>OY998171.1:42828289-45793289 GCA_963921995.1 Oxystoma pomonae | reverse complement strand
CCCTAAAAACCCCTGTATGCCACATTTGATTGAACGAACAAACTAAATATTTTTCCCCTTACACGTCCTTCGTCATCAGGGGGAAGTTGGTACCTGATAATACCATATATAACAGTTTTAGCCTCCGGAGGCAAATTAAAAAATATATAAGTGGTTGATTTCGTGGTGGACTTTTAATTGGAATGGCTGTCTACCAAATTTGAAGACAATCGGATGTGTATAAGTCAGTTAAAATTGGTTAGCAAAACATGACCAAAAATAGGATATTATTGTGAGTTTGAAATTTTACAGAAGTAATAAAAGCTCAAAAGCGTACTAAAGTGACACATGTCAAACGCTTACCGTTTCGATAAAAACAAGGTCAATTTTTATTTTTACGTTTTTTACAAGCTTTTATTGAACTTCACCTCTGTATCTATGTTTGTATGTATGTTTGAATTCAAATTTGGTATGCGATTATAATTCCGATGACAATACAATAATTTGGTATTATTAGGCAGCCCCCTCCCCCCTAAGAGGGGAGTGGAGGGGGGAAAACGCCTTGTCCGATTTCAACCAAAATGTGTATACGGGGATTTTTGGGGATAAGGAATACGAATTTTTGATCAGATTTCGAAAATTCAATCCCGTCCGTTATGCTGGAAGATAGACGATTATCCGGTATATGTACTCACCTACCGCCAGATAACTTTTTTTTTCGTTTTAATCTCTTTTTAGCGACACAAATTTTTGCTCTCGACGTCACTGTCATAGATAGGCCGGGATAAAAATTTAATGATATAAGTAAGTACACCTATTTTTGTAAATGAATGTAAAAAAAGTTGGCCGATCTTAGACTATTCGTCAATGTTATTATTATGCGAAAAGGTTAGGCTATCATAGAAGACTAAATACAAATTCTTTGATTATTATTAAAATTGCGATAAAATAATTATGTATGAAACACATAAAAGCCGGTTTTTAGCGAAAGAGAATAAAAATTAAACCCAAAGAAATTAAACCACTTCATGACGTAATATCTACAAGAACGTTCGTATTTCTGAACTGTAGGTCTGCTATCAAAAATTTCTTTAAACAAGAGTTTTTTGCACTGAAGTACAAAAAATTGTTGCGAGAAAGCACGCTAGTCCACCATAAAATCAATTATTTTATGTTGAAAGGAAATGAAAATATCTCAAAAACTGTAGCTTTGAAAGATTTGAACCTTATAAAAAAAAATTGTGTAACATTTACGAAAACAGAAATCTGTTAGGATTTTTTAATATATATATATATATATATATATATTGAAAACTAAGAAACCCAAATATTTGTATAAAAAAAATATATTCAGGAACTTAATATATAATAAAAATACGCGCATAAAAGCCAAATTTCGATTCCACAGCACAAAACTAAAATTTTTACCTATTTAGAGCTTTACCTATTGTGTACCTAAATTTATAACAAAATACCTGATAATATAAAACATCCTAATATTTTAACATTTAAAAAAAAAAACTTAAAAAGCATCTTTTAAATTCAAATTTCTAATCGTGACTGATACAATCAATAATAAAGGTACCAAACTCATACGTCTGTACAATTGCAAAATTTAATTAAAATAATTAAAACTTTTTGTAGGCAGGTATATAAATTATCCCTGCTGTTTAGAATGTTATTTTTGTTATTTATTTTTATTATTTATTTATTTTGTATTTTTTTCGCTTGATAGGTTTATTTTCTTTTTTAATCAAGTTTTATGTAATTTTTTGGTCATTCAAACAGGGTAAAAAAGTTGTGAATAACTTGATGGTATTTTATTTTACTTCGTAGTAGTAATAGAAATTTATTTTATTTACAGGTTAAGTGGAAGAGCGCCGCTTTTTTATTGTTTTTCAATAAAAAAGTGCGAACTTTACCTTTTGTTGCCAAATAATGTTTATTTTTTATTTATATAGTAGGTGTAAAATGATTTGTATCTAATTATTTTTGCAACAATAAAATCATTAATAACAATAATAATATTGTAATGTTTTTTCAAATAACTCGGAAACTAAAGCTCCCACTTATAACAAAATGTGTAGTCCATATTCATTGAAACCAAAGTTACAGTTTTTTGAAATATTTTATCCCCCTTCAACCCCCCACCACCCTACCCAAAAGTTAATCAGTTCATGGTCTGCCGATAGAGGATTTTTTTACCAAATTTCGTTAAAATCAATTAAGGCGTTCTTGAGTTATCGTGTATACAGACAGATCGACACACAACTTTTTCTTTTCGTCGATGAAGGTGTTTTGGAATCTCAGTAACTCATTTTTGATAAAATTAAGAAAAGTCAAAATTTTTTTCCCTCATATCATAACTCTTGTTTTTTCGTTAGATTTACAATACCATACACCAGCCATCTTCCGTTTGTTTTAAAAAAATTTAATTGATTTCAACTAAATGCAATTTTTAAAAGTTTGTAAAAATTGCACTACATGTTGAATCAAATAATTTTATAAAAAATAAATAAAGTATTCTTGCTACTATTACCAAGATTTTAACTTTACTTTAAGAATAATATTACTTTTCTTGTAATTGAAATATTAGGGACTTTTTAAAGGTTTACAATATTTACACTTTACCGGTTAATTATAGTCCAACCAAATTAAAATAAGAGACAAAAAAATTTTTAACAGCAGTTTGATGACTGGAAATGATAAAGAAGCTTTTGATAAACGTTTTAAAAAAAATACGTGAATGGGGCTTTGGCGGGGTGGATTTGATGGAGGGAAAGGGGGAGAAAAATGGTATTATTGTAGTTTCCGGCAAAACTGAACGTCATAGAATAAAAACATCAAGACAAAAATTTTAGACGGTGCAAAGTTCTACAACTTTTGTAAATGTCACTTTTTCACATAACCTCAAAATCTTCGAGAAAAATGCGAAAAATCGTAATATTTTTATTTTTTCGTTTCTTATTTTTCATTTCCGCAAAAATAATTGTATTTTCAGGAAACTTTGCCAAAATATACCCCTCTGGGTCTTTAATGTCTACAATTTTTTTTAGGTAAAAAAGTTTAACATTTTTTAAGTTATGATTTTTTTTCTGTCCAAATCACTTTTTTTTCAATGAAAAATTATACGCAGGAAAATTCTCGTAGCATTTTTTCACGTTGCTTATTTATTTTGTTTTGACATATACTTTTTGGTAGAATAATAAAAAATTATAGTTACAGTTAAAAAACATGCTCAGAATTACAAAAAAACAAATAATGGCTTTTGCAACAATGAATTTTGCAGCAATTGTTGATAATTTCCTTCAATTAAAAAAAATCAACAACCGATTACAACATCTATTTATACGGAAAAAATACAAAGGTATTTAATTTACTACGTTTATACGCGCCTAAAACTGGTTTTATATAAGAACGGTTTTAAATAAAGTCGCTTTCCCCTTCATTAAAATCGTTTTCTAACAGCTGATCGATGTACTGTCAATCCTCTTACCTTACAGTTTCTCACAAATTAAAACATATATATTGTTATATTAAAAAATCCTTATATTACATTTTTTTTTAAACGCAAATAAAACAACTAAGTTTTTTTCCGGTTTAAAATAAAATTGATTGATTAAAAGCGCTTTAAGAGTACCGTATAAACAAAGTAATTGTTTGACCTAAAACTTTATTTTTGTGCAGTATTGCTATTAATATCTTATTTCGATTAGTAAAGTGTCATACATAAAAAATTGTTTGTCGTAGAATCTATTGGTGCATTATTTACCATATAGTTAAATTTGAATCTAAATTGTAATTTTTATGGTTTCAAAAATAGTATATTTTTCTAAAGTTTTACAATGGATACTTATATTACTGCCTCACGAAAAATCGTAAGGTAATCTATTAGAGCTTATTAAGCTGGAATTTTTAATTCATGAATTAATTAAATTAATTAAAAAATTAATTTTTAATTCATTTATTTTTAAGAAGCTAAAATTTTGAGCTATTTCCGTCCAACAATTATTTCGATAGAAATAGAAAAAATCCGCCTCTCATATTATCCTGAATTAAACAGAATTTACAAAAAAAGGTAATAAAAAAGTTTTTTTTAAGGAAAGGAGTTTAGATAAAAAAATACATATTTACTAAAATGATCAAAAAAAATTTTTGAATTTTTTCCGTACAACTGTAATCGATTCTGGATTTTTTTAAATTGAATTAAATTATAAACAATTACTGAAAAATGAAATGTTCGTAATGCATGTTTTTTAATTGTAACTATAATTTTTTATTATCTCACCAAAAAGTATATTTCAAAACAAAAAAAAATGAGTAATGTCAAAAAATTCTACTCAGGAAAATTCTCGTCAAAATTAAAAAATAAATAAATATTGAAAACGACAATTAATTTTGCAATTCCGGCTTAATAAAGCCTCTAATAGATTACCTAACGATTGTTGTTGATTTTTTTTTAATTGAAAGAAATTATCATCAAATTCCTTGTTGCAAAAGCCATTATTTGTTTTTTTTGCATTTCTGAGCATGTTTTTTAATTGTTACTATAATTTTTTATTATCCCACCAAAAAGTATGTGTCAAAGCCAAAAAAATGAGCAACGTCAAAAAATACTATGAGAATTTTCCTGAGTAGAATTTTTGATTGAAGATTGAAGAAAAAGTGATTTCGACCGAAAAAAATTATTATCTCAAAAATTTTTTAACCTTTTTATCTAAAAAAAGAATAGTAGGCATTAAGGACACAGACAGGTTTATTTTCACCAAGTTTCGTGAAAATGCAATTATTTTTGGGGAAATTAAAAATAAGGTTAAAATATGACATTTAGGAAATTTGTACACCTTTGCACCATCTACAAATTTTGTATTGAAGTTTTTACTCTATGACGTTCAGTTTTGCCGGAAATTGCAATAATACCATTTTTCTCCCCCTTTCCCCCCACCAAATCCACCTCGCAAGATCCGCACTCACGCATTTTTTTTTAATGTTTATTAGAAGCCCCTTTACCATTTCCACTCATCAAATTGCTGCTAATTTTTTTTTTCTCGCTAAATGAGTTAATCCGATCGGTCTATTACAGAAACTAAAATTTTAGTTTTTAAAACGCATTTTTTGATGTTTTTGGCGTTTGGAACCGGCGCTTTACTACAATAATAATAATTAATTCAATATGAATTTGGTGGAAATCATATACTTATAAACTGGAAATGCATATTACGGCGAAGACGAAGGGAAGAAATTTGAAGGGTAATTTTATAGAATATTTCACGATAGAAACTATTGCAAAATGGCCGTTTATGTTTTTTAGTGGGCAGGGGTAAGAAGAACCATCAAGGTGACTATGATCAAAATCTCAGCTATGTAGCAAATGTCAAAGTTATTTGTCTAGGTTATAGTAGGAGAGCCAGCGGCCAAATCGACTAAGGTGTTTTAGCAAGGCTAGAATTTTGTAAACATATGTTTAAATAGTCCTGCTACACCATATCGGGTTGCGTCTTTGAGAAATAAATTTTTCAAAATTCAAAAAAAAAACTAAAAATTATTTTGCTTTAACAAAGCCATAATTTTAATTTGTTTTATATTGTCGACTTCTAATATCAAAAAATAATGGACACGCGATTTCGTTGCTTGCATCTCCGTGACAGGCGGGCACATACTCACTATATTTTATGAATTTTTTATGTTGCTGTAACAAAGCTACAATTTATAGGAGATGTTCATGCATCTATTGCAAGGCACTATGCAAAAGGACTGGCGATTTTGCTGGTTACAAGTGACTGACAGGCGAGAATTTGTCTTTAAAAAAAAGTTTTTTTTAATAAAAATTATATAGGTACCTATTAAGTTAAAATTAAAAAAAAATTGTACAGCAATTTTCTTTTTAAAAGACTTTTTTAGCAAGGTGCTACAAGCACTATCATGCTGTTTAAAAAAATTAAATGGGGTTGGGTTTCACCCTCTTAAAGGGATATAAAAAAAGAGTTTTTTTTAGTATGACTGGAAAGCACAGAAAAAGTCATTCGACGTGTTTTTGCGTTTTATCCGCATTTATCACCCTGAAGCTGTAGCGAATTTGCTCCAGTTAATGTCCTTCCCTGTATACTGAATACATAATACAATGATTTTGCGTATCAAAGTAGCCTATGAAAATGTTGTCACTATCGTATCAGCTTATCCATGCGTTTCAATGCTTCATTGGGCAGTTTTTACAAAATTTTTTATTAAATAAGAAAAAATTTGTGATATTAATGATGGAAAGGTCGAACTTTATTTATTTGTTTCATAAGTAATTTTTTTATAAAAAAAATTTTTAATATTTTTTTTTAATATTTTGTTATTATCAACATGTTAAAATAATAATTTATCCGAATAACTACGTAAGAATTTAAATCAGTACCTATTAGGGGCGTACCTAGATGCTCAAGCCCCCCAGAGCTCCTAAAAGCTAGATCTTTTAAAAAAGATTTCGCCTACGACGACGTAAGTTTTACAACATTTTTTCCTGCGCCTCAATTCTTATCTTAATTGCAAAAAATTTTGCCTAAGACATAATTTTTTGCACATTGTACAGTATTTTTTACAAATTTTGCGCCTGCGGCACAATTTGTCTTAATTTACATTGTTTTCTTAAAATTTTTAATTTTGAGGACTTTATATCGCCATTTTTCACCCACACTGGCTCACATTAACATTTTAAATTTTTTTTTAATTTTCGATATTTTACTGATGTGCCCCCCCTTCTGACCTAACCTCAAGTCTCAAGCCCACTGCAACCTCCTATAAAATATACTCGCCTGTCAGTCACTTTGTAACCAGCAGAATCGCCAGTCCTTTTGCATAGTGCCTCGCAATAGATGCATTAACATCTCCTATAAATTGTAGCTTTGTTACAGCAACAAAAAAAATTAATAACATATGGTTTGTTCGGGTTCGTCGAAATTTCCTGTTCTAAACAGTCCGGAGCATGCGCGCTTAAAAAAACGCGTTCTGGTTCGACCACAACTGTTCTGAACTGAAAAGTTTTGTGTTCGGGTTACTAACGAAAATTTGTCCAGGACCGGTTCAATACTGTTCTGTACAGTGCCGTGAAGCCGGGCGGAATTAAATGTAAAGTTTGTCCGAAAATATAATTTGTTCCTTGAAAATATACCCAAATAAATGGGTTTTTACAAACAATAATTAAAAGCCAGAGTGCAATCTTGTATTATTTTATTATCCGCGTGTATTTTTATAAAGGTTTTGTCGAGGGTTTTGTATGGTGTGGCCTAAAGAAGAGGAATCCCTGCCTAACCCAAAAATTCAGCTTTTTCAGTGTTAAATTTCTGTTCTTTCAAAAACTGCAGAATTTCACTTTGGAAGAATTAAGGCAAGATTCTACCTCGTCATCAGCCATAGATAAATTTTTAAAATGCAATTTTAAAAGCTATGAATTTTGTAGAAGAAACTGTGGAACCATATGATGAGAACCAAATCATGGAAAATTTTCGGTAAAATATTTATTTTATGCTAAAAATAAAAGACACAATTAAGACACTCTGGATCACATCACGTGCTTCTTCTTCCTCACTCTCAATTTTATGAAAATGCGTTCGGGTTCGTCCAAAAATTGTAAACTGTTAAGAACAGTCCCGTCGATTGCGCAACTATCATGCGCAATTGTAAAACGTTCTAGGGCAGTTTTAAAATTCGGAACCCGAACAAACCAGTATATAGTGAGTATATGCCCGCCTGTCACAGAGATGCAACCATCGAAATCGCCTGGTCATTGTTTTTTGATATCAAACGAAGACACTATAAAACATATTAAAATTATAGCTTTGTTAAAGTATTTTGCTTTTTTTTAAATTTTGAAAAATTAATTTTTCAAGGAGGCAACTTGGTATGGTTTGGCAGGTCAGTACCATTTTTATTAACGAATATTTAAACATATGTTTACAAAATTCTAGTCTTGTTAAAACACCTTAGTCGATTCGGCCGCTGGCTCTTTATTATTTTCCGGTTTTTGGAATATTTTTGTAATTTTTAATGAAAATGTGTTAAAAAGCATTATCACAAGGTTGCTTCTCGGGTTGCCTTCAATAACTAAGCACAAATGAAAAAAACTTTATTTTTATAGTGGAAAAAACGTTATAAAACGGGTTAATATAAGCGTTTTTTTCACTTTGAAAGTAACGTTTTTTTCATTTTTCTTCTAAATTATCAGGACGTTTGACGCAAAATCGGGACATTTTCAAAAACGCTTAGAAAAGAAATAAAACAATAAATATTGATGGTATTTTAATTTACAAGCTAGCTAAGAAATTTCAATCGAAATTTTCAATAAAAGAAAGTAACAAATGAACGAGGCATTAGCCGAGTAAAACAACACGCGAGTGTAAGAAAGTTACTTTCTATCGAGTTGTGTACGCTACTTTTCCTACGAACACTGTTAAATTGCACTAATTTTTGTAAAAATTGGTCTTTAATTTCGCACAAATCAAATGAAACTGCTTTTCCGCAAAATCTGCGCAAAAAATTTCTGCACATGAGTGAAATTTAATGTTTTCTAAGGATGCAAATCGTCTGAAATCCATTATTTTCATATGTGGTCGTAGGAAAAAATAGTTAAACTACACAAAAACCTGTGGCCCAGATGGCAAAAACCAGTAATTTTCAAAAAAAACTGAAAATTTTTCTTGTCCAGTATTTTGGCAAAAATTTTTAATAGATCATTTTCTACAGGAGATCTTCCGACCGCTTGGAAGCTAAGTTATGTTATCCCAATATTCAAAAGCGGAGATAAGTCAAACATTAAAAACTACAGAGGTATTTGAAAAATTTCTTGATTTCCTAAATTGTTTGAATCAGTAGTAACAGATAAAATTGCACCATATTTTCAAAACATAATTATAAACCAACAACACGGGTTTTCAAAAGGTAAATCATCAATTACTAATCTCTTGATATATGTAGAAACTTTGTTGGAAGCCTTGGAGAGTGGGTATCAGGTAGATGTCCTCTATACCGATTTCTCCAAGGCTTTCGCCAGGGTCGATCATAACCTAATACTTGATAAACTTTCAACTGGTTTCGAATTAATCTAACTGAAAGACGGCAGGCAATAAAAATAGAGAATGCTGTCCCCCAGGCGGACATTTCTCTCCATTGTTATTTAAAGCATTTATAAATGACATATCTTCCGCTTTAGAAAACTGTAAGTTTGTACTACTTGCTGATGATCTAAAATTCTTTAGAATTATAAGAAGTACAAGAGTTGAATGGGTTTTCAGCATGGTGTGAATATAACAATTTATCCCTGAATGTTGACAAATGTAAAACTGTATATTTTTATAGAAAATTAAACCATATAGATTTTACTTATCAGTTGAATAGTTCTAATTTGGAGAAACCTTGCAATTATCATGCGTCACTTGGGTGTCTTTTTTGTTAGAAAACTCAGTTTTGTTGATACATATTATTATTGCAAATAAAGCTATGAAATTGCTAGGATTTTTGTTCAGAACATTGAAAGACGTAAACAACATTTTTACATTGAGAAATGCTTACTTTGCAAATGTAAGGTCAATTCTAGAATATGGTTGTACTATTTGGTCTCCATATTATGAGATTCATAAAGATCGTTTGGAAAAAATACAAAGAAAGTTCTACCTAGTGAGTAAATTGATTATGACCAGCTAATGAGTCTGTTGAACTTAACAAATCTAGACAATCGTAGAAAGTATTATGATCTTGTCACTCTGTTGAAAATACTAAATAATGAAATTGACTCTGTAGAGTTACTATCAATATTCAAGTTTCCTGTGCCATCAAGGAACACAAGTAATCATAAATTATTTGCAACTCAACATCATCGCACTAACTATGGTTTTAACTCCCGATCAACAGACGTGTGACGTGTTCCATACTATTTTAATTTAATAGTCAAAGGGAAACAGAGATTTATTGTATTGTATTGTACTCAATAGGCTCTGATGTCGATTTTTTTAAATACTACATTGCCAATAGCCAAATATTTCAAACGCGGCTAAGAAAAAAGAATGGATTTATAGTTAACCACTGGCTAATAGATATGGGATTCTGAATTTAATTGGAAACTTTGAGTGCCAATTTCGCGGAACGTTTGGCGTGCTGACAAGTGTCTTGTGAGTACGCAGGACATTTTGATCCAAATCGGAACAGTTCCGACAAACCGGGACGGGTTGGCAAGCCTAGGTAGAACCCAGACTGCAACTTTAAGAAGTTTTGCCTTAAAATGGTGATTACATATGTAATTAATGGAAGGTTTACCGAATTCAATTATTATTATTATAATAATAATAATAATAATAATAAAATGCCTTTATTTAAATGAAATAATTATTACATATAGGCGAAGTCTAGCCATTGGCTACTCTACTTAACCTTACAAAATTAATTAAACAGATAAAAAACAATAAAAAAAAAACAAAAAAAAATATTATCTACTGCTATAAATACAACACAATTCAATTTAAAAACAAATTAAAAAAACAACAATTAAATATGGCAAATTTAAAATTAAATTTAAAAAAAAAGCGTTAAGTATAACAAACTTATGTAAAAAAAGATGAGTTATTAAAAAAAAACAATTAAAAAAAAATTAAATATTTTTTTATTTCTTTCTTAAACTTTTGTACCTTAAGGAATTTTAAATCAACATGCAGCGAATTTTAAATTTTAATGGCGTTGTATGAAAATGATCTCTTAAACATGGTGGTTTTAAATTTTGGGGTAAGGAGTCTATTCGTAAATCTCATTTCACGATTATGTGTGTCCTGTCTAAAAGTAAGTTTTTTTAATAAATAATCAGGGCAAGAGGTTTTAATGAGCTTATGGACAAAATTGGACAGGTATATCTTGTAGACGTCTTCAACTCTTAGCCACTGCAGTTCTTTTAGTTTTTCTGACACGTGATCATACTTTCTTAACTTAAACACGAATCTACAGCAAGTGTTTATTAGTTTTTGCATCCGGTTTCGGGTTATCATGTCAAGGCAAGGAAAGTAAACAATGTTATCGTAGTTTAGAATAGGAAATATTAAAGTTTTTTTCTAAGCTTAAAATTAATTATATTATAGTTATTATAAAGACCTTTGATATATTACATAACAAGAGAAGAAAGTGACAAATTTCACACGATTCACACGAGCGTGAATGTTGTGAACGAGGCGCTACTTTCTATCGAGTTGTGTATACGCTATTTTTCCTACGAACACTGATGAATTGCACTAATTTTTGTAAAAATGGTTTTTAATTTTATACAAATCAAATGAAACTGCCTTTCCGCACATGTGTGAAAAAGTACTTTACAACACATGCGCGGAAAAATTTTTGCACAGGGGTGAATTTAACGTTTTCTAAGGATGCAATGCATATTCAAAGTAAGTCACATTTGCAATTAAAAGTATTCGCTGGTTCAACGTCCTGCTTTTTAACATTACTTTTACGTTGCGGAAAAAAGTTACGTGTTTTTTACGCAGTTGTACGTTATGATTGTTTTCCACAAACCAAAACTACACTTTTTTGCACTCAACGCGCGTTTCGCTAACAACGTTAGCATCATCAGGAGACGATAAACGCGTCGAGTGCAAAAAAGTGTAGTTTTGGTTTGTGGAAAACAATCATAATTTTGTTTTAGTGCAACCAAAGGTTCCAAATTTCCATAGTAGCGTAACCTAATTTAACCTAAGTTGCCTTAATGAGATTTAATGATCGCTTTCACACAAGCTTAATTTAACGTAATTTAGCGCAACCTAATTTAAGAGATGACCAACTTTTATCTTTCTTAAATTTCCTTAAGTTAAATCAAAAGTGCGCATGCTCAATAAAGATGAAGGGCTGATGTTTGAACAGAAAAAAAAACAAAATTTTTAGTTTTATTATGAAAAAGAGAAAACATGCATTAAAAACATTTTTAGACCATTTTGTTGTGTACCTACTCCATATTAAAATATTTTGCTGTGGCTGAAATAATTTTTAAGGTAAGTACAATATACTAGCATAGAAGAAAAAACCCACAAAATAAAGTTCTCTTTATAGTTGGTTCATGCTGGCATACATCTCAATGCACATCACAGTGTACATGTTTTTTTCATTTTATAAAAAATGTGCTGTGTTGAGCAGTGTTGAACTACAAATATATGAAATAAACTGAAAATTGTTAACAAGCTCAGTTTTTTTTAGTAAATATCCTTTTTTGTAGATGCTTATATCCAATGAAGAAACGGCTCTAATATTGCTGCTGTCTTTGTCAGCAGTTTTCCTATTGAAAAGCAGATTAAAGGTCAAGAAAAAAGGTCTTGCAAAACAAAGCCCTTAAACAGAAACAGAGACATTTTTAGTGTAATTGTTAACTTTTGTGCAGTTCACGACCATGAACAATGTTCGAATACTTATTGAAATTATTGTGGCCTCGCTTAAAAAGAGACCATACCAAAAATCCAATAAGTTCAGGTCAAAGACTTGCCCTTACTATCCATTATCTGTCAGAAGGAGCTTCACAACAGGAAAATACCCTCAATAATTTTGTTGGAAAAATCACAGCTCACTACATCATACGAGACACCTGCCAAGCACTGTGGGATGTTTTACAGCCCCTGGTACTTCCAGAACCGACAAGTGAAGATCTAAAGAAAGTCGCTAGCGAAAACTTTCAAAGATGGAATGTTCCTAATTGTATTGGGTCAATGGATGGGAAACATGTAGATATTCAATGTCCAGCACATTCTGGGAGTAACTACTACAAGAAATCGTTTAGTATGATCTTGATCGCAGCTTGTGATGCTTATTATAGATTCACATATGTAGACATAGGATCGAGCTGCTGGATCAAATCACGACTCGGCTGTTTTTAAATCATCGGGATATGGACAAGCACTCTTAAATGAGACACTTAACACAGCCTACTTGGAACTAATGTATTTTTTCCTTATTTTTTTGCAGCAGACCAGGCATTCCCTCTACATTCCAATATAATGAGGCCATACCCCGGAAGTTACCTTGACGACCAAAAAAATATTTTTAATTTACGGCTATCCAGAGTGAGGAGGACCATTGAGAATACCTTTGGTATTTTGGCAGCAAGGTGGAGATGTTTAAGGGGTTCCATTATTGCAAATGAAGGTACTTGCCAACTTATGATACAAGCCTGTGTTGTACTTCACAACTTCATTCAAAAAAGTGAAGAAGACATTCTCATCCAGGACCGCCGCAACTGCACAAGTTCAAACAATACGAGACACTCTTGCCAAATACACAGTTGGTGAGATGCAATATCAGTGGGATCGAATTTGTGAAGGAGGCATACCCAACAACGACTATTTTTAAGACACATGTTTGTTTTTATTTTTTAAGTGCTTTTATTTTTTAACTGTTTTTGTTTTGATTTTTTAACTGCTTTGGGCTTTATTTTTAAGTTTGGCTTTTTATAGTGTTGAAATGTCACTGCCACTGACTTTTATTTCCCTCTTTGTTGAATCAAACAAAACGAAGATTTTGGATTTTTATTGGATTTTTTGTACAGTTTCTTTTTAACTAGAGCCACATTAATTTCAATAAGTATTCAAACATTGCAGGGATCATGTTCGTGTATTTAAAAAAAATGTTCATGGTCATAAAATACACAAAAGTTATTAACAATTCTTCAATATAAACTAAAAATGTCGCTCTTTCTGTTTAAGGGCAGCACTAAGCAAGACCTTTTTTTTGACAGAGAGAAATATAGTACTCAGTCGAAAGAAGTGAAAGCACATGCAATGACTAAAAAAAAGAAACAGATATTTTTTCTATATTGTTTTATTTTAATACAAATAAAGAAGAGTTAAATACAACGAAAATTAGCGTGCTTTGCTACTCTTAAAAAGAAATTAGAAGAATACAAAGAATTATTCATTAAAGAGATCTTCTAATAGTTGATACACTTTCTTTTTAAAGGTAAACTTTTATTGGATACTTAGTGCAGCCATGTCTTTTGCCAAACTTTTTGCAAATTCAAAATCTTCTTTGTTTTCTTCCAATTTATTTTGAAGCGTAGAAAAGCATGAAAGTCATTTTATTGAGCAATACATTTTCTTGGAATTTTTTCTTCTTAATAGTGCTTCTTGGAATTTTGGTAGAAAGAGGTGTGCACGAAGGAACTCCACTATTTATTCTTTTGGCCAGATTTGGGGTGGGTTCATCTCCAGCCTCTAAAGTTTTATCAATAATAATATTTGAGAAGGTGTCCCAATGATTTGAGGCCTCGGTTGAGGCAGAGCTTATGTTTGACGAGTAGTTGGCAGGGGTTAGTATGTTGGCAGAAGTATCCTGGGTTTCAACACATCCGCCAGGTATCTCAAAATTACTTGAGCGTCTGTAAAAAAATAAAAATTTTAGCCTGAATCCCATATACAATGTGTAGAAGATATATCCAATTACTCACTTTTTTCTTGGCTGAATGAACCGATCCAAAAATCCTATGGCCTTAAAATGCAACCATTGCTCTTGGGATCCTCCAGCTGACCCTGATGGAGTCTCTTTTCAAGTTCCAGCTAAAATAAACAACAATTTAATTTCAAAAAGCATAAATCAAGATGTGTAGCTTGTGCCATTTTAAAAAAGACTATACTTACAGGTTGACTCTAAAATTACCGCGAGGATTTTCCAAGCATTTTCTGAGCAAACACAAATCGTCGGCATTGAATCGGGCCAATTTCGACAACGTCGGCAGTGTGTCGGCATCGGCGACTACACTCTGGCCCGATGTTGGTCAGATTGCGATTTTCAGTTTTCGGTCAATAATCGGCAACTGACGGAGGTCCACATTACTACAGTCGACTTTATGCCGACACCACTTTAGGACCGACGATGGTCCGATTAGAACTTTATTTAATCGGTCGAAAATCGGCAACTGACGATGGCCCGATTTACTATAGTCGACTTTATGCCTGCGCCTACTTTATCTGTTTTAGGGCCGACGACAGTCCGATTGGAACTTTGTTTAATCGGACGAGAATCGGCAACTGACGATGACCCGATTTACTATGGTTGACATTATGCCAACGCAAACCTTATCTGCTTTAGGGCCGATGATGGTCCGATTGGAACTTTCTTTAATCGGTCGAGAATCGGCAACTGACGATGGCCCGATTTACTATAGTCGACTTTATACCGACAACCACTTTATCTGCTTTAGGGCCGACGATAGTCCGATTGGAACTTTGTTTGATTGGTCGAGAATCGGCTACCGACGATGGTCCGATTACGTCACCTTAAAATTTTTAAACTGCTTAATAGTTTCTTCCTAGTATGTAGAGATGGCGCTAATGTCACTATGTTCCCTGTACAATGGAAGATAATATTATATATAATGAGCAAAGATATTTCAAAATTAGAATGCGGACTTGACAAGATGGTGGTACTTCTCTACAAGACACCTCTTCTAGTTTGCCAATGTCGGGCCGCTTTAAGCTACCACCGACGGATCTCCGTCAATCACCGACGATGGACCGCTTTATGAAACCAATGTCGGACTTGAATAGTTTACCAATGTCGGGCCGAGACCAGCTTGCCTACGTTAGACCGACGAAATTAAGCTGTTATGGGCGGATGATCGGTACCATGTAGTTAAACCATATCGGACCTTAACCGTATGGCGACGGTATGCCGATGTCAGCAAAAAGTAAAATTTACCATTGGTCCGACGACGGGCCACAGTCTAACGCTACATCAGCAAACATATATTGGGACAACATTGCAAAGCGGAAAAAAAATACTGCTGGTCCGATGTCGTAAATCGACGTCGTGCCTATGACGACAAATTCGGCAATCGACATCAAACCGACGAAGGCCCGAGGGAACCGTGTTTGCTGGGTTCCTTTGCTAATTTGGATTTAAACCTTGGGTCATTTTTGTTGTAGAGAAGCTCGAAGTTTCCCACTTGCTCAATGAGCAAGCCATCATCAATTTCCACATCCATTTTAAAATTAACAAAAGTGCTGGTCATTTATTGGGATTCCCCACAGGCATAAACAAATACAAAGAACAAGCATGAAATTGGTTGGGTCAATAACGGAACTTTTGACAAATTACAGCGAAAAACGACACTATTGCGCATGGGTAAGAAAGCTGTATGAACACCCAAATTTTCCTTAAGTTAGCTAAATTAAATTACGCTAAGTGCTGTTAGAATCCACCTTAAATTATTTCGTTTTCGGTTAATAGCCCGTTATGTTACTGCTACGGCGCAAGCCCCACTTAATCAAAAATTGCAATCTGACAATAGGGACATTTTGGACCATCTAAAATAACGGCAAAACGATAATTGATAACAACTCTCAATTTTAAAGGAGTTTTTGGAATGTAAAATAAGATAAACTAAAATTTCGTGAAATGAATCATAACCTTACTTTTGTGAGGTAATTGCGTGGTGTGAATTTTGTGGATTTTTTTTTTTATTTAGTATATACATTAAAGATAGAAAGTGTTAAATTATAATTAGATTAAAAAATTAGAAGATGTTGAAAAATATCCGATCCTACGAAAAGAAAAAATACAAATTAAGCAACAACCATTTTTTAATGTGTGATAAAGATAACCACAAAAATCGTACTTTTACCATATTTCACGAGAAATAATTTTTCGCTCTCGAGAATTGACAAGATTTTAAGAGATCCTATGAGGGATGTTTTATAAACCGCATCAAAAACGTATTAAATCTGGTAAAATCTTGTCAAATTTCTCCAAGAGATTTTATGCGGTATTTTTGGCAGGGAATGCACGTTATTTTTAAACCATATTGCATACAACTTTACGTTACATATGCCTTTCAAAAAGTCCATATATGTTTATATTTTGATCGAGACTAGTGTTCCGTCCGTTTGAGGAACTTAAACAACGCTTTTTGTCCCTCGGGACACTTCAATCCCTTGGTGTATAATATTACTCTTATTTTAAAATTTTACGCGTCGTGGTATAAGGGATTTTTTTGGGCCACCTAAAATAACATTTTCTGTGCTTATATATGCTTATTTGTGCGGCTGCGAACTTAGCAAAAAGAGGTAAATTAAATAGGCATAAGACAAACTTTATTAAATTAACTTTAAGTGTCTATTATGGCCTTTGTGCTTATTTCTAACCTTAAATTTTTATATTTTATTTTGATTTGGACAATGTTTGTGAAAATATGCGAAAACATTCTGTAATTTGTGTTTCCTGCCAAAGAAAAAATCCCTCATAGGAGTTCATTATATTTTATCAGCCAGTTGGCTTATAAAATTTTACAATATTTTATTAAAGGTTTATAAGATTTTATAAGATCTACCTGGTAACATTCGAAACTAAAAAATTACAGCTCAACTTTAGCAGCTTTAGTAGTAGTAATAGTAGTCGAAGTAATGTAAGAGATTAATATACAATCAAACTAAACTATAACCTAACCTAAACTATAAACTAAGACAACCTAACCCACTATAATACAATAACATTCCTTATGCGTGCACAATATCTATACATATCTAATAGAAAATTGTTCTCGTATAAGTACTTATTTATCGCCAGGAGCTATGTGAGAGATGTTACTTTGATAAATTTCTATGAGATTTCATAACCCAAAAACTATTTTTTTTACAAGCTTTTATTTAACTTGCAATATATCTATCTATGTTAAGATATGTTTGTTGCAACTTGACCAACTTCCCGACATCCGATCGACTTCAAATTTGGCATGATTATATAATTGCGGTGACAAAACAAGAATATAGTGTGATGAAATTGACAGCTCCCCCCTACTCGAAGGGGGTGGAGGGGGGTACAGTTGAAGTACGCCCGATTTCGTTGAAATTTGGTGTGTCGGGGCACTTGGGATGGAGATAACGAATTTCTAATCAGATTTTGAAAATTCAATATGGCGGATTCAAGATGGACAATTTTTGGTCATCTTTTGCTAACCAATTTTAACTAACTTATACACACCCGGTGATAATACAATAATATGACATTATAGGCCCTCCACTCCCCTCGTAGGGAGAAGGGTGCTATAATAATGACAAATTATTTTATTGTCACCGGGCAAAACACCTAAGTTTTTCCGATTTCAACCGAAATTGGTATACGGAGGCTTTTGGGGATAAGGTTTTTTCACGTGATTAGAACATTCTTAGAATGTGAAATAAATATTCTTCGAACATGAAAATAATATACTTTGGAAAAATTACTGGAATATTCCTCAAATTTTTTCTAAAAAGTATAATGGAAAATTCTTAAAATAATCCGTAAAAGTTCGATGCACATTCATAGAATGTGAAAGGAATAGCTTACAGCAAGGTGTTTTCACGTGATTAGAACATTCTTATGTTGTTTAAATTAAGGTTTTATTTTTAGCATATTTATCAAAAGATTATTCAAGACAATTTTTATAAAATAAAACATATAAAAATAATTGCTGAATGAACTTTCAGGACATTTAGAAAGCATTCGTAGAATATTATTACCAAGCACATTCTAAGAATATTTTTCCGGAATATTCTACGAATATGCTATTTATCTTTCTTTAGAGAAGATATAATTTTTGAGATATTATTGAATTTTTATAAAATAAAACAACTAAAAGAAAAATAATTACTAAATTAACATAAAATTTTAATTCTTATAATATTCAAACATATGTATTTTATGAATATTTTGGAGGAAAGTTTCATGACTATATGCTTTATATATATATATATATATATATATATGTATATATATATTTGAAATTTCTCAAAATAATAATACATATTATTAAAATTAAATATGGCTCGCGAAAATGTCAATATAGAATCTGTTTAACATTTACAGTAGATTCATGGAATATTACCCAAGGACATATTCTAAGAATATATTGGCGGGACATTCAATGAATATGATATTTATGTTCATTTAAAGAAGTCATAATTTTTGAATATCCTTAAGGATTATTAAACATTATTTTGGCTTAATGTAACATTTTATGGATTGAATGTAATATAGGGATAAAATCAGTAAAAAAATATTTATTTATAAAAAAATTCTTAGAATAATTTGTAAGTAAGTAAGTTGTAATTTGTAATTATTTTTAAAACATACTCAGAATATTCTTAAGAAAATATTCCAAAATCGAATGTTTTTAGAATATCCCGAAAAAAACATCCAGTTTAGAATATTCCTAGAATAATGCAAGAATGTGACAAGAATATATGATAATGTTCTTAGAATATATCTGAAGATTATTCCATGAATGTAAATATACCGCTTGTGTTTACTGGGAGGGGTTTTTAAGGAGGGGGATTATGAATTTTGATCAGATTTTGTAGAAGTAAGTAAGGATACTAAGTATAGCTTTTTTTAATTAGTTTTCAGGTGGTCGAAAAAACTGATAAAAATCAGGTGTGTTTTTTATGAGATTGAATGAGGTTTTTTTGGTAGGGTGGACACATAAAAATCTATAAAATGTTGTAAGTTTGTCTGAATATAAAATCTATTTAAAGAAAAAATTACCAACTACTATCTGTCAAATTCTATGAGTTGGTCTGATCATAAAATATCCCAAAATCTCACGAAAAAACGTTTTTTTTTAACTCTTAAAACATTATAAAAAAAAGGGTGTAATCATAGAAACCCATAAAATGTTATATGTTGGTTTGAATATAAAATCTGTCAGAAAACTATAAAAACATCGGTTTATATAATTCCACTATACAACATAAAAGAAAAAGAATGTAATTATAGAATCCCATAAAAGTTGATGTGTCGGTTTGACTATAAAATCTCTTAGAAAATCGTGCTTTTGTAAAACCATAAAATATGTTTAAAAAAATGTCTGCTTTTATCAAATTTTATAAACATTTATAAGCCTGAGTCATTATAGGTTCAGTTAAAAAACACACATATGAAACCAAATAAATTCTTACCAAAATCAAAGACATGCCTCATAAATTCTTACAAACTTTTATAATCCTAAGATTTTGCCCCACAAAAGCTCATAAACCTTATAAAAACTGATAAAATTAATGTTATTCTTATCTTAAAAATAAGCAAAATCTCCCTAATGATAATACCAACAACATCCCAATTAAAAAGCCAGTGCGCTTTGCCTGTAGTTGCAGGCTTTTTTGTAACCACGTTGACAGGTCAAACATGGATTTTCTGATAGTTTGGTGTCAATGCGACCGCGATAGTTGGCCAAAGCAACACCGTTCTCAACTAAAAAGCCAGTTAACTCTTATCTCTTCAGTGCCCTTTAGCCAAAGATTGCCGCCATTTTTATAACCAAATTGACAGGTAAAACATGGATTTTCTGTCAGTTGGGTGTCAATATGACGATTGTAGGCTAAAGGATACTAAATCGAAAAAGAGTTAACTGGCTTTTTACTTAAGCAGGTGTTGGCCAAAGGATACTAAAACTATAAGGGATTAAAATAATAATGCAAAAATATCCTACCTTTGATGCCATTTTGGTTTTGTTTTTTTTTTAAACTTCTACAAAATTAATACCTCATAAAAATATTAGTAATTTTTTACATTTTTTTTCATCAAGTAAAACCACACTACGAAAACATCAGGTCTAATGTTTAAATAATTTAAAAATTAAAATCAAAACATTGTCAGGTGGTTTAATCTTGTGTTAATGCGATAAAATTATTTTATTACAGTAGTTATAGAGCAAGGTGTAAATAACAACGATAGTGGCATCGTTTATTAAAAAAATATGTTTTTAAATATACAGGGTACACACAACATAAGCAAGAAAAGGAAAAAATTAACGGGTTTTTCCATGCGTTAAGTATTCTAAAAGTATTTTGAACTTTGATCATTTTCGGAAAGCCGCTTTTTTCAAAGATATAGGGCGATTTTTTTAAAGCAGTCCCAGCAAACACGGTTCCCTCAAGCCTTCGTCGGTCCGATGTCGATTGCCGAATTTGTCGTCATCGGCACGACGTCGATTTACGACATCGGACCAGCAGTATTGTTTGTCCGCTTTGCGATGTAGGCCTAATGTATGTTTGCCGACGCAGCGTTAGACTGTAGCCTGCCGTTGGACCAATGGTAAATTTTACTTTTTGCTGACATCGGCATACCGTCGCCGTACGATTAAGGTCCGATACGGTTTAACCACATGGTACCGACCATTCGCCCATAACTGCTTAATTTGGTCGATCTAACGTAGGCAAGCTGGTCTCGGCCCGACATCGGTAAACTATTCAAGTCCGGCATTGGTTTCCTAAAGCGGTCCAACGTCGGCGATTGACGGAGGTCCATCGGTGGTAGCTTAACGCGGCCCGACAAAATTTCGATAATGTGAGTGCTTAACCAGTCGAGCTGGTTTAAGTGGCAGAAGAGGTGATTCTTGTAGAGAAGTACCACCATCTTGTCAAGTCCGCATTCTCGTTTGAAAATAACTTTGCTCATTATATTGATAATATTATCTTTCTCTGTGCAGGGAACATACTGACATTAGCGCCATCTCTACATACTAGGAAGAAACTATTAAGCAGTTTAAAAATTTTAAGGAGATGTAATCGGACCATTGTCGGTTGCCGATTCTCGACCAATTAAACAAAGTTCCAATCGGACCATCGTCGGTCCTAAAGCAGATAAAGTGCTCGTCGGCATAAAGTCGACTATAGTAAATTGGGCCATCGTCAGTTGCCGATTTCCGTCCGATTAAACAAAGTTCCAATCGGACAGTCGTCGGCCCTAAAGCAGATAAAGTAGGCGTCGGCATAAAGTCGACTATAGTAAATCGGGCCCTCGTCAGTTGCGGATTCTCGACCGATTAAAGAAAGTTACTATCGGACCGGACCATCATCGGCCCTAAAGTAGATAAGGTTTGCGTTGGCATATTGTCGACTATAGTAAATCGGGCCATCGTCAGTTGCCGACTCTCGTCCGATTAAACAAAATTCCAATCGGACCGTCGTCGACCCTAAAGCAAATAAAGTGGGCTTCGGCATAAAATCGACTATAGTAAATCGGGTCATGGTCAGTTGCCGATTTTTGATTGATTTAACAAAGTTCCAATCGGACTATCGTCGGTGCTAAAGTGGTGTTGGCATAAAGTCGACTGTAGTAATATGAACCCCCGTCACTTGTCGATTATTGACCGAAAACTGAAAATCGCAATCTGGCCAACATCGGGCCAGAGTGTAGTCGACGATGCGACACACTGCCGACGTTGTCGACATTGGCCCGATTCAATGCCAAAGATTTGTGTTTGCTGGGGTTACAACATTTTAATACGAACGTTTCCTACATACTAGCTGATCCTAACAGTTCTTTTAGATTTAGAAGATTTTAGTGTAATTATTGTTAAAATGTTTTTATTTCCGAAAAAAATCGCCCTGTATCTTAAACCAAAGCGACTTTTTAGGAAACATCACAGGACAAAATATTCTTAGAATAATCTTTGGAATAGTACGCCCACCCTAAATTTTTGTCGTATGTTTAATAAATACTCTGTATAAGAATAAAATATTAATATTCTATGTTCTAATATTCTCAACTAAAAAGTCAGTTAACTCTTATCTCTTCAGTGCCCTTTAGCCAAAAATTGCCGCCATTTTTATAACCAAATTGACAGGTAAAACATGGATTTTCTCTCAGTTGGGTGTCAATATGACCGCTATAGTAGCCTAAAGGATACTAAATCGAAAAAGAGTTAACTGGATTTTTAGTTAAGCAGGTGTTGCTCTGATATGATATTAGTAGGAGTGGAAACAACTTTGGTCTTAAAAATAGTAGTTTTCACAAATAATGGCTAAAAACGCGAGTAAAAAAAAACAGTTTAGCCGCGAGTTGTTAACACTATTTTCTTTTAATACCTTTATCAATAAATCCGAGAAAAACAGAAAAATACTTTTAAAAATCTCGAACGAAGAGCACTTCTCGCGACACACCATCTTTACACTATAAATCAAGGCGGCCTGTAAGTGAAATAACAATCGTTTTTATAACGATGTGCTATATTTTACTCGGTGATGTTCATTGTTGCGACATTTTAATCTTTGACAGTCTGAAATGTTTTTAAATGATTTTTTCATAAATACTTGGTGAAAACTGGCGGAAATGGCTTAATTTTTAGACAAGAATAATTAGATTTTTTCAATATTACTATATTCCGCTATTTTTCTTTAATTTTGGGTAAAAACCGGACAGAAATATTTTTTTGCAAACGTGATCAAAAATAGTAGTTTTAACAACTGGTGGCTAAAATAGTCTTTTTTTTACAAGCGTTGGTTTAAATAACGAGCGCGGCGAGGTATTTAAAAACGCGAGTAAAAAAAAGTACAGTTTAGCCGCGAGTTGTTAACACTATTTTTTTTAATACCTTTATCAAAAAATCCAAGAAAAACAGGAAAATACTTTTAAAAATCTCGAACGCAGAGCACTTCTCGCAACACACCATCTTTACACTATAAATCAAGGCGGCTGGTAAATGAAATACCAATCGTTTCCATAGCGATGTGCCTTTTTACTCGGTGACGTTCATTGTTGCTACATTTTAATCTTTGACAGTTTGATATTTTGACGATGTTTTTAAATGATTTTTTCGTAAATACTTGGTGAAAGAAGGCGGAATGGCTTAATTTTTACGCAAGAATAATTAATTTTTTCAGTGTTACTATTTTCCGCTATTTCTCTTTAATTTTGGGTAAAAAACGGACAGAAATCTTTTTTTGCACCCGTGATAAAAAAATGTTTGCATCGGTAACCAAAAAAGCCATGCCTAAAGTCATGTTCTTGATTAAGGTATAAAAAAAACGTATTTAGTCACTTTTAAAAAGACTGATTCTTTTTAAATATTATTTTCTAAAGTCTGAAGTCTCCCGCAGCTTAACCAAAAATTTTGAAAAAATATTCAATGTACAGAAATGGTCTCTATTATTTATTATATGTATAGAATACTTACCAAATTAAAGACTTGAGTGTACAAGCTCGCCGACTTTCCAGGCACTATTTATAATAGGTAATATGTTTTACGTGAACAAAAACATAATATAATATGTAAATTTTACATAATAATTATAAAATAAAAATACCTCCCTAATTTTTTTGTCCATCCATAAATTTTGAATTATTGCAAAAGCACTTAAAACCGCATAATAATGCACGTCACATATTTTCGGAATATATTATTATAAACGAGACAAGTGTTACTTTTTAACCGAGGGCAGAAAGTTTGTAGCCACAGGAAAGGATTATAGTCAATGTAAAGTGCAGAAAGTGACACTTCACCACACGCGACGGCAGTTGACCTAACGAATCAAGGCAAGTTCGGCCGTCAAGTGCGGTAATGACACCTTACGCATGTGTTAGGTACAAGATTTTACCTATAATTTTCTGAAATAAACGTAGTCACTTTACAGCATATTGTACAGTAAATTACGACATTCTGAACTCAAACGAGTGCAGTAGAGTGCACTTTACCGCATGCAAGTATTATG
The DNA here is from genome assembly GCA_963921995.1 of Oxystoma pomonae. Taxonomy (NCBI): domain Eukaryota; kingdom Metazoa; phylum Arthropoda; class Insecta; order Coleoptera; family Brentidae; genus Oxystoma; species Oxystoma pomonae. The sequence goes on along the minus strand of OY998171.1, from coordinate 45,768,852 downwards.
GTATAGGAGCTTTATTACAACGAGTGTTGAATATTGCCACGAGGTCGTAGACCGAGTCGTGGTAACCACGCGAGTGCTGTAATGAGCCTTACCGTATTCAAAACAATAGCAAAATGAGTTACTTACAAGAGTACTTAGCAGATGCGCGTAGGAGTTTTTTTGTATGCTTACCTTTTTATCATTCGTTACTACTCTGCCAAAAATACTGTCAAAACTTCTAAAAAAAAACTAGTAAAAGTTCACGAGTTCTGATTTAAAACTCGTCAAACATCATGAGTTTTCCAAGAGCACTAGCTGTCATCCGTTTTTAGGAGTTTTGAAAAGTTTTTAAAAGAATTTATGATAAGAGTTGATAAGATTCTATCAGTATTTTAAAGGCTCTGCTTCCACTGGTTTTGTTAGTTTTTGAGCAGATTTTAACAAAAATGTAAACCAAATTTCACAAGGTTTTATGAGAATACACATGTTTTCAGCAGTTTTTTAAAAGAGCCCACCCTCCATTAGATTTCACAAGATTACATAAGAAAATCCACATATTTTTAGCAGTTTTGAGCAGATTTTAAGAGAAACAAGTTGATAAGGTGTCAATGGTTTTGACAAGTTTATATCTTTCAGCAGTTTTCAGCAGATTTTAACAGAAATATAAAATAAAGTTAATAAGATTTCATGAGATTGCCCATTTCAGCATAAGATTTCACAAGATTGCTTGAGAAAATCCACATGTTTTAGCAGTTTTAAGCAGATTTTGAAGTTTGAGTAAAATTGTCTTTTTCTATTCATTCTTTTATATCTTGTCAAATCTCTTAAAATTTCTTGCTAGTCAAATCTGCTTAAATCTATAATATGTTTTAATTTACTTTTATATACGTACCCAAAAAAGTGATGTGCATGTCATTTTCTACACTTGACACGACTCATCACTTTAGTTTTCATGACATCTTATAAAATATTTTAAAAACATCTATTTATTTGTACTTTTAAAGTCTCGTCAAAATCTCATGAAATCCTGTGTCTGATATAAACTTACCAAATCTCGTAAAACATCTTGATAGTTAAATTTTTATTATATATTCTTTTTAGTTTATGTTTATAGGTACTCATAAAATCTTTTAAATTCTCATCTTGCTTGTCAAATCAAGTGTGCTTGTCTATTTTCGACACTTTAATACTTGTATAATCTTGTCAAATCTTCACAGCCCTTTACCCTATTTCTCATGAAATCTTGTAAAAACGTCCCTTCTTTTAAACTTGTGAAATCTAATAAAATCTTATACAAATCTTGCCTGCTAAACCTCATGAAATCTGTGTCTGATATAAACTTACGAAATCTTGAAAAATCTCTTGCTAGTATAGTAAAATTTTGTTAATTATAAATCTTTATAATATATTCTTTTTAATTTATTTTTATAGGTACTCATAAAATCTTTTAAATTATCATCTTGCTTGTCAAATCTGGTTGTGCTTGCATGTCTATATTCTAACATTTTAATACTTTAATACTCCCTTGCCAGAAGGAATATTAGAGGTAGTCTTTTGATAACTAATCTCAAGTAGTAGATCAACATAACTGATGGTGATATACCTATATCCATAGGCTACTCCGTAATTGCATTTTAGTGGAACACTAATGTATATTTGGTAGATATTCATTTTGATATATATCCACTCCATGTCTTAGGACATCCATCTCGTGGCCATCTGGACTCTGGACATCCATGCAATTATAAATTATGTTTTCCAGGTATATATATTACCATAATTCTTTTAAAGAAATGTTCTGGTCGTATTATAGTCATGTTTCACGTCACGTTTCTATCACATTTATATCACCTGTATGAGCTAGAACGTAACTTATTGCCGGCATGTGTAAGTAATATTTCCAATGGTAAAATGTAACATTTCTATTACATTCTTTGTTCTCTAAGTATATGACTATTACATTACAGGAATGTTTAGTTGCTATGTGGATGTATAATGTCAAGCACAAAGTTTTCTTTTTGTTACGGAAATATAATGTAATTAAAGAAACATGAGTTATGGTATCATATTACGTAAATTTTATGAAATTTTTTCACTTTAGATTTACGTAAATACTATGTTAATGTAACAGATGGGTTTGCTGGGTACCTTTTTGGAAAGAAAGCTCTCTATATTAATTACTTTTGTTGTTTTTATTTCATACTGTATTGTAATATACTCCATTACGTTATCTGTTTCAGTCCGGGAAATAATACGTTACATCACTAGTCCGGGAAAGTAATTTTCTCGGACTGAAATCGATATTTCAGGCCGGAAAATGATACATTACATCCGTTAAAGTAACTAAAAAAAAAAATAAGAATAAAATAATGCATTTCCCACTTACAGTATGAAATAAAACGTTGCACGATACACGGCCGTGAAATGTCATTATAGTACTCGTTTAGCATCTAGACTTGTACTTTAATAGAGCATTTTCCCGACCTTGTAACGTAAATTACAATAACTTCACTAATTCCTAACTAAATAAAATGCCAAACTGTTACTAAAAACCACGTATTTATTGTCGATAAAACAAAAAATTTCCATGGGAGAAATACACCACAATAAAAAAAAGAGAATGACAAATTATTAAATTGTACTAATCACACTTCACTACTAGGTAAAAATAAAGCTAAGAAAAAAGTTTAGTACGTCTCATTCTAAACGGTGACTTTCCCACCCCTGAGAAAAACAACACCCAATAATTTCCTTTTCAAAAACCCCAAACATATCCCAATGGGATGGAATTAAGAAAAAACTATAACTACTTCCCTCAGAAAATATTGACCAATAAAATCGATGTGGCTGGCAGATTTGGACCAACAGGGAACGAATTACAGGAATAATTTGCACTAGTGCGTTTGTTGACCCAAGTTTTGTAGAATATTTTAACATACTAAAAGTCCTTACAGGTAAACAAGTTGAAAAACATAAAATACAATAACATTATTTTTCTTACTAATGATAATGCCTATAAACACTAACTTAAAATAATTTAAATTGACAACATTTAATTATACAACTACATTTTCCATTCAATAGTGTTCATTCACGACCAAAAGACAATGGCAAATATGATAAGTTTTTATTATCAGTTTTAACTGAAATCCAATAGGATTCTTAAGCGTAGACAAAAATCTTCAACGCGCATAGAAAACATGAGAGTAGCGGTCACGGTATAGATAGAGGACATTTATTAGAAACTTTAAGTTGAGCAAAACCCGTAAACCTAGCTTAGCGTTTACGTCCCTACATGACCAAAAGATCCTTTTATGTTAAAATACCTGACTAAGGTCAAAAAAACGGTTGTTCCCTTTGAATTTTCGATAATAGGGGAATAGGGCCGCTGTCTGAAACAACCCATTTTTCTGGAACAACCCATTTTTTTCATAAGACGTAGTGCTAACTTAAATTCAAATTTTGGCTAAATAAAAAAAGATCCAGTCACCAGTTGGCTTTGACAACACAATCCATTCGGCTAAACGCGCCAACGATATGGACAATACGGCTACAACTAACACACATACATACATATAGAACGATATGAGCAGAAACGGAAAAAGCATGTGGCGTGAACTTCAGATCAAAGAGTGTAACGTTTATATCGTTACATGTTTCAAATATCATCTTTCTCAATAAATAATTAATATCTTATAAAAACAAGCTAATTAAAATAATATCAAATTATTTAAAAAATAAACACAGTCGATAAAATACACCTTATAGAACTGCAGTATTTTCAATATTTATATAGTTATGTCTCTTCGAAGCTCGCGATAAGCATTTACTGTTCATATTGTTCAGTGTTTCATGCAAGTTATAGGTTTCTCTTTTTAATACGTGAGAGTGCACTGGAAATGGAACAACGGGCTTGCGGCGGGATCAAATGTCTCTTTTACGCTTGGCAGACTTCCTATACGGAAAGCTATCGACCAGTGTGATCGATTACATTTTTTCCGAGATTGAACATGATTTTTGTGAAAAAAGTCTACCCACGCAAATGGTAAGTTTTAAGACGAAATTTAGTGCCTGGCTGACGTCCTAAGTTGAAAGTTGTCAAGAGATTATCTGGTCAGTATTTTTATGTTCACAAAAAAAATTATGCCGTTGGCAATTAAATATCTCAGTTTTCCTCAATATAAATTAATAACTTAATAATGAAAATATATTCTGGTGGATTTTCTTACAGAAATTTTCATATTTTCTAGGATTTCTAGAGTGTAATGTCCCTCTAACATCACATTTTCTTCAGGGGAACTAATTTTTACTTTAGTTATTATTATTCTAAACAGGTTTTAAAATGAAGTTGTGAGTTTTTTCTGGTTTTTCCTATATTTTTTTAGGGTATTTTGGCATTGATGATTCCCTGCGTTTCCTTAACCCAAGGACATGAAAAATTGTCAAATTAATGGAGCCTGGATTATCAGAGCTACGCCAGGGGAACCGATTGGCGTTGGTGTGTTGACTGGAGGATTTTCTCGGTAAGTTTTTGAACTTTATTCCATTTTTTGGAATGTCATTTTGACACATTTTTAAGTGATAAAGCTTACCGTTGATTTTTCTTCCAGTCAGTTCATTAATTGCTAGTTGGCGAGCTCACAGGTTCATTAAACTTGTTTTTTTTTCTTTCCTTGAAATTTTCTAGTCATGTTCTTTTTTTTGCAAAGACATAGATATCTGAATCATTTCCGATTTCAGCATAGCACTCAACATTTTCTATTAAAATAGGAAATTATATTTTCCCAATTTACTATACTTTTCCGCATGATCTTCTTGATTTGAAGTCAAGTTTAAACCTTAAATTTTTATTAAATTTTCTTTGTTCAAAAAAAAAATGGAACTTTTCATTTTCAGGTTTCTGGCCAAAACTTGAAATTAGACATTATATCATTTACATGAAAATTAAAAGAGTGAAATAAATTATTGTAAATAATAGTTGTCGCTTGTAAAATTTTCTTTGTCAGAAATGTATTTTTTTAATTGTTAAAGTCATTTAAAATTTCTATTTAAAAAAATTAAAAAAAAAATAAAACTAAATAAAAGGCAGAATGTTTAATATTTTTCTATTACAATAGAATATAATTAATCTGCAGATAAAGGGTTTTTTTAGATTAAATATAGCTGAACTATATTTTTTCTTCTTACTAGTTTAAGATTAAAAAACAGAATTTTATAACTTATAATCTTAATTTTTGTATTTTTTGTTTAAACTCATGAATTGGGTAAATTGCACGGATGGATCTAGATTTAGAAGGATTTTGAGTAAATCTTGAATGTAAGAGATTTAGGATAAATTTTTGTTTTTTTTCTCTAAAACTTTCTGACGAGCTCGTTAAATAAAGGAAATTCGCCAATGAATTATAAACAACTATTTTCAGTTGTTTAAGCATAAACCTTTGTTTTTTCGGTATATTCCTATACCCCGAGGCAAAGAAGTCATTGTCGACATCCAGGCATGATGATTGATCAAGGAACGTTCTGGTGAAGGAGCCCCTGGGAAGGTCTTTAAAATGAAAAACAGTGAAGTTATCCTTTTTTCCTTTTAACCTAATATAAAGTCAGAAAGGATTTTAAATTCATTTCCTTAAAAATTGTAAACAAACCAAAATGTAATTAAAATTTATTCACTATATATTATTTTCCACTCTAGACAAGGACATATTATTGAAATAACTCTTTCCTGTTAAATAAGTAGCATTCTAATTTAAAAGTTTTATTAATCTTTTAATAGTTTTTAGTTCATGGCGCTATTACCCTTCATAATTTGTAGATATAGTCAGTAAAAGGACGAAAAGAATCCACATTCTGAGAAACATAAAAAAAAGAGAACTTAAAAAAAATTCTATCGTACTTATGAAAAAAAAGAACATTTAGGCTGAGCTTGTGCCACAAGAGGTATCACGAATAGAAAAAAAATAATGACAGAGATTCACACAAAAGATCCACAAGGCGCGAAAAGACATTTAAAGCACGACAAAAAAGTTGGAATAGTCTCTAAGACAAAGTTCAGTGAACAAAAAAACCTAAAAGCATGAAACACAAGAAAACACGGAAATAACACAACACAAAACTTCTCAGAAAACGATTGTTTTTTGCATACCTAAAAAGAATCGGTAAGAGACAATCAGACACTTACCTATATATGTATGACAGCGAAACGGATACATCAGAACACGCGCAGTTCGATTGCGCATATTACTCACGCTTTGAAAAGAATAAAGCTAGGACAAAGGGAGATATAAATAAAGAAAACATTGTCACAAAAATGCTAGCAGCAAAAGCATTTATCGAAAAAGTTAAAAAGCAAAAGAGACAACCGGCGACTACCTGAGAATTCCACACGCATTTCCCCTTCAACGGAAGAAAAACACAACGAAGTTATGATTTTATAGTGTAAAGTTTTAAAAATAAAGACAAAATCGCAAACTTTTCCCTCAACCTATAACGTCATCTCTCTCTAGGGGGGGGGGGGTAGAGTCCCTGTATGTGACAGATATCAGTGAAACAAAGAGTAGCGACAAGGTTATCAAAGTAATAGAGATGGATATATCGGATATACTCTACTGTAAAAAGAAAAAAAGAAAAGAATTAAAAAATACGAACGCCTATGGTTTATCAAAGCAGGAATTTAACCACATTTAATAAAAATGTTCATTGTAAGAACGATTTACCATAAAAACTGAAATTTTTTAAACCAATTTTCTATCCGAATCTTATTTCTTCAAGCCCATTAGAATAGAATAGAATAGAATATCTTATATTTCCTGATTTAAATCGATTGTACAAAATTTCAGTATGGAAATCGTCAGTCAATTTTATATAAAAAAGAAAGCTTTTCCAACAAAAAAAACTACATAAATATTTAACAATTAGATATCCTAAGATATATGGTCTAATATTTGTTAAAAACTATGTACTTGTGACCTACCAGTGGTTGATACAAATACAAAATCACCAACCAAGCCAAACATAAATTAATTTAAAAATACTTAATAATAATATAATATCACATTCAATAACAAATTCGAAATTTATAAGACCCGTTTTTAATCGAACCATTGTTCATTGTTCAAAAAAAAAATAGTAATAAATTCATAAGTTCTAAAAGAATTTTTTTTTTCATTTGAGATACAAAAAGGGAATTTAATATATAAGATTTAAAAGCGATGCCTAAAGAAACGCTATTAAAATAATGCAAGGATTTAGAAAGTAACTTAACTGCTGGTGATTCTGATGACATAAATGGGGTAAAGCTAGCAAAGGAAATGTTAGCAGTATATGCGCTTTTGGATAACAATAATATCAACATTAAATTTTGCCCCAAACCTTTGAGTTGTCTTAAGAGTATTGTTGACTATACCAATAACTATTGCAAGTGAGGAAAGGAGTTTTTCTATGCTGAAATTGCTGACCAAATAGACTTAAGACATAATAAAAAAATTTGCAAAAATAGAAGCGAGAATGAAAAATTTAGTTTAGTTTGGTAGAGGGACAACGACGGCGAGGGGTAGCTCCCTACATTTGTCGTTAGATAAAAGCCTAGAAGAAAGGATAATAATATCCACTTTAGGCAGCAAGACTATACAGGCAGGAGGAGGATGCCCGCAAAGTGGAGTGTTGTCACCTCTGCTCTGGGCAAACCCAGTGGATGACATTCTGAACAAACTCACCAACGAAGGCTTTATATGTCTTGGTTACTCAAATGACTTAGTAGTGGTCATCAAGGGGAAGTTTAGTGAGGTAATATCTAAACGAACTCAGAGAGCACTAAATTTAGTGAATAATAAAAAGGAACATCTGCCCATAAATGCACAAAAGACGCAAATAGTCCCATTTACAAAGAAAAGAGTACTACAAGGCCAAAATCCACCAGTACTAAATAGGACGAAAATTCCATACACCAAGGAGGTGAAATATCTAGGGGTCATCTTTGATCAAAAGCTAACATGGAAAACTCACAGTCAAGGCAGCCCAAAAAGCATCGATTGCATTGAGCAGATGCAGGAAATTGGGTTGAAAAAACTGGGGGCTAAATCTCAAGATAGCTTTATGGTTATATACAAAGGTGTTAAGGCCCATAATAACCTATGGTTCGGTGGCTTGGTGGACGAGAACCAAACAGGCCAGGGCCATAGCACTCCTGAATAGCATACAAAGACAAGCCTGCCTGAGCATCACAGGTGCTATGAGGACCACCCCAACGGCAGCTTTGGAAGTTCTACTGAATTTTACACCTATGCATGTTTTTATTCGAGCAGAAGCACGAGAGTTAGCCTACAGACTAACGCTATAGGTCTTCGAGAGAGCGATCTACAATAGATTTATTAAGTTTATAGACTCCAATAACATTTTATCAAAATCTCAATATGGCTTTAGACCAAAAAAATCAACAGAACAAGCAATATTTGTTACATTGGACTACATTACAAAAGAACTTGACAAAGGCCTTTATCACAATAGACCATAAAATACTATGTGGCTATCTGGAATTGTGTGGCATCAGAGGGATTGCACTTGACCTGCACATGTCCTACATGGACCACCGAAAACAAATCATCTCCATTTGCAGAGATGCACATCAGTACTGTTGTTGCCCAGGGGTCAATTTTAGGTCCTATCCTATTCCTCATACATGTCAACTTGTTACCTGAAGCCACCCATTCCCTCCAAAGGTATGCCTGCCCAGTTCGCTGACGACTATTCTTATGTGGTAGTTAGTGAATCAATACAGACTCTATCACTCGCTTATTTTGAACAAAGACAAAACCGGGCTAGTAACTTTCAGCAAACGAAAAAATATTCCAATCTCTTTATGTCCAACTGGAACAAAAAACTATCCCTAAAACCAGTTCTATCAGATTCTTAGGTGTTCAATTGGATGATATATTAAGCTGGGAACAGCATACAACACATCTAAAATCTAAAATTTCGAGTACTTGGGCTCTATTTCGTAGACTGCGGGACGTTATTAGCCTGGAATGTTTAAAAATTTATTATTTTTCTATTATACAACACATTCTGTTCTGGGGCTCCTCACCTTATGCAATGAATATTTTTATTGTTCAAAAGCGACTATTAAGATGCATGCTAGAATTAAGTCCGCAAACATCCTGCAGACCATATTTTAAAAAGTTAAATATCCTCAATGTATCATCTTTATATTTTGTGTCCCTAGTAATGTTTGTTAAAAATAATCCTGATGTTTTCCCTATAAATCAAAATAACCATTCTGAGGATATGACTATAAAAACCAGGGGTCTGATTTTCGAATCCATACGAAAATATCCGCATACGTGTACTAAATAATCGACAATTTTTATGTCAGTCTCTTTCTATACCGTGTGAAATGAGAGGCGAAAGATAAGCCGGTATGTAACTTAAAAGACGAGTCTCCGTAAAACCGTTTTTAAAAAATTATAATTTTCTTGTTCAAAATTATACAAGTGATTTCTATCAAATCTAATTCTAGACTAAAACTAAAAGTAACTTAAAAATGGTAAAACACATGTTAATAAAATATAAAGATTCGAAGAAATATTCCATAGGGTTGCAGACTCAGCAGCTTTGTAACGTCTTTACTAGTTTGTCAGTATAAGGTGGTCATATAACTCCTCCACCCTTAGAAGGAAGCCTCCCCTGGGAGGATAACTCTAACATGTTCCCTTTCGGAAGATTCCAAAGTCGAAGTTTGCTTATTTTTTCCTCGTTTTTTGTAGTAGCAAAAGTACGTAAAGGCTGTAACCAATATGACATAAAGACAGATTGTCCAACCACTAGGCACGTACAAGTCGGATAGTGTATTTTCTTTATATAAGGGAACCAAAGGGTTGATGATTGGTTTATCAAATTCCAATTTTTTCAAATCAATACTGAATTTAGGTAATTCTTGATGACTGATTTCCAATATGGGTGAATTGATTATTAAGGGACTGCCAATTGTTTTTTCTTGAAAATGCAGTTGTTTTCCTTTAAATAACAGTTTGCATGTGTTTCCGGTGATCAGAAAAATGCCTCTTAGCTCCTTGACTTCAGTTTGCTTTTGGCAAGTAATTTGAAGATTTTCCGCAAAAGGAAAAACTGCCAAATATTTATTTAGTTCCGAAATGATTTCCATATGATTTTCTTCAATTTTCAGTTTGGTCAGTGTGCAGGTGTCGGCGGTTCCCTGCATAATAATACTCCTTTCGCAGAGTGCTTGGCTGTTGCTTAATAAATAGCTAGGACAGTGAAATGATTTACCTTGGGTAATACATTTGCCGTTTAGAGGTTTAATTTGATTATTTATTCGCGATTTTAAGAGGTATTGATTATTTGGTAAAACTGTTACAAAATCCGATCTGATTTTTGAGGGAATTGATATTAAGTGAAACAAGTCAAATTGTTCTTCGGTATCGATTGGAATTGATAGGAAGTACATAATTTTATTATTATCTATATGACAATTGATTTTTATCATAGACTCAATATAGAAAATATCCTCTGTTTTAATTTCGAAAGGAAATTGATTTTTATAAAATTCGGATATTCTTTTTAATTCTAAAATTAAATTTTTCGAGCTTATAATACTCGGATGCATCACATTTAATTTACAAAAGGTCAGTGAGTTTTCTACTTCTCGGAAAATGCCTAACACGCTACTATAAAGCAAGATTAGTTCATTGTACAATGTTTTGATAAAAATTGCATCATCTGAGGTAGCACCGTTTTTGATTATAGAATGCATTTGCAAAATTTTTGACCTTAACATAAGTTCATTATGCTGAATATTTTGGACAGTTTTGTTAAATTGGTTAATTATATTTTGATTTATTGAATATTGCAATGATAATTGATTTTGAATGCTCTTCTCATTACGCTGCATGTGATCTATTATGCTGTAAATTTTATTCCCGTCGTTTGAGTCTAGATTTCCTGTTACTCCCTTAATAACCGAACCTAAACTATCAATAAGGCCTCGTTTAATTCGTTTTGATTGGTGAATATTTATGTTTTCGAGTTTTTCGAAAATTGATTGGTTATAGAAATGGGCTATTTTGTTAAAATTATATGTTTCTCTTTCTAACACGGTGAGATTCGCATAAGTCCGTTTCAGTAATAGGTGCTGCGATTTTATGTTTTCGTATTCTTTTAGTAGGGGTCCTAAGTCATAGTAATGTACAAATGTGTGTTCTGTCCTTTGAAGTCTGGCATGGCCTAGATTGATTGGCAGAACTCCTAGGTTTTGCGTAATGTTCGTTATTCCTGACCCTCTTGCGTGGGTGGCGAGGAATCTGAAATAGGTTTAATTTTAATTTTCTTTTTGGGTCTTTTTATATTAGAAATGTGTATTTTGTCTGATGTGTTGGGATGTGTAGTTTGTATTCTGGCTGTTTTTAGATTAGGATCCAAACTAGATATTTTTTCTTTTTTGTATTTATTTTTTGTCTTTTGCTGTTTTTGTTTATTTTTAACATACACGTTTTCGGGGATTTCTGGTAATTTTTCGCGCGATTCGTTTGCCTTGTCAATGACTCCTTGTTTTTTATTTTGTATATCTTGATTGATTTTTTCGTAAAGTGTTTTTATTTTCTCGCGGTGGTTTTCAATATAGTTATTGATAAGTTGTTTATTTATGTCCAGATTAAACGGTGACTCGTTGCCAAAATGGCCAGTAATTATCTCGTACGGTTTTAAATTTGTGACCGAATGAATTGTGTTGTTATAAGCTAAAATACTATAGGTTACTTTATTTTCTACAGGGTCATTTTTAAACTGTTCTTGATTATTAAAAAGTCTAATATGTTCTATTAATGTCGAATGAAACCGTTCCACTATCCCATTGGAGTCTGGGTGCTGGGAACAAATAAAATGAATTTTTATTTTATGTAGTTCAAGTAGTTCACGTATAACGGAGTTCTTAAATTCGCCGCCATTATCAAAAATTATTTGTTCTGGGATGCAATGATGAGAGAAATAAATTAATAATTTATTTGCTATTTCGATGCCTTGCGCAGAATCAATTTTATAGGCCTGCGCGTATTTTGAGAAAGGATCGACAATGGTTAAAAACTTGCTGTTTTCCAAACTCATAGTATCTGCGTGCAAAATCTGAAAAGGCTTGATCGAGGTGGGTGTAACATTGTATTCTACGCGTATTGGCTTTCGATCGTATTTTGTAAGTTGACAGACTTCACACTCGTTTATATAATTTTGGATTGTTCTAGATTGATTCGGCCAGTAATAATGCGCTTTTATGCGTTTTTCAGTTTCTTCGATTCCCCTGTGATTAGTTTTCCCTTCATGATTATTTTGTATCATTTCCTGTATTTCGTTTTCAGATAAAACATCGATTAATTTTTTAGAGCATTTGATCATTTGAATTTCTGAGTTTTTAAAATAAGTTTGTAAGACAGTACTGAATTTTTCGTAAATTGGGTCTTCGAAATAAACATAGTACTTTATTTTTGGAACCACGTACTCTTTAATAAACTGGACTACATCTTTTTCGAAATTATTTTGAGAGAGTTGAACGTGAAATCTTTGTTTTGTTAGGAATAATCTGGTAATGGAAGTTTTGGCAGGGGCAAAATTTACTTCCGAAATAAATATTTGATTTTTTCCAAAATTTACAGGGCAATCAACTATTGGTATTCCGATTATTGGGTTTTCGTGACTGGAGTGTACCGTTTGGTCGCTAACGTTGTCTTCGACCGCGTTATTATGATCGTCCAAGTCTCCTGTTTCAACGACGATCGATTGATTTTCTTGATCGTTTTTATTTGTCAAATTTTCGTTTATTTTTTCGACGTATTCGCGCAAGCGATCTAAGCAAGCCTGTGGATTTTGGGGGTCTACGTTTTTTGTCTCGTTAGTGTTTATTTCCACGCGCGAAAGAGCGTCTGCATTTTGATTTAAGCAACCTTTTTTGTATTTGGTTTCAAAATCATATTCCGCAAGCTTTAAGCTCCATCGTACTAACCTAGAATTCGGTTCTTTTAATGACATTAGCCATTCGAGTGGTTTATGGTCAGTTATAATGTTAAATTTTCGGCCAAACAAATAGGGTCTAAAGTATTTAACCGCCCACACTATAGCTAATAATTCTTTTTCGGTTGTGGAGTAATTTATTTCCGACTGATTAAGTGTCCTTGAACCGTACGCGATTGGAAGATCTGACCCAATTTTTCCTTGCGAAAGTACGCAGCCAATTGCGAAATTACTAGCGTCCGTAGTAAGGTTAAACGGTTCCTCAAAATTTGGGTATTGTAGTATGGGTTCGTTAATTAATATGTTTTTGCACGTCTCGAAGGCTTTTATATACGCGGGATTTTTCGGGTCAAGTATGGCATCTTTTTTTAGATAAACAGTCATAGGTTTAGTTATTTTCGCAAAATCCGCGATAAATTTACGGTAGTAACCCACGAGACCCAAGAATTGTTTTATCTGTTTTTGTGTAGTAGGTATCGGGTAACAAGATATCGCTTTAATTTTTTCAGGGTTGGGTTTCACGCCGTGAGGTGTAACAATGTGTCCTAAGTAGGCCACTTCTTTTCTAAGAAATTCCGACTTATCTAATTGCACTTTAAAATTTGCTTGTCGTAATCGATCAAATACTTCTCTTAAACGATTTATGTGTTCTTGCAAACTTGTGCTAAACACTATTATGTCGTCTAAGTAAACCAGACAGCGTTCGTTTTGGATACCTCTAAGGATGTTATCCATCACCCTTTGAAAGGTGGCAGGCGCATTTTTTAGGCCAAAAGGCATTCTTAAAAACTCGTAATGCCCATTTTCGGTATTAAATGCCGTTTTAGGAATGTCTTCCTCTGCCAACTCAATTTGGTGAAAACCTGATGCGAGGTCAAGAGTAGAGAAATATTGACAGCGCCCAAGCTTATCAAGAAGATCTGATATATTTGGAATTGGATATTTGTCGCCTATTGATTTAAGATTTAATTTACGAAAATCGATAACTATCCTCCACTTACGTTTCCCGGAAGCGTCCAACTTTTTGGGTACCACCCAGATTGGTGACGACCAGGGAGAATAGCTGGGTCTTATAATATTTTGTTCGAGCATTTCTTGGACCTGCCTTTTAACCTCATTTCTGTGAATTTCGGGGTACCTATACGATTTAGTGTAAATTGGCACTTCGTCCGATGTTTTTATTGAATGTTTTATTTGGCTGGTAAAAGTTAACTGATTTCCGTCGATATGAAAAATATCCGAATACTCTTTTAATAATTCGATTGTCAATTTGCATTCTTCGCTGTTCATGTGCTCGGTTCTAATTTTCGAAACCTCAAATTTAAATTTATTTACGTTAACGTTATTAAGGTTTGGTGTAGGTTTTTCTTGAAGTTCATACTCGTTAAAATCAATGACTTCTAAAGAGTCAAAAAGTTCAACTTTTAAATTTTTTTCGGTTGGGTTTAGGATCGTGCAAATGGCCTCATAGTTTTTTACCGTCGTAAGGCATTGCGGGATTTCTAAATTTGAAATTTTTGTGTATGGGATTATTACGTCACCATTTTCGATATTTTTTATGTTCATTTTAATTACTTGTTCTGACCTTGGTTGCAAGAATAAAATATTGGTGTTTTTTGACGAATTATGAAATTTTAATTTTATTTGAGAATTGGGAGTAATTAAGTTGTTTTTCTCAAGGTCAATATTTGCTTTTAATAAGGACAGATTGTCTATCCCCAACAAACAGTCAAAATAGTTGTGAAAATCAAAAATATAAAATTTTAATTGTTTTGTATCCACATTAAATATTTTTGAACAGGGAATAAGCGTGCTAAAATGTTCTATGGAGGTACCGTGAGCAGTTGAGATTTGAAATGGGTCATTTTTTATCGATTTTTGGAAATATTTTTGTGCGATTTCTGGTTTTACAAAAGATCTAGTACTACCCGTGTCTATCAGAATTTTTAGATTATTCTCTGGAAAAATAATATAAGGTAGTTTATTTTCGCTATTAGTTAGGTTCATTAATTCGTATTCGGGGGTTCCGAGGCTGGTTCCTGAAAAAACTCGTTTAACTCGTGATCGTTTTGAGAATATTCGGTGTAATCCGTGTAAAGATACTGATTTTCTTCCTCCGGATATTCGATTGTAGGGTCGTCCGCCG
The DNA here is from genome assembly GCA_963921995.1 of Oxystoma pomonae. Lineage (NCBI taxonomy): Eukaryota > Metazoa > Arthropoda > Insecta > Coleoptera > Brentidae > Oxystoma > Oxystoma pomonae. Next base: position 45,753,719 of record OY998171.1, on the reverse strand, counting down.
ATTGGTCATCGATATTATTTATTTCTTCAATTACGAAGTTTGACCGGGGTTTTGATTGATTATTTTGAGCGTAATTTTGCATTGGTCGATAAGGAAAGTTTTTGTTTTGTTGGGGTCTAAAGGTTTGGTTTGATATGCCGCTCATGGGCGTTGGTTTCGATAATTTTGACATGGGTATTTGATTAGGCCTAAATACGTTTGTTTGGTTTGGATTTCTTGCAAAATAATTTTTATTTTGTTCGGGTTTGTATATTAATTGTGGTTGTCTGTAATTCGAAGTGGAAGCAAGCTGGTTATGAGGATAATTTGTTAACTGTAAAGGTTGGTTGGGTCGTGGTCTGTTTAAAGTGTGATTGGTGTTATTATGTAATGGTTTCGAATTTTGAAATTTTTGGGCACTTTCGATTTGAAAATCGTTTGTAAGCATTTTAAGCGCATCATTCATATCTATTGGATTTTTAGTTCGCATTAAGGACCCAACAGGCTCTTTTAAACCGCGTAATAAAACTCTTAAAGATAACCCTCTACAAAACACACCCATGATTTTTCTTTCATCAGCCGAGCCGTGAGTGGAAAGATAAGAAGTTTGGTGATTTAACTGGTGTTGTAATCTGTTGTAAAAATCGAACGGCGATTCATTTCCTTGTTTCATTTCTGTAGTTTCGATAACAAGCGTAAAAAGATCGCGTTTATCCCCATACGTATTAAGAAGAGCTTTTTTTAAATCCACAAAACTAGAAATGGTGTTTGAGGCAATATTTATTGCCGCTTCACCTTTAATTTTACCCAAAATACTCGACATCAAATATTCATTTTGAAAATCGCTAGTATCAGCGGTGTTGTAAAATTTGGTGATTAATTTTTCACATATTTCTATAAATCTGGCTAATAGTTCTGGTTCCCCATGAAATTCGGGGATCATGTTTAAATACTCAGATTTTAGTTGTGGTGTAGCCATTTTTGTTAAATTTGCTTGCAGATTTGTAGAGATATTATAATTTGGTCCTAAATCTAGCCCTAAGTTAACTTTTCCTATCAATTCCGATAAAAATATATCAATTTTCGGGTCTGAACTTTGACTTACACAAGTTTGTTCTTCGTCTTTTATTGAGTCAGAATCAGAATTTGAAATATCAGAATTTTCGAAAACGGAACCTCTAAATGACATTAAAAGTATTACTTACAGTGAAACTATCAAGATCTGTCCAAGCATTTGTCCTCTGATATCCATTCAAAGGGCACTGATGCAAATACTTCCGGTATTGATGTACGTTCAATAATCCTTCGGTAAATCTTCTCGTTGAGCTACTCAGTTCACTCAACTGGAACTTCTTCTTGATCCAAACAATTCGAATTCGCGAACCGCCCGGCACCTTTTTGTTATTTATTTGTTCGTAGAATCCCAATAAATCGTTAAGACGAACCGTCAATAATATTCATTTATCGCGATTGGGAATCCTACCGACTGCGCCACTTAAAAGACGAGTCTCCGTAAAACCGTTTTTAAAAAATTATAATTTTCTTGTTCAAAATTATACAAGTGATTTCTATCAAATCTAATTCTAGACTAAAACTAAAAGTAACTTAAAAATGGTAAAACACATGTTAATAAAATATAAAGATTCGAAGAAATATTCCATAGGGTTGCAGACTCAGCAGCTTTGTAACGTCTTTACTAGTTTGTCAGTATAAGGTGGTCATATAACTTGTATACTACCCACGAATTAGCATATCGGCATGTATTTTGCCTCCTATTATATACGCTATAGGAAGAGACGGAAGTAGTCGCATGCGAATAATTTCGCATGGTTTCGAAAATAGGACCCCAGGCAGGCATCAGAATTGGCTATACCTCATCACTCCTCTACCTTCCTTAAGAAAGGTGCCTTCTATCGGGCTATCAAAGCATACAGATCCTTACCAATGCAAATTAAAAGTATTCAAAACATTCCAAGTCTTAAAAAACCACTTAAGGGATATGCCCTTGAAAATTTATTTTTATCGTTTCCAATTTACTTAAGTAGTTAATAATAATAATCAATGTATTTTAATATTTAGTTTAAAGATATTCTTTGTACATTTTTCAAATTTGAAACATTTAATGTTGCTAGGTTTTACATATTGTAAAGTATTGTGCGCAATAAACTAAGTAAGGCGCTTCTCTCTCATATCAGACCATCCTATTGCCTCTCTTCAGGCTGAACTAACAAATACAATGTTTATCTACAGTAACCAAGTGCGAGGGAGCTAAAAGTTCAGGACATTGCTCCTTTAAACGGCGAATTTTGAGCTTATCGACATTTTGATTTATATTAGCATTACACCTTATGAAGATTTGTTTTGTTTATCGGGTTGGGTCGCCATTTTTAAATGCCTATCAGGGATAACATGTAAGAATCCCTTATTATTCCATCCCATTGGGAAAATTCCTATTTTTGTTTAATGTCCCCTTTCCCTATATCGTCGGTATTCTTACAAAAACCACTAAGTCAGTTTTGATTTCTTGTACTAAAAATATTTTTCTGAGTTAAGGCAAGTACTTTTGAAAAAAAATTAATTAAATGAAATTTTGCCCACTGACGATACATGAGAAATAAGTGGGAAATTCAAAAATGACTCAATTGGTGGATTTTGCCTGGTCACCGACAATGTTCGGGACTTATCGGTACATACAGTTGGCATAGCCTGACTTTAAGAAAGTCGGAACTATTTTTGACAGTTTCGCACGAAAGTTAAACAGCTACTACATATTTTTAGGCACTTTACCCATCTGTTATGAAATGACTGGAACAAAGTTTCACTTACATTTTCACGTTTAAGATCTTTTATCCAACTATAAGGACGAAAACACAGTTATTTTATCAGGACTGATTATTATGACAAAATTGAAGTTAGACCGCGCTCTTGGATGCCGGGGATATTCGAAACCTACGTTAGGTCTATCCGGCCAGATTTTTTGGGCGGAGTGCTGTCAAAATAATGTCGATTTTTATAATGTTTGTACCGACCTTCAATAGACAGCTCCACACAAAGGTAAACAATTACTACATATTTTTGGGCACTTACACATCTGTTATGGGACGGCAGCGGCGCGGCGCTCTTCTTGGTTGCTGGGGCTATCCAAAATCTGTGTTTGGGCTATCCAATCAACCTTTTTTGATCGCGACACTTTCAAAATAATGTTGACTTAACATGTTTTTGCCTACCTTTAATAAAGGCCGGCATTAATATGTTTAGGTGACAAAAATGTCAGAAACCTTTTAAGCTTCGTACGGAACCATAAAAAATAGTACCGACTTTATTAATGTCAGGCTATGCCGACTTTATGTACCGATAAGTTCCTAATAAAGGACGGCATTAAAGGATATCGCACTTTTTAAATAGAAATTTGTATTCGGTAAAATTGCCTGATTTTTTTATACGTTGTAGTACTCGAAGATTTTTTTTTTCATTGCGTCAACTCTCTACCCCTGTCAGAAGTACCCGAAAAGTGACGTCAAAGTTTTTTAATTATTATTATACTGACCTTATTTGCTAACCGACCTGAATCTAATTTCCTTTTTGAATTTGCCATGGGTGTCTTTTTAAAAATAAAATTTTAAATGTCAAAATTGCACTTCCATCTTGGATCCACCATATAACTTTTTTGTTTCTTATATGATTTAAACGAAACTTTCTCTAAATTATAAAACGTTTCCAAGACACCTAACTATGACAGAAAACTGACAGATGTCGACCATATTGAACTTCGTTATTTTTTGTCCGATTTAAACAAAACTTTTGTTTAAATCAAACAAAAAACAATAAAGTTCATTATGGCCGACGCAGGATGGCTACTGACATATGTCAATTTTGGGTCAAAATTGGATATTGATGAAAAGTGCAAAAAAGTTTTGTTCAAATCCGACAAATATGGTCGACGCAAGATGGCTACTGACATATGTCAATTTTGCATCCTATTTAAGTCATATTGGAAAACCTTAAAATGTATAAAAATTTATGTTTGAATCGGTCAAAATATAACGAAGTTCAATATGGTCCTTGTGAGATGGCTACTGACATATGTCAATTTTGGATCAAAATTGGATATTGTTGAAAACGCTTTATGTGCAACAAAAGTTTTGTTTAAATCGAACAAAAAATAACGAAGTTCTTCTGTCACAGTTAGGTGTCTTGGAAACGTTTTATAATTTAGAGAAAGTTTTGTTTAAATCAGATAAAAAACAAAAAAATTAGATATTGGTCGGTTTGCAAATAAGGTCAGTACAATAATTAAAAAATTGCTAAAAAGTGCGAAATCGACAGGCAATTCTACCGAATACAAATTTCCATTTAAAAAGGCGATACCCTTTAATTATGTCAACTTTACAGATGACACGATATGCAAGTAGCAAGAACGTTAGGTATCCGACTTCGGGGGCCATCCATAAATTACGTAACCAAGCAAGGTGAGGGGAGAGGGGTAGGTGGGAACCGGGTTTAAGTGTTATAAGGGGGGGGGGGAGATTTCACACGAGGATTTGTTCCCGTAATTTCATAGTAGTGAGTAAAAGTGTCTCAAAATATATAATAGTTGCGTGGAGGACTGCCAAAAATAAAGATGACTTTATTAAAGTCAGGCTATGCAGACTTTACGTGCCGATAAGTCCCTATTATGTCCACGATAATCGTCGTAATAAAAGTGCCTAAAAATATGTAGTAGTTGCGTGCGGGACTGCCAAAAATAGAGCCGACTTTATTAAAGTCAGGCTATGCAGTCTTTAGGTGCCAATAAGTCTATTATGTCCACGATAATCGTCGTAGAAACAAACGAAGCTTAGTACACTTTTAGCTGGTGTTTCTCGTCGAAACCGGCCGAGTGCCCGGCGTTTCTAACTATAAAGGTTTGTCCGTCGTAGTGCATGCGACGCTCACCTCGGCGCACGAATAGGTGCCTCGTTTGTCCCATGGAACCGGTGCAGTGCATGTAGGGGGATGAAATCGAGGCGGAGCCGTTGGTTGGGGATGTTCGGAGGGAGAATTTGTTGCTGTTACGACCAACTCTGCAAAAAATAGTTATTAACATATTAAGAGAGAAAAGTGACGAAGATAAAGGAGGGCAATAAAAATCCAAGGGGGAAGCACATTACTCCAGAAAAATACATCTGATTTATTCTACTTCCAGTTTTGTAAATAAATTTTTGAGATTTTTTAATTAATCGTTTTTCAACAAAACAAATCTAATAAATTGATGAGCAGTATCCCCACACAAATCAGTATACACCCAAGCAGCAAAAATCTGACTTCCAACCAAATGCGGCTTAATATGACGTCAATTACGGGTAGAATTAAGGTTGTGATCAAGAACGTTTGTCTCCAACGTTGTTTTTGAGGTAAAAGCTACGTTCTTAGTTATCTGTTACAAAACCCAACGATATGCCTACGTCGGCAAAAGTGACGTACGTCTTCAGTGATTCCTTCAAGATTCCTTTAGGGAACCAGCATATCCCACTTTCCTTCCGCATGTGATCTCTTTTAATTTTTTGATGTAAATAATTTTGAATTAATGTGTGATACTAAAAACGACTTCAGATTCTAATATGTAGATTATATAGTATTGGATTATATAGGTTCATATTACATACATCATGGCGGACGTACAGTTTAATACGTCGTAATACGTTTGCGAACCGACAGGTTTCGTAACTTTAGTCATGATTGACGACTTAACTTGGAGACCCGGTCGAACTTGGTATAACGTTAGTTCAGATCAAATAGGGCACGAAAACTCGCCATTTTGAACAGGTTGGCGTCTGTCGGCCATTGTAAATTAACTTGCTTTTTGGATTTAATCTAAAATTAGAGAGTGCCGTGTAGTATAATTAATAAAATAAGGTTTTGGGGGAATGTAAGATCATTTTTACAACAAAACTAACAACCTCATTAAAAAAAAAAAATATATTTCGACCAAATTTTTTTAAATATTTTATTTTGTTAAATTTTTAAAATTTTCAGGGCGCCCGGTTTTTTTCGAAGTATCTTATTAACATTTATCAATAAACGGCCTTTCGTTTATAAATATTTATGTGTAAGGTGCTTTAAAATTAAATTAAAGAATTATATATTATTCTTATATACCTATCAGGATCCGCCTTTAAAAAAATGCATCCATTTTTATTCAACCTGTAAAATAAATTTAAGTAAATCTTCAAGAATTCCTTTTAAAAAAAATTTATATATTTTAAGTAGTCAAAACAAAACCAAACGTAATGTTCTCGTTTAGTAACTAATTTTAGGTGAGAGAAATTAAACGTAAAATAACGTTGGCAGTTGGTAAAGCTACTCAGGATCAATGACGTCGAGGCGACCCGAATCTGTATTAGCCATTTAGGTGCGACGCGTTTCTCAAAGCAACGTATGCGCAACCTAAGATAACGTCCAAATGCTGCTTGGGCAGGGTGAGGACAAAGTACGGAAATTACAGGTTTGCGTAATAAAAGTCAAAACACGCTACCACCACAGAATCTCAAAAATCTCGCGGGGCTTGTAATAAAAAAGCGAATGACAAATGTTACATCCCTGACAAATCTCAATGAGGAAAACAATGGTGACCTTGAATTTGACCTTCAATTTAATGAAAGATTTATTCCATCGTGATTATCCTTCTTTTAGCATAAGAAACAACGACATGGAGTTCCCCTTACTTCTCACTTTTGGGGTGCTTTTTGGAGTGAGTTTCTCTTGCCTCTGACTTTTGGAGTGCTTTTTGGACTGGGCAAAAGAAAGCCATACCCAAAATCCTCAAAAGGAATAAATTTTATTCATTAAAGTGAAGGTCCAATACAAGGTCACCCCGTTGAGATTTTTCAGAGATGCCCAATGAGCATTTTCAGAAACTTCTGGTGACAGATATTTATATAATTATTATAAAGAGGGTTCCATTGATACCCTAGGGTATTTAGAAGTTTCCTACAAGAATTGAATTTGTATATTTGTTTTATTAAAGGCTCTAAATTGATGGTACCCTAAAGTAACATAAAACTGGCGTTAACAATATTTCCACGGACATCTTTATAAAAATAAAAGTCATCGGTTCAAATGTTATATAAATTGGCGTTAACAATGTTTCTACCAACATATTTATAAAAATATAAGTCATCAGTGACAAAAGTTATATGAATTGGTGTTTGAAATCTTTCTGTCAACCCACCTATAAAACCGTAAGTAACTATCAATTAAAGATATATAATAGATTGGTTTTTAAAATGTTGCTATCAACCCACTTATAAAACTTAATTAACCAACAACAAATTTATATAAGATAAGATTGAAAATATTTCGAGAGACACTTATAAAAACTTGGGAACTCACACACAATAGTTATATAAATTGGTGTCTGTAATATTCTTATGAACTCATTCATAAACCTTTTTTCCCCATAAGGTTTTTTCTATAATGTTGTTATTAATTTCTTTATATAGTGATTATAATACAACTGTTTTTAGAACAAAAAAAACAATTTTAATTTATTTTGGCAATTATAATAACAAAACAAACAAGATTTTTTAAGGTTAATTTTGTGACATCAAAAGGCGCGTTTTTGCGATATCAAAAGGAGCGTTTTTGCGACATCAAAAGGCGCGTTTTTGCGAGATACCATACCATTATTATCTTGTTTTAATTACATCAATCTGAGAGAGATAAGAGATCCAAATCTTCTTGAGATAGTTGACGATGACAGATATCGGGATCGAATGCATTTTACACCCGATTCCCACCAGTGTTTCCCATGCGCAGTCACCCTGACTCAAAAAACTCATCACGTGGTCGGACATGAACTTGTATAGGCAAATCTCAAACGCATAGATGGGAACCGTCTTTTAGAAAAAGAGAACAATATAGTAACCGTGTTAAGGTCGCAAAAACGCACCGTGAAACGTCGACCGCATACACTGATACGGCGGCAAATGTGAACAGCCCGGAAAATACTCGCCTGTACAGCCTTCGACCCCGCAATCTAACTATATTCTTGAGATAGTTACCTCTGACAGTTATGCGGGCTTGAAGTGTGTGGGGGCGGGTATTTTTCCTAGTATGTGTAGTATGCTGGATCTCTCGAGGAATGCATTTAGGAAAAGAGAACAATGGTAACTATGTTAAGCTCGCAGAAACGGACCATCAGTGTTCAACATTGCGCCATCTGCAGCCCTTTGTTCCAAGTAGCATCATTTTTTAAAAGCGTCATAAAATAGTGTTTGTCGAGGTAAACAGTGGTATAGTTGTATTGTTTTTTTTATAGAATTGTCGGAAATTTTCGCCATTTTGGATTACAAAAATAGGTTTTTGGCCTAAATAAAAACGTTATTTATGGGGTTTCAACATGTGTTTCAATCGAAATATTGCTTGTTGGGGTTAAGAACCACATACAAAATTCAATATTTGTCCCAGAAAGAAAAAAACGCATATGAAAAAAAAACTGATATTTAAATGAATATTTTTTTCCCGTTTTCTCAAGTATTTTTGGAGCCCATGATATTTACGTGAGTGTATTCGAAAACTATACAGTACACACGGGACCGCAGCTGATTTTCAGAGTAGGATGACTTGAAAAACAGCTTTTATTTGACTATAGTATATAAATATTCATATTCCTGCTTCATTTTATCTCACTTTCATTTTTATTTATTTTAGAAGATTGCTAAACACCATTTTATAAATTTTTTTATTGTAAAAAGAAAAAGAATAATACATAACAAGCAAAGGGAAGAAAGATGGAAAATCTATATTTCTAAATCCATAAAAACCTTTAATTTGTTATGTAGTGTTGTTAGAACAGTTGTAAAACCTTTTTATAATAATCTCTATACTTGAGGGCTCATAAGAAAGTTTTATAAAATCTATATGTTGTTTTTCTATCCATTACTATGTACCATAAATTTTTATAAGCTGGTGTTGAACAGTTGTTTTTCAAGTCTTTTTTACTCATTTAAGAGATATATTAGAGTTATAAAATTATCACCAACACTAAATAATATAACTTTTGGTTATTTTATGAAGGTTTTATATTATTTGCTGTAACTTTTATATAGACAAAAATGCTCATTGGGTGTAACCTTATCAGTGACCTTGAAAATGAAGGTCAAATCCAAGGTCACCATTATATCTCTCATTAAGATTTTTTAGAGGCCACACAAACCTGTGACTTGAACTTGTATCTGAACGTAGAATTTTCTGTTTTTTTTCAATTCCAAGATGAAAAATAGAGGTTCTCATTTAAAAAACTTAGTTGAGGGTTAGTAGTTCACACAATACCGGGCAAGTAAAAAAGAAAATCCAAGCTGGTCAACAAGGGAAACCTTTGAGAAACTGTTTCGGTTCGGTAATTGAACATACTTCAATAAACAATCCTGAAAAATGTCGATGCATTTTCTTGTTTTTGCCCGAAAAAGATCAGTCCAAAACCAGAAACCCATGATAACCACGCACGGAGAAATGCAAGCAATGAAAAAAAAAGTTATGTAAATATGTTTGATAACATTACGATTTTTGTTCGGTACTTGTATTATAAGCATCAATTATTTTTCTCACCTGACAAGTCCATCAGAAGTCTGCGAGATTCTGACATTATTGATGATCCAGTTGATCGTTTGGTCCTCGGTTTCCCAATAATTGGTCGACTGCAAAGTGCGAACTGCTTGGTTAACTAGTTGGGTGGCAGCACTGGAAGATGGGGATACTTCCATGTAAGGAGAATCCCTATGAGCAATTCAGATTTAGTTAAAGTTAATAGCGAAATAACCTTATAAGAAATACCATAAGACACCCAATCCAACGAAAACTTCGTGGCAAATGCTAACTACATCAGAAACCCAACCCAAGTAACACACCCAAAGACGGCTCCTTTGATGCCTCAAAGTATTTGGAGGTTTCCTACAGAAATTTTGTTTGTATAGTTGTTTTATTAAAGGTTATAAATTGATGGTGCCCTAAGATTACATAAAACTGGTGTTAAAAATATAAATTGGTGTTAACAATATTTCCACCAACATATTTATAAAAAATTAAATTCATCAGTGACAAGTTATATAAATTGCCGTTTAAAATATTTCTGTCAATCCATCTATAAAACCTTAAAATGTTTCTATCCCAACCCACTTATACAATCTTACGTAAGCAACAACAAAGTTATATTAGATAAATTTGAAAATATTTCGACTTACTCATAAAAACTTAGGAAACCAGCCACAAGTTATATAAATTGGTATCCGTAATATTCTTATGAACTAACTCATAAACATTTCAGAAAACAAAACGGTCGAAAAACAGAAAATCGAAAATACAAAAGATGAATGTCAAAATAATTTTTCCCGTAAAAGAGTTTAGTACTGCATGTCTGAATAGTGGTTTTCACAACTAGTGGCTAAAACGGTGTTTTTTTACAAGCGTTGGTTTAAATAACGAGAGCAACGAGGTATTTAAAAACGCGAGTAAAAAAGCACAGTTTAGCCGCGAATTATTAACACGTTTTTTTAATAACTTTATCAAAAAATCCAAGAAAAACAGGAAAACACGTTTAAAAATCTCGAACGAAGAGAACTTCTCGCAACACACTATTTGGCTGACACCAGCGGCTGGCAAATGAAATAACAATGGTTTCCATAGCGATGTGCCTTTTTATTCGATGATGTTCATTGTTGCGACATTTTAATCTTTGGCAGTTTGATATTTTGATGATGTTTTTAAATGATTTTTTCGTAACTACTTGGTAAAAACTGGCGGAAATGGCATAATTTTTTGGCAAAAAAACTTTTTTATGCACTTCCGGGAATAAATGCACCCATTTAATACCGATTTTGCGGGAATAAAGTGGGTCATTTATTCCCTAGGGAAATAAAGTAAAATTTATTGACATAACGACACATATGTTTCTGCGTTTCGGCATACTGGATGTTATCGTTGCGATTTTTTGAAAAATAAATAAAAAAATATAGTTATTTCTGTTACTTTTCTGCTTATTCTAAAGTGCATAAAATAGTATATAAACCTCAGGAGTAAAGTGATGCTTAATCCCTCGACAAATTATAGCCCTCACTTCGGTCGGGCTATAAACATTTTGCCTCGGGATTAAATATACCACTTTACTCCCTAGGTTATAATGTTTTATTTTTGATCACGGGTTCAAAAAAAGATTTCTGTCTGTTTTTTACCCAAAATTAAAGAGAAATAGCGGAATATAGTAATATTGAAAAAATCTACTTATTCTTGCCTAAAAATTAAGCCATTTTCGCCAGTTTTCACCAACTATATACGAAAAAAATAATTCAAAAATATCGAAAAAATATCAAACTGTCAAAGATTAAAATGTGGCAATAATGAACGTCACCGAGTAAAAAAGCACATTGCTATGGAAACCAATATTATTTCATTTACTAGCCGCCTTGATTTATAGTGTAAAGCGAGCGCAGCGAGTGATTTAAAAATGCGAGTATAAAAAAGCACAGTTTAGCCACGAGTTGTAAACACTATTTTTTTTAATACCTTCATAAAAAAAATCGAAAAACTTAAAAAGACATACAAAAAACTAAAACACAAAAGCATACGGCTACTTGGTTTTAAAATTTCGCAACATATCGTTCTGTTGGCCATTTAATTTTTTCACATTATTTGTGTGCAAAAAATGATCAAAATATGTTTTTTACGCCCTTGGGCAATAAAAAAATGTTTTGTATCGGTAACCAAAAAAGCCATGTTTTTGCTATGTGCGGACAGTGAGTAAAATCTCGTTTTTGATAAAGGTATTAAAAAAAAGTATTTTTATGTTTTTCTTGGATTTTTTGATAAAGGTATTAAAAAAATAGTGTTAACAACTCGCGGCTAAACTGTGATTTTTTTACTCGCGTTTTTAAATACCTCCCTGCGCTCGTTATTTAAACCAACGCTTGCAAAAAAAAGCACTATTTTAGCCACTAGTTGTGAAAACTAGTATTAAAAATCTCGAACGAAGAGCACTTCTCGCAATACACCATCTTTACACTATAAATCGGGGCGGCTGGTAAATGAAATAACAATGGTTTCCATAGCGATGTGTCTTTTTACTCGGTGACGTTCGTTGTTGCGACATTTTAATCTTTGACAGTTTGATATTTTGACGATGTTTTTAAATGATTTTTTCGTAAATACTTGGTAAAAACAGAAATCTTTTTTGCACCTGTGATCAAAAAAAGTTTTTTTGCATCGGTAACCAAAAAAGCCATGCTTTAGTTATCTGCAGACAGTTACTAAAATCAAGTTTTTGATGAAGGTATAAAGCAAAGTACTTCTTGAATAAAATACTTGACAAATGATTTCTATATCTGGGGGATGAAATTTACGTAAAAAACGGGTACAAAACAATACAAGACTTAAAACAGGCCTAAGCTGAAAAATGCGGTAAAATAACCATATAAAATCTGAAAAATATTCGAAATTAATTTTATGATAGGTTTGTTTATTTCAACATTTAATTGAGATTGGTTTCCTGTGCTCGTTTGAACTAATAAATTAACAATTATTAGTTATTTTTTTCTTGCGTCGCGTCGTGTAATAGTTAATTTTTAGTTAAAACTTCTGCCAATAAAAAATACTGACACTATAACTTATGTTGATTTATGTCGCTGTGTACACGTTTCAAATTAAGTTGAGTAAGGAAAGGCGTATTCCGTGTAAATTTTTAATAAATTTCTACCAGCAGTGGAACGTTTTCGGCTTGTGCCAAGCCATCTTCAGCACCACTCTGAAAGTAAATGATAACAGTCATAATTTTATTCGGAGTAGCAAGAGCGATTAGTGAACGGGCCCTATTCTTTTGTTTTAAAATTAGGTACTAATTACTATGAGAATCGAGCCGCTATTACTTACTTGTCAGAGGTTAAAAACGTTTCCTTCCATAAAACTGTACGTGTGGACAATTTACAAGATCACTAAAACATGAACAAACACATTAAAATAATAACAAAATTTTTAAAAAAATTACATTTATTTCAAAAAGAAAAAAAACAGGTTATTATTTTAATGTGTTGAATTTTAAAGTGTTTGTTAATGTTTCAGTGATATCGTAAATTGTCTACACGTATTGTTTTATCCTTTGTCATAATTTTGTACATTTTTATGGAAGGAAACGTTTTTAACCTCTGACAAGTAAGTAATAGCGGCTCGATTCTCATAGTAATTAATACCTAATTTTAAAACAAAAGAATAGGGCCCGTTCACTGATCGCTCTTGCTACTCCGAATAAAATTATGACCGTTATCATTTACTTTCAGAGTGGTGCTGAAGATGGCTTGGCACAAGCCGAAAACGTTCCACTGCTGGTAGAAAGAACCCCGCACCCACACGTATGTTCTAGTGGGCCATAAGATAAGAAAAATGTGAGAATTTAAAATGATTTCTATGTCTAGGTACAGAGATATAGACGGTCAAAGTTTACAAAAACGTTGTTTTGGGGTATATTGGGCACGCTCAAAAAGGCATTTCCTGAACGAAATAAAATAAGTTATCGACGAATATGGGTTACTAAGGAACCACACATGGACTTTCTTATTTTTATGTTGGCAAAATGTTAACAGGTTGTATACAGGTGCTAGTCAAAAAAAAATATTTTTTGAAAATTTTTTATTTTCCCCGATAAAAAATAAAAAAATTATTTTTGAGCAAACATTAATGGTTTAGTATTTTCTAGATAAACTGAACAAATTTTCCTTCCCAGTAACGGTTACTTTTTGTTACATGTTTTTTTATTTTTTTAAACTATAAAACGACGAAAATTGTTTTCTACTACGAAATAATTATTTTGCAATTTAAAAATCTAAATATTCTTTTGCATTCAGTTAAAGTGATAAGTAAATAAACTTTAAATAAAATGAATAATTATTTATTTTTTTTGTAGCTACGGGGTACATGCCAAAAGTTGTATATCATTAATTTTTACAAGTAATCAATTTTTTTTAATTATTTTTTTTATTTAATTTTGCGTACGCCTTTATCATACTTTTATTTAAAACAGGGTGCAATTTTTTTACCACTTCTTTATGTTTTGCATTGGGGATTATGATTTTTTTCAAGGTTCTCTAAACTAAATAATAACTAAAGTAACACTCGTGGCATATCGGATAAAGCGTTTTTATTTCTCACTTCATTACGACCAAGCCTCCAATGTTTAATGGAGAATCCAGACACCTACAGACCTGTTTCATCCTTACTAGGAATCATCAGGGAGTCATAGGATTGTATCTGGCAGTTGAAGTTACAAACTTTTGTTTTAAATTCGAGAGGTGTGCATGGTCACTGTGTAGCTTCAACTGCCAGGAACAATCCTATGACTCCCTGATGATACCTAATAAGGATGAAACATGTTTGTAGGTATCTGGATTCTCCATTAGACATTGGAGGCCTGGTCGTAATGAAGTGAGAAACAAAAACGCTTTGTCCGATATGCCACGAGTGTTACTTTAATTTTTATTTGCGGACACGAGATTCATTTTGTTGTTTTCTAAATAATAACACTTTTGGTGGGACTCAAATATCAAACAAACAATATGCTGTAAATTATGGATAATTGCTCTCCCTCATACCTGTATAGGTACTCTATTAGGTACTAGTCAAAGTCAGTGGCTTTCCCAAAAATGGTAATCAGAAAACACAAAAAAAGGATACATCTAACAAAACTTTCAATGGTCTTCATTTTAGCTGGTACTTATTATTTTTTACTAAATACAATTTGATCAACATTTACATAAAGCTCCATGTTGCGAAGGCAAACGCATACCGGACTTACTCATAAAAAACGTTCATAGTAAAATCGTTGTTTGACAGATCGTTAAAAGTGTCGGTTGTCGTTCTGGTTCCTGCCGAATCCACTAGGTATACCAAAGCGCAATTTATGCTGCTAAAGCTGACTCCTTTGTACCACATTTTCGCAAACCTAAAAGGAATAACCAATCAAGATATAAAAAACAGGTTGGTTCATTATTTATTACAAAGGATGGGTCACAACTAACCGCTAAAGAACCACGCACAATTTAAATGGAATGAACTTCAACGCCGTTTAAGTATGTTATTGGGACAATTCCTGAGAGCATTTTGTCTCATAGACACAGATGCCGATATCTACACGGTGAACCAATAATAGCTGCCAAAGTTTGAGCTTATTATTATCATGCTTTTGATGATCGATATCAGCAAAAAAGCATCAATTCCCTCTAAACTGACAACGCTAAATTTAATAATGACATTTATTTTGACACCTGTCAAACCCTGTCGACACGGCGGCAAAATAATAAGCTTCTTTTTACTCTGCTGAAGACATTAAATCGGAAACCGTAAAAAAACGTGACAGTTGTCTTAACTGTCATTTACTGTTATGGGGAAAACCACTAAATTGAGTTCGATGAACTCAAAAATGTTATTATTTTTGACACCTGTCAAACCCTATCAAAATGACGGAAAAATAATGAATAAACTTGAAGTTTTTGGAAAAGCAAATATTTTTTTGTACTCTGATGAAGACATTAAATCGGAAACTGTAAAAAAGTGACAGTGGAGTGGGGACTCGAACTACACTAAATTGAGGCCGATGAACCCAAAAATATTATTAGTTTTGACACCTGTCAAACCCTATCAAAATGGCGGAAAAATAATAATTGAACTTGAAGAGTTTTTGGAATAGCAAATACCTTTTTTTAACTCTGCTGAAGACATTAAGTCGGAAAACGTAAAAAGTGACAAATCTGTTAATTGTCATGGGAAAAACCACTGATACGATGACACTTATTTACGAATGGGGAACTAAATTGAGGTCGATGAACTCCAAAATGTCATTAATTTTGACGCATGTCAAACCCTGGCAAAATGGCAAATAAACAATAATTTATGAACGAATTTTTGGAAAAGCTAATACTTTCTTTTTGCTCTTTTAAAGTTAAAAAAGTGACACTTTTCAACTGCAATTAATCGTATCGAGTAAATGACAGTTAAGAAAACTGTCACTTTTTTTCACGGTTTTCGATTCGATATCTCAACAGAGTAAAAAAAGGTATTGGCTTTTTCCAAACCTCCACGGTTATAAATTATTTATTCGTTATTTTGACAGGGTTTGACAGGTGTCGAAAATAATAACATTTTTAAGTTCACCGACCTTAATTTAGTGTAGTTCGAGTCAGTTAAGAAAACTGTCACTTTTTTTACGGTTTTCGATACTGCAGGGTGTTCCAAATTCGATGCTCACCATGGGGATCTCCTAAACGGTAGGAGATACGAAAAGCTTTAAATTTGGGCAAAGTTGCGCAATTTGACGCTTTGCTCAAAACCAAAAAAAAGTTTACAAATTCCGGGTGTTCCGGAGCTAGGCGAAAAAAACCGAAATGTTCAATTTTTTGTGCAAATTTCATGAATTTTATGGCAATTTTGAAATTTTATGACATTTTGAGCATATTTTATGACAATATTCACATTTTATGATCTCATAAAATTTTATGACAAGTGGCCACCCTGTGAATTGTGCATGTAGTACAAAGGTACTTATATCCTTAAAGAGAATTCATAGAGACTTTATGTGAGAGGAAAATCTTACTTGTGGTTTCCCTGAGAATCGTTCGCCATGATTTCCACCCTGGAACCGTACTGGTACACCCTGCCGTTGGGATGGACCAAACCGGATGAGGAACCGCTTGCGCTCAGTGCCAAAACTATCCCGTTTTTGGCATTGGCGATACGCACCGCACGTTCCGGAGATATGTCGACCCGGATTCTGTCGTGCAAGCACATGGTAATGACGCCGTGGGGGGAGATTGTCGTACCGCTCATTTTGTAGCCGTCGTCACCGTAGAAATCCTGTCAGAAATTGTCAAAATAGTACAGTGTGCCCCAGCCTCTCTCTCTGCTTCTGAATTTTTTTGGGCTTAATTTAATGGTTGCAGAGCCACCAAGGGACTAAAGTATCACTTTTTACCCCTCCGGTCAGGCTATAAAAAGTCACTTCAGTCCCGTGGTTTAATCGCACTTTAGGAAAAGAACCACTAACCAAAATAATGAAAATGATAAAAAAACACTTAACGGCAGTGGCGGGCAGTGGTGTAGGCAGAAATCGACTCTGGGGGGGGGAGGTTTCATCTAACAAAAATCAGCTATGGCAAATTTTTATAAATTAGGTAGGTGCCTATTGCTTGAGCTCTAGAACTGAAGGGAGGGGAATTAAGCCTCTAAAATGTTGTTGACCAAAAAAAATTGCTTAAAATTAATTTATTGAAAACCAACATGCCGAAACATGGTTTTCAATAAATTAAGTGGAGTTTGACCCTCATTGTTTGATTTACTTTTTATTTTATTAAGGGGGGGGGGTCACATCAGTGGCGTAAAGGTAAACGGATATATTTGCCCCTTCCCAAGACGAGAAAAAAAAACGCAAAAAAGCCAAAATTTTTTGTTAAAATGTTATTATGGAGTCTAGAAGAGGGATGTAGACGCTCCTGCGAAAATAATATTACCGACAGCGTTCGTCTTGATTTTGCACGACACCATAAAATAAGTGCTTTCAATTTGCAGAAAAAATACACTGCGTTACGTCACTCGTGACTAGATATGATCTCCAAGTGAAAGTATTTTTGTTATTTAGATATTTAAAAAAAAAAAAAGATGTGAATCGCCCAGGGGGGGGGTCATGGCCCTCATGACCCCCACCTGGATCCCCCTTGATCTGGAGGCAAATTAAAAAATATATAAGTGATTACAAAGAGTAGGTTAATGCCTTCGTTAATTTCTAGTTTGTGATATTACCCGTGGTGGACTTTTAGCTGGAATAGCTGCCAACTTAAACTCACTTTTCTCACAATAAAAGATTTTTTTAAAGTGTTTGCTAAGAATAGACATTATTTTTATTGTCAGTGACCTTACCTCAGGAAATGTCGATGTGACGATGACGTTCGAAACGTGTCATGTGATATCCATACTTTTTGGAGTCAAATAAAGATTACAAAGGCTGAACTTGGCAGGCACATTTTGTAAAAACTAAGACACGCCTTGAAGCAATTTTTTCACTTTTTACCGAATAAGCTAAAACTTCTTTCTAAGGCTACCAATTCGAAATATCAATATCAAAAAAATCAAAAAAGTCCTCCGAGCCATGTCTTGGTTTTTACAAAATGTGCCTTTCATTCAAAGTTCAGCGAATTCTGATGTTTATTTGACTCCAAAGAGTATGGATATCACACCACCCGTTTTGTTTTGAACGTCACTTCGACATTTCCTGAGCTAAGGTAACTGACAAAAAAAATATCTGCTTTTAAAGTTGATTTGCCTTTGGAACCTTAAAAAGAACTTCCTGTGTAGCTATTCTTGAGGTCAGGGAAACAAAAAAAAAAATTCCGAAAAATGCGCTGTTCTCATTGGTCGATGCCTCTGATTTCTCCCACAAATGACACTAATCTCACTAAAAACCAGTAGAAACAAATATCATCAGAAGTCATGTTATTAGTGTCATTTTTGAGAGAATCGGTGGCGTCGACCAATAGGATCTGTGCGTTTCAGGAAGATAATTGTTTTCCCCGATTTCGAGAATAGCTGGTGACAAAAAATAATCTACTTATTGGACGACGAGTCAACAACTCTTGACCCTCATAATATAGATAGAGAGGTGGTGGCAGTTGAGGTGTATGATTTAATCCACATTATAACTAGTATAAAACTGTAGTTCACATCCATACTAATTAAGTAAAAATATTATGATGCTTAGATGGTGGGGCTTCTTTTACAGGGAGGTCCTAAAACTTGCACAAAATAATAGCTCTATGAAGTAATTTCATCTCTTTTCTGATTAGTGCTATTGTGTTAATAGTGCGGTTAAAAACTCGCAATTTACATTTTTGCTGGCAGAAAACTTCTAGGGCACAGAATTTTCGTACACAGCTAAAGTAGACTCTGGCGCATTTTTAATGATAGTTAAAACCAATCACCCCCCTCTGGATCCAGAGGCGCAGGCAAAAGATCATCTTTAGAAAATTAGCATGACACCGTGTCTCAACATTTGACATCCTATAAAGTTCTTTTATAGCTGAATCGAGAGCCAAGAAATCTATCTACTCGTCAGTGTAAGAAAAATATTTGTGGGACTTAACTGAGTATTTCTTCCGCAGGTTGCGTATTTTTACGATTCTGATTTTGAATATTTAAAAAATATCTAGAACGTTTTGTGAATCCTATAAAACCACAATTTTAGTTCAGGCCAGCCCCATAAAGCTAAAATAATTTTTTGAAAATCGATCTTAGCCGTTTTTTTAAGGAAATTTCCATTTTGGTAGTTGACTGACAATTTCCATGATAGTTCGTAGAAGTCCGCACAAAGGAAAATAATTTTTATTTTATGATATTCAGCAGAAACCAACCTATCTAAAAAGTTTAAATTGAATCATAGTCATGATCAATTTTGAAGAGCGTTAGCAGGTAGTTACAGTACAAAAAATGTAAGAAACACCATTAACCATTTGAATTTTTGAGCACTGTGCCTACTTGTTGGAGAGCTATATTCAAAATAGAACAAAAGAACGTTTTATGTGCTCATATTAGTGCGTTAGGTCGGTTTAAGGAATAATTCAGTCGTGCAGCTTATGCACATGCTTATTCTCCAATCTTGAGGTGTCGGAGTTCCAAAGTTTGCCTTACAGAAAAGTGAAACCAAAACCTGACATCCGGTTAAGCTAACATCGTACATTGTACATTTTTAGAATCGCCCTTTCTATAAATGAAATCAAATCAAGAATCGCATTATACATTAAAGAAAGACGATCCTTCAAAAATAAGTAAAATTTCAATTTTTTTTCCGAAAATTTACTTAATTAAATATTGTGTAATCCAAATTCTACCAAAACACAAAGATTTACCGATAATTTCTCTTAAACAACCAACTCCAACAATTTTTAAAAGGTGGCCGAAATATTTTTGCGATACAAGAATGTGTCGTTATGTCGAAATTCGTCCAAATTCCATGTACTCGAACACATCGTGCAGGGCAACCTTCGTGTCGGCTTCATGGATAAGAACTGAACAAAATTGTGACAGAACCTTTTTGAAGAATATCATGTAGATTATTTTGGTGCAGTTTTAACAAAATTATCCTCTCAGTAATATTGCAATATGCAAAAGAGTGAAAAATGAAAATAATTTTTTTGCCAATTTTTTATTTTGACCTGCGGAAGAAATACTCAGCTAAGTCCTTTTAAACCGACGAGTAGACAGATTTCTTGGCTCTCGATTGAGCTATAAAAGAACTTTGTAGGATGTCAAATGTTGAGACACGGTGTCATGTCAGAGGTGTGTATAATATTTTTCTTTATTATCTTGGTGTGGCCCTTAACGTAATAGCACAAATCAGAAAAGGGATAAAATGACTTCATATACCAATTATTTTTTGCAAGTTTTGAACCTTCCCTGTAAAAAAGACCCCCACCCTGACGGACGAGTCCAATTTTTTTTTGCTCTCTTGGTGTGGCCGTTAACATAGCACTAATCAGAAAAGAGATGAAATGAGTTCATATAGCAATTATTTTTTGCAAGTTTTGGGGCCTCCCTATCAAAAACGCCCCCACCTACAGGTGTGCAATATTTTTTTTTATTATATTGGTGGAACCCTTAACACAATAGCCCTAATCAGAAGAGATGAAATGACTTCATAGACCTATTGTTTTTTTGCAAGTTTTGGGACCTCCCTGTAAAAAAAGCCCCCACCTCGAAACGTGCCATATTTTTTTTTGCTATCTCGGTGAGGACCTTAACATAATAACACTAATTATAAAAGGGATGAAATTACTAACTTTCTGACGTATCAAAAATATTTTGAAAAATAATAACTACTCGTAAACGTGCCGGCATAGGCGGGTACCGTTTGATTTTTTTTAAGTCCTAAGGTAAGTAGATTGTTTTATTATAAATTGCAGATGGGATGAAATGAGTTCATATAGCTATTATTTTTTGCAAGTTTTGTCTGAAAACATTTTTTTTGTTATCTTTGTTGTCTTTATCGAAACTATATAAACCTCAATGGGAAATGATTATATTTTTACTGCCAGCAGATCTCTAATAGTTTTACTTTTGTTTTGATTTCCCCTAACACCCTTAAAATGTTTGCATTTATACCATGCACACCCTGTGTATCCCACAGCTTGTACTCACATTACTACTATCTTCTGCATAGAAATTCTTCACTGTAATAGGTTTGGGCACGTAGGAGGGCCAGCTCTGGAGTCCCGGGCCCTCAACGTTCATTAAATCTCTACTAGTGGGTAAATCATTACTGATGTGGGCACTGGTAAACACGCTTCTACTCCGCGGACGGGGTACATCCTGGCGTCCGCCAATTTCCACTTTAGTCACCCTGCTTGTAGAAGCTATGTCTGAAAACGTCACTTGAAATTTAAGTTTACTTATTATAAGGCTTAATATATAGCAGCTTTTACTTAGATTATATTTTTTTTCCGCGTAATACAGACCCACAAATTAAAAGTAAATAAATGATATTTAATTAAATAAATTGTATTAAATTTTATGGCTTACCTTTTCTCCTAAAATTTTTTTCATTGGCTTTATTCATTTTAATAGATTTTTAGAACAGAAAAAACGACTTAAATCAAAAATGACTTTTCACAACAAGAAAAACAACTAAGCTGTCAAACAAATCTAAGGCCTACTTTGATTGCTGGAAACTGGTAAAAAAATATCAATTATTGTTGTACAGGGAGCAAAATAATAAAATTTCAAACTTATCTATGTATTTTTATTTTATCTATTTTTTTAATTGAGCTTTTCTAAAATATAACTTTCTTTTTCTTTGGTAGATAGCTCCGAAAATTGATTCCAGATCACCTAAGAAAAAAAAACATATAAACGAGATCAGTAGTTCTTCAATATCTGAAATAATATGATCTTCTTACCATCACGGGTTTGTAGCCAATCCTTTTCAACTGTCTCTCTTTCATAACCATATGACCCAAGGGTACACTTGTATCTCTAATTGTATTGTTCCAACCCAAGGTCATTATGGCATACCATATCAAGTTTTTGTCAAGCAAAGGCAACATGATGTCACCAAAAATGTATCTTTGAAATCCTATTGGTTCTATAAATTTATTCGTTTTCTTGTTTTTGCAGAGGATTATATCTTAAATAAACAACTCATATTTTTGCCAGGATTCGGATTGAGGAACTATATTAATACTTAAACGTTTCGACAGAAGGTCATAATTTTAAAATTTTGCCGTTTGGTTTTAAAGCAATGAGTATTAAAAGATGAATTGTAATATAATATATAGTTCTTTTGAACATGACAAATAACCATAAAACTATTAGGTATATAAAGGCCCATGATGCGAGAAAATCATAGCGGCAACGGTCAATGGGATAAAGACGGCTCGATCTGAGCCTGCGCTAGTTTGTAACGTCGAATCACTTTATTTCTCGTTCAGCGCACTTCCAGCTGACACATGCGCATTGGATCCCATCATTAATTAAGAGGTTTTTTACGCTTTTTATCATAGGGAAATACCAAGGGGTGGCTCGGTCGTCATTTTGTGTACACCAAAAGGCATTTTTTACCAGATTTTTCTGATAAAAATGCCTCAGAATGCCATAAATTGCCTTAAAATGCATAGAATGCCTCTAAATGCCCCCGAAATGCTGCGAAATAATGCTTCAAAATGCCATTGGCCTGTATACACCAAAGTGCATTACCAAGCCACCCCTTGGGAAATACACGCGCAGGGCATTTATAGTATCTCATAGTTATATGCAAATAACCATGTAGTTTTCTCTATTTTTCTTTTTTTAATACTTTATTCGCAATTTTTAAATTAGAACAAAATGGGAACTATAAAATTATATTATTCCACCTTTTTGTACCCTCTATCCTGTTCCCTGAAAGGATACTATTTTTTACCAAATTTAAGATGTCAATTGTCAAAAGTGGTTAGCAAGTTATGGAAAATTATTTTGCTTTAGCTTTTTAAAAATCTAGTACTTTTAACGGGTGTAACAATTAAGGGATATAGGTACGGCGACTTAGTGCCCCTATATTTAAGAATAGAACTGTTACCGTTTTCATGAAAATGAGGTTAAATATGAAATATGAAACGCTCTGTATATGTCATCATACTTGAAGACGAGAAGGCATTCTAAATACGTTTGTATCATCGATATATGTCATTTGATTTCATATATTTTTTTACATTTTACAGTTTGTCTTATGTTTTTAGGTTGACCAAAGTGCAAACACCTACCAAAACCTTCAGCTTTAAAGAAATCTTTGATATATGAAAGATATTATTAGGCTAAAGATTTATTTATTTCAAGACAAATTTTGGTACACCAACTTTTTCGGAAACAACATTTTTTTCAATCTGAGGGGCCGCCGCAGACCAGTGAACCGCGTGTTAGCCTGCAGGACAGAGATCGCAGGATCGGATCTCGGCAAGTACACATTGCTTCACACAACACCGAATGCGACTCGAGATGACGACGGGCGACCCCACTTCTCAGCAGCTCCGTAGTTGACGTTGTGCCTAGAGTAACAACAAACGAGGTAGTAGTAGTAGCAGTAGGCGGCACGGTTGACACTGCACCGAAAACTTTGCGAGACTCAAAGGTGAACGGCCGAGGACCTCACCAAACTGGCTAGAGGAGACTAGCCGGTGACGCAAAAAAGGACGACCTGGACTTCTCCGAGATCGGGACGCGGCTGGAATCCGACAGATTTGGTAGGGGGAGTGGACAGAGGGTGACTTGGAAGAGGCGGTACCACCTTCGGGTAGCAGGACCACTCCAAAGAGAGAGAGAACCCGAGGTCAACCTATATGACGGCGGGCTGATGGAGAGAAAAGTCTACCGTCAACCAAGTTCTGCTGGGACGGTAGCGATGTTAGATAGATGCAAGTCTAACATGTAGTAGGACCACCCTTTGGAGGGGGTGTAAAGCCGGCGGTCCACTGTGTATGCTTGCTATGCAGTCTAAAGATCCCTGCCCTTGACAAAGAGGTGTCAGGCAAAATTTATTTATTTATTTATTTATTCTCATAAAGTATCAACAGCATTGCCAATTACAGATACTGACTTAACTCTAATATAATTAAAAACATGTACATTGTATTGTAAAATTAAAATAACAAAATTACTTACTAATTAAAGTAACAAACAGTCTAAAATAAATGACTTATTTCTCAACTTCCCATCAATTAATTTTTTAAACTGGTTAAAGCTAGTCAGATCAATGTCAATGTCAAAAGCATACAAATTGAAAAGATTACACATTTTATAGATTGGAGAATTTTTAAATAAATTTGTTCTTGGATATGTAAGGTAGAATGTTTTCGAATTACGCGAGTTTAACCGATTTACAGCAAATGGCAATTGGCTTAAAATTTCAGGACTATCTATATGACCCTTTAATAATTTAAACATTGTACATAGCAAAGTATTAATCCTTCGATCACCCAGGGATAATCTATTAAAAACACCCAAAATATATGAGTTATCACATCCCCTTTGTGGATAAACATTAAACATTCTAAAAAAAAGACATTTTAAAAATTTTCTTTGCACATTCTCTATTAGTGTTATCCAAACATTATATTGTGGTGACCAGATAATGCTTCCATATTCTAAAATTGGTACAACTAAGCTATCAAAAAGATGAAGACTTACTTCAACACTAAAAGATTTAGTATTCCTTGCAATAAAACCTGCTATTTTCTGTGCACTTTTAATTTTCGAAACTATGTGGCTAGAAAAGGATAAGTTTTTATCAAAGATAACTCCTAAATCTTTTTGATTTCTGCTCGTTGAAGTTTGGAGCTATTTAACGTGTAATCATAATCAATACTATTTCGATTTAAAGTGAATGACATACAAGAACATTTACTAACATTCAAATTAAAGCTATTTATACTGCACCAGTTTGCAACGTTACAAAAATCAGTCTGGAGCATCTCGCAGTCATCAAGTGAGTTTATTTGAATAAAACATTTAAAATCGTCAGCAAATAAAAGACCCTTAGCATTTTCTAACTTATCTATAATACTGTTAATAGCCAAAAAAAGGAGAGGTCCGAGGTTGGAACCCTGAGGTACTCCTGAAGTACTTTTGTATAGAACTGACTGGCAGCCCTTAATTTCAACATATTGATACCTGTGACTAAAATATGATTGAATCAAGCTTACTAGATATGATGAGACTTCTAAGTCTGAGAGAGCTTTAAGAACTATGCAGTGTCTAACTCTGTCGAAAGCCTTTTCCATATCTGTGTAAATGACATCTACTTGCGATTTGTTATTAAGGGCAACATCTACATACTCGCAGAAAGAAATTAAATTGGTAAATGTTGATTTTTTGGGCAAAAATCCATGCTGACATGATGAAATCTTGCCAGAAATCTCACTAAATAAAGCATCAAATATAATTATTTCAAAAATTTTTGAAACCGCACAGACAATGCTTATGGGACGATAATTTTTAATATCCTGTCTAGAGCCAGACTTATGAATGGGAATCACCTTACTAAGTTTCCATTTTTCAGGGTAAATCGAAGTTTTTATAATTAAATTAAACAAAAAACATAAAGGCTTTAAAAGATATTCACTACAACCTTTTAAAATATATCCTGGTATCCCATCAGGACCAATGGCTTTATTTGTTTTGACTTTTTTAAGAGCTTTCTGGATGTCATCCATAGAAATAAATCTATTACAAAAATATGACTTTAAAAGCAAAGTACTGCAATCAGCTTCATTATCATCAATAAAAACAGATTTGAAAAAGCTTGCAAAGCCTTCGGTAACATCCTGGGCGCCCGCAGACGTTTGATCACCAAATAAAATTTCCTGAGGAATATCAGGGTTGTCTTTAAGACCCTTTAAATAAGACCAAAAAAATTTTGGGTTTGCTTTTAAGCTTGATTCTACATCAGCAAGATATTTACTATGGGCAAGTTTTATTTTTTCTTTGATGGTTTTACGTGTAGAGATGTATTTGGATTTCCAGTAATGTAATCTATATTTTTTTGATTTCAATAAATAACTATGTTTTAGTTTAATTAACCTAATTATATGACCGTTAAACCATACAGGATATTTTTTATCAGTTTGTGTTGATTTGGGAACACATATTTCGAATATTTTGTTAAGAACAGAGTAAAAATTTTCTACTGCAACATTTACATCAGAAAAGCTTTAAAAAAAAAAATTCCAGTTTTGATCCTTAAAAAGACTGTACATTAATATAAAATCGGCTTTTTTGAAATTAAACTTAGTTGTAGATACAACTTTACAGTGCTGAATAGATGATTTGGTTCTCAAACTGACGCTCAGACAGGGATGATTTTTGTCCACTGGCAAAAGGCAGTCATCAGTTGTATCCACTTGCACATTTTCGAAGGAAGATATCACAAGATCAGGTATCACATTATTTAAATTTCTTATTTGATTTGTTTGATATAAGCTGTTAAATGCTAAGAATCCTTTTAAAATATTTAAGTTGCTATTACAGGACAAATTGCTTACATAACTTGGGATGTTAAAATCACCAACTATAATAAATTCAGAGTTACTTTTAGCTGATAAGTGATGTTCAATTTTCTCAAAGAAATGTTCATATACATTGCAAGGACTATTAGGAACAATATAAACAATAACTACATATAAAAACGAATTCCTTTTTAATTTAATTTGAACACATAACGCTTCTTGATCATCATCAAAGATTTTTATTTCTGAAACAACAAAATGTCTTTTTAGAGCTAACAAAACTTCTCCTCCCTGAGATTTACCGGTAAGTAATTTGTTTCTGTCATTTCTAAAAGTAACTCTGTCACTAAAGCTAAACTCTGCTGTGGAAATTGAGTCATTTAACCATGTTTCGGTTATTGCTAAAATATCATACTCATTTTCTAACATATTAAATTTAAGTTTATCCAATTTAGTCTTTACACCTCTGCAATTTTGATATAAAATAGAAATATCACTATTTACGTGTTGAGAGCTTGGCCGCCGTCCTGACGAAAATTTTCCCCGGATGAATTGGGCAATGAGCAATTAAAAGATAAGTCTTCACATGACGTGTGAGTTTTGGTTGAAAACAAGTTATTTCCGTTTGACGATGGAGAATTTATGTTGTCATTGCCTATTAAAATAGAATTATTAGCAAGACAATTTTCATCAGGAAGGTTGCAGGTATTTTCTGTATTAATATACGTACGATTTTTGCAAATTTTATAGTTAATAACATTTTTTATAAAGCCTGATAACTTAAAATTTGTATGTTTTCTACCTAAAGAATTACAGCTTTCAACAAAATATACCTTATTTGGTGAGAACTTGTCAAAGTTGTTAATAAGGTTACTTAATTTATTATTAAAACTATAACATCTAAAAGAATATTTAAAACAGATGGGTGCAGATAAAACAATAACATTAGTGTGAACACATTCTTTAAGCTTATTAAGAAAGAACGATAAGTTTTTTTATTTGAACAAAAATCATTATAACCGTCGAAAAAGATGACATAGTCATTTTGATCATAGTTGTTAACTAGGGATAAGACATTTTCAAAAACACTTACATAGGAAGCAAAAGGTTTGATATGCTTTGCACTATAAATTTGGATGGATCCAGATCATGTCTAAGTTTTGAGTCTAGACCTCTACCCATCTGATCACACAGCAACAATACTTTACTTTTATTTTTCAATAAACTTTTCACTGAGGATTCTTGAAGATTGTTACTAACATTTATTATTTCACTCACATCATGGCTGTCGGTTTGCAGGCAGACATCAGCGTATGTTAACAAAGCCTTTTTAATCACTTTTAGCTCCTAACTCCTGCACATATTTAAGATTCTCTGATGACAAAGCGGAAATATTTTCGAGTAGCGAGCTATTTACAACTTTAAGTTCTTCCAGTTGCTATTCAAGCTTTTTAGTTTTAGATAAACACATTTTTATTTCTTCAGACAAGTCAAAGCTAATTTTCTGTTGATTAGCTATATCCTTATTTTGACGGCATAAGTCCATTTTTTTTAAGTTCTCTTAGAGAAAGAAAACTTGCATCCTAAGGGGCATGTGCATCAGTCTGGGGTGTACGGGGGGTATGGCAAAAAGGGTCCATTATGCGGCCTAATTGCGAAGCCTACGGCCGCCCATCTACTACTACTACTACTACTACTACAATAAAAATTAAGTGACAATCGGTGACAATTTAACATTAATCAAGGTAAAGTCATGTCGTCATGTCATATTAAATTCGGAAAAGAGACAAGTTTTCTTTTTTCTGGGTGACAGTGGCATGCTGTCTACTTATTAAATATTAAATTAATTTAATCTTGCCTTTCATAACTAAGTATGAAATATGTTTTAGGAAAAATGCTACTTCAAAAAAGTCTTGCAGTAGAAAAATGAAAATGAAACATTTAACTATTAATATCTACTGTATTTTAAAGATGAAGATTAGGTATGATGAGCAAAGAATTTTAATTTCTTTGATAATGACATATAGAGGGTATTTATTTATAAATCAAAAGTAACCCTCATTTTCATAGACTACAACAGTTTGACATGTGTCAATAGGACACAGCTTTTATCAGTTCTCTAACACCTCCAATTTTCAGAATTCTATTCTTAAAAATAAAGGCACTAAGCCACGGTACCTATCTCTTGTTACACTCGATAAATAGTAGCATCCAGGTCTCGATCCAGATATAATAACAGTAGAATCCAAGTATACACCCAGACATCATCTACAGAATCTAAAAAAATATTTGGCAAAATTACTTAAATTTAAGAGAATATTAGGAACAGCCAAATAAAGTAAAGTATTTTGTAGTTTCTTCTTCTTTCTTCTTTTTGCATGTTTCATTTGTACTTTCTGCTACTTTTAACAGGCTAAACTACATTAAACCCATTTAAAACAAAGAAAAAAATACTTTTGAATTCATCTCAAGTTTGCTACTTAGACTGAGTATATACAAGTTCTACCAAAGTCAAAATTTTATAACTTTTAAAGAAAAACACTTTGTACTAAATTATAAAACACCTGACAGTTATAATAGTCAACAGAATATCTTGGAATCTGTAAAAAAAAATTCATGGTTTGTGCTATCCTGAAAAACGGAAAATTTAAAGTTACATCTTATACTAAAGTATTATTCATAACTCGATAGGATGGATCAGAGAAAAGAAAATTTGGTAACAATTTGGTGTTAAACAGGCTGTAAACAATGAAAAATTGCTCTTTCATAAAATCCACATAACTAAGCAATTATTTGAAGACAAGAAAAAAGGAGTGCATTAATTTATTTTGGCTATGAATGTACAATATACCTGCTCTAGGATAGTGAGGCAGCACATGGTTTATATAAAGTAAATTATCATTTTTGACAATTCTTTTGATAGTATCTATTGTATCTAAAACCAGTCTCTCGGCAGCTGTGATTTTTTTGTATTGATCATAAGTTGGTGTAAAATCGCAATGCCATTTTGTTGCTTTGTATCTAATATCAAGTGGCAATCTTTTTCCTTTATAATCAGGGCATTCTACATCTATGCAGCAATCTAGAGAGAAGATCTCTCTGGGAACTTTATATGCCACCTTTCCTAAAAAAAATCCCTATAATTACCTAATACATATATATATATATATATATATATAGTGTTTTTCATGTTTGTTATAATTTAGCAAAATGCATAAACTTTTGTCAAAGTAATTATAATTACTGTTAAATTGGGAATTTGGGAAAGACAATAATATTTTAATTTAAAAAATTTAGTAATAATAATTAAAAGGCAAAATTCTACAAATCAGATTTGAAAATCCATTTCAACATTGGCTTCCCGCACTATTCTTGTTAAAGTTAGTAATTAGGTATTTTTTGCTTAACCAAAAAGGCAAAGCCTTATGTCTGTAAATTAAAAAAATTTAATCCTAATGATCTTAAAAGAAATGCCAAAGATAGGTATGTGCTATTTTATGGACCACACTTGGGACCAGACTATTTTGTGAAATATGTCCAAAGTTATTTAAATAAGCAGTCTGGATTTTTATATGAAACTAACCAAAATTTCTCCTAACAAACTCCATGTCCAAAACATGATCCATAAGTTCATAGGAATACATATTTTTGATACTCAAATAATTGAGGGAACTAACCAAACTTCTTGGGTGCTTTGTAATTTCCCAACTACGCTCTGTTCTATGTATCTGTTGATGGGCCACTTTAAAAATATCAGGTTTAATCTTTGGATCAAAATTAAACATGGTAAGAGCATTTAAAAGGCGTTCAATCTCTTTTATTCTAATTTTTTCTATATCCTCAATATTTTTTGATAATTTTTCAGCACATTTTTTTAAAGATTTTTCATGTAATAATAACAAACCTGTCGGAACTAATGCTAAATGTAAACATGCTAAATCTGAGATTCTATCAACCTCTGGTGTTAACTTGTTAAGCATTTCTGTAATTTTTTGTGACAACTTGATTGGTTTAGACAATCGTAAAATCTTTAAAATAGCTGTCAAAGTAATTTCTTGTATATTTTTGCTATTTTTAGAAACACTATCTATCATGATTTCTAAAATGGTACCATTCTGAATTTTTGTTTCTGTTTTAAAGTATCCAAGAGCCACAACTGCCATTTCATTGACATTCATCTCCAAAATTTTTGTCTGAAGAGCATGTTCATATTCAAAATCTACTTTTCTTCTTCTAGAAGCATTGAACAAAAAGAATATTTTAACCATTTGATCCTTGGTTAGAGTATCAGCCTTTTTAACATGTCTGTCTAAAACTTCCCATATAAAATCAGAAAATCGAGATAAATTCCACTTGAACCATGCATCGGCAAAATTCAAAACTTTGTCTATGTTCCAAGCATTCATTTTCCAACAACAAATATCATCTAGACAGCTCCAAACATCGTGAAAATTATGAGCATCAAAAGAATCACAATGTGGGTAGTCAATAAGACAGTATAAAAGCTCTAAAATTTGGTCATCTGTAAGTTTCTCACAGTGGTCCATTAGACCATCAACTAAATTATCAAAATGGGGGCTGGAAATTGGGATTTGTTTATCAATACAAAATCGCTTTACATTCTTAAATGCTGCGAGTATCTCGGAGGCAGTAGAGCAGCGCCAGTTTTGATTTAAAAATGTTTCAAACTGAACATCAGTTGTAATGTCTGTTGTTGAGTCTGTTGTGGAATTTTTTGGAAATCTTAATAATAGAGAATGGTTTATACAATCATAGAGATAATTGTTTTCTCTTTCTACGTACGTTTTAGCTTGTAGATGATGAGAGTGTTGTATATTCCTATGGGAAAAATAATTATGTGTGAACTTTATTGTAGGACTACATAATCTGGGCTCAAAATTTTGGGATTTTAAACTAGAAAATAGTCTCATTAAACCTGCAAGAATGGTCCTTTTTTCTTGCACTTTAACCGTACTTATCGCCGTTTTTAAAAACATTTTTAAAGGAAATTGCTAACTTTCACAATTTTAGTATACATAACCTTACTTCATTAAGCACATATTCTATCTTGGTCAGTTACGGAAATGCACGTGACTTGGGGTTGGAAGAGTTCGTAAAATCAACAGAAATCCATCGGTTTGTTGAATTGCACTGCCGTCCAAAGCCAAACACCCGTATTTCACTTTTTTACAAAATAGGTGAAAAAAACGATTTAAAGGTTTTATGGTTAAATTGCTTTACCAAGATATAAAATTTGTTGGGTAATTATGCAGTATACGGTTTTCTGCCATTTTTGATTTTTTTTGAAAAATTCTTTATGGGGCACCTGTTTTTTTTTTAAATTTTTTTGCACTAAAACAACCCAAACCAACACAGTCCAATCCAACCTAATCCAAACTAACCCAAAACAATCAAAAAAACACATTACAACCTCCTCCTGGGCACCCTATTTTCTCGTAAAAAAAAAATCGGGCGCAGGCGGATTTGGGGTCCTAGGGACCCTAGAAGGTGCACCCATAAAGAATTTTTCAAAAAAATCAAAAATGGCAGAAAACCGTATACTGCATAATTACCTTTGTTGGTAAAATAAAATATTACTTTAAAATTAAATTTAAAAGATAAAGAAAGTATATATCCCAGTAAACACCGTTATGTGGAATTTATGTAAAATGTACATAACAGATTTACCTTGTTACGTACGTAAATTTAAGGTCGCTTAGAGGTCACAATAAGGTAAAATTTTAGTCACATTAAGCTGCGAAAACTCTGCATAATGCCATGCGGAAAGAGTACATAAATGTGATGTAAATGAAATGAAATACATTTTACATAAATATTACATCCATGTTATGTGAGAATTAAG
Organism: Oxystoma pomonae; assembly: GCA_963921995.1. NCBI lineage: Eukaryota > Metazoa > Arthropoda > Insecta > Coleoptera > Brentidae > Oxystoma > Oxystoma pomonae. The sequence continues at coordinate 45,721,346 of OY998171.1, read as the reverse complement.
TAAAAACTACGTAAATTTTACATAACAGGTTTAACTTGTTATGTTAAATTTAAGGTCACATAGAGGTCACAATTATTTATTATTTGGATCACATTAATATGCGAAAACACTGTATAAAGCCATGCGCAGAGCCCTCCTAATTCTTACCTAAATGTGATGTAAATAAATTTAAGATCACAATAGGTTATTAACAAGGTAATATTTAACTATCAACTATCTGAGTCCGACATGAGTATCCCAACAAGCATTTGAACGTTATATTACGTTATGGTCACGTAGGGCAAGAAATACCTGAAGTCGGCTCCGACGTCCATCAGTCTTCCTGAGGACTCGATTTAGCACCTAAGTGGGGAATCAAAATTGGAGTCGTTTCGACGTCAGTTGCTGCACAGTGTTTTGGTCAAATATTACGTCAAATTACGTAGACCCACGACCCAAAGTTTTACTGTGCACACCAAGTTTAAACTTATTAGGTAAAAGTTTTATATGTCTAAACAAACACATCTCAATGAACTGTGGATGACAATAATTATTATCTTAGTTATTGTAGGTAACTGAAAAAAGCTAGTTTTACACATTCTATGGATCCACATCTTCTAACGAAGGTCAGTTTACTGATAAATATAATTAAAATAAACATTAAAAAAACACAAACCCACAAAAATAATTCAAAAATATTAAGAAATTAATTTCGAAAAAAATTAACCTAAAAATAAAATCTTTATAAGGATGCCCGTTTCTTATAGTAAAACATTATAGGCATTTAAAAATGCATTTTAGTTGCCAACAAATGAGTTAATTTACATATCAAGCCTTTAAAATGAAAAAATAAAATTTACTGTCGATGCTCGATGCTAAACGTTTAAAATGGCGTTTTGGGCGCCGACCAAATTTGTAATGGTTATTTACCTATTCGGACAAGAACACCTCCTGCGACGTGGCCTTGTAGAACGACCCGACCTAGAATATTGTAGTATAATTTTAGGTCACGCACCCACGTCAGTGGACCTCGGAATAGTTACATTTAATAAATAAAAGTTTGGCAACGTCAATTTTATTACAGTTCTACTTTAAAACTCATACTAAATATAACGTCTCATGAATTGGACGTTATACCGGGTGTCCCGAGGTGAGTCGCCTATAAGATTATTTTGTAAACTATACAATAGAAACTTTTAAACTTTCTATTCTAACATAAGTCCATGTAAAGTATATTTATAAAATACTTTCGTATTTGCAGTGTTGCCATTTACAGGAAATCTTGGCAACAAGTAAATTTATTGACGTCCGTTTTCACTTTGGCCCGACCTTGAATTTTATTCTAAAAATTACGTCGCCGTAATTAACGTTAATTTACGTCGCTGATAAGTAGCGAGTATCACCAACATTTGGCTACGTCAGTTTTGGTAAGTATCGACGTCACAACTGATGCACTAGTTGTTGGCGACGTCAGGTCTTAGTAAAAAATACGTTTTGATGGAAAAACCAACTGCCGACCTAAATTTGGGCCAAAACCGACGTCATGTTAGGTTATAATTAGTCGGAAGTCAGAAAAATGCTGCTTGGGATGCAGCTTGAGGCGGCCCAACGTTGGTGATTTACGAAGGTCCGCCGGTGGTTGCTGGACACCGTCCGACATTGGCAAACTACAAAGTTAACCAGACTGGCTGGTTTAAGGGCGGACGAGTAGAGATATGTGATTTGTGAACGATTCGATCACTATGATCGAATCACTTGATGCGAGTATCGAATAATGATCGAATCATGTTTGCTCGAATGCAGAATGAATCAAAGGAGTGAATCAAATCGTAATGGACCAAGGACTGACTGACCCACTTAACGTTTTCTTTTTGTCGCGGTTACGGTTAACCTTGGTCCTAAAATTTCCCAGAAGTATAAGGTATAAGAAGGAGACCTCGATTGTGTAATATCTTTGAATATTGTTTAAATTTACAGATAATTGTTTTTGCTTACATATGTATATAATCAAAAGTTTTTAATTTTTATGAATTTCCGGATTATACTTAAATTTTCATATCAAAAATGCTATGACGTCATGTACTGGCTAACATGAACAGAAAAAAATCGATGTAGACAGCGCATCCTGTCATTCTCGATGCCTTGAGAATCGGAACCAGCCCTTTTTTCCGGTTCAGAATGGTTGCGATTCTCAAGGTATGGATCTTTACAGGATATGCTATCTACATCCATTTGGTCTGTTCATGTCAGCTAGTAGATGACGTCATAGCATTTTTGATGTGAAAATTTAAGTATAATCCGGAAATTCATAAAAATTAAAAGTTTTGATTATATGTACATTTAAGCATAAACAATTATCTCTAAATTTAAACAATATTCTAAGATATTACAAATAGGTCGATCGTGTTGTTCATTGGTTTCTTTGATTCGAATTCAGTGAATCAAAAACCACTAAATTGATGAAATGTATTAAAGGATTCCTTTAGTGAGGGGGCCTTAAATAAAAACCACTTAACGGTGTATACGACCCTACGAGTTCGGTGTTCAGTCTACGCATTTTGATTCGTTAGCGCGTGTACCACGTGGTTTCAATTCAAGCTTGTTTCGCTTGTTTATCGACTTGTGTGCAGTGAATTTGTGCCGTTTTCTAAAGTTTTGTAGCAAAAAACAATATTTTATATATATATTTTTTTATTATCGGTTGGATTAAACTACAATGGACTATCCCCCTAGGAATTGCTATCTTACATCCAGTTGTTGCAAGTGCGTCAAAAAGGGACAGAGAAGGGTCAATGTCAATCAGAAACAGCAGGTGTTGTGTTATCTAAAGCTAGGTTTATACTGTAAAATTAAAAGAAATTGACCTATATGGGAGGCAGTGTATTTTGCATTTTTGTTTCACAGTGTCTAAAGTTACGACGGTTATATCTAGAGCGAAAACAACCTTTTTTAGGGTTGAGTTGGGTTTGCTGGGGTTGTATTGGTTGGTTTTCTTGTGAAAATGTAAAGAAACTGGTTTTTGTGTTTAACAAATATTAAATTAGAAAGCTGATAAATCACCTCGTAAATCACAGACACCCACATTTGTGTACATTTATAAAAGTTTTGTGCTGATTAATTTAAAGTTATTTACCTATATTTTTATTTTATTTATTTATGTGTATTGTAAAAGAAGAATCCTTTTGAAACTTTTATTTTTCTGCTTTCCTATTAGACCTCTGAAAGCAAATATATAAGTTGTATGGTTTTATTTTTTGTTTCAGATAGACACTTGATGAAAATTTAGTTGGTTGTTTCCACCATCTTTGCTAACTTTACATCTCTTGGGGACTGCAGGGTGAGTAGATAAAGCCGATTAAAGTTTTTTTAATTCATGAATGGTGGAGTTAGAAAAAAATGGACCTTGGCCATTTTTTTCATACCAAAAATCAGGCCATTTTATTTAGGTAAACATTTCAGTCTAATCCAAATCTGGACGAGGTTTCAGCAAATGAAATACCTACCTAAATGGAGACTCATGAACAATATTTATTATTAATTGATTATTATTTCAAAGTTGTAATTTTTATTTTTTCTCTATTTTTATCCAAATAAATAACTGACTTTAGCAGTACAAAATTCATTTTCTTGAATTATCTGTGAAAATTCCCTGTATAAAATATTACGGTGGGATTGATTAAAAAGGTTTAGTTTATTTTAGAACGATCCTAAGTCTAAGTAACATTTTTGGTTTTAAGCATTTTAAACCAACCCTCCTTGAGTTTTGAACCTAGTTTGATTTATAAGAAGAATTTTAATAAATTTTTTTATTGAATAATCATCTTAACACAATCTTTTGTTGGATTTAAAAGGAAATTTTCAATTTAGAAGAAAAGAAAATTAAAAAATTTAAACCCACGCGGGGTTTAAGATGTCTAATTAAAACTTACCCTTGTTAATTAATTTTTCCAATTAATACTTGAAGTCAAAAAAAAAAATTCAAAATTCAATAATTCATAATTCACACAACGATTTAGATGGGTAATAATGAAATAAGGAGTAGATTAATTTTGTATTTATTTAAAAGGTGTTTTTATTTATGAAATATATTAAAAAACTTAAATGCAAGTTTTTTTTTTACATTTCTGTCACTGTCGAAATGTCACTTTAAAAATGGGCGAGTTTGTAAATTCAACATTTTTTTGACAGCGGTGGAACATCGGTGCCAACATTCGGTTGGCAAATGGGTTTGACATTCATCTGAGATCTAGCAGTGATGAAATGTCGTTATTCCATCGAAAACAAAAAGAACGCGTTACGTTGTAAACAGCTGAGTGCCAATAACCACACTTAAAATAATAAAATTATACGTCAACTTTACCTCGAGAAAATCGGAAATGTGACTTATAAGGGCCGTATTCATAGTCGCTCCCAAGTCTCCTTTGGAAATGTTAATTTTTTATAGCACGTATGCTGTACTTTTGGACAGTTTTTTCAAAATAGTCTTCAATGCAAGTACGTTTTTGCCTCAAATTTAGTATGTGTTGACTGTCTTGCATTAATATTATGGCTCACCACTCCATTAAGCATCCTGTACTGTACCTTGTATTAACCAAAATGCATAAAAAAATATCTTGGTTTGAATAAGTTATAAAAAAACTGGAAAAAATAAATAACCACCTGAAGCCGGTGACGATGGGTGCCAACATTTGTTGGATTGGTGAAATCCATCGAAAAATTTAGGAACTCTATTATTGGACTGATGAAATCCATCTAAAATTTATGAACTCTTTTGTTGGCACCGGTGGACCACCGGTGAATTTACAAACTCGCCCAATATTAGCGCTGCGTTCAATCATAAACAGCGAGTTCGGATGTTTTACCTCTGCTTGCGCCTTGGCTTGCACCAACCTCTACTGATGAAAGCTATAGCTTTAAAATGAGTAAGGAAATTTTTTTTGACTGAGCTATTAGATAACCTCAATGTTTTAATTTCAGTTTGTACATAAATTGATATAGTTGTTTTGGGATTTTTTCTTTGGTATATTTTTCGTGCATAATCAGTGACCTTTACTTATGTTTGTTTTACCTCGTAGTGCCCTTATAAATATATTTTTTGTGAGGAAAATGCAGAGTACACCAAAAAGTAGTAAGGACACGGCAGTGTTGGAGAAAAATTACAATTCTTGTTAGGCTGCGAGCGCCATCTACCCAGTGTGAAATGAAACAATTTTTGTGGAGGCGATTCGCGTAGGACCTCCACTACTTTAACATAATTTTTCTTTGGACTTTTAGTGAAAAAGTGGACCAAAGTCGAAAAAAATTTATTTGAGAATTAAGTGTACAACACTATTATTGTTCAATATTAATTCAATTTTTCTAGCTTGAGTTACACTTTTGCACCAAGTGACTCATTTTTAATTATAACAATTTTTAAAATAAAATAGGGCGACACATTTTGGTTATATCTTGAAATTTTTGTATCACGCACCCCCTTCGAAAGGTAAACTTTACCCCTAAATTTTGAATAGGGAAAGTGGGTCGAGTGATACCTTGTTTTTAAGGTATCTTAAATGTCTTTACAACCGTGTAAAAATTTAGAAAATTTATCGAATCGTTTTTGAGATATTCATTTTCAAAATAAACTTAAATGTTACAGGTAAATTTCACTCCTCGTAGGAATATTCCATAGAAGAAAAAATACAATGATAAAATGTATCTTTAAAAAAACCAAAGTCGACGTGTCCCGGGATTTCTCAAAAAATAAAAAAATATTTTGTAAAAAAATCTATTTTTGCATTGGTTCATGCAACTGTAAAAGTGAATATCTCAGAAACGAATTGAGGGACATACAAAATTTTTACGCGATTCTAGACATTCGAAAGACCTTCAAAACAAGATATCACTCGACCGACTTTCGCTATTCAAAATATAGGGGTAAAGTTTACCTTTCGAAGAGGGTGTGTGTAACAAAAATTTCAGAATAGGCAAAATGTGCCCCCTTTGAATAAAAAATCGACGTGTCCAAGGATTTTTCGAAAATCAGATCCTACATACGTGAATCTTAGGTGGGAAGTTTTAAAACGACACTTAAAACTTCTTTTAAAAAAGTGGTTACATGAGAAATCTAGACACTTTTTTAATGATTTAATTAATAACAAACTTAATTTGCCAGCTCAGTTGCTTTATTTAGATAAATATTGGGTAATTATGCAGTATAGGGTTTTCTGCCATTTTTGATTTTATGAAAAATAGGGTCCCTAGAACCTCAAATCCGCCGGCGCCGGTTTTTTTTAAGAGAAAAAAGGCTGCCGGGAGGGTTGTAATGTGTTTTTTTTATTGTTTTGGTGTTGGATTGGGTTGTTTTAGTGAAAAAAAAAATAAAAAAAAACAAGAAAAAAAAACAACCGGCGCCGGCGGATTTGGGGTCCTAGGGCTGGATAATTACCCAATATTTATCTAAATAAAGCAACTGACCTGGAAAATTAATGGTTGGAACTGCATTGATTTGAAGTCCTCTGCGTCCTGTCATACGATCTCTTGCAAAATAAGCATCATATACTATCTTCTATCATATACTTGATAAACACTTAAGGAGTCCCAACTTTTTGGATTGTTACCCAAGACACAAACAGTTCTCTATTGTTCTTAGGAAAGCGATGCCGTTTGCTATCATAGTCTTGACACCCAGGAACACAACAGGGCTTTGTTTATATCGCTTTTGAGGAATATTCGCCATCACTAAACGTTAAACAGTTAATTAATTTTTATAAAATAAAACAAAGTTTTACAAAAACCGAACAAACTAGAAAAAACTTTGCATAAAGCTAAAAACTAGAAATGTTATGGGGGAATACCACAAAATTACAGAAATGACGTACTTGAATTGAATCAATCATCATTTGAAATGAAGTGTGTGACCTGGTGACAAAAAAAAAGGTCTATGCAGCCATATACGACATACTCTGCTGCCAAACCAAAAAATCTATATTTTCATACAAATTACCCCGCGCGCAGGAATTCGAATCAAAGGAACGAATGAACGAAACGATCGACCTATTTTCATCTGATTAGGTGTATCGCCACAGAGGGTCAGTCGTTGATATGTTCCGATTTGATTCACTCGTTTGATTCATTATGTCTTCGTCGGTCATTTGACTCATTTGACTGATTGAATCATATCGGGCAAACATGATTCGATCACTCAATACTCGCAAGTGATTCGATTATAGTGAACGAATCGTTCACGAATCACACATCTATGGCGCTTTTCTGGACAAAACAGGAGGTGTTTTATAGGGTAATGAACAACTTGGGATATTAAAAATTAATCCTTGTAAAACGGTTACTTAGGAAAATTATAAACGAACTTATTACCAAATGCTACAAAACAATCCTTTCTGAGGGTTATAAGGTTAAACCACCCCCTTGAGGTGGTCTAAAAAATCACCAACTTTATAACCTCAAATATAAATCATGAAGCTATTATGTGCCAAATTTTTGGCGTATTCACCATTTTGAAACCTGTCAAAATTATCTACTAAAATATGGTGTATTTTGAGAAAAAAAGCAGTTTTTCAGTGGTATTGCAATAACATTACAAAATAATCAATAACTTTGTGTCTTTTCTGTATGGGTAAGTGTTTTTTGAAAATTGATTTTAAAATTTAGCACCCCCCCACAGGTGTAAATATTTAGACCTGTGGGGGGTACTATTTTAGATCTTAGTAAATCTCACTGTTAAAGTTTTATTTTACTATTAGCAACAATTTAAGGATTTTGTGAAATTAAGACTACTACTAAGTAACTGTTAATCACCAAATTTTTATTTCAGGTGGACTTTTGATGGAAATATGGGTAGTGTTTACCATGCCTCTCAGTTTTTAAACAACAAAAATAATATTTTTGGTTCCTTTACATGAAAAAAGACAATAATACTGGCGGCCATCTTAACATCTAGACTTTGCAGGGTAAGTAGTATGAACTGTCGAGACCTTTTTTTTTTTAATTCAGTTTAAAGCAAGATTAAGACACTACAAAAGATTTTTTGTTTGTGTGTCTTTTTATAGACTGTCATTTTTAGTTTTTTTATACATTACATTTCTTCAAAACTAAAACGATGGTGTCCGAAAGGTCCCATATAAAAGTGCTCAGGATATTCACGCATAAAATTACCAGAAATTGGCATCATCATTTTTTGTTGAGTCTAGACAACTTGTATAATTTTTTTCTTTACTTATATTTGTTACTAAAGTTAAAAATTACTTTTTTATAAGTTTTGGTTTTATATTTTTTTATAAACTTAATTTTTTCTAAAATTTTTGTTTTACAGCATTGTATTTTTGCCCATGGCATTTTTATAGTTGTTTTTTCATTGTAAAATGTTGCTTTGTACTACCAGCAAACTGAACAAAAACTCAAAAAAACTGATTAAAAAATGAATATGCCACATATTATCTGTTTATAAAAATATTTTACTTCCGGATATATGTAGCTGCAGCAAGAAAAAATTCCCTTTCTTTACGCACCACCATGAATACAAAGCTTCATATTGTCATAGAAAACTGATTAAGGATGCTGCAGATAAAGGCAGATATCAACCACCAAAAAGAATAGAGCTAAACATGAGGATATGTACTGGTAATAATGCGATAGGGTGCCTGCGAGTCTTAATATACTGATTTGCTCTCTTTGAGTTAAACTAAATTTTTTAATGGAAAGCTTAATTCTGTATTTTCTAAATAAAATTTAAAAAAAAATGTAATTCAATTAACTTTTTTATTATTAAAAAACCTTTAAAAATTTGAAACTATTGTTGTTAAAAAATTTTAGCTGTCCAAGGCGTTTTTATTTTTTTTTTTAATAAAATTTAGGCATTTTAGGTTTTTTTACTAATAAACAGCACTTTTTTACGTGATACCGTATATTTTTTAGATATATAAATAACATAAAAAACGATATTTTGTACCATTTTAAAGTACATCTAAAAATACACACCACATAAGCCCTTATGAAATCCAAGAGTTCCTGGACTTTGACTGGGGCACAATTATTATTAACAATGCAATTGTAGTCTAGTTGGCAACATCACAATTGAGGTAATAAAATCGTACAGAACAAAATGTAATTTTATAAAATAGGTAACAATAATTAAAATAGTCTTTTATAAGTACTTTTAAAAAAATGTACCTACAAATTTAATCTAAGAGTCTCAACTTAACAGGTAAACGAAAAAATTTTGACAATGCTTAAACTGAATTGTATAATTATCGTTGTTAACAATGTTTTGTACAATTATTGTTGTATTTTGCAAATAAAGTTTCATTCATTCATTCATTCATTCATTCATTCATATAAAAAATTGTTTATTTATGTGAGAGCATGTGTTTCTGATGTTAATTTTACTCACGTTAATTTTTCTAATTTTAGGATGCGACCTATTATTGTTATTGCGCTAAGTGGGTATATTGTTGTAATATAAATGACAATATATTCAGGGTATATACAAAACGTATCTTCATTGAATACATCAGTGTTATAAGGATTAGTATATTGCAGTAATATAAATCTTATATATGCCCTCAATAAAATATTATGGATACGAAAAGAATATACTTTTATAGATATACCATTGTTATTTATAAACTAAAATTTGGACAAATATACATTTTGTATATCGTGACGGATATCGACAGGATATAATACATAAATATATACCATAATGGATATACCATAGAACATCAAATTTGGTGTAATAGAATATAACTCGAATATTTTTGTGGAGTAATTAATACATGTTCAGAATATACTTATAACGTATATTCAGTTGATGTTACCTAATGGGTACCTCTGGATCTAAATTGGATCTTTTTTGGAGCTCCTATGCACGTCAGGTGAATATCTGGATGATATCCAGGGCAATATCCTTCTCCGTTTTCGTATATACGCTGGATATACATGCAATATCTTTTTGCTATGTTGGTATTTTCTAGTGATTTTTTCAGCTCTTATCGTTTTAGTGTCCTTTTATCCACCTTCGCCGCCATTTTGACAGAAAACTAATGGATTATCTGTCACTTTTGAGTGAAAATGGCGGCGAAGGTGGATAAAAGGACACTAAATCGGTATGAGTTGATCGGCCTATCTGGAGAGGGTACTGATTAAAGTATAGTCGCAAACTGATCGACGGACGACGGCGACGTCTACGTATAATCTTTGTGCAGTCACAGTTATTGGGTGTTAATCTAACCGCTGCTTGACAGCCTGCTGGGTAGTGACTGTTGTTGTTAACCCAATAAAACAGCGACCACAGCCATTGTTAAAAGAAACAGTGACTTATCATCACGACCGGTATACCGCTGACCTAAAAATCACTGATACGCTCATCACTACTATCTTCTTTAATTTAATTTCAAATGATTGTTTCAATGATCGATTCAAAAGATTCGATAATTTTAGAAACAAATCACTGATCGATTCGTTCAGTACAAAATGATCGATTTACCCATCTCTACGGAAGAGGTTATTCTGATATAGAAGTATCACCATCTTGTCAATACCTCAAAGTCCGCATTCTAATTTTGAAATATCTTTGCTCTTTATATATAATAATATTATATATTATATATATATATATATATATATATTAATAGTTTCTTCCTAGTAGGTAGAGATGGCGCTAATGTCACTATATGTTCCCTGTATACAGGGGATGGATAATATTATATATTATATATATATATATATATATATATATATATATAATATATAATATTATCCATCCCCTGTATACAGGGAACATATAGTGACATTAGCGCCATCTCTACCTACTAGGAAGAAACTATTAAGCAGTGGTAAATTCTTTCCTTTTCCTAATATTTTTGTAAATTTTAATGTAGCGTAAATCGCGTTATAGAGCGTTTACATGACATAAAATATTTTATATAATACTTATGTAACATTTATAAACTTAAGGTTGAATTGACTACATAATAATTATGTAAAATTTAAAACTTTAATCTGACTTAAATCATTTTACAGTGAATTTACATAAACATAACTTAAATGACATACGCCTGATTAATACATAAAATGTGTTATGTAACAAATTTAATATGTAAAATTGTAAATGTTAAAGTTAATTAAGGTTTACACTGTTTCATAATATTTATGTAAATTTCAAAATCTTACTGTGACGTATATAAATCATGTTATGGAGCGTTTACGAAACTTAGATGATATAAATCCTACGTAAATGTTTTATATAATGGTTATGTAACATTTCAATTGTAAACCTACGGTTCAATTGATTTTATAATAATTATGTAAAATTTAGGACTTTAATTTGACGTAAATAATTTTACAGGGAAATTACTTAACTTAGATGACATAACTAATACATAAAACATTTACAACAATTATGTAAAATTTTAAATGTAAACTTATGGTTCACACTGTTTCATAACATTTATGTAAATTTCAAAATTTTAATGTGACGTAAATCATGTTATAGAGCGTTTATGTAATTTAGATGATATAAATATTACATAAAATGTTTTGTATAATAATTATATATGTAACATTTTAAATGTAAACGTAATGCCTAAATTGTAACATAATATAGTTATGTAAATTTTATTAACATCCATTGAATATGCGTTATAAGTATTTTGTGAACACGTATTAATTACTCTACAAAAATATTCGAGTTATATTTCTATTACACCAAATTTCATGTTCTTTGGTATATCCATTAAGGTTATATGGTTATCCACAATATACAAAATGTATATTTGTCAAAATTTTAGTTGATATATAAAAATGATATATCCATAAAAGTATATTTTTTTCGTATCCATATTGTTTTATTTTAAAATATTAACTTAATATATTCGGTTAAAAAATATATAAGGCTTGTATACAAAAAATATATTTTTAGGATGGACTATAGCGCATATACACTAAACATACAGTAAATATCCGTTTATGTTTCCTTTTTTTTTAACAAATTATGTTTTTTTTTCTAAAATATACATAAAATATAGATGTAACATACAAAATGTATACCCTAATTTTAAATATCTTTGTGATATACAATATCCAAGGCTTCCCCACAAACACGGTTACCTCGGGCCTTCGTCGGCCCGATGTCGATTGCCGAATTTGCCTTCATTGGCATGACGTGGATTTACGACATCGGACCAACGGTATTTTTTGTCTGCTTTGCGATGTAGGCCCAATGTATGTTTGCCGACGCAACGTGAGACTGTAGCCCGCTGTCGGACCAATGGTAAATTTTACTTTTTGCTGACATCGACATACCGTCACCGTACGATTAAAGTCCGACATGGTTTACCCACATGGTACCGACCATCCGCCCATATAGCTGCTTAATTTGGTCGGTCTAACGTAGGCAAGCTGGTCTCCGCCCGACATCGGTAAACTATTCAAGTACGACATTGGTTTCCTAAAGCGGTACAACGTTGGCGATTGACGAAGGTCCGTCGGTGGTAGCTTAAAGCGGCCCGACAATGGCAAACCACAAAGGTCCGATAATGGATGGATAATAAGGTCCCACACCGGCCTCTCAAAGCGGCCCAACGTCGGTGATTGACGAAGGTCCGTTGGTGGTTGCTTGACACTTGACACGATCCGACATTGGCAAACTACAAAGTTTCGATAATGCGGATGCTTAACCAGTCGGAGTGGTTTAAGTGGCGGAAGAGGTAATTCTTGTAGAGAAGTTTCACCATCTTGTCAAGTCCGCATTCTAGTTTTGAAAAATCTTTGCTGATATACAGGGTGGGCCATTTAAAAGGGTTCACCTGGATTTTTTCAAAGACTGTACGGAATTGGAGAAAATGCTGAAACACGTTGATTTTGTTTGTAAGGGGGAGACTTTTTGGCTATCTTGAAATTTTTGTAGCGCGCATTCCCTTTGAAGGGTAAACTTTACCCCTATATTTTGAATAGGGAAAGTGGGTCGGGTGATACCTTGTTTTGAAGGTCTCCTGAATGTCTTGACAATCATGTAAAATTTTCATTTTTAAAATATTTACTTTCAAAGTAAGCTCAAATTGTACAGATAAATTTCACCTCTCGTAGGAATGTATCCTAGAAGAAAAAATACAATGATAGAATGTACTATTAACAAAAGCAAAGTCGACGGAGAGGCTTTCTCAAAAAAAAGATATCTTTAAAAAAATATTTTTGTATTTGCGATTGTCAAGACATTCAGGAGACCTTCAAAACAAGGTATCACTCTCGACCCACTTTCCCTATTCAGAATACAGGAGTAAAGTTTAACCCTTAAAGTGGATCGGTCCTAAAGCAGATGCAGAAGCAGTTGCCGATTTTCGACCAATCAAATAAGGTGACCAACCGTCCCGGTTTGGCCGGGAGAGTCTCGATTTTTAACCATTTGTCCCGGGGAAAAAATCCGTCCCGGATAGTCCCGATTTTTCGGCAAAATTTCCGGTTCGCCCCGGTTTTGATACCACTGTATTTTGTAACTTGAAATCACTGCAATTAAAAAAGCGGATGTTCTCTGCCATCTATAAATTTGAATTGAAACCTTACTTAAATTAATTTTCTTTAATAAATATTTTGGAAAATACATCTTAATATTATTAGGGGTGCATATAAGAAAAAATACATGATATACAATACATTGAATGGCCGGATCAGTGTCCCGGTTTTGCCCCTTTAGGAGTTGGTCACCTTAAATCAAACAAAGTTCCAATCGGACCATCGTCGGCCCTAAAGCAGATAAAGTGGTCGTCGGCATAAAGTCGACTATAGTAAATCGGGTCATCAACAGTTGCCGATTCTCGATCAATTAAACAAACTTCCAATCGGACCATCATCGACCCTAAAGCAGATAAGGTTTGCGTTGGCATGTTGGCATAATGTCGACTATAGTAAATCGGGCCATCATCAGTTGCCGATTTTCGTCCGACTAAACAAAGTTCCAATCGGACCGTCGTCGGCCCTAAAGCAGATAAAGTGGGCGTCGGCATAAAGTCGACTATAGTAAATCGGGCCATCGTCAGTCGCCGACTCTAAACCCATTAAACAAAGTTCCAAACGGACGTACACCGTCTTCGGCCCTAAAGCAGATAAAGTTCGCGTCGGTATAAAGTCGACTATACCCAGACAGCATCATTCGTCCCAGGGACGTACATTTTACATCCATTTTACGTCTTTACGTCCAGGGACCTACTACGTACACGTACGACGTACGTACAAAAGTGTGGGTAAAATGTACGTACAGCAAAAACGTATTTTTACGTCTTTTTTTGTACGTATATACTTACTACGTTTTTAAGTTGTCATAACTTGGACATAGTTCATTTATGTAACGTTTCTCTCACTTCTAACGCAAACTTTTGTATAAATATTTTTCATTCTCTTAATTAAGTAATTGGTATTTTATAAATACCCATAGAAAAATCCCATCCTCCGTCAGGAATTCTTTCCCGGAGAGTCAACCAGCAGAGGAGTTTTCGATGTTTAAAATTGCCGCCCCCCCTCTAGGCATAAAAAAAATATTTTGTATTTTATTTATTTACGTAACCCAAGGTACATACAAAAATCGTCTTCTGTACGTACCCCGTACGTACATCGTACATTTTACGCCTTTTACTGATCACACGCGGGACATACAAAGTACGTACATGGTACATATTTTCCATATCCCAAGGACGTATCTAAGACGTAATAGCGTTGGAAAGTGCACGTAAAATGTACGTCCTTAGTACGTACATTGGAGTTAGCCGTACTTTTCGTCCGAGGCTTAGGTACGAGGTATACCTACCTGGTACGTAACTTTGCTGTCTGGGTAGTAAATCGGGCCATCGTCAGTTGCCGATTTTTGACCGATTAAACAAACTTCCAATCTGTCCAACATCGGGCCAGCATGTAGCCGCCGATGCCGACACACTGCCGACGTTGTCGACATTAGTCCGATTCAATGCCGACGATTTGTGTTTGCTGGGTTGCTATGTGGGATATGTCAAATTTTGACAGCTTTAAAAAAATTTAAAAAATATTTTTTTTTTCTATCTAGGTGGTCATAGTGGACCAAAAATTAATATTTCGATTTCAATTAATTTAACAAAAATAAAAAACACCCTGTAAATGCTTTACGCTATAATTTGATCGCGTTTTTAAATTTTAAAATGAAAATACTCCATTTTTTCAAGTAGGATGATATAACTGGAATTTCGCAGTATAAGTCATTCGCTCCAACTGACCCGCGCGGTAATAAATGTCTTAACCCAAGCAGCATTTATCTGACTTCCGACTAATTGTCTATCAAACAACGTATTTTTTACTAAGACCTGACGTCGCCAACAACTATAGTGCATCAGTTGTGACGTCGATACCCCACATAGCAAAAAAATATTGGGCGTATATCCAGCATATATACGAAAACGGAGAAGGATATTGCAGTGGATATCATCCAGATATTTACCCGACATGCATAGGACCTCCAAAAAAGATCCAATTTAGATCCAGAGGTACCCATTAGGTAACATCCACTGAATATATGTTATAAGGATAGTCTGAACATGTATTAATTACAAAAATATTCGAGTTATATTTCTATTACACCAAATTTGATGTTCTATGGTATATCCATTATGGTATATATTTATATAGTATATCCTGTTGATATCCATCACGATATACAAAATGTATATTAGTCAAAATTTTAGTAGATATATAACAATGGGATATCTATAAAAGTATATTCTTTTCGTATCCATGTTTTATTTTAAAATATTAACTTATATTCGGTTAAAGGATGTACGATAGCGCATATACACTGAATATACAGTAAATATCCGTTTATGTTTCTTTTTTTTTAAACGAATCATGCTTTTTTTTCTAATATATACAAAATATACATGTAACATATAAAACGTATATCCTAATTTTAAATATCTTTGTGATATACAATATCCAAGGCTTGCTATGTGGGACGCTACTTATGAGCAACGTAAATTAACGTTAATCACGGCGACGTAATTTCTAGAATAAAATTCAAGGTCGGGCTAAAGTGAAAACGGACGTCAATAAATTTAGGATCTATGTTGGACGTCATACTGGGTGTTCCAAAGTGCGTGCCTATTAGATTATTTTAGAAACTATACAATAGAAACTTTTCAAACTTTCTATTTTAACATAAGTCCATGTAAAGTATATTTATAAAATACTTTCGTATTTGCAGTGTTGCCATTTACAGGAAATCTTGACAAAAACTTTGATATTTTAAATAATTCTACAAAAAATTCTAAGTACATACATACATAAGCATACCACATTCGAAAAGAGAAGATATGTGCTAATCTAAGGTGTTCTTGAACGCGATAGGTGTTGAGATGCGTTAGGTAACAGGTATCGTTACGGCACACGTATCGTATCTCAGCACCTATTGCGTTCAGAAACACCTTAAATTAGCATATATCTGCTCTTTTCGAACGTGCTACAAGTTTCTGACCAATCAATGTGCTTATGTCGTACAAATAGCTTTATGTCTCTAATATCCTATACATCGATGTACTAAACGTCGATGATCCTATACATATTTTCAACTGTTTTTAAAATATTGAAAGGTGAAAATAGCCATGTTATAATTTTGACAGCCCGTAACATCATAACGGTTAAAGATAGGACAAAACAGTTTCCACATTCTTATCAGGCTATCGTTTTATTTTTAATCCAGAGTTAAATTTACCTTGGAATAGAGTTAAATTTAAAAATAGTCTAAAAAGATAGCTTGTGAAAAACCAAGATACGAACGTGAAAACTTGTCAATCAATCTTATCCAAAAATGCAAATATATACAGGGTGTTTAATTTAAAATAACAAAGTTTGTTGCCAAGATTTCCTGTAAATGGCAACATTGCAAATACGAAAGTATTTTATAAATATATTTTCCAAAATAATTTAATAGACCACTTACCTTGGGACACCCGGTATAACGTCCAATTCATGAGACGTTATATTTAGTATGAAACTTTTATTTATTAAATGTAACTATTCCGAGGTCCACCGACGTGGGTGCGTGACCTACAATTATACTACAATATTCTAGATCGGGTCGTTCTACAAGGCGACGTCGCAGGAGATGTTCTTGTCCGAATAGGTAAATAATCATTACGAATTTGGTCGGCGCCCTACTTGACCATAACGTAATAAAACGTCCAAATGCTTGTTTGGAACTGCGCGTGTATTTGTTTTGCATTCGCGGTAAATCTTTTGCGCTGTATATGTTTGCGCGGTAAAATTGGCGCTGTAAAAAATTCGCGGTTCAATTTCTTGCGGTAGCAGCCACGTTCCGTATCCACCTACCAAGGCGAGGTTTGGCTACGTGATTTCTACGAAGTTTCTCCGTGCTGTCTCGCTACTGCGGCGATAAATGTTTCCGTGAGCGCAAAAATCCATTTGTGTGAAAATGTTTTCAAGTCTTCGGTAGTATATTATTTTTATTTCATTTTTGTATGATACAAATAAATCCTATTCTAAAGAAATTTTGTACATACAATGATATCACAATTAATTGCATTTAACCAAGTTTATCACAGCCTAATTATCACATTAAAAGAGAAATAAGTCTTTTTGTTATAAATTGTATTTTACTTCTTCTATTCTTCTGAGCAATAAATTGCTGGTGGATACAGCTACTGAGTACGAGCATTTGTTAATTAATATCTGCTGGTCTCTTGCCTCAACCCCAATCTCTCTCAGCATATCCCTGAACTCATTGTGGCTGTCAGTTCTAATGACTTCCCCATAGCACCCAATCACAAACACTGCAAACTTGACTGGGCAGTGGTGGATGGCTTCTAGGGCTGCAACCAGGTTGAGATCTCTCTGTGTCTCTTTCATATTTTCGTTTGTTATTTTATGTGTTGAGTTTTTTGTGTATCTTATTTTTTTCAGTTTTTCTTGTTGTCTATAGTTTTGAATATGTGACACTGCTATCTCTACTATGTATATTATTTTTGGATTTGACATTTTTATTATTATATCTGGTTTGTTGTGATATAACTTTTTTTCTGTCAGTATTTTGTTGCCAGCCTGTACTTCAATTTCTCTATTGTCTTTTTTGAATTTGCATTTAACTGTAGCCTTTCCAAACTGCAAGTTTCTCTGAGTTTCTTCTGGTGCACCAATACATCTCATTATGACTTTTAGTGTCCAGTGTACTATGAAGTCATGTCTACTAGTTGTTGCTCGTGTTGGGCATGCACATGCTACATGATATGCATTTTCATCTTGGTTGCAACCTTTTATGCATTTTCTCCTCTGATATGGGTTTGCTCCAAGTCCATGTACCTGTTCTTCTGCGGCGGCTTGTAACAGGCTCAGCCTCCAACAATCCATATTTGGTGAGTTGTATGCTGGAAACTCAATTTCTGTCTCTTTCAAGACATTTCTGGCATAATTCATATTTGCACTCCATTCTTTTTCTAAGTTTTCATGGAATGCTTTCTGTGTTTTCCTTATGGTTTCTGTGCAACATTTTTTATAATTGTTGTTATACTCCTGTAAATTTACAATACAGTTGTATTTTTCTAATGTGCACTGATAGTCACTAATTGGGTTTCTCCAGCCTGCTTTTTGGAGGTCATTGTAGCTTTTGAGTGTCTGTTTCATATCTTCATGCATTTGGAGATATATGCCTTTCCTTATAAACTGTTTTTCTGTCTCAAATTCAATGGAGTTGAGCCCTAGCCCTCCTTTGTTTTTTGCCATGTAGATCCTTGCATTGGATGTTGTTTTGCCTTTTAAACCTACTTCTACCATCTTTTTCCTTATCTTGGTATCCATATCTCTGCATCTTCTTAGGGTGGTAGTTCTTTTTTCATTTGGGTATATGTTTCCCATTACATATACCACAGCTGGGTTTAATGTGTTGTTCAAAAGGACCACTTTTTGGTATGTTGTAAGATCTGATTCTAGTATCAAGCACAATTTTTCTTCTAGCTTCTTTTCTATAGCTTCAAAGTTTTCAATATTGTCTCTTTCTAATTGTTCTAGTCCTAGGTATTGGTACCCCTCTCGAACCTCGGGCAGGAATGGAGCTATATCATTTTCTTCTGCTTCTTCTTGTCTACTATACCAGCCACACTTCGCATGGTTCAGCTGCAGTCCAACTTCTGTTGCCCCCTTTTGTAAACACTCTGTCATCTTGTTCATAGCTGTCTTATTGGGTGCGTGGCATTTTATGTCGTCCATAAATGCTAATATTTGTTGTTGTCCTTTTGCTGTTCTTGTTATATTTTTGTCTGTTCTTATTTGTTCTATAATGCCTGCTGTTATTAATTTAAACAACAGTGGCGATATGGAATCTCCTTGGTAGACCCCTCTTTTTATTGGTATAGTTTTTGTACAGCTTTTTCCTACAATTACTCTTACCTGCCATAGTGACATGGCTCGCTTCAGTGTTTTCCTAATATTTCTATGAAGCGGCAGGCAGTCAATGAGTCTCTTCAGCTGGCTGTGGTGTATTGAATCATATGCTTTTTGAAAATCATACCATGCTGAATAGCTTATTTTTCTTCTTAGTTTTGCATGTTGAGTGATGCTTTTGTCAATAAGGAAACCGTGTGTTGTCCCCCATACTTTTTCTCTTGAAAGTTGCTCTGTTGGTATCGCCCATTTGGGCATGCTTTCCTTGATTATGTTGCTTATGACTGCTGTGAGTATTTTGTAGTCATTATTTAAAAGGGCAATCGGCCTATAGTTGGCTGGGTTTTTTTCATCCCCTTTTTTATAAAGCAGGATCACTTTTGCTCTCGTGTCTGCTTGTGTGAGCTGGTAGTTATTTTGTAGCGTTTCCACTACAAATCTTTTCAGGTATTCTTGGGCGGCAGGTAGGGCTTTGTACATGAACACCGGTATACTGTCCTCGCCAGTGGCCTTCCATGGCTGGGTTTTTTGAAGAACTTTGTTGACCATCTCTTCTATCTTTTCTCTCTCAACTTGGTTACCTGTGTTTTGTCTAGTAGAGTATTTTTTGAGTTTTGAGAGCCACTTGTTTAATATTGGTGTCTCCATTTCTTCTGTGCCTTTTTTGTATAGGTTCTTGTAAAATTCTTCCACTTCTTCCTTATTTGGGATTTTAGTGCCTGTCCTGGGAGTTATTGTTTTGATGGATGGGTTCTCAAAAAACTGTTTTCTAGTTTGTTGTTGTTGGAACCTTCGTTGTTGTGTTTTGAGGTTATTTTTTAGTATGTCTAACCTATCATTTGTAGAGTTTATATATTGTTTAACAGTTACCCTTAGCTTCTTTATTGTTTTTAGTTCATTGTGTAACTTTTTGTTTAATTTTCCTTGTCTTTTTAGTATTTCTGTTGCATTGCGTCTATGTTTCTCCAACTTTTTTATTTTTCTTTCTGTTGTGCAGTAAGTAGGTTTCTCGCTATACTTTGGGTTAATAATGTTTGATAGCACCAACCCTGTGGCATAGATTAGTGTTTTGATTTTTCTTCTTTGTTTTATTTTACCCTCATCTGAATTTTCGATAAGGTTTATTCTTATTTGCAAAACTTCATTAATTTTGCTTGTTATTTGTTTGTTTTTTGGAGTGATGGAGAATTTTGCCAATTTTTTCCTAACCTTACCCATGTTTTTTAAGGTTGTGTCGATTTTTAAACTAATTTCTAGTAGCTCACCTTGAAGGGACAGTACTGGAGCTCTTATTGGGCTTTCTACCAATTCTTCAGAGGATATTGTTTGTATGCTTTGGTTAAGCGATGCCTGGTGCTCACTACTGTCTGAGTGTTCTGTCTCTGAGGAATTGCTGTCTGTCTCCGAGATTTCACTTCCTTCACTTTCCTGCTCCCTCATATGGTACACATTTGGGTATTTTTCCCTCAGCTTAGTTGCTATTGCTTTTTGTGACCTACCTGGGAACATTTCGTTTATGGCTCTTATTCTAGCCGTTGACTGGGTTTCTACTCTTTTTCTGTACTCTCTTACGAGCCTGTGTTCTTCTTCTGTTGTCCATTTCGTAGATTTGGGTGCCGGGGCAGGGCCTGCGCCCCTGTTTACTTCGTTTCGTTGACCTTTTAGTTCAAGGTACTTCTTTTTTATTGCAGCAGTTGATCGATTCGGTAGCTGTCGCTGGACGTTCTGGATGTCTTCGACCAGTAATACGCCCCCTTTTTCGTCTATTAGTTGCTGAATTTTCAGAATTTCTTCGGCGTTCCAACGTGCCATCGTGTAACTCTAACCTCACTTTCTCTTTTCGATTGATACCGCAGCTGATCCTCGGTTCATTGCACTGCCCACCTTTCCAAGGGTGTATTTTTCGATGCAGGGCAGTCTTGACAGTTTTTTTCGTGCGTTCCGACGTGAAAATTCGGGAAATATTAACTTTTTTTCCGGGTTTTCCGCAAGACAAATGTCAATCGCTTGACGTCACGAAAGGTAGTATAGTGGTCAGTATCCCCGCCTGTCACGCGGGAGACCCGGGTTCGATTCCCGGCCGGAGAGGACTTTTTTTTAATTATTTTGGACATTGCTAAAAAATATAATTATTTGAAAATTTCGACGTATTTTGTCGCGCGAAAAGAATTTGGTTTATTTTCTACTCTTGTGCGGAAAATACCGTTTACCTACTCTTGTGCGGTAAAATGTACTTTACCGCCCACATTTGCGTGCAGAAAGTTGTACTTTACAGCACTCGGTGCGGTAAAGTTAACGTTATGGCACTTTACCGCATATTTCAGAAAATTAAAATACAGATATTTATTTTCTTTACCGCCCTTGCCGGCTTGACCGAACTCATTTCGCTTCGTTCGGTCAACTGCCGTCGCGTGCGGTAAAGTATCACTTTCCGCACTTGCTAGGTAAATTATACACTTTTTTCTGTGCGAAAAATTGCACGTTTCCGCACTCATTTTTCTTTCCGCACTGAAAATGAGTGAAGCATGTAAAATTGTGCGAAAAAGTAAAATTGATAGATTTTAGGCACGATTCGCCATTTAAAACGTTTCATTCATTTCAAACGTACATCATGTCCAGATCAGAAAACATTTAAAAAAATTAGAAAAATTTTGAAAATGTTATATCCAGGGCGAAACATCGTTTAATCATTTCTCTTTTCGCTTTGGTCCTTTGTGTGTTCCTTGTGGGATGCTCATCCAAGTTTGAATTTTCGTTATTTCTAGATCTTTTGCTTTTAGATTCTTTTCGGTTGAAGTAACTGATTTGGAGGTTTTTTAACTTCTCTTTTGTTTTAATTGCCTTAGGAGTATAATCCTATTGTGAGTGATTCAAAGTTGGAAATCAAAGTGTATGATGGTGTTTAATGATGTTTGTGGAGAGTGACCAGTTAAATCACTGATGAGCCCACGCTAGTTGCCCAGGGCGAAACATCGTTTAATCATTTGTCTTTGGTCCTTTGTGTGTTCGTTGTGGGATGCTCATCCAAGTTTAAATTTTTGTTATTTCCACACAAGATTTTTTGATCTTTTGTTTTTAGATTATTTTCGGTTGAATTAACTGATTTGGAGGTTTTTTAACTTTTTTTTTTGTAATAAATGTGTATCTACCGAAAATTGGTTTTAGCGCCTCGTCTGGTTGTAAAAGTTTTGAAATAAAGTTTTTCTTTGTCCACTTTTACTATAAAAAAAAACTACAACGCCTGTCACACAATTTTAAATGCCTTTTTAATTTATGAAAACCCTTTTTTTATTAGTTTTTTTTTGGAAAACACTGAAAAAACACTTCCCCACAAACAATGCCGGCATGGCAAAGTGCCTTACAAATATTGGCATCTATTGGCAATGAGAATTTGACGAACGGCAATCTGTGCGTTATAAATACCTTAAAAACTCCTGTGTGAGCCACCGGCCGAGCGACGGCAACGAATACGTTTAAAATGATGGCAAATACACACTTAGCATGGTTTAAATGTAGAGGAGCACTGCATACTAAATACCGGCATTGCAGGCAATATTGGCAAAAAATGTATGGGGTGATTCACCATATTTTTCCCACTAAATAGCTCATTTATTATTAGAGATAGAAAAATAGTTTAAATACAAAAGTTGATTAGTTCTTCACAAATTTTAAGAAAATTCAATAAAAATTTTCAAAATGTCAAATTTAGACATTAACTTTCTTATTTTAAATTGAACACCCTGTATATTTTTTTAAATTTCGGAAGATCTTGTAGGGTTTATCTTAAGCAGTTGCTCTTAAGTCAACGTTTTTCTTGAAAAATATACAGGGTGTTCCATTTGAAATAAGAAAGTTGATGTCGAAATTTGATATTTTGAAAATTTTGGTTAAATTTTCTTAAAATTTGTGAAAAACTAAGCAACTTTTGTATTATTTTTTTTCTATCTTTAAGAATAAATGAGTTATGTAGTTGGGAAAATATGGTGAATCACCCTTACCACTAAGTGCCAAACCCACGCAAAAATTAAAAGTTTAAAAGTGCACCTCCTTGATTGGTCGGCTTAATAGGGATACAGATGCAAATTCCGATATCACTGATAATTGGCTTTTTCTTCCTATTTAAAGTATTTATGCATAACATAAAAATTGTAATGAGTGTGGATTAAAAATAAAATAATGCACATAATTTACGAATGCACATTTATTTTATGTTATCCTTAAACGAACAAAAATTCCTAGAAAAACCAATATGTAATAAATAAATAAATGTTACCATAAACAAACACGTATATTTATATCCTAACATGAAGACAGGAATGGAAAAGATAGAGGAAAATTCTTTCATAAATTGATTTAAATATTTATTAAAAGGAGGTTTTCCATACAACAGTAAATTGCAACAGGGAAAATTTTATTTAGAATCTCTTTGATTGTGAATCAAAAAAATAAGGTTTGCTTCAGTTGCTTTATATAAAAATTCCTTGGCCAAAAATTTAAAAACTTAGTACTTCCTTCTTCTTGTTATAAGATAAGATGAAGATTTATTCAGCATCTTTTTTCCTGGATGTTCTGCCCCCTTTTCAGTCACAGGCACCCTGTAACCAAGCCTTAATAGCATCTTCAACGACAGAATGAGGAAAAGTTGATTGACTTCTTAAAGGATTTTTTACAGAATCTAAAAAAGTTTAAATTTTGGTAAGTATAGCTGTAAATTATTTTTTTTGGATAAACCAGTATTTTGTTTTAGGAAAAAGTAGCCCTTTTTGCTTAAAAACTGACAAAATATCGGTTTCTCAAAAAAAAAACTTTAATTTAGTTGTTTTATTGGCAAATTTATGTTAAAATAAAAAAATAGTACCACAGACGAGTTTTTTAAAATTAATTTTAAAAAAGATTTTAAGATATTAACTAAAGACAGCTCAGTTTCACAAGAAATTTAAGAGTCATCATTCTCTGGGTCAGCAAGAGAAATTTCAGTGTTAGAAAATGACTTGGACGTAGACTGAATTCATGAATCTTTAGATGGCTCGATCAAACACTTCAACTAAAAAGCCAGTTAACTCTTTTTTGATATAGTATCCTTTAGCCTACTATAGAGGCCATAGTGACACCAAACTGAGAGAAAATTCATGTTTTACCTGTCAATTTGGTTATAAAAATGGCGGCAACAGTAAGCTAAATGGCACTGAAGGCTGAACACAGGTAGGAGTTTACTGGCTTTTAAGTTGAGAATGGTTTTGCTCGATTACAAAAGAAGTTTGTAAATTATTAGTGTCAGTATCGCTTAAGCATTGCAGATCATGATGTGACCTTTGATTTTCTTGTAAAGTGGCGTCTAGATCACGATTTAATGCTGGGCTCATACAGGTAAATCAAAATAAAAAAAAAATAATTAAAATTAAAATAAAAGTTGAATGAGCTTATGGGGAACAGTGTAGGCATTTATACAGCATAAATAAAAAGATGAATAACTTAACATTTATTGTTATCTTAAAACGGATTTGAGCATGCCCCTTTGACACACATAACCTCAATTTAATTTGTTTTTGTAATTTAAATGGGGGTTTTTTGCAGTTTTTGGTTTGTTTTTAACAGATATTAGTAAGGAAAACAGCATGATGGAGTTTAGTTTAATTATTTCAACTATTGGTGTCATTCACTTTTGTATACATGTGCAGAAGCTGTGTGCTGTTCGGTTCAAAGTTATTATTTTTTATTTTAATTTTTATATGCCTGTATAAACCCAGCAAAAATGACGATTTTTGGTCGCTTTACTGGTAGTTCTGAACATTTTTAAGTCCAGTCTAAGCCGACCTTATTTAAGAACAAAAGAATATGAGTACTTACGCAGTATCGGCTTCCACATCCATGGTGACTTGAAACTCAAACTAAATTTAAGCCAATTTTAAAAGAAAACTTGCAAAACACAAAAAGGAACCCACATAGGAAGAATCCGCAGAATATTATTAAAATGGCATCGGCAAGTACGTCAAGTTGTCAACCGCACGACAGATGTCAATCGCGCGGGAAATTTAAAAAATGCGGCGTTCAAAAGGCACGATATCCGGAAATGCGTTTGATCGGACCGGAAAGGTGGTTTAGAAATGCATGCAATTTTTAAAGGAACGATTGCGTTGCACTTGGTATGTAAAACACGTTTTTCAGTTATTGGCAAAATAACATAAATTTGCCAATACATCAGCACTAGTAAATAATCATTGGCAAAATAGCGCAATTTTGCCAATAATACTACTGTAGTAAATAACCAATGGCATTTACTTGCCAATATTGCCAATAAAGCAAATACACCTTACCACCTTTCATTGTTTGTGGGGTTTTGTTTGTACACTTGTAGGGCCCACTTTTTTAAATTAAAAACACCGGTCACACATTTTTTAAACTGTTTAATTAAAAAAAACTCTTTTTTTATTTTGAAAAACAATAAAAAAATCGAGCAAAAATAGTAGCTTTGACAACAAGTGGCTAAAATAGTGTTTTTTTTTTACAAGCGTTATTTAAAAACGCGAGTAAAAAAAACACAGTTTAGCCGCGAGTTGTAAACACTATATTTTTTTAATACCTTTATCAAAAAATCCAAGAAAAACACGAAAATACTTTTAAAAATCTCGAACGCAGAGAACTTCTCGCAACACACCGTAAGCTTCGTACCACGGATGTAAAAAAGAAAGAGATTGATAATACCCTTGTGGGAAAATCACTGCCGTGTGTCTTCGGCCATTTTCGCCGCCATGTTGTGGAGATCTAGGTTGGCGACATTGGTTCCTTAATTTTAAATAGTAGTGTGGGAACACTGACTATCAACAGTGTCAAAAATGACGTTTCTAGAAAGTTTATTTTTGTTGTTTTTTAATAAAAAAAGAAAAAAGTGAAGAACCAAGCAATAAAAACCATTTAAAAGACAGACAAATGCTTGAACGGCCACGCATGATAATCTCTATCATTTGATCTGGGGAATGTGCAAGTTTTGAACAAATAAATTACAACATGGGGTACTGTCAACCATTGCTGCTGGCGCTCCCGCTCAAGATAAACCTTCATTAAGTTGATCTCTGAATCTGAAACAGGAACTAAAACGTCTAGGGACAGATATGCGCCAACAGTTTATAAATCCGAGGTTGTTATAGGCCTAGAAGACAAGAAAAATAAATGAATAGAGGGAGATATGGAGTTTGATAATAGCATATATCGATCAGCTGAAAACCAGAGCGATGGCAAGCGATCACAAAAAAATAGATCTTTGGCACATCGACTTTTACAAAATTAATAAAAGAACATTAAAAAAATTGCTAATTATGCAGTATACGGTTTTCTGCCATTTTTGATTTTTTTTTTAATTCTTTATGGGGCACCTACTAGGGTCCCTAGGACCCCAAATCCGCCTGCGCCCAATTTTTTTTTTTTAAGAGAAAAAAGGGTGCCCGGAAGGGGGGGGGGGTGGTGAAATGCGTTTTTTTAATTTTTTTTGGGTTGGGTTGGATTACGTTGGGTTGGATTGTGTTGTTTTAGTGAAAAAAATTTAAAAAAAAACAAAAAAAATCGAAAAAAAAAACAACCGGCGCAGACGGATTTGGGGTCCTAGGGACCCTAGAAGGTGCCCCCATAAAGAATTTTTCATAAAAAGTCAAAAATGGCAGAAAACTGTATACTGCATAATTACCAAAAAATTAATTTTAAAATGTATTTTATCAGTATATTTTTTTTTCTTTTTCTTGTTGTCATTTCAATGTGTTTGTAACTTTCTATATGTAATTTTAAGTAAGTAGTTTAAGATTTCATTGTCAATTTTTGTGATATTGTAGCCAGTATTTTTTTGAGATTTTAAGACCAGTAATTATAAGATGTTTACCAGTTTACTAGAAATAAAGAAAAATCAATATGTATTTTTTAATCTTTATTAACAAAACCTTAATGTTAACATTGTTTAATATCTAAATGACATTTTAAAGATATTCTTAGGTTAAATTTACCTTAATGTTCATTTTTAACACTAAATTTTGACATTTATTTATTCAATTGTTTTTTCTTAACAATTTTTGTAATAAAAGTTTTCTGATTCTGAAGAATTCAGCAGAAAAAGTTATTACTAAGATATCCGTAAGTTTTCAGCATTTGACATTTTTTTTGTAGATTCGTTTTTTTTCTTATGGAAACTGGCTTTCTGTGTGATTTTGCTTATCTTGATGAAAATCTATCATTGCCCCATAGCAACAACTAACAAAAATGGCTAAAAATGTTACAGTTTTTGTTTTGAAGCATGTTTGTTAAATACTAAGTGGCAAGATAACAATGGAAATTTGCCTTTTGTTAAAAAAGTCATTTCTTGGTCATATGAATTTAATATTTTTTATGTTTGTGATGCCAGTGCGACGCAACCTATATTTTTGTGCTACTTATTCTCAGACTACAATTTGGTTAATAAATATTATTTACATTTTCACAAAATGTGCAAAAAACTGATTTTAGGGAAAAGCCAGAATACCAAAATGTTTAACTTTGAACGCAGTATCTCAAAAACCACATATCAGATCACTGTGGAGCAATGATAGATTTTTATCAGGACAATGAAACCTACAACATATGCAGTTTTGAGCAAAATCCCACATCCTTTATAAAAGATAGAGCTACAAAAAAAATGTTGAATGCTGAAAACTTACCAAAACTCAAGGATATCTTAGTAATAATTTGTTAACTTAGGGAAGGGATGGTCGACACAGTTGTTTGTTAATAGGTTTTTCCGCCAAGGTCTTCAAATATTGTAAGACTCCATGCTCGACTTCATGTGCCAAAGATGTACTTTTTTTGTGATCGCTAAACGTTGCTTGACTTGCCATGGCTCTGGCTTTCAGCTGAGCCATATATGCTATTATGAAAGTCAGTATCTCCCTCCATTAATTTGTTTTTTATTACTGTATCACGTTGGTGCATCTGTGCTTAGCTGTTTTAGTGCCTGTGCAGATTCAGATCTCAACGTAATCAAGGTGTATCTTCAGCGTGAGCGCCAGAAGCAATGGTTGAACCGAGCTTTTATTACAATTTATAACGTGTGGCTTCACAGTACCCTTTGAGTTTATAAATTGGGCAATGTTTCCATATTGTTATTTATTTGTTCGAAACCTGTACATACTCCAGACCAAATGAGAGAGATAAATGGCGTGACCGTTGGAGCATTTGTTTATGACTTTTTTCTTTACTTTTTTGTTTTTGTATTAAAAAACAGCAACAAAAATAACCTTTCAAAAAAATGTCAAATTCAATCATATTTTGACACTGTTGACAATCAGTGTTCCCACACTACTATTTAAAGTTAAGGAAACCAATGTCGCCAACCCAAATCTCCACAACATGGCGTCGAAAATGGCTGAAGACAGGCGGAAGTGATTTTCATGAAAATTTCCCATAGCTATTAGCAATCCAAGGTTTCTACATCCGTGCTTCGTACAGACCTGAACATTTACGAGAACAACGAACAGAACGGCGAACGGTCATTTTAATTTTGACGATCCGAGCAACGAACGGAACGTTTTGTGTTGTTTCCATAAATGTTCTCGGTAGTTGAAATTTGTCAGTTCAAGATAATCGACCCTCTTTTATTGGTGAAAGATTAATAAAAGTGCAGCAGCAGCGTACATATATATTCATTATTCGTGTGACAAAAAAAAACGCGAAAAACAAGAAGATGGTGGCAAACACATTTTTATGCACAAAGGTGTGCAGAAAATTTTAATTTAGTAAGTGAATTAAAGTTTCAAGCTGTGAGTGGACATTACAAAAATTTTACAAGAATGACACTTTCCGACTTTGAGTATTTATTAAACAAAATAGATCTTTCTTCCGTCCTCTCCATTGTTAACTCACTCCAAATACAAAAGAAAAATTAAAAAAATTACGCTGCAGTGCTTCCTACCAAAGTTCTGTTCGCCGTTTTGTTTTAACCCTTCCAAACCTGCGAGTATATTCGCGAGCATTTTCTTTGATGTCGGGGAAAAAACCGACAACTGATGGGAACACCGCGAACCATTCGCCGAATGGTCAGGATTTGCGGGCATGTGTGCAAACGCGTTTGTAACCCCGTGCAAATTAGTGTTCCGATCGCGGTTCGGTTCGTTGCTCTGCTTGTTGTTCGCCATAATCTTCAGGTCTGTACGAAGCTTTACACTATAAATCAAGGCGGCTGGTAAATGAAATAACAATCGTTTCCATAGCGATGTGTCTTTTTACTCGGTGACGTTCATTGTTGCGACATTTTAATCTTTGACAATTTAATATTTTGACGATATTTTTAAATTATTTTTTTCGTAAATACTTGGTGAAAACTGCCGGAAATGGCTTCATTCTTAGGCAAGAATAATTAGATTTTTTAAATATTACTATTTTCCGTTATTTCTCTTTAACTTTGGGCAAAAAACGGACAGAAATCTTTTTTTGCACCCGTGATAAAAAAAAAGATTTTTGCATCGGTAACCAAAAAAGCCATGCTTTAGTTATCTGCAGACATTTACTAAAATCATTTCTTCCACCATATACTAAGAAAAAGAAGATATCTGTGATCCAAAGAAGTACTCATAAGCTTTACATTTAACTGTGATAAAACTGTCTGATTACAACTTAGGTTTAGAATAGGTTAAGATTGTAACAAAGATAGATAAATAAATAAATTAATATACTATACTACGCTATGTGCTGAAAAAAATATTGCAAAGTACAGGAAAATTGGAAAAAAACCTACTAAATAAAATAAAAATTACTAGAAAACTAAAAATGCCAGTAAAACAATTGCTATGTTTTCATGGGTATTGAGTTCGTTTTCAAAACTCATTGTATCTTTTTCTTTTTTATAGCGTTTTCTTGCTCTTGATAAAGAACACGCTCTATAAAAGAAGAAGATACAATGAGTTTTGAAAACGAACTCAATACCCATGAAAACATAGCAAATATATTACTGTAACACAGGAAAGAATACAAGTGCTACAAGAAAAACTGGACCAACCAAATAAGAATAGGTTTTACAGCACTCCCTCCACAAAAGTATTGATAAAACCAAAAAATCAAAGCCAAACACCGGCACCTGAGAAAATACAAAAATTCCATGAACAATTATATCAAAAAGAGGCAGAAAATAGACCAATATCAATTTTAAACAAATGGCTGTCAAAAATTAAAAAGTTTGCAAACACTAAGAAAACAAAGTGGGAAAATCACTGTTAAGAACAGCTCCATGGAAGGCACCCGTAGAATACAATACCAGCATACGCATACAAAATACTACCTGCTGCGCAAGAATACCTTCAGAAATTTATTACCAACACCCTGCAAGGACATTCAACTCTAACACAAGCAGACACAATTGCAAACGTTATCCTGTTGCAAAAAAAATGGAAAAGATCCTGAAAACTACAGACCGATAGCACTGTTGACCTGTGACTATAAAATACTAACAGCAGTAATCACACAAACAGCGAAAGAAAACTTACCAGACTGGGCTGTTCCCATCGAACAGTTGGCCATGGCTTTTTGCTTGACAAAAGCATTAGCCAGCTGGCTAGACTTCGAAGGGCGACCAGCTATTCGTCATAGTATGATTTTCAAAAAGCCGATACGATAGTATTTACCATAAAAATTTAAAAATAGCTTATAGATTGCTTGCCACTACACATCGAAATCAGAAAAGCACTTAAACATGCAATGAAATTGTGGGCAATACGAGTTATGGTTGTTTAAACTTATAACAACAGCAACCATTGAAAATATCAATAACAATAAACCCAGATATAACGAAACTAGCCAAGGGAAAACAAAAGATAATTGCACTCATGGACGATATAAAAAGGCCACGCACCTAACCTCAAAGCCCTGGAGGCCATGACACAGCAGCTGACAAAAGGGGCCGAAGAAGAAGGACTAAAACTAAACATAGCAAAGTGTGGCATCTACAGCAGGCAGATGGAAAATCAAGAAGAGAATGATACAGCGCCCTTCCTACCAGAAGTCAGGGAAGGCTACAAATATCTAGGCTTGCATCAGCTGGAGAGAGACACCTTAGAAAACTACAGCACCATTAGAGAAAAAATCAGCGAAAAAGTTGAAGAAATACTTTCATCGGACCTAACAACCCAACAAAAAATTAGTTTACTCAACAGCACAGTAAACCCAGCAGCGAGCTAGCTATGTCATGGGCAACATATATCCAAGCGAAAAGTATGCCACCACCCTTAAAAGATGCCGAGAACTAGACACTCAAATTAGGAAAAAAAATGTCGATAAACATATCCAGGGAAAAATAACATCAAATGCTAGGGTCTACTTGCCAACAACAAAAGTAGGCCTGGGGCTTAGAGCAATATAGAACTGGAAGCTGAAATCCAATTTATCAGAAAAGGAATTTACTTAACAATACATCCAGAAATGGGATAGGCATTCGAAGCCTATAAAGCACTAGGGAAAATCTACTAACTGACATGCAATACATAATGGACAAATATAACTGCCAAGTTAACACAAACGAATTTGACAACAACTACAAAAAATGTTGTCAAGTCATTAAAAAAA
Source organism: Oxystoma pomonae (assembly GCA_963921995.1). Lineage (NCBI taxonomy): Eukaryota > Metazoa > Arthropoda > Insecta > Coleoptera > Brentidae > Oxystoma > Oxystoma pomonae. Next base: position 45,689,399 of record OY998171.1, on the reverse strand, counting down.
CAGCTAATATGCAATATGCTAAAGTCGTTCTGAAAGAAGAGAATATTCAGTTCCCTGCACAAAAGTCGCCCAGCATGGACAGTTGGAGACAGAGCCTCCTGATAGCTGCCTCAGAGGAATAAGTACATGGACTTGGCCAAACCCTAACACCAGAAGAAGATGTACAAAAGGATGCAATGCTGCATCAATTTAATCTATATCCATTCTATATGTTACTAATATAAAATGGATATATATACATTAATCGAGCTGCAACGGACATCCAAGTGTGATAAATAATCACCTCTGATGGATGTAAAATGAATATAAACGTTACATATCCATTGTATATCCAATGGATGTACTTTTGCTATGTGGGATTTCACTCACACAACTCAATCGATCATATATCCCAACCAGAGAGATTAGCTTAGAGACAAATTCAATCACTCAACTCAATCAATACCAAACCCAACCAGTCTTTTGACAGATGAGCTAAGACAAACCATTCACTCGCCTTAATTCACAGTTAACTTTTTGATTGATTTTAAGAAAAAAACATACTCTTTTCGAAAGGTATATTTTTGTGTAGATGAGATCCCTATAAATAGTTATTCTGATAAAAATTAAAATCTATATACGTCCTACTGTCAAAAATATGTATTTTTTTTTCCCAAAATTAAAAAAAATATATTTTGAAAAAATTAAAATTAGGGCCTTAGAGCATTTCATTCTAGACAAAAAAAGTCAAATAAGCATTTTTGTAGTACTAACCGTTTTATTATCAACGACATTTAAATGAATTTTAATGCTGTTAATTAAAAAAATATATTTTCCAAAAAAGCGAAACCTGAAAGAGAACATATTTTCGCTAAAAAACGTTACAATGTTTTTTTACATCACTTATAGTTTCTATATAAAAATAAAACTAGTTGAAGAAAATGCAAACATCATGTCGATTGTATTGAACTTCTTTGCACCAAGATTTTTGTATAAATCTAAACTTGTAAAAAAACTACAATTATGTGCTAAGCAGGTAGTCTTATTACCTATCAAACGACCAATCTAGGGGAGTCCAGGGTCAACATAGAGGCAACGGGAGGCTGCCCACAGGGTAGCTGCTTATCCCCACACCTGTGGTGTCTGATCATGGATACTCTCCTACAACGCCTAACAGAGGATTCGACGCCCACGCATACGCCGACGACGGTGGTAGGCCACCACCTAAACACCGTCTGTAACAGAATGCAAAGGGCGGTACGAATCATAGAAGACTGATGTCAACAAAACGGTCTTTCTGTCAATCCAGGAAAGACAGAGATGATCCTGTTCACAAGAAAGAGGAAAATGGAGGGATTCAGAGCTCCCATGATGTACGGGAGACCCCTGACTTTGGTTTCAGAACTGAAGTACCTAGAGGTCACCCTAGACAAGATGCTCACCTGGACACCACACGTTGCGAAATTGACCAATAAGGTGCAGGCAACGATGTGGCAAGTGCGTCGAGTGGTTGGCCGCACCTGGGGTTTGAGCCCCAGAAACCTCCACTGGATGTACACGGCAGTACTAAGACCAAGGATCCAGTACGGATCCATAGTCTGGTGGCCAGCAGTGGAGAAGGTCACTACTACCCTCAAGCTTAGGAGCGTACAGGGAACCATATGCAGAGGGATAACCGGCGCTATGAGGCCGGCACCTATACAGGCACCCGAAACCATTCTGGGACTGCCGCCGCTTCCGATCTGGATCAGAAAAGAAGCGATGGCAACCCACCTCCGGCTGAGAGATACAGGTCAATGGAGAGGAAGAGGGGAAGCTGCGGGGCATCTTAGGATTGCCCAAATTGCCGAGAGAGAAATTCCTGTGGCAGCGATTAAAACACAAACACCAAAAAACCCCTGAAGACTCAACAAGAGGTACAAAGTAGTCATCCCAGACAGGGAACTATGGCAGAGTGAAAACCTCCGTGAACAGTTCGAGGAGAATCAAAGATGTAAATTCTTTGACGACAACGCCGTGATTTGCTACACCGACAGGGGTTTACGTGGAAGACCAGGAGGTTCGACAGAGCTACCCGCTCGGAGAACAAGCCACGGTATTTCAGGCAGAGGTGTATGCCATAATAATGGCTGCAACCATGGAAGAAATACAGAACGGTAGGGAGTAGCATGTTTATATATGCTTCGACATCCAATCGGCCCTAAAGGCACTAAGGGCGCCCAAGATCAACAACACCCTGGTGGAGGAATGTGCGGATGCACTAGAATCCTTGGGAGAGGGCAAACAAGTGACACTTATGTGGGTACCGGGACATATGGGGGTGCCGGATCGGGGCAAGCACCCAGTATGTAGGGCCGGAACCACTCCTAGGAACAACCCAATTTCCAAGTCGACTCAATAAATGGGCCAACGATGCCATGACGACCGCTTGGAGAGGAAGTACAGGATGCAGACAGACCAAGGACTTCGTAAAGGGCCCGGATGTAGCCAGACAAAAATGGCTTCTGGGGAGATCGCGAAGGGACGCTGGTCTGCTGACAGGAATCATAACAGGTCACAACCGACTAAGGAAGCACATGACCCGGATCGCGGTGGAGAATGACTCGACCTGCCGGACCTGCGGGCGGGCAGAAGAGACATCTCGACACGTTATAGCGAACTGCGAGGCATACACCAGAGGACGAGATACCAGGAATTCGGTTTCCCGATCCTGGATGAGGAGGACCTGCTGCACACGCTCAAATGGGCCAAAATATTGGACTTTGCAAAAAGAACAGTGAAACCAGATGAGCAGACTGTCAGACCAGTGGTGCCAGGCTTCGCGCCGCCCCTTCTCTACTACTATCAAACGACAGTAAAAAAGTTTTGACTTTCTTATGTAATAAGAAATAACCAAATTTCTACAACATAAGAAAAATAATAATTTTTCGAATGACCATAAATGTTCCACAAGACCTTTCGAGCTCACCAGGATTAAGGGGGCAAGATAGAAGCAGAAATAAGTGAGGTACCTTATATAGTCAATATTTGTTGTTATTTTATTGTTTATAAAAACATGTCTTTCAGAAAGCTCCCCTTATTTTATTCCGCCAGAGGTTACCTTTTCAAATCTAGTCAAAACTTTTTTACTGTCGTTTGATAGGTAATAAGACTAACTATTTAGCACATAATTATTTTTTTAAAGTTTAGTTTTATAGAAAAATCTTGGTGCAAAAAAGTTCCCCATCGCTTTTTCGGAAAATATATTTTTTAACTAACAGCATTAAAATTCAAAATCTGACCATTTTTTAAACATTTAAATTACGTTTATAAAAAAATGGTTAGTACTACAAAAATGCTTATATGACTTTTTTTTTGTCTAGAATGGAATGCTCTACTCCAATTTTTTATTTTTTAAACATATTTTTTATATTTTGGGAAAAAATGACATATTTTCAACAGGTTTTGACAGTGAGACGTACACAGAAGATTTTAATTTTTATCAGAATAACTATTTAGGGACGTCATCTACATAAAAGTATACCTTTCGAAAGAGTATGTTTTTTTTTCTTAAAATCAATCAAAAAGTGAACTGTGAATTCCCTTAATAATTAAATTAAACAATAAGTTATCAGACAGGGGCGCTGAAACAATCACAACTCGAGCAAATCTATGCAAATAATTTCTACCAAAACCAAAGCACCAAATAACGACTAATTACCAGAATAGTGACTGCAAGTGTTAACAAGGTTAAAAGACTATATCCAGTGGTTTTATATTTGCCTTTTATATAAGTACCTAGTTAGTTTTAGACTTCATTTAATATTATCCTTACAAGAAGTACATTTCTTGCTATAGTGTTACTTTAGTTTAAATTATATAGGCAAGTTTTACTTTTAATATTTTAATTTTAAACGATTTTTTTATGTAATCAACCACAAAACAAGTATAAAAACAATCACACTACCCAGGCATACTTACACAACAAAATCCTCTTCCAGGTCAGGGTCAGACGGTATAGTATCTAACACACTGGTCCTCTGGGTAATGAAGTTTTTTGCGTTTTTAGAATTTATTTTTCGACAGATCTCTGATAAAAGTTTTTTTACTTCGCCACCCCAAGGACCAAACGTCTCAACACAAAAAAGTACAGAAATAAATCTATCTGTTAAATCTCCGTATTTAGAAAATTTTGCTTGTTCACCCTGCTCTCTGCTGCCCCCCAGCCATTCCTGACGTTTTTGAAATGTAGGACTCGGCTATCGTATCCCTGCATATAGCATCCCGCAAAAGAGCTCTACCGGCCCTCCAGGGAACCAGAGACACCCAATCAACCCGTTTTCCATCTTTCCTACCAATACCGGAAGGCTCTAATTAAGGGATTCCAGCAAGGGCCAGAGCGTGCTTTAAAATTTGGTTAATTTGGCTGTGGCGAGAAAACCTGCCCGCACTTTTCCTGCAAAAAAGCCCGTGAAGGCTATAAATGTTCTTTGTTGCAGGGGCAAACGTGTTTCTCGACCACAGGTTGTCCGACACGAAGTGAGACAGAAATTCGGAGAGACGAGTCGTCCAAAAGGTTGCACAGGGAAGAAGAAGGTATAACTTTTAAACTGCAAGCATTGCTTTCATATTCCTGCAGAGCCAAAAGCCGGCACCACACTCTGTTGATTGAGTAGATAGAGAATATTTCAAATGTTTGAATATTTCGAATTGGTGGCCTTAGAAAGAAATGTTAGCTTATTCGGAAAAAAATAAAAAAAAGCGCTCGGAGCGTGTCTTAAGCCCCGTGCACACCAACGCGTGCCCACCTCGGTGTCAAAATACGCACCATGTGACGGGACATGGATTCCGGGATACGGGTTTTAAATGCAGAATCACGTGATGCAGCGTGGGCCCTCTAAGTATGGACCGAGTGTTGGTTTTACAAAATGTAAATAAAATCTAAATGTGTCTTCCATTCGTTGTTCAATGGTCGTCCAGTTTAAATTCATTTTTGGTCCAGAATTGGACGTTCGTACAAAGGGCTTTCATTGTAAAAACGTCCAATGGACGTCCAGTCTAAGTATATTTTTGGTCCAGAAATATAATTAGATATATACATGATCTTCGTAAAAATTCGACAATGGTGTTATCGCAAGGTCAATTCGAAGTTATTAGAACACTCTATATTGATTAATTTTAAAAAAATACAATATGTAATGTTTTATAATTATTTAAAATACATGTGAATGTCCTTTTTATTTTTAGAACAAAGCCTACAATTCCCAACTTAATTGGACGTCCAATGGGCGATGGTCCAAAAGACGCCCATTGGACGTCCAATCGGGCAATAAATTTTAAAAAAATATTGTACAAAACCCGTCCATTGGACTTTCAATGGTAGTACATAACGTCCAGAAAGTGTCCAGTAGCGGACGCCCATTTAACAGGCAAAAGTGTGCCATATGTATACTCCATTAGACGTCCATCGAACATCCGCTGCTGCCCATCTTTGGACGTTTTATGGATGTCCAGAATGTCCAGGCATGGAAGGTCAATGGACCTACAATAGATGTTTTTGTGCTGTCTGGGGAGCTAAGGTCACTGACAGAAAAATAAGAATTTCTACTCTAAACAAAACGCGCGGCTTCAAAATAACATTGGGAAAAATTAATACTTTCTCCACATGTGTTGGTATCGGGTCGAAAAGTGACGTCACGACGAGATGCGCAATGTCATACCGTGTTAAGTATATTGTGGTAGCGGCAACTGTCCCAATGGGTTTGTACACTCACTCAGCACTTAAGCAATTGTTCGTCCAATATATCTGTTTGATACATGTAAGTTGATGAACGCAAAATCGGATCTGTGTAGTCTAGGTTGAGTTTTTAATACTAACACGTGTCGCAAGCTATTATGATATAATATGATACAATTCGCTCGCAGCTGAACACACGCACCCAACAAAAAACCTTGCAAATACGACTGAGAGGAAGACTAGGGCGGCGCACACTATAATAACTATATAATAATATATAATGATAAAAAATGGAAGGAGGGTTAATTTTTGCATAAAATAATATTTTCCCCAAACTTTGATAAAAGTACACTACAAATGTTTTCAAACTGTATACGTATAGGTATATATTTATGTAAAAATGTTAGTAACACAAGAAAGAAACTTAACAAAAAAAAGTATTATCAAAATTTTAAAAAAATTACTTTAGTTTATAAAACAGCAAAAAGAGCGATGACGAATATTAGTTAGTCCCATTTTTTAAATTCCATGCCGTCTGGCGGTTTAACTTCAACTGTTTGTTTTGCTATTTCATTCCAGTTTGTGCTTAAAACTGTTCCACCACTTTCCATCTACAACAAAAAATTGTCAAGTTAAATTTTTAAAGTGAAAAATCTAAGTAACATTCACAGGACATTACTAAAACTAATAATTTTGTTAAATACCTCTTAAATTATTTTTAGATGTGCTAAAATACATTTATACTAGGACACGTTTTTTGGTAAATTTAACACTTAACGCTTAAACAGTTACAATTTTTGCACCACTAAAGACAGACGACAAAACATAATTTTTTATTAAACAATTGCCTTAAATTATTTCATTATTTCCACCTTTCTCTAAAATACTTTTTTATAGCCTGCTGTCTCTCTTCAACAACCTTAAATATTTTTCATTTTAACAGAGAAAAAATGTTTTTCGGCAATCCTTATTTTTGAACGCTTAAAAAACAATGAAAACTTTAAAAATGTGAGTGTTTTATTCTACAAAACGAAAGTTTGGAAAGAAAGCTTTAAAATGTGAGTAAAATCATGGCATAAAAAACAAAAACGTTACCCCTTAAATTATGCTAAAATATTTTAAGCCCTAAATTACCATCATGGCTTTACCAATAAAGTACTTACATAACTTTTGTTCATTGCTTTCTTAACTTCATCACTGCCTTTTCCATAAATTTCTTGAAATAATTTATTTAGAGCTTCTTCTCCCACTGGTTTTTCAGTTTCTTCTTGTTTTTTGATTTCCTGTTCTACTTTGGACCAATCTTTGCCCTTTTTTGCTGATGTTGGATAAGATGGTGGACCGATTAGGTTGGAGGTGGAAGCTAAAAAATACAGGCAAACTATATATAGTTTATATATATAGTTAGATGGCGTAATACACAGAAATTAAATAAAATTGTCGAATGTCATTGCTAAAGAAGTGTTCCGATTTCACTTGAAATCAGCTGTAGTATACAGGGTGATTCACGACGAATGGGACATAGTCAAACCATAGGCACTATGGGCTAAGCCCACATTCACTATCTGGTAATAAAATTTATTTGGTGGCGTTTTTAACGGATATACAGGGTGAATTATCAAAATATGCGAAAACTGTTCTTTTTAATATCTCAAAAACTAAGCAACCAAAAATTACGAAATTTTGCATGCTAATTACGCTCCCGGAGATCAATAAACACGTTTTCAAAAATTTTAAAGAAAAAAAAATTAACTCGCAACTTTTTGTTTTTGCTATAAAAAAATTGTTTTTTAAAAAATTTATAAATTTACCCGGTGCCTTTCGGTAACATATCACAATCATCAAATTGACACAAAAATTATAAAAAAGGGTTAATAAAGTTTCAAGTATTTTTTTTACAAAAAGTAAAAAAAATCCAGATCCGGATTTATGATTTTATTTAAATATTATCTTTCAGTACATAATATTACAGCATAACTTCAGAAATACACACATCACATATTTTAGTAAAGTTTAGATGCTTTTTTATTAAAAATAAAATAAGACAATGGAAAATAGACACATAATAGAAAATAGGGCTTTTCCGCGGCAGTCGGAACTCGTTCGGAATTTAGATACAATGCTTGCGCGTTTCTCTTTTCGCATTCCGTGGCGCAGGATTTCAAATTCGGTGTTCCGTTCCGAATCCTAGAACGGTTTCTGACGTTGGCATTAGTTCTTGGTCGCGTTTTCCGATTTTGGACTACTTTTGGACAGTTCTCGCACTTAACAAGTTCAAATGAAATCCCGAACGGGTCTCTGATGAATCCGCGGAAGAGCCCCTATTATGTGTCTATTTTCAATTGTTTTATTTCTTGAAAAATAAAAAAAACAATATTAGATCTGCATCTTTTTTTTACTTTTTGTAAAAAGGCATCTAAACTTTACTAAAATACGTGATGTGTGTATGTGTGAAGTGAAGCTGTAATATTATGTACCGAAAGATAATTATTAAATAAAACCATAAATCCGGACCTGGATTTTCTTTTGATTTTTGGAAAAGAATACGTAAACTTAATTAAAATAACCCCTTTTTATTATTTTTGTGTCAATTTGATGATTTGTATTTAAAATGGTGCTGTTAAATCTATGTTACCGAAAGGCACCGGGTACATTGACACATTTTTTAAAAAACAATTTTTTTTATAGCAAGAACAAAAAGTTGCGCGTTAATTTTTTTTTCTTTAGTTATTAGTACTAAACCTAGGCTTTTTGGAGAAAATGAGAAAATTTATTTATTGTAAGTTACAGGGTGTTGTTGTTAAGTCTGATTTAAAAATGAGAAAAAACCAAGTCCGGACCTGAAATTTCAAAATTTTTGAAAACGTGTTTATTGAACTTCGGTAGTGTAATTAGCATGCAAAATTTCATAATTTTTGGTTGCATAGTTTTTGAGATATTAAAAAGAACAGTTTTCGCATATTTTGATAAATCACCCTGTATATCCGTTAAGAACGCCACCACGTAAATTTTATTACCAGATATGGAATTGGCGTAGTCCATAATGCCTATGGTTTGACTATGTCCCATTCGTCGTATGAACGTATGAACCACATTTAAACAATATCATAAAAATAGTGTGATTTAATATTAATATATTTACAAATTTTGAGCACAGTATTGCGCAATAATCTGGCAGTGGTTTGCAATAGTCCACAGTGGTCCACAATAGCCTGTAATAGTCTTACATTAGCTTGCAATACTTGCAATGGTCATGCAATAATGTGGCAATAACGTACAATAATTTTGCAATAGTAGAGAACTTTTGCCATGGTTGGGTATAGTGTTGTAATTATCTCGCAATACCTTTGCAATAGTTGGCAACAATGGTGCAGCGATCTTTTTTTTTTGTGACAATACTTCTATACAATACTATTCTCCCAGATAGGGAGGACAAATCCAAAATGCCTTCAGGCGTTGGATCCGGAGCTTATTATAGCCGGGAATATATCAGGATTATGCATAGTCTTGGAGAGATGGCTACAATCTTCCAGGCGAACTCTTCGCCATTGAAATGAGTGCATGTTAGATCATAACTGGCGCAATAGATCAATAAAAATACTCTCCGACAGTCAAGCGGCCCTTAAGGCTCTTGAATCCTAAGGTGCTGATCGAGAACCGTTAGGAGCTGTCAGGACACACTGAATACCCCTGGGCGAATAAACACTGTGTTGCTGGTATGGATTCCGGGACATTCTGGGCATCGGGGATGAAATGAGACTGCTGACCAGCTGGCACGAGAAACAGCCTCCACCATCTTCGTTGGCCCCGAACGAGCCCTTGGAATGGCATAAATAAATAAAGGGTTTATTTGTAAACAGTCACAGTACATGTTTTAAAATTAATGACTCCACTCATATTTGCAAAAAGGGTCAGAAAACAATTTTTAAAAAAATGATTAAGCTTCTGACCCTGTAAAGAATTTGTATTAAAATAAAATTAATTATAGAAAGAGCCAAGAAAACGAAGTCGTACATATCTAAATTTTGCATAGGAAGTACAAATAATTTATTTTAACATAATATGGAGCCATTTTTCAGACAAATGTATCGAATTTACAAGCTCTTAGTAATAAAGATTTGTATTTTCTTTTAAAGGTTTGTAAACTTGAGCGTTTTAAGACATTAGGGACAGGATTGTAATACTTATATATGTTAAATGTGAATGATCTTTCAAAAATCTTTGTCTTATGGCGAGAAGGTGATATAAGACCTCTAACTCTTAAATTTAAATTATGAACAACGGTTCGTTAGGAACCTCTCTGGAATAAGTAAGTTGGACATTTATTTTGAATAATTTTGTGCTACTGACACACTGCGTGAAGCTGACGCCTTTTTCCGTGGATCCATGGATCTTTAAGTTTATGGGTAATTGGTTCATATTTTCGAATATTATAAACATATCTAAGGCAGGCATTCTGAACTTTCTGAATTCTATTCACATCATCTTGATCTAGGCATGGCCCTTAGACAGCATAACTAAAATGGCTTAAAACAAGTGCCTCTGTCAATTTCAACTTACTAGTTGTGCTCAGAACACCCCTATGCCGATACAAAATCTTCAAATTGGCATAAGCTCTTTGAATGCAAACCTTAAGTTTGTGTCAATGATAACTCCCAAGTTCCTGGCTTCCATAGTTGCTTCTAATTTTTCGTTCTTTACAAATAACTCTAAACTATTCTTCAAATCCCCTGCTTTTTTTCCAAAAAGTAATAGACAAGATTTGCAGGCGTTTATCTCAAACTTCTGGTTATCTGAGAATTTGACCATTTTTGCAGATCTTCATTAATTTTAATGCTTGTTCATGATCCTCTGCATCAAAAGTATATACGGGTTGTGTGTCATCTGCATAATAATGAGCTGAGCAAAACTTAACTCTAAGCAATCCGTAAGGATGATGTATACATACAACACTGCTCTCTCAAGCTAGATGGAGAATAAGTTCCACCAATACTGGAGGGAATTGCCGGGACTGGCACATTCCAAAGAGTTCATTACAGAACCCTGCAGGAAGAGGGCCGAGAAACTCATTGAGCTCACCAGGCAGGGGATCCGGACAATGGTTGATCTGTATACCGTACACTGCAGGCTTAAAGAACCATTACACAGGCGGACACCGAATTCAGGCTCTGTATGAAGGAGGACGAGACGGCCAGACATGTGCTGTGTGAGTGTCCGGCCATTGCACGTCAACGTCAACTTATTTTCAGCAAACCACAATTCGATGCACTGGATCTGAAAGATGCTTCACCAAAACAAGTTGCGAGCCTCCCCAAGTAACATTTTAGGGCATATTGGGAAGTTGGAAGGTTAAGATATGCGTCATCATACGTCAAAACATCCCCCGTTTTCCTTCAGAAAATTACTTTGTAGTTTGAAGTTTGAAAATAAGTTTTAAATTGGAACAAATAACCTTAAGAAACGGTCATTATATACACGACATTTTAAAGGTTTTTTTGTAGGATATTTTTCGAATTATTTTCCTCGTATCATGTCTTTAAAGTTGTTTTGAATATAAAGTTAAAAGGTAAATTAATGGTAAACTTGACTTGCGATTCTACTCTAAGGTCCCCGCCTTGTTTGGGCATTTTTTGGTCAACAGTGCTTGTCAAAAGTTTTTAATAATGTCTTTGGTTTAAAACTGAACTCAAAGTTACTTATTTTTGACCTAGTTATTCCTCGAAGTTAGGGTTTTTTTTTGGAATAACTTTTAGGACAAAAATTTGGTTTTTTGACCAAATACGTACAACCTAAAAATATGTTCGAACTTTATGGAAAATTATTCTATTTTATTTAACCATATGGAATATTAAGATTTGATTAGGTTAAAACTTCAGTTTCATTTTTCTTGGTGGGAAGAAAGTAGTTTTGGTAGAAAACAAGAAAACTCCTTTGCGTCACGTGTCCTCTAACGAACTGTCATGATCAGCTGTTTAGATTAATCAATAATCATAACTTTCATGTTCTCCCTTGTTTTGATTTTTTATTTAGGTAAAATTTGGGTTTAAGGAAGAGAGGGCATTCACGTTTTGATCCTCAAAAAGGATACTCTGTGTTAAAGTACCTACCTAGTAGTGGTGATCCTGACAGTTTTGTTTTAACATGCCAAAAGAAAAAAACCTTTCACAGCATCAAGCAGTTTTTACAGAAAAGTTAAAGAAATTAAAAGTGATAGTGGGGACCCAACAAGTCCTAGTGGATCTCTACAAGTGCTGAACACAACCAATGGAAATACACACAATCGTTTACGATCGCAAATGTCATATGTCAAGTTATGACATTTGCGAGGGTAAACGATTGCGTGCTTGCCTAATTGCTCACCAGCGTAAATCCGCCTTTATGTCAACAATCAACATAACTGACAACCGAACAATGGGCAGGGGGTGTGCGGGGAACAATTGGCAATGAATTCGAAAAATGGATAAACCGTCCTTGATGCAAAATTAATAAGAAATTTTCGGTTCAACTTTGGAAATTATGTGTTTGAGGGAAAAAAAAACATGGTTAACACGACTTTTAGGGCACGGTCGCCAAAAAAGGTAAGGCGCCTCTTTTTTTCTTTTTTAACAAGTTTTTATTATTTTTATTGAAAAAAAACTACAAAATCTTTATGGAAATGATTTGCTTACACTTGTTTCATACCCAAATATTAAATTATAATTACAAATTGGAAATAATATTTAATTAGTGTTTTCCCGAAGCATAATTTTGGTGATTTTTTTGTTAAAACTGCATGTTTCGATGGGCGCGTGAATTTTATGGAAGTAAAAGTAAACAATTATGATTAAAATATAACTGTGATTTTTCATCACCATTTTTATTTCCAAAGTTGTTGGAAATTTTTTTTTTATTTTCATTTAAAAATGTTTTCATCTCCACAATTTCGGTTGAGCATTTATGCAGATGAGTACATGTGTCCCAAAAGGGTGAAAAGTGTCATCTGGGCAAATTCATCTTCAGGAAAAAAAAATTAGTTACCTATTTTATCCCACCAAATTACCTTGGTTTTTGTCCCCACTTTGGTAAAAAGGCGGGAAATTTCCCTCTTTTTTGACCTCCCAGTTTTTCATAAGAAAAAATTACTAGCTAAACTCGGGAATATTTTACCAAATTTTAACCGAAAATGTTACTTGGGTCTTTAAGGGGCTGAATATTCTTTAGCAACAAACAACCTCAAAAGTGAGCCACAATAGAACCGCTAGCGGTCGCAGTGGACAGTGCCAGACTGGCACACTGACAAATGAATTATCATCATCATCACTAAGTGGACAAAAATGAGGTCATCGAAATCCCCTTCGTGTCAAAATTAAGGAAAAACTGAGTAAAAAACTACTTACAACATGGTATTGTCTTAATTATACTTTCTTCCACAAAATCACCTTCAAGCTTTTCCCAACGTAGTCCCTCACTCTTTTTTAACTTTATTTCAATCTAAAAAAACACAAAATTTATCATAAGTCAAAACTCAACAAATTTTTTAAATATGACGACTTACTTTTGAAGTTTAGAGGAAAAGGAAAAGTCCTATTAATTCTTCACAAATTTTATTGGAAATCCCCCAAAAAACCCAAATATTTTACACAATACCTCAAAAGGCTCTAAACTTAATGCTCTTAAGAATATTGAGGTTGCCAGACTTGAGATTGCATGGAATGTTGTTTCTCTCAATGACCCCAACAAAGTCATTTTAAAGAGGCCGTACCCATAGCAAATCTCCAAAGTCCTAAATTATTCTGTTTTTAAAATTTCTCTTGTTCCCTTCTTTTAGATCTGGTTCCTCTTGTTTCTTTTTAAAGTAATTTTATTAGTTTTAATATTTTTTTGAAATTCTTTTATATATCCCAGTTTCCCCAATTTGATTTTAAAACACTCACAACAAAAAAAATGAGAATTTTATTATTACTGTCTTCGTTTTTCTTATAAAAGTTTTGTTTTTTTTTAACACAAAATAGCAGTACTCTGTACACTGATTCGCTTTCAGTGTTTGTTTTGTTTTTTACGAATAAATATATTAATTGTAATTGTTTTTTTGTAATGTGAAAAATTTTTGTTTTTTTAAGTGTCTAAGTAGCTGTACAATATTGTTTTTTAAATACCTCACTTTGTAAATGTGTTAGGTAAGTTTGTGATCCAACTCCCCCCTTGACAATGACGTGTGATTCGAAACCGGTCAAGGGGATTTAAATTCAAATAAAATTTGTGAATAATTAATATAACTTTTCCTTTTCTTCTTAATATAATTTTCACTCTGGAGACCTTATTCAACTTACTTTTGAAGGAGTGATCTTATAACTACACTGATCTGGTACAATTTTATGTGACAAATTGAAGGTTAAATGACAGTCCTCATATTCAGGAACTTTGATATGAAGTTCTAGTTTTTCAGTTGTAAAATTTAGGTTTAGTTCTTCTTGCTTTAAATTTTTCACTAGCACTGTCACAACAACTGCTTCCTCTGTTTGATACCAATCATGGCGAATTGGCAGTTTCGGCTAAAAATGTTTAAAACTCATTTTATATAAAATTAATTTATGAAGTCTTAAATTATATGAATGACAAGTGTAAGAAAGAAAAAAAGCTTAATAAGTACAAATTTGTCCCATCTAAAAATATATTTTGTAAACATAAAATGCATGTACATCAACATTGTACTAATTATGGGTTTCACTCTCCAATTTCTAGATTTTGTATGTAAGTAATTAAAATAAATCAATTTATTTCGGTATTTAAGGTTTTTTATTAGTTGTGTCAAAATCAAAGTCAAATCATTAGACAGCGTGCCTATAGATGCACTAGCTCGTCAGCTCGATGCTGATTGGGAAAATTCTGATAACAGTAAGAGGGTTAAAATAAAGAAATAGGTATGGGTGTGTGTGTGTGTGTGTGTGTTTGGAGACAAAAACAACGGGTCAGTCGTATTATTGTTTATAAAATATTATTGTCATAATTATTATTTTAGTCTTTGATACATTTTGTTATTGTATATATATATATATATATTATCCATTGGAATATGAAATATTTTATTTTATAAATTTATATTTATGTATAAATTTATATTTATTTATTTGCTATAAACTAAAATTCTAACATCATCAACTTAAATGTATTAATATTATATTTTATTAAAAATATTTTAAATTAATTAAATATATTAAATTTGGGATTTTTCATTTTTTTAATTGGTAGAATAATGTACCAAAAATTATCAAAATCGGGAAGATAATCTACCAAACCCAAAACCTTTGGTTCATTTTGAAGTTGTTATTGTTACATGTTTTGCAATTCTTGGACCATTATAGTATTTTATAGCAAAACTTTTTCAATCAGTATCCTTAGCCTACCAACATCTGCTCAACTAAAAAGCCAGTTAACTTTTTTTTATACTGGGACTTTCCATCCAGTACAGTATCAATGCCCAGAGTTAGCGAAGTTTTTTGCAAAGTGAAAGACAAACACAAAATATCCATGCACCTAGCCGGGATTCTAACCCGGGAACTTCCGTGCGGCAGGCAGATACGCTGCCCACTGCGCTACGGCGTTAGTTATTAGTATCCTTTAGCCTATTCAACACAGTTCTCAAGTAAAAAGCCAGTTAACTCGTTAACTCCTACTTCTTCAGTGCCCGTTAGACTACTGTTGCCCCCATTTTTATAACGAAATTGATAGTTTGATGTCAAAACGGCCGCTATAGTAGGCTAAAAGATACTAAATCGGAAAAAAGATTTAAGTGGCTTTTTAGTTGAGAAGGTGTTGGCCTACTATAGCGATCATATTGACACCAAACTGAGAGGAAATCCATGTTTTACCTATCAATTGGGCTATAAAAATGGCAGTAACATCATGCTAAAGGCCACTGAAGAGGTACAAGTTAACTGGCTTTTTAGTTGAGAATGAGAAACTAAGGGCCCATTTAGAGTTCCGTAAGGTAAGCGGTAAGGAAAAAAGATCTTCAGTAAAATAAATTATCTGTGACCAATGATGTTGTGCATAGTTCATTGCAAGTAATTTATTTCTCTTGCGTCTTTACCCCGTCCTTACTGCTTACCTTACGAAACTCTTAACGGGCCTTAACACGAAATCTATGTTTTAACTCTTAATTTGGTTATAAAAATGGCGGCAACAGTAGGCTAAAAGGAACTGAAGAGGTTGAGTTAACTGGCTTTTTAGTTGAAAATGTGTTGCTCATAGTTATATGAGAGGAACAATATTTTAATTTAATTTAATGAACTGACTTTGATTGGGTTGTCGCGTCTCTCATCAAAATATGTCATACACACTGGGTCTCCAATATTACCCAAGTATTCCTACGTATTCTCCATGAAAACCCAGCCAAAAGTATGTACAAGTAAAGGCGGATTCAGAGTTCCATAAGGTAACCGGTATAACAGTAAATCTTAAAAAACAGAGAGACTTGTTGAGTTTTCTTCATCAATTACTTAACAAATTTCCATCGGAACCACTTAAAGTGACGATAAGAAACTTTAAAAAAGAATATAAAAAAGAACTATCATTGGCAAAAAAGAAAGCTCATGATAAATTTATAAAAGAGTCTGGAAATCCACAAAAATCTATGTGCCAGACAAAAGTAATATATCCCCTGGCAGTTTTAATACTTACTTTGCCAATATAGCTGCTGAGATTATCAAAAAGTTGGACTCTTCAGAAGTATGCTTTAATCAATATCTAAACCAATTTACTATTAACCAAAATTTATTAGACAAAGTCAAAATTTCTTTATTCATAGGAACGTTTAGACGTCAGAAGCAAGATTTGTCTATACAATATTTTAAAATAGTCCTTCTCTTTTTTCCTGCAATAAAATAATAAAATAGTAAATTGTATCTTTCTTTAAGTAAATAAATACAAAGTAAAGTGTTAAACATTGAAAGTGGCAAAATGGCAAAATTTGATTCTATTTATTTATCTCTTTTTTTAAATTAATTTCTTTTTTTGAAATTTATTTCTTTTTTAATTTATTGCTGTCCCACTAAAGACCCAATGAGCCACCTAGGTCAGGAACTTCAAAAAGCCGAACCCACCAGTAGCATGGGGATATCCCCTGTATTCAATAAAGTCAGGAACTTCAAGAAGCCGAACCCACCAGCAGCATGTGGATATCCCCTGTATTCAATAAAGTCAGGAACTTCAAGAAGCCGAACACACCAGCAGCATGGGGATATCCCCTGTATTCAATAAATTCCTTTATGTTATAAGGCTCTATGTTTAAAATTATGTTATATGGCTCTATGTTTAAAATTATGTTAAATAAAGATTTTTGACACTTTAAAAGTTGTTTTCTTTTTGTAGATGTATAGGAAGTGTAGTGTCAGTCTGTGTGACGGAAAGCTGTAATTTTCAGTTCGTGTGTGATGATTATGTTTAGTTTTAAATTGGTCAAAAAAATCTTATTTTTTAACAAAAACAAAAGACATTCATAAATATATAGCCCTGGGACTGTTAGGATATTAAGTTCTTTGAATTTTCCCCGGCAAGTGTCTGTTATTTTCATATTTAGAATTGTTCGAATTACTCTTTTTTGAGTTCAGAGGACAGCATCCACTCCACTGGCTTCGCCCCAGAAAGCGATACCACATCTGATTAATAATAATATGTGCTTGTTCCAATCTAGGTTTTGCTCTATACATACACCTAAAAATTTGGTATTTTCGTCCAGCCTTATACCTCTATTGTTGATGGTGATTGTCTCATTATATTCGCTATTTCTTTGTTTTGTTCTGAAGCTAATGTAGTGTGTTTTTTCCTTATTCAACATCAGTTTATTTTTTTTAAACCATCCCTTGACTTTTCCAAAAAAATTTCCGCTCTTTCCATTAAAGTTTCTAGTGTCTCGCCTTTGACCACATTTGTGTCATCAGAAAAATGTGTAAGGTTGATATCTATTTCTTTCACTTCATTTCCAATATCGTTTATATAGAATAGAAACCGCAATGGTCCAATGCAACTTCCCTGCAGTATTCCTCTTATATTATGCCCTTCATTTGAGTAGTATTTTTTCCCTTCCTTTTCTACCAATACTTTTTGCTTTCTATTGCTTAAATAAGATTTTATCCACCATAATTTTCTAGTTTCTCCAGTAGTATCTTATAATCCAAGCTATCAAAAGCTTTTGGTAAGTAGAGAAAAATTCCCATGGCTGTATTTTTTTCTTCAAGACATTTTTCAACAAAGTCTATAAAGTCAAAGATTGCGGTATTTATATGTTTGTTTTTTAAGTAACCATGTTGACTGTTACTGAAAAGTTTATGTTTGTTAAAAAATGAAGTTAACCTAGTGCACAATGCCACTTCAAATATTTTTGAAAAAGTTCCTATCAAACTAATAGGCCTAGTTATCTAGATCCTCCGGATCTCCTTTTTCATTTCAGAGGTTTGATTATAGCATATTTTATTACGCCCTCCAGGAAAACTCCCTGTTGAAATGAACAGTTAAATTGGTCCATGCAATATTTAATAATGTTATTTGAGAAACCATCCATACCTGAACTCGCCTGATTTAAACTTATTTTTAAATTTTTTAATAATTCCTATTATTTATTTTTCTCTGACTGGTTCCAAAAATATTGGTTGATTGTTTCTTTGTATTTTATCATGTATGTTCTTGGTGGGAGCTTTTGTGATAGCTCTTCGGCAGTTTTTATTATTTTTTCATTAAAGTCATTAGCTATTATTTCTATAATTTAAAGAATAGTAAACGCTTAGATCCCTATGGTTTAAATAAGAAAATCATAAACGCTATCAAAGATATTATTATTGGTATTGGTAACTTCCCAGACTTTCTTAAATTGGCGAAGGTTCTGCCGCTTCACAAAAAAGATGAAACTAATATACCTAATAATTATAGACCAATTTCTATTACGCCTATTTTTGCAAAGATATTTAAAAAAAGCCCTTAAGGCACAAATTTGTAGAAGAAAACAACTTGTTTGCCGTTAGTCAGTTTGGTTTTAAGCAGGATATGTCCACAGGTGCAGCAATAAGTAGGCTTGTGGAATTAACTAATTCAGGTTTTGAAAGATGAGTTTATTTCTGCACAATTTTTAGACCGAACTAAAGCCTATGATTGTGTATCACACAATATTTTACTGTAAAAATTAGGATATTATGGGTTTGATAAAGTAAGTTTACAATTATCATCTTCCTATTTATCTAAAAGAGAGCAATTTGTGTCATAAGGGATGGTCTCTAACAAACTGCCAATTAACTACGGGATTTCACAGGGTTCTGTGTTGGGACCATTGTTATGTTTGATTTAAGTAAATTAATTTGCACAAATTAACTCCTCAGTAGAATACATACAATTTTGTGACGATTAAACAGTGATTCAATTTGTTTTGTGGGGCTGGTTCCTGTCTAATAAATTAAGTCTAAATGAAATCAAAACCGAACACATGACATTTATAAATCAGGTGAAACAGATCTAGAAAATCTTGTCCGTTTTTTAGGAGTTTACTTGGATGACAAACGGTGGGAGGGCCATACAAATCTTTTGGTTGACAGAGAGTTAAGATCATTGTTGCATATTGTTACCCAGGGGACTCTTCTGGCCTGTTAATATGGAGTGATTCATTCATTGTTAATGTATGCTTTGTTGACATGGGGGTCAAACCATATCAAGTCAACCAGGCAATAGTTTTGACCATCTCCGATTTTGATGATTTTTGGTATACTTATTCGTCTTATCAAAAAACTCAAAAATCCAAAAAATCAAATTTTTTGGATAAGCGGTTTTTGTTTTATTGATTTTTGAAAATCAAGAAATTGACCAATATGTCCTTGACAGACACTTACAAAAATAGTAATATCTCAAAAACTATTGATCCTATAGAAGCGAGTGATAGCTCATTTTGAAGGGGTTTTAAAGACCTTTTTAAAGATGTGTGACACAATATAGTTTGTTTAATTTTTTTTTTCTTAATTAAAAAAAAAATTTTTGAAAAATCTCAAAAACACATTTTTCAATTTTTTTCAAAAAAACATTTCTTTTTTTCAATGGTTTTTTAACATTTTTGGAAAATTTTAGGATGGAGAAATAATGGAGTCATACTTTAAAAAAATAATAAGATATTTAATACAGGGCTAATTTACCTAATATGGGTATAACAAAAAAATGAAAAGTAAGAATAATAGAAAATTTACAATAAAAAATATTTAGGTTGCTAATTTTTTTTTTAATATTTGAGGAATCTGTCATTTCTTCTGCAGTTAGCGTATATGTCCTACCAGTGGCAGTATTTGGGTTGACCCGTCTTAAAAGAGAATTTTGATCTATGACCAATATATCAGCTTTTGGCTTTGGAAAGTAAAAAGACGGAGAGGGACCATGAGGATGTAAAAAACTAACTTTTAATTCCCCGCTTTCTATATTTTTGCCAATGATACATCCCATCCACCAAAGACAGTCATAGTTTATGACTACAAAACCGGAGTCGATGTTTTCAATTTCTGTGTTTGACAAACCACAGGTTGCAAAAAGACATTGAATATTTTCCTCTTTACTTAGTGAAAATGGTTTTGTAATAATTTTTTCATTACTGAGGGAGATAATCGAGTCCCAGGTATCGATTGTGCTTCCAGGTATCTTTTTTCCAAAAACTATTCATGTTGCTGGTAGTCATTTAATGAACAATATTTAAATGTTATACCAGGAATGTTTTCTGTTGCAAATTTAAAAAGATCTTCGGGGGTCATAATCTGTTCATTATATGGTCTCTGCAGACTTGCTTTAGCAGCCAACCTTTTTACGGTGCCTCCCAGTCCATCGCATGCACTCTTCCCGTGGGGGGTGGCAAACAAATTCCATTCTGCTTTAATTTTAAATTCCTCGAGATGGTACGCAATATTAACAAAAATTTTTTTATTTTTATACTGTGCGGCACAGCCGTCTGAAAAATAGATAATTTTGTCTAAATTATCAATTTGCCTCTTTAGTTCAGGCATAAGGTGGCTTAAAAAAAGATGAAATGCCACAGTGTTGTGTACAAAACAGTCTGAAATAAATATATAATTTAAATGACCCAGTTTTCCCTCATGAGTTTTGTAATATATTACAAAAGGATGTAGGGTTGCCTGGCTATTTGTCCAGTGATAGGACTGCACTTCATCCTGCAAAATAAATGAATAATTTTCAGCGAAGTCGCATGTGATTAGTGCTTCCCCCTTTTTTAAATTGTCTTTTACCTCATTGTAGTATTCTTTTTGCATGTGAGTGTAAAAAGAATGAGATTTTAATTTAATCAAGTCGTTTGAAAATTCTTCAATGAAGTCCTCTGCTGGTTTAATTATTGTTGCATCTATCTACAGATATCCACTTCTTAAAAGTCACATTGTCAATCATTGCTTCTTCGAACTTTTCATTCAAAAATTTTTTTAAATTCTCAGTTCCTGGACAATTGAAGAAATACTCAAAATTTTGCAGGAATAAACAAGTTTGGAAAAACCTTTTATGTATCTTATTTACAAGACTGGGAGCAATTGACAAGTTTTTAGATATAAAGAGTAAATATATAGGTATTTATCAAAAAATGTATGGTTTTTTCCTGCAAGGTTTTTTATATTATTTTTTTAAAAATAGAACCAATAACTTCTCCATCCCGAAATTTTCCAAAAATATTAAAAAAATACTGAAAAAAAATAGTATTTTTTTGAAAAAAATTCAAAATGGTGTTTTCAAGATTTTTCAAAAAAAAAATATTAAAAAAATGAAAAAAAAAATAAAAACAAAAAATTACATGGTGATACACATCGTTAAAAAGGTCTTTAAAAAACCTTAAAAATAAGCTATAACTCGCTTCTATAGGACCAATAGTTTTTGAGATATTGCTATTTTTGTAAGTGCCTGTCAAGGGCATATTGGTCAATTTCTTTATTTTCAAAAATCAATAAAACAAAAACTGCTTATCCAAAAAATTAAATTTTTTGGAATTTTAAGTTTTTGGATCAGAAGAATAAGTGTACCAAAAATCATCAAAATCGGAGATGGTCAAAACGAAAAGTGCCTTTTTTTTGGTTGATTGGATATGGTTTGACCCATGGGGTCATGCCACACATGGGGAATTGGCGTTAAGGCAGAGTGGTAAGAATCTTTCTAATCTGTCATATCATGCTGATTGTGTAGAGGCATTTAAAACACTAAACATTTTAACTCTTCTATGTCAATACATTTTATTGTGCTTGCTGTAGGTAAATTAAGGAAAATATGCCAAAGATCACAACACATAGTGATATTCAAACAATAAGAATAAACGGCCATTCCAAGCTCATGGACGGGACGGGGAGTGTTGGCCAAATCAATCAATCAATCAAAAAATACTTTATTGTCAAGAAAAAAAAATTATGTTGCTGCCTGCTTTGTCAGGCTAAATAATCTACTTATTAATAAATTTGTCACTAAAATAGATACAGTAAATTCTTAAATTAATATGATAATATGTCAAAAGAAGAAGAAAAAAAGAAAAATACCACAAAAATAATATTAATATGTTAAATAATAAAACAACATAAAAATTTAAACATTAGACTTACAAACAGAATAAATAATTAAAAAAAAAAATCTGGATTACAAAAAAAAACTAAAAATAAATAAAAGCCATAAAACAAAAAACCAGACAAAAAGATTAAAATATAATAAAGAGGTAAAAAAAACTAAAGGGTTGTTTAAAAAAAAAATGACTAGATGTAAATTAGTTTAACATACTTTTTAAATTTAAGAATATAAAATAATAATAACGTAATAAAACACAATATATCTTATCTTATCTTTTGTTTATAACGGTAGAAAAATATTTAATCACGTACCTGTTAACATCAGAACAATTAAATGCCACAAAAAATTTAGAAATAAAACTAAAGAGTTTTTAATTTTCAAAGCTTACTACACACTGGAAGAGTTCTTTACAGAATAAACTCGGAATGAACTATTTTGTGATATATTTTGTTTTTCTTTATTTGTCAAAAACATTAATGTTTTTTTTATTGTTATTTTAAAAACTTGTTTTGTACTATATTTTAAACACTTGTTTTGTACTTAAATATCATATCATCTTAAAAATTATTTTAGAAATTGATTTTGAATGTTATTTTAAAAATGTATGAATTATTATCTCTTTTTAAAAAATATGCGACTGGATTCGACGTATTGATTGATTGATTGATTGAATGTGTGACTTTTATTACACTTAAGTTATTTACTTATTATAAGCATGGCTTTGTCGATGTGTACCAAGTATTCAGACAATAAAGCTACTTTTGATTTGATTTGATTATCCAAACTGGTCCTCATAAAACTCGGACAAAGAGTAATATGGTCTCTCTACAAGAAGGTTTTTTAATTTTTTTAAAAATTGTTTGAGGGTTGTAGCATGTTTAATAACAAAAGGCAAGTGATTAAATATTTTCCTCCCTTCATAAATTAAAGATTTTTGAGCCAAAGTGCTTTTAGGAATTGGTAAAGGAAGATTGAAATTTTGTTTGGTCATACGCCTTGGTCCAGAACCATAAATATTATTAAAATTGCCAACTCTAAAACAAACTATGACGTCAGAGTTAGAATTTTTTGATTAACAAAAAGAGGTCTACATGACTCTCTTTGGAGAATATTAGCCACAATACGCACTGCTTTCTTTTGAAGAACAAAAACAATTTTCTGAAGATGAAGATGTGCAGAGACCCAAAAAGGTATGCCATATCTTAAATGTGACTCAAATAATGAAAAATAAACACACATCTAATCGCAAAAAACCCAGAAGAGAGTCTCCTACTCAATTTAAAGATATGATCTTCAAATCTTAACTGACTGTCAATATGTAGACCTAGGAACTTGGTGACAGTCTTGCTCTGCAAGGGATTGTCTCCCAAATTCACGCCCTGCATATTACAATTAAACCCTAAAATATTGGTTTTACCGATGTTAAAACAAAGTCTGTTAGCGTTACACCAATTTTTAATTTTTAAGAGGTCCCCTGAAATATGTTTCCTTAAAATATGAATATCTTTGTGGTGCCATAGTACCGATCAGCAAATAAAGTAAACTCTCCCGCAATCTTTAACCTTACAAGATCGTTTACATAGAGGAGAAACAAGAGAGGCCCCAACACTAAACCCTGAGGTACACCACAACTGACACCAAGAGGAGAAGAACACGAACCAGAACTGACTACTGACTGATGACGAAAACTTAAATAAGACTTGAACCACTCTAAGACATTGCCTCTAAATCCATACTTTTCGAGCTTATGCAACAGTATTCTGTGATCCACACAATCAAAAGCCTTGGATAGATCACAAAATTCCGCCGCTACAGCTTCACCCTTATTGATCTCTGTATATACCCTATCAAGAAAGCTAAAGATGGCATCATGAGTCCCCTTTGAAGTCTGAAATCCAAACTGTTTCTTGGTAATTAATTTATATTTAATAAGGTAGCTCCACATTCTCTTTTTAACAATTTTCTCAACAACCTTGGACATTGTAGGCAAAAGAGAAATTGGGCGGAAGTTGGAAGGGATGTCTGTTGCGCCTCCTTTGTGCAAGGGAATAACAATTGATGACTTTAAACATTGCGGGAAAGTTTCCTTATTAAAAGAATCATTTATCGCAACACACAAAGCAATCAAAGCGTCATGAGAATTGGAAGAAATGTTTTGATTAAATTGAATTAACAAATATTAGTAACATACTAGATACAAGGCCAGATAAAACTGCCCATGGACAGGACATCTAAAAATTGAAGTTTTTTTTGATATTATAGCTTAGTCATATTTGTCTAAACTTTTATATAACTTAATCACTGATGCTAAAAAATCTAATATAATTTAAATTTAAAATTATGAAAAAGTTTTTAATAATTTTGGAATCATGTATGTCTTACCCATGGACGGGACACCATAGACGACACAAAGTAAATTAAACAAATTTTAAAAATAAATGAAACAGGTTTATTAAGATTTTGTGTAACAAATCCTAATTTCTTAAAACTAAAACTTCATTGTGGTAATTTTTTGCAGTTTGGCCTACCAGTAAATAGATTGAATGCTTTTAATTGATAAACTTTTTCCCAACATTTTGTAGTCATATTGTTGTATCATTCAATTTCATCTAAAGATATATATAGCTCATAACTTTTCTTTATCTTTATTGGTCAGCGCCTATAAATCCCTTTTCAGCAAGTTCCTTTTGCTTTTTCCAAAACTGTCTATTTCTTTTCGCATTTTTTTCTTTAAAAGCTTTATATTTGTCTTTATTTAACTTCATCTTTTCTCTTCGTATTTTTTCACAATGATTATGCTTTTTTTTATTTCTTATGCACATTTTTTCTAACAAAAAAATGATGCAAAACCTATATTTGGTGCAAAAAACAACACACATTTCTGTCCAACACAAAAGAGTCAAAAAATATTTTTAATTAGAAGTCAGATCAAGTTGGTCATAAAATTTATGCTTTTACAAAATTTTTAACTTATTTCTATCCTAAATTATCAAAAAAAAACGTAAAGTATAGGGTACAATTTTGTTTTCTTGTTTTGCACTAGTACATGTAAAACCCATGGACAGGACACATTTTAATTTGATTTATCTTATGCAAAAAATAAAAATATTTAAACAAATGTGTTTTTTATCTATTGTTACCCCGATTGTTACTATTTGAAAATGTGTACCTTTAGTGTGTAAGCATTAGTATAAGTACTAGATTTACAGTTAGTTTCTTTGTATTAGGATATATAATAAATATAGAATCTATGAGGCATGCGGTAAGATGCAAGGAAAATAAACTATAGCATATGCATGCTGCTGTTCATAGTAATCCATAAGCCGCAAGTGGTAAGAGTAGCATGCATTTCTATTGGCCTATTGTTTATTTTCCTTGCATCTTACCGCATACCTCGTACTGCTAACCTTACGGAACTCTGAACCCGCCTTAAGTTTTCCCAGCAGTAAATTTGGGGTCCCTAGTAGGTGCCCCCATAAAGATTTTTTCATAAAAAATCAAAAATGACAGAAAACCCTAAACTGCATAATTACCAAAACCTCTCATAAACAAAAACATATTAGAAACTATTAAAACAATAAAAAAATACTAACCTTTCCTTCTGGAGGTGCCTCAGACATTTTCTCTTACTTTTTCTTTTCCTAGAAAATTCTGTGAAAAGAGGAAAAATAACAAAAAGCTGTCAAAATAAAAGTTAAGACAAATGTGATTTAATAGGGCTAAAGAGAAAAACAAAGCAGGAACGCGCCCCTGCCGCCCTGAAAAATGATAAAATTGGGACAAATTAATTAAAAAATGATATGTCTCAATGAGTATAGTTAAACCTATCAACCAATTTTGTGAAAAAATTTATATTTATCATAAAACCTACAAAACTCTTTGTTTCTGTAAATAGCTTTGTCACCTCGTAATCCACGTAAAACAGCTGATTGTTGGGTGACCACCTAACATAACCGCACTTATTTGTTTACATTTTTCTGATCAGCATTTTAATAAAGCAAAAATGAGTGGAGAATTTGAATTTGATGATAACGATGTGAGTAAGAAAATTATATCTTGTTTTGTTTTCAATTTTCTTTTAATTTTTATTTAGGCAAAAGTTAATTTTTACATTTGTAACAAGGGATTTATAAACGCGTTCGCGTCCGCAGTTAAAGTTCGTAGTTCGCGCGCTGGAGATCACCTTAGTGAAACATGGGTATAATTATGCAGTATACGGTTTTCTGCCATTTTTGATTTTTTATGAAAAATTCTTTATAAGGTATGCATATGCTACTAGGGTCCCTAGTACCCCAAATCCGCCGGCGCCGGTTAGTTTTTTTTTAAATTTTTTTTCACTAAAATAACCCAATCTAACACAGCCCAACCCAACCTATTCCAACACAACCCAAAAATCCTAGGGACCCTAGTATAGGTGCCTCTATAAAGAATTTTTCAGAAAAAATCAAAAATGGCAGAAAATCGTAAACTGCATAATTACGGAAACATTCCATTTATAATAATAGTTCGCGTTAGCCTTTCGCTTCTGCGTTTGGAATTCAGAGATAACTGTTATTTCAGCCATATTTCTTTGTTGTTTTTTTTAAAAGAAATTTTTAAGTTTTTCGCCTTTACTTTTTGGGCTACATACCTATATAAGAATTGTGGCCATCAAGAAACCAAATAGTTTTTGGAATTATCTATCAATTTTTTCCAAAATGCTTATGAAAAAGAATCACTTTCAAACGGGCAAATTTTTTTCAGATTTTTGGTTAGTTTATGATTTTATGTCATTTGAGCAAACGAACTGAGTTTTAATTTTTTTCTGAACTCACAACTACGAACTTACGAACGCCGAACGCGAACTTTAACTGCGAACGCGAACGCGTTTAAAAATTAAGCTTAAAAGATGATGTCTTGCAGGATGCTCACCAAGCAGATTTCCTACGGAGAAGTTTAAATTAGGGCAAAGTTGTGCGGTTTGATGCTTTGCTCCGAAACTATTAAAAAAGTTTACATTTTTAGTTTTTTGCTTTATTCTTAAAACTGTCAAAAAACACTTTAAACTTAAGCTACATTTAATATTAACAATCAATTCAAGTCCACTTCAAATTTAGTCAAACTGTTGCCAGTTGCAAACTTTTTATAAATTTATAGGTTAGAAGGAATTTTTGGGCAGATCCACTCTGATTTTGAAGATGCTACTTTTGAATCTTTGGAATATTTGATTGCTAATATATGCTTTGCCAACTATGATGCTTAAAATATTCAATTAGAAAACTCTCTAAAAACATTTCTTTTTAACAGTGCTAAATCATAACTAGGGTTGCCAACCCGTCTCGATTTGTCAGGACTGTCGGGTAATTTCATATCAAATCAACCAGAGGTTTCGCAGACAATCTCACCGATTTTGATAAAATTTGGTACACTTATTCTCTACATGGGTGGGATGAAAAATCCAAAATATTTTTTTTTTCTGATCAGTAGTTTTTTTTAATTAATTTTCAAAGTTGACAAATTTTCGTCCAACACAGCTTAACAAAAATTAGAATATCTTGAGGACCACTTATCGCAGATTGATAAGATATAGCTCGTTGTAAAGGTAATTCAAATAAGGGTCATTCCATATCAAATCAACCAAAAAATCACAAAAATTTTACGCGACCAATTCCAATTTTGATGATTTTTGGTATATATTTTCTTCTTACCATAAAAGTTGAAAATGCAAATTTTTAGATTTTTTTGATTCGTAGTTTTTTTTTTTTAATTTTTCAAAATAAAAAAGTCAGCATTTTGACCTTAACAAGAATGTACAAAACTAGCAATATCTCGAGAACCACTTACACTAGGAAAGTAATAAATGGCTCATTTTAAAGTCATTTTGAAGCTCTTTTTTATGAAATATCACAACATAATTTTAACAAAAAAAAAATTGAAAATAAAAAATTGAAAAAAAAAAAATTGAAAAATTCAAAAAGGCCATTTTTAATTTTTTTGAAAAAAATATATAATTTTGGTCAAAGTGTTACTTAATTATCCACAAAATTTTATGATGGAGAAATGATGGGTTCAATGTCAAAAAAAATATCAAAAATATTAAGTAAATTAAAAATCATGCATTTAAAAAAATAAACATATTTTAGGAGCACCAATAGTGCACTGGATATTAAAATAAATAAATTTGTTGGATGGATACAGGTTTTAAAAAATACCCAGAGGCTTTATCTACAAATTATTTTATTTTAAACTCGCAAAAGAAATAAACAAACTTTTCTACTTCGTTGATAAAAATTAGACAGAAAACACTAAGACTAACTATATACCTTAAATTTATTTTTTTAACTTTCTTTTAAGAATTTCTGATGAATCTGACATTTCTTTTTTGCTGACATTGTAAGTTCTGCCAGTAGCAGTGTTGGGTTCAACTTTTTTTTATAAGACTTTCTGGTTTAATAATTAAAATATCTTGAGGTGTTGGGTAAAAAAATGATGAGGCAGGTCCTCGTGGATGAAGAAAGCTTACTTTCAGTTCTCCGCTCTCATTATTTTTCCCCAAGACACAAGCCAGCCACCAAGCACTGTCATATTCTACAGTGACAAACCCTGACTCGATATTTTGCAAAATAATGCTTCCACCTTTAAAAAGATTATGAGTTTCGACCTCTAAGCATGTAGAAAACTGTTTTGCCAAAAACGTGCTTTCTGTAAGAGGAATTACAGCATGAATTTTTTGTGTCCCCGGTATTGTTAAGACTTCCGCAAATCTTTTATTCAAAATTATTTCATGATTTGTATAATCTGCTTCTGTGCAATATTTAAAATCAATGCCAGATATGTTTTCTTCACACCAAGTAAACAATTGTAGAGGTGTCATTATTTGATTGTCATAGGGCCTCTGCAAACTGGCTTTGGCAGCAAGTCTTTTAACAGTTCCTCCCAAGCCATCGCAGGCACTTTTGCCATGCGAGGTGGCAAAATAATGCCACTCTGCTTCAACACCAAAATCTTTTTTATGCAGGCATATATTCAGAAAATTCTTTTTGTTTTTGTACTGCGCAGCACATCCATCCGAAAAATAAAAAATTTTGTTAAGTCCTGGTATTTTGATTTTTAAATCAGGCATTAATTTTTTTAAAAATAAATGAAATGCAATTGTATTATGTGTCAAGCTTTCCGAAATAAACACATAATTCAGGTTGTGCAGTTTACCATCACTTAGAAAATAAATGGCAAAAGGGTGGAGGGTTGCCTGGCTGTTATTCCAATGATAAGACTGGACTTCATCTTGCATAACAAAGGAATAATTTTCCGCAAAGTCGCAAGTGATCAAAGACTCTCCAGGTTTAAGGTTAATTTTTATTTCATTGTATCTATCTTTTTGCATTTTTGCAATAAAAGAATGTGATTTAAGTTTTACAAGATCATCAGTAAATTCCTGGACAAAATCATCACTTTTCTTAACAACGGTTTCCATAGTACACCTATCTACTGAGACCCACTTTTTAAATGAGACCTCATCAATTAATTCTTCCTCAAATTTTTCTATTAACGTATTTTTAAACTGTTCTACTCCAGGACATTGCTTGCATCTATTGCTTAAAAAACAGTTCACTGAAGGTGGATTACACATTAGTTTATAAAGGCAATCATGATAAGATATTGCAAGAGGCCTGTTATTTTCATCATATAGCTTATTTAATTTGGAGCCATTGAGCATTAGTTTTATATTTTGATGTATAGTACATACACATACAGTGTGAGTCCCACTTTTTCCTGCCAGTATACAGTTTTTGGGTCGCAGTTCACAAAATTTTGAAAACCCAATTTTTTCATTGGGGTACTCAGTTTTAAACAATGCATAAATTTCTTTTAAATTAGCTAAGACTAATTTTTTTTGTACATATTCTTTTTCAGCTCCATATTTTCTGATAACAACATAATCTTTTTTACCTGGCATGGTCCTGCTAATGTCATCCCTTTGGTAAAAATCTACCACTATTTGGGCCACTCTATCACTAAGGGTCTTTCCCGGTTTGGGGTTAGGAGAACATAATATCCCATTGTCCTTAACTAACTGTTTTACAGCTCTGGCCAAATATTGAGAAACTCCAAATTCTTCTTCAATCTTCTTTCTACTCCAACTTTGAGGTAAACATGATAAAACTAGTATTTTCTCACTCCTCTTTTCGGTTTTTAAAAATTTGTCCTTTAACTGCTTAATCATTTCACTTTCGTCACTCTGGCATTCCTTTACTAGCGTTGAATCTGATTCCTTTGTAAATGCTTTCGCAATTGTATGCTGTACAATATCAATTTTTTCTTTGTATACATTTTTTCTTTTAATCGGCGACACACCAAGAAGCTCCAATGACTTGTTTAAAAGAGTAAATGATTCAGCAGGATCTTGAAAATCTGGATCATTTTCTGGAACTTGACTGGGTCTAAAAAATTTAAAAAGTTAGTTTTTTATAAGAACTTAAAAAGGGGGTAACAGCTGACCCAAAATGTGTACATAATGCCAAGAAATTTGTACATAATGTCTGTATTCTCAAAATGCCATGCAAAATAATGCCATGCAAAATAATGCCATGAGATTTTTCCACTCCGTACTTGACGCAATTGGTTTAGTTTATTAATTTTATATTAAAAAATACTATTTGTTACTTACCCTGCCTCATCTTCTTCAGATGCCTTAAACTCCTTTGAAAGCTTTAGTCTACAACCATCACAGATTTTCATTCCCATTTTGACATTTTTGTAACTGCACATCCACTTGGTCACATTTCTTAATTTCCCAAAATGCTTGATTTTTAACTCTAGTGGATCACAGCACTTTACTTTATATTTAGTCCATCCACTTGCCTCAGCCATAGTTGAAACTTTTAAAATTACACAGAGATGACTTCTGATAAACCTTCAGTAGAACTATTATGTATCGATTATTTGGAGCTGTATCAGGAAGATACTTGCCAAAAATTTAAAATCAATTTATGCAGGAATTTTCATGTCAGCAAATCCCCACAATGTACCTAAACAGACCAATAAAATGAAGGAGGTGTGTCCTTAATGTTAAACAGGAATAAACAGGCAGTATTTCACAAAAGTATTGGCAGGTTTATACAGGCATATTTTCCTAAGAATTGCAACATCCAATAGTACGTCTCCGGTGGAAAAGAGGTTTTGTAAGTAAATATTA
The DNA here is from genome assembly GCA_963921995.1 of Oxystoma pomonae. Taxonomy (NCBI): domain Eukaryota; kingdom Metazoa; phylum Arthropoda; class Insecta; order Coleoptera; family Brentidae; genus Oxystoma; species Oxystoma pomonae. The sequence goes on along the minus strand of OY998171.1, from coordinate 45,657,984 downwards.
CAATGGGGGGCAATGTTAATCTGATTACTGATACAGAATGAAACGTAGGATATAATTTTTTATTAAATAAAATATTGTTAAATATTTTTATAATATCGCTTTAAACCCCATTATATTCTTCTAATTACCAAAATGCATTGTCTATTTATAGGCGATTTTTCATGCATGTGACATTTTTAATAAATTTTTTCACATTGAACCCATGATTTGTCCATCTCAAAATTTTGTGAATAGTTTAATAACACTTTAAAGAAAATAATATAATTTTTTGAAAAAAATTAAAAATGGCCTTTTTGAAATTTTTCAAAAAAAAAAATCAAAAATTTTTTTTTTTATTTTTTTTTTTTCAATATATGTTATGCAATATTCTCATATGAAAGGTCTTTATAAGAGCTTTAAAATGAACCTTCACCTACTTTTCTATTATAAGTGGTTCTTTGGATATTCCTAATTTTGTGCGCACATGTTAAGGACAAATAAGTGACTTTTTCGATTTTCAAAAATTAATTCAAAATAAACAACTGGTCAAAAAAGTCTGAAATTTTGGATTTTCCAGTTTTTTGGTAGGAAAAACATGTATACTAAAAATCATCAACATCGGTGGTGTGGTAAAATACCCTGGGTTGACTTGATATGGACTGACCCATAACTTTCCAACGATTTTCATCTGTTTTTTTTTTAAATTTTTTTCAAAAAAGTAATTTTTTAATTTTTTGCGAAAAAAATATTTTTTTTGTCAATGCTCTGGAAAAGTATGTGCCAAATTTCAAGATGGAGAAATTATGGGTTCATGGTCAAAAAAAAATAAAAACCAAATAAAAGCAATAAAAAATCTGAAGAAAATTGTTTGACATTCATATTATCAGGCATACATAATATGTGGATGCGCTGTAGGAAAAAGTTATATTTTGAATATTAATTTGGTGTAGGTAAATTAAAGCTAAAATAAAAATACCCCCTTTTTTATCCCCCCCCCTCAGTCTAGTGTTAGTCTTTTTATGGGTCCAAAACTTGTGTTTTTTATTTGTGTGAACTTGTTTATTCCTGTCATGTCTACTTTTTCATTGGTGAGTTTATTCCCAACCCCCAAACCAGACAATCTGTGCCTGTTTGATGCAGGAAAATTCCTGCAAGAAATTCTTGCAAAACACGCCAGAATGCCGAGTGTTTTGGAACTTTAGTACCTCATTTTTGATAAAATTAAGAAAAGTCAAAATTTCACGATCTTAATAGTCCCCCATACCATATTGGTAGGTTGGACTAAAAAATAAATCGTTTTTATTTTACAGTGAATCAATAAGATTACTTAACTCTAACATAACTATTAAAACCGGGCAAAGTACTAAATTTATATTCCATAAAAATATGTAGAGCACGTTTTTTTAAACAAAGAGCGCGTGCGCTGCTGCTTCTGCGGAAGCTAGCAGTGCATTTGATTGTAAGAAAACGAAACGTAATTTAACTCCAAAAGTCACATAAATCACTATGAACGATTTAGTGCTACAGAGTTATATAATTTTTACCAAAAAAAAAACTACTCCTCGGGAAAATTCTCCGAAAGGCTAAGTCTAGCATATTTAGCTATCCCAAAATTCTTGATATACAATTTATTAGATTAAAAGTATAAGAACTCTTTGAATATGTTAAGGCATCAATTTCCTAACTATTCTCTACTCCATTCTTAAAAAATTTAGACCTCACTTTTTAAAAAATATGAGCGTGTGCTGCTATATAGCTTCTATGGTGGTTAGCAGCTCAAATGATGATGAGCAAACTAAAAGAGGTTTAATACCAAAAGTCACATGAATCATTAGAAGCCATTTAGTACTACAGATTTACATCACTTTTACCAAAAAAAACTACTTCTTGGGAAAATTTCCCTATATCAGAATATAATATTTGTAGTTATAATTTTCGTATTATATATGTAAAAAAATAAATATGAAACTATGGAGTACTAAGTTAGCTCTAATTATGTAGGTATTTTTTGTATTTTCTGAGGCGTTTTCTCGCGTTGAAACATTTGTTTTCTCGCGTTGCAACGGTGACGTCACATCGAAACGGGTTAAAAATATTTTGAAACGGAATCAACTCTAGTTTCAAAACTGACGCGTGCGTAGAAGATACGTCAAAATTCTACATTCTTGTTTTAACCGATTTTTTTTTGTTTTTGCGTGAAAATGTATAAAAAATCGTATTCTAGATATCTTGTTAGCCATTCTTCATGGTATCCCTGTGGTCTTATATGATTTTCTGGGCTTAAAAGAACAGTGAATAAAAAAAACTTCACTAGCCATGTAGCTTCCATTGCTTGCCATCCATGCTACTAAAACGGGCCGTACACTCGAAGGTTTTATTAGATAAACCAGTAGTTGATCCATTTTAATTTTAAACACCAAAAAAATAAACAGAAAAACGAAAAAAAAGTGAGGTTACACTAAACTACGTCAGCGTTTTGAACTACTCATTTTTTCTCGGTTCTAAATGATGACGTCACATCTAAATAGTTTCAAATAATATTTCAAAATAATTTCAACGCGAGAAAACGCCTCTTAATTCTCTTAATTAGGCTGCAATCGCATGCGCTGCTCTCTTCTCACGGAACCTAGCAGCGCATGCGCTAACTTTTAAAAAACGCAAGCTCTAAATTTTTTGTTGCGAAACAAAATTAGCACCAAATTAGCTCTAATTAATTATATAGGTTCTAATAAAAAAGTCGCAAGTTGCGCTGCTAGCTTCTTTTGTACCTAAAAAAGTGACGGTAAACAAAAGAGGAACAACAACAACAAAATGTCAAATTCGACTATAGTACGAATTTCAATGTAAATCTAGCCTTAATAGGGGTATATTCTTTAAATCAAATATTAATTTATAATTGCCAAGAAGTTTATAAAAATTACAATATAATATTTTTATAAAAAAACATCGTCAAAAGTAACAAATTTAAAGTAAAAAAATTGGAAAGTTTCCTAATTAAAAGATATCAGTAACTGATTAAAAATTTATAGAACAATGTACACAATATTAATACATATTAAAAATTTACAGAACAATCTACACAGCTTTAAAATACAAATAAAATGACTTTTACAGTTGATATGTTAAAATCTGAAGTCATATAGGCCTCTTTTCTGCAGATACAGTATTCTCCCCCTCCTACAGTCCCACTGGCGGGCTGTACACTTCTCTCTACATAAAACTGGTACAGCAGAAGGTACCTGCAAATACGATTTTTTATATTTTCCTATGTGCAACACTGACTTTTTGACTTTGTCATTTTAGGTTATATTTTTGGCATATATAAACTTAAGACGACGTCTTGTTTATTTTTGACTAATTCAAAATATAGGGTCACTAAAAATAAAAAACACATTTCAAAAAAGCATAAAAATCTTTTATTAACTAAACAAAAGCTACACAGTAATTGGTCTTTTCGACTAGCCGATTATGAAAGAAGCAAGTCTACGATTGTAACCATAATAAATCGATTTCAAGAAGAAGGAACTGTTCCTCGAAAGGAAGGCACCGGTTTGACGAAAGTTAATAATAATAATAATAGTTAAATAAACAAAATTAAAAAAAACTACAAAATTAAAAACATATAAAAAAATGCTTATTTTTAATATTAAATTTCAAGATAGCCAAAAAGTGTCCCTTTTACAAATAAAATCTATGTGTTTCAGAATTTTCTCCAATTCTTAACAGTTTTTGAAAAAATCCAGGTGAACCCTTTAAAGTAATCGATAACTTTTACCGTGAATTAATACTAGTTTTCACAGCTAGTCACTAAAATAGTGCTTTTTTACAAGCGTTGGTTTAAACAACGAGCGCAGCGAGGTATTTAAAAACGCGAGTAAAAAAAAATCACAGTTTAGCCGCGAGTTGTGAACACAATCTTTTTAATACCTTTATCAAAAAATCCAAAAAAAACATGAAAATAGTTTAAAAAATCTCGAATCAAGAGCACTTCTCGCAACAAAACATCTTTACACTATAAATCAAGGCGGCTGGTAAATGAAATAACAATCGTTTCCCCTAGCGACGTGCCTTTTTACTCGGTGACGTTCATTGTTGCGACATTTTAATTTTTGACATTTTGATATTTTGACGATGTTTTTAAGTGATTTTTTCGTAAACATTTGCTGAAAACTGGCGAAAAGGTCTTAGATTTTTTCAATATTACGATTTTCCGCTATTTCTCTTTAATTTTGGGTAAAAAACGGACAGAAATCTTTTTTTGCACTCGTGATCAAAAAAAAAAAGATTTTTTTGCATCGGTAACCAAAAAAGTCATGCTTTAGTTATCTGCAGACAGTTACTAAAATCATGTTTTTGATGAAGGCATAAAAAACATTTTTAGGATACGTAAAGCTATGTAAATGGTTTCGAGATAATACTTTAAACTTTCACGGTACAAAATTTAATACAAATTTGATAAACAGATTTTTAGATTAACTAATTGGGAGAAGCGCATTTTTTATTCAAATTCAACTTTAAGTAGGTTTAGTTTTCTTTCTGTTTTATTAGTCCCTTTTTACTTAAGAGTGAATTTGAATCCTAAAAACAGTGCGTTAACTTAAACAGATAAACCGCACATCAAAAATTAACAAAATTTTGCACAGCGGAGGCTTCTGGTATTCTCCACAGACCATTTGCGTGTTTTTTTTTAAAATATATATCTTGTTTTTATTTAGTTTTTTAAAATAATCGATAATTTTTACCGTGAACTAAACATTTTTAGGATACGTAAAATTATGTAAAAAACTTAAAATGATGCAAAACTTTCACCGTACAAAATTTGATGATTAACAGTTTTTTAGTTGAAGTCATTTAAAGAAATCCTTAACTATTAAATGTTTTTATTTTTAATTTTAGGTCAATTATTCAATATTTTTGTGGCACTTGCCAAGTGAATTAATAACTATAATAAAATTAATTCATTATTTGCTTGAAATTAATTTATTATTAAACCTTATTTATAACAAATACTGAAATACGCTGAGGTCGGTTTATAGTCATTTTATTAGCTTAATAGAAACTTGTATTGTGTTTTTTTAGGATATATTTTCTAATGTAGAATTTCCGGAAGAAAATTTGTCAGATACCTTAACACAAATTCATTCAGAAAATCATCAACCTGACTCTCCAAAACCATCTGTAGAAAATCAACTGCTCACAAAACCAACTGGCCGTCATGACAATGGTAGTCCTAGTGAATTAAATAAGAAACTAAATAAGTCCAGGCCTTTTTTGGAAGATTGTTCCCCTGTAAAACGACTATTTCCAGGACCTGCAGGAATTTTTTTGAATGGCAGCCAAACTGAACCAAATGTAAGAATTATACTGGGACTCAAACCATATTTTTTTAAATCTATACAATAATAAATCTCTAGAAAAACCATTTCTATACATTAAATATTTTTAAAAAATTCTTAGTGTTGGCTCCTAACCAAACGATATAGATAAAAAAATCCAGTTTTTAGAATATCTGTCTGTCTGACTGTTTGTTCCAGCATCACGCAAAAACTACTGAACTGACTCTAATGGACTTTCACTGCTGCATTCCTTGGAATCTCAGGGAGTACACAGGCTTGATTTTATCAAAATCGGTTCACGGGAACAATAGTTAGTTAGCAAAAAACGGGTAAAACTGCAGGCGAAGATGCAGGGTTTTCAGCTGAGTTCATCTCTATTTAAAAAAGGGGCACTAAATTTTGAAATGGGGCACTTACTTAGCATTTAATTAGCACTTAATTATGCACTATAAAAAAAATTGTTCTGCTCACGTTTCTCCGCTAGCTTCAGAGACGTCTAAATTGATGGGTCTAGAAGCATGAAATTTTGCATAGCAGTTCTTTTTATATAAGCATAAGCGAGCAATTAAAAGACATTTTTGAAATTTCATCCCTTAAACCTAGGAGCACACGATGCACCTTTTTCATGCATCAAATTTTCTAATAACAGGTTAAAAGGAGACGCAATCTGCTTGCGTCGTTTTTTATCTTGTGAAAACTAGAGTTTGATGCATGAAAAAGTTGCATCGTGTGTTCCTACTGTGTGGCCAGTTTAAAAAAAGGACAAAAGAGACAACTAGTCTCTATCTTTCTCCGTCTTTTTTCCTTACCGGGTGAACCTCACTTTTAGTCAATTTCTCGTCATTTATCATTAGCAAAATTTTATATTTTAAAATTTACCGGGGCTCATCCCTTAAATCGACCCCAGCCCGTTCAACAGGTACTCTTTTGCTCGATTCTCTACTGTTATTAAAGCCCTGTGCACACCTACGCGTGCCCATGCAGGGTGCTTTGAAGCGGGGTGGGCACCCGGCGTTTCATGTCCACACCGGCGCGTTTCCACGAAACTCACCAAAAATGCATGAAGTTGCATGCGTTTTTGCCCAAATTTCCTAGAAATACCTATGTTGGCAACACCTCGTGCGTGTCTCGTGCATCTTTTTGACGTTTAAGATAACCTAAAATATTTTTTTTAAACTTCGATAAAATGAAAGAAAATTGAGTAATTTAAACAGTTTTACCAGGAAAGTGCAGCAAATAAATTATTTTTCAGAATTATCCTGAGAAAACGTGTTAAAAATTAAAAATATATTTTTAGATGCACGCGGGAATTCCAACATTGAAAATAGAACATGTTCTATTTTTCCACTAGAATCGCATGCATTTCTGGGGAATTCTAGGGACTTTTTTTTTAAATGTTAAAAATTATTTCCAGAATGGCATTCTCTTGTCAAATTTCCATTTTTTTTCTTTGTTTTCCAAAAGTTTTTGTGATTGAGAGAGCTACTTCAACAAGAAATAAATGATGTGGATCCAAGACCATAGTAAGTACTTAATTAATTTATATGCTAATTAAGGCGGTGTCAAAAGTTATGACAATTTACCGTTTATGTGGTTGGGTTGCTTTGGTTAGTGTTTTTTAGTAGGTATTGGGTTTCGATTAGGTCAGTCAATTTTGTTGGTTTTCTTGTGAAAATTGAGAAGATCAGGTTTTTCCTGACTGTTGTAACCTAAGCATTTTTGATAATAAGCTACAACAGCCTGTGTAAAAAAGATACGGACCAGTGGCATATGCAGAAATTGTTTCTGGGGGGGGGGGGCTTTCACATCAGCATATTCTACATAACATAATTTTTTTCTTGATTTTGGGAAAAAATTTAATCTTTAGGTTGTGATATTGAATGGTTCTTGGTGGTGACTTGAGCCCTTTCTCCCCCCCTCCCAAGTACGAAGGTGGAGGTGACTGTCGTACTTAAGCCAAAGCTTGTAGTTAATTTGAATTTATAGATTGGAAACACTCTTGATGGCTGCTCTTGTTGCAGTGTGAGATTGAACAACACTGTCCATATGCATCATTAATTAGCCTCTGGTACTAACTATAAAATGACAGTTTAAGCTATTTAATATTATAACACATATAGGTAGTTAAAATATCTCAACTTGGGGCTCTATAGCTAGGACAAACCTTCCGATTTATAGTTTCAAAAAGAATAAACAAGAGATGAGCAAACATATTGCCTATTATCCTTTTAGCCCATTAAAAAAAAATTATTTCACCGAGGTGCTAACAACAGACAAATCTTGTGTGCCTACCTATTGTCAATTATTGTAAATTATTCTAATTGCCCAAAAATATACTCTCTGGGTACTGGCACTAGAGTTTTTCTGCTTGATCTGTAACTTTATTTTTATTTTTAGACCAAGAACTACAATTGTGTGTTGGTTCCTGCCATCAAAATAAACCCACTTGAAAAAAATTCAGCAAATGAACCGTTTTCCAATGTCGTCATCATGCATGTATCAACTTAAAAGCCAGGAAGTATGGAAAGTGAACAACTGTACAGTCGTAAAGATGTAGTATTCATCAGCTCCATAATGTGTCAACGTGTCAACAACAAAAAGAGAACTTTAATATGGGATGAGCTTATCCATTTTTAGATTATTTAAATTATGATGTAACTAAATATATTGAGATATACCTATAAAAATTTCCATAAATCAGTATCAGGTTTTATATGCTTTCTATGTGGTATGTGGAACAAACTTGTAAAAAAAACTAAGATAAATCTCATAAATTTTGTTGTTTCTATATCAGTTTTACAGCTATAAAACAATACAAAAACTCACCAACTTTCATGAGAATTTATGGGGTTTTTTTGCCTGGGTTTGTATACTAAATAGGCCAACATACCTATCAGAAATATTTGTTCTGTTATTTGTTTTTTATTTATTTCAGATACCACAATTAACAAGTTGCCAGTTAAGTGAGTCACACAAGTCTTTATTATACATTCTTCTACATACAGTGCGGCACTTAGCTATAGAGGAAATAATTATAGTGCCTTGCCAATTTTTTTAGGACTTTTCTATATGGAAAATTTTTAATATAACTACTTTCATCGATAATATAGTGTTTCATTTAAATTTAATTATTCACAACAGGTTTAAATTATTACGGATAGATATCTAGATAAAAATTTAATTTTAGCGATTAAAAAACGAATATTAAAATTGTACTAAAAATTAAAAGTATTATGCAGTATACGGTTTCCTGCCATTTTTTATGAAAACTTCTTTATGGGTGCACCTACTAGGGTCCCTAGGACCCCAAATCCGCGTGCGCCCATTTATTTTTTTTTAAGAAAAAAAGGGTGCCCGGGGGGGGGGGTTGTAATGTGTTTTTTTGATTGTTTTGGGTTGGATTGGAATACGTTGGGTTGGACTGTGCTAGATTGGGTTGTTTTAGTGAAAAAAAAAAAAAAAAAAATCGAAAAAAAGAAACAACCGGCGCAGGCGGATTTGGGGTCCTAGGGACCCTAGTAGGTGCCCCCATAAAGAATTTTTCGAAAAAAAATCAAAAATGGCAGAAAACCGTATACTGCATAATTACCAATTAAAATTTAAGAAGTAGGTACTTGGGATTTTTTTGTGTCTTCTTTTAGGTCGTTCATTTATTACAATATTTATAAAATTTTATTATTCACATTTTTGGTAAAATGTAATCTGGCACAATTTAATATACTTCTTTTAGTTGAGACCCCAAGAAATTTATTGATCAATATTTGGAAAGAGAAAATCCACCAGATTTAATCTATTATTATTCTGTGTGAAAAAGATGTATAGGTGTGGACAGAAAAGGCATGCAACTTTTCACCCTTCATTTTCAAGGTCGACACGCCCGCTTCGAAAACCCCTTGCGTCAAAAAACCCTGCATGGGCACGCGTTGGTGGGCATAGGGCTTAAAGAACCCGGCCCGTTCACAATTCACACCTTCTATTGTGTTTTGGAGATCGGTACTTACTAAGAGCTGAATAAGATATAAACAGTGGCGTATGATGCATTATTCGCTTATAATCTTCCTAGTTCTTAAACTCTGTTGGTGGTAGGTAAGTATAGCTTATTTTAATTGTTTTATGCTATGTAACATAAAGGTTTTTTTTCAATATGTTGACATCATCTAGTTTTATTTATTTTTTGAAAAATACTATTAAAAAAAAATTGCAAAAATAGAATGGTTTTGCCCTAAAGAATTCAAAAAACACAAAATCTCATTTTTGAAAATAGTAAACATACAGTTTTTTCTGTTGGACGGCAGAATATAGGTATGGCTTTTTTTTAAACAAACATAAAAACAAAAACCAAATTACGTTTGCAAACTGTCAGATAATCTAAACTCCCCGATTCGAGAAGGGGGAAGGAGGCTCCGCCCGCCAATTCCGGAAAGTTAAGTATAATTATGTATAAAATGTTATTTATTACATATTACTAACTCAGTTTTTACGTGCGTATTGTAATGGAAAAGTGACAGAAATGTTTCAAATTTTATTTTTAAAATGTCAAATACAACTCAAATTGGATACAACTTCAAAGGCAATTATTGCAAATGTAATAAAAGTGTGTGACGAGGAAGCGAAAAGTAAAGACTTAAAACATACAATTAATTTATCTACGTTTCGAGCATCAAGCTATACTGGATATAGCTCTACAACCATAGAAAAGATTAGAAGAGAAATAAAACAAAATCAATCGAAGACCATATAACCAGTGCCGACTAAACGAAAAAGGTACTCGACTTCAAACAAAATTGATGATGGAGATTTTCAAATAATTCGACAAACCGTCTCAAAATTTTATACGGAATATAAAGTTGTTCCTACTTTGAGAAAGTTAATTGTAAAATTAAAACAAGAGATGAATTTTCAGTATTCAAAAGAATCTCTTCGTCTGCTTTTAAAAAGTTGAGGTTTTTATTTTAAAAAATGTCAGAAAAAAAGAAAAATTCTTATGGAAAGGCCAAATATTTTACATTTGAGATACAAATATTTAAGAAGTATGCGCCACTGTCGAGTCCAAAAAAGAAATATAGTTTACTTTGACGAGTCTTGGGTGAACAACGACATTGCGTTTAAAAAATGTTGGCAAAGCGATGAAATTACTGGAATGACCCAAAATATATCGTCAACAGGTCGATGTATTGTGGTACATGGTGGTTCCGAAAATATATTTGTAGAAAACGCTACAGGTGATTACCATGGGCAAATGAACTATGAAAATTTTAATAAATGGTTAACAGAAAAACTTCTACCAAACATCCCACCTAATTCCGTAATAGTGATGGACAATGCCCCTTATCATTCTGTTTTAGATGAGAGAATCCCAACTAAATCATCAACCAAAGCACTTATGAGTGATTGGCTTACAAAACATAATATCACTCATGATCCTCCAGACAGAAAAGTAGAACTTTGGGACTTAGTTAGTCTCCACAAACCACCGCCCGATCAAAAAAAAATACAAAATTGATAAATTGATTGAGTTGCATGGTCATTCTGTTTTAAGAACACCGCCTTATATGTGTGAGTTAAATCCAATAGAATTGGCATGGGCATTCGTAAAGAATTATACAAGAAGCAGAAATAACACTGGAGAGTTTACTATAAAACGACTGAGAGAGTTAATTGAAGAGGGCATAAAAGCAGCGGATGCAGAACTTTGGAAGAAATTGGTTGACCATATCATTAAAATAGAAAACAATTACTGGGAAACAGACCAACACATGGAGGAAATAACTGAAAAAATAATAATAAGACTTGGAGAGGATTCTGATTCTGAAGATTTGGATGATAGCGATTCAGAAGAAGACATTACCATAGAGTTATAAATAGTAATTTATGGTACATGTGTGTTATAATGAAAATAAGTCACGTGAGAAAAATTTATACCACGAGGCTGCCATAGAATAATTCCAGAAAACAATAAATATTTTAAAAGGTATTAAGTATCTTACCAAGTCATGGTGTATTTAGTACCGCAATTGACGATTTATTGCGTCATATTAAACTTAACTCTAAAGCTTATAATTTATTTTTACCTAAAACGTAGTACCTATGCAAATTCAGAAATTTATTTCTCTAAATAGAATCTATTTTAGTTTAAATCAATAGTATCTAGTGCAAATAAACCTAGGTACTTTTTTGGTTCCAGGTGGAAAAGAATTATTCGTAATAAATTCTTTTTTTTAAATTATAGCAGTACGCCAATGATAAGAGAGAGATAATGCTATCTAAAGCTATCTCATTCCCCCTTTTTTTTAAACTGGCCTGACAGTAGCTTAAGACGGAAGGTCAGCGTTTGTAAAACGAGTTCAGTGATGAAGTCCAAACGAAGTATGGTTGGGACACGCCATTCTCCTGCGAATTTTAGTGCCAATTTTAAAACTTTGGGTCTCTAGCATTTTACAAAGCAGACAACATGAATCCTAATTGTATTTTTGAGTCTTGTCAACCTTTGTCACCTGTGTGGATGACATCTGTTTATAATCTCGGTGTAGTATCACTGCCTTCTTCAATTACAAGCCCGCTCCTAAAAGCTGTACGATGCCATGAATCGGCACTACAGCCCAGGCGGACATTTGCTGGAATTGGCTAGCCGCCTGGGACAGTTCGGGGCCTGCACAGCCCAGGCGACCATCTCCAGTAACGAAGTTTTACAGTTCAGGCCCAGCGTTAGGTTGGCATCGCGCCGGCGGCGCGGCGCTATAAGGACCAGAACCGCAACCGATCCTTTCGTTTTAAAACAATGACGTCACAGTTGCAACCCGGTTATGAAATTTTAGAACTAGCCTGGGAGGTTGGTTCGGCCCTTTGGTTGTAAACATAAGCCCTAAAATTTTGCAAAATTATAGATGGTCTTTTTTTGAGTAAAATCAAAGATATCTTAATAATATTTTAAATGACGTCATTATTTTAGAACCACTGTCAAAATTTATGTCAAAATAATGTCAACCAGAACCAGGACCAATTCTTAAATCGAAAATCCTTTATGCCACTTTAGCAGTGTTTGTGGCTGGGTTGTGTGTAAAAACTTACTTATTTTTTTTACTATTAAAAAAAAAACAGGGTAAAATGGAGGAAAAACAAGTCTAAATAATTAAAAGTTATTATTTATATAATATATATATTTCTTGTTAAAAAGTATCTTACCTAACAGAAAATTTAAAGACGCTCTGACACTCCGTAAAAGTAATTTTGCTTCTTTTACAATTTGGGGCTCAGCATTTTTTGTTAAAACAAAGCGTTACAAAATTGTTAATTTTTAAGATGTGGTAATCAAAATAAATCTGAAAACGTCGGATTGAGGATCTGACATCAGGCTAAATTTGGTGTGACAGGACTGTACGGCTGACAAATTCAAATGACATAGCCGTCAGCCTTCGACATTGTAGCGATTCAAAATTGGACCGCGCTTGCAATTGCAGGAGGTAGTAACAGTATGCGTTGAGATTGCCACATTGTGTCATCTCATATACCTATTAATTTTACGCCTTACCCAGGCCAAACTTGTAAGCAACATCTATAATCTAGCCAGCCATGAAAATACCAAAACAAAAGACATTGGCTTCGCTCCGGCCTTTTGCACATACGCGAAAATTTATCGATCCGAGGGGTTTCGGTCAGTCTCGGATAGCTTCGCCACCTACAGTCTGTTCCATTTTTAATTAGACAAAACCTAACCTCAATGACCCACTGAACAAAACCAGGTTTGAAAGTTGACCGAAATTCAAACGCCCTAGATTGTTGGTGTTGTCAAATTTGAAGTTTTTGAGAAAAGTAAACAAATACATGACAAATACTAATAGGATAGGCCATTTAGATATAAATTTTGTGAATAGAGGAAAAAATTAGAACCCAATTTTTTTTATTAACAAGCTTATAGGAAGGTCCACAGTTTAACATACTAAAAGTCCCCATTTCTACCTCCTTCGGAACTGTCATTTCTAACCTCCAAAAAAGAGTTTTTCTTGGATAACTCCTAAACGGTTGCAAATTTAATTCTCCAATAGGTAAATAGTGATAATGTAGCTTAAACCACTCCTCCAACCAGAACAATTAAAAAAACACAAGCAAAAATGATGCTAATTTGAACAATTTCTTGCATTCTCATCAAGATTTTTTTAACCTACGAGTACCAAACTTGGCAGGGTTGATCTAAGATCAATAAGCTAAACTATATCAGAAAATTAAATTTTTCCAGTGGCGTAGTCCAATGTTCTTAACTAGAAAATTTTAAAATGTACCAAAACTCTTTGAAAAGTATTATTTTATTTTGAGAACTTGCTTTTATTTTGTTCTCCTTATTATTTTCATTGTAACATGTTGTTAGTGATAAATCTGAGCAGTTGAAAATAAAACGCTCTAATTTATCATTGAGAAAAAACAAGAAAATACGTTATCAAAATTTGCGTATATATTGACCAAATTCCGGTTTCATCGACTACGATCCACATCGCACCGTGGATCCACATCGCACCGTGGTTAGAGGCGTAATAAACGCAAGCCGCGAACGGCGGCGGACGCAAGCGTAAGTGTTGGTTGCTCCACTGATAGGTGTGCGGTGTCCCTGCGTGGACACTGGCAAATTGGATTAGTTCCGCCAGTACCCTCTCCAGATAGGCTGATCAACTCATACCGATTTAGTGTCCTTTTATCCACCTTCGCCGCCATTTTCACTCAAAAGTGACAGATAATCCATTAGTTTTCTGTCAAAATGGCGGCGAAGGTGGATAAAAGGACACTAAAACGATAAGAGCTGATCGGCCTATGTGGAGAGGGTAATGGTTCCGCTCTGTGTAATAGATATACATATGTATTAACCACTGATTTAAATAGGGTATGAAAGTTTGTTTGTTATTAATAGGAAATATCATCTGGCCCCCAGCTAGTTATTGTGTAAAAGCTAAATTTTTATTTATCAGGATAACCTTTTCTGCACGCAAGCAACCTTCTCCATGTTCCAAGATGGCGGCGCATGGGCAGAAATGTGTAAAGACCTTAGCCTAGGCCCAAACACTCCTCTCTGTGACCGATTTAACATAGAATGGATCAAAAAGGTGGCCAGCCAAAATATGTTTTTCAACGACAAAGCGCCATTTTTAGCAGGCGTCATTCAGTCCTTAGAAGTGGTTGGCATCCAAAAGAAAACCGTAAATGTAACATTAAGAGATGTAACGGGTATGTATATATGTGAACATAGGAGGTTCTATAAAAAACCACTTTTTTATTTTCCAGAAGGGGGGGACGGAATTTTCCCTTTAGTTGTCCGCAATTTTGGATTTTTATGACATTAATTTTGACATTAAATAGGCAATAAAAAGTGCGTTTGTTATGGGACACGCTGACAAGTAACATGATTCTAAAAAAATCTGTATGTTTGTGACGGACGAGAAGTAAAACAATATTATGGGTTCCGTCGGATCCTAGACTTGGAATATAGTAACAAATTTGTAAATCAGTCCACCCTTTGCCACTAAGTTAGGAAAAATTATTCAAAAAATGTTAAAAAACACTGGTTATTTATTCTAAGAAGTCTAGAATTTGCCAACATTTCGAATAGTGTGGAGGAAAACAAATACAGTACAAAATACCTAGGCACAATATCACTTAATATTAGTTTAAAAACAAAATCTTTAAATGATTTTTTAAAATCTCTAATTTTTTTACTTTATTTTCCTTTAATTCCGATTTTTGCGCAAAATCTATGTTTTGTATAAAAACCACCAAATCATTTTTTCTTAACTTTTGGCGAAAAACCCAAAAAATGCATGCATAATTAAAGAGACAGAGAGAGAACATTTGGGCACAGTCTATCTAATTACTTATATTATATTGTGATTTGTGTAAGGGGGTCAAGTGATACCTTGCCATTCAAATGCCTTTGATGATGATGATTCATTTGTGAGAGAGTGTGCCAGTCTGGCACTGGCTACTGCGGCCACCATTGGGTCTATTGTGGCTCACTTTTGACATTGTTTGTTGCTACAGAATATTCAGCCTCTTAAAGAGGCTCGCAACTTGCTTTGAAGAAGCATCTTTCAAATCCAGTCTGTCGATCTGTGGTTTACCGAAAATATGTTGATGCTGACGTGCAATGGCAGGATATTCACACAGCACATGTCTGGCCATCTCGTCATCCTCCATACAGAGCCTACATTCGGTGTCCTCACTTTCAGCCTGCAGTGTTCGATGTAGAGATCACCTGCCTGGTGAGCTCAATGAGTTTCCCGGCCCTCTTCCTGCAGGGTTCTGTAATGAACTCTTTGGAATGTGCCATTCCCGGCAATTCTCTCCAGTATTGGTGGAACTTATTCTCCATCCAGCTTGAGAGAGCAAGGGCTGGTTCGGAACCAACGAAGACGGCTGAGGCCGCTTTGCGCGACAGCTTGTCGGCAGTCTGATTTTTCCGATGCCCAGAATCAGTGGCGGCTCATGATCTATGAAGAGAAGGTTCACAAATTTGAAAAATTGACAGGAAATTTTGTTTGTAGGTTGCACGACTAAAAGTCATGTCCATTTTAAATTTTCTGTTGAAGTCGCTAGATTTGCACTTAGTGGTTTGCGCCTACATTCGGGTTTAGATCTATCGGCATTATTTATTTCAATTTTCCATCCCCAAAGAGGGTCAAACCATATCAAGTCAACCAGGCAATAGTTTTGACCATCTCCGATTTTGATGATTTTTGGTACACTTATTCGTCTTATCAAAAAACTCAAAAATCCAAAAAATCAAATTTTTTAAATAAGCGGTTTTTGTTTTATTGATTTTTGAAAATCAAGAAATTGACCAATTGACAGACACTTACAAAAATAGTAATATCTCAAAAACTATTGATCCTATAGAAGCGAGTGATAGCTCATTTTGAAGGGTTTTTAAAGACCTTTTTAAAGATGTGACGCAATGTAGTTTGTTTATTTTTTTTTTCTTAATTAAATTTTTTTTTTTTTAATCTCAAAAACACATTTTTTAATTTTTTTCAAAAAAATATTTCTTTTTTTTTTTCAATGTTTTTTCACATTTTTGGAAAATTTTAGGATGGAGAAATAATGGAGTCATACTTTAAAAAAATAATAAGATATTTAATACAGGGCTAATTTACCTAATATGGGTATAACAAAAAAATTAAAAGTAAGAATAATAGAAAATTTACAATAAAAAATATTTAGGTTGCTAATTTTTTTTGTAAAATATTTGGGGAATCTGTCATTTCTTCTGCAGTTAGCGTATATGTCCTACCAGTGGCAGTATTTGGGTTGACCCGTCTTAAAAGAGAATTTTGATCTATGACCAATATATCAACTTTTGGCTTTGGAAAGTAAAAAGACGGAGAGGGACCATGAGGATGTAAAAAACTCACTTTTAATTCCCCGCTTTCTATATTTTTGCCAATGGTACATCCCATCCACCAAAGACAGTCATAGTTTATGGTTACAAAACCGGAGTCGATGTTTTCAATTCCTGTGTTTGACAAACCACAGGTTGCAAAAAGACATTGAATATTTTCCTCTTTACTTAGTGAAAATGGTTTTGTAATAATTTTTTCATTACTGAGGGGGATAATCGAGTGCAATTTTTGAGTCCCAGGTATCGATTGTGCTTCCAGGTATCTTTTTTCCAAAAACTTTTCATGTTGCTGGTAGTCATTTAATGAACAATATTTAAATGTTATGCCAGGAATGTTTTCTGCTGCAAATTTAAAAAGATCTTCAGGGGTCATAATCTGTTCATTATATGGTCTCTGCAGACTTGCTTTAGCAGCCAAACTTTTTACGGTGCCTCCCAGTCCATCGCATGCACTCTTCCCGTGGGAGGTGGCAAAAAAATTCCATTCTGCTTTAATTTTAAATTCCTCGAGATGGTACGCAATATTAACAATTTTTTTTGATTTTTATACTGTGCGGCACAGCCGTCTGAAAAATAGATAATTTTGTCTAAATTATCAATTTGCCTCTTTAGTTCAGGCATAAGGTGGCTTAAAAAAAGATGAAATGCCACAATGTTGTGTACCAAACAGTCTGAAATAAATATATAATTTAAATGACCCAGTTTTTCATGTGATTAGTGCTTCCCCCTTTTTTAAATTGTCTTTTACCTCATTGTAGTGTTCTTTTTGCATGTGAGTGTAAAAAGAATGAGATTTTAATTTAATCAAGTCGTTTGAAAATTCTTCAATGAAGTCCTCTGCTGGTTTAATTAATGTCTCCATATTGCATCTATCTAGATATCCACTTCTTAAAAGTCACATTGTCAATCATTGCTTCTTCGAACTTTTTATTCAAAAAGTTTTTTAAATTCTCAGTTCCTGGGCATATCTCACATTTGTCCAAAAAGCAGTGATCTTGGGTGGAGGGGAGGACAATTGAAGAAATACTCAAAATTTTGCAGGAATAAACAAGTTTGGAAAAACCTTTTATGTATCTTATTTACAAGACTGGGAGCAATTGACAAGTTTTTATATATAAAGAGTAAATATATAGGTATTTATCAAAAAATGTATGGTTTTTTTCCTGCAAGGTTTTTTATATTATTTTTTAAAAAATAGAACCAATAACTTCTCCATCCTGAAATTTTCCAAAAATATTAAAAAAATTCTGAAAAAAATTGTATTTTTTTGAAAAAAATTCAAAATGGTGTTTTCAAGATTTTTCAAAAAAAAAAAAATATAAAAAAAAAACAAAAAATTACATGGTGATACACATCGTTAAAAACCTTCAAAATAAGCTATAACTCGCTTTTATAGGACCAATAGTGTTTGAGATATTACTATTTTTGTAAGTGCCTGTCAAGGGCATATTGGTCAATTTCTTTATTTTCAAAACTCAATAAAACAAAAACCGCTTGTCCAAAAAATTTAATTTTTTGGATTTTTAAGTTTTTGGATCAGAAGAATAAGTGTATCAAAAATCATCAAAATCGGAGATGGTCAAAACGAAAAGTGCCTTTTTTTTGGTTGATTTGATATGGTTTGACCCAAGAGCTAAAATTATTTTTCAGGTACTCTACCGTGAAAATGTTCATTATAACAATTGCTAAAATAATACAACAGAAAAAGTTTAAATAAAAGCCCTTATAAAATCGCTAAAGTCGCGAATGTATCACGAACCATAGCAACAAGGCAAAGCAAGCGGACTGGAGCACACCGAATGTGTGCGCCTTTCTCTATTGAAATTTGCGATATCCCTCGCTACTGGCCCAGTGACGCTCACTGAAAACATACAGATATCCTGCTAGGCTCTGTGGTTTCTGGGTTTTCTTTTGAATTTTGGAAGCAAACTCGTGACAGCTTTAATATATTTTTTTTATTGACAACTATGACAAAGTCACAACAACTATTAAAACACCAAATTCGACATGCATACAGGAAGTCCTAACAGCTCTACCTACTCGTGGCGAGATCGAGCTGGGCTGCGTTCCGAATGCCCACACTATTGTAAAAAAAAGAACCGGTGCGTAGTGTGTCGCTGTTCAGGAATATGAAAATGACCGGTGCGTCTCATTTTCGTCGTTCAGGAAAGGTGGTGTGTCCACGAGTGCGTTTATAGCGTCATTAGCAAGGCCACTAATAAGTGGCAATAGGGGTCAAAATTGTACATAATTATTTCTGTTGTAGTGAGCTTATCACACTACACCGTCACCCCAGTCCAGACTTGGGCGATGATAGTGTGCTGGAATGTGGTTATGATATGGTGTAATTTGCATAATTTTTAACGACAAGACTGTTTAAAAATTTAATTTTATTCAATTTTTTTTACTAACTCTGTATAGTATATGGTTTTTCATGATTTTTTTTTCTAGAGTCGTTTTTAAGCTAATACACCTAATAAGTTTCGGAATTAAAAAAAAACGTGACTTTTATTTTTCTTTCTATTTTTAAATCTTTCTTATGTCTTATTAGTCTAGTATATATAGTATATTATGATATGGTGTAATTTGGATAATTTTTAACGACAAGACTGTTTAAAAATTTAATTTTATTCAATTTTTTTTACTAACTCTGTATAGTATATGGTTTTTCATGATTTTTTTTTTCTAGAGTCGTTTTAAGCTAATACACCTAATAAGTTTCAGAAGTAAAAAAAAAAACGTGACTTTTATTTTTCTTTCTATTTTTAAATCTTTCTTATATCTTATTAGTCTAGTATATATATATATATAGGTATACTTTATTTATAGGAGGTCTCAAAAAGTTCTAGCTGATACTTGATCATTTTCAAAATTTGGTTTGTTTTTATGTAGCTTTTCAATGACCTCATATTTAAATGATCCGTTAAGAAATAAAAAAGTGGTGGGGACGGTTTTAAAAACTATCCAACATTTTTCTGCTCACTTGTAGCCTAAAAACATGCCATCCCAAGACAGGACAAACAGAAGCTTATACCCAAGTTTTGGACTTGATCCCCCCGGCAGTGATTTATTGTAGATAATAAGATTCCCCATCGAAACTATGGGCATACAAAAATTCATGAATTCATTATTTAAACAATTATGATCATTTTAGTGAAAAATACAAACAACTACAGTTTTTTGACTTTTTTATCCTTCCTGTGCCATTTATGAAAAAATATTATCAGGAGATAAATGTAGACCTTGAAAAGCTCTACAATATTTATCTCTTAACTTTTTTGCGTATCATTCTTCATTTTCGCAGTGCAGCGCTTCGAATTCGCGCGCGCTCACCCTCAGCGCCTGAAAGTCGAGCGTGGTGCTTCTGATATTATAAACCGAATCTCGCAGAACTACTTTGGTATAAGAGAAGGCTCAATGAAACTTTGTGGGTAGTTTGGGTAAATAAGCGAGAAGATAAATCTACGTTTTAGACTTCATCCCCCCAGGAGTATTTCCGCCATCTTGGATTTGGGGGTGCATTTGTTTTTCGCGATTTGCGGCTTAATTATGCAATTTACGGGAAAGTAGGCCCAGTCATTTCTTGTAGATAATAAAATCCTTTATCGAACTATGTGCATT
Source organism: Oxystoma pomonae (assembly GCA_963921995.1). Taxonomy (NCBI): domain Eukaryota; kingdom Metazoa; phylum Arthropoda; class Insecta; order Coleoptera; family Brentidae; genus Oxystoma; species Oxystoma pomonae. The sequence goes on along the minus strand of OY998171.1, from coordinate 45,637,671 downwards.
AAACAATTAATAAATGCATTATTTAAACAATTACGAGTCTAAAACGTAGATTTATCTTCTCGCTTATGTACCCAAACTAACCACAAAGTTTCATTGAGCCTTCTCTTATACCAAAGTAGTTCTGCGAGATTCCGTGTATAATATCAGTCGCACCACGCTCGATTTTCAGACGCTGGGGGTGAGCGCGCGCGAATTCGGAGCGCTGCACTGCGACAATGAAGAATGATACGCAAAAAAGTTAAGAGATAAATATTGTAGAGCTTTTCAAGGTCTACATTTATCTTCTGATTATATTTTTTCATGAATGGCACAGGAAGGCTAAAAAAGTCAAAAAACTGTAGTTCAACCCCTAAATTTTTCACTAAAATGATCATAATTTTTTTTTTATACCCATAGTTTCGATGGAGAATCTTATTATCTACAATAAATCACTGGGCATACTTTTTTGTAAACTGCATATTCAAGCCGCAAATCGCGAAAAATAAATGTACCCCTAAATCCAAGATGGCGGAAAAACCTTCCGGGATGAAGTCTAAAATTTGGGTTTAAGCTTCTTTATATAGGCCCTAACTACCCTCAAACTTTCATCCTGTCCGCTCCGATTCCGAACTAAAATTCTAGATTGCTTGGACTACTATTTTTACATGTTTCTACCCACTTGTAGCGCAAAAAAATATATTTTTTGGGTCATTTCTTATAAGATCATGCCACATAAGAAAAGCAACCCCAGAAACCAACCCTAACTTTCGAGTATAAGAGGAAACAAAAAGCCTATTTTATCATTTATCCCAACATCCCCTTCTTTTGTTTTTGTAAATTAGCTGACATTAGACAAGAATGACAGATTATAGGTGGTGTGTACACTTGCGGACACACCGAGTGCGGGCACTCACACTATGGTGTAGGATTTCTGAACGGCAGCCCAGCTGAGCTGGTAGCAGGATCTGCGTTGAACAGACGGACGCGGAAATGCGAACGCGCGAGACGGAAAGAGATCTGGATGTGTTAAATTATAAATACTCATCTAATAGCGTATTCCTTTGGTAAAATTGAGTGCACCACCGGTGCACTAACACTCGTCGGGTGCTGTTAAAAAGTGCACCGGTGCAGTTTGAATGGAACATACCTTTTTCCCTATGCCAGAGCCTTTATTACGAATATTAGGTGAATGCATAATACATAAGATCTTAGGCGTATAGGTAGCATAAACAGACCATAAATGTAACTAATAAACTATTGCCCGATAAAAAACTAGAAAATTTTAAAAAATCTTTGGCAATATTACTTTTCGCGTTTCTGGCAATTTTTTTAAAATTATGATTTCTTAAAATAAAATGGCGGGAGAAAGTTTTCGGTGCAACACCGGCTCTCAGACCCGGTGCAGAAAATGCTGCACTCAGTGCAAAACTGAAATTGTCAGTTATCCAGTGGAACAATAAAACTGAGAAAGTGCACCCCAATGGAACAGGTGCACCGAATGAGTTGTGCGCTAATTTTACCAAAGGACTACGCTATAATTTGCCATAATAATTAGCGCTGATAATAATAGGAAGTTTTCGAAACATTACAAAGAATAATATAAATCCTAGTATAAATCAGACATTTTATTATTACTTCCTTGTGTGGGGGTGCACCTGCTCATGTGCTCCTATGGAGGAACCGCCACTGTGTTTATTCGCCCGAGGGTATTCAGTGTGTCCTGGCAGCTCCTAAAAGCCTGAAGGCATTTTGGATCCGTCAGTGTACCAGCAGCTATCTTCACTTAAGAAACTTATTCTGTTGGACGACCAGTCCTCCCTATCTGGAAGAATAGCTTTTTGCTGTTTACTGTTGCAGGCATTAGATCCGGTAGCAGCCCTAGAATGCAGTGGCTCTCAATTACCCGCGTTAAAGGGTTTGGAACTACTTGACTTGCCCTGCTACCCCATTGGTTGGCTATGATTCTGTAGGTTGCCTTCATAGCCTCTTTATCCAAGACAAGGTGTAGAGGAGGAAGGTTTAGGAGGCATTCAAGCGCTGCTGATGGTGTGGTGCTAATAGCACTACATATTACCATATTTGCTTGGCGTTGGATGCTTGTTAGTTTGGCACGAGCCAGCGTTTGAATGCCCTTCGTTTACCAAACTGTTGCCCCGTATGTAATCATGGGTCTAACTACCGTTATATAGAGATAGAAAAATAGTTTAAATACAAAAGTTGCTTAGTTTTTCACAAAAAATAAAATCGTCCAAAATTTTCAAAATGTCATTCAAAATGTCAAATTTGGAAATCAACTTTCTTATTTTAAAATGAACTCTGTATATTTTTTAAAACTTCGATAGATCTTTTCTTCCTCACTCCAAAAATATACCATATGTAGGGTTTATCTTTAACTTTTTTTTTGATGGTGTAGGGTAATGTACGTGAATTGTACGGTACTTGTTTTAAAATAATGCCTTTTTACCAAAGGATGACGTCTATTGGCAATAAAATAGACATATGGAACGGCCGTCTTGAATAGCCCTGAAGAAGCAAATACATTTTGCGAAACGTTGACATTTCAAAAAAAAAGACGTTTCATTAATAAAATCCCTCACACACATTCAAAAAAAAAAAAAAAAAAAAAAAAAAAAAAAAAAAAAAAAAAAAAAAAAATAGGATGGTTAAATCATTCTACATTTATCTTTAACGGTTCTCGAGTGACATAAAAAATAATTTGCCCTGAGGGTGATGTGTTAGCCAAGGAAAAATAGATTAGATGGTTCTTTGTTCAACACATTGCTCTTATGGTAACGTTTTTCTAAATTTGTTTAATGTCCGTTCAAGACAAAGGTAACATATGGTATATTTTTGGAATCCGAAAGAAAAGATCTATCGAGGTTTTAAAAAATATACGGGGTGTTCCGTTTGAAATAAGAAAGTTGTTGTCGAAATATAACATTTTAAAAATTTTGAAAAACTAAGCAACTTTTGTATTTAAACTTTTTTATCTTCAATAATAAACAAGATATGTAATTGGGAAAATATGGTGAATCACCCTATACATTTGTCTGGGCTAACGCCCCAAGACTAACCGCAGATACGTTTGCACGTCCATGGAGCCACTGCTGCCCTTTGCTTTACTGTTTTATCGAGGGTCACCCCCAGATATTTTACTTCAGTTGCAAATGGGATTGTTTCACCGTTTAGTACCGGAGGAACGAGGAAGTCAAGCTTCCTTTTTTTTTGGTGGATGGTATAATGATGGTTTTGCTAGGGTTTACAGACATCTGTTCCCTGTTGCACCAGTCATTTACTTTGTCTAGGGCCTGTTGTGTTTTTCGGAGATGGACCTCTCTGGAATATTTTTTACCACGACTACTATGTCGTCAGCAATTGTGCAATTACGTCCATCAGTTGTTGTTGTTGTTGTTGTTGTAAAGTCGCAAAGAGGTCGTTCACTAGGAGCGACCAGAGGAGGGGTGACAAAACACCCCCCTCAATTGCCTTTACAAACAGGTTAAAAAATTTTAAATATAGCGATTAGTTTTCGAGATATTGACTTTTGAATTTACGATGGGACAAAGATAAAATAATGTTTTCAGTACTTTTTAAACAAAATTTGAATAACTCTGGGGCGTGTCAATTTTGTTTTTTATTAAAGATTATTGGCCACTTATTCTTTTTCGTCCAAAAACCAGCCCCTTTCGGGGGAAACGTTTAATACCGGAATTTTAATGGGGAAAGTTTACACACATGTGAATAATTTTAAAATATAGCTATTAGTTTTCAAGATGCGCTTAAATTTCCTAAAAAGCGAAGAAAAACATTTTTGGTACAAAAATAAAAAAGTAGTAGTAGTAACTGATTTTCTTTTGTTATTAAAAAACATTGTTGGATTTTGTTTAAAAAAGTACTGAAAATAATGTTTTTTATCTGACCCCTGCTAAACTAAAAAACAAATATCTCGAAACTTGTTAGTAAAGGCATTTGAAAGGTCTTCAAAACAATATCACTTGACCTACTTTCCCTATTTAAATTCTGGTGGTAAAACTTGCCCCTCGATAGAGGTGTATCCTATGAAAATTAGTGATCAATTTTTAGGAACCATTCAAGGCATGATAGAACATAATCTCTACAAAGATTACGCAAGCCACTTAACCCTAGGCGCCGTTTTGGTTTTAAGTAATTTTACCGTACTCTGTTGCACCTGTAATAAATGCGACAACTTTCATTTGGCCATCACGAGAAATAATTTATGCACAATTTATGGCAGAAAAAAAATTGAATTGCATAAAATACAGGCGCAACAGATTCTGACTGAATATTATAAAAAATTAAATGAACAGAAGAGTATTAAAAAAGAAAATTTGGATGTGAAACGGCAAACCATACCAAATCAAAACAAAAATAATAAAACTAATACTTATTCGTGTAGGGACAGTGTACAAAATACCAGTCGATATATTAAGAATATAAATGCACCATGTAAGAGCACTTTTGAGCAGCCTAATAAACCAGCAACTACTACAAGAAATGATAATAAATCTGAATATTCAATTCCAGAGTGCGTAAGTACAAGTTTAGATGAAAATTTTCCAACTGTAAGTCCCATATTGTCGAATATTAAACGATTAAAAAATTCAGTACCAACTAAAGACGTAAGACTAACTACCACCAGTACAGAAAATGTGAAAGGATCCGAAGATGGACAAAATACAGATAATAAAAGAACAAGATTAAACAACTCAGAAAATATATTAAAAATCGGCAATAATAAAATTTCAGTAACATTTGACAAAATAGAAGAGAAAGAAATTTGGGAAAACGCTTTAGAAGGATTTGATATGGAATCATTTCTGGAAGATTTTTAAACCCTTGGAAATGTTGAAAAAATGCCTTTTTTAAAATAATGGGTTTAAAATCATTATTGCTGAGTTGAGTTGAGTGTTTAAAGGACATCCAACAAACCAGAAACAACTACAAGTTAAATATTTAATCCCAAAGTGCATTTAGGTATAAAACTTCTAGCACCATATAAACGAATTTTAAACAACTGAAAAGTTCCATGCAAATGAAGACAAAACCTGATTAATCACTAAAGAAAATATAAAAGGGATAGATGAACAAAATACAGATATAAAAATACTTAACATTTAGTTAAATAGGGCTTAGAATACCTGAAATATTTATTAAATGCACCATGCAAGAGTACTTTTTATAAACCAGAAACAACAAGAAATTACAAGACTTAATTGAATATTCAATCCGAAATTGCAAAAGTACAAATTTAGGTGAAAAACTTCCAACTAGGCCTATTTTGTCGAATTTTAAACGATTTATAAGTTCTATGCAGATAAAGACAAATCATAATTAACCGCTAAATAAAATATGAAACGGACCAAAGATGAACAAAATACAGAAGATAATAAAAGAACAAGATTTGACAAAAAAGAAGCTAAAGAAATTTGAGAAGTATCTTAGAATAATTTGATATGCATGGATTTAATATAATGGGTTTTGTTTAAGAAAGGGTTGAGAATAATGTCGAATATTTTACTGAGTTTTGTTTAAAGGGAAATTTTTTTTAAATGCACCCGTCCACTAAGTTTTTTTATTATTTGTTGTAAAGATATGAAGCAAAAAGAGGATTACTAAAGAAATATAAGTCTTTTTAAGTACTAAGAAGAATTATGAAGTCACTTTTTTAATGACACATTTGTGCATTTTTTTATTTCTTGAAATAGTATTTTCTAGAACTAATGCCTAAAATAGTTTTTTTTACAAGAGTTGATATTAATAACGAGCGCAGCAAGTGATTTAAAAACGCGAGTAAAAAAAAAACACAGTTTGGCTGCGAATTGTAAACACTTTTTTATACCTTTATCAACATATCGTGAAAAAAAAACAGGAAAAAACTTACAAAATAAAACTCGAACACAACATCCGCTGCGCTGAGAGCTCGCCATTTTTATACTATGATCAAGGGTGACTGTGAATAACAAAACAATAGTTTCTAGGTTAACCTTACATTGTAGGCTATTTTAATTCATAGTTTGTTATTTTGTCGTATTTTCAAAATGATTTTTTTTGTGAGTCTTTTTGGTAAAGCCATGATGGTAATTTAAGGCTTAAAATATTTATTTATATATTGAAATTTATAATTTAATGGGTAACGTTTTTTTAATCGATTTTTACTATGTTTTTCACATTTTTATGCCATGATTTTGCTTACATTTTATAGCTGTCTTTCCAAAATGTCCATTTTTAGAATAAAACGCTTACTTTTTTTAAGTTTTCAGTGTTTTTTTTTAGTGTTTGAAGAAAGTATCGCCAAAAAATTTGTCTATGCTAAAATTTAACATATTTAAGGTTATTGAAGAGAGACAGCAGGTTACAAAAGTGTTTTAGAGAAAGATGTAAATATTTTAAGGCAATTGTTTAATGAAAATTTCTGTTTTGTCATCTGTCTGGCACCTTTAGTGGTGTAGTGCATATGAAAAAACAGCAAAAATTTTAATTGTTCAAAGCTTAAAGTGTGTAAGTCATAAGGTGGTATTAATTTCCTTCAATCAAAATTCTTTGAAGTTTTTAAATTTACCAAAAACATGGCCTACTATAAGAGTATTTTAGCACATTTAAAAATAATTTAACAGGTATGTAACTAAATTATTTTAAGGTTCATCATGGCTCTACCATTTGAAAAACACTTAATGAAATTGGCATAATTTTTAGGTAAGGATAGCTAGAATTTCTTAATTTGACCATTTTACGCAATTTTTTTTTTGATTTGATTAAAAAAAAGGATGTTTCTTTTGCACCCGTACCCAAAAAAGTCATGGTTTGGTTATTACACATCGTGTTTTTGATAAAGTATAAAAAAGTCTTTTTAAAAATGTGCAGATATCACTATAGTTCTTAAGATATTAATGTGTAGTACATTAAAAAAATATATATATCTTAATAAAAGGTTTAACAGTAGCTGATTAATTCAAAAACGTTTTGCTGCTTACTTAGTTAGCAAAACACATCGACGTATTAACTAGCAAAACACATGTAGAGAGTAAAAATATAAAAGTTTGATGAAGTAGTAAAACGTTTTTGAATTAATCAATCACTCCAAAGATTTCAGTCATCTTAGTTGGTCATGAAAAACTACCAAAAACTATTAGGTTTACTACTGGAGTATAAATTTACGTCATAGAGTCCGCCTTGATCGAAACAAACGCAATTATTTACACAACCATTTGACATAATATTGGCACCTTTTGTTTAAAATTTGAAACTGAATGTCTTACAAACCGTAAGAAAAAAATGCATGTCGACTGTGTTTTGACAAAAAGGGGCTATCTGAAGTCTTTTTGATACTGGAGTTTTATTTTTTTTAGCCAACTTAATGTGAATTATATACAGGGTGGATTCTTTAAATGGAACGGTGTTTCTAGCTGCTTTAGGTTAGAGGTTTTAAAAAAGGCTAGAAGCGACTCTTTAATGATTTTTTACGGACTTTCTGTCCATGGTAAAAATTTTGGACCCCAACTGGAGGCCCAGGACCCACCAACTATTTTTAAATAACAAGATACCACTTGTGGCACCTTTTTGGAGAGCTTGTTGAAAAATAAATTTAACGCTTTGGTTTTTTTGACATCTGTCAACCAATTGGTCAAAAACTAAAAAAAAAAAGAATTTTTTGTCAATTGTTTTAGTTTTAAAATATACTACATATATCTCTATTTACTAAGCGGGATAAAAAAAACACAAGGCGGCCTATTTGGGGGCTCTCACTAAAGGTCCAGAGCCTATCACCATTTTTTTCATGACGATGTACCACTTGTGGCACCTTTATGGAAAGCTTGTTAAAAGAAAAATTCGAGTAAATAAATTTTTTTGACATCTGTCAACCTGTGTTACAAATTTTTAAAAACCTATTTTAGTCAATTGTTTTACCTCCAAAATAAACTACATATTTCTTTATTTATTAAGTGGAATAAAGAAACTACCACACAAGGATATTACTGGCGCCCCATTTGGGGGCGCAGCCTAATTAAATTACCTTTTTTTAAATTTACTAGAAATTAGATAATAGGGAAATAGATTCAAAGCACACCTCGATTTCCTTTTTCACTCAACCGTCCTTAACGACAAAAAATAGGATTTTTTAAATTTTTAACACAGACAGATGTAAAAAAATGTATTTAATCGAATTTCTTTTTTAAGAAGCTTTCCAAAAGGTGGCACAAGTGGTACCTTCTAATTGAAAAAAAAATAGAGGGTAGGCCCCAATTTTTTTTTTGTCATAGGCGAAAAGTCCGTAAAAAATCATTATAGATTCGCTTTTAGCTTTTTTTAAACTTCTTCCTTAAAGCCGCTAGAAGCACCGTTCCATTCAAAGAATTCACCCTGTATAAAATTTAGAGTTAATATTCTACATGCATAAAATTTAACTGGAGGTAAAATTTTTTGTTTAGCAAGACACAGGCAATATATACTATGTGATATTTTTAAAGAAATCTTTATATGCAAAAATTTGTCCTCACGACAAATAATAAAAATGTGACAGGGTGTGCGATTTTATAAAAAAATATTTCTTACGTTTATACAAGCTCTAAACTTTGTTAAGAATTTTATATTTTATTTCTATTTTGAGTTAAAATATTTAGGTTTAACATTATTTTAAAAACAAAAATGTCATTTATTTTTACGACGCACTAGGTACTACTATCTAAATTTTTGGTAAAATAATAATTATAACTATATTTTTATTTCAAAAAAAATATATTTTATCTAAAACTACCACATGAATTAGTAATTTATTTTAAGGAATCTAAAAAACCGTTGACAGACCTCACGCATTGCTCGTAGCATTTTTCGAATCCCTTAGAATCGGAATCCTAAAATTAGAAAATAGTACATTATATAACGAGGTGAAAATATGATGTAGGGAAACTTTTTCTTGAGGTGTTAAAAATCTTTTCACCGAGGGTTGTATATATATCTTTATTTTCAACCGTTAAACTCTTAATAAAACAGAAATAGATAGTTAAACTCTTAGTAAAATTGCTTTTTAATTTTGGGCTGGTAATTTCACAACAAAATTTTTTGATTTTCACAATTTTAATTTAATTTTACCCACCAATCTAAAATTGAGTTCCAACACACATTTTTTTGAAATATATAAAACATCAAAACCTTTAAAGAATTTTAAACTGTAAAAATGTTTGGCTGTGGCGCTATGACATAATCGAAGGCTACAACTTTTGCTTGATTTTAAGCAATGTGTTTTCCTAACATTTAAAACGTTTAAAAAATGGCATTTTTAGAATAATTTTTGCCTGCGGCGCCTTTAAGACAATATTTTAGCAACAAATTTGGAATTGAAACCTTCGCTCTTAAGTATAAATAAGTGTTTTTTCGTACAACTAATGCATTCAAAAAAAGCTGCGACTGCGCCAGGATTTTACTCCAGAATCGCCCTTGAGTACAGGGTTATCGGATAACTTTTTTGTAATAACCGCAGGGGCACCTCAGTTAAGCGATAACCCCCTCTCTGTCCCTCAACGCAATTTAATGTTTATCTTGTGAAAATTATGTACTAACTTACTCCTCTTTCAAAAAATTTTGGCTGATAACTTTTCGTTTTCTAAAAAGACCTTCACTTTAAGCCACACACCCCATATACAAACCAACAAAAGTCTTAGGAACCGATGCTAACTAAAACTTTAACGGTGGTATTTACTACAAAGGTTTAGTCTATTTTAGAACGGTCCTAAGTTTAAGTGAAATTTTTGGTTTTAAGCATTTTAAACCAACTCTCCTTGAGTTTTTGACATAGTTTGATTTATAAGAAGAATTTTAATAAATTTGTTTATTGAATAATTATCTTAACACAATTTTTTGTTGATTTAAGAGGAAATTTTCAATTTAGAAGAAAAAAAAAATTAAAAAATTGAAACCCACGCGGGGTTTAAATAGGAAACACTCTGTAGAATAAATTAATATTGGGGCTATATGTCACTCTAATTAAAACTTGTTAATTAATTTTTCCAATTAATACTTGATGTTACACAACGATTTAGATGAGTTATAATAAAATAATGAATAGATTAATTTTGTATTTATTTAAACAGTGTTTTTATTTAGAAAATGTATTAAAAAACTTAAATGAAAGTTTTTTTTACATTTCTGTCACTGTCGAAATGTCAGTTTAAAATTATTAGCACTGCGTTCAATCACAAACAGCGAGTTCGGATCTTTTACCTCTGCTTGCACCTTGGCTTGCACCAACCTCTACTGATAAAAGCTACAGGTTTAAAATGAGTGGGCTTTTAGTAAGGAAAGTTTTTTTGGCTGAGCTTTTAGATAACCTCAATGTTTTACTTTCAGTTTGTAAATAAATTAATATAGTTGTTTTGGGTTTTTTTGTTTGGTATATTTTTCGTGCATAATCAGTGACCTTCACTTATGTTTATTTTGCCTCGTAGTGCCCTCATAAATATATTTTTTGTGCTGAAAACGGAAAAATATGGCGTTTTTCTGGACAAAATAGGAGGTGTTTTATTGGGTAATGAACAACTTGGGATATTAAATAAGGTAAATTAATCCTTGTAAAAAGGGTTACTTAGGGAAATTATAAACGAACTTATTACCAAATGCCACAAAACAATCCTTTCTGGGTGCTATAAATTTAAACCACCCCCCTGAGGTGGTCTAAAAAATCACCAACTTTATAACCTTAAACACAAATAGCTATTATGTGCCAAATTTTTGGCGTATTCGCCATTTGTCATTTTAAAACCTGTCAAAAAAAATTAGTTTTAGGGCATTTTCTTCTAAAATATGGTGTATTTTGAGAAAAAAATAAGTTTTTCAGTGGTATGTTGCAATAACAATACAAAATAATCAATAACTTTGTGTCTTTTCTGTATGGGTAAGTGTTTTTTGAAAATTGGTTTTAAACAGGTGTAAAAATTTAGACCTGTGGGGGGTACTATTTTAGATCTTAGTAGATCTCACTGTAAAAGTACATAATTACTACAACTATGACATAACAACTTTTATTAACTCCTATCTCCTAAGCATAGAAGGGGAGCCGAGCTTTTTGTCATGCCACATTTCTGTTATCCTTTTAAGTACAAAAATCTTTGAAAGGGGACTAAATTAGAACATAATTTTCACAATATCCAAATTGAGTTTCGTTGAGGGAAGGGTGTAGCTTAATTGAGGACACAGTGACATAAAAAAAATTATATTGGTTGATTTTTTAGCCTTCGATGACCGTTTTGTTTAATTTGGAATAATTTTGCTGTGTATTCTTGTACTTCTCGAATTAAAATAAAACATCCTTTCTCTACCATTCCTACTGTAAACAAGGATAAAAAATATCTATTTACGTATACATGATGATGATGATGATCATTAATTTGTGATATTTTACTTCAGTTGCAAATGGGATTGTTTCACCGTTTAGTACCGGAGCTTCCTTTTTTTGGTGAACGGTATAATGATGACAGACATCTGTTCCCTGTTGCACCAGTCATTTACTGTGTCTAGGACTTGTTGTGTTTTTCCGGAGATGGACCCCTCTGGAATATTTTTTACCATGACTACTATGTCGTCAGCACAGCCTTGTGCAATTACGTCCATCAGTTGTAGACTTGCAAGGAGGTCGTCCACTAGGAGCGGCCAGAGGAGGGGTGACAGAACACCCCCCTGAGGGCAGCCTCTTTGGGCTCTAAATCTAACAACTTCATTGTTAATGGTCGTGTCGATTACTCGATTTTCCAGCATGCTTCCTATGAATCCAGTGATATTGGGTTCAATCCCTATCTCAGAGCGATGCTTTTGGCATTAAAGGCTTCGTTTATGTTCCCTACTACTTACACAAAAACACATAGGTATTAAACATATAACGAACGGAGAGTTTCGAGGATGGATTGGCAGTCCTCAAATAGAGTGATAAGACATGCAAGAATTAAAGGGGCAATCAACTCACTTAAGCCGTACAAATCACCGGGTCCAGACGGGATTTTCCCAGCAATGCTTCAGGAGGGATCCGACCAACTGATAAGAAAATTATGCACACTACCGAGAGCAAGCTTGGTCCTAAGCTATGTGGTTGAAGTGTGGCGGCTGACCATGGTGGTCTTTATACCAAAACCTGGGCGCAAAGATCACACCACGACAAAAGTATTTAGGACTATAAGTCTTGCCTCCTTTGTGCTCAAAACCCTTGAAAAACTTTTGGATGGGCACATAAGAGATGACATCATGGGATTAAGACCTTTTCACTAAGATCAAACTGTCTACACAACAGGGAGATCAACAGAAACAGCACTTTACCGAGTAGTAAAGCTGGCAGAGAAAACGATCGAGGACAAAGAGGTGCTTTTGGGAGCCATTCTGGATATACAGGGAGCGTTTGACAATACCTCCTTTGACTCAATGATGAGATCGATAAGGACCACAGGCCGCATGGTAAAGTCCAGGATTGTATTTACCGAACTGCTAGGTGAGACAGTGGCAGTCCGGGTTGCAGGAGGCTGTCCGCAAGGAGGAGTTCTCTCCCCCCTGCTTTGGAACCTTATCATGGACGTTCTAAGGACATTTAGACAATTGCACTTCATCGTAATACGCAAATAATTTATAGTTAGGGATAGAATACAGCAGGCCCTAAGGACCGTGGAACAATGGGCTGATATGGAAAAACTAAGCATGAGCACCCAAAAGAAAGTCATAATTCCTTTCACAAGAAGAAGGAAATTAGAGGAAGTTGGACCTCTAATCCTGGGAAATGAGGAAATCACGATGCCGAGGGAAGTTAAGTACTTGGGAGCAATAATAGTTAACATGGACTCAACACATTGGAAGCATGATAAAGAAAGCGGAAATCACTCTTGCAGAGATTAGACGCCTACATGGGAAACAGTGGGGACTTAGACCACACATGGTACACTGGCTGTACAAGACCGTGGTGATACCATCGATCACATACGCATCTGTGATTTGGTGGCCAAAAGTAAGTCACTGTAAAGTTCAAATTAAGCAAGGTGCAAAGATTTGCTTGCCTGAGCATTTATAGGAGCGATGAAATCTACTCCGACAACAGCGATGGAGGTGATCCCATAGAAATCACTTCACCTAGTGATACAGGGAGAGGCAAAAATCAGACCAGATGTCCCCAAAATACCTATATGGACCATCTTTCAAGGTAATCATATCGGAAAGAGCAGCATGGTCAGGACCAAACAATCCTCCGCCACAGGAGGAATTGATCTGGTATACAGACGGATCAAAGACTGACAACGAAAGATCTATACTTTTCACTGGGATTATACCCGACGAACTTTCCAACGGAAATCCATGCCATTTCGGTCAAGCCATATCTACATACTCAGATAGCCAGGCACTTATATGCCAGAAGGTTACCTCAAAGCTAGTGTGCGAATGCCTTAATGAACTAGTGAAACTGGTGGAATATAATAGAGTAAAATTATTATGGGTGCCAGGACACAGAGGTTTACATGGCCATGAAAAAGCTGACGAACTAGGAAGACAAGGATCGTCTGAAAAATACATTGGACCAGAACCAGTCCTGGGGGTACCGAAATGTACCATAAGGTCCCAGGTTAAACTCTAGGTAAAAGAAAAACACGAAAGCAATTGGCTAAAGGTCTATGTAAGACTATGTAACCGGAAACAGTGGAACATGTTATATGCCAATGCAAGGCGTTGCATCCCAAAAGGAACTCAATTTTTTGGGAAGTTGAACTAGACTCAATAACCACTAGGAACTGCTCCATTAAAGACCTGTACAAACTCGTAAAGGGGATAAATCTAATTGGAGTGGTTAAACTAAAATCAAAAGGTGCATAATAAGCCAATAATGGCTGCAGTGCAGTGACTGGTCAGCCATCAGGCTGGTCGGAGCCACAATCGGGGCCACAGTCGGTAGGAATCCAACACTACCCGGACTGTCCTGACAGAGGAATTAGACTCTGTGTCCGGGGAGTGGATTGGATGGTTGGACCGGGCGTCTTATGCAAGATTTTCCCTCGATACCATTGGAAAAAAAACATATAGTAAAAGAACATTTTATAGACACCTAAACATCATAAATTAAAATTAAGAAGTTCAAATAGTAACAAGTGATGTTTTTTCTCATGGAACATCATGTATATTTTTTTTTCTAAAAATTTAGCTTATAAATTATTAAAGAATTTGTATTAATTGCTGAATTATATATAAAACCTAGTAGGTCATGACATGATAATGTGATTACATTCACATACAGATTATATTATGACGTGGCCGACTAAGGTTTTTGTCAAAAACGGTTAAATGGAGACCAATATACTAGATGGTATTTTTAAAAAGCATATTATTCTTAGGTAATTTGAAAATGAAAAAATATATAGTGTCCCTTAACAAAAAAAATAACTTGTGGTTAAATACTATACTATTTGAACTGATTAATTTTAATTTATGATTTTTAGGTCGCTATAAAATGTCCTTACAATTTTTGTTTGATCCCTCTGCGACTATAAGAAAAAAGTTATCCCAGAGAACAGTTATAACCGATCACCCTGTATATATATATATATATATATATATATATAGGTAAGGTTAAAAATAATAGTCTATATTATACGGCGGCTTCCAAAGGCTGTTGCCGGCATAAACATAGTAAGGACGTATCGGTACAAGTCCTGACTTTAATAAATTCAGCACTATTTTCTACAGTTCTGCATGAAGGTTGTTGTCATCTAGACGATATTGTGCGAGCTATTGGGAAATCAATTTAACCGTGGCGACCTGATTTTTTTGCAAAACTTTACGTCATTGCATTTGTTTTCCATGGCAACGCGGAGAGTTTATTTATTTTTGTCCACAGTGGGACACCAGAGCTTTTTTTGCACCGGGCCAAAAATTTGGCGATAGTTTACTTATTTTGATTTCGCATTCCGCGCTGCTAAAGCACATAAGTTTTTTTTACTTTCGCTTCCGTGTAACTCATGATTCGTTGCTGTAGCCCGAAATTGCCTTGCATCATCATTACCGCCGCTGTACGGTACCACCGCGCAAATAAACCTTTAGGTCCATGTGGTGACTGCCTGTTTATTTTTCAGGCAAAAACAATAAGTTTTTCTATTTGTCCCTCGGTTTTTGCTAATGTAGTACATTATTTGCCTCTTGGTGTGCTTAAAGACTCCGAAAATATGCAATGGATCAAGAAAAAATAAAAGGAAGCAAATTCTTAAGGTAAGACCTCGGGTTGACTATACATTTTTTGAATAAGTATTGTTGTCTTTATAAGGGTTTTTCCCTTGGTTTTTCCTTGGAAGGTAATTATTCACTATACGGTTTTCTGCCATTTTTTATTTTTTATGAAAAATTCGGTAATTATGCAGTATACGGTTTTCTGCCATTTTTGATTTTTTTTGAAAAATTCTTTATGGGGGCACCTTCTAGGGTCCCTAGGACCCCAAATCCGCCTGCGCCCGATTTTTTTTTTTTTTTTTTTTTAAAGAGAAAAAAGGGTGCCCAGGGGGTGTTGTAAAGTGTTTTTTTAATTGTTTTGGGTTGGTTTGGATTAGGTTGGGTTGGACTGTGTTGGTTTGGTTTGTTTTAGTGAAAAAAAAGGTAATTATGCAGTATACGGTTTTCTGCCATTTTTGATTTTTTTTGAAAAATTCTTTATGGGGGCACCTTCTAGGGTCCCTAGGACCCCAAATCCGCCTGCGCCCGATTTTTTTTTTTTTTTTTTTTAACGAGAAAAAAGGGTGCCCAGGGGGGGTTGTAAAGTGTTTTTTTAATTGTTTTGGGTTGGTTTGGATTAGGTTGGGTTGGACTGTGTTGGTTTGGTTTGTTTTAGTGAAAAAAAATTAAAAAAAAACAAAAAAAATCAAAAAAAAAATCCAACCGGCGCAGACGGATTTGGGGTCCTAGGGACCCTAGAAGGTGCCCCCATAAAGAATTTTTCAAAAAAAATCAAAAATGGCAGAAAACCGTATACTGCATAATTACCAAAAAAAATTAAAAAAAAACAAAAAAAATAAAAAAAAAAAGCAAACGGCGCAGACGGATTTGGGGTCCTAGGGACCCTAGAAGGTGCCCCCATAAAGAATTTTTCAAAAAAAATCAAAAATGGCAGAAAACCGTATACTGCATAATTACCAAAAATTCTTTATGGGGGCACCTACTAGGGTCCCTAGGGCCCCAAATCCGGCTGCGCCCGATTTTTGTTTTTTAAAGAGAAAAAAGGGTGCCTGGAGGGGGGTTGTAATGTGTTTTTTTCATTGTTTTGGGTTGGACTGTGTTGGATTGGGTTGTTTTGGTGAAAAAAAATTAAAAAAAAAAATCAAAAATGGCAGAAAACCGTATACTGCATAATTACCCCTTGAAATAACTATAAGGGACTAGGCAACGTTGTTAGGTACTCATTTTTAGTTTAAGGAAATTTCTTCCTTCTAGATTCTTTTAAGGTGTATTCAGAGTTCCATAACTATAGCAAGCATATGCTGCTGTCCTCAGTTACTACGTTTATATGCACCTAAAAGCGCTTTTATATATTGATGGTTTTAAATAAAATCGCTTTCTTCAAGGGTTATGTCCTTCATTAAATGTCAGTTTAAAGAAAAAACAAATAAAACAACATAATTAATTAATTAATTAATTAACAACAGATTTTTTGAAAGACTAGGGTTTAGTATTTTCTTTAGGTTAGAAGAAATGCACTAAAGTGTTTATAACGACTCTAAAATGGGCCAACACTGTTCTTAACTAAAACAACCAGTTAACTCATTTTCATTTTAGTATCCTTTGGCCTATGATCAATGCCATATTGACACCAAACTGACAGAAAATCTACGTTTTACTTGTCAATTTGGTTATAAAAATGGCAGCCACAGTAGGCTAAAGGGCACTGAGGCCGTAGAATTTAACTGACCTTTTAGTTGAGAATGGTGTTGAATGGGCTTTTTTTGAGTGATAAACTGCTTCCAAATAAAATCAATTTAGTGCTTAAATCGGTTTTAGTGGTGTTTATATGACAACATTTTCAAACCATCCTTATATAAAAGCGCTTTAAGAGGCCTATATAAACAAAGTAAGTGTTCCATAAGCCACAAGCGGTATGCAGTAAAAGCAGCATGCATTTGTTATTGTTTATTTTCCTTGCATCTTACCTCATACCACTTGCCTTACGGAACTCTAAATACGCCTTTATTCCTCTGCAAAACAAGTTATTTTATGTAGGTACCTATATATAATAAGTATGTTTTTCCTTTTTGACTACCACTAACATATGTGGAATTAGGTAGCATACAAATTAATAGTCCCACAGCCCATAACTTAAACTGTTAAGACCTTGCCGGACTTTGCATAATATTAATTTTTTATGTTCACTCAGATGATATTTTAAACATATATATACTTAAATTTGTAACTTTTTTAACAAGAAATGGACAAAAATTTTGTCAAAAAAATATATTTTGTCATTAAGCCCCTCTTGATAGCATCGAAAAGTTAAATTAAGCTCCTCACAGCTGATTTTTCAAAGATTGCTTTATAAGTATTTAAAACACATGGTCACATTATCTAATTTAAACATTTCCGAGAAATTCTGTTGAAAGGACCTTCAGTTAAGGGTTAAGTTTGGAGGGGTTTCTAAAAATACCCCTTTAGAACATCTTGAAGAACACATACAAAGTCTCAACGGTGAGGTAGTCATAAATTTTCATAGGCCTGGGCTCACGGACTATAGTGAAAATATTAGGTAAAGAATAAAAACATTATACAAAAAAATAGTGAGGCGCATTTTGCTCATTTTGGCTCATTTACTTATTTCTAAGTTTTCTCTCAGTAAAGCTAGAGAAAGTCCAGTTTTAATACCTACCTCTATGCACTTTTTAAGAGTTGAAAATAAAATTAGGACCTGAATTTTTTTGTAAATTTAAGTTGTCCAAGATAAAGGACCAAGAGGTGAGGTGAGCGAAATTCCCCTCACGTTTGTTCAAGATTAAGCATACTGGCCTGAGGAAACTGTCTAGGAGGGAGGGTTCCTGAAAATACTAATAAGAAGGCTGCTCCACCTGGCAAAAAAAAACACCTATG
Source organism: Oxystoma pomonae (assembly GCA_963921995.1). Classification (NCBI taxonomy): domain Eukaryota; kingdom Metazoa; phylum Arthropoda; class Insecta; order Coleoptera; family Brentidae; genus Oxystoma; species Oxystoma pomonae. Next base: position 45,619,602 of record OY998171.1, on the reverse strand, counting down.
TGAACAGTAGAAAAGAATATGCAATGAGGAATACAATAAGCCTTGCAATAAGCAAACTAGCTGCAGTATCAGGGATTTCCTAAATCATGCCTTATTGTAGGAAAGAAATCTATCAAGATGGAATGACACTGCTTTTCTTGTCTTCAAGGTATATATATAAAATTCAAAATTTCAATTCTTATTGTAACAATTTTAATCAGTCAGAGTATGTATGGAACTGAAAAACCAAGAAAAGTTGAGAATTTATTCTTTGAAAAGGTCAGGAAATTTGACAAAAAAATATACAAAAACAAGGAAAATCTGGAAGCCCATCTGGAAAAAATTGATTTAAAAACAAATTAGAATCATGAAATTTGTCAAACTAAAATTTTGCAGCTGTTTTCTTTTTACAAAATTCTTGAAAAAATTATGATAAGTTTTTTACAAATGGTTAGGAATAACTGGGAGACATCAGAGAATCCAATTAAAGGTTTTCTGTACAAACTCTGTTATTGACCTTATGTACTGATGCCTTTTTCATTTAAATCTCTTACCCAAAATTATTACTTCTTGTGCAAACTCAAAAATAAATAATTCAAATAAAATCCAAAAACTTAATATTTAATATGTTTGCACACACAGAAATACTACCTATTTATTTTTGTTGGCATATAGGTAGGTACCAAATGTAATGTTACATCTCTTGCTATCTTTTATGTAAACTTGTGTTTTCTGTTAGTGAATCATTTATTGTTTAAAAATTTGAAATGTGTAGCTTCTGAAAGAGATACCTACAGGTCCAAAAATCTCTAATTTCCTAATAAAAGATCCTTTAACTAAAACTCTAATTACCAATGCCCAATGTAGTTAAAAATGCATAAGATAAGGTTGCAGCATAGATAGGGTTGCAGAAATACTTTCTCTTTTTTGGAGTTCTGTTTTGGTTGTAAGTGAACATTTATTAAAGTACTCCTTACTAGTACTAAAAAAAGCGTTGTAGCTAAATTAGACAAATGTTTACCTCTAATTTTTTTTATTTTCAGATTTTGGAATTTAGGCAAGAAAACTACCAGAATGAACAATACAATTTTTATATATTTTAGTTATTCACAAAACAATAACAACTATATGGGTAGAATACTTTAGCATTTTTGTGTCGTAGAAATATTTTTAGCAATTTTAATTAACTATATATAATAAAATTTTAAAAAATATGCTGAAAAATTACATTTTTACATATACACCTCAATCCAAATTCTCCGGACCCATTTCAATATGGCGGCTGATAATTAAACACAGAAGCTAAATGGAACTGTCATTGTCAGTGTCAAAAAACTGGTCTGCAGCAATTTGGAATGGAGTGTAATAAATATTTCAATTTAAAACATAATTAAATGTATGTGGTGTTTAGAATGTGACACCCTCCTATTAACACATTGCCCATGCTCACATGTGGGCATTTCTGTTTTATGTCTCAGGACCGCGTGCCTACCGATGGTCACAAAACAGCGGAGGATTTGTGTACCGGTGGGCATCTGGTCCTTGGAAGTAAAACTAAATGCACACATGGCTCAACTTGTTGAGGTGATTATGGCCACAACATTATAAAAACCTATAGATATGCAATTAAATAAATTAATTTAAAAACTTATCTCAAAAATACTTATTAATAATCATTTAAATTAAATCTAACTTAAAAAAAAAAAGAATAACATGTTATTTTTTCCTTCTTTGGAACTTCAAACTAGTAGCTGTAGTTTCAAATATCAGGCTTCATGTGGTTAGGTTCTGAAATTTAAAAAAAAAAGTATATGTGTATGAACTGAAAAAATATTTTCTTTAGAGAAAACAACAAAATTGAAGAAAGAGCTTGATAACAGATATTTTTTTACTGATTTTGGGGAACTTGAATCCAGATATTCAAGGTGGTGACCATTTTTTAAAAATAACTAATAAAAAAAATAAAACAAAATATAGGCATCTGATACATCAATTCAGGGGTTTTTGGGTTCCCTTAATCCATTTATGTGATTTAAAAATTCTTAGAAGTATCTAAGGGTTCTAGTAGCAGTTTTAAAAGTAAACATTTTGCATGCATGGTTGTACATTTTATGAATCCGATTAATGTCACTCTGATACCCTTGTAAAACTCAAAATATTTAAGATGGGGCACAAACATTTTAGAAGAAACCAGATCAAATACAGACATCCACTGATATCATTCTTTGGATAAAAAAAAAAATCTAGAGATAATAAAAGGATCTTAGGACAAAATTTTGGGACCTAGCCCAAACTTATATTACCTCTTAACATATATACAACTTTAGAAGACTTAAAAATATCCAAATCGATATATTTCCCTAAAACTACCTCTAAATTCTCGTCTGAATCCCTATTGTAATAATTGGAACACCAAAATTAATTTTGGAAGACCCAAAAGACCCCTAAATTAATATATCACATATCTTTTACACCAATAATTTTTTTTGTTGCCCTTTCAGGCTCCTTACATTACCCCTAAAAACTGTTTAACCCCCAAAATGAATTTAGTCAACCCCAGAATCTCCAAAGTGATGTCTTTCTATCAATAGTATGTTGTTTTTACCCCTAAAACTCACCCTTAGGCCCCTTAAATTACCCCTAAAAATTTTTTTACACCAAAAATGAATTCAGTTAATCCAAAAATTTCTTAATTGAGGTCACAAGTTTTTTTCTCATTTACGATTCTTTTTGCCCCTAGGAACCTTAATTATATTATTCCCAAAAAATGTTTATTCTAAAAAATGGAATCAGTGTTTCCAAAAACCCTTAGCTACCCCCACCCCCTTAGCTACCAAAATCCATCAAAAAACCTTTATTATCAAGCGCTCCCTTCAAACATGGAAAAAAGCCCATTGGCACCTTGATTTATGCTTGAAATAATTCAAATTCATGTTCAACGAAAACATAACAGAGGTGTTTTTGAGTATTTGGTGAACACTTGAAAAACATTATACAATTTTAGTAGTCTAGAAATTACTTTTTAATATATTTTTTTCCATAAACAGGCTTTTTGGGGGTGACTTGAGGGATATGAGTTTTTCCAGGAGAAATTATATAAAAAAGTGGCTCGAATGACATCTTATTTAGAAGATCGTTTAAATTGCTTTACAAACATGCAAGATATTAAGTTTAAATTTGTCAAGGAGCGACAAATAAACAATTTCTTGCACAAAATTCAGGAAAAAACGTTGGTTTTAAAGTTACATTTTTCATAATAAAAAAGGGAATAAACATTTCATGATTTTTTTCTGATTGTTTTCTCAAACATATCATCCAAATAAGCCTACTTTTATTCTTTAAATTTTGGTGGTCAAACTGATCCGCTGAAAAGGTTCAAACCTTTTCTTCATTCCATACCAAATTTAAAAGCAAATATCTTAAACACCAGTCATCCTAGCTTTTTAAAATTTTGACATAATTAATAGTAAAGACCTTTCCCCTTTTAAATTCCAGAGATAAAAATTACCCTATGAAATTTCCAACAGAGCCAAAAAGTATCTGTGAGTGTCCCCCTTCAAAATTGTTGTCTGTTTTGTTCTTTGTGTATATTTTTCTTTTTTTTTTTAATGGAATTGAAATAGATGAGGGGAGGCTCAAAATATGTCCAGAAATAGGTCCAGGAAATTTGCAATAAACAGTAAGAGTTAAATTAATTTTTGATATCGGATCTAGACTATAATAAATTTTGTTTATTTAAGGAAGTTTCACCAAATATAATTGAAATCAGAAGCAAAAACTTACTTTGAGTTTATAGATTATTATTCTTTGTTTGGTGCTGACTCTATAGAACCATCTTGTTTTGCTATACATTTTAGTTGGCAAAATATCCACTGCTCTGTATGTTTGGGTACAAATTGTAGACTTTTTAATTTATAGATTATTATTCTTCTTTGGGTGGTGGCACTTTAGAATCTTCTTCTTTTTCATTTAAGGTAGTTGCCTAAATATCCACTGCTCCATATGTTTTGTTATTATATACAGCTCCTAAAAGAATAATAAAAATAACAAGAAATATTCTATCTCTAAATTTTGTTTCTATATTTTGCACTTTAGGCGAGGACAACCAATATTTCTTAAAAATTTTCTCTTGAGTGGCACATGTTTATAAACTGTTTAAAAGATTTTTTGCATAATAATTTTTTAGTTACAGAAGCAGAGGTTTGGTTTTGTTATCTAAGTTATAAGTTAGAGACAAAAGTATCAAGCCAAAGTAAATCAAGTTTTGTAATCTGCAGTTTTATTTTCCTGTGTTATGAGTTTTAAAATCTAAGCAGGTTCACAGTGCATGATTCAACTTTCATAGAAGTGTTCACTAACCACCAGTTATGACATATACACATAGTATTTGATCTTGTGTATTTAATTTATTTGAAAGATGAGTGAGCAACTATTTATATTTTAAAGAATTTTTCCTGATTAATACTCTCCAATTTTCAAGTCACTAACCTATTTTATTCAAAAAACAAGAGAGATTAAGGGCCGGTTTCTCAAAAGCGAGTTTGTGTTAACTCAAGCAACATAACCTAGTAAAAATCTTTAAAAATCAGGTTAAAATTAACTCCAGGATAACCAGGGCTTCAAGGTGAGGGTAAGTTACATTGCCTCAGGGTTAACCTAAAAAAAATATTGGCTTAAAAACAGCAAGGAAACTGGGATTTATAGAGCGCGAGTTACTTTAAGTTTCTGATAATCCGCTATTGAGAAACTGGCCTTAAGAATAACTTTTTATCAGTAAAATTTTCTACAGTATTATTTCATGCTGCTCACTTAATATATTAAGGCTAAACGGTATAAGTGTAGTAAACAATTTTCTTTAGATACCTATTTACCACTTACCTGAGCCCCTAGGAAGTTCAAATTTACCAGTGATGAAACTTTTCTCATTTTTTTTAACTAAAGCGGGAACTAAACCACCCAAATCATGAACTCAAACCAACCCAGCACTTTTTAGCAATTCCAGCGATCATAAATTTTAACTCTTTAGGGACCCTAGTTAGTGCCTACATACAAGATATTTTTCATAAAAAAAACTGAGTAAAATACTAAAATAAAAAAAAACCATTTACTGCACAATTACTTGCTAAAAAAACGCTACCCAACTACATATTAAAGTAACTGGGTTTAGTGTTTAAGGCTGCATTTACAAGTGCATTTATAATTGAATTTGAAACACTCCTGCTAGCTGTTGCCACTGATTTAAGGACAACAGGTTAACTTAAAAAGCATGCAGATTTAAAAATCGGCTGCTGACGCTAAACGAAATAATCATATTCTATTTTAAACAGGAGCATCAACGACTAGCAAGAGTCTCTTCAACCTGTAAATGGAGCTTTACTGACCTGTTTTGTTAATGCTCAAGTATCCGTGTGTTTTTGAAACTGCTGTTGGGATCTAAAATATATCCTTAGGCCTCTAAGATTTAACTAGTAAACTTGCACATAACTTATGCCGCAATAATTTAAATTTAAAAAAAAATTGAATCAAAATAAAAACAAAATTATGTGAAGTTATGGGAATGTTTCTAGGCGAATTCCTAGTAATTCCAGCGAGCCAGTAAAGTTCTCTTGGTTCTTTGATAAACTCGGGGTAATGCTCGCGCAGCGCTAGGCCATTTTCGGCGGGCGACCGCACACGCGGAGTGGTTTCATATTCGTTTTTGAAAAAATATTTTTGAAAGATAAACATAACCTCGAATGGTTTTCTGTCAGAAAACGTAAAAATACCCTTCTGCCTACTGTGGGCCTTGTTGACAAAATACCTGCAGTTGCCATGGTATCGGGGGCTTTAGGATAGTTGGGGGCTTTAGGTTAGAGGGCGCTTTGCTTATCTTGATTTCCCAATAAAGGGTACATAACTAAAGTTAATACCAAACATTATGAAAGGTGACATTTTTTTGACGTTTAACCTCGCGTTTAACCTTTGTGCAGAACTGTGTGACAAATTTAATTTAAGTCAGGCTATGCCCTTTTATATACCGATAAGTCCCTAGTATCTTATAAGTATAGTCCAATTTTTTGATGAGCAGACATCGGAAAACGTATTTTTTGGTTGTCAACAGTTCGCATGTCAAATAATTTGTTGTTGTCAACTTGAAGTAACAGTTGAAACAATTAAATTAATTAATTACAAAATTAATTTTTTACATATTTATTGTCGCTGTCGAAAACAATGTATCCAAATGACGTCAGTCCGCTCATTAGAAAATTGGACTATATACGCCTTACGCAGGCCAAACTTTTAAGCAATATCTTTAAATCTAGTCAGCTATGGAAATACCAAAACAAAAGATATTGGCTTAGCTCCGGCTTTTTGTACATGCACGAAAATTTATCGATCTGAGGGATTTCGGTCAGTTTCAGCCGGCTTCGCGGCCTATATCATATTTTTGTTGTTTCTTCATTTGTGCTGAGCGTATTTTTCACTGTTAAACCGGAGTAACAGAAGTGGTATTCACGTATATTGAACGTATGGCGTAGAACAAACGCGCTGGACCGGTATTCTCGTAACTAAATACGCTCGGCGTTTTGTACTCGCTGACCGTATGATAACGTAATATTCGCATACCACGTGATCAAAGTAACAAAAATGGTATTCACGTATATTGAACGCAAGGCGTCGACGAAGTGCGCTCAGCGCGTGGCGACCGTTTGAGAAACACCTACCATTTGCCAGCTGTTTTGCCCTCCGCGCGTACGATTTTCCTACCCTACAATACTTTGTGGAGTGCTGCAGAAAATATAGTAGTTTTTTCAGTTTGCGTTTTTATTAATAATTAGAAAAATAAAAATCTCGTATTAGTAGCTTGGGGACGGGTGACAAACACGTACACATCAACCTTACTATTTGATGCTCGATGTAAGACAACTTTTTTTTCCCAAAAATTGCAACAAAAACTTTTCTTATCAAAATCGACATCGAAATAATTGAGCATCCGTATAATACTAGAAATAGAAGCAATCAAAATTCTGTAAAACCAAGGGTAAAAAAAGCCATTGGTCAGCGGTGCTTTTTGTATCTTCCATCGGATGTGTACCAAAAAATATCTGGTTTTGTTAGGCTCCTACCCACATTAATTGTTTTCTTTCAAAAATAAACTAAAAGCTTTCATGAAATATGAAATTAGCAAACATGAAATAAATAGCTTAATTGATATAAAAAATAATTAGCAAACAATATAATCAAAATAAATAAACCTTTATTTCTGTGTTTTCGTCTGTATTTTCTTTACTTTTCTGAAATATCACATTTTTCACATTAATTACCATTTTTATGTTTTTTATCTTTTGTCATTTTATTTATTCATAAATGTACTAACAATTATTATTTTCTTTTTTTAATTCAACACTTCCATGAAAATATAAATTTTTCCACGCGCGAAGTTTCTCTTGTGGATGTATGAATTCTGTGTTTGTTGTTGAATTGGTTAGGTTATTTTTTGGGTAACAAACCTTAGAGTTTTATTTTCTGTTTCTTAAAATGTAGAATACGCATGTTTACTATAATTATAAGGTATAACTTACTAGATATATAAGTAACTATTGTGAAACCATTTTAACAATAAATATAAAGTATCAATATACGACCGTGCCGGAAACACCACTTTCCCTGACTGAGTGCCGGAATAAATTTAAACTTTTCCGCACTGAGTGCGGAATTTTTTTGTAAGTGTGCGGTTAAGTCTCGGGGTAAACTTTTTCCCGCACACTGGGCGGGAACGTGCTACGAGTTTATATCACAGGGTCAAAGGGCGGGTTTAACTGAGCTAAACCAAACCATCAAGTAATTTTTTAAAGGATCAACACTTGTACAAGTCACATTTGATTTACCCTTTCTGAAATAAGGCTGGAAATCGATCACACAATGGCCTCTTTCTTACACATAGAAAAAGAAAAGGAGCGACAAGGCTAACAAGAAATAAAAAAGCAAAATTCGATGATGCCAAGATGTGCTAAGCGAATTTGATTCTGTCTGCTCGCAGGGCAGCGCGTTCGGAGAGAATACGAAAAGTCGTCGGTCAGCGTGCCGCTGAGCGCGCTGTTCGCTATTCGTTTCGCTTAGCGACTTCAAAACGTTACGTATTACGAGAATACCGGTCCTGAGCATGCGGCGATTTTTTTTAAGGGTGCGGTTGAATCTCCGGATAAATTTTTTACCGCACACTGTGTGGGAACGTGCTACTTAAAATATCACGGGGTTAACGGGCGGGTTGCACTGGCCTAAAAAAAACCATCAAGTAAAAATGCAATTTTTTTAGAGGATCAACACTGATGGCAGTAACAGAAAGCTTAATACATCGAAAATTAGCATTTCTGCCTATCAGTTTAACGAACGAACACCTATGGTTTATCAAACCAGGAATTTATCAGACCGTATTTAATAAAAATTTTCATCGTAAGAACACCAAACCAATAAACCAATTTTTTATCCGAACCTTATTTCTTCAAACCCATTCAATAACAAATTCGAAATTTATAAGAACCGTTTTTAATCGAACCATTGTTCATTAAACTTATTCAATATCAAACTCGTAAGTTGTAAAACCCTTTTTTAATAAAATCCGGAATTTGTCGAACCATTATTTTTGGAACCGTTTTTGTCAGAATATGTTTGATAAATTTATTGCGCATTAACCAATACATGAACCGGAGGCGTACACGCAGATGGCGCGGCGTTTCGATGCATTTCTCGTTCTCTGTGCGCACATTTGGCTAAATTCACAGGTAGTGTTCAATACTTTAAGTATAACTATCCCACTAAGCAAGGTCTGTTACATTACAAGTTTTCAACGTTGAAAACATGTAGAATTGATGTAACTTTGTATACGTTAAGAAAAATGTTTAGAAAAAGTAAAATGTAAGTTCAAAATTAACATTCTAGGTGAAAGTATAGCTCATACACGAAAGAAGCGCTAATTTTACGTTAATATAATCTTGGGATTTAACAAGAAATGTAAACGATAAAGTAACTGAAAAATAACATTATTTGAAGTTTAATAAATGTCAGTGTCAAAACAAATGTGCTTCTTTACAGTTATGTACTTCCGGCCACATAAAATGCGTACGCCGATTTTATATAGTGTATTATGAGCCTCGCAACTCAGTAACCTTTTAGGTATTTCAAATTGACAAAAAATGTCACTGTCAGATTTTGTTGTTGTCATACGCTTATATTTAAAAATGCCCCAACTAAACAAATTAGAAAAAGCCCAAATTTTGGCAAAATTAGACGGTGGTTGGTCGGTTCGAAGAGTAGCGGCCCATTATGGACGAAACAAGGCCATAATTGTAAGAATAAGAAAAAAGTATCAAGAAGAAGGAACTGTTCGACGAAGGCAAGGCACTGGCTTGACCCAAGTCAGTAGGCCTCAGCAGGATTAGCAACTGATCGACTTTCTTGAAGACCAGCCATTTGCGATGGCCCCAGAGGCGAAAATTGAGCCACATTTTCCTGGATCCATAAGAACGACGCGCAGACGGATAAGTCGCTCTAGACTTAGACGTCGCGTTGCTGCCAAGAAAATCTTACTTAGTGAGGAAAAGAAGCAAGTCAGGCTAATTTTTGCACTAAACTATTTGCTAAAAAAAGAAGAATTTTGGCAACAAAAGTGGTCTTTACGGATGAAAAAATCTTTCAGTCCCACAATGACAGCAAACAAATTTTGGTATATCGCCCGCCACGAACACGCTCGAAACATATATTGCTGCGAACGAAGACCGGGTTGGAAGATTTTCCGTGAATGTGTGGAGTTGGATATCGCCGGGAGGACATGGGGCTCTTTTTAGAATCCATGGAAGATTTACGGCTGAGGTTTATGTTGATATGATGAGAAATATTATGCTTCCAGAAGCAACCATTCTTCATCCAGAAGGTTTTGTGGATCAGCAGGATAACTGTCCTATCCATACCGCATGCATTTCTAAACAGTGGTTCCAGCAAAACAACATCGAGGTCGGCAAAAACCCCTAACGCCAATCCCATGGAAAATGTGTGGGGCCTTATAGCAAAAAAGTTAACACAAGGAGCTCATAGTCAGAGGGTACGACGAAGTCATTGTTTCAAATCCAAATTATTTCAAAATTTAGCAGATTCCATGCCACGAAGACTGGCAAACATTATCGAGGCTGACGGGGCAATGACACGCTATGAAGAAACGCTTTCTTGTTTTTTTTTTTACTTTACGTAGTGTTTAATAATTTCTTTTTGATTTTGAACATTTTTGGTTGTCTGCAAAGATTACTTAAATTTACTCATCCTGCAGAGGTGCGCCGACTATGATTAAGTTATTGCATTTCTTTTGCCAAACAATTCCTTCTTCTCGATACTTTTTTCTTATTCGCAAAATTGTGGTCATGTTTTGTCCATAATGACCTTTAAGAATAATTTTTTATAATAAAATGTTGAATAATTAAAAAAATTTGTTTTATTCATTAGTATATTAGTTTTTTTAGTAAAGTGTGGCCAGTCTCCATATGTTTGTGTTTACAATGTCAAAAGACCTAACCTGTAATTCGAAAACGTCAAAGTCAATTACAATAAGCAACGCAATTGGCAAAACTTAAATTCAACAGACCTGCAGCTAACTTCTGCTGTACGCATTTTATGTGGCCGGAAGTGTACATGATATTACATAATATTGTAAGTTTTTTAAATGTCAAATTTAAAACCAATTTGCTTCTTTATTGTGACATGACAAAATACAATATTGTAAGTGTAATAAACATCAAAGTTGAAACAAGTTTAGGTTATTAATGATGATGATGATTAATGTCAACTTGGTTGCTTATTAGGAATGCATATCAGTTTTATGCAAAAATTCCAAAATTAATGAAACTTAACCCAAATATGGCGAAAATTTATGAAAAAGTAAGGAATGATATAATAATATAATAAAAAAAAAAACAATTTCCTATTTTCCGAACCAATGACCACTGCATGAATATGCTGTGAATTGGTGACAATTCTTAACAAACCCGAAATGACCTAGTGGTCTAAGGCGCTGAAACCCTGGTGTATCATCTTTAGAGTAGTGGTTCGAGTACCGATAGCGCATATTTTGTTTTTTTTAATTTTTACTATTTTTTTTTATTTGTTGAATATGTAATCAAGAAGATCAGAGATTTTAAAGCACAAAAATATATTTTTTATGTTGTTTGAACCAATATTTAACAAGTTAAAGGTAAATTTAAAAAAAAAAAATTTACCTAACCATGTAACATTAAATGTTACATGCAAGTCACATACTTGTTAAAAAAAATCGAATGTAACACTGTTACGTAAATGTTTAGGACAATTGATGTACTGGCAATGCATGTATTATCCTCGTTAAAGTTACAAGCCGTTTTAAGTAACAGGTCACAAAAATACGTTAAGGTAATGTAAATGTAACAGGTTTCTGTTTAGAGGGATAGATGTCAGTTTATTGTTATTAACTGGAATGCCAGTGAACTAAATACACAAACTATTAAACGCTACCTATACAAGTATGCCGGCGTAGCAGCGACAAATGCATCGAAACGCCGCGCCACCTGCGTGTACGCCTCCGGTTCATGTATTATTGGCGAATGCGCAATCAAATTAGCAAACATTTTCTAATAAACAATGGGTTTTACGAATTCCGGGTTTGAAAAATAATGGTTTGACAAATTCCGGGTTTTATTAAAAATGGGTTTTACAAATTACGAGTTTGATATTGAATGAGTTTGATGAACACAATGGTTCGATTAAAAACGGGTCTTATAAATTTAGAATTTGTTATTGAATGGGATTGAAGAAATAAGTTTCGGATGCTTTAACGAATTGCAGTTTCTATAGTCTATGATTTTATGATTAAACTTTCTTTTATTTAACGGGTTTGATCACATTCTGATAAACCGTGGGCGTTCAGTTTACCCACCATTTGCTTTATTCTTTCTGAACTCTGGATCAAGTCGATCACGATAAGGGCCTCTTTCTTAAACATATAAAAGAAAAAGGAACAATAAGGCTAACAAGAAATAAAAATGCTATTATGTCAAGATGTGTTAAGCAAATTTGATTCTGTCGGCTCGCATGGTAGCGCGTTCGACAAAACCAATTCGAAAAGTCAACTGTGAGCACGCTGCTTGCTGTTCGTTTCGCTTAGGGACTTCAAAACGTTATGTATTACGAGAATAGCGGTCCTGAGGTTGGTGGTTATTTTTGTTTTGGAAAGCTGTAGTTACCCTGCCAAAAAAACCTCATAAAAGATCATAGCAAATAACAGATAAAACATCATAAGTTTTTATAATCTATGCTCATATTAACTTATGATGTTTTATAATTTTTGACTAGTGAAAGTGAAACACAAATTCCGCATAGAAGTCCATCATATTTTATCAGCCAGTTGGCTTATAAAAGATTATAAAATTTTATGATTTTTAATATGACAATTCCTCATAAAGGTTTATAAGATATACCGGTAACATTCGAAAATAAAAAATTACAGCTCCACTTTAGCAGTTGTAGTAGTAGTAGTAATAGTAATACAATAACACTCCTTGTGCTTGCACAATATCTACATATTTAATAGAAAATTGTTCTCGTATAAGTACTTATTTATCAACAGGAGCTGTGGGAAAGATGTTAATTTGATAAATTTCTATGAGATTTCGTAAGCCAAAAACTATCTTTTTACATTCATTTATTTAACTTGCAATGTATCTATCTATGTAACGAACAAGATATGTTTGTTCGGGTGGAAACTTGCAACTTAATTTTGACCAACTTCCCGACATCCGATAGGCTTCAAATTTGTCATGCTTATATAGTTGCGGTGACAACACAAGAATATAGTGTGATGAAATTGACAGCTCCCCCCTATTCGAAGGGGGTGGAGGATGGTACAGTTGAAGTACGCCCGATTTCGTTGAAATTAGGTGTGTCGGGGCACTTGGGGATGGAGATAACGAATTTCTAATCAGATTTTGAAAATTCAATATGGCGGATTCAAGATGAACGATTTTTGGTCATCTTTTGCTAACCAATTTTAACTAACTTATACAAATCCGATTGGTTTCAAATTTGGCATGCATTTATAGTTCCGGTGACAATACAGTAATATGTGGTTATTAGGCACCCCTCCCCTCTACGAGGTGAGTGGAGGGGGGGAAACCCCTAGGTTTGTCCGATTTTAACCAAAATTGGTATACGGGAGCTTTCGGGAATAAGGAATACGAATTTTTGATCAGATTTTGAAAATTCAATATGGCGGATTCAAGATGGACGATTCTCGGTCATGTTTTGCTAACCAATTTTAACTGACTTATCCACATCCGATTGTGTTCAAATTTGGTATGCGTTTATAGTTCCGGTGAAAATACAATAATATGGTATTCTCAGGTACCCACCTCCCTCTAACGAGGGACGTGCAAGGGGAAAAAGATATAGTTTGTTCGATTTCAATCAAAATTGGCATACATGGGTTTTTAAGGAGGGGGATTGTACATTTTTGATCAGATGGATCATGAGTGAAAAAATATTTTTTTGTAGAAGTAACTAAGTATACTGTAAATTTTTGATCAGATGGATCATTACCAACTACTATCTGTCAAATTCTATGAGTTGTATCATAAAATATCCCAAAATCTCACGAAAAACGTCTTTTTACAAACTCTTAAAACATTATAAAAAAACAAGGGTGTAATCATAGAAACCCATAAAATTTTATAAGTTGCTTTGACTATAAAATCTGTCATAAAACTATAAAAATATCGGTTTATATAATCCCATAATACATCATAAAATCTCTTAGAAAATCGTGGTTTTATAAAACCATAAAATATATTTTAAAAAATGTCTGCAAATTTTATAAACATTTATAAGCCTGACTAATTATAGGATCAGATAAAAACACACATATGAAACCATATAAATTCTCACCAAAATCAAAGTCAAACTTTTATAATCCTAAAATTTTGCCTCACAAAAGCTCATAGACTTTATAAAAACTGATAAAATTCAGGTATGTGTTTTATGAGGTTTTATGCGGTTTTTTTGGCAGGGTAAACATCAACGGGATCATGTTTCTTCCTTAGTAGCACACATTTATATTCTTTCTTCGAAAAAAAAGTAAGAAGAAAAGGAAACAAATACCGAGTTCTTTCTCTCAAATAATCACGATCGGCTGTCTTCGTGGCTTCGGGTCTTATCCGTTGACGCTGCGCTGGTGCGACACATGTGCAGAATAACGTTACCAAACCCGAACAAGATAATAGAGAGAGAGACATCTTGCTTACAACTTCGTGCATGCTGAAGGACGTATATTTAAGCTAATAGGTATATTATTGGCGACAACTGACGTTTTCAATTCAACGTATGTATGGCAATCCTTTATATTTTTGGCTGATAAGGCCAACGCATTTGGTATAAATCATTTTTTGTTCCAACATGAATTATTGTGATACGCTTTCCTTTATTTGATGGAGCTTTAGTTGTGCAGTGACCAGACGGATCTTAATATCAATCAATCAATATCCCTATTACTTTCTCTATACTCGTGTATTGCAATTCCATCCTCCATTTTTTAAACGGGCCGATTCCATAATCACTTGCCGTTTATTAATTTATTTTTATTTTAAAACCGTTTTTAACTAATAACTTCTTTTGTAACCAAACACCAACTGCTAACTGAATTTCAAAACTACAAATCAGCTTAAGTCTGTCCTAATTATTTTAAGAAAATTAATTTGTAACGTAATCAAACCCTAATGTTATAACGTTTCGTAATTAGTCATAAAGTTGATAAATTTTAATTTGGCCAAAAACGTGTACTTATTAAGAAATAATTACACATTTTTAAATCCCCACCTGTAATCCTGAGAAGCATGTTCACAGCTTTTTTTTATTTACTTTCACACCCCGAACAATAGGTGATTATTAGGGTAAGGGATTAGCATTTATAATGAGTCTCTTAGATCTATGGTCGTACTATAGCTTGACTTGCCAAATCGTGCCGTTGGAAGCCGCCTTTTTAGATTTCGAGGTGGAAACTGACTCATTAGTGCCGAGAGATTCGGTGGTTTACCGAGGCAAGGGCCCAGATTCCATTTTCAAAGAATAATAAGTTAAAAAAATCTCCGACTCAATTACTAATAAAAATGAGTGTTCCACACCCAGGTAACATTTTAGGTTGCTACAGAGTTTTATTTTCGTGAATATTTATAACCATATTTATAAGAAAACTTTAACATGTAAATATTTATAAAAGTAATGAGAAAACCAGACGAGTATTCTTCTTCCAAAATTAGCAATCATAATATTCTTATTACTATATTTATAAAACTTTTGTCTTAGATTGCCATTTTTTTTATATTATAGCAAACAAAACATTTTGAAGAGCCTCCCTATAAAACTTTTGGTTTAAAATTGACAAGTCTTATAAGATCGTAGTCAAAACCTTTTAAAACTATAAGCTTAAAGTGGTTCAAATTTTATAAAATAGTTAGCAAAACATTTTAAAAACTCTTCTTATAAAACTTTTGTTTTAAATTCAATGGTGGTAATTACAGCTTCTTGGCATTCTATAAGGGTGTTGATAACCCTTATAAAACTTGACGTAAAATATCTGACTGGCAGCAATTTTCCTAAACTGTTTCATAATTTAAAATTTATTAATCGGTCGACCTGCATTTTGATATTTTTTCTGTATTGCTTGAATTACAGGAACTTTAAGAAAACTAATCTTCCTTTTTTTCTCCATAAATTTAGTTAAAAATTCTTTAAATTACGGTTTTTTTTTCCAACGCACATGTTTTTAGAGTGCAGAAATGAATTCTACACGATAAAGACGACGTGGCATGTAGGATTTCTCGTAGAGCATCGACATAAACATCAATAAAATCTATAAATATTTATCGAATACATCAAAAGTTTTGTCATTTATGTAAACGTTCTGCAGACCTCGATTCAGACAAAGATGAAATTATAAAGAAACGCATGCACTGTAGCTTTTTAAAGAAGGAAAGCAAATACCATATTATAATATGCTTTAATCAATAAGAGGCGGGGTCAAATTGGACGCGCTAAAACCCTCTGACAACCATTTAAAAACTACTTGTAGTTGGCTTGAATTTTTATAAAGGGTTGGAGAATGTTTTTTAAAGTTATTTTTTAAAACTAAAACTCATGTGAAAGTACTAATGTATACCTTTATAAAAACTGACACTTAAGGCATATAAGGGGTTTATAAGAGGCCTGAAAAGGTTTTAAAGAGAGCCTTAGACAACTTTTTGTTTGATTGAGTAGTTGGTATTCATGGCCATTATAAAAAATGTTACTTGAGCAAGGCACACCATTCGATACCGTCATACAATTTGATTTCCAACTTGGTATCACTCCTAGGGCCTTTAGAAAACAGAAAAAAAAAGTGAAAGAGTTAAAAAAAAACTCCAGTTACTTCAACCCAAAATAATCTAAGAAGGAAAGATCTCTTTTCGCTTGGGCCCTTTGAGTGTTCCTTGTTGGATACCCATCCAGTTTTGAAATTTTGTTATTCCACCCAAGATTTTTTGATCTTTCCTTTTTAACAAATAAAGAGGTTGGATTCGATTTGGCTTGAAAAATAAAATGGAATCTGGGCCAAGGTTTACTTTGTCTTGAGGGAAAATAGAATAAAATGGGAAAATTGTGGGCTTCCTACCGAAATTTTAATCCGAAGTTTCGTTTCGTAGATACCATTATCAGGATCAAAAAGTTAAATACGGACCAAAATGTTTTTCTTCATATTTTAGGTTCTTTTTAAGTTTGTTTGATAATACATTATCATTTTTTTTTATTTTGAAGTTTCGGTCCTGAAAAAAATCATCTTCAATGCATTTTTTTCTGGTATGGCCCTGTCCCGTTTTGATTTTTTTTTAAGACCATTTATATTTAACTACTATATAATAGACCTGGACAACCAAGATATATTATATGAACATACCGAGTGAACCGAAAAAAACCGGTCAAATTGTTTTTTTGCTATAACTTTACCAATTTCAACAAAAAAAAACTGTATTGATAAGACAAATAGGAAGCCTTTTGAAAAAAAAACATTTGCTTTGCCGCCATATCTAAATTTAAGATGCCTTCTTGTAATATGTCGCCATTTTTTTTTCAATACTTTGTTTTGTATGTAGAAAAGTAACATTTATACCTAAATAAAAACCAAGGTGCGTATTTGATTTTATGCGTCATTTTGAATTTAAATGTGTCGGCAAAGCGAATGTTTTTTTCAAAAGGCTTATTTGTCTTATCAATAGTTTTTTTTTAATTGAAATTGGTAAAGTTATAGCAAAAAACAATTTGGCCAGTTTTTTTTGGTTCACCCGGTATGTTCATATAATATATCTTGGTTGTCCAGGTCTGCTACGTAGCAGTTAAATATAAATGGTCACAAAAAAAATAATTTAAAATGGAACAGGGACGTACCAGAAAAATAAATGCACTGAAGATGATTTTTTCGGGACCGAAACTTCAAATTAAAAAAAAAATATTTTATTGTCAAAAAAACTTAAAATGAAACTAAAATATGAAGTAAAACAATTTGATCCGTATTTAACTTTTTGATCCTGATGATGGTATCTACGAAACGAAACGTCGGATTAAAATTTCGAAAAGAAAATTGTGTTTTTCTAAAAAGGTTGCCACACACATGTTTTTACAGAACTCAATTATCTCCTAAATTAAGAAAGATATCATCAATTGGTTATTCCGACTATTTTTCAACTTTCCCCTGTAGCTCAAAAATTACAAGGGACAGAATAAATCTGTTAATACCATTTTTTAAAGCTCAAAAAAGTAAGTAATGCGAAAACCTCATGTATCTATCTTCAATAACGACGGAGTTTCCCATTGAAACCCATTGAAAATGGAACACCTTGTACTTCTATTGACGTTGGCCGCCATTTTGACAGCCAAATTTTTTGCATGCACAAGCATTTGTGTGGCCAGTCAACACCGGTCTCGACTGAAAAGCCAGTTAACTGATTTTCGTTTTAGTATCCTTTGGCCTATGATCGGTACCATATTGACACCAAACTGACAGAAAATCCATGTTTTACTTGTCAATTTGGTTATAAAAATGGCAGCCACAGTAGGCTAAAGGGCACTGAGGTGGTAGGAGTTAACAGGCTTTTTAGTTGAGAACGGTGTTGGGCCAGTGAAGAGGTACTACTTACATAATAGGGATCCCTGATTATCCTGTCACCCTCTGGGTCGAAGTCACCCAAGAGTAGTATTTTCGCGGTTGCTCCTTTGGGTTTCTCAGAATTCAGATCGGAAATATTTTCTTCATCCATGCCGAAAATGTAGTCGAATTTCATGAAATCGTCTTTCTTTATCTGTAGAAAAAAAAAAAACTTGAAATATATAGAGTGACTGGAGACAAGAGTTTAAATGTCAATAATCCGTACATTTTCTAAGGAATAATAGCCCTGCAACAACAATATTTTGGCATCAGGTTTAGAATTATAATATCTAAAACCAGTGACCTCTGTACGTACACTTCTCTCCATATAAAACTGGCACAGCAGAAGTTAACAGTCTGTAAAAGTTTTGAATCAAATTTTCCAGGATCCATAACAACATTAGGCAGGAGGATTAAACATTCGAGGCTAAGGTGTCGCATTGCAGCAAAAAAAATAAAACTAAGTGAGGAAAAAAATCAGTCTCGATTAATTTTCGCAGCAGGTGGTTTTCACAGATGAGAAGATCTTTAAGTCCATGAACATAAAAAAATTCTGCTTTATCGACCGCCAATAACCATAACCCAATACAAAGAATATATTGCTGGTAACGAAGACCGGGCGGGAAAATTTTCGGTAAATGTTTGGAGCTGGATATCGGCTAGAGGACATGGCGCTCTATTTAGAATTAATGGGCGATTTACTGCCGAAGTTTAGGTTAATATGCTAGAAAATGTTATACTTCCAGAGGTGAGAGTCCCTTATCCAGATCATTTTGTATTCCAACAAGATAACTGTCCAGCTCATATGGCCAGAATTGCGCAGCGATGGTTTCAGGATCATTATATCGAAGTTTTGCCTTGACCTGCAAAAAACCCTGATGCGAATCCAATAGAGAACGTCTGGAGACTTATCAAAAAGAAATTAGCAAGTTTTAATATCACTCACAAGAATTCAGAACATCTAATGGAACTCATCGTAAGGGCATATAGGGAAGATATTGCTGAAAATCCAAACTTATTTGAAAATGTAGCCAATGCAATGCCCAGAAGACTTCAAAACATCATTGCAACCAACGGTGCAATGACGCGCTATTAAAAATAAGTATTTTTTTACATGTTTTTAAGTTTGTTTTTGTTTTGTTTGGTTCTGGAGATATATTAGGGTGGACTCGGATTTTTAGGACACCCTGTATGTTGTATAAAGTGGCTCTGCGGGGATTCAGAAAAGCCCATTTTCAATAGGCTTCGTTACAATACTTAAAATCTAATTTGTGCAAAATTTGTAAACGATTAGTCAATTTCCTGGACAGTTATCTCGAACCAACGGAGGTACACTGGAAAACAGTGTTGCAAACGGGAAAACAATGAAAGATCCGCCCACAAAAGACAAAAAGTCCGAGAAAGTCCGATTTGATTGAAGGTTTTGACAAAAAAAAACGCAGCCAAAACATACAGTACCCTTCCCATAAGTGTTTTTTTTAAGTAATGCAATAAGGCCCCTGATTCAGTTATAAGCAGTGTTGCCAACGCCAACTTAAAAATTCTTCTTCTTTCGATTCATTTTATGTTTTTTTTTTGTTGTTCACAAACGTTTTTGCGAGCGACGAAATGGTCACGTGGTCATCTAATTAGATTAAAAGCCTGACGATTACGTGGTACTCATTTCGTCTACTTGCGGGCACCGTGGTGTTGTACTCATAGATACAATATTCGGAAAACAAACCGATCCCATGGAAGAAAAAGTCCAATTGATAAATAGATATTATAATTCTATATAAAATAGCTAAATTAAATAAAAATTTACCTAAAGATAAAATAAAAAATGTATGTAATAATTTTGTCTTTAAAATAGAATAATATTCAAAAACTATTGTTCACACCAAGGAACAAATTCTAACTTTTATATAGGTACCTTCATCAAAAAACATGATGCCTGCAGATAACTAAAGCATGGCTTTTTTGGTTATCGATGCAAAAAACTTTTTTTTTGATTACGGGTGCAAAAAAGATTTCTGTCAGTTTTTTACACAAAATTAAAGAGAAATAGCAGAAAATAGTAATATTGAAAAAGTCTAACTATTATTCTTGCCTAAAAATTAAGCCAATTTCGCCAGTTTCCACCAAGAATTTACGACAAAATCGTTCAAGATCGTCAAAATATCAAACTGTCAAAGATTAAAATGTGGCAACAATGAACATCACTCTGTCTTCTAGCTTTTTATATTTTGTCCTTTTTTGTATTTCTCCTATCTTAGCCGCTTCTTCCGATTTATGAGAAGTTTTACCAAGATTGGAGCTGCAAAGCGTGTCCCTGCAGGTGGCATCCCAAACTAAAGTTTTTCCCCCCTTCTAAGGAATCAAAGTGATCCCGTCTGCCCGTTTTACGTCACTCCTACAAATACCGGACGGTTCTAGTTTCGCTGGAAATCCTGCTGAAACCAGAGACCGCTTTATAAAGTCGTTGTTCAAACTGTGACGAGTCCATCGACCTGCACTTTTTTTGCAGCTAAGGCCATGAAGACCTAATTTACTCACTATTTCGCCACAAGTGCAGGTGTGAGACTCGCAAACAGGAAGACCAAGACGAAGAGCGACAGAAATACGAAAAGACGAGTCATCCAATAAATGTCATAAAGAAGAGGAGGGCAAAGCATTAAGCCACGCATTACTCTCAGGCTTATTAAGAGCTAGAAGACGTGCTTGATCAAGTGATTTTGAAGATAAAAAAATTTGCTGAAAGAATACATCACACATTGCAGTATCGAAATCTCTTTGTGATTTTAAATTAGAAGTATCCGAAATGCCTGTTAAATTTTGAAATTTATTTGATGCTTCGATCAAAGCAAAGTCTGGATGCAAAATAATTTCCTCAGGAAGAATTTGTGGAAAACTATATGATGAATCATTCAAAGAACCAAGAAAAGCTGAGTAATAAAGAGATGAGCTATTTCTGATTCCTAAACCACCTAATTTAATTAGAAGAATGCACATTGACCAAGCATTCGAATCAATTTTACAGTTTATAATATTTTCTAAACTAAATTTCAATAAATCGTCAAAATTAAGTGATTCTTGGAATCTAAAATGAATGTTTTAATAAATAATAGGCAGTATGAGAATTTAGAGATAAAAGTTTGTCGAAAAATTTTGTAAAAACATCAATCTTTGAGGAAAAATTTTTGCCAATTTCCTTTTCAAAGAAAGGTACCCCTAAAAGGGTAAGATATTCAAGATCAACTTTTGATAAACTATCAATATTTGAGTCATAGTCTGTCATATTTAAATTTACATCAAATCATGTAAATCGCGTTCTTTTCTCAAGATGGTAATATTTTCAGAAAACATGCGAAAATCCTGACAAAAATATTCTTTTTGTGAATATTCATAAAAATAACTTGATTATCACGTTATCATGGGAATATTATTAATAATAAATACATATTACCATATATTTTTAATTTAACAAAAGCAGTTAAATAGCACACTTTTATTATTAAATCTAGAGTTTGGACACTCATTTTGCGCTTCTTAGCCTGCCTTTTGAGAGTAGCTTCTGGGGCATCACTCGCAATAGTCCAACAGTAGTCGACTAACATCTCGCAGTTCCATTTCCCTCATACCTTCTTCCGGAAAGTAATCCAGATCAGAATCCACGAAATTAATTTTTATGTTACATCCTAGGTTTTGAAAACACAAAAGAAGTTGGGCAACCAAGTCTTTTTAGTTTTCTGCTCTAGTGTTTCCCAAAAAATTTGTTGCAGCCATTTTGAATGCTTTTCAAGAGTCTTTTTCCTCGCCTTGAAGTATGGAATCGAACTGAGCATCTCTGAAAAGTTTCGTAATCTGGGTACCCACAAATATTCAATCTCAATCTTTAATTTTAGCGTCTCTGTTTCTAAGGAACTTTTCTTTTAAATATCTTAAAGCATGGCGTTATTTGTCCATGGCCTTCACAACATTTTCCTAATTTTATATGAAGTGACGATAGTAAAATCTTTTCTGGGGGAACTAATGGCGCGCTTGTTACATTTTTTTCCCAGGCTCGAAAAAAATTTCTTGATGGCCATATTTTCTTTTTATAGTGATCCGATAGTGATCGAATGTCCCATTCGCAGAGAAAGCAACAATATTTGGTATAACCTAGCTGCATTCCAAGCAAAATTGCCACAACTTTTAAATCCACACAAATTTGGTATTTATATCTTTTATATCGTATGCATGGTCTCTAATAACAATTTAAAATTGCTATAAGTTTCTTTTTTATTGACTGCATGATCAACTGGTACTGAAGACAACTTGTTTCCATTATGGAGTAACACAGCTCAAAGACTTACTTTTGAAGAATCCAAGTATTTCCCATTTAATGGTCGAATTTTTCCATACATTAAGGGTAATTATCATAATTGGCTAGCACGAATCTATAAAACCGGAGCTAATTGAGACTTTTTTGCAATAAGTAAGATTTTGCTATTTTGATCTAGGAAACATTTTTGCTGTTCGCCAGAGTTATAAACGAATTGGATTGACAGCACTTTTAACAAATATTTCTGGGCCAGATTGACTTTGGGTTTCTTATTATGATCGCCCCCCCCCCTTTGCTCCAGAAAAAAGTAGACAACAAAGATGCTGGTGGTAACCTTGAAGTCTTTGGAGAAAAAACGAGAAATTGTAGAATGTTCCTTTAAAGCAGGGTTGGAAAAACCCGGGTTTTTTATATAAAACCCAACCTACTGGGCTTTTTTGGGTTTTACAAATGGGTTTTATTGGGTTTTTTATGGTTTTCTTTTTAAATTATATACAGATTGTAGTTCTTCTTTAAAATTAGGACTTATTCTCGCGATCGTTTATCAACTATAAGATAAGACATAAAAATCAAAGGACTTTTGGTTTAGTTTGACCAGCGATTTTTTTTAAATACTTAATATAAACACACCTTCAGAAACTGATTGTTGGAGTTTGTGTATTTACTACACTGCAAGTACCTGCTTACTTAGTATGACATGATAGTATACGATTCAAGTTTTCGTGTTTTCCAAGTTTATTAACTCTAAACCATTTTTTTAAAAAGGAAAATGCCTAAGAGTAGCGCTAAAAAGAGTGCTTCAGAATGGACTGAGGTTTTAAAATCCAGTAATAAAAGTAGAGTCTGCAAATACTAAACCAGAGTCGCTTTTTTTTATAATTTACATTGTTGCCCAGCTACTGGAGCATCCATTGACATGGTCTTATTTGGAATATAAAATAAGAAATTGTATGAGACTAGAAAAAGATTTGCAACTGGTCAAAGTTTATCGAATCTATACCTTTTTTTACGTTTATTTATTTATTTTATTTTATTGTGTGTGGGTTTCACCCCAAAAAAAAACCAAGTGGGTTTTTCGGTTATCAAATGGGCAGCCAATTCTGCTTTAAAGACATTCTATAATTCGTCCACAGTATTTGGGTCAGTTTGACCTTCAATTCGTGACACCAAAAATAAACAAACGCATAAAGTACTTACCGCGAAAACCACGATATTGGAAATACAGAACAGTGTTGAGTTTCTATTTAATTTATAAACAAGTTTTAGACAAAATCATTTCGGACATAAAAAAGTATTTTTGACCTGAAAATATTCATACCAAGTTTTGTACAACGTGAAGCCAAAATCAAGGCGAAATTAACTAAAGTCGTTTCTAAATACGATAAACTGTTTGATTAATTCAAAACACAAATTCTTGAACTTTTATTGGGAGAAGTCAGTATTTGGAAACAATATTTTTCAGAAGCCGATATTTTTCCAAAGTAGGGCATAAATTGCGGCGCTATAACACCTTTGATATTTACGGTATTAGAGTTTAATTTTGTGTTAAAAGTGGCATTTGCAGTATCATTTTCTTCAAAAATTTTCGCCTGCTGTGCTTTAAAACCATTGATATATTTACAATTTTAGTTTAATTTTAAATCAAAAATGCATTTTGATGCGTTGATACCCACGAGTTTAGTTTAATTTAACTCAAAAATTGCATTTTTAATGTAATTTTCTAAAAAAAATAAATAACTTAAAAATTATTTGTCTGTTAAAGGACGCACACAAAGTGCTTGAAATTTTTATATGTTGTGGATATTGAAATTCCCAACAATGTTTAAATTACCCTGAATCTTGTAGGTCTTAAGGTTTTCAAGATATGATTTTTTAAAGTTGCGATTTTCGGGCATAATTTTACTAAAAAATAAAGCATACATAGCTTATAAGAATACCAATACCATGCATTTTTGAGATATTGGGCAGATGAAAGATTTTAATTTGACATGATTGTCCGCCCTTTTGTCAACCTCAAAACATGATAAATAACTGCTAACGTAGGACCCAACCACCAAAATATTCTTTCTGAAAACTAAATAAATGGGATAAATAGAAGTTCAGCGTTGAGTTCATAAGTGGTAAGGCTATACACAATGGCACACATAAATCATACTTTGGACTTTGGATAATCAAGCGCGCCTAAAGAGAGTGTGACCGTGGTGCCGATTCTTGAATTTTGTAGGAAAGGTCGCACGGGAACGGTCACCTCTTTGATATCGACCAATAACGGGCTTTAAAGCTATCACGAGTTATCCGAAAACGGCCGAACTTCACCCGATTGCCGTGTATCGAAGGAACCTTCCTCAACTTTCATACGCCTTTGTGCAGGAGATCGGGCGCTCGTGAAAAACGATAATCGATTTAGCTTTGCGCATGCACCGTACATGCTTGGCAGCTTCTGAGCCTTCTTATTGTCCGAAACGAAGGATGTAAACGTTCAAGAATCGGCACCCGTGGAGCCCTAGGAGCACGGAATGTTAAAACGATTGGTGAGGTTTGGTGCCGTGGAACCCTAGGAGAACGGAATGTTAAAACGATTGGTGAGGTTTGTTGAGGTGAATGAGTTCAGGACGATTGAACAGAAGACTATTGCGTTAAAGCGAAACTTACTTTGGTCGACAGGGTTAACCGATCATGGATATAGATGTAAAGCGCTTATGAATTGCCAACCGGTTATAGCCTGCCTTTATCGCCATCTGGCGCGAAAAGCACTGTGAAAAAGGAGAGGGGGGGGGGGAGCAAGAACAAAAAAAAACGTATAAGATCTAAAACAATCAAAACATTACTACTTTATAAATATAACCTTGGAGGCACTATTAAACCAAGAAAATGATCAAATGGATAACTGTTTTATTATTACTTGACTCTTATAATTTAATATTGAGAATATCTTAATCTTGATTCAAGTTAGGTAACCAATTTTCTTTTTGTGTGCAGCATATAGACTGAGATGAAAATAACGTAAAAATCTGTTAAAAGCTTCTATACCTTCATCATAATATCCATCTATAAGATGATCCTGGCAACATCTCGAATTTTAAGAAACAAGTTTTTCTTTATGAAAAATTAAACTTTTGCATCAAAGCGAGGAATAATTAGGACTCGATTATGTCGGTGGCATAAAAAACAGTCGTTTCTGTTGCAAACTACAACTTCAAAAGGAATACCCCGGCCGTTGTCCGTCATTTCGATGACATTATTTGGTCTCAAGTCACATCCTAAAAAAATTCTATGCTGGTTGTTTAACTGTACTCGTTCGAATCCAAATCTACGTGATGTTCTTGCGCCACAGCTCATTTTCTTTGATTTTGAGATGCGAGCCGCAGGCGAGTGTCTTAATTTATCTGAGCGTGTAATGACCATAACATGTGAGTTAGTGTACTATGCTTTACCTACGACCAATGAAAATGTCATCATAAATATCACAAATTATTAAAAATATCAAACACTCTTAAGTCAACAACCTTCATAACTTGAAGTTTCAATGACGATCGATTGAAAACATAAAAAAAAATAAGGTTACTAAGGGACTTTTCACATATCTTTTTAAAAATAAGGTTTTTTTTTTTTAAAAAATGTGTAATATGTTAATTTAACGGGACTTATTTTTGGTTAGGTACTAAAATTATATTGGATTTATTTACGTTTAATATATATTTAATGTCTTAAAAATTTAGAAAAATAATTCACAAATAATTCACATTTTCGCGTCAATTAGTGCTCCTATAAAATCAAGTTTCATCACTTGTCACGCCATCTTGTGGTTTACGTCTAAGCTTTTATTATTCCAGGACCGTAAATGAGCCATTAAAATCGTGTTGAGATGGTCGTAAAATTAGTATTATTCGTTGTTCGTAGGTAAAATACATTACCGTCATGATGATTATGGTATGTAGAAAAAATAGAGAGTGAGCCATATAAAAAAGCAAATTACCTTTTTGTTAGGACACGGTATAGAGGATAAATGAATACCTTCAGAATTTTCGGTAAGTAACCGTTATAACAAACGAATTAATATCATGGATGAGCTATTCACTTATTTGAACGCCCTATCTTATATCGCCTCATCAGGTCGCGCTAAATGTAAAATAATGAACCGATTTTTGGTAAAAGAGTTTAGTTTATCATAAAAGCTACTTCAGCAATTTAATTAAAACATTCGGTACAGCATACTTCCCTTTAAGGAGACATTTCGCTTCAGACCGCTTTGGGAAGACGTTCTGCCGTGAGCCGTTCGCAAACGACAGAAAATTATAAAGACAAAAAAACGGCATTTAAAACTAACTAACCCAATAAACCCCAAAACAAACAACATTAACCTTACTAACCTTACTAAACCTCCCTTACCGCTGCGAAACGGCTAGTGTCTGGATTAATCGCTTTCGGTTAATCTCTAACATATAAATCGGTCAATTGGTTTTGGAGATATAAGTATAAGTTTCTTTTATGCTTTCGCAAAAAAGAGATCAGACCTTCTTAAATATTTTTTTTATGACCACTTGTGTCTTATACAAAAAAGGTAAAGAAAACAAAGATTCAGTTTTTAACTTTGTGAAAAAGTTTATGTATAATTAGACACCTTAGATTAGCATATATCTGCTCTTTTCGAACGTGGTACAAGTTTTTGACCAATTAATGTGCTTGGTTCTCACTAGATGTGGATACGTATACCGCTATGAGTTACAAATAGCTTTATGTCTCTATTTACTTTAAGTAGACACTTAAAGTAAATATTTCAACGCATCGGTATTGGTATACGTAACGCGTTCGAAACAAATTCAAAATACACTACATTTTTGACTTGCTCATGCCATGTTTCGAACGATGCCCGCTTTTTTGACGGGTGCGACGACACAAAAGCTGACAGCAATCGATGCGTACGGAGTAATGAACGTATCGTTACGTCCATCCCAACGCACGCATCGATTGCTGTTAGCAGTTCTGTCATTGCACCTTTCAAAAAAGCGGGCATCGTTCGAAACATCGCATAAACAAGTCAAAAATGTAGTGTATTTTGGCTTTATTTCGAACGCGATACGTATACCGATACCGATGCGTTGAAATATTAGGGACATAAAGCTATTTGTAACTCATCGCGGTATACGTATCCGCATCTAGCGAGAACCAAGCACATTGATTGGTCAGAAACTTGTAGCACGTTCAAAAAGAGCAGATATATGCTAATTTAAGGTGTTTCTGAACGCAATAGGTGCTGAGATACGATACGTGTGCCGAAACGATACGTGATACCTAACGCATCTCAACACCTATCGCGTTCAAGAACACCTTAGATTAGCATATATCTGCTCTTTTCGAACGTGGTACAAGTTTTTGACCAATTAATGTGCTTGGTTCTCACTAGATGTGGATACGTATACCGCGATGAGTTACAAATAGCTTTATGTCTCTATTTACTTTAAGTAGACACTTAAATTAAATATTTCAACGCATCGGTATTGGTATACGTAACGCGTTCGAAACAAATTCAAAATACACTACATTTTTGACTTGTTCATGCCATGTTTCGAACGATGCCTGCTTCTTTGACGGGTGTGATGACAGAATCTCGTTGCGTACGGAAGGATGTACGTATCGTTATGGACCCACGAACATACGCAACGATTTCAATCAGCAGTTCTGTCATCGCAACCTTCAAGAAAGCGGGCATCGTTCGAAACATCGCATAAAAGTCAAAAATGTAGTGTATTTTGACTTCGTTTCGAACGCGTTACGTATACCGAAACCGATGCGTTGAAATATTTTTACTAAAAAGGTTTAGTCTATTTTAGAATGCTCCTAGGTTTAAGTGAAATTTTTGGTTTTAATCATTTTAAACCAAACCTCCTTGAGTTGTGGACATAGTTTGATGTATAAAAAGAATTTTAATAAATTTGTGTATTGAATAATCATCTTAACACAATCTTTTGTTGGATTTAGGAAGAAAGTTTCAATTTAGAAGAAAAGAAAATTAAAAAATTTAAACACACGCGTGGTTTAAATAGTCAACACTCTGTAAAACAAATTAAAATTGGGGTTATATGTCACTTTAATTAAAACTTACCCTTGATAATTAATTTTTCCAATTAATACTTGATGTCACACAACGATTTAGATGGGTAATAATAAAATAGGGAGTAGATTAATTTTTTATTTATTTAAAAGGTGTTTTTAGTTATGAAATGTATTAAAAAACTTAAATGCAAGTTTTTTTACATTTCTGTCACTGTCTAAATATCAGTTTAAAAATATTAGCGCTGCGTTCAATCACAACAGCGAGTTCGGATCTTTTATCTCTGCTTGCACCTTGGCTTGTACCAACCTCTACTGATGAAAGCTACAGCTTTAAAATGAGTGCGCTTTGAGTAAGAAAAGTTTTTCTGACTGAGCTTTTAGATAACCTCAATGTTTTACTTTAAGTTTGTAAATAAATTTATATAGTTGTCTTCGATTTTTTTGTTTGGCATATTTTTCGTGCATAATCAGTGACCGTCACTTATGTTTGTTTTGCCTCATAGTGCCCTCATAAGTATATTTTTTGTTCTGAAAACTGGTTCAAAATATGGCGTTTTTTCTGGACAAAATTGGAGGTGTTTTATTGGTTAATGAACAACTTGGGATATTAACTTTATAACCTCAAACACAGCTAATGAAGCTATTATGTGCCAAATTTTTGGCGTATTCACCATTTGCCATTTTAAAACCTGTCAGAAAAAATTAGTTTTAGGACATTTTGTCCTAAAATTTGGTATATTTTGAGAAAAAAAGCAGTTTTTCAGTTGTATTTTGCAATAGCAATACAAAATAATGAATAACTTTGTGTCTTTTCTGTATGGGTAAGTGTTTTTTGAAAACTGATTTTAAAATTTAGTACCCCTCACAGGTGTAACTATTTAGACCTATGGCGGTACTATTTTTGATCTTAGTAAATCCCACTGTAAGTGTCTAATGTCTATTCCCGAATTCTCGTTTCGGATAACGTACACTAAGTAACCCTACTAAAAATTGTGTCATCGTACTCCATATGACGATGTCAATTTAGTTGTCAAAATTCTAAATATGGTTTATTTCGTAGTAAAAATCCACTCAAAAACCGCAACTTTAAAAATCATATCTCGAAAACCTTAAGATCTACAAGATTTAGGGTAATTTCAATATCTACAACATATAAAAATTTTAAGCCATTTCACTGATGCGAAATTTCCCATGTATTGTGTGCGTCCTCCTTTGGTAGGTAGTTTGGGTATAGGATCGGAGGCATCGGTATAGGATCTTATTTGGTTTCACTTATAAATGATTAACATCGACCCTTCAGGGGTCGAGAAAAATGGAGGAGAACCAATTAAATAGCAATTTACTGCGATGCAATTTACTCGCGTTAGTGGTAAAGTTTATGTCACGAAATAAAAAAGTTTAAAGTTACACACGCGCTAAGTTCGTCAAACTTAAAGTCGCGACAGTTCAAAAAGTAAAACATTAAAGACACGCTCCACAAAAGTTACTGTTTAAAGACACGAAACAAAGTTAAAGTTTAAGGTGTAAGGACGTGAATCAAAGTTAAAGATACGGTTCAAGGCTAAAGTTTAACGAAACAATGCAAAGTTAAAGTTTACGACACGGTCCAAAGTTAAAGTTTCACAAAGCGATTGAAAGTTATAGTATAAACCTAATTTTAAAGACACGATCTTAAATTAGAACGAATTAGAAATAAATTCACGAAAAATTAAAACAGAATGTAAACGCGTTTAGAATGTACTGATTGTGATTGTGGAAAAAACACATCAGAAAAGAAATATGTCAAGTCGGTTCGATACTACATTCTTTTAGGCTCATAACTGTCACCTCCATATGGCGGTCATTTTTGTGAAATTTCTCAGGAGGTATTATCAGTCCACCTATTTTTACTTCTTTGATGACCAGTCACTAAAGCTTTATCAAAATTTTAGAAGAATGCAGCCAGTGGCGGTCCCGGGGGGGGGGGCGATCGCCTCCCCCTTTGCTCCAGAAAAAAGTAGACAGCAACAACAAAGATGCTGGTGGTAATAACCCTGAAGAAGAAAAAACGAGAAATTGCAGAAAGTTCCTTTTAATTCTAGAATACCTCCACAATATTTTGCGACAGTTTGACCTTCAATCCGTCAGACCAAGAATATACAAACGCATAACGAACTTACCGCGAAAACCATTGAAAATACAGAACAGTATTATAGAGTTTCTATTTATAAACAAGTTTTGGACAAAATCAATTCGGACATAAATCAGGGCAAAATTAACTAATGCCGTTTCCAAATACTATAACCTGTTTTATTAATCCAAAACACAAATTCTTGAACTTTTATTGGTAGAAGTCAGTATTTAGAAACAATATTGGTCAGAAGTAGGCAAAAGCTTAAATCAAAACATACCTGATAACGTTTTCGAGGCAATGAACCAGTGTGGCAATATTTTTCTGTTGATTAGAACATTCTTGGATGTTTGCCAGTAAGTAATGCCTTGTCAGAAAGAAGCTTCTCATGCCTCAGAAGATTGAAAACATAAGTACTTAAAAACACTATGACGGAAATTCGTCTGATGGGCTTAGCGTTGCTGCATTGAGCGAGTCATTGATCGATTTGCCCAAAAAAATGGAAATTACTTTTTTTTTGAGATGGTAATGTTTCAACAAAAAGCTTTTTAGACCTCAAAAAAGAAGTATTTAGTTATTAGGTTTTGTTTGTGGTTTGCTTGTTATCTATGTTTTTTATAACTGAAAAAATTATACGTAGTTACTCAAGCGCGGATTTCAGGAGGACAGGGGGTAGTTAACCCCCCCGCCTTCCCCGGCTTTAAATTTTTTATGAAAAAATTTAAAAAATCAAAAGCAGGGCATACATTGCGGCGCTACGGTATTAGTTTAATTTTGTGTTAAAAATGTCATTTGTAGTGTCATTTTCTTAAAAATTTTTGCCTGCTGCGCTTTGCAACCATTGATATATTTACAATTTTGATTTAATTTCAAATCAAAAAACGCATTTTTTAGAGCAATTTTCTTAAAAGTTTTCGCCTGTGGCGCTATAATACCGTTGATATTTACAATTTTAGTTTATTTTGACTCAAAAATTACATGTAATTAATGTAATTTTCTTAAAAATTTTCTTAGACATTTTTTAAAATAAAAAATGTATGAAATAAACGACTTCAAATCTGAGTACGCGGCTCTGTAGGTTACGGTGGAATGGCCCTAAAAGTACCTATCTACCTAATATAGATCGAAGCCGATGTATTACTTTTATTTCAAGCGCTTTGCATACCAAGGTTGCGTATAATTTATGTAAATAATACAAACATTTTTAAATGGAAATGAATTAACGAGGTTGTTTATTTGTAGTTGGTTTTGTTTAGATGTTTTTTTAAAGGTAAGATCTTATTTTCATAAAAATCTTTAATCTTGCGTAGGGGTTTTCCATAAATGTAGAAAATAGATATTTTTGCCAATTTTCGACTCCTACTCATCTCCTTGTAATGATTCTTTTTTTTGAAGGTATATGTTTTTATCATGATTTATTTTATAAACTTTTATAGCAACAAGCGAAAGTAGAAAGAATTTCGGATTAACTAGAAACAAACTATAAAAATAATAACATCAGGCTAAACTAAGCGGCGGTTTCTCAATAACGAGTTGGGCATTTAACCCCCGAGTCAACCTTCAGCTGGTATATATCAGCCATCTTTCTCTTTAACACGAGGGTTAAATGCCACTCGCTATTAAGAAATCGGCCCTAAGACATTTTTTTAAAAAATAAGCAGACTTCTCAACCATTTACATACAAGCTTAAATATACGCTTTATGCCAAAATGGTAGCCATGAAAATTCTAAAACAAAAGACATTGGATTAGCTCCGGCCTTTTGCAAATTCGCGAAAATTTATATATCCGAGGGATTTCGTTTAGTTTCGGCCGGCTTCGCGGCCTTCGACGCCATTTTTGTTGTTTATTTGTTTTAATTCCGTGTGTTTATTTGTGATGCGCGTATTTTTCACTGTTAAATTGGAAAAAATTAAGTTAAAAGATGCTGCTGCGTAAAAAATACATGCTCGGTGGGATTTACTAAAAGGGTTTACAGCCACTTGCACTGACGTTTTTCTAATGGTTCTTTAACAAAATAACCTTTAATTTTAAATGACTTGCACAGGCTCAATTTATTTGAACTTTTACTAAAGGCTCTTTATTTTCTTCACAGTACGGCAACGTCGCACGAATTTAGGAATTTCTGGTTTTTTTTTTGTTGGCATCTCTGTCTTCAAGAACCTAAAACTTTCACATATTTTTTATTTTTTTATTTTTTATGGTTCTGTTTTCATTTGATATTTTTTGATGATGAATTGATCATCTAGTTGAGGTAAGTAGTTGTTACATGGACTATGAACATAATATAGGCTATTGTGCAGTGCTTTAATTTCAATGGAGGTTAAAAAGAGGAAAAGGGGGCTGAATCTTAGTCTTAGGGAGCTGTTGCCCATCTATTCAATATTACTCCAAAACATCCATGGATGCTGCTAGAGGTCAAGGGACAGGACAAAGAGGCAAGTCAAAAGCGTAAGTATTTTGATAACGAAATATAGCAATCTATGTATAATGCTAAACAACATTTTCTTTAAATGTAGTTCTCGGCCTACTTAATTATAGACTCTCCAGTTTAACAGAAGATATATATATATATATATACATTTGTGATGCACTTAATTAATCGCTTCAATCCTTGCCATTTCCAATTAAAATATTTGAGAACCTTTTATTATTATTATTATTATTATTATTATTATTAAATCCTTTACTTGGCAAATACCTAGTTTGGTTCTTAATTTATTGTGGGGTACCAACCAAAGGAGGCCATCTGCCACCGTAGTTAGCAGAGAAATATGACTTCCTAGCGGACAAAAAGAATATGATTGCTGACATCACCCTAAAAAAGTTGGAAAGAGAAGCATTACATACTGACAAAGAGCATCAACTCCGGAAGAAAAACCTGGAGATAAAAATAGAAGTACTCGCTGATTTTTTTTAAAACTATGCAATACATTCAATTGACTTTTTTGCGCCTTGGAGATTTGTTGTTACTGTAGATAAGAAAAATTTCACTGTTTTTCACAGGGTTTTACTATTAGTAGTAGTATAAGTTTAAGAGTTGTACTTATGTACATTTTGTTACAAGTTATTTTGTCTCAGGCCTCTTTGGCCTTTTGCAATCGAGCGGTATTATAATTTGTTTATTTTGAGTAGAAAGTGCGTGGGCTGGCACTTATTTTTTTGTCGTTTTTTAGTTACAGGTACAGGGTGAAAAAAATCGCCTTGTGTACAGAAAAAACAATACAGTTTATTAAAATAAAGAAAATTTAAAACATGTTGTTTATTTTACTGACATACCTATATTAAAAAACCACCAAAAAAATAATCATAATCAAAAATTTAAAAAAAATAGCAATTGTAAAACCCTAAAATGCACAGCTGCTTTTTTTACGTCATAATTTTTAATTTTCTTTAGTACATAATAAATAATTTTCATTCTGCAAAACATTATGACGTTGGTGGTCTTGACCATACATTTCAATTTGTTGAGTTTGCATAAGATAATTTAATATTCTTCCTTGTTTATATCTTCTGGTATTGGGGGCTCTGCCTCGTTCATTTCTTTGGCAATATTATGAAGCACAGAAGCAGCTACTATTATGGCCAGAACTGTGACCAGTATAAGGCAAAGCCCATAAGCCATAACTGGAAACCGACGTTTTCAGATCCCAAATGTAGGTTCTATTGAAGTTCTTGTTCGAATTAAGGTTTCATTATACAGTTGTTCACCTGGTGTGATTGGATTTGCTAAAGGTGTCAGTCAGGAGATAATTTGAAAGACCAAATCCACTGTCTCCTGAAAATAAGAAAAAAAGTAGGTAAGGAGAGGGCTATAATTTACTGACTACTAAAACAGTCACAGTTTATCCTATGATATATCATTCATTTATTCAGGGAGTTGTTGGAGAAGTTTATAAACACTGGATTATTATAGTTTTGATCAATATTAGCTAAAAATCATTTAATAAAAAATAATACCTAATGCTGGAAAATGATCAGAGTTTATATGTATATAAACAATTGCAATTATAAACATTTTCGTAACCAACTTTTAACCCCCCCCTCACCCCGTGTAAAACATTGACTAAGTACCTACCTGTTATTTGGATCCTCAACGTGTGTTAACCTGAATCTTCGAGGCACCTTCGAGGGAAGCCAAAATTAACAAAATCCAATATTTCAAGGTCATCTTCAAGAGCATCCTCTACCAGCTCATCTTCAATAATGTTTACATATTCCATAATAACATTTTATTAATTTTGTTTTTTCTTGCGTTTTGAACAAAAATAAACTATACCATGAAAAATTGGTCGCAAAACTAACCTCAAAAGACCTAACTGAGAGCCTAAAGGACCATTAAAAAAAAAGTCGGTGCAAGTGGCTGTTAGTCTGTTTTAAAACGGTCCTAAGTTTAAGTGAAATTTATCATTTTAAGCATTTTACGGCAACTTCCTTAAGTTTTGGACATAGTTTGATTTATAAGAAGAATTTTAATAAATTTTTTTTATTGAATCATCATCTTAACACAATGTTTTGTTGGATTTAAGAAGAAAGTTTCAATTTAGAAGAAAAGAATATGAAAAAATTTAAACCCACGCGGGTTTTAAATGGTAAACACTCTATAGAATAAATTAACATTGGGGCTATATGTCACTTTAATTAAAACTTACCCTTGTTAATTAATTTTTCCAATTAATACCTGATCTCACACAAAGATTTAGATGGGTAATAATAAAATAAGGCGTAGATTAATTTTTTAATTATTGCATAGAAATATAATGGGTTGAGAATGGACCAGAATCTGCGCGAAATGGCTAATGAAGGGGGAATCCATTTTGAATCACAGCAGAGTTAAATAAATGGTTGGTTGAGCTTGACATACGACAAACGTTGTTATCCCATAATATATGCTAATTGTTTGTTAGGTTGAGACTAAATTAAAGTTCCTTCTAGATTTGGACAAAAAGTGTCGATGCTGTGAAAAACCTTCAAAAGAGTTTACTTATCGTTAAGGCAGGTTTTATAGAGAACAAAAGTGCATTAAGCTAGTTCAACATAAGCTTTTAGCCTTTCAAGCCAAAACTGAAACCTTCAATGAATTTCTTTCCAAAATTGAAGCAAAAGTGGGACTGGAATGTTTAAACAAATGACTGATCCAGAGTATATTTAATAGTTTATGGAGAATGTTCAGTGTCAGAGCTTAAAATATTATCTGAAAATTAGTTTATTAAGAGAAAACTGCTTACATGAAATCATTAATTCACCCTTACCTCAATGTGTAAAATTATTTTAAAATCTAGCTATTTTTGTAAACGAGTATTTTTTAATATATTATATCAATTCAAAATTAAATTCCCTGTAAGTGGTTTAAACATAAAAAGTAATAGGGAATGTATATAAAATATGAATTATTGCTGCAAGCAAGACAAATACTCTTAATTTTTACTTTTTTTATAGTTAACTCCTCGGTTAATTCTTTGTTGGATGCAAAGATGTCAAACCGAGTTATGCCCTGTTCTCACTATGCAACTTTTTCATGCATCAAATTTTTTAATAACAGGTTAAAAGAAGACACAAGCAGATTGTGTCTTCTTTTAACCTTATCAGAAAATTTGATGCATGGAAAAGTTGCATATAGTGAGAACAGGGCTTTATTTAGTAACATACTTGTCAATCAAAACCTTATTGTATCATGTTTTTATTTTTAGTTTTGCAATTAATGTCAATGAGTTAAACAAGAAAACAGATATTCGGGGAGTCTTTCTCTAAATCATTGCTTCCATTATTTAAAAGTTTTTGTCATTTTATTTAAAAACCGTTAGAGAAAAAGGTAACATATTAGGTATTTTTGGAAACAGAATAAAAAGCTCTATTCAAACTTTCGAAAATATGCAGGGTATATCAATTATAAAAAGTATTGTCTCCGCTCTAGCTCCGCCCCTTAATAAATGGCGGCACAATTAGCATCTAAAAAGATACGTTTTTGTAAACCATCTAATTGTGTGAAATTTTACTTTGTCTCTTTTGGTTCTGGAGATATTAGGGTGAACTCGGATTTTTAGGACACCCTGTATATATATATATATATATATATACAGGGTTGGCCATTTAAAAGGGTTCACCTGGATTTTTTCAAAAATTGTTATGAATTGGAAGAAACACATCAATTTTGTTTGTAAACGGGACACTTTTTGGCTACCTATCTTGAAATTTTTATAGCGCGCATCCCCTTCAAGGGGTAAACTTTACCCCTATATTTTGAATAGGTCGACTGATACCTTGTGAAGGTCTCCTGAATGTCTTGACAATCGTCTAAAAATTTTGAAAATCTATATATAGCCAAAAAGTCTCCCCCTTACAAACAAAATTGATGTGTTTCAGCATTTTCTCCAATTCTTTAATATTTGTATAGGGTGGGAGCATTAACACCCAAATCATAATCAATCATTTAAAAAAATATTTGATATGTTGTCGTATGTATAGCCGGTTGAAAAAAAAGGACAACATTGATATTTGTGCTGTTAAATATCAAAGTAAAATCATGACATGTCCTATTTTTTTGAAACCAGCTGTATATATGACAAATTGATGGCTTGACAAATTTAAAGTATGTGATGGCTTAGCAGTTCAAAGGGAGGGGGAGGTAGAAATATGAAAAACTGCATCAGAAGAGATACATTTATTTACAATATAACAATACAACCTTTTTTGACACTATGGTACAACACCTTTGTTTTGCAAAAATATTGTAATCATTTGAATACATTCCCTATGTTTGGAGAAATTACAAAATTTAAAGTAAAATGATTTATTCAATCTTACAGTCACAATTACTAATGATTGAATAATATCAACGTATTCAATTTGTTTCTTATATTTTTACCTTGCACTGTACATTGCAGTGAATTTTTTTGCTTAAATTAAAAAACCTTAAAATAACACGCAACAATATTTTTAATTAGAATGAATGAGTGATTGGGTTCCAGAGTGGAGTTTCCAAAAAATGGTCATTTCAAGTCCTTATTTCCTCACAAGAGAAATATCAACAGCCTCTTCAGACTTGCCAGATTTGCTGGGAACTGACAATATGACAGTTGAATCAATCACACTGCAGTTTCCTCCCTCACCACCCACTCTTGTATGCAGCAGTAATCGTCTAAAAGCATATTTGCATTGAAGCGGTGTTGGGTTGTTGTTTCATTCATTTTGGTATCTTAAAAGTGAATAAATATCCTTATAAATAACAAAAACTCAATATATATAAGAGGTATGACATGCAAAAATGTATTTTTCAAATTTAAAAAAAAAGAGAAGTTAAGGCCGTCTCACATAAACTTGCCTGGGGTCACATAATGCCTAGTGTAGCATCTCAATCACTGAACTGTAGAGATTTTATGTTGTGTCATGTACCTTATGCAATTTTGTGTGTGAAGGCCCTTCCATGTGATTTTAGAAATTTTACATTAACCAACCTGTAGCTATGTGCTTATAAATAATTAAAAAAATTTAAAATAAAAAAAACATAAACTTTCCAGCTTAAAAATAAGGTAAATTATTTAGTAAGTATATGATTTTCTGCCATTTTTGATTTTTGATGAAAATTTTTTTATGAACGCACCTACTAGGGTATTGTTCAATTGTTCGTTTTTATCCCTTCTGTTGAACATTCTATATCAAGCAAGAATAATATAAAGTATAGGTAGTTCATAATTGGAATAGTGTTTGTTCTAATTTTAGTCCTAAGAAATAACCACTGTTCATACTTGTCGTACTACCTATTTGCAATAACATCTGTCAGTTTTTGTAACTTACTGTGAATCTCCATCTTTGTCAGCCTCATATGAATGCCCCTGATATAAATATGAATGTCTGGACTCTTCAAACAACAAAAACAGACAAAAATTAAAAAAAAAATAAGTCAAAACAATTGAAAGACAACATCATTTCAGATTCAGACCAATAGCAAAAGCACATTTTTGTTTTTGCAATAGTGATAGTCATAATAAGGCCTGTTTGACATGAAGCAATAAAACAAGAATTGCATGCGAGTCTTCTCTTTTCATGTCACTTTACTGGTACTACTATAAAGTGAGATGAGAAAAGATGACTTACATGCAATTCTTGTTTTATTGCAAGTCGTCTCTTCTCATCTAGCTTGCTTTAGCAGCACCAGTGAAGTGAGATGGAAATAAAGGACTTGCATGCAATCTTTGTTTCTATGCAAATATAAAGCAAAATCACTCTATGGGCACTCCCATTTTAAACAGCTAGTACTTTTTAACTTTCTAAAATACACTGAAATTAGAACAAACACTGTGACTATGAAGAATACTTTTGGCTACACCACTAAACTTAACTTACAAATGAAATTTTATTAATGGATCACTATTCAACCTTTCGGCTGATCTACAGTTTTCCACTGCATAAGACATTGTTCAAAAAAGTCACAAAAACACTTTTAAATCGAGATATACGAATATCCACTAACTGCTTAATAAAAATTCGAAGAGAACATATGAAAACAAATACTAAACGACAGACAACAATCCGTCCTCTGTCAAAATCAAAGAAAATGACATTGGTTGGTTGCGGATGCGTCAACTTCCAGTCGCCCGATCTGTGCTGTGATTCAAAATGGATGGCCTCATGGGGTTCTCCGATTTTAGGATGCGCAGTCGTCTTTGCCCATTCTTAACCCATTGTATTTCTATGAATTATTCAAAAGGTGTTTTTATTTATGAAATGTATTAAAAAATTTAAATGCAAATTTTGTTCCCATTTTTGTCACTGTCGAAATGTCAGTTTAAAAATATTAGCGCTACGTTCAATCACAAACAGCGAGTTCGGATCTTTTACCTCTACTGATGAAAGCTACAGCTTTAAAATAAGTGGGCTTTGAGTAAGGAAAGCTTGACTGAACTTTTAGATAACCTCAATGTTTTAATTTTAGCTTGTAAATAAATTAATATAGTTGTTTTGGGATTTTTGTTTGGTATATTTTTCGTGCATAATTAGTGACCTTCACTTATGTTTGTTTTGCCTCGTAGTGCCCTCATAAATATATTTTTGTGCTGAAAACGGGTTCAAAATATGGCGATTTTCTGAACAAAATTGGAGGTGTTTTATTGATTAATGAACAACTTGGGGTATTAAATAAGGTAAATTAATCCTTGTTAAAACATTTATTTAGGGAAATTATGAACGAACTTATTACCAATTGCCACAAAACAATTCTTTCTGGTGGTTATAAATTTAAACCACCCCCCCCCCAGAGGTGGTTTAAAAAATCACCAATTTTATAACCTCAAACACAGATTATAAAGCTATTATGTGCCAAAATTTTGGCGTATTCACCATTTGCCATTTTGGAAGCTGTCAAAAAAAATTAGTTTTAGGGCAATTTCTTCTAAAATATGGTATTTATTTTGACAAAAAAGCAGTTTTTTAAAATAGAAAATAATCCATAACTTTGTGTCTTTTCTGTAAGTGTTTTTAAAAACTTGGTTTTAAAATTTAGTGCCCCCCACAGGTGTAAATATTTAGACGTGTGGGGGTAGTATTTTAGATCTTAGTAAATCCCACTGGCTATGTTTATGGAGAATTAGACAACGAAAGGGAAGCGATGTCATCGGATGTATCGAGCGGAGTAGGTATGGGTCGTTATTAAGACAAAGAAGATAATAGAGAGAGAGAGAGAAAGGGAGATAAATAAGAGAGAAAGTAGAGAGACATCTTGCTTACAACTTCATGCATACTGAAACTTCAAAAATTACATAATTTTTGTGAGATTAAGGAAAACGCCGTATGAAGCGGAAATAGGCCGTGTTAGCCTGGAAGGCAGGCTAACATGATTCCACACCGTCCCTCGGAGAGGATGTTAAGAGGACGATCCTGTGTTATCCATATATTGATAGTGGAGCACGTTAAAGATCCCTAGTCTCGACAAAAGGGTTTTGGTCTAAATTAAATCCTTCTTCCTTCCTTCTATGGGGTGGTCATCAGACCGGTCTGGTAAGCGGGTAGGGGGGGGGTTATCTACCCTGCCAAAAAAACCACATAAAACCTCATAAAAAACACACCTGAATTTTATCAGTTTTTATAAGGTCTATGAGCTTTTGTGAGGCAAAATTTTAGGATTATAAAAGTTTTCAAGAATTTATGAGGTATGACTTTGATTTTGGTAAGAATTTATGTGGTTTCATATGTGTGTTTTTATCTAATCCTATAATCAGTCAGGCTTGTAAGTGCAGACATTTTTTTAAACATATTTTATGGTTTTATAAAAGCACGATTTTCTAAGAGATTTTATAATCAAATCGATACATCAACTTTTATGGGTTTCTATAATTACATTCTTTTTCTTTTATGATGTATAATATTATGGGATTACATAAATCTATGATATTATAGTTTTTTGACAGATTTTATAGTCAAACCAACTCATAAAATTTTATAGGTTTCTATGATTACACCTTTGATTTTTTATACCTAATGCTTTAGGAGTTGGTAGAAACAATTCCAAAAGTCTTTAAATAGATTTTATAGTCAGACAAACTTACAACATTTTGTAGATTTTTATGTGTCCACCCTGCCAATTAAATCTCATAAAAAACACACCTGATTTTTATCAGTTTTTTCGATCACCTGAAAAGTAATGAAAACAAGCTATACTTAGTATACGTACTTACTTCTACAAAAAAATATTTTTTGACTCACGATCCCATCTGATCAAAAATTCATAATCCCCCTCCTTAAAAACCAATTTTGATTGAAATCAAACAAACTAAATCCTTTTCCCCCTCCACTTCCCTCGTTAGAGGGAGGGAGGTACCTGAGAATACCATATTATTTTCACCGGAACTATATACGTATAACAAATTTTCTCGTTTGTTACATATATGGGCGAATTTTCGTTAAATGTACATTTGCTGTCCCCAGCTAATTTTATTTTTGACTTTTATTAATCACTTTGATATTTACTATATATAAATACTTCCTTCCTTTGAGGATCCGGCATAATTTTTTAAATGTTTACGTCGAGTTTCAAAATATGGCAAAAAAACTAGGTGCAATGTCCTGTTACCTACTGTAAATTTGCAACACCTTTTGGTGGTAAATTCTGTTGGCCGATATCTGCTGATTGCCATACAATTCCAGCCGAGGAGGCCAGTTTTTTATTTGCAGGAGTGTAATTT
Organism: Oxystoma pomonae; assembly: GCA_963921995.1. Taxonomy (NCBI): domain Eukaryota; kingdom Metazoa; phylum Arthropoda; class Insecta; order Coleoptera; family Brentidae; genus Oxystoma; species Oxystoma pomonae. The sequence goes on along the minus strand of OY998171.1, from coordinate 45,577,757 downwards.
TTGACTTGTCATTACGCTAACGCATGGTCATCATCATAACGTTTCTGCCAAATAAAAATATATTCTTTTTATAATCATAATCACAAATTCGTTTTAAAAAATATTAAAAAATGCTTTAAGAAAGTAGGAAAAGATATTTTAGATAAATATTTAGCATAAAATTTATTAAAAATAATAAAACATTCTTGCATTGTTTGTAGCAGTGTTACAGTTTGTTCCTCCTAATCATCTGTTTTATTTTTGAAATTACAAGCCATCATTTAATAGTATTTCTGAAAAACATTGTTTGCAATAGACAAAATTAGTGGATCATAAAAGTCTCAGGAAGATGCGTTATGAGAAAGACAATGTTTTCTTTCTTCCTTATATTCCTTCCTGATTTCAGATTAACCTTATGAGTATTACTTCCAAAAAGTTAATTTTTGTAATGTATGAACTTCTAGAATTCTTTTGCGGTCTATTACACTGTTCACAAAGACTAAAAAAATCGACGAAATTGACCTGTCTGGACAAAACCATATCCCAAAATGTACATTTAGTCGATAATTATACTATTACAGTAGTTCCCTCATGCGTAATTTGAATATCTTATTCATTCACTGATATGTACAGGGTGTCTTTATAAATGTACCTCCTCTTAACTTTTCTGCTGTTTGCTGACACAGAAAGATGAAACAAAATCTAAATTAATTTAGATCATTACTCATTTTTATCAGGAAATTTATTTTGACAGCTGTTACTAGGTATGTCCCATGTTCGGTGGTATCTCGTAGGGCAACATAAATGCTTTTTTTAACAGGTTCACGACCGGTCCCAAATTTGAATCATTTACTCCCAGGCCAGACCAATTTTTTCAGATTTAGATAAAAGAGGGTTAAAAAGTAACTTTTGGGTTTTAATAGTGTCCAAAAAAAGTTCTAAACTAAACAAAAACCTGTACACCAAATTGGTACACGCCGACTGATTTAATCTAAAACTCAGTTAAGTTTTTATCACAGACCATGTGTACCATTTTGTGCATATAACTATTATACCAAGTGAGTAACCTATTAGAATATTTTGGAAACTATACAATGGAAACTTTTCAAACTTTCTATTCTAACATAAGTCCATGTAAACTATCTTTATGAAATACTTTCATATTTGCGGTGTTGCCATTTGCAGGAAAACTTGGGAACAACTTTCTTATTTTAAATTGAACACCCTGTATATTTTGGCATTTTTGGATTCTACAAAATATTTTAGGTTCATTTTATGTATAGTGTCCTATACCTATGTTCAACTGTTTTTAAAATATGGACAGGTGAAAATTGGCATTTTTTAACTTTGACAGCCCTTAACATCGAAACGATTAAGGATAGAGCAAAACGGTTTTTACTATCTTGGTTCTTCACAAGTTATGATTTTTTTTAACTAGCCCCTGTATACAACCTGTTAACGTTTTACCAACAAAATAATAAGGAAGTCCATGTGTGGTTCCTCGGGAACCCATATTCGTTGATCACCTATTTTATTTTGGTCAGGAAATGCCTTTTTGAGAGTACCCAATATACCCCGCACTCTAACATACTAAAATTTCGACAAATTTCACCGAAATAATTTTTCAATGTATTTCGTGCGGGGTTATTTTTGTTATAAATATCGCTTCCTTATTAAATCTTGTGGAAACCCGTGCTTGTTAAACTTTGTTAAAACTCTTCGAAAAAACTCTTAGAAATAAAAAATTAAGCTCAAATTTAAATTCTTATAGAATCTTTTAAACGCTTGCATATTTTGAGAAGTCAAAAAACTATTATAGACTGATTCTTATAAAACCTCGTCAGCTTTTACGAGCCACAATCTTTCCTGTATAGAATTTTTTAGACCTTAAAAAATCTCATAAAATAGAATGAAAATTTGATAAGTTTTGACGAGTTTAAATGCGGTTTTTTTGGCAGCGCAAGGCCATTTTTTGTTTCCCAGAGGTCAGATTAAATGCACTGTATCTGCGCCCCAAGCAGAGTTGGAATATCAACATTAACTGAAAACAGAAAACCGATCGATGTGTACCAATATGGGGTAACGTAAAAAAAAAGTTAAGGGTGACCAGTGAAACCACTGATAAGCCCACGCTGGTTGCCCAGGGCGAAACTTTGGTTCCTTTGTGTGTTCTTTGTGGGATGCTCATCCAAGTTTGAATTTTCGTTCTTTCCACCCAAGATCTTTTGTTTTTTATGGGGTAACGTGATAATGGAACATTCTATGTATTATTTAATTTTCAGGTTTTACAAAAAAATTTACGTCATTAACCAATAGATATGTCATTGATAGTTTGGGAGATATTTGCACTTACGAATCTTCGAAATAAATAATAAAAATTTAAAGTTGGCGTTGGAATTTTTAAATTAGCATAAATTATTTTTTATCGATTCTATTTTAAAACCGAGGTTAAAACAAACCTATACTTAGCTCTATCATTGATCCTAGTATTTAAACATTCCAAGGCTTTGAATTTTCATGATTAATTTGTGAAATTCTTAGGTAGGGTAATTATATTTTTCAGGAGAAAAAGGACCCGAAATTCCGGACAACGTCAAACAATAGAAAAAATCCGGCCTTATAACAGGCTTATCCAACTCATTATTCAGTGGCGCACCAAGGGAGGGGAGGGGTTGGGGGGTTAAACCTCCAACCCTGGAGAAGCATGGTTATGGTCACATTTTTCCTTTAAATTAAGTCTTTTTCTGGGTGCGGCACTGCATTATTATGCTTGTAACATAAAAATACAAAATACGAAAAAGAAAAAAAAAAGAGAAATACACCCTTTCATTTCTATGCGGCCATCTAAATTCCATACTATTACTAAATTCCATACTATACTTAATTCCATAATTTCTGATACTGCGTGCTTGGCCTACTATTAGTCTTCCACGACCAGCTAAATTCCGGACCCGGTTTCTTTTTCCGGCCGGACGCAGTGTAAACGCCATGTCAGAATTTTTGGAAAAATTCGGTTTTTCGGTAAACCGGTTATGTTTGCACTCATTTTAACTACCCGGTTATAACTAACCGATAGAAAACACCGGGTATTCCGGTTAATCGGTTTTTCGGTTATTTTAAAAAAAATAAAAGTGATTATAATTAAAAGCACCGGTTATTCAGGTTAAACGAATTTTCGGTTATTTTTTTTTTTAATAACAGAATCATGAATTTATAATGATGAATAACATAAACATAAACGGGTGATTTACGCCTTCCGCAAATTAATAATGATGATTGATTCTTTCTTACTCGTTAGAAAATTTCATCCAAATCGGTTCAGCAGTTCTGACTTAGTTGGGGACAAACATACATACACATTTATACAGGGTTCCTAAGCAAATCCTTAGGGGGCCAAGCAGCCATGTATAAGACGCAGACAAACGGAAAAGCACATTAGGCAGAAAAGGATGGGCATGGGGCGATGTTGTCACTACATCTTACACGTAGTAAATCCATTCCAGGTTGTTGTTTTCTAATGTTTTCCATTTTCATACCTTTAGGACTGGAGTAAAAATTGTTTTTGCTCGACTTTAATACCAAACTGATGAAAGATATCGTAAAAAAATATATTTTTCGGCTTTCCATTTTGTAACCATTGTCCTTACGCACTGTTTACAGGCTGGGGACTGAGATACATGCAAATGCCTAACCTAAAGCGTTCATACACGGCCGGAGAAATCGACTGAGATATTTCCGTAGAATCTTTATCAAGCAAATAGGACGGGTTGACGCCTTCGAACGTCCAACCCGGGTTTTGCACTTTGATTCGAAATCAAAAAGGAGGAACAGTCAGATGTGGGGCCGTGCACAAATTACGTAAAGGTGATTTTACCAATTTTTGACCCACTCCCTATGTAATGTTTTGTAACGGTTTGGCACGCCACTCCCCTAATGTTATGTAACGATTTCAAGACCACTACCCCCCCCCAAAAAAAAAACTTTTCACTTATTTTCATTCCAAATTTTCTTAGTTTCACACAAATGCAAACGCTGTCGAAAACCCCCCTCCCCCCTACGTAACGTTTTGTAACCCCCCTCCCCCCTATGACCATTACGTAATTTGTGCACGGCCCCTGTAGTCCCAGTGGAGGAGGGCGAGAAAATTGATATTTTTTTCTTAAAAATTATACTCTTTAGACCTATTTCTTTGCGTTCCCGAAATTACGTAATTTTTGAAAAAAAAATTGTAAGCGGCGCCATTTCTATTTCGTGCTTTGTTTTTCTAATATTTTTGCGTTCGGCTAATTTTTGCCTGCGGCGCCCTTTATCTTCTCACTCGAACCAAGATCCCCCATTTAGGAAAACTGATCCCGTCTCTGTTTTTAATTTTTTTCGAATAAAAGTAGAGTATGACCATGGGGGAAATAATTTTTTCTACGGTATGACGAAAATTTCGAGAAAGTTGAAGAAAAAAATTAAAAAAGTGGCAGAGCTCAAGTTTTCCGTAAAAAAAAACGTTTTTTGTAAAGAAACAGAGCAAAATAAATCTTTTCACCCCTTTTTGGGTGTTACAAATATTGGCAGCCCCTTATTTTTCGCTTTTACCCTCCCGCTAGTTTTCAAGAATTGGTTCGCTACATGTTTCGAACACCTCGAAAATATCAAATGTAGTGTAGGGCCAGCTTTATTTAAAATCAATAATATCGCAAGCAAAAAGTTCTGCAGGAAAAACAGCGCCGTTTATTGATTTCTTTGGCTGCTAGTGCTAGCTGCATGGTTTGGCCGTTTCCGGATAGAGGTCACTAGTAGAACAGAATGGAAAGAAATTTAATTAAAAGCGAAGATATTTCTTTCTAATGTTAACAACCTCACGAGTTTATTGCTCAGTATCGTAAAAAATGGACCCTGCCGCCTCCTTTAAGCAAGAAAAAGCTGTGGTTTGGACCTGAAAACATCTAATTTTTAATTAGATTAGATGTTCAAATCTGTCCCCTTCTTGAGCCTCACAATATCCCAATCTATTGTAAAACTCTTGGCGCGTAGCAGCCAACATTTCAGGGGTGATAGAGTTGCCCGCCTCCAAAATTTTCTCCCTCAACTCCTGTATAGTCGTAGGCCGTAAGTGAGGGTGTTGGAAAATTTTGTCGTGCCAACAACCCCATAGGAAAAAGTCATTTGGCGCAAGATCTGGTGATCGAGGAGGCCATCGGATATTTCCATACGTGGAAATAATTCTATCACCAAATACCTGACGAAGGTAATTTGTAGCCTGGCGTGAATTGTGGGATGAACAGCCATCTTGCTGAAACCACAATTCGTCCAAATTTATGTTGAGTTCCCTCAACCGCAGTAAAACCTGGTGTTGGAGAAGATTAACATATTTTTGGCTATTCAAATTCCCTTCAATGAAAAAGGGTCCAATAATAATCCAATAACAATATTGCTCCAACCATTTAATTTTTGAGGATGTTGCGTTCTAACACTTGCGTGCAGATGTTTATTTTCGCAGGACCAATAGCGGCTATTTTGTGGATTGTGAGAGCTATGAAGTTCAAATGTCTTCTCGTCACTAAACAAACCTTTTGATAAGGAAATTTTCGTTCCTGTCACATTTATCCCTCATAACCTCACACTATTCTAACCGGCGAAAATAATCACCTGGTTGCAATTCCTGCGACTTCCCAATCTTAAACGAGGTTAAAGTGTTTAATCCATACCGAACGCACGTGTTTAAAATCAACTGCGGAAAGTTATCGTTTTTTATCAAAAGTCTTGGACGAAAAATAGTGAATTTTATACCATCACACAGATAAAAGTGCAAAGAAGATTTATAGATAACTTTCGTTGCTGTTCGTTAAAGTACTATAAAGTAATTTCGTAATTGAAAGTATAGTCAAAATTCTAATTTATCGGTGTGAACGAATTTTCTAATAAATTTTAATAAATTGAAGGTCGCACTCGGGAAGGAGTCATAAGCCGGGCAACGGGCGATTTGCTTTTTCGTGGGTGTATTAAAAATTAAAAATAAAATCTAAACAAAACAATGTCAACGACCTGTGAAATCATAGCTCACCCGGATTGCGTAAAAAGTCAGGCGGTGGATGCTGAAAGGTGGGAGTGCAAAATATGCACAAAACTTTCCGTAAAAGAGTTGCTATTGGAGATTAAAAAGTTAGCGGGAAAGCTAGACAACATGGAAAAACAAATGCGAAATTCCATTGAGGCTCTCAACGGTTTACTAGACGAAAACAACAAGCTCATCAAAAATCAAGATGAGCGATTAAAACAGTGTTTCAGCTCTATAGAAACACTAACAGCTGAGTGTAGTAAGTTTAAAGAGGAAAATAATTTACTTAAAAAATTACTCAATAACCAAGAACAGCACACAAGGCTGAATGCTGTCGAATTCGAAGGCATTCCTGAGGTAAGAGAGGAGAACGTGGTAAGTACCGTTGGTAAGCTTGCCCGCTCCCTGAACGTTGAGCTGTCAGAGGATTAGATCGACAGCTGTTACAGGGTGGATAGATTCAAGAACTCAAAAAAAGAGAGAAATGGTCCAAAATCAATTTTTGTACGATTTGTATCTCGTGCAAAAAAAGACCAAGTAATGAAAGCAAAAAGTACAAAAAGGACCCTAAATATCAATTTTTTCTATCCAGAAATTAAAGGGGTTGAAGGTCAAGAACCGGTGTACATAAATAACTCGCTGACTGGTTCCAATAGGGTTCTCTTCGCTAAATGTCGTGAATTTAAAAAATCTAACGCAATAAAATTTTTGTGGATAAAAAATGGAAAAATTTTGATGCGAAAGTCTGAAAACTCCAGAGTTTATATTATTGAAAAAGAATCAAACTTAAATGATGTCCACTAATGAAAATTGTTTTAAGTTAAATGTTGTGTATCAAAATTGTCAAGGGCTCAACACTAAAATACAAAATTTTAAATTGACTCTGAGTTGTTCTGACTACGATGTCATCGTTTTGACGGAGACATGGCTCTCCCCAGGCGTTTACGTGTACAGAAAAGATAGAAACTTACAAAGGTCAAACAAGCAGACCGGTGGGGGGGTCCTTGTTGCCGTCAAAACTCAGTTCGACTCACAACTTTTATCGAACTCATGTAATGAAGCCAACATTGAGGACATTTGGCTAAAAATTACTATTTGTTCACAAGTAATTTATTTTTATGCAGTGTATATTCCACCAAAAATGACTTGCGCAACTTATCAAAGTGTGTTTGAAAGTATCGAGCTTAGTGTGGTGGAATTGGGTCTGGATGGGCGCTTTGTTTTTGTAGGAGACTTTAATATACCAGTGGTGGTCCACATTAACGAAAGCATTAATTTAACACAAATTGAAAACATGTATATGCAATTTATACATTTTCTAGGAGTAAACCAATTCAATAATATATTAAATAACTTAAATAGAATTCTAGATTTGGTAATTAGTAATTGTGACATAGACTTGGTGGAGGAGCACGCCGATCACCCTCCTTTATTTTTTCAAATAAAATTTTTGTCAGCGTTAAATAAACCAATTAAAACATTCAGTGCCCAGTATAACTATAAAAAAGCAGATTTTGTAAAACTTTATCATATATTAAATCAGGTAAACTGGGTCGAATTAACGCTACCTAATGACGTTAATATCGTCACAAAAACGTTTTATAAAATACTTTATGGGGTCATCGATCGGTGTGTTCCTCTTGCCAGGCAAAAATTCAGAATGTACCCACCCTGGTACACAAAAGAGATTATACTTGACATACAAAAAAAAGATAAAAGCAGAAAAAACTTTAAAAAATTTAATCGAGAGTATTATCTCCAAACTTTCCTTTACCTACGGTCAAAAATAAAAAGGGACGTTAAAGCAGCACATGCGCAATACATTCAGCGCGTTGAGCATAGTGTTCGGGCTGACTCGGCGGAGTTCTGGCGGTTTGCTAAAAACACACGCTCGGGCTCTAAAGGTTTGCCTGGATCTATGCTGTTTGAACGGGAACAGACTGACGGGAATGTTCAAATAGCCAATAAATTTGCAGACTATTTTAAGTGTGTATACGAGTACTAAATTATCATACAACACTGATTTTAGCAATAACTTAATGTTCACTAATAAAATTTTAAAAATTGATTCCGTGTCCGATAAAGCCACAAAAAAGATGAAACCTAAAAAGTCAGTGGGCCCGGACAAAATCCCTCCTTACATATTTAAGGCTTGTATTCATCAGCTTCTGCAACCATTGAAAATAATTTTTAATCTAATCTTAAAAACTAAAGAGTACCCAACTGTGTGGAAAAAGTCCAAAGTTTGTCCTATTTTCAAGAATGGAAAAAAATCAGAGAATAATAATTATAGACCTGTGGCAATCATTTGTGCTCCAAGTAAAATGTTTGAATCTATCCTGTATAAATATATTTTTTCCCACATTTCAGAAGTAATAGATCAGAACCAACATGGTTTCATGCCAGGAAGATCGACAGAGACAAACTTAACAAGTTTTTTGCATAAAATAAGTGAATCCATAGATAACAATAAACAAGTAGACGTTATATTTACAGATTTCTCGAAAGCGTTTGATCGAGTTGATCACGTCGTTTTCTTAAGAAAATTGGATGCCTTTGGTGTCTCTGTCGATCTTCTAAAGATATGTGCATCTTACTTAGAAGAAAGATTAATGTTTGTTGTGGTTAATGGTGTAGAGTCTTATGAGTTTGTTCCATTTTCAGGCGTTCCGCAGGGATCAAATCTGGGTCCACTGTTCTTTCTCTGTTTAATTAATGATCTGCCTGCTGTTCTTGACAGTTCTGAGTGCTAATTATTTGCAGATGACTTTAAATTTTATAGAATTATTGAGAGTATAGAGGACTGTCATCTACTCCAGGAGGATATAAACAGAGCACAAAATTGGGCTGTTGAAAATAAGTTATCGTTCAATGTGCAAAAATGCTTTAAAATCACATTTACAAGAAAAAAAAATCCAATAAATTATGAATATCATCTTAACAATATTATACTAACAACAAAAAATGAAATTAAAGATCTAGGCGTTACTTTAGACGTAAAAATTAGTTTTGAAACGCACATTAGCAACATAACGAAAAGAGCGTATGTAATGTTAGGCTTTATTCTTCGAAACGGATCGAACTTCACACAAATAAAAACTTTTGAAACTTTGTACAACAAACTGGTGAGAAGCATAATTGAATATTCCTCGTTTGTCTGGTCCCCCTTTTACTACAAATATATTGAAGAACTCGAAAAAATTCAAAAGAAATTTTTACGCTTTTTGTACTACAAAAAGTACGGTACATATCTTTGATATACCGTATCAAACTTTACTTCAAGAGTTTCATTACGAAACACTAGAAACAAGACGGAAAAAGTGTGCACTAACGTTCTTTTTTAAACTAATTCACTATAAAATTGACTGCTCTTATCTCCTAGGTAATATTAGTTTTAACTTTAACCTTATTTCACGAATAGAAGTAACATTTTTTACTTAAATAGGCCTCGTACTAATGTTGGTGTTAACTCTCCATTATAACAAATGTGCAACTTAGCAAACAATGTAAAACATGAAACGGACATATTTAAATTCACTTCCATTAACTCATTTAAGAACCATGTTAAAAAAATTAAGATTTAATACCTTCAATACAAAAATGTAGTACAAATCTAATTTTTCTTTGACTTTTCTTTTTTAGTATATTTTTTTTTACTTTGACTTTTGTTTCACTCTTAATTAGTTTCTATAAGGTAGTTCCAACTAAAAAGTGATTTTTTTTGCAATTATGTGCGGTACACTTAGATAATATTTCTGTTTGTAATCTGTTATTGGGCTGTGAAGTCTGTTGATTGCAAATAAATAAATAAATAACTTGTAGCTGTACTTTTTTAGGATCCATTGGCAAGTACTGTTGGGAATATCCAGTGCCTCCGCAATCGGTTTCGTCGAACATGGTTCATGTGCCTCAACGTAAGCGCATACCATTTCGTCTCGTTCCACCCTGTGTGGAAGAACGGGATGTTCTGGTATTTCGCCGTCGTGGTAACACTTTCTACAACCATTTATGCACCCGTACCTTTCAAAACGATGATAAATGTTGTAGACAGTTTGAGCCACAGGAACCGGTCGATCTGGAAATGCAAAAACAAAAAGCCCAATGACCTCGTCCGCACTGTCACTTTTGATGTAGTTTTTAATAATAAAAATATTTTCTTCTCGAGTATACGGCATTTTAAAAACACAAAAGGGTCATTCCATATCAAATCAACCAAAAAATCACAAAAATTTTACGCGACCAATTCCAATTTTGATGATTTTTGGTATATATTTTCTTCTTACCATAAAAAAAAATTCGTAGTTTTTTTTTTTTAATTTTTCAAAATAAAAAAGTCAGCATTTTGACCTTAACAAGAATGTACAAAACTAGCAATATCTCGAGAACCACTTACACTAGGAAAGTAATAAATGACTCATTTTAAAGTCATTTTGAAGCTCTTTTTTATGAAATATCACAACATAATTTTAACAAAAAAAGAAATTAAAAACAAAAAATTGAAAAATTCAAAAAGGCCATTTTTAATTTTTTTGAAAAAAATATATAATTTTGGTCAAAGTGTTACTTAATTATCCACAAAATTTTATGATGGAGAAATGATGGGTTCAATGTCAAAAAAAATATCAAAAATATTAAGTACATTAAAAATCATGCATTTAAAAAAATAAACATATTTTAGGAGCACCAATAGTGCACTGGATATTAAAATAAATAAATTTGTTGGATGGATACAGGTTTTAAAAAATACCCAGAGGCTTTATCTACAAATTATTTTATTTTAAACTCGCAAAAGAAATAAACAAACTTTTCTACTTCGTTGATAAAAATTAGACAGAAAACACTAAGACTAACTATATACCTTAAATTTATTTTTTTAACTTTCTTTTAAGAATTTCTGATGAATCTGACATTTCTTTTTTGCTGACATTGTAAGTTCTGCCAGTAGCAGTGTTGGGTTCAACTTTTTTTATAAGACTTTCTGGTTTAATAATTAAAATATCTTGAGGTGTTGGGTAAAAAAATGATGAGGCAGGTCCTCGTGGATGAAGAAAGCTTACTTTCAGTTCTCCGCTCTCATTATTTTTCCCCAAGACACAAGCCAGCCACCAAGCACTGTCATATTCTACAGTGACAAACCCTGACTCGATATTTTGCAAAATAATGCTTCCACCTTTAAAAAGATAATGTGTTTCGACCTCTAAGCATGTAGAAAACTGTTTTGCCAAAAACGTGCTTTCTGTAAGAGGAATTACAGCATGAATTTTTTGTGTCCCCGGTATTGTTAAGACTTCCGCAAATCTTTTATTCAAAATTATTTCATGATTTGTATAATCTGCTTCTGTGCAATATTTAAAATCAATGCCAGATATGTTTTCTTCACACCAAGTAAAGAATTGTAGAGGTGTCATTATTTGATTGTCGTAGGGCCTCTGCAAACTGGCTTTGGCAGCAAGTCTTTTAACAGTTCCTCCCAAGCCATCGCAGGCACTTTTGCCATGCGAGGTGGCAAAATAATGCCACTCTGCTTCAACACCAAAATCTTTTTTATGCAGGCATATATTCAGAAAATTCTTTTTGTTTTTGTACTGCGCAGCACATCCATCCGAAAAATAAAAAATTTTGTTAAGTCCTGGTATTTTGATTTTTAAATCAGGCATTAATTTTTTTAAAAATAAATGAAATGCAATTGTATTATGTGTCAAGCTTTCCGAAATAAACACATAATTCAGGTTGTGCAGTTTACCATCACTTAGAAAATAAATGGCAAAAGGGTGGAGGGTTGCCTGGCTGTTATTCCAATGATAAGACTGGACTTCATCTTGCATAACAAAGGAATAATTTTCCGCAAAGTCGCAAGTGATCAAAGACTCTCCAGGTTTAAGGTTAATTTTTATTTCATTGTATCTATCTTTTTGCATTTTTGCAATAAAAGAATGTGATTTAAGTTTTACAAGATCATCAGTAAATTCCTGGACAAAATCATCACTTTTCTTAACAACGGTTTCCATAGTACACCTATCTACTGAGACCCACTTTTTAAATGAGACCTCATCAATTAATTCTTCCTCAAATTTTTCTATTAACGTATTTTTAAACTGTTCTACTCCAGGACATTGCTTGCATCTATTGCTTAAAAAACAGTCCACTGAAGGTGGATTACACATTAGTTTATAAAGGCAATCATGATAAGATATTGCAAGAGGCCTGTTATTTTCATCATATAGCTTATTTAATTTGGAGCCATTGAGCATTAGTTTTATATTTTGATGTATAGTACATACACATACAGTATGAGTCCCACTTTTTCCTGCCAGTATACAGTTTTTGGGTCGCAGTTCACAAAATTTTGAAAACCCAATTTTTTCATTGGGGTACTCAGTTTTAAACAATGCATAAATTTCTTTTAAATTAGCTAAGACTAATTTTTTTTGTACATATTCTTTTTCAGCTCCATATTTTCTGATAACAACATAATCTTTTTTACGTGGCATGGTCCTGCTAATGTCATCCCTTTGGTAAAAATCTACCACTATTTGGGCCACTCTATCACTAAGGGTCTTTCCCGGTTTGGGGTTAGGAGAACATAATATCCCATTGTCCTTAACTAACTGTTTTACAGCTCTGGCCAAATATTGAGAAACTCCAAATTCTTCTTCAATCTTCTTTCTACTCCAACTTTGAGGTAAACATGATAAAACTAGTATTTTCTCACTCCTCTTTTCGGTTTTTAAAAATTTGTCCTTTAACTGCTTAATCATTTCACTTTCGTCACTCTGGCATTCCTTTACTAGCGTTGAATCTGATTCCTTTGTAAATGCTTTCGCAATTGTATGCTGTACAATATCAATTTTTTCTTTGTATACATTTTTTCTTTTAATCGGCGACACACCAAGAAGCTCCAATGACTTGTTTAAAAGAGTAAATGATTCAGCAGGATCTTGAAAATCTGGATCATTTTCTGGAACTTGACTGGGTCTAAAAAAATTTAAAAAGTTAGTTTTTTATAAGAACTTAAAAAGGGGGTAACAGCTGACCCAAAATGTGTACATAATGCCAAGAAATTTGTACATAATGTCTGTATTCTCAAAATTCCATGCAAAATAATGCCATGCAAAATAATGCCATGAGATTTTTCCACTCCGTACTTGACGCAATTGGTTTAGTTTATTAATTTTATATTAAAAAATACTATTTGTTACTTACCCTGCCTCATCTTCTTCAGATGCCTTAAACTCCTTTGAAAGCTTTAGTCTACAACCATCACAGATTTTCATTCCCATTTTGACATTTTTGTAACTGCACATCCACTTGGTCACATTTCTTAATTTCCCAAAATGCTTGATTTTTAACTCTAGTGGATCACAGCACTTTACTTTATATTTAGTCCATCCACTTGCCTCACCCATAGTTGAAACTTTTAAAATTACACAGAGATGACTTCTGATAAACCTTCAGTCGAACTATTATGTATCGATTATTTGGAGCTGTATCAGGAAGATACTTGCCAAAAATTTAAAATCAATTTATGCAGGAATTTTCATGTCAGCAAATCCCCACAATGTACCTAAACAGACCAATAAAATGAAGGAGGTGTGTCCTTAATGTTAAACAGGAATAAACAGGCAGTATTTCACAAAAGTATTGGCAGGTTTATACAGGCATATTTTCCTAAGAATTGGAACATCCAATAGTACGTCTCCGGTGGAAAAGAGGTTTTGTAAGTAAATATTACAATGGGGGGCAATGTTAATCTGATTATTGATACAGAATGAAACGTAGGATATAATTTTTTATTAAATAAAATATTGTTAAATATTTTTATAATATCGCTTTAAACCCCATTATATTCTTCTAATTACCAAAATGCATTGTCTATTTATAGGCGATTTTTCATGCATGTGACATTTTTAATAAATTTTTTCACATTGAACCCATGATTTGTCCATCTCAAAATTTTGTGAATAGTTTAATAACACTTTAAAGAAAATAATATAATTTTTTGAAAAAAATTAAAAATGGCCTTTTTGAAATTTTTCAAAAAAAAAAAATCAAAAATTTTTTTTTTTATTTTTTTTTTCAATATATGTTATGCAATATTCTCATATGAAAGGTCTTTATAAGAGCTTTAAAATGAACCTTCACCTACTTTTCTATTATAAGTGGTTCTTTGGATATTCCTAATTTTGTGCGCACATGTTAAGGACAAATAAGTGACTTTTTCGATTTTCAAAAATTAATTCAAATAAACAAATGGTCAAAAAAGTCTGAAATTTTGGATTTTCCAGTTTTTTGGTAGGAAAAACATGTATACTAAAAATCATCAACATCGGAGATGGTGTGGTAAAATACCCTGGTTGACTTGATATGGACTGACCCAAAATTTACTAAACTGAAGCGACTCGAAAGGAAATAAAAATGCAATGCCTGTGAATCCCCGATCATCTCATGGTGTGGCCGCCATCTAGCGGAATTTGCAGACATCTTGTCAACGGTTATTATTGCAACTATGACAATGAAAGAGTGGCGACAATATACTTGTTTCTTTTGTGCGCGCAGAACTTTCTATGCCATTTCTGTTTGATTTATTGAAATCCTATCTATCCCTAAGGAAAATCTTAGGAACCCTGTATATATATGAGTAGGATTTATTCTCCAACACTTTGAACACTGTTAAGGTATTGATTTACACTTTTAAAGAAGCTACCTTTTGCATGAATGTTAATATAATTTTGCTAATTTTTAAAAAATCAGAAAGCTATTAACTTGCTTAGTTATTTTAAATAACGCACAGCTCGTTTTCGGGTTGGGAATGGCGCTGGTAAATGATCATATTTTTATAATGACTCACGTACGGCACTGATCATATAGTGACTTATGTCGTATGTTTTCGTACGCCACTGATTTTGTAAACTTTCCTTTTATTTTTGAAAAATTATTGCAGTTTTCGTTTAATTTTTATAAAATTTTGCCGTTTTGGCACCATTTTTCCGTTATAATGACTCACCTACGGTACTGATAATATAGTCACACATGTCATTTTGCGTATTTTTTCCTGATCTTTACGTACGCCACTAATTTTGTTAATTTTACTTTTATTTTTGAAAAAGCTTTATTTTAATATTTATAGCATTTTGCCGTTTTCCCACCATTTTTACGTTATAATGACTCACGTACGGCACTGATCATATAGTAATACATGTCGTTTTGCGTATTTTTTCTCTATCTTTAAAACGAAATTACTCCCAATATCATGGCATATGTATTTTAGAAAATATTTAAAAAATTATTGAGTTCATGGTTTTTTTCTTTGGAATTAGGCACGTTTTGACAAACATTAAGTAAACTACGTCAGCGCCATCTACAAACCGGCTCAAACTTTTGACTGATTCTTATGTAAAAAAATTCAACAAAGCGAACTGTGAAGTTTTCTTATCACATTAGAGCTCGCCGTTTTTGAGATATAACGATTTTTGCAAAAATGTAATTTTTTGAAAAAACATTTTTTTGAGTGTTTTTGGATGTTTTGCCCTCAAACTCAAAAACGTTGTCTCCTATAGTACCGCAAAACTTATGTAAAAAATATTTTGGACCTTTCTCAAGAGAATAGCAGTTCAGGAACCGTCAAAAAATGTATGGGCAAAACCGCTCGATCGAGTATTTTTGCCTGCAACCGTTTTACATAATTTTCGAAAAATTCTCAAAACTCAAAAACTAAAAACTAATCTCAAAAACCAACTATACAGTCATCGAGCACACATTTCGCCATATGACTGTACAAAATTTGGTACAAATCGGTTGACTACTTCTCGAGTAATGATTTAATATATTTTAAAAAACGGCAGAAATTTCGTAAAATTTACACCTTTTTGAAAAATGGGGCCGGCGGAGCTTCAGAAAAGTCTCAAAATAAAATACTTGTCTTTCTCAGATTCTGCCCATTTTCAATAGGTTTCGTCTCCTACACTTGAGCCGTAATACCTGCAAAATTTGAAAACGATTGGTCAACTTCCTGGACACTTAGAGCGGAATATCGGAGGTACACCTTAACCTTTGACACTTTTTCCCATTTCTACCCCACTTGCAGTTTTCCGTTGAAAATCAATAGGCTTCATCCCCCGCTAGTGCTAGACAGTCGTGCCAAGTTTCATCGCTCTAGGCCAATCTGTTGTCAAGTTATGGCGAAACAGGGCCGCGCGCGTCGTCGAGGGGGAGCTAGTAAGTAAGCTAGTTGTTGATTTATGCACTTTAAAAGCATAAATCAATAAAAATGTTAATAAAAGCAATTTTTTATTGAAAAAAACTTACAAAAACTTAATCTACCCAGTAAGATTTCGGAACTTTGTTCATAAAGACCCTTATCGAAAATCGAATACGAATTAGGGGTCGAGTTGTTTTCGAGTTTCTAATAAATAATATTATTATTTATATGGCTAAATGACCGGTTTTTTTAACAGTTAGACAACTGATAATAACCGGTTAACTGATGGGAAAAAAAACGGTTTTCCGGTTTTAACCACCGGTTATTGACATGTCTACCCTAAATTCCGAATATGTTCGGAGAAATCCGAACGGATTTTAAGTGCAAATATCAAAAAAGCTGTCAATGGCAGATCCAAGGTGTGTAGTATGGTTAGAAAGGTAATTTTTTGTAGAACCTAAAAAATATATAGGATGTTCCATTAAAAAAAAACTCTTTATCTTGGTATAACTTATATTTAGTGATAGCTTTGCTTTATAAAGGGGCATTTAGACTTTGGAGTTTCATCGTAGTTGCGTTGTAGCTATAGTGAATTGTTTTCCATAGATAATGCAGAACGGATTATTTTAATAGATAACAATATCTTTTTTTCCACATTTTTTTTATTGTAATTTACTTTCTAAATGCTTTAAACAAATATCACAGGCCGATGTTTTTGAACTTTTGAAAAGTTACAGAAAGAAAATCCACTGTTTCTAACTAATTTAGGGTTGCTGAGTGCGAATATGATAACCTTTTTCCTTCATTAGCTCGTATTTTTGTGTAACGCATAGTTGCCAATTTTACCATTATTTACTGGGCGCATAAACTATTATCATTTTTGACAGCCAAATAAATACGGAATTAATTTGATAAATACAGCAGTAGAACTAGAATACATTTATTGATGATTATTATTTGTTAAATAAAATCAATTAAAAACTATTTATTAAGTCAGTATAATAGTATTACATAAACAGAATGTGTGCAATATGTACTTCAATAAAAATGCAAAAAAGACCATCAGTTTTACTTCTTTCTTTTATGAAACGACGGATCTTCTCTTTTCACTGACCAGCAGTAGTCTCCCATCATTGCAGAGACTCAACGTCCTTGATATCGAGTTTCCATAGTTCTTATATCCTTATGAAACCGCTCTCCCATCTCATCCCTAACATCTCCAAGATTTTCCGGAAAGAAGTCGAGATGTGAGTGAAGAAAGTGGATTTTCAAGGACATGCGACATCCCAAGGCTTTATATGAGACCAGAAGTTGCTGCACCAGTCCTTCGTAATTTTCGTCTTTATTTTTGCCCAAAAAACCTTTCGTAACATTGACAAAGGCACGCCATGCATCTAACTCCTTTTCATTTAAAGTCTGTTCAAACAATTCATCACGCATCAATTTACGAATATCAGGTCCTATAAAAATTCCTTCCTTTAATTTAGCATCACTTAATTTTGGAAAGAACTGTTTAAGGCAACTAAATCCTGCGCCCTCTTTGTTCATAGCTTTGACAAAATTCTTCATGAGGCCCAACTTAATATGAAGAGAAAGCAGCAGGTTCTTGGCTGGATCTACCAGAGGCTCATACTTGACATTGTTAGTACCGAGCCAGCTATATTCTTTGTAGTTGATATGATTTAGAATTAGGGCGAGATCTTCATACGTTTCTTTCATCGAAATAGAGTGTGCCACAGGAATAGACCGCCTTATGTTCCCATTATGCATTAAAACTGCTTTGAGACTGTACTTTGATGAATCTATGAAAAGACGCCATTCGGATGGATTGTGTTGAATTTGTAACTCGGTCATCAGTCCATTTATGTCCGTGCATACGCAAAGTGAACCTTCCATTTTGTAATATTCTGAAAAAGGTTCATTCCTTTTTCTGTATTGAGTGTAAGTAGTTCCCGGAGCCAGCAAATTCTACTGTTTCAGTCTGGCACCTAAAAGTTGAGCTCTCTCTTTTGAAAGTTGCAAGACTCTAACTAAATCATTTAATTCATTTTGTAGTATAAGGTGAGGTTCATCCTTTAAAAGGAAGGTACTGTCTCTTGTATCGTCAATCTTTCTGTAATATCTATTGTTTCCCAGTTTTTTGGCGGAGTAGGTATCGGTAAAGATTCTTCATGCGGCACTGGTCTTATTGCGGATGGAAAGTTTGGATACTGAATGGCACGTTGTTTCTTCTTATTAGCTCCTATTGTATTTGTCAAACAAAAATAACAGTCGTTATGATGATTGCGAGGCTCTATCCATATCATAGGAATTGCAAAGGGCATGCTTTTTTTACTTCCTTTCAGCCATGTCGTAAGGGTCGCATAACACATTAGGCAGCATACATGAGGAGCTCAGCTTTTGTCTTGATCACCGATTTTGCAGTTGAAATAAAAATAGTATGCTTTCTTGACAACATCATTCATCGGTCTAATCTGTGACTGTACCGCAAATACTCCACAAATGTAACAAAATCGGTCTGGTGAATTTTTACCAACTCTACGAGAAGAACCTATGTTGCAAAAGCGGAAAAACGGCACACAATGTAGACCTAGAGTATCTACTAGGAAGACAACAGCACGAATTAAGAAATCAAAAATAATGAAACACACGTAAAATACTCTTAACTGATCACTTATGTTATGTATTAAAGCGAAACTGACTTTGTCTACTCACGCGACACTGCTGGCGCGGCGCCTTATATATTTACGCGCCTCATATTCTAGAAGGTTCGAGAAAATCCGCGCCATTGTCGCCACATAGACGAGGTGGTCTTACCTGCTCGGACAAAACAATAGCCAATGACAAAGTGCTTAAGGCTTCCCCGCCCCACTACCATTAATTAAACATTGCCAAAACTGTTATTTTGATAGAAACTCAAGCCGATCTTTAAGAATATAGTAAAAATGGCAGCCACGCATAACGTGAAATTACGAGCTAATCGAGCAAAACTGTTATCATTGCCATAATCAGCGATCCAAAATTAGTCAGTGAAAATGGTTCTCCTTTCTGCAACTAAACTGACGTCGGCCTGTGTATTTATTATAATAGACCCTCCTGCTAAATTTTGGATATTAAAATGCTGGTATCCACCAACGCATTTTTTCTCCAATTAACTTTTAATTGCGCGCAGTTTACCAACCCGGCCGATGTTGGGCGATTAAAGCTTAATTGAGCAATTAAGTCGCTGTCATATGCATTTTGTTGGTTATGTTTTCTGTTTATTTTGATTTCCAGTTTGATTTGTTGAATTGTTTTTTTTTTAATATGGAAGATATATTGTATCATGACGATTTGGATGTGTTGGACATAATCAATGATGGAATTCCAAGACGATGGAACGAGAGACCAAATTATTTTGAGACTATGGACAACGGGGGGTTCTTTAGAAGGTTTCGGCAGACTTATGTCACTTTCATAAGCTTCTTTTAAGTTTTTTTTTATTTGTTTCCCCTTTTATTTAAGTGTTGATTAACGTTTGGGTAATTATGCAGTATACAGTTTTCTGCTATTTTTGATTTTTTATGAAAAATTATTTATGGGGGCACCTACTAGGGTCTCTAGGACCCCCCCAAGTCCGCCTGCGCCCGTTGTTTTCTTTTTTTGTTTTTTTTTTAATTTTTTTTGTTCACTAAAACAAACCAATCCAACACAGTCCAACCCAACCCAAAACAATCAAAAAAACACATTACAACCCCCCCCCCGGGCACCCTTTTTTCTCTTTAAAAAAAAAATTGGGCGCAGGCGGATTTGGGGTCCTAGGGACCCTAGTAGGTGCTCCCATAAAGAATTTTTCATAAAAAATCAAAAATGGCAGAAAACTGTATACTGCATAATTACCAACTTTGTAGTTAATAATTTTCATAAAATAAAAAAAAATATAATTAAAACAAAAAAATAATAAATACATTAATAAATCAAAGAACAAATGCAGACAACTATTGCACATAGACATGCCTAAATAAATCACATTGGTCAGTTAGATATTGCATATCACAAAAAACATTGTCTTTCAACAGCAGAAAATACACCTAAATTAGTAACCTCATCAATTAGGATCTTAATAAAAAACAATGGTCCATCTCAACCAATTTTGTTTAAGTTTTTAAAACGGTTTACATGGTTTAACGGTGTTACATATAGGTTTTTTGCTCAAGGACAATAGTAACTTGTTTGGGTTACTTGTCATGACGTCACGGTTACTTTCAGTGACCATGCATAGTTATGACATCATCATCGAAAAACATGAGATTTATAAAAAAAATAATACAAATTAAAAAACCATAAACAATCGGTAAACCACACTTTGAACCTTACATTTTTTAAGTAACCATGTCCCATAGGCAGGTAACATAGTCTGGTTACTCGTGACGTCATGACTTGGATTACTGTACGAAGAAAAATTGAAAACGAGCAACTGGTTTACCTGGTAACTTGTGGTTACTTCGAGGAAAAACTCTTTTTGACAGTGTCAATCACCAGTCATCATAAAAAGTCTACCCTACCTAAAATCTAAAAGTAATGAGAATGAAAAAAAAAATTAAAGATCCTGAAACATTTTAATCTAAAACTTTTAGGTTTTTTTTTTCTCTTTGTAATATGAAAAAAAAAACATTATTAAGAAAACTTCATTGCTGCAACCTTTAAGTCGAGGTCCTATAAAGCTTGATTTTTCTAAATTCATATTTTATTATTTTTCTTCTTTAATTATTATAACTTTAAAACCTCTTTTTTCTTAGAGTGGTTCTGTCACCTAGGGCATAATTTTTGGTGATAACAGTTTCAAAATAAAACTGTCAAAAAATGTAGAATTTAAATAATTTCAGTAAAATTTGGAAGAGCAACATGTTTTTCTTGATATAAAAAATATCTCAACCTTATTAACTACTTTCTTAATTATTAAAAATTAACAAACATCCTAAATAAATCACTTTTAAGCTGAGAAGATTATTACCCAAAGACCTTCTAGGTCGGTGATAACTGGAAAAAAACTTTTTTGACATTGCGTTGTCCTCCTCCTCAAGTAAAAAGCCCCATTGCAGCACCTACCATAATGTCGTTGTTGCAGTAAACAGTGATGTGGTGCCTCAGATAGATTAAATTTTGGCAGTCTTGCTTTATTAAACATTTTTTAAGTAGGTTTTGCAATGGGGCCCTGTCAAGTAATACAAGAGAATAAGTATCCTATTCTAAAACTATAAAAATACTGAAAGTGACTTAAAAAAAATTAAAAAATAAACATAACAAATATTTTCAAACATCTAATCCAGTCACAAGATGGCTAATAGTTTTTCCTCCTGATAATTCTCCCATACATATCATATCACATAAAAATTCACATTAACGAACCGTCTAAACTATTTTTTTTTGTTTGTAACGACTTGTAGGGCTGATAAAATTTAAGGCACTTTTACTTTAACTTAACCCTCTTATCTGAACGCATGTGAGTTACAAAAAGTCACTATGTTGACTTCGTTGCAAAGGATTTATTTTTGAAAAGGCCATTATAGTATTTCATAGTTATATGCACCCAGCATACTGTTCAATGTCTACTTTTGTTTACCACACACTGTGTTAAAAAACAAACTTTAGGCAAATCCACTTTTTTACACTACACGACTGAAAATGAGCAGTTAATTATTGGAAATAATGCTGGCGACAACAAACTGATCAGCTCCAAACAGCACCGATTCGGTCATCCCCGTTTAACTTGAGAGTTTCAGTCGCAACAGCTGGGGAACATATTTTCTGATAGGTTTTAAAAAGAAATAAACAAAAACTGAAAGAAAATTAAAAAGTAAACAGAAAAGATTTTTTTTGACATATCCAGTGTTACCAATAGCTACACACCAAATATGCTGCGTTGCCAGCTTTTTTTTTTTAATCGAGTTACTTAACCCTGATTAGGTAATTATTTCATAAAAAAAGTTGGTGTATAGGTAAACTTGTTTAGCCGCGATTAGCAAGTTAATTCCAATTAGCTAGCCCTGATTAGAGCGTTTAATGGTGGATATGGGCATAACAGTTTCACCTTACATATTTCTTTGGTAACCGAGTAAGTTCCGTTTTTTCTTGATATTTAAATAGCCTAAGTTCAAAAATGCTTTAATTTTAAAATTGATGTTGATAGGATAGCAAAGAAATACAAAATGAAACTTGGGGAGAAAAAGGAGATAAAAGGTGGCAATATTGTGTCTGCATACATATAGACAGTCGATGGTGTGTTCGGTGACATAAGCAATAAATTAACAAGGTATTATAAGCGGATATATAGGTATGCCTAGCGGCGGTGTCTAGTGGGTAATAAAAGTAATACGACCTCCTTATTTATACCTAAAAATTTTTGCTATTTGCTATTTTTATACGCAAAGAAAAAAGAAAATTTAAAGATAACCTATATAATGCATGCAGTATGTATTGCATTTGAGTTACTTTTAAAGAGTTATTATAAACAATTTTCGAAAATTACTAGTTTGACGTAAAAACGGGGTTAGGGGTACTATAGCGCCACTGTGTATTGTAGGTAGGTACCATTATTAATTATTAACTTCGGTTGGTCAGGGGATGGGGACATAACTAAATATAATTCTTTGTTCATTTATTGAAAATATCGACTGTCTGCATTTCCACGAAATAACTCCCATGCTTAAAGCACATAGTACCGAACAGATTAAAGTTGGTGATCTCTGTGTGAGGGTGAGGAATTTTCACTACAACCACGGCTGATAATACGGTATTATAACTTTTCTTAAAGTTATTACTAAATACGATTAAAAAGGTAAATTATTATTTGATATAATTTGTCTATGCAAGCGAAGTAATGCCAAAAGTAAGCGCTTTTTGTCACTTAGAAAAAAGGCCCTAATTTCTTCACAATTAGAATAAACCAAAATGATTGATCAGCGGATCAGATATAAATACAAATTATAGTACCTTGTTAATTTATCGCTAATATCACTGAACACACTATTGACTGTATGTATGTATGCAAATACAAAATTACCACATTTTTTCTTTCCCAGGTTTTATTTTGTTCATCTATGGCACCCAATCAATCCTAATTTTAAAACTAAAGCATTTTTGAACTTATATTGAGAATAAACGGAACTTACTCGGTTAAAAAGAGATATGTAAGGTGGAGCTTTTAACATATTCAAAAATTTTGCAGGAGGGTCTGTTATCACCAATATTTGTAAAACATTAAACAAAGTAAATTATATCAAAAAGTGTGTATCAAAAAATATTGTTAACTATTTATCTGTAAAGTATCCTGTTCTGCATTATCTATGGAAAACAGTTCACTACAGCTACAATGCAACGACGACGACATTACCACAGTCTAACTGCACCTTAAGAAATCAAAAATAAAAAGAAGCAATGTCGAATCGTCTCTCGATACTTTAACTGCTACACGTTTCTATACCATGACGGGTGATATCGCAAACTAAATATTTGATTTCCTTATTTTAGAGAAATTACGTATCAAGCCGATGCCTATTGCCAAACCAGTATTAAAGCCTACATGCAACCAACACGTTCTTATAAAAATTGTGGCTAAGTGAGTGATAAAAAAATAATGAAAAAAATTGGTATCGATTTCTTTATTTTTGCCAGTATTTCGTTAATTAGTGCGAAATGGCACAAAGGTGGGAATAGAAATGGAACAAAGCCGCACATTATCGTTATACTTGGTGACGATATCGTAAGTATTTTTGTATTACTTTTCATGCAAATTTATGTTTGTTTTTTTTTATTATTCAAGGGCCCAGGAGTACGAGTTAAATTAAAAAAGTATTATTTTTGGTGGGTTGCCAGGTGTCCTGATTTTCTAGGACTGTCCCGTTCAGTGGCGTACTGAAGGGGGGGCGGCTCGCCCCGGTTTACAGGGGGCCCGCTTGGGATCTCACATGTACACAATTATCCAAAAACCTACTCTAAGTTATCGCAGGTACGAAAACCGCATAGGTTCTTATAAAATTTGGTGAGTTTTTATGCTGTTTGAAGAGTTTTATAAGATTCTACGAGCCAAACTGTCTTTCTCGTCAAAACTGATAGAAAAAAATCGTACTTCAGGAGATTTTAAAGTTTGTTTCACATACCGCATAGAAAACATATAAAACCCGGTAAAACATTATAAAAAATCTCGTAAAGCTATTCTAAGATATTGAACGCGATTTTTTTGACAGGGATAAGATAAAAGCACCAAGTATACGCATACAGGGGGTGGCCGCTTGCTGGAAAACCGGTAAAAGCCAGAACTCATCATCATTCATGCATAAATAGGTATGAGATACCTAAAATGATAAAAAAAGATATCTGGTATTCCTTTACGCACATCTCTCTCTCAGTCTGTCTAGCATCCGTCTAGGAGAGAAGTGCTTCAACCACAGACTTTCTATTTCAAAAATAGATCCACGTTATAGTTTAATTTTAAAAATCTTACATTTGCTTATTTCATTACTTATTATTGTTTCCAAGGTTGAAACCCTAAAAAATATAATATTTTTGATTTCATTAGTTTTACCACTCCTTTGTTTAAACCAAACATATTTCTGAATATATTAAATTGATTCTTTGGTAATAAAAATTATTCTTCGTCTTGGAGTTGTTTAGATTTTCTTAAATTTATTGTTAAATATGAATTTTGCGATTCAGTGTCTATTCTTTTTTTAAATCTGAAACGATTTAATACATTATGCGCTTCAAACGCTACATGTGAGCGCAATTTTTGGAAATTAAAAACTATTTGCGCTTCATAATGAGCTTACGAGCCAAGAACGGATAACAAGTTTGGCGATTTTATCCATTGAGATTGAAGTGGCTAAAAACATCGAATTTAATGAAGGTATGCAAGCAGCGTTTGCAATGGTAAATGGTAGAAAAATAGTAGTTTACACAACTCTTAGTGGCTAAAATTAAAATTTTTTTACAAGCGTTGGTATTTAAAAACGCGAGTAAAAAATGCACAGTTTAGCCGCGGGTTGTTAACACTATTTTTTTAATACCTTTATCAAAAAATTCAAGAGAAACAGGAAAATACTCAAAAATCTCGAACGAAGAGCACTTCTCGCAAGACACCGTCTTTACACTATAAATCAAGGCGGCTGGTAAATGAAATAACAATAGTCTCCATAGCGATGGTCCTTTTTACATGGTGACGTTCATTGTTGCGACATTTTAATCTTTGACAGTTTGATATTTTGACGATGTTTTCAAATGATTTTTTCGTAAATACTTGGTGAAAACTGGTGGAAATGGCTTAATTTTTAGGCAAGAATAATTAGACATTTTCAATATTACTATTTTCCGCTATTTCTCTTTAATTTTGGGTAAAAAACGGACAGAAATCTTTTTTTGCGTTGGTAACCAAAAAAGCCATGCTTTAGTTATCTGCAGACAGTTACTAAAATCATATTTTTGATGAAGGTATCAAAAAAATTAATTTTACCTAGCGATGTAACATTAAATGTTACATGCAAGTCACATACTTGTTAAAAAAATCGAATGTAACACTGTTACGTAAATGTTTAGGACAATTGATGTACTGGCAATGTAATATCCTCGTTAAGGTTACAAGCTGTGTTAAGTAACAGGTCACAAAAATACGTTAAGGTTATGTAAATGTAACAGGGTGCCACACTTTTTTAAATTTATGTCAACTTATTAAACCATCAAAACTTAAAAGGGGAAAATAAAACTACGTAAATGTGTCCTACTACTGAGACTCGTAACATGCAATCACTGCTAATATTCGAAGTGATAATAGCGACATAAAGCTATTTGTAACCCATCGCCGTATACGTATCCGCATCTAGCGAGAACCAAGCACATTAATTGGTCAGAAACTTGTACCACGTTCCAAAAGAGCAGATATATGCTAATCTAAGGTGTTCTTGAACACGATAGGTGTTGAGATGCGTTAGGTATCACGTATCGTTACGACACAAGTATCGTATATCAGCACCTATTGCGTTCAGAAACA
Source organism: Oxystoma pomonae (assembly GCA_963921995.1). Lineage (NCBI taxonomy): Eukaryota > Metazoa > Arthropoda > Insecta > Coleoptera > Brentidae > Oxystoma > Oxystoma pomonae. The sequence continues at coordinate 45,551,510 of OY998171.1, read as the reverse complement.
CCTTAAATTAGAATATATCTGATCCTTTCGCACGTGCTATAAGTTTCTGACCAATCAATGTGCTTGGTTCTCGCTAGATGCGGATACGTATACAGCGATGAGTTACAAATAGCTTTATGTCTCTATTAACCAGCTCAATGGTTGGTTACAATCACATAAACTTTCAGTGAATGTTAACAAATCTAGCTACATTTGGGAAAAGAATTGAAGAAAATGTTAAAAAAGAAATAAACTTTAATCATATCTCAATAAAACAAACAGATAAAATTAAGTTTCTTGGGCTTATCATGGATGAAAAACTATCATGGACAGAGCATATAGATTATGTCAGAAAGAAAATTGCGGGTGCTATTGGAGTATTGAAAAGACTAAGTTATACGACTCCGAAAATATTTTCGCGATCAGTTTATTTTTTTTACATCTACAGTAGAGATGAGTAAATCGATCATTTTGTACTGAAAGAATCGATCAGTGATTCGTTTCTAGAGTGATCGAATCTTTTCCATCGATCCTTGAATCAATCATTTGAAATTAAAGAAAATAGTGACCAAAAAAAAATGGTCTATTCAGGATGCAGCTAAATACGAAATACTCTGCTGACCAAAAAATCTAAATATTGAATGATATCTTTCTTTGATTTCATCACCCGATAATAAGTATAACAGAAAAAGATGGACTGAAAATTAAACGAATATGCTATTCCAATATTCTCTCTCGTCTGTCTCTTTCAAGATCCACTCACGCTGTTCGCTGCTTTCATTCAACCGATTGAATCAGTCTGTCCGTCTGTCTCTCTTCGCGTTGAGTTTCATTTAATTCGTTTTGACTCCGTCGGTCAGTCAGTCATTTCATCCATTCCGATTTGATTTACTCGTTTAATTCATTCTGTCTTCGTCAGTCATTTGACTGATTTAACTAATTAAGGTACTCCAAAACAAAGCTATAAAAACGACGTTATCCAACACATAACTTATATAATAACTTTAAAATAATGTCAATTAAAATCATTTTTAATTTCAGACAAATCTATTTATATATCAAACTTTAAATAACTCAAGACACTGTCAGTTGGAATTTTATTATAGACGTCAGGTTCACACCTATGAAACTAGACAAACTTTAAAACTTCACCTGCCTCAAGCACGGTCTAATTTCGGTATAAACTCGATTTACTTCAAGGGTGTATCTTTGTATAACCAACTAGACGATACTCTCAAAAGCTTGGATTTAAAAAAATTCAAACAACAATTTAAACAAAAAACTTCATTTAATTTTAGATTAAGTAGTTTAGGTGGAGATGTTTAAATAAGCTTCTATTTAAATTTAATTTGAACAATTAATAGGGCTTTTAAGTAAAAAGCTGCTGCCTGTCAATTTTTTTTTTCTCTTTTAGAATTAAGTATTATAGTTTATGATTTTTTAAGAGGTTCCCTACGTAAGCATGTATTTATTGTAGGGTTTTTTGGGATAATAAAGACTATTTCATTTTTTTTTCATCATCCGATACTGCAATCTAACACTTGGTTGTCCTGTATATTTATCCTCGTTCCATGAATCCTTCAGATTTTTTTTTCTATTGGGTAGCAACGTACTGACTGAAGAGCACCACTGCACTAGTGTACTTTTTTTGAGGGAAAGCTCGTTATTCATTGTTTTTAATACATTTAATATTTTTAAATATGCAAGTGCAATTTTTTTAAACTTTTATCCTTTTTCACTAGGACGATTTTCAGCCTGGAATGTATTTATCAGACACTAACGGTGGGATTTACTAAAAGGGTTTAGTCTATTTAAGAACGGTCCTAAGTTTAAGTGAAATTTTTGGTTTTAAGCATTTTAAACCAACCCTCCTTGAGTTTTGCACACAGTTTGATTTATAAGAAAAATTTTAATAAACTTGTTTATTGAATAATCATCTTAACACAATCTTTGGTTGGATTTAAGAGGAAATTTTCAATTTAGAAGAAAAGAAAATTAAAAAATTTAAACCCACGCGAGGTTTAAATAGTAAACACTCTGTAGAATAAATTAACGTTGGGGCTATATGTCACTCTAATTAAAAATTACCCTGGTTAATTAATGGTTTCAATTAATACTTGATGTCAGACAACGATTTAGATGAGTAATAATAAAATAAGAAGTAGATTAATTTTGAATTTATTTAAAAGGTGTTTTTGTTTATGAAATGTATTAAAAACCTTAAATGCAATTTTTTTTAAATTTCTGTCACTGTCGAAATTTCAGTTTAAAAATATTAGCGCTGCGTTCAATCACAAACAGCGAGTTCGGATCTTTTACTTCTGCTTGCACCTTGCCTTGCACAAACCTCTACTGATGAAAGCTACAGCTTTAAAATGAGTGGACTCTGAGTAAGGAAAGTTTTTTTGACTGAGATTTTAGATAACCTCAATGTTTTACTTTTAGTTTGTAAATAAATTAATATAGTTGCTTTGGGTATTTTTGTTTGGTATATTTTTCGTGCATAAAGAGTGACCTTCACTTACGTTTGTTTTGTCTCGTAGTGCCCTCATAAATATATTTTTTGTGCTGAAAACGGGTTCAAAATATGGCGTTTTTCTGGACAAAATAGAAGGTTTTTTATTGGGTAATGAACAACTTGGGATATTAAATAAGATAAATTAATCCTTGTAAAATCGGTTACTTAGGGAAATTATAAACGAACTTATTACCAAATGCCAAAAAACAATCCTTTTTGGGGGCTATAAATTTAAACCACCCCCCTGAGGTGGTCTAAAAAATCACCAACTTTATAACCTCAAACACAAATAATGAAGCAATTATGTGCCAAATTTTTGGCGCATTCACCATTTGCTATTTTGAAACCTGTCAAAAAAACATAGTTTTAGGGCATTTTCTTCTAAAACATGGTGTATTTTGAGAAAAAAGCAGTTTTTCAGTGGTATTTTGCAATAAAAGTACAAAATAATCAATAACCTTTGTGTCTTCTCTGTATGGGTAAGTGTTTTTTGAATATTGGTTTTAACATTTAGTTTTTCCCAGAGGTGTAAATATTTAGACCTTTGGGGGGTTCTATTTTAGATCTTAGTAAATCTCACTGTTAAAGTTACATATAAAAAGAGTGCTTATTCCTTGCCATATCTCAGTGCATATGCTCTAAACGCCATGCGGCATTACGTCTAACCCATAAACATTTAAAGGTGCACATAAAAAGGGTGCTTAGTCGTTATCGTATCTCAGTGCGCATGCTCAGATATGCCGTACAACAGCGACTACGTCTCACCTATATCTACGACTCTCCTATCTCTATGACCCTCCTTGTAGTATTTGCAAGCAGTTAGCGCATTGTATCGGTCCTGAGGATGCGCACTGAGATACGACAACGACTAAGCACCCTTTTTATGTGCAACTTTAAATGTTTATGTGTAAGACGTAACGCTATATGGTGTTTTGAGCATGCGCACTGAGATAAGCACAATTTTTATATGTAACTTTAAGTGTTTATTCTTTCGTTTGACAACTTTAACAATAAGTGAATCATAAATTAATGAAATCGGTCCCTGAAATGCATCAGCTAAAGAGAAAAGGAATGCAGAGTTATATATGTGATATATGTTTTTGTGTTTGTACTTGTGATAAATATTAAAACATAGAATACTGTTTATTTAAAAAAAAATTATCATGAGACTACTAAAAAGGTCAACTTGTTGGCTCATATTACAAAAACATACCGTTATTAGGCAGAAGATTTGCTGTTTCGAGGTCGTTGATATCGATTAAAATTCCTGATCCTTCATAGTTTACCACTACTTGGTAATTTTCTTCCATTTTTTATACCCAACAATACTTATTACAAAAAAAAAACAACCTTGTAAATAAATATAAATAAATAAAAAAATAAATAATAAATAAATAAATGAATAAATAAATAGTCATATATTTCCAACAGGTAAGTCACCCATTTACAGGAAATATAAAAGTATATAAATCACATGGTAAGTAAGCATAACAAAAAGAAATCTAAAATTTACACCAAGTATAAACCCATCACCTATCCAACCAAAATATTCACATTAAAGAAAACCATAAATATATAAACAAAATATCCTAAGAGAAAAAAATACGAAGTAAAAAAAACACAACAAAAGCAGCTTAGAACCTTATAACTAAATTTATATAAGCCGAAAAAAAAAGATTAGTCATTAAAATTTACTAATTTGATTAAGTAATACTTTTAATTTATCATTAAATATATCACAACGTTTCAAATAAAAAGTCAGTGCACTTCGAGCATTTAATCTAGGAACTATTAAATTAAATTTAATAGCTCACTACAAAGTATTATGATTATGTAATATTTTAAACAAAGAAGAAACGGTCAATCTATGCCTTCTTGTTTCTAAGAAGATTATTTCAAATCTGTTTAGTAACTGAACACGATCAAGCCCTCGAGCAGGATAAACACCATCCCTCAGACTAATAACTAAAGAAGAGACCAAACATTTTCTTGGAAATTCTCTAATATTTACAATCCAACACCCTTCTAGACGAATACATGAGGAGAAAAGAGATAGACGAATAAAACGGCAACACTGTGTAAAGTCGCTTTTCCCATCACCAGTGGCGGCGACTTTTGCGTGTGTTAACCCACTTCGCCTCAAATCATAAAACAAAATAAGTTTGAAGCCAAAATAAAAATACTAGCCACCTAATTAGAGTTAAATTTATCGTAGTTTCCAAGGGATCCTACTTCATTACTTACGGAAGAAGGAAGCTTTGCATGGACAGCACTACAAGGCCCTTCCCACATAACAAAAAAATATAACACGTATATGCCATAAATGTACCAAACGGAAAAAGTATATTCTAAAAGAATATATGAAGTATGTACATGTATGTTAAATGGAAGTTCTAATAGTGTGAAAACGACCCCCCCTTTTTCATATACAAGCCATATGCAAAATGGTATATACCACTAATATATTTATAAAAATAGGCAAAAATATATATACATGAATTATGAAAATGAAATGGTATGTGTATTCCTGGTACATATCTTTCAAAATATTTCTTTGTTGTAAGAAATGAATATACATTTTTTTGCTATTATATTAATGTGCAGAGAAATAAAGCAGGTATATCTGCAACACATACCAAAAAAAAATATTTTGGGAAATCACTGAGCAGAGCACTCTTCTAAGGAGGAGGAGGTAAGTCTTGCAGAGAAGTGTTTATACATCTCCATAATAAATCCCAAGTTCATAATTGCCATTTCGACTTTGTAAATTTTAAATATCTTCATTGCTTATATGTATAATATTATTAGGCAAGGCCGAGGAAAAATACTGAAACGAGCGCCATCTATGGCATTAAGTTACAAACCATTAGTATTAAGCGGTAGATGTAAATAGGTAATATAACATTTACGTCCTCTATGGTATATTTCAAGAATATCTAATCAGACCATTATTGTCCAAGAAGTTTAGACATTTACGGGATTAAAATGGGATATATCACAGTACTGGATAAAAAATCATATCAAAATCAAACAGAATATTCAGATATAAATATACCCCATACGTATGGTAAATATGAAAAGGTTATTGACTATTGATTTATTTTATGGATAAAGCTTTTAACAAAAAACATGTGGTACTAAAAACGCAAATTTTGCATAAACATGCTTAATTTGAAAAAAAGCCCAGAGTGTCAATTACTAGAACAGTGTCACTTACTGCTGCATTTACCCTAGTGCGGATATGTAAGAAAATTTTCAAAAAGCATACAGAACAAATATTCAGGTTTAAGTATACCGTATATCAAGGGAATATGTATGGAATCTTATCAAAGACTAATTGAATATTCTGATTTAAATAAACTTCTAATGTTGGGTAAATATCTAAAGGTTATATTCTTTATTGATTATTTTAGTGTATATCAAAGGAATAGACAATGTATATGCATAGAATATTCTGAAAAGCTTAACAAACTCGAAATAGATTATTTAAATCCAAATATATCCCTTCGGTATCGCTGATATTCCAAAGTCATATTCTAATTGTTTATTCCAGAATATATAAAGTGAACATTTATCGTATATTTACCTAATATTCAAAAAATATATCCTTAGTTGACTATTTATAGCATATACCTGGTATATGAATGTACCATGCTTGCTATGTGGGTTAAACTGCGACGAATACTAACAGCGTTCCACTGCAATAGTTTAACAGTGGGATTTACTAAAATCTAAAATAGTAACCCCCACAGGTCTAATATTTACACCTGTGAAGGGTACTAAATTTTAAAACCAATTTTCAAAAACACTTACCCATACAGAAAAGACTCAACGTTATTCATTATTTTGTATTGTTATTGCAAAATACCACTGAAAAACTGCGTTTTTTTCTCAAAATATACCATATTTTAGGAGAAAATGCCCTAAAACTAATTTCTTTTGACAGGTTTCAAAATGGCAAATGGTGAATAGGCCAAAAATTTGGCACATAATAGCTTCATTATCTGTGTTTGAGGTTATAAAGTTGGTCATTTTTTAGACCACCTCTGGAGGGCCCCCAGAAAAGATTGTTTTGTGGCAATTGGTAATAAGTTCGTTTATAATTTCCATAAGTAACCCTTTTTAGAAGGATTAATTTACCTTATTTAATATTCTAGGTTGTTCATTAACCAATAAAACAACTCCAATTTTGTCCAGAAAAACGCCATATTTTGAACCCGTTTTGAGCATAAAAAAATATATTTGTGAGGGCACTACGAGGCAAAACAAAAACAAGTGAAGGTTACTAATTATTAATTATAAAACATTGAGGTTTTGTAAAAGCTCAGCCAACAAAACTTTCCTTACTCAAAGCCCACTCATTTCAAAGCTGTAGCTTTCATCAGTAGAGGTTGGTGCAAGCCACGGTACAAGCAGAGGTAAGAGATCCGAACTTGCTGGTTGTGATTTCAACCCAGATAATATTTTGAAACTGACATTTCGATAGTGACAGAAATGTAAAAAAAACTTGCATTTAAGTTTTTTAATACATTTCATAAATAAAAACACCTTTTAAATAAATTCAAAATTAATCTACTCCTTATGTTATTATTACTCACCTAAATCGTTGTCTGACATCAAGTATTAATTAAAAACATTAATTAACCAGGGTAATTTTTAATTAGAGTGACATATAGCCCCAACGTTAATTTATTCTACAGAGTGTTTACTATTTAAACCTCGCGTGGGTTTAAATTTTTTAATTTTCTTTTCTTCTAAATTGAAAATTTCCTCTTAAATCCAACAAAAGATTGTGTTAAGATGATTATTCAATAAACAAATTTATTGAAATTCTTCTTATAAATCAAACTATGCCCAAAACTAGAGGAGGGTTGGTTCAAAATAGTAAAGCTTCAAACCAAAACTTTCACTTAAACTTAGGACCGTTCTAAAATAGACTAAACCCTTTTAGTAAATCCCACCGTAAAATTCGTTTTATTAAATAGTTTAAAATTCAAGGTATTCGCCAAGGTGTTAACTGTCGGGAGTTGTTCATTGTATATGCTTAATTACATTCTACTTGGGATCTTGAGTTTACCAACGCATTCGCCGTGTTGTGATTTAAAACAATTTGATTTAAAACAGTTTGAAGTTCTCAGCCTTAGATTAAAAAATACCTAAAACTGCTCCCATTGCTAATGAGTCGAAAATGTTAATATATATTTTTTGGGTTTCTTGCAATTAACCTCTCACTAACAACTTTTGAATACCTATGAAATAATTGCGAGAATATTTTGAAAACAAGTGGAAAAAGTTTTAATTTAAAAAAAATTAAAAAAAAAAACATTCTTTGGTGGGAATCGAACCACGCCACACCACCATAACATTTACTTCGACGAGACACCATGGGTCAGTAGGTACGAATTTTAATTAATTCTTTAAATATTAGCTGAATTCGCGGTAGCACAATATAAAGTTGTTTTAAAATACACCTTGCACAGAGAGATTATAATTTTTAGATTTAAAATATACTTATACAATACAAAACTACGCCAATAACCAAGCTAAAATGACACAATCTGCTACCTCCGAAATAATAATTTTAGACAGAAATATTCTGTTCTTTTTTTCATATCACGCATTGTGCTAATCCTCGAAAAGACTATATAGTTCCTTTTTCAAAATAGTCCAATGCCGCCTCCACGGAAGGCCAAGAATCGGATTCAAAATGGCCGCCACTTACGTTTCCACACAACACTGCATTAAAGGGGAAAATAGCGGAAATTTTAAATATTTGCTTTATGGTGTGAAGTGAAAGATTAAAGTTTTAACATTATACTTTAATTTTTTTTAAATTTGCTTAACTTATTATAGAATTATAAAAACTTTTAAGTCAGACTTAAAACACAAACTTAACGTTGGTGCAACTGGCAATTAAACTAGATAGGTGAGGGATACCTTGTTTCAAATGTCTTTTAAAAACCCTTCATATGATTTGCCACATGGCCTTTATTTTATCAAAAAAATAACAAACATATATATGTATATCTGTAAAAAAATCAAAATGGACATTTGATATTGGTTCACAAAAAAGTATAATAAAAATTAAACTATAACGTAGCTTTTTCTTTTTAGTCATGAACACATAAATAATAATGTTTTACCCTCATATTTTGAACTAGGGTGCCTACATGGTAAAGAAATTAAGCCATCCCTATAAAAAAATGAAAAAGAATGTGTAAGATATATTTAAAAAAATGTTTACACTGGATGACACATCATATGAAAGGATTTTTAAAGAACTTTCCAAAGAGCTATTTACCTTTTTGCCTCTCTAGTTTGAGTAGTTTTTAAGAAAAAATTGCAAATAAATAAAACCAGGTACGTAATGACAAAAATTTAAAATTTAGGGTTTTTATATGAACTTTATATGAAACATACAATATCACCCTGTACATACAATATCACCCTGTACAACTTCAGCTTTTTAATTAACAAAAACAAAATCCTTTTTAAAAATAGCTTCAAAATATTGTTAACAGTTAGATACTAACTAACTCCTGGCGCAGCCAAAAAGTACACAGCAGTTTTTGCACCATTAATTTTAGTAAATAATAAATAAAAATCATGTAACTGAAAAATAACTTACCGGCCTTTAAACGAGGCTTTAATAAAGGATCTTCCAACAGATTGCCAGTGTCATTTGGTTGAACGTTCAACCTCGCGTTCAACTTTATCAGGTTTAAGATGCACTTCACACACTTAACAATAAACTTTTTCAGTACCCTAATTTCAGTGTATTTTTTTAACCTGTATCTTACGCATGTACGCTTGCTAGGAACAAAGTTTTCTGGTCTTCTGGCATGCATCCATTTCTTTGCAAGTTCTTCATTTCTTGGTAAACATAAACACTTCATGGACCTTGGCCCTTGTAATTAATTTGGCAATTTGGCACACAGCACACAAACAATTTAATTATACCTTCACAAGATTTATAAATGCACTGTAAGTCCTGCAAAAATTGGTGGATTTTGGGACAAACTCTTAACAAATCGCACTTTATACGATTAAATACACTTTAATCGCTAAAAAGAATTAATAAAAAACGCGCAGAAACAGCCAGAAACCACTTAAAATGCTGTATGATTTCTCTAAAAAATGCACTATAACCCTAAAAACACTGAGGATGAAAAAAGCACTAACTACCGCGAATTTCGAGTCAAAACCCTAAATTACCTGTAAATACTCATACAACAAACATTTTCAAACCATTTGGAATATTTAAATATAAAAATAATTAATAAAAACTCGTTAAAAAAGTCTCTCGACGACGCGATTTCGCGATGTAAACAAACAGACTGAATGTCAAACAGGAGCGTAAGACAGCGCCATATTATTTTCTTCTATGTAGGTCGTATTGAATAGTCATAATAAAAGTTAAAAATCACAAAAAACCACCAACTCCCGTTAAAAACACTGCCGAATCTGTCACTGTCAATCACTGTGAACGAAAAAAGACTTGTCATAATTTATTCAATTACTCAAATTAAAAAAATTAGTTACTAGTCTGAGGCTAATTACCTTGAATAAAAATGCGTGGTATGGTAAATATATTAAAAAAAGAATTTTAAAAAAATTAATTTAATTAAATAAGACAGAAAAAAGTGATTCAAAAACTGTATTTAGTTTGGTTCTCACCAAATCCCGCGGCAAATTGGCAACCGTGCATTTTATGGGAAAATTAACCTTATGGATGGTTGATAGGGGTAGTATTGTTTACTGTTATATCTCTTTTTATTTTTTAATCTGAGCACCATCCTCTTTAAAAGCAAGATACTTTAAAAATCTCCTCTGAACGGACTGAAGTTTGATAATATCGCCATATTATATGAGACATCCATATTCCAATTTTGATCGCACAAAACGGAAATAGAGCATTTTAATTGTTTTAGGACTCTGAAAGTTCAATCAAAGGTAATTCCCAAGTCCTTAACTTCATTAAATCTAGCTAAAGTGTACTTTTCCATCACATAGTTATGTAAAATTGGTTTTTTTTTACGACTGTACGAAACAATACAACACTTTATTTAATAGGCAAGCTACATAGGAAAAATAGAGGAAAAAATCAGAACCCAAATTTTGTTTTCATTAACAAGCTCCACCGTTTAAAATACTAAAAGTTCCCATTCCTACCCCCTCGGGAACTGCCATTTCTAACCTCCAAACCTCCAAAAAACTCCAAAAAAGCGTTTTTCTTGGATAACACCATAGAGAAAGTAATAGCTACACGAGAGTGATCGATACTGTGTTATACTTGGGGAATATTGTTTGTCGGCTACACGAGCGCAGCCAGTGGCTACAGGAAGGAACTATTTGTACAGCCAGAAGCATAATAAAATACATATATTCTTTTGGTTAATTTTTTACAGACACTTACTTATTTAATAATAAAAAGATATGAAAAAACTTAACAGGCGCAGTTTTTCCATACTCTTTAGTATTAAAAAAGCCATACATTCGCGAAAGGTTTTAGCTATATACAAACTTTCACCAACTTTGTACTGTTCTATGCAGCTAAAAAACTTTCTTTAGCTTACAAAAAGTTTTTTGGACCCTTTAAAAATCTAAATATTATCAAATATTAAATTAAGGTAACAACATTTTATTATGTTATTTTCTTTTATTAATTGGGAAAAAATCTCAGTATAAAAGTCTTACAGATTTTTAACCTATTATCTTCTTGCTTAACTCTGCATAAATCATCACAATATTTTCTTCAGGGATTTGGTTTGCAAAAATCTAAACTCCAATTATCGGCACTCTTCAAATAGTCCTATGCACTCTAGCTTTATTGGTAGTGATCCAGCCTGATTTAAATGGCATTTTAGGCTTTACAAAAAGTTGTTAATCCACTATATAGCTAATCCCATAAACTCGCGCGATTTCCAACCAAAACTGATTTAAATAAGTCACTTTTTAAAATCTAAAAAAACCGCTTGCCAGGCTTGACAGACTTTGACAAGCGGTGGCAAAAACGGGTAGGTACTAAATTAAAATTGTGTGAAATATATCTCGACATTGAAATATGTTCTGTCTTTCTTTCATGATCATATACGAAGAGATGGACGGGGCAAGGTAGGTGTTTACTTAATACAAGCATTACTTTCACTCTCCGCCGCAATGCGCTATGCGCTGCGAACGTAGTTCCTGCGCGGCCCTTTTTTTCTGTAAGTCTCCGTAAGTTATTACGTTGTCTCTGGATAACACCTAAACGGCGACAGACTGACAAAAGTGACAAATAGGAAAAATATTGCAAATTTAATTCCCTACCAATAAGCAAATAGTGATAGTGTAGCTTAAACCACTCCTTCTACCAGAAAAATTGAAAAAACCCAAGCAAAAATGATAACAATTTGAACAATTTCTTGCATATTCCTTTTTAGCATTTTCCGAAAGATTTCTCAACCTACGAATACCAAACTTGGCAGGGTTGATCTAAGACAGTGGCGGTTCCAGGGGGGGGGGGGCGTTCGCTCCAGAAAAAGTAAACAACAAAGATGCGTGTAGTAACCCTGAAGTCTTTGGAGAGTAAACGAGAAATTGCAGAAAGTTCCCTTAAAGACATTCTAGAATCCCTCCACAGTATTTTGGAATAGTTTTACCTTCAATTCGTCACACCAAGAATAAACAAACGCATGACGTACTTACCGCGAAAACCATTGGAAATACAGAACAGTATTATAGAGTTTCTAGACAAAATCACTTCGGACACAAAAAAGTATTTTTGACCTGAACATATGCATACCAAGTTTTATACAACGTGAAGCCAAAATCAAGGCAAAATTAACTAAAGTCGTTTCTAAATACTATAAACTGTTTGATTAATCCAAAACATAAATTCTTAAACTTTTAGCTTAGCTTAAATCAAAACATACCGGATGATTTGCGGACTACACCGCGAAAACACGAACCGCGCGGACCAAAACCGCGCAAATCAACAACCGCGCGTGTCCATGACCGCGCAAGCCCACCACCGCCCAAGCTCATCACCGCGCAAGTCAACAACTGCGCGAGCCCACAACCGCGCAAACACAAACCGCGCTAGACCCAAAACCGCGCATAACGTTTAGTGGAGGTTGGTGGATTGGGTTAGGTTGTGTTGCCGACGCTACCTGACCCGTTACCCATCACGAACCAACCCAACCCAACCCAAATCAACGCAATCCAACCCAACCCAATATGCGCGGTATTGGTCTTGCGCGGTAAACGTTACGCGCGGTTGTGGGCTTGCGCGGTCATGGACACGCGCGGTTATTGATTTGCGCGGTGTTGGGATTGCGCTGTCATGGACACGCGCGGTCGTTGATTTGCGCGGTCTTGGCCAGCGCGGTTGTGGTCCGCGCGCTTCGTGTTTGCGCGGTGGAGTCCGCAAACCATACCTGATAACGTTTTCGAGGCAATGAACAAGTGTGACGATATTTTTCCATTGATAAAAACATTCTTAGATGTTTGCCAGTAAGTAATGCTTCGTCAGAAAAAAGCTTCTCATCCCTCAGAAGATTGGAAATATAAATACTTAAAAACGCTATGACGGAGATTCGTCTAACGGGCTTAGCGTTGCTGCATATCACAACAGACGTATTGAAATTGACATTGAGCGAGTCATTGACCAAAAAAAAACCGGAAACTCATTTTTTTTTTGAGATAGGCATCTTATGTTTGAGATATGCATAATAATGTTTCAACTTAAAAAGCTTTTTAGAGCTCAAAAAAAAAGTAATTAGCAGAAAAGATTTGTGGCGTAGAGGGCAAAGGGTGAGGGAATAAATCATAAAAAAGTTTTTCCTCGACCAGGATTTGACCCCGGAACCTCTAGAACACCAGTCTAATGCTCTACTAACTGAGATACCGGGCGATTCGCAAATCTTTTCGTCCGATTCATTTGTTAGTAGTGGGGAGATCTTTGAAGCCTACTGCGGCTTTAAAAACCTAGAGATGTTATAAAGACAAGAAGGTACACATTCACGATACACGACATATAGCGTTTTATTGGAGGTGTCAGATGGTGAATTTCCAACTAATAATTTCAGCCAAACATATTTACAAAATGAAGGGAAAATTTAGCGCTCTAATAAATTAACAGAAAATATTTGTGGCGTAGAGGGCAATCAGTATCTGTATCAGGAATGTTGTTCGAGATCAACGACCTTAAAACAGCAAGTATTCTGCTTAATGGTATGTTTTTGTAATATGAGCCCACAAATTGAACTTTTTAGTAGTCTTCTAGCCAAACAATTCAAAATAAGCCGTATTCTGTTCCAATATTTATTAAAATTTTCAAAAAAACAACATGACCCGACATTCCTTTACTCTTTAACCATTTCGGTATATACCAAAGATAAATCATTCCAGGTTGAAAATCGCCTATGGTAAATAATAATAATAATAATAAACGTTTATTAAGCAATAAAAATACAAATTACAAAAATGCATAATGTAAAAACTAAACGCTTAGGGAGTAATCACGAAGAACGAAAATGTTTGTATGTGATTGAAAGATTGTAGGGATTTCCTAACCTTTTTATTCCCTATTAATCTATAGCAGCCTTAATATAGACTAACGGCAAGGTGGCTTGGCCGTAGTAGGTTTGGTGAGTAAAACAACGTTAGTAGTTGGATACTAAGTGAATACTGGTTTTATTACTTTTTTAGCTACAATTTATATATGAAATTTAATATAAACTAGCATTGAGCTCACCCTGCATGACACGTCAGTTTTTTATTAACCAAGGCAAGTTTACTATTTTATAAAAAAATCCAAAACACAGTCGTAAAACATCACACTCTTAAATATTTGTATAACTTGCTGTTGTAAAAATAAAACCTTAATTTTAAGGTTAATATATATTATTTAAGTAAATTTATAAATATTTGACTATTACTTAAAAATTTAAAGAACTTGAATTATCTTAAAAATATGTAAAATTAATAAACTGTTGGCTAAACAGTGATTTTTTTGTCGAAATCAGGTTAAAAGTATAAATCGAGTCCTAGCTAGTAAATATATAATATGATCCTATTTAATATATTTTAGATTAATAAAGTGGATTAAAGGTTTCCTATCTTTGGAAAGTATCCATTCTTTCACTTTAATTTTATAGCCTTCTATCTTTTCCATACATTTAATTGGAAGCATATTATATAATCTAGGCGAAAAGTACTTTAAACTTCTCTGTCCATGTGTCTTATGAGTGATTGTGGGGTATGCAAATGTTGTACTTCTGGTCAGACTTGATTTATTAAAATTTAATTTAATTTTTTTGTTTTTTATGTTCTTAAGAATTTCCAAGCAATAAAGTTGTCGCATATCCAATAAATTACTTTCCGAAAAAAGGTCTTCTGTCGAATGCATTTTTTTTTTCCATAGACAATTTTTATAAACCATTTCTGAAGTGTGTTAAGTTTATTCAAAAAATTTTCGCTAACCCCTCACCATTCAAGAATGCCATATGTTAAATGACTCTGAACCAGTGAAAGATAGTTTTTAATTATTTGTTGTTAAGGAAGTCTCTGAGGTATGAAAATTTGGATAGCAGTCCTCTAGTTTTCTTACCAAATCAATTACATAAAATCCCAGCGCAGTTGATTATCTATTTTTATACCAAGATATTTTATTGAGGATGTTTGTTCAAAGTTTTTTATTTTTAAGTTTGCAAGTTTTGGGATGTTATTTTTGTATGATGAAAAGGGCATATATTTTGTTTTTTCTATGTTTAATGTTAATTTATTATGTTGATACCAATTTTTCATTTCTATAAAGTCATTCTCGATTTCTGTTTTTAGATTTGGCCAGGAGTTTGCTCTACAAAATAAAACTGTATCGTCAGCAAAACTAATTAATGTGCCTTTTAGATTTAGATTTAACATATCGTTAATATATATTGTGAAGAGCAAAGGTCCCAAAACTGTCCCTTGCGGAACGCCGAATTTTATAGTTTGTTTTTCACTAAAGGTTCCGTCGATATTTACTTTTGGTTTTCTGTCAAGTAGTAAGTAAGTAAGTAGCTTTTCAACAGGTCGAATATTTTCCCCCTAAGACCGTAAGATTTGATTTTATTTAAAATAATTTCGTGGCAGACAGTGTCAAACGCTTTGGAAAGATCTACAAAGACGCACATACAAGCATCACTATCATCCAGAGCATCGGTAATTTTTGATGTTAAAAATTGTATGGCGTCCTGTGTAGATTAGATTAGATAGAATACCAAAAGCAAATCAACTGATTCGTTACGTCACAATGTCCCCTACTTTAGTTAAAACCGAAATCGCGGAAATGCATTTATCCAAGCTGAAAACCGCCTCTACACTTTGTAGAAAAATTATAATTTTCGCTAGTAAACTCGGAATGAATGAATGGCGAGGGAGGACCCAAACATTATTTTCAGTTACTACGTTTATACGCACCTGAAAGCGCTTTTATATAAGGACGGTTTTAAATAAAATCGCTTTCTCCGAGAGTTTAAACGTCCTTCATTTAATGTCATTAAATATATATGTAAATTTACAAAAAAAAAAACAAATAAAACAACTTAGTTAAGAACAGATTTTTGGTAAAATAAAGGTTGAGTACTTCTTTAGATTAGAATAAATGCGCTAGGGAGTTTTTAAAGTGTTTATAAAGACCCAAAATAAAATCGATTTAGTGCTTAAAACAGTTTTAGTGGTGTTTATACGACAACATTTTCAAACCGTCCTTACATAAAAGCGCTTTAAGAGGCCCGTATAAAGAAAGTATATAATTAAAAAATTCTAAATTTAGTTTAAAGATCGTAGACTCGCAAAATTATGTCGTGTCCATTTCTCTTGGTTAAGATATAACTGCATAATTTGTAACACCGCGTAGTTTAGCTATTAGAGAACAAGTAGAATTTAAAGTTTTAAAAACCTCCAACATCAGCGAGTAGAGATATTATAAGGGGCCCAAATATTTTCAATGCTACATTTTGTAGCTATTTTGGTACGGCTGAATGAATTTTGTATAGCTGCAGCGCGACCCCCCTTAAGTTGAGGAGTCACCCCATAACTTCAGTTCCTCGCCGTGTTCAAGGGAATCACATATTAAAAGTTTTCAAAATATTTCTAGATTTTTTTTTATTAGCAAACACCGTTTTTTTTTTAATTAGTAAATTATTTAATTTTAATAAGTAAAATATATAGGACAAACATTATGTTGTATATATTTTCCTTACTTACCAGCGAGCCCACTCACTTTGACAGTTGGTGCATATAGCACAGCTTTAGCTTTCATCTGGCGTATTAAGACATTTTGTAGCTGTGGCCCTTTACGAGATATTTTTATCTTATTTTAATAGGGAATATACGTTCGGCAAATGTATCATGTAATATATTTTTCTTATTAACCAGGAGGCACACACACTTTGATAGTTGGTTGGGTTTATGTTTATTTTATTTTAATTGGGGAAAAGGGAAAATGTACCATGTGATCTTATTAACCTGGGGCTCACACACTTTGATAGCTGGTGCATGGAGCACAGCTTTAGCTATCATCTGGCGTATTAAAACATTTTGTAGCTATTGCCTTTTGCGAGATATTTTGATTTTATTTTAATGGGCAAAATATATAGGACAAATTACCAAGGGGCCCACACACTTTGATAGCCCTGCCAAAAAAACCTCATAAAAGATCACAGCAAATAACAGATAAAAGATCATAAGTTTTTATAATCTGTGCTCATATAAACTTATGATATTTTATTATTTTGGACCAGTGAAAGTGAAACACAAATCCCGCATAGGAGTTCATCATTTTTTATCAGCCAGTTGGCTTATAAAAGTTTACAATATTTTATGATTTTTAATATGACAATTCGTCATAAAGGTTTATAAGATTTTATACGATCTACCTGTAGCATTTGAAAATAAAAAATTGCAGCTCAACTTTAGCAGTTGTAGTAGTAGAAGTAATGTAAGATATTAATATACAGTCAAACTAAACTATAACCTAATCTAAACTATAAACTACGACAACTTAACCCACTATAATACAATAACACTCCTTGTGCTTGCATAATATCTACAAATCTAATAGAAAATTGTTCTCGTATAAGTACTTATTTATCACCAGGAGCTGTGAGAGAAGTTTGTTCGGGTGGAATCTTGTAACTTAATTTTGACCAACTTCCCGACATTTCGGCTTCAAATTTGGCATGCTTATATAATTGCGGTGAGAACATAAGAATATAGTGTGATGAAATTGACAGCGCCCCCCTACTCGAAGGGGGTGGAAAGGGGTACAGTTGAGGATTTTGTTGAAATTAGGTGTGTCGGGGCACTTGGGGATAACGAATTTCTAATCAGATTTTGAAAATTCAATATGGCGGATTCAAGATGGACGATTTTTATACACACACATAGTTTATACACATCCGATTGCTTTGAAATTTGGCAAGCATTTATAGTTCCGGTGACAATATAATAATATACTAGGGGAGTGTGTTACGCTTGAGACGTCATCCCGTTGGGGCTCCGTGTTATGTTTAAAAAAAGAGACATTTTATTCTTTAAATCAAAAGAGAAAAAGAAAAAGGAGATGACAACTTCCAAAATGCTATCTATACCTTGGGTCCTATCGACCCTTGCATTCTTGCCAACTTGAGTAAACACACGGTTGTGGGGCATTTAGCAATGAAACACCAGGTTTTATACAGTCTCAGAATATATTGTTGTAAAATAGTGTAAATTGCTTGTTGTAATCTTAAAGGTTAGTATATTTGTAAAACGATAAGTGTAAATTTTAACAAATAAAATAGTTTTTAAAACTAACATTTTAGGGGTCTTTCCTCTTGTTTTTCTGATTAATTTCACTGATGGAAAGTTCTTTTATCAAAGATGAAAAAGTTGAAATGGTTCTCATATAAAAAAAATGAAGTTGGGGCTTGTTTTGATAAGTTTTTATAAAATTTATGACGGTTTTTAAAAAGAAAAGGTTTGGACAGGGAAATATTCCTTATAAGTTTCCACATAGCTAGCCGATGACAAGGCTAAACATCACTGGAACAGGTACACAGGACCCATGACTGGACTAGGCATCTTAGGCCAGGGCAAAGCAGCACTCAGGACGGGAAGCCAAACGCATGGTGTTGAAAGTCTGCACTAGGACCACCCATGGCTGTGCACTGGAACCAAGCACCTTAGACAGATATAAAAACAACCTTCTAAAACAAGGGAGAACACCCTAACGTATCATTTATATCTAATTTATAATAACGGACATGTATTTTACATAGGGAAAAAATAAGAAGTAAAACAGTAAGACAAAAAAACTACTGTTTACTTATTGTACGGGGCATGCCTGAGGGGCAACACTCAAAGTACATACGCCAAAAAAGCATAAAAAAACATATAAGTCCACACTCTATTGTATAGTGGGTACCACGGACGATAAAACTAAAAATTACTTAAAACGACAGAAAACAGTCTAATTTCTTACAAGAGCAAAAATAATCAAGGTACACACGCAGCAAATATTTACCTCAAATCATCCTGAGGGCGACATTCCGCATGGCAGGTAACCTAATACCTCCCAGGCGAACAGGGAGTTGACGTGAGGCCTCCTCAATCTGTAGCACAAAGAAAAACACAGAATCAAAAATAGTCAATATGGAAACAAACTGGAGGGAAAACGCTTAAAAAAATCGAAAATAATTACCATAGATCGGCTGATAAGCCACGGTCTAGCCGACCATTGTCGTCCGTAACTATACGAAAAGAAGGAGATCTTCAAAAATGGCCACCATCAAACGCCAAACACAGGCAACGGGCACTTCCACGAAGACTCTTCTTTTGATGGGATCTAGGCGGATTCCGTCTTCGACAATTTCAGTTTGCCAAGGTCGCCATCGGCGCGACTTTTTCCGGTATTCTTGGAAAAGAGAATTTCTCGTGGCACTCAAAACTATACCGGAAAAGAAGTGTTTCCGTCCCTCCAGGAAATTTCAGACGCTAAAACAAAAGCTTCCTGCGCGCAAACGATTGGTCAAAAACCTCAGAGGCGCGAAAACTACAGTCGAAAATCGCTTATCCTGATTATCATATTAGGTGATGCTGCTGAAAACGCATTACAATTGGGCGATCCTTCTGATATGGGCAAAAATCAACAGGGGCTGGGGTCCAAATTCTACTTTTCGAATGCGACAGGTTCAAGTCGGAAGTCTCTATTCATCAACCTAAGACAGACAAAGACAACGTAGCGGTGTTGTCAAATTTCCTTCTGTATTAGCGGGATAGGGAGAGATCACGTGACAAACAGAAGTTAACAACAAGGCATTGGTTGCAGTACTGAGCAAGAAATGGACTTTATCTTTTTGGGAGAAACAATAAACAATAAGTGTAGACACTTGGTTTTCTCGAAAACGACTCACCAGTAACGTAATGTGCTGTAAATCACAGTTATGTGACGTGAAGTTAGTCACTGTATACTCCCAGGATTTCGCCTATGACAATCTGGCAACGTCGTCCCAAACGTCACGGTCAGCTGGCGGTCGAATTTCATTTTGAAAAACCATAAAATGCCTAAAGAAAAACACGAATTTTCGCCAAGAAGAAGACCACTTTCCGGCCCTCAAAGCCTTTCTAAATAATCCAGGTAAGTCACAGTTTCCTTCCGTGAAGGTAACATACGGATCCTTTACTGTTTGTTTACCTCTTTAGAACGACTATAAACCTCCTTTATTTCGAATTTCTTATACTTTTAGGCCAGTCTCGAGTCGTATGAGGACAGATGATCGCCTCATTTAAATAAATAAACTGAATATCTATCGAAATTTAACCTGTTAAAGTCTGCACATCCTATCGTATAAACCACAGGAAATATGGAACCTACAGACCAACAACGCACACAGAGACAGGCAAGACGGTCCACACTTGATATGGCTAGGCTGTATGAGGTTGGGCAATGCCCTTTAAGGAAGTCACACATACTTGAAACCAAAATAAAACCAACAGGTGAGTGTTTTGTCAACTGACGACAAAGGTAGAGTAATTTTGTAATATCAATACCATATGATTGGTGACAACCTTGGTCCTGTTATTTTTAGGACTTATTGGAGCCCTCAAGCCTGACATGTGCAAATTGGGGTCCGATCAGTAACAGAAACTGCCAACCACCGACACATTACTAGTGACAAGAATCTACCACTAAACAAATGAACCGACACTAGTTTCTAGTAAGTATAAGACCGCTAAGTCTCTTTTTGTTTGACACGGTTTATAAAACTAACCTTTATTATCACTTTATTTTTGGGTGTTAAGTAGTTGACGGAAGGAGAATTTGATATAATCAATAAAAAAAAACAAAGGCTTACTAATCTAGTAAGTTGGCGGTTTAAACTATGCGCTAGAAAGACCGTTTTGGTGTTAAGTTATGTTATTTTTTCTTGTTTCAGGTTACTGCAGAGCCGGAACAACCTTTCTTGGACTGGTTAAATTATACAAGAAAAATACGAAGTTTCATTGAAATGTAGACTGTATATCATTAGTTAATATAAGAAAAAGATGGATGTTGTAATGTTATTTTTGGAAAACACATGATTTGCTACAGTAATTAAATTTATTGGTTTATTAGAAAGGGTTCAATGGTGTTTTATTTGAAATATTGAGGTTTGCTTTGTTTTGAAAAAAAAGTTAACCAGAGTAAAATGCCTCAACATAAAATAATCATAATTCTAGTATAATTCAGCCTCAATCCAACAGTAAATATTGTTTTTCCAGCGCATTCGCCATAAACTAGTAGGATATAGAATAAACAAAATGCTCAGACATATAGTAAAGATGATTGACTTTAGATTTTGCCAGGGTATTAGAAGGGTGTTTTAAAGAATTATTTTTGTTCTAAGGGATATTGTTAAATATTGAACCGTTACACTCCCCCTTTCCTCCGTCAGAAGTGAACACCGATTAACTTTGAATTAAACTGCGGGTATCAAAGTTATTCCAAATCTATTACTGTGGCCCATCTCTCACCGCTGGATTGATCCCAATACCATGGGCATCCTACCAAAAAACAAGAAGCGAATCGACAACTGTGCAGCCTCAACAACACCAGTACCTTACTGCCCGCAAGGAAAGTATTTTAACCAATACCTTCAAAACTGTGAAACCTTGAAGAGGAAAAAACGTAGTAAAAACTTTGAAACCTTGAAGAGGAAAAAAAAAGTAGTTAAAACTTTAACCACTACTGATACTTACATGCTATGTAACGCAGCAGTATCGCATGCAACCCCCTGTTGCAGGCGACACTACCTAGTGGAGCTATAATGAATAGCTACCACTAATAAAACCAAAATAATATAATTTTGACAGGTTATCCCAAATCCATTACTGCTGCTCATCTCCCACCGCCAGGTTGAACCCAACACCAGTAGCCCGGACTCCCCATAGTTGATTGGCCCGCCTCAGCTACCAAATGCGAATCTCCGCCGCATAAGGCCACGTGAGATGCCCATCCGTCCTGACACACTATCAGGAGGCAAGCAAAAGCGGTGACGGTGAAACCGAACAGCACCCAATAGACAGGGACCCGTACCGAAAGGCCGAAAAAGAAATAATAAGAAAATGAACCCCTCCAATATACCTTGAAGACTCCCCAGAGTGACAAAGCACCGATCAACCCAGAACGCCGGAAAGCAACCCTCCAGACTGCGATGGTGCTGCTGAGACGTCAGTATACCTAACGGAAACTACATCATTAGGCACACTGCGATGGTAGTTCGACCCAGCAGGCTAAAATTGCACAAGTTGCTAGGACAGCACCTGTCTCGTTCAATAGCCCTCACCACAGTCTAAAGGACCACGTCCCCGCACTGAAGGAAGACCAGCCCTCGGCCACCGCCCGGAAGTCAACCTGGCATACCAAAATACACACAAAAAGGAAAAAAAGGTCGGAGATACTATCCACCGAAGAAAAAAAACTCAAACTTCTTCGACAGGACTTTGAACAACATATGCGTATTTGTTGTCCCCCATAGAGTCTCTATAGATCCTGTCAAATGCGCAAGTCTAAAAAAGACAAGAAGGAAGAAGCTTAAGAAGACATTTGATGTTCAGTCTTAATGGAGCTAACTAGAGCCTTGGAATCGGAAATCTGCCAAGTTCTAGCGCCAGATACAGAAAAAACACACCACTAACCCGATTCAGCAACTGCCTGAAAAAGATGTAAAATCCAGGACAGTTACCACCAGAAAAAAATTATGAAGTATAGAAAAAGAAAAGAAATGAACTTTTTTGTATATACGCATCTGTCGCTACAAATTAAGACTATCGTCGTCGTCTTCTGCAACGACCACCGGTTTCAAATTCTGGACGTGCCAATTCCCAACGCACAACTTCCCATCCAAGTCCTCAAGCCGATACGTCACAGTACCTAGCTTTTTCCGGACACGAAACGGTCCAACATACTTAGGGCACAACTTGGCGTTAACGAAGTTCAGGGCGTCCGATTGACACCTCTCGACGTCTCAAATTGTAACGACCACGATTACGATCTGAACACTTTTTCATGCTTACCATGACAGCTTGGTAAAGCTTTTTGAAGACATCTAGCCTCTTCTCTATGACAGGTTTAGGATCCTTATTTATGGCATAAGAATACTCTCGACCGTCGGAAACATACTCTCGACCAAAGTTAATATAATATGGCGAAAACCCAGTAGCGTCCCAACGACGATGGTTATCTCCTACATAGGTGGAAATCATAGTTTTGACCACTCGGTTTGCTCGTTCGCACGGGTCAGCCTGTGGATGATAAACAGCTGTGTAGGAGAGCTTGAAGTTATACTTTTCTGCGAGACTCTGGAGTTCTTTACTTTTCATCTGGCTGCCGTTATCGCATATTACATATTGCGGTACTCCGAAGGTTAGAATAATATCATTCTTTAAGTGCTTACAAATAAAATCCGCAGTAGCAGCACGACCAGGAAAAACTGCTACGTACTTGCTGAAATAATCGCTTATAACCAACAAGTGGGTATTCCCCTGTTTCGAACTTCGAGGAAGTGGACCGACAAAATCAAGACTTATTACTTGCCATGGTTGAGTAGGTTCTGGAGCGCGTCCCATGTGACCTGCTGGCGCTTTCTGCTCAACTTTAAACTTCGCACAAGTCTGACAGCGGTTAACATAGCGGGTTACATCGCAACGCATCTTGTACGTTTTAAAAATGCCGAAATGCCCAGCCCGCCATGCCGAGAAAACTTCGGACACCTTTCACTGTTGTTGGGGCAGGAACATTAATGATCGCTTCGACCTTGTCAACATCGCATTGAAGACCTTTAGCAGTAACCGTAAAACCAAGAAATTTAAGACTGGGGCGGAAAAATTTGCACTTTTCGGGACTCACAGTAAGTCCTGCAGCCAGCAACGGATCCAAGACAAGTCCGACAATACGAAGATGTGTCGAAAACGATGGAGCAATGATTATGACGTCATCCAAATATTGGAACGCGTAGGGTTGGAGATCTACGCCAATAACGGTGTCAATCAGTTTCTGCCAACAAGCAGGCGCATTTGTCAGACCAAATGGCATCCTTTTAAATTGAAACAGGCCTCTGCCTGGCACTGTAAAAGCTGTAAGTTCTCTACACGATTCTTTGACACTTACCTGCCAATTGCAGAGCGTATGTCCATGGAACTTATATATTTTGCCTCGCGCAGTCGATCCAAGATGGCGGAGATATACGGGATCGGGAAGCGTTCTTTTTTGTGACTTTATTTAAAGCTCTATAGTCTACGCAAATCCTAAATGGCCGTCCGACTTGGGAACCAGTAAGACCGGTGATGACCAAGCACTTTTGGACTTTTCGCTGACATCCAACTCTAGCATTTTGTCGAGTTGCTCATCAATTAGCTTCTGCTTCAAAGGTGATACAGGATAATACCTCTGTTTTGATGGGTTTGGTACCTGGTTCCAGGAGTATCTCTCATCTTTCATTCCTGCAAACTTTTCTTTTAACAGCGTATGTAACTGAACTTGTTGTTCAGGTGTAAGGACTGATAGGGAACCAACCTCTTCCGTCTTCACTACAGTAGCTGAAGAACACTTGACCTGATCTAAAAAATCTTCGAAAAACTGTTGTTTACTAAAAGCCTCACAATCAACTGCACTATTACCGAAACCCCACTGGTTGCGTCTCAAATCAGGAAGAATATCCATAGAAATAATAAAATCGACACCTAGGATCAAGGGGTGGGGGAAATCAGGGACTACCATCACAGGTAAAACACGGATACGATCCATAAGTAAAAATGGAACGTCAACAGTTCCCTCAATATTCGCTGTCTGTCCATTGGCTACAACACATTTGGACCGACGACTCTTATCCAACTTTAAGCCGAGTTCCTGGAAAATTCTCCATCCAGAATCTCCAGCAATCGTGGAACTCGCACCGGAATCCAAAAGAGCCAAAATAGAATGACCTAAAACGTCAACATTCAAGGACGGCCGCCTGTCTCCAGCAGCATGCGACAACGCATAAGAGAGAAAAGTCTGTTCCGCCGTGGGAGTTTGATATTGGGTCACTAGACGATTGTCTAATGACCCTGTTCGGCGTTTCCCGAATTCGAACAGTTTGGACAGTTCCTGGTAGTAAAACCGTCCGTGGAACATCGGTAATAATTCAGTTTTTTCTCAGGACAGTTCACTCTAGTATGAACTTTAGCTCTGCAATGCAAACAGACCATTTCTCTGGTTGGTTACGTGACGGCGTGTCAACAGTGTGCACAGTACTTCGTTGGGAGGTGCGCTTGTAAGCTAAGTTAGGTTCGGGAAAATTCGTGGAGGTGGGTGGTGGAGCAAATTTTTCTGTTCGGTACATGGTCTCTTCTACTTCACTTCCTAATTCGATGAGATGGTCAATGCTCTCAATATTTTGCAATACAAGAGCTCGTTGTAAAGGTGGTAACATGTTCCTTCTGATCAGGGCTACTTGCTCACTCATAGGTAACGGTGGTCTAAGCTGACGAAACAAACTTTGCATGCGGGTTACATACAAACCAAAGCGTTCGTCTGAACCTTGAGTATGTTTAGGGATTTCCCTTCGCAAGGCTGCCTCATGAACATGAGGAAGAAACGTTCTCCTCAATTGAGCTTCAAAATCATTCCAGTCACGAAAAGTGTCTCTTCGGACCCTATACCAATCCATTGCATCTCCTTTCAGAAATTCTCCCATAGCTCTTGACGCTATCAGTTGCTCCTTGGAAATATTTCTGGAAAGACATTTATCTTCCAGACTATCCAAAAATGAGTTTAGGCTTGAATGTCCATCATAGCAAAGGTTCCACTTCTCAAAGTTAAGTTGAGAAACAGTGGGGTTAACCAAAACATGGGATAAGTTAGAGTTAGCCAAAGGAACTTGAGGTGGCTCTGTCCTTTGGTGTTGCAAAAAATCAGGGACTGGCTGGTATTCTCTTCTGTGGTAAGAGTGGGAATAATGATGAGGTTCCATACTGAACCTAGCTCTTTCAGTGGATAGCGTTTTGATCAATGCACCACGAGACTCCAAAACTGAAGGACGACTGATAGGTGAAAAGTCTGAAACATGGGGTTGAGAAAAACACTCAGGTCTCATCGAATAAACAGCAGGACCAGCAGGATAAAATCTATAATCAGATGCAGGGGCAGCACTATAATCAGGAGGGTACTGAAAACTAACTAGTCTACGCTCCACAGATGGATTTGGTTGAAGGGGCCCATAGTGGTTACGAGGAATTTCAACTGCTCGAAAAGGATCTTGAAATTGAAGCCTTCGAGAATAACCAGCACTGGGCAAAGGCTGTGAGATTTCTGGAATATTCCTTGGTTGTTCATTAAAATTACCAAACTCAATATTCCTGTTCTGTGCTGGACGTAAGACTTCATCAACATTCTGGAGCTCAGGAGAATCACAAAGAAAAGGGTTGGTGTTGTTACGAGATCGCTCACTTTCAGCGGGTGAAGCTGATCCCTGCAAAGCTTGTGGGTGAGTATCTGACTGTGTAGCTGAGTTATTGTTCACTGTAGCTGAGTTATTTCTAATAGCTGGGTGTGAAGAAACAATAATTTGATGGTTTTTGTCGTGTAGCTGAGTTGTTGGCAGCTGTATCTGAGTAGCTATGTTGAGTATATGATTGTGAAAAACCATTAATTTGCTGATTTCGTTGGGTAGCTGAGTTGTTGGTAGTTGTAGCTGAGTAGCTGTGCTGAGTAGCTGTGTTATTATGGGTAGCTAAGCTTAAAAATCAGTTCTTGGTACATTTGCTTGTGTATCTGAGTGGTTTGTAGCTGTAGCTGCGTAGCTGGATTGAGTATTTGGGTGTGAAGAACCATCAATTCGCTTATTTTGTTGTGTAGCTGAGTTGTTAGTAGCTGTAGCTGAGTAGCTGTGTTGAGTATCTGGGTTATTATGGTTAGCTAAGCTCAAAAAGTTAGTTCTTGGTACATTTGATTGGGTAGCTGAGTTGTTGGTAGCTGTAGCTGAGTGGCAAGAACCATTATTTGGGTTACTTGGTGGTATAGCTGAGTTACCAGCAGTAGCTGAGTGTGAAAAACCGGTATTATGGTGGTTTAGATGAGAAGCTGAGTTGCTGTTAGCTAACTGTAGCTGTGCTTTAGTCTGTAAACCGACCCCAAGGTCTATCATTGGTTCATCAGAAGCTGTGGTAGCTGGATGACTGACAACTTCAGAATTTGAAGGATGCTCTTCTGTTGGAGGAAAAAGTCCTGTACACTACCAGCTAGGCCCAAAGTTGCTATGTTGTAAACGCCTTCCAATGCTCTCAACAATCCACAACACAAGTCCCTCAAACTATCTTTTCGTCTCGCTTCCTCTTCGGTATCTGGGTGAATTAAATTTATCCTTCCCCAAACATGAAATAATCTTGTGTGAATTCTCTTAAATTCATTATCTCTGTTGTTTTTGTCAAATTCCTGTATACTCTCACCAAGCTCATCCAACTTTGCTCGACAAATAGCTAACTCTTTCTTCCGCAAAAACAGTCCCGAGTTGCAAAAGTTTTGATTTCCACTCCTCGGCTTTCCAGCTCATATGTGATCTCATCACTAAGTAAACGATTCACCTCCATATTTTCCTGAAGCACCAACGCACTAACACCAAATCAAACAAATATCCTGTCTTTCAACCTCAAAAAGGTCAGGCTATGAAGTGTAACGGTTCAGTTCAGGAAAAAAGTGACAAAAAACAACTTACCAAAAACAATTGTTTTTGTACGAGGCGCCAAAATAATTTCAAATAAAAAACACAGAGAAAAGGGGACTCAATTTAGTCGCTGTTTACTGTGACAGCAAAAAAAACTACTAGAAACTAGTTTCGGGGTAAACGCTGCTTAAAAAAATAATTGCCGCTTGTAAAAAAAATGACAAACAACTAACTTAAACTAACAATACACTCATACGTTTACGAATTCTTTTCCGGATATATATCTAGCCGATCTAGACTTCGACACATCAACAGCCTTACATAGGAGAGAAATTATTGTGGAAACAAGCAACGGATAAAAATTAAAAAAAAATATTTTTTGATTTACTATTAAGAGTTTCTTTGGATTTACCATGCTTTGAAAAAAGGAAAAATAATATATTTCAATTTTTTTCTAAATGTTTCTGATTAATGATGCTTTAAAAAAATATTTCAAGTTAATAAACATTGAAAAAAAAAACAAAACTTTACTAATCTAGTAAGTTGGCGGTTTAAACTATGCGTTATAAAGACCGTTTTGGTGTTAAGTTATGTAAAGTTATGTTATTTTTTCTTGTTTCAGGTTACTACAGAGCCAGAGCAACCTTTCTTGGACTGGTTAAATTATACAAGAAAAATACGAAGTTTCATTGAACTGTAGACTGTATATCATTAGTTAATATAAGAAAAAGATGGATGTTGTAATGTTATTTTTGGAAAACACATGATTTGCTACAGTAATTAAATTTATTGGTTTATTAGAAAGGGAAATATTGAGGTTTGCTTTGTTTTGAAAAAAAAGTTAACCAGAGTAAAATGCCTCCACATAAAATAATCATAATTCTAGTATAATTCAGCCTCAATCCAACAGAAAATATTGTTTTTCCAGCGCATTCGCCATAAACTAGTAGGATATAGAATAAACAAAATGCTCAGACATATAGTAAAGATGATTGACTTTAGATTTTGCCAGGGTATTAGAAGGGTGTTTTAAAGAATTATTTTTTTTTACAAGAGGAGGGGGGAAAACGTCTAAGTTTGTCCGATTTCAACAAAAATTGGTATACGGGGGCTTTTGGAGATAAGGAATACGAATTTTTTATGAAAGCTATAAAATGTAGTGTTTAATTGAACTTTCTTGCATTGACAGAACTGAAGTTATTGGGTGGCTTCTCAGCTTAACTGTTGTTAACTTGGGGGAGTCTTGTTTTCTTGGAACCTGCTGCAGCTACAAAATTGGTTTAACCGTAACAGAATAGCCATAAAAAAACCTAAAAACCAATGGCATTTAAAATAAAGCTCCATAACAAGCTAAACAGCAATTAAAGAAAAAAAAATCTATTAAAACAAAACTAGAAATATACGAATTTGTCAATATGTGATTCCCTGGAACAAGCCAAGCTACAAATAGTGTTTATAGAACTGAAGTTAGAAAATTAGTTCAACCGTAAAAAAATACAGCAAGGCCAGAAAGTGTAGCACTAAAAATAATTGGGCCCCTTATGATAATCCCTTCAGCTTAACCGACGTAATATCATTGTTCCCCGCTCCTTTAAGTGATTTTTTACACACCAAATTTCATCATAATCGGATGAACGGTTTAGAAGTTACACCCGATTATATTTGTCGTCATATCTCAAATATCTTGACATCTGTGTGCAGAAAGCGTATTATCTCTGAAACTACTTAGCCTATTTTTATCAAAATATATAGGCTCCAATCATAAAAAAAGGGCATCGAAATCGATCCACTAGTTCGAGAGCTGTATGCGCTTAAACACACAGACACACACCTAGACATAGGGGCCAAACACCCCTCTTTTTAGTCGGGAATTAAAAAGGAACAAAACAACGCTTCAATTTTTTTAATCCAGGAAAAGGGTCATGACATTATTTTTTGCTGCTACACAAGCCTGCAAAGCATTATTTTTTATTTTAGGGTTGGAATGATTTTAGTTATCACGGCTCCAACCAAATACCTACGCCAAATATTGACGCGTTGGGGTACAATGGGGTATTTCTTAATCGCTTCTATACACAACAAACCTGCACGCCCTCTAGGGCTGCTTTGATGACTGGAAGCTATCCAATAAGATCAGGTACGAGTATAGAAGTAGCGGTAGACTCGCGGTGTTGCCCGCGAAGCAAAATAGGTCAAATAGAAAACGTCCTTAAAGATAGCAATACAAAATGAGCAGTGCAAGTGTTTTTTTAACTCATCATTAAGGGCTAATTATAGGCTAATTAAGGCCCCTATTTAGTAGTAGTAGTAGTAGTGTAGATGGGCGGCCGTAGGCCTGGCAATTAGGCCTTATAATGGATCCTTTTTGCCATACCCCCCGTGCACCCCCGACTGATGCACGTGCCTCTTAGGATGCAGGTTTTCTTTCTCTAAGAGGACTTAATTTTGCCTGACACCTCTTTGTCGAGGGCAGGGATCTTTAGACTGCGTAGCAAGTATACACAGTGGACCGCCGACTTTACACCCCCTCCGAAGGGTGGTCCTGCTACATGTTAGACTTGCATCTATCGCTACCATCCCAGCAGAACTTGGTTGACGGTAGACTTTTCTCCCCAGCAGAAATCGAAGTCCCGGTTTCGCTGGTCGAGGTCGCCGTCGGAGTCTTCAGATGCATCTCTTTGGAGTGGTCCTGCTACCCGAAGGTGGTACCGCCTCTTCCAAGTCACCCTCTATCCACTCCCGCTACCAAATCTGTCGAAGTCCAGCCGCGTCCTATGGAGTCCCGACCTCGGCGAAGTCCAGGTCGTCTTTTCTTAGGTCACCGGCTAGTCTCCTCTACCCAGTTTGGTGGGGTCCTCGGCCGTCCACCTTTGAGTCCCGCAAAGTTTTCGGTGCAGTGTCAATCGTGCCGCCTACTTCTACCTCGTGTATGCACAACGTCAACTGCGGAGGTGCTGAGAAGTGACGCCCGTCGTTGTCTCGAGTCGCATTCGGTGTTGTGTGAAGCAATGTGTACTGGCGCGATCGCTGTTCTGCAGGCTAAGACGCTGCTCACTGGTCTACGGCGGCCCCAAGGCCCCTATTTAGGGTTCTTGTGGTTTTCAAGATATGGCTTGCACTGCTAGGCTACCTAAAAAAGTTAGCAGTGCAAATGACTGAGATTAACAAAAACAAGTTTTTAGCAATTTTATCATATTCTAAACATTATAGGCTAATTTTAAGGCCTATTTTCAAAAAATTTTTCTTAAGGTTTTCCTTTTTTTTAAACCTTTTTGCACTACTAAATTTAGCAGTGCTTAGGACGGAAAATGAAAAAAGAAAATATTTTAAAGGAAATTTCTTGATCTAGATTTGTATATTCTAACCTAATGTAAATCATTTCCACTCTGAAGTTTTTTTAGCTATCTGGAAGTGCAGACAATATCTCAAAAACAAGAGCCACAAAGCAAGCAGTGCAAAAAGGTTTTTTTTAAGAAAAAATCTTTAAAAATTTGCCCTTAATTAAATGAACAGAAAATGGTAGGTCCTTACTCCACAAAACTAAAACATTAAATTTTAGAGTGCTAAAATTATTATTGTTGTTTTCCCAATGCGTTTCGTCATACCGACATTGTAAAGGGAAGATCTCAAAAATAAATAGAAACCCCTATAAGTACCTGCTTAACTTCAATAAAACGAAAAAAAAACTCTTAATTAGCCTATAATTAGCCTTCAATGATGAAATAAAAAACCCTTGCACTGCTAACTTTAAAGATGTAAATAAAAAGTAGCCTGTTTCAATCCAGGCCACACCCTATCGTCTTACCAAATTTGAGCGCCATTTCATGAATATGTCAGCCGCAAGTCAATCGGTTTATTTAATTTATTTCAAATAAAAACCCGCAACTCGCTATGGTAGTGTCAAGTTTATATATTATGCACAAACTACCCCGCTTCTTAGTTATTTAACTCCTAACAGACCTTTTAGTTTGCATCTTTGGCCAACATAAGCAAAAAAACGAATATTGGCAGTGGAAAGACCATAAAAAACAATTTGAAGAGGGCGCGATTTGACAGTTGCGTTTGTTTTACAGGCGCCATTAATTTTTATTTCTGTCGTCAAGGCTTTTGATGTGCTGCCAATTTTTTTCATTTAAAAAAATTTAAGGGTTTCAATAAAAAGACATTTATAACATTTAAAAAAAAAATTGTAACCTCCGTTATGCACTATTTAGTTTATCACTAAATCATTGAGGCTGCATTTTGAGACACTCAAATCAAATCAAAAACTGTAAAGAATTGGAGAAAATACTGAAACACATGGATTTTGTTTGTAAGGGGAAGACTTTTTAGCTATCTTGGAATTTTTATAGAGCGCATCCTCTTTGAGGGGTAAACTTTACCCCTATATTTTGAATAGGGAAAGTCGGTCGAGTGATACCTTGTTTTGAAGGTCTTCTGAATGTCTTGACAATCGTGTAAAAATTTCGGAAATTATCGATTCGTTTTTGAGATATTTGCTTTCAAAGTAAGCTCAAATTGCACAGGTAAATTTCATCTCACTTATAAAATGTACTATTAACAAAAGCAAAGTCGACGTGTCCCGGGATTTCTCAAAAAATTTAAAAAAATTCTTTAAAAAAATATTTTAGTGCAATGTGAAAGTGAATATCTCCAAAACTAATCGATAGTAGTGCATGAGTACGATGAGTAAAAAGGGAAAAAGTGGCGTTTTGTGATAAAAGCAACAAACTTTGCACAGTTGTTCTTTAGACCAAAACAATCAATTTGACCCGCAGCTCTATTCCCAAATCCTGTTCAGGTGCGGTGGGGAGGGGGTAAAAACTGGAGGGGTTGATATTTTCCTAAATTTTAGTTTGTTGTATGTTATCGTCATTGATATCAATTTATAGGTTTTCGATGATGACCAAACCGAAAATTACCACCACCATTCATTTTCAAGGTACCCCCAAGGGGTGGGTGGTTAAAGCTTCAATTTTGGCATTTTAATAATAAAAGAGTAAAATTTTAGTTAAAAAGTAAAAAATTGCATAGGATTATTAATAATTTTAATATTTTAACTCATATCACTCATTTTTTTACTAAAAATGTCCATCCTGTTGGGCAGGTGGAAAGGAAGGGGAGTAAAAATTAAAGAGGCACATATTAAAAAAAATATTTGGCCTGATTTTATCAACATAGGTATTGATTTATAGGTTTTCGAGGAAGGGTCAGTCCATATCAAGTCAACCAGGGTATTTTACCACACCATCTCCGATGTTGATGATTTTTAGTATACATGTTTTTCCTACCAAAAAACTGGAAAATCCAAAATTTCAGACTTTTTTGACCAGTTGTTTATTTTGAATTAATTTTTGAAAATCGAAAAAGTCACTTATTTGTCCTTAACATGTGCGCACAAAATTAGGAATATCCAAAGAACCACTTATAATAGAAAAGTAGGTGAAGGTTCATTTTAAAGCTCTTATAAAGACCTTTCATATGAGAATATTGCATAACATATATTGAAAAAAAAAAAATAAAAAAAAAAATTTTTGATTTTTTTTTTGAAAAATTTCAAAAAGGCCATTTTTAATTTTTTTCAAAAAATTATATTATTTTCTTTAAAGTGTTATTAAACTATTTACAAAATTTTGAGATGGACAAATCATGGGTTCAATGTGATAAAATTTATTAAAAATGTCACATGCATGAAAAATCGCCTATAAATAGACAATGCATTTTGGTAATTAGAAGAATATAATGGGGTTTAAAGCGATATTATAAAAATATTTAACAATATTTTATTTAATAAAAAATTATATCCTACGTTTCATTCTGTATCAGTAATCAGATTAACATTGCCCCCCATTGTAATATTTACTTACAAAACCTCTTTTCCACCGGAGACGTACTATTGGATGTTCCAATTCTTAGGAAAATATGCCTGTATAAACCTGCCAATACTTTTGTGAAATACTGCCTGTTTATTCCTGTTTAACATTAAGGACACACCTCCTTCATTTTATTGGTCTGTTTAGGTACATTGTGGGGATTTGCTGACATGAAAATTCCTGCATAAATTGATTTTAAATTTTTGGCAAGTATCTTCCTGATACAGCTCCAAATAATCGATACATAATAGTTCGACTGAAGGTTTATCAGAAGTCATCTCTGTGTAATTTTAAAAGTTTCAACTATGGGTGAGGCAAGTGGATGGACTAAATATAAAGTAAAGTGCTGTGATCCACTAGAGTTAAAAATCAAGCATTTTGGGAAATTAAGAAATGTGACCAAGTGGATGTGCAGTTACAAAAATGTCAAAATGGGAATGAAAATCTGTGATGGTTGTAGACTAAAGCTTTCAAAGGAGTTTAAGGCATCTGAAGAAGATGAGGCAGGGTAAGTAACAAATAGTATTTTTTAATATAAAATTAATAAACTAAACCAATTGCGTCAAGTACGGAGTGGAAAAATCTCATGGCATTATTTTGCATGGCATTATTTTGCATGGCCTTTTGAGAATACAGACATTATGTACAAATTTCTTGGCATTATGTACACATTTTGGGTCAGCTGTTACCCCCTTTTTAAGTTCTTATAAAAAACTAACTTTTTAAATTTTTTTAGACCCAGTCAAGTTCCAGAAAATGATCCAGATTTTCAAGATCCTGCTGAATCATTTACTCTTTTAAACAAGTCATTGGAGCTTCTTGGTGTGTCGCCGATTAAAATAAAAAATGTATACAAAGAAAAAATTGATATTGTACAGCATACAATTGCGAAAGCATTTACAAAGGAATGCCAGAGTGACGAAAGTGAAATGATTAAGCAGTTAAAGGACAAATTTTTAAAAACCGAAAAGAGGAGTGAGAAAATACTAGTTTTATCATGTTTACCTCAAAGTTGGAGTAGAAAGAAGATTGAAGAAGAATTTGGAGTTTCTCAATATTTGGCCAGAGCTGTAAAACAGTTAGTTAAGGACAATGGGATATTATGTTCTCCTAACCCCAAACCGGGAAAGACCCTTAGTGATAGAGTGGCCCAAATAGTGGTAGATTTTTACCAAAGGGATGACATTAGCAGGACCATGCCAGGTAAAAAAGATTATGTTGTTATCAGAAAATATGAAGCTGAAAAAGAATATGTACAAAAAAAATTAGTCTTAGCTAATTTAAAAGAAATTTATGCATTGTTTAAAACTGAGTACCCCAATGAAAAAATTGGGTTTTCAAAATTTTGTGAACTGCGACCCAAAAACTGTATAATGGCAGGAAAAAGTGGGACTCATACTGTATGTGTATGTACTATACATCAAAATATAAAACTAATGCTCAATGGCTCCAAATTAAATAAGCTATATGATGAAAATAACAGGCCTCTTGCAATATCTTATCATGATTGCCTTTATAAACTAATGTGTAATCCACCTTCAGTGGACTGTTTTTTAAGCAATAGATGCAAGCAATGTCCTGGAGTAGAACAGTTTAAAAATACGTTAATAGAAAAATTTGAGGAAGAATTAATTGATGAGGTCTCATTTAAAAAGTGGGTCTCAGTAGATAGGTGTACTATGGAAACCGTTGTTAAGAAAAGTGATGATTTTGTCCAGGAATTTACTGATGATCTTGTAAAACTTAAATCACATTCTTTTATTGCAAAAATGCAAAAAGATAGATACAATGAAATAAAAATTAACCTTAAACCTGGAGAGTCTTTGATCACTTGCGACTTTGCGGAAAATTATTCCTTTGTTATGCAAGATGAAGTCCAGTCTTATTATTGGAATAACAGCCAGGCAACCCTCCACCCTTTTGCCATTTATTTTCTAAGTGATGGTAAACTGCACAACCTGAATTATGTGTTTATTTTGGAAAGCTTGACACATAATACAATTGCATTTCATTTATTTTTAAAAAAATTAATGCCTGATTTAAAAATCAAAATACCAGGACTTAACAAAATTTTTTATTTTTCGGATGGATGTGCTGCGCAGTACAAAAACAAAAAGAATTTTCTGAATATATTCCTGCATAAAAAAGATTTTGGTGTTGAAGCAGAGTGGCATTATTTTGCCACCTCGCATGGCAAAAGTGCCTGCGATGGCTTGGGAGGAACTGTTAAAAGACTTGCTGCCAAAGCCAGTTTGCAGAGGCCCTATGACAATCAAATAATGACACCTCTACAATTGTTTACTTGGTGTGAAGAAAACATATCTGGCATTGATTTTAAATATTGCACAGAAGCAGATTATACAAATCATGAAATAATTTTGAATAAAAGATTTGCGGAAGTCTTAACAATACCGGGGACACAAAAAATTCATGCTGTAATTCCTCTTACAGAAAGCACGTTTTTGGCAAAACAGTTTTCTACATGCTTAGAGGTCGAAACACATAATCTTTTTAAAGGTGGAAGCATTATTTTGCAAAATATCGAGTCAGGGTTTGTCACTGTAGAATATGACAGTGCTTGGTGGCTGGCTTGTGTCTTGGGGAAAAATAATGAGAGCGGAGAACTGAAAGTAAGCTTTCTTCATCCACGAGGACCTGCCTCATCATTTTTTTACCCAACACCTCAAGATATTTTAATTATTAAACCAGAAAGTCTTATAAAAAAAGTTGAACCCAACACTGCTACTGGCAGAACTTACAATGTCAGCAAAAAAGAAATGTCAGATTCATCAGAAATTCTTAAAAGAAAGTTAAAAAAATAAATTTAAGGTATATAGTTAGTCTTAGTGTTTTCTGTCTAATTTTTATCAACGAAGTAGAAAAGTTTGTTTATTTCTTTTGCGAGTTTAAAATAAAATAATTTGTAGATAAAGTCTCTGGGTATTTTTTAAAACCTGTATCCATCCAACAAATTTATTTATTTTAATATCCAGTGCACTATTGGTGCTCCTAAAATATGTTTATTTTTTTAAATGCATGATTTTTAATGTACTTAATATTTTTGATATTTTTTTTGACATTGAACCCATCATTTCTCCATCATAAAATTTTGTGGATAATTAAGTAACACTTTGACCAAAATTATATATTTTTTTCAAAAAAATTAAAAATGGCCTTTTTGAATTTTTTAATTTTTTTTTTTTAATTTTTTATTTTCAATTTTTTTTTTGTTAACATTATGTTGTGATATTTCATAAAAAAAGAGCTTCAAAATGACTTTAAAATGAGCCATTTATTACTTTCCTAGTGTAAGTGGTGCTCGAGATATTGCTAGTTTTGTACATTCTTGTTAAGGTCAAAATGCTGACTTTTTTATTTTGAAAAATTAAAAAAAAAAACTACGAATCAAAAAAATCTAAAAATTTGCATTTTCAACTTTTATGGTAAGAAGAAAATATATACCAAAAATCATCAAAATTGGAATTGGTCGCGTAAAATTTTTGTGATTTTTTGGTTGATTTGATATGGAATGACCCGGAAGACCAAATCGAAAATAACCACCTTCATTCCTTGTAACGTATCCCTAAGGAGTTATGGGAGGGGGAGTGGGTAAAAGCTGCAATTTGGGCTTTTTAATAATTAAAGTGTAAAATTTTATTAAAATAATAAAAATTGGCATAGGACTGTTTATAGTTTTAATATTTTAACCCATATCCCCTCAGTGTTTTACTTAATATCCTTATTTTGGATTATAGCAATAGGAGAAAAGTAGATATCTAGAAAATGCATTTATTTAACATTTAGGATATGTCTTATCCTAAAAACCAAAAAAGAAGTTAAAAAACCTCTAAATCAGTTACATTGAAATCAATCAAAATACAAAAGATCAAAAGATCTTGGGTGGAAATAACGAAAATTCAACCCTGGATGAGCATCCCACAAGGAACACACAAAGAACCAAAGCGAAAAGAGAAATGATTAAACGATGTTTCGCTCTGGGTAACCAGCGTGAGCTCGTCAGTGGTTCCACTGGTCACCCTCCCCATACATCATTAAACACCATCATACATTTTGATTTCCAACTTTGAATCACTCACAATTTCTTTTTGATTTTTAACTGCCTTAGGAGCATAATCCTATTGGAAATATTAATACGCCAGGACGAATCCGTATCAGGTAACTTGGAACGATGCCTATTTGTGAGTGATTCAAAGTTGGAAATCAAAGTGTATGATGGTGTTTAATGATGTATGGGGGGGTGCTGACCAGTGGAACCACTGACGAGCTCACGCTGGTTACCCAAAGCGAAACATTGTTTAATCATTTCTCTTTTCGCTTTGGTTTATTATGTGTTCCTTGTGGGATGCTCATCCAGGTTTGAATTTTCGTTATTTACACCCAAGATCTTTTGTTTTTTATGTTTTATCCTGTTATAAGTAAAATGGCTATTTTTACAACAAAATGAAAAATGATAAAAATACTTACAGAATAGCTTTATACAAAAATAGATACCTAGTTTATTTGTCCAAATTGTCTTTTTTACTATCGTCGTCACTGTCATTTCGCAAATGTGGTTCCTGTTAATATAGGCTAAATAAGAAATTATAGGTTACTGGATTCCTACGAAGCTAAGAAAATTTACTTTATTTTATATTAGTTTTATTTAATTTATAATCAAATAGTTACTTATCTTATGTTGCTACAAGCCCATCTACATTTTTTGCATGCAGGCGTGCAAGGTAGTTTGTTCCTTTTGCAAAGATATCTTAGAGTGTCGCATTGTGTAGTGCATCCACATCTATCCAATGTCTAACAATTCTCCCATATATTTGGTTGAGCAGACCGGTTTCCACTTGGCCTCATCTTTATACCACCTCCAAGGTAAGATGAGGTTAATTCCGCAGTTTTAAACTTATCAGCTGATCTTCCCCAAACCTGTCCTGCTTGATATGCTGCCCTTAATGCGGCTTGCTTTGAGACATAAATAAATGTTTTTTTGCCTCATTGAACCTGTCTATTTCCTGAACCCCATATAGCATGGCAACAAATTTTTCAAGACTGCAGGCATTTCGCCAATCTGCATAGAAAATTAGGAAATTGTAGCAAATGTTTCAGTGAATTTCTCAGTCCATACCGTCCAATACGTCCGTTTGCCTTTCCCCAGGAAAAAAGATGTGGTATCACACACAGCCAGTGAATGCATGAAATCCTCTTGTATCTCGGATCTCTCTTTTTTTAGAGCCAAAGCAATTTAATGTGCTGGAATGAAACGGATCATTTAATTTGTAAAAAAATGACACTGCCAAAATCAAAACGTCCGTATCAGAGGATAGGAACAGATTTGACCATAACAAGCCATCAGCTTCCTCTAAATTTGCGCAGTCCATTTGGTGTAGGTTCGTTAAGTTTTTATAGTTAGACGTTATTATGTTTTCAATATTGGTTACAACTTGCAACTATGGTAATTCACTTAAAACATTTGTCCCCAAATAATGAAATAAATCTTTTTTATTTTCTGCATTTCGAAAATAATCTGCCCAATCGCTGGCTAGCATATCTGTAAGCAAAGCTTCTAAATAAGTAAGAATCATGTTATCGGCAAATTCTGACGTCGGATTCCAGATCCCCTGCTGTTTCCAACCCTTTAAGCTATTGGGGTCCTAAAGGTCCCAAGCAAAATCGACTATTTTAACTTGTAGACTTGAGCTAAGTTTTAGAATGCAATGCTTTAATTGATTATTAGTCTCCAAACTTTTTAAAATTTGGTGTAAATCAATACCCACGTCGATATTACGCCCCTCCCTTTCCACCTGCCCTACAGGATGGAGATCTTTGGTAAAAAATTAAGTGACCTAAGTTAAAATATTAAAATTATTAACAACACTAATCAATATTTTACTAAAATCTTACTTTTTTATGAAAATGCCCAAATTGGAGCTTTTACCCCCTCACCATCCCTTAAGGAAATCTTAAAATGAATGAAGGTGGTTATTTTCGGTTTTGTCATCCTCGAAAACATATAAATCAATACTCATGTCGATAATATCCAGCAAACTATTTTTTCTAAATATATGTCCCTTTAATTTTTACCCCCTCCTTTTCCACCTGCCCAACAGGATAAAGATTTTTGATCAAAAATTAAGCGATCTATTAAATCCTACACTTTTATTATTAAAATGCCCAAATATGAGCTTTAACACATCCTTAACCCCTTAGGGGAACCTTAAAACGAATGGATTTGGTAATTTTCGGTTTGGCCATCATCGAAAACCTATAAATTGATATGAATGACGATTATATACAACAAACTAAAATTTAAGAAAATAAATACCCCTCCAGTTTTTACCCCCCCCTTCCCCACCGCGCCTGCACAGGTTTTGGGAGAAGAGCTGCAGAACAAATTGATTGTTTTCGTCTAAAAAACTGTGCAACTGTGCAACGTTTGTTGCTTTTATCAGAAAAGGCCGCTTTTTCCCACGTAGCCCATGCACTATAGATTTTTGAAATTTTTACACGACTGTCAAGACATTTAGGAGACCTTCAAAACAAGATATTACTCGACCCACTTCCCTTATTTAAAATATAGGGGTAAAGTTTACCCCTCAAAGATAGCAAAAAAGTATCCCCTTTACAAACAAAATCGATCTGTTTCAGCATTTTCTCCAATTCTTAACAGTTTTTGAAAAAAGCCAGGTGAACCCTTTTAGATGGCCAACCCTGTATATAATTTAACAAAGACAAAATAAATGTAATATTTTTATTTGGTTAACTATTTGATGCAGTTTTATTATCCATTGCCAAACTCAGTTAAACTGTTTCTGCGCAAAACGTAATCTCCGTTGACATGGAATGGCTGATTTATAATATTAGTACGATAATTTGTTTATTTTTTAATAGTAAGTAGTAGTAAAATATGGCACATATTTTTTAGGGTTGCAGGGATGGCCCACACACGCCGGCGAAGATAGACCCATTCCAGCAAATATACCAACTATGGCAGAAAGGTTAAAAGAACTGGGCTATAAAACTCACCTCGTAAGTACATATCTATAAACAAAATTCTTTATTGTCTCAACGGAACTAAATAAATATTAGTACAGACAATTTTCAAAAGTAAAATAGTACATAAAAATAACAATAAATATATAAGACTAAAAAATCAGTAATAAACAAAGCTTACTCATACATTCAGACAAAAACAATATTGCCTATGGTGTATGTAAAAGATATTCTTTAAACTCCTGTAAAATGTAGAACACTTCTAAAAACAACAGTTTCTTGAGCGCATTTTTAAATTTATTTAAGCTGCTAATATCTTTAATAAAATTGGTCAACGTATTAAACAACCAGTATAAATACGAGATTTCTTGTAGAATTCACGTTTATATTTTTCAGGTAAAATGTTATTCTTACTTCTAGTTTGATAATTATGTAAATCTCCGTTTTTAGTAGTTTTTTGAAGGTTACAATTAGAATTCAATAAATAAAGATAGACGTAACTGTAAATTTTTTTTTTGAACTAAAAGTTTCCCTATAGAAATGTTGATCCTGAATATCAAATAGTAGTCGTATAATTCTTTTCTGCGCAATCAGGACCCTTTCCACATCCCGAGACTGTCGCCATACAACCACATTGTAAGTTAAAATAGACTGAACAGAACTGAGGTACACGCACATCAGTTCTTTTAAAGGTAGCGACTTCTTTAAATTGCTCAAGAGGAAAAAACTCTTGTTCATCTTTTTGCAAACTGCATCTACTTGGCATTTAAAGTCAAGATGTTTATCAATAATTCCTAAAAAATTTACTTGTTCAGCACATGCAACAGTATCTCCATCAAAGTTAAAACTAAAGTTATTTGATTCTCTATGTTTGTTATGTAGTTCAATAACCTGAGTTTTTTTAGAATTTAACATTAATTTATTTGCTTTACACCAACCTGACATTTCCTGATAGCACAAATAAACCCTTGATTTAACAACCTCAGGATCAGAGTCTGAAATAACTGATGTAGTATCATCCGCATATAAGTAAACTTCGGCACTTTTTAAGTGTTCTGGGAGCTCGTTGTTAAATAAGGAAAATATTAAAGGGCCCAAAATACTCCCCTGTGGTGTTTCCTGATTCAGCTGAAAAGTGTTTGATCTTTCGTCATTTTTTTTGACAAAAAATGTTCTGTTTAGGAGAAAGGATTTAAAACAATCGTTAATGTTACCCCGTATTCCTAGTCTGTTTAACCTGTGTGATACAAAATTGGGATCCACCGTATCAAAAGCTCCACTTAAATCAAATAGTACGACAACTACGGTCTCATTATTATCCATTTTCTTGTAAACTGATTGAATAAAATCAACACAAGCCGTTTCAGTAGAAAAACCTTTACGAAATTCGTGATTTTGTAAGAACGTTGTTTTTAATAAGTAAACTCTCAGTCTTTTCTAAAATTACTTTTTCTATTACTTTTGAAAACACACTCAGAACAGAAATTGGACGATGGTTTTCAATATCTTTTTTATCTCCCTTTTTAAAGACTGGAACCACAACTGCCTCCTTAAGCGCTTCAGGAAACTTTCCTTCCGCCACCGACCTGTTTACAATAACTGCTAAGAATTCCGACAGTTCATCAATACAGTCTTTCAAAAGTGTTATTGGAATATTGTACTTTCCTGAGGATTTTTTGTTTGGTAAAGATTTGATAATTCGTGCTACTACATCAGGTGTAGCTTCCTCAAAGAACATAGTCGGACATATTGTTTTTCCCGTGGTGCAAGTGGTAGACATGGTATTTCCAAAATATTTATTTAGTTTATCATTTACCACAGAAGAAAGATATTCTCCAAATGCATTAGAAATTTCTTTATTGTTAAACAGCGATTTGCCATTAACGTGTAGTTCAGAAACGCATTGTCTTTTTTGCTGTTTTCCAGATAGTTGATTTATTAAACTCCATGCTGCTTTAGTTTTATTTTGTGCCCTACTTATAATTCCCGAATAAAACCTACTTTTTTCTAGCCTAATTACCTTTTGAACCTAATTCTTCAGTTTTTTGTATTTGACAGTGAGCGAAATATCCTCTGTATGTTTTCTAAGCCAGTTCAAATTTTCAAGCTCAGGTCGTTTATTTTGTAACCCATTTGAAAACAAAATCTTTTCACATTTTTTTACAGTGTTTACCCTCTGTTCAGGAAAACACCATAAAGAGTGACTATAGAATTCCTGAAATATTACATTCACATTACCCGGTATGTTGTTGATGCAAAACTTATCTTTAAGGCGATTTCGAAACTCTAACGTCTTTGCAAGAGAGAAAATTCTTCCACGTATATAAGTGTCAGTGGGAGGATCCAGCAGCCTATTTTGTTAAATTGAAATACTTGTGCAAAGTGATCTGAAAGACCTGGCTCAAACACCTCACACACAGTAGAAATTATCTCATTTTTCACCACATAATCAATTCCTGTGGAAACAATGACACCGTTTCTAATGCATATCCGTGTTGGTTGTGATACAAGAGTTTTAAGATTAAACGAGTCAAAGATGTCAATTAAGAGCTTTTTGTTTAGATTTTCGTTAAAACAGTTAATATTTATATTGCCACAAATGATTACTTTCTTGAACTTTTGAAATGCTTTTACTAATATGTTTGAAAGTCCCTCTAAAAATTTTGTATAATCTCCATTAGGAGACCTATATATATTAACTACGCAAACATATCCCAAACTAATAGCAGAACACTCAATATTCATTTCGTCGGATAATTTACACAAATACAAAAGGTTTTTCGAGTAGTATAATGATTCTTTCTTGATAAATATTTGGCTACGATTTTTTCGACAAAAACTACTTATAATTTCAAAACCTACCTACCCATATGCCACATGAATGAACAAATGAATGTAGAAATGCGGGCGGAACAATTCCCATGTACGTAGGCCACCTTGCTGGGCCCCTTGCACGCCCACTATCCATGGTTCAGCCCTGGAAGCCTGCCTCTTTCACCAAAGAACAGATTTTTCCAAGCTGCAACCCTCTTACATCACCTGGGGCCATCCGATAGTTCCCAAAAGGTGCGACTCTCTTGACCTGCCCAACAAACACAAGAGTGGCGGCAAACACTCGGCCACTACAAGAAACTGGCGGATTAGTAACGGGTCGTATAAGAGGCCGGCGATAAGCGGTGGGTACGATGGCGCCAAGGCACCGGCTTAAGTTGGCCGACGGCTGTGACTCCAAAAGAGAGAACAAGACACCAGCCAAAGTGGACGGGCGGTAATGCTTCCAAAAGAGGGCAACAAAGAACCAGCGGAAGTGGACCGGCAG
The DNA here is from genome assembly GCA_963921995.1 of Oxystoma pomonae. NCBI lineage: Eukaryota > Metazoa > Arthropoda > Insecta > Coleoptera > Brentidae > Oxystoma > Oxystoma pomonae. The sequence goes on along the minus strand of OY998171.1, from coordinate 45,507,635 downwards.
ATATGCCTCCAAAAGCGGTCGTCATTTGCTATCCGCAAGACGCGTTAAAACCGGTACAATGGTAAATCACAATGTTAGCAGAAACATTTGACATGCAGGTCTTGTCCTAGTGGTAAAGTACTTGGCTCTCATCCGGGAGTCTCGGCTTCGATCCTCAGTGCGTCCACTACTTTTTTTTTTTAATTACCGGTGGAATATCCGCGGCTGACCCAGGTGTCGATCGATACGAGCCCATCGGCGCATAGTAAACCGCGGCGCCCATAGCGCTCTAGCCACTGGGCTGGTTAATGTCTTATTAATGCCACTGGCGGCTGGAGGGCTCTGTGTTTGTTGGGTGGTCAGAGCCGGATACTCCAGCAGGACATGCAAGGACGATTCCTCGTCCTCCATGCACCACCGACACTCTTAGTCTTCTTCGGCAATTTCCAGCGTCTCTAGGTGCACATACCCTCTCTAGTTCAAGATTTCCTGTAAATGGTAACACTGCAAATACGAAAGTATCTTATAAATATACTTTACATGGAATTATGATAGAATAGAAAGTTTGAAAAGTTTCTATTGTATATATAGTGCGGTCAAATATGCCATTTTTGTCCATGGAAGTATAGCAGGCTGAATCTTTTATGGTAGTTAGGTACTAGTATTAGGCCCCCTAAGGACATATTAAGAAATCTGGTGGTATGTCGCATCCTAGTGATTAGCCGCCATATTGGATTTTTAGTACGAATCATGACGTTCACATTTGTTTTAATTTATATCATCGGAACCACCGAACCGATTTTAATAAATAATATTTTATATTAAAGGGCTTTAATGTGGAAATAAACGTAAAGAAAAAATATTCAAATATTTTTGTTTGACTTTTCTAAAATAATTAGCAAAATTCCAAAACGTCAGAAAATTCAGATTTTTCAAATGGCTACCTTTCATTTCATGTACTTATGTTTATAAGTTGTCACGTTTTTTTTTTAGTTTTTAATATTCAGTGGCGTGCGCATGCCGTATGGTAAATTTTTAAAATTTAAAACAATTTCACAGGCTTTTTCAAACCAATGCCAACTACTGCTACTTTTGAATAAAGTTAACATCGTTTTTTAAGTAATATTAAATGCTTTAACTTTTACATATATCGTTTTTTAGAGATAAGCCTTTTTTGACAGAAAGGCGAACCAAAAACCTCCAGATTTGAATAACGGCCAAAAATTTGAAATTTTCCATTTCAATTTTCAAAGATCAAAGCAACTGTTTGGTGATTCTTGATTTGAATACACGAAAATGTTCCATATTTCATGCTCTTCAAAACGATATACATCGACTGTTCCTTTTCAGTAATATAGAAAATTGAACCATTATTAGAAGCGCCAATCTTAAAATGTCTGGTTGCACTCACGGTGAGAGGTAGCAAATTATGCCTCAAGTCAGAATTACCATACGAATTAAGTAACCTTTTTTGATCTATTCTGATTGCTACGAGGGTATATTATACAATTTAGATTGATTGGACCCCAATACCCTTAGGCAATTTCAAGATGGTGTCTATAAAAAAATAGACAAATTACGAAATATAAAATATAAGCGTCTTATACATCAAATTAGAGGTTTTTCGACCTCCTAAATCCATTTATGGGGTTACAAAAATTCTCAAGGGTAAAATAAAGATCATAGGGGAGCTTTAAATAGTAGGTACTACCTACATGTAATTTTACAATACCTATTACCGTTTTTAACTGTTTGTGATGCTGAAAAAATTTTATAGTTATCTAGGTACCTATATCATTAGGTAAAAGGGAGTTAAAATCGGCCAATAAGAATGTGAGAAAATACCAAATTAGTAAATAAATAAGCGGCATATTTATTAAAAAAAAGAAGTTAAAAAAAAAACCTCCAAATCAGTTATATCAACCGAAAATAATCTAAAAACAAAAGATCAAAAGATCTTGGGTGGAATACACAAAGGACCAAAGCGAAAAGAGAAATGATTAAACAATGTTTCGCCCTGGGCAACCAGTGTGGGCTTATCCGTGGTTTCTTAACTTCTTTTTTTGTTTTTAATTGCATTAGGAGCATAATCCCATTGGAAATATTAACACGCCTGGACGAATCCGTATCAGGTAACTATTCAAATCAAGAATCACGAAACGGTTGTTAAGGACTTTTGATCTTTGAAAATTGAAATTGATCAAAATTTTGGCCGTTATTAAAATCTGGAGGTTTTTGGTTCGCCTTTCTGTTAAAAAAGGCTTACGTCTAAAAACGATATAGGTAGAAGTTAAAGCATTCAATATTACTTAAAAGACGATGTTAACTTTATTCAAAAGTAGCAGTAGTTGGCATTGGTTTGAAAAAGCCTCTGAAATTGTTTTAAATTTTGCGCATGCGCACGCCACTGAATATTAAAAACTAAAAAAAAACGTGACAACTTATAAACATGGTAAGTACATGATATGAAAGGTAAGAGTGTAGGTCAAATTTTGGCGCAGTTTTAAAAAAATCACCCTGTAAATTATTAAGTTATAGGATTTTAAATTGGATGAAGCCATTTGAAAAATCTGAATTTTCTGAAGTTTTGGAATTTTGCTAATTATTTTAGAAAAATCAAAAAATATATGAACATTTTTTACTTTACGTTTATTTCCACATTAAAGCCCTTTAATATAAAATATTATTCATTAAAATTGGTTCAGTGGTTCCGACGATATAAATTAAAACAAGTCTGAACGTCATGATTCGTACTAAAAATCCAATATGGCAGCTTATCACTAGGACGCGACCCACCACCAGATTTCTTAAAATTACCGTAGGGGGCCTAATACTAGTACCTAACTACCATAAAATATTCAGCCTGCTATACTTCCATGGACAAAAATGGGAAATTATTATACATTCCATTCCATTTTTATTCAGACAAAACATAACCTCAATGACTCACAGAACAAAAACCATATTTTTAAGTTGCCAAAATCAAACGCCCCTAGACTTTGGTAATCGGCGTTATAAGTACACTGCTAACCTTAAATCACTCTGAATAACCCGTCATATTATGCTTTCATATGAATCAAATCAAACAGGGCAATTTTATTTATCTAACCAACCCACTGAAATCGTGAAAAGCTTTGATTACCTTGGCATTACATTTTCCTCATCTGCCATGTTTCGAGATATGGCCAGCAGCTCAAAAAGCCAACCGTTCAATAGCAGTAACGACAGAAATAATGTGAAAGTCTAAGGTAAATTCATGGGAAGCTCGCATTAAACTTTTTCAGTCAATAGTAATTAACTCCTTTGAATACTGCATGCCCATATGGACACTGCGATATACTGATATCGTCGAAAAAGTTCAGACCAACTTTTTTAAAATCTTATTTTATCTACCCCAATCCACTCCAGGTTGGATGATCCGGTTAGAGACTGGTACCTTCCCAATTAAATATATTATTTTTAAGCTTTGCCTGAGCTGGATTGAAAAACTGATAGGCATGGTTCCCACAAGATACCCTCGCATGTGTTTTTAAAAGCTACTTTCGTTCCAAAACGAACATCAAAATATAATTGGGTGAGTGACGCAATTTTTAGAGAAATAAACAAAGACAATCTATGGAACAATTTGACATTAGGAAATCTAAAAAAAGCACGAATTTCTATCTTAAAGTAGTACGAGTTTTTTCTACGACAGGCAGTCTCTTTAGGAGTCTAACTACCCTCAATTCTACAACTACTTTCCAGTATACTCAGAGCCTCAATCATATCTTGACATAAAAACAAACATTTCATTTACTAGGATTGTAGCTAATCTTAGAATGGTGTCAAATTACCAAGTAAACTTTTGTTTTAATAAAATTAACTATAAGATCGATCAAAAACTTTTATGTACGATTTGTAACTTAAGAAAATGAGAAACAATCTGCCACGTCTTGTTGGATATATGAGTCTTCGTTCGCCCGCAACTGCTCAGCTGTTTCATTTAAATGACGAATTTATCACATTCCTTAATGAACCTTCTGTGAAAAATCCTTAAAACATTTGTGTTTCTTAAATCAATTATAATAATGTCTTTAAAAATTCATAACTTTTAAACCAAAGCTGCTACGATTATACAGTTTCAGATTTACATTGTTTCCCAATTTTGAAAGAAATAATTTGGTGGGCTTTGGTGGAAGGTGTGAAAGGGTGTTGATATATCTGTAAATTCATAACTTTTGAACCAAAGCCGCTCGCTATGAATATGTCATTTGCAGATTCAACTAAATATTTTGTAGTTTTTTTTAAAGAAAAATGCATACGTTGGTGGGGTGAGGTAAGGGGGTAAAATGTGGCTAATATATTTGGAAATTCATGACCAAAGCTGCTACAAATATGCAGTTTACAAATTTAAATGAACTTAATATTTTCTAATTTTGAGAAAATATAATTTGGAGGGTGGTTAAGGGGGTAAGAGGGAGTTGATATATGTAAAAATTTCATAACTTTTGATCCAAAGCTGCGGTTTTATAAATTTAAGTTTGGTGAGGGTGTTGATCTAAATTCACAACAACTAATGGTTCTACGAATATGATGTTTTTAGATTTAAAATAACAAAATACTTCTTATATTAGAGAGAAGTGTGAAGAACAGATTTCTGTCGATCTTGCTACTCTTACAGTTATATGCCTAATACGCCTCTAAAAATGACCAATCCGTGCGTCCACCATGCCTATGCCCCAAAGAATGTCTGAGATTCATTCATTTAAAATTTCAGAACAGGCCCCTTCTATGATGTAGAGCAATATTTACGTTTATGCAAAAAAAAATGTTACAAAAACCCTCTCTTACATCAACACTCATGATATAATTTAAACTAAACGAAATCTAAAATTTTCTGAACCTACTGTGATCAGTATCGCCAGGAACCTAGGAGAAACAAAAAACTAAGCGTCAAACTGGAAAATCTCGTTTACAGTTGACGTCAAACAATGTGAGTAAATTTTGGATGGAAAGTACATACAGGGTGGATTCTTTAAATGGAACGGTGCTTCTAGCGGCTTTAGGGAAGAGGTTTCAAAAATAGCTAAATGCGAATCTTTAATGATTTTTTACGGACTTTCCTCCCATTATAAAAAAAAATTTGGGGCCCCCAGCTGGAGGCACAGGGCCTACTAACAATTTTTTTTTAATAAGAAAGTACCACTTGTAACACCTTTTTTTAAAGATTGTTAAAAAATAAATTTAACGCACTAACTCTTTTGGACCTTGTCTTCCTGATTCCAAAAATATACCACTGTCAACGCAAATCATAGCCAACTTGACTAAAAATGGGACCAGAAAATAAAACATAGACCGGAAAATGACAATTTTCAAAGATCTCCCCACTACTAATAAATTAATCGGACAAAAGGATTTCCGAATAGCCAGTTAAAACCCCAGTTCCTCGGTAGCTCAGTTGGTAGAGCATTAGACTGGTATTCTAGAGGTCCCGGGTTCAAATCCTGGTCGAGGAAAAAGTTTTTTTCGATTTATTCCCTCACCCTTTGCCCTCTACGCCACAAATCTTTTCTGTAAATTTATTAGGGCGCTAAATTTTCCCTTAATTTTGTAAATATGTTTGGCTGAAATTATTAGTTGGAAATTCGCCATCTGACACCTCTAATAAAACGCTATATGTCGTGTATCGTTGGTTGATAGATAAATAGAAATTTCGTACAACTAATAATCGTGAATGCATACCTCCTTGTCTTTATAACATGTCTAGGTTTTTAAAGCCGCAGTAGACTTTAAAGATCTCCCCACTACTAACAAATGAATCGGACGAAAGGATTTCCGAATAGCCAGTTAAAACCCCAGTTCCTCGGTAGCATTAGAGCATTAGACTGATATTCTAGAGGTCCCAGGTTCAAATCCTGGTCGAGGAAAAAGTTTTTTCAGATTTATTCTCTCACCCTTTGCCCTCTACGCCACAAATCTTTTCTGTAAAATAAAACCGTTTAACTTAAAGTTTTTTGCCTATTTTTATTTTATATTCCAAACGAAAGTTTCAGAACTTGATCACAAGCACATTTTTAGGTTGGAAAATGGCACCTGGGTTCGGCACGAAGGAACCAAACGCCAACTGGCAGAGGTTTTGACACCCATTTTGGCTACTGGAACGGGTTCGTTGGTTACTTCAACTACGTATGCTCGCAGAATATGGCGAATTACAATTTATCGGTGAGTATATACAAATACAAAAAAATCCGTAAGAATAAAAAAAAATAGGAACAAAATATTTAGGGAATTTGCACCAAAACTGGAATATATAAGGTGGCCAAAAAAAAACCGTATTTTTTTTTCGTCTGTAGTTTTGTTATCGTAATTCCGATTTTCGTGATTTTGATTTCTGCGAAAAACTAAATCTTCAGACTACATGAAACTTTTGCAGCATCCATACTTGAAACATATACAGGATGTCCTAAAAATCCGAGTCCATCCTAATATCTCCAGAACCAAAAGAGACAGAGGAGTAAAACTTTACATAATTAGATGGTTTACAAAAAAGTATCTTTCCGCCATTCATTAAGGGGGCGGAGCTAGGGCGAAGACAATACTTAAGACAATAATTTTTTTTTTCATTCTTTTTCCAAAAATACCCAGTATGTTGCCTTTCTCTCTAACGGGTTTTAAATAAAATGACAAAAACTTCTCAATAAGAGCAATGATTAAGACAAAGAATCACCGAATATCTTTGTTTATAATTAAAAAGTAACATATTAGGTGTTGGAAACAGAAGGAACAGCTCTATTTAATTTTTTCAAGATACAGACATATAAAAAAAATTAATGACGAGTGCGATGATTAGCATACAAAAAGATACTTTTTTGTAAACCATCTAATTATGTGAAATTCTACTTTCCTGCCTCTTTTGGTTTTGGAGATATTAGGGTGGACTCGAACTTTTGGGACACCCTGTATACATATCCACTTTTTTAGCTTTTCCTTCATATTTTATATATTATTAGCGAAATTAATTTTTTTTTTTAATGTGACAAGATTTTGACAGGATTTCAACAATTTTTTTTCTTGAAGCCTCTCTTTTTGAAAGAGCTGTATCCAAACTTCTTATGATTCTTACATTGAGACTGAAAAAATACATTGAGACTGAAAAAATCTGGCCACGCTTTGGTAATCGACATAAAAATGGAGATAACAAATACAACTACTATATTAAGTAAAATATTGTAGGGGGGGGGCTTGAGGTTTCTGGGGGGACTTCAGATGACAATTTATTTTTGATTTTTGAGAGAGTTTAATCTTTAGGATTCAACATTCATTAGATCTAGGGGCCAAAAAACCATAAAACCACCCCTGCATACGCCACTGCATGTTAATGCAAACAAATAGAGTTAGTTTTTGTTTTTAAAATTCTTCTTATTTATTGACTTTTTAAAGCCCATGTCCCCCCTCAAATTATATTCTGCCTATGCCCTTAAATTACCTTCTAAATACGACTTACTCTTAAAAAAAGCCACCAGAGAAAGCGAAACACAAAAACGTTTTATTCTCATTTACGTATGTTTTTTAAATTAACTTTCCCAACTTTTCAAATTACGAGAAAAATTATCCGTAGATTTTTAATAGACATACGTTCTTTCACGGCTTCTCGCGATCCTCATAGAATTTCATTTTTTTCACCTACAGTACAATATCTTCGAAATATGAAAAAATGGTTAACTTTCATGGTAGGCCATAAACCCATGTTAACCGTGCGGGATTCTTTAAGAATGTTACAAGCTCATTTTTTTGTTTCTTATTATGATTATTGCTAATTTTTAGATGTGGTATGGTTTTGATTTAAAAGACAAGTTCCAGAACAAGTGGGAATACGAAGGAAAATACGCGACTGACGTATTTACCGAGAAATCTTTAGACGTCATAGAAAAACACGATTCGAAAGAACCCATGTTTCTGTATTTGTCACATTTAGCAGGTAGAGAACTTTTCACACAGAAAAAATGTTCGGAATTTTTTTACACAATTGCAGTTGGCTGATCACAACGTTGTGTATAACAGAATTACATTTTATTGTACATTTGAAACCCAGTTGTGTATATTTTACACAGAATTCTGTAATAGGTTTGCACAAGTTTTAGTTACACAAGTCAATTAAAAAAATTACATAGGTATTTTTCCGTGCAACTGTTCCACCCATAGCTTAGATTAACATGGATCCAACTTTATGTGTTTTTTGAGTCAGGGTGGACAAATGCATAGAAGCTCATAATCTGAGCCGTTCATGCAAAAACACGATTCGAAAGAACCAATGTTTCTGTATCTGTCACATTTAGCAGGTAGAGAACTGTTCACACGGAAAAAATGTTCGGAATTGTTTTAGAGTCTCTTCCTCCTCCTGTATCTTATAACTGACAAAAAAGATCTTGGGTCGAAATAACGAAAATTAAAACCTGGATGAGCATCCCACAAGCAACACACAAAGAACCAAAGCGAAAAGAGAAATGATTACGATGTTTCGCTCTGGGTAACCTCCAGGTTTGAATTTTCGTTATTTCCACCCAAGATCTTTTGATCTCTTGTTTTTAGATTTTTTTCGGCTGATGTAACTGATTTGGAGGTTTTTTTAACTTCTTTTTTGATTTTTAATTGTCTTAGGAGCATAATCCTATTGGAAACATTAACACGCCAGGATGAATCTGTATCAGGTAACTTGGATAAGTACCAGTGCGGAACGATGCCTATTTGTGAGTGATTCAAAGTTGGAAATCATAGTGTATGATGGTGTTTAATGATGTATGGGGAGGGTGACCAGTGGAACCACTGACGAGCTCACGCTGGTTACCCAGAGCGAAACATCGTTTAATAATTTCTCTTTTCGCTTTGGTTCTTTGTATGTTCCTTGTGGGATGCTCATCCAGGTTTGAATTTTCGTTATTTCCACTCAAGATCTTTTGATCTCTTGTTTTTAGATTCTTTTCGGTTGATGTAACTGATTTGGAGGTTTTTTAACTTATTTTTTGATGCAAAGTCTTCTTAGGATTCGTATAATTGTGTTACCAAACTGCACAGTCTTCTCGCGATCGGACACGTTATGCAACAACTTGCACAGTCTTTTTAGGAACCATTTAATTCTGTAACAACACTGCACAGTCTTCTCGCGATCCAACAAGTTATGCAACGACATGCATAGTCTTCTTAGGATCCGTTTAATTGTGTAACAACACTGCACAGTCTTCTCGCGATCCGACAAGCTATGCAACAACATTGCACAGTCTTCGTAGGATTCGTTTAATTGTGTTACAACACTGCACAGTCTTCTCGCGATCCGACAAGTTATCCAACAACATGCGCAATTTTTTAATTGTGTAACAACACTGCAGTCTTCTCAAGATCCGACAAGTTAATTAAAAACATTGCACAGTCTTCGTAGGATTCGTTTAATTGTGTTACAATACTTCACAGTCTTCTCGCGATTCGACAAGTTATGCAACAACACTGCGCAGTCTTCTTAAGATCCGTTTAATTGTGTAAACACTGCACAGTCTTCTCGCGATCCGACAGGTTATGCAACAACATGCACAGTCTTCTCGCGATCCGACAAGTTATGCAACAACACTGCACAGTCTTCCTAGTATTCTTTTAATTGTCTAACAACACTGCACAGTCTTCTCGCGATCCGACAAGTTATGCAACAACATGCACAGACTGTGCAGTGTTGTTAGACAATTAAAAGAATACTAGGAAGACTGTGCAGTGTTATTGCATAACTTGTTGGATCGCGAGAAGACTGTGCATGTTGTTGCATAACTTGTCGGATCGCGAGAAGACTGTGCAGTGTTGTTAGACAATTAAAAGAATACTAGGATGACTGTGCAGTATTGTTGCATAACTTGTCGGATCGCGAGAAGACTTTAGCTACCCAACAAGTTCTGTAACAACACTGCACAGTCTTTTTCGATCCGTCAAGTTATGCAATAAAGTAAACCTTACAATATAGGGGCTTTCAACTTGAAAAACGATCTGGAGGGAGGGCTTGAGCCTTGAAACCTTGAAGTCACTGCCTTGAGTCGAGTTTTTATTTAGTATTGAGGAGGGCCACTTCTTGGCAATATTATCCAACGATACTCCGGCTGTGTTTTAATAAGTCCAGCCGACTGATATATCCGCCCCTGATAAGTCTAAACTTATATATATACGAATCAAATCTTGAATGTCGTTATTCCGGTGTTTTGTTACAGTAGATTCTCTCAAACCCTGATAGCAACCAACAAAATTTAACAATTTATTTGTTAATTGAATCCTTTGGGGCGATTTTTAGGACACACCGGTTGGAATGGTTTTGAATTAGGTGTTAAAAACGTTACAAAAACTAATAAAAGATTTGGTTACGTAAAAGATCGAACTAGGAGAAATTACACAGGTACGTAGCATTAGGCAAACATAGTAAAAGAAAATAGAGTGTGCGACTTGCTGTGGTTACTTACTATCGTAAGGTAGTCACTTCCCTGTTTTCCGTTTGCGTATTGACGATGAAAATATGTGTGATATTTCAAAATGTTTGAAAACATTTCTAGATTACCAAATGCGATGATGGAAATCTGGATTTTTCCCGGGAAGCCGATAACCCTTCTTAAGGGGGTTGGAGGGTGGTTTTTGTACCTAAAAGGCTGTTTAGGAAATTTTTTATGTCTCCTAAACATCTGGGACCCCATTTATATACAAAAAAGTCAGATATTTTGGGAGAAGGGGGGAGACCTTTAAAAAATGTTAAAAAATGATTTATTTCTTTTTATTTTTTTACCAAGTTTCTAACTTTTTTAACAAATATGTTTTATTCGATAGATAGAACACACATTTATCTTTAATTTTATATAAATGAAAATGCTTTCTTTATCTGTCTAAAGATTTACCTAACATGTTTCGACAGTATACAGACTGTCTTTCCCAGGGCTTAACTGAAAGAACCCAAAAAGACTTTTTTTCACTCAGTCACTTTTTTAAAAGATTAAAATAAGGGTGTTTTAAAAAATGTTGGTTAATTTTTAGTATAATTACATTTAGCAGAATGCTAATGCCTATGCTACCTTTTTTTTGCACGTATTTTTAAGGACAATTCCAGGATATTTTTTAAAAGATTTTATGCATAGCTATATGAGCCTTCTGGCGCCATTTTTGCAGATTAAAACCAATTTTCTGCTTTTTCACAAATATAGTGCGCTTATAAAATTGCGAGATGTTTACAAAAATAATAGAAAATATGCTAACCACTCCATCGTTTTCTTGGTATAAAAACCACCCCCCCCCAACCACCTTAAGAAGAGTTATCTCCTCCCCCGGGAAAAATCCAGTTTTCGACCGTCGCATTTCGTAATCTAGAAATTTTTCCAAAAATTCTGTTGTATCACACATATTTCCAGGAAATGTTTACATAGAAAACTGACTTATATGAGGAAGCACGAGAGTGAGAAGGATGAAAACATGTTGAAGAGATAAATAGTGGCACTAAATCTTTTACGTTTTTTTTATCAATTTTTTTTGTAATTCAATACAGAATACCGAAATGTCCAACTTTTATACAAATCAAAAGGGCGATTTTATTATGGAATGTATAATATACAGGGTGTCCTAAAAATCCGAGTCCACCCTAATATCTCCAGAACCAAAAGAGACAGATAAATAAAACTTCACATAATTAGATGGTTTACAAAAAAGTATCTTTTTGGATGCTAATTCTGCCATCATTCATTAAGGGGGCGGAGCTAGGGCTGAGACAATACTTTTTTTAAATGGGAAAAATACCCAATATGTTACCTTTTTCTCTAACGGTTTTTAAATAAAATAACAAAAACTTCTAAATAAGAGCAATGATTTAGACATTTTATTTAAAAACCGTTACAGAAAAAAGTAACACATTAGGTGTTTTGGAAACAGAAGGAAAAGTTCTATTCAAATTTTCGAAAATATACAGGGTATCTCATTGAAAAAAAGTATCGTCGCCGCCCCAGCTCCGTCTCCTTAATGACGAGTGCGATGATTAGCATCCAAAAAGATACTTTTTTATAAACCATTTAATTATGTGAAATTTTACTTTTCTGCCTCTTTTGGTTTTGAAGATATTAGGGTGGACTTGAACTTTTGGGACACCCTGTATGTAATTAGACAGATTTTATTTGATTGTCGTGAAAAATTCGAGAAATTTTTGTATTTTTTACTTTTAGAGATAATTAGCCAATTAGACAAGTCGGTCGGACGCGTGGTAAAAAAATTAAAAGACAAAAATATGCTGGAAAATTCAGTTATTCTATTTTTCTCCGATAATGGCGGTCAGACTACGGGAATGTTTGCGAATACTGCCTCCGGATATCCATTAAGAGGTGTAAGTTTATCTTGTTATTATTTTATTTTACTACTTAGAAAATTACATTTTCGTCCCGCTAACGAGAGAGGAAAATGACACTTTACCACCCTAGGATGTTTTGCTTACTTTATCTTCCTCTACCCTGCAGATCTAATGATTTGTAGAGAAACTGTTCATCATTTTATTAGATTTGCTTTGTTAATAAAAGTTTTCATTTACAACTATTATTTATAGGTACCTAGTAACAAAGATCAGGTACATTCCCTGGAGTAAATAAGTATTCCCTATTCCCAACCAACTACTTACATTTATTACAGGGAATGTAAAAATATACAGGTATAGACCGTCTATTCTTAAAAACTTTTTGTCCTATTTTAAAAATTTTAAACATTTTGAGAAAAATTTTTAAGAATTTGATGCCAAAATTAATAATTCATAAAAGTCCAAGATGGCAGACATTTTTAAAAAATAGGCATTTTTGGCCAGCTCTGTAGTATACTGGTGAAAAACTTTGCATGTAGAGATTTATCTTTCCCGAGTTTACTGATGTACCGCTTTTTAAAATCGGGTAAGAAATAAGAAAGTAAGTAATTGTTCAAATCAGTGCGTTTGGTAAACCTATTTCAGTCAGGTCAAACAAAAACATGTTTTTGCTTGGATATATTTTGGATGTAATGGTTTAATAATCCTGACCATTTTGAAAAGGCAAGGTCAAGGTTTAAAAAATTGCAGTTTTCAGTAAATTTTGACATTTTCGAAAAATTCAAGAATTTTTTTTGGTCTGTCTGAATTTGGTTCATGAAACACACTCATTTGAATAATTCATTACTTTCTTATTTCTTACCCGATATTAACAAGTCATAAATCAATAAATTTGGGAAACATAAAGCTCTATACGAGTAATCATTGAAATGCTCATTTTACCTTTTTACTTGACTACATGTATGTAGGTATGTATGTATGTATGAATGTATATGCGTATACAGGGTGGATTATTTAAACGGAACGGTGCTTCTAGCGGCTTTAGAGAAGAGGTTTTAAAAAAAAGCTAAAAGCGAATCTTGCACTTTTCAATTTTGATGTTTTTGTTTCTAGGTTTATTCGACAGGTGGCGCACACAGTTACTACGTCCCCAAGGATTACAAACTTTTTGTTTTAAATTTTAGAGGTGTGCATGGTCACTGTGTAGCTTCAACTGCCAGGTATAATCTTATGACTCCCTGATGATTCCTAATAAGGATGAAACAGGTCTGTAGGTGTCTGGATTCTCCATTAGACATTGAAGACCTAGTCGTAATGAAGTGAGAAACAAAAAACGGTTTGTCCGATATGCCACGAGTTTTACTTTCATAAATAAAAAATACCACACAAGTACATTATTGGCGGCTCATTTGGGGGACCTCACTGAAGGCCCAGGGCCTACCAACATTTTTTTCATAAAGAGGTACTACTTGTGGCACCTTTTTGAAAAGAAATTCGATTAAATAATTTGTTTTGACATCTTTTGACCCATGTGTTAAAAATTAAAAAATAAAACCTATTTTTTGTCGTTAAGGATGGTTGAGTGCAAAATAAAATCGAGGTGTGCTTTGAATCTATTTCCCTTTTATCTAATATCTAGTAAATTTAAAAAAAAAGTAATTAGGATGCGCCAATAATATCTTTGTGTGGTAGTTTCTTTATTACACTTAGTAAATAAAAAAAATTGTTGTTTATTCTGAAGCTAAAATATTTGACAAAAAACAGGTTTTTAAAATCAGTGAAGGCCCCCCAATGGGCCTTCAATAATGTCCTTATGTGGTATTTTCGTTATTCCGCTTAGTAAATAGAGAAATATGTAGTTTATTTTGAAGCTAAAACAATTGACAAAAAAAAATAGTTTTCTTAAATTTTTGACACATTGCTTGATAGATGTAAAAAAAAACTAGTGTGCTAAATTTTCTTTTTAACAAGCTTTCCAAACAGGTGCCACAAGTGGTACCTCCTAATTAAAAAAAAATAGTTGGTGGGCCCCAAATTTTTTTTTATCATGGGCCGTCAAAAATCATTAAAGATTCGCTCTTAAATTTTTTAAAACCTCTTCCCTAAAGCCGCTAGAAGCACCATTCCATTTAAAGAATCCAGCCTGTATATGTAGGGTGCTTCACGAAGATCGAAACAGGGACGTTTTAGGGTATTCACCCTTTCGGTATTTCGCTAGGGTGCACCCCTTGGCTGGGGTAACTTTCCCCCCTCTTTTTTAGATAGGGAAGATGGGTCGAGTGGTACCTTGTTTCAAAGGTCTTTTGACTCGTTTTATAACAACGTACTTTTTTTGAAAATCGAATGATTATGTTTGGAGATATTTTCTGGTGAAGTTGTCATTGGCGGATGTGTCAAGTGATACCTTGTTTTAAAGGTACTTTGATTCTCCTTACAACCCCGAAAATTGAATGATTAGTTCTCAAGATATTCGCTGTCGAAGTTGCCACGAGCTAAATAAAAATCAATTTTCTGACCCTGTTATTCTTAAATTTACACTTTCCTCTCGGACACGTCGATTTTCATTTTTTCAGAAGCACCTTTCTATAATTTTAATTTGTTTCTATTCATCACCCGTTATGAGAGGTAACGTTCACCCCTTTTATCAAGATAAGGAAGGTAGGTCGAGTGGTACCTCGCTTTAAAGCTATTTTGATTCTCGTTACAATTTCATATTTTATATTTAAAAATCGATCAAGCGCAAGGAATAAAGCGTTTTTTAACTAAAACTTTATACCATTTTAAAGCCTTGTTCTATCAGATGTATTGAGGCACGTCTAAAGTATTTTTGTTTTTGGAAATATTATTTATTCCACTCATGTGTTAAAGGTCCAATAAGTAACATACGGAGTTTTAACGAAAATCAAAATACCTTTAAAACAAGGTACCACTCGACCTACCGTCCTTATCTTGACAAAAGGGGTGAACGTTATCCCTCATAAGGGGTGATGAATAGAAACAAATTAAAACTACAGAAAGGTGCTTCTGAAAAAATGAAAGTGTCCCAGAAGAAAGTGTAAATTTGACAATAACAGGGTCAGAAAATCGATTTTTATTTAGTTCGTGGCAACTTTGACAGTGAATATCTTGAGAACCAATCGTTCAATTTTCAAAAGTTCGGGGTTGTAAGGAGAATCAAAGTACCTTTAAAACAAGGTATCACTTGACCGATCTTCCCTATCTTAATAAATGGGGTAAACTCCACCCCTCAGAGAGGGTGATGAATACGGAAAAACAGAAACAGCAAGAATGTGCTTTTCAAAAAATTAAAACTCTAAATTCGATGGTAATAGGCTCAAAAAATAAATGTTGAATCCGCCCATGAGAACTTCACCAGCAAATCTCTCCAAAAGTAATCATTTGATAAAAAAAATACGGTGTTGTAACAAGAGTCAAAAGATCTTTAAAACAAGGTACCACTCGACCCATCTTCCCTATCTAAAAAAGAGGGGAGAAAGTTACCCCAGTCAGGGGGTGCACCCTAGCGAAGTACCGAAGGAGTACAAAATTGACGTGTCCGAGCGATTTTTTTAACGACCTTAAAATACACTAAAACGCCTTGGTTCCGATGTTCGTGAAACACCCTGTATATGTTTATGTGTGTCACGATAGAGACCAAATGGCTGTTAGCTTTTGGAGGCCATAACTTCTTCAAATATAATGCGACTTTGAATTTGGTTTATTCACAGGGCCCTCCCGATTTTCTCACCGTTTCTCCTCCCCCCGCACCGACTGACTCCCCCCCTACCACCCTAAAAAAAACTACCAGTTGTAAATGGGGTTTAGCACAGAATATATAGAGAAATCTTTTGAATTCACATCCCTAGATAAAGTCGCACCAACGAACCCAATTGGAGGTCTGCGGCTGCAAAACATTTCTCAATTCTGTACTAAACCTTATTTAGTACTGGCAGTCGGGTAAAAACTACTTTTTTTATTTTTGTTTTAACCCAACCAACTGTTAACCTTATATTTTTTTAGCAAAAATTTACATTATTTGAAGGTGGTGTACGTGGTTCAGCAGTACTTTACAGTCCGTTGTTAAAGAAAAAGGGATACATAAACGACAATCTTATACATATAAGCGACTGGTTACCTACTTTCTACTACTTGGGAGGTAAGAAAAGAACAAATTTTATTTGACGGCCTTTTGAAAATACGTTTTTTGCTAGATTCCGAGATATAGGATGTAAAAATGTCGATTTAAAAAAACTAAACAAGATAATTCCACGATGTTTGCGTTTTTGCAACTGTCAATTAAAGGACAACCATAAAGGTGTAACTATAACCTAAATGCGACGATGCCAGATTTCGCTGAAAGTTGTATCTACGCACGTAATGTTTTTACAAACACATTATTTTTATTACTTTTTTATCATTTTCCTGCATTTATGCAAATTCTCTGGTATGTTTTTTAAAAGATTATTGTTATTCACATACATAAAGAAATTCAGGTATTTATAATATATAATGTTGCATTTAAATTTCTTTGAATCTTCACAATTTTAAATCAATAAAGAATTTATAATGTATAGGTAGGTGTTATGGTACTTGAAACCTTATTTCTTCGGTCGAAATATCAGATAAAATACCTGAATTTTGACCGAAAAAATAATTATTTTTATTTTCCAATATATATCGGGAATTAAACCTACAACAACCTGGCAACCTCGCATTTGTGGCGGGTCAGCTATATAATCGTGTGTACTCTGCTCCATTCCTTATTTGTAGACGCAGCTGTCGTTTTAGTGGAATTTGGTTTTTGGTATATTTTACAGATTATTGGACAGTTTTTAATGTTTTTTCGATAGATTTTTTCAGTGTTTGTGACAATAGTGATATGGCAAAGTGCGTTGTGTGCCGAAAACTGGAGATTGCAGGTCAAAACCAAATATTTCACAGGTTAGTTATTATATGTTTTCCGACGCCATCTTTTCATAGGTCGCCATTGGCGTGCAACTTGTGTTGCAATAAATTCAAAATATAATTAACAAATATAGAAAAGAAATAAGTTTTTTTAGGATATTTTCGCGACTTTCTAATAAAAACAATATAGTTAGCAACCTTAATTAATTACTACAATTGGTATAATCAAACAACCCCAGCTGCGAAATTTTTGAATATCCTACATAAGTAGAAAAATAATGTAAGATGTGCTTATGGTATTTATTTATAACTAGCTACTTTCATAGTTTTAATATTATCTATAGTCAGCTCATTTTTTGCCACGGTTTTTTTTTATAAATAGTGCAATTAATTAAGCATTCTGGTATAAAATATGATGGACAAAATAGGTAGGTAATGCTGGGTTTATACAGAAAAATAAGATAAGACATATCATAAAATGAAATAAGAGTTGGCCTTATGACAAACCCTGCTGGTGTTTATACAGAAGAATAACAGCAAAAAATAACATAACATGAGACATAAATAGATGCCCAAATTTTATCTTTTTATGTTATGTTATTTATGTCATGTGAAATCACATTTCGCGCATGAGCACGAAGCCATTTTTTAGGAGTTTTCACCATAACCCTACTTTTTTTAAGTGTTTGGATGTTATTATATGTAAATATTATAAATAAAAAGTTTTAACAAACATACAGTCTTTATATCATATATATATATATAAATACATAATAATATACTGCCGTCCTTAACTAAAAAGCAGTAACTTCATAGGGAAATAATTTATTTTGACGGATTTTTAGTTAAGGAAGGCAGTATAATTAAAAAAAAATTGAAATGAGAAAAACAAACAAAAATTTAACCTACTCTATATAAGTTTTTTATGCTGTGTATATTTTTTCACAATAGTTATTTATCTAACAAGTGCGGAAGGTGAAACTTTTCCGCACGTGACGGAGGTCAAGGGCGAAAAAACAACTACGCACCTGTTTAGTTTCCTACTTGCATAAAACACTTGGAACTAAAATTCACGCTGTGCTCGGAAAATAATTTTTCTTACGAACGTGCGGAAAGTAGCACAAAGTACTTTACTTTTCCGCACTAGTACGGTAAAGTTACTTTTTCTCAATCATTTTTTTATATCGGAAAAAATTTAAAATGAATTACAAAATATAACGATGTTCATTAACGATTTACTTAGTTCTACAGGCACTCCATATATTGCATATGACTTGACATTTAATAGATTAAAAACATTTTTTTATGTCTTTTTGCATCACATGCGGAAAATCCAAACATTTCGCATGTAAATGCGTGCGAAAAAGTTTACGCACGCAATTCGGAAACATAATTGAGAACCTCTCCATAACTCGGTATCCACTGTTAAGTATAAAAAAATTTTAAATGTATTTTCATAATTATTTAACAAGTCTAAAAATAAAGATCACCTTTTTTACATTTATAAATAACGAGTCGCTCCTGTCTGCTGCTAAAAGTTTGGTGGATCGCGTTTCAAAGCGATTTATGAATGACTTGATGGGTCTATACAACGCAGTTTTTAAATGGAAACTGCTGCGGCAAGGGCTGTTTCCAGGGCGTGGCAGTGTGGGCAACTGCCCACACTGTTTGCAAAAGGAATAAAAAAATTATTATAAAACAAGAACAAAAGGCGGCGGAAATCGAAAAAACCCAACGAAGGCGAAGCGGCAAAACGCTTATTCCTTTAGTCTAGCTAGGCGGCAAATTATAGTTAAAAGGCTGATCAACGATACAGAAATACGCCCATTGCGGTACCAAATTGGTAGAATATATGATGCTCTACTCAGCATCTATGAGGAACAAAATATTGCTGCATCAATAAGGGACGAACTTCACGATTATTAACACATATTAAAGAATCATATTAATCCTATTAGCAAATTAATGCAAACAAAAGACTACGATATTTACTTGGCTGTGAGTCTTCTTAAAAATTCAAAACTTTTTTTTGCCAATTTAAGATCAACAGCAAAGTTTGATAAGCTTCTGTATATGTAGGAGAACTGGCAGAAGAAATTGGTGTTGAAAAAGATTTTAAAAACTCTGAGTCATCGGGTTCGGTGACAAAAAAGAAATTTTGATTATGAGGCTAACGACGAACCAATTTTGGATTCCAGAAAGAAATATAAAATCGAATTATTTCGTCACTTAATCTATACTGCAATAAATTCTTTGGAATCATAATTTACGCAGCTGGACCACCTCAATGAATATTTTAGTTTTTTGTAGGATCATCTGATTTAAGCGGAATCGGGCTAGCAGATGAAATAGATGTTGTAAGATCTCTTCTGTAGAAAGAGAGCAGTCCTCAGAAGGTGCTACAATTTATAGTTCAGGTTAATTGCGCTCCAAATTTGTTTATAGCTTTAAGATTTTATTAACGCTTCCTGTCACTGTTGCTTTAAGAGAATGTAGCTTTTTGAAATTAAAAATAATTAAAAATTGTTTAAGGACAAGGATGTCACAAACGAGATTAAAAGATCTAGCTTTCTTATCCATTGAGTACGAGTCAGTAATAAATTAAAACTTTCGAAAAAAATTCGTCAATTTGCTGAGTTAAAGGTGCGTAAGAAAGTTTTTGTATCTTAATTTATTGATTTGTTGTTTGCTATTAAGCTTGTCCTTTTCTTTTCTTATTATACATATAGGTATTTTAAAAAAGTGTTAATTGCTTTCCCATTCCCCATTAGTTAATTCAATTTTTGCAAAAAAAATAAAAGCATTATAGTGTAACATTCTTGATTAAAAACTATATAATAAAATAACAATACCTAACCAAAAAACAATTGGATAAATATTAAAAATTGTTTTCGGTCTACCACAAATTAAAAATGAAAAATCGTGTCGTGCCTGCGGGAAAAATTGCAAAACGGAATTTTATTTTATTATTTTATTTTTTTGTCCACAGTCGTAAAAAAGCTAAAAACGGCCCTGCTGACAGGAGGCCAATAATCGCTGCCAAAGTTAGACATGCGTTACTTAAAAAACCAGCTTATTCTAAGAATTTTTGTGTGAATTCCGACTTAATCGGCAGCGCTGATTTAGAAAATGTCAATTATTTTGACCCATGTCAAAAATTGTCAAACCTACAGCATTGTATTTTTCTCATTTTCAATAGACACTTAAAGTTGCACAATTAGAGTGCTTAATTGTAATCAGACGGATACGTCGTACAACAGTAGACAATAGACACTTAAAGTAAATATTTCAACGCATCAGTATCCGTATACCTAACGCGTTCGAAATAAAGCCAAAATACACATATTTTTGCCCGCTTTTTTGAAGGGTGCGATGACAGAACTACTGATTGAAATTGTTCCGTACGGTCGTGGGTCCGTTACGATACTTACATCCTTCCGTACGTAACGAGATTATGTCATCACACCCGTCAAAGAAGCAGGCGTCGTTCGAAACATGGCATGAGCAAGTCAAAAATGTAGCGTATTATGACTTTGTTTCGAACGCGTTAGGTACCGATACCGATGCGTTGAAATATTTACTTTAAGTGTCTACTTAAAGTAAATATTTCAACGCATCGGTATCGGTATACCTAACGCGTTCGAAATCAAGCCAAAATACACAACATTTTTGACTTTGTTATGCGATGTTTGGAACGATGCCCGCTTTTCTGAGGGGTGCGATGACAGAACTGCTGATTGAAATCGTTGCATAAGTTCATGGGTCCGTAACGATACGTACATCCCTCTGTATGCAACGAGAGAAATCAGCTGTTCTGTCATCGCATCCATCAAAAAAGCGGGCATCGTTCGAAACATGGCACGAACAAGTCAAAAATGTAGTGTATTTTGGCTTTGTTTCGAACGCGTTAGGTATACCGATACCGATGCGTTGAAATATTTACTTTAAGTGTTTAGTGACTACGTCTCAGCTATCTCTACGACCACCCTTATTATTAACATTAGGTTACCTAACTTTAGCGGTTATAATAATCAAATCTAAAAACGTTACATTTTTAGGAGGAAATGTATCGGACCTAGGCAAAATCGATGGAATAAATCAATGGAAAACAGTTTCTAATGACAAAGACACGCGAAGAAGTGAAATTTTACTAAATATAGATGAAGTCAACAATTATTCCGGTCTTATTAGTGATGGTGGAAGATTTAAACTGATTAATGGTAGGTAAAAAAATCGTGGGATTTAAGTTTCTCAAAATTTGTGACAATAATAACTTTGAAAAACAGAGAAAATAATATAAAAATCAGCGGCGAACAATCTAGTGCGCATTTTGTTAATACAAAAAAAATGCTAAATGCCAACGCTTAATCTTAGATTAAAAAGAGACAAGATACCTGACACTTACAGAGACTTTGGTTATATTATTATATGGAACAATGTTTACCTTTCTGTTGTTTACAATAAACACACCGGTGGCGTACCTACACCTTATATTATTAAAATTTTAGTATAATATGAAATCTGCAAAATAATTTTGCCAATTTGAGCTTTGGAAGCTTCCTAACAATAAATTTTTGTAGTATAATTTTATACAAAATAAATTTATGACAAAGTTTGTATATGATTTATAGTAATTTCAATTTTCAACACAATAAAATTATGCCAAACATTAAAACAAAGAAACACAGTTCATAGCACCTGGAACATCAAGAAAAAAAAATATAATATTAGCTATTAGCTAAAAATTATGTTATTTTGTTATTTTTTCTGGTCATTAGCAGAAACTTATTACTGACTTCTTCAGTACACAAGAAAGTCAATAATGCTTAGGGTATATAGAGACATCTAGGACAGACAAAAAGATTTAAATAACAATTCGATGGGCGAGCGCAGATAAAGCAACCTTAATATTCTGATAAGAGGTAGGAATTCAATATTCTTACAAACCTGAACACGTGTGAATTAACTTCTATTGTTGTTTGCAAGTTAGTTTAAGGACTTTACCTACTTTTATTTTATAGTCTTTATAAAAAAAACCTTCGAAAATATCTTATTTGCGCATTAACTACTTTATCAAAAGTATGCTTTATTTTATCGTCTTTATAAAAAAAACCTCGAAAAAAACCTTATAAAAACGTTTGAAAATATCTCTTTGACGCATTGGGAATTAACTACTTCATCAAAAAAAAAACGCGTTTGTTGATATTTTAATCTAAGGATCTACTAATTTAAGTATATTTTATAAACTTTTTTTTTATTTTCTGTGAACCTACCGGCATATACCGCTACTGACTAATTTCACTTGTTCTCCCTTTATTTTCAAAACATTGGACGATTTGTTCCAAAATATCACTTTAAATGCACTGAAATATTCTCCTACTGGTTAAAAAACACACTATAAACGTTTTTTGACAAAATGTGGTTTTAAAACGACTTATAAACTGCTTAAAACATCCTGAAAAAAGCTTATGTCAATAAAAATATTATCCGACCGTCTGCGCTCTGCCGACTTTCCCCATCCACAAGTCAATCACGAGCTAAAGTGGTTGAGACAGAATTCTCTGTCCCTATCGTTCTAACGTCGTTTAAAAGGATAGAAAAATAATCGACATTTCTCACCTTTGTTTTGCTGTGAGTTTATTTGTAAATAAACAGTGGTTATTATTTGCCAAGGAGTTTTCGTTGGACCAGATATCTTGTCTCTTTTTAATCTAAGCGCCTAATAGACGCTGTGAATAAAATGCAAAAAATACACAGTTGGCAAAACGTCGGCCGATGAACCAAAACTGCGCTTTTTTTTTACTGGATACTAAGCGTTGTGTAAGCACTCAATACATTGGCAGCAAAAAAAATATTTTGCCGTTATATCATGTTAGCTGGGACCCCACATACTATTTTGGTTGTGATAGTTTTTAGATACAAAAAACAAAAAAATGCCAAAAACCTTCATCACGCGTGGAATTGCCCAACTTTGTTTCCATAAACCGGTTCAGCAAAAACGACAGCTGGAATGAAAAAGTTAAAACGAGCAATAAGCACTATCTATAAATTGCCGAGACAATGTTTGTTAATTTAACTGTTATGAATTTAAGCACATTCTATCCAACCAATTTAAAACTCGCGCCTTAAATCTGCGGTGCAATTGGACTTTAGTGGCTTTCCATTCGAAAGAAAAATCGATTTTTTTTTTTAGGAACCCATAATGACTCTTTTTTCGATGGATATTATGGAGAAACAGGCCGAGGCAAGTTTAATCCAAGTTACGATTTCCAACTAGTGACAGAGAGCTATGTTAATTTAGCTATTCAAAGCCTCGCTGGATCCAAACCAATATCAAAGCGCAAAATAAAGCGCCTCAGAAAAAATCTAGACATTAGCGGGTGCAGAAACGAGTCCACAACCGTAAACTGCACAGAATTTTGTCTATTTGACCTGAAAAATGACCCGTGCGAAACTAAAGATGTCTCAGCAGACAATCCGAAAGTTGTTGAAAAACTGAAGAAAAGTCTGACAGAATTCTGGAAAGATTTGAAGCCACAAAGTATGCCCCACCTGCCGGTTTTAGCGTCCGATCCAAGAAAATATAATGGGACTTGGTGTACTTGGAAAGATGATGAACTATGTACCAAAACTAAATAAACTGTAAAAAAATTGTGCTGTGGTCTTTTTTTTTGTAAATAATAGGCTAAGCTAGAGGCCCTCTAGAGGTGGGCAACTCATATTGCCCTCTCTTTCTAGTTTTACACTTCCGGCCACATAAAATGTGTACACTTCTCTCCTTGTGCAACACTGACTTTTTGACGTTGTCATTTTAGGTTATATTTTTGGCATATATAAACTTTTTATAAGGAGACGGCTTGTTTATGTTTTACTAATTCAAAATATAAGGCCACTAAAAATAAAAACCACATTTCAAAAAAGCAAAAATGTTTTATTAGGTAAACAAAAACTACACAGTTATTGGTTTATTCGACTAGCTGATTATCAAATAAGCAAGTCTACGATAGTAATCATAATAAATCGATTTGAGGAAGAAGGAATTGTCCCTCGAAAGGAAGACACCGGTTTGACGAAAGTTATGAAAAAATTAAAATTTAAAAAAACTAACAAAATTATAAACATATAAAAAAAATACTTATTTTTAATAGCGCGTCATTCCACCACCACCAATCGAATTGGCTAAATTTTCAAATAAGTTTGGATTTTCAGCAATAACTTTCCTATATGCCCTTACGATTAGTTCCATTAGATGTTCCGAATTCCTGGGAATGATATTAAAACTTGCTAATTTCTTTGCGATAAGTCCCCAAACGTTCTTTATTGAATTCGTATCAGGGGTTTTTGCGGGCCAAGGCAAAACTTCGATATTATTATCCTGGAACCATCGCTGCGCAATTCTGGCCGTACGAACTGGACAGCTTTCTTGTTGGAATACAAACTTCAGCTGTTAATCGTCCATTAATTCTAAATAGGGCGCCATGTCCTCTAGCCACTGGTAAACATTATCGAGGCTGACCAACACCTGCTTAACTAAGGGCTGACGGAGCAATGACGCGCTACTGAAGAAACTTGTTTTTTTAAAATTTACGTAGTGTTTTTTTAATAATTTCTTTTTGATTTTGAACATTTATGGTTGTCTGCAACGACTTAGATAACTCAAATTTATCGATACTGCAGGGGTGCGCTGACTATGATTAAGTTATTTCTTTCGCGAAACATTGCCTTCCTCTTGATACTTTCTTCTTATTCGCACAATTGTGGTCTCGTTTCGTCCATAATGAGCTTTAAGAATAAATTTTTATAATAAAATGTTGAATAATTTAAAAAAATTGTTTTATTGATTCATTTATTTAGTCTTTCAGTAAAGTGAGGCGAGTCTCCTTATTTTTGTATTTATAATGTCAAAAGGTCTAACCTGTAATTCGAAAACGTCAAAGTCAGTTACAATAAGCAACGTAATTAGCAAAACTTAAATTCAACAGACCTGCAGCTAACTTCTGCTGTACGCATTTTATGTGGCCGGAAGTGTAAAACGGATTTTATAAAATGGACTGATGTTTTGTTGTCTCTTTTTATAATTTCCCCAGACAGTTTTTGAAGGATTGATTTTTTTTGGTTAGTAAAATATGTCAAGCTTTGACAAAAAAAAACAAAAACAAACAGTGAATACACACGGTAGATATTAAAAATGTAAATAATAGGTAAAATATAAAGACTCCTATGATCTATATTTTTGTTACTCTTTTTCTTACAATAAAAAATGGAAACATAATGTGTTATTTATTAACGAAGTACATGCTAAATGCGTATGTTTGTACTTACTGCTTATAGCTCACTTACCTCGCAAATTTGGCTATTTTTATTAATTTTCCAGCTTGGTAAATGCATGATTTCTTTTCACTTTTCCTGAGTTTCTTTCTCCGTTGGACAAAGGAACAATACAAATTCGTCGAGGCACGTATTTTTACAGTTTTTGATACAGCAAAATTCCATTCACAAAATATGTAACCACGGGTATAGAAGGCGATCTGACGACTTAGGGCCCTGTTATAAGTTTTTTGCTACCGTTGCGCCTCTAGTGACTCGGTCTCGAAGCCTAAATTAGGGTAGCGGCGCTGGAGCCGGGAAATTTTGAATTCGGGTATTTTTTAAACTATTTCAGTTCATTAGAAACAACATTATTTTGGAAACCCTAATTCATCAATAATTAATTTTATTTTCCTAAATATTGTTGATTCTAACGACTATAAATTTAAGAAATAAACCAAATTCGTCGTATTTAATATATTATATTATTCTTTTAAGAAGATATATACATATCGAAATTATTGCATTTATTATTAAACTATATTTATTATGCTTCTCGTGTCGACCTCAATAGCAGCAGTTTCTTTTAAGACTTGGACGGAGTGGGCTAAAAAAAATGTAATTAACAAATAGGCTAAATAAATGCCCTATTCGAGCATTAATAGACCATCAAAATTGGTGATACGGTAGGCAAAATCAATTATTTTTCTCCCGTATCCAAAAATAACCGAACCAAAATACGTTACTTACGGAGACTTAACGGGGCCCGCTCGGTTATTTTCTGCAACCAACCAGATTTATTTTTGAGCAAAAGATGCAGCTGCTAGGTGATAATTCGTTTTTTTGTTTAGTTAGGTTTTTAATATTTTTTGTGAAAGTTAATTTGCAAAAACAGGAATTGTTGTTTCTTGTTGTATGTGGGAAAAAGAATACTGTTACGGTAATTTGTGTTTACTTGTGGTTTAAAAACTCTTTTTAGCTTCTCAATTACGCTAATACGTTAAGCAAGTAAGGTGACGATAAGTTAGTGGTCTATTAACTCTCTATTGAATAGGCTGTTTTTACTCTGGGTGCCTATTCTTGAATTGAAAGGGAATGGTCGCCTGGGAACGTTCTCAGAAGCTGCTAAGCTTCTACGGTGCACGCTCAAAGGTAACTCGATTATCGTTTTTCAAGAGCACCCGTTCTCCTGCTCAGAGGCAGGTGTATAAAAGTGTAGGAGAGTTCCTTCGATACATGGCAATCGGGCGCGGCTGAGGTTCGGCCTTGTTCGGATAGGTTTCGGATAACTCGTGATAGCTTTAAAGCCTGTTATTGGTCGATATCAAGGAGGTGACCGTTCCCGTGCGACCTTTCCTACAAAATTCCAGAATCGGCGGCACCCAGATGTAGGAACCTTGCCCGGTACTTACCCTTAAAGTCTGTTTCAGACCCTGGCGGTAAATGCAAGGATGGAATTACATGCCGCATTAGAAGGCTTCGTCCATAGATTTTTGAATAGTTTTCTGGTTTAAAATATCGGGTGTATACTCTAAACCTATAAAGCGTTTCAGATGGCAAACCATTGTCTTTGGCGAGCTTGATCTCTAGGGTGTGGAAAGCGATGAAGCAGAGGATCACTGGGACACAACACTTGGGCATAGTTTTCCAATTGTACTTATTACAAAAATTCAAGAAGTTACTGTAACAGTTCAAAAAAGGCCAAAAACATAAAACTAAAAATTAATGAAAAGACCTCATGAAAAGAACAAAAAAAACAATGACATTGATGGACATAGATTAAGATAGATGTCATCGGCGCAATTTGTCGCGTGAGCTTCGAGACCGAGTCCCCAGAGGTGCTGTAACTTGTTTTTTGCGATGCCCTTAGTAAGAATTTTCTCTAAGTCCGTAGGTATATGCTTTGTGATTTCATTTTTAAACCTGACGTTTATTAATCAAAAATCTGACAGTGCCCAATGAGCATTTTCAGAAACTTCTGGTGACAGATATTTATATAATTATTATAAAGAGGGTTCCATTGATACCCTAGGGTATTTAGAAGTTTCCTACAAGAATTGAGTTTGTATATTTGTTTTATTAAAGGCTCTAAATTGATGGTACCCTAAAGTAACATAAAACTGGCGTTAACAATATTTCCACGGACATCTTTATAAAAATTAAAGTCATCGGTTCAAATGTTATATAAATTGGTGTTAACAATGTTTCCACCAATATATTTATAAAAATGTAAGTCATCAGTGACAAAAGTTATATAAATTGGTGTTTGAAATCTTTCTGTCAACCCACCTATAAAACCGTAAGTAACTATCAATTAAAGATATATAATACTTATAAAACTTAATTAACCAACAACAAATTTATATAAGATAAGATTGAAAATATTTCGAGAGACACTTATAAAAACTTGGGAACTCACACACAATAGTTATATAAATTGGTGTCTGTAATATTCTTATGAACTCATTCATAAACCTTTTTTGCCCATAAGGTTTTTTCTATAATGTTTTTATTAATTTCTTTATACAGTGATTATAATACAACTGTTTTTAGAACAAAAAAAACAATTTTAATTTATTTTGGCAATTACAATAACAAAACAAACAAGATTTTTTAAGGTTAATTTTGTGACATCAAAAGGCGCGTTTTTTCCGAAATCAAAAGGAGCGTTTTTGCGACATCAAAAGGCGGGTTTTTGCGAGATACCATACCATTATTATCTTGTTTTAATTACATCAATCTGAGAGAGACAAGAGATCCAAATCTTCTTGAGATAGTTGTCGATGACAGATATCGGGATCGAATGCATTTTACACCCGATTCCCACCAGCGTTTCCGATGCGCAGTCACCCTGACTCAAAAAACTCATCACGTGGTCCGACATGAACTTGTATAGGCAAATCTCGCTTAGACCACATGATACGTGTTCTGATTCGGGGGACCCACGAATGAGAAACGCATAGATGGGAACCGTGTTTTAGAAAAAGAGAACAATATAGTAACCGTGTTAAGGTCACAAAAACGCACCGTGAAACGTCGAGCGCATACGCTGATACTGCTGGTCGGAGGCAAATGTGAACACCCCGGAAAATACTCGCCTGTACACCCTTCGACCCCGCAATATAACTATATTCTTGAGATAGTTACCTCTGATAGTTATGCGGGCTTGAAGTGTGTGGAGGCGGGTATTTTTCCTGGTATGTGTAGTATGCTGGATCTCTCGAGGAATGCATTTAGGAAAAGAGAACAATGGTAACTATGTTAAGCTCGCAGAAACAGACCATCAGTGTTCAACACTGCGCCATCTGTAGCCCTTTGTTCCAAGTAGCATCATTTTTTAAAAGGGTTATAAAATAGTGTTGACGAGGTAAACAGTGGTATAGTTGTATTGTTTTTTTTTTATAGAATTGTCGGAAATTTTCGCCATTTTGGATTACAAAAATAGGTTTTTGGCCTAATTAAAAACGTTATTTATGGGGTTTCAACATGTGTTTCAATCGAAATATTGCTTGTTAGGGTTAAGAACAACATACGAAATTCAATATTTGTCCCAGAAAGAAAAAAACGCGTATGAAAAAAAACACTGATAGTTAAATGAATATTTTTTTTCACGTTTTCTCAAGTATATAGCAAAGGGAAGACAGCTGGAAAATCTATATTTCTAAATCCATAAAAACCTTTAATTTGTTATGTAGTGTTGTTAGAACAGTTGTAAAACCTTTTTATAATAATCTCTATACTTGAGGGCTCATAAGGAAGTTTTATAAAATCTGTATGTTGTTTTTCTATCCATTACTATGTACCATAAATTTTTATAAGCTGATGTTGAACAGTTGTTTTTAAAGTCTTTTTTACTCATTTAAGAGATATATTAGAGTTATAAAATTATCACCAACACTAAATAATATAACTTTTGCTTATTTTATGAAGGTTTTATATTATTTGCTGTAACTTTTATATAGACAAAAATGCTCATTCGGTGATAACGTTATTTATTGTCAGGGGTTGCCAACTATTATTGCCAACACACAATTTCACACATTTCCCTAACAACTGTGAAATCTAGTTGCTCACCTCTGGTAAAACAAAAACGGTCAAAAATCGTATACAGGGCCTCTAGGCTAACTTATATAGAAAAGATAGAGGAAAAAATTAGAACCTAAAATATTTTTTTGTTAACAAGCTTAAGAAGGTACACGATTTAACATACTAAAAGTCCCCATTGCTACCGCGCTACCCATTGCTAAAAGCGTTTTTCTAAACGGTGACAGACTGTCAAAAGTGACAAATGGGAAAAATGTTACAATTTTAATTCTCCATCAATAAGTAAATAGTGATAATGTAGCGTAAACCACTGCTTCGACCAGAAAAATTGAAAAAACCCAAGCAAAACTGATGCCGCTACGAACCCTGTTATTTATAATTTTATCTCTATTGGGACCTAGGGGGTTAAAGGAGTAAAGAGAGGTTCCTAAGCAGCAAGGATCATTTCTACAAGGCTTTCCTTTATTATTAAAATAAAATGGTTACAATATTTCATTTGACTCGACTTGGAACTTCCTATGTAAATAATGAAACATAAAACTAAAAGTTAAGAAAAAGGTAGTACTCACATTATATTTGAAAATGCTATTAATCCCTCTCTGTTCCCTCTTTTGCTTGGTTAGCGGTTCTTTTGTTTTTTACAATGCTATCATAATTTTTTAGCGAAAACTTTAAACAAAGTTGTTTTATAATTTTATGTTTTTTAACCTGATTAAACTTTCTCAAAATAAAGATGGTTTATAATTTCAAGGATGTTTTAACCTCGTCACAATAGACCAAAATAAAGTTGTTTTGTAATTCGCAAAATATTATGCTTTCTTTAAAATAATTGTCTTACTTTTAAGATTTTCTGGAATTTATTAATTTTTTAATATTTCTGATATTTTTATGGTTTGACAATCCTGGATCCTGACAGGACCTAGAATGTAGGCCCCTTTTTCAGGAGGTATACAAAATTTGGGGATCGGTTCGACCCTCTAAAGATTCCTTTCATCAAGAAGTTTTTACCTGTCTTGCTCTTCCATTATACTGTATTCCATTGTCAGAAAGTGTCTTCCTCGCTCTGGAATCGGGTAATTTTCCACTATGCCAGGGACCCATAGCAGCACTGTCTACTTCCCACTGGTCAGCAATACCTCTTTGTTTGATAACGTTTATGAAAACTGCTTCCGCTATTGGGCTGCGGCATATGTTGCCTGAGGAACGTAAAATACATCATAAACTTACTAAAGTCGGTTTCTGACGATGCGATGGAAATAAGGCATATTCAAATCAGTTACCATGCGATTTTTATTGAATCACATTATGTAAACGCCCAAATGTCACAAGATCTACACCCCACGAGCAAATCGCTCCCAAAAATCGCATCGGCAAAAAGCGTCCTAAGAAGTTCAAAAACTTTGTTTTTTTAGTTGCTGGGCATAGCACAAAACCAGTTCGATGTTATGTAATAAATAAAGTATTTACAGAATGTTTTAGAATTCGCACCCCAGACGCTAATACTTTTTCCAAGACATGTACAAATACTTGTAGGCCAAGAAATGGATGGATTTATCTGTAAAAAATACCGGATGTATCTTTGAAAATTTGAACATTCATCTTCTTTCCCGTAACCTCTAAGTAAAAAATAGTTGTTACAAAAATTGCCCTGCCAAAAAAACCGCATAAAACTTCATAAAAACACACCTGAATTTTATAAGTTTTTATAAGATCTATGAGTTTTTGTGAGGCAAAACAAACATATGTGTGTTTTTTATCTAATCTTATAATCAGTCAGGCTTATAAATGTTTATAAAATTTGATAAGTGCAGACATTTTTTTAACATATTTATTGGTACTATAAAAGCACGATTTTCCAAAAGATTTTATAATCACACCGAGTAGGTTTCTATAATTATATTCTTTTTCTTTTATGATGTATTATGGGATTATATAAACCGATGTTTTTACAGTTTTATGACAAATTTTATAGTCCAGCCAACACATAATATTTTATGGGTTTCTATGAGTACACCCTTGTTTCTTTATAATGTTTTAAGAGTTTGTAAAAAAACGTTTTTTCATGAGATTTTGGGATATTTTATGATCAGACCAACTCATAGAATTTGACAGATTTCTATGAACATTTATAATTTTCTAGGAGTTGGTAAAAACAATTTTTTTTATAAGTGTTCAAATAGATTTTATAGTCAGACAAACTTACAACATTTTATAGATTTTTATGTGTCCACCCGGCCAAAAAAATCTCATAAAAAACACACCTGATTTTTATCAGTTTTTTATAGCACCTGCAAACAAATTAAAAAAAGCTATACTTAGTATACCTACTTACTTACTTCTACAAAAAAATAGTTTTTGACTCATGATCCCATCTGATCAAAAATTCATAATCCCCCTCCTTAAATTTTTTTGAAATCGAACAAACTAAATTTTTCCCCCTTCACTTCCCTCGTTAGAGAGAGGTGGGTACCTGAGAATACCATATTATTGTATTTTCACCGGAACTATAAACGCATACCAAATTTGAACACAATCAGATGTGGATAAACAATCGGATGTGGATAAGTCAGTTAAAATTGGTTAGCAAAACATGAACAAAAATCGTCCATCTTGAATCCGCCATATTGAATTTTCAAAATACGGGGGGAGGGGTGCCTCATAATGACAAATTATTGTATTGTCACCGGAACTATAAATGCATGCCAAATTTTAAAGCAACCGGATGTGAATAAGTTAGTTAAAATTGGTTAGTAAAAGATTACCAAAAATCGTCCATCTTAAATCCGCCATATTGAATTTTCAAAATCTGATTAGAAATTCGTTATCTCCATCTCCAAGTGCCCCGACACATCTAATCTCAACGAAATCGGGCGTACTTCAACTGTACCCCCCTCCACCCCCTTCGAGTAGGGGGAGCTGTCAATTTCATCACACTATATTCTTGTGTTGTCACCGCAACTATATAAGTGGCAATGCTGCCCTTCGCCGAGGTTAAAATAAAGGCCTTTTTATTTATTATTTTATAAGCATGCCAAATTTGAAGACGATCGGATGTCGGGAAGTTGGTCAAAATTAAGTTGCAAGATTCCGCCTGAACAAACATATCTTGTTTGTTACATAGATAGATATATTGCAAGTTAAATAAAAGCTTGTAAAAAAATAGTTTTGGCTTATGAAATCTCATAAAGCACAATTTTCTATTATATATGTAGCACAAAGAGCGTTATTGTATTATAATGGGTTAGGTTGCCGTAGTTTATAGTTTAGTTTGTACTGTATATTAATCTCTTACATTACTTCTACTACTACTACAACGGCTAAAGTTGAGCAGTAATTTTTTTTATTTTCGAATGTTACAGGTAGATCTTATAAAATCTTAATGACGAATTGTCATATTAAAAATCATAAAATATTGCCAACTGGCTGATAAAATATGATGAACTCCTATGCGGGATTTGTGTTTCACTTTCACTAGTCAAAAATTATAAAATATCATAATATGAGCATAGATTATAAAAACTTATGATGTTTTATCTGTTATTTGCTATGATATTTTATGAGATTTTTTTGGCAGGGTGAGGAGAGGAAGCTTTGGTCAAATAAATTTATTGATGCCACCAATGTTTTCCGGTTTATATATTATATATGTTATATAAATTAATCATTTATTTTTTTTTTGTCCCGAACTTATTTATAATAAGGTTATGGGTAAAAGATAATACAAAAATGATAGACTGTTTTTTCGAGATTTTTTTTTAATACATATTTTTAAAACTGTGATTCACTGGCGTTTTGACGCTCATTTTTTCTAGTAATTTGCCTTATGGTACGGCCAGATAAGTGATAAGTTTACAATTTTTGCAGATGATACTACAATCTTGTGGACTTTAACCCACATAGCAAGAATATTGGTATATTGAGTCTATTAGGGAGTGAACATTCTTGGAACATTCAGAATGTCCAAAACACATCCTGTGAATGTCCAATTTTTTTTATTCATTGAACATTCAGAATGGAGGTTATCTGAACATGTTTTTTTGCATATACATAGTTTAGTTTAGTTTTATTTATTGGTAATAATTACACATAAGTGCTTTTACATGTCATAAAAAAAATTACAAGTGTATAGATTCCTGACAAAAAATCTTACTATAAAAACATATATATCTATAGATTCTTAAAAAACCTTATTTAAAATTTAAAATACATATAGGTACTCCATTATTTGTAACAAAACTAGTTAAAAAGACATAATGCAATTTAATTTTAAATGATTGACAATTAAAAAAAAATTAAATACTCACTAAATAATTTGAATTACAAAACAATTTCTTTAAAGAGTATTACTCGGCAAAAATCATAATAAAAATTTGATATTATAATACGGTTGTATAAATAGACCAAAAATAAAAAGGGGGTTAAAAGTTTAAATTAATTCTTGACCAACAAATCTGGTAAAACAAAGTTATGATTGTTTTCCACAAACCAAAACAACGTTAGCATCATCAGGAGACGATAAACAATAAACTAAATTAACCTACGCTCTATCTTATATACAATCTTTTAGTGGGCGGAGATAAGACTAATAATTTGTGATTGATCACGATTTATAATCCTATCTCCCCTCAACTAAAGAATAAAGTGTACTAAACGGGATGGGTCTTCTATCTTTATTTAAAATATTTCTGGATTTAATAATTTCCATACTTTCATATACATTCAAAAGTCTTTTGTTTGGTACACTTGTTAGAAGTTTTAGGTTATCTAATGTGAATCTATGATTGTTTTCAAAAGCCTGCTCGGCCACACTTGACTTTTCTGTTCTTCCGTATTTTAAGTGTGCTAAGTGTTCTTTAAAACGTATTTGAATCATCGACGTAGGTTAGTACATCGATGGTTTGAATAGAGCGTCTCGTTTGGCCAACATATCTTTTATCACAATCCATGCAACTTATTTCGTAAATTCGACTTTTTTCTAGAACTGTAGTTTTATCCTTGGGATTTCCTAGTAAACTTTTTATTGTGTTACCGGATTGATATACTACCGGTATTATTAAATACTTTTTGTAATCCTTTCGTATAATTAGTATTATAAGGAATTGATACAAATTTTGAGTCGCAGGTATTTTTTTGTCTGAAAAAAGTGGAATTCCGAAAGGTCTTTTGAAAAGAATGTCTATTTATCAGCTTATTTAGTAAGCCTTCGTCGTAACCGTTTTCGCCAGCTATATTCCTAATCCTATTCTTTTCTGCTTCAAATCTTTCTTTGTTTAAGGGAAAATTTACTAATCTATGTTAAAAAGTGCAAACTTGCAAGCTTATTTTGTAAGCAATGAAAAGAATCATCAACTAAAGTATGTAGAAATCTGGTACCTTTGATTTAAAAACGTATGCAATTAAATAACATTTATGGACCATACGGTAAGAAGCAACAAACATACACTTAAAATCATTTAAAAAAAATAGATTTTGGTTAGTTAAAAACAAAATCAATGTAGAGATACTCCTCGAAAAAGTAGAAGGCAGCCTGCTTAAGGTATTTTTTAACCACCTGTGTAAACCTTTTTTCCTCCAAAGATCTGATGTTTTCTGGCAATGCATTAAAGAACTTTATGCCATAGTAGTCTGTGCCTCTTTTTGTTCTTTCTAGTCTATGATAGGTAAGTACTAGATTGTTTTTATTTTTAGTTTCAAAGGGATGTGTGTTACTGTGAGTTGTGAAATGGTTTAAATTTTGTTTTACATAATTGCGACAATTAAAAATAAAAATGCACGGTAAAGTTAGAAGTTGTACTTTAGATTTGCAATAATTCTAATACACCTACGTTGTAATTTAAATTTGTTCAGCTTTTGTTGAATGACCCCAGTTCAGCACCGCATATGACATATTTGAACAGAAATAACCATGATATGCTGCCAACAGTGTCTGGATTGAGAAATTTTTGGAAAGATTTCGTATGTGAAAAATGATTTTGGACAATTTTGAACTGAGACAATTTATATGCGCCTCCCATGTTAGTCCAGAGTCAAGATACACTCCAAGAAACTTAACAGATTCCTCACTTTTTATCACAGATTCAGTTGTTCTTAAAGAGATATTTATATTTTGTGTTTTTGTGATATTTAGAGTGAGTTTATTTGCTAAAAACCAGTTTTTTTATTTTATCTTCATTATCAGAGATAGAGTTTTGAACAAAAGTACTTGGGCTAGAAAGTTGAAGTGATGTAGTGTCATCAGTGAATAGAATTAGCAGAAAATTTATCAGATCACAAAAGAGTGGTAAGTCATTCATGTAGATAAGGAATAATAGAGGGCCTAGCACAGAGCCCTGAGGGACACCATGCTTTATTTTTTGCCTAGTTGACTTAACATTGTTAAAAAATACAAATTGGTCACGCTTCTCAAGGTATGATTTTATTATTATATAATAATTTAAATTTTTAAAAAGAATTTGAAAAGATATGCAATCAAAAGCTTTAGTAAGATCTAGAAAAGAGGCATAAGTATCAAGTTTGTTCTCAAAACGATCAGAAACAAATTTGTTTAAACAATTTATGACTAATATATGTACATATAGACGCTATATGTATTTTAAATCTATAATGTTGAGATTCAGTCCATTCTAAATATTCAGTGAATCACAAAAAAGTGGACCATTGGACATTCCCAATATTCCAAGAATATTCACGCAATATAACAATAATGTTGCTATGTGGAAAGGGCTGTAATATCAAAGGACTTGAAGCTTATTAACATGGAATACAAATAAGACTTAATATAGTTTGCTTTAGGTGTTGCATTAATAATCTAAGATTGGTGACGATTCTTTAAACAGAGAGGATCATATTAAGTTTTTAGATCTGACACTAACTGACTCAACTGGACTTTTTTTTTGCTTTAGGTGTTGCATTAATAATCTAAGATTGGTGACGATTCTTTAAACAGAGAGGATCATATTAAGTTTTTAGATCTGACACTAACTGACTCAACTGGACTTTGGACAACTTACTCAACACCTCCATTAACCTACATAGCGACCCCACCCCAAGAAAATTATGTGCTAATTTCGTCCCCAATCAAAAAATTTTGTGCTCCTTTGGTTTCTGAGATAATCGAAAAAGAAAATGGGGAAAATATTAACTTAGCAACCCCACCAAGAAAAATGGAGCCAAACTAAAAATTTTGGATTTCAAAATTATATGCTAATTACAGGGTGGCCACTAGGAAAAAACTAATTTTGTTTATGATTTTATGACAATTTTTGAAAAATTTTATGACAATTTTATGACTTTTTTTGTAATATTTTCCTATGAGCGTGCGGAAAGTATCTTTTCTGCACAGCGTGCATGAAAAAATAAATAAAAAAGCCTTTTCATGCACAATTTTTTTTTTAAATTTTCCTCACGCTCGTAGGAAAAATGTTGTACCTAACGCGTGCAGAAAGCGTCATTTCCAATTTACGTCTTGCCCGAACTTCGCGGGAGCGTCGTTCAGGTAAACGCCGGTGCGGGAGGGAAAGTATCATTTTCCGCACTTGTTAGGTAAATATCTCTTACCAAACATCCAGGAAGTAAATCGATATTAAAATGATAAATATATTTTAAAAATTGAATTCCAAGTAGTAGTAGTAGTAAGTAAGTAAGTAAATTCTTTATTATACATTGGTCAATGCATAAAGTAAAGTAAATATAATACATAAAATATATAATAATAAAATATAAGCCTTATAGTAACCTAAATAACATTTTATGTGTTACATTGTCAATTTTGTATATAGTATACGAAATATACATACAAAAATAAAATACAATTTACATTTAAAAGTTTAGTAAAAGGACACCACAAAATACATTTTAAAATTAATGCAGATCAAGTAAAATGTTATGAAAAAAATCATTTAGCGTATAAAACGCCTTTTTTTATCAGGAAAACTTTCAGTTTAATTTTAAGGATTTTTGGCGGCAAACTTCTTAAAGCCTGAGGTAACTTATTCCAAATTTTTAATACAGCATGGATTGCATTTCTCTGTATATACGTGCAGTGTGCAATTTCATCTTTAAGATTATTTTTGTTCCTTGTATCGTACTTATGGTGTTGTTTTAACTTAATAAAAAGATCTGGGTTTGAAAGAATGAAATGTACACATTCCATTACATACATAGAGATCATTGTCAATATTTTTCTATCAATAAAAACCTGTTTGCAACTATCTCTTCTCTTCATTTCAAACATTATTCTTAAGCCTCTTTTTTGTAGAATGAAGATTCTGTTAGCCTCTATGGAATTACCCCAAAATATAATTTCATATCTGGATTGAATATAGGCGTGAAACGCAGACAGAGATGCTGTAACTCCTATATTGTCTCTAATAAGTTTCAATGCATACCAATATTTACACATATTTTTAGCCAGATTTTCAATATGAGTTTTCCAATTTAGATTTTTATCAATATGCAGGCCCAGGAAGACGACAGAGTCAAGACTTGCAAGGTCAATATCGTCAATTTTGATTTTCGCCTCATTATTGCGAAAATTAATAGTAATGTACCTGTAATTGTGTGAAATGATAAATCCACCTTATTTTTCCATTTGTTAATTTATCATTAAAATTAAAATAAGAGGGTTTTTCCAGTTTCATGTGTTTCTCGGAAACTGCGTGGATATATGTGAAATTTAACTTGGCCAATTCCACATCCATTCATTCTGAATATTTTCTTACAAAGGTTGCAGCAAACAAAAAAACAGTCTTTCATTTCCTCAAGTAACCAAGAATACTGCAGTTTCCAAGATGCCTTAAATTTGGTTTATTAGACAAAACAAAACCTTTTGCAAGGATATAATAAGGGTTATTTTCCCACAAAACAAGTACGCACAAAACTTCTTGGTGCAGTAAAAAAGGCAAAACTCTTGTTGTGTCCTTTGAATGCGCTAATTTACCTGTTGTGATTGAAAATTTGACGAGCGGTTTGTATAAGGAGTTGTTAAACTATTTCATGAGAAAATGTATAGGTGAAATATTAAAAGTTTGCTTACAATAAACTTAAAATACTCGGCAAATTTTATGACAATTTCGAACTGTTATTGAAATTTTAAGAATTTAGAAGATATTATGACAAGTGGCCACCCTGTAAATATGTGCTCGACGAATATATAAGAAAAAATTCAAATTTTTAAATTCTGTTTTTTAAAAATAAAGGGTGAGGTAGCTAGGTTAATATTAACTTAGCGACCCCACATGTTTAGGTATCACGTAATTTAAAAATTTCAATATATTATTACAAAATTATGTGCTCCATGGATATGTGTAAGAATTATCATATAATTTTAAGCTTGGCGCCATATTTCCTGGTGGGGTTCCTAAGTTAATATTAAACTAGGTAACCCACTTTCTTCTTCGATTTTCTCCAAAACCAGACGAGTACAAAATTTTCTGATTATAGACGAAATTAGCACATAATATGCAGATAATGCTGGTTTTTGAAATTTTTAAATTCCGTGATACATAAACGTGTGGGGTCGCTAAGTTAATATTAACCTAGCTACCACACCCCTTCTTTTATAAAAAAAAACATAATTTAAAATGAAAAATTAATTTTTTTTTCTTATATATTCGCCGAGCACATAATCAGCACATAATTTGAAAACCAAAAATTTTGATTTTGGCTTCATTTTTCCTGGTAGGGTTGCTAAGTTAATATTAACCTAGCTACCCCAATTTCTTTTTCGATTTTCTCAGAAACCAGAGCAAAAAAATTTTTGATTGGGGACGAAATTAGCACATAATTATGGTGTGACTAAATTTTTATTTTCTTGAGGTGGGGTCGATAGGTTAATGGAGGTTGACTCAACAGTTAATGAGCTGGGGTTCAAATATGTTTATCATGCATTAATAGAGTGACACCTTCGTTATGACATTGCCTTCTGGGGTTTGACCAACAACCAACTTATTGACATGATTTTTGTTTTGAAAAAAACGGTTCAATATTTATATCATGACAAATATAGGAAATCATACAACTCCTTATTTATGTCCAAGACGATATTTTTGTACATTTTGGAATGTGTTTCTCTTATTTTCACTGATTATAGTGATTTTCTTCGTCCATCTGGTAGCTACAATACAAAAATGTTTAACCACTTGCCTCAAACCATTAAAATTTAATTCAGCTTAAAAACATTTAAAAAAATTGCTGCCAGTGTTGCAGGAGTCAAATTAACCGGTTGCCTCTCATTGGTGGGGCCCCGAACTTTCGGTCCGACCAATCAGCGCGAAGCCGAGTTAACAAAAACGGGCGACTAACGTGTATACTACTGCACGTAAATTGGCCCATTCTCAAGGGGTCTTTTCATTGCAGTCGGGCAGCTCGGGCTTGGAAATGAAATTCGATGAAAACTCTACGGCAGCAGGCACGCAGTTGAAAGAAGTAGTCGACTTGACGAATCCGTATCAGGTAACTTGGATAAGTACCAGTGCGGAACGATGCCTATTTGTGAGTGATTCAAAGTTGAAAATCAAAGTGTATGATGGTGTTTAATGATGTATGGGGAGGGTGACCAGTGGAACCACTGACGAGCTCACGCTGATTACCCAGAGCGAAACATCGTTTAATCATTTCTCTTTTCACTTTGTTCCTTTGTGTTACTTGTGGGATGCTCATCCAGGTTTGAATTTTCGTTATTTCCACCCAAGATCTTTTGATCTTTTGTTTTTAGATTCTTTTCGGTTGATGTAACCGATTTTGAGATTTTTTAACTTCTTTTTTCGTTTTTTTTAATTGCCTTAGGAGCATAATCCTATTGGAAATATTAACACGCCAGGACGAATCCGTATCAGATAACTTGGATAAGTACCAGTGCGGAACGATGCCTATTTGTGAGTGATTCAAAGTTGGAACCACTGACGAGCTGACGCTGGTTACCCAGAGCGAAACATCGTTTAATCATTTCTCTATTCACTTTGGTCCTTTGTGTGTTCCTTGTGGGATGCTCATCCAGGTATGAATTTTCGTTATGTCCACCCAAGATCTTTCGATCTTTAGATTCTTTTCGGTTGATGTAACCGATTTGGAGGTTTTTTAACACGCCAGGACGAATTCGTATCAGGTAACTTGGATAAGTACCAGGGGTCCTATTTCCGAAACCATACGAAATTATTGGCATGCGACTACTTCCGTCTCTTCCTATAACGTATAGAAAAGGAGACAAAAGACATGCCGATATGCTGATTCATGGGTAGTACGTGAAAGAATAACCGGTTTTTCATGCGAAACAACACGAATTTCCTCCACCCACTCGTGCAATATTGCGCTAAACCAGTCGAATTCGAACGCGGTCCACACATACCGTCTTAAAAATTTTCGATTATTCAGTACACATATGTGGATATTTTCGTATGGATTCGAAAATCAGACCACAGTGCGGAACGATGCCTATTCGTGAGTGATTCAAAGTTGAAATCAAAGTGTATGATGGTGTTTAATGATGTATGGGGAGGGTGACCAGTGGAACCACTGACGAGCTCACGCTGGTTACCCAGAGCGAAACATCGTTTAATCATTTCTCTTTTCACTTTGGTCCTTTGTGTGTTCCTTGTGGGATGCTCATCCAGGTTTGAATTTTCGTTATTTCCACCCAAGATCTTTTGATCTTTTGTTTTTAGATTCTTTTCGGTTGATGTAACCGATTTGGAGGTTTTTTAACTTCTTTTTTCGTTTTTTAATTGCCTTAGGAGCATAATCCTATTGGAAATGTTAACATGCCAGGACGAATCCGTATCAGGTAACTTGCATAAGTACCAGTGCGGAACGATGCCTATTTGTTTGTGATTCAAAGTTGGAAATCAAAGTGTATGATCAATCATTTCTCTTTTCAATTTTCGTTATTTCCACCCAAGATTTTTTGATCTTCAGATTCTTTTCGGT
The DNA here is from genome assembly GCA_963921995.1 of Oxystoma pomonae. NCBI lineage: Eukaryota > Metazoa > Arthropoda > Insecta > Coleoptera > Brentidae > Oxystoma > Oxystoma pomonae. The sequence goes on along the minus strand of OY998171.1, from coordinate 45,466,156 downwards.
CGATGTAACCGATTTGGAGGTTTTTTTAACTTCCTTTTTTCGTTTTTTAATTGCCTTAGGAGCATAATCCTATTGGAAATGTTAACATGCCAGGACGAATCCGTATCAGGTAACTTGCATAAGTACCAGTGCGGAACGATGCCTATTTGTTTGTGATTCAAAGTTGGAAATCAAAGTGTATGATCAATCATTTCTCTTTTCAATTTTCGTTATTTCCACCCAAGATTTTTTGATCTTTAGATTCTTTTCGGTCGATGTAACCGATTTGGAAGTTTTTTAACTTCCTTTTTTCGTTTTTTAATTGCCTTAGGAGCATAATCCTATTGGAAGTATTAACACGCCAGGACGAATCCGTATCAGGTAACTTGGATAAGAACCAGTGCCGAACGATACCTATTTGTGAGTGATTCAAAGTTGGAAATCAAAGTGTATGATGTTGTTTAATGACGTATGGGGAGGGTGACCAGTGGAACCACTGACGAGCTCACGCTGGTTACCCAGAGCGAAACATTGTTTAATAATTTCTCTTTTTACTTTGGTCCTTTGTGTGTTCCTTGTGGGATCCTCATCCAGGTTTGAATTTTCATTATTTCCACCTAAGATCTTTTGTTTTTAGATTATATTTCGGTTGATGAAACTTGGATAAGTACCAGTGCGGAACGATGCCTATTTGTGAGTGATTCAAAGTTGGAAATCAAAGTGTATGGTGGTGTTTAATGATGTATGGGGAGGGTGACCAGTGGAACCACTGACAAGCTCACGCTGGTTACCCAGAGCGAAACATCGTTTAATCATTTCTCTTTTTACTTTGGCCCTTTGTGTGTTCCTTGTGGGATGTATTTGTAGTTGGACTGCTGCTAACTGGATCCGATGAACTGAGATCATTGACCGCACTTCGTATTTAAGCACTTTGTGCAGTACATGCTCGTCCATGATTGACCCAAATCGCAAAATTTTGGCTCCGCCTCCAACATATAAGCGACACAATACAACACGGCCCCCTCGAAGACTCGAACTAGCGGAAGCCCATGTAGTGGTCGAGTCCCAGCAATCTGCCAACAGTATTGCGCCGCTCTCACATTGTGCTCTTAAGTTCCTAGTCCTTTTCTTATTCGATTCGAAACCATTCCAAAAATCCATAGCCTACTTTCCAGTATACCATACTACATGACATCATCCGACGATCGTCCAGGACATTGACCATGCATCCATCTGGCCGTTAAAGCGTCTATAAAATCTCTTGTAGCTCATAAAAATTCCAAAAAATCATTCTTGTACACCGGCTCCAAAAATCATTCCATGCGGCAACGTCGGGACGGAAGTCGAAACCTGCGTAGTGAGGGAATCCCCGACAAGGTGCTACAACCCAGTGTTCTTCATACGCGAAGAGATGGCGGGAATGACCCCGGCTCCCATTTCTAAGGTCGTCCCTGCTCGGGCGCCATAACGTGAATACTGCTGCGCGTAGATTGGCCCATTCTCAAGGGTTTTTTTTTATTCCAGTCGAAATGCTCGGGCTTGGAATTGAAATTCGATGAAAAATCTACGGCAGCAGGCACGCAGTTGAAAAAAGTAGTCGACCAACCACCCGTTCGCCCTAATGCACTGGCGAACGCCTCAACCACAAAGAAAAACCATACCAACTACATAAGCGAGCCTACTAAGTTCAGCTCGTTATGCAGCCGGTTTCTTCACTGCAGCGCAGCTGGATCAGCTACCTGGCCAGGATTTGAAGTTGGACTGCACTTCGTATTTAAGCACTTTGTGCCGTACATGCTCGTCCATGATTGGTCCAAATCGCAAAATTTTGGTTCCTCCTCCAACATATAAACGATACAATACAACACGACGCCAAGCCACAGCAGCCAGTCCATCGGGTTCATCGTCTGAAGCCGAAGCTTCCAAAGAAGAAATTTGCTGCCGGCAGGGAGGGCCGAACTGAATAAACCCAAACTGTCGGTAAGCCGCTTTGCTGAAAAAAGGTGCTGTCCATTGCACTAAGGGCAGCAAGACTCCTTCATTGCACTACCGAAGGAGGGTGGAGGTGGGAAATCTTTAAACAAACATGAGCGCAGGTTGTTTAGGCTTTTTACGACACTAGATAGCACGGATAGTCTACTACACACTCAATTATTTTATGTTGAAAGGAAATAAAAATATCTAGAAAACTGTAGCTTTGGAAGATTTGAACCTTATAACAAAATTTTTGGTTAATATTTACGAAAACCAAAATCTGAAACCTGCATATTAATTGCTGCTTTACTTCTAAAGTTATGATTTTTTTAAATATATTTAAACGTTTTTTCAAATAACTCAAAAACAAAATTTGTAGTCCATATCCATGGAAACTTAAATCTGAAAACCGCATATCGCTACTTGCTTTTGCTCCAAAGTTACATTTTTTTTAAATATTTTATCCCCCCTACCACACACCACCCTACCCAAAAGTTAATCAGTTCATGGTCAGCTGACGATTTTTGTACCAAATTTCGTTAAAATCGATTAAGGCGTTCTTGAGTTATCGTGTATAAAGAATGACAACAGACTGACAGACAACTTTACAACTTTTTTTTTGTCGATTAAGGTGTTTTGTAACTCATTTTTGATAAAATTAAGAAAAGTCACAATTTCACAATTTTTATAGTAACCCATACCATATTGGTATGGTGGACTAAAAAGTGTAAGAAACTTCTTGTTGATAGGGCCTATTATAGCCTGTAAGAATATTACCTGCACGATATATTTTGAACAGATTTGGGTTGATTGATTTGGACTGAGTGAATATAATAGAAAAATAATTATACTTCATTTAATAAAACTTAAGGCTCATTTGTTGAGTTATTCGAATTTGTGCAATATAGGATCCTTCAGTGTATCCATTGATGTACAGTACATCGATAAGTTTATCTAATAAAAATACAACACTTATTTCTCATTAATTTTATTTAATAAATTTTTATTTATTAATTTATTGAAATTTATATTTTTTTCTTTCTGTCCACCTATTTCCATAGAATATTTACGAAAATTTCATTATTGCATTTTTTACCATAGTTTTATATTTTGCATTGTCGACAAAACTAACTGGACTGTTTTTATGACAATAAAGCAGATTATCTCTCTATCTATGTTTTACGGCTTACTTTTTACGGTACGGCGTCTCCGACTCCAGCCTACAGGATACATGAGGAATGTTTGGGAATATTAAAGAGTCGGGGTGTTGTGGTATAGAAGTGGCAGTCGCGGGACACAGTCGCGTTCACAATTAAGTCTTAATTTAGTTTGCGAGTAGTCAAGATTTAAGGAAAGTTATTACTTGTTGTAAAAAGGATTTACAATAATGTTGGTGATATTTTTTTATATATATTTACTTATTTATATAATGTAACCTGTTTTCTGAATTGCTTTGAAATTAAGGAATGCTCTCAATACCTAATCAGCCTTTTTGTTTATGCAATTCAATTTTTTTTCAAGAAAAACTTGAGCATGATTTGAATTTTTCAAATATTTATTATTCATCAGGCATAATAAAAATATTTGATGATAAATGATACTGCCCTGCTGAGGGTGCTTTTGAAAAAATCTTAAAATTTTCATAGGCGCAAAGTTCCAAAATCACAAGTTACCTTTCCAAAAATTTTTGCCTGCATCACCATTTACCTTAAAATTAAATATATCTAACATTACTTTGGCAACGGAAATTTTAGGGAAGCATAGGATAGGATTACTTAATATTATTTTTTTAATTTTTGGTCATTTCTTTTTTAATTCCGTTTTCTGTCAAAAAAAATCTGGAATGATGACTATTATACGTTATTTTTTTTGCTGGCCCCAATGGATCTTTTACGCAAATTTGAAAAATATGCTTACCTAGGCACACCATAAGAACCTTCTTTGTCATATTTTAGCACTTTAAAGCTGGGTTTATACAGGCAAATAAAAATAACAAATAAAATTAAAACTAAAATAAAAATTAGGTAGTTTCGGTTTATACAGCCAAATAAAAATAAGATCAAAAATAACTTTAAAATCTTCCAAAAACCAAAAAATGCAAAACATGAGAAACACCCATTTAAATGACAAGAACAAATGAAAGTGCGGTTACTATGTTTATACAGGCCTCTTAAAGTGCTTTTATATATGCAAAACTGGTGGTTAGCTCTCTACCAAGGGCTGAACCATGCAGTGCGGACACAAATGATTAATCAATTTTTACTATGTTTTTCACATTTTTATGCCATGATTTTGCACACATTTTAAAGCTTTCTTTCCAAGCTTTCGATTTCTAGAATAAAACACTCAAATTTGTCAAGTTTTCACTGTTTTTTTAGCGTTCAAAAAAGTACTGCCAAAAAACATTTTTTCTCTGTTGAAATGAAAAATATTTAGAGAGAGGGGGCAGAATTTTAGAGGTAGATGGAGAGATATTTTAGTTACATGCAAAAATATTTAGGGTTGTTGAAGTGAGACAGCAGGCTATAAAAACGTATTTTAGAAAAAGATGGACATAATTTAAGGCAATTATTTACTAAAAATTTCTGTTATGTCATATGTCTGTCATCTTGAGTGGTCTTGTGCATATGATTTTTGTTTTGCCATTTTTATCCAAAAAACAGCAAAAATTGTCAAAAGCATAAAGTGACTAAAGTGCGTAAAACATATCTTTCAATCAAAGTTCTTTACAGTCTTTAAATTTACCAAAAAAAGTGTCCTACTAAAGTGTATTTTAGCACATATACACAAAATAATTTAACAGATATTCAAGAAAATTATTTTAAGGCCATAAAACTGATTTAAATACTAAATCGATTTTATTAGTTTATCACTTAAAAACCCATTTTAGAGTCATTATAAAAACTTTAAAACCGCTTTAGCGCATTTCTTCCAACCTAAAGAAATAGTAAACCCTGGTTTTTTGAAAAATCTATTGTTAACTAACTTGCTTTATTTGTTTTTCCTTTCTTTAACTGACATATTTAATGACATTTAATGAAGGAGACATATAAATCCTGGGAGAAAGCGATTGTATTTAAAACTGTCCTTATATATAATATAAAAGCTCTTTTAGGTGCCTATAAACGTAGTAAGAGGGGCATGTGCTAATACGTTTTCAGATAAAAATAAAAATTAAAAGCTGCCCATCTTTTTATTTTAATTTTTATATATATACCGTTTTCTGCCATGTTTGATTTTTTATGAAAAATTCTTTATGGGGGCACCTACTAGGGTAGGGTTGCCATAGTTTTATTTCAAAAAGTGGGTGTTTTGAAAATTTATATCTTACTTAATTATGATTTCAGAAGAACCAATAGCGCAACTTGCTTTTTTTACCCTTTTATAGTTTGTGTTTTGCAGTTTTAAACCACAATAAAAAAAACTTAGCCCTAACCATTGATGTGCCGATGGCCCTAACCAAAGGCAAAGTGTTAAAAGCATTCTTCTTCACCATTTAAAAATAAAATAAAATGTGAGATCTTGCTAAAATAGCTTGCGCATTTACCATTATTTAAGGTAAAAATCTGAAAATGACTCAAGAGATCAAAGAAAGTGGAAAAGACTATGTTCCAAACTTATAATGCAAGAAGAGGGCGTGTCTGGTTATTAAGAAGACTGTTCAAGAGTGCTGAGGAATGTTTAAAAATGGAAAACCATCTAGCATAATTTAAAAATGGAGATTTTTTGCATCAGGCGGGAGGCGGGAGGAAATTCAAAAAACCGGGAGACTCCCGCCTAAATCGGGAGTGTTGGCAACCCTATACTAGGGTCCCTAGGACCCCAAATCCGCCGGCGCCGGTTGTTTTTTTTTAATTTTTTTTGTTTTCTTAATTTTTTTGTTTTTTTTTCACTAAAACAACCCAATCCAACACAGCTCAACCCAGCCCAAAACAATAAAAAAAACACATTACAACCCCCCCCCCCGGCACCCTTTTTTCTCTTAAAAAAAAAACCCGGCGCCAGCGGATTTGGGCTCCTAGGGACCTTAGTAGGTGCCAAAGAATTTTTCATAAAAAATCAAAAATGGCAAAAAACTGTATACTACATAATTACCTTAATTTTAATCATTATTTTTGGTAATTATGCAGTAAACAGTTTTCTGCCATTTTTGATTTTTTGTGAAAAATTCTTTATGGGGGCACCTACTAGGGTCTCTAGGACCACAAATCTGCCTGCGCCCTTTTTTTTTAAGAGAAAAAAAGGTGCCCGGGGGGGGGTGTGTGTGTGTTTTTTTATTGTTTTGGGTTGGGTTGGATTAGGTTGGGTTGGACTGTGTTGGATTGGGTTGTTTTAGTGAAAAAAATTTTAAAAAAAAACCAACGGGCGCAGGCGGATTTGGGGTCCTAGGGACCCCAGTAGGTGCCCCTATAAAGAAGTTTTCATCAAAAATCAAAAATGGCAGAAAACCTTATTTTTATTTTAAATTTTATTTATTTTTATGCTTATTATGCACACATAATAATAATAATTACAGTTTTCTGCCATTTATGTTTTTTTTTTTGAAAAATTCTTTATGGGGGCACCTACTAGGGTCCCTAGGACCCCAAATCGGCCTGCGCCCGTTGTTTTTTTTTTAGTTTTTTTAAATTTTTTTCACTAAAACAACCCAATCCAACATAGTCCAACCCAACCTAATCCAACCCAACCCAAAACAATAAAAAAAACACATTACAACCCCCCCCCCCGGTCGCCCTTTTTTCACTTAAAACAAAAAAAAATCGGGCGCAGGCGGATTTGGGGTCCTAGTAGGTGCCCCCATAAAGAATTTTTCAAAAAAAATAAAAAATGGCAGAAAACCGAATACTGCATAATTACCATTTTTATTTACCTCTATAAATCCAGCAGAAGAAAATAAATATACTTTTTTGTGAGGTTAAAATTAAATTGAGCGAAATTTGGTTGGGTTTTCTCACACAAGAAAAGAAGTTTGGTTGGTTGCACAGAATTCGTTTCCGTTTCGTTGGGCAAGTTTCTAAATCCACCCATGGATCCACCGGTGCCAACAATGAGTTCGCAAAAATTTATATTGTCTACCCATACGGGTTCTCAATCTCTGGACGTGTATTCTTGAACATACGAAACGAAAACGTTATATTCTTGAATAATGATCCGATCTTAAGGATCTCATACAAATCATACGTTCCCGATCGGATGATCCGAAACCGGGGAACAGCGTTCAATCTAGTAAGCTGTTCATACAACGAATCTAGTGACACTTGGGCAATAAAGAGGTTTTTTTTTTCGAATGTATTGCTTTTTTAACCTGCTTTTTGATCGTGAGAGGTGATAGATCTCATGCGATAGATCGCATCGCACGAGAGAAAGACCGGATAGTATGACTTTCAAGAATACACCCCACAAACAATAAAAGGTGGTAAGGTGTATTTGCTTTATTGGCAATATTGGCAAGTGAATGCCATTGGTTATTTACTACAGTAGTACTATTGGCAAAATTGCGCTATTTTGCTAATGATTATTTACTAGTGCTGATTTATTGGCAAATTTATGTTATTTTGCCAATAACTGAAAAACGTGTTTTACATACCAAGTGAAACACAATCGTTCCTTTAAAAATTGCATGCCTTTCTAAACCACCTTTCCGGTCCGATCAAACGCATTGATGGATATCGTGCCTTTTGAACGCCGCATTTTTTAAATTTCCCGCGCGATTGACATCTATCGTGCGGGTGACAACTTTACGTACTTGCCGACGCCATTTTAATAATATTCTGCGGATTCTTCCTATGTGGGTTCCTTTTCGTGATTTGTGTTTTGTGTTTTGCAAGTTTTCTTTTAAAATTGGCTTAAATTTAGTTTGAGTTTCAAGTCACCATGGATGTGGAAGCCGATACTGCGTAAGTACTCATATTCTTTTGTTCTTAAATAAGGTCGGCCTAGAGTGGACTTAAAAATGTTCAGAACTACCAGTAAAGCGACCAAAAATCGTCATTTTTGCTGGGTTTATACAGGCAAAAGTGAATGACACCAATAGTTGAAATAATTAAACTAAACTCCATCATGCTGCTTTCCTTAATAATATCTGTTAAAAAGAAACCAAAAACTGCAAAAAACCTCCATTTAAATTAAAAAAACAAATGAAAGTGAGGTTATGTGCGTTAAAGGGGCATGCTCAAATCCGTTTTAAGATAAAAATAAATGTTAAGTTACTCATCTTTTTATTTATGCTATATAAATGCCTCCACTGTTCCACATAAGCTCATTCAACTTTTATTTTAATTTTTATTATTTTTTTTAAAATTTTTATTTTGATTTGCCTGTATGAACCCAGCATTAAATCGTGATCTAGACGCCACTTTACAAGAAAATCAAAGGTCACATCATGATCTACAATGCTTAAGCGATACTGACACTAATAATTTACAAATTTCTTTTGTAATCGAGCAAAACCGTTCTCAACTAAGAAGCCAGTTAACTCCTACCTGTGTTCAGCCTTCAGTGCCATTTAGCCTACTGTTGCCGCCATTTCTATAACCAAATTGACAGGTAAAACATGAATTTTCTCTCAGTTTGGTGTCACTATGGCCTCTATAGTAGGCTAAAGGATACTATATCAAAAAAGAGTTAACTGGCTTTTTAGTTGAAGTGTTGGATCGAGCCATCTAAAGATTCATCAATTCAGTCTACGTCCAAGTCATTTTCTAACACTGAAATTTCTCTTGCTGACCCAGAGAATGATGACCCTTAAATTTCTTGTGAAACCGAGCTGTCTTTAGTAAAATTAATTTGAAAAAACTCGTCTGTAGTACTATTTTTTTATTTTAACGTAAACTTGCCAATAAAACAACTAGATTAAAGTTTTTTTTTTGAGAAACCGATATTTTGTCACTTTTTAAGCAAAAAGGGCTACTTTTTCCTAAAACAAAATATTGGTTTATCAAAAAAAAATAATTTGCAGCTATAATTATTACAATTTAACCTTTTTTAGATTCTGTAAAAAATTCTTTAAGAAGTCAACCAAGTTTTCCTCATTCTGTCGTTGAAGATGCTATTAAGGCTTGGATACGGGGTACCTGTGACTGGAAAGGGGGCAGAACATCCAGGAAAAAAGATGCTGAATAAATCTTCATCGTATCTTATAACAAGAAGAAGAAAGTACTAAGTTTTTAAATTTTTGGCCAAGGAATTTTTATATAAAGCAACTGAAGCAAACCTTATTTTTTTGATTCACAATCAAAGAGATTCTAAATAAAATTTTCCCTGTTGCAATTTACTGTTGTATGGAAAACCTCCTCTTAATAAATATTTAAATCAATTTATGAAAGAATTTTCCTATATCTTTGGCATGACCAAGTCGACAAATATTATTCATATGGTTTCCATTCCTGTCTTCATGTTAGGATATAAATATAAGTGTATAAGTGTTTGTTTATAGTAACATTTATTTATTTATTACATATTGGTTTTTCTAGGAATTTTAGTTCGTTTAAGGATAACATAAAATAAATGTGCATTCGTAAATTATGTGCATTATTTTATTTTTAATCCACAATCATTACAATTTTTATTTTATGAATAAATACTTTAAATAGGGAGAAAAAGCCAATTATCAGTGGTATCGGAATTGGCATCTGTATCCCTATTGAGCTGACCAATCAAGGAGGTGCACTTTTAAACTTTTAATTTTTGAGTGGGTTTGGTACTTAGTGGTAAGGGTGATTTACCATATTTTCCCAACTACATAACTTATTTATTCTTAAAGATAGAAAAACAAAATAATACAAAAGTTATGTTGGGAATTTGGAACCTTTGGTTGCACTAAAACAAAATTATGATTGTTTTCCACAATTAATTAATTTAATCTGGCCAAAAACTCCTTTTCTCTAAGTGTGAGGACGTTCATTATAGTAAATTGTATATTTTTGCGCATACGTGGGTAGGTAGCTTTTGGTACCCAGGAACATTTTTACGATGTCTCTGTGTCCGGGCTCGGTAGAAATAAGTAGTTATTATTTTTGGCCAGATATTATAGATTTTCAAAAAACACCACACTGCACATTATACTACCCATATATGATTGGAGATCAATGTTTATCACCCAAACAACCGCGGGGTCTCTCAGTGTCCCAAATGTTGGCCTTGATATGTACCCTACGGTATAGGGCACTGAGATTATTCAATTAGGTAGCTAGGTTATGTAAATAGTACGTACGACACAAAACTAACCTGCTAACAGAAAAGATAAACTTCACATTTATTCAAAATTCGGTGAAAAAAACACATTATTAAAATCTGGAACAACTCTCCTCAATCGGTCAAAGATTTGCCCGAAGAAAACTTGTCAAAATTTGTAAAATCCATTCTTTTCCAGAATACCTTTTACAGTCCACAAGGTTATTATTTTTTTTATTAAAATTTGAAATTTACTTATTTATCTTTCTGACAGTTTTCTTTTCTTTATAAGGAAAAGTTTTAGTATAGTTAATTATTTTTCATTTTTTTTAATTGACACGTTTAACACCTATGCAAGGTAAATTTTTGGTTGTCCATGGACTGCTGCATTGTCCAGAAAACCCTCCACTGGACATCCTTGGGACAAAGTTGTACTGTCTGGATTCATACGTGAACGTAACGTATTCTTTATATCTTTGAACCAGTTCAGCGAGGAAAACCTTTTGCTGGCTAGTATAGGTTCTTAAGGGGCGTTTATTTTATTCGATGAGTAAATCTGGTCTGGTGTGTGTGCGAAAAATTGTCGTTTTTGCTGGCGTACAAAACCGATGCAAATATCTGGTTTAACCTGATTTTGTCCGTCGGAGATGTTCGATATATTAATATAATAAAACTAAACCGAAGTCTTGCTGTGTACAACCGTCCAACAAAAACGCAGTCTGTGAGCCTCTGTATAGTGCCATCCTTTCAAATTTTATTTTCATTCATTGTTTTTGTAAAAAAAAACAAAAATTTAAGAAAATACCAAACCATAACCAAAAAAAATTATAACAATGAAGTTATCAGTAGTTTATTTGCAGCAACCACGAAAGTAAAAACAAAAGTGGAATGATAATACCCCCTGAGAAATTTGACAAAAATGACCGCCTTATGCAGGTGACAGTTATGAGCCTAAAAGAACGTAGTCACATCAATCGAATCGATTTGACATTCTTTTTTGTTTTTGGTGTGTCTTTTCCACAATCAGTAATTGGTATTTTTTACCATGATTTTTCATAATATATTAAAATTTAGTTTTTTTAAATTTTTGTTAATACAAAAAGTAAAGTTATATCATTTTTAGATGGGTTTCAAGTCCCCCTTTTTTTATTAGCCACACACTTGTTTGAACCAAAACAAAAGTTACTAGGATGTTACTCCGTTCTTTTTTTAGTCAAAATAAAGTGTTTTCGTTTTTTTTTTCGTGTTTTTGCTAAAAATATAGTGTTTTGATTTGTTCAGTGCTGTTATACAACCGGAATAACTAGTTTTTTGCCTTCCATAAGTGATGTGCGATAACCCTTTTTATTATTAGCCTCAGAGTTAGGGGAATTTTGTCAATACCAACTTATTTAGGCTCACAAATGTCAAGTACATGTAGCGGTCATTTTATTTACAGGATATTATCATTCCACTTTTGTTTTTACTTTCGTGGCAGCAACCCACCATCATTTTTGCGACGTTGCCGATGCAAACCTACCTTGAAATATTCCTTCCCGAGGAACGGCCTATAAAATAAGAAATGAAACGACGCCTAGAAGGACATCTTCGTTAAGGAGGCCTTGAGGCTTCCTTCGACGTCGGACTATAAATTTGGCCCTTAAAAACTCTATCGGTGGACAACATAAATTTCTGCGAACCTATTGTTGGCACCGGTGGATCCACCGGTGGATTTAAAAACTGTTCAAAACAGCTGTTCGATCGACTGCTCAAAGCGCAGCAATCGCTAAATTTAAGCTGATTAAAAGAACTCGCCTAAATTTATTTGGTCAACTACATTACTCACCTACCCAAAGACGGTCGGCCAGCGATTATTTGGATATTTTTATATTGGTTCCAAAGTCCAAAATTTAGGTGGTCGACTGGGATTTGCCTAGAATCTTAGCCAGTGTTTTTTTTACATTTTTCTCAGAAATGAGGTGATAAATTGGTAAATTCTTCTTTGTTGACTAAATAAGTGAGAATTTCCTGCTATTTTTGTGGTAAATTAAGTGCCGTGAAAAAAAGGTAAAAAACGTAATACCAAAACTTTTTATTTGTTTACTTTTTAGGTAATTATGCAGTATACGGTTTTCTACCATTTTTGATTTTTTTTGAAAAATTCTTTATGGGGGCACCTTCTAGGGTCCCTAGGACCCCAAATCCGTCTGCGCCGGTTGGTTATTTTTTTTAATTTTTTTTTTGTTTCTTTTTAATTTTTTTTCACTAAAACAACCCAAACCAACACAGTCCAACCCAACCTAATCCAAACCAACCCAAAACAATTAAAAAAACACATTACAACCCCCCCTGGGCACCCTTTTTTCTCGTAAAAAAAAAAACGGGCGCAGGCGGATTTGGGGTCCTAGGGACCCTAGAAGGTGCCCCCATAAAGAACTTTTCAAAAAAAAACAAAAATGGCAGAAAACCGTATACTGCATAATTACCACTTTTTATGCTGGGTTTATACAGTCAAACGAGGGGTACCTGGTAAATCATGAAAATTTGTACACCTAATTTCAGATAATTTATCAAAAATTTCACATAAATTACAAAATTTTCAGAAAGTTTTACAGAATATCACAAATTTTTACAGAATTTTATCCAATTTCACTAATAACTAGTTTATTATGAATTCCCTTAAATTTAATGGAGTGTCTAAAGAGCCAACAATTCGGCTAAATAGTTGTGAGGCTAAAGAGCCGACAGTAATTATTTAGTATATTTTTAACTAAATGAACTCAACCTTACTGAAACAGATTTACACCAACCCCAAAAAAAAACACTAACCCCCCTAAACCTTTTTTTTTGCATTAAAAAAAAACGCCAGACAAGGATTCAGGGTTCTTTCGGGTACTTTAGCGGCCCTAGAAGGTGCCTCCATTTTTTTTATGCCAAAAAAGATGTAGGGGTTGTAGTGTGTTTTTTTGGTTGTTTTGGCTTTGAATAAGTTGGTTTGGGTCTGTTTAGGTTAGGTTGAGTTAATTTAGTTGGTTTGAGTCTGTTTAGGTTAGTTGGGTTAATTTAGTTTAAAAACATTAAAAAAAAACAAAAATATGAACAACACATAATAAATAATTACTGTCAGCTCTTTAGCTTCACGACTATTCAGCCAAATTGTCGGCTCTTTAGACACTCCCATAATTTTAACTAATGCTATGTTTTAATGGATATTAAATTCATTTTCCATATGTTTTGAAAACTTTTTTTTCATGAGTTTTCATGACAGGTTTTCAAATTTTGATATTTGGCAGCTGACATATGTCATAGTTGTCACATATTCATTTTTGAGTTTTGGTACTTTTTTTTAAAAAATGTATTTTATTCAAAAGATGATGTTGGCCATTGCCACACATTTTTTAAAAATTTTAATTACTACTCTTTGCAAGTGGAAGCGAAGAAAGAAATGCTGGACTGGCATATGTGCATAGCACATACAATTTCGAGCCAAATATTTCTTTTATTTTCCATAATTCATTTTTTTAAAGTCTTTAAAAAAACAAATCTCTAGTTATTTAAGTAAGGTTATTTTAGAATGCCGGTTCCACAGTTTCACTTCTATTTCTCTCTCTCTCTCTCTCTCTCTCTCTCTCTCTCTCTCTCTCTCTCAAAAAGAGTGAGAGTAATAAAATATAATTTGGCGGCTGTCTGGTAATCCGACGCAATATCACTCAATCCCCGTTTTCATGGAAAATCAGTATTTCGATGTCAATATGATCTTGATCCAACCCTAAAAATTTTCAGGGTCGGATCTAGTTTGAAATCGATTTGAATACTGGAAAAACAGGCGTTTTCATGGATGGTATCGGATCGAAATCGTTTTCAGAATGAACTCAATTCCCATGAAAATGTAGCATAAATAAACCCAACCCAACTGAAACAGATTTAAATCAATCCCAAAAAAAAAACACTTTAACCCTCCAAAACTTTTTTTTGCATTAAAAAAAATGCCAGACAAGGATTCAGGGTCCTTTATGGGCCCTAGAAGGTGCCTCCATTTTTTTTTTGTCAAAAAAAGATGTAGGAGTTGTAGTGTTCTTTTTTTGGGTTGTTTTGGCTTTGAATAATTTGGTTTGAGTCTGTTTAGGTTAGGTTGGGTTAATTTAGTTTAAAGTGTGTTTTTTTTGCTTGTTTTGGCATTTAATAAGTTGGATTGTGTCTGTTTAGGTTAGGTTGGGTTAATTTAGTTTAAAAAAATTAAAAAAAATTAAAAAATGAAAAACACCTTTTTAGCCTCACGACTATTCAGCTGAATTGATACTCCCTAAATTTAAATGACTGGCAGCTTTAATAAAGTCAAAAGTAGCCAAAACATAAGCATTTTTACTACATTTTGTTTAAGCAATGTATTGTTTAAAACAATTTTTTTCCATGCTGCTACTAACAAGGTAGTGAAAAAATCCTTTATCATTCCCATTTTTGAGGATGGTAATCAGTCTGACATAAAAAACTACAGAGCTATCTCAAAGACTTCTCTGTTTGGCAAAGTTTATTTTGAGGCACTGGTGGCCAATAAGCTAATGCCACACTTTAAAAAGTTATAGTGTTTGAACAACATGGGTTTACCAAAGGGAGATCAACAGTGACAAACTTACTGTCTTATGAGACAACTCTGTTGGATGCCTTTGAGAATAAGTGTTTCTCAAAGGCATTTGATAGAGTTGATCAAATATAATGCTCTCAAAATTGCATTCATTTGGAATTGATGATCCACTCCTAAACTGGCTAGAAAGCAACACAAAAGAACGGTGTCAGGCAGTGATAATGAATAACTACATTTCTTCTGAATTAAAGGTGACATCGGGAGTGGCTCATGGGGGGCATCTGCCTATGCTCTTTTTTAATCTTTTCATAAACAACATAAAAAATAGTTTCTCTGATTGTATGTTTTTGACTTTTGCAGATGATTTTAAATTATTTAACTTAATGCTATTATATTTAATGTTTTTTTTATATTTTCTATACACTGTATTCTATGACTTGTAAAAAAATGGTCTGGAAAACAGAGAAAAGTCAGGGAATTTGGTATTACAAAAACAGTGGCCACCATGGACCTAAATAAATTTTATAAATGGTCTAAATGTAATAACTTTTCTTTGAATATAAAAAAATGTCAATTGTAACTTAGTAGGATTAAGCACCCAGAACTTTTTGATTATGCACTTAATTCAGAGAAACTTGAGAGGATAAACCTAGTTAAAGACATTAGAATATGGCTAGATAGTGGACTATCATTTTTCCATCATATTGAGAAAACTACTTCTAGAGCCATGAAACTCCTGGGTTTCCTCTTCCAGTCCGGTGTGTATGGAACCCCTACTATAAAGTACACAAGGATAGTTTATAGATAGTTCAAAGAAAGTTTTTGAGAAGGATTGGCCTTAAACTTGGTATTCCCTATGTATGTCCTAGGTTCCTTCGACTGGGTAATGAAAATTTAGAATATTAAAACCCCAAGATAAATTCACCTCGTCTGGGAATACTGACTCATTTGAAAGGCAAAAAAAACAAAATAAAACAGAGAAATGGATAATTTTACAGCAATTAATAATGGACCACGCCAAAGACTTACCAATTTGCGTGTTCTTCTTGCTTCACAACGTAGAGACACAACACCGCAGCCCTTTTAGGATTTTTTTAGAGGCATCTGACTTTGCCAAAATTTTCGTGCGGGAGTGGTGGTTGAAGGCTCGCATCGTTGACGTACGCGCAAAATTTACTGGGTGATTCCACGAAAACCGTCCTCTTTGGCAAAACCAAATTGGAAGTCTATAAGTTTTCGTATAACTTGGAAAATAATAATAATAATAACTATGGAAAATAATAATAATAACAAAAACTATAGAAAATAAAATATTTTGTGTGAAAACTTGCATAGTTTTCTTTGTTTTTACAATACGAATTTTTTTAAAGTTAAGTAATAAGTATAGAAGGAAATAAATTTTAAATACCTTAAATTTTCATTCCTGTGTCTGTAACTGCTATGGTTCTTTAGCTTTGAATACAGTTTTCTTGTAAAAAAATGTCTCTAAAAATTTAAATTTTCTCCAAATCCTAAAGTAGAGAAATAAATCTTAACATTTTTCAAAAAAATCAAATTTTATTTTTTAATTTTCTAGGAGAAAATAAAAGTTATATTTAAAAACTTACAGTAAACTTCATTCTCGTATGTTCTTCAATATTTCGATGTAAACACGGTAAGACATGAGCAGGGGCAAACTTTTCTGATCCAGTAGCTGAGCTCCAACTTTGTAACAGTCAAACATTGGTAGTGTGCAGACTTATTTGTGGGTCGCGATATAAAATTTTTTGACTCGTCTGGACAGGCTGTAACACCTTACATTTTCATTCCCATGGTAAGCATTTTTTTAATGAATTCTTTTTTAAAATCCATTTTATTTTTTCTTATGTCTGACATGCTGCTTCTTTTGCATGGTACATTTTTTTCAATATTCTTTTAGACCTTTCATTACCGTGTCATTAATAAATTAAATGAATGAAACCAATCATGGGAGTGATATTTTCTTAAATTTAAAAAAAAAAAATTAATTTTTTTGACCTTGAAGATATATTAGAGCAATCAATTTTGCATTTTGTTTTCCACCAAGAAAAATATGTTCCTAGAAAAGTTATTTAAAAAATGTTCTTGGGATTAGAAGTTGCCTTTTTTTATATAAAAAAAATATGTTCTTAGAATTATTCTGCCTTGCTTTTATGAAAAGAAACTTTTAAAATTTTTTTGTTTTGTTTTTTACTTTTAAATATATATCTTTTGTATAAAACAGAGTTATTTTTCATTCCCGTGTCCAGCCTATTTGCAAAAAGTGTATTATTTCCAAAAATAAATAAGAACGAAGGTGTTCACTGACCAAGTATGACTAAGAATAACCTTACCAACAAACTAAACATGTTTTTATTTATATTATTCAAAAATAAAATGAAATTGAAAAATGGGCAGTTTTCATGGAAACACCCTAGATAGTTTGCCAAGATTCAAAAATATTATAAAACAAAATATTCTTGTGTAGTGTAGCCATCATTTTTTTGTTGTCTTTATATTGGTCCCAGCCAGTGGCGGCTTTAGAGGGGCGGCGCGCCCCCTCCTCCAAAGGTTTAGAATCGAAATATTCGATTACATTACATATTTTTATCGAAGAAGCTGTGGCGGCTTATCGACATATATTTTCTGTTGGGCCATAATTTATTTAACACTTTCTTTGTATTGCTTGGATACAAAAACGAAGAACCAAAACACCTAGCCTACTATGTGTATCAGCTCTCGGACTCCATGCTACCATGCGGCAACTGCCGCGCGCCGGCTTCCTTTGCACTTTGAACTATTAAACTATCTTGTTCTTTTATATATCACCCTCTTTGTCAAAACAGAGAACATGCTATATGAAAGAAAAAGAAGACAATCTTTTCAATACATATTGAGTATGATGTAAAAACATACTATTTGATTGGTACAGGGTCTTTGTCAAGTAAAGTAAATAATATTATTGCTTTTGCCTTGCCAGTACCAATTATTATAAAGCTGCCCAAATCATTAAGCTTAAATTCATGAATATGTAACCTTTTAAAAATTGATAATTATTTAAATAAAAAAAAAATTTGGTCATTTAGAGTAATGATTTTTTTTTATATTGACGATATGTATGGATTTGACTTTCGGGGGAGGGGGAAGTTAATTTAAACTGATGCGCCCTCCCCAAGACCGAATCCTAAAGCCGCCACTGGTTCCAGCAAACACAGTGGACGCGGGTTGATGTCGGACGTACGTCAGTCGCCGCCGCCCTCGACATCGGCATGATGTCAGTAAGTCAGTAAGTAGCGGCAATAGTTATATGTATTTGTATTCACAACCTAAATTTAAAGCACACTTAAGTATCCTAACTGGAGACACTTCTTAGCGACCCTAGACCTAAATAAGGGTATCCTAGAAATGAACATCGACAACTGTGAGGACTTAGAAGAGGCAGTCGACAGGCTTAAAACTGTCATAACAACAGGTTTCGAAGAGGCGTGCCCCCTAAAAACCCAGTCGACCCGTGCCATGGTGGAGCAGCAAGCTAGACAGGCTTCGCAGCAAAACCAAAAAGGCACTAAACAAGGCGATGAGGGATGGGGGGAATGACTCTTGGGAAATATACAGAGAAGCTAGAAAGGAGTTCAAAAAAGAGGTAAGAAACTGCAAAAGAGACAGTTGGAGGAAATACTGTGGAGAGATTAATTACCTTCCAGAGACCTCCAGACTTCTCAAAATCCTAATCAGCGAGAATAGACAAACTCTAACATCGTTAAAAAGGCCAGACGGGAGCTGGACCGCGCCTCATGCGAGGAGTCAATATGACACCTGCTCGAGGTTCACTTCCCCGGAGAGGTCGGCGAACAGGGAGCGCAGAGGACCGCCGGATCCCGGGAGGGGCAAGACCCTGACTGGAGACTGGCGGACCGAGTGGTCTCGGATGCTACCATCTCCTGGGCAATCAACGAGTTCAGCCCCTACAAGTCCCCGGGGTCTGACGGCATATTCCCGGCGCTCCTGCAAAAAGGCCAAGAGATACTCCTACCTTTTGTAAAGAGAATCTTTAGGGCCAGCATAGCGATGGGATATGTACCGACAGAGTGGAAAAAAGCCACCGTTGTCTTTATTCCGAAAGCCGGAAAGAAAGACTATACGGCGGCCAAATCCTTCAGACCCATTAGTCTAACATCTTTTTTGATGAAAGCATTGGGAAGAATGGTGGACAGACACCTACTAGGGGGAGTCTTAACCAACCAACGGGTCATTCCATATCAAATCAACCAAAAAATCACAAAAATTTTACGCGACCAATTCCAATTTTGATGATTTTTGGTATATATTTTCTTCTTACCATAAAAGTTGAAAATGCAAATTTTTAGATTTTTTTGATTCGTAGTTTTTTTTTTTAATTTTTCAAAATAAAAAAGTCAGCATTTTGACCTTAACAAGAATGTACAAAACTAGCAATATCTCGAGAACCACTTACACTAGGAAAGTAATAAATGGCTCATTTTAAAGTCATTTTGAAGCTCTTTTTTATGAAATATCACAACATAATTTTAACAAAAAAAAAAATTGAAAATAAAAAATTGAAAAAAAAAAATTGAAAAATTCAAAAAGGTCATTTTTAATTTTTTTGAAAAAAATATATAATTTTGGTCAAAGTGTTACTTAATTATCCACAAAATTTTATGATGGAGAAACGATGGGTTCAATGTCAAAAAAAATATCAAAAATATTAAGTACATTAAAAATCATGCATTTAAAAAAATAAACATATTTTAGGAGCACCAATAGTGCACTGGATATTAAAATAAATAAATTTGTTGGATGGATACAGGTTTTAAAAAATACCCAGAGGCTTTATCTACAAATTATTTTATTTTAAACTCGCAAAAGAAATAAACAAACTTTTCTACTTCGTTGATAAAAATTAGACAGAAAACACTAAGACTAACTATATACCTTAAATTTATTTTTTTAACTTTCTTTTAAGAATTTCTGATGAATCTGACATTTCTTTTTTGCTGACATTGTAAGTTCTGCCAGTAGCAGTGTTGGGTTCAACTTTTTTTATAAGACTTTCTGGTTTAATAATTAAAATATCTTGAGGTGTTGGGTAAAAAAATGATGAGGCAGGTCCTCGTGGATGAAGAAAGCTTACTTTCAGTTCTCCGCTCTCATTATTTTTCCCCAAGACACAAGCCAGCCACCAAGCACTGTCATATTCTACAGTGACAAACCCTGACTCGATATTTTGCAAAATAATGCTTCCACCTTTAAAAAGATTATGTGTTTCAACCTCTAAGCATGTAGAAAACTGTTTTGCCAAAAACGTGCTTTCTGTAAGAGGAATTACAGCATGAATTTTTTGTGTCCCCGGTATTGTTAAGACTTCCGCAAATCTTTTATTCAAAATTATTTCATGATTTGTATAATCTGCTTCTGTGCAATATTTAAAATCAATGCCAGATATGTTTTCTTCACACCAAGTAAACAATTGTAGAGGTGTCATTATTTGATTGTCATAGGGCCTCTGCAAACTGGCTTTGGCAGCAAGTCTTTTAACAGTTCCTCCCAAGCCATCGCAGGCACTTTTGCCATGCGAGGTGGCAAAATAATGCCACTCTGCTTCAACACCAAAATCTTTTTTATGCAGGCATATATTCAGAAAATTCTTTTTGTTTTTGTACTGCGCAGCACATCCATCCGAAAAATAAAAAATTTTGTTAAGTCCTGGTATTTTGATTTTTAAATCAGGCATTAATTTTTTTAAAAATAAATGAAATGCAATTGTATTATGTGTCAAGCTTTCCGAAATAAACACATAATTCAGGTTGTGCAGTTTACCATCACTTAGAAAATAAATGGCAAAAGGGTGGAGGGTTGCCTGGCTGTTATTCCAATGATAAGACTGGACTTCATCTTGCATAACAAAGGAATAATTTTCCGCAAAGTCGCAAGTGATCAAAGACTCTCCAGGTTTAAGGTTAATTTTTATTTCATTGTATCTATCTTTTTGCATTTTTGCAATAAAAGAATGTGATTTAAGTTTTACAAGATCATCAGTAAATTCCTGGACAAAATCATCACTTTTCTTAACAACGGTTTCCATAGTACACCTATCTACTGAGACCCACTTTTTAAATGAGACCTCATCAATTAATTCTTCCTCAAATTTTTCTATTAACGTATTTTTAAACTGTTCTACTCCAGGACATTGCTTGCATCTATTGCTTAAAAAACAGTCCACTGAAGGTGGATTACACATTAGTTTATAAAGGCAATCATGATAAGATATTGCAAGAGGCCTGTTATTTTCATCATATAGCTTATTTAATTTGGAGCCATTGAGCATTAGTTTTATATTTTGATGTATAGTACATACACATACAGTATGAGTCCCACTTTTTCCCGCCAGTATACAGTTTTTGGGTCGCAGTTCACAAAATTTTGAAAACCCAATTTTTTCATTGGGGTACTCAGTTTTAAACAATGCATAAATTTCTTTTAAATTAGCTAAGACTAATTTTTTTTGTACATATTCTTTTTCAGCTCCATATTTTCTGATAACAACATAATCTTTTTTACCTGGCATGGTCCTGCTAATGTCATCCCTTTGGTAAAAATCTACCGGGTCAGTCCATATCAAGTCAACCAGGGTATTTTACCACACCATCTCCGATGTTGATGATTTTTAGTATACATGTTTTTCCTACCAAAAAACTGGAAAATCCAAAATTTCAGACTTTTTTGACCAGTTGTTTATTTTGAATTAATTTTTGAAAATCGAAAAAGTCACTTATTTGTCCTTAACATGTGCGCACAAAATTAGGAATATCCAAAGAACCACTTATAATAGAAAAGTAGGTGAAGGTTCATTTTAAAGCTCTTATAAAGACCTTTCATATGAGAATATTGCATAACATATATTGAAAAAAAAAAAAAAAAAAATTTTTGATTTTTTTTTTCTGAAAAATTTCAAAAAGGCCATTTTTAATTTTTTTCAAAAAATTATATTATTTTCTTTAAAGTGTTATTAAACTATTCACAAAATTTTGAGATGGACAAATCATGGGTTCAATGTGAAAAAATTTATTAAAAATGTCACATGCATGAAAAATCGCCTATAAATAGACAATGCATTTTGGTAATTAGAAGAATATAATGGGGTTTAAAGCGATATTATAAAAATATTTAACAATATTTTATTTAATAAAAAATTATATCCTACGTTTCATTCTGTATCAGTAATCAGATTAACATTGCCCCCCATTGTAATATTTACTTACAAAACCTCTTTTCCACCGGAGACGTACTATTGGATGTTCCAATTCTTAGGAAAATATGCCTGTATAAACCTGCCAATACTTTTGTGAAATACTGCCTGTTTATTCCTGTTTAACATTAAGGACACACCTCCTTCATTTTATTGGTCTGTTTAGGTACATTGTGGGGATTTGCTGACATGAAAATTCCTGCATAAATTGATTTTAAATTTTTGGCAAGTATCTTCCTGATACAGCTCCAAATAATCGATACATAATAGTTTGACTGAAGGTTTATCAGAAGTCATCTCTGTGTAATTTTAAAAGTTTCAACTATGGGTGAGGCAAGTGGATGGACTAAATATAAAGTAAAGTGCTGTGATCCACTAGAGTTAAAAATCAAGTATTTTGGGAAATTAAGAAATGTGACCAAGTGGATGTGCAGTTACAAAAATGTCAAAATGGGAATGAAAATCTGTGATGGTTGTAGACTAAATCTTTCAAAGGAGTTTAAGGCATCTGAAGAAGATGAGGCAGGGTAAGTAACAAATAGTATTTTTTAATATAAAATTAATAAACTAAACCAATTGCGTCAAGTACGGAGTGGAAAAATCTCATGGCATTATTTTGCATGGCATTATTTTGCATGGCATTTTGAGAATACAGACATTATGTACAAATTTCTTGGCATTATGTACACATTTTGGGTCAGCTGTTACCCCCTTTTTAAGTTCTTATAAAAAACTAACTTTTTAAATTTTTTTAGACCCAGTCAAGTTCCAGAAAATGATCCAGATTTTCAAGATCCTGCTGAATCATTTACTCTTTTAAACAAGTCATGGGAGCTTCTTGGTGTGTCGCCGATTAAAAGAAAAAATGTATACAAAGAAAAAATTGATATTGTACAGCATACAATTGCGAAAGAAATGTCAGATTCATCAGAAATTCTTAAAAGAAAGTTAAAAAAATAAATTTAAGGTATATAGTTAGTCTTAGTGTTTTCTGTCTAATTTTTATCAACGAAGTAGAAAAGTTTGTTTATTTCTTTTGCGAGTTTAAAATAAAATAATTTGTAGATAAAGCCTCTGGGTATTTTTTAAAACCTGTATCCATCCAACAAATTTATTTATTTTAATATCCAGTGCACTATTGGTGCTCCTAAAATATGTTTATTTTTTTAAATGCATGATTTTTAATGTACTTAATATTTTTGATATTTTTTTTGACATTGAACCCATCATTTCTCCATCATAAAATTTTGTGGATAATTAAGTAACACTTTGACCAAAATTATATATTTTTTTAAAAAAAATTAAAAATGGCCTTTTTGAATTTTTCAATTTTTTTTTTTCAATTTTTTATTTTCAATTTTTTTTTTGTTAAAATTATGTTGTGATATTTCATAAAAAAGAGCTTTAAAATGACTTTAAAATGAGCCATTTATTACTTTCCTAGTGTAAGTGGTTCTCGAGATATTGCTAGTTTTGTACATTCTTGTTAAGGTCAAAATGCTGACTTTTTTATTTTGAAAAATTAAAAAAAAAAAAAAACTACGAATCAAAAAAATCTAAAAATTTGCATTTTCAACTTTTATGGTAAGAAGAAAATATATACCAAAAATCATCAAAATTGGAATTGGTCGCGTAAAATTTTTGTGATTTTTTGGTTGATTTGATATGGAATGACCCTACCACTATTTGGGCCACTCTATCACTAAGGGTCTTTCCCGGTTTGGGGTTAGGAGAACATAATATCCCATTGTCCTTAACTAACTGTTTTACAGCTCTGGCCAAATATTGAGAAACTCCAAATTCTTCTTCAATCTTCTTTCTACTCCAACTTTCAGGTAAACATGATAAAACTAGTATTTTCTCACTCCTTTTTTCGGTTTTTAAAAATTTGTCCTTTAACTGCTTAATCATTTCACTTTCGTCACTCTGGCATTCCTTTACTAGCGTTGAATCTGATTCCTTTGTAAATGCTTTCGCAATTGTATGCTGTACAATATCAATTTTTTCTTTGTATACATTTTTTCTTTTAATCGGCGACACACCAAGAAGCTCCAATGACTTGTTTAAAAGAGTAAATGATTCAGCAGGATCTTGAAAATCTGGATCATTTTCTGGAACTTGACTGGGTCTAAAAAAATTTAAAAAGTTAGTTTTTTATAAGAACTTAAAAAGGGGGTAACAGCTGACCCAAAATGTGTACATAATGCCAAGAAATTTGTACATAATGTCTGTATTCTCAAAATGCCATGCAAAATAATGCCATGAGATTTTTCCACTCCGTACTTGACGCAATTGGTTTAGTTTATTAATTTTATATTAAAAAATACTATTTGTTACTTACCCTGCCTCATCTTCTTCAGATGCCTTAAACTCCTTTGAAAGCTTTAGTCTACAACCATCACAGATTTTCATTCCCATTTTGACATTTTTGTAACTGCACATCCACTTGGTCACATTTCTTAATTTCCCAAAATGCTTGATTTTTAACTCTAGTGGATCACAGCACTTTACTTTATATTTAGTCCATCCACTTGCCTCACCCATAGTTGAAACTTTAAAAATTACACAGAGATGACTTCTGATAAACCTTCAGTCGAACTATTATGTATCGATTATTTGGAGCTGTATCAGGAAGATACTTGCCAAAAATTTAAAATCAATTTATGCAGGAATTTTTATGTCAGCAAATCCCCACAATGTACCTAAACAGACCAATAAAATGAAGGAGGTGTGTCCTTAATGTTAAACAGGAATAAACAGGCAGTATTTCACAAAAGTATTGGCAGGTTTATACAGGCATATTTTCCTAAGAATTGGAACATCCAATAGTACGTCTCCGGTGGAAAAGAGGTTTTGTAAGTAAATATTACAATGGGGGGCAATGTTAATCTGATTACTGATACAGAATGAAACGTAGGATATAATTTTTTATTAAATAAAATATTGTTAAATATTTTTATAATATCTCTTTAAACCCCATTATATTCTTCTAATTACCAAAATGCATTGTCTATTTATAGGCGATTTTTCATGCATGTGACATTTTTAATAAATTTTTTCACATTGAACCCATGATTTGTCCATCTCAAAATTTTGTGAATAGTTTAATAACACTTTAAAGAAAATAATATAATTTTTTGAAAAAAATTAAAAATGGCCTTTTTGAAATTTTTCAAAAAAAAAAATCAAAAATTTTTTTTTTTATTTTTTTTTTCAATATATGTTATGCAATATTCTCATATGAAAGGTCTTTATAAGAGCTTTAAAATGAACCTTCACCTACTTTTTTATTATAAGTGGTTCTTTGGATATTCCTAATTTTGTGCGCACATGTTAAGGACAAATAAGTGACTTTTTCGATTTTCAAAAATTAATTCAAAATAAACAACTGGTCAAAAAAGTCTGAAATTTTGGATTTTCCAGTTTTTTGGTAGGAAAAACATGTATACTAAAAATCATCAACATCGGAGATGGTGTGGTAAAATACCCTGGTTGACTTGATATGGACTGACCCCAACCTTTCCACAGAAACCAACATGCATACGTGGAGGGAAGGTCTACCGACACGGCCCTACACGCAGTAGTGCATAAGGCAGAAAAAGCCCTTCAATTCAAACAGTACGCCCTGGCAGTATTCTTTGATGTCGAAGGAGCTTTCCACAAGGCGAAAGTGCAGGTAATATCAACAGCCCTGCAGAGAAGGGGAGCCGAGTCTCTTATCTCCGAATGGGTAAAATCTGCACTAACAGGGAGAAAGATCCAGGCCAATCTAGGGGAGTCCAGGGTCAACATAGAGGCAACGGGAGGCTGCCCACAAGGTAGCTGCTTATCTCCACACCTGTGGTGTCTGATCATGGATACTCTCTTACAACGCCTAACAGAGGAAGAATTCGACGCCCACGCATACGCCAACGACGGTGTCGTGGAGGTGGTAGGCCACCACCTAAACACCGTCTGTAACAGAATGCAAAGGGTGGTACGAATCATAGAAGACTGGTGTCAACAAAACGGTCTCTCTGTCAATCCAGGAAAGACAGAGATGATCCTGTTCACAAGAAAGAGGAAAATGGAGGGATTCAGAGCACCCAAGATGTACGGGAGACCCCTGACTTTGGTTTCAGAACTGAAGTACCTAGGGGTCACCCTAGACAAGGGGCTCACCTGGACACCACACGTTGCGAAATTGACCAATAAGGTGCAGGCAACGATGTGACAACTGCGTCGAGTGGTTGGCCGCACCTGGGGTTTGAGCCCCAGAAACCTCCACTGGATGTACACGGCAGTACTAAGACCAAGGATCCAGTACGGATCCATAGTCTGGTGTCCAGCAGTGGAGAAGGTCACTACTATCCTCAAGCTTAGGAACCTACAGGGAACCATATGCAGAGGGATAGCCGGCGCTATGAGGACGGCACCTATACAGGCACTCGAAACCATTTTGGGACTGCCGCCGCTTTCGATCTGGATCAGAAAAGAAGCGATGGCGACCCACCTTCGGCTAAGAGATACAGGTCAATGGAGAGGAAGAGGGGAAGCTGCGAGGCATCTTAGGATTGCTCAAATCGCCGAGAGAGAAATCTCTATGGCAGCGATTAAAACACAAAGACCAAAAAACCCCTGGAGATTCAACAAGAGGTACAAAGTAGTCATCCCAGACAGTGGAACTATGGCAGAGTGAAAACCTTCGCGAACAGTTCGAGGAGAACGCCGTGATTTGCTACACCGACGGGTCCAAACTGTCGGAGAGGCAAACCACAGGATCGGGGGTTTATGTGGAAGACCAGGAGGTTCAAAAGAGCTACCCGCTCGGAGAGCAAGCCACGGTCTTTCAGGCAGAGGTGTATGCCATAATAATGGTTGCAACCATGGAAGAAATAAAGAACGGTAGGGAAGAGCATGTTTATATATGCTCCGACAGCCAATCAGCCCTAAAGGCACTAAGGGCGCCCAAGATCAACAACACCCTGGTGGAGGAATGTGCGGATGCACTAGAATCCTTGGGAGAGGGCAAACAAGTGACACTTATGTGGGTACCGGGACATATGGGGGTGCCGGGTAACGAGATGGCCGACGAGCTCGCCAGAATCGGGGCAAGCACCCAGTATGTAGGGCCGGAACCACTCCTAGGAACAACCAAGAGGCAATTGCAAAATCGACTCAAGAAATGGACCAACGATGCCATGACGACCGCTTGGAGAGGAGGAACAAGATGCAGACAGACCAAGGACTTCGTGAAGGGCCCGGATGTAGCCAGACAAAAATGGCTTCTGGGGAGATCGCGAAGGGACGCTGGATCGCGGTGGAGAATGACTCGACCTGCCGGGCCTGCGGGCGGGCAGAAGAGACATCTCGGCACGTTATAGTGAACTGCGAGGCATACCAGAGGACGAGATACCAGGTATTCGGTTTCCCGACCCTGGATGAGGAGGACCTGCACACGCTCAAATGGGACAAAATACTGGACTTTGCAAAAAGAACAGTGAAACCAGATGAGCAGACTGCCAGACCAGTGGTGCAGGCGGTGGATTAGGGGCAGGCTCGAGGTAGGGCAGAAAGGGCCCAGGGAGGCCTACTTGCCAGGCTTCGCGCCGCCCCTTCTCTACTACTACTACTACTACTACTAAGTATCCTAAACTTAACCTAAATTAAAATATGACCTAGCCACTAATATATATAGAATAGCACACCTTAGACTCGCATGAGCCATACACATATCTAATAGAAAATTATACTGGTATAAGTATATGATAGAGAGATATTGGAATAGTGCCATCCATTATTAAATACGTCTTTACATTGATAATGACAAATAGTGCCTGACTTTAAATTGAACAGAAAATAGAGTTATTGGACGCGTGTTCTGCACGGATTTATCCCTAACCTAAAAAAAATGTGCGATTGTTCCTAACTTATGTATTTTTACCGGGGTATAAAAATGGTAGGGAGGTTTAAAATGAAGTGTTTATTTATAGCTAAGATGTTAATTTTATCTCCGGCAACTAAAGTGTTTGCGTACTGGTAAATTGGAAAAAACATCACAAAAAGCTGGTTTTTCACTTGCACATAAAGGTCAATCAAGGTCATGCATCAACTAAACTTTTTTTTTTATAGTAAGCGGCGATAAGTCAACAAGAATTAATATCTTCCTTCTCGTTTTTGCTTTTTTACGAAATTAGATAAAATAAAATGTGGTTATAGGTCGCCATTTTGATATAACAGCCGCCATATTAAAACGCGTCTTGACTGAAGCAATTTTTTTAAACAATATTGTTGGACTTGACCTTCTTATCTCTCCTACCAAATTTGGTCTTCTTCGCTTTAATAGTTGATGAATAGCGCCCTTTATGTAATTTTTGCAATATGGTAACTTTACTGGCCAGGGTATTTTTTAAGGTCATGAAGCTTCAAACTGCATAAAACTGTAAGTATCGAATTTGGCATACATGCCTAATAGTTTGAGGTAGATTTTAAGTTGGACTGACAAAACCTCGAATTATTAAGATTTTTTTGAAGAGAAAATGGCAAAAATCTTGTCTTTTGCGATTTTAAAGGTCATTTAAGGTCGGATGACCTTGAAACTAAATTTTTTGGAATCCTCGTTCCCAAATTATATGGAATCGAGTATAATGATGCCCCGGTTGCGAAAGTTGTATTTTTTTATGATTTTTGGCCGCCGTCTTGAAAGATGACGTCACATGAACCCCTTCTACACGGATGCGAACAAAACATCCGGTAACACTCGATTGTGTGACTTGGCTATCAATCCCACATAGTTACAAAACTAAATGGTATTTTTAAGCCATATTACAAGCATTAATAGGTTGTCATCATCATCATATGTGTCAGCAGCTATGCCGGCCAGTACGAAGAATTGAAAAGTATAAACACTCCTGCTATAGCGGTATATAAATAATGCTGCCCAAAACTGATGATTTGACATTATTGTGTCTAGAAAATAGGTTGAGATTATTAAGACGCCGTCTTGAGGCGATAGATTGGAATATAGTTTTAGTTTTAGCTTTGCTCTTGAATAAAAGCTGTCAATTATTACTGTACTTCTGTCTTTTAATTTTTAAAAACTTATTCGAGCTGTTATCAGAAGTGGGATACTACTCTTACACGGGGTGTAATATCTTTTGTAAATTGTAAATTAAGAAAGTAAAAAACTGATTTTTGGCGGTTGTTACTTCGTTTCGGCACGACGCGGTGGTCGTGTGCCCTTTTCTAAAAAGTACTTAAACTATTGATCGTGGCTCAAAGAAGTCGCATAAAAAGGATAAGAAAGACAAAAAAAGAAGACACTCTCGTAGTGTTTCCCCGAATACTCCTACGGGAACCCCTCCTAGGCTGCAAACAGGTTTGATAGACTTAATAAATAGGTTCGCAAATAATCAAAGGCCAAAAATAGGTATATCTGTTAGGGATAGTGATATACCCAATTTTAACCCTATAAATGACGACATCAGTGAATGGTTATCTAAAATTGACGAGCAGCCATTTACAAATGGGACGATATGACTATTTGCCACCTGGCAATTAATAAATTAAAGGGGCCCGCGGAAATTTGGTACAAAAGCTTGCCCACTTTCCCAAAAAACTGGTCGGAATGGAAACGTGCCTTTTTACACACATTTCCATCATCCCGAGATTTGCATGCGCTTATGGTAAATAATTGCTATGTTTTCATGGGTATTGAGTTCGTTTTCAAAACTCATTCTATCTTTTTCTTTTATATAGCGTGTTCTTGGTCTTGATAAAGAACACGCTATATAAAAGAAAAAGATACAATGAGTTTTGAAAACGAACTCAATACCCATGAAAACATAGCAATTATAAATATTCTTCAACAAGATCTACAACTGATGTTCCGATTTTCCAGCACCACATTGTGTCGAAAAAGGTTACCAGCTCTTTCTTTGCAGCATTATTTAGTCAGGGTGGCCGAATGTCAGCAGCTATGCCGGCCAGTACGAAGAATTGAAAAGTATAAACACTCCTGTGATAGCGGTATATAAATAATGCTGCCCAAAACTGATGATTTGACATTATTGTGTCTAGAAAATAGGTTGAGATTATTAAGACGCCGTCTTGAGGCGATAGATTGGAATATAGTTTTAGTTTTAGCTTTGCTCTTGAATAAAAGCTGTCAATTATTACTGGACTTCTGTCTTTTAATTTTTAAAAACTTATTCGAGCTGTTATCATATGTAAAAAGCCAAAAAATTTTAATTCAAGCCTCGATTAAAGCTTAATTCAGGACAGCCCAGGCCCAGAGAAAATCTTTTCCAAATATTTAAACTTTAAAATAAATTGGTTAGTTTATTGGGTGATTTATTTATTGTTTGTTTAAAAATAAAAAATTAATTTATCTCAATTTTTATGTTATAATCTATATACTAAATATTGGCCATAAAAATTTCTCAAAATAGCAGTGTGTTGGATATTCATTTAATCATGTGTTTAAAGCCAGTTAATTGTTTGGTATTAAGTTTCATGCCTTTCTAAGAACAACATCCTTTTTAACAGCAACAGAAACAATAAAATTGTTTAGATTTTCTAGTGTATTCAACTTTTACCCATAATAGGTAGTGTTTTCCTTGTACAGTAGCATTTACTTATTTCAAGTTAATCTAATCTGTGTGATAATAGTTTAATCTAGGTTTTGTGCTGTTGTGTAAGTTTGTTTAAATTTTGACAAAGGTAATCGAAATTATACCCATTTTTAGTGGATTCTTTAAATGGAAAGGTGTTTCTAGCGACTTTAGCGAAGAGGTTTTAAAAAGAGCTAAAAGCGATTCTTTAATGATTTGGACGGACTTTCCGCCTATGATAAAAAAATTTGGAGCCTCCAACTGGAGGCCCAGGGCCTCCCAAATATTTTTTTTTCAATTAGAACGTACCACTTGTGTCGCCTTTTTGGAAATCTTGTTAAAAAATAAATTTAACGTACTAGTTTCTTTTGACATATGTCAACCAATGTGTAAAAGTTATTTTTTTGTCAATTGTTTGAGCTTCAAAATAAACTACATATTTCTCTATTTACTAAGCGGAATAAAGAAAATACCACACAAGGGCATTATTGGCGGCCCATTTGGGGGCTCTCACTGAAGGCCCAGGGCATACCAACATTTTTTTCATGAGGAGGTACCACTTGTGGCATCTTTTTTAAAAGCTTCTTAAAAAAGGAATTCGATAAATAAATTTCAAGAAACCTATTTTTTTAATACCTTCATCAAAAACATGATTTTAGTAACTGTCTGCACATAACTAAAGCATGGCTTTTTTGGTTACCGATGCAAAAAAACTTTTTTTGATCACGGGTGCTAGAAAAGATTTCGGTCCGTTTTCTACTCAAAATTAAACAGAAATAGCGGAAAATAGTAATATTGAAAAAATCTAATTATTCTTGCATAAAAATTAAGTCATTTCCGCCAGTTGTCACCAAGTATTTACGAAAAACTAATTTAAAAACATCGTCAAAATATCAAACTGTCAACGATTAAAATGTCACAACAATAAATGTCACCGAATAAAAAGGCGCATCGCCATGGAAACCATCATTGTTATTTCATTTACCAGCCGCCTTGATTTATAGTGTAAAAATGGTGTGTTGCGAGAAGTGCTCTCCGTTCGATATTTTTAAAAGTATTTTCCTGTTTTTCTTGGATTTTTTGATAAAGGTATGAAAAAAATAATCTTAACAACTCGCGGCTCACATTTTTAAATACCTCGCTGAGCTCGTTATTTAAACCAACGCTTGTAAAAAAAGCACTATTTTAGCCACTAGTTGTTAAAACTACTATTTTGTCGTTAAGGACAGCTGAATGAAAAAGAAAATCAAGGTGTGCTTTGAATCTTTTTCTCTTTTATCCAATATCTAGTAAATTTAAAAAAAGGTAATTAGGCTGCGCCCCCAAATGGGGTGCCAATAATATCCTTGTGTAGTAGTTTCTTTATTCCACTTAGTAAATAAAGAAATATGTAGTTTATTTTGGAGCTAAAACAATTGACAAAAAATAGATTTTTTAATAGTAGTTTTAACAACTAGTGGCTAAAATAGTGCTTTTTTTACAAGCGTTGGTTTAAATAACGAGCGCAGCGAGGTATTTAAAAACTCGAGTAAAAAAAAGCACAGTTTAGCCGCGAGAAAATCTCGAACGAAGAACACTATTATTCAAGGCGGCTGGTAAATGAAATAACAATGCGGTTTCCATAGCGACGTGCGTTTTTTCTCGGTGATTTTTTCATAAATACTTGCTGAAAACTAGCGGAAATGACTTAATTTTTAGGCAAGAATAGTTAGATTTTTTCAATATTAATATATTCCGCTATTTCTTTTTAATTTTGGGTAAAACACGGAGAGAAATCTTTTTTTGCACCCGTGATCAAAAAAAAAGTTTTTTTGCATCGGTAACCAAAAAAGCCATGCTTTAGTTATCTGCAGACAGGTACTAGAATCATGTTCTTGATGAAGGTGTAAAAAAAAAATTTTTAGCACATGAGTTGACAGATGTAAATAGTAGTTTTCACAACTAGTGGCTAAAATAGTGCTTTTTTTACAAGCGTTGGTTTAAATAACGAGCGCAGCGAGGTATTTCAAAATGCGAGTAAAAAAGCACAGTTTAGCCACGAGTTGTGAACACTATTTTTTTTAATACCTTTATTAAAAAATCCAAGAAAAGCAGAAAATACTTTTAAAAATCTCGAACAAAGAGCACTTCTCGCAAAACACACCATCTTTACACTATAAATCAAGGCGGCTGGTAAATGAAATAACAATGGTTGCCATAGCGATGTGCCTTTTTACTCGGTGACGTTCATTGCTTTGCGATGTTTTTAAATGATTTTTTCGTAAATACTTGGTGAAAATTGCCGGAAATGGCATAATTTTTAGGCAAGAATAATTTGATTTTTTTCAATATTACTATTTTTTGCTATTTCTCTTTAATTTTGGGTAAAAAAACGGAGAGAAATCTTTTTTTGCACCCGTAATCAAAAAAAAAAGTTTTTTTGCATCGGTAACCAAAAAAGCCATGCTTTAGTGATCTGCAGACAGTTACTAAAATTATGTTTTTGATGAAGGTATAAAAAAAATTATTTAATCGAATTTCTTTTTTAACAGGATTTCCAAAAAGGTGCCACAAGATGTACCTCCTCATGAAAAAAATGTTAGTAGGCCCTGGGCCTTCAGTGAGGGCCCCCAAATGGGCCGCCAATAATGTCCTTGTGTAATATTTTCTTTATTCCGCTTAGTAAATAGAGAAATATGTAGTTTATTTTGAAGCTAAAACAATTGACAAAAAAATAAGATTTTTTAAATTTTTGACGCATTGGTTGACAAAGGTCAAAAAAAAACTAGTACGTTAAATTTCTTTTTTAATAAACTTTCCAAAAAGGTGCCACAAGTGGTACCTTCTTAAAAATGGTGGGTGGGCCCCGGACCTCCAGTTGGGGGCCCCAAAAATGTTTTTTTTTATCATGGGCGGAAAGTGCGTAAATCATTAAAGCTTCGCTTTTAGCTTTTGAGTCCACCATACCAATGTGGTATGGGGGACTATTAAAATAGTACAATTTTTACTTTTCTTAATTTTATTAAAAGTGAGTTACTAAGGTTCCCAAACAAAAACAAAAAAAAAAAGTTGTCTGTCTGTATAACACGATAACTCAAGAACGCCTTAATCGATTTTAACGAAATTTCGTAAAAAAATCCTCTATCGGTTGACTATGAACTGATTAACTTTTGGGTAGGGTGGTGGTGGGGGGTTGAAGGGAGGAAAAGGGGGATAAAATATTTAAAAAGATTGTAACTTTCGAACAAAAGCAAGTAGCGATATACGGTTTTCAGATTTAAGTTTCCATGAATATGGGCTACAAATTTTGTTATAAAGTCCAAATTCGTGGGAGCTTTAGTTTCCGAGAAATATTACCCAAAAGTTTCGTTATAAGGTTTAAATCTTTCAAAGCTACAGTTTTCGAGATATTTTCATTACCTTTCAACATAAAATAATTTATTGTATGGTGGACTATCCGTGCTTTCTAGCGCCAATTTTTTTAAAACCTCTTCCCTAAAACCGCTACCGTTCCATTTAAAGATTCCTCCCTGTATAATAAACAAAGATAAACAAAAATGATGTCATTACAAATGGGTATTATCACGACTTTAATAGCATTAGGGAACAACTTCCAACTTTGTTTTTGTTTCTTGAAAAACTTTTTTTCCCCTCGAAAAACACAAAATACAAGTTTTTTTTCACTTTCCCTTTTAGCCCAATATTAGGTAAGGTGAAGCTATAAAAAAATTCACGACGAACCGGTAAAGCAGTTACTGGTTCCCATATTAAACTTGGTAGTTACGGGTACCGACTTCAAATATTTTTAAAAAAGAGTAAAGGAACTTTTTTAATTACCTGGAATATACCTTTTTTAAATCTTAAGTTTTAAGATGTTAGACCATGTAAAGAAATAAGACAATACTAATTTGGATACACGTGAGGGCGTGAAATTTTGGATATAAAATATTTTTTTTGTGCTGAAATATTGTCTTTCTTTAATTTAAGTGTTTGGTCGTTATTCCTTATGGTACTGGCAAGACAACGTTTTTAGATAAAAAATATTTCATTTAAATAAATAAATCACCAACAAGGTAACCAGTGTTTTGTTCATTTTAGAATCTGTAGATGTCAAGTCAGTACCTAATAATACTTTTAGATACTAAGTCAAAGTCAAAAAATGTTTTATTTCGAAATGGTAAACATTTGAAATACAGTCAGTATTCCTAAATTAATTAAAGTTAAGTAAGTATCTAGTTAGAGAGGACATATAAAAAACTTAAGCTAAATAACAATTATTAACACAAATAAAACGAAAAAAAAAACAACAGTTATATAAAATTGGAACAAAAATTGACTAGATAGCTTGAAGATATTCTTGTAACGTATACGGAGATATATTTAAAATAAGTTTTTTGACATCGTTTTTAAAGGTACTTATTGAGGATTTGTTTTTTATTTCGTTAGGCAATCTATTATACAGAAAACAACAATTTTGAAATGCCCTTTGTTCATATATGGTCGTTATATGCTGATTTGATTTTAGTCTATTTCTAAATCTTGTATTGTGTGTATGGTCTCCAGAATTTGTTAAAAACAAATGAATATTTTTTCTTGCAAACATCACACACTCATAAATATAGACGCCAGGTGCTGTCATGATTTACAGATCCCTAAAAGTATTCCTACACGTTTCTCTCCATCCGAGAACAGCAAGTATTCTAACAGCGTACTTTTGCACAATAAAAACACGTTCAAAATCAGTACTTTGGCCCCAATGAATTATTGCTGATCTTAGATGTGAGTGAAAAGTCGCATAGTATAAGGTTTTATAAATATTTATGCTACATTCTTTTGAAATCGAGCGAAGACCATAGCAAGCTCTAGAGCATTTTTTGCACAAATTGTCTATGCGAACTGACCAACGTAGATGTTCATCAAGATATATACCTAGTAGCTTAACCTCGCTAGATAGTTTGATTTCTATTTTATTATTTATTTTGATATGTTTTATATCTAGATTTGATCTTGTAGGTTTGAAAATCATAACATTTGTTTGTTCATGATTGAGAACTATCCTATTTTTTTCCATCCATTGTGTTACGATTGAATATACTGAATTCACTATCTCTTCTTAATTTTCTTTTGTAGCTTTTATATAAATATTATTGTCATCGGCAAATGAAACTAAGTGCACAGGATAACCATCAAGTGCTTTTTTAAGGTCAAAGGTAAAAATATTAAAAAGCTGAGGACCAAGAATAGACCCCTGCGGTATTCCAGACTCAATTGTCAAAATTTAGGAGGTTGTAGTGACTTTATTGTTTGTAAGTCTAGCGTCCTGTGGTCGGTCAGAGAGATAAGATGTAAACCAGCAGTTTCCAAGAGCTCGAACTCCATACCTATTCATTTTTTCCAGAAGTAGTTTGTGATTAATTGTATCGAATGCTTTACTTAGGTCTATAAAAAGAGCACTTGCCATTGAATCTTGGTCAACTGATTCAATAATTTTATTAACAAACGAGAATATTACTAAGTTGTGCTGACTGTTTATTAGGAAAATTTTTGAATGCTAAAAATTTTGACAACTGTGACAGCCGCTGTGGTAGTGTTTAACAACCACTATCACTACCACTCATTGATTTTACTAGAGTTTTTGGAACACACTAAAAACTGGAACTTGTAAAAAAAATTTAGACATGAGAAAAAATAAAAAATTTGGCTTAATTTTACAAAATAAGTGTTTTATATGTTGGAACCTGGTAATATTTGATTATTTTTCGAATTAATTGAGCCAAAATTCTCTAAAATTAACCAGAAAAATAACCACGACCACAACGAAATGGATTCGTAGCTTACGGCAGTGGTAGTGGTTAATTACCACAACAGAATGACGTTTAGCTATTGCCCAGACGCAGTAATTACCACAACCACTACGAAGTGTCAAGTAAGCGTTCCAAAATATCCCTATTATTGGCTTGACTGAAGGCTAAACCATGCACTTCGGCCTCAAATGGGCCTATTGTGCCCAGGTATCTACTGAGATTTTAAAGATCGCAATTTAAACACATACGGCCCAGGACACTAAAAAATCCTGCAGACTACAAAACTTGATTTAGGCTTCATACTCCGTCTTCAACTTATGCCAGTTGAAGCTCTAGTGAAAGCCACCTATTATTAGGTGCTAAGTTGTACTGACTACATATCTTACCATACGTGGGTCGATCTTGAAAAAGCGTAACATTTCACGTCGTAATTTAAAAAAAAACAAACTAGTTTTCTTTGAATTTTGGTAATTATTAAATGTTGCTGTATAGCCGAGATAACAATTCACTAGTTCTTGAGTTATTTTTGAGTTTGTGAATTCAACTGCTAACACAGGTGATAGCCAGCTAACACCAGTTATACCTACTTTACCAAAATCAAGAATCTTTATAGCTGGGTTGTTCTTGAAAAACGGTAACATTTGATGTAATAGTTTAAAAAAAGAACAAAAATTGATTTACCACTTTTTAAGTAAATATAATATGTTGAAATATATATAATATGCCCTTACTTGATTTCTTCTTTTTTCTCTTTTGTCTATTTCCTTTTTCGTTTCTGGTGCTTTTGCCAAAGACTTTCTAGTTTTTGAAAAATTTCACAGGTGTTATCAATAAAATATTCTGAAAGATCACACCAGTGACGTTCACACTAGTGACATATTTAGCAAAATGTCTAAACAAAAAAAAATTAAAAAGTTACTACTTTTATTATTATTATTTATTAAATTAAATTATTATTAAATTATTAAAATGCCTACTTTTCATACTTAAATCACATTTTTGAAAATAAATATCTTACCATTTACTGCTTATACATATAGGTTACACTCCTAAACTGTGTCTTCCGTTCTTCTCCATTTTCAGGTAAATGAGTTAGGTGTTGTATGCAGTGATGCCAGATTAAATTGATGAAGACAAAAAACTTATATCAAGGTATTTTTTTTGAGATTAAAATTTTTGAGTTGAACAACTTTTTTTCCATGGAGACATTTCTTGGAGAGATCATTAGTGCTGGATAATGTTAGCCTTTGAGTACACTAACTATCCTCCTACTTTGTTTTTAAAAGGATAAATGGTTTTAAATTTGCAAACCAGTTACATGCAATGTTACCTTTTTTCAAAAACGACCCATGTGATAAAAAAGCAGGTTTGAGTAGGTTTTGATACCACAAATATTTAGATATGATTAAATCGAGGCTTAAATATTGGATTTTATACTTTAAGCATGGAGGATATTTCAACGAAAGGGTAACAAATTTTACAAAAAAAATGTTGGCTTTCCATTTATTTTCTAGATAAGAGAGCCAATAATAAAACCAAATGCGCATTCCCTAAAGTTCAGAAGTAGGTATGCAGTTAAATTGAGAATAAGGTGCTTCATGAAAAAATAAAATTGAATGAAAAAACCTAAAACTTTAAAAATTAGGTTTTTTAAAGTTTTTTTATTGGCTCCACGTGACCCATGTTTCCTATTTAAATTTTAGGGGTAAGTTTTACCCCTTTTAATAAGTGGTGTGTCAAAATTCAGAGATATTCTTAAAGGAAAAACAAAATCGAAAAAGAGGATATTTTAAAAAAAATCAAAAGTTGGGTACATTAAATTTTGCTTTTTTTTATTGCCTCAATTATTCGAACATGAATCGAGAAATAATAAAAAAAAAGTAGCATTTCACATTCACAATTCACTTTTTGGTCGATTCCAAGCAAAAAAAAATATATTTTTCTGGAATTATATGTTTTTGTGTTTGTGCCATCCACCACTATTATTTAAGGTAAAAATCAAAATCTCTTGAGAGTAACACCCCATAAACCTGTAAAAAAATGCCAAAATTTCTCAGAATTAAAAAAATTACATTTTAAGGAAATAAAAAATAAAATACATTAAAGCATTTAATTTTAAGTAAATAATGTCGAATAGACTTTGTTGTAGCACGTTTAGTTTTTAGGGAAATTTTTTTAAATATTTCAAGATTTGCGAAAATTGGCGTTTTAGTATTTTAGTATTAAAAAATCAATTTTTTGAAAAAATAATTTTTGAGAGTTGTAATCTTATGTTGAGCAAAAAATGTTCCATACAATTTTTTGTAGCATCTGCAATTTTCTGACAAAAAAAATCTAGTTTTAAATTCTGCAAAATGCTAAATTTGTTTGCTCCAAGGTTTCACCAGGAATTTGGCGATAAAAAAATAGAAGACCAAATGCAAAAGATAGCTGAGTTCTTTGTCTACGAGATGGCATTAAAAAATTATATATAATAATGTTCACTTTATGTGACAGGATTTGTCCATAAGGTTTATTGGGTAAGCCATAAAAACTAAGAAAAAATTAATTTTAAATTGACAAAGTGAATATTTCAAATTAACTCTGTGTTTCGGACTTCCATTGTCTATATTTTATTTATACACGACGTTTCGATCAGTACAATCTCTGATCGTCTTCAGGTGCAAACTACAATCAGTTCCTAAGGCTTGAAGTTTAAGAAGTTGGCTCCGCCCAAGGAGGGGCTTCCAAATATTTGGGATTTCAAAACTTGGTTTACTGAAAATACCCTGATTCTGCCCAATAAAGGCAGCTTCAAGGAATTTTCGTTTCTTCCAGTGTGACTCCTTGTGCAAAACCTTTGCTTCTGCCCACTTCATTCGGTGTTGTTTTGACCATGCATGTTCGGCGATTCCTGATTTCGTGGTTTCACCTTTTTGGGTATTCGTCTGATGTTCCTTAAGCCTAACAGATAGTGGTCTTTTAGTTTCGCCTATGTATGATTCACCACACTCACAAGGAACTTGGTAAATGCATTGGTTATTTTGTTTGTTCTCCGGTTTTGTTTTACTAAGAAGGCTTCGAATTGTATTACTAGATTTAAAAGCTGTTTTAATATTAAAGTTTTTCGCTACTCTTCGAATTTTCTCTGATACTCCTTTAACGTATGGGATTGTAAGGAATGCATTTGCCTGGTTTTGGTCTTGTAATCTTTGTCCTGTTGTTTCTTATTTCGATTTCCAACGGCTCTGTTATACAAAGTTTTGATTATGCCTCGTTTGGTTGTAGCAGAATGATTTAAACCTTGATTTAAATATTGTCCTGTTTGAGTGGGTTTACGATAGACTGTTGTTCTGATGTCGCTTTCTACTCGTGTGACAAGTACATCAAGAAAAGGAATTTGACAATTTTGCTTCAACTCCATTGTGAATTTAATGGTGGGTCTTATGTTATTTAGGTGGTGAAGAAATACTGAAAGTTGTTGGTCATTCCCGGTCCAGACAATAAAAGTATCATCAACATATCTCAGCCAGAGCTTAGGTTTATATGTTGCGGTATCACGTGTGGTTCGAACCACTCCATGTAAATATTGGCCACCACTGGCGAAAGCGATGAACCCATTGGCAGACCGTCATTCTGGGCATAAAACCTATCTTTCACTTGAAAATAAGAGTTATGTAGGCCGCACTCCAACAACTCCATCACTCCCTCCAGCGGTAGGCTGGTACGTTCATAAAGGGATTCGTCATCAACCAGTCTCTTTCTAATAATATCTAGCGATTCCTTTATCGAGACATTGGTGTATAGACTTTCAACATCAAAACTGACAAGTCTATCCTAACAAAATCGTTGGAATTTTAAACAAATGAAGCGGTCTTGCCTGCAAGAGGTTGAATAATTTTCAAAAGGAATTTATACAGATTGCTTGTTGGAGAATTTCTGGAACTTGTAATTGGGCGTAAGGGCATTGCATCTTTGTGAATTTTGGGAAGTCCGTATAGATGAGGAGGCTTCCTATAATGTGGTGTAAGATGAGACCTTGTATTGTCCGGAATATATCTGGAATACTTTTTCAAAATTCTATAAACCTTACTTTCGATTGATTGCGGCGGATCTTTTGGGAGAAGTTTATAGTTTCCTTTAGCAAGTACCTCTTCAACTTTCTGGTCATAGGTTTCCGTGTCCAAAATCACTGTTGCTTTGCCCTTGTCTGCCGGTAAGATTTTCTGTCTTTTTGAAGATTCTTCAACGCGATTGTCTCTGTCTTGCTTATATTAGAGGTATGCTTAATAGGTTTGTCAATAATGGTCCTTAACTGATGTCTGAACTCGTCGGCGTCTTGTCGTGGAAGAGGATGACCTTCTATGGCGGTGCCAAAATTCATAAAGATGTAATGCCCTTATGCCCAATTACAAGTTCCAGAAATTCTCCAACAAGCAATCTGTCTAAATTCCTTTTGAAAATTATTTAACCTCTTGTTAATATTCTTAAATCTCTTGTTTTAGGAACCGAGGATAGACTTGTCAGTTTTAATGTTGAAAGTCTATACAGCAATGTCCCGATAAAGGAATCGCTAGATATTATTAGAAAGAGACTGGCTGATGACGAATCCCTTTATGAACGTACCAGCCTACCGCTGGAGGGAGTGATGGAGTTGTTGGAGTGCTGCCTACATAACTCTTATTTTCAAGTGAAAGATAGGTTTTATGCCCATAATGACGGGCTGCCAATGGGTTCATCGCTTTCGCCAGTGGTGGCCAATATTTAAATGGAGTGGTTCGAATCACACGCGGTTGATACCGCAATATATATATATATATCGAGGTTCAAATCATTCTGCTACAACCAAACGAGGCATAATCAAAACTTTGTATAAAAGAGTCGTTCAAATTTGTAACAATTCTCATGACTTGGAAATCGAAATAAGAAACATTTAGAAGGATCTGCAGCAGAATGGTTACAGCCTTAAACTTATAACAGATACTATTTCTAAATTTCAACAAACAGGACAGAGATTACAAGATCAAAACCAGGCAAATGCATTCCTTACAATCCCATACGTTAAAGGAGTATCAGAGAAAATTCTAAGAGTAGCGAAAAACTTTAATATTAAAACAGCTTTTAAATCTAGTAACACAATTCGAAGCCTTCTTAGTAAAACAAAACCGGAGAACAAACAAAATAAGTAATGCATTTACCAAGTTCCTTGTGAGTGTGGTGAATCATACATAGGCGAAACTAAAAGACCACTATCTGTTAGGCTTAAGGAACATCAGAAGAATACCCAAAAAGGTGAAACCACGAAGTCAGGAATCGCCGAACATGCATGGTCAAAACAACACCAAATGAAGTGGGCAGAAGCAAAGGTTTTGCACAAGGAGTCACACTGGAAGAAACGAAAATTCCTTGAAGCTGCCTTTATTGGGCAGATCAGGGTATTTTCAGTAAACCAAGTGTTGAAATCCCAAATATTTGGAAGCCCCTCCTTGGGCGGAGCCAACTTCTTAAACTTCAAGGTTGAGTGATTTCTCACAGTATATAAGTACGTAGCCTTAGGAATTGATTGTAGTTTGCACTTGAAAACGATCAGAAATTGTACTGATCGAAACGTCGTGTATAAATAAAATATAGACAATGGAAGTCCGAAACACAGTTAATTTCAAACACATCATATATATTTTTAAATGGGACACCCTGTATAGTTTGAATTCTAAAAAAAATTATCTTTTTGACAATACCACACACTAATACTCTATTTCTTATGGTTTCCAAGATAGAGGCATTTAAACTTGCATGGAATTGTTGTCTATGCCCTGTTTTACGGGGGATATTTGAATTAATAGAGACAGACATAAAGCTATTTGTAACTCATCGCGGTATACGTATCCGCATCTAGCGAGAACCAAGCACATTAATTGGTCAGAAACTTGTACCACGTTCGAAAAGAGCAGATATATGCTAATCTAAGGTGTTCGTGAACGCGATAGGTGTTGCTGCTATTTGTAACTTTATGTCTCTAATATCGAAGTTTTCCATACAGATTTACATAAAAATATCTTGATTATCGTAAAAGATAGATCCTACTGTGTGGTATTGCTGAAGAGAGAATTGTTTGGAGATTTAAAAAATTGCAGGGTGTCCTATTTTTAAAAAATAAAAAATTGCCATAGTTCGTAAACTAAATGACATAGAGAAAATCCAAGATAGCACGATTAAAGGAAATTAAAAATCTCAGTTGACGTGTTTTTTTAATTTTTTTATTCAACCAAATTCTAACCCGCTAGAAGCACCGTTCCGTTTAAAAAATAAACCCTGTATATTTTTTTAATGCCACCTGGCAGACAAAGGACTTTTTTTTTTTGCCAAATCCCTGGTAAAACCTTGGTGCAAAAAGGCCAATAAAATTGACCATTTTTGCAGAATTTCAAACTAGTTTTTTTTTTTGTGAGAAAACTGTAGATGCTAGAAAAAACTTTATGAAACATTTTGGGCTTAACATAAAATATAACAAATAAATATAACTAATAACAAATAAAATAACAAAAAATTTGTTTTAAAAAAATTTCATTTTTTAATAAATGGCGTATAAAATTCTAAAATTTAAATTTTTACAAATTTTGAAGTATTTAAAAACATTTTTCTAAAAAACTAAACGTGCTACAAAAAAGTTTATTTGACATTTTTTTCTTAAAATTGAATGCTTTATTGTATGCTATTTTTTTTTAAATGTATTTTTTTTTAATTTTGAGAAATTTTGGCATTTTTTTTACAGGTTTATAGGGTGTTACTCTCTAAGATATATATGGAAGATTTTGATTTTTATCTTAAATAATAGTGCTGAATGGCACAAACATAAAAATATATAATTCATATAATTCTTAAACTCGACCAAAAAGTGAAGTGTGAGATAATTAAAGGGCAATTTCAACTTGTCAGTTGATCCATATTTCCCATTTAAATTCAGAAGTGAGTTTCAACCATTAGAAGGGGTGTATCCTACAGATAACAAAATTGATGTTTCCAAGAGTTTTTGCTAAACATGTAAAGAAATATCTCTAAAAACCCTTGTTACCGTTTTAGTGCCTCTCAGAATGGCACCTTGGATAGATTAATACATCGAATTAGAATAATACACTGAATTAGATTAAAAAGGTAGTGCTGGTACATAGAACCTTTGCATTTCTTTCTATTATCAGGGTGTCTACATACTGGAAAAACCTGGAAAGTCAGGGAAAACAAAAAGTGGTCATGGAAATTCCCCGATAAGAGTATTAGAATTGCTATTCATATGTTCTTTCAGGGTATTAAAAATGCCCTTTGCAGCTAACCCAACACACTTTTTTCTACTATTTCATCAAAACGTGAAAGATCAAAATTTCAATTTTTTTTGTTTAATTTTAGCAACCTTTCTTAACACCGTTCAGAACCTATAGAAAATTAATTTTTTTAGTCAAATTTAAAAAAAAAAAAATTGTTTATCCAACATTTATCACATGATTTTGACATAATTGAGTCAGAAAATCTCGCCCTTACAAAAAATTGATGAATTTTAAACGTAAGTTTACACTAACTGTTTTTTTGTCAGGACTTATTTGCTAATATTCCTTAAAATTTAGTTTCTTAATACTATTGCAGTAAATAAAAAATATGTCACTTTAAATTTTTGTAGGCAGATTTTGTGAAAATTTTTTATTTCAAAATTTATGTTATGAAGCTTATTTTTGTGTGTAAAGAAACCCTTAAAACTTTTAACATACAAAACGCTCGCTGTCACTGTTCGGAAAAGTCACACATATTCTGTCTTTCCTTTTACAGGGTGAGAATTTTCGACAGTTTTTGACGTTTATTGGTACGCGTAGTAGCAATTTAGCTCCGCTAAATTAGTCCTGTGGAATATCTTTAAAATATTAAATTTACAAAATGTAAATAAAAAAATTACGCAGTGTCTCTTACAACGTTAGGGTAAGTATTAAGGACGCTGTGTTTTTATTTTAAATGAGGCAATAAGTAAAAATCGCCACTTTCCAGAATTGTGACGAGTGAGATTTTCTGTCGTTTCTGAAGAATGGTGACCCTTAGATGCCAATTCAAAATATATTTTACAAAAATCGTCAAAAAATAATTTTCAAAGAATTTTCTGCATAATTTTTAGAATAATAGATATTAGAGACATAAAGCTATTTGTAACTCATCGCGGTATACTTATCCGCATCTAGCGAGAACCAAGCACATTGATTGGTCAGAAACTTGTACCACGTTCGAAAAGAGCAGATATATGCTAATTTAAGGTGTTTCTGAACGCAATAGGTGCTGAGATACGATACGTGTGTCGTAACGATACGTGATACCTAACGCATTTCAACACCTATCGCGTTCAAGA
This sequence comes from Oxystoma pomonae, assembly GCA_963921995.1. Classification (NCBI taxonomy): domain Eukaryota; kingdom Metazoa; phylum Arthropoda; class Insecta; order Coleoptera; family Brentidae; genus Oxystoma; species Oxystoma pomonae. The sequence goes on along the minus strand of OY998171.1, from coordinate 45,421,473 downwards.
ATACCTTAGATTAGCATATATCTGCTCTTTTCGAACGTGGTACAAGTTTCTGAGCAATTGATGTGCTTGGTTCTCGCTAGATGCGGATACGTATACGGCGATGAGTTACAAATAGCTTTATGTCGCTATTAAAGTAAATACTTCAACGCATCGGTATCGGTATACCTAACGCGTTCAAAACAAAGTCAAAAGACACTACATTTTTAACTTGTTCACGGCATGTTTCGAACAAGGCCTGCTTTTATGGTGAATGCGATGGGAGAACAGCCGACTCCACTCGTTGCGTACGAAGGGATGGACGTATCGTTACGGACCTATCAACGTACGCAACGATTTCAATGATCTGTACAGGCTTCGCGTCCACTATAACAGCGGGTCTCGTTCAAAATATAGCATAGACAAGTAAGAAATGTAGTGTCTTTTGGCTGCATTTTGAACGCGTTAGGTATAGGGATACCGATGCGTTGAAATCTTTACCAAGTGTCTAATGTCCTCATTATTTTCGTATCGCTGTTTGAAATAGACACAGTGTAACGAAGTACCTTCTTCAAAAAAGGAAGAAAAAATGTTAAACGAGAGGTTTGATGAGGTGTAGTAGGCTGATTTTTAAAGAAGTAATAGTCAGGGAAATTTTAACAAGTTGGTCATGGAAAGTCATGGATTTTTTTCGAAAAATTCTGTGGACACCCTGATTATGCTTCCCTTTTTTCCTCGCTTTTTTTCCTTATTTTTTTGTTACTGAACAAGTTGTAATGCCGCCCTGTTGATGTTTTGGAAGTAGCCCTTAAGTGTAGCTTGGATATGGTCTCCCAGTAAAGCCCATGCTCTTGCAAGATCATCGCACTGGCACAGGACGTGTCTTCTCTCCGGCAACAGCGACATAGGGCTTCTTCTATCAAACTTAACATGCACATGTACTGAGTGTGCAATAACCCTTAAGAGTTCAACTATTTGTCGGACAGTCTTCCTGTTTTTGCTTAGCAGTTCTGCCATTTATTAATAGTACAGTAAAATTGTCATAAATGAGGGGGGTATCTCGAAAAAAATCCGGGAAGATAAAATTTTTATATGTTATTGAGGGGGGTCTAAAAGTAAGATCCTTAAGTTTGTGTTTCTCCCACTCCTCGGGAACCATCCGCCATTTTGAAAAAACTTTGTAATTGATTTTTCTCCATTTCTATTGGTCGGAGGCGAAAAAGTACAAAAATATTCTGCATAAAATTTTCGACATTTTTGTCCAAGTGCTCAAATTTCTGTAGTTTCCAAAAAGTTAGATGGCGCCGAAGTTACAAAAAATCAGTTTTAACGTATTTTGACCAACAAAAAGTGATTTTTTTTTTAAAGAACTTAAATAAAAAAGTTGTAGATCTCGGAAAATCCTATAAAAATTAAACAGTCTCTGAGCTACAGCGACTAAAAGTCGGTAAAATTCTTTGAGAACCGCTTTCTGGGCATGCATGAATTCGCGTGTTGTGGATTATATTGTTATTTATAGTAAGAGCAGTACAAATGAGGTATCAAATTAAAGCTTGTGACTATATATATATAAATGACTCGTTCTATCGGCGTGAAAGTTGCCGAAAGTATTTGACAGATCGACATTTAGTCGTCAAACTGATTTTTCGTAACTTCGACGCCCTCTATCTTTTTAAAAACTAACTACAGAAAACCTGTAACAAAATATATTGCAAATTTTATGAAAAAGATTTTTGTTTCTATTATTTTTTGCCTCCGACCAACGGGAAAATCGGTTCCAAAGTTTTTTAAAAATGGCGGATAGTTTCCGAGGAGTGGGAGAAACACAAACTTGGAAATTATACTTTCAGACCCCCCAAAGAACATGCAAAAAACTCAGCGTGTTCGGTTTTTTTTCGACTTCAAATGACAATTTTACTGTACTACCATCAGTTATGTAAAACGATTTTTCCAAATTTTGACCCCTCCCCTTCCTGCAATAACATTTTTGCAAGCCTTCCTTTTAGCACTTAATAATACTTCCCTATCTCTCCAACCCCTCTTGTCATTGTCACGTTTGCCCTTCGCCCAAAAGGACTCGACTATCGGTACCTGACTAAATGCCAGTCTGTCAGATGTTGTCGACAATTTTTATGCCGACAGACTGGGTCATTTGTCTAACGTACATCACAAGCTTTAATTTGATACCTCATTTGTACTGCTCTTCCTATAAATAATAATATATAATCCACACGCAACTTCTTGCATGCTCAGAAAGCGGTTCTCAAAGAATTTTACCGACTTCCAGTCGCTATAGCTAAGAGACTGTTGAAATAATTCTAAATATTATAAATATTTTTAAAGGATAGCTGATAGACTGTTTCAATAATTATAAATATTTTAAAGGATTTTCCGAGATCTACGATTTTCTTATTTAAAGTTTTTTAAAAAATCACTTTGTTGGTCAAAATACGTTAAAAGTGATTTTTTGTAACTTTGGCGCCCTCTATCTTTTTGGAAACTAACTACAGAAAGTTGAGCACTTGGACAAAAATTTTTCGCCGAATATTTTTGTTCTCAGACTTTTTCGCCTCCGACCAATAGAAATGGAAAAAAGTCGGTTACAAAGATTTTTCAAAATGGCGAAGGGTTCCCGAGGAGTGGGGAAAACACAAACTTGGGAGGTTTACTTACAGACCCCCCGAAAGAACATACCAAAAACTTAGCCCCCCAGATTTTTTCGACCTCAGATGACAATTTTACTATACTATAAGGCGAGGGCTCCTTAATGAACTCTGGGGGCCTATCTTTGAATATAATGCATGAATCACCTAGTTTTTTCTGTTTCAGCACAATGAACGACTTAGAACGTCAACTAGCTGAGTTAGACCTCATCAATAAGCAAGATTTGCTACCCAATCCAAACTTAAGCCTAAGTAGGACTCCAGGAAAAAAAGTGGGCCCTGCAGTGCCCCCCAAGCCTAAGAAGCCACAACCTCAGGTAGGCAGGTCTTTTTTAGCACAAAGTTGGAAGGCTTTTAAAATCTCCAAAATTTAATTATCAAATGACTGAAAAAATGAAGGGTTGACAAATTATTTTTAAAGAAATTAAAAAAGCTCGCCAGAAGTAATGGAAACAAACTAAGGAGGCACGCTTAACATGGTTCTTTGGTTGGCACAGGAATTAAACCAAATTTTGGTATGTTGTAGTGGTATCTTAACGTGCTTATCACACTTTAAATTGACAAAAAAAGCGTACGACTAGTGCTAATAAACAAACGAATTGTATATAAATATTAGGTGAAAAAATAGGTTTTTGCTGCAATATTTTATTATATTACTTACGTTTATACGCACCTAAAAGCGCTTTAATATAAGGACGGTTTTAAATAAAATCGCTTTCTCCGAGGGTTTATACGACCTTCACTAAATATGTCCGTTTAAAGAAAGAAACAAATAAAACAACTTACAACAACAGATTTTTGGAAAACCAGAGTTGAGTATTTCTTTAGGTGGAAGAAATGCGCTAAAGCGTTTTTAAAGTGTAGTGAAGACCCCGTATTAGAAAATCTTTTGTGATAACACGAATATTATTATTTATCAAATTTTGTCATATTTGTCTATTTTGTACCATACAAAAAACATAAACAAATTAATACTCATAAGTTTTTGGTACTTCCCAAGCGTCCCCGTTATAGCAAATTACTTTTTTGTGCACTTATGAGATTCTTAATTTTCATTTCGTTGTATAAAACCTATTTTTTCTGCTAATATTCACATTTTTTTTGGTCACATACCAAAATTTGGTTGAATTCCTGTGCCAAGCAAACTTCCATATTAAGTGAGCCCTCTCCTTTTATCTTCCTGTTAAAGTTAATGTGTTGAGCTAAGTAACTAAACGATATCAAAAGGATTAAAGAAAAAAAGAGTATTCATGTGTTCTGGGGCACATTTCTTAATATTATTTCAATCATTTTAAAAATACCTACCTACCTACTCACTTTGCTATTGGTATTTCGTATTTGTCAGATGAGTCATGCCTAAATAAATATTAATTGTTATTACTCTACAATAAAATAAATAACTGCTATGGTCAAACCGTTAGTTACTAATTCAAACAACAGTGGCATGTCCAGAATTTTTTTTCTTGGGAGTGGGGCGACAGAAATTAAAAAAAAGGTTTAATAAGAGAAAGGTAAACTCTTGTGAGTTTGTGGTAAGAACTTATTGCAAATCTATTATTTCTTCCTATGTACGCCTATGAACAAAAATATTTTCTTAAATGGTTTAAGTGACACATGCTAACAAGATAATAAACGAGTAGGTCAGTCACATTATTTTTTTGGTGTGATTTAGAGATAGGCTTAGTTAGGAGACAATTCGTTTAAGAACAGTCTAGGTCTACAAAACAATTTACGTTTTTAGACATGACAATGAAAATGGTTCTTGTAATGCAGGTCTGGCTCTAGGGGGGAGGGAACGAAGCAGCCGTAGGTGGAAGTTTTGGGGGCAAATGGCTACAATGAAACCCTAAATTAATCAGAAAAAAGGTATTAAATTAAGAAGAGGAATGTTTCTAAAGTTATAGGAAAAAAAAGGAGGCGGAATGGGAATTTTTATAAAGAAGAATGTGATGTATGAAGCAGTTGAAAAGATTAATGGACTAATATCATTCGCGATAGTTGAAATTAAGTCTGTAGAAACAACAATTTTTGGAATATACAAACCTCCTGGAACCACAAAAGATAATTTTATACATTTTTTAGACCAAACATTAGAAAACTGCATTAGAAAATAAAAAATGCTTTGTTTTAGCTGATATGAATATTGATATTTTAAGAAAGAAAATTTTTGCAACAGCCTTTTAGATGTTTACAAAGCTAACAACTTTGTAACACTATCAAACCAACAAGAGTAACTGAAAAATCTTCATCTTTAATCGACCACATTATAACAAACTCTTCAACCGTTATAGATGTATCTATAAAAACCAATTCACTTAGCGACCATTTTATATAAATATTATTATCTATTACAAATCCAAAAGACGCCAACAATGAAAGAAATAAATTGATACCATTAATAAATTATGACATTGATAAACTAAAACAGGAATTAATTCAACTTAACCAAATTGAGTAAATTTAAAAACTGTGATGATCTTTATGACTATCTTAATGAAAAGTTTAGAAAATGTTCTTATTAAACAAACCGCAAACCATATTTTAATCAAGAAATAGCCAAATTGATGAAAAAAAGGGACCCAAATTACGAAAAAAACAAAAAAAAATTCAGGAAACTTAGCAGCTAAAGAAGAATATCAACAAATTAATAAAAAAGTCAACCAAGAAATTAGAAAAATAAAACAACAATATTACAAGAAAGAAGTTTGAACTAGAGACCCAAATAAAAAATGGAAAAATATAACTTTTCTTTTGACAAAAACTAATAAAAAAAATAAGATTGACATTGACTATCTAATCGCGAATGGAAAAAGAATTGAAAACAAACCAGAAATTTGTGAAGAAATGAATAAATGTTGGCAAAAATTTGGCCAAGAAAATACCCAAAACCTTAAGAAATGATTTTCCGTCCAATCTAAATTCAATCCATCTAGAAGAACCAACTTATAAAGAAATGGAAGCATCTGGGTACGACAACATTTCTATAAAAATTCTTAAAAAGCTTAAAGGATGTGTAATTCCAATAATTTTAAAATTATCAAAATTGTCATTTGAAAAAGGTAAATTTCTGAATAATATGAAAATTGCTAAAGTTTTACCTGATTATCAAAATAACGAAAAATACAATAGCAACAACTACAGGCCTATTTCAGTACTGCCAGTAATGTCAAAAATTTTAGAAAAAATGATGAATAACCGAATTCAAAATTATTAGAATCTAAAAAATTATTATTCAAATGTCAATACGGTTTCCGCAAATTTAGAGATACTGAAATAGCAGTAGCTGACATGGTAACTAATATTTAACATAATGTTGACCAAAATAAAGTGCTACATAGTATCCTTAGATTTGTGTAAAGCATTTGACACTTTTTTTGAAATTTTAATAAATTGTCTAAACAACATCGGGATTCGAGGGAAAGCTCTTTTATGATTTCAAAATTATTTATTAAATCGACTCCAATATGTTGAAATTGGCAATCATAAAAGTTCTAAAGGAAAAATAATGTGCGGAGTTCCACAAGGTTCATCCCTAGGTCCAATTCCGTTTTTAATATATATCAATTCAATCACAAATTTAAGTCTAAAAGATGAAATAAAATTATTTGCTGATGACACAGCAATAGTTTATTTTGCAAATAATTATTCCCAAATTTATAGTGATATTCAGTTTGATCTAAATATTATTCGAATATGGCTCTACTTTTACAAACTAACAATTAACTATAATAAATCATCTTATATTTTTATTAATAAAAAGAAATTTAATCCAAAAATAGAACCAATCAAATTTAATAACAATGAAATTAAATATACAAATTCTATAAAATGTTTGGGCTTATACATCGATGAAAAATTAAGCTGGGTTAAACATATTGAACATTTAAGAAACTCTATTTCTTCTTTAATCGGTGTTCTTTACAAAATAAGACATTACATACCGTTAAAAAAACTAAAATAAAACCACAATAAAACCATTAAAAAAACTACAAAATAAAGCAATCAATTGCATTCATAAATTTCCATTCTTGGAACCAACAGAAAACATTTATAAACCAAAGGGCTACCTTGATATTAACAATCTACATTTTTAAAAATTAGGCATTTTAATTCATTCAATTTACTGTGAAAGTAAAAAATCTAACATTAAGGTAATTACAAGTAATATTAACCACTCATATGAAACAAGAAATAACAGAAAACTTATTTGCAACGCATCAATAAGTAATTTTGGTAAAGAATCTCAGAAGAAATAAAAAAATAAGAATATAAAAATTAAATTTAAAAAAGACTTAAAAACATATTTTAAAATGATGTAATTATTGTATTCTCGGTTTTCAATAGTATTATTATTATTATTAGTACTTTTTTATTATATATTTTTTTTAAATGACAATTTATTAATTTATTTATTACCATTTTTATTTACAATTAATATAATATAAATTTAATAATATCTATAAATATTTACTTAATGCATGTTGTACCCAATTGTTTATAATGTTTTTTTTATTTCCTGTAATGAACTACTTAAGTTGGTTGCACTTGCAATAGCACTAAAAATATTATTTTGTCTTAACTTTCCTACCAATTTACATATAGAAACGTATGTTACAGGTTTAATGGATAATTTAATAATATATTTTTTTTTATTTAAAAAATATTTTGAAGATTAAGCAAAATAAGGAAGTTGCGGTGTTAGAGTCTCAACTTAAAAAAGCAAAAGAAGAAACAAAACTTCAAGCTACCATTTCTGAGAAGCTTATTATAAAAGCTTCAAAGAGATGGAGAAATGCCTTAAAGAAAGGTGATATGGCTGAAGCTAAACTAGCTCAGACTATGATGGTTAGTTAACAACACAAAAAGAATTACATAAAAGGGAAGAGCAAGTTGAAAAACTTCAATAAGAATTGACAAGAGACAAAAGCAGTTGGTTACTTCTTTAAAAAGAAACCTCAAATGGAATATGTGCGGAAATTTTCAATATTTTTACTGGCCTTGAATTTTGTGTTCCTTTTAGTTTATTATTAGTTTGTTGCCTCTGAGAAAGTGTGAATTAAGTAAAGTTTTTTAATGCCTCTTTTTTATTAATCTTTAATTTTTTTCCATGCATTTTATGCTGTTACTGAAGTGTGAGTTTTTTAAATATATGATTTCGGAATAGGTATTTAAAGTATACGTAAGACTGTTTTCTGTACGACCTTAAAAAAAAAATTGCCTTGTTTTTGTTTGGCCAGACCCGTTCCAGGCCTAATTCAAGTTTTTGAAAATGTATTTTCTTAAAAAAAGAGTTAATTTTTCATTCATATTCCCTTCATATTTTTTTTCTTAATTTTATATTTTTATTAAAAAATTTCATATTTTTCATACTATTTTGCTGTCTATCTGTTGGGAGCTCGGAAAATATTAAATATAAACACAAACAAAAAAAATATGCATACTTAACGAGTACGGTAATCTTTAACACATCAAAACTTTTACTTATTTTTTGTACACCACCAAAGAGATTCGTAAATTTTTTTTATCAAAATTGGCGGGAACCCCCTGGTACGTAATTACCAAAAAAATAATATTCTATGTACGTCTTAAAAATGTCTTAAAATTTTGATCCTCGACTGGTTCTTATTTGGACGTCTATAGGACGTCCGCTTCGGACTCAGGACATTGGACCTAAATGGGACGTCCCGTCTTGAGGATTTCCTCAGAAAGCATTTAATTAGCACCTAAATAGCACCAGCGGTAGACCCAATTAAAGAACCACGCACTGGACACTCCTATAAAACATATCTCGGTCGATTTCAACTAATTTTAAATATGTTGTGTAACTAGTGCTAGTTAAGAAAATGGGTAATTTTTATTTTGTTTCTATGACCAGTTTCTGAGATATCCGCTATCAAAGTGAGAAAAATAGGCACTGTTATTTAATTTAATTTCAATTAAGAAAATGCGGGTGTCCTAGAATAGATACAAAAAGTGACTAAAATTGCTAAAAGCAGAACGCAAGCTGTACGCAAGAGTCTATTGTTATTTTTGGCGGATGCCTACTATTTTAAGCTATTTTGACAATTTGAAGGTTTTTTTGAGCCATAATATTATATTATTTGTTAAGCAAAATAGCTTTGGCTTGGGTAACTTAAAGGAGTTCGTAAGAAAATACGTTTTAAGCTTATAGTGTTCCTCTTGCCTAAAAAAAATTATATTAGGTAACTTAATCGGGTTCACAATATTTTTTGAGCAGCAATTGCTGACACAAATCACTTAAATATCGTAATTTGCAGCCTTCATGCAACTGTGTGCCAAATGTCATATTTGAGTTGCATACAGGGGGCGATCCAAGATATCTCTATTAAATTTATGCATTCCAACGACCCTTCAAAGATGTGACGCAGAAAAAATATCAAATATGGTAACAAAAATTGGAGAAAAATTTGGCGCAGTTTTAAACAACCCTTCTCACACAGTGTTAATGGGGGAGTTAATATTGTTTAAAAACGAAAAAAAAAATAGTAAATCCGATGATGCCTTAACAGCGTTGAAACTGTGTAGTAAACATGTTTACCCCAATATCTACAACTTCTCTCTTCTCTTCCAGTTTTGGTGGCTACCGCCGAAAAAAGTTTCTCCACTTTAAGACTTGTGAAAACTTATCTTCGGTCCACGGTAGGAGAAGAGAGACTTAATGGCTTGACGCTTTTCTATATAACATCGTTAAATGAACTTGATTTAGAATCTATATTAGATAGGTTTGCAAAGTAAAAAAGAAAATTTAATTTTATTATATAACTAAAAGTTTTTTCTAATACGATAATAATGTTGGAATGTTAATACTGAATGTATTTTTTTGTTTTTTAGAATTAAGGATTTGTATAACAAATAACTTTGCCAAAATAAATTAGCTGTATTAGGTAGTATCTGTTAGTCACCACCAACGGCTTAAGCAACTACGAAGTACGCCTCTAACCACGGTGCTATGTGGAGTGTAGTCAATGAAATCGGAATATGGTCAATAAATACGCAAAATTTTATATTTTCTTGTTTTTTGTCACTGATAAATTAAAGCGTTTTATTTTAAACTGCTCAGATTTATCACTAACAACGTGTTACAATGAAAATAATAAGGTGAAACAAAATAAAAGCAAGTTCTCAAAATAAAATAATACATTCTAAAAACCAAAAAGATTCTCCCAGTTAACAAAAATTTAGAGCAAAGGTTCGAAAAGTCTTCCTTGCTCGGCTAGACAATATCCGAGCCTATTATAAAAACCCCTTCTAACGTTTCCAAGTATGTTAGGGGTGATAGTTTGAAAAGCTTCTTCAATTTTAATCCGATCTTCCAAATTATTAGCCCTTTCATGCCCGTAAACTTTATTTTTGATATAACTCCACAGATAAAAGCCATTAGGAGCAAGATCGGGTGATCGAGCTGGCCATAAAATAGTTCCCCGTGTACTTATAACCCGATTAGAAAATTCATTATCAAGATATTCCCTAACAAGGCCAACATTGTGAGTGGGACAACAATCTTGTTGAAACCATAATATGCTACTGCAGTAGATCCAAGAATCTAGGACCATTCAAATCAGATCAATCAAAACAATACCCCCCCCCCCAAACATTTAAAAAAAAATACAAATGCAAATTTTCCCTCGACCAATATCGAACGTGTGTTCAATAATGGAAAAGTGCTTTCATCTGTGAAAAGAATAGATCTCAGAAAGTTTTAAGCACAATTAGCCCTTTCCATCACTGTTTTCCAAAATTCCATACGACGATACTTGTCCTCGGGAAAAATTTGATGCGTTTTTGACGCTTTGTAAGAATGATAACCATTCTTTTTGAGAACACGTAAGACAGTGGCTGAAGACGTATCAACTGCTTCGGCAATTGGGTGGCTAGTTAATTTTTGATTTTCCTCCACTGCAGCGCAAATCATCACACCTCGTACTTCCTGCTCGTCATTCAAAACAGTGGGTTTTTTATGGTTTCTTGGCGCTACACAACCAAACTTTTCAAAATTCTGCACAAAGCTATGAATCGTTGATAAACTAGGTTCTGGGCGATTTACAAAATTCTCCAAAAAAGTTCTTGAATAAGTCTCAATGGTCTGCCTTGATAGTACAGTATCGGCATCATAAAAGTGGTACGTGATAAACATAGGTATTTTTTTAATTGTATGGTTAACTACCGGATTATATTTTGTGACAGACTGGTACTAAAATGTGAAAATATTGACATCAAAGATTGCTTTCAAAAATAATTTTTATATTACAATAATACGCTAACGCATAAAACAACAGTAAAAAAAATTAAAAAACACCACTGTAACGAAAATTATAAAACAATAGAAACAAATTATTAGGTATATGAATTTTAATATCTAGTCATTGCGCCATTCACCTCAATTATACCGTTTAACCTTCTTGGTAGAGAATCAGTTAAAATTTCAAAAAGGTTTTCATTTTCACCAATCAATTCTTCATAAGCATAGACTATTAACTGGACCAAGTGATGTTGATTTCCCGGCACAATATTAAAGCTTTCCAGCTTTTTTGAAATTAAACCCCAGATATTTTCCATAGAATTGGCGTCTGGGGATTTCGCAGCTCAAGGAAGAACTTCAATATTTTGCTCCTGAAACCAAGTTTGGCAAATTCTGGCCGTATGAGCAGGGCAGTTGTCTTGTTGAAAAATAATCTGGTCTTGATAAAGTTCTGTGACGGCTGGAAGCATAGTGTTCTCTTAAATGTCCACGTAAAGCTGTGCTTTGAGCCTTCCATTGATTCGAAATAGAGCACCATGACCTCTAGCAGAAATCCAACCCCACATATTTACCGAAAATCTTCCAGCGCGATCTCATAGCGCGTTCTTGGTGGACGATACATCCGAATTTGTTTTCTGTCACTACAGGACTGGAAAACTTTTTCATCGGAAAATATTACCTTTCGCCAAAACTCTGGTTCCTTTAGAGAGTAATTAAGGGCAAACAGTAACCTGGTCTGTTTTTTTTTTTGCATTCGTAAGTTTAATTTTTTTAGCGGCTACACGACATCTTAAATTAGAGCCTTTCCTTACGCGATTTCGAGCCCCTCTGACACATCCTGAAAATTAGGTTAATCTCTTTGCCTTTTTTTTCATAAAAGCGATAAAGTCATAATCTTGTTCATAAGTTGAAACTTTTAATAAACCAGTCCCTTCTTTTCTCTCTATTGTCTGATCTTCTTCCCATCGTTTTTTAATTTTTATAATCGTGGTTTTACTCCGTCCATAATGTCTAGCCACGTCCCTAATTGACCATTGACCATAATTGTAGTTTTGCCAGGAGTTGGGCTTTATCAAATACAAAAATTTGTTTAGGCATTTTTTATTTATTTGTCAGACTGAAATACAGAATGACATACTTTGACAGTTTAAGAAAAATACAATAATGGGTGACTTTGTTTGTAAAAATAGACCAAGGTATTACAACAAAAAGTATTGTGTACCACTTTTATGATGCCGATAGTGTACTTTGATTTGACTATCTGTACTTATTCGGCAACTTCGTAGACATCCATTTTTAGTTTTAAAAATGTATTATTTCACTAAGAACTTACCAATCTGTTCCTCGAGCAAGGCAGAAATAAAACAAAATAAATTTACAAAAGACAACACTGCAGCGTGCTTCGAATCCACCTCGGTCGTACGGTACGGAGAGTAAATTGGACTTGATTCCCCCTATGTTCGCAGTAGCCTGAAGCTCATTGTATGTAGGTCGAAACTGTTTGGTTAGTGGGGACGGTTAGGTCACCACTAACCAACATATCATGCAATCTAACCAAACCCCCAAAAACAATGATGACCATAAAAAAGAACTTTTTTGCCCCATGTTCGTAGTCGCTTGAGCCGGCCTACATTTTTTATTGCTTGCGCCCCCCCCCTGGTGAAATTCCTGGATCCGCAATAGCGATATTCCGATATCAAAAACACCACTAACCTTTTCTCAGTATTCTAGCTGCAGGCCATATATCGGAGACCGTACGAGCACAAAATTTGATGACTTGCCATTTAATTAGCACTTAATTAGAAGTAATAAAATCTTCGCACTCCTAACTTTAGGAATGCATTTAAATTACAGTTTTAATTTCATATTTGTCAAACTTTTATACAAAAAGTAACTTAAGCTAGTGCAACTCTCCCTAAAAATGCGCTGCAACATTAATTGTGGCGCAGATGTGAAAACATAATGCAGAACGACAGCAGTATATATTCTAACCCTAAAACAATTTAACCTAACAAGGGTCATTTCAAATCAAATCAACCAGAGGTTTGGCAGACCATCGCCCCGATTTCGATAATTTTTGGTACTTTTATTCTACCCATAAAGGGAATGAAAAATCCCAATTTTTGCCCATTAGTTTTTTTTTTAAATTAATTCTTGAAAATTAAAAAAAAAACAACCATTTTGCTCAAACACTTATAGCTCGCTTTAAAGATATTTTAAATACCTTTCGAATGATGTATGACATGATGTACTTTTAGTTTTAAAAATAATTGAAATTGAAATTTTTTTTTATTTTTAAAAAACAGCATTTTTGATTAAAAAATTTTATTTTGCCAAACTATTTACAAAATTTCAAGATGGAGACTTGATGGGTTCATCAAAAAAATTTTTAAAAATTTTGAAAATAATTTTTCAAAAAAAATAGGATACTTTATTAATTCTTAGCCACTAGTTTTTTTTTATTAATTCTTGAAAATCAAAATAAACTACCATTTTGCTCAAACATTTATAGCTCGTTTTAAAGATATTTTAAATACCTTTCGAATGATGTATCACATGATATACTTTTGGTTTTTAAAAAAATTGAATTTTAAAAAAAACTTTTTTTTAAAATTTTTGAAAAACAGCATTTTTGATTTAAAAAAAAATATTTTGTTTCTGGATATTTTGGCAAACTATTTACAAAATTTCAAGATGGAGACTTGATGGGTTCATCAAAAAAAAATTTAAAAATTTTTAAAATAATTAAAAAAAAAAAAAAATAGGGTATGTGATACTTTATCAAAATAGGCTTTAAATACCTATAAAACAAGGTATTACTCGTTTGTTTACGCTATGAGTTCTTAAGATATTACTCTTTTTGTGTATCTGTACATTTGGTTAAAATTGACTCTCTTTACAGGCATTTATAAAATTATGAATATCTTGAGAACCATACATACTACAAAAGCGAGTGATAGCTGGTTTTAGAGGTATTTTTATTGCCATTTTAATGAAATATCACATGACCTACTTTTTTTTTATTGAAAAAAAGTTTTTTTTTAATTTCAATTTTTTTTAACAAAAAATATATCATGTAATACATCATTCGAAGGTATTTAAAATACCTTTAAAACGAGCTATAAACCACTTTCCAAGTTTAAGTAGTTATAGAGATATTTCAATTTCTTAAACTACTTGTTTGAGCAAAATTGGTAGTTTTTGTGATTTTCAAGAATTAATTTAAAAAACACTAATGGTCAAAAAAATTTCAAATTTAGGATTTTTCATTCCCTTTATGGGTAAAACAAATGTACCAAAAATTATCGAAATTGGGGAGATGGTCTGCCAAACCTCCCTTTTTTAGCCCACCATACCAATATGGTATGGGGGATTATTAAAATCGTGAAATTTTGACTTTTCTTAGAGTTACTAAGGTACCAAAACACCTTAATCGTCAAAAAAAAAAGTTGTCTGTTGTCTGTCTACACGATACACGATAACTGAAGAACGCCTTAATCGATTTTAACGAAATTTGGTACAAAAATCCTCTATCGGCTGACCATCAACTGATTGACTTTTGGGTAGGGTGGTGAGGGATTGAAGGGGGGAAAAGGGGGATAAAATAGTTAAAAAAATTGTAACTTTGGAACAAAAGCAAGTAGCGATATACGATTTTCAGATTTAAGTTTCCATGAATATAGACTACAAATTTTGTTATAAAGTCCAAATTCGTGGGACCTTTAGTTTCCGAATTATTTGAAAAAACGTTAAAATATATTAAAAAAAATCGTAACTTTAGAAGTAAAGTAGCTATTGATATGCGGTTTTCTGATTTTGTTTTTCGTAAATATTATCCAAAAATTTTGTTATAAGGTTCAAATCTTTCAAAGCTACAGTTTTCGAGATATTTTCATTTCCTTTCCACATAAATCAATTGATTGTATGGTGGACTATCCGTGCTTTCTAACACCAATTTTTTTGATTGATTTTATATGAAATGACCCATATATCACATGACTCGTTTTGAACTTCACATTGAAATTTCCTAAGCTAAGGTCAGTGACAGAAAAAAAAGAATCTCTACACTCCTTCCGCGGTTGTCTTAGTTTTTGCGATTTAATATCAGTTAATATTTTATATAATTTGAATCTCGAAAGGTACCACAATCGTATCCGTTGAAACAAACCCTGGAACCCAGCTACGCGTCACGGATCCAAACCAATCAGCAGTATTATTCGAACCTGCCCGGCCAGTCTTTGTACCAAAATTCCGGCGTCCCCGCCAAGTTTGTACCGATTAGTGACAATAACTATGCCAATCTGGTAAGTGTACTTTACACATATGTATAGACGTATACGGGGTTGGCCTAAAAGAGGGAGGAAAGTCACATTTTACATATTTAGATGATTTACAATAAAGCAAGGTCGCGCTTTCAGTCATAAATGGGGCGGAGCTAGGGCGGCGATGTAACTTTTTTTTAAATTGGACACCCTGTATATTTTGGTAAATTCGAATAGGGCTTTTCATTCTCTTTCCAAAAATACCTAATTTTTTATCTTTTGCTCTTAATCAAAAGTGTTTGTCATTTTTTGGAACACTTCGAAACCCAGTAACCCTAAGGACACTAGTCCTAGAGCAAAGGACACTAATCCTAGAGCAAGCTCTAAAGGAAGCGAAGCCTGACATTTATTTTGACACTTGCGTTGTCAGTTTTGATTTGTTTGCCTCGCTTTTGTCATCGGCGGCTCGTTATTATTGTAAATAGTTTTTTTTATCAAACGATTTAATTTTATTATTTATTCCTGTTGTGTGCCAGGCTGCAAAAAATAGTCCTGCGACGGATTTCAGCTCTTTCAAGTAACTATTAAAGGTAAGTTATAATGAGTGAAGCAGTATTTTTAGTAGGAAAATCAAACAGCAATATTAGGAGAGCTTAGCTGGAAGCCTTCGGACAAGACTTTAAGCAGCACGAAAATTTAAGGATTTGTTTTATAACAAAGCAAGTTTTATAACGGTACCTATTTTTGCCCCGACGATAGTGGTTAATAAAGTGGAAGTATAAATTCAATTCCTTGTGAATTTGCGTGCCTGGTTTGTGAACTTGTGTGTCCCATTTTATATCCCAAATTAGTTAAAAAATTATTACGGCGTTGTGAAAGTTGATCTTTAGTCGAGTTTAGCTACTCTTTGTAAAAAAAATATTTTTTAAAGATATAGGTATATAGTTAGTTATTTTTTGGTAAGAATTTATGTACTTCTTTTGGGGCAAGTATTCGCCTGTATATATGCTACCGTAAAACCCCGATTTTAGTTACAACCTGGTTTTCCTAGGAAAAACTAGTTTAGATTAGGTCAGTTGCATCAGGTCAGATTAAAATGTAATCTAAACTTATATAATTTAGTCTAGTCTAATCTAATATAGAGTTTTTACTAGGAAAAACCGGGTTTTAACTGTAACATATAGGTACTGTGATAAGAACGCGTTGTTTTGGTAAAAGATTTTAAACATTATAAATATAATGTAGTTTTAAGTTCATTTGAATAATTTAGATAACTTTAATCAGTTTTCTGTAATTATTACGGAATAATTATTTTTTTACGTATAAGCATAAATATAATAGTCAAAGGAAAGAAAAAAACTGTTTTAATTCTTACTTGAAACACAGTGACACAAAATGTGTTTTTTAAGTACACCATCATCATACCAACGTATAGTGTGGTAGTTCATCAAAAACTAAGTTGCTATTTGGGTCCTAAAACACCTACATCTACAAAAAAAAAGAATTTTCTGTCGGTCTGCACACATGATAGAGAAGGCATTATGTATTATGATTTTAACCAAAATTTGGTACTAAAGCGTTTTTTTGGCCACCCACCAAATAAATGTTGGATAGAATGATGGGGGTTTAGGAGGAGAAAAGTGTGAAATAGTTGAAAAAATTGTAACTTTGAAATAACATTTTTTCTGCAGTTTGGTTCAATTTACTAAGAGCTTTAGTTTTTGAAATATTTAAAAGAGGTGTTAAAATATATTTTTTTTAAACATAATTTTTGAAGCAAAGAAGCAGATATCAATATACGTTTCCAGATTTTAGTTCCTGTGAATAGTACTTACCTGAAAATGTTGTTGTCCGGTTTTACAGAGGGTTTACCCAACTTTTCGTATTGATGATTTATTTATAACTTAGTAATTCTGAATGCCTGTCGTTTTACTTCTTTATCAAAATACAGAGAACCCGGATTAAGAGTAAAATCTGTTAGATTTGTAATTTTTGCGTATATTTTTTACTTTAGTAACTCGCGACTGTATGATAATGGACTAGACGTGCTTTCGAGAAATACTTTCTTATCGTATTTATCATTCATTAAAATATTTAAAATAAGAACGAGCCGCCCATGACCAAAGCGAGGCAAACAAATCAAAAATGACAACTCAGACTTTCAAAGTGTCACGCTTTACTTCCTTTAGAGCTTGCTCTAGGATTAGTGTCCTTAAGTAACCCAACAGTATCGAGTAAGAACAAATCAAGAACTAATTACACAAAGATCCAGATATCGTAAAGGAAGTAAAGACGCATGTTAAAACTAGCTTGGGAAGGGGACGCCCCCGAATGAGGTGGCGTGACAAAATCAAAGCAGACCTCAGAACCGTAGGGATCGATTATAATCAGCTGAATGTAGAACCATGGAGTAAGTAAGTAAGTTTGTCATTTCATTTAAAAACAGTTTGAGCAAAAGGTAACATATTAGGTATTTTTGGAAGTAGAAGGAAAGCCCTGTTTAAATTTGCCAAAATATACAGTGTGTAAAGACTGGGGGCACGGCCAACAATTAGGATTGTAGAATTTGACTTTTCTGCCGCTTTTGTTTTTGAGATGTTTAGGGGTATCGTTACATTGCGGACACCCTGTAATCATACCTCTTTTTGGGTATTGGCAATGAAATTTGAAAAACCGTCAAAGAGGTAATTTTTTTGGGGAGCGAGACTTCCAGGGGGTGAGTTTTACAGTTTCACCACGAAAATGTAAATCGGGAAGGTCGGTCAAGTGACGCCTTGTTTTAAAGGGATTTCAAATGCCCGTACGAATTTCAAAAATCTGTATTAGATTTGAAGTTATTCACTTAGAAAAGAAAGATAAAATTTTCTTAAAAATCTTTTCCTACGAGTGTGCGGAAAAGTTACTTTTCCACACGACTTTTCGTTTTAAAAGTTGTAGTTTTCCGTACAATTTTACTTTACCGCACGATTTCTTTACTTTTCCGCACGATTTTTACTTTTCCGCACGATTTTTAATGTAACGCACGATTTTCAGTTTAAAGGACATCATTTTAGTTCAACTTCGATTCATAATGTCGAAACTACTTTTTTGAAAAACCGTCAAAGAGGTAATTTTTTTGGGGAGCGAGACTTCCAGGGGGTGAGTTTTACAGTTTCACCACGAAAATGAAAATCGGGAAGGTCGGTCAAGTGACGCCTTGTTTTAAAGGGATTTTAAATGCCCGTACGAATTTCAAAAATCTGTATTAGATTTGAAGTTATTCACTTAGAAAAGAAAGATAAAATTTTCTTAAAAATCTTTTCCTACGAGCGTGCGGAAAAGTTACTTTTCTACACGACTTTTCGTTTTGAAAGTTGTAGTTTTCCGTACAATTTTACTTTACCGCACGATTTCTTTACTTTTCCGCACGATTTTTACTTTTCCGCACGATTTTTAATGTAACGCACGATTTTCAGTTTAAAGGACATCATTTTAGTTCAACTTCGATTCATAATGTCGAAACTACTTTTTTTATATAATGGTCAAGCCACGAAAATCTGTTCGGTACTCTGTAGTCAAGCCATGATGGTAATTTAAGGCTTAAAATATTTTAGCATAATTTAAGGGGTAACGTTTTTGATGAAGCAATTTTTTACTATGTTTTTCACATTTGTATGCCATGATATTGTTCACATTTTAAAGTTTTCTTTCCAAACTTTCGATTTCTAGAATAAAACAATATTTTTTTTTAAGTTTTCACTGTTTTTTAGCGTTCAAAAAAAGTACTGCCAAAAAACATTTTTTCTCTGTTAAAATGAAAAATATTTAAGGTTGTTGGAGAGAGACAGCAGGCTATAAAAAAGTATTTTAGAGAATAATTTAAGGCAAATGTTTACTAAAAATTTCTGTTATGTCATCTGTCTGTCATCTTGAGTAGTGTCGTGCATATGATTTTTATTAAAAATTGTAATTTTTCAAAGTGTAAAGTGTGTAAAACATAAGGTGGTATTAATTTCTTTCAATCAAAGTTCTTTACAGTCTTTAATTTTACCAAAAAACGTGTCCTGCTAAAGTGTATTTTAGCACCCTCCAAAAATAATTTATCAGGTATTTAAGAAAATTATTTTAAGTTTCATCATAGCTTGACCATTATGTAATCTAAAATCCAAAACCTCGTCGAAAATACTCAAATATTTTTATTTTAAATTGTAGTAAACTCTCCCAATACCTTATTGGCTCAACAACGTTCTCAACTAAAAAGCCAGTTAACTCTTTTTCGTTTTAGTATCCTTTGGCCTATGATCCAGAAAATCCATGTTTTACTTGTCAATTTGGTTATAAAAATGGCAGCCACAATAGGCTAAAGGGCACTGAAGCGGTAGGAGTTAACAGGCTTTTTAGTTAAGTACGGTGTTGGTTGGCTACTATCGACGAACCAAACTGTCAAGTTAATGTTTGAGATATACATCAGTCAAAGTCAGTCAGTTGTATGACAACAGACAGATATTTAAAAAAAAAGAAACAAATTTTGAAAAGAATAATTCCTTTGATAACGGCAGTAGAATTTCTGACGAAACGTCAGATAAGTACTTAAATTCTAGTTAGTATTTTGGTGTGTGTAGACAAATGTTTTATCTTATTTAGAAACCACTGACAAACCAACCATTTTTTTTTCTTTAGGAATTTACACAGTGGGTTTTAACATATTTTTGAAAAAAATTCCTTAACTTAGTGGCGAAAACCCCAAAAAAGTAGTTTCGATATTTTAATTCAAGATATACTTTAAATCGAATTACTATCTATGGGTACTATTTTTCATTCAGAAAATTCATAGCCTTACCAATTAAACTTAAAAGGTCACATACAGGCACTTTAATAAAAAAATCGTGCGGAAAAATAACTTCCTCTCTAGTGCTGAAAAGTTACTTTTCCGCACGATTTTTTTATTGTTAAAAAGGAAGTTATTTAAGACTAATTAAATGATTTATGTAATTATTCTATGTTGTGTATCATTTTGTAGCATTATTATAAAATCTTTGCATATTAAAAACATTTTTTTGGATAAATAAGATGGACAAAAACACTCGTAGGAAAAACATTGTACCTAACTCTTGCGGAAAATTCCTTTTCGGCTTGCTCGAACTCCGCTTCGCGTGGTTCTTGCAACTGCTGTCGCGTGCGGAAAAGTACCACTTTTCGCACTTGTTAGGTAAATAACTATTGCATTTAACTTGACAATTTGACTCGTATGTAAAGCCATATAAAATATATTTTTAAAAAAGGTATTACTTGATCAACTTTATTAACTGATCCTCCGGATTAAAAAAAAATTCTAATATGTAAAATCGACATGTCCGATGGTTTTTTGAAAAAGTGATTGCACATACCAAAGGGTGGGCTAAATTCGCTGGCATTTGAGGGTTTTAGGTACTAGTATATGTATCTTTTTCTATGGATAATTTAAAGTATAGAGCTTATATGTTAAACTGGTTATCTGTAACGCTTAGTTTTTAAAATATAATACTAAGTTGGTATTTTTCTTACTCGATTTTTGAAATCAGATTAAAATTTTCTTTAAAATGATGTATCGCACATGATTTTGTTTTTTTTTTGAAATATCTATTTTAATTTTTTTTATTATTTACTGATTTTTTTTAATATAATTATTACGAAAAACGTCAGTAAAATGTAATAAAAAAAATTGGGAAATACAAAAAAATTATCAAGAAAATATAAAAATAATTAACATGTAAGTATCGTTTTAAAAGATATCTTACGCTCAATTTAAAAATCGAGTAAAAAATAGGACGTTTTAATACCAGCTCTTAATCTCATTAACCAAACATGGAAAAATCCAGTTTGAAAAATAAATTAAACTTTAAATGATCTAAAGAAAAGCAATTTACACCAAAAATAAATTCTTAATAATAAAAGATTTACAGGCCAAATTCTAAAATCCATAATTTTCAAAAATCCCTCATAGGTCAAAAATGGGTTGACTTACTGACAAACGGTTTTCACCGTTAATAATTTCTCAAAAATCGAGCTCTGGGGTCAATTAACAAATTAACCAGAGGTTTGGCAGACCATCTCCCCGATTTCGATAATTTTTGTAATATTTATTCTACCCATAAAAGGAATGAAAAATCCCAAATAAAAATTTTTTTTCACCATTAGTTTTTTTTACAATTAATTTTTGAAAATCAAAACAAACTACCATTTTGCTTAAAGATGTACTTAAAGAAATGATTTCGATAACTACTTAAACTAGGACATTGCACATGAGTTTATAGCTCGTTTTAAAGGTATTTTAAATACCTTTCGAACGATGTATCACATGATGTACTTTTTGTTTAAAAACAAATTGATTTTTTTTAAATTTTTAACAAACAGTATTTTTTATTTTTTTCAAAAAAAATATATTTTGTTTATGGATATTTCGCCAAACTATTTATAAAATTTTAAGATAGGGACTTGATGGGTTCATCCAAAAAAAATTATTTTAAAATTTTGAAAACAGTTTTTCAAAAAAAATTAGGTTATGTGATACTTTATCAAAATGGGCTTTAAAATACCTATAAAATAAGGTATTACTCGCTTTTGTACGGTGTACAGTTCTCAAGATATTACTCTTTTTGTGTACCTGCACATTTGGTTAAAATTGACTGTCTTTATAGGCATTTATGAAAATATGAATATCTTGAGAACTATACATACTACAAAAGCAAGTTATAGCTTGTTTTAAAGGTATTTTAAAGGCCATTTGAAGTATGACATGACCTCATTTAAAAAAAAAAAACAAAATTTTTTCAAATAATTTTTTTTTATGAACCCATCAAGTCTCCATCTCGAAATTTTGTAAATAGTTTGGCGAAATACCCAGAAAATATATTTTTATAAAAAAGAATAAAAAAATGCCGTTTTTTAAAAATTAAAAAAAAAAGGTATTTAAAATACCCTTAAAACGAGCTATAAATCACAGTCCAAGTTTAAGTAGTTATTCAATTTCTTTAAGTACATGTTTGAGCAAAATTGGTAGTTTTTGTGATGTTCAAGAATTAATTTAAAAAAAAACTAATGGTCAGAAAAATTTCAAATTTGGGATTTTTCGTCCCCTTTATGGTAAGAGTAAATTTACCAAAAATTATCAAAATCGGGGAGATGATCTGCCAAACCTTTATTTTTTTTGGTTGATTTCGTATGAAATGACACTCTGGAGATGCATACTATTTTTGGCTAGCTGTGCTAGAAGTACCTAAAAACCTCAAATCACACCATTGTGCCACCTTGTACAGGAGTAGCACCTATGGCAATTAGAAGTACTTAGTAGTAAAGATAGCTTACATAAAATTTGCACTTTTTGAATCTGAACTCTTTTTTATCATATTTAAAACATAGTTATGATTGTTTTCCACAAACCAAAACTAAACTTTTTTGCACTCGACGCGCGTTTCGCTAACAACGTTAGCATCATCAGGAGACGATAAACAATAAACTAAACCTACGCTCTATCTTATATACAATCTTTTAGTGGGCGGAGATAATACTAATAATTTGTGATTGATCACGATTTATAATCCTATCTCCCCTCAACTAAAGAATAAAGTGTACTAAACGAGATGGGTCCTCTATCTTTATTTAAACTATTCCTGGATTTAATGATTAAATTTAATGGTTGAATGATGGAATGGATAAAAAACGAAATTAGAAATTTCTAGAATTTTCTTTTAAGGTTCCTCAGGACGCCCAAAGCCAGTATTCAAATAGTTCCGTGGGAAGAAGTAGTCCCGGTTATGGGTCTTACAGTGCGAAGAGTACAGGGTGAGTAAAGTATTTTATAAACCACCTAATAAATCCATATACTGCGTGTACCTTTCCATCTCTTGGGTGAATGAAACCAACCAGGGGTTTGGCAGACACCATCTCCGATTTTGATAATTTTTGAAAATTATAAAATTACCAAGTTTTCTTCTTACATAAGTATACAAAAATAGGAATATCTCTAAAACTACTTATCAAAAATTCGTGAGCGATATCTTGTAAAAAAAGGTCCTTCAAAAATCTTAAATGATGTGTAACGTGACACATTTTAAAAATAAAAAATGTTTAAAAATGTTTCAAAAACACCATTTTTAATTAAAAAACAAATATATATATATTTAATTTTTTGGTTAACTAAGACATTCACCAAATTTCAAGATAGAGAAATGATGGGTTCCATATGAAAAAAAATTAACACAATCTCCTCTTGATTAAGAGGGCAGTGATCTTTTTAAATGAACTTAAAATGAGATCTCATACGTTCTTGTACATTGACTTAATAGCTGGAATTAAAGCAGAAAAAAGCCTGAAATTTGATTTTTTTCTAAATAACATGCTTTAAAATTCATATTTTGGAAAAAAAACAATCAACAAAATCGTGATTCTTTTTAAAATGTAAAGTAGATAAACCACATCACGGCTGTGTCTACAATATACGATGATTTCCAGCGTCACTTTGACAGTTTTCAGATTTCTTGTTTCCCCAGACTTAATTAATTTTTACGGATTATTTGACTGTTTTAAGACAAAATGGCCTACGATGTTAAAAAAATTTGACTGTTTTAAGACAAAATGGCCTTCGATGTTAGAAAAATCTTATCAATTGCACTATGGTTCGGGTGAAAATTAATTTTTAGATACTCATGTATATGTCAGCCTTCAAAGCAAACTTTCCTTAAACTATAGTCGTTAGTAAATATCGCCTCAACTGTTTAACAAATCTTTTTTTTTGAATAAATTTTTGCTATTTTTGTTTTTTTGCGTTTGAGGGCACTATTTTTCGCTATTTCTTTTTAATTTTGAGTACAAAAATCTTTCTTTGCACCAGTGATCAAAAAAAAAAAAAAAAATGTTTTTGCATCGGTAACCAAAAAAGCCATGCTTTAGTTATCTGCAGATAGTTACTAAAATCATGTTTTTGATGAAGGTATAAAAAAATATATTTAAAATGTTACTAGATCATCGTTCTTTATTTATGTAGAAAAGCTGTAAAGTTACTCATCCTGTATAGTTTCACGGAAAAATATTTTGTGGGTCACGACTATGCGAAAATCATAAGCAAACTGGGTTTAGTTATATAAATAATAATAAATATAATTTAGAAAATGAAGGGAAAATTTAGCGCCCTAATAAGTTTACAGAAAAGATTTGTGGCGTAGAGGGCAAAGGGTGAGGGAATAAATCGGAAAAAAGTTTTTCCTCGACCAGGATTTGAACCCGGGACCTCTAGAATACCGGCCTAATGCTCTACCAACTGAACTACCGAGAAACTGGGGTTTTGACTGGCTATTCGGAACTCCTTTCGTTCGATTCATTGTTTGCTAAAGCCTACTGCGACTTTGAAAACCTCACTTTTATTAGTTGTACGAAATTTCTATTTATCTATCAAACCAACGATACACGACATATAGCGTTTTATTGGAGGTGTCAGATGGAGGTGTCAAATTATTAGTCTGTATGTCGTGTATCGGTCCTTGTCTTTATAACACCTCTAGGTTTCTAAAGCCGCAGTAGGCTTCAAAGATCTCTCCACTACTAACAAATGAATCGGACAAAAGAATTTCCCAATAGCCAGTCAAAATCTCAGTTCCTCGGTAGCTCAGTTAGTAGTAGTAGTAGAAATTTCGTACAATTAATATAATATCTCTAGGTTTTTAAAGCCGCAGTAGGCTTCAAAGATCTCCCCACTACTAACAAATGAATCGGACGGAAGAATTTCCCAATAGCCAGTCAAAACACGAGTTCCTAGGTAGCTCACTTAGTAGAACATTAGACTGGTATTCTAGAGGTCCCGGGTTTAAATACTGGTCGAGGAAAAGCTTTTTTCCGATTTGTCCCCTCACCCTTTGCCCTCTACGCCACAAATCTTTTCTGTAAATTTATTAGGGCGCTAAATTTTCCCTTAATTTTGTAAATATGTTTGGCTGAAATTATTAGTTGGAAATTCGCCATCTGACACCTCCAATAAAACGTTATATGTCGTGTATCGTTGGTTGCGGTTGATAGATAAATAGAAAATTCGTTCAACTAATAATCGTGAATGTGTACCTCCTGGTCTTTATAACACATCTAGGTTTTTAAAGCCGTAGTAAGCTTCAAAGATCTCGCCACTACTAACAAATGAATCGGACGAGAGAATTTCCGAATAGCCAGTCAAACCCCCAGGTCCTCAGTAGCTCAGTTGGTAGAGCATTAGACTTGTGTTTTAGAGGTCCTAGGTTCAAATCCTGGTCGAGAAAAAACTTTTCCGATTTATTCCCTCATCCTTTGCCCTCTACGCCACAAATCTTTTCTGTAAATATAATTTAGTTTTACATACATTTTTCATACAGTTTACATACAGCCAAGTTCCAAAGAAAAATGTTTATAGAATAAGAATTTATTTATTTTCCGTTGATTGTATTTTAAAAGATACCAAAGTAATGTTTGTCCACTGAACTTCATATAAATAACAAGGAGTTCTCTGACTTTACATTAGCTGTCACGAGTGTCCCGAACTCCAATTGACAATTTTCTGGGCGAACATTTTGTTGTCAACCTTTTCTTTGTTACCTATCTTCAATAACAAAATGGTAACTTTTTGGACTTTTTTTCGCTGGCAACGCCGCGTGTTGACCGCTAGTAATTAATTTAAAAAAAAAGTGATATGTTAGGAGTGTTACTTGGTTTTATTAAATAACAGAACTCAAAAATATCTCTTTACAACGTCGTTTTTGAATTTTGTTAGTTACCGTAACAGGAAGTTCTTTTACTTGTTTAATTCCTCCCCTTACGTGAAGGCTCTCATGTAGCCCACTGTTTACAAATTTTATAATTTCATTAAGATCTCCTTTTGCGTTATTCTTTAACACTACAAGCGCCGCTGGTGTGTGTATATAATTCGGATTTGGGATCCCAAAGACAGACACCATCTTGATATCAGGATGTTTCATAAATTGTTCCTCAATCACAGAAGGTGATATCTTGTATGTAAAATTATTTAAAAGAACTTTAAAAGAATCAACCACCCTCCCAGTAATATAAACATAATCATCTTCGTCATAATAGGCACTATCTCCAGTGCTAATAAACCCATCTTCATCCATTACTAGAGGCTCCTGGGCACCGTAGTAGCCATTCATTATAAATGGTGATTTTATCATCATTTCTCCTTCCTGGTTTGGTCCTAAGGATTCTCGGCTTTCAAAATCCACAATCTAAAAATAACAAGATTTTGGTTGCACCAGTCATACTTCACTTTTTGGTCGATTCCAAGAAAAAAATATACAGCGTGGATTCTTTGAACGGAACGGTGCTTCTAGCGGGTTAGAATTTGGTTGAATAAAAAAATCCAAAAACACGTCAACTGAGATTTTTAATTTCCTTTGATCGTGCTATCTTGGATTTTTTTTGTCATTTTGTTTACGAGCTATGGCAAAAAAATATATTTTTTAAAATAGAACAACCTGTATATTTTGCAATTTTTGAGATCTGCAAACAATTCTCTCTTCAGCAATACTACACAGTAGGATCTATCTTTTACGATAATCAAGATATTTTTATCTAAATTTGTATGGAAAACTTCGATATGCATTCAAATATGCCCAAAACAGGGCATAGACAACAATTCCATGCAAGTTTAAATGCCTCTATCTTGGAAACCATAAGAGATAGAGTATTAGTGTGTGGTATTGTCAAAAAGATAATTTTTTTAGAATTCAAAAAATTCAAACTATACAGGGTGTCCTATTTAAAAAAATATATTTTTTGACCATACCTCGTAAACAAAATGACATAAGAAAAATCCAAGATAGCACAATTAAAGAAAATTAAAAATCTCAGTTGGCGTGTTTTTGGATTTTTTTGTAAAACCAAATTCTAACCCGCTAGAAGCACCGTTCCGTTTAAAGAATCCACCCTGTATATTTCTTGAATTATGTGTTTTTGTGTTTGTGCCATCCAGCACTATTATTTAAGGTAAAAATCAAAGAGAGAGAGTAACACCCTATAAACCTGTAAAAAAAATCCAAAATTTCTCAAAATTAAAAAAAATTACGTTTAAAAAAAAACAAAAATTAGAATACAATAAAGTATTCACTTTTAGTAGTAGTAGATGGGCGGCCGTAGCCTGGCAATTAGGCCGCATAATGGACCCTTTTTGCCATACCCCCGTCTGATGCACGTGCCCCTTAGGATGCAAGTTTTCTTTCTCTGAGAGGACTTAATTTTTGCCTGACACCTCTTTGTCGAGGGCAGGGATCTTTAGACTGCGTAGCAAGTACATACAATGGACCGCCGGCTTTAAACCCCCTCCGAAGGGTGGTCCTTCTATATGTTAGACTTGCATCTATCTAACATCGCTACCGTCTCAGCAGAACTTGGTTGACGGTAGACTTTTTTCCCCAGCAGCCCGCCGTCATATAGGTTGACCCGAAAATCGAGGTCCCGGTTTCGCTGTTCAAGGTCGCCGTCGGAGTCTTCACATGCATACCTTGGAGTGGTCCTGCTTCCCGAAGGTGCTACCATCTCTTCCAAGTCACCATCTGTCGACTCCCGCTACCAAATCTGTCGGAGTCCAGCCGCGTCCCATGAGTCCCGATCTCGGAGAAGTCCAGGTCGTCCTTTTGGGTAACCGGCTAGTCTCCTCTACCCAATTTGGTGTGGTCTTCGGCCGTCCACCTTTGAGTCCCGCAGTTTTCGGTGCAGTGTCAACCGTGCGCCACTTCTACCTCGTTTGTTGTTATTCTCTGCACAACGTCAACTGCGGAGCTGCTGAGAAGTGGGGCCGCCCGTCGTCATCTCGAGTCGCATTCGGTGTGAAGCAATGTGTATTTGCCGAGATCCGATCCTGTAATATGTGTTCTGCAGGCTAAGACGCTGTTCACTGGTCTACGGCTAACGTTTTAAGCAAAAAATGTTGAATAAAGTTTTTTGTAGCACTTTTAGTTTTTTAGGGAAATTTTTTTAAATATTTTAAAATTTGCAAAAATTGGCGTTTTAGAATTTTATGCGCCATTCATTTAAAAATCAAATTGTTT
The DNA here is from genome assembly GCA_963921995.1 of Oxystoma pomonae. Lineage (NCBI taxonomy): Eukaryota > Metazoa > Arthropoda > Insecta > Coleoptera > Brentidae > Oxystoma > Oxystoma pomonae. The sequence continues at coordinate 45,393,275 of OY998171.1, read as the reverse complement.
AAAAACAAATTTTTGAGAGTTGTACAGAATCTTATGTTGAGCAAGAAATGTTCCATAAAGTTTTTTGTAAAAAAAAATCTAGTTTGAAATTCTGCAAAAAAGGTCAGTTTTATTGGCCTTTTTGCACCAAGGTTTTACCAGGAATTTGGCGATAAAAAAATAAAAGACCAAATGCAAAAGCTGTGTTCTTTATCTACCAGCAGGAAATATATGGGTCATTCTTGAAAAAAGGTAACATTGCATGTAATTGGTTTGTAAATTTAAAACCCCTTATCCTTTTGAAAAAAAGTAGGAGGATAGTTAGTGTACCCCAAGGCTGACATTATCTAGCAATAATGAACTCTCCAAGAAATGTCTCCATGGAAGTAAAGTTGTTCACACCATGTGACATGTCACGTGGTGTGATCTGTAATTTAAGTTAATAGATTGACATTATTTAGATAATCATTTAGATAGATAAAAACTCAAAAATTTTAATTCTAAAAAAATACCTTGATATAATTTTTTGTCTTCATCAAAAACCAAAAAAAAACACGTGTAATTGATTTTGGTGTCACTCGTGTAATCACATGCAGTCACAGATTTTTTTAAGAATCTGGCATCACTGCATACAACACCACGATTCTACAACACCCAACTCGTTTCACTGAAAATGTGGAAGCAAAGCAAACACAGTTTAGGAGTGTAACCTGAAATGTGTTACATAATTCAGTTTTTGTGAGGTTTTGGTGGTTTTAGAACAGTATTAACGTTTTGACTGAGATAAATGTCACACGTGTTTCTATATATTTTTAAATATATAAAGAGTAAATGGTAAGATATTTATTTTCAAAAATGTGATTTAAGTATAAAAATTAGGCATTTAACTAACAGTAAAATACAAAAGTACTAACTTTTATTTTTTTTTTGTTATTTAGACATCATTAGACATCATTATATTGTCACATCAGAATTACAAGGTTCTATCTACAACATTTTGACATTTTAACTTTTTTGCAAAAATGAATTTTTAATTATGAGCTTTATCAAACAAAAAATAAATAGAAAAAAACCGGTGGGTAGTTTCAGTTCACAGTAATCTTTAGATTTTCGTTCGTGAAACAAGTTATTCTCTGTCTTCCGTTTTTATACAAATGTGATGTTTCTAAAAATTTATATTAAATGTTGAATTTTATATGTGTGCGTGGGGAAAATTCAGGACTATTTTTCGGCAAGTAAAATCTTACCATTTCTTAGTGTAATTACGTATAATATAGTGAAATTCGATACGAAATAAATAATTAATAAAAAATAACATCGATAAAAGGAAGACTGATAAGACGCGATCTCAACCAGACCCTAGAGTAATAAAGCTTCGACTTAGACCGTGAATACATAGATGCATATTAAGTTGTAAAACGCAAATCGACGGTTGTAAAGATGGAAACACGAAGTAAGAAAGTCTTGAGAGACTTCTTTCAATGTGTAAAGGAGCGTAAGCTTTCTGTCGATAAAAATAATAGTTATATAGAAATCTATGACGGAAAAGAAATGGAGGACAGTAGATTGAAATCCACTACCTATATTCACACCGATCTTCGAAATAAACTAGCTGACACGGAACAAGAACTAGGGGATGCAACTTTGAAAAATAAACAGTTAAGGCAAGGGTTGGAAAAACTAGAAAATAAAGTCAAGCAACTGGAGAACGAAATTAGATATAAAAATGAAATATTAGGTACCTACAAAATAAACCTAGAGAAAGCTACAAATAAAGAACCAATCGAACAAGGCCAGAATGGGCAAAGATTGGAGGAAGCCCTTCAAGAAACTCTGAAAAGAAAAAAAAAAGCGTCTAAAGAAACTTCGTCAAAAGTGCCGAAAAACTGAAAAACAGCTAGATATATGCAAAGAAAAAGAACGAAGCTGGAAAAACCGAAGCAAGAGTTGGGAAATTCAGAAGATTGACCTAATGGAAATACAGAAAGAACTCGCCAAGACTATTGACACTCTTAGCGACGAAAGGGAAATGTGCAGAAGAAAGTTGTGTACATCTAAAAATACACTTGGATAAAAGTGTTGTGATACACACACCAGATGTAACGACTGTTATTAGTTATAGTTTATAAGTAAAAGTTCACAGCCAGAAGCAATTATGTACTGATGAGGAGAGATCAAGAAATAGGGAGATTGTTTTGGATGAACTAAAATTACAAGACCGTAGACCATTGCCGATTTCGGCATCCACTAAACCTTCCGGTACCAACACCGAAACTTCTGTGTCTTCCATAGAACCTTCTATAGTTTCTTGCACAAAAATCCTATCGCCACCGTCCCCGAAATCTCTTGTCAAGGTTATTATTTATGGAGATAGCACGGCAAAATCAATCTCCTTACTACTAAGTGCTCTACTGGATACAGACAAATTCAAAGTCGAAGGAATCATAAAACCTGGTTCTAACTTTCAAGAATTGGAAAAGGACTTTTTTTCGGTTACAAGAGACTTAACTAAAAATGACTGTGGACGCTAGACGTTGTTATTGACTTCAAAGGACCGTAAGAATTTCGCAGCGGGATCTCCCCACTGTGTAAGATAAAAACGAAAACATGTCGGACGCACAAGAGAGTTAGGCACTTACCAATATTGCTGGATTGCAGGTCTTCTGGAGAGACTACTTTTTAACTTTATAATTTTGCTCCGAAAATTTGGTGACCGTTTCGAAACGAACGTGGATGCCGAAGGAAGTTCATTTTTCTCTCAAACGCTTGATTCGGCGCAGTGTGCCAAAAAACAGACCTGTGCGTCGTAGTTTACTCGCGTTTTTTATATGATTTAAAAAGAAAATGAGGACATTTACGGTACTTTGAAAAGCAGCCGAAAAAAATATAATAAGGAAGGTTTTGACTAAAAATATTATGCGAAAAGCGCGTTTCCGACATTCCACCCGCCAAAAACATAATAGTTTTTCTATCACATAAAAAGTTTTAACCGTTTAGACCGCTAAATTCCCGGATCTAATTTAATAAAATAAAAAATGCTAGATGATTTACGAGGGTTAAACATATTGAGAAAATCCGTCAATAATGAAGAAATTAATGAAACGTACAAAAAGTTCAAAAAAGAAATAAATAAACAAGTTATAAATGAAAAACAACAACACACTAGAAAACTTATAAATAACTCTTACAACAAGCCCAAAACAGTCTGGAATTTAGTCAACAAAACTGTTAAAAATGGTAATGTAAAAAATAATATTGAACTGATTGAGTACCAAAACAAAATCCTAAAAGATCCCAAGAATATTGCTGACGCGTTTGGAAACTATTTTTCAAGTGTTGTCAGCGATAAACTACTTGATCACTTTCACAACCAACTATCCAATGAATGCACAACCTCCTTGCAAGCAAATAAAAAATAAAAAATCATGCGGATTTGACAACATACCAATAATACTGGTGAAGGAATGTGTGGATGTTTTTATAGACCCGTTAACTTCAATAATAAATGAGTGTCTTGAAACAGGATTATTTCCTGATGACCTCAAGTTGGCCACTGTTGTACCAATATTTAAAAAAGGAGACGCCAGACAAATGGAAAATTACAGGCAAAATTCGGTTTTGAGTACGTTTTCAAAAACTATTGAAAACATAATTGTTTCGAAATTTAACAACTTTTTGGAATTTAATCATATTTTGAATGGATCAGAATAACTGTGTTATATCAATATTTTTTGACCTCACTCGTGCATTTGACACAATTAACATTAACTTTATCTACAAAAAGATTGAAAAATTAGGCTTTAGAGGTATCCCAAACAATCTAACCATGTCATTTCTGACAGGAAGACAGTTCAAAATTAAAATCGATAAATACTTTTCCGAAATCTATGATGTTGACATAGGAACTCTACAGGGAAGTGTGTTGGGTCCCTTAATATTTCTATTATACATTAATGATCTACCAGAACATATTAGGGAACAAATATTCATTTTTGCTGACGATACTTGTATTGTCATTTATGCAGAAAATCCGCAGGAGGCCTATGCAAAAGCAAATCGTGTTTTGTTGGACTTCGATAGATGGTGCCTTATCATTAATTACAGCAAGACAATATGTGTAGAATCTTTTAATACGCATCGCTCATCCCACAACTTTAAGTTTGACCTAAATCAAACCGAAATAGAAACAAAAAATGTCGCAAAATTTGTAGGTGTCTATATTGACCAAAACTTATCTTTTAATTATCATATTAATCACGTGTGTAATAAATTGGGCAAAGCATATTACGCCATCTCAGTTTTAAAAAATACTCTGGATCAAAAATCTCTTGTAACTACCTATTATGCCTTAGCACATAGCCATTTGTCTTACAATATTGCAGTCTGGGGCCAGGTTTGCGAAGTAAATAGAGTGTTTTTATTACAAAAAAGAATAGTTAGATTGTTATTTGATTTGCCGTACCTACATACCTGCAGAGAAACCTTCAAACAAAATAAAATACTAACCCTTACATCAATTTATCTCTTAAAGCTCCCAATGAGCATTTTCAGAAATTTCTAGGGACAGATATTTATATAATTATTACAAAGAGGGTTCCATTGATACCCTAGGGTATTTAGAAGTTTCCTACAAGAATTGAGTTTGTATATTTGTTTTATTAAAGGCTCTAAATTGATGGTACCCTAAAGTAACATAAAATTGGCGTTAACAATATTTGCACGGACATCTTTATAAAAATTCAAGTCATCGGTTCAAATGTTATATAAATTGGTGGTAACAATGTTTCCACCAACATATTTATAAAAATATAAGTCATCAGTGACAAAAGTTATATAAATTGGTGTTTGAAATCTTTCTGTTAACCCACCTATAAAACCGTAAGTAACTATCAATTAAAGATATATAAGATAAGATTGAAAATATTTCGAGAGACACTTATAAAAACTTGGGAACTCACACACAATAGTTATATAAATTGGTGTCTGTAATATTCTTATGAACTCATTCATAAACCTTTTTTGCCCATAAGGTTTTTTCTATAATGTTGTTATTAATTTCTTTATACAGTGATTATAATAGTTAGCGGGCTTGAAGTGTGTGGAGGCGGATATTTTTCCTGGTATGTGTAGTATGCTGGATCTCTCGAGGAATGCATTTAGGAAAAGAGAACAATGGTAACTATGTTAAGCTCGCAGAAACAGACCATCAGTGTTTATTGTATTGTTTTTTTTATAGAATTGTCGGAAATTTTCGCCATTTTGGATTACAAAAATAGGTTTTTGGCCTAAATAAAAACGTTATTTATGGGGTTTCAACATGTGTTTCAATCGAAATATTGCTTGTTAGGGTTAAGAACAACATACGAAATTCAATATTTGTCCCAGAAAGAAAAAAACGCGTATGAAAAAAAAACTGATAGTTAAATGAATATTTTTTTTCACGTTTTCTCAAGTATTTTTGGAGCCCATGAAATTTACGTGAGTGTATTCGAAAACTATACAGTACACACGGGACCGCAGCTGATTTTCAGAGTAGGATGACTTGAAAAACAGCTTTTATTTGACTATAGTATATAAATATTCATATTCCTCCTTCAGCTTATCTCACTTTCATTTTTATTTATTTTAGAAGATTGCTAAACACCATTTTATAAATTTTTTTATTGTAAAAAGAAAAAGAATAATACATAACCAGCAAAGGGAAGAAAGATGGAAAATCTATATTTCTAAATCCATAAAAACCTTTAATTTGTTATGTAGTGTTGTTAGAACAGTTGTAAAACCTTTTTATAATAATCTCTATACTTGAGGGCTCATAAGGAAGTTTTATAAAATCTATATGTTGTTTTTCTATCCATTACTATGTACCATAAATTTTTATAAGCTGGTGTTGAACAGTTGTTTTTCAAGTCTTTTTTACTCATTTAAGAGATATATTAGAGTTATAAAATTATCACCAACACTAAATAATATAACTTTTGGTTATTTTATGAAGGTTTTATATTATTTGCTGTAACTTTTATATAGAAAAAAATGCTCATTGGGCTGTTAACGTATATTCATAAAAATAGAAAGAATCTGCAAAAAGAACACCATCAGTACAATACCCGAAAAAAACATAATCTTTATCTGCAGAAACACAGTCATACCTTTTACAAAAAATCACCTATATATGCTGGATGTCACCTGTATAACATTCTGCCTGAATCCTTTAAGAATATCCAGTCCAATAAAAAATTTAAAAAAAAACTTTAAAAGCTTACCTAATATTTCATGTTTTTTATGATATAAATGAATTCATAAATTACTCTAATAATTCAGACTGAAAAACAAAAAACAAAAAATTAAATTTCTTTAAAATAGTGTGTATGTTGTAATATTCCCTTTTAGGAACAAGTTTGTCCAGGGTTATATACTATTAATTAATAACATATCCTTGCCCTATATTTTAAAATAGTCTAGTAATGTCTCTTTGTAATTATGTAAATAATTAATTTTATTGTCATATTGTCTATCTAATTTATATATGCATATTTATAAAACAAATTTAACTTAGGTTAAAGCCTATATGTATAGATTTTTAGGAAGTAATTTAATTTACCTTACTTTATTTACTCATGTTTACTTTTGTAATAGTTTATTTTTGACATGTCTTATCTACTGTACTGTAGCAAAAAGACAAAAATAAATACAATACCATACAATTTATTGAGAAAATTACAAAGTTCCAAGTGGATGATTTTAAATTATTTTAGAATTACAAAGTTCTATCGACCAAAATATTTTTAGTCGCGATTTTGATTATTGATTATACTTTTTTTTTGCCGTTTTTAAATAAAAATGTCCCTCCCCTTTTAAGGTACGTTTTCTATGATGCGGCGGACGCATCGGACGTCTGACGCAATTAATCGTTTCCTTTGGCTCGTCTGCGTTTCGTGCCTATATTCAACCATATGAGTCAGTCAGTCAGCCGCATGCGTCCGCCTAATCATAGGAACTGTAACTTTAGGTAAGTATTCTTTTTTGCAAACTAGTGCATTTAAAAGCTTTAAGAATTTTTTTTTATTAAACTTGTATTCATTCATTTAATAAATGATTATACAAAAAAAGTTAAATTAAATTATGTTCTTACTTTTATTTATTGCATGCGAGCCAAGTTTTTTTTATCGTTAATCTTCACGACCACAAATTATTTTATACTTTTTAGTCCGTTTTAAAATCGGAGAGCTTTATTAAAACTTATTTTTTATTTAATTAATTACTTTCTGCTTCTTAGTGTATTTTTTTTTGTTTGGGAAATATTGAGTAAATTTAAATCTAAAAACTGCAGCTTTGGTTCAAAAGTTACGAATTTTTAAATATATCAACCCCTCTCACCCATTCAATCACCCCACACCCATCATCATAGCTTTTTTATCCATTATAAGGACATATTTAGTAAAACTCAAATCTGAAAACTGCATATTCATAGCATTATTGGTTCAAAATTTATGGAGTTTTAAATATATCAACCCCCTACTACTCCCTAGAGCACACAACAATATCGTTTTTTTGTTATAAAATTAGAAAAAAAATTAGGGAAACTTAAATCTTAAGACTGCATATCCGTAGCAGCTATGATTTAGAAGTTATGATTTTTTTAATTTTTAAAGAAATTAACCCCCACTCACCTTCTTAACTACCCCCCACCAACGCAGTTTTTATTGTTATATTATAATGTGACTGGAATTCATAACTTTACCAAATTTTATTAAACTCGGTTAACGAGAAGTTAAAACTTTTAAATGTACCAAAGTTCTATCCCAATTTTCCGTGTCAAATATTCACAGTTTCCTGTGGAGAAAAATGGATCAGACCAACTTTTTTAAAATCTTCGAAATTAAGTGAAATTAAATTATTAGTTTAAAATATTTAAACAACACAGATAGTATAGTTCTAGAGCAGGATTTTTTAAAAATACAATGGGGTTTTCCCACATTTTTGGGAAGCAACGGAATTTGGTATCTTAGAGTGAGTTATCCAAAACGCATTTATTATTTCTTCTGAAAAACTCTTGGATTTGTAGAAAAAAGTTTTAAAGTTGTAGTTCTACAAAAACGCTCAAAAAAATTTTTTAGCCAACTAACTACGAGAAAAGTAGCGAGTGGTGACCTTTTTCTCAGCCTCTTCCTAACTTCAGTTTAATGCTTAGCTCTCACTAAATGTCATTTCTGGTTAGTAAACAACCTGTTAAAAGTTTTATTTTTTTTCTCGAGCTTTTTCTGCATTAAAATGAAAAAGTGCGTTTACCGCAGATGTGAAAATAAATAAATGTGAGAATTCCCCTGGAAATTTAAGATATTTTTGCCATTCCCTTTGGGACCAAGAAGAAAATTGTGGCTCTAGAGGCACTAAAGCTGAAAAAATTATCCACAGCTGGGCGCAATAGTGTGTGAAGATCACAGCTGAAATTCAAATACAACCCCATTAGAGACATCGCCACCGAAAGGAAAAATTTTTTTTTACAAAAAAGATTTCATGATCATGTAAAAAAATATAGGTTTACCTTTGATGGTTCTCGCGTTAAATAACCCCCGTACAATCTGTTAAGACAAGTAAAATTTAGTTTAGTTCTTGTTTCACCCATTATTCTTATGGCAATAAAGTTTTTAAATAAAAAAGTAAATAAAAAAGAGTTTTACCAAACACCACTGGTTTCAGACACTGTCCATCCACCAGTCGGCCCTCTAACTATAACGAATCGATAACAAAAACAAGGAACTTTACAAAATACACCGGAGTACCACAATACATACCGGGTGCGACTTGGAGAATAAACGCAAACATGTGTTTCGCCCTTGTTGGGGATCATCGGTACGCCATAATGTTTTATAGAGAAATAATACGAACGATCAAATCAACAAGTCATGAACAAATGCTCGGCAAAACATTATAGATAACAGAATGAGAAATGATGGCTACTATGGATAGTGGGAATTTGTTTCAAACCAGTCAGTGGTAGAACTAGTGGAGGAGGCCAAAAATCCAATAGTTTTCTGTTGGTAAAACTCTTTTTTTTTATTTATATTTAACTCCACTATAGACATTGGGAATTTATATCTCATTCTGTAATAAGACTTTTGTCGATTTGCTTAAAAACTGGAAAGAAAAGATTTATTTAAAATTGACCGAACCAAACCCAACTTTATGGGAATCAAGGAACGTATAAAACTTCTGAAAAACTTTTCTAGCTCCAGTAATGGGAGTGAAAAAATATGGTAAATCACTTCAAGTTATTTTTTTCTAATATTTTTTCTTCAAGTTTAGTGGAAGTTTTTTAAACTTATATTTAAATTTATTGCCTCAGTGTTAAATTTTTTGACGTTTAAGAAGTTCATACCAGGTAATTTAGAGAGATGCATTGATTAGCAAGAGTCAATGTTTCTTTCCAAATTTTTCTTAAACCAAAAACTTCTGGGTTAGTTTACCTGCCAAAGACTGGGTTGGGGTCGAATCTCGTCTTAATTTTAGATGTTGGGAAAATCAAGTTACTAATGCATCGCAGACAAAAATTTGTGAAAAATGATATTAAAAATGACATTATTTTTACATTTGTTAATGCTATTATAGAGCCACAGGCAAAATTTTTGAAAGAACCCCTGCACAAAAACTTGTAAAACGTAACCATATTTTAATGTATTGAAAGTATTGTACCAAAGGTCAAAATAGTAAAATTCTATGAGGATCGTATATGATAGGAAATATGAGCCGTCAAATAACAGATGTCTGGCAAACACCCAAGAAGACTTTTTTTCTCATAACTTTCAACCGAAAAAAATCTTTCAAAAATTGTATGCATTTTTTTTAACTTCTTTTTTTTAATTCTCTTTTGTTTTAATTGCCTTAGGAGCATATTCCTATTGGAAATATTAACACGCCATCGCCAGGACGAACCCGTATCAGATGACTTATAATAAAGTACAAGTGCGGAATGATGCCTATTTGTGAGTGATTCAAAATGATGTTTGGGGGGGGGCGACTAGTGGTTTTATACTGTCTGAAATTGTTTCAATCTTTTTTTAGAAGCATGTTCTGTAAATAAGATTCATTTTGGGACCTTTAATGGAAAAAATTGTCATTTTTAATATTACAATAGTTTCATATAATTTTTATTTTTAATAAGTGAAGTGAAATAAAATCATTGTTCTTTTGTTTTGTAAGAAATAAATAAACCTACTCTAGAACGTTTATCATGTTTTATGTATCCTAAAACTCAAGCTTTTAAAGGCAGACAAAAAAATATCAAGACTAAAGTTAAATAGTTTTATTAAATAATATGGTCAAAAATACGTACTATTTTAAAAAAAGGAGTGTTAGATACACAAGAAAATAGAAAATTATTAATAAAAGAAAATAAATAAATGTACTATTTTATTTATACAATTTTTTATTATTTTAAATATACAAAACTTTAATTTTATATCTGAAGGAATTCAGAGAGGTGGAAAAAAATATCCACAATATTAGCAGAGCTACACATTCTTCGTATAGGTCTATTAAGGTTGTAATTTGTATTATAATATTCTAAGTTAAAAATATTCCTATTTCTTGTACTCCGCTGTGGAACCCTTAAGCCAATTCTATGTATTAATTGAGGAGAATCAATCATTGCATTTAAAATCTTGAAAAGAAAAGCTAGATCAAGCATTACTCGACGGTTTTTAAGAGTTGTGACCTTTAGTAATTTTAAAATATCACAATAAACTATTTCCTCAGATGGAATTTTAAGTTTAAAAGCTACAAAACGTAAAAATGTCTTCAGTACCCGTTCCAGATTTTCTACATGACATTTATAGAATGGGGACCATATGGAACTACAATATTTTAATATTGATCTAACAAGAGAACAATAAACATTTTTAAAACAGATTATATTGTTAAATTCAGATAGGTAACTTTTTTTTTATGGGAAAGCCCCATTGCCAAAAGTTGCAAGGCAGGTAGATAGAACCTTGTAATTCTAAGGTGACGATATGTCTAAATAACAAAAAAAAAACAAAATTTAGTACTTTTCTATTTTACTGTTAGTTAGATGCCTAATTTTTATACTTATATCACATTTTTGAAAATAAATATCTTACCATTTACTCCTTATATATTTAATAATATATAGAAACACGTGTGACATTTATCTCGGCCAAAACGTTAATACTGTTCTAAAACCACCAAAACCTCACAAAAACTGAATTATGTAACACATTTCAGGTTACACTCCTAAACTGTGTTTTCTTTGCTTCCATATTTTCAGCTAAATGAGTTGGGTTTTGTAGAATCGTGGTGTTGTATGCAGTGATGCCAGATTTAAAAAAAATCTGTGACTGCATGTGATTACACGAGTGACACCAAAATCAATTACACGTGTTTTTTTTTTTGTTTTTTGATGAAGACAAAAAACTTATATCAAGGTATTTTTTAGAATTTAAATTTTTGAATTTTTATTTATCTAAATATATCAGTAGTGTGAACATCACTAGTGTGATCTTTCAGAATATTTTATTTATAACACCTGTGACATTTTTTCCTTGTAATTAAAAAATTCAATAATTTTTAGAAATAAAATGGCAAAAACTAGAAAGTCTTTGGCAAAAGCACCAGACACAACAAAGGAAATAAAAAAAAAGAGATTACAAGTAAGGGCTGCTATGCGAAAATTGAGCCAAAGGTATATGAAAGTGTGAGACAGTTGACAATCGTGTGAACACAAAAACAAAAATTACTCAAAAACTAGAGATTTATACAAACATATTAAAAAGTGGTAAATCAATTTTTGTTTTTTTTTTTAAAACTATTACACCAAATATTATCATTTTTCAAGAACAACCCATATATAATAATACATAATAATGTTTAATTTGTCAAAGTGACAGAATTTGTCCATAAGTTTTATTGGCTAAGCCATAAAAACTAAGAAAAAATTCATTTTAAAAAACGTTTGAGATTTTTTACCGATTTGAGTTAAACAAACTGAATTTTATACATAATAATCGAAAATAAGCTTTTTTGATGGCCATATTGAAATTAAAAATTGTTTTTGATTATGTATATAATACAGTCGTTAAAAAATCTCAAATGTTTTTAAAAATTATATTTTTCTTAGTTTTTATGTTGTCCTGTCACTTTGACAAAGTGAACATTATTATATATATATATTTTTTAATGCTAGCTGACAGACAAAGAACACAGCTATCTTTTGCATTTGATTTTTTATTTTTTTATTGACAAATTCCTGGTAAAACCTTCGTTCAAAAAAGTCCAAAAAAATTCACCATTCTTGCAGAATTTCAAACTAGATTTTATTGTTGTGAGAAAAGTGTAGATGCTACAAAAACTTTATAGAACGTTTTTTGCTCAGAATAAGATTCTATATAACCCTAAAAAATTTGATTTTTTTAATGAATGGTGTATAAAATTCTAAAACTTCAAATTTTACAAATTTGGAAATATAAAAAAATAATTCCTTAAGAAACTAAACGTACTACAAAAAAGTTGTAATTATATATTTAGCAAAATGTGTGTCCGATATGCCACGAACCTTTCTTTTTATTTATTTTTCACGGACAAAAAATTCCTTTTTTAAAATTTTACTTGACTTTGTTTTGCGCAACAAGCCAAAACCGTTCTTAACTAAAAAGCCTGTTAACTCCTACCGCCTCAATACCCTTTAGCCTAATGTGGCTGCCATTTTTATAACCAAATTGACAAGTAAAACATGGATTTTCTGTCCGTTTGGTGTCAATATGGCACCGAACATAGGCCAAAGGATACTAAAACGAAAATGAGTTAACTGGCTTTTTAGTTGAGAACGGTGTTGTACAAGCCTCCTCCGGAGTGATTGTTACTGAGCCTTAATATAAGGCGACGTAGTATAAACTCCAATTCGGGGGTGGAGTTGCTGCGAACGTTGTATTTTGAACGGCCTTCTTTCAGCAACCGGTACAGTTTCGCAGGTTTCTTTTTTTTGTCCTGCTCGCAAATTTCATTTTTATTCATATTTGCAAGCGGCGCGTTGCATATGGCCATCCAACATCCCGTGTTGTTTGACGACGAAAGTTGTTTAAATTCGCTGGGTGTGGTTAACGAGGATGAAACAGGCCTGTAGGTTCTGGACTATCCATTAGATCTTGGAGGCCTGGTCGTAATGAATTGAAAAGCAAAATGTGTGTCCGATATGCCACGAACCTTTCTTTTTATTTATTTTTTACGGACAACAAATTCCTTTTTTTTAAGTTTATTTGACATTTTTTATTATATGCTATTTTTAATATTTTTAAAATGTATTTTTTTTAATATTAAGAAATTTTGGCATTTTTTTTACAGATTTATACGGTGTTATTCTGTAAGATGTTTATGGAAGATTTTGATTTTTATCTTAAATAATAGTGGTGGATGGTCCAAACACAAAAACACATAATTTAAGAAATATATTTTTTTTTCTTGGAATCGACCAAAAAGCGAAATGTGCAGTAAGTCATCACTAATGTTTATAAAAATTATGTAGTTTTGCCTTTTTAGAGGTGTACTCATCCCAAAGTCATGGAAAAGTCACGGAATCTTGATAAACATGATGAAATACCTGAATAACAAAATAAGAAATATATTTTCAACTTATTATAATAGCAACCTTCTAAAATATTTTTTTAAGGAATATACAAATGCAAGGTTATAGTTGTACTTTCAATTAAGCTTTTCCTCCTGAGAAGCTTTTATAAAACTGAGTAAGAATTCTCAAAAAAAAATCAGGTGATTGGCACAAGTTTCGAGATACAAGTTAAACATCTACCTACCTTTACTTCATAATTAGGACACACTAATCCAACAGAATCAGCTTTTTCCAAAGCTTTTGGATCATTTGGTGAAGCCCGACTAAAGCTTGTTACAACACCGAACTCAGTTGATCCGTACGCACTAAAAATAACGGTCCGAGGAAACAGTTTTCGTAACTTATAAATAACATCTTTGTCTAATTTGCATCCTGTTGGTGTCAAATTTTTTAAATGTGAGAAATCCCATTCATGATTGGGATTCGTTTCCAGTATCTGAAGTATATCGTATACGGAACAACCAACCATGCTAGCGCTAACCTAAAAGAAATAAAACGTAGAAAAAAGGTTTCGTATTGTGCCAAAGAACCCCGCACGAAATACATTTAAAAATTATTTCGGTGAAATTTGATTAAATTTTACTATGTTATAGTGTGTTATGATGTAAGAAAAATGTGTAAATATAAAATGATTTCTATGTCTAGTTCCAGAGATACAGACGGTCAAAGTTTAAAAAAACCTCGTTTTTGGGTATATTGGGCACGCTCAAGAAGGCATTTCCTGACCGAAATAAAACAAGTTATCGACGAATATGGGTTACTGAGAAATCACACATGGACTTGCTGATTATTATGTTGGTAAAATGTTGACTGGTTGTATACAGGGGTTAGTAAAAAAAATAATTTTTTGACAATTTTTTATTTTCCCCGATATCAAAATAAAAAAAAGTATTTTTGAGCAAACATTAATGTTTTAATATTTTCTAGATAAACTGAACAATTTTTTCTTCCCAGTAAGAGTTACTTTGTGTTACATTTTTTTTTTAATTTTTTTTTACCATAAAAACTTGACGAAAATTGTTTTCTACTACGAAATAATTATTTTGCAACTTTAAAATCTAAATATTCTTTTGCATTTAGTCAAAGTGATGAGTAGATAAACTTTAGATAAATTGAATTTAATTTTTTTTGTTTTTCTTTTCTAGCTACGAGTTACATGCAAAAAGTTCTATATTATTAATTTTTACAAAAAAGTTATTAATATTTAATTTCTTTAAAACTGATTAAGGGATTTCAATTGAATTTTCCGTACGCCTTTATCATACTTTTATCTAATACAGGGTGCAATTTTGTTATCAGTTCTTTATGTTTTGCAATTAGGATAATGATTTTTTAAAGATTTCTCAAGATTCTTTAAACTAAATAATCACACTTATGGGTAATTGCCCTCCCGTATACATACACAGTGGCGTAGCCAGAGGGGGGTTTTGGTGGGTAAAACCCCCCCAGAGGGCCTAACCCATAATAGTAAAAGTAACCCTGTAACCTCATAAAAGCACCATTAATTCATTAATAAATGATGAAACCCCTAATAGCCAATTTCTGGCTACGGCACTGTACCTACATACTCTATTGAGTACTGGTCAAAGTCAGTGCCCAGTTTATCTTTTTTATCTTTCGCACTTCGCAAAATAATTCAACCCCACCAAAAGTGTTATTTAGTTTAGAGAACTTGAGAACCCTTTAAAAAATCATAATCCTCAATGTAAAACACAAAGAAGTGGAAAACAAATTGCACGCTGTGACAGAACTTTTTGCGTGTACCTCGTAGCTAGGAAAAAAAATTAAAAAAATAAAATTCATTTTATTTAAAGTTTATTTACACATCACAAAGAATATGTAGATTTTTAAGTTGAAAAATAATTATTTCGTGGTAGAAAACAAGTTTTATGCTAAAAAAATAAAAATACATGTAACACAAATAAACTGTGTGGGAGGAAAAACTTTATCTAGAAAATACTAAAACATTAATTTTTGCTGAAAAATAATTTTATTATTTTTATATTGGGGAAAATAAAAAATTGAAAAAAAATTTTTTTTTGACTAACCCCTGTATATAACCTGTTAACATTTTACCAACATAATAATAAGAAAGTCCATGTGTGATTCCTCAGTAAACCATATTCGTCGGTAACTTATTTTATTTCGGTCAGGAAATGCCTTTTTGAGCGTGCCCAATATACCCCAAAACGACGGTTTTTTAAACTTTGACCGTCTATATCTCTGGAACTAGACATATAAATCATTTTATATTCCCACATTTTTCTTATCTTATCATCGAAATCATTTTTCAATGTGTTTCGTGCGGAGCTTTTTAATCTGAAAGGAATAATGATATCCCAGAAATTAAGCCTAGTCGCAAAAACCTTCGTTTTTCTCAAAAAAAAAATAATGCAATATAAAAATTATAACTTTGCGGATTTTTAAGTTTTTGAGATTTGTTAGTAGTACAGCGTATCCAAAATTCGATGATTTTGGGGGGTTTCGGGTACACCAAGAAAATATTTTTGGTAGAAACCGTATTTTAGTACGAGCTACGGGGGCTTTTTAAAAAGTCTGTATTTTGGGAGAGGCCCTATAACACCGAAATAATTTTTCAATGTGTTTCGTGCGGGGTTTTTTAATCTGAAAGGAATAATGATATCCCAGAAATCAAGCCTAGTCGCAAAAACCTTCCTTTTTCTCAAAAAAAAAAAATAATAATGCTATGTAAAAATTATAACTTTGCGGATTTTTAGGTTTCTGAGATTTGTTAGTAGTACAGCGTGTCCAAAATTCCATGATTTTGGGGGTTTTCGGGTACACCAAGAAAATATTTTTGGTAGAAACCGCATTTTAATACGAGCTACGGAGGCTTTTTAAAAAGTCTGTATTTTGGGAGAGGCCCTATAACTTTTTGATTTATGAAAATATCTTCGCAGTGTTAAAAAATTGTATTTTTGTAGAGTTTTAAAACTAGAATTTAATTACATAATCAGATCTCATGAGTCACTTTTAGTTTTTGAGATATAACACATATAATAATAATAATAAAATATAGGTATAATAATTATTTATTATTGTTATAATAGTAGATCTTGTATTCAAACAGTTTTTTATTTCTTCGTAATGCCCTTAGATTAAAAAGAGACAAGATATATGGACCAACGAAAATTCCTGTGCAAATAATAACCACTGTTTATTTACAAACAAAATCAATACAAAACAAAGGTGACAAATATCGATTATTTTTCCATACTTTTTTTATCAGAATATTAAGGTTGATTTATACTGCCGCCGTTGCCATCTGCACTCCCTCTTCGAATTGATATTTGAATCTTTTTGTCTGTCCTAGATGTCTCCATATATCCTAAGTATTATTTACTTTACTGATTACTTTTTAATTTTTTTCTTTATTTTCAGTAATTCTAAGACTTTGTAATAATTTTAATGATAGTCAAAATTTTGAATTAAAACCACAGTTGGTTCTTCGCTTTCCTCAGGTTACAAATTTTTTGCCTCGAGACAGTATATAATATAGATACATACCTACATTATACATCTTAATACAATTCTTAAAATTGCACATTAGCATCAGAGGTACCAGTTTACTCCCTCTTGATATGTGTTGGGTTTTTTTCTCAATAGCAGTAAACTTTAGTCAAATGGCTCTTTAGAACAAGGTGTTAGATGTATTACTTACTTATATTATTGTAGGTTGTTAAGTTATGGATCACGAGAGCAGAAATTAAAATGTTTTATCTTATTAATAAGTACCTACTCAAATGTTCTGTTTCAAATATTGCTTTTGTGGAATTAATTTAATAATTTTTAGTTAGTAGTTAATAATATTTTTTTTTTCTTGATATTCCAGGAAATGTGAAATAATTTTATTATGTTGAAAATTGAAATTTTATTATATTGAAAATCATATGCAAATTTTGTAATAAATTTATTTTGTATAAAACCACTAAAAACATTTATTTAGGGAGTTTCCAAAGCTATAATTATTTTTTGCATGTTATTTAAATTATTTTGCAGATTTCATATTATAGTGAAGTTTTAATAATATAATTCATGTGTAAATTTATATTTAAGTAGCTAGGTACACCCTCGGGTACACCACTGGTGTGTTTACTGTAAACAACAGAAAGGTAAACATCGTTCCATATAATAATATAACCAAAGTCTCCGTAAGTGTCAGGTATCTTGTCTATTTTTAATCTAAGGTAATGCCTGATCCACAGATTTGCTTTTTGCAGCTAGCTTTATAAAAAAAGCAAAAAAGCTAGCGGCTTTTTTTTTGTTGTCCACAAATTTGGCGTAAAAAAGCGAGCAGTTTTTGCGCGTGCGTGAAAGAAGGATGAAGATTAACCACACTTTCAGTAATGTTTTTTTTTCTGACTTTTACCACCAAAGAGACCGATTAAAATGGTACAGTTCGAGGTTCTAGTAAACAGTAAATACGTGAACATCGATGTTGTTTTGTTTTCAGCCTCCTCCAATTGTAGCAAATGTAGCAAAATGGCTCTTTTGATTTTATTTCACCTGCCCCACAGTAACAAAGCCATCTCTTTGTCCGTTTTATAAATAAAACTGACAAAAAAAAATAAACAAAGTGATCTTAGATTAGCAAATCTGATAGATTGACAACCATGGCACTCTAGATTTTTTAATAATGTGGCGTGCGGGTTTTATCACAGCCTACTATATGATTTATGGAAAATATTTAATAATAACTCGACAACTATTTATCCGCTTTTCGTAAGAGGCATATCGTTTTGAAGGAAGTTAAAAAGGATTAAAAATCAAAAAAATTGGGGTGTTCCATAAGAAAAATACCAACTTTGTTTGCTTCAACTTGGGAAACTGTGTGTAAAAAACTAAAAGTGACTCATGAAATCTGATTTGGTAATTAGATTCTACGAGGGGGTAACCACTGTTGGCAATCATGTCACAAATCTTATCCGTTCGCAGTCCCTTGCAGCTCCTGCAACTACCTAAACCTCACCAAACCCTGGCTTGCAGACTTTAACGGTGGTATTTACTAAAATGATTTAGTCTATTTTAGAACAGTCCTAAGATTAAGTGAAATTTTTGGTTTCAAGCATTTTAACTCTTTCAGGGGCAGGAGATTTAAAGTGAAAATTGTCCTAGATGGGCAGATACATGAAAATCAATTTTTTTTATTTTTATAACTCTACAAAGTAAACATAGGCTCCTTATACTAAAAAAATTAACATAATTAAAAAAAAGTTTTGACAACCTGTCAAAGACTGGGGTTTATTTTTTGTACCACCGCGCGCTAAGAAGAAGTTCTTAGAACTTTACTTGACTTTTTTATGAGTGGTACTTTTGAAAACAAGTCTTGTTTTTTCTCAAGCAGAGAGACACGTTGCAGACTGAACATATCCATTCTGTCCTAACTTGCTTTTCTGAACTACTGCAAAGAGCACAGCGTCTTCGTGAATCCCTTTGGGTCTGGTGAGTATTCTGGTTTTTGCGTATTTCAGAGGGAACAAAAGGTTTATTTCTTTTTACTGAAATGCTACAAGCATCTGTCAATGATTTTCTTTTCACTACTGTTTCAACTGCTAAAAACATTTTTTTGGCAAATTCAGTTCTTTGTGCAGACCAAAGGCATTCAGGGTCAACCAGATAAAAAAATATTCTAGGCCACCATTTTTTGGATTTTTTTTACAAGATCTGTAATTCCAGAATCGCTGACAAAATCACCTGGTTGCTTGGGATATGAACGATTCGACCAATCACGGCTATTATTGGACACAGCTGACAGTCCGAGATACTTCAAATGCCAAGCTGACAGAGGCAGATCTTCATCTGGGTCACTATCGGTCTCTGATTCCACAAGTAGCATGTCAACTACCGATTCTGAGTCGGAGGGGATGCTGTCTATACCGTCAATTTCGTCCATAAGCTGTTCATAGGTTATATTGACCAACTAACGCGGGGTGGTACAAAAAACGTACCACAAGAATTTTCGAAATTTCCAAAAAAGTAAAAAATATATATCAATTTTTTTAATGAAAATATTGTCAGAGAACTTTAATTAAACTAATAATAAAATAAACTAATTTATATTTACCTTTTCACTTTTTCAAAACCAAAACAGAAAAACGGACAAGACTTTAGTGGTTTCCGTGACAAAAACTAACCTCAAAATAATAAATCAAGAAAATAAAGCGCGCGACCGCCGAAAATGCGCTCTAAATACATGCAGGAAACAGATCAAGTTATTGGTCGATGAAATGCACCGCCGCGCTGCTAGCAAAGTGCATTTAAATACATGGTACATTTTATAGACCACCGCCCCGTGAAACTCATTTTTCGATGGGCACAGTTTATGTACCGCGGCCCCTGAAAGAGTTAAAGCAACCTTCCTTGAGTTTTAGACATAGTTTGATTTATAAGAAGAATTTGAATAAATGTGTTTATTGAATAATCATCTTAACACAATCTTTTGTTGGATTTAAGAAGAAAGTTTCAGTTTAGAAGAAAATAAAATTAAAAAATTTAAACCCACGCGGGATTTAAATAGTAAACACTCTGTGGAACAAATTAAAATAAGGGGTTATATGTCACTCTAATTAAAACTTACCCTAGGTTGTCAGTTAATTTTTTCAATTGATACTTGATGTCACACAGCTATTTAGATGGATAATAATAAAATAAAGAGTAGATTAATTTTGTATTTATTTAAAAGGTGTTTTTATTTATGAAATCTATTAAAAAAATTTAAATGCAGGTTTTGTTTACATTTTTGTGACTGTCGAAAAGTCAGTTCCAAAATATTAGCTGCGTTCAAATCACAAACAGCGTGTTCGGATTTCTTACCTCTGCTTGTACCTTGGCTTGCACCAACCTCTACTGATGAAAGCTACTGCTTTGAAATGAGTGGGCTTTAAGTAAGGTTTAATTTCAGTTTGTAAATAATATAATATAGTTGTTTTGGGTTTTTTGTTTGGCATATGGCGTTTTTCTGGACAAAATTGGAGGTGTTTTATTGGTTAATGAACAACTTGGGATAATAAATAAGGTAAATTAATCCTTGTAAAAACGGTTACTTAGGAAAATTATAAACGAACTTATTACCAATTGCCAAAACAATCCTTTCTGCGGGCTATAAATTTAAACTACCCCCCCAGAGGTGTTCTAAAAAATCACCAACTTTATAACCTCAAACACAGATAATGAAGCCAAATTTTTGGCGTATTCACCATTTTCCATTTTGGCAGCTGTCAAAAAAAATTAGTTTTAGGGCATTTTGTCCTAAAATATGGCATGTTTTGAGAAAAAAAGCAGTTTTCAGTGGTATTTTGCAATAACAATCCAAAATAATCAATAAATTTATGTCTTTTCTGTATGGCTGAGTTTTTTTTTTGATAATTGGTTTTAAAATTTAGTACCCCTCTATTTTAGACCTTAGTAAATATCACCGTAAGAGTACCTGAGAGTCTTTAGAAATCTCTCGGCAGTCCCATGCAATCGCTGACAATTCAACAAAATTTTGTAACTCTACAAAAATGCAATTAACACAACGAATATATTTTCATAAATAAAAAAGTTATAGGACCAATCCCAAAATGCTGACTTTTCAAAAATCCCCCGTAGCTCGAAGACGGGGTGACAGGAGTTACTGCTTTTTAGTTAAAGACGGCAGGGCTGCGTTCAGAAAGCCCACACCATGGTGTGGGTGCGCGCACTCGGTAGGTCCGCAAGTGTACACACCACCTATAATCTGTCAGTCTTGTCTAATGTCATTTAATTTACAAAAACAAAACTAAGGGATGTTGGAATAAATGATAAAATAG
Source organism: Oxystoma pomonae (assembly GCA_963921995.1). NCBI lineage: Eukaryota > Metazoa > Arthropoda > Insecta > Coleoptera > Brentidae > Oxystoma > Oxystoma pomonae. The sequence continues at coordinate 45,371,846 of OY998171.1, read as the reverse complement.
GCTGTTTGTTTCCGTTTATTTTTGAAAATTGGGTTGTTTGTTGAAGTTGCTTTTATTGTGTCACATTATCTAATAAAACATGAGCCAAAAACATATTTTTTTTGCGCTGCAAGTGGGTAGAAAAATTTAAAAATATAGGTTTTTTGTCCGCTCTTATTTTCGAATGCTAGGTTTTCGGTTGGTTTCGCGGATTGTTTTTTTTTTGTAACCAAAAACAAGCATGGTTCAGGCTAGTTTTTAAAACCGTCCCCACCACTTTTTTATTTCTTAACAGATCATTTAAATAAGCATGGTTCAGGCTACAAGTGAGCAGAAAAATGTTGGATAGTTTTTAAAACCGTCCTCACCACTTTTTTATTTCTTAACGGATCATTTAAATATGAGGTCATTGAAAAGTAACATAAACACCCCAAAATTTTGAAAATGATCAAATATCAGGTAGAACTTTTTGAAACCTGCTATAAAAAATTATATATACTAGACTAATAAGTCATCACAAAAGTCACGTTTTTTTTACTTCCTATACTTATTATGTGTATTGGCTTAAAAACGACTGATTAAAAATTATATATTCTACAGAGTTAGTTAAAAAAAATTGAATAAAATTAAATTTTTAAACAGTGTTGTCATTAAAAATTATCAAAATTTCACCATATCATAATAACCTCATTCAAGCACACCAACCATCGCCCAAGTCGAGACTAGGTTGAAGGTGTGGTTGTGATAAGCTCACTAAAACAGACATAAATATGTGCAATTTTGACCCCTATTGCCGCATGTTAGTGGCCTTGCTAATGACGCTATAAATGCACCAGTAGACACACCACCTTTCCTGAACGACGAAAATGAGGCGCACCGGTCATTTTCATATTCCTGAACGGCGACACACCACGCACCGGTGTGTTTTACACTGGGTGTGGGCATTCTGAACGCAGCCCAGTATTGAAATGCGGTTTTTACCAGAAATCTTGTCTTGAAATTTGAACTTCGCAAAGGGGGGTCGAATTTTCTCTATCTCCTCTAGAAGTACCCGAAAACCATCGAATTTTGGACACCCTGTACAATCAATAGGCAGTTCAAAATAACCAATCTGTGAATTTTTTTGAGAAAAAACTGAAAGATCATGCCTACGTCCGCCATCTTGAAAAAAGTGTCACTTTTAGTGTGTCATATTGGTCCAATAAAAACATTTTTTGTGTTTTCTGTGTAATTCTTGTCAACGAACATTTTTTACAGCTGTCACAATTAAAAAGTTACAACCGATAAAAGGTTACTGAGTTGCGAGGCTCATAACAAATTATATAAAATCGTCGTACGCATTTTATATGGCCGGAAGTGTACTTACTCAAGGGTTTCAATCCACAAGGAAAACCCGTTACACGAGGACATGGCCCCAAGTGCCGAACCCACTTCCTGAGAAAACTGGGCAGTCGAAAAGTTTACATTTTTGAAGAGGCATGGTTTTGCCCTTTTGTTTATGTTATTGTGGAGTTTTTGCGTTTTAAAATTTTGTGGCGGTATTTTCTGCGATTGCGTGCGTTATTATTACAGGATGGCCTAATAAGCACTAGGCTTTGAGAATCTGATGGCAATCTCTGATAATCTCTGGACATGTTTGGTTGCCTTATGACAATCGCTTGGCTATTAACAGTTTTCAACTAGTAGTTACTTCCTCGTGTGTTATTAAATGTTGATGAAATGCTAATTGATGGTATTAACCTACCTTATATTTGGACAAATAATTTAAAGTTTTTAGTGGAGTTAACTTGGGACATACAAGTTTTGGATTGCCCATAGCAATGGTAGCTACAGTACTCCAAATTCCAGATATCCAAAATAAACTTGATGGTTGAAGGTGTGGATTATATTCTTGACTAAAAATAGACTTAATAAATCATCATGCTCAATAAATGCTCTTTTTAATTTATTCTAGATCTTACCCATTTAATTTTGGAGGAGGTAAACTACTCGCAAAGTCCATACATTTATACTGACTCAAACAGATGCCTTTCGAAGTTGAAGTTGTTCCACTGCTTAAAACCACAAAGGAAGTTTCATGAATGTCAATTTTGGCAGGCCTAAAATCTTCTTCTTTTTCATATTCGGTATTTTCCATATCAGACATTTTTTTATAACCACTGGCATTTCCTATTACTATTATCGTAGGATCGCATTTTGCTAACTTAACCCCGGCTTTAATCGGTTCCAACATTTCTTCAACCACAAATACAACTTTGGGCTTTATCATGTTTAAAACGCTATTAATATCCTCTGTGGATAATTTTGTGTCCAACGAGCAAATTAGCGCGTTTATGAAGACAGAAGCAAACCATGGTACGACATTGTTCAGATCATTGTAACAACAAAGCACGATAGGGTCCTTAGATTTTATGCCTAGTTGCTGTAACCCCAGAGCCACTTTAACTGAACGTTGGCGAACCTTTGAAAAAGATTCTTTTTCTCCAGTATCGGCATTAATCTAAAAAATTATTAATTTCGAAAATATTTTACGCTTTAAATATAATTTAATTTCCTGTAGAATCGGATTTTTTTCAAAAGGCATACATTAAAATTGAAAGAGGTTTTGGAACTTAAAAGAACCACGATTTACTTTGAAAAAATTGGGTTCGCACCGTGTGCCTGAATGGGCACTATGAAAATGTCACCAAAATTCGTCTTGTGATAATTTTTAGTAAAGCAGTGAAAGTGGTGGGTTTCGGTCATTTCAATTATTTATTATTTTTTATACTACGTACGTTTCGGCTTAGGCCATCATCAGGTAAAAATAATATGCTAAAAAAATATAATAAAATTTAGTTAATGCATACAACATTGTACATAAGTAGTTAATTATAAGTTTTCATTCTAGTAGTAACATTTGAAAAGGTTTTTGTCAAAATTAGCAAAATTTTTTAAAAAACATAAATTAATATTATAAACGACGAGGACAGTTAAACATGAAGAAAGACAAATTGAGTTTGATCTATAAGGATTATTTGTGACGATATTTTGTTATCAAGCAATTTTTTTAATAAAATAAGAAAACCCTTTTAGCCATAGTATAGAAATTGCCATAAATTTTAGAAATGTTATTAATATCAGTTCTAAAGTTAATAGAATTTTTATCTTTCTGTATATTAATAATTTCAAGTAAATTTCTTTTAAGATAGTCATTTGCCTTTTCAATTATCTGCACATTATTAAAAATCAAAACAGTGATTTTTATCAATAGAGTGTTTACTTAATGCAGTGGCACCTTCGTTTCCATTTCTAACATTATATTGGTGTCTATAGATACGTTTATGTAAATATTGTTGTGTGATGCCTATGTATGTGGAGGGGCAATCCTTACATTTTATCTTGTAAACAAGGTTAGTTTGCTTAGAAATGTTAATTTTTGGTTTTAATTTAGTAAATAAGTTTTTAGTGTCATTGGTAGATTTATGTACTACAGAGATTTTATATTTAGAGAACACTTTTTTAATATTTTCGGAAACACTTTGTGTATAAGTTATAGAAAAAAACTTCTTAGATTTGTTGTTAGCAGATCTGGTGGTACTATTGTAAAATTTTTTAACTTAATTTGTAATTATTTTATTATAAAAAAATTTTGGGTAACCATTTAAATCTAAAATATCCCTGACTTTTTTTAAACTGTTGGGTCAGTTAAGTGGATGTGATAAAATAATAGCATAATCTGCGAGTGATCTAACAACATTTTTCTTATAGGTTAATGGTACGGAGGAGTTATAATTAAGGTATCTTTGAGACCAAATGTCTTTGGTAAACCAGTTAGTAAATCTAGTACCATTTTCGTCATAACTTATAGAAATGTCCAGAAAATTAATGGATCTATTTTGTTCTTTTTCAACAGTAAATTGCAAACGTGGGTGAAAGCTATTAAAAATATTATGTGTATAGTTAATTTGATCTTTTGGGATACATAAGAGGCAGTCATCTATATAACGTTTGTAAAAAAAATGGTTTGAATTTAAGTTTTATTTTTATAGCCCAAACTATAATTGAAAACATGTAGAGTTTAAACATAATTTAATTTCAAAATAGCTACTATTCTCAAATTTTTGGTCGTCATGGAGAAATTGGAAGTTTGGGCTATAAATCAACTTAAATTCAAACCATTTTTTTACAAACGTTATATATGACTACTGCCTCTTATGTATCCTTATAGATCAAATTAACTATACACATAATATTTTTAATAGCTTTCACCCCCGTTTGCAATTTACTGTTGAAAAAGAACAAAATAAATTTATTAATTTTATGGACATTTCTAACTTATGACGAAAATGGTACTATATCTACGAACTGGTTTCCCAAAGACAAGAAAAGTGTTGTTGGATCACTCGCAGATCGTGCTATTGTTTTACCCAAAATCTTTTTATAAGAAAATAATTACAAATCAAGTCAATAAATTTTACAATAGTACGACCAGATCTGCTAACAATAAATCTAAGAAGTTTTTGTCTATACCTTATACACAAAGTGTTTCCGAAAATATTAAAAAAGTGATCTCTAAATATAACATCTCTGTAGCACATAAACCTACCAATGACACTAAAAACTTATTTACTAAATTAAAACCAAAAATTATCATTTCAGAGACACCAATATCATGTTAGAAATGGAAACGAAGGTGCCACTGCATTAAGTAAACACTCTATTGATAAAAATCACTGTTTTGATTTTAATAATGTGCAGATAATTGAAAAGGAAAATGACTATCTTAAAAGAAATTTACTTGAAATTATTAATATACAGAAAGATAAAAATTCTATTAACTTTAGAACTGATATTAATAACCTTTCTAAAATTTATTGCAATATTTTAAAATAATTGGTTGCAATTTCTATACTATCGTCACAAATAATCCTTATAGATCAAACTCAATTTGTCTTTCTTCATGTTTAAATGTCATCGTTGTTTATAATATTAATTTATGTTTTTTTAAAAATTTTGCTAATTTTGACAAAAACTTTTAAATGTTAGTATACTGGAATGAAAACTTATAATTAACTACTTATGTACAATGTTGTATGCATCAACTTAATTTTATTATAATTTTTTAGCAAATCATAAAACTTACGTAGTATAAAAAATAATAAATAATTGAAATGACCGAAACCCACGACTTTCACTGCTTTATTATACCAAACGGTCAGGAATTTATCAATAAAAGATAATTGTTAGGGAATAGGGACCATTCCGTAAGCTCAAAACTCGATACTTTTTTAAGAAAAAAAATACAAAAAATTAAAAAAAAAGAAAGTTGATGAAATTATCCTAAAATATTTAAACTCAATATTTTATTGTAGACGGAAACAAAAATTTACTGAAAATTGATGCTATGGACATAAAAATATCTCCTGAGAACCATAATATAACTAAATATTTTTATTTGGTAAATAAGCTTAAACAATTATCAACTAAGTACTAGAAACCTCAACTTTCAACAATTAACAAAAAATATAACCTTTGTTTGATAGTTTAACTCCAACATATAAGAAACCATTTGCAGCAATTAAATATTTTTTGAAAAAAATTCTACCACAGCAGGGTAAAGATTTCTAGCATACCTCATACCGCATAAATTAATTTGGTATTTTGACTAGTACTTCAAAAGCTCCCGGTGAACCGATTCACCGACCTGCGCCGACCAGGTGCCCAATCCACAATCTAGGTAATCGAAACTGTCCTCCAAGTGATGGACAAGAACATGGATTTTTAATGTTTTTGTTTCTCCTGTGGCAATAAATGAACTTTTTAAAACGCCTATTTGTTAAGTTCCGCAGTATCGGGTCGTTTACTTGAAAAACTGATTTGCACTTTGGAATCCATGGCTTTGAATGACTGAACAAATGGTACGAATACCAATGGACTGATAGTTTTCAAGATTTGTTAAGAAAATAGTAAGTCGGAGTTCTTCAAGAGGTTTCGGCACGCATTGCTTCTAAAAAACTATCAAGACAAAGTTTTTGAAAGCAATGCGTGCCGAAACCTCTTGAACCACTACACGACTCCGACTTGCTATTTTCTCAACAAATCTTGAAAACTATCAGTCCCTTGTTGGTCGTACCATTTGTTCAGTCGTTCAAGGCCATGGATTCCATAGTGCAAATCAGTTTTTCAAGTAAACGACCCGATACTGCGGAACTTAAAAAACAAATAGGCGTTTTAGAAAGTTCATTTATTGCAACAGGAGTAACAGAAACATTAGAAATACATGTTCTTTTCCATCACTTGGCCGATAGTTTGCATTACCCAGATTTTCGATTGGGCACCTGTCGAAGCAGGCCGGTGAATCGGCTCACCGGGAGTTCTTGAAGTAGTAATGTTTCATTTCTGAAAATGGTTTCTTATATGTTGGAGTTAAGCTATCAAATAAAGGTTATATATTTTTTTAATTGTTGAAAGTTGAAGTTTATAGTACCTAGTTTCTAATTGCTAATGCTTATAGTACCAATTAAAAAAGTAGTTATCTCAGTTCTCTAAATTATTTCAAATAAATGTTTATGGTTCTCAGAACATTTCTATGTCTATAGCATCAATTTTCAGTAAATTTTTGTTTTGGTCTACAATAAAATTTAAATATTTTAGAATAACTTCATCAACTTCCGTTTTTTTTTATTTTTTTTTTCGCAGAAAAAATAATATTTTGTGCAAAATTAAAAAAAAGGGATCAGATAGGATTTCATGGAATGCAATTTTGAGCTTCCGGAATGGTCCCTAACAATTATCACAAGACGAATTTTGGTGGCATTTTCATGTGTCCTGCAGCCCATTCAGGTACACCGTGTTTGGGCATTAGTATAAAGTATTGTAGATTGTGTTATGCGAGTTTAAAATTCGGTAAAAAAAACATTATACTTAAACTTACAACTAATTTGTTTTATATAAAAGGTAGTACTACCCCAATTCGCTTGTGATTTTATATTAGCTTTATTGCCGTTTACTTGGTATCTCCTAAATGAATTCCCCACTCACCTGAAAGGTTAAGCTTCCAAAATTATCGGCCCTTTCGAAAAACAATTCTCCTATTCCTTTATTTACCTCTACGAACTTTTTTGGACCTTTTAGTATTTTGGCTGTCATTTTAGACTTTTTAAAACCTACTAATTCTGCATCAGAAATAAATGGAATGCATGGCGAATTATTTATCTTTTTAAACAGCATGAGATTTTAAGATAACTAAAATTTAAAATGCGGGGTTCAGGCATGAAAAAAAAATTGCTGAAAATGTTCTTACTACAATGTTTTTCCGCTACTTTACAGTTTATCAAGATATGCAAAATTTAACCTGCCAAATAAAAGAAAGTTTCACCATTGAACGATGTACCATAAAAATTGCAAGCGTTTTTTTATCCAAACCTTTATTTTTCCAACTCTTTTCAGTATAAAACTTCAAAGAACCCTGCACAAATTAAATTGGAAATGGCTTTCGGCTAAATGTCATAATTTTTTTATATGTTGTAGTCCTCGATCAACAAAGCACAAAAATAAAAAAAACGAGATAGAGAGTAGGATTATTTTCTGAGATTTGGAGCTTTAAAGTTGACGTGTTTTAAGGCTATATTTTTGGACATGGTCCAAGTTTTTTTCCCACAACTTTCTTGATTACCGTCAAAATAAAACAATTCGTTTTTCTATTTGTCCTGAATGAAACACCGTTTCCATCCAAGTAAAAATAATTCTGTAAGGGTTCTTTGGTACCACCAGAAAAGTCACTGATTTGTAAGTTTTAAAAAAGAAAGAAAATGACCGTTTTTAAAAAAGTTACAATTTTTTTTTTCTTTAAAACAAACCGACAGATTTTAATAGTTTTTACATATGTTAATCAAAATAATACTAGTAAGCTAAAAAAAACGTCAAAAAGTGTAAAAATTAAATACGAACGAAGTACTCGCCGTAGTAATATTATTTTAATGTGTTTGTTTATGTTTTTTTAAGTTTTAACCCCAATTTTACGGTACTTCTACAAAAATAAAGCTCCTTTACCCAAGGATGACGTCTATTGGCAATAAAATCGACACATGGAACGGCCGTCTTGAATAGCCCTGAAGAAGCAAATAAATTTTGCGAAACGGTGGCATTTCAAAAAAAGGACGTTTCATTAACAAGATCCCTCAACCTATAAACCTAGACCTTCAAAAAAAAATTGCAAATAGGATCGTTAAACCAATCTACAAGTGCTAAAAAAAACGTTTTTGCTTGAGTGGTACCATTAATTGTAAAAATGGTAGGTACCTTTAATGCTTTTTAATATTTTTGAAATATTGGTGAAATACGAAAAGTGATTTAAAATAAGTTATGGCTAGGTTATACAAACTTTTTCTGGACAAATTCAATTTAAAATGGTAATAGGTATTTGACCAATCAAATTGCTCGTGTTTTATATGCTTTTAGGCTAACTTGTCATGGGGTTACCGGTCATTTTTGCGGTTGTTTATACTGTGTTCCAAATAGAATGCGTAAAATTATCTGGCAGCAAATGACGCCGGTTTGTCAAGCCTACCTTGATTTTTTTTAAAAATCAAAGCCGCTGCATGCCGCCATATTAAACTGATCTTAACTTTTTTCACGCAAATGCATGAGTAAAAACCACTTTTCCGCACTTAAGTAGGAAAAACCCTTTACCATATTCTCCTAGAAAAACAGTAATAGAAATCGCAAAAATCAAAGTCGTTACCGAAAATGAAAATTGTCATTTATTTAAAAACGGTCGTTTTCTTCCTTTTTTAATACTTACAAATCAGTGACTTTTCTGGTGGTACCAGAATCTATATAGAAACATTTTTACGTGGATGGAAAGGGTGTTTCATTCAGGACAAATAGAGAAACAAATTATTTCATTTTGGTGGTAATCAACGAAATTGTGTGAAAAAAACTTGGACCAGGTTCAAAAATATAGCCAAAAACACGGCAACTGCTCCATATCTCAGAAAGTAATCCTGCTCCCTATCTCGTTTTTTTCATTTTTGTGCTTTGCTGATCGAGTACTACAACATATAAAAAATATATTATATTTAGCCGAAAGCCATTTCCAATGTAATTTGTGCAGGGTTCTTTATAAAAACCATTTTTAAATCATTGAAAATCAGGCTCGTTTAATCAAACCGAAAAAATGGTTTACCCCTGTTGCACCATTCACATTTAACGAGCGTTTAACGTTAAACGCCGCGCCGGTTAAATGGTAATTTCTATTTAAAAAGTGACGTTAGGTACACGATACACTTAACAAGGTATCTAGCACGGTATGCTAATAGGCACTTAAAGTAAATATTTAAACGCATCGGTATCGGTATACCTAATCGGGAAAAAAATACAATGTACGAATCCCGGCTAGGTGCATGGATATTTTGTGTTTGTCTTTAACTTTGCAAAAAACTTGACTACAACTGTGAATTGATCCTATAATCAAATCAATCAATAGTAGTAGTAGTAGTAGATGGGCGACCGTAGCCTGGCAATTAGGCCGCGTAATGAACCCTTTTTGCCATACCCCCCGTGCACCCCCGATTGATGCACGTGCCTCTTAGGATGCAAGTTTTCTTTCTCTAAGAGGACTTAATTTTTGCCTGACCCCTCTTTGTCGAGGGATCCCTCCGAAGGGTGGTCCTGCTACATGTTGGACTTGCAGCAGAACTTGGTTGACGGTAGACTTTTCTCCCCCGCCTCTTCCAAGTCACCCTCTGTCGAGAAGTCCAGGTCGTCCTTTTTGGGTCACCGTCTAGTCTCCTCTACCCAGTTTGGTGGGGTCCTCGTCCGTCCACCTTTGAGTCCCTCAAAGTTTTCGGTGCAGTGTCAATCGTGCCGCTTAGGCTGATCACACACAAAATTGCATACTGCATAGCATGCTGCATAAAAAGTTCAACCTTATGGAAATATATCTATGTATATGCAATATGGCGGCTCCAAATTCGTCTCTGATTGGTCGAACTGTTATGCTATGTGTTATGTGAGCCTATGCAAGTTTGTGTGTGATCAGCTTTACTTCTACCTCGTTTGTTGCACAACGTCAACTGCGGATCTGCTGAGAAGTGGGGCCGCCCGTCGTCGTCTCGAGTCATTCGGTGTTGTGTGAAAAAATGTGTACTGCAGGCTAAGACGCTGTTCACTGGTCTACGGCTCACACTGGACCGGATTCCATCTGGGAGGACACGCATGTTTTTGCATATAATTTCATAAATAATTGACTCGAATTCAATCAAATGGTTGCGTAAAGAGTACAGAATTATAATAAATTCTATTTTCTATATTCACAGAGCCTGGCTGTCAACTGTCTGTCTGCCGACTGTCTGACTGTCTGTAGTCTGTCTATCAAATCTTGCGATTCATTTTTGACACACTTCCCGTAAATTGATTTTAAAGAAATTTGGCACAGTAATGTAACTCCGATGACAATACAATATTATGAAAAAATTTTGGTGGTAGAGGGAGGGGGTGAGGGGTGTAAAAGGGGTAAATTCAGAACTTTGTAATGAAAACCGATACAAAAATGCGGTTTTCAAATTTATGATTTGATCTGGTGATAATATAATTTTATGAAAAAATCCGGTGGTAGAGGGTGGGTAAGGGGTGTGAAGGGGGTAAATTCATAACTTTGAAGTCATAACAGATACGAACATTGGTTTCTAAGATTTATGATTTCATCTGGTGACAATTCAATTTTATGACAAAAAATGGGGCTAAATATGCTTAAAAATGTATAACTTTTAATCTTAAACTGCTATGAATATGCAGTTTTTTTTATTAGATTTAAATTTTACTGTGTATTTTCTAATTATAGAAGAGAGCGAAATGACACTGAAAAGTAAAAAATAAAATAAATAAAAAAAATTTTTAGGTGAAACGATTTTATTTCATTCTGCACTAAAAGGTAAAAAATAATTTTATTTCTTGATTGGTTGTTTAATAATATGACATAAAATCCTGGGGCGCTCCAAACTTATAAGCTGTCATAATTATGTGTAAAGTTACTGTTTCAAACAAAAAAAGAACAGAAAAGACAATTCTAGTAGTAGTAGTAACTAGGGGGCGGCCCAAGACCTGGCAAGTAGGCCCAATCGGTCCCTTTTTACCTTACCCCAGCCCAGCCCCCTGATCCACCACCTGTACCGCTTGTACGGTAGTGGGCTCTCCGGGCCATCCTGTTCTCTTCACGAAGTCCAGTACTTTGGCCCACCTGAGAGCTCGAAGGTCCTCTGCATCCAGGTTCGGTTGTCCGACTACCTGATGCCTCATCCTTAGGTATGCATCGCACTACGCAACGAGGTGCCGGGATGTCTCCTCCGCCCTCCCGCAGGCACGGCAGATGGAGTCATTCCCGACCTCGATGCGAGTCAGATGCTTGCTGAGTCGGTTGTGGCCGGTCAGTATCCCTGTCAGTAGTCCAATATCTTTTCGTGCCCCAGAAGCCATTTGAGTCTGGCCGCGTCCGGTCCGTCGACGAATTTTTTGGACTGTCTGCATCCTAATTCGTTCTCCCAGGAGTCCGCCAGTGCATCGTTAGCCCACTTAATAAGTCGACTTTGCAGCTGTCTCCTTGATATACCTAAGAGTGGTTCCGGCCCCACGTATTGAGACAATTCTAAGTTTAAATTTAAGATCGCTTTTAATTTTCATCCCGACTCCCACGGTTTTGTCATATTATTAAATAAACACTCTGTTTATTAATTAAATACAAGTATGTTGGGAATTTGGAACCTTTGGTTGCACTAAAACAAAGTTATGATTGTTTTCCACAAACCAAAACTACACTTTTTGCACTCGACGCCCGTTTCGCTAACAATGATGCAATGCATATGAAAGTATGGAAATCATTAAATCCAGAAATAGTTTAAATAAAGATAGGGGACCCGTCCCGTTTAGTACACTTTATTCCTTGGCACTAAAGGATTGTATATAAGATAGAGCGTAGATTAATTTAGTTCATTGTTTATCGTCTCCTGATGATGCTAACGTTGTTAGCGAAAACAATCATAACTTTGTTTTTTAGGTGTTTTGAATTAAATACAAGATTTAAATTTTTTTTTACCTTTTAGTGCAGAATGAAATAAAATCGTTTTACTTAAAAAGTTTTTTTATTTATTTATTCACGATTGAGTCAAATTGTTTGTTTACGCCCAAATACTTCAAACTTTTTGCTAGTGCGGAGCCACTTAGAACATCTTTGCGTAAAATGAGTTAATTTTAGTTTCAATACACAAATGAATCCATTTTCAATCATATATGAGTTCACATATTCAGGTATATTTTTTTATTGAATTAACGTATCCATTTTTGTATAGAAGATATAGCGATCTGAATGTTATTGGGATAGGGATAATTGCGGGATTTTCTAAAAGGATTGGTATTATTAGGATTCTGTAAATGTACGGTTTATATTAACTAGTTTTTCTTATATAGGTTAAATTTTAGACATCGCAACACAAACAGCATAATTTCTCCATTTTTGGCACATATTTTGAAGACCGGAAATTCATTAAACTATTTAAAACAAAAAATGAACTACGATATAATTTACCTACCATTTAGTAATAAATTCCCAGTGAACAGTCACAGTACATCTTTTTCAACAAAAGTTAGAGTTAAAAATGTGATTTTTATAAAATATTAAATGTCTTTTAAACAACTGATACGATTTTTAAAAGAAAAACAAAGTTTTAAAAGTTAAAAGTAAATTAAAAGCGGTCAAAGTAATTTAAAAAAATATTAGATGTTCCATTTAAAAAATGGCAACAGTGTTATATCTCAAAAACTAAACGAGATATGAAAAGAGTAAATAAATGGTTAGAATCCTTAAAACAATGTCTCTACATAAATGACGAAATTTTTAAAAATAAAGGAGTTGTAGACCCCTGGCCGAAATTCAAATTTTTCAATAATACCCTAGAACTCCTAAACAAGTCAAATTATGGAAATATGGTTTTTTCCATTCAATTTCTAATGTAACTTGAGCCTCACAAGCAAAAATGAGGGCCGTTTTTTTCCTACCTACCCGGGAATAGACTTAACCCTTTCAAATAATCGAATTTGGGACACCCTGTACATAAGTATAACAACATACATTTAGGTGCAAAGACTAAAAAAAATGAGATTAGACTATTTTTTTTTTTTTAATAGTCCAGCAAATAGTAAATTTCTGATTTTATTAGAAGTATTTTGAATTTTTCCTGGCACTTCCTAAAGCTGTGTTGACAAGCGAGCGCAACCTAGTGCAAAAAGACAAAAGTGGCCCTGTAAAGACAAAGGTTTAATCTAACTTCTGTAAAAAAATTGAGACGTGACATCAAGATATATTTTTTATATTCTTCTTCAAAGTTTGTCATCTTTTTAAAAAAGTAATTTTTCTATTCAATTGACAAGCACGCTGTACTGTCATTAGCCAATGAAATTTGAAATAATATATTGTATTGTAAAGAGTAATCTTTGTACTTAAACTTATGATGTTTGGTTACAAAAAAAAACGTCAAACTGCAAAAACAGTCAAGTTTGACAAGCTGTAGCAGCTCTATGAGTAAAAATTATGAGGTAACTCTTACAGTCATGGATGACTAGATATGTTATCTGTAGAATGTGTGTACTTTCCAGGTATTTTAACGCATATCAAAAATTCGCCTATGTCCTCTCAGATTACATAGGACAGACCAGTGTGCGGCGGCCCCACCAAGACCTTCTAACAAAAAATCAAAAAGGTCTTCGGTAGAAAAACGAAAATTCAAACTTGGATGAGTATCCCACAAGGAACACACAGGACCAAAGCGAAAAGAGAAAAGATCAAATGATGTTTTGCCCTGGGCAACCAGCGTGGGCTCATTAGCGGTTCCACTGGTCACCCTCCCCAAACATCATTCAACAGCATCTTTGATTTCCAACTTTGAATCACTCACAAATAGGCATCGTTCCGCACTGGAACTTATCTGAGTCATCTGATACGGGTTCGTCCTGGCGTGTTAATCTTTCCAATAGGGTTACGCTCCTAAGGCGATTAAAACAAAAACGAAGTTAAAAAACCTCCGAATCAGTTACTTCAATCGAAAAGAGTCTAAAAACAAAATATCAAAAAGATCTTGGGTAGAAAAAACGACAATTCAAACTTGGATGAGTATCCCACAAGGAACACACAAAGGACCAAAGCGAAAAGATCAAATGATGTTTCGCTCTGGGCAACTAACGTGGGCTCATCAGTGGTTCCACTGGTTACCCTCCCCAAACATCATTCAACACCATCATACACTTTGATTTCCAACTTTGAATCAGTCAGAAATACGCATCATTCCGCACTGGCACTTATCTAAGTCACCTGATACGGGTTCATCCTGGCATGTTAATCTTTTCAAAAGGGTTACGCTCCTAAGGCGATTAAAACAAAAAGAAGTTTAAAAACCTCCGAATCAGTTACTTCAACCGAAAAGAATTTAAAATACAAAAGATCAAAAAGATCTTGGATGGTAGAAACGAAAATTCGAATTTGAATGATTATCCCTCAAGGAACACACAAAGGACCAAAGCGAAAACATCATTCAACACCATCATACACTTTGATTTCCAACTTTGTATCAATCAGAAATACGCATCATTCCGCACTGGCACTTATCTAAGTCACCTGATACGGGTTCGTCCTGGCGTGTTAATCTTTTCAATAAGGTTACGCTACTGAGGCGATTAAAACAAAAAGAAGTTTAAAAACCTCCGAATCAGTTACTTCAACCGAAAAGAATTTAAAAAACAAAAGATCAAAAAGATCTTGGATGGAAGAAACGAAAATTCGAACTTGAATGATTATCCCTCAAGGAACACACCAAGGACCAAAGCGAAAAGAGAAAAGATCAAATGATGTTTCGCCCTGGGCAACCAACGTGGGCTCATCAGTGGTTCCACTGGTCACCCTCCCCAGACATCATTCAACAACATCATACTCTTTGATTTCCAACTTTGAATCACTCACAAATAGGCATCATTCCGCACTGGCACTTATCTAAGTCACCTGATACGGGTTCACCCTGGCGTGTTAATCTTTCCAGTAGTGTTACGCTGCTAAGGCGATTAAAACAAAAATAAGTTAAAAAACCTTCGAATCAGTTACTTTAACCGAAAAGAATTTAAAAAACAAAATATCAAAAAGATCTTGGATGGAAGAAACGAAAATTCGAATTTGAATGATTATTCCTCAAGGAACACACAAAGGACCAAAGCGAAAAGAGAAAAGATCAAATGATGTTTCGCCCTGAGCAACTAACGTAGGCTCATCAGTGGTTCAACTGGTTACCCCGCCCAAGCATCATTCATCACCACCAAACACTTTGATTTCCAACTTTGAATCAATCAGAAATACGCATCATTCCGCACTGGCACTTACCTAAGTCACCTGATACGGGTTAGTCCTGGCGTGTTAATCTTTTCAATAGGGTTACGCTCCTAAGGCGATTAAAACAAAAATAAGAAAAGAATTTAAAAAAACAAAAGATCAAAAAGATTTTGGATGGAAGAAACGAAAATTCGAATTTGAATGATTTTCCCTCAAGGAACACACAAAGGACCAAAGCGAAAAGAGAAAAGATCAAATGATGTTTCGCCCTGGGAAACCAGCGTGGGCTCATCAGTGGTTCCACTGGTCACCCTCCCCAAACATCATTCAACACCATCATACACTTTGATTTCCAACTTTGAATCAATCAGAAATACGTATCATTCCGCACTGGCACTTATCTAAGTCACCTGATACGGGTTCGTCCTGGCGTGTTAATCTTTTCAATAGGGTTACGCTACTAAGGCGATTAAAACAAAAAGAAGTTTAAAAACCTCCGAATCAGTTACTTTAACCGAAAAGAATTTAAAAAACAAAAGATCAAAAAGATCTTGGATGGAAGAAACGATCACTCACAAATAGGCATCATTCCGCACTGGCACTTATCTAAGTCACCTGATACGGGTTCACCCTGGCGTGTTAATCTTTCCAATAGTGTTACGCTGCTGAGGCGATTAAAACCAAAAAGAAGTTAAAAAACCTTCGAATCAGTTACTCCAACCGAAAAGAGTCTAAAAACAAAAGATCAAAAAGATCTTGGGTGGAAAAAACGAAAATTCAAATTTGGATGAGTTTCCCACAAGGAACACACAAAGGATCAAAGAGAAAAGATCAAATGATATTTCGCCGTGGGCAACCATCGTGAGATTTCAGAAATCAAAGTGTATGATGGTGTTGAATGATGTTTGGGGAGGATAACCGGGGAACCACTGATGAGCCCCCGCTGGTTGCCCATGGCGAAATATCATTTGACCTTTTCTCTCTTCGCTTTGGTCCTTTGTGTGTTACTTGTGGGATACTTATCCAAGTTTGAATTTTCGTTTTTTCCATCTTTGTTTTTAGATTCTTTTCGGTTGAAGTAACTGATTCTGAGGTTTTTTAACTTCTTTTTGTAAAGCTCTTCTCTTGTCAATATTTTTCATAATTAGTAAACCTCTTTAAAATCGAAAATATAACAACCAGAGGAGCTAAAACGCTGCGTGCAGTGCACGGTCTCTTCAATAGAATGGTTTTGACGCCGACATTTTCTTTTGACCGTAAAATTAAAGTTAACCTAACCGATCGTTTGTTTACAAACGATAAGAAAAAACGGATTTTGCCAATTCCAATATTGATTTTGAATGAATTTGACTAACTATAATTTAAAAAAAAAAACGGGTTTTATAAATGTTGAGTTTGATTTGGAATTTATTTTAAGCGCAATGATTCGATTAAAAGCACGTTGTATAGATTGCGAGTTGATATTTAATGGATTTGATGAAGTAACGTTCGGATAAAAAATTGGTTTAACGAATTTCCTGGTTTAATAAACCGTAGGTGTTCTTTTTTTTTCTTTAAACATGTCTCTCCTAAAAAAACTTCCGTTGGTTTAAATAACGAGCGCAGCGAATTATATACTAACCCCCAATATATTTTTTTATTACGTATATCAAAAAATCAAAAAAATGGAGAAAATATATCAAAAACTATAAAACAAAAGCATTTACTTCGATACCGGCTACTTCGTTTTCAAATTTTATAACATTCTGTTGGCCATGTAGTTTTTTGACATTTGTGGGCAAAAAAATTATAAAAATATTTTTTTTTTCATCCCCGAACAACAAAATAGTAGTTTTCACAACTAGTGGCTAAAATAGTGTTTTTTTTACAAGCGTTGGTTTAAATAACGAGCGCAGCGAGGTATTTAAAAACGCGAGTAAAAAAAAGCACAGTTTAGCCGCGAGTTGTGAACACTGTTTTGTTTAATACCTTTATCAGAAAATTTGAAATGAAAAAGGTTTCAGCTTTTTTGGACAATTATTTCTATGTAAACTTTTACATCAAATGCCGACGTTTCGAGATTTACAAGAGTAAAAATGGTTTTTAGGAACTAATAACATTATAAAATTAACAAAAACGTACGTTTTGTCACAGCAAGGTGTCTACAGAGAGTCTGATGTAAGGGTTGTTAAAATTGGTTAGCGCCGAATAAATACAGTTAAAATGCTGCTGTAAATGTTCTGGAAAGACACCTTCCCTGCGACAGCTGATTAAAAATTTTCTTTGATTTCTTAATGTGGCAAGTTTTTCTGAAGAGCGAGACCATCCTTTTAAGAAAACTACCATTTCCGGTCCATATTGGTCTTAAACTTCTTCGAGAAATCCTATTGTCGTTTCGTTCGTCCACTGGATTAAGTTGAAATGAAAAATGTTTCAGCTTTTTTGGACAATTATTTCTATTTAAACTTTTACATCAAGTGCCGACGTTTCGATCCTAATTCGGGTCATCTTCAGGGCAAGACGCTTCGAGATTTACAAGAGTAAAAATGGTTGTTATTTCATTTACCAGCCGCCTTGATTTATAATGTAAAGATGGTGTGTTGCGGGAATTGCTCTTCGTTCGAGATTTTTAAAAGTATTTTCCTGTATTTCTTGAAAAGTTGAAATGAAAAGCTGAAACTTAACAGTTGTTTCCATAGCGATGTACCTTTTCACTCGGTGACGTTCATTGTTACGCCATTTTAATCTTTGACAGTTTGATATTTTGACGATGTTTGTAAATGATTTTTTCGTAAATACTTAGTGAAAACTGACGGAATTGACATAATTTTTAGGCAAGAATAATTAGATTTTTTTTGATATTACTATTTTACGCTATTTCTCTTTCATTTTGGGTAAAAAACGGACCGTTACCTTTTTTTGCACCCGTGATAAAAAGAAAGTTTTTTTGCATCGGTAACCAAAAAAGCTATGCTTTAGTTATCTGCCGACAGTTACTAAAATCATGTTTTTGATGAAGGTATAAAAAAAATGTTTTGCATCTGTAACCAAAAAAGTCATAATTTTGTTATTTGCGGACAGTCAGTTTTTGATAAAGGTATAAAAAATTGGTGCTAGAAAGCACGGATAGTTCACCATACAATCAATTATTTTATGTTGAAAGGAAATAAAAATATTTTGAAAACTGTAGCTTTTTTGGGTAATATTTACTAAAACCAAAATCAGAAAACCGCATATCAATAGCTGCTCTACTTCTAAAGATTTTTTTTTATATATTTTAACGTTTTTTCAAATAACTCGGAAACTAAAGCTCCTACGAATTTGGACTTTATAACAAAATTTGTAGTCCATATACATGGAAACTTAAATGTGACAACCGTATATCGCTACTTGCTTTTGTTCCAAAGTTACAATTTTTTTATATATATTTTATCCCCCTTTTCCCCCCTTCAATCCCCCACCACACTACCCAAAAGTTAAGCAGTTCATGGTCAGCCCATAGAAGATTTTTGTACCAAATTTCGTTAAAGTCAATTAAGGCGTTTTTTGAGTGTGTATACAGACAGACTAACAGACAATTTTTTTTTTCGTCGATTAAGGTGTTTTGGAACATTAGTAACTCATTTTTGGTAAAATAGTAAATAAAAAGAAAAGTCAAAATTTCACGATTTTCATAGTCCCCCATGCCATAATGTGGTGTGGTGGACTAAAAAATAGTAGTTTTTACTAGTGGCCAAAATACTGTGTTTTACAAGCGTTCGTTTGAATGTCAAGCAGCGAGTTATTTAAAAACGCGAATAAGAAGCAGCATGGCTTAGTCGCAAGTTGTAAACACTAAAAAAAAGGTCAGTCAAGCCACACCCCCCCTCCCCCGAATGATATTCGCGTTTTTATATGCTTATAATTTCGAACCAGTTTCGAACTAATTTTGAACCACTTTTAAAAATTTGGAACCACTCTCCTTTATGTTTTTTTTTTATATTCAAAATGGGAGGTGCAGCCGGACGTCAAGCTACACCCCCCTCATTTAAAGCGTACAGAAAAATTAAAAGCAACTATCCTAATATCACCAAAAAGGATTTCGAAAAATCCACTAGTAACCCTGTTTTTGGGGGAGCATTAAAATCGTGACATTGTGACTTTTCTTAATTTCATCAAAAATGAGTTGCTAAGGTTCCAAAACACCTTAATCGACGAAAAAAAAGTTGTCTATCAGTTTTTTGTCTCTCTGTATATACGATAACTCACGAACGCCTTAATCGATTTTAACGAAATTTGGTACAAAAATCCTCTATCGGCTGACCATGAACTGATTAACTTTTGGGTAGGGTAGTGGGGGGTTGAAGGGGGGAAAAGAGGGATATTTTACTTTTGTTGTAGCTTTGGAACAAAAGCAAGTAGCGATATACGGTTTTCAGATTTAAGTTTCCATGAATATGGACTACAAATTTTGTTTAAATTCATGGGAGCGTTAGTTTCCGAGTTATTTAAAAAAAATCATAACTTTAGAAGTAAAGCAGCTATTGATATGCGCTTAATTCTTAGGTAATAATAATTCTAGATTCTCCTAATATTATCATTTTGCGCTATTTTTCTTTAAATTGAGGTAAAAAATGGATGAGATTTTTTTTTGCACCCGTGATCAAAAAGTGGACAGTTACTAAAATCGTATATTTGATGAAGGTATAAAGAAAAGTTTTTCGATAGTTATAAAAAGGCAAAGAATGATTAAGTTCCAGCAACATTTAGCGCACAAATCACAATTTTTTTTTGTTTCAACATACGACAAGTGAATCGTATTAAAAACGTACTCAGTTCCACGTGAAAACGTAGTATTTTAATAAATCATTTTGCGCTATTTTTCTTTAAATTTAGGTAACAAATGGATGAGATTTTTTTTGCACCCGTGATCAAAAAGTGAAGAGTTACTAAAATCGTATACTCGTCATGCAGACACTGGTATAAAGAAAGGTTTTTCGGTAATCAAACTGTAGTTATTAAAATCGTGTTTTGGATGAAGATATAAAAAAGGCAAAGCATGATTAAGTTGACGAGCAACATTTAGCGCACAAATCACAATTTTTTTTAGTTTCATGAAAACGTACTCAGTTCCACGTGAAAACGTAGCATAACGTCAAACGCGATATTTTCGACTTATTTTTACATAACAAAGTTTTAAATAAATAAAAAATAGTTTATTATCTAAAGCTTTAAGTCTGTGTGTGTCAAAACAAATCCAATTAAAATAAATATCACTTAGTGATATGATAATAATATCTAATGGAAAAAGGTTTTAAGTATGTCTCTGATTTTCTTTATAAATGTATCAGGCTTAATAAGCAAT
The DNA here is from genome assembly GCA_963921995.1 of Oxystoma pomonae. NCBI lineage: Eukaryota > Metazoa > Arthropoda > Insecta > Coleoptera > Brentidae > Oxystoma > Oxystoma pomonae. Next base: position 45,351,198 of record OY998171.1, on the reverse strand, counting down.
TTGTTGGACACGTAGCATAATTGAGAAACATTTATACAGGCTGGATTCTTTAAATGGAACGGTGAAGAGTTTCTAAAAAAAACAAATCTAATGATTTCACAGCCACACAAAAAAAAAAGTGTCGTGATCTGGGGATGCGACATATGCTTTCCTATGGATTTTAACACGCTGAATCCGATGTCAGAATTCGTCCTCCAAGTCCGCATTTCAACCTAACCTCAAAAAACGTACAAAAATTAGTATTTCCTGTTCTGGGGATGAGGCATGTCGATTATTATGTTTTTCGATGCTCTGAATGTAAATAAGCTGTCAGAATTGATCGCACACGTTGTTCTTTGACTCTAACCTCGATAAAACACAATGAAATGATAGTAAATTGTGGTATTCTGCCTTGAAGGCTGATTTTTTTTTTGAAAGCCTATATCAGTGGTGTCTCATTCTTTTTCCGTTATCATTTGTAAAGCTTACGTGATAACTAGAGTCTCAAACTTTTTCATATTTCATTGTTACTTCGAGGAGTTGGATTTTTTTAGTTGATTCTTTGGCACAATAAGTACACGTGGTTACAGTGTTTCCATTCTGAAGCTGTCAATGTTCTTAGCGTTGCAGTTTAATACCTGAAGCTCACAATTTATTTTTTCATTGTTATGTTTTGATGAAATTTCGGTGGACTTCATGTCAAAACAATTGATTGAATGTCTTCAGTCGGATTGCTTTCCACTATATCGTGTCCTTTTCTCTTCGAAGGATCGATTCAAAGGGTTGCATGATGACGACATCGGCGAGCCCGCTTTCCCAACCGGACCCGATGCCGATCCTGGGGTTCCGAATCCTTGCATCGTAAAACTCTTTCTGTGCCTGCCATGACGGCATGAACGCCGTTTACCCAGCGACTTAGCCGGTATGGATCCGTTGCCCACCGCCACCACGTGGAGGTGCCCTGGTTACAGGCACAAGCGGAAAAAGATAAAATGGTCAGCGATATCATTATGTTCACCCATTCTTCTAGAAATCCTATATTAGAGAGAATAAAACAGTAAATTTCATGTTCATTATGTTGTAAAGACATTGCTTATCGTGTTAAAATTTACCTTTTTACAGAATAGTAAAATCTGCGATGGAAGATAAGGGTTATATTGGGCCAGGTTAGGTTAGGTTAGATTAGGTGAGTTAAGGTTAGGTTAGCCGACTTAAAGTAAGTTTACGTCAACTGTAAGAAGGAGATTCCGCTGATATAGGCTTTCAAAAAAAAAACTAGCTTTCAAGGCAGTATATCACAGTTTACTATCATGTCATTGCGTTTTTTCGAGGTTAGAGTCAAAAGAACAACGTGTGCGATCGATTCTGAGAGATTATTTACATTCAATGCATCGAAAAACATAAGAATCGACATGCTTTATCCCCAGAACAGGAAATACTAATTTTTTTACGTTTTTTTGAGGTTAGGTTGAAACGCGGACCTGGAGGAGAAATTCTGACATCGGATTCGTCGCATTCCCAGATCACGACACTTTTTTTTGTGTAGCTGTGTTTTTTACGGACTTTCCGCCCATGATAAAAAAAAATTTGGGGCCCCAACTGGAGGCGCAAGGCCCACCAACTATTTTTTTCTAAATGAGAAGGTACCACTTGTAGAACCTTTTGAAAGAAATTTAACTAGTTCACTAGTTTTTTTTTGACATCTGTCAACCAATATGTCAAAAATTAAAAAAAAAAAACACATTTTTTGTCAATTGTTTTAACTTCAAAATAAACTACAAATTTCTTGATTTACTAAGCGTAATAATGAAAATACCACACAAGAACATTATTGGCGGCCATTTGGGGTCCTCACTGAAGACCCAGGACCTATTAACATTTTTGAATGAAGAGGTACCGCACACCAAGAAATTCGATTGAATAAATTTTTTTGTTTATCTGTCAATGTGTTAAAAATTTTACGCAAATAATATCATTGTGTGGTAGTTTCTTTATTCCACTTAGTAGATAAAGAGATATGTAGTTTATTTTGAAGCTAAAACAAGTGACAAAAAATAGGTTTTTTAAAATTTTTGACACGTTAGTAATTTGATTTAAAAAAAAACTCATACATGCATTTTTTCCTATGCCACAAAATTTAGCTTTCCATTAGTGTATACTATTATAAGGCACCAACAGCTTAGTATGCCTGACAGCTTAAAATTCAGTGTGACATCCTTAAAAATAATCAAATTATCACTCGAGTTATAGAAGACGCGGCCACCCATTTTGGAGTTGATAAAATGACGATAATGCGATGAAAAAAGCGCTGAATTGAAAATAATTCTACGGATAGGAAAGTTGGATCAGGACGACCAAAAGTAAGTTCTGAAGTGCAAGATGAGAGACTTATTGACCATCTCATAAAAAATCCTTTTTCAACGTCGGTCGAAGCAGCTAATGTAACATTATTTCCGGGTTCTTTAGCAACAGTAAATAGAACAGTAACGAAATCAGAAGTCTCTTGTCGAGTTGCTGCAAAGAAGCCTTTTCTAGCAGAAGAACAAAAACAGGCCAGTGATTTTTGCACTGAACAACGTTCTCGTGATAATGACTTCTGGGAGAGGGTGGTTTTCACTGACGAAAAAATTTTTCAATCGTCTTCAAGCAGCAGGAGAATTTTAGTTTATCGTCCACCAAATTCTAGATTTGAACCCGAATATACAAACCAAATTAAAAAAGCTGAACATTTTTTTGTAAACATGTGGGGCTGGTTTAGTGCTAGAGGTTTGGGTTTTTTTTGGAGAATCGAAGGAAGATTCAATAGTGAACGATATATTGAAATCCTTGAAAACGTTATGCTGCCATCTGTACAGGCTTTTATCAGCAAGAAAACTGTCCAGTACACACGGCTAATGTTGTTCGCCAATGGTTTCAGAATAATAATATAGAAACACTTTCTTGGCCAGCCAACAGCCCTGACCTTAACCCAATGGAAAATATATGGTGTCGAATCGTTAAAATAATATACCAAAGGAATTGGAGACCACGAAATGCTAAAGAGTTAAGCGATGCTATTTATCGCACATTGGATCAGCTCTCAGAAGACCATCAGTATTTTCAAAATTTAACCTTTTCAATGCCCAGACGTTTGCAGCTTGTAATAGAGAAAAATTGTGAACCTATTAAATACTAAATTATTTATTTTTGTTTTTTTTTAAGTTAAAATAATTAGTATTAAGTTTACCATCGTCGAATTTTTTTCATCGTATTATTGTTATTTTATCAATCAATCAATATCCAAAATGGGTTACCGCCATCGACGTACTACATGGAAACACAAACAAAAATAACTTTGCCGCGGTTGATCCGCCCCCTTAATGACTGGCGCACGATTAGCATCCAAAAATATCTTTTGTAGACCATCTAAGTATGTGAAATTTTAATTCTCTGTCCATTTTGGTTCTGTACAACCTATCTTATGTTTCAGCTTAAATTCGCTAAACAGCACCCCAAAACCCTACGCTACAAACCAAAGTAATAGTACGGTAACCTACAGCAACGTACAAAGGGCGTCATCCAAGCAACCTCAGACGCTGATTTACAGCAATTTGGTGCATCCGCCTCCAGAACGAGCGGTCTATAGTAACATTTCGACGGGCGTCGGCGGAAGGTATCCTAATGGAGGTAAGATGTACTAGAATATTTCACATGTAGAAACTAAAGGACCAATCGTCAGTTTTTTAAACTTTTTACGACTTCGTTAATTTTTATGCGATAAGGGTTAGAGAAGAATAGAAATTTGGAAATTACACTACTTTCCAAAAATATTCGCCTGCTGCGCTTTTTCCTATTTTTTTTTTAAAATTTTAAACACTATTTTTAACAAATTTTTACCTTCGCCGTCATTTTATCATCAAAGTTTTAATGGTGCTGTGTGTGTATATTTCTGGTTCAAAACTTTTACAGTTTTTTTTTATTTTTGATCTTCACACACTGGGCAAAATTCACATATCCCCGTGCACCTTCTGTGGCGGCCTTAGGGGTGGAGTTGCTCCCCTTTGCTCCTTACCTAACCCACCTTTTTTTGTTATATCTATTTAAAAAAAAAAACGTAAAGGGGATCCCAATTTTTGAATTTAATTTTGAAAAAAATATCATGTAAAAATGGGCACTCTTTTCGATCACATTTTTTCATTTATTTTATTTTTATCATATTATATTTGAAATATAGCAATTATTAGTCAGGGATAAATAGGTTTTACGGGGGAAATTTTGTCATGACTAAACAAGACATACACCAAAACTTTGAGAAAATTCAAATAACGAGAGCGTTGCTACACCCCAAAAAGTGGGAAGGGAAGAGGAAATCACAAAAAAAAATCGCTTTGAGATTACGAAACCTGTACTAATAGACCATTTAATATCACCTTGCCTGTGAACAGCCTCAAAAGTGCTGCAGTTAAAAAGTGAAGTTAGGGCGACAAAATATTTTTTAAATCTTAACGGTTTGACCTACAATGATGAAATTTGGTACACATTTTGGCTTTCTGGCCAGATTAAATAATGTAATTTAAAAAATAACATTTAATGCATCTAAGGGCCGGTAGAGGGCAAAATGTGTTTTTAGATTTTTCCCTGTACCTCCTGAACGACCTATCCTGCACACTTGAAACTATGTTTTAGTCTGTAAGCGAAGGGCCCTGAACAGACGCCATTTTTTTTTGACAATTTAGAAAAAAAAATCTATTTACGTAAACTTAACTTAAGGGCATCGAAAATTTATATAAATCGGTTACTTATAGACCACTCAATATTTCTCCACCTATGAATAGCCTCAAACATGTTGCAGTGGCCCTTATCCACAATTTTGAGGTACAGGATTGTCCATTTCGTATTCAGGACGAAAAAATGCACATATTATCAAAAAATGGCGAGGATTACCTATCCATCATAATCATCATCAAGGGCCGCAAAATGTGTAACGAAAATAACTTTGAAAAACAAATAAGAAAATTCAAAATTGCGGTCGGCTGGCTTTGTTTGGGCCGCCAGGTCATAGGCGAAAAATCTACTGCGCATGCAGGACATAGGCGAAAAATCTATTGCGCATGCACTAACAAAGCCATGCCAGACCTTACGATAATTTGATGACAAGGTATTAATATGAGTATGGAAGGGGCATGTGTAAGTCCGTGGGATTTTTAATGAAGAAGTTTTGTGACTATGTGGGAATGATGGCTCTTTAGTCACACAATCAAGTGTTACCGGGTGTTTTGTTCGCATCCGTATAAAAGAGGTTGATATGACGTCATCTTTCAAGATGGCTGCCAAAAATCATAAAAACTACAACTTTTGCAACCCGGCCATGATTATACTCGATTCCATATAATTCGAGGTCGAGGATTTCAAAAAATTTACTTTTAAGGTCATCCGACATTAAATGACCGTGAAAATCGCAAAAAACAATATTTTTGCCATTTTCTCTTCAAAAAATCTTAATAATTTCACGTTTTGTCAGACCAACTTCAAACGTACCTCAAACTATTAGGCATATATGCCAAATTCGATCCTTTGCCTTAGAGTTTGATGCAGTTTGAAGCTTCATGACCTTGAAAAATACCTTAGTAAAATTAACAAATTGCAAAAATAACCTACTAAAGGGCGCTATTCGTCAACTATTGTTAAAAAAAAAAATTTGTTCAGCTATGACATGTTTTAGTAAGGCGGCTGATATATCAAAATGGCGACCTATAACCATATTTTATTTTATCCAATTTCGTAAAAAGTAAAAATGACAAGGTGGCCATCAACTCTTGTTGACTTATCTCCGCTTACTACGAAAAAAAAGTTTAGTTGATGCATAACCTCGATTGACCTTGAAAATACCATGTAAAATTGAGAAACCCGCTTTTTGTAGTGTTTTTTCCAATTTACCACTACGCAAGAACTTTAAGTGCCGGAGATGAAACTAACATCCTAGCCATAAAAAAACACTTCGTTTTAAACCTCCCTACCATTTTTTTTGATCTGGCTTTCCAGATGTTGGTGTAACAAAACGTTAAATTATGGACATTTTTTTAAAGAGAAAATGGCAAAAATCGTGTTTTTTTGCGATTTTCAAGGTCATTTGCAGTCGGATGACCTTAAAAGTGTTGGAATTCTCGTCCTCGAGTTATATGAAATCGAGTATAATCACGCACCGGTTGCAAAAATTGTATTTTTTATAATTTTTCGATCGCCATTTTGGAAAATGGCATCTAAAACATCTGGTCCAGAATATGGTAATGTATATCTAACTTCTGCTAACTCTTTTATAGGTAATTTAAATGACTTTGTTGGCTAGACAAGTGAGTAGAACATAAAATTCACAGTTTCGAAACTAAAAACAACAGGCATATAGGTCATTTTTACCGGGGTATAGCATAAACATCTGGGACGCCAGATGAAAAAAATGTTAGAGAGGTCTAAAATTAGGTGTCTGTTTGTGGCCAATATGTTAATTTGATATCTAACTTCTGCTAACTCTTTTATAGGTAATTTAAATGACTTTGTTGGCTAGACAAGTGAGTAGAACATAAAATTCACAGTTTCGAAACTAAAAACAACAGGCATATAGGTCATTTTTACCGGGGTATAGCATAAACATCTGGGACGCCAGATGAAAAAAATGTTAGAGAGGTCTAAAATTAAGTGTCTGTTTGTGACCAATATGTTAATTTGATCTGCGACACAGGTTTTTGCGTAGTTGCAAATTGTAAAAAAAACACTACAAAAGGTCAATCAAGGTCATGCAACAACTATTTTTTTTTCATATTAAGCAGAGATAATTCAACCAGAATTGATGGCCACCTTGTTATTTTTACTTTTCTACGTAATCGGATGATATGAATTGTGGTTATAGGTCTCTATTTTGAGATATCAACCGCCATATTGAAACGCGTCATAGCTGAACAAAATTTTTTTAACAAAATTGTTGAACTTGACCTTCTTATCTTTGTTACCCAACTTGGTTCTTTTGGCTTTAATAATTAATTAATTTTGCTGGGGTATTTTTCAAGGTCATAAAGCTTTAAAGTGCATTAAACTCTAAGGACCCAATTTGGCATACATGCCTAATAGTATGAGGTACATTTGAAGTTGGTCTGACAAAACGTCTAATTATTAAGATTTTTTTAATAGAAAATTGCAAAAATCTTGTTTTTGCGAATCCTCGCCCTCGAATTATATCGAATCGAGTATAATCATTCCCCGGTTGCGAAAGTTGGAGTTTTTATGATTTTTGGCCGCCATCTTGAAAGATGACGTCATATCAACCTCTTCTACACGGATGCGAACAAAACACCCGATAAAACTTGATTGTGTGACTAAAGAGCCATCATTCCCACCACAAAACTCCTCCATAAATAATTCCACGGGATAGAAATTATCGACATACAGGGTGTTTTAAATTCGATGCTCACCATGAGAATCTCCTAAACGGTAGGAAATACGAAATGGTTTAAATTAGGGCAAAGTTGCGCAATTTGATGCTTACCTTGATACCCAAAACTAAAAATAAAGTTTACAAAATCCGAGTAGTTCCGGAGATAGACGAAAAAAACCGAACTTTTCAATTTTAGTTTTTATTTTTTTCCGCCTTTATTATTAGAGTTGTCAAAAAATGCTTAAAACTTTCTACAGTCACTTTTTTAAGATCTACCAGACGAGCTGTTCATTTTTAAGATTTGACATTTCAGTTTGACAGGAGCGCTGTCAAGTTCATTTTTTCTTATGGACACATCCTTTTTTTTCTGGCCGTTTTGTTTCGGAAGCAAAGCAAATATCATTTTGAAACATTATTTTAACAGGGAGCTTGTTGTTTCGGGCTTAATGACCATCATCAGTTTAAAAAATTCCGTTATACAAGACAACTTAAAAAGCGCTTGTAGTAGTGTACAAAACTATAGTCATCTACAAAATTTTGGGATGGTGTCTGTCTGTCTGGGATACGATTACTCAAAAACCGCTAAACCGATTTTTATCAAATTTGGCAAAAAAATTCTTTGTCACCAGATGCGTTGATTAGTTTTTGATCAAAAAATTTTAGCTCACGAACCGTAGCAGCTAGCGACACGCGGTGTTCACATTTAGGTAGATAATTAAATTACATTTTAAATCAAAAAAATATGAAAAATTTTGAAAAAAAATTGGAATTTTTTAAAATCTTTTTATACGGGAATTTTTTAGAAGACATTTAAAACAAAAAAAAAATGAATAATATAGACAATTTTTTTTTAACTGGAAAAATTTCAAAAAAATTTTGACATTTTTTTAAATTTTTTTAAAAGGATTTATGCATGGCTATACGTGCCTGCTGGCGCCATTTTTAAAACTAGTACAAGCGCTTTTTAAGTTGTCTTGTATAACGGGATTTTTTAAACTGATGATTGTCACTAAGCTCGAAACAACAAGCTCCCTGTTAAAATAATCTTTGAAAATGATATTTGCCTTAGTTCCGAAACAAAACGACGAGAAAAAAGGATGTGTCCTTATGAAAAAATGAACTTGACAGCGCTCCTGTCAAACTGAAATGTCAAATCTTAAAAATGAATAGCTCGTCTGTTAGATCTTAAAAAAGTGCCTGTAAAAAGTTTTAAGCATTTTTTGACAACTCCAATAATAAAGGCGGAAAAAAATATTAACTAAAATTGAAAATTTCGGTTTTTTTCGTCTATCTCCGGAACTACTCGGATTTTGTTAAATTTTATTTTTAGTTTTGGGTAAAGCATCAAATTGCGCAACTTTGCCCTAATTTAAATCTTTTCGTATCTCCTACCATTTAGGAGATCCCCATGGTGAGCATCGAATTAGAAACACCCTGTATGCCCCTACACTAGAGTGACAGTGACTACGACATCATCTGTCCCAAGCTTTGATTTTATTTAATTGAAAACAATGAATCGAACTGGATGAAAAACTTTTTATTGCCTTCAAAATGGGTTTCCTTTTCGAGATATTTATTTTTAAAATAATAATTTTAGACGCTTATAACTCAAAAACGACTGCACCGATTTTAATTAGGTAAAGTGTTTTGTCAATAAGATCAATTTTTCTAATTAGTCCTTGAGTTATATTTGCAAAATTCTTATTTTTCAAAAAATGCTTCATTTAAAAAAAAATTGTTAGTTTTTTTTTCATCAGAGCATTTCGGCTATAACTCGCTGGCTCGTTTATGATAGCTTCGCCTGCGGTTTTACCCGTTTTTGTTGCTTTAAAGGGTCATAACTTTTGTTCCCGTTTTTGATAAAATTCGGTAGTAGTTTTCCGCTCGGTTTTGCGTGATGCTGGAAGAAACAGACAGAGAAAAATTCTAAAGACTGGATTTTTTTAATCGTTTGATTAAAAGCCTACTTCAAGAATTAAAAAAAAATATTTCGTGTACAGAAATTATTTTTCTAGAGATTTGTTATATTGTATAGAAAAATAAATATTCTTTCTATTTAAATGATAAGTTAATTTTCCATTAATTATTTACTTTGAGACCATCATTTACTTATCATCGTCACTTATCATACGTAAATATATATTTTAAGTTTTAAGTTGTTTTTAATTTTTGTAACATTGGTCGCGATTCTTCAAAAAACGTCAGAAAATCTCGCCCTTACACAAAATCTGACAATTTTTAAAGACAAGTTTACACTTACTGCTTTTTTGTCAGAACTTATTTGCTAATATTTCATAAAATTTCAATCTTTGTAGGCCGTTTTTGTGAAAAACCCTTTTTTTTATTTAAAAATGTAAGATATTAAGCCCTTTTTTCTATGTAAACAAACCTCTAAAACTTTTACCATGCAATACCATAGATAGCCATGGAATATGTCGCTGTCACTGTTGAGAAAAGTCACACAAATTCTGTCTTTCCTTTTACATGGTGAGAATTTTCGACACTTTGGTCACGATTCTTCAGAAACGACAGAAAATCTCATCCGTCACAGTTCTGGAAAGTGACGATTTTTACTTATTGACTCATTTAAAATAAAAACACAAAGTCCTTAATATTTATCCTAACGCTGTAAGAGAAACTGCGTAATTTTTTTAAATAACATTTTGTAAATTTAATATTTTAAAGATATTCTGCAGGACTAGTTTACGGCGGAGCTAAATTGCTACTACGCGTCCCAATAAACGTCAAAAAGTGTCAAAAATTCTCACCATGTAAAATAGTCGGGTCGTTTTTATTAGATAGATTGTTGTAACTTAGTACACACCTAGATATGGCTCTGCGAACCACCAAATGAATATTATTTTGTTCGGCGTCGCCGTCGGTTAGGCGTCGCGATGCCTTTAACTGTTTTCCTGTCAATGCGCCAGTTAAAGTTAAAATTAGAAAAAAAAATTGTAAAATTTCCCTATATAAAATTTACAAAAAATTTACCTGTCTCACATAAAAAAAGTAAAAATGAACGCCACGTGATATTGAGAAAAAAATCGGATAATGTGTCATGTTCACAAATTTTCAAAAATGTCCACGCCGCTAGATTAACTGAGCATTATTTCAATAAGTTAAGATAAAATTAGAAAAAAAAAATTGTAAAATTTCCCTATCTAAAATTTACAAAAAATTTTCCTGTCTCCTACCTGTTCAAGGGATTTTGATATTTTTGCTCTTTTTAAGTTAACTAGGCTCATCCACACTCACAAACATAAAAAAAGTAAAAATGAACGCCACGTGATATTGAGAAAAAAATCGGATAATGTGTCATGTTCACAAACTTTCAAAAATATCCACTTTCTGATGCCGCTAGATTAACTGAGCATTATTTCAATAAGTTAAGTTAAAATTAGAAAAAAAATTGTAAAATTTACCTATCTAAAATTTACAAAAAATTTTCCTGTCTCCTACCTGTTCAAGGGATTTTGATATTTTTGCTCTTTTTAAGTTAACTAGGCTCATCCACACTCACAAACATAAAAAATAAGTAAAAATGAACGCCACGTGATATTGAGAAAAAAATCGGATAATTTGTCATGTTCACAAATTTTCAAAAATGTCCACTTTCTGACGCCGCTAGATTAACTGAGCATTATTTCAATAAGGTAAATTAAAATTAGAAAAAAAATTGTAAAATTTCCCTATCTAAAATTTACAAAAAATTTTCTTCTCTCCTGCCTGTTCAAGGGATTTTGATAACGCCACGTGATATTGAGAAAAAAATCGGATAATGTGTCATGTTCACAAATTTTCAAAAATGTCCACGTTCTGACGCCGCTAGATTAACTGAGCATTATTTCAATAAGTTAAGTTAAAATTAGAAAAAAAACTAAAATTTACAAAAAATTTTCCTGTCTCCTACCTGTTCAAGGGATTTTGATATTTTTGCTCTTTTTAAGTTAACTAGGCTCATCCACACTCACAAGCATAAAAAAGTAAAAATGAACGCCACGTGATATTGAGAAAAAAAAAAAAAACGGATAATGTGTCATGTTCACAAATTTTCAAAAATGTCCACTTTCTGACGCCGCTAGATTAACTGAGCATTGTTTCAATAACCATGCACGCCACAAATTTACGAAATATGTTTTTTAAAAGAGCATTTAACCTGCTAAAATTCAATATATAAAAAAATTTGCAAGTTTTTCGGATTTAATATTCATAAACAATAAACCCTTAAAAATGCTTTGTGCTGAACACGTCAACAATATGAAAAAAAATGTCACGCCTCACACTTTAGCGAATAGTTACAAAATTTCACAGGGGATTCCTATAATTTTTATACGGATTTGTGGGCAATGAAATGTACTTTCCAAAACATCTAACTCGAGTTTCAGATTCTACAAGCTTCCAAACTTTGACGATTTTTGTACTTGTGCCAGATACTAAAAAACATTAGTTCCATTGATGTTTTAATTTTTCCCAGTTAATTTTAAAAGAATTTAAATAAAAAAGTTTATACATATCGGTAAGACGCGACGTTCTCTCGAACTCCTTCCCCCCTCCATCCCTCCCCTTCCTCCCAACATCTTTTTATATACGGTTTAAGCGAAATGAATGATATATTTTTAATGACTAACGTTGCAAAATTGGTACGAAATAATCTAATATTATATAAGTACCTAGTGATATTCTGCAGAGGATCTGCGACTACCACTACCAGTGATCAGGCTTGTTCAGTGCCACTACCTTTCTAAGTACTACTTAGTATAGGTGCCTATTCTCTCGAGGTCTTTCTTCTCAATTTTTAACAAAAAAATAATTATCTAAATTTTTAGGACACTTTTTAATAATAATTATTTCAGGATGTTTGGATGACAGTTTAATATGCAAAGAAGTGTCATCACATTTTATTAAAACGCATCAAGATTTAAAGTGATTTCATGAAGAAGCAGCTGACAAGCGCATTATATTCTTTTTTTTTACTTTAAAAATAAAGTTAAGTGTTTAATTAGTCAAGCAAAGGATACTGACGTTCTTCTGATTTTGTGTTTTATTTTGCTAAAGAGTTAGTTTTAATTAGAAAAAATACACACATAGTTTATTTACATGCTTATAGAACAAAATGCATCTCAGTGGCTAAAATAGTTAATAATTATGGCGTAAGTGTAATAGTAGTAAAATCTTTATTGTTGATCTAGTAGTACCTAATACAACAAGCTTTAACCTAAATTCTACTAAATAATATTAAAATTTAGTTGTTACTTATATAGTCTAAATATCAAGTTTTAAGAAACACAGTGAACAAAACAAAAATTCATGGATAGGTAGGGACTATTATTACTAACAGTTTGCAAATATTGTGCTTGAATTATGTCTCTTTTTGCTAGTTTTATTGCAACAAATAAAGAATTTGCACACTTCTGTGTTTCAACACGTGGAATGTAAAAGTTGTTACTTTGTCTAGTTAAATAATTATATACCTCCTTACTAAATTTAATAAATTTGTTAAAATATGTGGGGTTAAGATTGTTTAAAGTCTTGTAATAAAGATAAAATACCGAAAACGACAACCAACTGACATCCAATTTAAAGTTTCCAACATTGCTCTTATTGGAGTTCTCTTGTTACACCTAAGTACTATACCCATACCTCTATTTTGAAGTTTTTGTAATGATGCTTTACATTTCTTATCTAGAAAGTTTAATACAGTCGTACAATAATCAAAATGGGGTTGTATTATATTTTTGTGTACAGTTGCAGTTGTTTGCTGTAAAAGATCCCTAAAAATTCTTGAAAAAAAATATAGTTTTGCAGCAATTTTTTTGTATGCATAAGTAAAATGTGACTTTAAATCTAATGTCCTATTTAATATAAATCCCAATATAAATTCTTTCCTGTACATACATGCTCTCTTTATTAAAAAATTTATTTAATATTTAAAATTTATTAAATTATATCTAAATTATCATAGCTTTAGTTTTTAAGTTTTTAAGCTTATTAGTCTTCAAATACCTTGAAACAATTTTAAGTTTATTGTTCAGTATAACTACTACCTCGTCGATGTTGCGACCTTTAACTCCTATACAGGGTGTTTCAAATTCGATGCTCACCACGAGAATCTCCTAAACGGTAGGAGATACGAAAAGGTTTAAATTAGGGCAAAGTTGCGCAATTTGATGCTTTACCCAAAACCAAAAATAAAATTTACAAAATCCGAGTAGTTCCGGAGATAGGCGAAAAAAACCGAAATTTTCAATTTTATTTTTTATTTTTTTCCGCCTTTATTATTAGAGTTGTCAAAAAATGCTTAAAAGTTTCTACAGACACTTTTTTAAGATCTACCAGACGAGCTATTCATTTTTAAGCGCTTTTTAAGTTGTCTTGTATAGCGGGATTTTTTTAACTGATGATGGTCATTAAGCCCGAAACAACAAGCTCCCTGTTAAAATAATGTTTCAAAATGATATTTTCCTTGCTTCCGAAACAAAACCACCAGAAAAAAAAGGTTGTGTCTATAAGAAAAAATGAACTTGACAGCGCTCCTGTCAAACTGAAATGTCAAAATGAATAGCTCGTCTGGTAGATCTTAAAAAGGTGCCTGTAGAAAGTTTTAAGCATTTTTTGACAACTCTAATAATAAAGGCGGAAAAAAATAAAAACTAAAATTGAAAATTTCGGTTTTTTTCGCCTATATCCGGAACCACTCGGATTTTGTAAACTTTATTTTTAATTTTGTGTAAAGCATCAAATTGCGCAACTTTGCCCTAATTTAAATCTTTTCGTATCTCCAACCGTTTAGGAGATCCCAATGGTGAGCATCGAATTTGAAACACCCTGTATACATATCATCTGCAAATAATTTAATAAAATCTACATCTAAGTTAAATTGTATATCATTAATATATACAATAAAAAATAGTGGCAACGCCTAAATCATTTCTCTTTAATGATGAAATTGAGTCGTTTACAATAGTAACCTGCGATCTATCTGTCATATAATCTTTCGACCAATCCAACACCCTACCTCCAACGCCATAGTATTTAAACTTTTTCATTAGAATTTCACGGTCAATCATCTCAAACGCCCTTTTAAAATCAAGTAAGATGACTGCTACATATTCGTTACTGTCTAGATCTTGATGAAAATTTGTCAGATTAAGTTGTAGGACTGTTTCGCATGAGTGATTGCTCTAAAACCAGATTGATTTTTAATAAGATGGTTATTACTATTGAAGTAATGAACAAACTGGTGATAGGCTGCTAGCTCAAGCAATTTTTCAATTGGGGGCAGTGTGTTGATTGGGCGAAAGTCACTTGCTAAATTAGAATTTTTAATTTTAGGAATTGGAACAACTTTACTAGTTTTTAGTTTTTTAGGAACATTACCCGTTTTTAAAGAAGAAAGTGCAACAGAACATGATCATTAACTTGTCCCACATTCTTAAGTATCTTAGAATTGAGAATAATTGATGGATTGGATTTGGTGTCGAAGGAACGAAGTTGTTAAGGTCGTTCATTGATAATTTCAAGAATTCATTAAATTTACTTTTTATCACAGGATAACCATGAAGCGACCACCCATCACTTCGCTCTATACTGCTAACAATATCCACAACACTTTCTACAAAAAAATTATTAAAGTTTTCTGCAATTAGATCTACTTCCGATACAGTTATACTTTCTTGATCGTTATGAAAAACAACGCAATTATTTGTTAAGAAGGCAGGGTCTTGCTTGTCATTAGCTATAAACTGATAATGACAGTTAATTCCATCTAGTTTCTGTGTAAAAATATCAGCCTCCATATTGAAATTGGACCAGAGTATTTGGAATGAACAGAGACGTTTTCTTACAATGAACCTGTTTTGAAAAACTTTCAATGCATACGTCATTGATTAGTGACGTCACAACTCTTAAATCTCGTGTTATTAAAAACCATTTACAACCCAGAAAATTCTGTATTTCTTTCCAACAATTTAGTAAAATCCGCATAAAATTGAAAATGTTTTGTTTTTCTTTATTATTTATAGAATCAATTTAAATGTCAATTTTTCGAAACGAGCTTTTTGTTCGTTTTCTTAATTTCCACTGAAAATTATTCTTTAAAATTATGGGGTATTTTTTTAAAAATTTTAAAACGCGATTTAATTAAGTGTAAAGCATTTACAGGGTGTTTTTAAGTTTTGCTGTATTAATTGAGATCAAAATATTAATTTTTGGCCCATCATGGCACCTAAATTGATTTTTTTTAAAGCTGTCAAAATTTGACATATTAAGGTACCGTTGGCCGCAGGATGTTTCCAGGAATCCAAACGTGCACAAATATACAGGGTGTCTCATTTAAAAATCGGAAGTTACGCGACTTCAAAAAACTTAAAATTTGACATAAGTTTGTCTATATTTTATTTATACACGACGTTTCGATCAGTACAATCTCTGATCGTCTTTAGGTGCAAACTCCTGAAAAATGCAGAAAAAAAAGGTTGACCACCCCTGTGAAACACCCGGTATAACGTACTTTTTTCTTGTTTTAAAGCGGTTGATATTAAAAATCCTAATTTTTATTTAGACGATCTGCCCCCTCCACCACCACCTTTGGACATGTCGTCAGGCCTGGCGGATTACCAACCTTGTGCGGTAAATACCAACTTACCACCACCTCCGGAGGATTTGTTACCGCCCCCGTCGCCTGTCAGTTCCAGTTACAGCGAACTGAGGAGGGCCACTCAGCCAGAACCAGGGGATTTTAATAATTATAGTATGAGTTCGCAGGTAAGCTGCAATATTTTATTTTTACATTTTGGGGACTAAAAACACGAGACTAAAATGGACTTTGAGTCCTGAGGCATTTTAGTCCCTTGGGACTAAAATGAAATTTAGGGAGTAAAATTAAATTTTACGGAGTAAAATAAAATTGAGACTGAAGTAAAATTTTAGGGAGTAACCAAAGGTTATACAGTTAGTGGGCCGTCTACAATGATTATTTTAGAAAAACGCGTCACTTCGTGATGAAAGCAACAAACTTGTCAAAGTTGCACTTTAGAGCAAAATAGTCGATTTGAGTCGAGGCGCCATCACGATTTCCCGTGCGGGCGCCCTGTGGAGGGGAGCAAAATGTAAGGGGAGGGTAATTTAAAAAAATATTATGCTTGTCAGATTTCTAAAGATTCTGGAAAAATTAATAAAAATATGACTTATTATTTTGCCTAATTTGTGTATATTAGTCTATTTAATTGTTATAGATTGTGTTGAACCATAGTGAAATTCCCCTGGGTCAAAACGTAAAAAAAATTACTTTGTCGCGATATTGGTACGGTTTTATAGGTTTTCGACCGTAGGATATTCAATAAAAAGTAGGTCAAATCATTTAGATACTTCCCAAGCTTGAAGGATCACATTTTTTGGATTTATGTTGTATTTTTTATTTTTTTGGTAAATTACTATTAATTTACTCGCTCCAACGTTTACTAAGTAAGGGTTTTTTTTTACAAATTATAAAGTTTAGTGACCAAAACTAAATTTTAACGGGTCAGTTATTTAAAAAATAAAACATAATTAGCTTGTCAAAGTTCCAAAGATTTTTTTTTTGAGAATAGGTAATTCAAAAGTCCAAAAAACATATATTTGATAATAATAATAACAGTGTTAATTTTTTTTTTTTTAATATAAATGAAACTCGAAAGATTCTAGGCTTTTAAATGACGTCATCATATTTCTCCTCACTTTCGCTCGACAGGTATTTTTAGATAAAAAATTAACAGATATATATAGCAGGTACAGTAGCCAGCAAACCCTACCTTTTATTTTAAAATTCCTCTCTACAAATTTTGCATGCAGAAGTACATGGGAGGTCATTTCTTTTGCAAAGGCATCTTAATGTTCCACATTTGGAATTAGTTTTGGTCACTTAACTTTATAATTTGTTAAAAAATATATCCTTACTTAGTACACGTTGGAGCTAGTAAATGAATAGTAATTACCAAAAAAATTACAATTATAAAAAATACAACATAAATCCAAAAAATATGATCCTTCAAGCTTGGGTAGTATCTAATGATTTGACCTACGTTTTATTGAATTTCTTGTGGTCGAAAACCTATAAAACCATACCAATATCGCCACAAAGTAATTTTTTGAGTCATAACACCCCAAAATTATTTCTGCCCCCCCCCTTACACCTGACGAGAATTTCACATGTTTCAACACAATCTGTAATAATTAAATAGGCTAATATACACAAATTAGGCACAATAATAAATCATATTTTTATCAAAACTGACGATTTTTCCAGAAACCTTTAAAAATAAGGTTTTCATCCCCTACTACCCCAGGGTGGGATTTAAAAATTCTAGAATGTGTTTCTTTTAAATTTGTCACCCTCAAAAACATATAAATCGATACCAGTCTTGACCATATCTGACAAGCTTATTATTTTTTTGAAAATTACCCCCCCTACATTTTGCCCCTCTCCCCAAGGTCTCTGCACAGGAAATCGTGATGGTGCCTCGACTCAAATCGACTATTTTGCTCTAAAGAGCAACTGTGGAAATTTTTATTGCTTTCATCACGAAGTGACGCGTGTTTTTGTGTAGACGGTCGACTAAGTGTGCCCCAATAGTCTGGAATAATGAATTTTTTGGGAAAACTATGGGTTCTTTCAAAAAAAACTTATTTAAGATCATTTTAGAGAAAGAAAGCGGTTTCGAAAAATATATTTCCTTTTATAGAGGGTGTCTCAAAAATAAAATATGACACAAACATAACTTTTTTAAAATTGGACAGACTGTGTATTATCTCATTTTCTCTCGTTAAAAAATAAACTTTCAAGTTTAAACTTGTGTTGAATGTCTTGGAGAAGATAAATAAGGAGTCAAAAAAATGAGATAATATACAGGGTGTCCGATTAAAAAAAAGATAAGTTTGTATCATATTTTATTTTTTGGACACCCTGTATAAAAGAGTATATGTTTTTTCGTTACCGATTTTTTACCTAAAATGATCCTATATAAGGTTTTTTTAAAAAAACTTAGTTCTCCTAAAAAATCGATCGATTTTTGACATGGTCGCGATTCTTCAAAGACCGTCAGAAAATCTCGCCCTTACAAAAAATCTGACGATTTTTAAACACAAGTTTACACTTAATACTTTTTTGTCAGAACTATTTGCTAATTTTCCTTAAAATTTAGTTTCTTAATACTATTCTAGTAAATAAACAATATGTCAGTTTTAATTTTTGTAGGCTGTTTTTCTGAAAACCCTGTTTTTTATTTGAAAATGTATGTTATTAAGCTTATTTTCATGTGTAAACAAACCTTTAAAACTTTTAACGTACAAAACCATAGATAGCCATGGAATATTTTGCTATCACTGTTCAGAAAAGTCACACAAATTCTGTCTTTCCTTTTACATGGTGGGAATTTTCGACACTTTTTGACGTTAATTGGTACGCGTAGTAACAATTTATTTCCGCCATAAACTAGTCCTGCCGAATATCTTTAAAATATTAAATTACAAAATGTTATTTAAAAAAATGACGCAGTTTCTCTTACAACGTTAGGGTAAATAGTGCGCTGTTATTATTTTAAATAAGGCGATAAGTAAAAATCGCCACTTTCCAGAATTCTGACGGGTGAGATTTTCTGTCCTTTGTAAAGAATCGCGACCCTGTTTAATAAAATGTGACGCAAGGTTTTTTTTGTTTATTTGCTGCACAATTAGCGAGGAGGAGATACTGATTCCTTGTATGGTATGGGAATGTCCCAGGTAGGATTTTCTCTGATTTACGCAAAAAAATTGAGATAAATTTTATTCTACATAATTATTATTTAAAATATACAGGGTGTCCTAGAAATCCGAGTCCACATAATTAGATATCTTTAAAATATTAAATTTACAAAATGTTATTAAAAAAAAGTGACGCAGTTTCTCTTACAACGTTAGGATAAATATGAAGGGCGCTATGTTTTTATTTTAAATGAGGAGATAAGTCAAAATCGCCACTTTCCAGAATTCTGACAGGTGAGATTTTCTATCCTTTCTAAGGAATCGCGACCCTGTTCAATTAAATGTGACGCAAGGTTTTTTTTTGTTTTTTTTGCTGCCCAATTAGCGAGGAGGAGATACTGATTCCTTGTATGGTATGGGAATGTCACAGGTAGGATTTTCTCTGATTTACGCAAAAAAATTGAGATAAATTTTATTCTACATAATTATTATTTAAAATATACAGGGTGTCCTAGAAATCCGAGTCCACATAATTAGATGGTTTACAAAACAGTATCTTTTTGGATGCTAATTGTTCCGCCATTCATTAAGGGGCGGAGCTAGGGCGGAGACAAAACTTTTTAAATGAGATACCCTGTATATTTTCTAAAATTTGAATAGATCTTTTCATTCTGTTTCCAAAAATACCTACCTTTCTCTAACGGTTTTTAAATAACATGACAAAAACTTAAATAAGAGCTATCAATGATTCTTTGTTGACTCAATGGTCTTATGGAGATGATTTTTCCATTTTTTGTAAAAACTGTAGGAAAAAAAGCAGAAGGAAAGCTCTACTTCAATTTTCCAAAATATAGAGGGTTTCTCATTTAAAAAAAGTATCGTTGCCGCCCTAGCTCCGCCTCCTTAAGGCCACAAAAACGGCAAAGATTTGACAACACTTCTTTGCTGTTTTTCGGCCAATCTTTACCGGAATATCGGAAACGAGAAAACGGAATCTGTTGAAATTTGGCAGGAATGTTTATTTTTGAATTCCTTACAACCATATCCAGACAGTTTTTTGCTGAACTCTCATTTTCGAAATAAAATAAACGCGGCTAACAATAGTTACAAATCTTACCTCGCTTTTTCTTTAGCTTCGTCGATAATACAGAAATCTGTAACAGCAATTTTTGGATTTTTTATTTTTTGAAAAAAATACACCAAATTTTGAAAAATCATTTGGATACGGTTGTAAATTTTTATAAATCCTATTATCTGATAACAAAAAAGTTATGGTTTTTTTTTATGTAAGCAATATTCTGCATTCTGAAACGCCAAGGTCACGTAATTTAGTAGGCCCAAGGAAAATGAAGTGAGTTCGATTGGAGTATTGGAATTCAGGTTCCGCATAGCCACCGGCCACTTGTCTAATGGAACATTCAGCCGACAAATTGATACATGTGATAAAAATAATACAGAAATTTTATATTTTTTTATGTTGAATAATCATTTTTCTTTTGATTCTTTTTAATTTCGAGACATTGCAATCCATGAAGCATAAAGCCGAGCATCAAAACCTTTTAAAGAAGCATTAATAAATGGTTACGTTCCTAATAAGTTATACTTTTCCTCACATATGATGTTCGCACCGTGTTCTGAACACTGCACGATTTCACTCGAAATGGTATTAGTGATGCCACCTATTGTTGATCTTTCAAAAAAATAGCAAAGCAGTGTTGTCAAATCTATGCCGTTTTTGTGGCCTTAATGACGGGTGCGATGATTATCATCCAAAAAGATACTTCTTTGTAAACCATCTAATTATGGGAAATTTTACTTCTCTTCCTCTTTTGGTTTTATAGATATTAGGGTGGACTCAGGAATCAGGAACTTTTGAAACACCCTGTATATCTAATAGTTTTGTTAGTTCGTTTTAATTTGATAATATTTATTTTCGGGAATGTTGAAAAACTGGCTTCTATAACACTATAAAATCAAATTTTACTAAAAAATGTTTCCGGAAAATACCTTTCATTTCATGTCTATTACTTGTCTTTTGGCTATAAACTGAAAAAGTTATGGGTGTATAATTTACACTTTTTTGGTGTGTTTAGTGTGTGATCAGTTTTACAGGACTAATGCTGGATTTAACTTTTAAGTAAAAGGAGTGAGAAAGCACCCTTACTTTTAGAGATAGATTATAATTGATTATCATACCATAATTTTCGTATTTCCCACCTGGATTTAACGTGTGACCACGGTTTGTTACCTGGACGTGTATTTTTGAACAGAAAGGGGTATAGATCTATGGCGAATGCTAGATAACATGGGACGAAAAAGTTATATTTTTGAGCGACGATCCGATCTTACGGATTTAATCAAAATCATACGTTCCCGATCGCAATTTTTCCCCCCTCAGACTCGTAGGAATGTACCGTAGGAGAAAAAATGGAATGATAAAATGACCTATTAACGAAAATAAAATAGACGGGTTCCGGGATTTCTTGAAAATGAAAATTAATATCGTAAGGGTGCAGGGGACTACTAAAATAATTGTTACCAAAATACTTTAACCTATGTGAGTTCATGACACTTAACACCTTTCGAATAGCTTTTTATTCCATTTTTTCTTATTTTTTAGTACCTTTTCTATCTCCTTGCATCTCACTCTTCAAAGTATTAGTATAAGCTTTAAAAAAATGTTCACAATAACATTTGTTTTTATCTTTTTCTGTATCCCAATACGAGTTGAGTTGCGGACGAAACAAAATAAAAATAAAATACAAGAGTTCAAGGAATTTTTTAATAAATAAAAGAAGTTGTGTCTTGAGTGCAAATTAACTATATTTTGAGGTTAGCGCTTTCGCCTTACGGCATCATCATACCTCTTCCGAAATTACAAAAGAAGCTTTGTCAGTATAAAAATTTTTGAGTATAATTAAGCTACGCGAGTGTTTCAAACATTAGTCAATTGTGGACCATTAAACAGCCATTGGAACCTTAATATCTAAGGACAATACTTTGCTACGTATTAACACTTGGACGTTACAGTTACAGTCTTAATATTTTAACTGTAACATCCAAGTTTTAATCTATAACTAAGTATTGGCCTTAGATATTAAGTTTCCGATGGCTGTTTAATGGTCCAAAATTGACTACATGTTTCAGACACCCACGTAAGTTTAAGTTTAATTATACTCGACATTTTTTATACTGACAGGGTTTTTTTTGTAATTTTAGAAGAGGTCTGATGATGCCGTAAGGCGGAAGCGCTAATCTCAAAACTATTAACATTAAGTGCACACAACCATTCCTCCCAGATATATAGAATTTTTTAACTTTGCGCTATTTTAGCAACTTGTACCACGTACTAAGATAATAAATATAACTTTTTTTTTGGATGGAAATGTGTCTCCGACTAATTAGTAGTGATATTTTGCTGGTCATTAGTTGCCGTATAAATATCACTAAAACGAAATAATTTGGTTTAACCTTAATAAGTTTTGAGTAGGTTAATCATTGATTGTTTAAAAGATTAAAGAAGTTGCAACTTAAATTTTTTAAAAAAACGAAATTTTCACCTGGAATGGGCGAGTGTAAATAATTACCGCTCTAAAAGTACAAAGTTGTCAATATCAAGTGGTAATAAGGTTTGTAATTTGAAACAACTGGTTTATAGTCTTCGTCTACCTACGAATCCATCTACGAACCGATCAATCCCAGACCGCCTAGTCAGATGTCGTCCAGATCAAACTACTCGTTGTACGGACCTTATGGTAGCGAAAGCAGCACTTTGACAGGTTAGCAAAAAAGGCTTTAGAGGGAATAAATCAAATTAATAACATAAAACAAACAAAACCCAACTTGTTTGTTGTATAAACAACAAAAGCTAAAGTCCAATAAAGCTCTTAAAATTTGCGGGAAAAAATCATAGACTTTTTTCACTTCGTTATACCTAGAATAGAGGCGCTCTATACTTTTGACAGTTGTTGTTTTACCAGAAGTGGGCAACTCATATTGCTCTTTGTGTAGTTTTTTTTTTCATATTTGCATGTAAAAGCGATTTGATAAAATGGACTGATTTCTCTCAAATGCCTGCAATTTTTGATAACTGCCATATCGAGTTTCTTACCTCTGGTATAACAATGACTGTGAAAAATTCTATATATAGCTTCTAGTTATACCCAATGATCGGGAATAGAAAATTATGTAGGTAGTTAAAATCATTCCTTAAAAGTTTTAATGTATAATTTCGAGTCTATATTAGGTATTTATCGGTACATGAAGTCGGCATTAGATTAGATTATAATGGAGTGGTGTAGACACTTGTCCACTATTGTGGTTTCCCTTTCCCTTTCCCTGCTTTGCTAGAACTACAAAATAAGTTGCAGCCCCGTCCTTGTCATGAAACCCAGAAGCTTTGCCAGTGTGCCCTGTATATAGCTTGGTCCCCCAGTAAGGCCCTGGTTTTACCTAGGCCTTCACATTGACATAGGACATGTATTGAGGTTTCTTCCTCTTTCTTGCAGAAGCGGCATGTAGCATCTTCTACCAATCGCATTGCATACAAATGCTTACTGAGCTTACAGTGACCTGTTAGAAGCCCCACTATTTGTCTGACAAGCTTCCTTTCCTTACTAAGAAGTTCTACAGTCAGCTTTGGTGAACGTTCTTTAATGAACTGTTTGACCTGTCTTTGTCCAGGCGTTTGCTCCCACAGACCGTTCGTCTCTTTGGTGAGCCACTGTTTAATAGATTGCTTGACTCTGGCCTTAGCGATCCCACAAAATGGTTCAGGCCCTGTGAACTGAATTACCGAGCCTTGTCTGGCCAATTCATCGACTTTTTCATTTCTGAATATATAACTACCGAATGAGAGTTTTTCTCTACTCTTTGAATTTCTTTGGCACAGTGATGTATTGCCGCTACTTCAGCTTGGAACACTGTGCAGTCGATTGTCAGGCTTATAGTGACTAAAGTCTCGAATTTTTGCCCGTATATGCCAGCTCCTACACCTTCATCCGTCTTGGAGCCGTCAGTGTACCAGATGGATTCCGCTCCCCGAAGGGAGGACCTCTCTCCCAGTCGGCTCTATCTGGAATTTTGACGTTGTATTTCTTTTAGAAATTATACTTGCAGAACATTACAGTATCTTTTTTGAGCTCTTTTTCAAGTCTTAGCGTGCTCAGTTCCATGTGAACTAATAATTGGTGCTTGACCCCGCGCTAGCCTGTAGGCTACCCTTCGTGCTTCTGCCTGAATGAAGAAATGCAGAGGTGGCAAATTCAGTAGAATTTCCAAAGCTGCCGTTGGGGTGGTCCTCATAGCATCCGTGATACTTAGGCAGGCTTGTCTTTGTATGCTATTCAGGAGTGCTATGGCCCCGGTCTGTTTGGTTCTCGTCCACCGAGTCACTTGGGATTTAGCCGCCAGTTTTTCCCACACAATTTCCTGCATCTGCTTTTTGGGCTGCCTCGACTATGTGAGGTTTCCATGTTAGCTTTTGGTCAAAGATTACCCCTAGATATTTCACCTCCTTGGTGTATGGAATTTCCGTCTTATTTAGTACGGGTAGTTTTAGGCCTTGTAGTACTCTTTTCTTTGTAAATGGGACTATTTGCATCTTTTGTGCATTTAGAATAGAATAGAATACTTCCCTTTGATGACCACTAGTAGGTCATCTGAGTAACCAAGACAGCCTTCGTTGGTGAGTTAACGATGTTTTTTTTTTTTATACTGGGACTTTGCATCCATTATAGCATCAATGCCCAGTTTTAGCCAACTGATTTGCAAAGTTAAGACAAACACAAAATATCCATGCACCTATCCGGGATTCGAACCCGAGATTTTCCATGCGGCAGGCCGATACGCCATCTACTGGGCTACGGAGACCGGGGAAGCCCGCTGTCTCTGAGGTGAACTGTCTATGAAAAGATTTACAATGAAAAACTTTACTTAAAAGATACATGTTCAGGATGTCATCCACTAGGTTCGCCCAGAGCAGAGGTGACAACAACCCACCTTGCGGGCATCCTCCTCCTGCTTTGACCTCTATGGTCTTGCCGCCTAAAGTGGACATTGTTATCCGTTCTTCTAGGCTTGCTTTTATCCAACGACAGTCGTGCTTCTACCAGTGAAGATGTTGTGACGTTGTAAAAGGCGTCTTCAATATCCAGAAACACTGTTACTGCTATTTCTTTATCCCTTATTGACTTTGAGATTAGCCTGTTTAAACAGTCTTTCCAGTGTTTTCTGCAGGAAAGATGACAGACTGTTTGGTCTGTATGATTTTGGTGTTAGGTCTGTTACTCTTACTACTTTGGGAAGGTACGTGACTTTTATCTTTCTCCATGCTTCTGGAATGTACCCCCATACCAGGCAGGCTTTTAGGATCTTGCACAGATGGGGCAGTAGCTCATCCATCCCCATTTGTATGATAGTAGGATAGATTCTGTCTACTCCAGGGGACTTAGGGCCTTATAAAGTCGCTAAATCTGAGTTTAATAAAGTTGGCACTATTTTTGAGAGTTCGGCACGTAACTACTACATATTTTTAGGAACTTTACCCACCACTATGAAATTACTGGAATAAACCCTCTGATTTTTCGTGACTATTTTATTCCTAACTTTTGGGGAAAATTCAATCTTTCAGTCAATATTTAATAGTTTGAAAGGGGGAAGGGGCATAAGTCTACCAACCCCCCACCCTACGTACGCCACTTAAAGAGTACCTACAGACAAAAAATTTCAATGCAAAAAATAAGGTTGGTCTCTCCTTTTAACATTTTTATTATTTATTGACATTTTAAAGCTTATGCCTTCCTTCAAATTAAATCCTGCCTAAATTCGAATCAGATCAAACCCATAAAAAACCACCAAGGAAAATGAACAAAAAAACTTTTTACTTTCGTGTACGTAATTTTTTTAAAATTAACCCTTTGACACAGTAAAGTTCCTCTAAGAAAAATTCTTAGATACCCCCCTGTGTAGTATTCAAGTTATAAGAAAAAGTCTTTGTTTGCCATACGACATACGTTGTTTGACGACTGATATATCCTATCATATACGATCCTTATAGAATTTCACTATTTTGACCTTTGGTACAAGTGTAGAATGGTTTAACGATCCTATTTTTAATTTTTTCTGAAGGTCTAGGTTTATGGTTAATAAAACGTCCTTTTTTTGAAATGCCTACGTTTCGCCAAATTTATTTGCTTCTTCAGGGCTATTCAAGACGGCCGTTCCATGTGTCGATTTTATTGCCAATAGACGTCATCCTTGGGTAAAGAGGCATTATTTTGACAGTAGTGCCGTAAAATTTTGATTAAAACTTTTTAAAAAACCATAAACAAACACATTAAAATAATATTACTACGGCGAGTACTTCGTTCGTATTTACATGGTACAATGCCGTATTTATATGGTACAATGCCTTCAAAATATTAAAATATGGTTACATTTTACCGCGGGTCATAGGTCCATGTTATCCGTGCAGGGTTCTTTCAAAACTTTTTCCTGCGCTATAATGGCATTGATTGCTACAACTTTATTTTAATTTAAAAAAAAAATCACACGTAAAAATAATGTCATTTTTAGTATAATTTTCTACAAATTTTCGCCTGCGGCGCATTAGTGACTTAATTTTCCCAACGTATCTAAAATTGAGACTAGACTTGGCAGGTAACCCAACCCACTCTTTTAAAAATATTTCATAAGAAAGGTAAAGAAAATGTTTCTTAATTTTCCGCTTAACATGCAAAAAAAAATGACCTACGGATAATTTGGTATGGTATCTTTAGTAAAATTTTCTTTCGTGACATGATTTTCCAAACATCTAGAACCGAGACTAGATTCGTACCCAACCCAACCCAACCCACTTTTATTAAAATAAAAATCCTGAAGTTCTAAATTTTTAGCATAAATTACAAAAAAGTTAAATTTTTTCTCTCCAAGAATTCGTGTCCTTATTTTTAAATATAAATTAGTATTTATTTTTCGCACACAATTAAGTTCAACCCAACACCTACTAAACCAGTGAGGGGGGGAGGGATCAGGGAAAAACTTTAAAAATTTTCTGGAAAATCGGAAAAAGTCAGGGAATTTGGTATTACAAAAAAAAGTGGCCACCCTAATAACATAATATAATAATAAAAGAGAAACTTAGCTTAAGCGACAAAAGGCAGAGTTTGCACTTCTCCATTAAAGAATACAGAGCAGCACTCTTTTTCTCAACCTTTTGTTTTTTTCCCATTAAAATAAGTGAGAAGAAATTCTAATAAATATAAAAGCACAGTAAATATAAAGGCAATATAACTATCGATCCGTGCTTTCTTTTTGCGAGTTCCTAACGTCGCGTCGATCGAAATCTCTGATATGGGTAGTTCTACATAAATAGGTAAAAAAAACTGAAAACCATTTTGGCACAGATATATTTTTTTTTGAAGTAATGGTTTAAATCATATTTTATTTCATTTTCTATGTTCTAAATGTTTTCGATCCTTATGGTAGTTTTTAAAATTTGCCTTTGGTTTGACCCATTATTCTATATTGCCTTGCGATAGGCTCTACTTTTTATTTAAACAATATTTGATGTAAAGACTTTTTATATTTAAAATAATAATAAATAAAATAAAAGTCTCCAGAGTATTGAGAAAATCATCTTAAATTCAAAATTTATTTTTAATATTATTTTGTTTTCCAAAAATTAGACTTTCCAATGCATTTCGTCAGTATATAACGTGGTTAGACAAATTTTTGAGCAAAGTATATTTTCGCGTTTTAGAAAAAAATATTAGGGAAATTTTGGAACGTTTAAAATTTTGACATGTTTGACAGCCGCTTTGGTAGTGTAACAACCATATTAAAAACATTAAAAACTGTCACTTGTAAAAAAAATAAGCGCTCCATAATATCCCTATTGTTACTTACCTAAAAAATACTTAACGCTTTTGGACACTAAAGAACTTTATTTGTTCGCCATGTTTTGTTTGAGGTTTACCTAACTTTTTGATAGGTCCCAGCCAGTCTGTAAGCCGCTTGGGTCACAATAAGGAGCAAGAAGTCGACAATTTGACGGACATGCTGGTTCAAGGAATGGGTGGGCGACCTGACATTGTCGACAACGATCCTGACTTTTTCGGAGTTTGTGTCAAATGTGGAGAGAAGGTATGCATAAAATGACTTCTCACCTACCTGCCCAAGTAACATTTAGTTATGTATAATAGCAATGGCAATATTTCCACCACCAAACATTAAAAACCTTAAGTTTTAAAATTTAGTTCCCAGAACTTTCCTATTACCAGAATATGCCCCCTAAACCTCTTAAATGAAAAAACCCAAAGAGGTTGCGACCACCTTTTTATAAAACCCATTACAGAATCTAAACATCTTTTTAGAACCTTTGTCTCACCAATATAAAACACAAGGCAACCTGATTTGTTTATAAAAAAAGACCCAGATATATTCTAATACCACCTACAGAACCACAATACACAGTATTTAAAAAAAAAACACTACAGTTTATTTTTTAAAGAACTTTTCTAATAAATATATTTTATACAGCCATCTTTAGAGGAGTATTTTATTATATGTAAAAATTACTAAATTTAAAAAAAAATCGTTCTTTATTAAAATCGGTATATCTTAAAAACTACTACACCGATTTTGGTGATTAATAATTTTTTTACCAAAAAAAGAACCTGTGAAATTTTGTAAAGTTAAAAAAGCAACAAGGCATGAAAGCGGGGTAGTTTCTGATTTTATCCGCCATCTTGGATTTCATAATGGCGGGTCAAAGAATACATAAAGATAAAAGCCTCATCGGTTACCTACACAACGCAGTTTATTTTACTAAAATTGGTTTAGAATTTCAAACCTTATTTAAAGAATTATTTTGTATGGTTTTTATGGACTACCCGGTATACCG
This sequence comes from Oxystoma pomonae, assembly GCA_963921995.1. Classification (NCBI taxonomy): domain Eukaryota; kingdom Metazoa; phylum Arthropoda; class Insecta; order Coleoptera; family Brentidae; genus Oxystoma; species Oxystoma pomonae. The sequence continues at coordinate 45,322,195 of OY998171.1, read as the reverse complement.
ATTGTCGTCATCCTAATTTTGGTTTTTAATATTTAAGTACATTCCAATCAAAATACCGAGTAAAAAAATTGTAGTTAAGCTTTATAAATATATCTGTATTTTAATTAATTCTGGCCGGTAAGACATATTATTTAGCAAGGACTCGCCATCTTATAATCCAAAATATTAAATATTTAAATATAATACAGTAAAGGCTGTTGCTTAAGCGTTCCGTAAAAGTATAAAAAATTAAAATTGGATAAAAAATTTTCATTACTGAATTTTATTTTGAAATGTCCGGGTTTCCCTATTTCCATTGCGCGCCGTCGCTCTGTCTGTCTGTCGGTCTGTCTGTCGTTTACTTTGTAGCCACTCTCACTCAAAAACTCCTGCATTAATCGTAACAAAATTTTACATAGTCATTACTTGTGTTGACGCGCATACCCCTATTGTTTTTGAGCCTTACCCCCAAAAAACTTCATCCCTAAAAAAATTTGTTTTTTCTTACCGTATGATACTTCTTTGGAAAGCTTATAAAAATCGTTGAATGTCGCCAAAAATTTTGACTACATATATATATATATATATATCTCATAAAAAATGCAAAAAACTCTTGAAAAGCAAAATTTTCGTTGCCATATATCTCGAGTTATGGAACGAAATGTTAAATAAAAAGTAGCTTAAGTTAAGATCCTATTGTCTTATCAATTTTCATACAAATCGGTTTAGCCGTTTTTGCGTGATTAATGGACAAAAATCTTAGTTTAACGGCACTATATATATATATATATACCACATATAAAATGTATTGGAAAAGTTCGTCTACTCGATAGAATCTCTGGATTCACCCAGGAAAAGTCCGGATACGCCCTAGAAAAGTCTAGAAACACCCAGGAAAAGTAATAATACACTCTTAAAAAGTCTGGAAAGACCCTGGAAAAGTCTGGATACACCCTAGAGGGTCTGGATACACCCAGGAAAAGTCTGGATACACTTTGGAAAAGTCTGGAAAACCCTGGAAAAGTCTGGAAACACGCTGGAAGTCTGGATATACTGGAAAAGTATGGATACACTCTGGAAAAGTCAGGATACAATCTCGAAAAGTCTGAAAAGACCTTGGAAAAGTCTGGAAACACGATGGAAGAGTCTGAAAAGACCTTGGAAAAGTCTGGATACACTCTGGAAAAGTCTGGATATACTCTTGAAAAGTCTGAAAAGACCCTATAAAAGTCTGCATACACTCTGGAATAGTCTGGAAAGATCTTGGAAAAGTCTGGAAACACGCTGGAAAAGTCTGGATACACTCTTGAAAAGTCTGAAAATACCCTGTAAAAGTCTGGAAAGACCCTGAAAAAGTCTGGAGACACTCTGGAATAGTCTATAAAGACCCTGGAAAAGTCTGGATACACTCTGGAAAAGTCTGGATATACTCTGGAAAAGTCTGGATACACTCTGGGAAAGTCGATACACTCTGGGAAAGTCGATACACTCTGGGAAAGTCTTGAAAGATCCTGGAAAGTCTGGAAAAGTCTGGAAAGACCCTGGAAAACTGGATACACTCTGGAAAAGTTTGGAAAGACTCTGGAAAAGTCTGAAAAGACCCTATAAAAGTCTGCATACACTCTGGAATAGTCTGGAAAGATCTTGGAAAAGTCTGGAAACACGCTGGAAAAGTATGGATACACTCTGGAAAAGTCAGGATACAATCTCGAAAAGTCTGAAAAGACCCTGGAAAAGTCTGGATACACTCTGGAAGAGTCTGGAAAGACCTTGATAAAGTCTAGAAAGACCTTGGAAAAGTCTGGAAACACGATGGAAGAGTCTGAAAAGACCTTGGAAAAGTCTGGATACACTCTGGAAAAGTCTGGATACACTCTGGAAAAGTCTGAAGCGACCCTGAAAAAAGTCTGGATATAGTCCGGAAGAGTCTGGAAAGACCTTGGAAAAGTCTGGAAACACGCTGGAAAAGTTGGAAAGACCCTGGAAAAGTCTATATCCTCTGAAAAAGTCAGGATACTCTCTGGAAAAGTCTGGAAAGACCCTAGAAAAGTTGTATACACTGGAAAAGTCTGGATACACTCTGGAAAAGCCTGGAAAGACCCTGGAAAAGTCTGGAAAGATCCTGGAAAACTCTGGAAGAGTCTGGAAAGACCTTGGAAAAGTCTGGATACACTCTGTAAAAGTCTGGATACATTCTGGGAAAGTCTGGAAAGACCCTGGAAAAGTCTATACCCTCTGGAAAAGTCTGGATACACTCTGGAAAAGGGTGGATACACTCTGGAAAAGAATGGATACACTCTGGAAAAGTCTGGAAAAACCCTAGAAAAGTTTGTAAAAACCCTGGAAAACTCTGGAAATACCCTGAAAAAGTCTGGATACTCCGGAAAAGTTTGGAAAGGCCCTGGAAAAATCTGGATACACTCTGGAAAAGTCTGGAAAGATCCTGGAAAAGTCTGGAAAGACCCTGAAAAAGTCTGGAGACACTCTGGAATAGTCTATAAAGACCCTGGAAAAGTCTGGATACACTCTGGAAAAGTCTGGATATACTCTGGAAAAGTCTGGATACACTCTGGGAAAGTCGATACACTCTGGGAAAGTCGATACACTCTGGGAAAGTCTTGAAAGATCCTGGAAAGTCTGGAAAAGTCTGGAAAGACCCTGGAAAACTGGATACACTCTGGAAAAGTTTGGAAAGACTCTGGAAAAGTCTGGATACACTCTGGAAAAACCTGGATACACTCAAAAATGTTCGAGTACAAGTCTGAATACACCCCTAAACAGTGTGGATGCACCCAAGAAAAGTCAGGATATACCCTGGAAAAATCTGACCGACCCAATATAACCCGAGTAGTGGTTCTTTTTATATATGTTTTTGAACCAGGGAAGTTTTAGGGTCAACCTTTACTACGTTTTTCTCATACTATCTAGGTAAATTCTGATTGCCTTTCTTTTTAATAGATATTAAAATTTAGTACTTATTTCTCTGGTTTCGCCTTTTCATCCTTTTTTTATACTTTTTTTTAAACCTGAAAATTTCTTAAAAACTGATCTGAAAAACCTGGAAAACACCTGTCAAATGAAGATCGTTTTAGTTCCCTTTTTTGAAGAATTTGTCACCTGGGGTCGGTTCCTCAATATCAGAGAAACGACCAATCGCTTCTGTTCTGCCGCGAATCAAGCAAGCATGTTCGCACAGTCAAGCATTGTCACTCGCGTGCGCTTTAAAACGCGTTCATAGGTCAAGAAGACGTTATCTGACCTGGTGCAGCTATATTAAAATATAAATTTTCTTTTTTTTTGCTAGATTTTTGGAGAAAACAACGGTTGTACAGCCATGGACAAGCTGTTTCACATCAATTGTTTTACCTGTCAACAATGCGCCATCAATTTGCAAGGGAAGCCTTTCTTCGCTCTGGATGGACTTCCATATTGCGAGGAGGATTATTTGGTAAGTAACAATTACTACGTTTTCAACTGGAACGTTTTCAATACTATTCCCTTTTCTGTTTTCATGAAGCGAATTGAACGTGTTTTAAAAACCTGTAAAATTTTAGGCATTCGCCTGGAGCATTTTGCGGTTAGTTTTTGCCAATTTTACTTCTTTGTTGGTTTTTAGCAAAGAAATTTAACTAAAATAGAAACAAATTCCGCAAAAGTAGACCGCGGTTGCCGAGTTTCCATAATTATCGTTTATTTTATTTCCTATTCCTGTTAGTTTTATTACATCTTGCGTATCTCGTGACCAATTTTAAAAAGTGATATCTTTTTGAACACGTCAACGATGTGGCTTTTTATCAGGAAAGACAGTGACACAGACAAAAAATTGGCAGGGGAGTCGAAAAATTGGCATTTTTAAAAGCATCCGCCATCTTGAATTTTAGCGAAATGTCAATTCTGGTGACAGGATCCTATAGCTTAAAGCTTGAGCTTTCCAATAAAAGAAAAATTTTTGAAATTGGTCAAGTGGGCACGAATTTATACCATAAAAAAATGTGCGGTTTTTTATGGGCCACCCTTGATAATAAGTTAAAGTTAACATCTCCAGGAGAAGATAAACGTTTATCCTAAAGATGCTTATTTTAGTTCAGAAATTGATTGGTAAGAAAAATTTTCCTTAAAACCGCATACGTACAAATTTAGTAATTAGTTATCCTTATAAAAATCCATCAAACATTTTAAAGATAGTTTATAATTTTCAGAACACCCTTGAGAAATGCTGCGTTTGTCAGAAACCCATTTTGGACCGAATTTTGAGGGCCACCGGTAAGCCGTATCACCCCACTTGCTTCTCCTGCGTGGTGTGCGGTAAAAGCTTGGACGGAATTCCATTTACCGTCGATGCCACCAATAGAATACACTGCATCGAAGATTTCCATAAGTAAGCAATTATTTTTAGTGACACGTTTTAATTTAGACTGCTTAGGTAAGGTAAACGACCAATTATTGACACTTTTAACAAAAAAATGAGAGTTTCAGGTGGATTGGATACAAAGACTAAAACTAACTAAAAAAGAGAAAATGCAGTATAATGGATGGATGGACACAATTTTTATCCTCGCCATATCCTCCCGAAGCCCTACGAGGATTTTTCGTTCGTCTCTATAGTAATATGTGGGATTTTTTTTTTAAGCACAAATTCCTCAATTGGAAAAAAAAAGTATGTTTTTTTTAAAATTTTTGATGGCTCATCGAACTCATCGACATGGAATTTCAGATTAACATCATATTTCATTTGTCAAAAAGCCGATGACATCGGTGAAAAAAAATCTCATGAATTTGCAAACTCGCCTTCAATTTTACCTTCTATTATAAATTTTAAAAGTTTATTGTCATTTTTCAAAATATAGACAAAATATTCAAATTTTCGTTTTTTGATGGTAAATAAAACTTCAAGATCTTTATTTATTTTAAGCAAAACATCCACATTAGTTACTCTGTCCATCCAAGATATCCTTATTATTCACACATCTTGAATGCCTCTAACTTTTTGCACATGGCCTCATATATGCCATAATATATGATATTAAAAACAACATCGAAGCACAGGAATTCGAAGAGTGGTTTTAAGATCGCGACTACACAAAAATGGTTTCATTTTTATAAAAGATGATCTGGCCTGTCCAATTCTTGCACGAACTTCTTGCATGTTGTCCCAGTTCTCATTGAGAAGGCAAGCCAAGTATTTGTGTGAATCCACGCGTTCGACTTGCTGCCCATTTACTTCTAACATGCCCCTGATGTTCTTTTCCTTGGACCATCCATTTTGTTTTTCCAACATTTAAGTTAAGCCCGAATTGCAAACTTTTGGCAGCAATTTGATTCAACAACTCTTGCAGGCCTTCCAGCGTGTCTGCTATTATGACAGTGTCGTTGGCACATCGTAGATTTTTGATTTTTATGCCGTTTATGGTCAGACCCTCTTCGCAGTTATGAAGTGCATTGTCTGTTATTTTGTTATTGTAGATATTAAACAACAGCGGAGACAATATACAACCTTGGCGCACACCTCTTCTTATTTGGATCTCAATGGACAGTTGACCATCAACCTTTATTTGAGCAGTCTGATTCCAGTATATATTACCGATTATCTTTAGATCTAGGTCATCTAGACCAACTTCTTTTAGCATTTCTATGAGCTTTTCGTGTTGGACTTGATCAAATGCTGTCTCATAATCTATGAAACAGGCATATACTGGCACCGACACATCTCTAGACGGCTGAACTAAGACTTGAATGCGAAACAGGGCCCCTCTTGTCCCGAACCCATCACGAAATCCAAACTGCGTGTCGCCCATAAAGGATTCGCATTTTCCATAAATTCTTTTTTAGATAATCTTTAGAGATATTTTTAATATATGGCTCATTAGGCCGATTAGGCGGTAATCACTACACTTCTTTGCTGAATGTTTTTAGGCAGTGTAACAAAAGCTGATTTTAACCAGTCATCAGGGATTTTACCGCCGCGATAAATCAATTTAAACAGTTTGACCAGCGTATTTAACGAATCTTCGTTTTGTATTAGCTTTAAAACCTCAGTCTATACTTCGTCTTGCCCTACCGCTTGGTTTGAGAATTCTATTGGCTATTCGGATCGGTTATCGGTAAAGAGATGTTCTATTTTAATTTATGTATTAATTCGTTTTTTTCTTGACAGAGAGTTTGCACCCAGATGTTGGGTTTGCAATGAACCCATCATGCCGGAACCAGGCGAGGAAGAAACGGTGCGAGTGGTCGCGTTGGACCACAGCTTTCACATACAGTGCTATAAGTGCGAGGTAAGCATACAACCTGTTTTTTGGTAATTTGGTCATGGTCAGGTTCCATCCTGTGGTGTGTTCACATTTTAACGTCGGCCGAGAAGTCGTGCAGTCGAGGACAAATCGACAAACGTCTGTTAATTGTGAACGATTTTGGACAAATCATATTAACCTCATTTTGTTGCTCACGATAATTTTTTTTTAAATTATTATTGTGATAAACAAGTGGATAAATTTAAGCTTAAGATCTAGTATAAGGATAGCAAGGGCAGCAGGTAAACTTCCATAATATGGCAAAGATTTGCAAAATATCTTGAACGGCTTGGTAATAGTCATCGCAATAATAATCAAATTTAACGTCATCAAGAATTTTTAATTTAATACACGGAAAAAAAGATGTACTGGTTCAAAAAAAACATGTTAATTCAAGCATAACTTCGTTTTGATAGTCCTCAATATTAGTAAGTCGTTGAAACAAGTATACACAGGATGGATATTTAGGCTCTTCTTAAGGCAAGCATTAGTTATCTAATGCAAATCAATGTAATACGTGAAATCAACAATTTTTATACTTAATCCACTGCAAAATTATACTCCAACCGTGAAAAGGAATTACTTGAATTAAAGAAATATTATCCTTTATTCGACCAGATTGCCTGTTTGGAACAATATTTGTTATACTTAATTCAACACGCAATTTTTGCTTAAACTAAAAATAAGAACTCCTTGAATCAAGGAATCATATCTTCCATATCTAAACTATAACCTAATCAAATACCGCCTAGATCGTATTGCCTAATTATAACTATGACATACAACGTAAATTAAACTACCACCAAGTAGCCACTATTATTAATTATGTCAAAAAGCCGATGCCATCGGTGAAAAAAAAAATTGATGAATTTGCAAACTCGCCCATGGCGAAATAGTGACGCAATTTAACTTATAAAAATCAAAAATCGCGGTTATTTAAAGCAATATCAAAAAATCAATAAAACCGCTATCATTTACATTCTGTCCACTGCTTTTCGGAAAAGTGTCGTAGTGCTAACACCATACCATAGTCTAAGATTTTTAAGCCATGATATCCATCTACGACCCGGACCTCTTCTGCCTTCAATTTTGACATTTCTCAAAATATGGCCAAAATATTCAAGTTTTCGTTTTTTGATGGTAAATAAAACTTCAAGACCTTTATTTATTCTAAGCAAAACATCCACATTAATTACTCTATCCATCCAAGATGTCCTTATTATTCTAACTTTTTGCACATGGAATCAGTCAGTGAACTCACACAAGCTTTACATATCTAAGAAAATTATTCTTGTATAAGTATTTATTTGTCGCCAAAGTATCTGTGGGAGATGAGATTTATGCGTTTTTTTTTACATGGATGCTAAATCTTGTTTAGATAACAATTAGTCTAAATTTAAAAGTATACTTTGTTGCAAAACCTAGAAATTCTATTTAATTAAAGGATAAATATTTCTTAACATAAGATTTGGTTATATTGTTTTTTAATAGTTCAAGTATTCTTAAATATAATTTTGTGATATTACTGATTTAAGTCTATAAACTACAAATTTAAAAACACTTATTCTTCTATAGGTAGCTTGAGGATCGCTATATCTTCGTTCCCTTTGCTATCGAGACATTAGGTCTTTGGAGTGAGGAGGCTAAGGATCTGGTTTCAGAGATTGCATCAAAAATCTCATCTGACCAGTCTCGGAGCTTCATCACTCAGAAAATAAGCCTTGTGATAATGCAATGCGGCCTCGGTGGTGGGAACTATTGGGGGGACCTTGGATTGGAAGAGATTTTTAATATGTATAGCTTTTTTATGCTTGTGTTCACTTATTTTTAAACGTTGGTTTTGTAAAAAAAATGTTGATATTAGAGGCCTCTAATTTTGATTTCATTTTACTTTATCGCTTATTTAGGGAATGCGTAGTTACTAATAACAAAATCCCTTACTAAGCGATAGAGTTTGACGCTTGGTTTGACGTAACCTGCGGGCGAATAAAATGTCTCTTATAAATGACATAGTTGCCATCAGTAAAATGTAGAGCCAGCAAGCTGGGTATGGGTAGAGGCCCTCTATACATTTGACAGTTGTTTTTTTTTACCAGAGGTGGGCAACTCATATTGTCCTCGCTTTCTACTTTTACTTTTTTTTCATATTTGCATATAAAATCGATTTTATGAAATGGACTGGTATTTTGTTTTCTCTTTTTATAATTTCTCCAGACAGTTTTTGAATGATGATGACTTTTTTGGTTAGTAAAATATGTCAAGCTTTGACAAAAAAAAGCAGTAAGGTTCACGGGAGATTTAGTATGTAAAATAGAAAAAAAAATATTATTGATCTATCTTTTTATTCCTCTTTTTCTTAAAATAATAATATAAAATATTATTTAAATTTAGTGTAAAATAGAAAAAAATATTATTGATCTATCTTTTTATTTCTCTTTTTCTTAAAATAATAACAATATAAAATATTATTTAAATTTAAATAATCTTACTTTAAACCTGGCAAATTCGACTATTTTTATTAATTTTCCAGTTTGGCAAATGCATGATCTCTTTCCATTTTTCTTGCGTTTCTTTTTCCATTAAACAATGAAACAATACAAGGTCGTAGGCGCGAGTATTTTTGCAGTTTCTTATACCGTAATATTAGATTTTTAAACTACGTCTATTAATGAAAAATGTGATATTGACAAAATTATTTATTTCAAATGGTTGCCAACACACACAAAAATTATTAACATTTCCCTAACAACTGCCAAATCGAGTTGCTTGCCTCTGGTAAAAAATAACTGTCAAAAATTGTATACAGGGCCTCTAAGTATGGGGACAGTTGGCGCCATTTTACTGTTGGGTGATATCTCCAAAAACAATTGAAACACTTTTGCGTCAATTCAAGAATCAGCCCCAGGTGTCCTCATAAAAAAATCAACCTTTTCAAAACTCTTGCCCTTTTTTCTTCGACCATTAAACATACTTCTCTAAAGTTAGAAGTAGAAAGTTAGCAGTGCAAAGATTTTATGATTGGAAAAATTAGTGCTAATAAAGTGCACCATGCTAGAATGATCCAGAAAATTCAGTGCTGTCATTTCAATAAAAAAATATTGTATTTTTTTCTTTTTTCTGCATATTTTTTTAACTCAATGTGTTGCAGTACACTTATTTAAGTTTTCATGAAAGAAAACGTTGGTGGTGTTTTTAATATTGGAATAAATTGTAGTGTAAAATGCTTTTTAAATTCTGCCATTTCATTAAGAAAATTCTATATTTTTTTACTTTTTTCTGCATATTTAAAAAAAAATTAACTTGGTGTACTACTATCTTTAACTGGTAGCTAGCAGTGCAGGGCATATCTCGGAAACTACAAGAGCACAAAATTTGGTTACTTGGCATTTAATTAGCACCTAAATATACACCACCAACGTCTTCTTTCATGAGAACTCAAATATGTGTCTGACTGTTGGCAGTGCACCAAGTTAATTTTTAAAAATATGCAGAAAAAAGTAAAAAATAATTGTTTTTATTGAAATAGCAGCATTTAATTGGTATTTAATTTTCTGGATCATTTAGAGCACTCTACTACTTTTCTGGAGCACTCTACTACTTTTCTGGAGCATTCTAGCATGGTGCACTGCTATCTTTAACGGGTAGCTAGCAGTGCAGGTCATATCTCGGAAACTATAAGAGCACAAAATTTTGTGACTTGGCATTTAATTAGTGCTAATTAAAGCACTAATTTTTCCAATCATAAAATCTTTGCAGTGCTGACTTTGCATTGCTAACTTCAGGGACGTATTAAACATATAAGTTTTTTTTCTTTTTACTAGGATTGCGGACTGGTTCTCTCTTCTGAAGCGGAGGGACGAGGCTGTTATCCTTTGGATGGACACGTTTTGTGTAAGAGTTGCAATGCGAAACGCGTTCAACAATTAACGAGTCATATGACCACCGATCTTTAAGAATAAAGTTGTTTTTTGCCAAAAGGGGCGAAACTGTTTTAACTATTTGGGTTGAATAATAAAAAAGATGGTCCCTTTTCTGTTTTTCATTAAATAGTGATTTATACTGCAAAGGAGGTAACTGTAATTCAAAATAACTATTCAGTTTTTAATTCTTCAAGAGAATTTTACTTTTTTTTAATGTCATAATGGAGGATTTGAGCTTCCAAAATTCCAAAACAAGAATAAACAGTAAAAAGGCTTCAAAACAGCTTTCTTTTTTAAAACTTGGGTGGAGCCCATTGTCTCAAGCGAATGAGAAGCCTTCTTTTTCCCCAGAAACAAGTTATTATTTTTATATACTTTCCATTGTCTAGGTTTTTAGTTACAATTTTACAAAATTTTTTCCCATAGTTAATTGCCAGGAAACGCTCAAAACCCCAACCCCATTTTTTTAAGCACTACTATAAACGCACTCAATTTCTGCTGTTTTAGTAGTTTTGGTTTGTTTATATAATTTGTTATTCCTTTTTTTTATTAACAGTTTGTACTTGTGATTATAAGTGGCATTTCATAAGGTAACTAAATGCTTTAATATTTTATTTGCGGTTAAAACTATATTGTATTTTATTATTATGATAGATAATATAGATTGAATTGGTAGGAATATATTTGTAAAAAAATTAGTCAATTAGGAAAACGCATTCCACGTAGTAGTCTGATAATTTTTTTTTCCAAATTGGATCTTTTCTAAAAAGGATAATTCGAAAAAGTGAATTTCCGAAAAGGAAAAATGTGCTGTCCCTTAATATCATTCGCTATCGGCCTTTAGTATTATATTTTTGATGCAAGTAATACCTATTAAGTAACTATAACCTCCTACCAATGCAAACCTAAGGAAACATTAAAATTAGCTCATTTATGCTAGAAGTTACGCGGCTAAAGAAAAGTTTAAACTCAGCTTTTTGGCTTGTCCCAATGAATGCAGTATTTTGTTGGTGTGTATTTCACAAAAATTAGTTCGTAATTTATTTAAAAATGACGAGCTGACCCACTCTCTTTTAGCTCACAATGCTACAATACTATTTACTCCAAATTCTCCGGACGAATTTTAATACGGCGGCTGACATGTTTACACAAACTAAATGGAACTGTCATTGTCAGTAATTCAGTAAAGTCAATAGTGTTTGGATAGTATTTTATGCTAGATGGCCTACTAATATTGAAAAAAAATTGATCAGACTACCCAAAACGAGTAGCATAGTTTGTAAGTAAATGTGTTTGTCAATTTCTTGGTTTATTGGTAAGCGGAACGTGGATCGGATTAAAACTAAAAGGCACATGTTTTAGTTACATAATGCTGCAAAGTTAATGAGTCAAAATTTACTTACAGGCATATTTAGGTGACAAAAATAGTTATTGACGACTTTCCCGAACTCCGCTCCGAATCGCAACTGCCGTCACGTGCGAAAAAGTATCACTTTCCGCACTTGTTAGGTACAGAATTTTTCCTACTTGCGTAAAAACCGTGTAGACAACATTATATTTCAATTTTTAGGTATTAACATAGCAAAAAACTGTGTTTTTATAATTGGTCCTAAAAAATGGGTTCAAAAAGCGTGCGTAAATGTATTTTTTACGCAAGCCGTGCGCAAAACATTCTTTTTCGCACGCCGTACGGAAAAGACACAGGGTAAATCCATTCCCGCACGGCGTGTGGGAAATGCAACTTCCCGCAAGCAAATGCGTGCGTAAAAGTGCACTTTTACGCACGCTAGTAGGAAACATACCATTTACCACTTCATTAAAATTTTGCATATGTCTGCGCTGGATAAGTGTGTTTGAACAATTTAAGCACCATTTTAAAAGGCACAAATAATTTTTTTGTGCCGCCGGTCACACAGTTAATCAGTATTGGTATTTTTCTAAAGTCTACACATAACAATAATAAATAAATGAAACGAGAATTGGGTAATATATTTGACAATAAAATAAAAATATTTTTTTTTGATGTAAGGTTATTGTATGTAACTAATTTTCGTTTTCTTTTTTTTTCTAAATATTGGTTTTTAGCAGTAATAACTAAATATATAATACATATTATGCATGACCGACTTTACAGATTGTTACCCAAATCAGCTTCTTTAGAATGTTTAATTTAATTTAGACTTCTTGTACAAGTAAAAAAATATTATAGAAATATTTTATTATTATTTATTGGTAAGTCGGATAGTAACGACATTTTTTACTAATTGTGACCGGTGCTACTATGACCGGCGTTACAAAAGTAAAATTTGTTAAATTGCCGGTTTTATTTCTATATTTGTTACATCTTTCAAAAGTAAAAAGGGTTATATGGTACCATTTTAGCAATAATAATAATATTTTTTTATATTTCGTTTGATATTTAAAAAAAATAATCCATGCAACCGATTTTACAACACAAAAACATACGTCAGAACAAATTGTGTCATATTTTAAATAAAATTTGTTTAAAATAACTAAAACTTTTCAGTTTGCTAGACAACCCAAAACAGCACATTTATGCACCCCAAGATATACAGGGGACTGAAATTGGTGCCTCTGGCGACAAAATTTTAACTTAATTTTGCGACAGGAAGTTTAAACTGGCAGAAACTTGTTACATAAAAACGAAATTAAAATGTCGTTGTTTTTTTTTACACCATTTCTAAACTGGAACAAATTAAAAATACACACTATCCAATCGAGACATGTTGCTGGTTAATGCAATAAAATGAAAGTTTTTTGTATTGCAACTGCCACGGTAATTTTCGGTAAACTTTAATTCGGTTTCTTTACCAAGGAGTTGCATAATTTATTAGCCATTGCTTTAAAAAAAATTGTTGTTTAAAAAATTTTTTATTTTAATTAGGACTTTGTATTTCAATATGCTTGTAAATAAATTTTGACCCTGATGACATTTCCTATTTTGTGACATAAGGATTTTGATGGTGACTTGATTTTTAACAATGTCCTTTTTGACATTTGTCAATTTTAAATGTCATATTGAGATACTATAATGGCCAAGGATTGTAAAAGGTGTAAAAATAATTTTAACAAACAGGTTGGCCCTGGGCAAGGCCAAGGGCGAAAAATTTACTGCGCATGCCTGATGCACTGTGCTCGCGCATAGAAGAGTTTTTGTCTCTCTAGGCTCACTTGATTAGGAGCCGTATTCATAGTCCTCCCGTGAAGGGAGCCCTGAGGTTTCCTTGCCGAAGGCTGCCTCAAGGCCCTAAGACTCCCTCAAGGCGACCTTGTACGGCTATGAATACCGTTTTCCCTTAAGGAGACCTTAAGGTCGCCTTGTTTCTAGTCTTTGAATACAGCCCTAGAAGTTATTAGGGACTAAAAGCCAACTCACCGCGTAAACGTACCCAAGTAACACAGCTTCGACAATATAGACTTTAAAGCCAAGTCAATGCTGCAAAAACGTTAATAAAGCTCTCCTTTTGCTTTAAAATATTCATTTAATCTGTAATTTTGGCTGTCAGGATTGTTTGACTACTAAATTTACATTCAAAATAACTTCTATAGTTATATCATCGAGCTAATCAACTTTTAAAGGTAAAATTTATACCTGAAAATATGCTAAAACTTAACTAACAAAATAGTTTCAATGTTTACTTTACAAATACAACTGATAAAAAATGCCAAGATGTCAACTGCAGTTATTTGTTGTATCCTAATGCCATTTTTATTAAAATGCAGCTACTTTCAATGCTATTTAGCATTTGAGAATAAGCGCTAGGCTCGAGCCGTGAGCCTACAGCAATAACGTCAAGGTTTGCTTTTGTTTTAGATTTATTGTTTAAAAGAATGCAAAGATGCTTGGTTGCACGGGCGGGCGAGCGGCCATGTTTTGGCAAAACATAACCTCTCAAAAATTTGTGAAAAAATAATCTTTTTTACATAAATATGCTCAAATCTAAGTCTAACAATCCTTCAAAATTAACTAAATATGCAAGACATGATGGTGTTCCTTTAATTCTGGATTAAAATTAAAAAAAATAAAACATTTTTGATTGAAAAAACTCTTATTATCTCAAATTTTTAAAGCGCGTGCAGTTTAACGAGGAATCATGACAGGTTTCGTCATCAAACAAAGATTTGACTCTTGGGAAGTTCCCAAAATGCGTATTTTTGATAAAAGAGTATATTAAACATCACTAATATTTATTTTAGTTGCCTTCCATCTTCAGTCTTATGTTGGTGGACAATTTTGATTTAATTGCTATTTTGAGATACATTTGTTTGTCAAGGAAGTTAAATTTTAAACTGTGCATGTGCAAACTGTTGTATTTTCAGCTGCCACAGACATTGTCATAGGCAAAAAACATTCCTCAAAATAGCTGTGACAACATTTTCATGACGTCTTCAAAACGTTGTGAAAGAAGACAGCAAAAGCATTATTGTTATCTTTTTTGCTGCGGAAACGTTAACCCAGCTTATTTGCAGCACGCTGTGTTACTCGGGTAACGTAGCTTTGAAATCCAGCGCTCTCATTGGTGAAAACCGGCAGAGGTGGGCGTTTCCATCTCGACTAACGCGATTTCAGCTACCGGGTCAGGCGTCGCGACGTAACGATAAACCACCCTAGCGTGTCCTAGCGCCCGTATCTCATGAAAATCAGTCTCGCTCGAGATGCGATTGACAATTTCTGTCGGATCTGACCAATGGGAGCGCTGAATTTCAGAGCTACGTTACGTTTACGGGGTGGTTTTTCACAAAATGCTTGGGCGGGCCGTTATAGTATCTCTCTCTTGATTTGCATCGAAACAAACTATGACTGACACACACAGTGCATGAATTCCCTGCTGTCACGTCTTTGTTGTCGTGCGTAAGCTTTTTCAATAAGTTTACGTTTTAGACGTATGTGCCGACTTTAACTCTCGTAGCTTAGTTTCTACTCTAAAACGCTAAGGCGGAGTTTTACCGAAGGAAGTCCGAAACATCGCGATAATAATGACACGAAAGAATCGAACCAAAAAATGCAAGGAAAGCAGAAGACTGGCGCTGAGTATAAAAGACACAGACGTCCGTAATGCAACACGTTACTTTCGTCAATATCATAAATCACAGTTGGTCTAAAGAGCGGTTTTAAGAAAAAAAATATATAATATTTAAAACATAAGGTTTACTTAGGTAGTTTTCGAAATATTGGCTTTTAAAATCTTAGAAACTAAAGAAAATATCTCTATTGTGTTCAATATAGAGAGAGAGAGACAATGTGACCTTCTACTTCATATTTTTGGAGTAATATCGTCAAAGTCACTGAAAACCCTCAAAATCCATAATATACATAATAGATATATTTTCTTTAGTTTGTAAGATATGGGTCTTTGAAAATTAAATTTTTGATATTTTGAAAGCCAATATCTCGAAAATTAGCGAGAGAATTAGTAAAGTAAACCGTAGCGTATGGAGTACCATTGGAAAGAGAATTTCAGCGAGAATTCAAATATGAAATCAAAATAAGGGGCTATTTAAGGGTCTCAGAATATTTTCCAAAAATAGCCCCCCAGAAAAGGGCTACATAGGAGATTTTACTTCTTACGGTAAATGGTAGTTGGAAATGTATCGAAAAGAAAAATCTATGTTTTAAAGATTATATATTTTTTTTTTTTTTAAACCCATCTCTAGACCAACTGGGAAATCTCGACGAATGATGCGGCAACTTCTCAATCAAATTTTCACAGACAGATAATATATACATTATTAACTATAAGTTAAGTACGATGTGTATGTATAATACAATAATAACTTTATGAAGAGGCGCAACCACTTTGATTTTCGGGCCCGACGTTTAGATGGCGCTGAACAATTAGGGTCCGAAGTTTGTAAGTAATATGAAGTTTCCAACCGGTTTGCGCATAACCTGGGGTAACCTTGACACATTTTTTGAATTTGTTTGGTTTTTGCTAATGCGATTGATTTAAAATTCTTACCAACGTAGTTGCGTCTCTTTCTAAACTTAGTATACATTGATAAGTATGAATTGTGATGATACAATTGTTTTTTTTTTCATTTTATAACATGCTTTTATGGTTATTTCATATTTTTAGCTTTTATCAAAGGAATATTACCTTATTATTATTATTATCTATTAATTGTGATTGATTTTTATGTGCCAATATTGACTATTATGTTTTATTAAAGTTTGGATAAACATCAGCAGAAAATTATGAGCGTTCTAAGGTGTCACTTGTATGTATATAGTTCTAGTTATTCGAAAATAACCAAATCATGGCTTTTTTTGTCACCATAAGAAATTAGAAAATCCGATATTCTTCACAAATAAATTACTTATTGTCTCCCAATCAGTTTCGGCTAAAATGTCATCATTATGGGGAGGGACAATCACTAACAATTATCTGGTAAAAAAATAATTCAAATTACACATTTTAAATTTGTGAAGAAATAATGATTATTAATTGTTAAACATTGTTATAAAAGGAAAATCAACGTTATGTTAAAATACCAACAGACACCAACAAACTGATGAACATAATGGTATATCAGTAGCGCACCCAGGAATCGACTGACTTCGGGGGGGGGGGGTGGTTCGGAAAAATAATAAACAAAACTTAATTTGAAGTAAAAATGTGACCATAACCAGGATTCTCTGGGGGGGATAACCCCAAGACCCCCCTCTCGGTGCGCCAGTGGGTATATACATGGTCAAGGACTGGAAAATTTGTAAGAATAATAACTTTTAAAATAAAGAAAATAATTGAAAAATCAAGGCTGGCACTGGGCAAGGCAAAAGGCGAAAAATCTATTGTAGATTCACAAGGGAGAATAAGGATCTAAGTAAGTAATTAAACCTCGGAGGTGATCAGTCTCATCAAGCAGCTAAACACAAAAAATCTTTTGGAATAGATCAGATAAACTCCGAACTCATTAAACCGGTTTGTATTGAAATAGCAACACCTTATTTCATTGTTTAATCACTGCCTTGAACAAGGAACTTTCCCGAAAGTTTTTAAGGAAACAATCGTAAAACCACTTTCTGCAAGCGGCAATAAGTTGGAGGTAAATAACTACAGACCGATATCCCTTATTACGAATTTTGTCAAACTTCTTGAAAACACACAACTTCAAATAATAGCCTTCCATCATTAGTAGTCTTCGTCGATTTAAAAAAAGCCTTTGACAGGGTAAATCACGGAACAGTCTTGGATCCACTGTTATTTAATCTCAACATCAATGATATTAAAGTAACACTCGTGGCATATCGGACAAAGCGTTTTTGTTTCTCACTTCATTACGACCAGGCCTCCAATGTCGGAGTCATAGGATTGTACCTGGCAGTTGAAGCTACACAGGCACCCTACACACCTCTCGAATTAAAACAAAAAGTTTATAATCCGCGGAGACGCAGTGCCTGTGTGCGCCACCTGTGTAGAAGACCGTAGATACAGAATCCTGTACCTTTCAGCAGGTTATAAAGAAGAAACATGTAAAAGTATAAGGTCACTGTAACATGACTCTTAAAAAGAGGCAACATTCGCAGCACCACCGCCCCCAATTGGAGCTTCATACTACGTGACCCTAATTTTAAGGTATCAGCAAGCAATCGCTCCGGAGGAGGTTTGTTGTGAAGAATTAAAAAGCCAAAATATTAAAAAAATAACAAAGTGAATCTCATGTTCACAAATAAAAATTAAAGTAACACTCGTTGCATATTGGACAAATCGTTTTTGTTTTTCACTTCACTACGACCAGGCCTCCAATGTCTAATGGAGAATCCAGACATCTACGGACCCGTTTCATCCTTATTAGGAATCATCAGGGAGTCATAGGATTGCACCTGGCAGTTGAAGCTACACAGGCACCATGCACACCTCTCGAATTTAAAACAAAAAGTTTTTAATCAGTGGAGACGTAGTACCTGTGTGCGCCACCTGTCGAATAAACTGAGAACCAAAAACATCAAAATAGAAAAGTGCAGAAGACCGTAAATACAGAATCCTGTACCTTTCAGCAGGTTATAAAGAAGAAACCTGTAAAAGTATGAGGTCACTGTAACATGACTCTTAAAAAGAGGTAACGTTCGCAGCAGCCTCGCCCCCAATTGGAGCTTCATACTACGTGGCCCTAATTTTAAGGCATCAGCAAGCAATCGCTCCGGAGGAGGCTTGTTGCGCAGAACTAAAAAGCCAAAATATTTAAAAGAAAACAAAGTGAATCTCGTGTTCGCAAATAAAAATTAAAGTAACACTCGTGGCATATCGGACCGTTTTTGTTTCTCACTTCATTACGACCAAGACTCCAATGTCTAATGGAGAATACAGACACCTACAGACCCGTTTCGTCCCTATTAGATTAGATATGTTCAACCTTACCCTCGCGGGGATATTATAAGCTTTGCCGATGAGAGGGCAATCTTTTTCACAGCTAAAAATTGGAGCGATCCGAAGCAAAAAGCTGAAAAAACTTTTTCATTACTTTCAAGATAAAATTTTAACTGTCAATTACTCACAAACTAACTATGTCCCCTTCGCTTCTTTGTCTTCAAGCCTTCCTGAGTTTGAGTGTCTTACGTTAAACACGGAATGTGAATGTAATGGTGCTCAGATTCAGGGGTTAAAAAAAATTAAATATTTGGGTCTTTTTGGATTGTCATGCGATGGATGCTCACATATCCTATGTGACAAAAAAATTGAGATGGCTTTTGGGTAAATTCAGAAAGTTTGCGCGGAAATATTTGATTTAAAGCAATTAAAAACTTTGTATTATGCTCTGGTGCAGAGCCACATAACACACGGTTTGGTTGCATGGGGAGGGGGGTCATACAAATAATTATTTAAATCAGTTAGAAAAAGTTCATAAATGGCTATCAAAAATTATTTTAAAAAAATACGATTGCCTACTGGGACTCTTTTGGTGCAAAACAAAATGTTTGATGTAAAAAAACACTTTTTCTAAAAAAATCATAAACGCAGCAACAAAAAATACTAGGCATAATAAAAACCAACTTGTAGTTCCTAAACCTACCAAAACAATCTTGCAAAGAAGTTATGGATATTTAGATCCAACGTGTTACCTAAAATGAGTTAAAAATAATAAATAATAAGTTTCTTTAACAGTGGAGTGAAAGTAAAACTAGGCTATATATCCATTCTATCGTAGACTTAATAACTTATTATTAAGCAAAAAGCCAAAATTAGTGTTATTGTTGCTAAGTAAAAATTTTAATTAGAGCTATTTAAGTAATTTTTTTAACCACACAAGCCTCTGGCTTTGGTTTGTTTCTGTATATTTATTCTGTTTACTATGTCGATCTAATTTGATGATTTTATAATTTACTATTTAATAAATATAATTTGAATTTGAAGTGGGGACAGAAAATGTTTAAAACTTTTTAGTTTGGTAAATTAAAATTAAAATAGGAACTAAAATTAACATAATTTGATCACAAAACACGTTACAATTTTCAAATTTACAAAAAAGATGTACTAAACACACAAATTTGAAAAAATAAAATATTTTTAATTATTTTTTCACAAACTCAAAGAACTCCGCACGAAATACATTGAAAAATTATTTCGGTGAAATTTGACGAAATTTTGGTATGTTGGTCGCGATTCTTCAAAAACCGTCAGAAAATCTCGCCCTTACAAAAAATCTGAGGATTTTTAAACACAAGTTTCCTTCCTTCCTTCCAATATTCCTTAAATATTTTTATGTGTAAACAAACCTTTCAAACTTTTAACATACAAAACCATAGATAGCCATGGAATATCTCGCTGTCACTGTTCAGCAGCGTCACACAAATTCTGTCTTTCCTTTTACATGGTGAGAATTTTCGACGTTTATTTGTACGCCTAGTAACAATTTAGCTCCGCCATAAACAAGTCTGCAGAATATCTTTAAAATATTAAATTTACAAAATGTTAATAAGAAAATGACGCCGTTTTTCTTACAACGTTAGGATAAGGTTGCTGTGTTTTTATTTTAAATGAGGTGATAGGTAAAATCGCCACTTTCCAGAATTCTGACAGGTGAGATTTTCTGTCGTTTCTGAAGAATCGCGACCGTTATAGTGCGTTATGAGATCAGAAAAATGGGTAAATAAAAATTGATTTCTATGACTAGTTCCAGAGATATAGACCGAGGAACCACACATGGACTTCCTTATTATTTTGTTGATAAAACGTTAATAGGTTGTATACAGGGACTAGTAAAAAAAAATCATTTTTTGACACATTTTTATTTCCTCCATTCAACCAATCAAATTTAATAACAATGAAATTAAATATACAAAGCTGGAATAAACATATTGAACATTTAAGAAACTCTATTTCTCCCTTAATCGGTGTTCTTTACAAAATAAGACATTACATACCGTTAAAACACCTAAAAAAAAACATTTATTATGCTTTAATTTACTCCAAATTACAATACATAAAACCATTAGAAAAACTACAAAATAAAACAATCAAATGCATTCATAAATTTCCATTCTTAGAACCCACAGAAAACATTTATAAACCAAAGGCATTTTAATTTATTCAATTTACTGTGAAAGTAAAAAATCTAACATTAAGTTAATTACAAGTAATGATAACCACTCATGTGCAACAAGAAATAACCGAAATCTTATTTGCAACGCATCAGTAAGTAATTTTGGTAAAAAATCGATTATTTGTGATAGAATTATTATATACAATAGAATCCCAGAAGAAATAAAAAATAAGAATATAAAAAATAAATTTAAAAAAGATTTAAAAAAACATCTTTTAAAATTATGTAATTCTCGATGTAATTATTGTATTCTCGGTTTTTAATAGTATTGTTATTATTATTAGTACTTTTTTATTATATAATTTTTTTTAAATGACAATTTATTTATTAATTTATTTGTTACCATTTTTACAATTACTATAATTTAAATTACATTTACTTAATGTATGTTGTACCCAAATGTTTATAATGTTTATTTTTATTCCCTGTAATGAACTACTTAAGTTGGTTGGGAATAAATACTTATTACAATTCTTGTATAGAGGAAAATAAAAATGTGTCAAAAAATGATTTTTTTGACTAGTCCCTGTATACAACCTGTTAACGTTTTATCAATAAAATAATAAGGAAATTCATGTGTGGTTCCTCGGTAACCCATATTCGTCGATTACTTTATTTTATTTCGGTCAGAAAATGCCTACTCTCTACTCACCGAAATAATTTTTCAATGTATTTCGTGCGGGGTTCTTTGTAATTTTAAGTATTTTACATTGGCATTGTAGCCGAAACCATTTGGGAAACAATAAATAAATTATTTGTGGAGAATAAATAATCTTCAGCCATTTTGATTACCATTGTGCAAAAAAATTGGTCAAGAGTGTAAAAAAAAGTTTTTTAGGGGCAAGGAAGGACATGGCACAAAATTTGAAAACGAAGTAAGCGGAGGAAAAGCAGATGGTCTAATTTTTTGAAGGAGGTATTAAAAAAATGGCGCCAGCAGGCACGTATAGCCATCCATAACTATCTATCTTAATGTGAAAACTGGCCGCGTGTCGCTAGCTGCTACGGTTAGTCAGTTACAATTTTTTTAAAAGTTTAATCCCCCCTCCTAATCTGTTACCAATCCCCCACCCCCATCAAAAACTAATCAGCTTTGCGTGACAAAGAATTTTTGTGCCAAATTTGATAAAAATCAGTTAAGCGGTTTTTCAGTAATCACACAGACAGACACCGTGACAAAATTTTGTATTTATGTATTTTTTGACCAAAATAACTTATTTTTAGTGGAAATAAAAACACTTTTTGACGATCCCAATAGCCTCCATACTATGTTTGGATAGCTAAAAATAGTGTTTACAACTCACGGCAAAACATTTTTTTTAAGTTGTTTAGTTGCGAGTTTTAAGCACTATTATTTTTATAGTTTTATTTGAAGATATACGGAAAAACATACAAAAAACTATAACATAAAAACTACAAAATATCATCTTTTATAGAAAATAGACTCATTAGCGATCGCCAAAAGTATCAAAGACGGCAAACAGCGACAATAAACGGAGGCCTGACTAATTTCAAACCACTTTTTTTTGCATCCGTGTATAGAAACAACCTTTTTTCTCATCGGTGTTATCTCTTTTATTTTATTGACCGAGTAAAGGATAAAGTAATGCCTTAAACGGTCATAGACGAATTTTTAATAGTTTTTTCCTGGATTTTAAAGAAACAACAAACTACAGCCAACGCTAAGTTTTCATTTTTCTTAAAACCTGGGTATCCTGGCAAAGAATAGCAAGCAAGGAAGAGCGTTACTAAAGGCGCGTTTCTGTGAGCTTAACATAGTTACTAATATTTTCTTTTTCTAAAATCATACCGCCTGTACACCCTTCGACCCCGCTGTCTAACTACCTTTTTGAGATAGTTATCCCCTGATAGATATGCGGGGTCGGAGGGTGTAAAAGCGGGTATTTTTTGTGATGGTGTAGTATGCTGGATCTCTCTTAGACGAATGCATTTAGAAAGAGAAAATAATAGTAACTATGTTAAGCTCGCAGAAACGCACCTTAAGCCAAACGAATCAGTAGAGGGAGAAAGGGAGATAAATAAGAGAGAAAGTAGAGAGACATCTTGCTTATGCCCATTTGCTCTGCGATTTGCTTAAGTAATGAGTAGTAAAGAAATCCATAATTTTTAAGTATTCCCTAAATTTTATTCGTTTGCTCTGGTCAAAATAAAGTTTTCCATAGCTAGGAATTAAATCTTGTTATAAGTTCAACCACTGGAAGGCGCTGCTTGTCATAAAACCATTATTTGTTGTTATTATTTATTATTATTATCATAATTATTATTTATTATTAATTATTCTTTGAGTCAGTTTTTACATTCATTTTTTTAGCTTCAGTAAGGGTCACTTAAACATATACCGGGTGTCCCAAGGTGAGTAACCTATTAGAATATTTTGGAAACCATACAATGGAAACTTTTCAAACTTTCATATTTGCAGTGTTGCCATTTGAAGGAAAATCTTGGCAACAACTCTCTTATTTTAAATTGAACACCCTGTATATTTTTGCATTTTTGGGTTGTACAAAATATTTTAAGTACATTTTATGTATAATATCCTCCACGTATGTTCAACTGTTTTTAAAATATTGACAGGTGAAAATTGACATTTTTTAACTTTGACATCCCGTAACATCGAAACAGTTAAGGATAGAGCGAAACGGTTTTTACAATCCCATCAGAAGCTATCGTTTTATATCTAAAAGCAGTGTTAAAATATCCCAAGGTTAGTTTAACCCTGGGTTAAAAATTAGTATAAAACGATAGCTTGTGAAAAACCAAGATAGGAATGTAAAAACCGTTTTGCTCTATCCTTAACCGTTTCGATGTTACGGGCTCTCAAAAAAAATTTTCACCTGTCAATATTTTAAAAATAGTTGAATATAGGTATAGGACATTATACATAAAATGTACCTAAACTATTTTGTAGAATCCAAAAGTGCAAAAATATACAGGGTGTTCAATTTAAAATAAGAAAATTGTTGCCAAGTTTTCCTGCAAATGGCAAAACTGCAAATATGAGGGTATTTCATAAAGATAGTTTACATGGACTTATTTTAGAATAGAAAGGTTGAAAAGTTTCCATTGTATAGTTTCGAAAATATTCTAATAGGTTACCTACTCACCTTGGGACACCCGGTATATTGACCTTAAAATCTTCAATGCTAGAAAGATGCCCTCCAGTGGCACATAATCGTAGGGTTTTCAGTATAATTAGTTAAATGAAGAGACAGTTGTATTGTTTCTTAAGAATAAACACTGATATTTATTTTAATTAAACTAATAAACAACAAAAAAACTTGCATAAAAATATGTGACCGTAAAAACTTGAAGCCATCATCCATTGTGGGCTTATTTCTGCATTGATTGGTCCTGTTTTGTAAGTCATATAGTCTTACCCGAAACGTCCTCCATCTAACTCCAACTGGTCTTGTATGAGTTGCAAAATATTTTGAACTGTTGGTTTGGTTATTCGGAAACGTTGCAAAAATCTAAATTTAAATCTAGACCCCTCTGGCATCCATCCATTATTATTTTTATGACCGTATTCGACCGTTTGGGGTTAGAATTCTCTCCTAAGGATGATTTAAGGCTTGATATCTGGCATCTTAAATTTAGGTATTGCTTAGACTAAAAAGAAAAGCTGAGCAAACCAAATCAGCTACTTAGGACCGTTAAGAGATCCTTAGCGTAAAGGAATCCTTAGAGCAAACGCAGAGCAATTGGGCATTACAACTGAAAACCAAAAGTATTGACAATAACACAAAAACGCTTCGTCATTCTAACACTGCAAAAAAAATTCTAACAGTAAGATCTTTCACTACTGCGCTTTTAAATTGATTTCATTTAAAGCGTTTTCGATTATCCTCGTCGCAAATTGCTTGGAGATTGTCCGGGATCAGAGCAATGACGTCACAGATCAGTTTTAGGGCGCTCCAAAGCCGATCACGAGCGCTCGGTCAACGTAGTTCAAATACACATTCGATTTGTTCTCTGGTGCGTTCTAAAGGTTGGAATTGTTTAGAAAGGATTTATATATATAGTATATTTCTGAAAGAAAATGAGTGTAAACGAAACCACAGGAACTATAATACAAATTTTGATGAGCTGGGCAATCCGTGCATTGACGACAACAACCATATTCTTGTCCAAATCGTATACCGGGTGTCCCAAGGTGAGTAACCTAATAGAATATTTTGGAAACTATACATTGGAAACTTTTCAAACTTTCTATTCTAACATAAGTCCATGTAAACTAACGTTTTTCAGAAGCTATCGTTTTATATCTAAACCCAGGGTTAAAATATCCCAAGGTTAGTTTAACCAAGATAGGAATGTAAAAACCGTTTTGCTCTACCCTTAACCGTTTCGATATTACGGGCTGTCAAAGTTAAAAATGTCAATTTTCAGCTGTCAATATTTTAAAAACAGTAGAACATTATACATAAAATGTACCTAAAATATTTTGTAGAATCCAAAAATGTAAAAATATACCGGGTGTTCAATTTAAAATAAGAAAGTTGTTGCCAAGTTTTCCTGCAAATGGCAACACTGCAAATATGAGAGTATTCCATAAAGATAGTTTACATGGACTTATGTTAGAATAGAAAGTTTGAATAGTTTCCAAAACATTCTAATAGGTTACCCACCTTGGGACACCCGGTATATAGGATGGGCCACAAAATTCCGCACTTTTTGGATTGGATATAACTTTTGACATAAGTCCTCGATTTTTAAAGATATTAGTTTTTTAGAAAGATTAAACGTGATACTTTTTCGATTCAGTTGAAAATTTAAAATTTCTCAAAAATTTTCACCCCCCCCCCCCTAAAAAAAAATATGTGCGACAATGAACAAACTCTAAAGCTTTCACTACAAACGATCATTGTTTATGTGTATATTGACGTATCATTTAATTAAGTCGGGTGAGAAATGAAAATGAAAAAAAGCTTAGATTATGAGTGTTTAACATTGGAAAAAAATCACAAAATTAGATATATTTTTCAATTTGCAATAACTTTGGCCTGATTACTTAATTAAAAAAAATATTGTTTATAGAGACAAAACATGAGAGTAGCGTCCTTTTGTCCAAAATTTGACATTAAAAAAAAATTAGGATGGCGGATAGTTTTAAGAAGAGTTAGGTTTTCACGCCTTATTTTTTTCTTAAATAAGACACTAGACAAAATATAAATTAGTATTTCCAAATCTCCATTTTTTTTTCGTATATCGAGTTGTCACTTAATTAAATCGGATATGAAATAAAAATGTAATGGGTATTTAGATTATTGTGTTTCTTAATTAATCATTAGGTGAAAAGATATAGCAAATGGAAAATGCATGTAATTTTGTGATTTTTTTCAATGCGAAGCCAAAACACAAATAGTCAAGAATCTTATAACTTTTATTTCCCAACTGATTTAATTAAATGATACTTCAATATACACCGAAACAATGAGCGTTTGTAGTGACAGCTTTAGAGTTTGTTCAGTGTCGCACATACATTTTTTAAGGGGGGGAGGGTAAAAATTACACATTTTTTAACACTGTCCGACATCCTATATTTTTTAGAAGTTTTAAACTTTTAACGGAATCGAAAAAGACTCATCTTTTATCTTTCCAAAATCAAGTCAAAAGTTATACCCAATCCAAACAGTGCGGAATCTTGTGGCCCACTCTATAATATACAGGGTCGATTCTTTAAACGGAACGGTGCTTCTAGCGGGTTAGAATTTGGTTTTCCAAAATAATCCAAAAACACTTCAACTGAGATTTTTAATTTTCTTTAATCGTGCTATCTTGCATTTTTTTTATGTCATTTTGTTTACGAGGTATGGCAAAAAATTAATTTTTTAAATAGGACATTTTTGAATTCTAAAAAAAAATTATCTTTGACAATAATACCACACACTAGTACTCTATCAGATTTAGATCTTGATTGTCGTAAAAGATAGATCCTACTGTGTAGTATTGCTGAAGAGAGATTTTTTTACAGATTTTTTTGCCATACCTCGTAAACAAAATGACATAAAACAAGTCCAA
This sequence comes from Oxystoma pomonae, assembly GCA_963921995.1. Lineage (NCBI taxonomy): Eukaryota > Metazoa > Arthropoda > Insecta > Coleoptera > Brentidae > Oxystoma > Oxystoma pomonae. The sequence goes on along the minus strand of OY998171.1, from coordinate 45,295,401 downwards.
GATAGCACGATTAAAGGAAATTAAAAATCTCAGTTGACGTGTTTTTGGATTTTTTTATTCAGCCAAATTCTAACTCGCTAGAAGCACCGTTCCGTTTAAAGAATCCGCGCTGTATATATGTAATAACATGTTTATAATTTATACTCATTTTCCAGCAATTTTACGCGAGATTTCCATGCTCGGGCTTGATCTGTAGAATTTCTCAGATCAAGTTTGAGCAATCCCGCTTGGAGCAGCGATCTTGCACGCAAACTGCAAATCTGGCAGAGAGCAATAACAGTTGCCAAATAGAACACGCATTTTGTTTTTAGTGAAGGGGCATGTGTATTGTGTAAGTCCGTGGGATTTTGAATGAAGAAGTTTTGTGACTATCTGGGATTGATATCTCTTTAGTCACACAATCGAGTGTTACCGGGTGTTTTGTTCGCATCCGTGTAGAAAAGGTTGCTATGACGTCATCTTTCAAGATGGCGGCCAAAAATCATCAAAAATTCAACTTTTGCAACCGGGCCAAGATTATATACTCGATTCCATATAATTCGAGAACGAGGATTCCAAAAAATTTTCCTTCAAGGTCATCCGACCTTAAATGACCTTAAAAATAGCAAAGAAAAACAAGATTTTTCCATTTTCTTTAAAAAAAATCTTAATAATTCGAGGTTTTCTCAATCTAACTCCAAATCTACCTTAAACTATTAGGCATGTATACCAAATTCGATACTTAGACTGATGCAATTTGAAGCTTCATGACCTTGAAAAATACCCCAGTAAAATTAACATATTGCAAAAATAACATACTAAAGAGCGCTATTCATCAACTATTAAAGCGAAGAGGACAAAATTTGGTAAGAAAAATAAGAAGGTCAAGTCCAACAATATTGTTACAAAAAAAATTGGTTCAGCTATGACGCGTTTCAATGTGGTGGCTGATGTATCAAAATGGCGACCTATAACCACATTTAATTTTTTCCAATTTCATAAAAAAAAGCAAAAACGACAAGGTGGCCATTAATTCTTGTAGACTTATTGCAGCTTACTATGAAAAAAAAAGTTTAGTTGATGCATGGCCTTGATTGTCCTTAAAAATAACATGTAGAAGTAAAATACCAGCTTTTTGTGATGTTTCTTTTTCAATTTACCACTAGGCAAAAATGCCAGAGACGAAATTAACATCTTAGCCATAAATAAACACTTCATTTTAAACCTCCCTACCATTTTTTTGATATGGTGTCCCAGATGTTATTATATCCTGGTAAAAATGACCTATATCCCTGTCATTTTTATTAAGTTTTGGAACTGTGAATTTTATGTTCTACTTACTTGTCTAGCCAACCAGGTCATTTAAATAACCTATAAGAGAATTAGCATGTTAGATATGTATTACCATATACTGGACCAGTGGTTTTAGGATTGTAACAGTTATTTAGTCACACGTTCATGTGCCACAGCATCTCTGGAGAAGTTCCGAAACTTAATGAAAACGACAGGTATATAAGTCATTTTTATCGGGGTATAGCATAAACATCTGGGACGCCATATCAAAACAAATGGTAGGGAGGTTTAAAATGAAGTGTTTGTTTAAGGCTAAGATGTTAATTTCATCTCGGGCGCTTTAAGTTTTTGTGTAATGGTAAATTGGAAAACACATCACAAAAAGCTGGTTATTCACTTGTACATGGTACTTTCAAAGTCAATCAAGGTCATTCATCAACTAAACTTTTTTACATAGTAAGCGACGACAATTCAACAAGAATTGATCGCCACCTTGTCATTTTTGCTTTTTTACGAAATTGGATAAAATAAAATGTGGTTATAGGTCGCCATTTTGATATATCAGCCGCCATATTGAAACCCGTCATAGCTAAACCAATTTTTTTGTTAACAATATTGTTGGACTTGCCCTTCTTTTCTGTCTTACTAAAATTGGTCCTCTTCGCTTTAATAGTTGATGGATAGCGCCCTTGAGTATGTTATTTTTGCAATGTGTTAATTTTACTGGGGTATTTTTCAAGGTCATGGAGCTTTAAACTGGATCAAACTCTAAGGATCGAATTTAGCATGATGCCTAATAGTTGGAGGTACATTTGAAGTTGGGCTGACAAAACCTCGAACTATTAAGATTTTTTGAAGAGAAATTGGGAAAAATCTAATTTTTTGCTATTTTCAAGGTCATTTAAGGTCTGATAACCTTGAAAGTGATTTTTTTTTTGAATCCTCCCACATAGCACAATGCGTGGTGACGTGATTGAGACTGAGAAATTCAAGCTTAATAGGTAGCGTTCTAAGGTTATTTTCTCAAATAACGTGTTTTTCACCTGAAAACATGTGATTTTTAGAAAAAAACGTTAAAACGCTACCTATTAAGCGTGATTTTCTTTGTCTAAATCACATTATTTTGCAATCATGCCCCCGTTGCGAAATAAGTTACTTATATCTTTAAAATTTTTGTCCGCCATCTTGAAAGATGACGTCATATCAATTTCTTCTGTACGGATGCGAACAAAACACCCGGTAACACTTGATTGTGTGACTAATTAAAGAGCTACCAATCCATCGTCATAAAACTCTTTCATTCAAAATCCCATGGGATAGAAATTATTGACATATGCCCCTACACTATATTTCTTCTAGAAGAAAATTAAAACTCAATCTAAATACAAGAACACACGTAGTATAAATAGAATTGTAAAAAATTTTGGTTTTGGCGAACGAATATTTTGGTATTTCGATATTTGGCGGCCATCATAAAATTGGTCCGCAGACAGCGGCGTCATTTCATATTTCTCTTGGGGGTGAGGGGGGGGGCATACCTAATTAAAAAAAAATATGAACGAAAAAAAAAACATTTTAAAGGGATTTGGCGACGGTGAAAAAACACTTTATTGACGTCAAAATAACTCAAATAAACATAAAAACAAAACAAATTTTTTGGTAAAACATTACAAAAAAAAAAACGAAAAAGCTTAGAACTAAATTAATGGTTTAGTTTTAGTGGGTAACGGCGATGCGGTAGACCGTAGTAGTGGTTTGTTTGGGTTCCAAATTTTAAAACTGTCGTAGAACGTTTTAGAACTGCGCGTGATAGTTGCGCAATCGACGGGACTGATGCTGTTAACAGTTTACAATTTTTGGACGAACCCGAACGCATTTTCATAAAATTGCCATAATAATAGAGTGAAGAAGAAGAAGCACGTGATGTGATCCAGAGTGTCTTAATTGTGTCTTTTATTTTTAGCATAAAATAGATATTTTACCAAAATTTTCCATGATTTGGTTCACATCATATAGTTCCACAGTTTCTTCTACAAAATTCATAGCTTCTAAAATTGCATTTTAAAAATCGTACTGGGTAATGGCTGATGACGAGGTAGAATCTTGCCTTAATTCTTCCAAAGTGAAATTCTGCAGTTTTTGAAAGAACAGAAATTTAACACTGAAAAAGCTGAATTTTTGGGTCAGGCAGGGATTCCTCTGTAGGCTACGCCATACAAAACCCTCGACAAAACCTTTATAAAAATACACGCGGATAATAAAATAATACAAGATTGTACTCTGGCTTTTTATTATCTTTTGTAAAAACTCATTTATTTGGGTAAATTTTCAAGGAACCATTATTATTTCGGACAAACTACATGCGTAAATGAATTTGCGCATGCGTCAGAAAATAGTCCTAAACAGTTCCATTTAATTCTGCCCGGCTTCACGGGACTGTACAGAACAGTATTGAGCCGGTCCTGGACAAATTTTCGGTAGTAACCCGAACACAAAACTTTTCAGTTCAGAACATTTGAGGTCGAACCAGAACGCGTTTTTTTAAGCGCGCATGCTCCGGACTGTTTAGAACAGGAAATTTCGACGAACCCGAACAAACCACTCCAAATTTTGATTTTTGTTTGCGGATACTCAAGAGGGGGCAATTGCCACCCCCACCCCAATTGACGCCGCTGTTCATAGCATTTTTGAATGAGCTGTATGTACAAAAAAATTCACATTTTTAACGGAAAGTTCCAAAGAAAAAAAGGGAAGCCCTCGATCCTCTTATTATTGTTTCCGCCAATACTACGCGGTAAGAGAAAGGATACAGATAATTATTTGAAGGAAAACAATAGCTCGATAACGGAAAAAGGTTTCTTACAGTTTTTGTCTACTCCAGGCACGTTTTCAATGAAATAAAAGTTGTCGAGTGAACTTTCATTAAGGGATCAAAAATGTAATTTAAAAATAAGGGCGACTGAAGTGCTTTTTAAGTTGAAACGAATGTGTGTTGGCAGTGGCGTGTATACAATAGATTGTTGTGTTATTTTAGGTAAAAAAATATTTTTGAAATATTGTATTACGCAGTGCCGGTCATATAAGTGGTTTTTTTTAGGAGTGAGGGGAGTTTAATAGGTGTTGGGTTGGATTAGTGTGCTACAGAAAAATAGTACATTATACAGCACCTACCCAGCAAACACGGTTCCCTCGGGCCTTCGTCGGTCCGATGTCGATTGCCGAATTTGTCGTCATCGGCACGACGTCGATTTATGACATCGGACCAGCAGTATTTTTTGTCCGCTTTGCGATGTAGGTCCAATGTATGTTTGCCGATGCAGCGTTAGACTGTGGCCCGTCAGCGGACGAATGGTAAATTTTACTTTTTGCTGACATTGACATACCGTCGCCGTACGATTAAGGTCCGATATGGTTTAACCACATGGTACCGACCATCCGCCCATAACTGCCTAATTTGGTCGGTCTAACGTAAGCAAGCTGGTCTCGCCCCGACATCGGTAAACTATTCAAGTCCGACATTAGTTTCTTAAATCAGTCCAACGTCGGCGATTGACGGAGATCCGTCGGTGGTAGCTTAAAACGGCCCGACATTGGCAAACTACAAAGTTTCGATAATGCGGGTGCTTAACCAGTCAAGCTGGTTGAAGTGGCAGAAGAGGTGATTTTTGTAGAGAAGTACCACCATCTTGTCAAGTCCGCACTCTAGTTTTGAAATATCTTTGCTCATTATATATATAATATTATCTTCCGCTGTACACATAGTGACATAAGCGCCAGCTCTACATACTATAGAAAGCAGTTTAAAAATTTTAAGGTGACTTAATCGGACCATTGTCGGTTGCCGATTCTCGACCAATAAAACAAAGTTCCAATCGGACCATCGTTAGCCCTAAAGCAGATAAAGTGGTCGTCGGCATAAAATCGACTATAGTAAATCGGGCCACCGTCAGTTGCCGATTCTCGTCCGATTGAACAAAGTTCCAATCGGAGCGTCGTCGGCCCTAAAGCAGATAAAGTAGGCGTTGGCATAAAGTCAACTATAGTAAATTGGGTCATGGTCACTTGCCGATTCTCGACCGATTAAAGAAAGTTCCTATCGGACCATCATCGGCCCTAACGCAGATAAGGTTTGCGTTGGCATCGTCGGCCCTAAAGCAAATAAAGTAGGCTTCGGCATAAAGTCGACTATAGTAGATAGGGCTATCGTCAATTACCGATTTTCGACCAATTAAAAAAGTTCCAATCGGACCATCGTCGGTCTTAAAGTGGTGTCGGCATAAAGTCGACTGTAGTAATGTGGACCTCCGTCAGTTGCCGATTATTGACCGAAAACTGAAAATCGCAATCTGACCAACATCGGGCCAGAGTGTAGTCGTCGATGCCGACACACTGCAACGTTGTCGACATTGGCCTGATTCAATGCCGACGATTTGTGTTTGCTGGGTAGGAACCAAAGTGGTAGTTTTTATTCCGAAACGTTTCGCCGAAGGATAAAAAGACACTTTCACGTTTTTATTCTATTTTTTGCACTTTTGGGATTTGTTTTGCTTTAAAAAAAAAATTGTTTTTTTTAATGTCTCATTCATTGTGAAATGGCACCCTCGTAAAACCAGATGCAATATTTTTTGCGTGAAATATTTCTGGTTTTTACTTTTAGTCCCTAAGAACTAAAAGGGCTAAGGTGCAATTTTGACTCCCTAAGGACTAAAAGTGTAATTTTAGTACCTGATTGAGGGACTAAAAATGCGTTTTTATTCCCTAAAGTGAAAAAAATACTTTTATTTATATTTAAAAGCATGGGCGGATGATTATAAAAAAGTAGGTATATACGTACATTAATCTCTAGGTTTGAAGATTTTTTACTGTGGGCCATATATACAGACCGCTTCAAGCTACTGCGAACATAGGGGGAATCAAGTCCAATTTACTCTCCGTGCCGTACGACCGAGGTGGATTCGAAGCACGCTGCAGTGTTATCTTTTGGAAATTCATTTTGTTTTTATTATTTTCTTTTATTTTTGCCTTGCTCGAGAAACAGATGGGTAAGTTCTTAATTGAAATAATACATTTTTAAAACCAAAAATGGATGTCTACGAAGTTGCCGAAAATGCAGATGGTCAAATGGTCAAATCGTCATAACCCAACACACGTTCGATATTGGTCGAGGGAAAATTTGCATTTGTATTTTGACGTAAGAACACAGTATCCCCAAAAACTAAATGTTTGGGGGGGGGTATTATAGGGGAACACGTAATTGGGCCATTTTTTATTAACGGCAATTGCAATTTGAATGGTCCTAGATACTTGGATCTACTGCAGCAGCACATTATTCCAACTGCTAGGCAGTTGTTAGGTGTAAGATTTGGTGTAAGCTCCTAATGACTTCTATCTGTTTTTGAAGAAGCTTTTCAAATTATCACCCCTAACATGCTTGGAAACGTTAGAAGGGGTTTTTATAGTAGGCTCGGATATTGTCTAGCCGAGCAAGGAGGACTTTTCGAACATTTGCTTTAATTTTTTTTTGACTGGGAGAATATTTTTGGTTTTTAGAATGTATTATTTTATTTTGAGAACTTGCTTTTATTTTGTTTCTCCTTATTATTTTCATTGTAACACGTCGTCACTGATAAATCTGAGCAGTTGACAATAAAACGCTCTTATTTATCAGTGACAAAAAATAAGAAAATTACGTTATAAAAATTTGCGTATTTATTGACCAAATTCCGGTTTCATTGACTACGCTCCACACAGCACCGTGGTTAGAGGTGTACTAAATACCAAAGGAAAGTCATGCAAGTGGTGATCGCAAGCCTGAGTATTGGTTGCTTCACTGATAGGCGTGCGGTGTCTCTGCATGTACGTACACTGGCAAATTAGACTTCTTCCGCCCTATGTTCGCAGTAGCTTGAAGCGGTCTGTATGCAGTGCAAATAATTTTTACATATATTCTGTCGAGCGCACTTACCATTTTATTAACACTAAAGCATCGTGAACCAGCGGGATACATTTCAGTTTGCAAGAAAACTGGACAGTTTTTAATTATTACATTTTTTACACTACGTCTTTTTAAAATGGAACACCGGCTGCTCTTTAAAATATAGTCCTTCAAAAAAACAAGAAACTAATTACCAAAACGAAAACGTTGAGACAAAGCGGGATGCAAATTAAATTTTTAATTCAAATATTAAGGTGAAAACAGGTGGCGGATTTTCTCTTTTTTCCCATCATTAGAGGGCAAAAAACAGCGTCTTCCTTTTTTTTAAATATTCTCCAGGAATTTCATAAAAAATCCAATAAATTTGGGCGATATCATGGAGCAGTCGTTATTTTAATTAACCAAAGTATTAAAATTAGATTTTGCCGCCAACGTAGACCGAAAGTGCCAAAGTAGGCTGTGGAGTGCCTAATCGAAAATGAGTAAACTTGATTGTTGCTTTAATTCCGCGCAGCCAATGAAAACAGTAAATCCAGTGAAATGTAAAAATGGCACATCGCGGTGTTTCCGAAGTGATTTTCTTGTGTTTTTTTGGTAATGTGTGCGGTTTTTGAACATTTTTGTGATGGTATTTGGATGCTGAGTCGCTTAGGAAAGAATGTAAGTTATTTTAAGCTTTTGCACCAACCATTGTCATTATTTTCTTCCGCTCAAGCGCGTGGCTCGAGATAAATCACGGCAGGTCCGGCTTCAGCTTTTTTAGGACCATTGACCAAAGTAATAATGCCGCCGCGGCCGCCCTCATGTCTCATTTGATTCATCATCTTATTCATTCATTTTTTTTGTATTGGCTTGTTCTGTGCCCTGCCAAAAATACCGCGTCAAAACTCGTAAAAAAAACATCATGAGTTTTGCATGAGCACTGTCATCCGTTTTTAGGAGTTTTGAAAAGTTTTTAAAAGAATTTATGATAAGATCGAGTTGATAAGATTTCGCCAGTATTTTACAGGCTCTGCTTCCACTGGTGTTGTTAAGTTTTGAGCAGATTTTAACAAAAATTTAAATGGAAGTTAATCAGATTTCACAAGGTTTTATGAGAATACACATGTTTTAAGCAGTTTTTAAAAGACCCACTGTTCCGTATTCATTAATTTAATTTATTTTCAATATTTTATTCTCTTTGATTATTTAATTATTATTTCTATTTTGAGCAAGACTAAAATTGCCTCTTGAAATAACCCCCCCCCCCAATTATTCCTTCCTCCTATCCTTTATGACAAGTTGTAAAGAAAGAAGGAGAACCACGCCAGGAAGGGGATAACAGACAGCTACCTCTGTGAACAAGACTCTGGTCACGATAACATCACTTTTCAGCGATCGGGAAAAATTAACCTACCGAAAGTGAATATCGCCAAATTAAATTAAAATCTAACATAACAATCGTTGTGCAATACACCGGCCGGTTACGCGATAGTGATAGACTCCACTAGACGAGGGCAACTAGGAGCTCTTTCAACGGAGGAGATCGAAATCAGCAACCAGGTAACAACTTGTCCATGTTTCCTTTAAATTAAATAAATCTGAAAACCCATATATTTATCCCTCATCTCCCACCCCCCGTTAGATTTCACAAGATTACATGAGAAAATCCACAAGTTGTTAGCAGTTTTGAGTAGATTTTAATGAAAATATAAAATAAAGTTAATAAGATTTCATGATATTGCCCATGTTTTCAGCAGTTTTAAAAAGACCCCAGCCTCCATCAGATGTCACAAGTTTACATGGAAAAAAAGTTTTTACCACATTTTAAGAGAAACAACATTCACATTCACCAATTTTCAGATTTTAAACGAATCCATATTAAAACAAAGCTATGATTGTTTTCCACAAACCAAAACTACACTTTTTTGCACTCGACGCGCGTTTCGCTAACAACGTTAGCATCATCAGGAGACGATAAACAATAAACTAAATTAACCTACGCTCTATCTTATATACAATCTTTAAGTGGGCGGAGATAAGACTAATAATTTGTGATTGATCACGATTTTATAATCCTATCTCCCCTCAACTAAAGAATAAAGTGTACTAAACGGGATGGGTCCTCTATCTTTATTTAAACGATTTCTGGATTTAATGATTTCCATACTTTCATGTGCATTCAAAAGTCTTTTGTTTGGTACACTTTTTAGAAGTTTTAGGTTATCTAATGTGAATCTATGATTGTTTTCAAAGGCATGCTCGGCCACACTTGACTTTTCTGTTCTTCCGTATTTTAAATGTGCTAAGTGTTCTTTAAAACGTGTTTGAATAGAGCGTCCAAATGACTCTTTTCATTTGCTTACAACATAAGCTTGCAAGTTTGCACTTTCTAACAAATAGATTAGTAAATTTCCACTTAAACAAAGAAAGATTTGAAGCAGAAAAGAATAGGATTAGGAATATAGCTGGCGAAAACGGTTACGACGAAGGCTTAATGAATAAGCTGATAAATAGGCATTCTTTTCAAAAGACCTTTCGGAATTCCACTTTTTTCAGACAAAAAGATAGCTGCGAATCAAAATTTGTATCAATTCCTTATAATCCTAATTATACGAAGGGATTACAAAAATTATTTAATAACACCGGTCTTAAATTAGTATATCAATCCGGTAACACAATAAGAAGTTTAATAGGAAATCCCAAGGATAAAACTACAGTTCTAGAAAAAAGTGGAATTTACGAAATTAGTTGCATGGATTGTGACAAAAAAATATGTTGGCCAAACGAAACGCTCTATTCAAACACGTTTTAAAGAACACTTAGCACACTTAAAATACGGAAGAACAGAAAAGTCGAGTGTGGCCGAGCATGCTTTTGAAAACAATCATAGATTCACATTAGATAACCTAAAACTTCTAAAAAGTGTACCAAACAAAAGACTTTTGAATGCATATGAAAGTATGGAAGTCATTAAATCCAGAAATAGTTTAAATAAAGATAGAGAACCCATCCCGTTTAGTACACTTTATTCTTTAGTTGAGGGGAGATAGGATTATAACATCGTGATCAATCACAAATTATTAGTCTTATCTCCGCCCACTTAAAGATTGTATATAAGATAGAGCGTAGGTTAATTTAGTTTATTGTTTATCGTCTCCTGATGATGCTAACGTTGTTAGCAAAACGCGCGTCAAGTGCAAAAAAGTGTAGTTTTGGTTTGTGGAAAACAATCATAGCTTTGTTTTAGTGCAACCAAATGTTCCAAATTCCCAACATAGAATCCATATTAAAATTGATTGATAAGCCTGTAGAATATTGCTTAATATATCGAAAAGTTGGAAACCTTACGGACCAAACATTTGACACTTTTTGGGCCAAATCATGGACCAAATCATTAAATATCTTGGAAAAATTGAGCCCGAACACTTTTTCACATATTTCAAAAGATATCCAAAATTAAATCTTGTAAAATTTAAAAACATCCATTCATTTATACTTTTAAAATCTCATCAAAATCCTGTTTGCTAAATCTCATGATATCTCCTGTATCTGATATAAACGAAATATCTTGATAGCTAAATCTTTATTATATATTTTTTTAAATTTATGTTTGTAGGTACTCATAAAATCTTTTAAATTCTCATCTTGCTTGTCAAATCTGGTTGGTGCTTGTCTATTTTCTACACTTTAATACTAATATAGTCTTGTCAAATCTTCACAACCTTTACCCTATTTCTCATGAAATCTTGGAAAAATGTCCCTTCTTTTGAAATCTAGTAAAATCTCATACAAATCTTGCTTGCTAAACCTCATGAAATCTGTGTCTGATAAAAACTTATGTAATCTCGAAAAATCTCTTGCTATAGTAAAATTTTTATAATATTTATATAATCTTGGCAAGTCTTCACAACCCTTTACATTATTTCTCATGAAATCTTGTAAAATCTTTTAAAAACGTCCATTCTTTTTGACTTGTGAAATCTTGTAAAATCTCATAAAAATCTTGCTTTCTAAACCTCATGAAATCTCATGTGTCTGGTATAACAAAAAGAAATCTTGTAAAACATCTAAACATGAAATTTTATTGTCTTTAGGATCTTTTGAAATCTTGTGAGTTTTCAATAGTCAGAAATTATTTGAAAATGATTCATTAAACATCATAAGAATTTGTCAGTTTTCATATGGCATACATTTTTGCCAGGTTAAGTCTCTTCAAACCAATAAAATCTCTTAAAACCTTATCAAGACTTGATCAGTGTTTAAGAGTTTTGAAGTGGTTTATCATGCCAGAGCGGATACCGGTGTCTGCCATATTTGTGGGGTTGATATTTCCCTGCAAATATTTCATTATTATACTTTATTATTCAATATTCTTTTTGGAGCTCTAGAATGGCCTACTCGAGGGGGTACAGACGGCGTGAAATCCGTGAAATCTTGCGTGAAATCTGTGAAATCCCTGAAATCTTGTGTGAAATCCGTGAAATCTTCTGTAAAATCCGTGAAATCTTTGTGAAATCCGTGAAATCTTCTGTAAAATCCGTGAAATCTTTGTGAAATACGTGAAATCTGTAAAATCATTAAATTTTTTGGGACTCTCTATTACTTTCTAAATCTTGTTCATTTTTATTAAAATACCTATAATAAAGAAGATATAGATATACAGGGTGTTCCAAATTCGATGATCACTATGGGGATATGCTAAACGGTAAGAGATACGAAAAGGTTTAAATTAAGGCAAAGAAATCTTTATTTTTAGTTTTTATTTTTGTGCGCCCTTATTCCTAAAGCTGTCAAAAAACGCTTAAAACTTTCTACAGGCACTTTTTTAAGATCTACCTAATGAGTTGTGTTTTCGAAATTTGACATTTCAGTGTGACAGGCGCACTGTCAAGTTCATTTTTTCTTATGTACACATGCTTTTTTCTCCTGCCGTTTGGTTAATAAAACATGACAGATATTTTACAACCTCATTTTGAGAAGTACCTGACGTTTTGAGTTAATTAACCATCATCAGCCCATATTCAAAGTTTAAAGAACAAAGAAAAAACGTGTTTTTAAAATATTAGGTAAATTTATTTTGTTGTAACAAAATATGAAAAAAACTGTCATTTTTTAAATGCTAAAAAAAGTACTGCAATCGGGTTTCCAAAATATATTGAGTAAGTTAAAAGCAAAACTTAAATTTGGGCTGTAAACCCAAAACGTCAGGTGACTTGTCAAAATAAGGTTGCACAATGTTATCTGTCATCCTTTATGAAAAAAACGACAGGAGAAAAAAAGGATGTGTTCATAACAAAAAATTAACTTGACAGTGCTCCTGTCACACTGAAATATCAAGTCTCTAAAACGGACCTCTCACCAGGTAGATCTTAAAAAAAGTGCCTGTAGAAAGTTTTAAGTGTTTCTTGATAGCTTTAAGAATAACGATGCAGAAAAATAAAAACTAAAAATGAAGATTTCGGTTTTTTCCGCTTACCTCCGAAACTCTCTGGAATTTGTAAACTTTTTTTTTTAGTTTTGAGCAAAGCATGAAATTGCGCAACCCTAATTTAAACCTTTTCGTATCTCCTATATACCCTTTATATCTTCATTTTTTAAACCTGAGTTTTTTAGTTTCGATTTTAATCTACTAAGACCGAAACTGAGACCATCCGTAACAATTTACCTGGGTCGCTTCCCGAATTGGAAACGTAAGTCCCGATTTTTAAAACCGTCCTGAATTGTCCATATGTAATTTGACGGTATATGCACGGTCTCAAAGAATTTACTGTTTTGTATAATATTGAATCGGCTGTAGTTTTTGTATCCATAAAGTTTTTTTACTCGCACCTTGAATTTAAATGGGTTTATTAATTACTTATGGTTAACCATATTAGTCTTGAGGATTTTTCAAACAATAGGCGCTTGTAGAAAATAGTGAATTATCTAAGAAGTGCGGAAAGGATCAAACCATATCAAATCGACTGGGCAATTGTTTCGACCATGTCCGATTTTGATGATTTTTGGCACACATAATCTACCTATAAAAAAAAACGCGAAAATAAAAATTTTTAGAATTTTGGGACCAGTAGTTTTTTTTATGGATTTTTGAAAATCCCAAAATTGTTAATTCTGGTCCTTACAAGCCCTCAATATTTTGAAAAAATCTCAAAATACCCTATTTTTAATTTTTTCAAAAAATATATATATTTTTCTCTGATGTTTCCTTAACATCCAAAATTTTAGGATGGGTTAACGATGGGTTCCATATCGAAAAAAATAACCAAAAATGGGTGATATCTGGAATACTATTATAGCTATTATATAGAGCGATAGCTTGTTTTAAAGGTCTTCTGAAGACCTATTAAATGATGTGCCTCATGATATAAAATTTTTAAATAATTTTTTTTTTAGAATGTAAAAATATTATTTTTATTATATTTTATTTACGTTAATGTTTGTTCGCGTATGCAAGCCATCCCTCCACATTAATTAATTCCTGAAATTTTTAGAGGATAAATTTGAGGAGGAGCTAATAGATACTCTAACCTACAAAAAGTGGGTTACATTAGATAGATGCAACATGGAAACCCTCATCAAATCAGCAGACGATTTTATTGAAGAATTCAGTGAAGACTTGGTTAAACTTAACTCCCACTCCTTTTTTGCAAATATGCAAAAAGAATACCACAATAAAGTTCAAAGTAATTTATCCATGGGAGAAGATTTTTCATTCGTACGGCAGGATGAACTTCAGTCCTACCATTGGACCCTTGTGTGATATACTTTAAAAACGAAGAAAATATTGACTGACTGTTTAATCCACAATACGCTTGCGTTCCATTTATTTTTGTCCCAACTTTTAAAATGAATAATTTATCCATAATATAATATCCCCACTTTCCTCAGGCAATCGGTTATAAAAATATGAATTTTCAAAGTTTGGCGAAATGGCTCCATATAGATCCCTACACAAAATGTCGAAGATACGCACCATTTAGGTGCTCAACAAAAATGCGAAAACCGTGGTTTTCGCGCGTATTTTTTCTTTAACTAAGGGGGTGGACCGAAGTTTATATAAAGCCAACGGTTCACTGTGGTACTTTTGATCAAAAATTAATTTGGCATACGCGAATATTAGGTGCTAATTTGGTCCATATTTAGAAAATTAAGTGCTATATTCGTTTTGGAGTAAAATGGAAAAAATTGAATTTCTGTGGTATCTCACACCAAGTCAAGATCATACGCATAAAATCAAAGACGTTTAACTAAAATAGACCCATCAAGTCATAGTAGTAAGTAAATTGCTTTGAAACGCGATCACTCGTTAGATTTAGGGAAAACCATATTATGTTCCACTGGCAACGCTGCACCAGACATGCTCCTCCTCACACATGCTCCAACCACCTTACGTTTAGCAGCGGCCAGAAGAGGCTCGTTATTTATAAATGTACACACGGGAAGAGTTCGGGCGGGAAAGACACTTCCGCAAGGGTTAGGTACAATTTTTTTTCTACGAGTGTTTATGATGACTTTCTTGATCAAAAAGTAGTTTTTAGAACACACATTTCAAACTCAAAATTTAAAAATTTGGTCTATAAGTACCATTTAAAAAAAATTGCGTGCGTTTAACGTTTTTTCACGCATGCTATGACTTTTTTTACGCGCGCCGTGCTTATTTTTTTACGCACGACGTGTGGGAAGTTGAACTTTCCACATTAAGTCAAGCCAAGTGACCTGCAAAACTTTATTAAAAAATTAGCATAGGTAACAGTCTTTTTTTTTAGCATGGCGTGAATTTTAAGTGTAATTGAAGTTTTTAGATGCATTTATAAACTAGATTAAATTAAAAATGGAAACAAAATTATTTTTTGGTTTTAATTTTAAAAATACCAAATATATATAACCTTAGGCAGAAGCTTTTTATGCAAGTAGGAAATTGTTGTACTAAAAACGTTTCAAAAGTGCCTTTTTCGCCCTTAACGGCCATCGTGTGCAGAAAAGTATCACTTTTTGCACTGTTTAGGCAAATTACCAAAAAACCAATGTGGAAAAAATAAGCAAAATTTTTCGTTGTGTAAAAAAATTGGAATTTATACACTCTACTATAATTTTTATTTAATACGTACTAAAGTATCTTTACATTTTTTAATAATTACAAAAAAATCTTATGTAGAGTATCTACCTATGTAAATATTATAAATAAAAAGTTATAACAAACATACATACTTTTTCCTGTGTCTGACATAATAATGTTTTAAAAATTTATATTTATACCGGGAAAGCTTTACTATTTATAAAAAAAATCTCAGCAGAAAAAATAAGCTGACTACAGATAGTATCAAAACTGTGAATGTAGTTATAAATAAATATCATAAGTACCTCTTATATTCTTTTGCTACTCATATAGGATGTTTAAAAATGTCACAGCTGGGGTTGGTCCATTATACCAACTATAGTGTAATTAATTATAAGTGCTTACCATATTGTTTTTATCACAAATTCGTTAAAATATCCTAAAAACACTTATTTCTTTCCTATATTTATTATTATTAATAATAATTACATTTTGTATTTATTGCAACACTAGTTGCACGCCTATGGCGGCCTATCACAAGATGGCGTCGAAAAAACATATGATAACAAACCTGTGAAATGTTTGGTTTTCACCTGCAATCTCCAGTTTTCGTTACACTATGCACTTTGTTACATCACTTTTGCCACAAACAATTAAAAATCTATTGAAAAAATATAAAAAAAAAGCTACAACGCCGTAGAGAATTTATGAATGGAGCAGCGTACACACGTTTATATGGCTGACCCGCCACAAATGCGAGGTTGTCACATTGTTGTAGGTTTTATTCCCGATATATATTGGGAAATAAAAAGAATTATTCTTTCGGTCAAAATATCAGGTATTTTATATGATATTTCGATCGAAAAAATGAGGTATATTTCAAGTACCATAACATGTACCTCCACATTATAAATTATTTATTGATTTAAAATTGTGAAGATTCAAGGAAATTTAAATGCAATTATATAATATATCTAAATTTCTTTATATATTTGAATAATAATAAGGCGTTTCTCCATGTTTAAAAAAACAAACCGGAGAATTTGCATAATTGCATGTAAATGATAAAGTTATAAAAATAATATGTTTTTAAAAACATTACGTGTAGAGATACAACTTTTAGTGCAATCTGGCATTGTCGCCAAATTGTTTACCTTATGTCTGATCGCAACTGTGGTAAACATAATGTCTATTTAAGTTATACCTTTATGCATAAAAAAATTAAAATCTTCAAATAGGAGAAGTATTATTTAGGTTATCAATAAAAATGCTAAAATCGTGGGTTTTCGCGCGTATTTTTTTTAAAAACTAATGGGGTAGACCGCTAAGTTAATATAAAACCAGCGGTTCACTTTGGTACCTTTGATCAAAAATTAATTTGGCATACGTGAGAATTAGGTGCTAATTTGGTCCATTTCTTTTCGTTTTGGAGAAAAATAGAAAAAATGGAATTTCCGTAGTATTTGACACCAAGTCAAGATCATACGCATAAAATGATTAAAATCTTCAAATACGAGTAGTACCATTCAGGTTCTCAATGAAGTAAGGGGGTGGACCGCTAAGTTTATATAAAGACATTTAAGCCGGTAATCAAAAATTAATTTGGTACTTTTAGGGGAGGGGGAGTGGTCCCAAACGTTACAAAGGGTTGCACAAGGAAAGAAGGCGGGTGTCAAAATTGGGCAAAAAAGCGTTAAGTAATATGCGCCCCTTAGCGTTATTTTATTAGGTATGAGTAATATTTTTCTCGCGTAGCCAAATTAATTTTTGATCGAAGGTTCCAAAGTGAACTGCTGGCTTTATATAAACTTAGCAGTTCACCCCCTTAGTTTTTTGAAAAAAAAGAGCGAAAACCACGATTTTTGCATTTTTGTTGAGCACCTGGATGACACGTATCGTATTTGAAGATTTTCATCATTTTATGCATATGATCTTAAAAATTGTCACAACGAAAAGAGCACTTAATATTTGAAAGATGGACCAAATTATTATTATTTTAAAATAATTAAGATTTGGTACCTTTGATTTAATATTCGGGGAGCACTTAAATAACACCTAATTTGGAAATAGTAACATTAAATTTTTTTCCAAGAATTATGGATGGGACCGCTAGCTTAACGTTAACCTAGCGGTGCTACCGTTTTTTTAATTTTCTGTTAAAACCAGAGGAGCACTTAATTTTTAGTTTGGGGACCAAATTAGCACCTAAAAAGCACATAATTCGAACTCTATCGTTTTTTTTTATTTTATTGAGGTGGGACCGCCTCGAGGGGCGAACCGCTGGCCAAAATTATGTACACCAATTCCAAACAATTCCACTAATTCCAACAATTCCAATTCCCCCAATTCCAGGTTCAATTCCACAAATTCGGTCAATTCCAGCGATTCAATTCCAATTCCACAAATTCCAACTCCAGTTCAACTACTAAATGCCAATTCCATAAATTCCATTTCCAATTCCACCAATTCCAGGTCGAATTTTACTAATTCCGTCAATTCCATCAATTCAATTTCAGTATTTTTTAACCAGTCAACTTTTTAGCACACTCAATTCCGAATAATTGTCATTGCCTAGTGAAATATTGGCAAAAAACAAGATTTTGAATTGAGAGCACTAGAAGTTTTCTGTGTTGAAAAATGCTATCAATTCTGTAGGATATCAAGTATTTCCCCTAATTAATCTGATAATTCAAATAGATTCATTAGCGAACATGTATTTTTTTTTCAATATTTAAAGCACATTATAGATTCTTCTAATATACCTTGCTTGCAAATATACAAACAAATATAGAAAAATAAAAACTTAGAACTTAGACCTCTTTAAGTAAAAAAAATTATGAAACATATCAGTTTTGAAATAATAAAAAACATTTTGAAACTTATTTTATTTTTAAACGATACAAAATATTATAATGTCTTCAAAAAGGTTAATAAAAAATGTACGTTTCGCAAAAATAATTTTAAAAAGTTTAAGTAACTAAAATCTAACAACAGCAAACAGTCCTTACAAATCTAACATAATTAACATTTTTTTTTTTAATTCTTATTGCTTAGTGAGTTTGTATTTTTTCTCAATGTTATTTAGATCGTACCGCTTCAGCTGAAAAGGTCCATTTCCGATTAAATATATGGGACCGCAGAAAATAAATTCTTTCTCAATTGTATCTATGTCGTCCTTCTTTGGCCATACAAATTCAGATAGATTTTGACTCAAAAACTTGATCGTATATTTGTTATTTGCAATCTCTATTACTCTTCCAATGTACCACATTTGTGCATAGGTAACGGCATAATATTTTTCTAGTTTTATATTAATTTTCGTTTTGTTCTTTGATGTATCATCGATATCATTTTCTCTGTCGCTTTCTTTCAGTAGCAGGTCCTTATCGGAATCTCTCAATGAGATAACTTCCGATTCTTCGTCTGATTCTGTTTCATATTCTTCGTTTGCTGGATTTCGCTTATTAGGTGGTTTATTAGTTTTACTTTTGGTAGTACGTTCTTTTAAACATTTAGGAGGCCTAACGATAAATCTTTGCAGTCGATCATTACTAACTCGTCCGCTCGACCCTCTTAGCAACCAACATAAAGTATATTTTTTTACAATAACATTTTTTTGATCAAGTTTTACAGAGGTAAAAATTGAATCAGGGGTAACTTCTTGTATTTGATCCGAATAATTTTTAAGATCTAAGCTAGGGGTCTTCATAATCTTATCGTCAATTTTAATTTCCTCAACTTCCTCCACTGTCTCATCTGCTTCATACTCGATTACATCTGCATCTTGGTTTTGTGATATATTTATATTCAAATTGTAAACATCAATCCCATCCGTTTTAACTCCTAGTTTCTCAATATATTTTGCTGCATGTTTTAGTGCTCTATTCACTATTTCACCAATGTTTAGACCATCTATATCCTGCTGTGTGCATGGATGTAAGTTCTTAAATCTTTTTTTTCTTCTCTGGGGAACAGAAACTCTTCCTGAACGTCACTAATAATGGAATTTATGGTATGTATGCGAATGACGTGAATTCTGGAAGGAATCTGAACATAATACGCTCCAATCCTATTTTACTCTATTAGTTAAATAAAGACACAAGCTAACAAAACCAACCAAAATTCCTGATTTTGGAACAGCCTCTCAGAACACAGTAGATAGATGTAAGCTAGAATGCACCTTATGTATTAATACATAACAGCTCAGTTCGCCGCGTTGCTGCCCAGCGAATTTGCGCAACAAAACAGTGACAACAAATACTTACATCCTTGAAATATATTCGCAAAAATAAAGGATAGAGCCGTATTAGGAATCCATTCGGTTATTTCCGCGAAAACGTTATTGATATAATATATTGAAATAAATGAGGGTGCGTCCCTAAATTCTGATCCAAGCTCGTTATGAACGCTACCCTAGTCTACTTTTTGATGCCTATGCTATATGTACCAACCCATTATATTTCTATGTATGTACCGCAATATTTAATCGCGATTAAATTTAGTTTAGAACGTGTTTGATCATAATGAACGTAAAACACTAAGATATCACATTCTAACGTCGATTAAAACTTTAATCACGATTATATAGCATGTGCGGTGTACATAGGGGTGGAAATTGAATAAATTATTCTAAGATCATTTAAAAAAAAAATTTGCGTCACAAACAATTAAGAAAACTTCCCTCGCTTATGTCAAGAACACAAAGCGAGTTTAAGGATTCTCGCTGGCTACGTTGGCGGGTTCGATTCCCGTCGGTTGCAGAGGTCGGGTGTTGCAAGACATTTTAGAGGATTATCCTTTGGGAGTGTAAAATGTAATATTGTCCCCGGTCTGGGGTTCAAGGTGGTCAAGGACGGGTCCCAATTGGCCTTAGTAGCGTAAAGTGGACCGTTATCAAATGAACACAACAACAACAGTCTGTAATTTCGTGGGTAGACTAAAAACGGTAAACGGTAAAAATATTAACAAAAAAAAGTATTGGGGGGGGTTGAACATTTGAAAAGAAAAATTTGGAGGGGTCTAAAAGATTTTTAAATAAATTTGGGGGGGAAGGGCTAAAAAAATTTAAAAAATTTTGGAAGGGAGGGAGATTGAAAAGTTTTTAAAAATTGTGGTGACTTAAATTTTTTTTTTACAAAATTTGTGGAGAGGGGGTCAAAAATCTTTTAAAAAGATTTTAGGTAAGTTTGAAAATTTTTTAAAAAGAATATTGGAGAAGGGGGGGGGGGTCTTGAAAATACTTTGAAGAAATATTGGGGAGAGTTGAAAAATGAAAAAAATAATGTGGGGGGGAGTCAAAATTTAAGTTTTTTCATGTATATATTATGTATTACGCACACAGCCATAAAAAATAGGTTGTTGATATTTAATATTTCTTGAGGGGGGGGGGCGGCGGGTGGGGAGAAAAAAGCATGGCAGATATTATCCGCAGGTTTTGGAAAATGACCATGCGAAATCAAGTTGAAGTTGAAAAGAGAAGATCAAAAGATCTTGGGAGGAAAGAACGAAAATTCAAAATTGGATGAGTGTCCCACAAGGAACACACAAAATACCAAAGCGAAAGGAGAAAAAATTAAACGATGTTTCGCCCGGGGTGACCAGCGTGGAACTCTGAACCACTTACAAATAGGCATCGCTCCGCATGGTACTTATTATAAGTCACCTAAAACGGGTTCGTCCTGGCGTGTTAATCTTTCCAATAGGAATATGCTCCTAAGACAATTAAAACAAGAAGTTAAACTTCCAAATTAGTTACATCAACCGAAAAGAATCTAAAAAAGAGAAAATCAAGAGATCTTGGGAGGAAAGAACGAAAATTCAAAGTTGGATGAGTGTCCCACGCTGGTCACCCCGGGCGAAACATCGTTTAATTGTTTCTCCTTTCGCTTTGGTCTTTTGTGTGTTTCTTGTGGGACACTCATCCAATTTTGAATTTTCATTCTTTCCTCCCAAGATCTTTTGATCTTCTCTTTTTTAGATGTAAGTTTGTTGTTGTTGTTGTAAGTTGATGTAACTGATTTGGATGTTTAACTTCTTGTTTTAAGTTGAAGTTGGTTGTGGACTTTCGGAGCTATGGAGCAACTAATTTCTATTTTTTTTTCCTCTTCCACCTTTTACGTGACCTTTTTGTATGAAGGACGTCAAAAGTTAATGTCAGTCGACACAACTTTTTATAGCCTTTCCAACGATGTATATACATAGCAGCAGTAAAACAACAAGAAATAAAGATAAAATTATGGTACGGAAAAATTAAAAATTCCAATACCATCGCTACTAATTGCACCATGTTTTAAAATAATTCCACAAATTTCAATTCCAATTCAACCAATTCCAGGTCAATTCCATGAATTCCATAAATTCCAGCAATTTAATTCCAATTCCACAAATACCAATTCAAATTCAACCAATTCCACTAATTCCAAAGGGTTGTACACCATAATTCCTCAGCGGACACCGGTATCCGCTGAGCCGCTCTTATTGGTGGCGTGGTGGGAAGTTTTGTGAAAATTGGTTTGGCGTTGAATGTGTTAATAGTGAATTTAAACAAAAAAAAATGTTTAAGAGTAAAACAAAAAAAATCATGTCTACCAAGGTAAAGATTTAAAATATTTCAGGTGGATTTACACACAATTTTCCACATTCATTTAAGTCAGGGAATTTTGAGAGCTACCTGGAAAAGGCAGGGAATGACCAAAAAAATTCTCAAAAGTCAGGGAATTGGCAAACAAAACCTGGAATTTCTCTTTCTCAACCTATTGTTTAAACCAACTATTCCGAAAATATTTTTCATGTATTTATTCCTAACCTTTAAATGATGTGAGGTGCAACTGCGATGCGAGATTTCGAGCATTTTCAATTTTTTTAAGAGCAAGAATCCAAAATGTCGAAAAAAACAGTTTGTAATTTAGACTGTATAAGTCCTTCCATAAGTCCAACAGAGTGGCAGTGTCTACAGGCTGCAAAAACCAATAAATATCAAGCATATTGTATGGCAGTGTCTACAGGCTGTAAAGACCAATAAATATCAAGCATATTGTAAGCTTTGTTTAAAAAATATTTAATTGAGTAATATGGGGCGTCAGGGCATTTTAAGCCATTTTAGGAGCAGTGGTCATGTAAAGTACGTGGAGGCTCAAAAAAATTCAAGGAAATTGAAATTAATTTGAAAACTGATACACTATCAGTCTTGGCCCAAAAGAAAATGGACCTACATCTACACCAACTACTGGAACTGAAGGAACCTTCACAGCAACTGCTTCCACTGCCAAAAAAAGTTCTATTCCTTTTTTGTAAACTTTTCTTATCAAGCAAAAAGTTATGGATGCAGAAATATTGTGGTGCAGGGAGTCTTTAAGATTAATCCTGCTGTTGCCAATTATGTCCACATTATCTGCGAATGCCAGTAGTAGGTTGGGTCCTTCCTGGTGGAATATAGCAGGTGATGTCTCAATCTTGGCTTTCCAAATTGCATATTCTAATGCTATGTTGAAGAGTTGGGGTGAAAGAGAGTTACGACCCTGTTTAAGCCCATTTTTGATACCAAAGAAATCAGAGTAGCTCTGTTCCATCCTTATCTTATCAGGGATATCAGCTTTTAAAAACCCAGTTCCTGCATTACTTGCCACAACTTTGCTCTACATAATCTGTCAAATGCCTGTTTGAAATCAATAAATATCTGGTAAGTTCTCTGTCAAACGCCCAGCATTTTTCCATTATTTGTCTAACGGTAAAAATCTGGTCTATATGCTTATGGATGTAGTATCGGTATTTACCTCTTCGTTGAGTAGTTCGCAAAAGTAGTTCTTCCATGTGGTTAGGATCTCTCTTTCGTTGGATATCAGTTGCCCATTGTTTGTTGAAAGAAGGTTTTCGGTTCTGGGTAAAGTATTCTTTTATTCTGTTGTCTTCTCTGTTTTCCTCCATTCCTCTTATTATATTTAGATGGTGGTCTCTCTTATTCCTTTATATAATTCTGCGCGCTTCAGATCATTGTTGTTTATACTCTTCTATATTAGATGCTGTTGGGTGTTGAATCATTTTTTTCCTGGTCATATTTCATCTTTCCGTCACTCTACTACAGTCGTCATCAAACTGCTTCCTTTTTTGTTTTCTCTTTTTGTCGAGCCCTTGACTAGCCACCCTAGTTACTGTTTGGATGTTCTTCCAGAGCTTGTTGACATTGTGGCCCCATTGCGGTTCTTTTATTTCTTCAGTAATTGGTTTCTGGTATATTTACTGTGTTTTTTCTGTCTTGAGTTTTTCCGTATTCCAACTTATCCTAGTCTTCTTTTTCGTGTGCATGTGCACATGTGCTTATATATCAACACTTTGTGTAATGTAGTTTTATAACTTGCTAGATGAACCAAAAAAACCTGATTGGTTTTTAGGATTTAATGAATTCGGTTTAAATATCTGCTTTTTAGCTTTTTATCTCGATGATATAAATACCTGTTAAATTTGAGCTTTCAAAAATTGTCATGGTAAAAGTCTACATTTACTTGGTATCCACGTAGATAAGCAATTTATATCCAAAAAATAACTGAATTTTTTTAAAAAATTGTCAGGGAAAACCTGGAAAAGTCAGGGAATTTGGATATCAGAATTTGGTGGGAACCCTGTTACCGACCCTCTAATTTACCATAATTTAGAAAAATTAGTAATAAATAAAAATAAACAATTTTGTATTAAAATGCCAATCGTCAAAATTTGATTTGCCTTTTCCCCTAAATAATTTAGAAGAACATTTCAAAAATTAAAAATTTTAAGGACTTTTTTTGCATAAATTGCAAAAATCTTCGCCAACATTGATATTTACGATGTTAGTTTTATTTTGTGTCAAAACTTAAATTTTTTGAGAAATTTTCTCATAAATTTTCGACTGTGGCGCTAACACGCCATTGATATATTGACGACTTTAGTATTATTTTCTCACAAATTATCACCTGGGGCGCTTCTAAACAGGGTATATAAAAAACTTGAAATCTGATTGCCCCCCCCCCCCTCGATTTGAAGCTATAGGTCCGCATTTGCCTTTTTGTTAGCCGCTATCGAGATCGCCGATCGCCCTCAATGGGATACGGTTAATTTTTTTTTGCAGTAAAAATTAGCCGTTTGAAAAAATACGGTAATTTTGCTCCAAATCTGGTAATTTTTCAAACTCGTTTCTGGTAAAAAATTCCCGAGTTCCTGGCAACACTGCCGCGATGCCATTTCCGTCCAAGGGCGGATCCAGCAATTTTACTTAAAAAATAGAATCAAATTACAAAATCAATTTTCCTCTTTGACTTCTCGCGAAACGATTAGTTACTTCCTTAACTTCCATATGAACGTTTTTATAAACATGGAGAAGCGCCAATCCTGTTTATTATGGAGTCTAAAAGAGGGATGTACCCAGACAGCACAAATTGTCCATCGGACAGTCATTTTTTGTCCAAAACCGCCCGCATTGTCCATGGACCATTTATGGACATTCATTGGACAAAGGTTTTCCCTGATACAGTGGATGACAAAACAACTGAATCCAAAGGACTTCAAATTTTGATCCAAAAAGAACTGCTATTTTTCAGTTAGTTTTTGGATATCCAATGGATAACAATGTTTCTTGGTTCATCGGACCTAAAATAAACTATATCCGCCGGATGTCCATTTTATGTCCTGCAAAAGTGATGTACCTTATACATTGACTAAACATTGAATATTTATCAAAAAATCTATTTTAATCGGGCTTGGCCTAGTTGGCACATTAATAAATATGTCTTTTGTCCGAACTGTTTTGGATATCCAATGGATCATTGTTTTTTCATATTCATTACCAACAATAAGGAACTCCATCCTCGGGGATCGAAAATCAGATTTATGATGTTGGAGTGGTTTTGACAAAACTGTTCACGGGATATCCATTGGAACAAATATATCCAGTGTACTAAGAAAAGTAGACCAACGGATATACATTGTAATTATTAATTTTTTCCAACAGTGAACCATAAAGATACTTTTTGCATAGCCAATGGATAACTTTTGGACAGAATTTCGTTCCACTGTTGCCAAAATATTGAAAATTTTGGACTTTTTTGGAATGTCCAAGAGCCGTCCAACGTTTTGACAATTGTATTATCCAATGGATATACCTTGGACAAAATTTCTTACAGATTTGATTGTCCAATGCGGACTGCTACATTGTCCAGAAAACGCTCTCCACTGGACTCTGGGTAGACGCCCCAGCGAAAATAATATAAGGGACAGCATTCGTTTTGGTTTTGCATGACCGACGCCGCAAAATAACAGTGTTTCCAATTTGCAGAAAAAATGTGCACTCCACAATAGTTTTTACGTATATTTTGTAAGAATTTCACATAAAATTTCGGGAAGTGACTAGATATGATGAAAAGATGTGAACCGCCCAGGGGGGGGGGGTCATTACCCCCATGACCTCCCCCTGGATCCGCCCTTGCTTCCATCGTCTTTATTTTATTGATCGGTGTGAAGTTAGCAGCTTCATCTAGCAGCCAGTCTAGCAGCCAAAAGTGTGAAGTTAGATGATTTTTTGGCAGCTGATTTTTAGCAGCTCCTTTTAAGAAAAATAATTTTTTTCATTAATTTAAATTTACCAGCCACAAATGCGTATTATGATTTTTTTAAGTACATGAAGGAAATAAATCCCCAGAACAGAATTTATGCAGAATGCTTATTAGGACTAGTGCAGGCAAGTAAACCAACCCTTATGTATTGCCGCCGCTCTCAACCCTTTAAACCTGCCCCTTATAGAAGTTAAAAAATTCATAATTATATATGTTAAGCAAATGATTCCCCAGGAAAAAACTTATGCAGAATGCTAATGACCAGTGCAGGTAACTAGTAAACTAACCCTTATGTATTGCCACTGCTACCGACCCTCTAAAACGGCTCCTTATATAAAAGCACTCATAAGTATGTCAAGGAAATGATTCCCCAAAAGAAAACTTATGCAGAATGTTTAGTACTAGTGCAGGCAACTAGTAAACTAACCCCTATGTATTGCCGCCTCTCCCGATCGTCTAAAACCGCCCTTTATAGAAGTTAAAAAATTCATAAGTATGTTAAGTAAATGATTCTCCAGGAAAAAAATTATGCAGAATGCTAAGGACAAATGCAGATAACTAGTAAACTAACCCTTATGTATGGCCGCCGCTACCGACCCTCTAAAACCGCCTCTTATAGAAGTTAAAAAATTCATAGATATGTCAAGGAAATGATTCCTCAAAAGAAAACTTATGCAGAATGCTTAGGACTAGTGCGCAGGTAACTAGTAAACTAACCCCTATATATTGCCGCCGCTACCGACCTTCTAAAACCGCGCCTTATAGAAAAATATATGATATTTTTAAAAAATTCATAAAATTCATATTTTTTCAAAATAACTTAAAATGGAGTCAGATTCGTTTATTTTGTCCGAGGAAGAATATTGGTTCTTAGGGGAAAAATGTGGAGATTACGAAGATATAGTAGATTGAGTGAGTGAATTGGAAAGTCAAGTAAAAGAAAAACATGCAAGAGTAATAGCGCGGCCGGCGGTGTGTTTGGAAGACATTCAGTTGGCAAATACTCAAAAATTTTACAGGTAAATTTCCGAAAATTTCCAGGAAATAATTTAATTTATATTAGAGGAAATACTTATTATTTTCGATTTAATAAAACTTTCTTAGACTTCATAAACTCAGGAACTTTCCTACCATAACAACACGTGCATAAAATATTTTCTAATGGTTTTTTTTATTTAGTTTTTACCCATTTTTTTTAAATAAAAGCATTCGTGCTTAGCACCAAATAAACAATGCCTCTCTATACAAGATTGGGATTTTTTCAGGTGCTACGCACTCGCATTGATAGTTTTTAAAAGCAATGCATGCCGAAATGTCTTGGTATTTTTTCAACAAATCTTGAAAACTATCAGTTTACCATGGATTCCATGGTGAAAATTAGTTTTTCAAGTAAACGACCCGATACTGCGGAACTTAACAAATAGGCGTTTTAAAAAGTTGATTTATTGCCACAGGAATATAATAGAAACATTAAAAATCCGTGTTCTTGTGCATCACTTGGCCGACAGTTTGGATTAGCTAGATTGTGGATTGGGCACCTGGACGCATTCTTGACGGCCCGTGAGATAAGGTGAGCTTATTTTCACCACCTATTTTCAAGGGGAAATGAACTTACCTTACCTCACGGGCCTTCTTTTCACTCACGTCAGTTCTTGAAGTACTGGTCAATAAAATATTAATTTGATTGAAAATACGAGCTAGAAATCTTTACCTAGCTGTAGTAGAATTTTCTTCAAAAAATATTTAATTGCTGAAAATGATTTCTTATATGTTGGAGTTAAACATCAAATAAATATTTTTTTTCTTAATTGTTGAAAGTTGAAGTTTATATAGTAGCTACCTAGTTGCTAACTGTTTAAGCTTATATTACTAAATAAAAATGTTTCGTTCTCTCAGTTTTTTAAATTATTTAAAAATAATTTTTATGGTTCTCAGAAGATATTTATATGTCCATAGCATCATTTTTCAGTCAATTTTTGTTTTGGTCTACAATAAAATATTGAATTTAAATATTTTAGAATAATTTCATCAACTTCGGTTTTTTTTTTAATTTTTGACTTTTTTTTCTCAAAAAAGTAATATTTTGTGCAAAATTTCGAAAAAGGTATCAAAAAAAGTAATATTTTGTGCATAATTTCAAAAATGGGATCAGCTAGGATTTCATGGAATCCAGTTTTGAGCTTACGGAACAGTCCCTAACAATTATCACAGGACGAATTTTGGTGGCATTTTCATGTGTCCTACATCCAACCTTTTTAACGTTCCTTCATATTTAAGGTAAAACCACCCAGAGAAACTTTGCGAAAGAGTGATTGTACCGTTTTTTTTTTAATTGAGCTTTCTGATAGTCTGTACTGAGTAATAAGAGCAAAAAAATGGGTATCAGAGCTCAAATATGATTTTTTTAACCCAGAGCCGTGGTTTAAATAGAGGACAGCCCACACCTTGAATAACAGCAAGTAATTTCTAAAGTTTTGAAAGGCCATGACTTTGGAGTTACGATAACCCACTTTATGTTTTAGTTTTATGAATTATCACAGCTCACTTTCTGGGTATATGAAAAAGAATCCTAATGCAATGGAACTATTTATAGGCTGAGCTAACACATATAAATGGGCTATCGATTGGACCTCGTTCCAGGTTTTTTAGTTTTTGGCGCATTCACCAACGTTTTTATGACCAGTTGTACGGACGTATTTAAGGATGATTTAAACTAAGTGATCTTATCGTATTTAAGGATGATTTCTTATATGTTGGCGTTAAACATCAAATAAATATTTTTTTCTTAATTGTTGAAAGTTGAAGTTTATATAGTAGCTACCTAGTTGCTAACTGTTTAAGCTTATATTACTAAATAAAAATGTTTCGTTCTCTCAGTTTTTTAAATTATTTAAAAATAATTTTTATGGTTCTCAGAAGATATTTATATGTCCATAGCATCATTTTTCAGTCAATTTTTGTTTTGGTCTACAATAAAATATTGAATTTAAATATTTTAGAATAATTTCATCAACTTCGGTTTTTTTTTTAATTTTTGACTTTTTTTTCTCAAAAAAGTAATATTTTGTGCAAAATTTCGAAAAAGGTATCAAAAAAAGTAATATTTTGTGCATAATTTCAAAAATGGGATCAGCTAGGATTTCATGGAATCCAGTTTTGAGCTTACGGAACAGTCCCTAACAATTATCACAGGACGAATTTTGGTGGCATTTTCATGTGTCCTACATCCAACCTTTTTAACGTTCCTTCATATTTAAGGTAAAACCACCCAGAGAAACTTTGCGAAAGAGTGATTGTACCGTTTTTTTTTTAATTGAGCTTTCTGATAGTCTGTACTGAGTAATAAGAGCAAAAAAATGGGTATCAGAGCTCAAATATGATTTTTTTAACCCAGAGCCGTGGTTTAAATAGAGGACAGCCCACACCTTGAATAACAGCAAGTAATTTCTAAAGTTTTGAAAGGCCATGACTTTGGAGTTACGATAACCCACTTTATGTTTTAGTTTTATGAATTATCACAGCTCACTTTCTGGGTATATGAAAAAGAATCCTAATGCAATGGAACTATTTATAGGCTGGGCTAACACATATAAATGGGCTATCGATTGGACCTCGTTCCAGGTTTTTTAGTTTTTGGCGCATTCACCAACGTTTTTATGACCAGTTGTACGGACGTATTTAAGGATGATTTAAACTAAGTGATCTTCAGAAAGAATCTTATTAAATAAAGTTTATCTGGGACCTATTCATAATCATTCCTCAAGGCTCCCTTCATCCATAAGAATTTATGTTATCCAAGGACGGATAACGCCTTGTCAACGACTATTAATAAGGCCCTAAAGGATCTCATTCTAAACAGCACTAGCTGCATCACTATACACTCATTGCGTTGTAAAAAAAAACGGTATTTAACCACACCCAACGCTACGGTACATTCCTATCGGAGATCAATTTGGAAACAGCAAAAAAAGTTGGGTTCGATCTGGCTGGCAGTTTGGAAATGAAATACATTGGTTAATTTTGGTGAGAAGAAGAAGGACAGTTTCGCAAATTCCGTTGTTTTATATGCACAATTGGGACTGTGCCTACTTAAAACTGAGAAGAATTTTCTGGTTTGAATTAATTCGCGAATATACATAGCCATTGCTGTGAACTTGCCCAAGCTAATATTTTTTTAAACTAAGTTTTTATACAACAGTTGTGAGTGTTCTTAAACCTAGATGCGCGGAGTTCTTGCAAGTAATAAAAATTACTTGGAGCAATTAAGGAAGTTTCTAGGAGACACCAGTAAAACGAATTTTCCGATCCCCAATTTTGTAGCCCACACGGTATGCCTGAACGGAGTATAGGTTATGTAAAAATGGAGAGAAAAACTAATTGTAGTTTCCCATTCTCTGACTAAATATGTTATTCATTAAAATAAAACCGTTTTTATAAGTTTTTATAGTACAACTTTAGTTTTACTTTAGCAAAAAAAAGTTATGTTTCGATTTGTGTGAAATATTTTTTTTACGACTGTCTTGAAAAAGGGGGTTTTGCGCACGGAGAACACGATCTGAAAACGGCATTTTACGCACGCCGTGTGGAAAACGTTTTGCACACGCTTACGTCATTTTTGTGCACGATTACGTCATTTTTGCACACGGGTCTCCTGTCATTGTGATTTTTGTTGTTGTCACCCAACAATATAAGTTGCCTGAGTTCTATAGCAACCGTCACGGCTCCTCTGTTTTGTTGATTAGATATTTTAAATAGAATATTATACATTTTATTAATAAAAACGAGTTAAATTGAAATTTGATATTTCTAGTCTCTGTTTATTTGTAGTCGTATAAAAAGTATCGTAAAAAACTCGTTTGAAAACCTTTTTGCACACTGCTTCGACCAAACTCTCGATCGTGTGCAAAGAGTCGTTACCAAACTGTCTCGATCGTGTGCAAAGAGTCGTTTTGACACCTTGATGTTTAAATAACTATTATCTTACTGAGGGGGTGACAGGAATAAAATTTTGCAGTAGGCACAACCTTATATATTGAAAGGGTGAGCCCAAAAAAACGTTTAAAATGGGTATTTTCCTTGTTTTACAAAGAAGTTTTAATTTATTTGACTTAAATGTACTGCATTTAAGACAAACTTTTAAAAGCTCCATGTAAAAACAACCACTATATTCTACATATAAAGTAGTATTTTTTTTTTGATAAAGTTTAAAATCTACATCTTATAAGAAAGTAATAAATGGACTATTCAGCATGTGACGTCTTATAATACTCAAAAATTTTAACAGTAAATTTAACAACTTTAAAATGCTATTAACTACCCATTTAACTTTTAATATTTTCAAAACAAATACATTTCTGTGCCAAAAAAATACACATTTTTTGAAGAAAAATCCACAACAGCCTTTTTTAAATTTTTACCATAATTGGGATTTTCAATACAATATATCTTATACAGGGTTCCTAAGCAAATCCTTAGGGGGTCAAGCAGCCGTGTATAAGACGCACACAAACGGAAAAGCACATTAGGCAGAAAAGGATGGGCATGGGGCGATGTTGTCACTACATCTTACATGTAGTAAATCCATTCCAGGTTGTTGTTTTCTAATGTTTTCCATTTTCATACCTTTAAGACTGGAATAAAAATTGTTTTTGCTCGACTTTAATATCAAACTGATGAAAGATATCGTAAAAAAAAATGTTTTTCGGCTTTTCATTTTGTAACCATTGTCCTTACGCACTGTTTACAGGCTGGGGACTGAGATACATGCAAATGCCTAACCTAAAGCGTTCATACACGGCCGGAGAAATCTTTATCAAGCAAATAGGACGGGTTGACGCCTTCGAACGTCCAACCCGGGTTTTGCACTTTGATTCGAAATCAAAAAGGAGGAACAGTCAGATGTGGGGCCGTGCACAAATTACGTAACGGTGATTTTACCAATTTTTGACCCCCTATGTAATGTTTTGTAACAGTTTGGCATGTAATGTTTTGTAACAGTTTGGCACGCCACTCCCCTAATATTACGTAACGATTTCAAGACCACTAACCCCCCCCCCCAAAAAAAAAAAACTTTTCACTTATTTTTATTCCAAATTTTCTTAGTTTCACACAAATGCAAACGCTGTCGAAAACCCCCCTCCCCCCTACGTAACGTTTTGTAACCCCCTCCCCCCTATGACCATTACGTAATTTGTGCACGGCCCCCGTAGTCCCAGTGGAGGAGGGCGAGAAAATTTATATTTTTTTCTGAAAAATTATACTCTTTAGACCCAGTTCTTTGCGTTCCCGAAATTACGTAATTTTTGAAAAAAAATTGTAAGCGGCGCCATTTTTATTTCGTGCTTTGTTTTTCTAACATTTTTGCGTTCGGCTAATTTAATTGAAAAATTTTTGACCTCGGCGCCCTTTACCTTCTCACTCGAAACCAAGATCCCCCGTTTTAGGAAAACTGATCCCGTCTCTGTTTCTAAATTTTTTCGGATAAAAGTAGAGTATGACCATGGGTGAAATAATTTTTTTCTACGGTATGACGAAAATTTCAAGAAAGTTGAAGAAAAAAATAAACCCTGCCGCCTCCTTTAAGCAAGTTTCCCAGTTTTTCCTCAATCATCTCATGGTGTGGCCGCCATCTAGCGGAATTTGCAGACATCTTGTCAACGGTTATTATTGCAACTATGATTTATGCTCACAATGAAAGATTGGCGACAATTTTTTCTCATGAAAGCAGTCCGGAGATAATAACAAACTGTCACCATTGCTCAATATACCTGTTTCTTTTGTGCGCGCAGAACTTTCTATGCCATTTCTGTTTGATTTATTGAAATCCTATCTCTAAGGAAAATCTTAGGAACCCTGTATATATTCCAATATTTGGTAAACTCATGGTGAACGGACGCACCTGCCTGCTCGGACCAAAGTCCTAGACTACTATCTCCATCTAAAAATTTAACGCTTTGCTACTAGGTGATCTAAAATTACATGTATCTTTAAAGTATTTTTGATTTCAGTTGCCTTGAAAGCGGCTTTTAACTCACCATTCTGTTACTGTTAAAATTTTAAGTATTATAATTACTTTTTTACAAGATGTAGCTTTTAAACTTTATCATTAAAAAAATACTACTTTATGTATAGAATATCGAGGCTGCTTTTACGTGGAGCTTTTAAAATTTTGTGTAAATTAAAATTTCTTTGCCAAAAAACGAAAATCTCCATTTTAAACGTCATTTTTGGCTCACCCTTTTTATATGTAAGGTTGTCCCTACTGCAAAAATTTTATTCCTGTTACCCCCCCTCAGTAAGATAAAAATATTTCACACAAATCGAAATATAACTTTTTTTTTTGCCAAAGGTAAAACTAAAACTGAGCTACGATTTTAATGAACACGGTTATTTAGTCAGGGAAGGATCCTTATTTAAAAAAATTACTTTTTCTCTCCATTTTTATGTAACCTATACTCCGTTCAGGCATACCGTGCCCAGAGCTTTGCATAAACTTGTTTTTCTTTTTCGGTGTGTCCATAATCATTTTTAACTGGGCAGGACATAGACTTTATTTCACCAAAATCGGTTTACAAGAACAAAAGTTAGCATTTAAGCAAGAAAAATGGGAAAAAAGAACAGGTTAAACCGCAAGCAAAGCTGCGAGAGCTGGAGTAAAGTATTCAATATGATTTTTTTTAAATATTGTAATTAAAATAATAAACGAGGTTTAACAAATTGAATTCTTGCAACTTATCCATAAATATTTATTTATGTAGTGCCATCATCGTGTTGCGAATTAATTAAACATAAAATTTGGAAGGTGGATACTGTTTACGTACGCACACCGTCGATTTATCGGTAAATTAATTTGTATATTTTAATTATAGAGGATGCATTTGTATGGGACAGGTTCAAATTAAATTGACAAATTGTTAATGCAAATTATGGGTTTCCCGTATGTAAACATTAATTTTGATATTTTGGTTTTAACAATAGCTTGCTTTTTAGCCTCACATCCTAGTGTATAGAAGCTATATTAGGGTCGCCAAAAAATATTTTTTTATTTCCACTTAAAATTAGTAATTTGGCTCAAAAAAGACCTGAATATAACATTTTATGATGTTGTGTGCCTCTGTGGTTCACAATAACTCAATAACTCAAAAGCTGCTAGACCGATTTTTACCAAACATGGTATGAAATTTTTTTAGCGCCGCACCATAAGCTAATTAGTTTTTGAGGAGAAAGATGGTAGAAACGGGGGATAAAATTTTTAAAAAATGCTTATCCTAAACTTACAACGAACCCGCCACTGAAAAATTATTTCGGTGAAATTTAATAAAATATTAGTATGTGATAGTGGGTTACGAAATAAGAAAAATGTGAAAGTATAAAATGTTTTATATGTCTAGTTCGAGAGATACAGACGGTCAAAGTTTAAAAAAAAACATTGTTTTGTGTCACCCGCCTTCGGACAAGCCACTGACTTTGACTAGTACTTAATAGAGTATGTAGGTGTAGTGGCGTAGTCAGAAATTGGCTCTGGGGGGTTTCATCTTTAGCAATGAACTAATGACGCTTTTATAGGGTTAGAGGGTTACTTTTATTATTATGGGTTAGGCCCTCTCCAGTAAACACTGTTATGTAGATACTACGTAAAATTTACATAACAGATTTACCTTGTTATGTAAATTTAATGTCACTCAGAGGTCACAATAAGGTAAAATTTAGGTCACATTAAGGTGCGAAAACTCTGCATAATGCCATGCGCAAAGCCCACCTAATTGTGATGTAAATAAAATGACATACCTTTTACATGAATATTACATCATAGAGTTCACAATTATTTATTAATAAGGTAAAATTTAAGTCACATTAAGGTGCGAAAACTCAGCATAATGCCATGTGCAAAGCCCACCTAATTTTTACATAAATGTGGTTTCAATAAAATGGCATACCTTTTACATAAATATTACATTCACACACACAATTATTACATAAAACATGTTATGTAACAAATATGTAAAATTTTAAATGTAAAGTTAAGGTGCAAACTGTTTCATAATATTTATGCAAATTTAAAAATTTTAATGTGACGTAAATCATGTTATAGAGCGTTTACGTAATTTAGATGATATAAATATTACATAAAATGCTTTACATAATAGCTATGTAAAATTTTAAATATAAACGTAATGTCTAAATTGTTACATAATAGTTATGTATATTTTATTACTTTGATTTAAAGTTATTAATTTTATGTAACGTTTACGTAAATAAGATTACTTAAATATTACATATAATTTTTTACATAATAGGTATATATTATTTTTTATGTAAAATTAAGGTCCCACTATTTACGTAATATTTACGTAAATTTTAAGAATTTATTTATTAAGTCATATTATTTATGTAAAATTAACGTTGCTTATGATGACTTAAACGTACAGTCAAAGTTTTGTCGTAATGTTTACATAATTTTTTTTATAAAACTATTTTTATGTGAGATTTACGTAAATATGATGTAACATACTTTACATAAATATAGGAACCTTAGATTTATATAAATATTAGGTTAAAGTCACAAGTGTGTTTACTGGGTCTGGGGGGTTTTAACCACCAAAACCTCCCTCTGTCTACGCCACTGTGTATGTATAAAGGAGAGCAATTATCCGTAATCATAATTTATGGCATATTATTGTTTTTTTGATAACTCAGCCCCACCAAAAGTGTTATTATTTAGTTTAGAGAACCTTGAACAAGTTTAAAAAATCATGATCGTAGATGCAAAATATAAAGAAGTGATATAAAAATTGCACCCTTTATGGGATAAAAATATGATAAAGGCGTAGTTTTAAAGAAATTAAATATTGATTACTTTTTTGTAAAAATTAATGATATAGAACTTTTTGCATGTATACCTCGTAGCTAAGAAAAAAATAAAAAAATTAAATTAAATTTATTAAGTTTATTTAAGGATTAAACGACTTACCTGTGAGGAAGTTCAATCCAAATTATACGAGATTGGTCACATCCTATTAGATATACCTGGTAGTGATACTTCGTAGCATGTCATACGCAAGTTTTAGAGATAAGAAAAACATACCGCCCCTGCAGCCTGCCTGATCTCTGCTAGGTATTTCAGTATACTTCAAAGAAATTTCTAGGTTTTTAAAGTCGCAGTAAGCTTCAAAGATCTCCCCACTAATAACAAATGAATCGGACGAAAGGATTTCTGAATAGCCAGTTAAAACCCCAGTTCCTCGGTAGCTCAGTTGGTAGAGCATTAGACTGGTATTCTAGAGCTCCCGAGTTCAAATCCTGGTCGAGGAAAAACCCGATTTATTCCCTCACCCTTTGCCCTCTACGCCACAAATCTTTTTTGTAAATTTATTAGGGCGCTAAATTTTTCCTTCATTTTAAAAATATTTTAGTCAGAAAGTCCAACAGAAATAACTATATGTACTCAATATATTATCCTCATTATAATTGGTATTTCTTTATTAAAACAAAAAAATAAATTTATTTTTTTATATCTAATACAATTTAAGTCTTTAAAAAAATTAAATTTAAATAGTTATGTATAATTATTACTTATTCTATATTATATTAGTTTATATGAGTTCCACAAGAAATGACACAAACACAGTAATAATTTAGTAGATATACCGGGGCTTGAAATAAGACCTAACTAAAATAAAATGGTTTTGACTTTCAGAGATTTTAAAACTCTCCTTTAAATATTATTTGAACTTTTGAACTGAAAACGCAATTTAGTCCCTCAAATGACGGACTAGAACGGTGCTTTTTGTCCCTTTGATATAAAAATTGCAGTTTAAGTCCCTAGGGACTAAAAATTGGAGTTTTGGGTCCTGGCGACCCAAAACTCCAATTTTAATCCGGAAATATTACATTATTAATATTGCATCTTGTTTAACGTGGGTGTCATTCCACAAGAAATAAGACGTAAAAATCAACAATTTTTTTAAAGAAAAAGCAAAACAAATCCCAAATTTGAAAAAAAATTAATATTTTAAACCACGTGAAAAATGTGTCCTGTATCTCTCAGCTTTTCAAATCGGTAGTTTTAAACTTGAAAAAGTAGCTTAATCTTGCATAGTAACCATCGATATACCAACCTAGTACGTCAATGATAGTAACCAACGAATGTAAAACTAAAACTAAAATAAAATAAACTTTTTCCCCACAGCAAAAGTCTTATTAGAATCCAGCTATCTCTCCTACCATTAAATTTAATCAATTCCATATTTATAAAAAATTGGACAGAATAAAAGTTTTTTTAAAAAGAACACGCAGTTTTTAAATGGAAATTGGTCGTCGGTACATTTTTTATTATTGGTAAGATCACCGATATTTGAGAGGTGACCAGTTAATCGCTGTATTATGACCGATTTCAATAAGAAAACCATCAATATCCCTACCAATTTGACAACGCTGAATTTAAAATTGTCAACTATTTGGACAGCCGTTAAATGCTGTCAAAATGACGGAACTTTGTAATGATTAAATGATTCCCAGTTTAAAAAAAAAAATGACAGTTGTGAGTGGGTGTCCGCCGATTTTTGGTAATTAAATGAAAACTTGAGAAGTGCATATTAATTTTTCCGGAAAAAATTATTTGTAAACAAAAAATACGAATGTGAGAAAAACCTGGGTCGTCAAACGAGGGTTTTTATCATCCGAGTACTTTTTGTTTACAAATTGCTCACAACGAGTTTTCCAGAATTTTTCCACAGAAAAATTAGATACACGAATGGTATTTAGTAAGATTATTTTACGACTTGAAAGACACAAAATTAAAAAACAAACTTATTGAGAAAAATACCATTTTTTATAACTTTATCAAAAACATGACTTTAGTAACTGTCTGCTGATAACTAAAGCATGGCTTTTTTGGTTACCGATGCAAAAAAACTTTTTTTTTTGTGATCACGGGTGCAAAAAAATATTTTTTACCCAAAATTAAAGAGAAATAGCGGAAGAAATAATATTAAAAAAATCTAATTATTCTTTTTTTTTTTTCACCAAGTATTTTAACCAAGTAGATCTTGTGTTGCGAGAAGTGCTCTTGGTTCGAGATTTTTAAAAGTTAGTTTTTCTTGCATTTTTTGATAAAGTTATTAAAAAAATAGTGTTAGCAACTCGCGGCTAAACTGTGCTTTTTTTACTCGCGCTTGTTATTTAAAACAACGCTTGTAAAAAAGCACTATTTTAGCCACTAGTTCTGAAAACTACTATAACATTAAGTTTGTTTAACTCAAATCGGTAAAAAATGTCAAGCGTTTTTTAAAATTAATTTTTTTCTTAGTTTTTATGGCTTTTATATATATATATATATTTTTTTTTTAACGCTAGCTGGTAGAGAGTTTTTATTTTTTTATTGCCAAATTTCTGGTAAAACCTTGGTGCAAAAAAGTGTTTTGTAGCATCTACTCTTTTCTTACAAAAAAATCTAGTTTGAAATTCTGAAAAAATGATCAATTGATCATTTGTGTTCTTTGTCTGCTAGCTAGTGTTAAAAAAAATATATATATAAAAGCCATCAAAACTAAGAAAAAATTAATTTTAAAAAACGCTTGACATTTTTTACCGATTTGAGTTAAACAAACTGAATTTTATACATAATCGAAGAGAATTTTTGCTTTTGTGGTGAATCTTGAAATCCAGTTGTTTTCTATGTTGTATAATAGTTTTTTCTTCAACGATTTTTATTGCATTTGCAAGAAGCACTGAATTTTGCAAGAAGGACTGAATTTTTGAATGGGGTAATTTTTTTATTCTGACGGTTTATAATGCATTGCTCTGCTGAGTTCATCTAAAGCTATCACGACATGCTATTTTACAAAAAAAAAGAGTTTAAAATTTTAAAACTTTATGAGCATAAATTCTATACAACCCTAAAAAACTTGTTTTTAAAATATTTGATTTTTTATAGAATGGTGTATAAAATTCTGAAACTTCAATTTTTACAAATCTTGAAGTATTTTTAAAAAATTCCCTAAAAAACTAAACGTGCCTCAAAAAAGTTTATTTTACATTTTTTGCTTAAAATTGCTTTATTGTAAGCTTTTAAATGTAACTTTTTTAATTTTGAGGAATTTTGGATTTTTTTACAGGTTTATACGGTATTACTTTCTAAGATGTATATGGAAGATTTTGATTTTTATGTTAAATAATGGTCCAATTACCATTTAAAAACTGCGTCCTTCTTTCTGTCCAAAATTTACTTCTTTCTTGTGAGCACCATATAGAAATTTGGACGGAATGTAAAATTTCATTCTTTTCCAGATGAAACTTACTTTTAAGTTAACAAAATATGGCGGCGTAAATTAAAGATCATAAAATATTTGTCTAAAATATAAGACACCTACCTACACTAATTTGAAATGAATAAGTGAAAAAGATTTACCCACAAAACAATTCTGTAAAGATAGATATATATATAAATGTTTACTTAAAATTAATATTTGATGATTAATAAAATAGATAATTAAAAAAATCTCAACATTATAATGATTTTATGTAAAAAATGTCAATTTTATCATAATTTACCTTGATTTTATTTCCTACTTTTATCAACTGGCTTTTAATTTTTACTATTACTATATGTTATTCTGCGTATACTTCATTCTATATTTCAAAAACCTGTATAATATAAATTTTAAGAAGTATAAATACATAAACTTTGTTTTCTTTTAAAATTTTGTATTCTAAGTACTGTTATGTAATTTACATATAAGTGCCAAACCTCTGTTTTCTTTTAGTTATTATATGTCCTTTTGATTTGTTTTATATTTGCGTGTATACATAGATTAAGTAATAAACTAAACACTCAGTCAAAAAGATGAAATTTGTACACTTTTTTTCAAACAAAAAGAACAAAAATTAGAAGCAATCAACAAACTACATTTTAAGTACCTTTATTTTTTCTGCATGAAATCACATCTTGTAAGCAGGTTACATAGTTTCCTATCTTTTTATCTGTTTCTGAATAGCTTATTTTTTCTGTAAGTATAGCGTTTGAAATAAAACTATCAAAGAATCCGAAATTCAGTAATACTATAACATAGATACCTACATACAGACCGCTTCAAGCTACTGCGAACATAGTGGGAATCAAGTCCAATTTACTCTCCGTGCCGTACGACCGAGGTGGATTCGAAGCACGCTGCAGTGTTATCTTTTGGAAATTCATTTTGTTTTTATTATTTTGTTTTATTTCTGCCTTGCTCGAGAAACAGATGGGTAAGTTCTTAATTGAAATAATACATTTTTAAAACCAAAAATGGATGTCTACGAAGTTGCCGAAAAAGTGCAGATGGTCAAATGGTCATAACCCAACACACGTTCGATATTGGTCGAGGGAAAATTTGCATTTGTATTTTGACGTAAGAACACAGTATCCCCAAAAACTAAATGTTTGGGGGGGGGGGTATTATAGGGGAACACTTAATTGGGCCATTTTTTATTAACGGCAATTGCAATTTGAATGGTCCTAGATACTTGGATCTACTGCAGCAGCACATTATTCCAACTGCTAGGCAGTTGTTAGGTGTAAGATTTGGTGAAACATGGTTTCAACAAGATGGTTGTTCCGCTCACAATGTTGGCCTTGTTAGGGAATATCTTGATAATGTATTTCCTTATCGGGTTATAAGTACACGGGGAACTATTTTATGGCCAGCTCGATCTCCCGATCTTGCTCCTAATGACTATCTGTTTTTGAAGAAGCTTTTCAAATTATCATCCCTAACATGCTTGGAAACGTTAGAAGGAGTTTTTATAGTAGGCTCGGATATTGTCTAGCCGAGCAAGGAGGACTTTTCGAACATTTGCTTTAATTTTTTTTTGACTGGGAGAATCTTTTTGGTTTTTAGAATGTATTATTTTATTTTGAGAACTTGCTTTTATTTTGTTTCTCCTTATTATTTTCATTGTAACACGTCGTCACTGATAAATCTGAGCAGTTGACAATAAAACGCTCTTATTTATCAGTGACAAAAAATAAGAAAATTACGTTATAAAAATTTGCGTATTTATTGACCAAATTCCGGTTTCATTGACTACGCTCCACACAGCACCGTGGTTAGAGGCGTACTAAATACCAAAGGAAAGTCATGCAAGTGGTGATCGCAAGCCTGAGTATTGGTTGCTTCACTGATAGGCGTGCGGTGTCTCTGCATGTACGTACACTGGCAAATTAGACTTCTTCCGCCCTATGTTCGCAGTAGCTTGAAGCGGTCTGTATAAAACTAAATACACTTTTTCAAAATTAAAATTACAAAATGTCAATAGCGCATAACCATCATTCGAATTTAATTTGATCTATTCCCAAATTAAAACTTTTGTTATTAACTTTTGTTTATCTTTTGAAATTGTTATTTTGCCCATTACTTTTTATTTACGTCCCTAAAGTTAGCAAGGCAACGTGAGCAGAACAGTTTTTTATAATGCATATTTAAGTGCTAATTAAATGCTTATTAAGTGTCCTATTTTAAAATACAGCATGTTTTGCTAGCTTCAGATGAGGTCAGAATACATTAAAAATCATCAAAATCAAAAATATCATAGTGCGTAACAAAGTGCCCCATTTAAAAATTGTGTGGTTTTTTTTGGCAAAACAGCATGTCGTGCCAGCTTTAGATGAACTAGGCAGAGCAATGCATTGAAAACCGCCGGACTAAAAAATATTGTTGTGCATATTTAAAAGCTAATTAAGTACCCCATTTAAAAATTCAGTGCTCCTTTTTTTAAAAAAATATAGCATGTCCTGCTTAAGATCAACTCAGCAGAGTAATGCAATAAAAATCGTTGAAACAAAAACTATTATAGTGGATAATAAAGTGCTAATTAAATACCCCTTTTAAAAATTTAGTTTTTCTTTTTGTATAAAATAGAGTATGTTCTGCTGGCTTCAGACAAACTTAGCAGAGCAATGCTTGAAAACCCGTTGAAACAATAATTATAAGAGTGGATAATAAAGACAAGGGCCAAAATCGTTGTTATTAGATACTTAAAGTAAATATTTCAACGCATCGTTATCGGTATATCTAACAAGTTATGTGATGTTTCGTATTTTTAAAAAAATAACACTATTATACACTATGATATTTTTGATTTAGATAATTTTTAATGCATTGCTCTGCTGAGTTCATCTGAAGCTAGCAGAACATGCTGTATTTGAAAAAAAAGGCACTAAATTTTGAAATGGGACACTTAATTAGCACTTTATTAGGCACTATGATAATTTTGATTATTTTTTATGTATTGCGCAGAGTCCATCTGAAGCTATCAGAATATGCTGTATTTAAAAAAAAATGGTTTAAAATTTTTAAACGGGGCACATATTTAGCACTTAATTAGCACTTTATTATAAACTATGATAATTTTAATTCCGATAATTTTTTACATATTGTTAATTAGCACTATGATAATTTTGATTCATATGAAATTTAGTGTATTGCTGCTGAGTTCATCTGAAGCTAACGGAACATGATGTATTTTTTAAAAAAAAGGAACACTAAATTGTTAAATGGGGCACTTAATTAGTATTTTATTAAGAACTATGATATATTTTTTTAATGTATTGCTCTGGTAACAGAACATCCTAGTTTTTTTTTATAAAAAAAAAGGAGCACTCAATTTTTAAATGGAGCACTTAATTAGCAGTTAGTTTAGCTCACCTTGCTGTTAGTTATTTCGTTGTAAATAATTACAATTTAGAGTTCGTTTTGATTAAAGTTAAAGACGGATTGTTACAAAAATTAGTTTTTTTATTTACCAATTTTAAAAGTCATAAGTAACCACTATGTGCCCCCAAAATAGCTCGAGGATATAAGCTGTGGGATCGTATATAGATGAAATCTTTTTTTTGAGCAAATACTGATATTGTTTTCTAAAATTATCGTTTTATCAGCTTTCCAACGAGGTATTCAAATTTGAAAAAAATCGTCAAATAAAACTATATTTAACACATACACGTATTCCTTACTTTTTATTTTTGTTCTTAGTCTTATCTCCTTTCTCTTCTTTATTATTTTTCTCCTCTTTCTCAACAGGAGTATAAACGATTTCGGCATATTCTGTTTTCTCGTCCTCATTTTTGACAACTGGCTTTAAATTAGGACCGATCAGGTCTAATTCTGCGTAAACTACTGCATCTTTAACATATTTTTTGTCTGTTTCCGTTTTTGTTTCTTCTTCCCCATCTACTTCATCCATCTCTGTATTGATTTCATTATTTTCTATTATTTCGTTTTCTTTTTCCACATTAACTTCTGCATTATCCATTCTT
The DNA here is from genome assembly GCA_963921995.1 of Oxystoma pomonae. NCBI lineage: Eukaryota > Metazoa > Arthropoda > Insecta > Coleoptera > Brentidae > Oxystoma > Oxystoma pomonae. Next base: position 45,252,286 of record OY998171.1, on the reverse strand, counting down.
CGCGCTTCTGGTTCTTCTTCTGTGGCAACTTTGTCTTTGTTCTTTTTAAAGAAAGCCGTCAATTTGATTGGCGGGAGAATGCGTCTTTCTTCTTTTGGCCGAACATCTGCGCTTTCAGTGTCGCTGCTAAAAATGATAAAAACTTCATTAGGTCAGAAGATTTTCTCTTCTTTCACACTGTTTCATCATATTTACTTTTCCAAAGTAAAACGAAATAATGAGCTATACAAAATGTCTAAAATTTTTAATATGTTAATTACTTTTGAGACATTTTTTTTCTGGCAAATTTATATTTTTAAATTCTTGCTCCATAATAAAAAATTAGTAAATAATAAGTTCATACAACGATAATAATAAAAAAGAAAGATATTAACAGGGGTGGTCACAGCTCTCCATAAGAGGGGGAGGGGAGAGAAAGATTTATTGCAATTAAAGTAAATTATGCCGTAATTTTCACTCAAAATCGCGGTCAAGGACAAAATTCAAAAACATTTGTTACATTATCTTAAAATAGCGCCGCAGGCTAAACTAAAAAAGTTTGCAAATTTAACAAAATTGTGTTTACCTTATCTTAAAATTTGAACTAAATATTCTGCTGGAGACGAAAATTTGCAGAAATTTATAATGTATATAGAAGAAGAAAAATTTTGAGAAAATTATACCAAAATACCATTTTACGCGTTTTTGACAAAAAATTGTTTTAAAATAAAATCAAAATTGTAACAAAAATAATTTTTTTATAATTATATACTTTCTTACGTTTTTTGTGAAATATTTTTGAAAAAGTGCTAAGCTTTGGTTTAACTATCAAGGAGGAGATTATTGTTTCAGTTATAGATATTTAGCCAAAATAATTTTATAAATGTGCCGCAGGCAAAAATTTTGAGAAAATTTTACTCAAAATGCAATTTTTCACTTTTTTATGAAATATTTAAAAAAGGTTGGGTTAGACAAAAAGGGGGGAGGGGGCGATTGACCCCCCCTTCCCTGTGATCGTTACTATATTAATTTAGGCGGCGCGGCGTATATTCTAAAAAGAAATATTCACGACCACTTAATAATACCAACTCGAGTGTCTCCACAAATGTAAAATCGTTTGTAAAAATATTACAACGCAGTGGTAAATATATTTTTTTAATTTGACTGTGGTTTTTTTATTATCTTTTTTAATTTTTTTAAGTTTGCATTATGTTTTTCTGTAACTTTTCACATAAAAAAATGAACTAAAATATGAAATAAAAATGCACAACTTGCATGTGATTAGTCATTAAAGCTCATTACATGCTTTTTGTGTAATATAGTATTTCTACATTAACGTATTTTTTCTTAAAATTTTAGTATTAATTTATAGAATTTTATAAATGTTACCGGGTAATTTTTTATCTGTTTAGTTTAATTTTTTATCCACCTGAATATTTAATAAATAAATTAAATATTGATAAACGTAGTACTACGCAAGCCCTTTCGTCAACCCCCAGTGGGTCTATTCTTAAATTGAGAGAAAATTTGCTCCCAGGGGTCAAATTCTCTAGCTACTATGCATCTCATTGGTCCAAATCTTCGATTTAAATCGGTTTCTCTCACTTTTGCCCGATATTAATCGAAAGACCAATAGAATTACTTTCGATCAATATCGGACAAAAGTGAGAGAAACCGATGTAAACCGAAGATTTGGACCAATGATATACATAGTGGCTAGAGAATTCGACTCTCTGGGAGAAAATTTTCTCTCGATTCAAGAATAGACACCCAGTGCTCCCCCTCACACTTCCACTCTCTTACGGTAGAACGTTCCCGTCCTTTTGATAAAGGCCAGGATGTCAAAACGTTTGAGCGTCGGAAGGTGTTCCGGCTCGAACACTTCCTCTCTCTCTCTCATTCCTATGTAGGCGGGACATCTTGCAAAATAGTAGAATTTTTCTTGTTAAAACGTAGTTATAGTTACCTACTGGCTGTTCGTAAAATATTTTTTGGGCTATTTGTTAAATTACTGTTTTTTAATCTTTAATGATTTTACCTGTTTCCCGTTCCAAAATTAATAAATATATTTCAATAAGTTTTTCAAACAGGCGAGGACAAATTATTATTGAAATTTTACTTTTTCTTAAGAAATACCTATACGTTGAGCAAGTTGAGTTTCGTATTTTATATAGTGTGAAGGTCTTAATAAGAATATTAATAATTGAGATACTTACGATTCATTTAAATTTTTTGTTTCCGCTCCAGGACCTAAAAAATGTTTAAAATTTATTTTTGAGATAATTTTTAAATTTATTATATTGTTGTGTCGTTTTGGTGTGTGGTAGATGTTTATGACCTGTTCGTTTATTTTTTATATTAAAAACAGCTATATCTGAGCATGTAAAGCGTGTAATTGTAACTTCAAAATATTGGGTTTTGAAGATTTCTTTTATTGCTTCCAAAAAAATCTACGCAGAAGGTCAAAAAATTATTTTTTGTTTTATTAAAGTACTAAGTTTATTTAGAAAAGAAAACATAAAACTTAGAAAAATAAAGGCTATGTTTTTTTATCTTCTTAAACAAGGTTTATATTATACTGAGCGCTTCAGGCTACTGCGAGCATAGGCCGGAAGAAGTCCAATTTGCCAGTGTACGTACATGCAGGGTCACCGCACACCTGTCAGTGGAGCAACCAACAGTCAGGCTTGCGATCACCGTTCGCGGCTTGCCTTTAGTACCCCTCTAACCACGGTGCTATGTGGAGCGTAGTCAATGAAACCGGAATTTGGTGAATAAATACGCAAATTTTTATAACGTAATTTTCTTGTTTTTTGTCACTGATAAATTAGAGTGTTTTATTAACAACTAACACTAACAACATGTTACTATGAAAATAATAAGTAGAAATAAAATAAAAGCAAGTTCTCAAAATAAAATAATACATTCTAAAAACCAAAAAGATTCTCCCAGTCAAAAAAAAATTAGAGCAAATGTTCGAAAAGTCCTCCTTGCTCGGCTAGATAATATCCGAGCCTATTATAAAAACCCCTTGTAACGTTTCCAAGCATGTTAGGGGTGATAGTTTGAAAAGTTTCTTCAATTTTAATCCGAAGTTCTTCCAAATTATTAGCCCTTTTATGCCCGTAAACTTCATTTTTGATATAACTCCATAGATATAAGTCATTAAGAGCAAGATCGGGTGATCGAGATGGCCATAAAATAGTTCCCCGTGTACTTATAACCCGATTAGGAAATACGTTATCAATATATCCTCTAACAAGGCCAACATTGTGAGCGGGACAACCATCTCATTGTATACATATAGTGTATATTTTTTTTTATTTATGAGTTATCTTATTACATATTTTAATTTCTGTGTTTTTTATAAAAGTTTTAACAAAAAAACAGCAAAATTGCACCCACTATATCTTGAAAATAAAGGGCTTTTGACCTTCAAGTTATATGACTTATCTTGTTTTGACCTTTACTATCACCCATTAAAATGTTTGCAGTAGGATCATTTACACCCTGTATGTGTACCGGGTATCCCACATTGGGTAACGGCGAGTTGAAAAATTAAACCATTTTTGTTAAATATAAGTTGTATACATTTAATAAAATCTTTTATGGAGCAAATATAATGAGAAACATTTAGGTATATTTTTACATTTAATTAAGTAACAATTACCTAGGGTATGCTACAAACACGAAAAGTTACTTTTTATACAGATTTTTTTTACTTGTAAGATCGTGTACTTTTAAAAAAATCTGTAGTTACGGTAACTTTTTGGTAAAAACAATTTTAGAATACAAGAATATGGAATTTAGCAACTCATTTTTTAAAAATATTTACATCCTAAAATTCCTTTAAAAATTACTTAAATAGTCGACGCGCTACATAGGAATTTTTAGTCATATTGGGTGTTTTATGAAAGACACAACACACTTTGAATGATTATATATTGGGACCTCCCGATTATTTTAGAAAGGGTACCCAACCCCCCAGTGGCGGATCCAGAGTGGGTCGCGAGGGGCGCTCGCTCCCCCAGAACATTATCAAAGTTTTAAAAACATCAAAATTGGCTTCATACTATCAATTTTCAAACCAGTTTTTTTGAGCAGATCCGAACTAAAATTTAAAAAATCGGCGCGTGTGTGGAGCGCTATAGCAAATGCTTTGTAATCGTACAATTCGGCATGCGCGCGTGGGGATCCTCGCATTTTTTTCAAAAATGAAAAGCGATTTGCGGGTAATACCCTATTTAATTATTTAAAAAAATTTAAGAAAGATGATACAAAAGAGGATGTTCTTAACATAAACTTCAATGAAACTCAGGACCTGTGCAAGAGACAGAACAGAATACTTCTCGTTGTAGTACCAGTACCAAAATTATGTCGGATAATTTTGTTAAATAAGATTTAAGTGAGAAAGCTTCATCAGTGTGTTATGATATTGGTAACTTTGTTCCTAAAATAAGTGATATAGACGACTACACCAGATTTTAACTTTTGAAAAATCATATAGTATGTTTTCACATCTTATTCAATATATATTGAAAAGATTGCCTTCTTTTTGCCTTTTGCTTGATTTTCGATACGTATTGAATACGATATGAAAACATACTAATTGTATGCCAGATATCAATTATGTATTTTCTTTCTCGGTTCACATAAAGCAAGGTAGAGACGAAAAAAGCCGAGTGCATAGAGGGCATTTTAAAAAATTTAAAAAAAACAGCAAAGTCAAGGGTTATTTTGTAAATATTGCAGTATTTTTTTTTCGAAGACCTTACTTGGAGGACAAAAAACTGTTTTGCCTAAAAAGTTGGTTACAGAACCTTTACAAAATTATTTCAAACATTGGGGGTGCATGGTGATTTACAGAAGTATCTATCTAGCTAAAGAAAAAGGTAGGTAAATTAAAACAAAGGGCAAAAAAAGTTTTAATAAATTAATATTAATCAATAAAACTGGCAGTCTGACTGTTAGTTATTTATTTTTTTTTGCAACTCCACAAGGTCCCAATAATTTGGAAAATAATTAGCAGTTTAGCGTTGACTTTGCCACTATCAGGAAGTATCTGTTGGTCACCACCAACGGCTCAAGTAACTATGAATGAACATATGTAGGTCGAAAATGTTTGGTTAGTGGGTAGGGTCAGGTCACCACTAACCAAAATACCAATCTGACCATAAAAAAGGACTTTTTTGCCTTATGTTCGTAGTCGCTTGAGCCGAATTACATAAGTTTTATTGCTTTCGCCCCTACCCCTGATGAAATTGCTGGATCCGCCGCTGCAACTCCCACACCGTTATAAAAAAATTGTATTCATATTTTTTGTAATCAATAAAATTATCTTATTTGAGGTATAAATGTTATGGGTAGGTGTTCTTCTTTAACCTCCAATCAACCCTCAAAAATAAACAATATTTTTTTTATATAGTTGTTTGTCAATTTTGAAGTTGTTTTTATAAATAAAAATTTATAGAAAAGATTTGTGTCGTAGAGGACAAAGGGTGAGGGAATAAACCGGAAAAGAGTTTTTCCTCGACCAGGATTTGAACCCGGGACCTCTAGAATACCAGTCTAATGCTCTACCAACTGAGCTACCAAGGAACTGGAGTTTTCATTGGCTATTCGGAAATCCTTTCGTCCGATTCATTTGTTAGTAGTGGGGAGATCTTTGAAACCTATTGCTTTAATATGTTATTTTATATGTTATAAAGACAAGGAGGTAAACATTCACGATCATTAGTTGTACGAAATTTCTATTTATCTATCAACCAACGGTACACGACATATAGCGTTACATAATTTCAGTCAAACATATTTACAAAACGAAGAAGAAGAGGACAAAGGGTGAGGGAATAAATCGGAAAGAACCTCTAGAATATCAGTCTAATGCTCTACCAACTGAGCTGCCGAGGAACTGGGGTTTTGACTGGCTATTCAGAAATCCTTTCGTCTGATTCATTTGTTACTAGTGGGGAAAACTAATAATCGTGAATTTGTACCTCCTTGTCTTTATAACATCTCTAGGTTTTTAAAGCCGCAGTAGGGTTCAAAGATCTACTCACTACTAATAGATGAATCGGACGAAAGAATTTCCGAATTGCCAGTCAAAATCCCAGTTCTTCGGAAGCTCAATTGTTAGAGCATTAGACTGGTATTCTGGAGGTCCCGAATTCAAATCCTGGTCGAGGAAAACTTTTTTCCGATTTATTCTCTCACCCTACGCCACAAATCTTTTCTGTAAATTTATTAGGGCACTAAAATTTATGTTTTAAAAAATGTGCTCTACCTTTTGTTATTTTTAAGCAACCCTTGTGCCCTTAGACACCCCCACCGCCGAATTAGGCACATATTAAATAAGTCATAAATACCTAGTATTAACATTTTGTTTTAAATGGTAAAACCAAATGCTAATACTTTAAGGGTTCATCCTAAAGATAAGGAGGGGACTGAAAATTCCTCTTCGAGACACTTAAACTAAATACTTCAACGCATCGGTATCGATCATCATTTCAACGCGTTCGAAATAAAGCCAAAATACACTACATTTTTACTTGTTTTTGCGATGTTTCGCACGATGCCCGATTGACGTAACATTCGTACATCGCTCCGTACGCAATGAGTGGAGTCAGCTGTTCTGTCATCGGACCCGTCAAAGAAGCGGGCATAGTTCGAAACATGGCATAAACAACCCAAAAATGTAGTGTTTTTTGGCTTTGTTTCGAACGCGTTAGGTATACCGATACCGATGCGTTGAAATATCTACTTTGTCTAATGACTTAAGGTCATTTTATAAATAAACACTTGAAACCAAAAAACTGACACCGTTCTCAAATATTTTGGTTAGAGTTATGCTTGTTGCATGCAAAAAAATTTTAGTTTCTTAATTATCGGCAAAAAACTATAAAAATGTACTTTTAAGCGGGATCCGCGTCTCACGACTATAGGTCTGTTGGGTAGGGGATTTTTTTTTAATTATTTTTGGAGGGTAACTGGAACTTTAGCTTTAATTGGTTTTTTAATTCCTCACAATGGACTTACCTAGTTATTCATTCTTTATTTGTTATCTGCCTAATTCAGCTGTGGGGGTCTGTAAGGGCACAAGGGTTCCTTAAATAGTAATTTACGTTACAAAGCTTAGAAATGCTCTGATAAAGTACAAGTCTAGATGTTTACGGATAAGGCGACGAAGGAGTGAAATACCGATTTTAGTCCAAGAAAATTACTTTTCCGGACTAGTGATGTAATGTATCATTTCCCAGACTGAAACCGATAACGTAATGGAGTATAGTATGATACAGTAATAATAATGGGGGGGGGGGAAAGGTGGGTCCTCTTTCTAAAATAATCGAGGGGTCTCAATATATAATAATACAAAGTGTGTTACTTCTTCCAAAAATGCTCAATATGGCTAAAGTTTCCGATGTAGCGCATCGACTAAAATAAAATACCTAATTATTTTTCAAAAGAAGAAACAATATACGTAATAATTTATTGTCGTAGTAAACGATGAATACTTAAAACTAAAAACATGGAATTACAAAAAGTATACATAATAATAAATAAGAAAAAATTCTAAAGAAATTAATCACTGAAAAATTATAATTAATTAAATTTTAATGAGTACATTTAATTTGATTTTTTTCGCCTAAGTTTCTAATAATAAAAAAAATAAAACTATTTTATGATGGCAGTAACCAATAAACCAAAATCAATAACATTAACTTTTTTTTTCTGCATAGTTTGGTCCTTAAATATTTATAATTTAATATAATCTATAAAATTAGGAATGTTTTATAGTAGTTGCGAGAGAAAAGGATAGCTAACAAATGATAAAACAAAGTTTTTTGTTTTCTTTCTTAAATATTTTACACTTATGCTGATTTTTGTTGCCTATCTGTTTATTTGTTTGTTAAATAATTTTATTTGCAACATTTATCTACCTACTTTCCTAGATATTAAGATTCTAAAAGGTGGTAATATTTTTTTTCATAAACAGTGATACAGTTTTTATTTGATTTTGTGTGGAACAGAGAACTAACATCTTTTTACAATTTTATACAAGCGCATATTAACTTTATTAAGCAAGTCGTGACGGTGGTACTTGAAAAAAGTATAAAATAATGTTCTCAAATTTGACCAAAAATTTATTAGCAAATCTGGCTGTAGATCTGCTAATTTGAAATCCGAAACTTTGTTATTTTATTATTTTGGTAAAAGTCAGCTAAAAATAATTTTAGTTGCGATAATACATAATTATAGGTGGACGCCAATGTTAACATAATAGGGTGGTTACGTAAAAACCAACCGGTTTTTATGGGGTGTGCCAAAAAAAAACGCATTTTTTTAAAATGATTATTATAAAAAGTTTTTTCTGGGGGGATGAAATATACCTATTTTTTAAATAGGTTCGCCATCTTGAATTTTTAGTAAATGTCAGTTTTATCATTAGTTCTATAAATTTTGAAGCTTGTGCATTTAAAAAGTTTAAACTTGTTGAAATCGATCAATTTTACAAAAAGTTATTGCTATTTAAACAATTAGATTTTTTCTTAATAAGCTTGATTTTGCAGGTAAACTATGGTCTATTTAAAAATTGCGAGCTTCCTTATTTCTTGTCCGAACTTTTAAAATGTTACATCGATGTGCTTCGAAAGAACGTGGCTCCGTAACCGATGTTTCAGATTTATTACAGTGTAGCACACAAAAAATATCTAGGGGGGTTAAAAATGTCAAGTTTTACATTGGTCCTATAAATTTTGAAGCCTTGGATTTCTAAAAAGCTAAATATTATTAAAATCGGACAATTTGCCGCTAAGATATAATCATTTAAAAAAAGCGTTTTTTTTGGCAGAACCTTTTTGTTTTTGAACAATGTTTTTTGTTAATTTAAAGTTTTCAAGAATTAAACTTAATTTCTAATTATCTGTTTCTCACGTTAGTTTTTAAAAAAACAAATATTTATTTTTTTGTGCATTGCGCACAGTGCTTTTTATGAAGTTAAATGTAAGTGTCTTTAACTGAATTAAGAGACATGATGTTGAATTTTTAGCATGCGTTGGAATTTGTTTGCCCCGTCTGTCCTCATCAAAAAAAAAAAGTTGAAAAATATCAACCCCATAAAATAATGTGGGGAAAGCAGGTCAAAAAGTAATACACATCTTTAGCACATGTTTCTATTTTGTTGACTTTGTTCGTATTATTCTTTATATAAATAAGTTAAAGAAGCTACACTGTGATTGAATTTAACAACACTGCAAAAATTTTGGGAGCAGATTTAGTTACTTGTGAGAAACTAATGCTATGTTTTCAAAACTCATTATTCTTGCTCTTGATAAAGAACGCTCTATATAAAAAAAAGATACCATGAGTTTTCAAAACGAACTCAATAACCATGAAAACATACCATTAGTTTAAATATCAATCAGATTTGCTTGTATTAACATTAGAACAAATGCTACAATTGTATCATGCACAAGTAGGTGGTAGGCTAACTTATGTTATTTGTTTTTGGGGCACCTTTACTCTAGCATCTGATCTCATTCCTATAGAGAGTTTTTTGATAAGTACAAAATTTGAACTATTCCGTTATTATTTATTTATTTTATGTGTATTTAAAATTAATGTTTCAATGTTGCCCAACTATAACTCACGATGAAAATAATTTTATTACCCCTTATTGTAAGCTAAATGCTACCAAAAATTCACCAAATATTTAAGGTCTCAAATTTTTTAATAAATACCATTATTTTTAAAAGAATGTGAATGTTTTTAAAGTCAAACTTAAAATGTTTTTACTTCGGAAGTGTTTATACACTGTGGAGGAGTTTTTTAGTGAGGTAAATATGAACTACCTACCTGTGCGTGTCGTTCATGTATTTTCTCCCGTATAAATTTTACTTGTGTATGACGAATAAACAAATATTTATATTTATTTATTCATTAAATAAATAAAACACTCCGGCTTTCACGTAATCACCCTATTATATTTTATTATCAAAACAGCGGTCGAAGCGACATTTTTTTCAAAATTAAGTTGGTTTAATAGATAATAATTAGATAAATTAAATAGAAACTTTTCATTTATTAGAAACAAAAGAACAGTTGCATTTTGATTTTTTTATGATAAATTGAACAACGTTTTCAATTTCACAATAAAATTATTCAATTTCCACAAATGCAAATTATTGGAAAGAGAGTTGTCATGAGATTTCAAAAATATGGTGATAGCACGAATAAATAAAAGATATTTTTTTCAATAAAAAAAATAACCGGCTAATCACATAATTCCCTTTACTTAAATCCTCAGTTTGTGTGAATAAATTTGCATTGGAGGTAAAAACGTCCATTTAAGTCGATAATGGAATCCCACATATATTTTTTATGGCTATTTTTGCTTTAATAACATCCTGACCATTGTACAGAGAAAAATGGAATTAGCCTGTGTACAACGTTGTTTACTATTTGCTCCAGTATAAAAAATTTGACACAGAATATACAATGTTTTATTTAAGTTATAGAAAAGTGTATATTTGTCACAAATTTGCTGTACTGAAGCAAATAATAAACAACCGTTTTATTAAGGGTAATTTCTTTTTTCTTAGTGTGCCATTGGCGAATATTAGATAATTTAGAGTATCTAAGTCACAGCGAATATAAACCTACACTATCATATCTTATTCCTGATCCACAGCTTCACTTTTTTCAGTCCACTCTTCTATTTCTCTTTTTATAATTTTTTGCATCTCTTGTGAAGACGCTGGGAAATTAACCTAATTTTTAATCGCCGAACCCCGCACGAAATATATTGAAAAATTATTTCGGTGAAATTTGACATAATTTTAGTATATTATAGTAAAACGTTAACAGGTTGTAGACAGGGGCTAGTCAAAAAAATAATTTTTTGACACATTTTTATTTTCCTCTATACAAAAAAATATTTTTGAGCAAACGTTAATGTTTTATTATTTTCCAGATAAACTGAACAAGTTTTCCTTCCCACTAACGGTTGCTTTGTCTTACATGTTTTTTTCAATTTTTTTACTATAAAAATGTGACAAAAATTGTTTCCTACTAGGAAATAATTATTTTTCAACTTAAAAATCTAAATATTATTTTTCATTCAGTTAAAGTAATAAGTAAATAAACTTTAAATAAAATAGATTTTATTTTATTATTTTTTTCCTAGCTACGAGGTACATGCAAAAAGTTCTATATCATTAATTCTTATAAAAAAAAGTAGTAAATATTTAATTTATGTAAAACTGATCAAGGGATTTTCATTTAATTTTGCGTATGTACGCCTTTATCATACTTTTATGTAATACAGGGTGCAATTTTTTTATCACTTTATGTTTTGCATCTAGGATGATGATTTTTTAAAGATTTCTCAGGGTACTCTAAACTTATTTTACTTACTGTTTAACACTTTTGGTGGGGCTGAATTATCAAACAAACAATAAATTACCATAAATTATGATTATGAGTAATTGCTCTCCCTTTTACCTACACAGTGGCGTAGCCAGTGCGGGTTTTGGGGGTTAAAACTCCCCAGATGGCCCAGATTCGGTTTTAATGTAGCCGCTAATAGACCAATTAATAATAATATAAATAATAATTAGGTTTCTTTAATTCGTAAAACGCTGTTACTTAGCGGGAAACCTTTGGCGCTAGTGTTTTTACGGTAGTTTAATTAAGCACAGAAATAAGTTTAGGTTTTAATAGTTTACTCTTTATAGCTTTTTTCTTGTTTTTTTTCTTCGTTAACTGTTATGGTAAAACGACGATTATTACAATTTACCTAATAGTGTACTTCTTATAGTTTTTCTATTGTTATTTTCATCGTTACTTAATTATCGTTATGGTAAAACACCAATTACTACAATTGGCCTATAACTTTTTTTATTGTTATTTTCATCGTTACTTAATTATTGTTATGGTGAAACACCGATTATTACAATTTTGCTACATTAAAACAAAAAAAAAGCCCCCCTCTGGCTACGTCACTGTTTAGGTATAAGGGAGAGCAATTACCCATAATCATAATTTATGGTAATTTATTCTTTGTTTGTTAATTCAGCCCCACCAAAAGTGTTAAACAGTAAGTGAAATAAGTTTAGAGTAACCTGAGAAACCTTTAAAAAATCATCATCCTAGACGCAAAACATAAAGTGATTGCACCCTGTATTAGATAAAAGTATGATAAAGGCGTACGCAAAATTAAATGAAAATCCCTCGACCAGTTTTAAAGAAATTAAATATTTACTACATTTTTATAAAAATTAATGATGTAGAACTTTTTGCATGTACCTCGTAGCTAGGAAAAAAATATCAAAATAAAATCTATTTTATTTAAAGTTTATTTATTTATCACTTTAACTGAATGCAAAATAATATTTAGATTTTTAAGTTGCAAAATAATTATTTGGTAGTAGGAAACAATTTCGTCAAATTTCACCGAAATAATTTTTCAATGTATTTCGTGCGGAGTTCTTTGGTGTATTTAAAAAAAAAAGTTTAACTGCAAGAAGTGAAACTGAGTATCATTCAATACAGTCTTTGATTTTAGACGGCAGTATCGATTTTTTTCTCCTTTTTAATGTCAATGTCATTTGCTTCAATGTCGTCCGCTGTCATATGGTGGGGGTTGTCTACGCCGTTCCCGTGGGCCGTTATGTCAGTGGTTCCTTGGAAATTGTCAGTTCCGGTGTAGTCAATGATCGTAGCGCCACCTAGAACAATAGTATCAAAGTGGTATAAGCGGGAGTGACAACTGTTAAAAAAAAACTGTTCCTTTTTATTTATAACTGAATTGTAATGTTTGAAAGGTGGTTGGAAAGCTAAAAAAAACTAAGAACTTTTCTTGTAGGCACAATGTCAAGTGACATTTGCAGAAAATCGAAGATTGCGGCCCATTTTGATTAAAATTTTATTAGCGTGGGCTTTTTGGCTAGAGTGCTGTATCTACCGCTAAAATCTTTTTGAAAAAAGAAATTGTTGTTTTCTGTATCAATGAATTTTATATCTTGTAGGCAAAGGGTAAAACAAGTTTTAATTTATCGTATGAACTGATGGGCGACCGCCATCTTGACTTGTCTATATTACTCATACAAAAAAATTCTTTTTGCTTTCCGTCCATTCATTTAAAACATTAAAATCAAATTATGTATAAAAACTTACAATAAAAAATAATGGTCTATTTTTTCTGGGCCATCATATAAAAAATAATAGAATCTTAAGAAATTCAATGTGACAAAACCATAGACTTCAAAAACTCAAAGACAAGACAAAATTATTAGTATGTTGAAAAAAAGACAAAAGACGTGTGGGTCAGTGAAATTGTAACGCTGTCAAAAACCAGAGCCGCATATCTGTTTGCATATGAAAATGACGCTTTACCAAAGAAATTAGAGGTACAGTGCCTAAAAAACTAATAATTTTTTTTTGGGTTTAAGAGTAAAGATCATTTTTTTTCTGTCAGTGTCTTAGTTTTTAAAGAATGTGCCTTCCATTCAAAGTTCCAATTCTGATGTTTATTTGACTCCGAAAAGTATAGACCTATCTAAACTTTATAATGTGGACAGGGAGGTGGCTCAAGGATCAATAGTGGGTCCACTATTGTTTCTCATCTTTGCGTAGACGATCTTCCAGAATTTATCACTAATAGTACTTGTTATATGTATTGGGACGACACTTCGATTATAATTTTTGCCCAAAACTATGAAGAACTCGAAAGGAATATCAACATAATTATGACCGAATTTCAAAAATGGTGCCATATAAATCAATTAATAATAAACTTGCAAAAAACGGTCCTTGTCAATTTTAACTTCACTAACGTGGCAGAACCTAATAATTTAAGCACAACCCTGAAGCTTTCTAGGGAGGTAAAATTTTTAGGAACCACAATAGACAGAAACCTTACATTTAAGAAAGAAGTGGATATAGTGTGTAAAAAACTTTCAAGAGCATCTTTTGCAATTTTAAACTTAAAAATTGGTGCTAGAAAGCACGTATAGTCCATCATACAATCAATTATTTTATGTTGAAAGGAAATAAAAATATCTTGAAAACTGTAGCTTTGAAAGATTTGAACCTTATAACAAAATTTTTGAGTAATATATACGAAAACCAAAATCTAAAAACCGCATATCAATTAGATGCTATACTTCTAAAGTTATGACTTTTTTTTTAAATATATTTTAACGTTTTTTGAAATAACTCGGAAACTAAAGCTCACACGAATTTGGACTAACCGTATATCGCTACTTGCTTTTGTTCCATAGTTACAACTTTTTTAAATATTTTATCCCCCTGTCCCCCCTTCAACCCCCACCTCCCTAGCCAAAAGTTAATCAGTTTAGCCGATAGAGGATTTTTGTACAAAATGTAATGTAATGTACAAAATTTCGTTAAAATCGATTAAGGCGGTCTTGAGTTATCGTGTATACAGGCAGACAACAGACCGACAGACAACTTTTTTTTTTTATCGAGTAATGTGTTTTGGAACCTTAGTAACTCATTTTTGATAAAATTTTAAAAAATCAAAATTTCACGATTTTGATAGTCTCCCATACCATATTGTTATGGTGGACTAAAAAAGGAAATCAGTCAAAACCAATTTATGATACACTACTATTCGCTTGTTTATTCCAATCTTAAATATAATATTATGGTTTGGGGACAAAGCTGTTACATAGATGGAGTAATGGTCAGGCAGAAACGTATTGTGAGAATAATTTTTGGTCTAAAATATAGGCAATCATGCAGAGAAACTTTTAAAATAAACTATATTTTAACTGTCATAAACATCTACTTACTTATCTGTGCTTGTTTAAGAAACCTTTAGGATTTAGAATGTTTTGATTTGTACTATTACCAGATATAACTATTCTTTGTTTTATATGGTAAGTGACACAGCTGACACTTTTTGACGAAGCCCAGGCTGTAAAGCATGTTTATGGCAGATAAATAAATTTCTATTCTATGCTATTCTATTCTAGATATTACACGACCCATTTTGAATGTCACCTTGACATTTACTGACCTAAGGTTACTGACAAAAATAAATCTACTCCTAACTTATATTGGTCTTAAAGAGATTTGTGAGAGAAAGACACAATTAACAACTACTTAAAAAATAACTCTATTTTGCAAGCAAAAGTTGAGAAAATTAAACAATAGTATATTATATAACAAGAGAAGAGAGTGACATATTTCACACAAGGGTGAATGTTTTCAACGAGACGCTAGCCGAGTGAAACAATACGCGAGTATAAGAAAATTACTTTCTATCGAGTTGTATACGCTATTTTTTCTACGACCACTGTAGGTATTTTTCATTATTATTAAATTTTTTCCTTTTCATCTCAAGAGAAGAAAGTATTTTGTTCTCTAGGCACGAAAATGGTTTCGGTCTATTTCCGACGATTCTAAAATCATAGCCTACTAGATACCTACATTGTTTGGATGGTTTGCTGTCATTCATTTTCGTCACTAGAGAAGAAAACATTTTCGTCTCTAGAGATGAAAATAAAATTGATATGCGTGTAAAATATAAAACTTTCTGAGGCGTTATAGAGTGCAGATTTGGTTATTTTCGTGTGTGGTCGTAGGAAAAAATATCAATAACTCTTCCAAATTCTAATATTTTGTCGGAAATTCTTTACTAGCACTGTTGAACATCTTCTTGAGAATGACTTTCTTAAATTTCTAAATTTGTCTTTACTTATGGTAATCCATGTTCTTAAAAAGAGCTTGAAACAATTCATCTTTTGAATTTTTCTGGTTATTTCTTAACATCCCACAAATTTTCTATGGGATTGAGGTCCGGGATTATTTGTGAAGGCTACGGCGTAACTTCCACTGGTTCTTGTTGCAGAAAAGTTTTTACAGTGCTTGCCATATGTTTGGAATCATTCTTATGTTAAAAAATTCAAGTTACTGGGAAATTCGGCATATAGTCTCCCAAAATAACAGTTAATAGTTCTGATTCATACTCCCCTCAACTGCACCTAAACCAGAACACTTGTTTGAAACACTTAACTCAATGTATATAAAAGTAGCTTAGGATAATTGAAAAACTCTTTTTGAGGTTGATTAGAGTGTTTTGACTTAAAATGTAAAGGCGGGAAAAAGTTTTCGGTGCGCCACGAGCCCTTAGAGCCGGTGCGGAAAAAGTTGCACTTAGTGCAAAAACAAAATTATCAATTTTCCAATGACACATGAAAAATCACCAATGGAAACCGCTGTAACTCTAAACCAAAGTACACTAGTCCCACCGTTAAGCATGGTGGGGGCAATGTTTTGATTTGGGGGGTGCTTTTCTAGTTATGGAACAAGGTCTCTAGGCCAGTCAAATTAGGTCGAAAAAAACCGTTTTAAAGAATTAATTCTCAGCGACCTGAAAATCATTTTAATACCTCTATTTGTTCCTAAATTTGTCTAATATAAGTTTGCACCATCCCAGGTAGTGAGCTCAACTTTTGGTAGTCAAAAAACCGCCATATTGTTGCTCTTTTTTTAGTTTTATGCTTCTAGCTGGAAAACGGTGCGTCGGACGGAAATGTCATTCAATTCAATAATACAGAGGACTAATTTCTGCGTCGAATGAAATCCAAAATGTCAAATTCGGTTTAGTGGTATAGCCGAAATCGAATGTTGAACATAGGGACAATTTTTCATTTCGGTGGAAAATTACATTTTGCGACGTCGCGCGTCGCCGGTTAACGTGGGGGACCATCATAAGGGGCCCAAATAATTTTACACCAACATGTTGTATAGCCTTTTTGTAGCTATTTTGATACGATTAAATTAACGACGACCTAGCTTAAGAGTCAAGCTAAAGGACCAGCCTACAACTTTAGTTCTGCCAAAGCTAGAAAGAACAAATAAACACCACCAGTGGGATTTACTAAGATCTAAAATAGTACCCCCCACCTGTCTAAATATTTACATCTGTGGGCGGCACTAAATTTTAAAACCAATTTTCAAAAAGCACCCATACAGAGAAGACAATAAGTTATTGATTATTTGTATTTTTATTGCTAAATACCATTGAAAAACTGCTTTTTTGTCAAAATAAATACCATATTTTAGAAGAAAATGCCCTAAGACTAATTTTTTTTGACAGGTTTCAAAATGGCAAATGGTAAATACGCCAAAATTTTGGCACATAATAGCTTCATAATCTGTGTTTGAGGTTATAAAATTGGGTTGGTTTAAATTTATAACCCCCAGAAAGGATTGTTTTGTGAAAATTGGTAATAAGTTCATTCATAATTTCCCTAAGTAACCGTTTTGACAAGGATTATTTTACCTTATTTAATATCCCAGGTTGTTCACTAATCAATAAAACACATCCAATTTTGTCCCGAAAAACGCCATATTTTGAACCCGTTTTCAGCACAAAAAATATATTTATGAGTGCACTACGAGGCAAAACAAACATAAGTGAAGGTCATTAATTATGCACGAAGAAAATACGAAAGAAAAAAATCCAAAACTACTATATTAATTTATTTACAAACTGAAATTAAAACATTGAAAACTTAGTCAAGAAAACTTTCCTTACTCAAAGCCCATCATTTTAAAGCTGTAGCTTTAATCAGTAGAGGTTGGTGCAAGCCAAGGTGCAAGCAGAGGTAAAAGATCCGAACTCGCTGTTTGTGATTGAACGCAGCGCTATTATTTTGAAACTGACATTTCGACAGTGACAGAAATGTGAACAAAATTTGCATTTAAGTTTTTTAATACATTTAATAAATAAAAACACCTTTTAAATAAATACAAAATTAATCTACTCCTTATTATATTATTACCCATCTAAATCTTTGTCTGACATCAGGTATTAATTGGAAAAATTAATTAGCAAGGGTAAGTTTTAATTAGAGTGACATATAACCCCAATTTTAATTTGTTCTACAGAGTGTTTACTATTTAAACCCCGCGTGGGTTTAAATTTTTTAGTTTTCTTTTTTTCTAAACTGAAACTTTCTCATCCAATTTTAAATTTTCGTTCTTTCCTCCCAAGATCTTTTGATCTTCTCTTTTTTAGATTCTTTTTGGTTGATGTAACTGATTTGGAAGTTTAACTTCTTGTTTTAATTGTCTTAGGAGCATATTCCTATTGGAAAGATTAACACGCCAGGACGAACGCGTATCAGGTGACTTATAATAAGTACCATGCGGAACGATGCCTTTTGTGAGTGTTTAAAGTTAGAATTCAGAGTGTGCGATGGTGTTAAATGATGTCTGGATTGAGGGTGACTAGTGAATCCACTGACGAGCCCACGCTGGTCACCCCGGGCGAAACATCGTTTAATTGTTTCTCCTTTCGCTTTGGTCTTTTGTGTGTTCCTTGTGGGACACTCATCCAATTTTGAGTTTTCGTTCTTTCCTCCAAGATCTTTTGATCTTCTCTTTTTTTGAAACTTTCTTCTTAAATCCAACAAAGGACTGTGTTAAGATGATTATTCAATAAACAAATTTATTAAAATTATTTTTATAAATCAAATTATATCCAAAACTCAAGGATGCTTGGTTTAAAGTGCTTAAAACCAGAAATTTCACTTAAACTTAGGACCGTTCTAAAATAGACTAAACCCTTTTAGTAAATCCCACCGTACATGTTGGGAAGGGAATCACATATAAGAAGTTTTCAAAATAATTCTAGATTTTTTCTTCTAATTAACCTGGGAGAACCATCATAAGGGGCTCAAATATTTTCGACGCTACATTTTGTAGCCTTTTTGTAGCTAATTTGTTAAAAAAATTTAGAATTATTTTGAAAATTTTTTATATGTGATTCTGTCAAACAAGAACATGTAGTGTTTATTTGATCTTCCTACAAAACTGAGCGTTGAAAATATTTGGGCCCCTTATGACGGTCCCCCAGGTTAGCCGACGCGACGTCGCAAAATGTAATTTTGCACCGAAATGAAAATTTTTTCCTGTTTTCAACATTCGATTTCGGGTATACGTTTTGGATGTCATTTGACGCAGAATGTAGTCCTCTGCATTATTAAATAGAATGGCATTTTTTGCCCGACGCACCGTTTTCCAGCTACAAGAAAAAAAAACTAAAAAAATTGGGCATTTTTAGAGTGGTGTGCCGAACCCTTATCCGTGAATGAGGTCCGGCACACAAGTTGATTTTTGGCCTGGTGGTACTACTACATCATATATGTGAAAATTACTCTATCCATCACGTGACCTCAAAAATTGACCACCTTTGGAATGGTGTGCCGAGTCCTTATCCACAATTTTGAGGTACAGGATTGTCCATTTCGTATTCAGGACGAGAGAATGCAGATCTTATCAAAAAACTGCGATGGTTACCTATCCATCATAATTTTTACTGCATGTTTTTTGGGGTGAACTGCGGATTGTTTATAAATTTAGGCATGTGTTTGCATTGGCGTGCATAAATTTTCCAGTTATTAATTTATTTATCAGTTTAGGTAATATATAGGGTGTGCCAAAAAAAACAACGTAATTTTTTAAATTATAACTTGGCGGGAAATTGTCCAATTTTCATAATATTTAGCTTTTTAGAAGGCTAAAGCTGCAAAATTTATAGGATCTATGTCAAACTTGCCATTTCCTAAAAATCCAAGATGGCGGACTTATTTGAAAAATAGGCAGTTTTAACCCCCCTAGACACTGTAATAAATCTGAAACGTCGGTTACGAAGCCACATTCTTTCGAAGCACATCGATGTAACATTTTAAAAATTCGGACGAGAAATAAGGAAGTTAAAGTTTTTCAAAAATTGATCGATTTTAATAAGTTTAAACTTTTTAAAAGACAAGGCTCAACGTTTATACAACATGTGTCAAAAATGACATTTGTTAAAAATTCAAGACAGGCAGACAAACACAGGCATTTTTGACCCCCCTTAAAAAAAAACTTTTTCTGCAACACTGTATTCAATCTCAAACATCGGTTACACTTGCCACGCACACCAATAAAATATTTTAAAAATTCGGACAAGAAATAAGGAATTTTAAATCTTTATGTAGACCAGAATTTGCCTGCAAAATCAAGCAATTTTTTCTTAAAAGCCTTAATTTTGCATGCAAACTCTGATCTATATAATGATTTAAAACTTTTATTTCTTGTACGAATGTGGCGTTTTAACCGATGTTTAAGATTGAATAAAGTGTCGAAGAAAAAGTTTTTTCTAGGGGGTGAAATATGCCTATTTTTTAAATAGGTCCGCCGTCTTGGATTTTTAGTAAATATCAGATTAATCACTAGTTCTATAAATTTTAAAGCTTATGCCTTTTAAAAGGATTAAACTTATTCAAATCCATTAGTTTTTGAAAAGGTTATTGCTATTTAAACAAGTAGATTTTTTTCTTAATAAGTTTGATTTTGCAGGTAAACTATGGTCCATTTAAAAATTACAATATTCCTTATTTCTTGTCCAAATTTTTAAAATGTTGTGTCTTCGTAACCGATGTTTCAGATTTATTAGTGTTGCATACAAAAAAATATCTAGGTGTGCTCAAAACGCCTATTTTTTAATTGGGTCCGCCATCTTGGATTTTTAGGAAATGTCAAGTTTGAGATTGGTCCTATAAATTTTGAAGCTTTCTAAAAAGCTAAATATTATTAAAATCGGAAAATTTCTCGCTAAGTTATAATCATTTAAAAAAGTGCGTTTTTTTTGGCACACTGCATGCCAAAATACACTTAACTAACACTTTAACGGATTCCCGACTAGTCGCGATCGCATCGTTGACTCGACCAAAAAATCATCCACCAAATTAGAGCAAAAGAGGGAAAAGTAAACGTTGTGACGCAATGTTGGCACGCGGTACGCAACGTTGAGTCGTCGACAAATTGCTACACTGAGAAAAATATCCACTAATCCTGAGTAACAATTCATAAGCCCCAAGTAGAAACTTCATTTAAAAATGAGACAAGTGAACTGTCTACTTACCATAACTTTTCTTACCTATTTAAGGTTATAAAATAACATATTAACCATAAGTAAACACTTTACTTACTGTAAGTGAAGTATTTGCTAACCGTTAGTAAATCTATAGTAGCGCAAAACCAGTATAACTCCTAAAATATGGCTTTAAATAATATAAAAAATATATTTTTGAGCTCTAAAAACCATGTCATGTCACAATACACCCTAAGAAAAAAAAAAATAAAAGCAAATAATAAGAAAAAAGTGCGATGTTGATAGACCAATGCTTTATCCACTGTACCATGCGCTTATAAAGAAATAGGTTGAAACCGCGTAATATCCAATCCGCGTAATCCATATTATGCTACGGACTAACTGTCTGAGGAAACTCCAATCAAAAAACGCTAGGTAACCTAGAAATTACTCAAAAATACATTATAAAAGTAATGATGTTTAAGAAAAGAACTTATTCAACAGACCCTATTTTTGAAGATAGCAAGACAACTAACTGTACACAAAACTAACAATTAAATACATGGTAGGACATTCAAATTACAGAATCCCAACACAACAACAAATTATCACTAGGTATAATTTGGGAAATAATCTAACCACTCCATTCATTCAGTACACAGGACTCAAACTTTATAATAAAACGCCAGGAGAATTAAAAAATAAACCATATAAAAGAATAAAAAAAATATTAACAGAATGAATAATTACAGTAATTAGTAATTAGGAACTATCAACCACAACCTCTAGTCTCAGATTAAATTTAAACATGAACTCATATTGCAGAACAACTAGTATTAAGTTTTTGCTCTTGTTAAATTAATTTAGTTAGGTTTAGTTAAGTTAAATAATAATGATACTAAAAAAACAAAAGATCAAAAGATCTTGGGTGGAAGTAACGAAACTGAAACTGATTTGGAGGTTTTTTTTTAACTTCTTTTTTGTTATAATAATATTCAAAAACAGTACAGCCTCCCCCCCTTTTATAGATGCACACAAGTCCAAGGACTCATAGCAAAATAAAAGGAGGTTCCTGTAAATCCGCAATTTGTAATATGTTATTTATGTTATTTAAGTAAATTTAAGCAAACAAATATAAGCGTTTTGGCGGATTCTTATTGGTCGACTGAAAAGTGTTCATCATGATTAAAGCTTAATCAGAGAATTTTCGCGTTTGGTGGATCATACATATCCACAAGCATCTCTAAACCAAGGATTGCCTGCAGTCATAGATTTCTTTAAAAGTTTTTTTTGAAATGATCGTTGCAAATGGGATTGTCGAATTGTTATGATAGCAATATGTTGACAAATCATTTTAGGCATGCATTATTATTAGGATGAATATATTTTTCCGCATGATTTTCCAATATTTGATGCCTTCACTTGTCCTCAGTAGAAAAATTCACTAACCGTAAGAGAAGGGAAAGTTAAGTGACTTCTCGCTCCAAACATTTCCATAAATGACCATCCTTTGCAGAACGTGGAACATTACCCATACCTTGGGAGCCACCTATCATCAAACGCAACTATTGACGCAGAAACACAGCATTGCCTAAAATGTGCTAGCGCAGCGTTCGGACGGCTTTCGGAGAGAGTCTTCAACAATCATGACATCAATGCGGAGACCAAGCTTCGTGTCTACAACACCAACCAAAATACCAACTCTAACATACGGATGCGAAACATGGACCACCTACAGAAGGCATATCAAACGACTAGAAAAATATCACCAAAGTTGTTTAAGACGAATACTGAGAATCAAATGGCAAGACCGACGAACAAACATAAGTGTTTTAGAAGAAGCCAGAACAACTAGTATAGAAGCCCTTATCTTCAAGCACCAGCTTCGTTGGACTGGTCACATTATCCGCATGCCTGAAACACGTCTCCCAAAGCAGATATTTTATGGACAACTGAAGGAGGGAAAGAGAAATCAAGGTGGTCAACAAAAAAGGTACAAGGACGTTCTCAAAGGCAATATGATGAAGGGTCACATCGATATAAACAACTTCGAGACCACGGCAAACGATAGGGCTACATGGCGCCGAACAGTCCATGAGGGAGCACAAACTTTTGAAGAGCAACGTTGTAGACTAGAAACGGAAAAGAGAGAACGTAGAAAGGAGCGACAAAATGGAAGAATGGATGACCAACAACACCCGGCTGCTGCCGGAGACTGGGTGTGCCAGGACTGTGGAAGGGTGTACGGCTCGAGAATTGGCTTACATAGCCATCAAAAAACGCACAACAGATAGCGACGATACAGAATAGAAGAAAATCATACTCGGTATCGAGTGATTGCCTATGATGATGATGATGATTGGTAAGTAGATAAATCACGGTTAACAACCTCGGGTCTAAGTAGGTCGTTTTACTTGCAGCTATTGAATTCATCACTTGGGGCTAACAGAAACTTCACTTACCACTAACAAAAAAATTGGGATGGTTTTCTGAGTGTAGTTGGATCTTGTTAGAGTAGAGAGTATTATGTATCAGGACCATTAAGTGTGCATTTTGCGAGACCATATGGTGCCTTATGCCGAAGAAAATTTGCCATTAATTTGGATTTTTCAACATGACAATGATTCCAAACATATGACAAACAATGTAAAAACTTTTCTACAACAAAAACCAGTGGAAGTTATGGCGTAGCTTTCACAAAGACCGGACCTTTATCTTATAGAAAATTTGTGGGGTCAATTGAAAAAAGATGTTAGAAAGAAATATCCAGAAACTTCGGAAACAAAGATAACTTGTTTCAATTTCTTTTAAGAACATGGGTTACCATTAGTAAAGACAAATTAAAAATATAATAGAGTCATTTCCAAGAAGATGCGCAACAGTTATTGCTAGTAAAGAATTTAAGTTACTTTTTTGAACGCAGATCAGAGTTTTGTTTTTTCTTTTATTAGAATTATATGGATTATTTTAAAATAGTTGTTAACTATTTCCTTCTCTCGCATATATTTTTCTTCTTTTTTAAATTACCATTTTAAATAGTTTGTCCACTTTTTTCCGGTACTGTGGCAGTAGCAGAAGGCCCATCAATAGTGGCTTATACAGTTTCAACCCCACTTCTTTCGATAATGGTTTTATATTTGTTTATTCGATTAAAAAAAAAAATGACCTCTTTAAAAGCATGATGGATATTTTTTTTCTAATTTAAAAGTGAATTTTTATATTTCTGTGCACTTAATACCCACAATTTTATACATAAATGTGTTAATATAAGTTTTTTTGCAACGTTTACTCAAGGTTCATCCGACTGGTTCGGACTCTTTCTTTTGCACAAAAAAAGTCGCAACGAAAAAATTTACTCCAGATCCAATTTTGAAAGGAAACCAACCTATAAACATCAAAATGACGGCACACTATATCAGGAAAGTTGCGTAGCCATGCTGGTTCGCGTAAAAGGGTAGAAACAGTTATAGTTATATTATTAGTGAAATTTGCTTAGAGAAGATTGACAATACTTTTAGATTGTGTGATTAGAAAAAAGTGCAAGAAGCATTTCTTGTAACTATTGAAGGAACAACGTTTTTAGGGTATTTCGACCCTCCCGAATACAAATCTGCCTGTTGCCAAATCGAAAATTGCACCAAAAATGCGGTAGCCAAGACGGCGGGAGAGAAACACACGAAAAAAACATAAAAATAGGTTGGATTTGAACAGTTTTTACAAATATCTTTAAAACGGTTAGACTTACAAAAACATTTTTGCTGAATTATGTTGGATCCAATTCTCTAGATCATCTGCTAAAATTACTTGGCTCACATTACGTACGTATATAACGTATATAATGTTGGCCGCCTAATTCTTGAAAATATTTGAACCTGTAGCCACCTTAAAACTTTTACTAGTTTAGGAGTTTTTTTTTGTCAAGAGACATTTCAAATATCTTAAAAACTGCCTAACTCACAAAATTAAAATTTACCTTATGACATTGGTTATTTAATTTCAAAAAATATTTGCAATTTTAAAATCTTTAATAGTCTGGGAGTAAAAGACCAAAAGCTAAAAAAATATGGTTGGTTTTAAGGCGATATTTGCAAATATCTCAAGAACGATTTGATTAATATAACAAAAAAGTACTGTATAATGTTAAAAATGTTATTTTTTAAAAGTTATTTGCCTTGGTCACCATGTTTAAATTTTTACTATTTCAGCCCCCTAAGCAGAGGTTTACATAATTATTTTAAGCTAACGGATAAGGAAGATGCAAGGCAACAGAGTTTTGACCATCACTTTGGCTACCGCACTTCCTATCCTGTACGTATCCTGGAGGGTCGAAATTCCTAAAAACGTTGTTTCCCCAACTGTTACATGAAACGTTTCTTTATAGAGATGGATTTTCTACTTATGGGCCTCGTCTATTTTACATGAACAGCATGGCTGCCCAGAATGTTGTCAATAGGCAGATTGTAAGTCAATTTAATAAATATTTTGATTTGTCTCTGTTTTCTAAAGTCTATGTTGTACATATTATTTAAAATATTTAGAGAATTAGTAGATGATCTCTTAAATTAAGTGGTACAATCTTTAAAAAAAGCTGCACTTACATCAGCACAGCGTAACTTGCATTAAACCTCCAATAAATTGATAAATAAATTGTATTGTCATTCACTAAGGTTTTAGACTGGTCAAGAAATGCGTCTGTCCTTGTATAACCACTTGTTTTGAGAGATCTTCCACTAATTTTCTTGTTGTGCTTTAAAATTTACCTTTTATAAATTGGTGGTCCATTTCATCCTTATGTCATCTTTTTATTTGTTTTATTGCAAGTTTTAGATAAGTTACGCTGTACTGATTGGCATTTTGTACTCTATTTCATCGTGCAGGTGTTTTAGTTTATTATCTTGTAAGCGGCTTAATGCAATCTAACACATCCAACATATAATCATGGTCACTAGTTTAAAAAAAAGTACAAGCAAAAAAAACAAACAGGGTTAAAACAAACCTTAAAACTTGATCGTTTCTTTCAATTTTTATTGTTTTTTTTATACTATATTGTTTTTTTTTTTAAGAATGTGCACCCAGCTAATTAGCATTGATTGTGCATATTGCAGTAATTTAGATGCAAAAGGTACACATCCATTTAAAATTTCAAGTTTCAAGTTATGCCAGGGTGGAAACAATAGTGAAATCAATCTTATTTTAAACTGTTAGTCTTAAAACCCATAATTACCATCAAACTGAGAATTTGTAAAACGCGTTTTTAATCAGACAATTTTCCATTTAAAATTAAAAAAAAGCATTTATAAAACTCTTTTTTTTCAAAATGATTGTTTGTCAAATCCATTTTAAATCAAACTTAGAATTTGTAAGCAAACCATTATGTGCTGAACCATTTTCCATTGAATTGATTAAACCTTATGCGTTTATAAATAAATGGTAAAGCCGAGTTTGATTTTGAAAGGATTTGACAACAATTGTTTTAAAAAAGAGAGGTTTTTTTTTAATACAGGATTAATTTTGAATGTATTTGATGAACAATTGTAGGATTAAAAAAGAGTTTGATTTTGAATGGATTTGACACACAATTGTTTAAAAAAAAATGTTTGGTTTGAATAAAAACGGGTATACAAATTCAAAGTTTGAATAATGAATAAAGTTCGGATAAATCGGTTTATTATAAAAACATTTCTATTTAGCCGGTTTAATTGTACGGTTTAAAAGTGGGGAAGTTCAGTTTTTTTTTTAATTTTAACAATAATAACTGAAAAACAAAGAAAATAATGTAAAAATCAGGCTCGGCCCTGGGCAAGCCCAAATGCGAAAAATCTACTGCGCGTGCCCGATGCAGCCTGTTCGCCCTCAGAAGAGTTTTTGGCTTTACATTTTTCCAGGCTAGCTAGCTACGGCACAGATCATTTTACACAAAATGAAAGGGCAGGGCCGTTATAGTATCTCATAGTTATATGGGTTTAACCAATACCAAGAAAACATGCATAAATTAAATACAAATATGCTGTGTGTTATGGATACGTTAAGTATTCCTTTAACGTATTTTATTTAAATATATTTTTTATACGACTGCTTTAGAAAATGAGGTTTTGCCCACGAAAAACTCAATCTGAAATTGGTACTTTGCGCAAAATACTTTGCACTCTGTGCAAAGACTTTACGCACGGATGTCAACTTTGCACATTGATGTGTCATCTTGGCGCACGGTTTTTTCATTTAATAGAAAACAAATAAATTAAATCAAACAAATATGGTCTTTCTCCACTAAATTTTATTTCTCAATGTCAAAAACCCGACATGTTTCGGCAGTTCAGACTACCATCATCAGGAGGTTCCTGGTTTGAGCTACAGTAAAGCATTATAGCCGAACAAGAACCAAAGAACCAAATGACATGATTAAAAGGGAATCATGTTATTTGATATACGTATTTACGTTATTTGTTTTCTAAAAAAGTGATGTTTAAAATATATTGTTTTCAACTATGTGTTCTCCTCCCGTTTTTTTTTCTCCATTGCTGAGGGTACTGGTGGTCCGTTGATTCGGCCCATTTAATTTTCTTTGGTTCTTATTCAGCCATAATGCTTTACTGTAGCTCAAACCAGGAACCCCCTGACGATGGTAGTCCAAACTGCCGAAACATGTCGAGTTTTTGATATTAAGAAATAAAATTTAGTCGAGAAAGACCATATTTGTTTGATTTAATTATCAACTCCACCATCATGGACTAAAGCACTAAATATTCCTATGTGCTCTCCCCTGCTGTTAAAAATTTTAATTGAATATAGCGAGTTACAAATAATGATTTTAATAATTTAATTTCTCGATAACAGTCACAAATGCGAAAAACTTATATGAGACAAAATATTTTCTAAACTAAACAAGTAATTTATGTATTAATTCGGAATTCATCAGCGGCGCACCACATGAAAGTTTGGGGGAAAAGAATTTTACCTCTGAAAAAATATCTCCCTATGGATTCCCACGATCAGACAGTACGTTTGGATTACGTAAGCCCTAAACAGTAGCCTATGTTTTAAATTTGGTGCAAATATCTCAAAAACTGCAAGGGTTATAAAGAAACGACCTGAAAAATTCGTACCTAAAATCTTTGCACTGAATTTTAGGACACCCTAAATCTTAATTTTATAACTACAAGTTGAAAAGTTTGAAAGTTAAGCTAAATGTCCAAAATTCCCTATTCCTCTATATACTATATTTTTAATTTGTTTATATATGCCGTGATTTGAATGAGATTCGCATTTTTGTTGGTGCCATGACAGAACAGCTGTTGACTTTGTAAGAAAAAGCGGTTGAACAAATATTCGTATTATTCTGATGTTTTCTCTTGCAAAGAGTATACTGAAGATTAACAAGTTAAAATAAATGGTTGTTACATTTTTATTTGTCATCCGTGTATAATCAGTGGCGTAGTCAGAAATAAACTCTGGGGGGGTTCATCATTTCATAAAAATCAACTACCCTCCTATGGCAAATTTGTAAAAATTAGGTAGGTGCCTATTACTTGAGTGTATATGAAACAAATATACTTATTTTTCAAAGCAAGTCGCATTTGCAGATTTCTTCCAAATTTAACCCACAAATGCGCCGCAGGCAAAAACTAAAATGCTATGTTTTACGCGCTTCAAATGTTGTTTACAAAAAAAATGGCTCAAAATTAAACAAAATTGTAACAATATTCAATATTGGTATAGACCCGCAGGCGAAAATTTTGACAAAAAAAAAACAAAAAATTCTTTAAAAATTTTGATCTCTTAGGTTTTTTGTAAAATATTTTTGAAAAAGTACCCAAGCAGCATTTTTTTGACCTCCGACTGTTTCTGACTCGGTCCGACGTCAGACCAAGTGAAAATTTTATTAGTCTGTTAACTTATAACTAGTAGTTTAGTTGACGACGTAGTCTTTATTATAAAAGCGTCGTCGGTTGCCGACGGTAAAATAAAATGACTTTGTAAGGACATCGGCGACAGAGACGTTAGTTTTCTCCGTTATATCATACGGCAAATCGCGGTTGGGTCAAGTAGCCTAGTTGTGTAGCATGATTGTATTAACTGCCAAATAACTGAACGCGACGTTGGTGGATAAACCAGCCAGAATTAGTCCAAACAAATCGCCCTATTTCGTCTTCACCCGCAATTAGGCATCTTATCCAAAAAATAACGTCAGAAAGAAGACCTGACGCCATAACTCTTTTATTTTTGAGAATTTGCACTGAAAGTATGCCTAAAAGAAGAACAAAAAAGGAAAAGGGCTTTTAGGCATACTAACACGTTTTACAAGAGACAAGCTAAACAAATAGAGTGTTTAAAATGTAGGAGAGATGACCCCTCCAGGAGGAACCAGCAGATCCAATAAATTAGGTAAAAGAGAACTTGGACAAGACTAAAGTTGGGTTTATATAGGAAATAACATAAGATAAGAAATAAGAATAAGCTATTGGTCACATGTGATCACCTGGCTAGAACTCAGGTTTCTTTAGTTTTTTTAAACCATATTTTAGATTTTTTGTCGGGATTATGACAATGACAAATGACAGGTAAACTTCAGTCGTGCTCAGACACAGACGTCGAATTCCGATCCTGGTGCGCGATAGTCGGAACACGACTTATAGCCGTTTACACAGCTGACTTAGACGGTTAGTAAATATACAGGGTTCCTAAGCAAATTCTTAGAGGGCCCAGCAGCCGCGTATAAGACGCAGACAAACGGAAAAGTACATTAGGCAGAAAAGGATGGGCATGGGGCGATGTTGTCACTACATCTTACACGTAGTAAATCCATTCCAGATTGTTGTTTTCTAATGTTTTCCATTTTCATACCTTTAGGACTGGAATAAAAATTGTTTTTGCTCGACTTTAATACCAAACTGATGAAAGATATCGTAAAAAAAATATTTTTCGGCTTTTCATTTTGTAACCATTGTCCTTACGCACTGTTTACAGGCTGGGGACTGAGATACATGCAAATGCCTAACCTAAAGCGTTCATACACGGTCGGAGAAATCGACTGAAATATTTCCGTAGAAACTTTATCAAGCAAATAGGACGGGTTGACGCCTTCGAACGTCTAACCCGGGTTTTGCACTTTGATTCGAAATCAAAAAGGAGGAACATTCAGATGTGGGGCCGTAGACAAATTACGTAACGGTGATTTTACCAATTTTTGACCCCCTCCCTATGTAATGTTTTGTAACGGTTTGGTACGCCACTCCCCTAATATTACGTAACGATTTCAAGACCACTACCCCCCCCCAAAAAAAAAAACTTTTTACTTATTTTCATTCCAATTTTTCTTAGTTTCACCCAAATGCAAACGCTGTCGAAAACCCCCCTCCCCCCTACGTAACGTTTTGTAACCCCCCTCCCCCCTATGATCATTACGTAATTTGTGCACGGCCCCTGTAGTCCCAGTGGAGGAGGGCGAGAAAATTGATATTTTTTTCTTAAAAATTATACTCTTTAGACCTATTTCTTTGCGTTCCCGAAATTACGAAATTTTTGAAAAAAAAATTGTAAGCGGCGCCATTTTTATTTCGTGCTTTGTTTTTCTAACATTTTTGCGTTCGGCTAATTTAATTGAAAAATTTTTGCCTGCGGCGCCCTTTATCTTCTCACTCGAAACCAAGATCCCCGTTTTAGGAAAACTGATCCCGTCCCTGTTTCTAAATTTTTTCGAATAAAAGTAGAGTATGACCATGGGGGAAATAATTTTTTTCTACGGTATGACGAAAATTTCAAGAAAGTTGAAGAAAAAAATAAAAAAAGTGGCAGAGCTCAAGTTTTTCGTAAAAAAAACGTTTTTTTTTTTAAAAGAAACAGAGCAAAATAAATCTTTTCACCTCTTTTTGGGTGTTACAAATATTGGCAGCCCCTTATTTTTCGCTTTTACCCTCCCGCTAGTTTTGAAGAATTGTTTCGCTACATGTTTCGAGATCATGTCATAAAACACCTCGAAAATATCAAATGTAGTGTAGGGCCAGCTTTATTTAAAACCAATAATATCGCAAGCAAAAAGCTCTGCAGGAAAAACAGCGTCGTTTATTGATTTCTTTGACTGCTAGTGCTAGCTGCATGGTTTGGCCGTTTCCAGATAGATGTCACTAGTAGAACAGAATGGAAAGAAATTTAATTAAAAGCGAATATATTTCTTTCTAATGTTAACAACCTCACGAGTTTATCGCTCAGTATCGTAAATAATGGACCCTGCCGCCTCCTTTAAGCAAAAAAAAGCTGTGGTTTGGACCTGAAAACATCTAATTTTTAATTAGATTAGATGTTCAAATCTCATGGTGTGGCCGCCATCTAGCGGAATTTGCAGACACCTTGTCAACGGTTATTATTGCAACTATGATTTATGCTCACAATGAAAGAGTGGCGAAAACTTTTTCTCATGAAAGCAGTCCGGAGATAATAACAAACTGGCACCATTGCTCAATATACCTGTTTCTTTTGTGCACGCAGAACTTTCTATGCCATTTCTGTTTGATTTATTGAAATCCTATCCCTAAGGAAAATCTTAAGAACCCTGTATACTGAACGTACTGACTTAAAGCGCGAAGTTGGGCGCATTAGGTGTAACAATTATGGAGATCTTGTCTAAATTAGTCTGATCTGCAGAAAGCAGAAATAGGCTCGCCATTGTGGAGGAATTTTGTGATTTTTTTTATTAAGCAATCAAACCAAACTTTGTAAAAATTTTTAGTAAAATTTGGCTTAATGATGCGGTTGATCCTTTTTTTGTGAAAAATCTAAAAATATAACAAAAAAATATATATGTATATATATTTTTATTTTTTTTCGTATTTTCAAAGAATTTTGAGGGTGGGTTTCTTTTTTTCGACAATTTCTGTTCATGTTTATCAGTAAACTGGCCTTGGTTGAAGAATTTTGACTTCTGAATGGTCAAAAAGTGCTTCGTTCCTTCGAAGTAATAAATATCTGGCGATTTCCAAAACTATTAAATTCCAGTCAAAATTAAGTGCAGTGGCCGGAAAATTGTTGTTGGTCGTCGGATTTGGTCAGTCGGGCGGTACTACGAGAGTCGCCAAAATTTTGATGCTACATTTCAGTGCAAATGCCGGTCTTAAGGTCGTCGTCATATAGTCAGTTTACAACGTCGGGTTGTGAATGCCGCCGTCAGAGAACCGAAATGCGACGTCCAAATGCTGCTTGGGTAGATTGGGTAGATTGGGTTAGATGCCAAGAAGGGGTAAGTTGCGGTGGTTTATATAGATTTATTGCGAAATCACAAATGCGCCGCAGGTGAAAATAAAAAAAAAATTATACTAGGAATGCCATTTATTATACGTTTTGAATGCTGGTCAAAACTAAAATTGTACCAAATAATGACGTCATAGCCCAGCAGGCAAAACTTAAGATATCATATCAAACACACTTCACAAACCGGAGTAAAGGGTCAAAAAAAGCTATAGTTTTCTCTGGGGCTCTTGACGTGTCGCCCTTTATCATGCTTAATATATTGGAGATTGGGTTGAACCTCTTGGGAGGGGGGGTTAACCCCCCAAACCCCCCTGGCTACGCCACTGATATAATATATAATAAAAACTTTCAAAACTGTGGCGAATTTTTAAAAATGACAGAATTGCCTGTCATGATGCGATAGAATGCGCACTACACAGTTTTCGCACTACATAGTTTTCGTGAGCAGGGAAATGAATCTAGGAAAAAAAATGGAAAAAGTCCCAGAAAAAAAAAACCAGGAAAAAAACCCAAAAAAAAAACAAGAAAAACATATTATAACTAACCGAAACATAATCCAACTCAAGCTAGACCCCTCTAGCCGAAATTAAAACAATATTTTAGATTTTAGGTATTTTAACAAATTTTTTATTATGTACAATCAACTTTTCCAGGTGGTTTTTCTTGCGGGTTTTTTCTGTTTTTTTTTTTCTAGGGGTTTGTTATCTGTTTTTTTTTTTCGTTTTTTTATGGGGTTTTTTTTCGGTGTCGTAGTCAAATAATGGTTTAAAAACTTAAATTTGTTGATATATGAGTCAAATAAACGGTGTCCAAGGTGTAAAAAATTTATTTAAGTAAAAAAGTGATATAATATATTGTAGTAGTAAGAATAAAGTTTACAAATATCTAATTATAATAAGAGTGGCAAAAACATACTGTATCATGCATATAAAATACAAATTATCTACCTAATTTATTTTAACATTTAGAAGCACAAAACACGAAAAATAAATACTTATTATTATTTGTTATTTACATTTTAATTTATCTTAGGCACATTTAAAAATTTAATTTTTCTTACATAATAATAACGCATTTTTGCAGTACTTTTAACTTCCTACCTAATAGCGCAGACATTGAGCTTAATATCGTTCAAAAAGATATAAGAAACCCATATCGTCAAATGTCAGAAATAAAAATTGGTCATAATCATTTACAATCAAAATCTTAATTTAGCACTGTCCGATAAGTAGGCTAACTCCCACTTGCAGCGACTTTTTTTTATGCGTCCATTAAGGGCCGTTAGCAGATTTTGCTTGTTGCACCGAGCCGGCCAAAATCCTCCATTTAAATTAATATTAAACCACCTTTAAGCAGTTCTAACCTAAAAATATGCGTTTTTTTTTCTAAAAAGTGATTTTTTGTTGAAAAAATGGAATATATCGACTTTATGGATAACGTTTGGGTAAATGATTTCGAAGATGATGACTTGGAACTGATAAACTTTGCTGATATGGGTTACCCGAGAAGACTCTTCTTCCAGAGACCGAAACACTATGAAGAGATGTCAGAAATTAACTTTTTTGCAGCGAATTTAACATCGGCTGGAATACGCATACGATAGGTAAGTCTTAACAGGTATAACCTAACGAAGGGATTCCCACGAGCCAAAATTTTTTTCAATAAACTTGAAAAAACAAAAAAATAACACAAACTGTTTTTTGAGGTTAGATCAGACTCTGGCTGTCAAATAACAAAAATATTCAGTGTTACCACTAAATAAAAACGAAAATCTCGGGTAAAAATCCGACGTTGCCAGATTGTAATAAAGATAAATAGCCAGTAATACGACCATAGCTAAAACGCCGTCGGAACATTTTAAAGGGCGCATTGTTACTGGACGCCTAAAAAAATGTCGCTGCAAGTGGGCGTAAGCTACATAGGTAAAATAAAGGAAAAATTAGAATCCAATGTTTCTTTATTAACAAGCTTAGAAAAGTCTACCGCTTAACATACCCATTCCTACCCCCTCGGGACCTGTCATTTCTAATTTCCAAAAAACTCGAGTTTTTTTTGGATAATTCCTAAACGGTGATAGACTGTGAAAAGTGACAAATAGGAAAAATGTTGCAAACTTAGTTCTCTATCAATAAGCAAATAGTAATTGTGTAGCTTCCACTCCTTCTATGAGAAAAATTGAAAAAATCCAAGCAAAAATGATATCAATTTGAACAGTTTCTTGCATATTCTTTTTTAGCATTTTCATCAAGATTTCGCAACCTACGAGTACCAAACTTGGCAGGGTTGATTTAAGAACAATGTCCTAAATTATATCAGAAAATTAAATTTTTTCAGCGGTGTAGTCCGATTTTCTTAACCAGAAAATTTCAATATTTATCAAAACTCTTTGATACGCCACTGTTACTGACTGACTGACTTAATAAAATTGCATTTCCAACGACACCTTCTGCTTGTATTTGCTGCTTCTTATAGTAACAAAATAATAATTTTTTAAAATCATAATTGGTATTGAAAGAGTAGGGAACCTTGGTTCTTTCATGTAAGAAATTTACTAAAAAAAATGTAAAATATTTTGATTTAAAAAAATTGTTATGTTATTACTAGAAGCAGTAAATATAATCGAAAGGTGTCGCAAAAAATGCAATTTTATCTAATATAAGATCCAGTGAAAAGGGGGCCTTTTTTTCTATATGTCAGCTACAGTGGCGTCTAGTTAAGAAAATCGGACTACGCCAATGAAAAAATTTAATTTTCTGATATAATTTACATCATTGTTCTAAGATCAACCCTGCCAAGTTTGGTACTCGCAGGTTGAGGAATCTTGATGAAAATGCTAAAAAGAAATATGCAAGAAATTGTTCAAATTGGCATCATTTTTGCTTGAGTTTTTTTCAATTTTTTTGGTAGAAGGAGTAGTTTAAGCTACACTATCACTATTTACTTATTGATAGAGAATTAAATTTGTTACATTTTTCTAATTTGTCACTTTTGACAGTCGCCGTTTAGGAGTTATCCAAGAAAAACTCTTTTTTGAAGTTTTTTGGAGGTTAGTATTTTAAAGGGTGAACTTTCCTAAGCTTGTTAATGAAAAAAGTTTGGGTTCTAATTTTTTCCTCTATTCAGAAAATCCATATCTAAATTGCCTATCCTAAAGGGGCAGTACTAAATTAATCCCAAGTGAGACGGATTAGTTGGACCCGTTATACGGATATAAAGGGATATAAAGGGAAAAGATCGCGTGACTTTCTTTCGCGTGATCCTAAATCGTGATAATAAAACCAATGGATAATAATGGCAGCAGGAGTGTTTGCAAAACGCTACCAAAACAAATTTCTAACTGTGTCCACTTTGCAGACCTGCACTTCGCGCCACATAAAACTGGAACTTATAATACAGGAAGGATGTTATTCATGTAACTTTGAGATATTTCATAGGAAATTTCCCTAGTGTCAATTTAACTGGAAATTTTACACAAAATTTTCAAAAATTGATAAGTGGAAATTGCATCCGTTTTGAAAATTGCATCTGGAAATATTTTAAATCAAATTAATACTCCTGTTACTTATCAAAATTGTAGATTTTATAGCAATTGTAGTTTTCAGAAGCAGGACTAACTTTAAGTTTTATTTTACTATTAGCATTAGAAAAAATATTAATTGTTATTAAAGTATGATATTATTTAAATAAATAAATATATCAAAATCAACTTTTTACCTAAATAAACTTTTATCAACCCGAGAAATTTCCGATCAAAACATAACACGTGCATAAAATATTTCCTAATGGAAATTTTTCAAAACTTCGTCTTTAGCCAATTTTTTTTTAAAAAAAGCATTCGTGCATTGCACAAAAGAAAAAATCCCTCACCTTGCGGGTTCGGGATTTTTTCAGGTGCACTCATGCTTTTGTTAAAAAATTGGTGTCAGACAAAATTGTCAAAAACTTCCGGAAATATTTCATGCACTAGTTATATTTCTACTGGAAATTTCCCTGGTGCAAACTTAACTGGAAATTTTGCAGGTAAATTTCTGAAAAGTTAGATAAGTGAAGATATTTCGGGGTGATATTTCCAGATGCAATTTCCAGGAATTAATTTAATTTATATTAGAGGAAATAGATGTTACTTTCGATTTAATAAAACTTTCTTAGAATTTATAAACTCGGAAAATTGCCTATAAAAACAGAGCAACCAATTTTTTTAAAGAAAAGCATTTGTGCGCAGCACTAAAGAAAAAATCCTTCTACGCCTTCTACGCTTTTACGATTTTTTTTTGAGTTTTTTGCATCAGGGTGGCCGCGCATGTGAAACGTATAGGTGGGAACCGGGTGTAAGGTAAGCGATTTGAGGCATGCGGTAAAACGCAAGGAAACTAAACTATAGTAAACGCATGCTGCTGTTTATAGTGTACCGTAAGCCGCAAGCGGTAAGCGGTAAGAACAGCATGCACTTGCTATTAGGGACTTATCGGTACTATTTCTGACAGTTTCGCACGAAGGTTGAAAGGTTTCTGACATGTCATCTAAACATGCTCATATTGTGCCAGTCTTAAACAAAAGAAAGGTAATGCCGTCCTTTATTAAAGGCAGGCACAAACATTGTGAAAGTCGACATTATTTTGATAGCAAAGGTGACAAATTTAGACAACAACAATGTCAGAATCCTTTTAAACTTCGTGCGGAATTTTCAAAAATAGTGCCGATTTTATTAAAGTCAGGTTATGCCGATTATATCTACCGATAAGTCCCTATTGTTTATTTTCCTTGCGTCTTACCGCATACCTCATACTGCTTACCTTACGGAACTCTGAATCCGCCTTTACTTTGACTATGGATGGAAGTACCAAAATATTTCTTTTCAATCGTGGCTGTTCATCTCTGTGCCTTCTTTTTCAAATCTTAATTGTGCAATCACTATTTTAAGCATGCGATTCTTACCTTTTACCCATTTTGGATTCTATACCCCACACTTTATTGAAAGCAATTTTGTGATAACAATTTGTTAACACATATTCACTGGCGCACCCAGGAATTGACTTTGGGGGGGAGGGGTTTAAGGGGATAAATAATAAAAAAAAACTTAATAACCCCCCCCCTCGGTGCGCCAGTGACATATTTGTTAAAAATTATCAAAATATTCCAATAACCGAAAAGCAATAAATTCAAATAAAAACATAACCTACAAATTACTTTGACATTTGCGAGTTAAGGTTTCTAGTGCAGGCGTTGATGTTGAGCCACTATCCACTCTGAAATAAATAAACGACCTCTTTGCAATGGTTTCTTATCTAGATTTTTCTCACCCCATAAGTTACCTATGAATTACCCGTCGAATTTTTTTTCCTTCCTCTGTTTCGGCAAATCATTATGATTTCCAACAAATCCATTTTAAACATTTTAATATAAAGCATCCTCGCCAACCTATCGAATTTTCTGAGTTTAAACGGATCTGGTAACGATGGTAAATGTTCTACAAAGAACTGTTTTGAGGATGAGCGTTCTGACACTTAACACATATGATTTTGGGCTCTTTGACTGTGGCACCCTCGTGAAGTAGCCACGCAAAAAGATATAGTTTCTTATATTTTTGAAAGCAAACGTAATTAAACTACTAAGAAACTAAACACAAACACTTACCAAAAATATTTTGATTGAGATTTACTTAGTTATGTACGACGTAAGCTAGAGACAAAAAGGTACAAAATCGTTACGAACATTAACTACCAAATATTTTGATGGTAACTAAACTAGACTAAAAAGGGACAATGATTGTAGAGTCGCGCGCCAAATAAATACCGTTAGTTTAAAACCGGTATTTTATTTTTTGTTTGACCTTACCAACGTGCAAATACATTTTTTGTGCGATCGCTAAAGTAGCTGTCGTATGGTTGTATCTAGAGGACCTTTGTAAGGATATTGTTAATTAAACACACTTAAAGTTAATTTTCGGTTTTATCAGCATTCGTATCTTATCTTATCTCTATCGAGCAGGTGTATGCGTGAGTGGTCCAGCTGATCAAATGCGTGAAAACATCGTTTCGTACGCAGGGATAGTCGTAACGTTACGACTCCCCTTTCGTACCTAACGAAGTTTTCGTGCATTTGATCAGCTTGAGCTGTCACGCATTCTCCATGATTTTAAAAGTGCACCTGCTTGATTGGTCGACTCGATAGAGATAACGATACGAATGCTGATGAAACTGAAAATTAACTTAAAGTGTCTGATAATAAAAAAAGCATTTGTTGTTGCGCCTAATCACATCCAGACCATGGATAAATTTCAAATAATAATATATAACGGGGCCTCTAGCTAAACCTACGCTCAATATTATTTAAAACTATATGTTCAAAATAATAATTAAAAAAAAAACAATGTAAAATACACATCAAAAATCGTGCCGATGGAATTTTTAGAATAATTAAGGACAAAAATAAAATAAGAAGAGAAAAAAATCTCGACAACATAAAAATTAATTCAATATCAAATGCTTTTAAAAGATAAAAATGTTCAGATAAAATTACTACCACATACCAAATCAATCACATTTCTTTATGTTATTTTTGAAATTTTAAAACATTTTTTTAAGTATGTTTTACACGTTTAAATATATAGTCTTATTTAAAGAAATAACTCAATTACACTAAAACAAGGTAACTAATGTTTTAAAATTTCCTAATAAACGAGAAACAAATCGATGTAAAAAATTAGGCGTCGAAAAATAACTCACCGCTAAAACACCACCTTCCTGTCGCTTTGGCGAAAACAACCATGGAAACTATCAAAATGGCGAACAGTACGCCAATGACTATGGCGATCACTGCTGCAACACCAAGCTCGAAACCTGTAAGAAAAAAACATTGCTTACCAACGAGAGCGACTCTACAGGGATTGGGAAGAACATTTTGAAAACTTTATTATTTTGTCTAAATTTTAAAAATAATTATAAGTGCGTTAAAATAAAAACAAAATTTTATAAGTGTGTTTTATTATTAGCAAATTACAAAGATTGGGCAGCATAATTTTTGGAGGAATAATCGAAATTTATCAGTCCTTGTTTGTTTTTTACCCCTATTGTTTTAAATTTTTTGTGGCTTTCAAAAGGTACAGGCGAAATCTGCAAAACATTAGCATTACCTACATTGAGTATTCTAGCTTTGATAGGTATACCGGGTGTCCCAAGGTGAGTAAGCTATTAGAATATTTTGGAAACTATACTATGTAAGCTGTCTTTATGATATTCTCTCATATTTGCAGTGTTACCATTTGCAGGAAAACAACTTTCTTATTTTAAATTGAACACGCGGTATATTTTTGCATTTTTGGATTCTACAAAATATTGTAGGTATAATTTATGTATAATGTCCTATACCTATGTTCACCTGTTCTTAAAGTATTGACAGTTGAAAATTGATATTTTTTAACTTTGACAGCCCGTAACATCGAAACGGTTAAGGACAGAGCAAAACGGTTTTAACATTCCTTCTTGGTTTTTCACAGGCTATCGCTTTATGCTATTTTTAACCCGGGGTTAAACTATCCTTGAGATATTTTAACTCTGTGTTTAGATATAAAACAATAGCTTGTGAAAAACCAAGATAGGAATGTAAAAGCCGTTTTGCTCTATCCTTAACCGTTTCGATGTTATGGGCTGTCAAATTTAAAAATGTCAATTTTCACCTGTCAATATTTTAAAAACAGATGAACATAGGTATAGGACATTATACATAAAATGTACCTAAAATATTTTGTAGAATCCAAAAATGCAAAAATATACAGGGTGTTCAATTTAAAATAAGAAAGTTGTTGCCAAGTTTTCCTGCAACTGGCAACACTGCAAACATGAAAGTATTTCATAAAGATAGTTAACGTGGACTTATGTTAGAAAAGAAAGTTTGGAAAGTTTCCATTTTATAGTTTCCAAAATATTCTAATTGGTTACTCACCTTGGGACATCCGGTATACACAAGTTAATAAAATCTGTAATTAATTTTGAGCCAAGGCTCGCGTTTTACCTCTAAATGCACCGTAGGCACCTAATCGCGAGAGGCTATCTAATCCATCCTTTTTCTCTCTTGATCCCACATAAATGAACAAAGAGGAAGCATGGATTAGCTAAACTAATCCGAATATTTTTACGGTGCATCTGGGGGTTAGTCTATCCGCTTAGAGACCTGCATATTTTTTTCGTGTTAATGCAAATTTGACTCCACTGGTTGGAGGCCCGTACCAGGGTGTCCAGGAGCCTTGAAAACCGGGAATTGGACGGGAATTTCACAGAGCCTTGAAAAACCGGGAATTTTCAAATTAAACTGGGAATTTTTAGTTAACAAATAATATATAGCTAAAATTTTTAATGCACTCGAAAACCGTATCACACAATCGAAACAACATTTTTAGCATCCCTCGTACTCTGAGCGTCACGTTGTCGCCCCTGTATTTCTAGTTGCTTATCAATTATAATTTATTTTGTTTTGGAAATCACCTAGATTTACTTGTTTAGGTTATTACCTTTTTTTTTGGTGGTATCTTGCAAAAGGGCTGCAACTTGCAAGTCCCAAGTAACACAGCGTGCAGTAAATAGGCTGGGATAACGTTTCCGCAACAAAAAAAATAACAATAATGCTTTTTTTGTCTTCTGCCACAACGTTTTGAAAACGTCATGGAAATGTTGTCGCAGCTATTTTGAGGAATATTTTTTGCCTGTGACAACGTCTGCGGCAGCTGAAAATACAGCATTTTTGCACATGAAAGCAATTTTGTTTTAAATTTGACTTCCCTGACAAAAAAATGTGTCTAAAAATAGCAATTAAAAGTTGTCCGCTAACATAAAAGACTGAAGATGGAAGACAACTAAGATAAATATTCGTGATGTTTAACAAATTCTCAATCAAAAATACGCATTTTGTGGACTTCCCAAGAGTCAAATCTTTGTGCGAAGGCCCGTTTGATGTCGAAACCTGTCATGATACCTCCTTAAACTGCACGCGCCTCAAAAACTTAAGATATTAAGGGTTTTTTAATCACAAAAATTTTAATCCAGAATTAAAGGAAAACCATCATGTCTTGCATATTTAGTTAATTTTGATGGATTTTCAGGCTTAGATTTGAGCATGTTTATGTCAAAAAGATTATTTTTTCACAAATTTTTGAGAGGTTATGTTTCGCCATAATATTAAACATGGCCGCTCGCTCGCCCGTGCAACCAAGCTTCTTTGCGTTTTTTTAAACAATAAATCTTAAACAAAAGCAAATCTTGGCATTATTGCTGTGGGCTCACGATTCAAGACTAGCGGTAGAGGGCGCTTATTCTCAAATGCTAAATAGCATTGAGAGCAGCTGATACAACAAATAACTGCGGTTGTCATCTTGGCATTTTTTTCAGTTGTATTTTAAGAAAAAAAGCAAAGATTCAAAGATTAAGAAAAAAAGCAAAGATTGAAACTAGTTTACTACCTTTAAAAGTTGATTAGCTACATGATATAACTATAGAAGTTATTTTAAATAAAAATTTAGTTGTCAAACAATCTTAGCAGCCAAAATTACAGATTAAATGAGGCTAGCTATTTTAAAGCAAAAGGAGAGCTGTACTAACGTTTCTGCAGCATTGACTTGGCTTTAAAGTCTATATTGTCGAAGCTGTGTTACTTGGGTCACATAGTTAATCTTTGTCCGGGAAAAACCGGAAATTGGATGGGAATTTGGTATTCGATTTTTGCTAGACACCCTGCTTACCTTTAGATCAAGTATTCTACTTATTTGCCATCTGTTACAACTCATACCAGGACAATTTTTCAAAATTCACCACTTTTTTATTAAGCATTTTTTATGTTTCTGTGTCAGAAAAACATAAATATATCCAGCAACATCACGATTTTTTTTTTATACCTTCATCAAAAACATGATTTTATGAACTGTGTGCAGATAACTAAAGCATGGCTTTTTTGGTTAAAGATGCAAAAAAACTTTTTTTTTTATCACGGGTGCAAAAAAAGATTTCTGTCCCTTTTTTACCCAAAATTAAAGAGAATTATCGGAAAATAGTAATATTGAAAAAATCTAATTATTCTTACCTAAAAATTAAGCCATTTCCGCCAGTTTTCACCAAGTTTTTACGAAAAAAATAATTATTTAAAAATATCGTTAAAATATCAAGCTGTCAAAGATTAAAATGTCGCAACAGTGAACGTCACCGAGTAAAAACGCACATCGCTATGGAAACCGTTGTTATTTCATTTACCAGCCACCTTGATTTATAGTGTAAAGATGCTGTGTTGCGGGAAGTGTTCTTCGTTTGAGATTTTCAAAAGTATTTTCCTGTTTTTCTTGGATTTTTTGATAAAGGTATTAAAAAAAAATGTTCACAACTCGCGGCTAAACTGTGCTCTTTTTACTCGCGTTTTTAAATACCTCGCCGCACTCGTTATTTGAACCAACGTTTGTAAAAAAAGCACTATTTTAGCCACTAGTTGTGAAAACTACTATTTAACCACTAGTGGCTAAAATAGTGCTTTTTTACAAGCGTTGGTTTATATATCGAGCGCAGCGAGGTGTTTTAAAACGCGAGTAAAAAAAAGCACAGTTTAGCCGCGAGTTGTTAACACTATTTTTTTTAATGCCTTTAACAAAAAATCCAAGAAATACAGGAAAATACTTTTAAAAATCTCGACCGAAGAGCAAATCAAGGCGGCTG
The DNA here is from genome assembly GCA_963921995.1 of Oxystoma pomonae. NCBI lineage: Eukaryota > Metazoa > Arthropoda > Insecta > Coleoptera > Brentidae > Oxystoma > Oxystoma pomonae. The sequence continues at coordinate 45,209,488 of OY998171.1, read as the reverse complement.
GTAAATGAAATAACAATCGTTTCCATACCGATGTGTCTTTTTACTCGGTGGCGTTCATTGTTGCGAAATTTTAATCTTTGACAATTTGATATTTTGACGATATTTTTAAACGATTTTTTCGTAAAAACGTGAAAACTGGCGGAAATGGCTTAATTCTTGGGCAAGAATAATTATAGATTTCTTCAATATTACTATTTTCCGCTATTTCTCTTTAACTTTGGCTAAAAAACGGACAGAAATCTTTTTTTGCAACCGTGATAAAAAAAAAAGTTTTTTTGCATCGGTAACCAAAAAATCCATGCTTTAGTTATCTGCAGACAGTTACCAAAAGCATGTTTTTGATGAAGGTATAAAAAAAAGATGTTTGTGTATTCACAAGTTGTATCCATAATATGGGTAACTTTTACCATAGGTTGAAAGGTTACGGAGTTATGCTCAAAAAACTGCGAAATTGGCTTTGAGGTAGCCCCAGACACCCACTTTTTCATAAAGTCTTAAAAGCGGAAAAAAGCTACGGGTATTAAAAGCTTGTAATAACCTAAACCGGTTTTTGATTAAAAAAGTCGATATATGCGTCGCGATTCTTTAGAAACGACAGAAAATCTCACCCGTCAGAATTCTGGAAAGTAGCGATTTAAAATAAAAACACAGCCTCCTTTATATTTATCCGAACGTTGTAAGAAAAACTGCGTCATTTTTTTAATAACATTTTGTAAATTTAATATTTTAAAGATATTCTGCAGGACTAGTTTATGGCGAAGCTAAATTGTTACTACGCGTACCAATAAACAACAAAAAGTATGGAAAATTCTCACGATGTAAAAGGAAAGACAGAATTTGTGTGACTTTTCTGAACAGTGACAGCAAAACATTCCATGGCTATCTATGGTTTTGTATGTTAAAAGTTTTACACATAAAAATAAGCTTAATACAATACATTTTTAAATAAAAAAAACAGGGTTTTCAAAAAAATAGCCTACAAAAATTTAAACTGATATATTATTTATTTACTAGAAAAGTATTAAGAAACTAAATTTTAAGGAATATTAGCAAATAGTCCTGACAAAAAAGCATTAAGTGTAAACTTGTGTTTAAAAATCGTCAGATTTTTGGTTAGGGCGAGATTTTCTGACGGTTTTTGAAGAATTTCGACCAATATTGTGTCAAATATGGCGGCTTACATAATAATATAGCCGGCAAGCGATTTTGCACCAATTCAAAATATTCAAACATTTGAATCAGTGGCCTTAGGAAGAAATTTTTGTTTATTCGACAAAATATCGAAAAAGTGCTCGGAGTCGTGTCTTAGTTTTTACAAAATGTGCCTCTTATTCAAAGTTCAGCGAATTCTGATGTTTAGTTCATTCCAAAATGTATGGATATCACATGACCCGTTTTGAACGTCACCTCGACATTTCCTGAGCTAAGGTCATAGATAGAAAAAAAAGAATCTGTACTCTTAATGGATATACATAAACCGTTACCGATTTACTGAAAAGGGAGCTAAACATAATAGCCGCATCCTTTTAGCGCTATGGAAACTTGAAACAAACCTTTTTTTTATTATTTTATCATCAAGATTCTTTTAAATCCGTTACCTCCAGTTTTTTATTTTAACGCTGAACCGTGTTATTTAGCTTTTCTAATTATTTTTCTTTTAAGACATTTTGTGAAAATTGAAGTCTTATAAAAAGTTTATGGAAAGTTTTAATTAATTTTGTAGTAGAGGGGTTAGCGTGGGCTTCACTAAAAAAGAAAAACTAAAGCTGAATTTATTTAGGAAAAAATAAAACAAAATTAAAAATAAAAAGTAAGAATTAAACTAATAGGAACACCTGTAAGCGTTTATACATGGAAAAATAAAAATAGGAAAATAAAATTAAAATTATTTAAATTTTAACTATTTAACTTTTTTTTCCAGAACTCATCTAATATGTAATATTCTTAATCAGAAAAATGACAGCAATAAATTAAAAAATTAAAAATTAAAAATATAAAAAATAATTATAAGTATATACAAACTCACTCTCACATGCACACAAATCTAAACGCAGAAAATTTCCTCCATCTCTGCGTCCTCCCGGATGGGATGGTGCCCATCACCGAAGCCGTATTACCCCTCTGGACCATGAGACCGGTCAGAAGATATTTTGGAGGCTATGTCTAAGATCAATCTCTTAGCCTCATCACCCCAAGGTCCATAAGTCTCGACTGCAAAGGCCAAAAAATACAACGATTTAATGTTCGCTATATTTTTTACGTTTTTTGTCCTCCGAAAGAGTAGAAGCTGCACCAGATAATTTTAAGGTAATGTCTAATCTAATCTAAGTAAGATTTTGCTAAAGTGTGAACAAGTTTTCCATCATTGCGACAAACCCCGAGATGCTCCAATAAGGCAGGGCAACCCGCTGAAATCAGAGCCCTTCTGAGGATGTCATTAATCTGCATATGTCTAGATACACGTCCTGCGCTTTTCCTGCAGCTTAGCCCATGAGAGCTATAAATATCTGCTGTTTCGCCGCAAACGCAGGTGTGCACTCCAGACACAGTCAGACCTAATCTTAACGCAGTTGAAATACGAAATGTATTGTTGTCTAAAAGAATTCCTAAATTTGCAGATTCAAGGGCATTGAGCCATGCACTGCTCTCTGGGGCTTGGAGAGCAAGAAGACGCGCTTTTTCTTGGCTTGTTTCAGCTGAAGATATTAAAATGCTTTTACGTATTTCTATAATTTAATGATCGAAGAATTTTTAAGATTTTTTGAATTTCTTCAGGAAGTGAATTCTCAAGCTTGCACATAAATATTATTCAAGTCTAAGTCAATTGAAACTGAGACATAAGGTGGTAAAATAGTGTTAAGAAGGTCAAAAACATCATACACTGACCCTAAAAAGGCAGAGATTAAAAAAGGAACAGTATCTCGGAATCCAAGATCTCCCATTTTTATAGTCACTGTGCTTTGTAACCAAGAATTTGAAGATATTTGGCAATTAGATATTTCTTGGACTAGATTTTGAGCGACGTTATCAGACTTAGAAAGGGTTTCAGTGATTTTCTAACAAGGTGAGCATCCAAGTAAATAAGACATGCGAGGAATTCCAAACGATTGTTGTAATAAAAAATATGCTATATGAGAATCTAGTATCTTTAACTTGTTTCCTAAATTATTTAAGAAACTCACTATTTAACTTAATTGTACCTGAAAACGGATCTGCGCATGTTAGGATACATTGATTTTTTTATGTAAAACCTCACTTTTATGATTTTTTTTGTTTCTTTTTTAAATTCAAAAGGATCTGCATAATTTTGTTGATTTTTTGTAAGGATACTGGACGGTGTATTTTCCCATAAAAAGGTAAGGAAAGGTTTTGTACAATAATTATGCTGATTTGGGTAGTTATATGACTCGGAAAACCATTAGCTTCTGGTGGTACACAGCCCTGGTAGGACACGGCTGTATATGTGTATGTTATTGTAGGTTATAAAAAATTGATGCATTTTTATAATTTTTTTTGCAAAAAAATACAATGAAAATGGAAATTTGTATTCTGTAGAATGCCCTGATTTTTTATATGTTAAAGTACTCGTCCTATGAAGATTTTTGTTTCATTGCGCCAACTCTCTATACCCCTCCACGAAGTACCCGAAACGTGACGTCAAAGTTGTCGATTTCGCACTTTTTAGCAATTTTTGAATTATTGTTCTGACCTTATTTGAAAATCGACCAAAATCTAATTTTTTTTTTAATTTGGCATAACTGCCTTTTTAGAAATAAAATTTTAAACGTCAAAATTTCACTGGCATCTTGGATCCGCCATATTAAACTTTTTTATTTCTTATCTGATTTAAACGAAACTTTTTCTAAATTATAGAACGTTTTCAAGACACCTAACTATGACAGAAAACTTACAGATGTCAGTCTCCATCTTGCGTCGGCATATTGAACTTCCTTATTTTTTGTCCGATTTAAACAAAACTTTTCTTGCACATAAAGAGTTTTCAACAATATCCAAATAGGACGCAAAATGGATATATGTCAGTAGCCATCTTCGTTGGTTTTTGTTCATTTTGAACAAAACTTTTTTGCACCTAAAGCGTTTTTAACAATATACAATTTTGACACAAAATTGACATCTGTCAACTTCGCGTCCTATTTAAATAATGTTAGAAAATCTTAAAATATTTAAAAAGTTTTGTTTAAATCGGGCAAAATATAGCAAAGTTCAATATGGCCCTTGTAAGATGGCTACTGACATATGTCAATTTTGGATCAAAATTGGATATTGTTGAAAACGCTTTATGTGCAACAAAAATTTTGTTCAAATCGGACAAAAACCAACGAAGTTCAATATGGCCGACATCTGTCAGTTTTCTGTCACAGTTTGGTGTCTGGAAAACGTTTTATAATTTAGAGAAAGTTTCGTTTAACTCAGATAAGAAATAAAAAAGTTTAATATGGCGAATCCAAGATGGCAGTGCAATTTTGACGTTTAATTATTATTTTTAAAAAGGCAGTTATAGCAAATTCAAAAAAGAAAATTATATTATGGTCGGTTTGCAAATAAGGTCAGTACAATAATTCAAAAATTGCTCAAAAGTATGCGATTTCGACAACTTTTCGGGTACTTCTGAGAGGGATAGGGAGTTGGCGCAATGAAACAAAAAACTTCTTAGGACGAGTAATTAAACATCTAAAAAAATCAGCCAATTCTACAAATACGATATCCTTTCAAATGGAAACAAAAAAAAACGGTAAAAATGACAAATATCGACAAATGACAGATGACAAATTATCAATACGCATGCGCGAAAGTTGTCTGCTGATTGGTTCAATACTTTTCTTATTTTAATTTTATTTATTATTATTTTTTTTTTTAGTACATTCGACGTTGTCGTGTCTTTTTTCCTATAGATTAAAAGAAAAATTGCATGATTTGGCAACAACGCGCGGTTTTTTTTATGTAAACCGGCAATGTTATCCTATTATATCATCTTTTTTAGGGAGCCCATTCTGGATTTTGTAGAATGTGATTCATTGAAAGGAAGAAGTGAAAGAGTCGCTTTTAAAAGGGGCACAAGCAGAGCTTCCCCGAACAACATTAAGGGACTTGTAGGAAAGCTCTCTTGAGAAACTGTCACTTAAGGGATGTTCGGCCGAGCTTGGCACTTTCATTGCAAGTTATTGGGCGAAAACACTTAACTCAGGGAGTCGGTCAAGTTTGTTTCCCACAGACAGCTTTTGTTAAAGTTGACGTTTGCCCCTCCCCCCCCAGAAGATATATTTTCTAAATTTTTATGTCATTCGAAAGGTATAATTTTGCATACCCCCAGACTCCCCCAAAATTTAAAATTGGGTTTGCAAGGCTATGCAAAATGATACCTTTGAATAACATAAAAATTTTGAAAATATATCGTCTTGGGGGGGGGGGCAGCGTTAAGTTAACCCCCTCCTCATATAAAAATGGCTTCAGTTACTCGTGGGAGGTTGTGCAAAATTTATTTTTGGTATGCATCATTTTTTTTAAAAAACGCTGTCTGGGGGATGGGCAAACTCGACCCACCCTCTTTCAGGCTAAAGGAGTGCAAAATTGTATTGCCCGACCTTTCTGTAGCAAAACTAGAAACCCATTCAAACTTTTTTTTTAATATACAGGGTTCCTAAGCAAATCCTTAGGGGGCCAAGCAGCCGTGTATAAGACGCAGACAAACGGAAAAGCACATTAGGCAGAAAAGGATGGGCATGGGGCGATGTTGTCACTACATCTTACACGTAGTAAATCCATTCCAGGTTGTTGTTTTCTAATGTTTTCCATTTTCATACTTTTAGGACTGGAATAAAAATTGTTTTTGCTCGACTTTAATACCAAACTGATGAAAGATATCGTAAAAAAAATATTTTTCGGCTTTTCATTTTGTAACCATTGTCCTTACGCACTGTTTACAGGCTGGGGACTGAGATACATGCAAATGCCTAACCTAAAGCGTTCATACACGGCCGGAGAAATCCACTGAGATATTTCCGTAGAAACTTTATCAAGCAAATAGGACGGGTTGACGCCTTCGAACGTCCAACCCTGGTTTTGCACTTTGATTCGAAATCAAAAAGGAGGAACAGTCAGATGTGAGGCCGTGTACAAATTACGTAACGGTGATTTTACCAATTTTTGACCCCCTCCCTACGTAATGTTTTGTAACGGTTTGGCTCGCCACTCCCCTAATATTACGTAACGATTTCAAGACCACTACCCCCCCCCCCCCAAAAAAAAAACTTTTCACTTATTTTCATTCCAAATTTTCTTAGTTTCACACAAATGCAAACGCTGTCGAAAACCCCCCTCCCCCCTACGTAACGTTTTGTAACCCCCCTCCCCCTATGACCATTACGTAATTTGTGCACGGCCCCTGTAGTCCCAGTGGAGGAGGGCGAGAAAATTGATATTTTTTTCTAAAAAATTATACTCCTTAAACCTATTTCTTTGCGTTCCCGAAATTACGTAATTTTTGAAAAAAAATTGTAAGCGGCGCCATTTTTATTTGGTGCTTTGTTTTTCTAACATTTTTGCGTTCGGCTAATTTAATTGAAAAATTTAGCAAAATAATCTTTTTACCCCTTTTTGGGTGTTCCAAATATTGGCAACCCCTTATTTTTCGCTTTTACCCTCCCGCTAGTTTTGAAGAATTGGTTCGCTACATGTTTCGAGATCATGTCATAAAACACTTTGAAAATATCAAATGTAGTGTAGGGCCAGCTTTATTTAAAATCAATAATATCGCAAGCAAAAAGCTCTGCAGAAAAAACACCGCCGTTTATTGATTTCTTTCGCTGCTAGTGCTAGCTGCATGGTTTGGCCCTTTCCGGATAGATGTCACTAGTAGAACAGAATGGAAAGAAATTTAATTAAAAGCGAAAATATTTCTTTCTAATGTTAACAACCTCACGAGTTTATCGCTCAGTATCGTAAATAATGGACCCTGCCGCCTCCTTTAAGCAAGAAAAGCTGTGGTTTGGTTTTATTTTTTCCTCGATCAACTCATGGTGTGGCCGCCATCTAGCGGAATTTGCAGACATCTTGTCAACGGTTATTATTGCAACTATGATTTATGCTCACAATGAAAGAGTGGCGACAATTTTTTCTCATGAAAGCAGTCCGGAGATAATAACAAACTGGCACCATTGCTCAATATACCTGTTTCTTTTGTGCGCGCAGAACTTTCTATGCCATTTCTGTTTGATTTATTGAAATCCTATCGCTAAGGAACATCTTAGGAACCCTGTATAAAATATAGCTAAAAAAACTATGTAGATTGGCATGTCTAAATAAATGTTTCTTTAAATTTTTTTTTAAATTACCACCAAATTTAAATCGTCCCCTCCTCTTCCCCCTCCAGCCGAAAGCACGGATTTGTTCAGATGGTATAAGAGGAAGCCTCAGAAAATGCTGTTTAAGAAAAAACAGAATTCTTTGAGTCTGCCACTAATGCCAGCTAATTTTCGTAAGTTTTTGCCTGCTGTATCATATATAGGGTGTTTCAAATTCGATGCTCACCATGGGGATCTCCTAAACGGTAGGAGATACGAAAAGGTTTAAATTAGGGCAAAGTTGCACAATTTGATGCTTTGCTCAAAACTAAAAAAAAAGTTTACAAGTTCCGGATAGTTCCGGAGATAGGCGGAAGAAACCAAAATCTTTATTTTTAGTTTTTATTTTTCTGCGTCCTTATTCTTTTAGCTATCAAAAAACTACAGGCACTTTCTTAAGTTCTACCTAGTGAGAGGTCCGTTTTTGAGACTTGACGTTTCAGTGTGACAGGAACACTGTCAAGTGAATTTTTTCTTATGGACAAATCCTTTTTTTCTCTTACCGTTTGGTTCATAAGGGATGACAGATAACATTTTGCAACCTTATTTTAAAAAGTAACCTGACGTTTTGGGTTTATTGAAGATCATCAGCACAAATTTAATTTTTGCTTCTGACTTACTCAAGATATTTTGTTATAACCAAATAACTTTTTAAATCTTTGAATGAATGATGATCAGTTAACTCAAAACGTCAGGTACTTGTCAAAATGAGGTTGTAAAATATCTGTCATCCTTTATGAACCAAACGGCAGGAGAAAAAAAGCATGTGTCCATAAGAAAAAATTAACTTGACAGTGCTCCTGTCACACTAAAATGTCAAATCTCGAAAATGGATATCTCATTAGGTAGATCTTAAAAAAGTGCCTGTAGAAAGTTTTAAATGTTTTTTGACATCTTTAAGAATAAAGGCGCAGAAAAATAAAAACTAAAAATGAAGATTTTTCGGAACTATCCGGAATTTGTACACTTTTTTTTTAGTTTTGAGCAAAGCATCAAATTGCGCAACTTTGCCCTAATTTAAACCTTTTCGTATCTCCTACCGTTTAGGATGGTGAGCATCGAATTTGAAACACCCTGTATATATATGGGCTTTAAAATTTTGGACGGTTTTGATTTTCTAATAACTTTTTTGTTCCTTAACCGATTTTTACAAATGTTAGCTTTTTCAAAATGTAACTAACCAAATTTTATAATTTAAAAAAAAAACCGGCATATGTCAAAAATCCAAGATGGCGGAAAAAATAAAAATCACATTTTTAAAAAAAGCTGCAACTGTTTTTTTACCATCCTGTATTTTTTCTTATAAAAGTAAGAAAGCTGGCGCTACTTCACGTTTAACGAGGTATCATTCATAAAATTCAATTTACTTATACAAAAGTTACGTGTTTAGTTAAACGTCTTTGGTCACGTGTGTTCAAATTTCCTCTAAATGCAGAACCTATTCTAAATACCAAAAAATGTTTTTTATCCGATTTTTATAGAGTAAGCTTTTTTGCAAAAACAATTGATCAAAATTTACGATTTTTATATAAAAAATGTCAAATGTCAAAAGTTCAAGATGACGGAAATAGTATAAAACAAGATTTTCAAAAACAGATCTGCAACTTTTTTGTGAGCAACTTTTTTAACAAAAATTAGAAAGCCTTTACCATTTGCCACATTTCCTCAAAATACACAACATGTTCTTAACACCAAAAACAATTATTTTTAAATCGCCTTTTAATTTTTTATCAGATTTTTATACAGTAAGCCTTTGGGCAAAGACAAATGTTCCAAATTTAAGATTTTTTTTACCAAACATGTCAAATGTCAAAAGTCCAAGATGGCGGACATAGTCTAAAATAAGGTTTTAAAAAACAGATCTGAATTTTTTTTGTGAGCACCTTATAGACTTTTTAAACCAGGAAGGAGTGTGGTTTAAATTAAAATTTTAAAAAGTGGTTCAAAATTAGTTCGAAATTGGTTCAAAATTATAAGCATATAAAAACTCGAATATCTTTCGGGGGGGGGGGGCGAGGTGGTTTGACTGACCTAAAAAGTAAGCAGGTCAAGGACATAAACACAAAATAAGCAGTCTCTGGAAATAAAAACTTAATCATTATGTCAAAACGATACAGGACGCCTTTACTTTTTGCATTTAACATGGCTTTGATACATGACTGACCATCTTGGACTTTGGTAAAAAAATCATAAATTTGAAACAACTGTCTTTGCGAAAAGGCTTACTCTATAAAAATCCGATAAAAAATTAAATTTGGTGTTCTGTATTTAGAAGAAATTTGAGTCAACGTAACTTTTGCATAAATGAACCAAATTTTATGAGTTATACATCGTTAAACGTCTAATGGTAAAGGCTTTCTAATTTTTATTAGAAAAGTTAACAGAGTGCTCACAAAAAAGTTGCAGATCTGTTTTTGAAATCATACTATTTCCGCCATGGAACTTTTGACATTTGACATTTTTTATATAAAAATTGTAAATTTTGAACAATTGTTGTGGCAAAATAGCTTACTCCATAAAAATAGGATAAAAAATTTAAAAGTTATAAAAAAAAGAAATTTTTTGGTATTTAGAATAGGTTCTGTACTTAGAGGAAATTTGAACACACATAACTTTTGTATAAGTAAACCGAATTTTTTGAGTGGTACCTCGTTAAACGTGAAATAGCGTCAGCTTTCTTACCTTTAAAAGAAAAAAATACAGGGTGGTAAACGAAAAGTTGCAGCTCTTTTTAAAAAAATATTATTTGAATTTTTTCCGCCGTCTTGAATTTTTGACATATGACGGATTTTGTTAAAAAATTATAAAGTTTGTTTAATTACCTTTCCAAAAAGCTAACATTTATAAAAATCGATTAAGAGACAAAAAATTTATTAGAAAATCAAAACGGTCCAACCTATATATCCTCCTCCCCTGTGAAATTTTATAAGCCGTAAGGAGACGCCAAATCAAGCTGTTGCTCGAGAACGGGTATATATAGAGGATTTAATCAGCCCTTCTTCCTTATTCTGTCAACTGCTCGATCACATCCTATAAAAACCAGAATTAGCACCCAGGCGTAAAAGCCACAAAATTAAAAGAGATCTTCAAGCATCTATGAGAGGTCCAGTATTTTTTTCGTTCGATATACTCACCATAGAATTGTTGACGGATGAATTTGGTTATTCCTGAACGGTAAGCGTGAAAAAAAATTAAAAATTAAATCTTTGTAAAAATGTAAGGGGTATTTACACGAGTGAAGTTCCTTTGATGTTGAAATGGCGACAAATATCTCGCGGGTAATCGGCAAAATGCTCGCGAAAAAGAACGGAAGCTGGACATTAGAATTCTTATTTCTGACGCCACAAGGAAGAAATTTCCATTTATGTCATCACAAAGGAGAAATTTCCATGTCTAACCTCACAAGGATGAAATTCCCATTTCTGACGTCTCAAGGAAGATATTCTCATTTTTGACATCACAAGGAAGAAATTTAAATTTTATGAAATCACAACTGAGAATATTGCTATTTCTGACGCCACAATTGTGAAATTTCCCAGTTAAGAAGTCCAACTAGAAAAGGACCACGCAGTATCTAAATGGAAAATTGTTCCCCGTGATATTTGGGTGCGGTTTAAGTATGTTATATAGGACACCCTAAGAAACATTTTTTACTATAGGCACAACCTTGGATCTATAGGCAAACCATGACCGATTTTGATTAACAAGGTGTCAATTCCTACGAAGTTGAGCAAGCTGAATCTAAAAAGGCTAACCATTTTGACAGCTGTCAATTCCTTTCAAAAACTAGAAAAAATAGCTACAGATTAGCTCAACTTAGTAGGAATTGACACCTTGTTAACCAAAATCGGCCACGGTTTGCCTGCTTTTGGATATTACTTTGACAGCTATTTTCGGCTTCCCTGTCATAGATCCAACGTTGTGCCTATGGTAAAAAATGTTTCTCAGTTTGTCCTATATAACATACGTAAACCTTCCATTTAAATACTGCGTGGTCCTTTGCGATTTCCGATGCCACAAGTGTTTTGTTGTTGTTTTACTCTTTTTTGATTTTTAAAGGTTTTTGAATGATTTTTTGGTGTTATGCCACAATTCAGTTACTCAATCGCACTGGTTCCATTACATCCACCTTATGTGTAGTTCAGGCACTTTATTTGGCGTCCATAATTCACAGCGTTGCCAAGTTTTTCAAACTTCAGGTTTCTCTTTCTTATAGTGTTTTAACCTCTTCTATAACATAACTTTGACAGACTTATTTTCGGTTGTCACTGTCGGTCATTGGCAAAACCCCCTATTTTTTAAGTTGGCGTAATTCATTCGAAAAATAAAACTTCTCTCAGTGGCAGGGGCAAAAAACACACTAGACCGGAAAAGGGAACTTCACAGGCCGACACAGAAAGTTTACAGGGGAGCCGTAGAGCGACCTGTAAATCTGTGGAGACCTGAAAAATGAGTTTTTACGGTCATGTATCGTACTTTTTCTTTTCAACCAACTAATATTCGCCTATTTTATACCTAGAGGTCATTAATAAACTTTTTAATTTAAAAATAAAAAAAAAGATATAAAAACATTATAAATTATATAAAGAAAAAAACCATTAAAAGAAAAGAAAAAAAATTAAAATCAAAAATTAAAAAAAAATTAAAAAAAGTTTTAAAACTGGCAACACATGACATAGCCAACTTGGCTAAAAATGGGACCGGAAAATAAAACATTCTCTTCTCTTCCCATCTTTGTATCCATCTTTGTAAACACTTTCCAAACAAAAAATGTACGGAAAGTGTGTACTTTCCGGTCTGTTGAAAAAACAAATACTGTGCGCATGTGCAAGGTACAAGATTTTACCTATAAGCCTCAAAAATTCCCCCCAAAGAAATATCAATATTTCTATTTTAAATTTTTGAAATAAACATAGTCACTTTATCGCACCGGGTGCGGTAAAGTCCACAATACCGCACGCGAGTAGGTAAAGAAAGTTTGCGCGTGGATATTGGAAACGTACGAAAACCGCCTGTTTATTGTTTGCGCTTTTTAAATGCGCGCAAATCAATACCTTGTTTAACATTTTCACAAGTTTTAAAAGCATTTAGTCATTTTGACAAAAGTTGTGGCGATTTTTTGACACAGATTTATGACATATTTCTGATACATTTAAAACTTCGCATGATGCGCTAATGACTGACACTAAAAAATTCTAACCGATTTGGAGATGTCAAAGTAACTGTGACAACCAATTCTCGACTCTTTAAAAATTAAATCTGTCAAATTGCATTCAGGGACTTTGCTATAACTAAAAGATGACGAATTTTCACGATTTAATATCCTTCAGGGTGTTATAGCGGTCAAATTGACACTTAACTGACAGAAAATCCATGTTTTACCTGTCAAGTTGGTTATAAAAATGGCGGCAACAGTAGCCTAAATGGCAGTAAAGAGGTAGGCGATAACTGGCTTTTTACTTGAGAACAGTGTTGGTCAATATAGCACCTTGACAAAAACCGGCGATCCGAAGGCATTTGATTAGATTGGAGGGAGGAGATAAAGACCAGTTTCCCAACTAATATTAAAAGTGATTCCCAAGTTACCTGAAACTTTAAGATTTTTGTTATTGTTGTTTGAAGACATTAGAAATACAAAAAGTTTTGACAACAGAACCTTCATATTTCCCAACTGAACCTCCATATTTCCCAACCGCAACCAATTGAAAGCAACATCTCCCCCCCCCCCGCAAAAGATCGCTGGTGTTGACAAACTCGGAAACAAACTCAACCAAACAACTGTTACTGCGTTCACTTACTTATTAGTTTAAGGCCACAAAAACGGCATAGATTTGACAACACTGCTTTGCTATTTTTTTTAAGAGATCAACAATAGGTGGCATCGCTAATACCATTTCGAGTGAGATCGTGCAATGTTCAGAACACGGATTCATGCTTCATGGATTGCAATGTCTCGAAAGTAAAAAGAATCAAAAGAAAAATCATTATTCAACATAAAAAAATAGCAAATTTCCGTATTATTTTTATCACTTGACATGTATCAATTTATTAGCCGAATGTTCCATTAGACAAGTGGCCGGTGGCTATGCGGAACCTGAATTCCAATACTCCAATCGAACTCACTTCAGTTTCCTTGGACCTACTAAATTACGTGACCTTGGCGTTTCAGAATTCCGGCAGAATATTGCTTACAAAGAAAAAAACCATAACTTTTTTTTCTACAACCGTATCCAAAGGATTTTTCAAAATTTGGTGTATTTTTCTCAAAAAATAAAAAAATCGAAAAATTGCTGTTACAGATTTCTGTAATATCGACGGGGCTAAAGAAAAAACCAGGTAAGATTTTTGACTATTGTTAGCCGTGTTTATTTTATTTCGAAAATGAGAGAGTCCAGCAAAAAACTCTCTAGATACGGTTGTGAGGACTTCAAAAATACAAAAAATAAACATTCCTGACAAATTTCAACAGATTCCGTTTTCTCGTTTCCGATATTCTGCCCGGTCAAGATTGGCCTAAAAACAGCTAAGCAGTGTTGTCAAATCTATACCGTTTTTATAAGAATATGAGGTCAGCTGATCGTCGAGCTCACTGAGTTAAAAATAAAAAACAGATAGGTTCGGGAGCTTGCGAAGCTTAAACCATAATACTTTTTACTTGCCACATAAATGTCTTTTTCTTCTAGGTTTTTAACGAGGCGTATACGGAGATAGAAATTTTACTTTTTCTATACTCCAATAACAGTGGCGCACCCAGGAATTTACGTCGAGGGGGCGGGGGTAGGGATAAATAATAACTAAATAAGTAAAAAAGTTTACACTTATTTAAGGAAAATATTACAATAAAATCGTTTCTCACTTAGTCTCCAGAAACTGGAATCTCTAAGTGAATAAACATTATAGCCAATGTGTTTAGCCTATCTTGTAACGTTAAGTTTCTAAGGTAGTTTTAAACAAACTTTAATGAGGATAAAGACCTTTCGCAAGTACAAGTGGTAACCGGCAATGTGGCCATAATTGGTAAAATTGGTGCTTACAAACTTAGACCCGGTCGCAGCCTAGGGTTAAACTAAAAACGTAAATATTGATGTAGTTAAAGCGCCGGACAGTGGGGCAAGAAACACCAAAAGATGCGATAAAGTCCACATTGCAGTAAATGAGTGTTTTTTGTAGTCAGAAATGTCTGAAATATGTAAATTTATAATCCAAGATAAAAAAGTAGAGCCCAAGCCGTTGCTCGAGTTATGTAACAGGCAAATGACTGTTGTAGTTTTAACATACTACTAGAATTCAAGTTAGGTACTGCAAAGATAATAGATAAAACTTGTAGTAGTAGCCCAAAAAGCTTTTCTTAAAATTTGTGTGTGCAAGATTTCAAAGTAGGTATGCAAAATTATGTAAAACTAGACCTTTTAAACCGCACACAAAATATATAGAAAAATGACCGCAGTTAAGTTTGGCTTATTAATATTACATCCATTTCATAGTAAATAATCTGAAACAATATAAAACATGAGTCAAGATAACGACGAATCAGTTATTAGGGTCGGTTCAAACGTTCTACGGTTGTAAAAAATTTAGTTCTCGCCATTTTTGATGCAATCTATTAAAGGACACGGTGGAAAAAAAAGTCACTTTACAATTGTGTTATTTCCGCACTCGGCTACCACCTCGTGCATAAAAAGACGCTGCACTTAATATACAGGGTGTTTCAAATTCAATGTTCACCATGGGGATCTCCTAAACGGTAGGAGATACGAAAAGAGTTAAATTAGGCAAAGTTGTGCAGTTTGATGCTTTGCTCAAAACTAAAAAAAAAGTTTTCAAATGCCGGATAGTTCCGGAGATAGGCGGAAAAATCCGAAATCTTCATTTTTAGTTTTTATTTTTCTGCGCCCTTATTCTTAAAGCTGTCAAAAAACGCTTAAAACTTTCAACAGGCACTTTTTTAAGATCTACCTACTCAGAGGTCCGTTTTTGAGACTTGACATTTCAGTGTGACAGGAGCACTGTCAAGTTAATTTTTTCTTATGGACACATCCTTTTTTTCTCCTGGCGTTTGGTTCATAAAGGATGACAGATAACATTTTGCAAGCTTTTTTTCACCTGACGTTTTGGGTTTATTGACCTTCATCAGCCCAAATTTAATTTTTGCTTTTAACTTACTAAAGATATTTTGGAAATAACAAATAACTTTACCTAATATTTTAAAAATAGGTTTTTTTATTTGTATTTTAATCTTTGAATTTGGGCTGATGATGGTCAATTAATTAACTCAAAACGTCAGGTACTTGCCAAAATGAGGTTGTAAAATATCTGTCATCCTTTCTGAAAAAACGGCGGGAGAAAAAAAGTATGTGTCCAGAAAAACAGACGTCTCATTAGGTAGATCTTAAAAAAGTACCTGTAGAAAGTTTTAAGCGTTTTTTGACAGCTTTAAGAATAAGAGCGCAGAAAAATAAAATCTAAAAATAAAGATTTCGGTTTTTTTTTCGCGTATCTCCGGAACTACATGGAATTTGTAAACTTTTTTTTTGGTTTTGAGCAAAGCGTTAAATTGCGCAACTTTGAGTGAGCATCGAATTTGAAGCACCCTGTATACACATATTATGTATATCAAAAATTTAGTAGGCTTTAAAAGACATTATATAATTACATAATTTACGCATATTTTAGGTAAATTTTTAAGAAAAATGTTATAATCAAAAAATTAAATGCGGCTTTATAGGCAAAAACTGGCAGCTAAACTTGACATTATTTTTAAAAGAAAGGTTCATAGGATAATAAAACAGTAAAACTTCCCCGGGATTCCAGGGGATATGTTACTTTTTGTCTAGGAGAATCTCTGATATTAAAAAAAAAGATAAACATTTTTGGCAGGTATTAAAGACATGGCGGCTCAAAAAAAAACCAACCGAAAGTTCAGCAATTTTTTTATACGGAAATAGTGCACTCACCATAAGAATTATTTGACATGATAATACTTACTTATTTTAAAATGGTTTGAAAAGTTAATAAAAATGGAGTCAAACTTTATTATTTTGTATTTTAAAACCAATTTCGAAACATCTGTTTCCAAAAGGTGCTAACTTTGACAATATTTTTGATTAGTTTTAAGGCGTTTGATAATCCAAGGCTAACGTGATTTGAGGCGTTTGATAATCCAAGGTTAACTTGATTTAGAAAAGGGACTATTCATAATTAGATATAAGTAAAAATATCTTGTATATTATGAAAATTAGTTTTTGGACTTTTTCATGACTTTGCCCCTCTGTGCGCCGAAACTTTGATGAAAATTTTACTAAAAATGCCATTTTTTACTGAAAATTCAACTAAAATTGTGAGTACCGATGGCGCTATAGCGCCGAACGCGGGCGGGGGGGGGGGAATTTAAATAAAACCAAACCATATATTATTATATATTGTGATTGGTCCACCGTTTGATGCCGCCAGCAATAGTTTAGTAATCACGGGTGGCGCGTTGCGCAAACGACAAGAATGAGATTATGATCTTCAAAGGAAGCAACAAAAGATATTTTCAAAGTAGAAGGATTTTGATTGGGACTTTGCTATTTTACTCTATAAATTTTATTGTGCCGATTGTAACCCAACGACTTCACGGGGGAGAGGGGCTTAACCCCAACACACCCCCTTTCCCCCTCTGTGCGCCAATGACAACAAAACCTCTTTTTCTACACACAATGCCCATTTTCAAGACCCTAAAAAAACCTTTCAACCCCGTAAAACTAAGACGTCTTTTCGCGACCGATGTTTTCGAAAGCACATTTTGAAACCGTTTTAACCGCAACGTCACCGTTTCGAACCATCGACACTTATCGCCAAAATGACAATTATTGAATGACTTTAGTCGGCTGTGTGTGTATGGCTTCTAGTTTTTTGGATTTGGAAGTTTTTTTCGTGATTTTTCGAAATAGATGTCCTAAATCCACAAGTGAGCGTTTTTTTTGTCGCCGCTAGATAACCTTGGCCCATTTTCATTATTGCTAAAAATTGACAAGTACCCTCATATTGAACCATTTCGAAACTGCTGCCGAGATGCTTTCGAAATCCTTTGAAATGATTTGAACCGTAACGTCACCGTTTCGTCGCCAAAATAACATTTTACGCATGTTTTCAAAGCGGTTTCGAAATTATCGGTCACCATGAGAATCTCCTAAACCGTAGGAGATACGAAAAGGTGTAAATCAGGGCAAAGTTGATCAATTTGACGCCTTGCTCAAAACCAAAAAAAAAGTTTACAAATTCCGGGTAGTTCCGGCGAAAAAAACTGAAATCTTTGCTGTCAAAAACCGCTTAAAACTTTCTATAGAGGTCCGTTTTCGAGATTTGACATTTCAGTGTGACAAGAGCACTGTCAAGTTCATTTTTTCTTATGGACACATGCTTTTTTTCTCCCGCCGTTTGGTTCATAAAGGATGACAGATATTTTACAACCTCATTTTGACAAGTACCTGACGTTTTGAGTTAGTTGACCATCATCAGCCCAAATTCCAAGTTTACAAAACAAAGAAAAACACGTATTTTTAAAATATTAGGTAAAGTTATTTTGTTATAACAAAATGTCAAAAAACTGTCATTTTTAAAATGTTAAAAAAGTACTGCAATCGGGTTTCCAAAATATCTTGAGTAAGTTAAAAGCAAAAATACATTTGGGCTGATGAGCTTCAATAAACCCAAAACGTCAGGTGACTTGTCAAAATAGGGTTGCAAAATGTTATCTGTCAGCCTTTATGAACCAAACGGCAGAGAAAAAGGGATGTGTCCATAAGAAAAAATTAACTTAACAGTGCTTCTGTCACACTCAAATGTCAAGTCTCAAAAACGAACCTCTCTCTAGGTCGATCTTAAAAAAGTGCCTGTAGAAAGTTTTAAGCTTTTTTTGACAGCTTTAAGAATAAGGACGCAGAAAAATCAAAACTAAAAATGAAGATTTCGGTTTTTTCCGCCTATCTCCGGAACTATCCGGAACTTTTTTTAAAGTTTTGAGCAAAGCACCAAATTGCCCTAATTTAAACTTTTTCGTATCTCCATGGTGAGCATCGAATTTGAAACACCCTGTATAGCCTGTACACCACATGACCCCATCTGCTTACCTCTCGAGCTTTTTTCCATGCTCTGCCCATCATTTAAGGGGAGATTTACTTGATTTCGAATAATCGAACGGAACTTTAAGATTTAGAGCGCACAAATTGAATAAACTAACGCAGTACATATTAAGCGCCTTTTATTAGTTGCTCTGGCACTGGTGCGAAAACTATTCAAATTTTCGCGTTACATAAATAACTTCTTGCAACAGGTGCTCCGCTACATTTCGACATAAGGTTGTAATTTGCCAGATTTTAATACCATTAATCTGTCAGATCCTTATTGCTTAATAAATCTTTTGCTACTGACAAGGCTTTGTAAATTAACGATTTAGTTAATTCACTACTTGGCGTAAAATGCCTTTGCGGCACTTAACTGCCAAAAACAAAAGTCTTTTGGTGTTACGGATCTAGGCCTATCATTCCATATAGGTAGTATTAAGTAGGTAGTATTCAAGAGACATTGCGTAATTTTTTTAATAAAATTTTGCAAATTTAATATTTTAAAGATATTCTGCAGGACTTTTTAGGCCGGAGCTAAATTGCTACTACGCGTACCAATAAACGTCAAAAACTGTCGAAAATTATAGTCTGTTCATAAAGAAGAGAGAGTAATAAAAATGCAAGTTTGGATAAATTTTGTACTTAGTCATCAATCACTTTTTCTTCTCTTTAAAAATTTTATAATGTACCTCAGGTAAAAATCCTTTATTTTTATACACCTCACCCTGTTCGACCGGAGAATACAATAGAAGCCAAAACCGAGAACAATAGAAGGCAAGCGATAAACTATTCTCATAGTCACCGCAATAGGGGGAACCTTACATTTTAAGTACCGTGGTATATAGGTATTAGTGAAGAAAATAGTAAATATGTGAAAAGTTCTATGAAATTTAATAAAAGAATTTACATTTTAGGAATAAAAATAATGTTATAATATATATACAAAAACGGATTGGTGTTTTAACTATAATTAATAAGCACACCTAAAAATTAAATTAAGGCTAAACAAATTGTTGGTACATAAAAAAAATGTTACGGTTGTCAATTATTATAACTACAAAAATAATTAAAATGAAATGGAGGTATATACGTTTGTTTAAAACCAGTCAAAAATAAAATAGAAAGAAATAATTAACGGTTCCACAGTTTCTTCGATTAAACAATCAAGTTTCTACATTTTTTCTTCTACTTTTAATTCATGTTGTACACATTTATGCCAATTATCTGGAGCTATTTTTTTAACTGATTCTTGAAAAAGCACCTCCACATCCTTTAATTTATAGGTAGTATTATGCCTTGCTACACATACCCTTTCATTTGAGGCCATATTAATTCTATTGGATTAAGTTCACAATGGTAAGGCGGCAGTCTTAATACTGTTATGTTTCGTTTTTCAGCCATATCATCGACAACTTTCTTATTAAATTTTTCTTTGTGGCTATTTACTAATGATAGTAGTTCTTTTTTTACCATATCTGCCTCAAAATTTATGTTTTTTTTTTTTCTGAAAGCCACTTACAAATATCAGCTTTTCTCCATGCTGTGTTTGGAACTTTTTCAAGGTTTCTGGAATGGTAACTGGCGTTGTTCATTACTATTACTGAACCAGGAGGTATTAGGTCTAAAATTGGCTGAAAGTATTCTTGAAATGTATCCCCATTCATGTCCTCGTGATAATGACCAAAAGACCTCCTTTTACAAACCCTTTTTCATTGCCAATATAGACAATTATCAAACGTTTTCCCTTTCCTGACGGCGGCTTTATCCCTGTCGACCAACCTTCCATTCCATTTACCCAAGTTTCATCAAGAAAATATATATTTTTGCCCTCCCTTCGAAATTGACTAATTTGCCCTAAATATTTTCTTCTCCATCAAATTATCTCGTCACTTTCTATTAAAATCGCCTTTCTGTTATGTTTTTATTATTACATTGCTATTTAACCCTCATTTAAACTTAATCCTCTAATTATGCACCTGAAACAATTATGGCATTATCTGCATACCTACGTATTATAGTGTAAAAAAAGAACACTCAAAATAAACAATTTCTCTATCAGGTTAAAATACAATATATATTTTTAACTGCTGTCTTTTTCCTATTTTTTTTAATGTTGGTAAAACACCTACACCAATGGTACGCTCGAGAAAATGGGTTTCAAATCTTTTTATTACTCTCTCTTCTTTATGAATGGACTTTAGTTAGTTTGTTTATACGGGCCTCTTAAAGCACTTTTATATAACGACGGTTTAAAAATGTTGTCGTATAAACACCACTAAAACCGTTTTAAGCACCAAATCGACTTTATTTTAAAGCGATTAAAGAAAGTGGTTTATCGCTTTAAAACTCATTCTAGGATCGTTATAAACACTTTAAAAACCCTTTGGCGCATTTTTTCCAATCTAAAGAAATACTCAACTCTGGTTTTTTGAAAAATATGTTGTTTACTAAGTTGTTTTATATGTTTTTTCTTTAAACTGACATATTTAATGACATTTAATTAATGACGTATAAACACTTGAAGAAAAAGGTTTTAATTAGAACCGTCCTTACATAAAAGCGCTTTTGGGTGCGTATAAACGTCGTAAGTGACAGCGACATATTCCATGGCTAGATATGGTTTTGTATGTTAAAAGTTTTCAAAGTTTGTTTACACACAAAAATTAGGTTATTAAAATACATTTTTAAATCAAAAAATTGTTGCTAGAAAGCACGGATAGTTCACCATACAATCAATTATTTTATGTTTAAAGGAAATGAAAATGTCTCGAAAACTGTAGCTTTCAAAGATTTGAACGTTATAACAAAATTTTTGGGTAATATTTACGAAAACCAAAATCTGAAAACCGCATATCAATAGCTGCTTAACTTCTAAAGTTATGATTTTTTAAATATATTTAAACGTTTTTCAAATAACTCGGAAACTAAAGCTCCCACGAATTTGAACTTTATAAAAAAATTTGTAGTCCATATTCATGGAAACTTAAATCTGAAAACCGTATATCGCTACTTGCTTTTATTCCAAAGTTACAATTTTTTTAAATATTTTATCTGTCTTGTCTCCCCCTTCAACTCTCCACCACCCTACCCAAAAGTATTAGTTCATGGTCAGCCGATAGAGGATTTTGGTACCAAACATCGATTAAGGCGTTCTTGAGTTATCGTTTATAGAGACAGACAACAGACAACCCGACTGACAACTTTTTTTTTTTCGTCGTTTTAGGTGTTTGGGAACCTTAGTAACTCATTTTATGATAAAATTAAGAAAAGTCAAAATTTTTTAATTAATTTAGTAAGGATTTTTGTGATTTTAAGGATTTTTTGATAAAAGTACTAAGTAGGTATATATAACAAAAATAGTATTTACAACTCTTGGCTAAACTGTGGTTTTTTTCCCCGCGAAAAATCTACTGCGCATGCCTGACGCAGTCTGTTCGCTCCCAGGACTGTGTATTTTTGAAAGTCATATGATCCGGTCTTCCTCTCGTGCGATGGGATCTATCGCATGGGGTGAATTTTATGTGTGGTACCTCGTTAGACCTTGAGTTTCTTATTTTGGCGATAAAAATTACATGGAGGTCGAAAAAAAGTTTCAGATCTTTTTTTCCAGACTAAATTCTTGACTACGTTCACCATTTTGAATTTTTGACATATTACATCTTTTGTACAAGAATAGTAAACATCGCTCTTTTAGCTTTCTAAAATGCCAAACTTTATAAAATTCGGCCAAGGAACAAAAAAGTAATTAGGAAATTAAATCAGTCCAGGATTTTCTGGCCCTGCGATCGGGAAAGTATGATTTTACTGAGGTCTGTGAGATCGGATCATTGCTCAAGGATACAACGTACGTCCAGAAAAGTTTTTGGCTCTGCATTTCTTGATTGGGAGAGTTAATTAATATCGCTATGGCTTTTTTTCGGAAAATGCAAGGGCAGGGCCGTTATGGTATCTTATAAACATATGGTTCCTATCGAATTTTTTATCAACCTAATAATTTTTAGTTAGGTTAAAATAAGAAAAATCTACTGCGCATGCCTGACGCAGTCTGTTCGCTCCCAGGACTGTGTATTTTTGAAAGTCATATGATCCGGTCTTTCTCTCGTGCGATGGGATCTATCGCATGGGGTGAATTTTATGTGTGGTACCTCGTTAGACCTGAAAAGGCATTAGGTTTCCTATTTTGGCGATAAAAATTACATGGAGGTCGAAAAAAAGTTTCAGATCTTTTTTTCCAAACTAAATTTTTGACTACGTTCACCATTTTGAATTTTTGACATGTTACATCTTTTGTAGAAGAATAGTAAACTTCGCTCTTTTAGCTTTCTAAAATGCCAAACTTTATCAAATTCGGCCAAGGAACAAAAAAGTAATTAGGAAATTAAATCAGTCCAAGATTTTCTGGCCCTTTCTATTTATTATTATGAATTAAACCATCAAATGGGGGAGTTGAGTGAAGAGGGGGCGGTAAAAAAATGTCACCTCCCACGAACGAAAAGTAGTTTAGGAAGCAACACATTTTTAAAAAAAAAACGTCTTTATTGCGCAAGCGTCACTAGATTCGACGCTGTTCCCCGGTTTCGGACCATGCGATCGGGAAAGTATGATTTTACTGAGGTCCGTGAGATCGGATCATCGCTCAAGGATACAACGTTTTCGTCCCATATGATCATTCGCCATAGATCTATGCCTCTCCCTGCTAAAGAATATACGTCCAGAAGAGTTTTTGGCTCTGCATTTTTTTCTTTATTGGGAGAGTTAATTAATATCGCTATGGCTTTTTTTCGGAAAATGCAAGGGCAGGGCCGTTATGGTATCTTATAAACATATGGTTCTTATCGAATTTTTTATCAACCTAATAATTTTTAGTTAGGTTAAAATAAGAAAAAATGTTACATAACATAAGGGTAAAAAGTCCTTTGTTTTTGAGATTCAATGTTTTAAAGTGCGCGATTTTTGTTTTTTGTTACATCTTGTTTTAAAAACTCGGAAAAAGTCGCACGTCATCGTAAGGGACAAAATCGTAACTGTCCCAATCACCAATTAAAATGTTTGCAGTTTGATCGATTCAATCCCGTATATTTTGTGGAAGAAGGTGACGCTTATATAAGATAAGCCAAAAGATAGCCAGATGTTTCTCGCCCTTATCGAGATTAAGGTTACCCTTATCTAAAAAGTGAGTTTAGCCTCGTAAGTTTCACGCCAAACAGTCAGAATATTCCTTTGAATTTTCAACAAAACCCCATTTAATAACGTCTTCAAACTTCACGCCTATTGTTTTGCAAAGTAGAGATTTATCGCCAAATACGACACGGCTTAAACTTAACGTGATAAAGTTAGGGCAGGCAGTATCCAACATACCTAAAGCGTACCGGCCAGTCAGTCTTACCTCATTTCTGTTAAAAAATAATGGAAAAACTAATTGAAAGGCATGTTAGGGATGGGGCGCTACTACGTTACCCACTTAATAAAAACCAGTATGCCTATGAACCAGGCCAATCTACAGATCTGGCGATAAATAACCTCGTCAGCAAACTATCTCAGTCACTCGACAAGAAAGAAATTGCAGTGGCAGCCTTCTTAGACATTGAAGGTGCATTTAACAATGCCAGAACCGAGTCTTTAGCCAACAGTTGTAGGAGGAGAGGTATCGAGTCACTCGTCAGCAATTGGATTAAAATGATGCTACAAAATCGCATTGGTAAAACCGCCCTGGGGGAGGAAGAGTTTAGGGTAAATACCAACAGACGAACTGCTCGAACTCCTTCAGACGGAGGGAATAGATGCGCAAGCGTATTCTGACGATGTTGTAGTACAAATAAGAGGCAAATTTGTTGGGGTTATATCTAATATGCTTCAGAGAAGTCAAAACTTAATCAACGGTTGGTGCACTAGGGAAGGTCTATCCATTAATCCCATGAAAACCATCATTGTACCTTTCACAAAAAGGAGAAAACTAAATCTTATCGAACCTAGCATTAACAGGGAACGTTTTCATTTCCTAAAAGAAGGGAAATACCTGGGACTGATATTGGACCAGAAACTTACATGGATTGCCCACTTGAACAAAGTTATATAGAAGGCACAAATGACTCTCTGGACTTGTAACAGAATATAAATAGATAAACAAATAAAAACGCCTTTATTTTAGACTCGGCGAAGTTTAGCTTGGGCTGTTTTCTTAACCCCGCATGTAAAAATTACAAATTGAAAAACAAAACAAGATATTTAAAGAAGTTTTAAGTAAATAAAAGGAAAAAAATTATGAGTATAAAATTTAAAACGATTTGTGAGATTATATCAGTATAAGTAGATAAGAAAGTTATGTACGAAGAAATGAAAATAACACTATATAAAAAAAATTAAAACACTTTTAGACAAATACAGATACAATAACGTTAACCTTACGTTAATATGTGGGAAGTCGTGGAGGATGAAACCAAAATAAACCTACTGGCTGTGTCTAACGGTAATAAGACCGATAATCACTTATGGCTCTATAGCTTGGTGCTCCAAAACCAAGCAGGTCACTGCTCGGCAAAAACTGGCGGGCGCGCAAAGAACAGCATGCAAAGTCATAACTTGAGCAACAAAGACAACACCAACACCAACCTCCCCCCGCTGCATGTCTGGGTGGACAAGGAGGCAAGAGTAACTTTGACAAGATCCAATAGCTTGAATCAGGAGCATCCTGGTCAGGCATTGGGAAACTGTGCAGGTCTATCCAAGGCATTTTGTAATAACCGAATCCTTAGTATGCCAACAGACTACAGGCTACCAAAATACAACTTTGAAAAAACGTTTAAGGTTCTATTTCCAAAGAGGGAAGAATGGGAGAGGAATATAAATCAACTTACCAAAGCTGATCACGTTTGGTACACAGACGGATCAAAAATCAAGGACGGCGTGGATCCGGGTGTATCGGGTTCAAGAGCTGCAATTTCAGTTGGATTCGGTAATCTTTCAGGCCGAGGTTTACGCCATAGAGTTCTGTGCAAGATAAATCGCCGACAAAAGCATCTCTAACAGAAGCATCAAAATCATATCAGATAGTTAAGCTGCTCTGAAAGCAATAAGCTCAAACAAGATCCAATCACTTTTAGTTTGGAACTGCCTTCAAACTCTGCTAAAGATCTGTGGAACCAACAAAATCACTCTTGTATGGGTCCCGGGCCACACAGGAATTGAAGGAAACGAAAAAGCCGATTCTCTTGCTAAGGCAAGAGCGGAATCTGCGTTCTTAGGGCCAGAGCCTTGCTTTGGACTATTGGACTAACTAAAGTCACGGTTAATAAGGAATTATCCGAGTGGGTTGAAAGAAAAGAGGTGGAGCACTGGCGCTCAACTCCGGAACAACAGCACTCCAAAGTCTTTCTGAATAAGCTAGACAAACGTAGAGCAAAGCAGCTCCTGCAATTATCAAGGAACAGCCTGAGAATAATCACAGGCCAGTGCCGACTCAACCAACACATGAATAGAATTGGAGTGAGCAATACACCGATTTGTAGATTCTGTGGAGGAGAGGGGGAAACGCCGGCGCCGGTACATATCCTATGCCACTGCGTAGGACTAATAAGAAAAAGGGCGAAAATATTTGACCCTGGACTAAAAGTGCCCCAAGATTTCGAGGAAGTCTCACCAAATAGACTGATTTCCTTTATGAGGGAAATTAGGATGAGTGACTTGTAAAACAGGTATGAGTCACAATAGATCTTTTAGGTCGCAGTGGAGGGTGCATCATTGTACCACTCATAACAAACCTAACCTAACCTAACGTGATAAATTATCGGGTCCTATGCACATCTCAAATCATAATTTGGGCGATTCATAGTATTGCCGAAAATAAAAAGAACAAAACCAAAAATGCTAGATGCCGACCAAACAGATAACGACTGAAAAAATCTCGACAGCTCAACTGGCGGAGGCGTGAGTGCAATAGTTTCCTGGTTTATTTATTCTAAACATTTTGTTATGAATTTTTTAAATAAGTAGTTATTGTAAAATTAAACCCAATCACTAGCACCAAAAAAAAATAAGCGAAACCTTGCTTACCCAGCTACAAAATAGTAGTTTTTTCAACTAGTGGCTAAAATAGTGCTTCTTTTTGCAACCGTTGGTTTAAATAACGAGCGCAGCTAGGTATTGAAAAAAAAGCAAAGTTTCCAAGAACACACCATCTTTACAACTTAAATCAAGACGGCTGGTAAATAAAATAACAATGGTTTCCATAGCGATGTGCCTTTTTAGTCGGTGACGTTCATTGTTGCGACATTTTAATCTTTGACAACTTGATATTTTGACGATCTTTTTAAATGATTTTTTTCGTAAATACTTGGCGAAAACTGTCGGAAATGGCTTAATTTTTATGCAACAATAACAAGATTATTTCAGTGTTATTATTTTTTGCTATTCCTCTTTAATTTTGGGTAAAAAACGCACAGAAAAATTTTTTTGCACTCTACAACGCCTCGGAAAGTTTTATATTTCACACGCCTATCAATTTTATTTTCGTCTCTAGAGACGAAAATGTTTTCTGCTCTAGTGACGAAAATGAATGACATCAAAACATCCAAACAATGTAGCTATTTAGTAGGCTATGATTTATACAAGCGTCGGAAAGAGGCCGAAACCATTTTCATCCCTAGAGAAGAAAATGCTTTCTTCTCTTGAGATGAAAATGAAAAAAATGTAATAATAATAAAAAATACGAACTAAATCGTAATCAACTCGATAAAAATTAACTTTCTTACACTTGCGTGTTGTTTAACTCGGCTAGCGCCTCGTTCACAACATTCACCGTTTAGGAAATCCCCATAGTGACCATCGAATTTGAAACACCCTGTATAGTAAAAATGTTGATATATTACGTAAATATTCTAGGAACATACGGGAATGTCCAAAACACATCCTGTGAATGTGCGTATCCATTAAATCTTCAGTAGTAGGTACTTGGTTCTGTTAACTTGCTTGTACGATTATATTATCTGTTCGAACGACGTAAAAACATCCTAATACCGAAATTATTCCAAAATTCTTGTGTAATACTAGCGGCATTGTCTTGCATTGACGCGAAAATATATAAATAGGCACTTAGATGGACACACGCGAATGGCGATACTTAAGTATTTTTAATGTTAATGATTTTTGTACGTATAGGTATGAAAACGCGCGCGGATAAATGTATGGAAATGTTTACAAAAATTTCATGTCAGTTTTGACAAATGTGTTGTTTGCCAGTCAAAAGTGGTAAAAATTTCATTTTATTTTTTTTAAATCGCCGCCTGTGACCAACACCTGCTTAACTAAAAAGCCAGTTAACTCTTTTTGAACTGACAGAAAATCCATGTTTTACCTGTCAATTTGGTTATAAAAATGGCGGCAATCTTTGGCTAAAGAGCACTGAAGAGAATAAGAGTTAACCGGCTTTTTAGTTGAGAACGGTGTTGATGTGACAGTGTCAAATTTGAGTTTTGCGCGAATTAGGTTACGTTTCGTGTCGCTACCCCTGGGGCCGCAGGTTTCAGGATCCAGTGACCCTAAAAAAATCAGTTAACGTATTTTGACCAACAAAGTGATTTTTTTAAAACTTTAAATGAAAAAGTTGTAGATCTCGGAAAAAGCTTATAATAATATGTGTATTGTTTACAATTAATTAAAAGTCAGTAAAATTCTTTGAGAACTGCTTCCTGGGCATACATGAAGTCGCGTGTTGGAAATTAAAGCTTGTGACGTGCGCTACACAACCGACCCGGTCCGTCGGCATGAAAATTGCCGAAAGTGTCTGAGAGTGGTATTTAGTCGTTTAACTAATTTTTCGTAACTTCACCGCCCTCTATCTTTTTAAAAACTAACTACAGAGAGTTGAACCTGTATCAAAAAATATTGCAAATTTTATGCCGAAGATTTCTGTTTCTACACTTTTTTGTCTCTGACCAACAGAAATGGAGAAAATCGGTTCCAAAGTTTTTTCACAATGGTAGATAGTTCCTGAGGAGTGGAGGAAACAGAAACTTGGGAATTAATTTTAGCCCCCCAAAGAACATACAAAAAACTCAGATGCTTTTTTCAGTGTTTAAATTACCCTTTATTCCACCAGGTTACCCCAAAAAATTTGTCTTGAACAAGGATTTGGAATCAGTGGATCCAACTCTAGAATTATGTATCACATGCACATACCTCTCTTTTAATTATTTGCTCGCAGCCGCCATCTTAAATATTTCAAAATGGTGCATGTTGCTTTAATGATATTATTTGGTTTTATGACGGGTTAAGCAGAGCTCTCAAAATCTGTAAAAATCTAAAATAAAATGTATTCACTAAGTTTCCATTTAGTGTTTAGCACATAAATTACCCCCCAATTTAACCACTCCAGATTATCACCAAAAATTTTTGTAATCACATATTTGAATTCAGCGAACCCAAAAACCCTACAGTTCATGTATTACACGCCTATGTTAGTAGGTCGATTTGCTCGTGGAAAAAAATAAAAATCAGTGGTTGAAGTATTACCTAGAAGATATTGATATTAATATAAGTTCAAGGAGAGTTGATTTATTCTGAAATCAAATAGGAAATTTAAAAGATTTGGAGCAAAAACTAAAATATCATCAATTATTTTTATTATTTATTAATAAAAATGTTATCAAGTTTGTCGGCATGGGAACTCAGATCCGGAAAGAGGTTTTAGCCTAAATAAATATTTTCTTGAAAACGGACAGTCTTTAAATTTAGATACCTTAATTAGTTTGAGAGTTGTTAAAGATATGATTAAAAAAATGAGAATATTACCTTGGAGTATTTCTATTCATTGCTCCAAGAAATTTTACCAATTTTTGTGTGAATAAAAGATTATTAGATTTGTGTCTCATAGAAAATACCAAATATATTTGAACAAAATATCAAAGAAACAGGACATAAGCGAGATTGATAATGTGTCTTTATAGAAATAATTTAAAAAAAAGAAAGGGCTCTAGCCGAAAATCCAATTAAAACAGGAAATACAAAATTAAAACAGGAAATGCTTCAAAACTTTTAAATCTCCATGCAATTTTGCCCAATCAATGATAAATCTGGGGGTAAGAAGAGTTGGTCAACTCACCTCTGAGGAATGTCAATTCATCATCATAGGCAATCACTCGATACCGAGTATGATTTTTCTCTATTCTGTATCGTCGCTATCTGTTGTTCGTTTTTTGATGGCTATGTAAGCCAATTCTCGAGCCGCATACCCTTCCACAGTCCTGGCACACCCAGTCTCCGGCAGCAGCCGGGTGTTGTTGGTCATCCATTCTTCCATTTTGTCGCTCCTTTCTACGTTCTCTCTTTTCCGTTTCTAGTCTACGTCGTTGCTCTTTAAAAGTTTGTGCTCCCTCATAGACTGTTCGGCGCCATGTAGGCCTATCGTTTGCCGTGGTCTCGAAGTTGTTTATATCGATGTGACCCTTCATCATATTGCCTTTGAGAACGTCCTTGTACCTTTTTTGTTCCCTCCTTCAATTGTCCATAAAATATCTACTTTGGGAGACGTGTTTCAGGCATGCGGATAATGTGACCAGTCCAACGAAGCTGGTGCTTGAAGATAAGGGCTTCTATACTAGTTGTTCTGGCTTACTTATGTTTGTTCGTCGGTCTTGCCATTTAATTCTCAATATTCATCTTAAACAACTTTGGTGATATTTTTCTAGTCGTTTGATATACCTTCTGTAGATTGTCCACGTTTCGCATCCGTATGTTAGAGTTGGTATTATAACTGTGTTGTAGACACGAAGCTTGGTCTCCGCATTGATGTCGTGATTGTTGAAGACTCTCTCCGAAAGCCGTCCGAACGCTGCGCTAGCATATTTTAGGCGATGCTGTGTTTCTGCATCAATAGTTGCGTTTGATGATAGGTGGCTCCCAAGGTATGGGTAATGTTCCACGTTCTGCAGAGGATGGCCATTTATGGAAATGTTTGGAGCTTGGGGATTCGTACCTGGTTCTGGTTGGTGAAGAATTTGCGTTTTGGCAAGATTGACCTCTAAGCCAATGCTTTTGTAGGCTTGGTTAAATGCGTTGATTACCAGTTGTAGACCTTCCTCTGTATCGGCCATTACGACGTTGTCATCGGCGTACTGCAGTTCGATTACCGAGGTTGTCGAGACCTTAGTTTTTGCTCGCAGTCTGCCTAGGTTAAGTAGGCCACCGTCGAATCTATATAGAATTTCCACTCCCGGCGGTAGATTTTCCTCAACAAGGTGAAGCATGGGCGCAATAACACACCCTTGTTTAACGCCTGTCGTAATCTGGAATGACTCTCCTGGTCCATCGTTGCTCAGGACTGTTGCATTCATATTGTCGTGTAGTAGTCTAAGAATTTGAATATATTTTTGAGAGCATCCAGCTTTTGCCAGTATTTTCCAAAGAGCTTCTCTGTTGACCGAATCAAATGCTTTGACTAGATCTATGAAGGCCATGAAGAGAGGGCGATTTTGTTCTCTGGATTTCTCTTGCATTTGTCTGGCACTGAAGATCATGCCAGCTGTGCCTCGATTGCGCCTAAATCCACACTGTGTCTCTGGCAGATTTTGTTCAGCAATCGGAATTAATCGGTTTGATAGTATCCGTGCAAGTATCTTTCCAGCAACAGAAAGCAGAGATATACCTCTAGAGTTTCCACATTGGGCCTTATCGCCTTTTTTGAAAATGGTAACTATAGAGGCGTCTCTGAGTTCGGCAGGAATGGTCTCAGTGGTCCATATTTTACTTATTAGAATGTGCATTTGGGAATTAAGTGCGGGACCCCCTTGTTTGTAGACTTCAGCAGCGATACCATCTGTGCCTGCTGACTTGTTATTCTTTAGCTGTGTGATTGCCTTTTCGACCTCCTCTAATCTCGGAATCTCACTTAGGTGTTGTTGTGTAGTTCTCTCCGGAATTTTGTCGAAGATGTCATTATCGACCTGAGACTCTCTGTTGAGTAGTTCTTGGAAGTGTTCTTTCCATCGTGAATTGATAGAGGATCTGTCTTTAAGCAGCCTTGTTCCATCTTTGGATCGTAGGGGATTGATACCTTATGTAGTGGGACCATATATCATCTTAGTAGCTTGAAAGAAGGCTCTGGTGTTGTTGGACTCAGCTATATGTTGCATTTCATGTGATTTTGTTGTCCACCATTGGTTTTTTAATCTACGTGTTTGCCTTTGTACTTCTGCTTTGGCTTTTTGATATTGCCTTTTCCAAGCATTATGGGCTTCAATTAAGAAACACGGGAAATCGTGAATAAAAAAGTAAGAAATAAAATTTGTAGGTTTGATGTGTAGAATGAGTCTTTAAAATATTTAAAGATAATTAAACATTGATTTTTGCTCCTACCTGACAAAAATTTTTTAGCAATGCTAAAGATTTGCTGAGACTTATTTAGCCGATTTTGCTAAAAGCAGAAGGTTTTCTGCTACATAACATCTAATAAAAATTGGTGCTATAAAGCACGGATAGTCCACCACTGTAGCTTTGAGAGATTTGAACCTTATAATAAAATTTTTGGGTAATATTTACAAAAACCAAAGTTATGATTTAAAAAAAAATATTTTAACGTTTTTTCAAATAACTCGGAAACTAAAGCTCCTACGAATTTAGACTTTATAACAAAATTTGTAGTCCATATTCATGGAAACTTAAATCTGAAAACCATATATCGCTACTTCCTTTTGTTCCAAAGTTACAATTTTTTAAAATATTTTATTCCCCTTCAACGCCCCACCGCCCTATCCAAAAGTTGATCAGTTCATGGTCAGCCGATCGAGGATTTGTGTACCAAATTTCGTTAAAATCGATTAAGGCGTTCAGATAACTTTTTTTTTCGTCGATCAAGATGTTTTGGAACCTTAGTAACTCATTTTTGATAATATTAAGAAAAGTCAAAGTCAAGGACTAAAAAGTTTATTCTTAAATAACCAATGTAAATAAAAGATTATTATTAAAAAGTTTCTTTTATTAAAAAAATAAATGGGTTAAAAACGAGGATAAAAAGTTGTATCAAAAGTTTTTTTAATTTCATTTATTAAAAGTCATAGTTTAAGAAAGAAAATGTCCCAAAATGTCTTTATTAGCTATAATGCACCATAAAACTTCGTTCAAAACATGTGGATTATTTTGACTTTTTTTAGGAAAAATAGAATTTGATTAAGGTAGCGTCTGAAAGGTGTTACTTTTAAAGCAGCCTCCTCCCCCCTTAAAAAAGATTTAAGAGAACAAAAATTAAAAAAAAAAATAACCCAGTGTATTGTACGTAACGAGGTTGTATAAAACCTCTCTAATTTGTACACACAACACACACAAGAACTGGAGAAGGGCTTCTTGAAGGCTTTACTAAGAATGCCCGTTATCTAACTGCTATCTGCCTATAAATCTTTGTTTCCTGAAAGTGCCAGATCTAAAACGTTAAGTGGCCCAATAGAGTGCCTACTTGAAATAAAAGAACCAACGCCGAGCGGTGATTTTAAGACTCTCGCGCGGCGAGACGCATTGTTTTAAAATAGATGATTTCAAATGAGTTTCACCACAAAAAATTGTTGTAACGTTTTGTTGGAGCATTTACTATACAACATACTAAAAGTTTACTAAAATTTGTCCAACGGAAATTGCTTTTTTTTTTAAGATGGCCGGCAAAAAACTTCTGTGTAATAACCGTTTTTTCCTAAGGGCAGTTACAACCTTAGTGATTTTGCAATTAGCTCGTAAAATCCATACTTATTATTTATTTTGTGTTTAACTCCCGACCGACGTAAGCTGTTTTTAACATTTCCAGTAGTTAAACTTTGGTAAACTTTGATGTTTTTAACGCGTGGGTCAAGTCCCCCCCCCTAGACGACTTTTATGAAAAATTTTAATGCTAGCTTGACGGTTGTCCCCCCCCCCCAAACGATAAAATTAAATTTTGCACACCCCCCAGAAGCCCTAAGTAGGGTTCTCGAGTAACCAGGTTAGGTCCCTCCCCAGACGATATTGTTTTTAAATTTTATGTCATTCAAAAAGTGTAATTTTGCATAGCTATTTTCAAATTTCGCATGTATCGCTTGTTAATATTGGGTAAGAAATAAGAAAGTTATGATTCACTTATTTAAGTGCGTTTGGTATTAAGAATGCTGACCATTTTGAAACGC
This sequence comes from Oxystoma pomonae, assembly GCA_963921995.1. Lineage (NCBI taxonomy): Eukaryota > Metazoa > Arthropoda > Insecta > Coleoptera > Brentidae > Oxystoma > Oxystoma pomonae. The sequence goes on along the minus strand of OY998171.1, from coordinate 45,175,885 downwards.
CATAGTTTTAACATTTTGCTCCTTTATGTGAATATTGAAATTTTCAAAAAATTCAAGATTTTTTTTGGTCTGACTAAATTATTTTTCAAAGATATTTTGCAGTTTTTTCTGCAGAATTCCAGCACTCTAACGCCCAAGAAGATGTGTGGCTATTGTTTGTTGTGGAAGTTTTGGTCTAGTTTCGCCCGGCTAGGTGTTCATAAAATATAAACTCTGGGACTCTCTTAATGGAAAACTTTCTTGCCAGGTTTTTGCCTATCGTGCATTATACATCTTTCCTTTTTTGGGAAAGTTTAGGAGGCAATAGGGACTTATTGGGCGTACATTTTCGCGTTCCCTTATTAAGGAAAATTGACATTTGACATTTGAGCATGCGCTTGACCCGCGTTTTTATTAAGGGAACCGTAATAAAATACGGTGTTCCCTTAATTCGGTACAGTTCCGTACGTCCGTTATCTTGAAACATAACCGCAATTAGCACGGATAATAGTGACTGTTGGTTTGTTTTTCGACACGATTTTTTAATATTCTTTGCATTTTTAGTTTTTTGTTTATAAACAAACAGTCTTGTGGAAACCTACAAGGTTGAGGTTCAGCTACACTGACGATATAATTAATACAAGGTTAGAAATTTTAATTTAGGAATAAGGAAAAGTAATGCGACTTTCAATAACACTTTTTTTTAAAGATGGTTAAGGTTCAACCTAAATAAAATACGGTTTTCTCTTATTATAAGTCCCTAATAAGTACTTGTGACCGTCTTCTTATTTAAGGTGACCAACTCCTAAAGGGGCAAAAACGGGACACTCCGGCCATTCAATGTATTGTATATCATGTATTTTTTCTTATATGCACCCCTAATAATATTAAGATGTATTTTCCAAAATACTTATTAAAGAAAAATAATTTAAGTAAGGTTTCAATTGAAATTTATAGATGGCAGAGAACATCCGCTTTTTTAATCGCAGTGATTTTAAAGTTACAAAATACAAAATCGGGACTCTCCGGAACGGATTTTTTCCCCGGGACAAATGGTTAAAAATCGGGATTGTCGCGGCCAAACCGAGACGGTTGGCCACCTTATCTTATTTAAGTAGATTGCTTCGAACGTTGGCTATGAGTCTTGCCCATATTATTCCTTAGAAAAATGCGTACCGATAATGACTCTCCCAATCAAGTTAGCCTGGTAATAATCCAGAGACGAGGAGTCTACCGGGCAAGCGCGTCGATTGCGTCAATAGCGAAAGCAACTGACAACCATCCGGCAGCGAAAATTTAGGGTTATGTTTAATATTGTTTGCTTTGGAAAATGTATTAAAATAGCGGACATTACCGTAAAAAAACTAAAAACTATTGTGTAATGTTTCCCGTAATTTGATTCGCAATTTGATTTAATAGGTCTTGCAGTATTTTTTAAAGCACAAATATTAAGTTCTGTTTTAGCGTGGATTCATTAGATTTCAAAGAACGTTGTAAATTTTACAATGATACCAGGCAAGGCTTTAAACGTTAATGACTGTAATATTTTAAATTTTATTAGAGTATCGGATCCAGTACAGTAAAGCATTCCTTTTTCCTCTGGGATTAATTTTATTTTATAGTTTATTAGCCGAGTTTAATTATCGGAAAATTGGTAGCATATATCAAGATTTTCTTTGGTCCCTTCAGTCGGTAAGAAAATGGAAACCAAGGTAATAAATCCGGTTAGCGCAGTTGAATATTTCTTCTTTCTCCAACCCTCAATATCCCTAAACGGGTGTGTTATTTTTTTAAATACATAATAATTTTTGCATACTCGCGTGCGGTAAAGTGCACTTTGCAACATTGTAGGAAGATTGTACTTTTCCGCATACTCTGCGGTAAAATTAATGTTATGGCACTTTACAGCACACTGTGCGATAAAGTGACTACATTTATTTCAGAAAATGAAAAGAAATATTTATATTTCTTTTTTGGGAATTTTTAAGGCTTATAGGTAAAATCTTGTAGCTAACACATGCGTGAAGTGTCTTTGCCGCCCTTGCCGGCTTGACCGACCGACGTGCGGTAAAGTACCTATCATTTTCCGCACTTGTTAGGTAAATAACTATTTAAGTAATATAAACTGGTATAAATGTTGACACATTAGGTTGTTTCATTTTTTTTGGGTACGTTCAAGAATGAAAATTTTCTGGACGGACCTGTCGAAATTGCCCTATATAATCGTTTGATTTTGAAAGTTTCGGGATCGTCTTTTGGTTGCAAAATAGTGTGCCAAATACATACCTTTCGGTTCCGGATTCGTCGAAATTCTCACCCTGTAATCTTGGCTACCCATATCGTTATAGGCCGTCAAAATGTATTCCTTTTCTGTATCTTGTTTCTTAATTCTGGCGATTTTAAGACTGGCTAGGTATCGACCATTTCCCTAGAGAATAATGGAATTTTTAGAAAACATATTTGAGAGTTTATTTTCGTTTTTACGTTACAAAAATCACAATTGAGGCGATAGATTTACTCCTCTTAAAAAAATTATTTCAAATGGCTACACTGTTTCATATTTAGCTCAGTCTTTCCAATGAAGTAGGGCCTAAAATGCCTTGCAGAAATATGAAAACTGACAAGGTGTGTGTCTATTGATGCGCTTATAGTATCATTAGTAAGGCCACTAATTGGCGGCAATAATGGTCAAAATGGACGCCCACAGTTTATCAGAATGTGCAAAAAAAATCATTCACTATAGAAACTACAATTCGTTGAAGCAATTTTTTATCCGAACCTTATTTCTTCAAACCCATTTCAATAACAAATTTGAAATTTATAAGACCCGTTTTTAGTCGAACTATTGTTCATCAAAGTCATTCAATATCAAACATGTAATTAGTAAAACCCATTTCTAATAAAACCCGGAATTTCTCAGACCATTATTTTTCCAAACCGGAATTCGGAAGACCCGTTTTTTATCAGAAATTTCTGCTAAATTGATTGCGCATTTGCCAATAATACATGACCGGGAGGCGTACACGCAGGTGGCGCGGCGGCGCGGCGTTTCGATGCATTTGTCGCTGCTACGCGCGCATACTTGCCCAGGTAGCGTTCAATAGTTTGTGTAAAGATGTCGCTTGCATTACTCGTTCATGTGTTATTGGCGAATGCGCAATCAATTTAACAGAAATTTCTGATAAACAGCGGGTCTTACGAATTCCAGTTTTAACAAATAATGCTTTGACAAATTCCGGGTTTGATTAAAAATGGGTTTTACAGATTACGAGTTTGATATTGAATTAGTTTAGAATTTTTTATTGAGTTGGTTTGAAGAAATAACGTTCGGATAAAAAAGTGGTTTAACATGAATCGTCCTTACGATAAAAATTTTTATTAAATACGGTCTGATAAATTCCTGGTTTGACAAACCATAGGCGTTCGGTCAAAATTGTACATAATTATTTATTTTTTTGTGAGCTTATCACACCACACCGTCACTCCTTCTACCTCGGCAATGGATGACATGCTTGAGATTAAGGTTAATATATGATGAATTTTGGATAATTTTTAAAAACGAAAATGTTGAAAAATTTAATTTTAATATTTTTTTTTAACTAAATAAATATGATTTAATACGTAACTTTCTTTTTTTTTTAATTTTTACAATTTAAGTGATGCCTTATTAAATTAATCAAATACATACTTTACAGGGGATCTCAAAAAGTCTCAGTTCATTTGACAATTTTATGTTTTCAATGACCCACAGATATTTAAATAATGCGTTAGGAAATAAAAGGTGGTGGGTCTTTAAAAACTATATACCCAGTTAAGCCTTAAAAATATGTTTTAGTAGGGCAGATGCCTCATGTAAAATAAGTTTTGCCGTAGGCTGGAAATGCCCTTTTAACAGGAGGTCCGTGACTCTTAGTTGATTATAAAAAAAATATTTTTTATTATATATGCACGCGCGCAATGGGGCAGGGGAGGGGGAAGTTTTAATTTCTTTTTTTACATGCAATGTATTATATTTCATAATTTATATTTCAAAAATTGCTTAACTAATTTAGTTAAAGATAATATCGGTTGGAAGGTTATACTTGCCGCAACACATATGACAAGTCTAAAGCTTCAGCAATAATCCCGGAGGCAGCCACAAAATTACAAAATTTTGATTTAAAAAACCAACAAAAAATTTTAGTTTTTAAAATCTAAGGTTGATGTAGCCTAACAATTTTAATTAACAAGTTAGAATACAACTAATAAACTTTTAATTATACCTAAAACATACTGCGTATAAAATGGTATAAAAATGTTTTATAGATTTGTTTTCATATTTAAAAAAAAAACTTTTTGTCTTCGGAACATCACATTTTCATATTTTTACCTAATTAATTCTCATTTAAAAATATTTTTAAATTGAAAACCTATTTTTATTTAGAAATATATTTTTTATGCTTCCCATTAGTTGGCCAAAATAAAAAGTAGCTGCAACATTGACTTTAATGACCTTGTGGTTGTCTAGATGTCGCCAAATTAGAAAAATAGAAAAAAAAATGATTTTTTGAAAAATCACTATTTCAATTTTGAATTAATTTTTGAAACGTGATTCTGGTTTTGACTAAGGAGTCTAACCACTTAGGATAGAGCTTTCGAATGATGTATAAAATAATATACGGTTCTACGAAAAAAAGTGAGTTTTAGAGGGTTCAATTCCAAGAAAATCGAATTTATAGGGATTCTGCGTTGTTGTTGTGTGGATCCCCTATGTTAAATTGGTTTTGCGGTAGGATGGAGAAACTTCAGGGGAATTACTACAAACATATTTTTTATTACAAACCCGTGCAAGGGGGGGGGGAGAGCAGAGGGGGCGCTTTATTTTTTTGCATGTGTACTGGTTTCGTTTGAAATTTATTGTGCACAAACTAAGTACCAAACTAATTTAAAACTTATGGAAGGTGTTACCGTCCAAAACTGCTTTTAGTAGTATAGTCGTGGAGGTAACAACAACAAAAAATTATTTTCTTAAATTTACAATTTTAATATATAACTATAACACAGTGCATTTTTACATTTGTTAAAATAATTACATACGGCATAAAAATGTTTCCATATTTAATAAAAAAAATTGTTTGTCTTAAGAATACCGCATTCCTTTAAAACATGTTTGATTTTTTTTGTCTGGTTCCTGCCATCCTCTAGCCCCTCCCCGACTCTCTCCACCTCCCGTTGCCAGCGGGTTAACACGTGTTCTCCCGTTTTTTTCCTTTAAATACTCATAACTTTGGTTCCCGTGAACCGATTTTGATGAAATAAAGCCTATATATGTATCTCCCAGGAGACACAAACAGACAAATATTCAAAAATTGATTTTTGGTATCTATTTCACTTGGTTAGAATCCAATACCATTTAAAAAATTTTCAATGTACAGTATATGTATATAGGTGTACGGTTGCATGAAATGAATGAAAATGAAAAAAATTAGTTTTAGAGAGGTAGGCAAACTTTAACGAAATTCAAATAATAAGGACGTTGTGTTGTCGTTGGTTGATTTTACCGTGGACCAAAGTTTTTTTTTTATTTTTTTCTGGCTCCTGTTTTTGCCAAAATTTTGGAGAAAAATGTTAAAAACCGAAAAATCAAAAACCAATAAAAATTCAATGTCAGATTTTGTACGTATAAATGTCACTATACAAAAAATTTTGACACACATATAATAATATGCTATTCTACAATCCCATGACATCAAAATTTGCATGGTTCAACAAATAATTTTATTTTAGTCCCCGGGACGAAAAGTACCATTTTAGTTCCTGAAGTGAAAAAAATATTTTTTGCAGCAAGCCCATGCCCCTGGAGCTACTGTCAGAGGAAATTTGGAGTACGATGGTAAATATATATTTAATAAGGCATATCTGTTCTATAACGATATAAGAGTGAGTGTATTATATATACATACATATATACTCTATTCAAGTTTTTTTCTCAGAAAATCCTATATTTTTCGTACATCTTAAAGTTCTGTCCAACTTTTCTTCTCTTATTTGGGAGCACGCAGATAGTCCTAATAAGATCAAAATTATTGCTAGTTTTTTTTCAGTATTAAATAATAAGTAATAAAACAGTTGTGTAATATTATATATGTTTTTGTTTTGGAAAAAAAAATGTTAAAAAATTAGAAATATAGATTACTTTTTTTGTGTTTCGATAAGTACCTACCTAATTTACAAGTGAAAGGTTTCGGACCTCCATTGTCTTTATTTGTACTTTTTAACAACGTTTCAACTGATCTAATATCTTCAGTCGAAACGTTGTAAAAAATTACAAATAAAGATTAGGGAATTCCAAAACCTTTCACTTGTAAACCAAGCATTGTCTACAACTTTCAAGGATCTAATTGCTACTTTTAGCAACGGCATCGATAGCTCTAGTTTTGGATGTTATGACATAGGTTCTTTTGAGTTACTAAATTTTTTTGGTTGCCTATTTTATTTAGAAAGTAAAATATCAAAAGTTTGATTCAGTGTTAGGTGTCCTTAAGAACGAGAAAACTAACAAAGTTCTCATATTTATCATCATTGTTATAATTTGAAAAAATAAAATAAAACAAAAAACAGTTTTTATTTAAAAAAAAAACAAATTTTTCAGCAGAAAGAAAACTGATTGCTCTTTTTCTTTATCTTCCTAGAACCTTCTTATGACAACGTTGTAATATGCATTTAAATATTTAGGATCAAAATAGTTTAAAAAAAAAGTTTTACTAACGTTCTAGTTCTGGCCTTAAAATTAAATAATACGTCTACAAAGCATGAAAAAATATATATTTTTTAAATGTTCGCGATACCTGGTAGTGTGTGGTATCTTAATGAGCGCGGTAACTTTCTTGGCGGAAGAAGTCTTGCGCTATAATATATATGCGCGTTTTTTTTTCGCGGTAATTGCAGGCGCTCATAAAGTATTTCGCGATAAGTGCATTGCGCTGTAAATTATTTTGCTGGTAGCTCCATTCGCGGTAATTTTTTTGCGTTGCATATGGTGACGCGGTAGAAAACCTCGCTGTAAAAAAATCGCCGCAAATGTTTTGCGGTAGCAGCCGCGTACCGTAAAATCTATTTAACATAAGGCATCCGCCCAAGAACAACGCAGAATCCCTATAAATTCAATTTTCTTGGAAATTAACCCTCTAAAACTCATTTTTTTTTTCATAAAACCGTATAATATTTTATGCATCATTTGAAAGCTCCGGTCTTAGAGGAAGCGAGTCCATAGTCAAAACCAGAATCACCTATCAAAAATGCATTCATAATAGGGAGAGTTTGAAAATGGTGCTTTTTTTTAAAAAATATATTTTTTTTATTTTTCTAGTTTGGCGACATGTAGACAAGCACAAGGTCATTAAGGTCAATGTTGTGGCTACTTTTTATTTTGGCCAACTAACGTGAAGCACTCAAAAAATATTTCTGGATAAAAATAGGGTTTTATTTCAACAGGAAAAAATTGTTTTTAAATGAGAACCAATTGCATAAAAATAAGGAAAATTTAATGGTCTCAAGACAAAAAATATATTTTATATGAAAGGAAATCTTTTCAAGATTTTTATACCATTTTTACTTAGTATACTTTAGTTATAATTAAAATTATATTCATTGTATTCTAACTTATTTATTAAAATTGTTAAGCTACAGTAAAGTTAGATTTCAAAAATTAAATTTTTAGTTTTTATCTTCAAATCAAAATTTTGTAATTTTGTTGTTACCTCCGGGACTAATGTCGAAAACTTAAACTTATTACATGCTTTGCGGTTAAGTATTACCTTCCAATTGAAAGTATTTTCATTTAAATGAGTTAAGTAGTTTTTTGAAAAATAAATTATAAAGTGAAACATTACAAATGACAAATTTAAAACTCCCCCCCTGCCCCCTTGCGCGCGTGTATGCATAATTTTTTTTTTTTTGTAATTAACTAATGCCCCTAGAGCTTCAGTTAAAAGGACAATTCCAGCCATTAAACTTTTACTAGAAATCCCAAAATCTGCCCTACTATTTCTGGGATATTTTACATTAAATAATGTTACAAAAGAATAGCAACCTAGGAAACCCACGACATTTAAAGATAAGAGGGAAAAAAGTCTATGTTATCATTTACCCCAAAAATGTTTTTTGCTTTAAGAAAAAAGTTGTGACGACACCTGACCACCCTCCCCCCCTCACTCCCTTGTCGCATTTTTGAACACAGCCCTTTTAGAATGGCAATGCTTGGAATGAAAAACTTTCCAGTATGTTCCTCGGAATTTGTCAAAGCCGTTTTTTTGTTGAATCCATTCGAAATCAAAACTCGAAGGTTTAATTAAATTAATTTGTTAATAAATAATGATTTGGAATGAATTTAAAAAAAAAAACTGAACTTTTTAGTTATGTTTGATTAAAAATGGGTTTTACAAATAACAAATTTTATATTAAATGCGTTTTAAGAATTAAGGTTCGAGTAAAAAAAATATTTGATTTGTTGAATTGCATTTTATATAGTGAATGGTTCTTATGATAAAAAGTTTTATTAAAAACGGTTACAAACTATTACAAGTTCCCCAAACCGGATCGGTTAACCTGGTTAATAAACGAAAAGGCTTTATGTAGAACGGTTCTTTATGAAAACTAACAATATATCAAATCAAATACCTGAGTAACATTTCTCTCACCTGGTCCAATGTAAATTATTTACTTATACGCTTTACTTATACGCGTTCAATTTTGTATTAGATATGTGTAAACTCGTGCAAGTCCAAGGTTTACTATTTGGGGTTAGGATATCATAGTGTAAAGACTCTCAACAAATATTTTTAAGGTTCGAATAATGATAGTTGAGGCAAAATGTAAAAAATCCTCAGGATATAGTTTAAAGTTTTATATAGATACCCAATAAACCCTTTCCCAAAACAAAAATTAATTTTCCAGAATTAAAAAAATAGGCCGATTTGACTCTATATAAAGCAATGGGAGCAGTACGTGCCAAAATATTAGTTTATGGGCTGTGATATAGATGGCACCACGTCAAAATTTGGGAAAAATAATTATTGATTTTGTACAGGGTGTTTGTTTATAACTAGAACACTCAGTATCTTTTTTATTAATGGAAATACAGGGTAGGTTTGAATTCAAAAATTTCTTGGCAAATTGCAATGAACTAAACGCTATAACAACTTTTTTTTTGTCCCCCTTGGTATACAGATACATACAAAAATTTCTTGGCAAATTGCAATGAACTAAACGCTATAACAACTTTTTTTGTCCCCCTTGGTATACAGGGTGTGGTAATAAAGCACAGGGTGTGTCAATAAAACTAGTTTTTTTAAATAGAATACCCAGTATATTATTGCATTTTTGAGTTTCTCAAAAAATTAGCCTTACAAAAATACCAAACACTATTGAAATATGTTTTGTAGTTTCTGAGATATTTGCGTTTAAAATTTTGATAAAATGCATTAGAAACGACCATCTGATCAACACTGTTCTCAACTAAAAAGTCAGTCAAGACTTATCTCTTCATTGCTCTTTAGCCAAAGATTGCCGCCAGTTTTATAACTAAATTGACAGGTAAAACATGGATTTTCTGTCAGTTGGGTGTCAATATGACCGCTATAGTAGGCTAAAGGATACTAAATCGAAAAAGAGTTAACTGGCTTTTTAGTTAAGCAGGAGTTGATCTGATCAAGCTACATTGCCTTCAATTTTTTTTTTCAAGGCCACTAGATTTTTAAGTTTATATTGTTAAAATAAAGAAATACACTCATGGCCCACTTGGTAGCTCAGTAGGTCATTTCCAATATATTTTCATTTTGACAATTATTAAAACTTAAACGCAAATATCTCAGGAACTACAAAAGATATTGAAATAGTGGTTGATATTTTTATAAAGCTAATTTTTTTTAAAAAATTTAAAATGCAAAAAAATACAAGGTGTTCTATTTAAAAAAATTGTCTTTATTGCCACACACTGTATACCAAGGGCAAAAAAAAAAGTTGTTACAGCGCTTAAGTTCGTTGTAATTTGCCAAGAAATTTATTAAAAATAAACGGTATCTTCACAAATCATTCTATCGGCAGAGGGAAAAAATGCTCCCCTAAATTTAAGTATAAATATATCCTTTAAAAAATGCTTATCTTTAAATTAATAACAAAATATATAAATAAAATCTAATTTTAGAAATAATGGCACACATAAAGAATTGCATCAAGTCATGTTAACATTTTATTGAATATAGTCAAAATTATTTTATTCTAAAATTTCTAAATCAAAAAATGTGTACTTGATTCGAGTACCAGTTATCTCCAATTTATTATTGTCTATATGGTTTTTAGGTTTCAGTTTTTAATAATTTAAACTGTGTTGGCCTTAGCCACGCGCTCTATGTGCGACGTATGCAAACTAACAATATATCAAATCAAATACCTGAGTAGCATTTCTCTCACCTGGTCCAATGTAAATTATTTACCTATACTCGTTCAATTTTGTATCAGATATGTGAGTCCAAGGTGTACTATTAGTGGTTAGGACATCATAGTGTAATTTCGGTTATCTGTTCAGGCAAAGAGCGTGATATATGAAGTAACAAGATGCTTGATTTTCGATACGTATTGAGTACGATTTGAAACGATACTAATTATATCAGGAAGAAAGTATAAATTGAAGAATAAGCGGTTTTGCTGTAAATATAAAATTATTATTTATTTTAACCCACATAGCAATGAAAGAACCTTTACATGCATAGCATATGCGTTAAACCTCCTTTTTAGGAAGTCCTTTTGAGCACATCTTTAGCATATGCTTGGTACATACTATTTAAGTATATGCTATTAAGAATATCCATAGCAAATGCTATGAATGTACCAGTTGAGCAGGTCTTTTTGAGTACATCTTTAATACATGCAAGAAATATATCAATTTTAAAACATTTTTTGGCAGTTTAGCGCACATACTATTCTGGTACCATAAAAGAACATCAAAAGAATGAGCTTTTAAGCATTTTCTTGATATATGCTAAGGATTTACCACTAAAGACGGTTACCATTAGAACATCTTTATCATATGCAAAGTATATTTCACTTATTGAAACATTATTATTTGTTCCTTTTAGCGCACATGCTATTCTGGTACTGCAAGAGAACATCAAAAGAACATTAAAAAAGTTAACTTTTAGAACATATTTAGCATATGCAAAGTATATTATATCACTTATTGAAACATTATTTGGTCATTTTAGTGCACAAGCTATTTCCTTAGCATATAATATGTAATGAAATACCATTAAGGAAGGTTACTTTTAGGAAATCTTTAGCATATGCAAAGTATTATGCTACAATATTGAGTACATCTATTGCCATAGATTCAAATTAAAAAGCGTTTTAAACCTACCCTAAACTAACTACTAGTGTAAATATAGTATATTTTTAGAACGAGAATACAACATGAACCTAAATAAAGTATACCCATGAGTTATTAAATGAAGTTTAATTTACTATGACCATAAGAATTTTAGTTTCAAAATAATAATAAAATTTCTATTGGCCAAAGAATCCAATGTCGCTTAACTCAAGGTTTCTTCCTCTTGGGGAATACTGCCTCTAATTTATTCTTGGATTTATATTAGATGAGTTTTTTTCCGTGTACAGTAAACAAAACTCCGACGGAAGGTAAAATAAGCAAAACTCTCTCGGGAAGTAAAATGTCATTTTCCTTTCTCATTAACGAGTTAAAAATCAAATTTTCTGAAAGGGTTGTAGTAGAAAAAGTTTCTTACCATATCTTTCGCATATTCGGCCTGTATGCTGCCGCTGTTGTCATGGCTGCCTTCTCGAATTTTGTAACCGTCAACGTTCCACTCGATTTGGGGTTTCGGATTGGCCTCGACCGTCACGTTAATCACGCCGGTTTTTCCTATTTCGTAACCGAATTCTTCGAGTGGCAGTCTTTGGGGTAGGGGAGCGTCTGTTAAAATTAGAATACTTAGTTATCAGACATAATTTTCTGAATACACACGAAAACTTAGAGCTTTCATGTAGAGATGAACCAAGGAAAAAGAGTTTGGATGATGGACGAAACCCTGAAATGGATTATATAAAACAATGTCAAGAAATACAAAATCTGGATGCTAAAGATTATAATTTTAATTTAGATAAACGCTTAAAGGAAGCAGCAGGATTACTTAATGAAAAACAAACATTTTATTCTCAAAAGTAAGGCATATAAAATCTAGAAGAAGTACAACAAGCCATAGTTTGGATTTCATGGAGGTTTGGGACAAGAGAAGAGTTATTTGATATTCTCAAGTCGTAGTAATACGGTCTAGGGATCTGTCGGTCATAAATTAACTATAACGTAAATAGATTAGATTAGATTTTTTTTTTTTTTTAGATTTTTTTTATTTGCCATAATAAATATACAACAATAGTTACATAAATATGGTAAGTCAATAAATTAATATGATGATAAAATTACATATTATTAATAAAACTAACAAATAATAATTTCTATTCAGATTTTATATATAAAGGTCAGAACATTTTACGAAGAAATGTGTGTGACATAAAAATAAAAAACAACAAAGGACTTTTAGTATCTATAACAAATTAACATTTAAAATAATAAATAGATGAGTTAAAGTAGGACAAAATTGACTTAAATACATTAAAAACAAAATAACATAGTTAGTAGACACAATTTTCTGAATACACACGAAAACGTAGTGCTTTTATGTAAAGCTGAACTAAGGGAAAAAGTTTGGATGACGACGAAACCCTAAAATGGATTATACAAAACAATATCAAGAAATACATAATCTGGATGCTAAACATGAAAATTTTAATTTACACAAACGCTTAAAGTAAGCGGCCGGATTATTTAATGAAACACAAGCGGAAAATTTAGTGGGGTTGGGTTTCACCCCCTAAAATGGGTACAAAAATATTTTTTTTAGTATGACACAGAAGCCCATAAAAAATTACTATCAATAAATAAAATTTACTTGACTCTAAACCAAATAAAAAATATGCTTTTTGGGGAATATCTTCAAGATATCTATAACTATATATCTTTAAGATATATTTTAAAGGTCCTAAGACGTTCAAACGTTACTTAGACGTAAATGAGACATCTTTGGGATGTCTTGTGTTATATGGGAAGTAAGGCAAATAAACACGAGAAGAAGTACAGCAAGCAATATATTTAGTTAAAGATAGAAAAACGGTAGGCCAAGACAAAGAATTTGTTAAGATTTAAAAATTGTCGAGTAAAGTTAGGCGACAATTTGTTATGATTAACTTTTTATTTCATAAAAAAATGCAATTTTCAATCATATTAAGATGTTATTTTGGTCAATTAGATTTTAGTTTTCTAAGGGTTCGTATGTTTCGCTAAATTAATGAAGACTCGCTGAATACTTAAACTTTTTACCGAATTTATCGCCACAATAAAATTCGTAAAGATCAGCAATGAAATGTAGTAATTACCGCCCAATTAGCCTAATGAATCATAGGCTTAAGATTATCCATAACAGAATTTGTGGAAACTTCAAATCCTTTATGGGCGACGTTTGAATTTCGTGGAGGGTTTGGGACAAGAGAAGACTTATTTGATATTCAAATCTTAGTCCAACGGTCTAGTGATGTGTCAGTCTTGTTCATAAATTAACTATAACATAAATAACTTAGTTATTAGACACAATTTTTTGATGGACCAAGGGAAAAAAGTTTGGATGACCGACGAAACCCTGATATCGATTATATAAAACAATGTCAAGAAATACTAAATCTGGATGCTAAACATGAAAATTTTAATTTACACAAACGCCTTAAGGAAGCGACCGGATTACTTAATGAAACACAAGCGGAAATACTCATTTATTTCTCAAACTAAGACATATAAACACCAGAAGAAGTGCAACAAGCAATATATTTGGTTAAAGATAGAAAAGCGGCAGGTCAAGACAAAGTATGATGCTCATAAAAGTGAAGACTCGGTGAATACTTAAACTTTTTAACCGAATTTATCGCCCCGGTAAAATCTGTAAAGATCTACAATGAAGTGTAGTAATTGCCGCCCAATTAGCCATCATAGGCTGAAAATATTTCTTAAGATTATCCATAAAGGAATATGTAGAAAATTCGAATCCTTTATGGGCAACACATAGTTCGGATTTCGTGGAGGGTTTTGAACGAGAGAAGACTTTTTAGATATTCAGGTCTTCAAGGATTTTTTTTATTCGCCATCACAAGATGTATACCTAAATAATATTTTGACCATATTTTGAAAAATTACAAATATGAATAAAAATAATGACAAATGAAAGGTAGAAGATGTCGGGATCGTACACGAATATCATGGCTTAAAAATCTTAGAGAATGAAAAAGAAGAAGAAAAATGAAGGTATTAAAAAAAATCGAGTTTTAAACACGAGGATAAAATATACATAGCCTAAACTTACATTTAATGAAAATAACACTCGTGGCATATCGGACAAAGCGTTTTTGTTTCTCACTTCATTACGACCAGGCCTCCAATGTCTAATGGAGAATCCAGACCATATGGGACCACTGGATTCTCCATTAGACATTGGAGGACTGGTCGTAATGAAGTGAGAAACAAAAACGCTTTGTCCGATATGCCACGAGTGTTCATTTTTTTTTTGCGGACACGAGATTCATTTTGTTTCTTACATTTAATATCCAACTGCCTTTTGGTCTCAGCAACCCTATTGGGGTATCCGTCATGAAAAGCCACGCATCTCAAAAATTTTCCATTATCGGAGGCCCTCAGTCTCCTCGTTAGATTTTGAACTTTGGACTGAAGATTTTCTTTTGCCAAGTCTATTACTGTAGGCATACTTAGCTCGTTGCTGTCTATTGGGTCTTCATCTAAAACAAAAGACGTCATTTTTTATGTTGGGCAGACCACCGTTCTGTGTATGAGGTTATGTGATTGAAAAGCATAGTCTATTCCCAAAATATTTAGTTTTCACGATGGCTCAAATTTAATTTCTTTCATCTTCAATAAAGTTTTTTGGATTGTTTTTATTATTTAAAAAAATTCTTAATACCGTGAGCTTCCAACCCTAAATTTCATTTAATTGTTCACCACTTCCCTAGCTAAATATAGCCTAAAGTTCCATTATAACTACCACATTCCTAGAATTTTTTGAATGCCCTTGGACGATTATAAACTCTTTGTCGAAATTAACTCTGTGTTTCGGATACTTTATTTATACACGAAGTTTCGATCAGTGCAATCTCTGATCGTCTTCAGGTGCAAACTACAATTTATTCCTAAGGCTACGTACTTATATACTATGGGAAATCACTTAACCGTGAAGTTTAAGAAGTTGGCTCCGCCCAAGGAAGGCATCCAAATATTTCGCTTTCTACTCGTTTGACAAGTACTTGACATCAAGAAAAGGAATTTAACAATGTTCCTCCAACTCCATTGTGAATTTAATGGTGGGTCTTATGTTATTTAGGTGGTGAAGAAATTCTGAAAGTTGTGGGTCAATCCTGGTCCAGACACTAAAAGTATCTTCAACATATCTTAACCAGAGCTTGGGTTTATATGTTGCGGTATCAAGCGCGTATGATTCGAACCACTCCATGTAAATATGAGACCACCACTGGCGAAAGCGATAAACCCATTGGCAGACCGTCATCCTGAGCATAAAACCTTTTACTTCTTCTTTCACCTGAAAATAAGAGTTATGTAGACAGCACTCTAACAACTCCATCACTCCCTCTAGCGGCAGGCTGATACGTTCATAAAGGGATTCGTCATCAACCAGTCTCTGTCTAATAATATTTGGTGTGTAGACTTTCGACATCAATTTTCTAAATCTAAAAACCAGGCAAATACATTCCTTACAATTCTGTGCATTAAAGGAGTATCAGAGAAAACTCGAAGAGTAGCGAAGAACTTTAATATTAAAACAGCTTTTAAATGTAATAATACAATTTGAAGTCTTTTTAGTAAAACAAAATCGGAGAACAAACAAAATAAGGAATGCATTTACCAAGTTCCTTGTGAGTGTGGTGAATCATACATAGGCGAAACAAAAAGACCACTATCTGTTAGGCTTAAGGAACATCAGACGAATACCCAAAGAGGGGAAACAACGAAATCAGGAATCTCCGAACACGCATGGTCAAAACAACACCGAATGAAGTGGACAGAAGCAAAAGTTTTGCACAAGGAGTCACACTGGAAGAAACGAAAATTCCTTGAAGCTGTCTTTGTTGGCCAGAATCAGGGTATTTTCAGTATGAGTTGAAATTCCAAATATTGGAAGCCCCTCCTTTGGCGGAGTCAACTTCTTAAACTTTACGGTTGAGTGATTTCTCATAGTATATAAGTACGTACCCTTAGGAATAGATTGTATTTTGCACTTGAAGATGATCAGAGATTATACTGATCGAAACGTCGTGTATAAATAAAATATAGACAATGGAATTCTGAAACACAGAGTTAATTTCAAATAAATCATTGTCTCAAACATCATCTACTTTTGTTTATACGGGCCTCTTAAAGCGGTTTTATATAAGGACGGTTTGCAATTTTTGTTCAACACCACTAAAACCTTCAACTACTGTGTAGGGTGAGATACAGTTTGAATTATAAATTTGTTGCCAACATCCTGTCATAAAGGCCCCGCAGAAAAAATGTTTGAGAAAATCATACAAAAAAGGCCATTTTTAACATCCTTTAAATGCTGATGACAAGTTTTTTGGTTAAACTTTAAAAGATTTTGACCTCTTTTACGTTTCTGGTGAAATTCCTGGTCATTGGGGTTTCCCGTGCCGTACACCACTATAAATTGATTTAATTATCTTCACCTCACCTATAAGACTTCTTAATATCGTAGATACTTAACCCTCCGTTTTTGAGATTAATCTCTCTACCAGGATCGCATCGGTTAAGCTGTAAAGCTTATATCAAGGCCGCTAGTTTTTACCCATCCATATATAGTATGGAGGCTATTGGCATCGTCAATTATTACCACCGAAAATAAGTTATTTGGGTCAAAAAAGACCTAAATCGAAAATTTGGTTATGGTGTCTGTCTGTCTGTCGGTAACACGATTACTCAAAAATCGCTTAATCTAATTTTATCAAATTTGGCACAAAAATTCTTTGTCACCCTACGCAGAGCGGATTAGTTTTTGATGGGGGTGGGAAGTTGGCAAAGGGGTAAGAGGCGGGATTAAACTTAAAAAAAAAATTAACTCACGAACAGTAGCAACTAACGACACGCGGTTTTCATATTAAGATATACAGGGTGTTCCAAATTCAATGCTTACCATGGGGATCTCCTAAACGGTGCTTTGCGCAAAAAGTTAAAAAATATTTGTAAACATTCCGGATAGTTCCGGCGGAAAAAAACCGAAATCTTAATTTTTAGTTTTTAATATGTCTGCGCGCTTATTCTTAAAGCTGTCAAAAAACGCTTAAAACTGTCTTTTAAGCTCTACCTAGTAAGAGGTCCGTTTTTGTGACTTGACATTTCAGTGTGACAGGAGCGCTGTCAAGTTAATTTTTTCTTATGGACACATATACTTTTTTTTTCCTGCCGTTTGATTCATAAAGGCTGACAGATATTTTAGAATCTCATTTTGACAAGAATCTGACGTTTTGAGTTAATTGACCATCATCAGCTCAAATTCAAAGATTCAAAAACAAAGAAAAAACGTATTTTTAAAATATTAGGTAAAGTTATTTTGTTATAACAAAATGACAAAAAAACTGTCATTTTTAAAATGCTAAAAAAAGTACTGCAATCGGGTTTCCAAAATATCTTGAGTAAGTTAAAAGCAAAACTTACCTTTGGGCTGATGATGTTGAATAAACCCACAACGTCAGGTGACTTGTCAAAATAATGTTGCAAAATGTTATCTGTCAGCCTTTATGAACCAAACGGAAAAAGAAAAGAGGATGTGTCCATAATAAAAAATGAACTTGACAGTGCTCCTGTCATACTGAAATGACAAGTCACAAAAACGGACCTCTCACTAGGTAGATCTTAAAAAAGTCCCTGTAGAAAGTTTTAAGTGTTTTTTGATAGCTCCGGAACTATCTAGAATTTGGAAACTTTTTTTTTTAATTTTGAGCAAAGCATGCCCTAATATACACCTTTTCGTATCTCCTACCGTTTAGGAGATCCCCATTTTTAGAGTAGGGTAGATACATGAAGTCACTTTACAGGTTTATATAGATTTACAGGTCTCGCCTACGGCTCCGATTGTAATCTCTCCACCGTGGTCGCAGCGGTTAAACTATAAGGCTTTAGCCCGCTTGTTTTTATTTAAAAAGAAAATGGGTGCAAAGTAAGAGTTGCGACATCAAAGCATCTGTTTGTCGCAGAAAACAGGAGCGCAAAGTGTTGCGGGAAAAGCTTTTGCACCTGCTATGTCTTTTACAGCGTTTTTCCTAGTAATGCACTTTGTCCGATTTTAAATATAAGTAAACGTGAAATAAATTTACTTTACCCTTAGATGATTTACTTAAAAGAAACCCGATGCTTACGAACACGGCCGGATTACAGGGTGTGGAGGCTCCTCCTCCAACACGATGAATACAAAATACATCTTTTCGTTTTTATAATCTCAAACAAAATTTCGATTAAATATTAGGTACGTATTTATACTCACAAAGTAAAAAAAAGGTAGTAACTATTTGCGTAAAAGGTACTACCAGTGGGATTTACTAAGACCTAAAATAGTACCCCTCACTGGTCTAAATATTTACACCTGTGTGGGGTACTAAATTTTAAAACCAATTTTTTAAAAACTCTTACCCATACAGAAAAGACACAAAGTTATTGATTATTTTGTATTGTTAATGCAAAATACCACTGAAAAACTGTTTTTTTTTTCTCAAAATATACCATATTTTAGAAGAAAATGCCCTAAAACTAATCTCTTTTGACAGGTTTCAAAATGGCAAATGGTGAATACGCCAAAAATTTAGCACATAATAGCTTCATTACCTGTGTTTGAAGTTATAAAGTTGGTGATTTTTTTAGACCACCTCTGGGGGGTGGTTTAAATTTATAGCCCCCAGAAAGGATTGTTTTGTCGCAAAGTAACCCATTCTTCAAGGATTAATTTACCTTATTTAATATCCCAAGTTGTTCATTAACCAATAAAACACCTCCAATTTTGTGCAAAAAACGCCATATTTTGTACCCGTTTTCAGCACAAAAAATATATTTATGAGGGCACTACGACGCATAACAAACATAAGTCAAGGTCACTGATTTTGCACGTAAAATATACCAAACAAAAAAAACCAACAAAACAATATTAATTTATTTAAAAACTGAAATTAAAACATTGAGGTTACCTAAAAGCTCAGTAAAGAAAATTTTCCTTACTCCTTCCTTAACTCCTTTACAACTCATTTCAAAGCTGTAGCTTTCATCAGTAGAGGTTGGTGCAAGCCAAGGTACAAGCAGAGGTAAGAGATCCGAACTCGCTGTTTGTGATTTGAAGCCAGCTAAAGGCGGATTTACGCTGACCAAGCAAGCAATTAAGCCAGCAAGAAATTGACAGTTGTATATGGGAAATTCTACTTCTGCTTGACATATGACATTTGCGAGCATAAACGATTGTGTGTGTTTCCATATGATGAACTTTTCCGACTTGCTTGCTTGCTTACCAGCGTAAATCCGCCCAACACCGTTCTCAACTAAAAAGCCAGTTAACTCATTTTTGTTTTAGTATCCTTTGGCCTATGATCGGTGCCATATTGACGCCAAACTGACAGAAAATCCATGTTTTACTTTTCAATTTGGTTATAAAAATGGCAGCCACAATAGGCTAAAGGGCACTGAGGCGATAGGAGTTAACAGGCTTTTTAGTTAAGAACGGTGTTGATCAGCCTTAATATTTTGAAACTGACATTTCGACAGTGACAGAAATGTAAACAAAACTTGCATTTAAGTTTTTTAATACATTTCATAAATAAAAACGCAATAAATACAAAATTAACCTACTCCTTATTTTGTTATTACCCATCTAAATCGCTGTGTGACATCAAGTGTTATTTGGAGAAATTAAATAACAATGGGAAGTTTTAATTAGAGTGACATATAACCCTAATTTTAATTTGTTCTAGAGAGTGTTTACTATTTAAATCCCACATGTGTTTAAATTTTTTAAGTTTCTTTTCTTCTAAATTTAAACTTTCTTCTTAAATCCAACAAAAGATTGTGTTAAGATGATTATTCAATAAACAAATATATTAAAATTTTTCTAATAAATCAAACTATATCCAAAACTCAAGGAGGGTTGGTTTAAAATGCTTAAAACCAAAACTTCCGCTTAAACTTAGGACTGTTCTAAAATAGACTAAATCCTTTTAGTAAATCCCACCGTACATGTTTTTTTTTTACAGCAAAATCATTAAGAGAAGAGAACGCCACTATACAGACCGCTTCAAGCTACTGCGAACATAGGGCGAAAGAAGTCTAATTTGCCAGTGTACGTACATGCAGAGACACCGCACGCCTATCAGTGAAGCAACCAACACTCAGGCTTCCGATCGCCTTTCGCTGCCGTTCGCCGCCATTCGCCTTGTATTTAGTACGCCTCTAACCCATAGATTAAGGAACTATAGATCTGTCACTTCACCCTTTCCGCCAATAATTATTTTTCGCGGAAAGTGCGGTTATGTTTCCGCGTGCAAAGGAACTGCCAACATAATAATATTTAGGTTGGCCATATTCTTTCTAGAAATTTGCAGCTCCTCCTCTTACCCCTTCTAGGGTTGTCCGTCAGAGGGCACATTATGACAAAAGTGACAGAATGTCGATTATGACTCATAACTTATGAGTTCCATTTTGAAAACTGAGGTTTGCCAAGGTTTTTCAAAAGTGATTTTGTGATTATTCCTGTTCAAAAAATTGTGATTTTATCCGTCGATTACAATGGCTGAGAAACAAAGAGTTAGAGTGTGTTGTATTCAAAGCTGCGGAGACCGTGCCATGATCCCAATAAAAAAACGGGGAGACATCGTTTCCCCAAAGGCAATCCTGTAATTTTTCAGAAGTATAGTGAAGCCGTTAAACGCGAATAAACTAAGTGCTGATGAACAGATTTTACGTGTGTGATAAATATTTTGCTCCAGAGGACATTTTGCAGACTGGACGCAGAGGTCTTAGAGATTGATGTCCCACACTTGCATTTGGACTACATTTAACTATTTATATATAGTGTTAAAACACCCTTTCCTTATTTCATCAAGTTCATTATGGCTAATTTTTGTGGATATCAATAATAAGTTAGAAAATGCGACACTTGTGTATTCAAAACCAGGGGTATTAATATTATTTACACCAAGACTTTTTCTAATGTGTGGGTTTACCATAAATTGCCCCACATATACAGTAAAATTTTTTTGAGATTAAAATTATTTTTTTCTGTTTCACAAATTTAGTTTGGAATACAAAAGAGTGGCATTTATTGTTTTTATGTACTAAAAACAAGATATAAACATTTTAAAGAAAATTATTTAATATTTAAAAAAGCACAGACAAGATCATATTGTAATATTTTCTTTATTGTGAAAAATATAAACTAACATGTTTCCAAATATGCCATAATCTTTTATAATAAAACAACCAGAGGTTTTGTACTACAAGTGCATTATTATGGGTAATTTGTATTTATTTCTTAAAAATATGCTTTTTTATTTTAACTTAAGTAAAAATTTTGTTTTGTGTCTAGTCTAAAAACTAAACACAAATTGCTTGCAAAGAAAGAACCCTACACAAATTACATTGGAAATGGCTATTGGCTAAATGTCATAATTTTTTATATGTTGTAGTACTCAATAAACAAAGCACAAAAATAAAAAACCGAGCAGCTTTCTGAGATATGGGGCTTCAAAGTTGACGTGTTTTAAGGCTATATCTTTGGACATGTTCTAATTTTTTTTTCACAACTTTGTTGATTACCGCCAAAATAAAATAATTCCTTTCTGTATTTGTCCTCAATGAAACACCCTTTCCATCCAAGTAAAAATGTTCTTATATGGGTCAATTTGGTACCACCAACCAACCGGCGGTAATCAACAAAGTTGTGAAAAAAAACTTGTACATGTCCAAAAATATAGCCTAAAAACACGTCAACTTTAAAGCTATATATCTTAGAAAGTAATCCTGCTCCCTATCTCGTTTTTTTTATTTTTGTGCTTTGTTGATCGAGTACTACAAAATATAAAAAAATTATGACAATTAGCCGACAGCCATTTTCAATGTAATTTGTGCAGGGTCCTTAAAAAAAAAGCGAAAATTTAAGCGAACACCATCTAGTGGTCATATTACAAACTAACAAAAAGTCGATAGTACGGTTATCGCGAATTTAACCGTGAGTCATCTAGTGGTCGTATTACAAATTAAAAAAGCAAAATCAATATAAAAGTATGGTTATTGGTCGCGTGCATATCTGCGCAGACTCGCCAAACTCTAAATAGTTCCGAACCGTTTAACACGTAACTGTCGTATCTATTGTAGCTCCTTAACCTATGCCTCTAACCACGGTGCTGTGTGGAGCGTAGTCAATGAAACCGGAATTTGGTCAATAAATACGCAAATTTTTATAACGTAATTTTCTTTTTGTCACTGATAAATAAGAGCGTTTTATTGTCAACTGCTCAGATTTATCAGTGACGACGTGTTACAATGAAAATAATAAGGAGAAACAAAATAAAAGCAAGTTCTCAAAATAAAATAATACATTCTAAAAACCAAAAAGATTCTCCCAGTCAAAAAAAAATTAAAGCAAATGTTCGAAAAGTCCTCCTTGCTCGGCTAGACAATATCCGAGCCTACTATAAAAACCCCTTCCAACGTTTCCAAGCATGTTAGGGGTGATAATTTGAAAAGCTTCTTCAAAAACAGATAGAAGTCATTAGGAGCAAGATCGGGAGATCGAGCTGGCCATAAAATAGTTCCCCGTGTACTTATAACCCGATTAGGAAATACATTATCAAGATATTCCCTAACAAGGCCAACATTGTGAGCGGAACAACCATCTTGTTGAAACCATGTTTCACCAAATCTTACACCTAACAACTGCCTAGCAGTTGGAATAATGTGCTGCTGCAGTAGATCCAAGTATCTAGGACCATTCAAATTGCAATTGCCGTTAATAAAAAATGGCCCAATTACGTGTTCCCCTACAATACTCCCCCCCAAACATTTAGTTTTTGGGGATACTGTGTTCTTACGTCAAAATACAAATGCAAATTTTCCCTCGACCAATATCGAACGTGTGTTGGGTTATGACGATTTGACCATTTGACCATCTGCACTTTTTCGGCAACTTCGTAGACATCCATTTTTAGTTTTAAAAATGTATTATTTCAATTAAGAACTTAATAATAAAAACAAAATGAATTTCTAAAAGATAACACTGCAGCGTGCTTCGAATCCACCTCGGTCGTACGGCACGGAGAGTAAATTGGACTTGATTCCCCCTATGTTCGCAGTAGCTTGAAGCGGTCTGTATAGCATAACCACAATATGGCAACGTTTGTTTGAAAAATTAACATTTAGGTTATTTTATCCATCACTGACAAAGTCGCACTTAAAATGTCTGCCAAATTGGTGAAACCTTAAAAAATAAGGATACTTTATTCACAAAGGTTTCAGCCATTATCACGTTAACTAAACTGATAATCTGGGTTTTATTTTTTTTTATGGTTGAAATAAAAGTGTAGACAAATTAAGTGAATTCTAAATAAGAAATTCGCTTAAAAATTAAAGTTTTACATCTAGAAAATAAAATCAAAATTCAGTGTTTCCGATACCTTAAACAGTGGTTGCCATATTGTGCAAAATAGCAATTTTCGTTTTATGGAAATCATAGCCAAATGAAGAATACTAGAGAAATGAGATTTTATATACAAGCCTAAAATTTCACTTCCAAATGCGCTACAGTGGGCTTTTTTAGAAAAACTTTATTTAAAAAAAAAAATTCCAAAATTAAGATTTGGCATATTGGGCTCTGTAGCGCAATTGGGAGTCACATAATTAGTATGTGTGCAAAATTTCAGAACTCTAGCACTTTTTTTTTGGCCAGGATTTCCAGAATATGATTTGCCCTGGGGATCCTGGCTCTTAATACAAAGTCGAATTCTCTAAGTAAGTCGCTTTCTATACTGACAAAGACAAAAATACCAAACGTTGTTGGTTCATCGTTGTGCACCCTATTTTTAATAAATTTCATTTTAGAAAAGATCGTTCGCCGGTGCAGTTAGCTATCATAAGCCCTAAATAAATTCTTAATGCGATTTCGACATTGGAAATGAGGCGCAGAAGTTAATATTAAAAATATTTTTTTTTAGAAAAACAGTTCTTTTTATTCAGTTTCGACATAGTCATATCATTCATGGTACCACCATAAACGAAGCCAGCGAGTTATAGCCAAAATGCTCCGATAAACCATTTTTTCTTGCAAATATAACGAAAAGTAGTTCGTATTGAGAAAACACTTTGCCGCATAAAATCGGTGCAGTCGTTTAAAGCGTTTAAAATTATTATTTTAAAAACTAATATCTTTAAAACTAAACAGAAGACATGTAAAAGGCCTACTTTATTCTGTCCTTAATCAAAAAGAGCGTGACTACTCTAGATCGAACGCGGCTGTGGCAGATTGGGATTGTGTTAAAACGGTCTTATCATTTTTTATAATATTCTACAGATTGCGATTTTGCAGGAAAAGAGGTTTGACGATTTGCGCTTCTTATAGTCCTTGAAATTGTAACAAACTATGAGTCCCCCCTGATAAAAAGATCGGTCGACCTTAATAAAATTTCGAAAACATTTAGTTAATTAAATATTTAGCTTCACGTGTTATTATTAAAAAGCTTCACTTTATAACTACAACAATTTTTCATTTATTTAAATTGACCAGACAAGACGACTCTACCACTTTTACATAAAATACAGAAAATTGCACCAAGTTTTAGCCTTAAGCAAGTTGAAAAATCGATTTATTATGCAACTCTGCCCAAATTACATCTAGAAATCTCTCGTAGAGTGTCATAAATTTCCCGGCAGAGTTTGCCGCTCAACTTGAATAAGTACCTTCGTATTCCAAAAATAGAGCGGCAAAACTTAGAATACGAATCATAATCGGAAAGAGTGAAAAATGAAAGTTACTTTGTCGAAACTGATTATATAGGGTGTGCCAAAAAAATGCAAATAAACAAGGTAGTTTTAAATGTTCAAATAGAGCCAAAATCTACTTGTTTGATGGGAAAACGAGGAAAAAGACCAGAGCTTTTTAAACATTTAAAGCTACTTTATTTTTTTACCAAATTTGTAAAGTGTTACATCAAAATGCTTGAAAGGAATATGACTCTGTAAAGTAATCTATGGTTTAGGAATACATTGTTGTACAGAATGTGGCTTTGTAATCGATGTTTGAGAATTAGTACAGTGTTGCACGAAAAAAATATCCATTTTTCTTTAAATAGGTTCGCCATCTTGGATTTTTAAGAAATTTCAAATTTCACATCGGATCAATAATAATGCTTTTTAGGAATACCTAATCGATCATTGCAGTACTCACTACCGTTATCAGTTCTTAAAGCCTTAATTTTTCTTTTAGCTTGAGTCTCAACTTTGGCACAAAACTCTGTATCCCCTAATGCACCGTAGACACTGAATCGCGATTGGCTCTCTAATCCATTCTTTCTCTCTCGTGATCCCACATAAATGAACAAAGAGGAAGCATGGATTATCTAAACTAATCCTAAAATTTTTAAGGTGCGTCTGGGGGTAAATAACTCAGTTATCTTCATTCCTAAGAAGTATCACACTCAGAGTAGGTTACATTGTTTTAGTATTAGTATATGACTTTGATAATGTTCATTTCATTTTTCATTTATTTCATTCATTTAAGCATTTACAGCACTAGTGCCAATTCCAGACACTAAGTTAATAATAGATAAAATAAATTGATACTAACTTAATAAAATGGAAGCAATAAATAAGGTGAAGTATCTATCTACTAAGTATCAAATATCTTTTTGATAGATTTTTTTAAGTTTTTTTAAAATATTTAAAGAAACGCAGACAATACAAAGTCGTGACTTAAATTGCTCTATAAGCCTTTTTACGGTTTTAACATTAACTGTGTCCTGTGTCAATGTCAATCTCAATGAGCATTTTCAGAAACTTCTGGTGACAGATATTTATATAATTATTATAAAGAGGGTTCCATTGATACCCTAGGGTATTTAGCAGTTTCCTACAAGAATTGAGTTTGTATATTTGTTTTATTAAAGGCTCTAAATTGATGGTACCCTAAAGTAACATAAAACTGGCGTTAACAATATTTCCACGGACGTCTTTATAAAAATTAAAGTCATCGGTTCAAATGTTATATAAGTTGGTGTTAACAATGTTTCCACCAACATATTTATAAAAATAAAAGTCATCAGTGACAAAAGTTATATAAATTGGTGTTTGAAATCTTTCTGTCAACCCACCTATAAAACCGTCAGTAACTATCAATTAAAGATATATAATAGATTGGTTTTTAAAATGTTGCTATCAACCCACTTATAAAACTTAATTAACCAACAACAAATTTATATAAGATAAGATTGAAAATATTTCGAGAGACACTTATAAAAACTTGGGAACTCACACACAATAGTTATATAAATTGGTGTCTGTAATATTCTTATGAACTCATTCATAAACCTTTTTTGCCCATAAGGTTTTTTCTATAATATTGTTATTAATTTTTTTATACAGTTATTATAATACAACTGTTTTTAGAACAAAAAAAACAATTTTAATTTATTTTGGCAATTATAATAACAAAACAAACAAGATTTTTTAAGGTTAATTTTGTGACATCAAAAGGCGCGTTTTTGCGAAATCAAAAGGAGCGTTTTTGCGACATCAAAAGGCGCGTTTTTGCGAGATACCATACCATTATTATCTTGTTTTAATTACATCAATCTGAGAGAGACAAGAGATCCAAATCTTCTTGAGATAGTTGCCGATGACAGATATCGGGATCGAATGCATTTTACACCCGATTCCCACCAGCGTTTCCGATGCGCAGTAACCCTGACTCAAAAAACTCATCACGTGGTCCGACATGAACTTGTATAGGCAAATCTCGCTTAGACCACATGATACGTGTTTTGATTCGGGGGACCCACGAATGAGAAACGCATAGATGGGAACCGTGTTTTAGAAAAAGAGAACAATATAGTAACCGTGTTAACCGGCGGCAAATGTGAACACCCCGGAAAATACTCGCCTGTACACCCTTCGACCCCGCAATTTAACTATATTCTTGAGATAGTTACTGGAGGCGGGTATTTTTCCTGGTATGTGTAGTATGCTGGATCTTTCGAGGAATGCATTCAGGAAAAGAGAACAATGGTAACTATGTTAAGCCCGCAGAAACAGACCATCAGTGTTCAACACTGCGCCATCTGTAGCCCTTTGTTCCAAGTAGTATCATTTTTTAAAAGGGTTATAAAATAGTGTTGACGAGGTAAACAGTGGTATAGTTGTATTGTTTTTTTTTTATAGAATTGCCGGAAATTTTCGCCATTTTGGATTACAAAAATAGGTTTTTGGCCTAATTAAAAACGTTATTTATGGGGTTTCAACATGTGTTTCAATCGAAATATTGCTTGTTAGGGTGAAGAACAAGATACGAAATTAAATATTTGTCCCAGAAAGAAAAAAACGCGTATGAAAAAAAAAACTGATAGTTAAATGAATATTTTTTTTCACGTTTTCTTAAGTATTTTTGGAGCCCATGAAATTTACGTGAGTGTATTCGAAAACTATACAGTACACACGGGACGGCAGCTGATTTTCAGAGAAGGATGACGTGAAAAACAGCTTTTATTTGACTAGTATATAAATATTCATATTCCTGCTTCAGCTTATCTCACTTTCATTTTTATTTATTTTAGAAGATTGCTAAACACCATTTTATAAATTTTTTTATTGTAAAAAGAAAAAGAATAATACATAACCAGCAAAGGGAAGAAAGATGGAAAATCTATATTTTTAAATCCATAAAAACCTTTAATTTGTTATGTAGTGTTGTTAGAACAGTTGTAAAACCTTTTTATAATAATCTCTATACTTGAGGGCTCATAAGGAAGTTTTATAAAATCTATATGTTGTTTTTCTATCCATTACTATGTACCATAAATTTTTATAAGCTGGTGTTGAACAGTTGTTTTTCAAGTCTTTTTTACTCATTTAAGAGTTATTAAAATTATCACCAACACTAAATAATATAACATTTGGTTATTTTATGAAGGTTTTATATTATTTGCTGTAACTTTTCTATAGACAAAAATGCTCATTGGGATGTCAGCCTTACAAGAGTTATACAGATTACAGATTACTCTAGAGAACACTTATATAAATTAGTCCTAGGAAAAGACAAGTAAAACACATGTTCCTAGAGTGAACTCGGTTTACTGCGAAAAGTAGTTGTTGTAAGATGTCAGAGCAGTCAATATCTTCTTTATTATTCTTCCAGTGGCATAGCCAGGGGGGGGGCTTAAACACCTTCCAAAAGGTCTAACACACACTTGTATAAATTAGTCCTAGGAAAAGATAAGTAAAAAACATATTCCTACTCCGTTTACTGCGAAAAGTAGTTGTTGCAAGATGTCAGAGCAGTCAATATCTTCTTCTTCTTCTTCTCTAAGGAGTTAGCCTATTGAACACTCCAAGCAAGAACTTATTATCACATCCCCTTTGAGGATAAACACCATATTTTCTAAAGTACATTCTTTTTAAGAATTTTCTCTGTACTCCTTTAAATAGAATATCTAAATATTATAATAAGAAGGCCAAATAATACTGCCATATTCAAGTATTGGTAAAGCAAACTAAGATCAATACTAAGGAATTTACTGTTGCGTACAATGAAGTCATAATTACTGGTTTATTATGAGTATCTATTTCCATCTACACCACTAGAACTTCAACAAGCAACAGAACACTGGTGTGGATTTTATGACATTTAGGTCTTGTGGAAAATGAAACTGCAGACCGCCTGAAGCTGTCCCCAACACCGCACACAACATGGTCAATATTAAATAAATCAAACATACAAATTATCGTCTCATCTGCATAATTAACACAATTCTAAAAGTCTTTTAAAAAATTGTCACAAGGTACCTGCAAGGCAGAAATTATAGACCAACAATTATACAAACTACTTGTTGGAAGCCTTGGAGAGGGGTGTTGAGGGCCTGACTTCTCAAAGGCTTTTGACAAACTACCATTTAAAGTTACTAAAAATAGGTTGAGTTCTGTGGGTGTAAATGGTGTACTTCTAACTTGGATCGAAAGTTTTATCACTGGCGGAACACAGATTATAACAGTAAATAATTTTTTAACAAATGCCATTAAGATGCTATCTGGAGTCCCACAAGGCTCACATATGACACCTATACTATTTAATATTGCAGTTAATAACATTGCAGACGACATGAAATCCTTTAAAATCATTCTGGGAGTTGCCGACTGTATTGCACTGCAAAGAGATTTTGATCGGCTAGTGGACCGGTGCCAAAAAAAGGGATGCAAATAAACTCTGCCAAATGTTTTGTAGTCAAATTTTCACGTAGACAAACTACAACAGATTTTCAATACACCATTAACGGATTACCTTTATCGATTGTTGATAACAAAAAAGATCTAGGAATCGTTCTTGATGACAAGTTATCTTTTATTCCTCAGATTGACTCAATGGTTGGAAAATCTCTTAGAATGCTGGGTTTGACAAAACTAATAATTAATGATTTCCAAAATGTTCGCTCACTTAAAATTCTTTATTGCAGTTTAGTTAGAAATCCCCTACAGTATGCGCCCTCTGTATGGGACCTTCAGTACGTTAATAATACCAACAGAATTGAAAGTGTGCAAAAAATATTTATCCACTACATAATTACATCACAAGTTCTTTCGTGGTACTGCGTATGACTTTGGAGAAATATTTAATCGTTTCAATCATTTAACATTTGAAGACAGAAAGTACTTTTATGGTCTTTTCCTTCTGTTTAAACTCATAAACTCACATGTCAACTGCCCCTACCTCACCGACACCGACCGACTCCTGCACCATCTTTAATAACCAGAAATATCGAAACATTCCATCATCATCAGACCAAACTAGCAAATCAACATATAAATCTAGATTTCTTCTGTCGAAAGAAATTAACAGAGGAGCTTTTATAACATTGATAAAAATGTTCTTTGTTTATAAAAGTTATATAATTAATATGGAATTTACTGGTTACTGAACCATTATGTTATTATCTTAATTTACTTTTGTATATGCAAAAAAAAATGGCATTGGAAGTCTTAAACTGAACTCCAAGAACTGGAATATTTCAAAGGGTCCACCATATAGGACCCTAGAGAAAAGAGGGCCGGGTAGCTAATAGAGCTCACCAGACAAGACATCCGGACAATGGTTGGTCCAAGTACCAAGGACACTGAAACGGTGATATACTGCGCCAATGTATTCGGCGAGTCCCAGAACAACTCCAAAGATCTAAATGATGCCTCTCTTACCCCCAGATGCACCGTAAAAATATTCGGATTAGTTCAGCTAATCCATGATTCCTCTTTGTTCATTTATGTGGGATCAAGAGAGAAAAAGAATGGATTAGGAGCCAATCAAAATTAAGTGCCTACGGTGCATTTAGGGGTTAAACAAGTTGCAATTAAAGGGAGCATTATGAGGTAAGACAAATCTCAGGAGTGAGCCATTCGCTAGCAGTGGAATATGCCGGATGGTTTATAAAATAATGCGTTTCGTTAATTGCAACAGATTTGGTGTCCTTATTTCTCTTAAGTATTTACAATGTACTTAAAATAAGCTGCTTCCCCGTCCGCCTTAATATGTAAGAAAGCAGAAAAAGCGCCAAAACAACAAACAAAACACAATCGTAACAAACTTCGGTGTTTTATTTAATTGCTTGCAGAATAAAATATTGATAATAATAGTCTAAGAGCACGCGAAACAAATTTTTGGAAAGGTTAATATTTTAGGATGGACTATACTCATGTGATTATACTTCGACCATATAAAAGGAGTCAGCAAGCTGGGTATGGCGAAACTTGTCGCTCTGCTAGTATTCTAATTTGAAAGGGTAGAGGACACCTTACTCTACGTTTGTGTTGACGGCGACTCGACTTTCTGACAACGGCACGGCAGTCGCGGAAGAGCGAAAAAGTAGTACAGTTCACTTTTTCGCACTGGTTAGGATAATATTGAGCTACTTAACTTACCTAAATACCAACTAATATTGGCCACTGGTCGTCCGTCTCTGACAATGCACTGAGCCTGTAGAATGTCATCCACTTTGTAGACTCCCAAATAGTCATTTCCCTGACTAAGGTCCAGTTCTGGTAATTTCGGCGCCTCTGGAAATAACAAACATCCAATAAATAAAAAGTTTACCAAATCCGGGTAGTTCCGGAGATAGGCGAAAACAACCGAAAGTTTCATTTTCAGTTTTTATTGCGTCTTTGTTCACACAGCTGTCAAAAAATCTAAAACTTTCTACCGGCACTTTTTTAAGATTTACCTAGTGATGTTTTCATTTCAGTGTGAC
The DNA here is from genome assembly GCA_963921995.1 of Oxystoma pomonae. Lineage (NCBI taxonomy): Eukaryota > Metazoa > Arthropoda > Insecta > Coleoptera > Brentidae > Oxystoma > Oxystoma pomonae. Next base: position 45,144,262 of record OY998171.1, on the reverse strand, counting down.
AGGATCACAGTCAAGTTAATTTTTTTTTATCGATAAGTGCTTTTTTCTCTCGTCGTTTGGTTCATGAAGGATGATATTTTGCAGCAGCTTATATTCACAGGGGGTGTATTGACCATCATCAGTATAAATTTAATTTTTGGCTCAAGATATTTTGAAAACCCGCTTGCAGTACCTTTTTTGACATTTTGTTTTAACAAAATAATTTTGCCTAACATTTTGAAAATACTTTTTAGCTTTTGTTATATTAGTTAGATCTTATAACTTATCTTATTAAAATTTTGATGATTAAAACATTTTTAGATTTTAGTTATCAGATGATTGTTAGTGACTATATATTTATAAACAAGAAACACATTTAAAAAATATTAGCATAATTATTATGTTAAAATAAACTGTCAAGGAAAAAATTTAATTTTTTAAGTGCCAAAAAGGTACTGCAGACGGGTTCCCAAAATATCTTGTGTAAGTTAAAAGACTAAAAATAAAATTTTGTCAAAAAAAAAAAACGTCAGATGACTTGCCAAAATAAGGTTGCGTTGCAAAATATTATCTGTCATCCGTCATGAACCAAACGGCAGTAGCAAAAAAGCACGTGTCTATAAGAAAAAATAAACCATTCTACAAGTATTAAAAAAAATAAGCTTCACAGTGCTCCGGTCATACTAGAATATAATAATAGGTAGATCTTAAAAAAGTTAATATATATCAGATAATCTGAAGTAGCCTAATTCAAGTATGACTAATGAAAATTAAAATAAAAAATACGTCTTTGTACGCCCCTGGTTGTACTCCATGGCCATCCAGGATGCAACAGGGTACCAAGTTTAAAAAAGCCAACATCTAGCTTTGATGTCGGTTAAATTGGTGGCTATAAGTCAAAGCCGGTGAAAACGTCAAACGAAAATAGAAAAAAAAGTGATAATTAAGTTTTTTAGGCTTTAGGTGACCATTATTTTTTTTTTTTAATCGTGTCGGATATGGTATTGTAACATCTGTGTTTTTTTTTAAAGTTACCTGTCAAGTAACGGGCAACCGAAAAATTATAAATGAAAAGTGGCCCTATAAAACAAAAAAAAAAACAAAAAAATGTGGTGCCTCACTTCAATTTTTCAGCAGTTTATTACGATCCACAGTTACCAAAATCTGCAATTTGAGAAATATAATTCCTTCCGTTCTCAATAGCCTTCACACTGGTATGGATGTCTAACAACCCACCTCGAAAAACACTTGCATGAATATTATAATACCTACCTAATTGTTCTGGCTCGTAAGTTACAAATGTAGGTATACAATTTTTAGTATCTCAAAAAATAAGGCCTCGATGAACTTTGACGTTATTACAGATTTTGTTGATAATAGGGAGATTTTGGTCAGGCAGTTTAACGGCAAATTTCGTTACTCTTATGGTTACCGTTACCGTAAATAAAGGTTAAAAATAGAGCTTTTGAACGTAGTCAATCGTTTGGCGGTAAACATAACCTTACTTTTTTATTGACTTTTGTGTTTTTTTTCTCTTTTTTTTTGCTTTTCTAAATTAAAATTAATTAAATTAAAATTAAAATATTAATTTAGTGATAGGACTGGGAGACGGACACCCTAACATAAATTTAATCCGACAAATGATTTTGCAAGATATCTTTGGTTGAGTACTAGAAGAAATCGAGCCTCTGCAAACTTATTTGTACTTACTCACCTGTTAACCAAAAAAAAAAACGATAAAAAAGGCACCCTACTACTACTATAACCACGGTTAACAAAAAATAAAATCCAAATACACAAAATTTTTGTAAAACAAAACAAACTTTTATAACCTAAAAATCTTCCACCACAGAATCACATCAAGTTTGGTTGGTTGTATTTTTAACGGCGAAGGTAGTCGCTATTCGACGCTAATTAGCGCCAGTGGTTACCTTTAATAAAGGTAACGCTATTGCGCCTGCTTAGAATAAAGCTAATGGTAACAGACTGACAAAAAACCTGACCAAAATCTCCCTAATGTAATTTTCTACCTTGATGTGCAAAGTGTGTGTCGCTGGCTGCCACTGTTCGTAAGTTACGATTTTAAAATAAAGTTCAACCCTCTTCCTACCCTCTCTCCAACATTTTATAAAAATCGGTTTAGCGGCTTTTGAATTATCGTGTCCCACACAGACTCTATATATACGATTTTTTCAATTTTGAAAAAATTTACCTGCACCACGATTGGATTTAACTTGGGAACAAATAAGACTAAAGATTCGACAGATTAAAAGAAACTTTAAAAAGTACATGACTGTTATAACTTCAAGACGAGACCTAAAACCAGTCTTACTCTAAAGCAGCAGAAAGTTGGTAAAGTTTTAATAACTTCAAATGAGAAAACTGCAAGATTAAAAATTATAAATTTCTTACCTCTCGGCTATTTTACTTTCGAGAACTAACTTTCGATGCACATTGGTTGGTTCGTTTTTTATTAGTTTTTAATTTGATAAAAGTGTATACAGGGTGGAGGAGCCTTTAAATGGAATATTGGCCGTAGCGGGTTAAAAAATTGTTTTTTCAAAAAATCCAAAACACATCAATTAAGATTTTTAGAAATTAAAATTTTCGCCAAAACATTTTTGTGAACGGACCCTCAGAAAGAGGTCTATTCACATACAACTTTTTTTTTGAAATGAAAAGACCCCGCTTGTGGCACCTTGTTGGAAAAATTATGGAAAAAGAAAAACGCTCGTGTGATTGTGTCGGACTTCAAATGTAAAATTGCCCCTAGCGGGTTGGAAATTTCTTTTTTAGAAAAATCCAAAAATACGTCAATTAATATTTTTAGCAATAAAAATATTCTCGACGTAAAAATTTTGTGAACGAACCCTCAGAAATGGGTCTATTCATACATAGCTTGTCAGAAATCTTTTTTTTTGACATTTGTCAATTCATGTGTCAAAAATCCTTAAAAAATAATTGTGTAAGGCTTTAAATGGAACATTGCCCCTAGCGTATTAGAAATTTGTTTTTAGAAAAATCCAAAAACACGTTAACTAATATTTTTGGCAATAAAAATTTTTATGAACCTATCCTCAGAAAGGGGTCTATCCACATACAACTTTTCTTTTCAAAGGAAAAAACAAATTTCCAACCCGCCTGGGGCAGTTCCATTTGAAGCCAAACACAATTATTTTTAAAGAATTTTTGACACATGGATTGAAAAAATGTCAAAAAAAATGCACGAGCGTTTTTCTTTTTTGATGAACTTTCCAACGAGGTGCCACAAGATGGGTCTTCTCATTTGAAAAAAAAGTTCTATTTGAATAGACCCCTTTCTGAGGGTCCGTTCACGAAAGTTTTATGCCGAAAATTTTGATTGCTAAAAATACTAGTTGACATGTTTATGGATTTTCCTAAAAAACGAATTTTTAACTCGCTAGGGGCAAAATGTTCCATTTGAAGCTCAACACAATCATTTCTTGAGGATTTTGACACATATATTGACAAATGTTTAAAAAAATTATACCAGCGATTTTCTTTTTCTATAAGATTTCCAACAAAGTGCTACAAGCGAGGTTTTCTCATTTGAAAAAAAAGTTGTATGTTATTAGACTCCTTTCTGAGGGTCCGTTCATAAAAATTTTTTGCCTAAAATTTTAGCTGCTAAAAATTTTAGTTTATATTTTTTTTTAAACTATTTTTTAACCTGCTACGACCAATATTACATTTCAAGTCTCCACCCTGTATATAGTTCAAGCAGTTTTTACACAAATGTTTTATATTAAATACCAACAATTTTGGATTATGGCCATAGTTTCTTCTCAGATTTTAAATAAAAAACAACTGGCAAGGAGCTTTTTACCATAATTTTTCAAATCTTTGCTATGATGCCGAGAGAAAAATTAAATATCAAAATTACTTGAAATTTTGCAGGGTTCCTTATTTTAAAATTCATAATGAAAATACCTAAAGGATTTTTCAATCTTTATTTCTATCCTAAAATGTAAAATGTAGAAATATTTTCCTCTTATTAATTGTTTTCTAATTTATATTCCTTAGTCAAAAGCAACTTTTCCCAAGGGAAAGTTTATAAATGACCACCCTGTACTTACTTGCGACTATTAAGGTCATTGTTCCAATTGACTCCTGAGCTTCGCTGGCGATACCAAGAGTGCACTTGACGTCCCCGTTGTTCTTGTCCTCTACGTTTCGGAGGATGAACCCGCATTGTCCCGCGTCGAGACCTTCGCCATAGTATGTCACCTAGAAGGCAAAAAATGGACATTAAATGCCAATCTACAGTACATTTAATTTTTATTTAGACAAAACATAAGCTCAATTTCCACAGAACAAAAACCAAAGTTTTAAGTTGCCAAAATCAAAAGCCCTAGGCTTTGGTAATCGGCATTATAACTACACTACTAACTTTAAATCACTCCGAATAACCCCTTATATTACGCTTTCATATGAATCAAATGAACCAGAGTGAAAGAACATGATGCGAGAGACACTTTATGAATGAAAAATGAATATTCCTGTCAAAGCGGCTATGATATTCGTTTTTATTTGTATACCGAACATTACAAAGAAAACGCGATGCAGACCCAATATGCCTGAGAGAGACCCAGATTGGTGAGCGAAGTCATCCAAAAAATAATGAATTAAAATTCAATTTAGACGTTTAAAAATGCAGGACCAGCTTTTCATTTGGCGTATTTTTTATTACAAGCTTTTATTTAACTTCACCTATAGGTATGTATGTTTTTATGTTTGGGTCATATCTTGCAATTCAACCTTGACTAACTTCTAGATGTCCGATTGAATTCAAATTTGGTATGCGATTATAGTTCCGGTGACAATAAAATAACATGGTATTATTATTAGGCTACGAGGGGAGTGGAGGGGGGAAAACACCTAAGTTTGTCCGATTTCAACCAAAATTGGTATACTGGGGTTTTTGGGGATAAGGAATACGAATTTTTGGTTGTATTTTGTAAATTCAATATGGCGGATTCAAGATAGATGATTTTGGTCATGTTTTGCTAACCAATTTTAACTCACCCTTACACATCCGCTTGTTTTGGTATGCTTTTATAGTTTCGGTAACAATATAATAATATGGTATTATCAGGCACCCATCTCCCCCTAGCGAGGTTAGTGGAGGCGAAAAAATATTTAGTTTGTTTGATTTTAATCAAAATTGGCATACAGAGGTTTTTATAGAGGGGGATTATAAATTTTTGATCAGATTTGGAATGATGAGATGCCTGAGAGAGACTCAGATTGGTGAGCGAAGTCAACCAAAAAATAATGAATTCACATTCAATTTAGACGTTTAAAATGCAGGACCAGTTTTTAATTTTTCGTATTTTTTATTAAAAGCTTTTATTTGACTTCACCTTTAGGTATGTGTGTTTATATGTTTGGGTCAAATCTTGCAACTTAACCTTTACTAACTAGATGTCCGATTGAATTCAAATTTGGTATGCGATTATAATTCCGGTGACAATACAATAACATGGTATTATTAGGCACCACCCTACTCCTCCTCTACGAGGAGAGTGGAGGCGGGAAAACCCCTAAGTTTGTCCGATTTCAACCAAAAATGGTATAGGGGGGTTTTTGGGGATAAGGAATACGAATTTTTGATTATTTTTGCAAATTCAATATGGCGGATTCAAAATAGATGATTTTTGGCCATGTTTTGCTAACCAATTTTAACTCACTTATACACATCCGCTTGTCTTCAAATATGGTATGCGTTTCTAGTTCCGGTAAGAATATAATAATATGGTATTATCAGGCACCCATCTCACCCTGAAAAGTAAAGTGGAGGGGGAAAAATATTTAGTTTGTTCAATTGTATTCAAAATTGGCATACAGTGGTTCTTATAGAGGGGGATTATAAATTTTTGATCATCCGACAATCCGACACTACCCGGACTGTCCTGACATAGGGATGAGACTCTGTCGAGGGAGTAAATTGGACGGTTGAACCGGGCGTCTTATGAAAGATTTTCTTTCGATACCCTTGAAAAAAAAGCTTTGATTATGAAACTATCAGCATCCTAATGCTAATAATAAAATACTCATATTTTTTCCCTGCTTCAGCCCAGCTCTAAGGTTGTGGTGATCTGCTAAGCTTAGATGAACTACTTAAAGATACCCGATACTTACGGAGATGTTGGTTATATTATTATCTGAGAAAATACTAACTTTTCTTGGGATCTAATTTTCTAAGCCGCGAGAAGAATCGATCACTCAACAGCCAAAGCATGGCAAATGCATGCTCACAGTTCAAGAATGACCGCGACAAAACCGATGAACGGTCTACCATTCGCTTATTCATTTAAAGTGCATTCGTTGTAAGGTAAGTCGGTGGTTCTCAAACAATAAATTATATTTTTGGAACATGGCGAATTACATTTTCTAAATAATAGTAGTTTTTACATCTAGTGACTAAAATAGTGCTTTTTTTGAAGCATTGGTTTAAATAATAAGCGCAGACAAAATTATTATATTTGCATCGGTAATTAGGAAAGTCATGGTTTGGAAATTTGTAAACAGTACTTAAAAAATTAGTTAGTTATAGTATTTAGGTAAATTAGTTTTATGAGTTCTTGTTTATAAAGTTTTGGTTCTAAAAAGAACCAATATTGCAGTCTTACGATAAAACGCACCTACTTATAAATGCATACTAAAAATATTCTTCTTCTGCATCTGAAATATCATTCATGCTTTCAGAATAATTATCATCATCCGTAATAATTAAGGGCCTTACTTCGTCTATAACCTGTTCTGTCTCATAAGATTCAAAAATAAATTTTTCCGTGTGTTTAATGCATTTCCGCCATTCTTCTTTGCCCACTTTGCTAAGTGCCTCCTCCCACAACTTTATAAGGCTTGTAGCATAACACTAGTATCTCGGTATTTATTAAATTATATTTAATTTTCGCAATTTGCATATTACTGCCACCTACTTAATTCAATCTAAACTAAACATTGGTCAACACCCGAAACTAGTTACTTTCTTTAAATTTATTCATATCGATCAATATTTATTTTCGAGACCTTGCGGATCAATACTCTAGTTTGGAGCCCTTCCAAAAAGTCGTACGTAGGCGAGTGACGTCACATTTCATGGTTTATGTTTTTCTTTGACAACCACTCTCTTATTTCCTGTTTTTTTCAGCTGCTTGTACAATTAAGTAAACAATTAAGGAAGGGTTTTCTAAACTTTTTAAAAGTTTTTCCTCAAACCAATGCTTAAAAATTTTAGCGTCCATATTGCCGTGATAATCGTCAGTTTCCAGTTTTTTTTGTTGATCAAAATATTAAACTGGTATTTGAAATGAACCCTTCTTCATTGCCTGCATGTATTATTATATATCTTTTTCTATTACTTGCACGGGTACTGGAATAGCAATGTTTCGATTCATCCTGCCAAGACGATTTTGTCGAAGTTCCGTGCGAAAATAATCATGTTTCGTCCAGAAATACAACTTGCCTTGGTAATTCCAATTTTTTGTTTTTTATGTAATCTCTTAAAAATTGCTATCTTTTTGACACAATTTGGGATTGCTCGCAAAGCACTTTCCTGTTGTTCGTTTTTTTTATATTTAAAGCCCATCTCTTTTAAAATTTAGAACTGGTAATTCCAATATCGCAAAAGTAGTGGTAGTGGTAGTGGTAGTGGTGGTGGTAGTGGTAGTGGTGGTGGTAGTGGTAGTGGTGGTGGTGGTAGTGGTAGTGGTAGTGGTGGTGGTGGTGGTGGTAGTGGTAGTGGTAGTGGTGGTAGTGGTAGTTTTAGTAGCGGTAGTGGTAGTGGTAATGTTGGTGGTGGTGGTGGTGGTGGTGGTGGTAGTGGTAGTGGTAGTGGTAGTGGTAGTGGTGGTGGTGGTTGTGGTGGTGGTAGTGGTAGTGGTAGTGTAGCTTTCTTAAGTAGAGGTTGGTGCAAGCCAAGGTGCAAGCAGAGGTAAAAGATCCAAACTCGCTGTTTGTGATTGAACGCAGCGCTAATATTTTTAAACTGACATTTCGACAGTGACAAAAATGTAAAAAAAAATCATTTAAGTTTTTTAATACATTTCATAAATAAAAACACCTTTTAAATAAATACAAAATTAATTTACTCCTTATTTTATTATTACTCATCTAAATCCTTGTGTGACATCAAGTATTAATTGTAAAAATTAATTAACAAGGGTAAGTTTTAATTAGAGTGACATATAACCCCAATGTTAATTTATTCTACGAAGTGTTTACTATTTAAACTCCGCGTGGGTTTAATTTTTTTATTTTTCTTTTCTTCTAAATTGAAAATTTCCTCTTAAATCCAACAAAAGATGTTAAGATGATTATTCAATAAATAAATTTATTAGAATTCTTCTTATAAATCAAACTATATCCCAAACTCAAGGAGGTTTAAGGTTAGTTTAAAATGCTGAAAACCAAAAATTTCACTTAAACTTAGGGATGTTTTAAAATAGACTAAACCGTTTTAGTAAATCCTACTGTACATTTTATAGCTCAGCTTGTTCGAAGGAATCACATATTAAAAGTTTCTAAAATATTTCTAGAGTTGGGTTGGGATTATGGATAACAGATTAGGAAGTTAGATCAATAATAATGAGAGAAGAAAACAATTTAACAAAAAAGAAAGAAAAATATCTTATTTAAAAATATGCAATATTTAAGCATGGAATATTATACAGGCTGCCTCAAAGGTCATGTAGGTACTGGGTTAATATAAATTAATCCCCTAACTTAATTAACATAAAAGTGATAAATGTACAAATAGTAAGTATTTGTATTTTTAGGTAAAATGGATTTCAAAAATTCCAATAAAAATACTTTTACGCAAGGCTTACGGGTCATTCTTTTAAAAAAAAATTTAGCTTGAATAACCCTGCATGGGTATGCATAAAATTTGGATTAGTATGAAGCCTTTCAAAAGCTGAAAAGAATGTAGTTCACCCAAGAGACTGTAAGTGTTCCGCAAAAATGACGAAAAACTTTCCAAGCAAAATTACACCCTCTTGCATTTCCCGAAAATATAATTTTATATGTTATAATCCCGACCTTAAGGTAATTTTACACTAGGGATGCCACAAAGTTTAAAGTGAAAAGACCCTTTACTCTTCGCCCACTCACGTCGCTTGTTTCCTTGTTTATAAATAAGTTTTTACAATCTTTTTCAGGGTGTATCCCGAAATTTACAGAGAATGGTCAGACCTTTTCAGATTGTATCTCGACTTTTCCAGTAAGTATCCAAACTTTTCAAGGGTGTGTACTCTATATATATATTAATTTTAGATGGTGTAAACCTAAATAGATTTTTATATCTTTTTATTTAACTGTGTGATACAAAATCCCCAAATGACACATGGGCATTGAAATCATAATAGTAAAGGGCCTAAGAGATTTCTCTAAGGAAGGGTTCTGTGCCGGCTCGGAGGTGAATTTTTATCCTTCGCTTTTTACTACCACTGTCTGTTTCATCCCTGCTAGGCATGCACGTCGGTTAACCTGAGGGGACCATCATAAGGGACCAAAATATTTTTAATGCTACATTTTGTAGCTTTTTGTAGCTATTTTGTTATTAAATTAATTTTGTAGTTGTAGCCGTTTTCGAGGGGCCATCCCATAACTTCTATTCTGCTAAAGCTAGAAAATTCAAATAAACACTACATTTTGTAGCTCAGCTTGTTCGAGGGGTTGGGAAAAACATATCAAATATATTTTGCCCATGAACATATAATAAAAATATCTCGTGAACTTAATACGTCAGATGAGAAACAATGCTCTATGCAACAACCATTAAAGTTTGAGGGCCCCCTGGTAAATAAGAAAAATATATCACATAATACATTTTTCCTATATATATATATATATATATAAAGCAAAAAAAACACGTTTTTTTTTTTTAATTAAAAAAAATCTTGGAATATTTTGAAAACTTTTAATGTGCTTCCCTCGAACAAGCCGAGCCACAAAATGTGGTGTTTATTTGAACATTCTAGCTTTAGCAGAACTAAAGTTATGGGGTGTCCCCTCAGCTTAACAGTTAAGCTCGGGGAGTCGCGTTTTCTCGTTAACGGTTACAGCTACAAAATTAATTTAACCGTAACAAAATAGCTACAAAAAGGCTTTATGATGGTCCCCCCAGATTTAGACGTTAGGAATACTGTTATTCATTCTAAGGCCTTTCCCAGTATACTATGTTTTCACAGTTCACTTTTTGATTGATTTTAAGAAAAATAAAATATACTCTTTTCGAAAGGTATATTTTTGTGTAGATGACGTCCCTAAATAGTTATTCTGATAAAAATTAAAATCTTCCATATACGTCCTACTGTCAGAACCTGTCAAAAATATGTCATTTTTTCCCAAAATGTAAAAAAAATATTTTTAAAAAATAAAAAATTTGGGCTTATAGAGCATTTCATTTTAGACAAAAAAAGTCAAATAAGCATTTTTGTAGTACTAACCATTTTTTATAAACGTAATTTAAATATTTAAAAAATGGAAAAATTGACACATTTTGAATTTTAATGCTGTTAGTTAAAAAATATATTTTCCACAAAAGCGATGGGGAACCTGAGAGAAAACATACTTTTGATAAAAAAATGTTACAACTTTTTTTTACATCACTTATAGTTTCTATACAAAAATAAAATAAGTAGAAGAAAATGGTAAAATCATGTCGATTGTATTGAACTTTTTTGCACCAAGATTTTTCTATAAAGCTAAACTCTAAAAAAATCAATTATTTGCTTAATAGTTACTCTTATCACCTATCAAACGACAGTAAAAAAGTTTAGACTAGATTTGAAAAGGTAACATCTGGCGGAATTAACTAAGAGGAGCTCTCTATATACAATAAAATAACAAGAAATATTGACTATATGTGCTGAGTTCGAAAGGTCTTATAGAACATTTAAAAAAAAATATCAGAGCACAAAGCGTACCAGTCAGTATTACGGTCATTCAAAAAATTATTTCTCTTATGTTGCAGAAATTTGGTTATTTCTTATTTTTACTTAACAAACATAAGAAAGTCAAAACTTTTTTACTGTCGTTTGTTAGGTAATAAGACTACCTACGTAGCACATATTTTTTTTTTTAGAAGTTTAGGTTTATAGAAAAATCTTGGTGCAAAGACGTTCAATACAATCGACATGATTTTAGCATTTTCTTTAACTAATTTTATTTTTATATAGAAACTATAAGTTATGTAAAAACATTGTAACGTTTTTTTAGCGAAAATATGTTTCAGGTTTCACATCGCTCTTTCAGAAAAAATATTTTTTTTTAATTAACAGCATTAAAATTCAAAATGTGACAATTTTTTCCATTTTTCAAACATTTAAATGACGTTTATAAAAAAACGGTTAGTACTACAAAAAATTCTTGTTGTGTTGTAATTTTTATTTTTTTCAAAATTTTTTTTTTATATTTTGGGAAGAAATGACATATTTTTGACAGGTTTTGACAGTAGAACGAAGATTTTAATTTTTATCGGAATAACTATTTAGGGACGGCACCTAAACAAAAATATAACTTTCGAAAAGAGTATATTTTTTTTCTTAAAATCAATCAAAAAGAGAACTGTGTTTTGCAAAAGGATTGAATGATCAAGGCCTTAATTAAATCTAAAAATAAACCCATAGAAAAATTCTTCCAAGTTCATACTTATTCATTTTTTTTTAAATATGTTGTAAATTGTAAAAACTTAATATAAAATTAAAAATATTAACAATAAAAAAAAATGTAAAAAATAAAGAAACTCATGAAATTATTAAATAAATTCAAATTTATTATTTAAAGCTTTAATCAATCCTCAAGGTCTGTATCCTTTGTATAGCCTAAGGTCCCCAAGACCGCAGCAGCATTTCCTCTCTGTATTGCCAGACTAATCCTCTGGGTGAAGAAGCTTTTAAAAAGTTTATTTTTAATTTTTAAAGAGATGTCGTTAACAAACTTTTTTGCTTCCTCACCCCAAGGACCATGTGTTTCTACAGAGAAAAGTACAAAGATGTAGCGGCCAACCAGCTCTTTATATTTCTTTAATTTCTCCTTGTTTGTTTTTATAAAAAAAAATCTAGTAATCTCGCACGCATTTCCAGTCACGGAAGTGAAAATAAAGGTGGATTTATAATATCCTATAAAGAAAATGACCGCTACATGTACTTGACATTTGTGAGTCGTTGGTATTTTACCTAGTTTTCTCTTCTGTGAACATTCTTTATATTTATGTTGTATTTTAAAAATGTTACAATATGTTTATTATTATTTTCTTATTTTTTTTATTAACTTTTTTAAATTTAGAGGATTTGACAAATTTCCCCTAACTCTGAGGCTAATAATAAAAAGGGTTATCGCACAGCACTTATGAAAGGCAAAAAACTAGTCATTCCGGTTGTATAACAGCACTGAACAAATCAAAACACTAGTAGTGGGATTTACTAAGATCTAAAATAGTACCCCCACAGGTCTAAATATTTACACCTTTTTTTTTCAAACACGTTTTAAAGAACACTTAGCACACTTAAAATACGGAAGGACAGAAAAGTCAAGTGTGGCCGAGCATGCTTTTGAAAACAATCATAGATTCACATTAGATAACCTAAAACTTCTAAAAAGTGTACCAAACAAAAGACTTGAATGCATATGGAAGTATGGAAATCATTAAATCCAGAAAAAGTTTAAATAAATATAAAGGACCCATCCCGTTTAGTACACTTTATTCTTTGGTTGAGGGGAGATAGGATTTAAAATCGTGATCAATCACAAATTATTAGTCTTATCTCCGCCCACTAAAGGATTGGATATAAGATAGAGCGTAGATTAATTTAGTTCATTGTTTATCGTCTCCTGATGATGCTAACGTTGTTAGCTAAACGTGCGTCGAGTGCAAGAAAGTGTAGTTTTGGTTTGTGGAAAACAATCATAATTTTGTTTTTTCTTCGATCTGAAAAATTACCCGTTAACTAGAGTCTGGATTCCATCTAAGCTGTTTCCAATAGAGTAGAGGTTGTAATGTATTATTTGATAACAAAAGATCTTGGCTGGAAAAAACGAAAATTCAAATTTGGATGAGCATCCCACAAGGAACACACAAAGGACCAAAGCGAAAACAGAAACGATGTTTCGTCCTGGACAACGAGAGGGGGCACGCCACGACGAACCAGGAACTATGTCTATTTGTGAGTGAATCAAAGTTGGAAATTAAAGTCTATGATGGTGTTTAATGATGTTTGGGGAGGGTAACCAGTGAAACCATTGATGAGCCCACACTGGTTGCCTAGGGCGAAACATCGTTTGATCATTTCTCTTTTCGCTTTGGTCCTTTGTGTGTTCCTTGTGAGATGCTCATCCAAGTTTGAATTTTCGTTTTTTCCACCCAAGATCTTTTGTTTTTAGGTTCTTTTCGGTTGTAGTAACTGATTTGGAGATTTCTTTAACTTCTTTTTCTTCTTTCTTTTTTGTATTATTTGATGTTTTGCAGGGGTTAGTTGTGGGTTTGGTGACCCCTCTGATAAAAATTTAACTTATATAAAATATAAACTTAGCACCTGGGTTGTGGTAAATCATGATCTGGGCTAGGAGAACCCTACCTTTCGGCTACCAGAACTCAGCATCTGACTTGCAGTATGTACTAGTATTTATTTTAAAACTACAAGGTTAAAAATGTTTCAGTCGACGAAATAAATGCGAATGCAAAGAAAAAATCTTGATCATCATCTCTACCACGAACGCTACAAGAGATAAAAAAATACCGTCAAGCAGGGAGCATTAAAATGTGGTTCGTGATTTTCCCAAAAAAAAATTGCGATTTAAAAATAAAAAAAAAATCCAACGATGCCTTGACTCTCAAGTCACCTTGGCTGACTGTATACAAAGTATAATGAATAAATAGCTAACCATACAACGCTATCCATTATAAACAAGTATAGAATTTTTAACTCTTGATCGAAGATTAAAAGGGCATTCAAAAGGAAACATCAGTTTTTCTGACAAATATGATATTAGAATACTTAGGCATGTATTTTTATCACTTGTAAACAATGCTGGAGAACTCAAAAACTAAACGAGATCTTTAAACTCCTCTTAAATTAAAAAAAAACCCACAATAAACAAGGTGTTGCGTTGAAAATAACAAATCATATTTATGCAATTTGTAAATTATAAAAATGTCAAATTTCAGATAAGGCGATAAGGTTTATAATGGATAACACCTTAGATAAAAAACTTTTAAAAAATCTAAAATATCGCGTTTGAAAATGTTTGACTGTGAAAAATATAAACAAAATCAAATATTTTAATATATATATATATGGTGTAAAAAAAGAAGTTAAAAAACCTCCAAATCAGTTACTTCAACCGAAAAAAAAAACAAAAGATCAAAAGATTTTGAGTGGAAATAACGAAAATTCAAACTTGGATGAGCATCCCACAAGGAGTACATAAGGAATAAATATGGTGTGTTATATTAAATTATAAAAATGTCGATAAGGTTTATAATGGATAACCTCTTACATAAAAAAACTTTAAAAAAATCTAAAATATCGCGTTTGAAAATGTTTGACTGTGAAAAGTATAAACAAAATCAAATATTTTAATATAAATGTGGTATATTAAAACCAAGACCTAAAGGCTGAACTACAACGCTAAACCCGTTCCTAAAAGAGTTAACGTTAGTAAATCTCGCACACTCGTGAACCTGCCGCTGCACCGGCCAGGATAATTGCACATATGACCTACACTAACTATGTAACTGGAAATGAAAATGAAGCTCCAACCTCCAGCCAAAGCAACCCGCAAGCCCGAATATGTGCAAAACTCGACATTCGGCACTACCGCCCTACTAGCCCAGACTGTGAATTACCACAGACCCAAAAAGTTAATACATGAAACTAGGCTGGGGCAGTCCCTTGCCTGAATTGTGGTAGCCCACGCCTTGCTGAGTTCTCCCAGATAAATTGAAATGGTGTGAGTTCTGGTAGCTCCATAAAGAGTGTTTTTGGGTAGCCCCAAATTTTCAACCCACGGCCGTGGGTTGATCCCGTTTTCTCAGTGTAGTTTGGAACTACTAAATTTTTCATGTGTTGTTTAAGGTTCTCTGGTAAGGTATGGTCTGTGGGTTCAAATTTCCAACATAATACCATTCCCTTTTTTTTCACCGGCTTTTAGGTCTGTAATGTGTCCCTATAATTTTGGATTGTGCTGGTTCCGGTTTTTTCGTAAGAAGTTTCATAGTAATTAATTGAGTTGCTTCTTGTACTGCTTGTGAGGTTTCGCGTAAGATTTTCTTTGCTAAATAGTTTCTATTGAATTGAGAAGATGGATTTTAGATTAATGTAAGCTGCCTCGATGCATTGATTAATGTGTGTAAATCAAAGGTCGCTGTCGAAAATAACTCACAAGTTACGTGCTGTGTTTGAGAGCTTTATCTCATCGCCGTTAACGTTAATAGAGATTAGTTGTTGATTAATTCCATTAGTTGTAAAAATAATACTACATTTTATTCAGAGTTAGCCAAATAACATAACAAAATTTGTGGTCCATATTCATGGAAACTTAAATCTGAAAACCGTATATTGCCACTTACTTTTACTCCATAGTTTTTTAAATATTTTATCACCCTTTTCCCCCTTTCAACCCCCCACCGACATACCCAAAACTTAATCAGTTCATGGTCAGCCGATAAAGGAGTTTTGTACTGAATTTCGTTAAAATCGATTAAGGCGTTCTTGAGTTATAGTGTATATAGACAGACAACAGACCGACTGACAACTGTTTTTTTTCGTCGATTAAGGTGTTTTGGAACCTTAGTAACTCATTTTTGATAAAATTAAAAAAAATTTCACCACTTTAATAGTCCCCCATACCATATTGGTATGGGGACTAAACATCATAACTTTAGAAGTAAAGCCAATGGCGTAGCCAGGGGGGGGGTTGGTGGTTAACCCACCCAGGAGGTCCAACCCAATCTACAATAAATTAATCATGATCAAAATTGTAAAAATGCCTGCGGTGCTATGACATCATAAATAGTTCGCAGTGTTATTTTTCTTAAAATTTTCATCTGCGGCGCATTTATGATTTGATAACAAATCTATATATACCACCGCAACCCATCTTTTCTTGAGATCTAACTCAATCTATTTTTTCTTTCAAAAATATTTTACAAAAATCCTAAGAGAACAAAATTTTTAAAGAATTTTTTGTTTTTTTTATCAAAATTTTCGCCTGCGGGGCTATATCAAAATATTGTTACAATTTGGTTTAATTTTAAGCAATTTTTTTGTATACAACAATTGAAACGCGTAAAAATAGAATTTTCGTGTAATTTTTTATAATAAGACTAGATGACACTTCCATGTACACTAACTCAACATCTTATAATAAACCGCCCCTCTCCCCTCCCTTCAGTTCAAGAGCTCAAGCAATAGGCACCTACCTAATTTTTAAAAATTTGCCAGTTGATTTTTATTAAATGATGTAACCCACCCAAGAGTCGACTTCTGGCTACGCCACTGGTAAAGCAGCTATTGATATGGGGTTTTCAGATTTTGGTTTTCGTAAATATTACCCAAAAATTTTGTTATAAGGTTCAAAGCTACAGTTTTCGAGATATTTTTATTTCCTTTCAACACAAAATAATTGATTGTATGGTGGACTATCCGTGCTTTCTAGCACCAATTTTACTTCACCATACCAGGTATGGGGGACTGTTAAAATCGTAAAATTTTAGGTATTGTTTGGGAGCTGAAGGGGGGAAAGGAGGATGAAATATTTTGAAAAATTGTAATTACAAAAGCAAGTAGCGATATACGATTCTCAGATTTAAGTTTCCATGAATATGGACTACAAATTTTGTTATAAAGTCCAAATTCGTAGGTGCTTTAGTTTCCGAGTTATTAGAAAAAACTTTAAAATATATTAAAAAAATTGGTGCTAGAAAGCACGGGTAGCCCACCATACAATCAATTATTTTATGTTGGAAGGAAGTGAAAATACCTCGAAGGCTGTAACTTGGAAAGATTTTTGGGTAATATTTACGAAAACCAAAGTCTGAAAAGCGCATATCAATAGCTGCTTTACTTTTAAGTTATAATTTTTTTATATATTTTAACGATTTTGCAAATAACTCGGAAACTAAAGCTCCCACGAATTTGGAGTTTAGAACAAAATTTGTAGCCCATATTCATGGAAACGTAATTCTGAAAAACGTATATCGCTACTTGCTTTTGTTCCAGTTACAATTTTTTTTAAATATTTTATCCCTCTTTTCCCCCCTTGAACCTCTCACCACCCTACCCAAAAGTTAATCGGTTCATGGCTAGCCGATAGAAGATTTTTATTCGAAATTTCATTAAAATCGATTTAGGCGTTCTTCAGTTATAGTGTATACAGACAGATAACAGACCTCCCGTAAAAAGGAAAAACCTAGTAACTGGTTTTTGACTACTTTTCAGGAGAAGCAAAATAATTGAAAACTCTTGCCAATTCATTATAAGAAAAAATATTTTTAAGAAAGTTGCTGTATTTTTATGAAAGTTAATTTTGAAAAATTGTCTTTTCGATTCCTTTTCAAAAAAGTTTTTTTAAGTTTTATGTCACTTAAAAGTTTTTTTTAAAGAGAGCTTCCAATTATTTTCCGGAAAAATCTAGTAGAGTCATTTACTAATTATCTTCTCATATTTTACTATGGGAACAAATCTACTAAGGTAACATGTACTATAGTTTTTTCCTACATTTTATCGACGAAAAACCTAGTAAAGTATCTAGCTACTACTTAAACAATAATAGTTACTTCTGAAGCCTGAATAACATGCTAGGTTTTTTCCTACTAAATTTATAAAAATTGGCGACTTAGTAGGTTTTTCCATTCCCGATAAATTTCTTAATATTTGGAATTTTTTAAAAAATTTTATACCAATCGGTAAAGGACGTTAAAATTTGTAAATAAATGTTACGATTTTAATAGTCCTCTATACTATATTGGTCTGGTGGACTAAAAAAGAGTTGTGTTTACAACGTACCACGTAACCAAACCAATTCTTGTTCACTGTTTGATGCACAGTTTTACTTCATGCCGCTCACTTCTATATCCTTCCTTTTCGATAAAAGTGAGAGGGCAATAGAACGGAAAACAGGAGGAGTGAAACTGTGGATCAGGCATTTATGAAAACCTGCAGATAACAAAATGGTTGGGATACGCTAGCTTCGTACGAATACTACGAGAGACTAGAACCCACTTTGCGTTCCACGTTTTCATTGGTCGACTCAAGGTTACATGAATATGAGGTTATAGATATATTTTGATTTTATTAACTTTCTCCCCCCTGCTAGTTAAAAAAAACAAATAATAACCAACCCGCAACCAAAACCAACCCTACCCAATGAACCAACCCAGCCCAACCTAGAGCCTAACCCTTTTTGCAATGTAACCAAATAAATCCTTCTGGGGTGCATTTGAAAATAAAAGGTGATGGTGAGAAAGATCTAAATACAAAAGCCCCAACCTCACAAACATGTAACCTTGAGTCGGCCAATACGAATACTGCAAGGGTGATCGTAGACATAGATGAGACGTAGTCGCTGTTGTACGACGTATCCGTTCTGAGCATGCGCCCTGAGATACGATTACGATCAAGCACTCTCTATTTGGGCAATTTTAACAGTGGGATTTACTAAGATCTAAAATAGTACCCCCCACAGGTCTAAATATTTACACCTGTGGGGGGTACTAAATTTTAAAACCAATTTCCAAAAAAAAGACTTACCCATACAGAAAAAAACAAAGTTATTTAATATTTTGTATTGGGTTTGCAAAATAACATTGAAAAACTGCTTTTTTCTCAAAATATACCATATTTTAGGAGAAAATGCCCTAAAATAATTTGTTTTTACAGGTTTCAAAATAATAGCTTCATTATCTGTGTTTGAGGTTATAAAGTTGGTGATTTTTTAGACCACCTCTGGGGGGTGGTTTAAATTTATAGCTCCCAGAAAGGATTGTTTTGTGGCAATTGGCAAAAAGTTATTTCATAATTTCCCTAAGTAACTTTTTTTACAAGGATTAATTTTGTCCAGAAAAACGCCATATTTTGAACCCGTTTTCAGCACAAAAAATATATTTATGAGGGCACTACGAAGCAAAACAAACATAAGTGAGTATCACTGATTATGCACGAAAAATTTACCAAACAAAAAACCCAAAACAACTATATTAATTTATTTACAAACTGAAATTAAAACATTGAGGTTATCTAAAAGCTCAGTCAAGAAAACGTTCCTTACTCAAAGTCCACTCATTTCAAAGCTGTAGCTTTCATCAGTAGAGGTTGGTGCAAGCCAAGGTAGAAGCAGAGGTAAGAGATGCGAACTCGCTGTTTGTGATTTGGACGCAGCTAATATTTTGAAACTGACATTTCGACAGTGACAGAAATGTAAACAAAATTTGCATTTAAGTTTTTTAATACATTTCATAAATTTTTTTAAATAAATACAAAATTATTCTACTCCTTATTTTATTATTACCCATCTAAATCCTTGTGTCACATCAAGTATTAATTGAAAAAATTAATTAACAAACGTAAATTTTAATTAGAGTGACATATAACCCCAATTTTAATTTGTTCTACAGAGTGTTTACCATTTAAACCCCGCGTGGGTTTAAATTTTTTAATTTTCTTTTCTTCTAAATTGAAACTTTCTTCTTAAATCCAACAAAAGATTGTGTTAAGATGATTATTCAACAAACAAATTTATTAAAATTCTTCTCATACTCTCATAAATCAAAACTCAAGGAGGGTTGGTTTAAAATGCTTAAAACCAAAAATTTAATTTAAACTTAGGACCGTTCTAAAATAGACTAAACCCTTTTAATAAATCCCACCGTAAGTGTCTATTACCTTTTCCGCTCTTGCCGAATTCTTAAGTATATTTTGGCATGTCCATTTTTCCAACCGGAAAAATATCATTTTTACGAGAGATATCAAACATTTTAGATGAAGAAGACGCATATTTGAGTCATGTAGCTTGTTTTTTTTTGTTTTGATTAGAGTATTTGACCTAAAATATTTTTTCTTGTTTTCTCAGAAATACCCTTGTGGTTTATCTATCTTGGTAAAAATACGGATATAAATAATACAGACTTCTTGTATGATGCCCAAGTTTTCATGTAATTTTATTATCTAGGCCTTATAGATTAGAAATCTTCTGTGGAAAAAATCTGAGTTTCGGTTTTGGGAGGGGTCTAGGACGTTTTGGCACCAGAAGTTTAACATGTTGTTTGGGGAAAAACTTTATTTATTTATTAATTTCGAAATCTTTAGAAAAATTAAAGTCAGCTCCACCATTTATAATTATTATAATTTTCCCGAACCTTAAAATATCAGTATCAAAAATAATTTTCTAGAAACGAAAAACACCCGAACCAAAAATTAATAGGAATTAATATGCGCGATCCGTAAATGAGCCGAACCACAATTCATCCGAATTGCTATTGGGCATGCGTCAAATTTAAGTCTCTCGCCGTAGGCACTGGATTGCGGCGTTGACAAGTTTCTCTATTTGGCAGATGACACGAGGATTTTTTTTATTAAACGATTTCATTTAACTTCACAGTTTCTGGCTGTCTAACTGTCTATCAAATCTTGCGATTAATTTTTGACACACTTCCCTTAAGCCGATTTTAATATATAAAAATTTGTAAATTAATACAATATCACAACTTACTTCGTAGCTACCGGTTCAAATCATTTTCGGACAGATTGGGGATCTTGAATTTTGGGGTTCGGCATTTCTATTAAATTATTTTCGTTAAAAATATTTTACGATATTTTGTATTTCTAGAAAAATATATTTAAATTTAATTCTATGCATATATTTTTTAGCGATTTTATTTTCCCGTCATTTCATTTTCGAGACAATTTTTTTCGGACCAATTATTTTCTTTTCTTTTAAATTCTGACAAATTATGTTTCTGCCAAATTTGGTTTCGGGTTTTTTATAGGAACTTCAATTAAACAAGGAAAAATAAAGTGAATCCAAACCAGTCCGGAAATATATCTTAATAATTAAAAAACAACAAAGTGAATCTCGTGTCCACGAATAAAAATTAAAGTAAGACTCGTGGCATATCGGACAAAGCGTTTTTGTTTCTCACTTCATTACGACCAGGCCTCCAATATCTAATGGAGAATCCAGACACCTACAGACCTGTTTCATCCTTATTAGCAATCATCAGGGAGTCATAGGATTGTACCTGGCAGTTGAAGCTACACAGGCAACCACGCACACCTCTCGAATTTAAAATAAAAAGTTTGAAATCCGCGGGGACGTGGAAGCTGTGAGCGCCACCTGTCGAATAAACCGAGAAACAAAAACACCAAAATTGAAAAGTGCAGTAGTCGGTAAAAATACAGAATCCTGTACCTTTAAGCAGGTTATAAAGAAGAAACCTGTAAAAGTATAAGGTCACTGCAACATGACTCTTAACAAGAAGTAACATTCGCAGCAGCACCACCCCAAATTGGAGCTTCATACTACGTGGCCCTAATTTTAAGGCATCAGCAAGCAATCGCTCCGGAGGAGGCTTGTTGCGCAGAACTAAAAAGCTAAAATATTTAAAAAACAACAAAGTAAATCTCGTGTCCGAGAATAAAAATTAAAGTAAGACTTGTGGCATATCGGACAAAGCGTTTTTGTTTCTCACTTCATTACGACCATGCCTTCAATGTCTAATGGAGAATCCAGACACCTACAGACCTGTTTCATCCTTATTAAAAATCATCAGGGAGTCATAGGATTGTACCTGGCAGGTGGCGCACACAGCTTCCTCGTCCCCGCGGATTACAAACTTTTTGTTTTAAATTCGAGAGGTGTGCGTGGTTGCCTGTGTAGCAGTTCTCTTCCATATAAGGCCTGCACAGTTTTTTCTCAGTCTGTTTAAACCATATAACTATAAGATACTATAATGGCCCAAATTTCGCAAAATGTGTAACAATAATAACTTTGAAAAACAAAGAAAATAATGTACAAATCAGGGTTGGCCATGGGCAAGGCCATAGGCGAAAAATCTACTGCACTTGCTTGATGCAGACTGCTTGCGCCCAGAGGATTTTTGGGGTCTGCGTTTTTTCCAGGCTAACTTGATTGGGAGAGTTATTATCGCTACAGCTTTTTCTTCAGAAAATGCAAAAACAGGGCCGTTATATTATCTCATAGTTATATGGTTTGAACCTTTAAGTTCGCCCCGCCCCCCCGGAAATCATCTGAGGAAAAACTATGCAGCCCTGGCCTTTCGGTTTTAGAGACATGTTGTTTGAAGAGCAAAATTTATAGTTATTTATGGTACTAGTGTGTTATGTTGAAAATAAGTCACACAAGAAAGATTTATACACGAGACCGTCAGACCGAGTGGTATAAATTCTCAAGTAACTTAATAATCAATAAGCTTTGTGATCAAATCACAGCTACTTACATCTCAGTATCCTATAAATGTCAGAATGACTTGAAAGTGACTTTTTCAAAATTTTGGTCAAAGTAGGTTGTTTGTTTCGTTGCCACGGGTATGATTCATTGTTAGCAAATGTTTAAATAAATTTTGACACTTCTCAGTTTTCCCTGCAGAAAAGGGAAGCTTTTTTGAAGAAAAAACGTATAGAAAATTGGGGAAACCGATGAAAATTACGTTTATGAGGATATCCTTACGGGAGCGAAAGAAGCATCCATGCATTTTGCCAGAAAAGTCTCGAGATGCTTACGTGTTTGAGTCTTAAATGAATTCACAGAAGATAAAAGGTATCGATTAAAATGTTCTAATGGCTTATTTTTATATTTTCAAAAAAATTTAGCGCCCCGTCGTCGTTGCTATGAACCAAATACTCGATGCTTTGCTCGACTATTCACCTTTATAAAAAAAATCGACATTTTAAAATATGGCAAACTAACAAGCTTTTTGAAAAGCAAATCAAAGGGATACAAACTAAAGAAGTCCGAGACATTAGAACGACCTGAAATAGAGAAGTTTTTGAACGAAGCTCTCGACGACGAGTACCTGTTGATGAAAGTGGCTTTGATAATGGGGATTAGCGGTGCTTGTAGATGCGATGAATTAGTTTGAAAATAGAAAATATTCAAGACAAAAGAAAATTTTTTTTCTTATTTTGTCAAACACTAAAACCAAGAAATCGAGAAGTTTTACCATATTTGAAGAAGGATTTCCAGACAACCCGATCAATTTGTGTAAAAAATATATTTCTTTGAGGCCAAAGAATACTAGTTCTAGCCAGCGTGTGGGAATAAATACGTTGTCGAAGATACCTTCAAGAATTGCAAAGTTTTTGAAATTGGAGGAAACAGCGCTCTACACCGGTCACTGCCTGAGAAGGTCTTCGGCGACTGACATGAAGTTGGCACCCCCACATTAAAATTTCGGAACCAAACTAGGTTCAATCGTTTGGTGGTCGTTTGATAGCGTTTGGTAGTCACTTATTTTTGTTTGGTGGTATAAAAAATAAATGAAAAACTACTGTGAAGTTTCGAATTGGACTCTAAAAATTGGTAACATGGTGGACAATAACGTAAAAACGTTTGGTACTTGGGTATTTTCGTTTGGTGGTGTCATTTTGGCAATAGTTTTTTAAAAAAACTATTTTTTTCCTGGCCTGCAGATTATCTTTTTCCGGCCTGGGTCACGTAAAGTAAAAAAACCTACCAAACGAAAAGAAGTAACCACCGAACACTACAAAACAATCTCAAACGATGTAACCTCTACAGTAGTTTGCTTCCAAAATTTCACGTTACTTAGCCCAGGCCGGAAAAAGATAATCTGCAGGCCAGGAAAAAATAGTTTTTTAAAAAAATATGGCCAAAATGACACCAACAAACGAAAAAACCTACCAAACGTTTTTACGTTATTGTCCACCATGTAACCAATTTTTGTAGTTCAATTCGAAAGTGGGATGCCAACTTTACACTAATTTCTTTATTTATTTTTTATAAATGAAGCGGGTACCACCAAACCAATATAAGTGACTACCGAACGCGACCAAACGACCACCAAAACAATTGACCCTAGTTTGGTTCCAAAATTTTAATGTGGAGGTGCTCACTTCACCTTAATTCTTCGGCGACTCTTTTGGCCAATGCAGGAGGTAACATGACTACTTTGAAGCGTCACGGAGGATGGAAGTCCTCGACCGTAGCAGAAGGATACCTAGAAGAATCGGTGCATATCAAAATACAAATTGCAGGAAAAATACAAGGTTCTAATGCGTCGGCGTCTTCCAGCACTATCAGCAGCTGTACCAATATGGGAACGTCTGGTTCCAATGAACCAACGAATTTTACAATGACTTCAAATTCGAATAAATCTTTAGCGTTTTCCTTTAATTTCAATATCAATGTGAATTCTAAATACATAAATAAAATACTACTTTAAATATGAACGTGAGTTATAATCCATAACTCACTAGAGAGTTATGGATTATAACACACTAGTGTGTTATTTTATAGTTTAATTAAGCTAAATAAAAGAAATGGTGGTCAATGGAAATGTCAAACACACACAAATCCGCAAAAAACACTTAAAGGACATTTTCCCGCTGCTTGCCTAGTGCATTGGAAAAGAACAATTAAATTACCGGTAGAAGCGCGAAATTTATTTTCTGACTACTTCTTTGCATTTTCTCCAATTTCTTTTTACCCGCACCAAATTAAAAATTCTTAGGATTGATCTAGACTTACCTCATTATTTCCGATTCCCTTATTTAAATTTAAAGACGTCCTTATTCCCGGTATTTCGACGCGACAGTACTGTAACGGCACCGACACTTTGCATATAAACGTGGCACTTTGTCCGGGTAGCACTGTTTGCACTTTTTTCTCCACGTCCACTTGGGCTGCTTTAGTCCCTGAAACAACAAAAACAAAATATTAGAGAATTATCAAAGTGTTCAAGTCGAATTGGCAAAGCCGGCACTACTTTTGACACTAATGACAGGTACGCAAGCGCAGAACACACGGCAGGGTTGCCGATCTGTATAAAGGTGATTTTCAGTTAGGAACACAATGATGATATGGGCCCACAAACTTTCTTCTAACCTTATTTTTTGGCACTTACTTTTCACGTAAGTTTAAAACACGTGATTTTTCAAATTACAAAAAATATCACGTTGCCAGTAAATTTCATATTAATTAATAAAAATATATAGCATAATATAGCATTTTTTTGAACGACTATGTATATATATATATATACAACATAATTTTAATGAAATTAACTCTGTGTTTCGGACTTCCATTGTCTATATTTTATTTATACACGACGCGACGTTTCGATCAGTACAGATCAGGTAGTTTGCACCTGAAGACGTTTAGAGATTGTACTGATCGAAAAAAAAAGACAATAGAAGTCCGAAGCACAGAGTTAATTTCAAACACATCATTGTCTTAAACTTTCAAACATAAATTTAATGCACTTTTTAACATTGCGGTAGCTATCCTTTGTTTTCATGGGGGTCGATGCCACAGTTTTGTTATCGGATTAAAGAAGCAAATACCTTTTTAACTGCGGCGCAATAATTGATAAAGAATTAGCTCATGTAAAAACGATATAACTTATTTTATATATATATATATATATATATATATATAATAAATTTTATAAACTTATAATCATAGGTGTTAATATTAAAAGTACTGATAATCTACAAGAGAAGTTTTCTACGCTTTTGACTGAAAAAATCTACAACACTGTCTTAAGTCGACCCCAACATCTTTTTCTATAAACAACAAAGGCAAATCTGAATGTGTCTCTTGAGTCATGGACGTTCTTAACCAATTAAAAATCCTTCTTGTTGTATCGTAGACGGTTGGATATGTTTTTTTCTGATTCTGCTATGTGTTTTTTGATGGAATCATTACCATACAATTTTCCTTGAATTGTAGAATACACTTTTCTAAAACGGTAATTTTTACCAGTGTAGCTAAATAATTATCTCCTTCAAATGCACAAATCCTATTGGTCCACGCCGAAAATTTTAAAATAGTACTACCATATCTGCTAACAACAAATCTAAGAAGTTCTTTTCTCTACCTTATACACAAGGTGTTTCCGAAAATATTAAAAATGTATTCTCTAATTATAACATCTCTGTAGCACATAAACCTACCAATGATACTAAAAACTTATTTACTAAATTAAAACCAAAAATTAACATTTCAAAGCAAACTAACCTTGTTTACAAAATAAAATGTAAGGATTGTCCCTCCACATACATAGGCATGACACAACAATATTTACATAAACGTATCTATAGACACCAGTATGATGTTAGAAATGGACACGAAGGTGCCACTGTATTAAGTAAACACTCTATTGATAAAAATCACTGTTTTGATTCTAATAATGTGCAGATATTTGAAAAGGAAAATCTGAAAAGAAATTTACTTGAAATTATTAATATACAAAAAGATAAAAATTCTATTAACTTTAGAACTGATGTTAATAACCTTTCTAAAATTTATTGCAATATTTTAAAATAATTAATAGCAATCTCTTTTCATCCTTACTATTTTTAAATAAAATTAATTATACTATGGCTAAAAATGTTTTCTTATTTTATTAAAAAATTGCTTGATAACAAAATGTCGCCACAAATAATCCTTATAGATCAAACTCAATTTGTCTTCGTTCATGTTTAAATGTCCTCGTTGTTTATAATATTAATTTATGTTTTTAAAAAATTTTGCTAATTTTGACAAAAACTTTTTTAAATGTTAGTATACTGGAATAAAAACTTATAATTAACTACTTATGTACAATATTGTATGCATTAACTAAATTTTATTATAATTTTTTAGCATATCATTTTTACCTGATGATGGCGCAAGCCGAAACGTACGTAGTATAAAAAATAATAAATAATTTAAATGACCGAAACCCACGACTTTCACTGCTTTATTATTCCAAACGATCAGGAATTTATCAATAGACAACAATTTTGACAACTTTGACAGTCGCTGTGGTAGTGTTTAACAACCACTACCACTACCACTCATCAATTTTACCAGAGTTTTTGGAACACATTAAAAACTGTCTTAATTTGGCTTAATTTTACAAAATAAGTGTTTTATATGTTGGAACCTGCTAATGTTTTATTATTTTTAAAGGTAATTGCGCCAAAATTCTCTAAAATTAAACAAAAAAATAGGCACAACTACAACGAAACGGATTCGTAGCTTACGGTAGTGGTAGTGGTTAATTACCACAACGAAATAACGTTTAGCTATTGCGCAGACGCAGTAATTACCACAACCACTAAGAAGTGTCAAATAAGCGTTCCAAAGTATCATTTGTGAGAGAAGTCTGCGACATCGATCAATGGGAAACGCGCATTTTTGGGGAATTATTTTAAAGAATAGCTACACAGATTTTTATTTATTTATTTCAATCCTTAATCCATGTCATACATATCATAGTATATTGGATGTGTCATTATATTGGATGTGTCATTTGTCGCAACATGTTTTTCGTAAAACACATAGGTATATAGTGTATTTACATCTTTTTAATCTTAGAATCTTTTAAGGAGAATCTAACTGACATCAAAGGGGAGGGGTAGGCTTAACAACAATAATTTTAAATTTGCAAAGTCTGGACCACTCAAAATCCTTTTTTTCCCTTGTTGCAAAGCGCACTTTTTTATGTTCATTCGAGTCCTAAAAGTAGTAGTTATCCGCACTTGTTTGCGGTACAGCATGAGGTTTCGGAATGTTATTAATACTAAACGGTACTATGATTACGATAATTGTATGTGTTTCTAATGTTAATGTATTTACGTAAATTTTTCTAACGTTAGGACGCTCGCTATTCAGCATCATTTTCAGTAGTAATGTAACTAGTACATTTTAAAAAAAAATTTTTGAAGCCAATTTATTAACAAAAGCTTGAGTATATGCGGCGTCATGCACGAAAGCTTTTTTTTTTAAATTGGCTGAATAAGAAATTTTCAAAAATTTCCGAGAAGAAAATCTGACATGCCCGCGTTATATTTTGATAGAGTATATACCTGAAGCTGCATATATATTATTTAAAACATTAGAAAATCTTATATAAAGATATAATATTGATGCGATTTCCTTGGACATTTAATTTAACGTAATATTTTAGAATCACGCACGAAACTGGATCTCAGTGAAATTTCAACGACGTTGAAATATGTTATTGGGACAGTCCCTGACAGCATTTTGTCTTATGGGCACAGGTGCCGATATCTACAGGGTAAGCCAATAATAGCTGCCAAAGTTTGGGATGAGCTTATTATTATCATGCTTATGATGGCCGATATGGGCAAAAAAAGCATCAATCGCATTATCCCCACCAAACTGGCAATGCTGAATTTAAAAATTACATTTATTTTGTCACTTGTCAAACCCTGTCAAAATGGCCGAAAAATAGTTATCGAACTTGAAGTTTTTGGAAAAGCTAATAGCATCTTTTTACTCTGTTGACGATATTGAATCAGAAACCGTAAAAAAAGTGACAGTTGTCTTAACTGTTATTTACTGTCATGGAGGAAACCACTGGTGCGATGACACATATTTACGAGTGTGAACTCGAACTATACTAAATTGAGGTCGATGAACTCAAAAATGTAATTAATTTTGACACCTGTTAAACCCTTTAAAAATGGTAAATAAATAATTTATAAACATGGAACTTTGGGAAAACCAAATAACTTTTTTTTACTCTGTTGACGATATCAAATCGAAAACCGTAAAAAAGTGACAGTTGTCTTAACTGTTGGGGGGAAAACCACTGGTGCGATAATATATATTTACGAGTGGGAACTCGAACTACATTAAATTGAGGTCGATGAACTCAAAAATTTCATTAATTTTGACACCTATCACGCCCTGTCAAAATGGCAAATAAATAATTTGTAATTTTGTGCTAAAAAATAACAAAATTAAATCTGGAAAAGAGGTGATACTTATCTTAAATGTCATAGATAAAACTACTTCAATTGTCCACCTCACATACCTTTTAAAAAATTATTTACTATTTTTTTTTTCACTTTTTAAATTCAACAACCTTCACTTTGTGAAGTTTGAGTCCCCGCTTTTAAATATTTGTCACTGCACTAGTAGCTTTCTCCATGACGATAAATTGCAGTTGGAAAAAGTGTTACTTTTTAAAATTTGAAAAAATAAAAATAAAGTATTTACGTCTCCAAAAATTCTTTCATAAATTATTTATTCCCATTTTGACTGGGTTTGGAATTTAGTCTTACTCGAATCTCCACTCGTAAATATGTGTCATCGCACCAGAAGGTAAGTTTATAAAATATTTATTCGTTATTTTGACAGAGTTCGACAGGTGTGGAAACTAATGACATTCAAGTCATCGCATCAGTGGTCTTGCTCATGACAGTAAACGACAGTTAAGATAACTGTAACTTTTTTGTAAGGTTTCCGATTCAATATCTTCAACAGAGTAAAAACAAGGTATTTGTTTTCCAAAAAAAAAAATAATTATTTTTCCGCTATTTCTGCAGGGTTTGACAGGTGTCAATATAAATGTCTTTTTTAAATTTAGCGGTGCAGCGCCAGCTTTCCCCCTACCCAGTTCGCTGATGATACAGTTCTCTTATATGGTCGAAGTACATCAGTGGCGGTCCCAGGGAGGGGGGCGATCGCCCACCCTTTGCTCCAGAAAAAAATTAGACAACAAAGATGCTGGTGGTAACCCTGAAATTTTTGGAGAAAAAAATTAAATACATAACAGTAATACAGTTTCTATGTATAAATCAGTTTTAGACAAAATCATTTCGGACATAAAAAATTATTTAAAAAACAACAAAATGAATCTCGTGTCCGCAAATAAAAATGAAAGTAAAACTCGTGGCATATAGGACAAAGCGTTTTTGTTTCTCACTTCATTACGACCAGGCCTCCAATGTCTAATGGAGAATCTACACAGTAGACATTGGAGGCCTGGTCGTAATGAAGTGAGAAACCAA
Organism: Oxystoma pomonae; assembly: GCA_963921995.1. NCBI lineage: Eukaryota > Metazoa > Arthropoda > Insecta > Coleoptera > Brentidae > Oxystoma > Oxystoma pomonae. The sequence goes on along the minus strand of OY998171.1, from coordinate 45,114,254 downwards.
AACGCTTTGTCCGATATGCCACGAGTTTTACTTTCATAAAAAATTATTTTTGAAGTGAACATATTCATACCAAGTTTTATACAACAATCAAGGTAAAATTAACTAAAGTAATCTCTAAATACTATATAAACCATTTGATTAATTCAAAACACAAATTCTTGAACTTTTATTGGGAGAAGTCAGTATTTGGAAACAATATTGGTCAGAAGTAGACAAAAACTTAAATCCAAACCCTGATAATATTTTCGAGGAAATGAACAAGTGTGGCGATATTTTTCCGTTCATTCTTGGATGTTTGCCAGTAAGTAATGAGTACATCGTCAGAAAGAAGCTTCTGATGTCTCAGAAGATTGAGAACATAAGTACTTAAAAACAATATGACGGAAATTCGTCTGACGGGCTTAGCATTGCTGCATATCAACAGACATATTGAAATTGACATTGAGCAACGAGTCATTGACCGGCTTGCCCAAAAAAACTGGAAACGATTTTTTTTGAGATAGGCATCTTATGTTTGAGATAGGCAATATAAAAGAGAATGTTTCAACTTAAAAAGCTTTTTAGACTTCAAAAAAACAGTATTTAGCTATGAGGTTTTGTTTGTGGTTTTTTTTTTATCTATGCATTTTATAACTGAAAAAATTATACGTAGTTACTCAAGCGCGGATTTCAGGGGGATAAGGGGTAGGTAATCCCCACTACCCTGGCTTTAAATTTTTTATGAAAACATTTAGAAAATCAAAAGTAGAACATAAATTGCGGAGCTATAACACCTTTGATATGTACAGTATTAATTTAATGTTGTGTTAAAAATGGCATTTGTAGTTTCATTTTCTTAAAAAAATTTTGCCTGCTGCGCTTTGAAATCATTGATATATTTACAATTTTAGTTTAATTTGAAATCAAAAAACTCATTATTAACGCAATTTTTTAAAAAATTTTCGGCGCATTTAAACATTTTTGAAAATAAAAGATATATGAAATAAACGACTTAAAATCTGAGTACCCCCCCCCCTAGATTTAAGAATCCGCGCTTATAGTTATTAAGTTTTGTTTGCATATATTGGTATGTTCCTTCATAAAAGCTATGCTTTTATTCGAGTTTTTTTTCGTATCGAAACCGCCCCCCCCCTTTCGAAATGGCTCAGACCGCCAATGAGTACATAGTTCATTCTAAAAATATTAGCCTTTCCAAAACGCTTGCACTTTTTTTTGCGAGCTCTTAACGATATTAATTTTTCCATACTAGCCCGAAAATGCAGTAAAATGCATTCTAAAACGTGGGTATTTAAAAGCAATCTAAAGCGTTTAGTGAATTCTAATTATTTTTAGATCTTGGCTATCGCCCAACGCCAAGTATACCCATACCTAATTTGCTAATTCTACAGTCCTCTTATATGGTCAAAACATCCTAAAACTCTTGCCCTTTTTAGCCATCCAAACCATAGTATGGAGCTTGCTATGGAGGCTATTGAAGTCGTCAGAAAAAAGTTTTTTTTATTTCCACTAAAAATAAGTTATTTGGGTCAAAAAATACCTAAATACAAAAATTTGTCATGGTGTCTGTCTGTCTGTCTGTAACACGATTACAAAAACCGCTTAACTGATTTTTATTAAATTTGGCACAAAAATTCTCTGAGTTGATTAGTTTTTTGTCGGGGGTTGCCAAGAGGGTAGGAGGGCGGATTAAACTTTTAAAAAAATTGTAACTCACGAACCGTAGCAGCTAGCGACACGCGGTTTTCACATTAAGATAGATAAATGCATTTTAACCAAAAAAAAAGAAAACATTTTTTTGAAAAAAGTTTAAAAAAAAAATTTTTATTTATTTTTTAAAGATTTTATGCCTGCTGGCGCCATTTTTTTTGGGAGCTCTTAGCCTACATTTTTTCTTCTACTTTACCAATTTTAACATACTAGCCCGAAAATTCATCGGAATCCAACATAGGTACTTAGGAGCAAATCTAAATCGTTTTGTAGATTCCGATTAATTTTAGATCTTGGATATCGCCCAGCGCCAGGTGTCCCCATACCCAGTGTGCTGATTCTGTAGTTGTCTTATATAGTAAAATCACATGATCAAAATAAATCTGTTGCCGGACTATTGATTTTGCACAGGCATTTGACATGGTAGACCACCAGTTATTTCTTGCTAAAAATCGAGAGGTACGGAGTTAAATATTTGCCATATTACGGGACAGAGTCCTATCTGACCGAAAGGTATCAAAAAGTTGAATATAACAAAACTCAAAGCACCATGCATAAAATTAAAAGAGGTGTACCGCAAGGCTCTATATTAGGACCTCTATTTTTTAATATTTTTTGCAAAAGATCTTATAAGCGATTTTCAAGGAGTACACGTGCTTGCCCACGCTGACGACACAAATGGCATTATACTTAATTGCCGATGATATGGAGTGCTTAATATCAAAAATAGAGGCAGTTTATGATAGAGCCATTGCTTGGTCGGACCAGAACTGCTTGAAAATTAATCTGACAAAAACAGCAGTCACAATTTTTATGAAACAAAACACTCGAACAGTTAAAGATAACTTTGCTATTTTTTCTCACTGTGATAAAAAAAAATTTACCAGAAAAACAGACCAAGTTGCTAGGAATAACGATTGATGCGAATTTAAAATATAATCTCCATATTGATCCACTATACTATGCTTATATCCTTTCTTAAATAAGATATAGCATGCTCAACTGGGGTAACTGCTCAGATGTAGAAAGACTGGGGTTAAAATAAGGGGAGAGTTGTAGGAGCTGTCAAGTCATTCTGACACTTACAGGGTACGAAAACGCAAGTAGCTTTGATTTGATCACAAAGCTTATTAAGTATTATCTCATAAAAAAATGATTTCTTCCACTTATTGGATAAAACATTGTATGCCACTCGTGTGTTACGTTTCCTAATTCACCTGAGAATTTATACCACTCGGCCTGGTATAAATCTTTCTCGCGTGACTTATTTTCAACACAGCATACTAATACCATAAATAACTATTATATAAACTTTCTGTGATTTATTTTTTTGTTTTTTGTTGGTTAAGTATCTGTAGTCTATATTTTAAAATAACCTATTTTAAATGTAATTTTATCACGCCATTTAGCAATATGTATTTATTGTATGTGAATAAATAATTTTTCAATCTGCGATCTATGGTCAAAATAGAGTCCCTCCTAAAAATCTCCGCCTTTACAAAATTCTTTCCTTTTTTTCGCGAGCTCTTGGCCTACATTTTTTCCGTCTACTTTAACAATAACAATTTTAACATATTAGCCCGAAAATGGAGCAGAATGCATTCTAAAACGTATAGGTAGGCGCAATTCGCAGAAGTGTATGCGCCACAATAATTTCCCTTTTGCTTAGGTGGCGTGTAGAATACAAAATAGGTAAGGAATTACAGAAAATGGAGGATATGCGGGGAAATCCCACGTCTTGGATTTTCTCTCTATGTGCAGGAATGTATTTGTGTAATTCACGTTTGTGCCTTAACGTGTTTTGCGTGCATTTTCTAAGAAGATTTCACTCCTATTGTCGGAATTTTTAATTTTAATTTCGCAACTTTCTCTCTGGGTGGTTCTTCTGGTTTCTGTAGGATGTGATTGACTGATTAAGACTGTTCCATAGATATCCAACACTCGGACAAGCATGGGCCTGGGCCTGGGCTCGGCCAAAGGGGAATAATGGGCGAGTTTGTAAATTCATCAGATTTTTTTCACTGATGTCATCGGTTTTTTGACAAATTAAATGACGTTAATCTGACATTTCATGTCATTGAGAATTTAGCTACAGCCTAGATTTTTTTAATTTTTTTTTTACATTGAGAAATTTGTTATTTTTCTATAAAATTCCATATCGCAATATAGATTAACGAAAAATTCTCGTAGGGCCTCAATTCAATTCAATTCATTTCAGATATATTTATTTAAAAAATACAAAGATATAACTAAAAAAGAACTTGGCTTATAGAATAAATATAAAAGCCACTTTAAGTCTGACACTTGTGTGATTAAAATAACAACCATTTTACTTGTAAACTAAATTAAGAGATTAGAATACAATAAGTATCTTAATTGTTCATTTATACACTAAGTATGGAGTTTCTAGATTTACTTATTATCCAAAATTTTAATTTTTGTTTAAATGCACTCCTATTGCGAATCTCCCTAATATATGTTCGAAGCATGAGGAGGATATGGCGAGGATAAAACTTATGTCCATCTTATACCAGCCTAAACTAAAGATTTATTTATCTCCTTACACTGGGTTTAGACAGCGAATAAAATAAAACAAGAAATAAGAATTAGGCATGTGATGACAAATATGGTTTTTTATTAGGTGTTCTTATTATAATATTATTTTATTTTGATGTATAAACCCAGTATTGGTCCTCGAAAACTGTCTTTCATACAGTTCTAACGCGATTTGTTATCAAGTCGGCGATATTTATTAAAAAAATATCAAAAAAATATTAAAACAAAATAATAATAGCAAAAAACAGCTGATTAAATAACATTAATGACATTCATCTGGAAGGCTCACCGGCCCCCAGAGTCGGTGAGAATCGATGCCATCAGTTGGTGAATTGGTGGAATCAATCGGGTTTTCATCGGTGAATTTACAATCTACTACGAGTGCCTGATGCAGTTGTTGACTCGCGCCCAAAAGAGTTTTTTCTTCTGAATTTTTTCCAAGCTAATTCCATAGGGAGAGTTATTATAGGCACGGTTTTTTTTCGGAAAATGCAAGGGCAGGCACCGTTATAGTATCTCATAGATATATGCGCTAGACCAACGACGCAGAATGGTTTATCCCTAGGGAAAAACTATGTATATTCATATCAATATTTATAAAAATATGTGTTTATTTTTTTGTGGAGGAATGTTCACTTAGTTTAAACCTATAATCGTTTTTGTGAGGATTATTTTGAATTTCGAAAAATTGGACGAAAAATTAAAATTTTCTATTTATTTTTTTTTATATGCAATCCGTCTTTTATTTATCTCTTAAACAAAAACCACTGTGTCAATTTTTCTATTTTTTTCGTATATGGGTACATTAAGCAGAATTTTTTATGCCTTAAAAAACTAAAATATTTTATCTATAATTTCATAAAAACTTAAAATAACAGAAAAAAAACATTATTTTGATATATGAAAAGTTCTGCAGAGGAAAAGTTGGCTTTCCGCAGCTCCTCGCAATGAGATTTCTTTATGGTTATATCGGGTGTCCCAAGGTGAGTAACCTATTAGAATATTTTGGAAACTATACAATGGAAACATTTCAAACTTTCCATTCTAACATAAGTCCATGTAAACTATCTTTATGACATACTCCCATATTTGCAGTGTTGCCATTGGTAGGAAAACTTGGCAACAACTTTCTTGTTTTAAATTGAACACCCTGTATATTTTTGCATTTTTGGATTCTACAAAATATTTTAGGTACATTTTATGTATAATGTCCTATACCTTTGTTCAACTGTTTTTAAAATATTGACAGGTGAAAATTGACATTTTATAAATTTGACAGCCCGTAACATCGAAACGGTTAAGGATAGAGCAAAAAATTTTTAACCCAGGGTTAAAATAATCTTATAGGATATTTTAACCCTGGGTTTACATATAAAACGATAACCCAAGATAGGAATGTAAAAACCGTTTTGCTCTATCCTTAACCGTTTCGATGTTACGGGTTGTCAAAATTAAATAATGTCAATTTTCACCTGTCAATATTTGAAAAACAGTTGAACATAGGTATCGGATATTATACATAAAATTCACCTAAAATAATTTTTAGAATCTAAAAATGCAAAAATATACAGGGTGTTCAATTTAAAATAAGAAAGTTGTTGCCAAGTTTTCCTGCAAATGGCAACACTGCAAATATGAAAGTATGTCATAAAGATAGTTTACGTGGACTTATATTAGAATAAAGTTTGAAAATTTTCCATTCTATAGTTTCCAAAATATTCTAATAGGACTCACCTAGGGACACCCAGTATACTACAATGTCTTAACTTCATGACTGCATAGGTTATAGCTGCTATTAGGAACTTATCGGTACATAAAGTCGACATAGCCTGACTCAGCTCTATTTCTAACAGTTCCACACGAAGGTTGAAAGGTTTCTGACATTTTTGTCACATAAACATGTCATCTAAACATGCTCATATTGTGCCATTCTTAGAGTTGACAAAGTAAAGTTAATGCCGTCATTTATTAGGGAATTATCGGTAAGTATAAAGTCGTATAAAGTCGGCATAGCCTGACTCGGAACTATTTCTGAAAGTTCCGCACGAAGGGTGAAAGGTTTCTGACATTTTTGTCACATAAACATGTCATCTAAACATGCTCATATTGTGCCATTCTTAAAGTTGACAAATTAAAGTTAATGCCGTTCTTTATTAGACACTTAAAGTAAATATTTCAATCCATCCGTATCGGTATACGTAACGCGTTCGAAACAAAGTCAAAATACCCTACATTTTTGACTTGCTCATGCCATGTTTCGAACGATACCTGCTTCTTTGGCGGTTGTGATGACATAATTTCGTTGCGTATGGAAGGATGTACGTATCGTTAAGGACCCATGAACTTAGGCAACGATTTCAATCAGCACTCCTGTCATCGCACCCTTCAAAAAAGCGGGAATCGTTCAAAACATCGCATAAACAAGTCAAAAATGTAGCTTATTTTGACTTTGTTTCGAACGCGTACGTATACCGATACGGATGCGTTGAAATATTTACTTTAAGTGTATATTAAAAGCAGGCACACACATTATGAAAATCGACATTATTTTGATAGCAAAGGTGACATCTTTAGACAACAACAATGTCAGAATCCTTTTACACTCCGTGCGGAATTGTCAAAAATAGTGCCGTCTTTACTAAAGTCAGGCCCTGCCTACTTTATGTACCGATAAGGCCCTAATATCTGCTAATCTGGAATTAGGTTCCTAAAATTGTGGCATTGTTATACAAATATACTAAAAACACACCCAAATAACGACTTTTGTTTGCTGTGTTAATATGGATGTATGTATATATTTTGAAGTAATATTTCTATAGAATACAATAAGTTAGGGGAGCGCTAAAGGTTACAGGGGATTGCAATTAGGATCTCCCTCCCTCCACCGAGGGGGGGGGGGGTTCGGAGTTAAAACCACCCTCGCGAGAAGTCTAGTTACAATTGGCACCATCAAATAACAGCAGAAATAAAATATATAGGGAATAAAATAGTGGACATTAATTTTTAACAATTTTTTTTTTCGCCCAGCTTCTCTACTACTACCTCTCATTTTTACGATTTCGAGTAAAAATGGTATTTTTAATGTAATTTTATCAAAACATTTTTCCTGCGATTTGGTGTCAAAAATGGCATTTGAAGTATAATTTTCGCAAACATTGTCACGAACAACGAAATAAAGACTATAGAAAATATCGCACAAAAATTCAAGGAAATGCTCAAGATGTTCCACAAATATTGATATTTTTAATATGCTTTTACACTTGGGCTTAGGGCAGAGCCAAAAAAATACTATAAAAATTTATCAGTCGATTTATAGTTTTTTTATTTTGCAAAATATATTTTTTAGGGGATATTTTTACAATAGAGTTTTTTTTATTTTTTTTTGTGGAAAATAAGAGTAAAGTAGGATAAATTGTAGGTTTATTTAAATAAATTCTAATTTTGGATAAATATATTGAATTTGTTTACTTTTTACCACCTTACATAAATTTATTTTTATAGGAATAAGTGGGCGATAAGAATTTGCCAGGATCCTGGGGGCGGGAGCTAAATAATGTTTTAACAAAAATTAGAACTTTTTTTGGTTCTACAAGGAAATTAAAATTTAAGGGACTATCGGACTTGAGGGGGATTCAGTCTACCTCCCCTAAGTACGCCTATGTCACGACACAAATGAGGGCGGAAGTAGTTTTTCGTAAAATCAATCATCAATGAAACTAGTAATATTAAGTATTTCGTTACCTTTTTTATCTATATTAAACGATTTTTACCCTACACATCGCAAGGGGCAGGGGGGAGGTTTAGCTAAAAAAAAATTGGTAAATATGAGTTGAATATATGAACAAAATTTCAAGTTTATATTTACTTTTTTCCAAAATTTAACCGTTTTAAACCACTGTGCGACGGTGTATACACTCTAATGAAAGTATCAAAATACTTAAAAGCTAGATGGCCAATGCATGGGAACATGCACGTATAGCTTAATATAATTTATTTTACTTTCCATCAATTGCACAACCTAAAAATTTTCCTCTTGAAACTATTTTATGTTCACATTTCCTTTGAAATATTCCTTTTCAAATCGTTCATACACGCATTAAATCCAAATCATATTTTATTTTGACGTGGTTTTCTAAAACCTTATTTGGTTTTAAGAAATGTCCTGAGAATTTAAGAGCGCTAAATAGAAGCAATGTTGAAGCTAATAGAAACGAAACTTTTTTTTTGGTGCGTAATTTTTTAGAACAAATTTAAAAAGATATTGTTAAAAATAATAAAAATCAGGAAGGTTTTAATCTTTTTACGTAATTAAGATGACATATTACTAAAGTTTTTTTCCAACACTGATAGAAAAGGAATGATAATTGTACCTAACTTCCGCGTCATTCGGTAAATATCTATTACACTTACTTCTTTCACACTAGTTTTCGGATAAAATTGGTCAATCAATTGCGACTATGTTCGGGTCTAGTCTATTCCTATTTTTTTTTGTTCAGTGTATTCCGCAGTGTGATAATGACTTCTTATCTGCACGCCAGTTTTATAACTTCATTTGCTTGCAAATTAAAACCTTCCAGGTCGTTTGGAAATTTTACTGCTTTTTTATGCCAGAGAAAAGTTAAGAGAAAAAAATCTCGTAAAGAAAGTTGACGAGCAGTTTAATTAATTCTAAAATATAAAAACTGAGTTTTTTTTCTCAATTTTCGATTAAAACGGAGACTGGAGTCTCATCAAAAAACTTTAAAATAGTATTAGGGTATATTTCATATTTCTTTGATTATGGTTATTATTTTTTATAGGACTTTAGAAAATGAGATTTTGGACACAGAAAATTCAATCTGAAATCATTACTTTGCCCATAACTTATGCATAGCATTTTACGCACGGATGTATCAACTATCCACACTGATGTCATAGAAAAAAAATTGGGTTCGGTCTGTTATCTGTTATGTTATCTGCTGTACTGTGCTACTGAACTAATTATGACCTTGACGCCAAATAGATGGAGCACCACACATGATAACCACAAAAATTAATACTACAAAAGAATATTGATTTTTAAATAAAAAATCAATATTACTTTACAAATGTAATGTAATATTGATTTTTCTTGGCATAGCAAAAAGGACCACAATATGCCCAAAAAATAAAAAAAGTTTAAAAGATAAATCAAAAGTTGATGCTTTTGTGTATTTCTTAAACTTTTTCTGTCTTTGGGTGTACTGAACTTGAAAGACAAATGTGTACTTCTGACCCAAATGAAATGTTATGAAAAAAACATTTTGCCTTTTAATTTCATAGGTGAGGTCCTTTTACAAAACCCTTTATTGTATAGTTTCATTGGGAATTTAACTTATAAAAGGTTGGGTAAAAAGATAAAGACGGATGATAAATAAGTATGTGTAATTAAAAAAAAAATGGAAGTACATTTTCCAAATACAGGTTTAAAAACAAATCAAGGGTTCATTATATTTTTCACTGCCTTAACTCATTATTGGAGTGTTGAATACAACAATTCCTTTATTTTTTTTACAAAGTTTAACATTTGTTATGCCTCCAATGCTAAGGGAGTAAAGAGGAGGTAAAAAATATAATGAATCATCTGGTAAAATAAGTAAAAATATAAAATATTACCTTATAGTAAAAATCGAGGTAAAAATTATTTAAAAAAAAGATAAATTACCTAGAAATAATTGTTGTTAAAATTATTCTACAGATAATTGTAAGGACAATTGCCTTTAGTCATAATTTAGTACAAAAAAAAACAAAGAAAACATATTTTTTTCCAAATCTTTTTTGTGTGGCTTTATGAAATGCTGATTTTTTTTATTTATCACAATAATCTCCTCTTTTTAGACTTTTAGAAAATCTTACAAATCTTTTTAACTTGCTTGCACCACCAGAACAAACACCTAATAATTAACTTTATTATTGTGGTCACTTTAGGGATTAAAAAATATAATAAAGTTTGTGTCTTGCCAAATAAAAAATTAAAGTATGTTCCTGGTTTTGCCAACTTACGGTTTTTATACTGCAAGGCATCAATAAGTTCATTTATGACTTATAATTAAGTCCTGCAAACTTCACAAACAGTTTTTTACTTTTTTACTTGGCAAAGCAAAAAGAGAATCTTTTCTTCTAAAGAAAGTCTTCTGGCTTTAGGTTTCTGCTGCTGTACTCTAATCTGGCACATAATAAGCATTCTCTGATAGTGCTAATTTTCTCTGGAACGATTGCACATAACTGGCCATTTTATGCAATCGCTTACTACTATCAATAATTTTCCTATAGAAATGTCATGCTTTTGGTGTGAGATTAGCCTGTCTGGGCACATTGACTTCATTAGGAATTAAAGAGCGCCTTCTTTTAACTCTAAAAATAAATAAAACAAACATTAGCTAATTAGTTTTTATAACATTTATAAATTTGTAAAAATGTAAATAAATCAAACAAATTGATCGTTTTCAGGGTAACCATCAGCTGGGCTGTAATATTTTTTTATAAATTTGTGACCAAATTTTCAAAATTTTATGATTTTTTATGATTTTATGACTGGTGGTCACCGTGCTTTCTCCACTGAATTTATTTTAAACCCGCCATGTTTTGGAAGCTCAGGCTGCCATCATCAGGAGTCCCTACCAGTTTTATTAAGGGAGACTACGCCAAATTAATGGACCAGTCTTCCATATTAGAAAAAGAAAGAGAGGCTAAAACCCATTGTGCGAAAAACTTTAAAATTAAAAAAACAAAATATACATATAAATATGCAATACTAATGTAATGTAACTATAATAGTTATTTAATTATGCCATGGATAGACTTTGTGGGGTACTAAGAAAACTAAGCCTGACTTCTGTTTAAGCCTCAGTTTAAGGTAGGTACTGTAAACACTTCTAACTTCTAAGGTTTTTTTTTTAGGAAGTGTCTAAAGAGCCGGCAATTCAGCTGAATAGCCGTGAGGCTAAAGAGCTAGCAATAATTATTTATTATGTGTTTTTCATATTTTCTTTTTATTATTATGTGTTTTTCATATTTTCTTTTTTTTTTAATTTTTTTTAATTAAATTAACCCAACCTAACCTAAACAGACACAAATCAACTTATTAAAAGCCAAAACAACCCAAAAAAACACACTTTAAACTAAATTAACCCAACCTTAACCTAATCAAACAAGCCAAAAAAATATGTAGGGGTTGTAGTGATTTTTTTTTGCGTTGTTTTCGCTTTGAATAAGTTTGTTTGAGTCTGTTTAGGTTAGGTTGGGTTAATTTAGTTTAAAGTGTGTTTTTTTAAGTTGTTTTGGCTTTTAATAAGTTGGTCTAAGTCTGTTTAGGTTAGGTTGGATTAATTTAGGTTAAAAAAATTAAAAAAAACAAAAATATGAAAAACACATAATAAATAATTATTGCCGGCTCTTTAGCCTCACGTCTATTCAGCCGAATTGCCGGCTCTTTAGACACTCCCTTTTTTTAATTTTATAAGATAAAATACGCTCACCTTATGATCAGTTTGTCATATGTACAACGCTTTAATGTATAGGCAGGAGCACTAAAGACACGGAAGATTAGTCCCTCTTTACATAGTAAAACAAAACTTCTGACCAGTTTTGGTATCTATTAATTAAAAAAAAACTTACCTGCCTTTCTTTCTGGGTTGCCCCATCATGGTGTCGTCTCTAATATTTTATAAAACATAGCTTAAATTTGATATACGATTGTACTACACCTCATACTACACTTTATTTTACTCATCGTACACTATAAAAGCCTGTGGCTTGTAATAATTCCTTTCTTTAAAAAAAACAAAAATAACCTCAACAAACGCCATTGTCGTTGACTAAAAATCAATAAATCCGCCTCAACGCGCTGGCGTCAGCCAAGGGAGGGAAATGACAAACTTAGAATTTTTGTACTACTATCGCCATCTATTAAAAAAAAATTACTAGACCCCGAACTAATTATTCCTAGGCTATTCCATAAGAGAAAAAGGTCTAAAACTACAAGTAGTTTGTCTATGACTGATGTGTCGACTTTGGACTCTGGTGTGTCACCTTTTGCGCAGGGGGCGCAGTCGTATAAAAAGTAGGTAAGTATCGCAAAAAAACTAATTTAAACCTCTTTGTACACTCGCTCGACTAGTGGAGATTGCCTTCAACTCATTCCACCAACATCTCTCGTTCGCGTGCAAAGTGCGAAATTGTTGTTTTTTAATATACTATTAAGGGGATATAAACTTTAAAAAAACATACCTAGAGAGCCTCTAATGGCAAATAAAGTCATCCTTAATCGTTCTTATAGTTTTTGGGCCAGCAAAAAAATAAGATCAAATTTGACAGGTTTTTTTACAAAGATATTAGACACATTTATATAAGAAATTTTGGGCAGTTAAAAATAACGCGCTCATCTGTCGAATAAAATTAATTTACCTGATGATATCGAGCTTTATTTCTTTTTTTGTAACACTGATTATAACACACATTACAAAATGTTTTTGAAAATTTGCAAAACCTGTCGAATTTAAAATAACATGTAAAAATTTTGGGTTAGAAATAATCAGAAAGACCGTGTCCAATAAAGTTTGTATTTATGTTTATTTCATTTACCTTCCCTCCTTTTAATAAAATACACTTTAAACAATGAATTGGTATCGTTTAAGCTTTTAAATTTTATTATATATATATATATATATATATATATATATATATATATATATATTGATGATAGAAGAATTCAAAATAAAACGCGTTTATACGGTCAGTTTTACTGTGCGTCGATTTTCGTAAAAAGTATAGCATAAAACTAAATAATAAAAAAAAATGAAAAATAAAAAAAATAAAATAGGTACCTACCTAATTAAAAAAAAAACAAAATATAAAATATCATGCGCGATATATGATTTTAAAAGAAATTTTACGCTGATTTTTAAAATCGGGTAAAAATAAGGTCATTCCATAAGAAAAACTTGGTGTTATATCTCAAAAACTAAACGTTGCAAATAAAATCCAGTTTGAGAAGTAAATTCTAAATTAAATTATCTATAGGAAAGCAATTTAGAACAAAAAGAAATTTTCATTATTAAATCCCGTCGGTTTTCCTATTATTAGTTTCTCAAAAATCGCTATCTCCCTTAGAAATATCCAAAACTTCGCAATCCCCTCCAATTTGGACCACCTGTACATAAATAAAGAAGCAAATTAATTTCTTAGAGGATTTCTTTTTTAATTATTTTTTGTTTCTAAAGCGTATTTAAAGATATCTACATGAGCCTTTACATTTATTAACTGGGCTGTTCTAGTAATGTTAGGAATATTAATTATTTAATATAAGAATATGGCAAAGTTTTTTTTTTTCGTTTTTAAGATAATAAAATCATAGACAAATTACTCGGTTACCACAAAAAAACTTCTGTTTTTGAGTTCATTTTTAATAAAAATAATTAGATACAGTTTTCTTGACATTAGTTTGTGGATAGAACTTCTCTGTGTTTAACTTCCAAGAAATACCATGATACCTTGGAAAATTTCCAGCTTAACGCTCCGCCAAGTGTTTGTTCTTACTCATTAATGTATCGTTTACAAGCTTATCAAGTAGTTTGGCTGCTTAAACTTAAACAAAATAATAATACCCTACTTTGGCAAACTTAACAGAGAGTAGAGCCCCTTTGCTTACTTCATGCAGAGAATCGACAATGTGTATAGTCCTATTTTATCAATTCGTACGTCAGATTAATAACAAACTTACAAATAATCAGGTGATATGATATATATATACAAACTGACCAATAAGGCGACTAAATCCTCAATCTTAAAATGTGGTATTATAGACGGGAAGAAAGCATGCTCTGGCAAAATCTGTACATATAATAAATCTCTAGAGAGACCATTTCCGTACATTAAATATTATTTTAAAATTTTTGGTTTTGGCTTCTAACCAAACCATATAGATACCAAAAATCCAATTTTTAGAATAGGCGTAGGCTTTATTTCATTAAAATTGGTTCACGGGGACAAAATTTATGATCATTTAAAGCAAGAGAAAAGTAATAAACAGGCAAAGCTGCGAGGTATTCAGCTAGTCTATTTATTAAAACGCTCACTGACAGCCTTAAACGGTGAAGAAAAAGCAAATTTTACACAGAAGCTCCTTATATAACGTAGGTAGTGAAATAAAGAAACTCAAAAATCCTTGATGTCTTGTATTCCTACATCAGGTCGAGTCATGTTCCTTCAGCTAATCTCTAAGCCTTTTAGAGTCAATATTATTTAAGTGTATTATCCAACCGGCAAAAACTTAGATGATGTTATAAAGGCATTCTGCGATGAAGGTTAAACTTTTAGTTTTACTAAACTTAAAATTCGGAAACGCTCAAAGAAAAGACATTTTTCAAGGTACGATCTTAGTATACCAAATGTTCTAATTTTTTTAAACTTCCAGCTAGGCGTCTATACATAGGGATTTTTAACACCGACACTGCAGAGAGGTTTACTAGAAACGAAGTAGGCAACATATTAAATAACAACGATATAAAAACTACATCAAATTAGCAAAAACCTAACCTGAAGCAGACTTAAACTCAGATCACAATCAACTTGTTGCCAAAATTAAATTCGCCGATTAAATAAAATCGTCCTACAAATAATAAACCGAGACCCAGGATTATCCAACTTCAAGTTATTATAATAGTATGAAATTAACTCTTTGTTTCGGACTTCCATTGTGTATATTTTATTTATACACAACATTTCGATCAGTACAATCTCTGACCGTCTTCAGTCTTCAGGTGCAAACTAGTATGAATGAACTTAGAGTAGAACTAAACGAAAAACTTGAATATATTAATGGTTCTACCGAAGAAGATGTAGAAATGGTCTGGGCAGGTGCCAAAAGTATCAATGAATTATGAGAAAGCTTTTATCGAGTCGAACACGGAAAGCTCATAGAATCTCTTACAGGGGTTCTGCATCAAAAATACAAATGGAGTTTATTTTGTAGTAGAATCGATGCCAAGTCTAAAAGTGAACTTCGTTTTTTGATAGTAATATGTCCTAACCACTGTTTCTCCTTTTTGAATCTATCATACACCCTTAGTTTTACAAAAAAGACAAAAGTCACCATTGTTATATATGGAGGACTTTAACGCAAAATTTTGAAACGCCCCAAGAAAAGACATTGTTGGAAGGTACAGTCTTGGCACATCAAATGAACGTGGAGATCGCCTTTTCTAGTTCTATCAGGAAAGGGATTTTATCGTGTTAAATACTTTTTGGATTTCTAAATCCGACACTCCTGAGGGTATCATTAGAAACCAGATAGACTTTATATTAATCAATAAAAGATTAAGAAACATTATTGAATCTGCAAAAACTTACATTGGCGCAGATGTAGGCTCGGATCACAATCCAGTTGTGGTGAAAATTAGATTTACCCTCAAGAAAAATCGTCCCCCAAATAACAAACTCAGACCCAGTTTGGCCGAACTTCAAGATAACACGATAGCAAATAAACTTAAAGTCGAACTTAACAAAAAGCTTAAATATATTAATGAGTCTAGCGAACAAGATTAGATTTCGTGGTGGATTCAGGACAAGAGAGGCCTTGTTTGGCATTCAAGTCTTAGTTCAGCGGTCTAGGGATATGTCGGTGCCAGTATATGCTTGTTTCATAGATTACGAAAAAGCATTTGATCGAGTAAAACACGAAAAGCTCTTATAATCACGAAAAGAAGTTGGTTTAGATGACTGAGATCCAAAGATAATCGCCAATCTATACTAAAATCAGACTGCTCAAATAAAAGTTGATCGCCAATCCAAATAAGAATAAGAAGAGGAGTACGCCAAAGTTGTATATTGTCTCCGCTGTTGTTTAATATCTATAGTAACAAAATAATAGAGAATGCACTTCGTAACTGCGAAGAGGGTCTGACAATAAATGGCATAAAAATCAACAACATACGATATGCCGACGACACTGTCATAATAGCAGACACGCTGGAAGGCTTGCAAGAGTTGTTGAATCAAACTGCTGCCAAAAGTTCGCAATTCCGGCTTAACTTAAATGTTGTAAAAACAAAATGGATGGTCATATCCAAGGAAAAGAGCATCCGAGGCATGCTAGAAGTAAATGGGTAGCAAGTCGAACGCGTGGATTCATACAAATACTTGTCTTCCCAATGATAACTGAGACAACATACAAGAAGTTCGTGCAAGAATTGAACAGATCAGATCATCTTTTATCAAAATGAAATCAGTGTTGTGTAGTCGCCATCTTAATACCACTGTCTGACTTCTTTTGATTCGGTGTTATGTTTTTAGCATCTTATATTATAGCATGGAAACATTCCTGACTGAGGCCATGTCCAAAAGGTTGAAGGCATTCGAGATGTGGTGTTATCGTAGAATACTAAAGATATCTTGGATGAACCGAGTAACTAATGTGGATGTTCTGCTGAGAATAAATAAAGATCTTGAAGTTTTATTTACCATCAAAAAACGAAAACTTCAATATTTTGTGAAATGACAAAAAAAAAATGTAGGCAGAAGAGGTCCGGGTCGTAGACGGATATCATGGCTTAAAAATCTTAGACAATGGTATGGTGTTAGTACTACGATACTTTTCCGAAAAGCAGTGGACAGGGTACAGATCGCGCTAATGATAGCCAACGTTCATAGAGAACACGGCACTTGAAGCAGAATACACTTTGTCTTTGAAGGTTAAGTGTCACATATAGACATGACAATGACATATTAAACCTGGGAGGTTGGTTCGGCCCTATGATTGTAAACATAATACCTAAAATTTTGCAAAGTTATAGGTAGTCTTTTTTTGAGTAAAATCAAAGATATCTTCACAATATTTTAAATGGCGTCATTATTTGAGAACCGCTGTAAAATTTCTGTCAAAATAATTACAACCAGAACAACTACCAATTCTTAAATCGAAAATCCTTTAAGTATTTGTGATCTTATGTCAGTATCGTAGCATGTCATATTTTGTCAAGGCGTGTACTACCCAAAAGGTTTGATAAAGCCCCAAAATTGATGACGAAATAGTGGCCGGATTTAACTTTCAAAATTGAATATCTCGATTACTAGAAGTAATATCAAAAACCGAAGTTTACTTCTAGACACCTGGCATTAATTCTACTACAAAATAATCCCCATGTGTATTTTTGATGGAGAATTCCTTTAACCCTATCGTGCATGATTTTTTTTACTCAAGAAAAAAAAATGTACTCAAGAATCAAACAATATTTTTGGGAAATAAAGTTTATTGTTTTCAAAAAATAACGAAACACAAATTTTTTCTGATTTTTTTTAGCAAAAAAAAATGTCCTCATATGTGTCAACTATTTTTGGTAATCCCCAAAACATTCCGGACATAAAGAAACCAAAAAACGGCTGCAAGTATATCTCGTTTTCCTCTTGCATTTAGCTTTCTTACAACTTAAATTTTATTGGGATCTTCCATTTTCGAGGCTTTGTATTTTGATATTAATGTTTTTCTTCTTTTTCCAATATTTCAATTAGTTCCACAATTTCTAAAACTTCTTCAACTTCTGAGTCACTTCTTTCTTTACCACTTTCTTTAGTTTCACTGGCCGATTGTGGCCTATTTTCTGGATCAATATCTTCATCATCGGAAAACTCAAAGCCATTCTTTGATGCTTCTGCAAGCTCCTTTATTTCTTTTAGTGAAAGTGGTCTACGTCATTCTGTTAAGGACATAGCAGCATTTTGTTCGTTCGTGAGATTTGTCTTGTAATGTTGCTTTTGATAATTTAATGTGACTGTTACTCTGAGCACCGGGTTGTGTAGAAATATTTTAGTGGGTGCAACTAATCGGTTGAATATATTTGCTTGCTTTTGTGAAAGTGCTGGGTTGAATCGAAGTTAGAGATTGAGGTCAATGCTTGGTTGTATATGATAACATTTTTGAAAAATGTTTCCAGAAAAGTCATCTTCCCCTTTGTATCAAATCTTATAATTATTTGGAAGTCATCGGCTGCTTCCACGGATTCATAGAGAACTTAAAAGTAAAAAAAATGTAATACCATCCAAAGAAAACTAGGAAGAGTTGATACACATAGTCCTCATATGTGGACATGTAAAGTAGCAGTTACTCACATTGTCCCCATATGAGGCAACTTGTATTTGGACTTTTTTGAATCAATACACATAATCTGTATACCCTTTACATGCTAAGAAGTATTTACCGAATTTTGTGTCAGACACAATTAAAAACTTCAAAACAAAGTTTTGTTTTTACCGACTTTCTGCATCTGAGAACAGCGAGATTATCTTTACCGATTTTTAGGTGATACTACAAATTTTTGGCGACATCTGTCGATAAAAGAACCTGTTACTTTTTCCCTTTTGAGACTCGATAAATCGACTAGTTTACTAGTATTAGGGATTTCTATATTTTTTTTGATACTTGAAAGATATGTCCTCATATGTGTTGGAAGGAAGTTCGCTTGAATGAGATCAAGATCTAAAAATAATTGCCAACCTATACTGAAACCAGATAGCCCAAATAAAAGGAGGAATACCAACTGTCAGGACCCATATTCTTTAATTTCTGGGAAAAGAATGCTCCCGGGAATCAGAAACGCATGGGCCTTTATTCTTGAACTGCCGGGAGGAGAACTTGCTAGGGAAGTGGGCGTGGTTTACAAAAAAGTGAGATGAAGGTATGCCAACCGATAAAGATATGAGGAGTAAAAAGAAAATGCTCCCGAGGGAGCATTCCCTTCCCACGCTACCAAGAATACAGACCTTGATTGGTCGAAATCTTAGTTTTCTGTCACTATTCTGTCTGTTTTGCCACTAATGACTTTGTTACGGGTCCAGGAGGGGTCCGAATAAGGAGAGGTGTTCGCCAAGGTGTCACTGTTGTTTATTATCGACAGTAATAAAATAATATAGAAAATGCACTTCACAACTAAAGCCTTTATTAGAATTGTTCACCAAACCAAAACAATTTTGGAAGGAGAAAATCAAGAAAAGGGATGCTTGGCGTATGAGTAACGAAACCGTTAATTATTTTTTTAAATAATTTAATGAGTTAAGGATGTCAGAATATTCACGTGTCCTTAACGATATCTTTTTCAGTAAACTTTAATGTAATAACGCTCATAAATTGTCGCGACTAGCCAAATATGGAGACTACGAGAGGGTAAAATGAGATACAACGCATAGCTACCCTTGTTTCAAATTTGCTTTAAGAACTTAAGCCGGGGGAACTTGCCGTTAAGACGGAAGTCTTTAAACGTCGGTTATGGCAGAGTGAAATCGCATTATAAAAGGAATTTGGAGGCACTGGTTGCCCTTCGTCAAACTGGATGTTGTTGATGTAAGAGTAGGCTTTAATTTGGAGCATTGGATGCCCTTTATCAAATTCGATATTTTTGATATGATAAGAGATTAGGCTTTGATTTAATAGCCAATTATTTTTATAAAAAAATGCATCACTAGTGCGCCTTGTTGTGTTCTATTGAGCAACTGACAAATCCATTATTGCCCTCAAGACAGATTTAACTTCGAGTTCACATTTTTTTGTTGCGTATTTATATGGGAATAGGGATATTTTGGAATGCTTATTTGATACTTTGTAGTGATTGTGGTAATTACGGCGTCTGCGCATTAGCTAAACGTCATTCCGTTGTGGTAATTAACCACTACCACCGCCGTAAGCTACGAATCCATTTCGTTGTGGTTATTTTTCTAGTTAATTTTAGAGAATTTTGACGCAATTAATTTTAAAAATAATATAATATTACCACGTTCCAACTTATAAAACACTTATTTTGTAAAATTAAGCCCAATTTTTTGTTTTTTCTGATCTCTAAATTTTTTTACAAGTGACAGTTTTTAATGTGTTCCAAAAACTCTGGTAAAATCGATGCGAGGTAGTGGTAGTGGTTGTTAAACACTACCACAGCGGCTGTCAAAGTTGTCGAAAATTGAAGCGTTCCAAAATGTCCCTAATATCAGTGTGTCATTCGTAATTTATTTAAGCTGCCCTGCAGAAAATTTTTGACAGCATCAAAATAATGTCAATGCCACACGAGTGGTGCACTAATTGTAGTGCGCTCCTAGTATTTTTCTAATAATTTATTATGTTTTTCACCGACTTACAAGAAAGACGAGATTATAAATTTGACAGGTATGTTTTTTATTTCTTTTTTGTTCCATTTAGCAGACCTTTAATTTGGTCCCGTTTTGGTAAATATACTTTTCATCCACTTTCACGACTATACTCAAAAAATCACTGGAATATCCAAAATATATACACCGTGATTTAAAAGAACAAAACGGACTCGACGGTGCATGCTGACTTCAATTTCAAGAAGGGCTTTATTACCAGCGTAACTTTTATACGGCTCAATCGACTTTTATAATTATTTTTATATTTGATTTAGGAGGGTTCCAGCTTGGTCTATTTTGTTGAAAAATACATTTCCTCCACCATTTTCGTGACAAAATAAAAAAAAACCATTGTACAAACCTAAAAGTTGTCACACACGTGGCGAGGTCAACCAAAATTTTAATTTTTTTTAAAATTCGATTTAGGAGCAACGTTTTATTAAAAAACATACTTTCCCTACCACTTTCACGACAATACTAAATAATCACCATTTTTTAAACTTTACCCCTATATTTTGAAAACCCACTATCACGCTATGTGTCACGGGATTTCCCAAAATTCAAATTTCGTAAAATAACGATTGTTGCATTGGCCCCTGCAACTTTAAAACTGAATATCTCGGAAACCAATTGATAGATTTTTAAAATTTTAACACCCTTGTGTGTGCTTATGTCTTTTTAAAAGTGTTTAACTAAAACCGTGCCTGTCCTTTTTTAAAATAAATGCCTTTTTACCAAAAGATGACATTTACTAGTAATAAAATAGACATATGGAACGCCCGTCTTGAATAGCCCTGAAGAAGCAAATAAATTTTGCGAAACGTTGGAATTCCCAAAAAAAGGACGTTTCATTAATAAGATCTCTCAACCCATAAACCTACACCTCCAAAAAAATTAAAAATAGGATCGTTAAACCATTCTACAAGTATTTGGCAGGAATATTTATTCCTCACAACCGTATCGAGACTTGCTGGACTCTTTAATTCCCGAAATAAAATAAACACGGCTAACAATAGTCAAAATTCTTACCTGGCTTTTTCTTTAGCCTCGTCGATAATACAGAAATCTGTAACAACAATTTTTGGATTTTTTTATTTAAAAAAAAATATACCAAATTTTGAAAAATTCTTTGGATACGGTTGTAGATTTTTATAAATCCTATTATCTAATATCAAAAAAGTTATGTTTTTTTCTTTGTCGAAGGAAACTGAGTGAGTTCGATTAGGAGTATTGGAATTCAGGTTCCGCATAGCCACCCGTGTGTCTAATAGAACATTCGGGGAATAAATTGACACATGTCAACAAGAATACGGAAATTTCTTACTTTCCTACTAAGTCCTAAAACTTTTCCTCACATGGTGTTCGCACCGTGTTCTAAACACTGCACGATGTTACTCGAAATGGCATTAGTGATGCCACCTATTGTTGATCTTTCAAAAAAATAGCAAAGCAGTGTTGTCAAATCTATGCCGTTTTTTTGAGTCAACGTAACCAAATTTTATGAGTGATACTTCGTTAAACGTCGAATGGTAAAGGCTTTCTAATTTTTTCAAAAAGGTTACATACAGACCGCTTCAAGCTACTGCGAACATAGGGCGGAAGAAGTCTAATTTGCCAGTGTACGTACATGCAGAGACACCGCACGCCTATCAGTGAAGCAACGAACACTCAGGCTTCCGATCGCCATTCGCTGCCTTTCGCCGCCTTTCGCCTTGTATTTAGTACGCCTCTAACCACGGTGCTGTGTGGAGCGTAGTCAATGAAACCGGAATTTGGTCAATAAATACGCAAATTTTTATAACGTAATTTTCTTATTTTTTGTCACTGATAAATAAGAGCGTTTTATTGTCAACTGCTCAGATTTATCAGTGACGACGTGTTACAATGAAAATAATAAGGAGAAACAAAATAAAAGCAAGTTCTCAAAATAAAATAATACATTCTAAAAACCAAAAAGATTCTCCCAGTCAAAAAAAAAAATTAAAGCAAATGTTCGAAAAGTCCTCCTTGCTCGGCTAGACAATATCCGAGCCTACTATCAAAACCCCTTCTAACGTTTCCAAGCATGTTAGGGGTGATAATTTGAAAAGCTTCTTCAAAAACAGATAGAAGTCATTAGGAGCAAGATCGGGAGATCGAGCTGGCCATAAAATAGTTCCCCGTGTACTTATAACCCGATTAGGAAATACATTATCAAGATATTCCCTAACAAGGCCAACATTGTGAGCGGAACAACCATCTTGTTGAAACCATGTTTCACCAAATCTTACACCTAACAACTGCCTAGCAGTTGGAATAATGTGCTGCTGCAGTAGATCCAAGTATCTAGGACCATTCAAATTGCAATTGCCGTTAATAAAAAATGGCCCAATTACGTGTTCCCCTACAATACCCCCCCCCCAAACATTTAGTTTTTGGGGATACTGTGTTCTTACGTCAAAATACAAATGCAAATTTTCCCTCGACCAATATCGAACGTGTGTTGGGTTATGACGATTTGACCATTTGACCATCTGCACTTTTTCGGCGACTTCGTAGACATCCATTTTTAGTTTTAAAAATGTATTATTTCAATTAAGAACTTACCCATCTGTTTCTCGAGCAAGGCAGAAATAAAACAAAATAATAAAAACAAAATGAATTTCCAAAAGATAACACTGCAACGTGCTTCGAATCCACCTCGGTCGTACGGCACGGAGAGTAAATTGGACTTGATTTCCCCTATGTTCGTAGTAGCTTGAAGCGGTCTGTATATAAAAATCGGATAACAAAATTTAAAAGTTATATAAAAAACATTTTTTTGTGTTTAGAATAGGTGCTGTATTTAGAGGAAATTTGAGCACATGGACCTTTTCTATAAGTAAACCGAATTTTTTGAGTGGTACTTCATTAAGTGTAAAATAGCATGTGCTTTCTTACTTTTAAAAAAAAAATACAGGGTGGTAAAAAAAAGTTGCAGCTCTTTTTTTTTTAAATATGAGTTCGATTTTTTTTCGCCATCTTGAATTCTTGACATATGACGGTTTTTGTCAAAAAATTTGAAAAATGTTTTAATTACCTTTCCAAAAAGCTAACATTTATAAAAATCGCTCAAGGAACAAAAAGTTATTAGAAAATCAAAACAGTCCAAAATTTTAAAGCCCACGGTGGAGAATCTTCCAAAAAATACGAGCAGTGAACATTAACGACGCCCTAAACTTATGAGACCACTAAGGCGTGTATTGCGCGTCATAGAAGAACACGGTCCCTTAGCGGCATTAAATTAATTGTCGTTGTAAGATATGATAAGTTGTGACAATAAAAGTACTCAGTTTCAGCAAAGTAATGCCAAACTTTTTCTGAAAACCTATGAAACAGGGGTTAAACTGCTATAGCCGACGCACAGTGGGCAAAATCCAATTTTTTGGAGGACAAAGTTCAGCATGGAAAGAAGAGAAGATAACGTTACGTTAAAGGAAACATAACCTAGCTTTTGTTTTTTTTTTATTTTAATCCAGCCGTATACTAAGTTCATCATTACTTTTGTTTTATATGCGTGTCAGATTTTTCTGAGGCCCCCCGCAAAATCTTTAATCTTTAATGTGAAACCCTGATATTTTAGCCTATATTTTATTATTACAAAGATTTATAATATATAATAAAACTAAAATATCCTTCATACAAGGCATCCGCTTAGTTGGTTTAATTTTTGTTACAGTCTTAATCATAAAATAGTTAAAACCACTGTTTCTTATGAAAGTGTTCATGCAATATTTTTGATTATGCTTTGTCATAGGCTTAGTCGAAGTTCTAAGAAAAAATTGGCAACTTTCAACTTTTATAACTGAAATTACGAATATTAATATAACAAATATAAGTGCGCATGCCCGAGTGCCAAATTTTCTACAAGGCAAATTAAAAGCGAAAAACAAGTTCCTGAGTGTTTTGCAGGTGCCAAAATTGTTTCTATTAAACCTTTTTTTCTTTAAAAACAAACTACAAAAAATAAAAGTAAATAAAAGAAAACATCAAAAAAGTGTTAGATTGTTATGACGATTAACAAAGACAAGTATGAACAGTGAGGAATTTTTAAGACTAAAACTATAACAAAACCAAATACTAATCAAGTTACAAATTCTATATATGCCTTGTGTGAACGATCCTTAACTACAAAGAAACCCAACAAACTAATGGGTCTCGTGTACCCTCTGTATATTAGTATTCAAAATGTATGCAATTTTAAAGGAACCGAAAGATATTTGTGTGCGTAAGTATTTGCTTTTATGTATTCTATTCTCTCTTTTTTGCTTTTTTTAAGGCAAGGCGGCTAAGAGGCCCTCAATATGCCGTGACCCCCCCCCACCTTGCGGGGGCGTTTGACACGCCCCTGCCATTACCATAATATATAACTGCAAAAATGTTAAGTGGTCGAAAATGGCCCTTTATTAGAATTAAATAGATGTAAAGCGGTTTATGTACAAAGTTTACAAGGGTTGAAAGGGACTTATAGTGTAGGAGAGGCACCCCGATAACTAAGTTATAACAGCTGCCGCATGCCCTGGCAAACGTGCCTGAAAATAATTGTATTAAGCTAAAATGAGAAATTACACAATAATTTGTTTGTTGGTATTTACTAAGGTTCATATATTTATGTAAAATATGTTACATCATATTTAAGTAAATCTCACATAAAAGCATTTTAATTAAAAAAATATGTAAACATTACGTCAAAACTTTGACTGTACATTTAGGTCATCATAAGCAATGTTAATTTTAGGTAAATATATAAATAAATAATTATTTATTAATAAATTCTTTAAATTTACGTAAATATTACGTAAATAGTGGGACCTTAATTTTACATAAAAAATATTACATACCTATTATATAAAAAAATTATATGTAATATTTAAGTAATCTAATTTACGTAAACGTTACAAAAATTATTTACTTTAAATGAAAGTAATAAAATGTACAAAACTATTATGGAACAATTTAGACATTACGTTTACATTTAAAATTTACATAACTATTATGTCAAACATTTTATGTAATATTTATATCATCTAAATTACGTAAACGCTCTATAACATGAGTTACGTCACATTAAATTTTTTTACATTTACATGAATATTATGAAACAGTATGCACCTTAACTTTACATTTACAATTTTACATATTTGTTACGTAACATGTTTTATGTATTAATTATGTCATTCAAGTTATGTAAATTCCCTGTAAAATGATTTGCGTCAAATTAAAGTCCTAAATTTTACATAGTTATTATATAGTCAATTGAAACGTAAGTTTACATTTCAAATGTTGCATAGATATTATATAAAACATTTTATGTAATTTTTATATCGTCTAAATGAGGTAAACGCTCTATAACGCGATCTACGTCACATTAAAATTTACAAAAAAATTATGAAAATGAAAGAAATTATCAGTGCTTAATAGTTTCTGTCTAGTAGGTAGAGATGGCGCTAATGTCACTATGTTCCGTGTACAGTGGATGATAATATTATATATATAAAGAGCAAAGCTATTTCAAAATTAGGATGCGGATTTTGAGGTATTGACAAGATATCTATAAGAATCACCTCTTCCGCTACTTGAACCAGCCCGTCTGGTTAACTTTGTAGTTTGCCACATGTTTGCCAATGTCGGACCGTGTCAAGCAACCACTGACGGACCTGTACGAACCTTTCGTTGGCCCGCCTCAAGCTGCATGCTCATGTCGGACTTAGATGTCAACTATCTACGCTTTACGCATGTCATGCAGATTAATGTGACTTAAATTTTACCTTATTACTAAATGATTGTGATCTCTATGTGACCTTAAATTTACATAACAAGGTAAACCTTGTAATATTTATGTAAAATGTATGCCATTTTATTTACATCACATTTATGTAAAAATTAGGTGGGCTTTGCGCATGGCATTATGCAGAGTTTTCGCACCTTAATGTGACTTAAATTTTACCTTATTGTGACCTCTGAGTGACCTTAAATTTACACAACCAGGTAAATCTGTTATATAAATTTTACGTAATATCTACCTAACGGTGTTTACTGGGGATATTTACATTTTTTGCAAAAAAGTTCCCCATTTGGAAACCGTTCAAAATTTTTAATTCGTCCTAAAGATTGCGGGACGAATCGACCATTCTTTGGGCTTAGTTTTAATATAAAATGATATTTTATTCCCTCAAAATATCATAGAAGAAAAAATATGATATTCTTTTTAATGCAATAGCTTAAATATACGCCCTTCCAATGCTTTCAGCATGCACGATGTTGTAAACAAGATGTCTCTTACTCTCTCCCTTATTTATCTCTCTTTATTATCTCGTTTGGCTTAGTGCCTTAGTACCAACTTTGACCCAAAGCCACGAAGGAAGCCGATCGTTATAACTCGATATTTGTTTACTTTTCTTAAAAATCCTTGATTCTTCGCGAGGAAAAAATATAAATGTGTGCCACTGAGGAGAAACATAATCCCATTGATGTTTAACTGCAGCTTTCCATAACAAAAAAAAACATCCTCTGGACCCTCTCCACTCGATACCTCTGATGATATCGCTCCTCTTTCGTTGTCCGATATTCTCCATAAACACAGCATGATTTTTACGCAGCGGCATCTTTTAACTTACCATTTTCTGATTTTAAACAGTGAAAAAATCAGTAAACAATAAAAATGACGTATGACGCAGGTCGCGAAGCCGGCCGAAACATCTCGGATTGATGAACTTTCGCGCCTGTGCAAAAGGCCGGAGCTAAGCCAATGTATTTTGTTTGAATGTTGATGTTGCTTACAAGTTTGACCTGAGCACCCTGGTAAAAAAAAACCGCCTATAGGATCTCATGAAAGTTGGTAAGTTTTTATCCTGTTTTATAGGGTTTTATATAATTCTACAGCCCGACTGTTTTGCTAGTACAAACTGATAGAAAAAATCTATACTTTATGAGATTTGTCTTACTTTTCACAAGTTTGTTTCACATGCCGCATAGAAAACATATGAAACCTGATAAAACATTATAAAATCTGGTGGTGGTTTTTTAGCAGGGTAAGGCGTATATTTCAGCTAATACATCGAAAAAATATTCTTCTCGCAATGGTGCTTCTTAAAATTCGCAAGAAGTGTGGAGAAGGCTGAGAGTTTTACTTCTTACTAATACGTATATTATTTTATCCAAGAAAGTCGCATTTAAGTTTACTACTCTGGAAAAAACTCAGGGAAGCCAAGAAGTTTGCGATACATTGGTTAAATTCAAAACCGTGCTCGGGTTTAATGAATTTGACGTCGTATCACAAGTTTTTTTTTTGAAAGGTCGTCTTTTGACGTCACTTTTCGAACCTCTGACTGAATTTGGCACTTTTAAATTGAAAAAAACAAAAATATACGGATGGAAGCCGAATAAAAACCGTCTACCATGTAATTTTAGGATTTAAAAGAACAAAACATCAACAACGGTGTAGCGACAAATCGACTATCGAGGGGGGAGATTCGTCATTTAATAAAAATCAACTACTTACCTATTGCAAATTTTTAAAAATTAGGTAGGTAACTATTGATTTTTACTCATGGGATTACGGACGTCATGTGGCCCCCGTAAAGTGGGGGAGGGGGAGGGGGTATTAATAGGTGTTGGGTAAGTGTGTATGAAATCAAGATACTTAAATTAATGCGAGCAGGCAAAAACTTTGAGAAAATCACACAAACAATTGCTTAAAATTGTAACAATTAAATGTTATAGCGCTACAGGCGAAAATTTTGGAAAAAAACAAAAATTTTTTTTAAAATTTGGATCTCTATGATTTTGACGTTGTTTTACATAATATTAAAAAAAAAAATAGATTGGGTTAGACGCCAAGAAGAGGTGAGTTGCGGTGGTATGGATAGATTTCTTACCAAAATCATATCATACGAATATTTAAAAAAATTTGTACTGAGATGCCATTTCTTAAAATTGCTTAAACTTAAACTAAAATTGTCAAAATTAATACGTCATAGCGCCGTAGGCAAAATTTTTGAAATTTAAGATATCGTACCAAATCGCATGTCATAAACCGGAGCCAATGGTCAAAAAAGTGGAGGGGGGGCTTTGGATGGGAGGTTTAAGTCCGAAACCCCCCCTGGCTACGCCACTGAATAAAAGCAAAAAAAGTAACTACTTATTGTACCCCAATTTGCTTCCAAAATTACCCTGATGCAAAAGAACTACTTATTAAATATTATTTATTGGGGCTCTGTTATTTGACAATATGTGGTTTAAGTATTTTTAGTATAAATATTTAAAAAAATTGTAACTTTGGAATAAAAGCAAGTGGCGATATACGATTTTCATATTTAAGGGTCCATGAATATGGAGTCCCAATTCGTGGGAGCTTTAGTTTTCGAGTTATTTGAAAAAAGGTTAAAATATATTAAAAAAAAATCATAACTTTAGAAGTAAAGCAGCTATTGATATGCGGTTTTCAGATTTTGGTTTTCATAAATATTATCCAAAAATTTTGTTATAAGGTTCAAATCTTTCAAACTACAGTTTTTGAAATATTAGCATTTCCTTTAAACATAAAATTATTGATTGTATGGTGGACTATCCGTGCTTTCTAGCACCAATTTTTTTTTAATATGCTGATTTTGTTAAGTGGAGTTCAATATTTTTTTAAAAATATCGAGTCTCTCTGAGACAATGTCTGGTGAAAGGCTCTGTAATGTATGTAAACTTAATATTGGCTCAGTTAATTTTTCGTAGAATCTTTAATAAGTTTGTTTTTTTGCGTGTAGGTCGTATTCATACACTTCGAATACCTAAATGTTTTTTATGACTGTTTCTACATCCTTCGCTAAGGGAAGTAATATAATTGAGGAATCTCCACGAATTTGGTGGTTCCGGATCCAGATAAGCACATTTCCAGACGCTGGCGCTCTGTCTATCTGTCGGTCTGTCTGTCCGTCGCGTCGTCGCTCAGTTGTAGCCACTGTAACTCAAAAACCCAGAAACCAATCACTACGAAATTTTACATAACGATTACTTGTGTTGAGGCGCAGACCCTTATTGTTTTTGAGCTTACCCATTACACCTTTTGATACCTATTGGGAAAGTCTAGATTCACCCCGAAAAAGTTTGGATACACCCAGAAAAAGTCTGTGTACACTCTGGAAAAGTATGGATGGGTCATTCTCAAAAATGTGTAACATAATGTGTTAATAAAGTTTCAGAGCTAGGTCCAATTTTATTAATTAATTTTATGTTAACTCAATTTCATATACATTACCATCTATTTAGGATTCTTAATCAAAAATTTTAATTTCGCTTTAAAATATGAAAAAAAAATAGCAGATCTACTCGTTTTTTCGAAATATTTCGATGATAGCTCAGTTACAATAACAAGTAAACATTTTTGTAAACGGAAATTAAAAAAATTACATCCAAAACAAATAAAAAACTTATAAAAATGCTAGTAATCAAAATTCCCATCACTAGTGTGGACATCCTAAAACACCAATATTCAGACCACAAGCTGGAATCAGCGAATCGAAAAACCGGTTGTTATGGGCGGTCGCCTCAAGATCTTCACATAACCGCGAAGAAAGCAAGTGTCAATCAATTCGTAAGGAAGAGCCGGGGAGATAAGTTTTGTTTTTTTTTAAAGTGTCACGTTAAAGTCAACACGCGTGTGGTTATATTTACAAAGTAAGTAAATTAATTTTTTATAAAAAAATGTGAAGGGTGCATCTATAACAGCTTTTCTAAAAATAAATAAAACGTTAGAAAACCTCACTCATGTAAACTTCACTTGTATGGACTCTTAATGTCCACCCCAGTGATACATGTCCACTTGAGTGATCAGACTTTTTTAATAATATTTTTTCGTTATTATTTTATCCTCGTATATATTGTATAATCTAACATTTTTTTGTATAAAATGTATATTATATACTAAGGGATAAAAGTTGCACTTCTTATCCCGAGGCGAAAAGTTTGTGGCACAAGCGTAGCGAGGGCCACAATTCGTCGATGGATAAAAATATACTTTATCACGAGGTTTATACGCTATTTTTCGCACTTTTAGAGTATTTTTACAAAAAAAGATTAGATTTTTATTAAAGACCGACGTTTCGGTACTCTTCTACAAGTATAACAGTTATCATAGATCAAAATAGTAAAATTGTTAAAAAATTAAAGTAAATTTATTTTTAATTTTGTGCACTTTTAAACCATTTAAAAAAAATATATAAAAAATGTAACGATCGAGGTTTCGGCACCCTACTATAAGATTTATAAACAGTATAGCTAAAATTAGTTTCAAAAATTAAACTTTTTACGTCTTTGTACTTTTTAACCCTCTTTTTTACTTTTTATTCCTAAAGTGCGAAAATATATATTTTACAGATGGCTAAGCTCGCTTAAGACCAAACAGCTTATAGTGAGGAAGAAAAAATGACAAGGAGAAGAGAGCAAAAAAGGCTCACTGGTGTGGACACCATGAACTAAAAAATAATAATAATAATAATAAAATATTGAAGCAGCATTTTGCAACTTTACACCGAGAAAAATGAGTCAAATAGATTATATACTTGAGTTTTTTGTATTTGGAAATACCATAAAATTCACCTGTATTAAATATTTGCACCATTTGTTTTAAATTTTTTCATCTACCTAGACTTCATTTTATACATAAATATTGAAAACAAATTATTTGACCACCTAGTTTAAATAAAAACTTCATTCAATTTTAATTAAAGATATATTTTTTTATTTTGAATGAAAAACATAGATTATCTACTTGTTTTTAATAGATTATGCACTTAAATTTAATGTATGAACTTATTAAAAACAAAAAGAAAATCATGCTATTATTTTAAATGGAAATGTTATGAAGGTACTTTTGTATAAATTTATTAAAAATAAATATTAATTCTAAAATAAATAAAATAAATATTTAGAATAACTACTTACCTCTTATTATCTTAATTTTTTTTTGTATTTATTTTAAGTAAAAAAATATTTTTGTTCTAACTATTAAACTTCTTGAAACTAATGTTTTAACATCCAAGATTTAATGTTAAACCTACTAGTTTTTAATAATTCGTCCCATCAAACGTGCTGGTCCGTTATATGTCCGGCTGAGTGGCCGGCATTGCTGCGGGCGACCATCTGATCCTTCGAAACTACCCGACCTTATGTTATTTTTAAGCTACCGGTTCGGATCAAGAAAGTTAGGCCTGCGATGTCGTTTAGCGTTTTCACCAGGGTGGGGAGCTTAGGGACTTAATCTCCCCACCCACCAGAGCCATTGAATATAGACCCTTAAAACAATTTTCAAGATCGAAAAAATGGTTACTTAAGCCCCCCTAGGAACCTCAAGCACCCCTCCACAGGACAATTTCTGCGCAATAATGTTACTATAAAAGTCAAGAGAGAAAGACCAGTCGGAGCACAACTAGTGAACACCGTCTTTAGCAATATCGACTTATTATATTTAACCCCCGAGTTAATCTTCAACTGTCTCATTCTGATGGCACTGGGTACAATCTATTTCAAATTGCTTCGGAACAGTTTTATGACACTGACAATGACAGTTCCATTTAGCTTCTGTGTTTAATTGTCAGCCGCCATATCGAAATTGGTCCAGAGAATTTGGAATGAGGTGTATGTCAGCTCAAGGCCGACAAAATCGGCCCTGGTCAGCCATCTGCTGGAATTTACTTTTGAAATGCACGCCACTTCGTGAAAGGCCTTCAGTAGAGTCGGTGGTGCATGGTTATGAACAAACCGTAGAAAACTTAACCTCATATTTTGGCGTGGCTTTTTGGTGTGTAATTTTCCTGTTTTTTCGGTGTCTTTTTAAGTTTGAGGATGTTTCTTAATGACATGTAGGTGTCCTTTTAAATTAATATATCTTATAAATAGGAGGCATGATAGAGCATCAGTAAAACAAAAATCTTTAAAGCAAAGGCATGCTCATAAGGCCGCTTGACATGGAACAACAAAATGAAAATGGCTAACTATAAAATATTTTTCTTCTGCCTTGCATAAAAATATTACTGGTCGTGTGAAATTTTTCTTGCAACTGGCATGCAAAAAAAATGGCAGAGAAGAGGGATAAAATTACTATGCAATCCTACTTATTGCAAAAATCGATTTTGCTTTTTGCAAAGTGCATGCAATGTTAAGGGGCTTTAAAGTATTCACTTAGGTGACAGGCTTTACAAAAATTGCGTGAAAGTCTCCTATTTTCATCTTACTTTACTGGTGCTGCTAAAGCGAGATGAGAAGAGACGACTTGCATGCAATTCTTGTTTTGTTGCTTCATGTCAAGCGGGTTCTGCGTTTTTTAATTCTGAAAACTAAGGCTTGAAGAAGTGGTTTCAGATAAGAATTATGTCAAAAACATTAACAAGTGTTCCAAGCCTCATTATTTTAGAAATCTTGAGAAACTCGTTCTATAAATTCTTGAGAAGCCTTCCTTAATAATTTTTAATAATATAAATAATTTAAGGTTAACATGAACACATGATTGAAACTTTTAAGAAAGCGAAAGATAACAACACTTTCAAATGATTATGAAAATTCAAGGTAAGTGTTTCTGGACGATAAGGTAAAAACTGGGTTTGCATAATCTTGATCTTTTTTTATTTCTTTTTAATTTTCCACCCAAAGTTTATAGAGATTTATCATATGTCAACTGTCAGCGAGAATTTTCTATCTGTTTGGTAATTTTGTTTCTCGCTTAAAAGACAGTTGGTTACTGTTGGGCCAGTGCCGCATAGTTTTTCTTAATTTTACTTGTATCATGTGTGCTGATAATATTGTTATTAAAATTTTGTGCACTTTTTTATCTATATTTTTAGGTACAAAAGCATCACTTTCATGAACGCATCAATTCAAAATGTTTGTCTGTATTTCCAGCCTTGCCTAGCCAAAAATAATGTCATAATATGTCAGTGAGAGCAAGAAAGAAAAATAAAACGAATGTGTGTCAAAGTAGGTTTACTGGTGGCACAATTGTAAGGTATTTTTAAATAATTTTATCTTCATGAGTCTTGCATGGCCAATTTGTAAACAAATACTCTTTCTGTCAAGAAAACACCTAACCTAAAAACTTCAAATATGACCACAACAACAATCTAGGGCATTTGGATGTCTGTCAACTTTCAAAACTGGTTTTGTTCAGTCATCGAGGTTAGGTTTTGTCTAAATAAAAATGGAACGGACTATATTTATTTTTGTTTATTTATGGGTAACACTCGGGGTAACATTAAAATTATTAAGTTTATGTTTGGCGGTTTTCAAGGAAAAATAAAAAATACTTACAACAACTCATTAGGCATTCTTATGGCGACATATTTTGTCAATTTGTTTTAAAGACTCTTAAAGACGAAAGTAACATATTAGGTAGGTATATTTGGAATAAGAAGGAAAAAATTTATCTAAATTTTAAAAAACATATAGAATATAATTCAATGTAAAAATTTGACATTTGTGATGACCATTACCAATAGAAAGAGTTCCAGGAAGTTTATAGAAAATTGCTTGCAACTTTCATATTTTAATCTATTTGTAGCTAAAAAAAAGAACTTTATTTATTTAAGAAGATTTTCAGATATAAATTTAAGTTGATTATCCAGTTTTAATTTTACTGAGTTCTTATTTACCTATTTTAATTTTTTAGACACTATAAAAAGCAATACAAGAAAAGTTGAAATTATTTTTTAATGGATGACATGTGACAGGAGGAAAATCTGGTAGATTTAATTAGTTTTTTATAGTAAGTTTACTATTTGATTTTATTAGAAGCGAAAAATGATCTGTGAACTGATTATACAATACTAATTTTTTAATTAGAATTTTTAATTTAATCTATAATTTCATGTAATAATGCCAACTTAATGTTTTAGCTGCTTTAAGGAAATCAGTTTGCCATATAGAATAACTCTGAAATGGAACATGAATGAACAATGAAATTATAATGACTCCTATGAATTGCTGACAGGATGGAGAAACAGATCAAAATATATCCTAAACATATCTCTACAGTTTAAAGCTACAAGCTACAACTTTATAACGCTGAATTGGTGAGATGGTAAGCGTTTCCAAGCTAAAACAATAATAAACTAAAATTTTCCTGATTACCAAACAGAGTGTATAATTTTACACATCCTTGAGAAAGACACGGATACACCTTAAAAAGCCTGAATACACCCCGAAAAAGTTCAGATTTACCATGTAACGATATGTGTGTGTGTGGGTGTTTGTTTGTGTGTGTGCTCTACAGTATAGTAATTTTTAAAATAAACAAAATTTGGATTTAAGCAAAGTGCTTTTGGTTTATTTTTGAGCTTTGAATTTGTGGGGGAATACATTTTTACGCGTAAAAAAATTATTAAGGGCTTATTTTAATTGATTTTATAGCACCCTTTCCTAAATTCGACTGTCCATAAAAATGAGTGTTAATTTACTAATAGCCTATTAAAGAGGACGTCATAGCGACCAAAAACGTGGTTTAAAATGCATTTATTATTTATTTCAAAAATATGTGAATAAAATGTTGGAAGATACGTTACTTTTTTGATATTTCTTGTAATTGTAAATTACTATTTTTGATTTTTTTTTTAAGTTTTTAACATTTTGGACTAGAATTATTTACAAAAATATTTTTCTCAAAAAAATGAGACTTTCCGTAAAATTTTTTATTAGATAATTTATTTTTTAACAATTTTAATATAAAAAACGGAGACAAAAGCTATTATCTTTCATACAAATAAAATTATTTGAGTTAAAAAGTTGACGTGACATTTTCATTAAATCTCCATCCCCACCCTTTAAATGAGATTCAAAAGATTTTGTCTAACCTCTCGGATAATTACTTGTTTTTATACAATTTTAACGTGATATTTTCATGGCTCCTACCTCCCCCTCCTTTTAAATAAGATTCAAAGAGATTTTCTCAAACCCCTTGAGTAATAAAATTAGTTACCTATATATATTAAACATGATCATACAAATTAATGTAATGAAATCACGCTTTGTTGTGCTTAACATTTAATTTAAAATGTTTGAATAATCTCTGTTGCAAAATTGGTAGTTATTAATTCTTGTAATTATATATCCATATTATACCACATTACAATGGATATAATAATATATTTATTAATACTTTATAATCCGTTTTCAATAGATATACAAAGACTGGTGGCACTATACTGATTTTGAAGGTATTCAAAGTAATTGAATGAAAATATATAAATAATAGGAAACATGCATCGAGCGCACATCGAGAGTTTGTGAATTTTCAATTTTTCTTTAGAATTTATTTAATCATTAATTTATTGTACCACAATCAGTTGTTTTTTAAAAATAAATAAATGGTATTAAATAGTAAAAATATATTAAAGTTTAAAGAAAGAAAAAATGCAGACTCCTATAATCGAAAGGTCGAAACGTCGGAATTAGAATGAAGTAATGTGTATTGTTGCATTTGGAACTCATCCAACCTCTCCGATTATTCTTCCTTGTTCAATCAAATTTGTCATTTGTCATCATTTATTAAGAGACAATTCATATGGCCTTTAATAGTTATTTATATATTTAGACCTTAAAGACAGCGCTTAACGCCCGCGGCGTGAAAGTAAAGACCCGAGCTGATAGGCGAGGGTTTTTACATGCTGAGGTCGTTAAACGCAATTTAAGAACGAGATACATACAATGTTTTATTCACAACCGTTTCTTAGGAGAAAAAAATTATTGGTCTAAAGCTCTATAATATTTTGACAACACACGAATCACCCCACATAGCAATGAAAGAACATTTACCTAAATAAATAAACTCGAAATTTTTACATTTCTATTCTTAAAAGGCGAAATCTAGCAAGTATGCTACTTTAATTTAACCTTTAAACATAAAAGAAAAAAATATATAAGTATTTACTTATACTATGGAAAACAAAAGTTTGCGGAATAAATTTTAACATGATATGTTTTTTTATTTCTTGGGCTCAGAGTTAGTTATTAAACAATCGAATTTTAATATTTTTCCTGAAAATCGCTACAGAAGAAGCCAAATTAAAATTCAGTTGATATTCATTATACAATTTTGTTGCATTGTAAGTAAATCCTCTTTGAAACAAGCTGGTATGATATCGTGGTAAAGCTAAGGTATTTGATCTAATAGTGACATTGTGTAATTGATTCTAAGCTTATTTCTAAGGCTTAAAGGTTTGCCAGTTTTAAGTATTTTAAATAAGAACACCAAAAATAAGTACTTATGCATAAACTCTGTTCTTAGCCAGTCAAGATGTTTTAAATTTTCCGAAACATGATCAAACTTTCTCAAATCATAAATGAACCTAACACAGTTATTTTGTATCTTCTGCAGCCTATTTTTATTTGCTTGCGTCAAACACGGGTAATACACAATTAAACAATAAGAGATTGAAGACAAAACATACGATTCGCAAAGTTTTTTGCGCACTTTAAAATTTAGGATGTGCCTATTTGCATATAATAATTTTAAGGCTAAATATGACTTTTTACTGAGGTTTGAGATATGTTGGTTATATCTAATTGAAGTCTCAAATGTTAAGCCTAGATTTCTGGCAGAGTCAGTGAACTCAAGGCGGTGATTGTCCATCTCTAGATTAAGATGTTTTTTAAGAAATGCATTGCAGTTTGATGATGCGAACAGTAACACTTTAGTTTTATCCGCATTTAATTTAAGATTATGTTTGTTGTTGTATTGAACAACCTTTTCAAGATCTGAATTTGCATCAGCCTCGATAGTTTTGTAGTCATGCGGGTCAAATGCAAAGGTGAGTTGCTCATCGTCTGCATATGATTTAATTTTAAAAACATTTGTAATATTTTGCATATCGAAAAGATATAGAACTAATATCAATGGTGCTAAAATTGCGCCCTGAGGAACGTCCGAGGTCACCTTCCCTACTTCTGATATTTTAGATCTCATGCGAACCATTTGTTCCCTGCCTACCAAGTAACTCCCAAAAAAAGAAGAGGATTGATCTGTACATCCAAAAAAGTGTAGTTTGGCCAGCAGTAAATTAGAGTCAACACGATGAAATGCCTTGGAATAATCGAGCAAGACTAAAAGAGTTGCATAGCATATGCATTAAATCTCCTTTTGAAGATGTCCTTTTGAGCACATCTTTAGCATATGCTTGGTACATACTATTTAAGATATGCTATTAAGGATATCCATAGCAAATGCTATGAATGTACCATTTGAGCAGGTCCTTTTAAGTACATTTTTAACACATGCAAGGAATATATCAATTAAAAAAAAAAATTTGGTCAGTTTAGCGCACATGCTATTCTGGTACCATAAAAGAACATCAAAAGAATGAGCTTCTAAGTATTTTCTTGGCATATGCTAAGGATATATCACTAAAGAAGGTTACTATTAACATTAACATTTTTATCATATGCAAAGTATATTTCACTTATTGAAACATTATTATTTGGTCCTTTTAGTGCAAAAGAACATCAAAAGAATGCGCTTTTAGTATTTCCTTAGCATATGCATATGCTAAGGAAATACCATTAATGAAGGTAACTTGTAGAACATCTTTAGCATAGGCAAAGTATATGTCACTTATTGAAACATATATTTTAGTGCATAAGCTTTTAGTGCATAAGCTATTCTGGTACCGTAAAAGCAGAATATCAAAATAACGTTAATCTAGTATTTCCTTAGCATATACTATGTAATGAAATACCATTATGAAGGTTACTTTTAGGACATCTTTAGCATATGCAAAGTATTTACCAATTATGGTACAATACTAAGTACATTTATATGCATAAAATCATGAGCATTTAATTCAGTGCACTCAGAAAACTATCCCTAGTGAAGTGTCTACTTTCACTAAACGCGAAAATTCTCTGATTAAGTCGACCAATAACGCCAAAACGCTTATATTCCGCAGTTTCAACCTATTTCTTTATAAGCGCATGGTACAGTGGATATAGTTGTGGTCTCTTAATCTGTAGGTTGTGGTTTCGAACCCCGTCGACGCGTCACATTTTATTATTTGATTTTATTTTTTTAATCTTAGGGTGTATTTTAATAGGATATGGTTTTTAAAGCTCAAAAATGTATTTTTTATTTTATTTAGTGCCATATTTTAGGAGTTAACGGTGCTAAGGATGACTCGTTGCTATATGTGCTAAGCACATGACAATCATCATATAAGAATATCTATTAGCACATTCTAAGAACCTGCATAGCATGCGATTAAGGCGGAACGTAACCTATTCTTTACACATGCTAAATATGTTCCATTTTTAATCAAGCAATCTGAGAAAAACATTAAATCATGCTCCTAGCAACACGTAGCAACCAAATAAACAAACTGAGCGTCACTTGAGAAGTTTTTTCTAAATTTTCATACAAACTGCATTGTTTTAGCAATTTCAATGGATATCGAGAAACAGAGTTCACCAAATCTCCCAGGGAAATCCTGCATGCCGCCGAAGAGGCAAAGAAGGAACTTTTGCTCGCGAAATCCAGAAAACTACGAAAAGTGTGTGGTGTTCAGAGAAGCTGAAAGTGGATGCCTAAACCTAAAAGAAGACACTTTGCTGGCGTACTTCAGCGAAAAGGGGAAACAAAACAAGCTGCCTTTCCTTAGGAGCTATTACAGTATGTTGAAGACCACTATTACACTAACGTCGACATTATTAAATTCTCAAAGCTCATACATAATTTTTTTTGACGCGGAAGAAAGATTTAATTTTAAGGTGGATTGATTTGTAACTATAATTATGTAATTTGTTTATTGTTTTTTCTTGAAATAAAAATTGAAGAAATAAAACAAAAGCTTGCTTTTCATTGCTGTTACATGTATGAAAAATTTGAAAAAAAAACATAACTAGGTAAAAAATCAAAATTACTATCAAATATCAGCAAAAATCACTTTAATGCCCGCGTGCATTAAATGAGCTCTAGGGCGTTAAAGTGCCACTTATCGCTCTAAAACGCGGGCGGTGAAAGGCATTTTAACACTCATAATAGTTATTTATGTATCTAGGTTGTAAAGTAGGCGTTTACCGCCCGGGGCATGAAAGTTCTAGCCTGAACCGTTAGGTGAGGGCTATAACACGCTGAAGGCGTTAAACGCAATTTAAGACCGAGATACATACAATATTTTATGCAATAGCGAAGTATTTATTTTTAAAGTAGGTTTAATTTTTTTATTTAACTTTGATTTGGTACAATAATGGTAACTTGCCGTAATATTTTGTCATAATGTGTCAAACCACTGTTCATCAAAGGAGGCAGTTGCTTAGCTTCCCTAGCAATGGTTCAATTTTATTGTTTCGTAATATCAACCGATAAACAACCTTTCATTTTTTAAGTACAGTAACATAAAAATGAATCCTTCGGAATTTGAGCTACCTCGAGAACTTTTGAAGTCTGTAGACGAAGCAAAGCAAGATCTGCTGCCATTAAAGTCAAGGAAGATCTATGAAAAGCACTACAAAGAATTGTAGCTTATTTTAATGAAAAGTCCAAGAATTACAAAGCGTCCTCGTTGTGGAGCTATTATTCCATGCTTAAAGCTACCCTAAACCTCAATATTCGTGTGGATATATGTAAATTCCCGAAACTGATTGTTCTAAACCCAAGAAATCCAAAATTTTGAGCAAAGAGGAAGTCGAAAAGTTTTTAATTGAGGTACCAGAAGAGGTTTTTTTATTAGTCAAAGTGGCCGTGATATTTGGCGTGTGCGGAGCCTGTCGCCGCGAAGAACTAGCGAAACATGAAGTTAACCCTTTATCGGTCCGTTCAAAAAAAAAAAACTTTCTAATTTGTGGGCAATGTGGCCATATTGATACGCAATATTCTAATGCATCTTTTTTCGGCTCTGTGATATTATAGGCAACTCGGGCGAGGCATCCATACGTCGACATATCTGTTCTGGCGGAGGAGCCACCTATTGTGGAGCCGACGCGCGTTTGCGCTCTTTTCTGTCAGTTAGTTGTCTCTGCTGCAGGTGAATATGTGAGGTTGTAAAATTATTGAATTTTAATTTTTTTATACCGTTTTCTTGATTGGAATGGGTCAGGTAAGATAGTGTATGGTGTGGTTTTCTAAAAGTGTCGGTTGTTTTGAAATTTTTCTGTCCTAAAATGTAGGTATCCGTTTGGATACTTTGCCCATACACAGTTTGTGTTTTTGTTTTTTGTAGAATGGATGATATTTTTGCCATAAAAGGAAACACTAGGATGGCATTCCTAGTATTTCCTTCTATGGCAAAAAATATACTTTGCCGCCACTAGACAAGATACGGAAGAAAATATTGAGCAAGCGTAGTTCAGTAAGTAATGAAGAATCTGATTTGGAAAATGAAAAAGAACTCCTCAAACCACCTCTAAAAAGGCAAAAACCAACAGGTACTTAATAATACAATAAAAACCTAGGGACTAAAGTGCCACAGACACAAATTTCGTACAGTAAAATAACACTACAAAAATAGGTTCTACTTATTTATTTGTATTTTTTTCAGCAGCACCGTGTCAGTCCCGAAAAAGAAAAAGTCTTCAGATATAACTTTTAGTTGGACAAAAGAAGATCTGTCAAATATTGAAAAAGGGACAACTTTCAAACCAATAACATTTTGTTTCCACTGGAGTATTTCACAAAACTTCTCTCATTGGACATAATGGAAGATATGGTGAATGAAACTAATCTATACAGCACTCAAACGACAGGTGGGAAGAACTGCATTGCAACAGATGCTAATGAAATGACAGATTTTAGTTCCATCATGTTATATATGGCTATCATTGACCTACCTTCCTATGAAGATTATTGGGCAACAAGTACACATAGAGCAGATAGCTTCTCGTATCTCACTAAAGCGGTTCAAACTTTTGCGGCGATATGTCCATTTCAACAATAATGAATTATTGGACGAAAATGTTACAGACAGATTCTATAAAATCTGCCCATTAATTGAAAAAGTTAGGCGTAACTTTAGACAATTTCATACCGAAAATGAATACTCTGTGGATGAGACAATGATAGCTTACAAGGGCACGCGAGCAGTCAATCTTCGTCAGTATATAAATTGGGGGTACAAATTTTTTGTAATAGCTGGTGTCTCAGGTTACGTTTTAGATTTCATTCCGTATCAGGGGGCCAACTCATTCACTCAGCTGCGGGGAACAATAAATGAGCTAACTCAAGAAGAAATTGAATTGGGCGTTAGTAAAGCAGTTGTAATTGCGTTATGCAAATCTCTTCACGATACTGAGAAATCAACTATTTTCTTTGACAATTATTTTGCTGGGCTACCCCTTTTCATTTACCTCAAAGAAAAACTAAACATCGATAGCCTAGGAACTTTGCGCAGTAACAAGATTGCCGGTTGTCCTATAGAAACTGACAAAACTCTAGAAAAGCAAGGAAGAGGTACATAAGATTTCAAGGCAGATAAAAATAAAGGTCTGGTTGTTGTGAAATGGGTAGACAATAAAGCTGTCCTGCTGGGTGGTACTGTACATGGAGTTGAACCTACAAGCACAGTAAAGAGATTCAATAAAGAAGCTAATGCAAAGATTGACATAAATTGTCCTTCCATTGTCAAGCAGTACAATAAGCACATGGGTGGAGTGGATACAGCTAACGCTTTGATGGGTTTGTACAAAACACCTCATAAAGCTAAACGTTGGTATTTTTCAATATTTGCCTATTTGTTGGATGTGTGTAGTCAATACATGGTTGCTTTATAGAATGGATTGCGTTCATCTGGAAAAAAATATATGCCTCTCAAACACTTTAAACTACAAATTACAGATGCTCTAGCTCGTGTTGGAAAGGTAAAAAAAGGGAGACCAAGTTCTGAGCCAGGTCCAGCTAAAATTCGACA
This sequence comes from Oxystoma pomonae, assembly GCA_963921995.1. NCBI lineage: Eukaryota > Metazoa > Arthropoda > Insecta > Coleoptera > Brentidae > Oxystoma > Oxystoma pomonae. The sequence continues at coordinate 45,071,964 of OY998171.1, read as the reverse complement.
CCCTGTTGCACAAAGACCTGACTCTACGGTGTCATTCCTATGGGCACTAGCCAGTGCATACCGGAAGGAAGGTGCAGGAACTGTGTCAAAGGGCAAAGTCGCATGAAATGCGACAAGTGTGTTGTCCGCCTTTGTTTTACGGAATCTAAAAATTGTTTCTTATTATTTCATACAAAGTAATAATTCAGAAGTTAAAAGTTTTGTTCGTTTTTACTATTAAAAATTATCCTAAGTCTAAGGTGTTTTACTGGATAATGTGTTCATATGGATACATTCAGTAATTCTGGAACTAAGCATTCTGTAAGGATAAGAACAATAAATACAACATCAGTAATCATTTTTCTGTTAGGAACTCAACTGTCAGAATTTTATAACGTCCCCTTAAGGTTGTGCCCGATAGGGGTACAAAATTTTGTGTATCCATATGGCCACCGGAACCGATAAAGGGTTAGTGATATTCAGGACTTGGGAGAATCCCTGATGGTAACAATCAAAGAGTCAAAAACTAAAATTGACAGAATGTTTATGATTATTGATGGACGAAAGGAGCTACCTAGTTTCTTGGGAACATTCAGAAAATACTTAGGCTTGCGACCAGCAACAATAGACCACAACAGATTCTTTCAGTGGGATTTACTAAGATCTAAAATAGTACCCCCCCCCCAAGTCTAAATATTTACATCTGTGGGGGGTACTAAATTTTAAAACCAATTTTCAAAAAATACTTTTTCATACAGAAAAGACACAAGGTTATTGATTATTTTGTATTATTATTGCAAAATACCATTAAAAAACTGCTTTTTTTCTAAAAATATACCATATTTTAGGAAAAAATATAGCCCCAAAACTAATTTTTTTTGACAGGCTTCAAAATGGCATATGGTGAATACGCCAAAAATTTGGCACATAATAGCTTCATCATCTGTGTTTAAGGTTATTAAGTTGGTGATTTTTTAGCCCACCTCTGGGGGGGTGGTTTAAATGTATAGCACCCAGAAAGGATTGATTTGTGGAAAGTGGCAATAAGTTCCTTTAAAATTTCCCTAAGTAACCGTTTTTACAAGAATTAATTTACCTTATTTAATATCCCAAGCTATTTATTAATCAATAAAACACTCCAATTTTGTCCATAAAAACGCCATATTTTTAACCCGTTTTCAGCACAAAAAATATATTTATGAGGGCACTACGAAGTGAAGGTCACTGATTATGCACGAAAAATATACTAAACAAAAAAACCCAAACCAACTATATTAATTTATTTACAAACTGAAAGTAAAACATTGAGGTTATCTAAAAGCTCAGTCAAAATAACTTTCCTTACTCAAAGCCCACTCGTTTTAAAGATGTAGCTTTCATCAGTAGAGGTTGGTGCAAGCCAAGGTGCAAGCAGAGGTAAAAGATCCGAACTTGCTGTTTGTGATTGAACGCAGCGCTAATATTTTTAAACTGACATTTCGACAGTGACAGAAATGTAAAAAATCTTGCATTTTAGTTTTTTAATACATTTCATAAATAAAAACACCTTTTGAATAAATACAAAATTAATCTACTCCTTATTGTATTATCACCCATCTAAATCGTTGTGTTGCATCAAGTATTAATTGGAAAAATCAATTATCAAGGGTAAGTTTTAATTAGAGTGACATATACCCTCAATTTTAATTTGTAAAAGACTAAACCTTTTTAGTAAATTCCACCGTTTGTGTTTTACAAAAATATGAAATGTTCAACGCAAGTAGTTGGAAAAAATACTTTTGGCAAGATTCCAAGGTCGGTCACACTACTTGCTGAAGCGGATGAAGGCCTTACAACATCAAATTACATACCGGGTGGAAGCCTAGCTCAGTGGCGGAGGGGTACATCGAGAAAACAACCAAAATCAGTAGAGAAAAAATAGCAAAAAAATATTTTTGGGAACACAACAGCATCTTTTACGCAAGTTAACGTCCTGCCTTTAACATCAACATGTTCAAACCAGAGTAAGGACTTAAAAAATAAGATTTAAGCAGTGGCAAACGCTCGAGCCACAGCTTCCTCATCAGCTACAGCTTTCTCGCCATTAAATATTGTTAATTGTTCTAATTGTATATTTAATTTTAAATCAGAACAAAAAATATTGTAGCATTTAAGATTGTTTAATAAAAATAAAATTTTGTTTAATTTTCATTTATTTTTTCCAATAAAAATAAAAAAAAATAATAGAAAAGGGTTAAATTGAAAAAAAAATTAAAAAAAGGGTTAAATTGTCAATCAATAAAGTGCCACTACACGTTCGCAAATGGGGGCGGTAAAGTGCACTTTATTATATTATATATTAAAGAACATTTTGCTCTTTTGGTAGTATATCTAGTCTCACTGATGAGATATGATATATCGAAACCGACAAAATATAAATTGCTACATGGTGGTGAAGTATTTTCATTCAAGAAAAGAGCATGGATTCCTATTACATATCTAATTTTAGGTTTTTTTTTGCATTAACTTTAATACCAATGCATGTGTTGTGTATATACAGTGTGTTCCAAGGAAAATAAATCACGGACTTTTTCACTCTTTTAGTGTCTGATTTTGGAAAAATCCTCGAACACGTGGATTTTTTATTCAAGAGGACACTTTTTAGCTAAATTGAAATTTTTGTAGCACGCACTCCATTCGAGAGGTAAACTTTATCCTTTTATTTTAAATAGGGAAATTGGTTCGAGTAATACCTTGTTTTGAAGGCCTTTGTCTGCAAAATTAAAATTGATTTTTGAGAAATTCTGTCACATGTCGATTTTTAATTTTCTCATCTCATTTAATTTTTTCTTCTAGGATACATGCATACGAGGGAGGAAATTAGCCTGTACATTTTGAGCTTACTTTCAAAGTCAATATCTTAAAAACGAATCGACAGATTTTCGAAATTTTTACGAAGTTAGAGACCTTCCAAACAAGGTATCCCTTAACCCACTTTTTTTATTCGAAATATAGGGTTAAAGTTTTCTTCACGAAGGGGTCTGTGCTACAAAAAATTCAAAAATTGTCCCCCTCGAATAAAAAATCGACGTGTCCGAGAATTTTTGCAAAATAGAATTCCAAATACGTGAAAACGTCTGTTTTGTTTTCGTTGGAAGATACTGTATATATATGTGAACACAACGCTCTACCGACGTTAATTATAGATATCGGAAGTTTAATGTTGGCTACAATATGATAAATAGTTTGCTTTGTCCTTACTTTTTAAATCTATGGTTATTGCTATATTTTGTTTAAAAGTTCTTTTTATAAATAACCCAATTCTCCTAATAACCGACGTCTTAAGTAAATGATATACCAACTCTAAGTACCTTTCCGTGCCAAAGATCACTTAACAAAATTGCCAATAATATTTACAGCCCCTGCCTGAAATTGCCTTGTTTGACTAGCAAACAACTCCCAATTGCATCAGGCTCTAGTAAAGAAGCGACCTATCTCGCATTTCTTGGAACGTTATCATTTAGGCCGATTAATAAAGGTTCTATCAAGAGAAAACATATTTTGACCATTTCAGGATGACGTCATTAACCGTCGGCAATATTGTCTATATACAGGGTGTTCATTTTAAAACTTTCCACCCAACACTCACGTATGTAGAGTTTGATTTGACAAAAATCCTCCGAGACATCGATTTTTTATTCGAAGGGGACACATTTTGTCTACCCTGAAATTTTTCGGGTAAACTTTACCACTATATTTTGAATACGGAAAGTGGGTCGAGTGATACCTTGTTTTGAAGATCTTTCGAATGTCTTTACAATCGCGTAAAAATTTTGAAAATCCATTCATTCGTTTCTGAGATATTCACTTTTACAGTTGCATGAACCAATGCACATGCAAAATTATTTATTTTTTTATTTTTTTAGAAATCCCGGCAGCACGTCGACTTTGTTTTTTCCAAAGATACATTTTATCATTGCATTTTTTCTTTTATGGTATATTCTTATAGGAGCGAAATTTACCTCCTACTGTACAATTTGAGTTTATTTTGAAAATGAACATGTCAAAAACGAATTGAAATATTTTAAAAATTTTGCTACGGTTGTAAAGACATTTAAGAGACCTTCAAAACAAGGTATCACTTGACCCACTTTCCCTTTTCCCTATTGAAAATTGGGGTAAAGTGTACCACTCGAAAAGAGTGCGTGCTACAAAATATTCTACGGCGACACATTTTGGTTTATCTTGAAACTTTATCTAAATACGTAAATCTTGGGTGGGAAGTTTTCAAATGGATAATAGGCACCTCCCAACTAACATTTAAAGTTGTCAAAACGTAACCGGAACCACATAGAACTTCTTGAAATTAACCGGAACTTGCCCCCGTTACGTGCCTGTGTACCATACCGTAACGTAGTAATTCTCTAAGTGGGGAATAATTTTCCGGTTACTATTACGTTGCCACGACTTCAAAGTTAGGTACCAAATACCACACTGCTATGTCGCAACCACGGTAGTGATACGTCGTGGAGGCGCTTTTTTTTTTATATATTAGTGTGTAATGCCTTTGTAAATTTAAAGACATTCCAAGTTTAAAGTTTACGTAGAACAATTTAAAACTCTTTTTTTTTATGTATTTTATAATAATAAAAATGAATTTATTCCTTCTTTTTTTTTTTAATTAAATGCCTAGTTATGACTCAATGTTTTGTACTGAGAGCACAGGGCGTGGGTGCAAACCTAAGTTGCAAATATAAAAAAAGGAATTTTAAAATAAGAATTTTTAATATTAATAATTAATATTAATATAATTATCTTTTACCAAACTATTTTGTGGGCGCCCTGTCTATTAGTTGCAAAGACAGAAAATTGAACTGCTCAATTTATTCAAATATTTATTTCAGAGTATGATTTTAAGTTGAGCCTCTTAAAATCTATTTTCAAAAATTCATATTATGAAATTAAACAAAAATATCTCAACTAGTAAATGTATTAACAAAATAATTTTATAAAAATTAACAAGATTTGAAAAAAAATCAATTAATAATTTACAATGACTAAAATCTCATATTAATTAATATAGTTAACTTAGCATAGTGTATATAACGGTATATGACAATATATATTACACGCAGACAACTTTGTGGTCTTTCCGCGAAAAGAAATGCATCAATATATTACACAAGGTACAAAAGTGTGGTCTTTCCACAAAAAGAAATGCATAAATATATTACACAAGGTAAGAAGTGTGGTCTTTCCACCAAATAAATGTAAAGTGAAACTTATATGTTACACAAGATAATAAAGTGTGGTCTTTCCACAAAAGAACATAACATGGTTTAAAACCAATAAAGGCCAAGGAAACAACTTAAGGACAAACATAAGTTGCCTGGGCAATCTTGACACATCAATAAGTTCTTATAGTCAAATAACGTGCTAAACACCTAGTTTCTGTAGTACAGAAAAAACTTGACTATAGAAAACATTGTGTTGCCAGATTTTAAAACAGCAAATTTAGGTAGGCAGATTTGCCCAAAGAAATAATCTAGTAGATCAACAACCTCTACATAATCTGTAACGTGCTAAACACATCATTGGCCTTCCAAAAATCAGAATTATGAAACGCTATTGTGATACTAGATCATGCATATGCCTTCTTAAGAACACATTAACGCACTATACCAAGTTGGCATAACCAACCCTAGGAGTATGAATGGACACACTATAAATAGTCATATTCTAGGTTAATTACTTAAATTTAAAAGTATATAGCTCCACCAGTATCCATTTATCAAAAAAAAGTAAGAAACTGTAAAACTATATTACCAAAACAAAGGTTAAATAAAACCAAAAAGGTCACACGGTTTATAATTCTGAAGGAATTATAACCCAACATTTATGGGTGTACGGAAACACACTAAACTATACAATAGTTAGTTACACTCCGTAAATAACGAAACTTAAATATATTTGGCTTCACTACTTCCAATTGTAAGTGCCAAAAAAATTTATAAACAAATCCAAAAAATTGTGAAAAAGGCAAATTTGACCATGTTGACCGCTTGAGTTGAAGAAATTAAGACGGAAGGAAAGTTAGTAAGAATAAAAGCAGGTGTACTTAGCTTTTACCTGTAGATCCTAATCGCACCAGACATCAATACCCCTCCCTGGACTCTCGATAAAACTGCTGACGCAATCCATGCCACATGGAAACTCAAGAACTCCGGGTGGACACAGGAAGTTGAATGATTGGATTGGAAATCTCTAAACTTGGTCTTAATTCATCGTAGAAGTAAAAAGATGGAAAGTAGCTTGACGGAAACGCTGGTTACAGAGTTGGTCGTAGGCTTTAAACCATGATGTGGAAGTTTAAGCCTAGGTGGTCATTATGAGAAGTGTGGTCAGTAGAAAGGTAATCTTAGAAGTTGGTAGAAGGGTAGCCCTTGAAGTTGGTAGAAGGTTAGCCCTTAAAGCCTATTAATAAAAAACTTACATCAGCCCCCACTATTCTATGAGTTAATAAAAATCAAGGTTTACAAAAAAATGAATTTTTACAAATTTTTCTTACTGATTTTTAAGGTTATTCCTTGAATTTTGTTTTTTTTTAAATATTTTTAGGTCTTACGAACTGTGCAGTGGATTTGAATAATTATGAAACTGCTCTAACTACCAATTTCTAACAGAAATAAACAATAAAATTTAATGAACTATAAAAATATGCTTGTTATATTATAAAAAATTAAGTAAACTGCACACTGACCAGTTTTAAAGGTACCTAATAAAAACTTTACAAAAATTTCAAAAAAAATTCAAAAAAAATGGTTTTGAGATATTTAAAAAAATAATATAATTCAAAAATCAGTAATCCTCAATTTTGTAAGTAATAGTAGGAAATCAAAAAAATAATTTAGGCTTATAGAAAATAGAAAAACATACCGGTTGTTCTGGCTTATGAATCTGTCAGATTACATTTTTCACTTTGTTGAAAATTTTTGGACACCACTTAGTGCTGCATTTCTAGTGTTGAAAAGAGCTCATCTTTTGGTGTCTTTCTATTTTATAGTAGTCACTCCCTTTACACCGGGACGCCTTAAAATTCACTGGTTCCCCAACTACACTCCGACTTGACTGTTTTTTATTAAATTTTTTACACTAACCAAGACGACTGCTTCGTCGAATTTAACACTTTAAATGCATTTATAATATTAAAATTTTAAATAGTAAAGATTACTGTTCTACGTAGGCTGTCTTTATTACATGGAGAAAGATGAAAAAGGATAGATATTCTCTCGCATTATCTGCTTCGACGTATGTGATTCCTGTACCTTTTTACGTATGTTCGACAAAGACAACTAGAATGGATCGATATTAGATGGATGGCTTTCGCAGACGTTTCTTAGGCTAGTAAAAACCGGCTTTGCGACGATTTTGTAGCATGCTGGAGTTAATCGCAAGATTAGTGTAGGAAGTCAGGTTGGGGTATTGAGAAAATTGGTAGGTTTGCTTTTATTAATTTGACTTGTAATGTTTTGACTAAAAAAACATTACAAATGTCAAAAAAGGCATGGATTAGTTCCAAAATTTCTATTCGGTTCTTTTTGGTAGCATAAATTCATATATGATAAAGTGATTAACAAAACAAACAATATCCTCAAATTTTTTAGTTTGGTTATGGCTAAATAAAATCTATATGTTTGTGGCGGATGCAGAATGTCGAAACTACTTTTTTTGGGTTTTTCGCCACTAAGTGAATGAAATTTTTTCAAAAAAAATTTTTTCGTTTGTCAGTGGTTTTTAAATAAGATAAAAAATTTATCTACACACACGCCAATCCTAACTAGAATCTAAGTACTTTTCTGACGTTTCGGTAAAAATTCTACTGCCGTTATCAAAGAAGTTTATTCTTTTAAAAATTTGAAAAGCTGATTGACTTTGACTGATATATATTCCAAATATTAACTTGACAGTTTGGTGCGTCGATAGTAGCCAACAAGGTATTGGGTGAATTTAGGAAAATTTAAAATCAAAATTATATTTGTTTGAGTGTTTTCGATTTTAGATCACGTTATAAAAATACCAAATTTTTATTTTAAAATATCAAGTATAAAAAATATCTTTTGACTGACTGAAAAAATACGTTAGAAACCCAAAGAACATCAATGCTATTTTTTAATTTATTTAAAAAAATCCTTTTTGAAAATCTTGTTTTAAAATTGGAAGCCAAACTGTATTTATATCAACTGATATGCTAGCTATGCATTCATCTTCTTTAAGATAGATGCAAGCTGCTTCTTTGATTTTTCGTTTAATTTTGTCTGGTTCTTTTTTTAATATACTGGTCTCTCCCCACATTACTCTATGATCATTTTCAAAAGAATGTTGGCAAATCTTAGACCTCTGCCAGTCTCCCCTTGTGAGGTACCCCTTATGGTCATTTATTCTAACTTCAAGTTTCTCCAATATAAAATTTACCACACTCGCAAGGAATTTTATAAACGATATTTTTTAAGTTTTGTTCAGCATTTAATGGTTTTGTTTTGGTTAGAATTGATCTAAGAGTATTCGATTTTTTTAATATTACAATTATTAGCGATTCGTTCTATTTTTTCCGAAATACCTGGTATAAAAGGAATTATTAAATTTGTTGGTTGTACATTATTATGTATACGTTCGCGTTGTCTTGGAAATTCGATTTTTGATGAAGTTATTTGGATACGAATTTTTAATTAAGACCTCTGTTATTATTTGTTTTTCTTGTAAAAATGTGTTATTGTCCGAACAAATTATTTTAGCTCTATCGTATAGACTTTTTATTACTGCTCTTTTAACCGATGTGTAATGATTTGAGTTAAAATTTCTATAAACTGAGGTTTGTAATGTATTTTGTTTGTTTATTAAAACGTCTAAAAATGAAATTTTGTTATCGTTTTCTACTTCTAAAGTAAATTTTGCTGTTGGTTCTTTACCGTTTATAAAAATAAAACGTGTGGCCAAATGGCTAGCATGTATTATACAGAGTGTAAACAATACCATAGTCATCCTTTTAACTGATGAAAGGGGAGGCCAAAACAAGTCAAAAAATTCATATGACTTATGGGGCAAAACTCAACCGATTTGTGTCTAAATGAGTTTAAAGTGGAACAAATTTAGGTGCTTATATCTACCAGAATTTTACAAATATTCATATCTAACATTATTTTACAATAGGGCGATTTCCAAATAAAAAAAATAAATCTTTCCTCTATATTATCTAAATATAAAAAAATAAATTAAAAAAATTATAATGCTTTTCTTTGAGTTGAAGATTAAAAAAACACTTGGAAACAACACAATTCGCTGCATACGTCTCTCTGACTTCCGACCCAGCACAACTATTACAGCACACTCAGCACAGTGCATGGTGCAGTACATCTTCCGCTGTTCGTTGTGAAGGTTGTCAGTTTTTTGCAGTTTGTGTGAAATTAAACTGAATAAAAAATGTTCTCCAATTAGGAATACGCTGACATGCTATTAGTATACGGTGAAGCTCGCAGAAACTTAAGTCTTGCAGCTCAAATGTATCGCTTTAAAGTTTAAAAAAGTCCAGTGGTTTTAAAAAATTTGCAGTATTAAAAAAAATGCAAGTGTGTTTCCAACTGTAGAAACAAGTTCTTAAAAGAAGTGTTTTTTTTAGTGTTTTCAAAAAAAAATCTAATAAAAAAAAGATTATTTACAAACTAAAAACACTTTCGAAAACTGTGACAGGTGTTTTTATTTAAAAAAAGGAATTTGTCTCCATGTGTACAAACAAAGCTTAAAAATAGTAGTTTTAACAACTAGTGGCTAAAATAGTGCTTTTAATCTTTCGAAGCTACAGTTTTCGAAATATTTTCATTTCCTTTCAACATAAAATAATTGATTGTATGATGCTCATCCAAGCTTGAATTTTCGTTATTTCCACCCAAGATCTTTTGATCTTTTTTTTTTAGTTTCTTTTCGGTTGAAGAAACTGATTTGGAGGTTCTTTAACTTCTTTTTATTTTGTTTTAATTGTCTTAGGAGTATAATCCTACTGGAAATATTAACAGGCCAGGACGAATCCGTATCAGGTAACTTGGATAAGTAGCAGTGCGGAACGATGCCTATTTGTGAGCGATTCAAAATTGGAAATCAAAGTGTATGATGGTGTTTAATGATGTATGGTAGAGGATGACCAGTGAAACCACTGATAAGCCCACGCTGGTTACCTAGGGCGAAACATCTTTTAATCATTTCTCTTTTTGCTTTGGTCTTTTGTGTGTTCCTTGTGGGATGCTCATCCAAGTTTGAATTTTCGTTATTTCCACCCAAGATCTCTTGATCTTTTGTTTTCTAGTTTCTTTTCGGTTGAAGTAAATTATTTAGAGGTTTTTTACCTTCTTTTATATATATATATATATATAAAACACTTATTTTCTAAAATTAAGTCAAAATATTTATTTTTTCTCATTTCTAATTTTTTTTGTACAAGTGACAGTTTTTAATGTGTTCCAAAAATCTCTGTTAATATCGATGAGTGGTAGTAGTAGTGGTTGTTAAACACTACTACAGCGGCTGTCATAGTTGTCAAAATTTTAAGCTTTCCAAAATTCCATTCGTTTATTTCAAATCGAGCAAACTGTGCGCTCTTTTTAGTCCACCATCCCAATATATTTTTACTATTCTTAATTTTATCAAAAATAAATTACTAATGTTCCACAACACCTTAATCGACGAAAAAAAAGAATTTGTCTGTCGGTCTGTTGTCTGTTTGTTTACACGATAACTCAGAAACCCCTTAATCGATTTTAACGACATTTGGTACAAAAATTCTCTCTCGGAGTTTTAGTTTCCGAGTTATTTAAAAAAACGTTAAAATATATAGACAAAATCATAACTTTGGAAGTATTTTGGTTTTCATAAATATTACCCAAAAATTTTGTTACAAGGTTCAAATCTTTCAAAGCTACAGTTTTCGAAATATTTTCATTTCCTTTCAACATAAAATAATTGATTGTATGGTGGACTATCCGTGCTTTCTAGCATCAATTTTTTGAGTTTCTTTATTCACCAAGTGAGCAAACTAAGCTACCCTTTTTGATACCTTCCCATGGAAGAAGACGCTTTGCTTATAACATAAAGAACGAAGAAAAAACAAGACAGTTCCATAAAAAAGATGCTTATTTGGCAAATTAAAATTAATGGTAATATTGTAAGCTCCATACGCTCCAAAATTCATCCGTTTTTTGTTTTAAACTTGATGAGGTCGATAATCAGCTGACATCTGCTGAAGCTCCAAACGCTTAGCTCCTCAAGCGAATAAACAAACACAGTAATTACCGTTTCACTTTTGAATCGTTGAACTGTGTATTGAATTTCTTCTTCAAAATTTTGCAATATTTTCTGTATTAATTTACACTAACTAATTCGTTAATTACTTAAAATATTATAAAATTTACTTTGTGTAGCCCTGTATCTTCTTCACTTTGTTTTTATTTAATTTATAAAAAATTCATGAAACTAGCTACCATTTGTTAGCCCACCTGCTTTGTGTCGGGGTTAACGCTGCGACTTTCAAGCAGGAGATTCCTTGTTGTCCACTTGAACTTTTTCTTAAAATTATAGAATTTTGTAAGATTAAGGTAAAACGCAGTATGAAGCGGAGTAGGCTGAGTTAGCTAGAAGGCAGGCTAATTCGATTCCATACCGTCGAGAGGACGTTAAGAGGACGGTCCCGTGTGATCCATATATTGATAGTGGAGCACATTAAAGATCCCTAGCCCCGACAAAGGGGTTTAGCTCTAAATCCGTCTAGGAAAAGAAAACTGCCTTTCTAGGGGGTGCTCATCAGACCGGTCTGGTGAGTGGGGTAGGGGGGGGAATGAGCCACAATAGATCTCTCAGGTCGCAGTGGAGGGAGCTGTAAATTGCACCACTCATAACAAACCTAACTTAACCTAATCTACCATTTGTTAAAATAGTTTTTTTGTAAGTTAAAAAATATAAATAGTGGGCTTTGTGTTGAGTAAAATAGGAGAATTGGTGTTTATTGAATTTTTTTGTTTATATCAAAGAAAGGCTATATTATCCTTGGAGGAAGGAATAACTGATGACTATCGCACACAGGCGCTTCATGCACCTAGGTGATTAAGCACGGGTTATTTTTTTTTGTTTTTTTTTCGCTTGTTTGGCACACATAGAGATATTAGATGACCTAGGTGCTATTTTGAAAGTTTTAATGGTTTAGGTATTATTTATCTATAGGTTTGTAAAAATAATTGTGAGAAATTTATAAATGCGTACAAATGAAATGAAAAATAAATTAAAATATGTTAGGGTTTCAAAATTTAAAATTTGTGAGATTGGTGGTTTATGCGCTAGACCTTAGTTGGGCAAACTTTCAATAAACTGCTCCTTTCCGCTAGAACTTTGCACAGTTTACAGTAATAAGCTCTTTCAATTGAGATAAGACTGCATTGTGAAACACGAGAAGTAGACTGGGGCAGCCAAGGGTATTGCTCTAATTTAATGTACAAAGTATATGTTTTTTTTTTCTCTCTTTTATTTAAAGGCTTTACATCGTTTTAAGTCGTAAAATTACAGCAATATTTTATAAACAGCTTAGTCTCCGCCTCTATAGAAAATTTAGCCTTATTAAGGTTTACGAGAAATTGCATACATTTCTCGTAGACCGAAATTTTGGTAAAGTTTACACATATTAAAATATACAATAACTAATTGCCGCTTATAGTGTAGGGGCATATGTCGATAATTTCTATCTCGTGGGATTTTGAATGAATGAGTTTTGTGACTATATGGGATTGATAACTCTTTAGTCACACAATCAAGTGTAGGCGGGTGTTTTGTTCGCATCCGTGTAGAAGAAGTTTATATGACGTTATCTTTCAGGATGGCGGCCAAAAATCATAAAAGATACAACTTTCGCAACCGGGGCATGATCATACTCGATTCCACATAATTCGGGAACGGGGATCAGATCTTAAATGACCTTGAAAATAGCAAAAAAAAAAAATTTTTGATACTTTTTTTGTCAGTACAACTTCAAATATACCTCAAACTATTAGGCATATATGCCAAATTCGATCCTTACAGTTTGATTCAGTTTGAAGCTTCATGACATTGAAAAATACCCAAGTAAAATTAGCACATTGTAAAAATAACATACTAAAGGGCGCTATTCATCAACTATATAAGCGACGAGGACCAAATTTGGAGACAAAAAATAAGGGAAAGTCCAACAATATTGTTAAAAAAAAGTTGGTTCAGCTATGATACGTTTTAATATGGCGGCTCATATATCAAAATTGCGACCTATAACCACATTTTATTTTATCCAATTTCGTAAAAAAGCAAAAATGACAAGGTTCTTGGTGAATTCTCGCCGCTCACTACGAAAAAAAGTTAAGTTGATGCATGACCTTGATTGACTTTGAAAATACCATGTAAAAGTCAAAAACCAGCTTTTTGTGATGTTTTTTCCAAATTAGCACTACGCAAAAACTTTAAGCGCCGGAGATGAAATTAACATTTTAGTCAGAAACAAACACTTTATTCCCCCTACCATTTTTTTTTGATATGGCGTCCCAGATGTTTATGCTATATCCCGGTAAAAATGACCTATATGCATGTAGTTTTCATTAAGTTTTGGAACTTCTACAGGAATGCGGTGGCACATGAAGGTGTGACTAAATAGCTGTTAAATCCTCGTCCTTGAATCTGATTATGAATGTTAATAAACAAGTGTGGTCATGCCCTACTGGCATATATAGAATTTTTTATGCTTTGTCGACCGCCATTTTGGAAAATGACTTTGTGGGCTAGACAATTGAGTAGAACATAAAATTCACAGGTCAGAAACTTAACAAAAACTTAAAAAAACTTAATAAAAACAACAGGAATATAGGTCGGGGTATAGCATAAAAATCTGGGACGCCATATCAAAAAAATGGTAGGGAGGTTTAAAACGAAGTGCTTATTTATGGCTAAGATGTTAATCTCATCTTCGGCACTTAAAGTTTTTGTGTAATAGTGAATTGGAAGAAACATGGCAAAAAGCTGGTTTTTCACTTGTACATGTTATTTTCAAGGTCAGTCAAGGTCCGGCATCAACTAATTTTTTTTTTATAGTAAGCAGCGATAAGTCAACAAGAATTAATGGCCACCTTGTTGTTTTTGTTTTTTTTTAACGAAATTGGATAAAATAAATGTGGTTATAGGTCGCTAAGTTTGGTCCTCTTCACTTTAATAGTTGATGAATATAGCGCCCTTTAGTATGTTTTTTTGGCAATATGTTAATTTTACTGAGGTATTTTTTAAGGTCATGAAACTTTAAACTGCACTAAACTCTAAGGATAAAATTTGGCATACATGCCTTATTATTAGTTTGAGGTAGATTTGCAGTTGGATTGACAAAACCTCGAATTATTAAGATTTCTTGAAGGGAAAATGACAAAAATCTTATTTTTTGCGATTTTCAAGGTCATTTAGGGTCGGATGGCCTTGAAAGTAAATTTTTTGGAATCCTTGTCCTTAAGTTATATGGAATCGAGTATATTCATGCCCCGGTTGCAAAAGTTGTATTTTTATGATTTTTGGCCGCCATATTGACGGAAGACGTCATATCAACCCCTTCTATACGGATGCGAACAAAAGACCCGATAACACTCGATTGTGTGACTAAAGAGCTATCAATCCCACATAGTTACAAAACTCCTTCATTCAAAATCCCACGGACTTACACATGCCCCTTCACTATTATAGCTAAGAATTTTTGAAAAAATCTGGATCGATTTTCAACCTTTAAACAATTATTTATGTTACAATATGCTATTTTTTCTTTTAAAACGTTTATAGGTACGTTAGAGTGTTATTTATAAGGTACCATAGCGGCCGACAAAAAATATTGTCACCCTGTAACTTTCAATCGCCCTGTTTGTCATAAAAAAGCGACAGAGTTAAGAATCCGAAACTCGCAAATAAATCAACAAAGACAAAAAGCGAAAGTCAAAAGGAAAAGACGCGGATAAACGGGACAATAACAAAGTTGCGGGATTATGATTAACTAAAGCCCGGGGTATTCCGGAGGTTTCTAGTGATAGCAGATATTAATCATAAGGACGGCATATGATTGTGTCACGTTGCCGTTTGCGGGCTTTTGTTTTTGAGAGGTCCACTAAAAACGAGAGTAGAAAGGAGATCTGTTAATTTCTAGCAGTTTAATATTTGACAGTGTCAGTGGCACACTTCACTTTTTGGTCGATTCCAAAAAAAAAAAATATAAAGGGGGCCCATAAAAAACCGTAAATTTTTTGATGGTATAAATTTGTGCCCACTTGTCCGATTTCCAAAATTTTTGTTTTCTTGGAAAGCTAAAGCTTTAAGCTATAGGATCCTGTCACCAGAATTGACATTTCGCAAAAATTCAAGATGGCGGACGCTCTTGAAAAATCCCAATTTTTCACCCCCCCCCCCAGCCAATTTTTTGTCTGCGCCACAGTCTTTCCTGAGACTAAGGTCAGTTAAAAAGCCACATCCTTGACGTGTTCAAAAAGATATCATTTTTTAAAATTGGTAATAAAATATGAAAGAATAAAATTAACAAAGTGAGTTTTTGGCCCCTTATTAAAAGTTTTTAGGTGTTTTTGACATTACATTGACGATAGATCCAAATCCACGTTTTAGCAAAACCAAAAAACTACTCCCTTTGCTACCGGCGCGACAGGAATCTACTGATTCACCAACATATCTCTGCTAATTTTTCCAAAGTATAGTAGAACTGTATGCTTAAACACAAAATTTCGAATTTCATGATCAACTTTAACAAGTGATACCTTTTTGAACACGTCAAGGGTGTGGCTTTTCAACTGACGTTAGTCAGGAAAGACAGTGGCGCACATAAAAATTGGCAGGGGAAGGCGAAAAATTGGCATTTTTTAAAAGCGTCCGCCATCTTGAATTTCAGCGAAATGTCAATCATAGTGACAGGATCCTATAGTATGAAGCTTTAGCTTTCCAGTAAAACAAAAATTTTTAACATCGGACAAGTGGTAATGAATTTATGCCCTAAAAGAAAATGTGCGTTTTTTTTTGGGCCACCCTATATATCTTGAGTTATAACTATTGTTTAAGATAAAAATTAAAATCATACATATACATCTAAGAGAGTAACACCCTATAA
Organism: Oxystoma pomonae; assembly: GCA_963921995.1. Lineage (NCBI taxonomy): Eukaryota > Metazoa > Arthropoda > Insecta > Coleoptera > Brentidae > Oxystoma > Oxystoma pomonae. The sequence continues at coordinate 45,055,811 of OY998171.1, read as the reverse complement.
ACCTGTAATTTCTCAAAAAAATAAATGCCAGATTATGACTAACTACCCAGCACACACGAATTAAAAAAAACCCAACCCAACCCAACCCAGCACACACGAATTAAAAAAATAGTACTTTTTAAGTACTGGCTTTCCAAGCTGCCAATAATGGCAAAGTACTAAGTAGGAAGTCCTTAGTATTGATTTGGAATAAGGGTCTGCATCAGACCAGCAGGTATATTTTTATTACAAAAGAAGCTTTACTTTACTTTAGTATTTTCTTTATACTTTTTTATTAATAGTAGAAATATAATACAGGGTTCCTACGATTTTCCTTAGGGATAGGATTTCAATAAATCAGACAGAAATGGCATAGAAAGTTCTGCGCGCACAAAATAAACAGGTATATTGAGCAATGGTGCCAGTTTGTTATTATCTCCGGACTGCTTTCATGAGAAAAAATTGTCGCCACTCTTTCATTGTGAGCATAAATCATAGTTGCAATAATAACCGTTGACAAAATGTCTGCAAATTCCGCTCGATGGCGGCCACACCATGAGATGATCGAGGAAAAAATTAGATGTTTTCAGGTCCAAACCACAGCTTTTTCTTGCTTAAAGGAGGCGGCAGGGTCCATTATTTACGATACTGAGCGATAAACTCGAGAGGTTGTTAACATTAGAAAGAAATATCTTCGCTTTTAATTAAATTTCTTTCCATTCTGTTCTACTAGTGACATCTATCCGGAAACGACCAAACCATGCAGCTAGCACTGGCAGCCAAAGAAATCAATAAACGGCGCTGTTTTTCCTGCAGAGCTTTTTGCTTGCGATATTATTGATTTTAAATAAAGCTGGCCCTACAATATATTTGATATTTTCGAGGTGTTTTATGACATAATCTCGAAACATATAGCGAACCAATTCTTCAAAACTAACGGGAGGGTAAAAGCGAAAAATAAGGGGCTGCCAATATTTGTAACACCCAAAAAGGGGTGAAAAGATTTATTTTGCTCTGTTTCCTTACAAAAAACGTTTTTTTTAAGAAAAACTTGAGCTCTGCCACTTTTTTTATTTTTTTCTTCAACTTTCTCGAAATTTTCGTCATACCGTAGAAAAAAAATTATTTCCCCCATGGTCATACTCTACTTTTTTTCGAAAAAATTTAGAAACAGAGACGGGATCAGTTTTCCTAAAACGGGGGATCTTGGTTTCGAGTGAGAAGATAAAGGGCGCCGCAGGCAAAAATTTTTCGATTAAATTAGCCGAACGCAAAAATGTTAGAAAAACAAAGCACGAAATAAAAATGGCGCCGCTTACAATTTTTTTTTCAAAAATTACGTAATTTCGGGAACGCAAAGAAATAGGTCTAAAGAGTATAATTTTCTCGCCCTCCTCCACTGGGACTACAGGGGCCGTGCACAAATTACGTAATGGCCATAGGGGGGAGGGGGGTTTTCGACAGCGTTTGAATTTGTGTGAAACTAAGAAAATTTGGAATAAAAATAAGTGAAAAGTTTTTTTTCTTTTGAGGGGGGGGTAGTGGTCTTGAAATCGTTACGTAATATTACGGGAGTGGCGTGCCAAACCGTTACAAAACATTACATAGGGAGGGGGTCAAAAATTGGTAAAATCACCGTTACGTAATTTGTGCACGGCCTCACATCTGACTGTTCCTCCTTTTTGATTTCGAATCAAAGTGCAAAACCCGGGTTGGACATTCGAAGGCGTCAAGCCGTCCTATTTGCTTGATAAAGTTTCTACGGAAATATCTCAGTCGATTTCTCCGGCCGTGTATGAACGCTTTAGGTTAGGCATTTGCATGTATCTCAGTCCCCAGCCTGTAAACAGTGCGTAAGGACAATGGTTACAAAATGAAAAGCCGAAAAATATTTTTTTTACGATATCTTTCATCAGTTTGGTATTAAAGTCGAGCAAAAACAATTTTTATTCCAGTCCTAAAAGTATGAAAATGGAAAACATTAGAAAACAACAACCTGGAATGGATTTACTACGTGAAAGATGTAGTGACAACATCGCCCCATGCCCATCCTTTTCTGACTAATGTGCTTTTCCGTTTGTCTGCGTCTTATACACGGCTGCTTGGCCCCCTAAGGATTTGCTTAGGAACCCTGTATATCAGTATCAAGGAGAAACTAGTTTCCGAAAAAATAAAACAAAAATAAAGAACCAGCTGTATTTGTGTGGCTTCTCGTTTTTTGGATTTGGATGTTTTTTTTTTGTGATTTTTCGAAATGGATGTCCTAGATCCACAAGTGAGCCTTTTTTTTTTGTCGCCGCTAGATAACCTTAGCCTATTTTCATTATTGCTAAAAATTGACAAGTACCGCTATATTTAACCGTGTTAAAAATGGCGACCGAGGCGCTTTCGAAATCCTTTGAAATGTTTTGAACCATGACGTCACTGTTTCGTCGCCAAAATAACATTTTACGCATGTTTTCGAAGCGGTTTCGAAGTCATCGGTCGCGAAAAGACGTCTATAATCTCACACCCTAATAGCTCAATAAATTCTACGGACATCCCCAGCATGGCCTATTTAGGATGTTTAGAATCATCCCAAGGATGTCCTAAATGTCCCACAAAAGTACCATTTATATAATAATAAACTTCTTGATAATAATATTCAAGTTCACAGTTTAAAAACTTCTCGCTGTTTATAGAAATATATTTAATAATAGTTTCTTCTACAAAAAAAATATTGAAACTAGCGCCATCTACTCACAATAGATACAAACTAGCTATTTTCTAACAAGATGCAACTGTTGTGCACAATACTACTGATTTAAACCTCTGTTGTACATGTTTGCCACTAGCAGTTTGTAGTATGCTTCATTTTTTGTATATATTTTTTTTTACATCTAAAAGTATATTTTTTTTCTTGCTTATACTATATAAAATAATTTTAAGTCACTTGTTTGGATATACTTAAAGAATGTTTTTTTGCCATTAACTGCACTTTTTTAAATATATAGTACAGTTTCTTGCTTTATTGAAAAAAAGTACTAAAATATTGCCTTTTCGTCACTATTTTAGAACGTGCAAACCATACCATAAAACAAATAATAAAAAAATGCATATCATTGGCGGCGCCAGCAGATGTCAACAGTTAAATTACAATATTGGTAAATTTAAAAAAAAGCTCATAATATTCCGAAGAATTCTAGTGATAACAGATATTAATATGATTGTGTCACGTTGTTGTTTGCCAACTTTTGTTTTTGTAGAGTGCGCAAAAACGAAATGGAGATTCGTTAATTTCTATCAACGTAATATTTCCTTTGTAGCAATCATTCTTGCAGTCCTAGTTCTTTTCGGGAAATAACATCATCTAAAACTCGGCAAAAGTGTTTGTCCAATTTTAGATTAGTAGTGTTTTTTAACATAGTTTTCCAAGCTAAGTTAAGTGTAATCATGAAACATTACATTGACAACACTCAATCACTAACCGGGACTCGAAGCCGTCCGCGTGGAAACGGATACACCACCCACTCCAACATGGCACGCCGCGACTGATTTTCCGGTATAGCCTCTTCAGACCCTGGGTATCATATATGATACCTATAGAAATTATTTTTTTCTAAGTGTTAAACTATATAAGCGAGTTTAGCAAGAAGTTAAGAATCAAATCGAGGAAGATTTTTTAAAATTGAAAAACTGGTTTCAGCATAACAAATTAACTTTAAATATAGAAAAAAACAAAATACATGCCTTTTTCATCGTACAAAAACAATCTTCCTAAACTTGGAAAACTAAAAATAGAACAGTATGAGATACCAGAAACTTCATCAATAAAATACCTTGGTATCCAAATAGATAACTTGCTAAGATGGGATGTGCATATAAACTATGTAACAAGTAAAATAAGAGGGCTTCTGTCAAAATTTTCGTATCTTAGAGACTTTCTTAATAATGATCAGTTAAAAATACTATATATGTCATTGGTACAAAGCCACTTGACTTATGGAATTCTTGGTTGGGGTTGTGTTGCTGAAAACCATATACAAAAGCTAGCAACTTTACAAAAATGGTTCATTAAAATTATTTATGGCAAATGCAGAACATACCCAACCAACAACCTCTTTACGGATAGTAAACTGTTGGACATGCGACAATTATACTGTCTAGAAATAATAAAAAATATTAAAAAAGGAAAAATAGATATCTATTTTAATAACAACAGCACAACTAGAAGCAGAACACTTGCATGTTCAACAGTCACTAATAAAACGCATGGACAAAGCAGTCTAAAGTATTTTTCACCTAGGTTATACAACATGCTTCCAAATGACATCAAATCTATAAAAAATTGCAAAAGTTTTAATATGAAAACCAAATTGTGGATATCGGACCAGGGTAGAGAAACATTTAATAACTTGGTAGATCTCAAGTATCTTAAATGATAAATACACTAGCAGAAATATACTATAGGCACCTACCTACTCCCAGTTCTAGTCACTTAAATATAAACCATTTCCAGACTTTGACACTAACCCGGCTTGTGAACCTTAAACTCAATTTTGACAAACACTGATTATGACTCTATCTCAACCGAACCGGACAAAAACAAAACCACGCACAAGCGCTTTTAGTGCTTCTGTGGTTATTTCCCAACGTTTATATTCTACATTGTAAGTTTTGTAGTTACTTGTTCACTTTTTGTATATTTTTTGAATAAACGTTTTTTGAATTGAATTGAATTGAATCAGTATCGTTCAGGATACTAATCTCCACGTCAGTCATTAGCACGCTGACGGTCTCTGCCGTTTTCGCGTCAGTCTGCATTTGTTTTTGCGCTTGTGTTTATGTCCGAAGCACATGGTGATGCCTCGAAACGATACAAAATGTAAGTAATAACTTTTTTTTTAAAATTTTTGTATTTAGTTTTACTAAATAATGTACTAGACATGTACAAGTTGTCAGCTGCCACGAAAATGCATTTACCTCCCCTTAGAATGTCATTTTCTTGCAAGTATCACTAGTGATACTTTGGGTCTCCACAAGTACATTTTTTGTCCAAAATACAAAATCTGCTAAATTCAATATTTTAGTTTTTTTTGGGTCCTTTGACCTAAAAAGAGCTCCAGGCTATTGTGGATAACCTCGACCTGAGCTAGTCTGATATTGATGAAGACTTAATTGAGGTCATGGATGCAAGCGACTTTGAGGACGATCTAAATCCCTCTGAAGACATTCAACAAAACGATGTTGTTGCCCACGAAGGAGACGACGATTTTGACTTCAAAGATGAAGAACCGCTAAGCCACTACCTTCCAGCTACACCCAGAAGATGGACAAGAATCAAGCAATTTCATTCTGCAGGTAAAACAGGTAAACTGCCACCTATTACACGGATGTTGGAGTATTTCAAGAAATACATAGACAATGATTTCTTTGAGAAAACGGCAAAGTTTACAAACCAAAGAGGAGTATGCACTACACGAAATTCTCTGGGCAGCACTGGTAAAGAGATGAAAGGATTGTTAGGCTCTACAATGCTCATTGGGATATACCATAACAAGACACCAAACAGTCTGATATGGAAATGGATTAAATGAATGAACTCAGGGGATGAAGGAGCATCTGAAAAAAAGGAGGAGCGTCCAACCCATTTCTGATAAACGGTTCAGGCTTTCAGATAATGGCCACTTGATGGAATTCATGAAATTCAAGGATAACACAAGATTAAAGTGTCGCTATCCTGGATGCAACAATTTACTTTTGCTAAGTGCACTTCCTGCAACTTGTATTTATACTGCAGTGTAGAAAGAAATGGTTTTCTTTTGTTTTACCAATGATTTGTGAATGTATATATTTAGGCTACCTATTATTACTAAGCTTAAAATAATTTTGTATTTTTATAGACCCAGAGTATCATAGGTAATAAATTATTTTTTTTTGTGTCCTAAACGTCACATATTTTTTAAAATTTGATAAAAAGTTGGCACCGTTTTATCTTGGGTCTGAGAAGGATAGGTACTACTGTAGAGCGTATTTTCTCAGGCAGATTTGTGAAATATATGAAGAAATCCACAATCTGACAACGTGCTAAAATTTGAAATCGTACTCAGCATTATCCCTTGGCCATCCTTTTTTCATGTATCAATTGGGACAACGTTTTTGGGGTATTTTGACCCTCCCGAACCCGAATCTGCCTGTTGCCAAAGCGAAATTTGGACTGGAAATGCGGTAGCCAAGACGGCGCAGCGGGATAGCAAAACACAAAAAAAATGGGTTGAATTTTACGAGTTTTCTGGAAATATCTCGAAAGACGGTTACTTACAAGGTAAAAAATTTATTAAATCACTTGCTGCGTTTTGTCTTTGCCACTAGTTGTAAAAAATACTATTTGACTAGAAATACTTCAAATGTCGTTGCACAAGAAATGTGTTTTTTATGTTTAGTGTTATTCAAAAAAGTTAAGTTGAAAATTAGGCGGGCATAATTAAAAAAATTAGGCCACTTGGAAGGAACAATAAACTTTAAAAATGATTTCGTTAAAATTTATGATTTTGTGTCCATAGACTCAGATAGGTATACGAATCAAAATATTTATTAAATTGAATCCAAAATTAAACTTGCGATATCTATTGTGAATATGGTCGCCATAGCGTGGAGTTGCCATTTATTTAAAACACACGTTTTTTTTAACACGTTGCACACAGGCGAATTTCGAGGAAAAGCTGATCAAAAATCAGAAATTCCTAATTCAAAATTATTGGAAAAACCGATTAAAATTTTATTTTCTAGTTACCTAGGTATAATAAACCACCACCCTTTTTTAATATTCTCGTCCCTCTTAAAAATATTTTTTTCTACTCGGGTCCGGCACTCATTTACATGCGGAAAGTTGCACTTTTTTTTAATTGTTGGCTTTTTTTCTTTACGTCCATCTGACTCTCTTTAAGTCTGTTTGACGGCACATTCAAGTGGTCGTGGAAAAAAACTACTATAGTTTAAAGTTGACGTTTGATGAGACATTTTTATTTTTACAAATTTCAAGATATCCTCATGGAGCCTATTGGTACCTGGTGGTAAGTACAATCTTAAAAATTTTATTGAATTGAAATATTTAATTTTGATTTTTTTAAACTATTTAATCTCGTTCTAGCCATAAAGTCCATTTCCTCGCATTACCCCACGCTCTCAACTCTAAACTAAAATATTTTTAAGAGGGACGAGAACATCGATGTACTTAGTTAGTACGTCGATGGACGAGAATATTAATAAAAGGGTGGTAGTTTATTATACCTAGGTAACTATAATAAAATCATAATTGGTTTTCCCAATAATTTTAAATTCAGAATTTCTGATCTTTGACCAGCTTTTCCTCGAAATTCGCCTGTGTGCGTTGGTATAAAAACGAATGTTGGCCTTTTTAAATTATATTTGTTTATGGCTTTGCGTTTTTTCTTTTTTTCCAAGTCTACGACGGTATCATTTTTATCGTCACCGACGACATATAGTTTCCTGCACCATTTTCTTTTTTTTTGTACTGACCTCTTATAACGCTTTTATGAGATGGATAGGTTGGTTTCCAAAATTTTGTCTTATAAACACCACGAAAACCGTTTTAAGCACTAAATCGATTTTATTTTAAACCGATTTAGGGTCGGTATAAACACTTTAAAATCTTTATAGCACATTTCTTCCAACCCAAAGAAAGACTTAAACCTGGTTTTATTGAAAAATCTGTTGTTAGCTTAGTTTTTTTTATTTTTTTTTAAACTGTCATTTAATGAAGGACGAATACATCCTCGGAAAAAGCGATTTTATTTAAAACCGTCCTTATATAAAACCGGTTTTAGGCGCGTATAAACGTAGTTACCAAATTAATTAAATTTGTCATCTATTTAAATTATAATTTCTAGGTATTTTATGGCTCAACTTGTTTGATGCTTTTTGTTTAATAAATTCGTTGAAAACGTATATTATAATATTTTATATCCAAAGTTACGTAGATATTTCATATTTAAATTCTGATACACAATATTTAAATTTAATGTAAAGAGGACCGTATTTATTTGATTAAAATCAATCATATAAAATATTATGCAGAATAATAAAGCAGATAATAATCATTTAAATTGTGTTAAAAATCGCTCTCTACGTTTTGTCAGTTGAAAAATTATATTGGGGAGTTATCGGAACGATTCATTCGAATTGGCGTAAGTCTTAGTCGACACTATTATTACTAGTAGTAGTATAGGGGCGACCCATAAGCTTGGCAATTAGGCCTCTTCATGGGCCCTTTCTGCCATACCCCGTTCCTTACCCCTACTTTCCCTGTCTTCTTTACGAAGTTCAATATGTCGGCCCATTTGAGCGAGTGCAGCTCTTGTTCCTGATTTTTTGACTATATTATTATAAGCAGAAAGATCTTTATTGCCCATCCAAATCAATAGTGGATTTTTAGAAATTCCTTTTGATGATATTAGGAGGTTGGAATTAGTTCTTAATTTTGCGATAGTTTCTTTTCATTTTTCTCTACGATTTAAATGAGGGGGGTGTAGCTTGACGTCCGGCTGCACCCCTCTTTTGAATACAAAAAAACCAGGAAGGAGTGTGGTTCAAAATTTTTAAAAGTGGTTCAAAATTAGTTCGAAATTGGTTCGATATTATAAGCATATCAAAACTCGAGGGGGGGGGGATGTGGCTTGACTGACCTGTTTTAAGAGCAGGGCTGAGGGCATGAAAACGATGGTGGCGTCCTTGGCAGGGTTCAGGTGTGGTCATTCTGTTAAATTAAGTTTGTGATGGGGCGGTAGCACGTTTAGACAATTGCCTAAAATCGTATACGATAGATAGAATGCGCATCCTCCTGTATACGGTGTCCTTTACTTATCAGAAAGCCCCAAAAACATATTTTATAAAATGTGATATTTGGTAGCATTTGCGTTCAATTAATCCGCCCGAGATTAATTCGGTTTTTGTTCAATCATAGGCGGCAGGCGGTTTTAGTAACGACCATTCTATCAAAATTGAAGTCATAAATATCGTTTTGAATGAACAAAAACCCCCGGCGACCAATCAGTTTTCTATCACGTGTATTTGACGTAGTCGAAGGCATTATAACTTATTTCAAAGATTTAAAAGGGAAGGTCAGTGGTTGATCGATGAACACAATCTGGTCTTAATTACTACTGTGCTAAATTAAGGTTTACCAGATGTCATCTTTAAACTAACTCTGTGACAAAGGCTGACAAGACATTGAAAAACGAGTTCGGAGATAAAACCCTAATGCGGAAAGTGCTGGAGACAACATATTGAAATTGGCACTAAAATTCGAAGGAGAATTGATAAGATTGCTTGATTTTTGTATAAATTCAGCATTTCGAAATTAAAATGTCAAATTTGACAGTAAATATGGATAAAATTCCGCCATTCTTTATTCAATTTTGAATATATTTGAAAAATTTCGTGTCTCTAGCGCACTCTATCACTGAACTCGTGTTACAAGCGCTGAACTTTCGTCTTAAGAGATCACTATCATATACCCAAGTACAGCTTCGATAATATAGACTTTAAAGCCAAGTCAATGCTGTAAAAACGTTATTTTAGCTCTCCTATTGCTTTAAAATAGCTAGCTAATCAACGCAGCTGCTTTCAATGTTTTTTAGCATTTGAGAATAAGCGCCCTCTATTACTACTAAATATGCAAAACATGATGTTTTTCCTTTAATTCTGGAATAAAATAAAAAAAAAAATAAAATGTTATGATTAAAAAAGCCCTTATTATCCGATTTATTATCTCAAATTTTTGAAGCGCGTGCAGTTTAACGAGGTACCATGATAGATTTCGTCATCAAACGAGCCTTCGGACAAAGATTTGACTCTTAGGAAGTCCACAAAATGCGTATTTTTGATTGACAGTTTGTCAAACATCAGTAATACAAAAACAAAATTATGATTGTTTTCCACAAACCAAAACTAGACTTTTTTGCACTCGATGCGCGTTTCGCTAACAACGTTAGCATCATCAGGAGACGATAAACAATGAACTAAATTAATCTACGCTCTATCTTATATACAACCCTTTAGTGGGCGGAGATAAGACTAATAATTTGTGATTGATCACGATTTTTAATCCTATCTCCCCTCAACCAAAGAATAAAGTGTACTAAACGGGATGGGTCCCCTATCTTTATTTAAACTATTTCTGGATTTAATGATTTCCATACTTTCATATGCATTCAAAAGTCTTTTGTTTGGTACACTTTTTAGAAGTTTTAGGTTATCTATTGTGAATCTATGATTGTTTTCTGTCAGAACAGAAAAGTCAAGTGTGGCGGAGCATGCTTTTGAAAACAATCATAGATTCACATTAGATAACCTAAAACTTCTAAAAAGTGTACCAAACAAAAGACTCGTGAATGCATATGAAAGTATGGAAATCATTAAATCAAGAAATAGTTTAAATAAAGATAGAAGACCCATCCCGTTTAGTACACTTTATTCTTTGGTCGAGGGGAGATAGGATTAAAAATCGTGATCAATCACAAATTATTAGTCTTATCTCCGCCCACTAAAGGATTGTATATAAGATAGAGCGTAGATTAATTTAGTTCATTGTTTATCGTCTCTTGATGATGCTAACGTTGTTAGCGAAACGCGCGTCGAGTGCAAAAAAGTGTAGTTTTGGTTTGTGGAAAACAATCATAACTTTGTTTTAGTGCAACCAAAGGTTCCAAATTCCTAACATAGTAAACATCAGTAATATTTATTTTAGGTGTCTTCCATCTTCAGTCTTTTATGTTGGCGGAAAATTTTGATTTAATTCCTATTTTTAAATACATTTTTTTTGCCAGGGAAGTTAAAGTTTAAATAACATTGCTTTCATGTGGAAAAATGCTGTATTTTCAGCTGCCGTAGACGTTGTCACAGGCAAAAAATATTCCTCAAAATAGCTGCCACAAAATTTTCATGATGCTTTCAAAACGTTGTGGCAGAAGACAGCAAAAGCATTATTGTTATCTTTTTTGCTGCAGAAACGTTATCCCAGCTTATTTACAGCACGCTGTGTTACTTGGGTAAGATCGACGTTTGTTTTTGGCCACTGACGTTCCCTTAGGAATTCAGGTAAGTGCTGCAAGTGCAACTATGAAGTTTAAATTCATATTTAGGATTTTTAATACGAAATCTCATAGTATCTCTTAAAGATGTTCTGGATGATCCGGATCTAAAAATAATTGCCAACCTATATCGGCCGGAACCAGACAGGTAAAATAGAAGTTGATAGCCAACTGTCCGGAGAGGTCCAAATAAAGATAAGTGACCGCCAATATAACAATATCTTGTTCTCTTTCGAAATGCATGGGTCTAAGAGAGATCCAGCATACTACCAATACCAGGAAAAATATCTGCCTGCACATCCTTTGACCCCGCATGTCGAAACATCTTCTTAAGAAAGAGTAAACAATAGTAAATATGTCAAGCTCGCAAAAACGGACCTATTGTCTCCGCTGTTGTTTAATTTCTACAGTAATAAAATATTGCAAAGAGGGTCTGACTATAAACGGTATAAAAATCAACAGTCTACAGGGTGATTCAAAATTCCCTAAAGAGACTTTAACTGTAGGTAAAATTTGTTGTTCTGAACAAGAATCAGAGATATTTGCATTTAAAATTGTTAATATTTTTGAAAACAAAACTTTGACAATTTGACAACACCCTGTATAAGACGATATCGAAGGTCCGCAAGAGTTGTTGAATCAAATTTCAGTCAAGAGTTCGCAATTAAATGTTGGAAAAAACAAGATCGATAGCCACGGAAAAAAACATCAGATTCAGAGGGTCAATTCGAACAAATACCCGGTTTATAAGTACGACCATAGATCTAAAGGCGCAATTACACAGACGAACATGCTCTAATAAAAGCTCGTGCAAAATATCTAAAATTTTTTCGTGAACATTTTTGTGAGCTTTTCTTTGAACATTTTGTTCGGGTAAATTTTTGAGCAAATTATTGCTATCTATTTTGGAAAAATATTTTTAAAGATGAGAATAAATAAAATTTCACATCAATGATCAGTGATCTCAATTCTTTAAAAAAATGGAACCCCAACTTTTATTTAAAATTTTTATGAAAAAAAGCCGACGGCAAGCGAAACATTATTATTGCCTCTACTATCAGTTTTGTCACATGGATTAGGGTTACTTATAATATTTTTTTCTTAGGGTTTTTCCCGGATTTTTTTGCCCGTGGTTTTTTTTGGAAAAAAACCCAGGAAAATTATTCTTTTCCAAAAAATTTTTGAGTTTTTCAAATATCGGCAAAAAACTTAAAAATTGCACTTTTAAGCGGTAATCCGCGCCTCACGACTATGAGGAGTGGTGGGGAGGGGGATTTTTGTAGCTTTACTTTACCTTTAGCTTTTATTGTTGTTTTTTAATTCCTCACACCAGATTTACCTAGTTAGTTTAAGGTCCCAAGGGTTGCTTAAAAAAGCAAAATGCTGAAGATATAGATATTTATTGTCAATTTAATGTAATAATCAAGGTCGATTAGTGACACTGAACCAACAATATGCAAAGGGCAACATTGCGATTCAAAAGAGTGTCCGGCCTACTACCTGCGAAATCCAAAACTCGGGATGATAGATCGGCGACACAGTCTACTAAATTACTGCTAAATTATATTTTTTAGACAAGGGTCGGGTTCGTAGGGTTGTAAAAGTGGGTAATAAACGGGTATTATTTAAACCGAACGTGCTTTTGTTCATATATTTGAGATTTAATAAAATGTATATAGGTTTTTTAATTTGACTTAATTATTATTGTAAAAGACTAAACTAGGAAGTAAAATAAAGGGATATTCTTTTAAACGTAAATTTTTATCATTACATTTTACAGGCAACAGCAATAAATAAGTGCCAATTATTATTTTTTTTACAACCCCAAAAAAGTTACAAGTATACTGGCATATCCCCTATAAAAATCAGATCAATCGAAGTTGCTTATGAGGTAAAATGTGAATTTCGGCATCGAATCGTTTTTCCGTCGGAAAGCACTTGATTAAAAGTACCTTATTTCAAAACTTTGTTTTTCTATTTTGATTTAAGTTCAATGAATTCCGATAACAATATATATTTTAAATTTGTAAAGAAATTTTTATAGCCCAATTCTTCAAACAAATTTTGCTCAAGATTCTCTCCAAAATTTACGTGTGTTTTTTTGTACGAGATTTTGCTCGAACATTTCTTTGAGCATTTTGCTCAATAGGCTCGTGTAAATGTTTGTCGGCATTTCCACATCAAAGGAAAGTTTGTCTATGTAAATGCGCCTTAAGAGACTCATTATAAATCCCTTACCCTAATAATCACCTATTGTTCGGGGTGTGAAAGTAAATAAAAAAAAGCTATAAACATGCTACCATTTCTGAGGCTCACAGGTGCGGATTTAAAAATGTGTAATTATTTCTTAATAAGTACACGTTTTGGTCAAATTAAAATTTATCAACTTTATGACTAATTACGAAACGTTATAACATTAGGGTTTGATTACGTTACAATTTAATTTTTTTAAATAATTAGGACAGGCTTAAGATACCAAGCTGATTTGTAGTATTGAAAATCAGTTAGCAGTTGGTGTTTGGTTACAAAAGAAGTTATTTGTTGTTAATTGTGATTGTATGAAAAATGTTTCGTCCGTGCGAGGAACAACCGAGTACGTCACGTGGAGATATGGGTAATAATGGCGTTACAAGAAAAATAAGTGATAAAAAACAATTTAAACGCAATACTTTGTCACTTGATACAAAAAAGTGATATTTGACGTTTATACCACCCTTCTTGAACGTTGGTTATCAAAACTTGGTGCAGTGAAGGAAGCGGCAGCTTTAACACTAAGATCGGTAAAAACAGTGTGGCGTGTAGTAAATAAACCGATAATATAAAATATAGTGTTGCCGTGAGACACTGAGAAAATGTATTTTAAAAAACGGTTTAAAAATAAAAAAAATGAATAAACCGCAAGTGATTATGGAATCGGCCCCTTTAAAAAAATGGAGGATGGAATATGTAATTGCAATAAACGAGTATAGATAAAGTAATAGGTATATTGTCTATCTCGATGAAACTTGGTTTGACACCCATGAAGTTCCAGATAAAGGTTGAGTAGATTCGTCTGGTCACTGCACAACTAAAGCTCTATCAAATAAAGGAAAGCGTATCACAATAATTCATGCTGGAACAAAAAATGGGTTTATGCCAAATCCGTTGGCCTTATCACCAAAAATATAAAGGATTGCCAAACTGACTACCATGACGATACCATGCGGAATTATTTGAAGACTGGTTCAAAAATAAACTGTTACCCAATATAGCTCCAAATAGTGTAATTCTGTTTTAATTAATTAAATAAAGTTCCGTGTTCAAATGACACAAAATTTACCATTCAGGACTAAATGATGTTAGAAAATAACCAACCAATACACCAAAAAACAATTGCTTGAAATAATTAAAGCATTTTCAGTACAAAAAAATACTATTGTGATACTTTGGCGCACGAAATGGGCACACAGTGTTAAGACTTCCTCCTTACCATTGCATGTTTAATCCAATTGAACACATATGGCATGAGCTAAAAGCAGCGATTAAAAGAAATAATGTTTCGCCAACTTTAAATTCTTCTGTGGTAGCTTTAATTAGGTCGGCGGAACAGAATATTTTAAGTAAAATCTGAGAAAATTGTGTAGCTCATGTCCACAAAATATAAAAATGATATGTAGATATAGATCTGCTACCCAGAGAAAAAATTATCTTAGACTTTAATGACGACAGTGACAGTGAAACTGAGTTAAGGGAAAATATGTAATTTTTTTTACTATCCCGTATTTTTTTGTACTATATATGTATGTACCTGTTATCCTCAATTTTATAAATTTAACTTATGTTTGTGTTTTTATTCTATGAGCAAATATATTTTGTAGGTGTAGGATGTGTCTATTCTATAAATGCTTATCGGCCATGAATAATAATGAGATGGTCAGACATACCAGCTAATTGATAAATGGGACAAGGAGAAGTCCGTGCATTAATTGATCAGGCCAGATCATCTTTTCTCAATATCAGTGTTGTTTAGTCACCCATTTTATATTAAGTTGGCATAGACGCATGGGCACTGACTAATGCCATTTGTAGAAACGCTCCGTATATCTTGGACATGGACAAATTACACGATCCTTAAATTACGTAATGCAGTGGCGTAGCCAGAAATCGACTCTAGGGGGCGTTTCATCATTTAATAGAAATCTACTAAGTATGGCAAATTTTTAAAAATTAGGTAGGTGACTATTGCTTGAGGTCTTGAACTGAAGGGGGAGAAGGGGCAGTTTAATAGGTGTTGAGTTAGTGTATATGAATCAAAATTACTTATTTTTAAAAGCAAGTCTCATCTGGTCTATTTGTTTTAAAGTTAACCCTTAAACGCGCCGCTGGCAAAAGTTTTGAATAAATTACACTAAGCTGCTATTTTTTACGCGTTTAAAATGTTGTTGAAAAAAAAAATTGCTTAAAATTAAACAAAATTGTAACAATTTCTAATATTGGGATAGCGCCGCAAGTAAAAACTTTGACAAAAAGTCAGAGAATTTTTTAAAAATTTTGATTTTTTAATTTTTTTTGTAAAATATTTTTTGAAAAGTAGATTGCGTTAGATGCCAAGGTTGCGGTGATATATATATAGATTTGTTGCCAAGTCATAAATGCGCCGCAGATGAAAATTTTAAGAAAAATTATAAGAATGCCATTTATTATACTTTTTGAATGCTGGTGAGAAAAATTCCGTAGAATTAAACTAAAATTGTTGTTAAAATTTATGACGTCATAGTACCGCTGGTAAAATTTTTAAAATTTAAAATATTACACCAAATACACGTCACAAACCGGAGTAAAGGGTCAAAAAAGTAGGGGAGCCAAAGACATAACTAAAATAAACGCATCAAGTTATTAGTTAGACTTAAGGAAAACCATTTTATCTTCCACTGGCAACGCTGGCCCACGTTACGTTTACCAGCGGCCAGAAGCGGCTCGTTAAAAAAGGGTTTGGTGTTTATTTTAAGACTTGTCAAATATTTTTGGAAATACAATTTTTAATTTTTTTATATTTAATAATAGATACCGATAATTATATGTCATTGTGAAAATATTTATGTAAACAAATAACATAAAAATTTAATTAAATATTAATTTTTTACATGTACTCTAGATAGTTGGTTGACTAACTAGTGCGGAAATTGATACTTTTACGTACGGGACGAGTTCGGCCGAAAAAGGCACTTTCCTTAAAATTTAGGTAGTTGCACGCGGTTCTATTTGTGATAATGTCTTATTTTAAAATAAAAATAATAGGTTGGTCGGTAATTTAAACCACTTTATATTTTTTCTTCATACAAACAACGTTGTCCAACTTTTAAACGTAACTAAAACAATAACGTAGGATTTGCAAACTAATCTTACTTCGGGATAATCTCGGTAGTATCCTTTAGAACTGCCATAATCAAGTTGGTAAATAAAGCAACGTCTGACAGACATTGCGGGATGCCCTAAATATAATTCCCGAACTTGCGATTACCTCTCGACGTTGTGCTGTGGCTGGGAGTAATACAAATTTAGTGAGAGTCTACTTGGTTACTCCTTAGGAATTCAAGCAATGAAGTATTGAAACTTCCATGAAAAACGGTTTAGTACTTTTTACGTGTGCTGAAACAAACCGACGAACAGCAAATTTTTCATCATCCTTCCTAAGTTTGCCAGGCCATAGCCAACGTTCGAAGAGGGACTTCTAGATTCGTAAAGCTAACAATACGGTTTGTATAAAAAGTCATTGAATATAATTTAAAATTTGAACTGACAAAAAACATTAAATTTAATTTTTAAGAGTACTTACATTGCTTTAAAGGTCTTCTGTTGTTGCTTTTTTTCTGAAAAATGCTTGTGCATACGCTTCGATAAAATGGATTGATTGCCAAACCATTTTGTATTTTTGTCAGCCGCAGTGGGTGACAGTTACGAAACATGGAACGATAATAATTTGATGTATTGAATGGACACACAAAAATATTGCCGAATATGTTAAAGCGAAGAAGCATTAACGTTCAGTTTTCTAGGCCGCTGCAAGCTCTGTGACAAAATAGGAACAAGTAAAATTAAAAACTCCCGACAAACTTCAACATAATCCTCGAATGCTTAAATACCCCAACTAAACAATTTCTTTAAGAACGACCTCATTTTCTCCGCCCTTGAAGTGATTTTTTTATATGATTGAACTGAAATAAAGTAGTACCTAATCTACTCTATCAGGAGGAAGTTACTATACAGTGTAATCTATTCAATCGTGACATATGGTGCAGTGATATGGAGTCCAGTACTGCGCACAAAGAAATACAAAAACATTCTGATAAGAATGCAACGGAAAGCCTTACTAAGAGTAGACTGCTGCTACCGAACGATATCAACGGAAGCTATTCAGGTTAAAACATGAATCCCGCCCATGGACCTAATGGTCGAAGAAATTTTATATGGAAAACGGACAACATATATCGGTAATAGACACTTAAACAAAGTCAAAATACGCTACATTTTTGACTTGCTCATGCCATGTATCGAACGATGCCTGCTTCTTTGACGGGTGTGATGACAGAATCTCGTTGCGTACGGCAGGAGGTACGTATCGTTAGGCACCCACGAACGTACGCAACGATTTCAATCAGTATTCCTGTCATCGTACCCTTCAAAAAAGCGAGCATCGTTCGAAACATCGCATAAACAAGTCAAAAATGTAGCGTATTTTGACTTTGTTTCGAACGCGTTACGTATACCGATACGGATGAGTTGAAATATTTACTTTAAGTGTCTACTGTCAAAGAATAGATAACGTAGAACATACGTTAATTTACTGTCCAAAATTTGAGAAGTACCGCCAAACAAAAAGACACGACCTACAGATAGAGAATATGACCATAGGAAACCTGTTTAAAGAAATAATACAAGACGTAGACAAATGGAGCCAGGGACATCATATGATCAGAACGATTCTAAAAACTAAACACGAAGACGAACGCACCTAAGAGATCAAAACAGTAAACGGCGAAATAGTGACGTTATATTCCTGAGAATGGTTCCGCTATTTTGACCAAATCTACAGGGGAGGGTTTTAGTCTGAAGGCGTCCTCAAGAGAGGATGAATCGGGCACATTCGGTAAACCACCAGAGACCGGTGTCCATGAAGATTTCTCGTCGCTATAAAAAATTACCTAATCTACTAATTTTAATAAATAAGCGCTGTTTCTACGCTTTTCTTTGCTGCGCTATTATGTCCCAGTGCTCGGTAGCAGGGGTTCAAAAATGACATCAATTTAGAAGTGAATTGATTACACATTTTTTTTTTGTAACGAAAAAAAATATTTGTTACTTACCTTACGTTAAATGTAGATCATAATTTGAAAACATTTTTTACCTTTAAAAAACAACAAATTGAATCTCGTGTCCGCAAATAAAACTTAAAGTAACACTCGTGGCATATCATTTACAGGTTTCTTCTTTATAACCTGTTGAAATGTGCAGGATTCTGTATTTACGGTCTTCTGCACTTTTCAATTTTGAGGTTTTTGTTTCTCCGTTTATTCGACAGATGGCGCACATAGGTACTACGTCTCCACGGATTACAAACTTTTTTTTTAATTCGAGAGGTGTGCATGGTGCCTGTGTAGCTTCATCTGCCAGGTACAATCCTATGACTCCCTGATGATTCCTAATAAGGATGAAACAGGTCTGTAGGTGTCTGGATTCTCCACTAGACATTGGAGATCTGGTCGTAATGAAGTGAGAAACAAAAACGCTTTGTCCGATATGCCACGAGTGTTACTTTAATTTTTATTTGCCGACACGAGATTCACTTTGTTGTTTTTTAAATATTTTGGCTTTTTAGTTCTGCGCAATAAGCCTCCTCTGGAGCGATTTCTTGCTGATGCCTTAAAATTAGGGCCACGTAGTATGAAGTTCCAATTGGGGGCGGTGCTGCTGTGAACGTTACCTCTTTTTAAAAGTCATGTTACAGTGACCTTATACTTTTACAGGTTTCTTCTTTATAACCTGCTGAAAGGTGCAGGATTCTGTATTTACGGTCTTCTGCACTTTTCAAATTTTGATGTTTTTGTTTCTTGGTTTATTCGACAGATGGCGCACACAGGTACTACGTATCCACGGATTAGTTAAAAAAAACACTTTTATGGGAAGGGTTACTATATTTTTGACAGTGTTTTTTTTTAGTCAAAACCTTTAATCAAATCGGACTTTTTATCTGTTGTGGGCGGATCTATCACTGTTTTCCCGTTGGCAACACTGGATGAAACAGGTCTTTAGGTGTCTGGATTCTCCATTAAACATGGAGGCCTGGTCCTAATGAAGTTAGAAACAAAAAACGCTTTGTTCGACGAGTGTTACTTTAGTTTTTTACCTTTCCATCCACAAAAAGTATTATAAGACTTATTATTGAACTTCCTCAAAACATTTTAAATGGATTTTATACAAGATCTTCTAAAGGATCTTGGATAAAATATTTGAACTCTCCGTCTCCTATTATTTTTCAGCCTCTTAGAAACGTAATTGAAACGTTTTGAAAAAGATGAGATGCTTAGATAGATGAAAATTTCGTTCATTTTCCAGCAAAAGATATTGTTTTAATTAGCGGATGGCTTTTAAATACAAATTTTAGCGCCGGTTTTTATTATACTTTTAAAAAGTGTTATTTTAGGGAATAAGTTGACTTATGGGGTATGGTAGTTTTAAAATATCTTTTAAAAGTTTTTTCTGTTCAGCTATATCATTTCTTTTTAAAATTCGGAATGGTTTCAGAATTAAAGACAATCCAAAAGATACTATTTTTATTTAACGTGATTTTGCTGGGCGATTGTTGTGTTGAGCTTTTCTTTGTTTTTTGTCAGAGAAAGTCCATTATTTCATTAGGGACTGGGGAAATCGCTACCAAAGTAATCTTTATTTTGAGGTTTTCTAAAACCAATAATAATATTAGTACCTTTTTATAATTTTTAATGCTGACACACATAACAAATGCACTTATTCTGTCACGTAAACATTTTAAGTAAGTAAACTTTCTTGCGAAATGTTTCTGCTCAAGTAAACAAGATAAGTTCTTTTTGTGGATCAGCAAATTTGTCCCAGCTTTGGAAATAAATGGCAAAATACTTATTGTTTGGGTTTCGTCTACATAAAAGTAAAAGTTTATTTCTAAAAATATTTTTGTTATTTTTTTGTCGCCTACTTTTGTGTTTCTTTACATTATGTTTTAGGACTAAAAACTTTAATTCTTATTTTGAAAAATATTTTGTTTTGGTGGATGAATTCTAGGGATAAACTAAAAAGACTGAGTTTTCTTAAAAATTGGGTTGTCACACGAAAAAAAAAATTGGAATTTGTTTACACAATTGTGTACGTATTTTTTCTATCCTAATTATTACGGACCTCAAAACTTTTGTAAAAAATACATTTTATTGTTAATAAAAAAAATACAAACTGTACTATACTTCTACATAATTTTTTTAAATATTTATTTCAAATTTTTAATATTTTTTGTATAAAATATACAATTTTGTTTAAGTTGGTTTGTCACACGGAAAAAAAAATTGGAATTTGTTTACGGACCTGAAAATGTTTGTAAAAAATACATTTTATTGTTTTTTCCCCTCTTTTTCATATTTTTAACGTTTTTAATATTTTAAAATCTGTTTTCGTCTATTTTATATATATTTTTTATATTTGACAAAAAAATGCATTTCTTCAATATGTTAATTTTGTAATAATATTTTTGATATTTCCGATACTTGTTTTTATTTTTGTAAAATTAATTTTGATCCCTTTCATTTGATTTAATTCATATAAATTTTTAAATTCTAAGTTTGTCGTTTTTGTTTTTATGGTGCTGAGGACGGTTTTAAATAAAAGCGAAACGTACACTAAGTCAGATATTCCGACTTTTATTTGTCCTAATATCCCGACGAACGGCTGGTCAAAAAAAGTCAGGGCTTTTTTTAGAGGTGTTTTTAATTTACTCCGCCATTTTAGTTTTAACCTACATATCTACTTAAAGTGTAGGGGCAAGCTATTTACAGTTCAAATTAGTCATAACACGTGCGAGGTGCCTAAGCGTATACGTGGAATTTGTCACATCTGTCATCTGTCTTTTACATTTTATTACCATGTATTTCTATCTGGCCTTCTTTGGTTCGGCCGTTTTTATTACCAATCTATTGATTTTCTTTACTCTCTTTGGCAAAACCCGCTGCGTTAGCACATTGATCAGATGTTATATAACGTAATCTAACGTAAGGTCTGAACATTATACACACTGTACACGTGACCTTGATGAAAAAGCTAGACCGCGGAGATGGAACTTTAATATCCGCATTCGAGCGGAAGTCTTTGTTTTTTTTACAGATAAAAGAAAGATAATATTGCGCTAAATTCTGCCTATTTAAACATTATTTCAAATGAATAATTAAGAATTTAGCAAAGCAATTTTCCCAGCGTGACAAGCATAAATTTAAGTCTCCCTCGTTTACATTTTTACGTTGACGTTTATCTTGACTCTTTAAAAATGTAAACTCTATTAATTTTTAATTTTGCTCGAAAGTCCGGTAAAAATAAATCAACAAAGTTTTACACAGCAAATAATATACCGTATGGGAAAAACTTTAGTAGATTCACAGGAAGCTCAACTTCTATTTCGTCTTCCTAGCCTCGCTGCAATAATCGCGATTTTTGCAGCAAATGAAATAAAAGTTAACTTATCTTTTAAGTTTTTAGAGGATTACCATTTTTGATCTGTAAAAGTCAAATTCTTGAGTAACGTACGGCTATAAAAATACCACAGTAAACCATTTTTTAATTAAAGATGCTGTCTTGACTTTAAGTTCAATCATGTCTAATGTTCAGCCAATCAATTTGGTCACAAAAAGACGAAAAATTACCTGAGTTAATCGCGTAGACACGAAAAGCTGATTATTTCGAAAATTTATTTTTCCTACGAGCCTGCGGAAAAATTACTTTTCCCCACGATTTTTCGTTTTGAAAGTTGTACTTTTCCGCACGATTTATTTACTTTTGCGCACGATTTTTACTCTTCCGCGCGATTTTTAATGTAACGCACAATTTTCACTTCAAAGGACAATATTTTAATTTAAGATACTGTGAATCAAAGTACTATCTAGGGGCAAGTACTATTTCTCATTCAGAAAATTCATAGCCTTTACTAAAAAAAACCGTGCGGGGAAGTAAAATCGTGCAGAACAGTAACTTTTACGCACAACTGCTGAAAAGTTACTTTTCCTCATGATTTTTGTATTGTTAAAAATATTTAGGACTAATTAAATATATGTAACTATTCTATCTTATGTGTCATTTTGTAGTATTATTATAAAATATTTGCGTATTAAAAACATTTTTTTTTTTTTGATAACTAAGATGGACGAAAACACTAGTAGGAAAAATATTGTACAGGGTGTTTGTTTATAACTGGAACATTCAGTATCTTTTTTATTAATGAGAATAAAGGGTAGCTATAACAACTTTTTTTTGTTCCCCTTGGTATACAGGATGTGGCAATAAAGCTATTTTTTTTTTAAATAGATTACCCAGTATATTTTTGCATTTTTGAATTTTTCAAGAAATTAGCTTTACAAAAATACCAAACACTATTGAAATATCTTTTGTAGTTTCTGAGATATTAAATTTTTTTTCAAGGCCACTAGATTTTTAAGTTTATATTGTTAAAATAAAGAAATACATTCATGGCCCACTTGGTAGCTTGTTCATTTGGTCATTTCCAATATATTTTTATTTTGACAATTATTAAAACTTAAACGCAAATATCTCAGGAACTACAAAAGATTGAAATAGTGTTTGATATTTTTGTAAAGCTAATTTTTTAAAAAGTTCTAAAATGCAAAAATATACAGGGTGTTCTATTTAAAAAAATTGTCTTTATTGTCACACACTGTATATCAAGAGCAACAAAAAAAAGTAGTTATAGCGCTTAAGTTCGTTGTAAATTGCCAAGGAATTTTTGAATTTAGACCTAACCTATATCTTCAATAATAACAAAGATACTGAGTGTTCCAGTTATAAACAACCCTGTACCTAACTCCACCTTTTCCACCCTTGACGGCTTGCCCGAACTCCGCTCCACGTCGTTCGTGCAACTGCCGTCGTGCAGAAAATTACATGGAAAAAATATTTTAAATTTAAAAATAATTATTTAAAAAACTAATACATTTATATTACTATGTAGGACACCTATCCAACATTTTAAAAACTAATATTAAAATATATTTAAATAGATTTTACTTCTAAAGATGCAGTATTTTAAAAGTTAATATATTTTATTTTAACTATTGTAAAATATACTATTTTAAGAAAGCTAAAATCCAATTGATTAAAAGGAAATAAAATGTAGTTTGAATAATCTAATATAATTTTTATTTATTTCTAATATACACTTTATTACTTTTAAATAAAAAAAATATGTATTATTTTTTTTTAAATTTTTAACATCCATTATTTTAAAATATAAAATATATTATTTTAAGATATAAAATACAAGTATATTTAACTAATATTATCTTGTAAATTTGTTTTAAAAACATTTGATATTAAATCGCAAAAAAACTTTTTTATTAAGATACATAAGATTAATATAATAGCTCGAAGAATAAGGATGTGAACGTGCCGCGTCGCTCTTGAAATCTTGCAAATTGAAATCTGCGCGCAAAGAACGATGTCGACGTGATTCGATCAAATACTAATACAGCGTTGCCAATCTGTGGGGATTTTGTGTATTTGGGTTGTATTGTGTAAAGTTTTTTAAAGATTTGTGGGCTAGCCAATTTTTCTCCATAAAGTAATTTTTACCTGCGGCGAGTATAAAAAAAATGGAATAGGATTATAAATATATTACTTGAGTAGTAAAAAAAAATATTCCGTTTTCTGGCGTTTTTGATTTTTTGGAAAAATTCTTTATGGAGGCACCTTTTAGGGTCTCTAGGACCCCAAATCCGTCAGCGCCGATTTTTTTTTTAATGCAGAACATAATGTTTTTTTTTTTGGTTGTTTTGGGTTGGGTTCGGTTGGTTTAATTTTGTTTAAGTCGGGTTGGTTTACAAAAAAAAACAAAACAATGAAATCAGTGCAATCGGATTTGGGATCCTAGGGACCCAGAAGATGCCTCCATAAAGAATTTTTCAAAAAAATCAAAAACCGCAGAAAACCGTAGGTATACGGAATAAATTTTTTACCACTCAAGTAATATATTTATAATCCTATTCCATTTTTTTTTATATTCGCCGAAGGTAAAAATTACTTTACCTTTGCATCACTTAGTTGGTGAAATTTTTCTCTCAAATATTTAAAAGCCTGACCATCCTGGTTTAAGCCTTTGACAAAATTCTTCAAAAAACCGAGCTTGATATGTAGGGGTGGAAGAACATCTTTTCCATTCACGGGAGACTCGGCAACGACATTTTTCTCACTAGGTTTAAGATTCCTTGCAGGCCAATCTATCTCTACTATCCCACATACATAAAAAGCAACAGTATTTAGTGTCCCTAATTGCATTCCTAATAGTATAGCAATGACTTTTAGGTCGCCACAGATTTTCCACTTATGTTAAGCATATTTGATTGAGTTGAGGAGGGTTGCCATATTTGCATAAGTCTCCTTCATATGAACTGCGTGATGAACAGGAACAGAAGGAAGACAATTGCCATTATCAAGCAATACAGCTTAAACTAAGCTTGGAAGAGTCTATGAATAGCCTCCATTCAGTATGCTCCATTTTCAAAATTTTGATCAGGCCATTAAAAAACAAGATTATTCTCCTTCTTAAAAAAAGGTAACAGATTCCGCTGACGCTGTCTGTACTTAGAGACCCTGACATCTGGTTGAAGAAGATTCTATTGCTGTAACCTTCATCCTAGAAGTTCTGACTTCTCCTGTGACAAGTCAAGATCTCGAATGAGATCATTTAACTCAAACTGACTCAATCTGTGTGGCTGATCATCTTTTTCTTCAAAATCAGGGTCGTGTGATATTGAAGGCATGTTTAATTCCTCATCTTCCACATTGTCTTCACTCTCTACTTCCAATTCATAGTTTTGAGGTGGAGTAGGAATTGGTAAACTGTCTGAATGTGGTATCCTCATTGATAGGCGGAGTCAAGCAAAAATAGCAGTCATCTGTGTGGTTTGTAGGCTCCCGCCAAACCATGGGCACCCCAAAAGCCATCGATCGTTTTTTATTTTTAAGCCATTCTCGTAATAGAACTGAACACGAGTTGCAACATATATGTGGAGCCCATGACTTATCCTGGTCTCCTACTTCACAAGAGGCGTCAAATTGCGTTTCTGTGAAGAAAACGTTATTTCTCCAGAAATATAACAAAAATTGTTAACTGAATTTACACATTTACGAGGCATGTTAATACAATAAGTTTTACTTTAAAAATACTCCAAAACCACAAATTTTGCACTAAACAAAACAGAAATATTGTATGTAAAATGTAAACCTTAGATTTACAGCATAAACACTATAGTCAGTTTGCGATGATATATTGTGTCTCCGTGTATCTAGTTTTATAACGATACCATACACACTACATTAACTGTGCGTTCGATTAGAAATATGAAACTGAACTGTAAGGTATCGGTCGCCCTAAATAAAAAGACGCACAAATACGTAATTATTTCGGAAAGGAGGTCCCCGCTTATAGATATCGAGAATAGTAGGGCTGTATTGCAAATGTCGATAGCTATATTAAAACTATCGATAGTTCTGTAGTTTTATCTCTATCGATATTATCGATAGTCAATTTCGATGGTGGCGTACCACTATTTCTAACTCCCCACCCTATCCAGTTCTCTGCCCCCCATTAGTTTCTCTTTCGATGCTTTTAGAGGATACAAAATGTAAAATATTACCTTATCTCCAAAACTAGAGCTAATCTCTAATTTTTACGGTGATTTTTGAATTCAGTGGATGAAAATACTTTAAAATTAAAGAATTAGCTATTTTTGAGCCCGAAACATTTTCATTGTTGGACAGTGTAATTAGTATCTTTTCAAATCGTACTCAATACGTACTGAAAAGATTGTCTTCTTTTCCTTTCATAGAGCGAGTTCTATGTTCTGACAAAGAGCCTGATATATGAAAGAACAAGATGCCTGATTTTCGATACGTATTCAGTACAATATGAAAACATACCAAATATTTTGTAAAAAAAACACATATTTTAGAAAAGGTGCTGTCTTTTTAATTGCAAACCTATGTAAAGATTGGCAGTGAAACACCGTTTGGTTACCAAATAAAATATTCCAGATTTTGACCTTTTTTTATTCAACTCATCTGAGATTTTAGAAATTAGAAAATATTTCTTTTTGTAATACCCTTAGTAGTTCAATTCTTTCTAAATTGCGTCACATACCTACAGGGAAAAAAATATTTTAAAATTTAAAGTAATTATTTTAAACACTGATACATTTACTATACAGGACACCTATCCGATATTTTAAAAACTTAAGAGATTTTATTATTAAAGATCTAATATCTTAAAAGTTAATATATTTTGTTTTATGTATTGTAACATATCGTATTTTAGAAACCTAGAACCCAATTGATTAAAAAGAAACAAAATATATTTAGAATCATCTAATATAAATTTTATATATTACCGATATACATTTTATTACTTAAAAAAATATATTATTTTTTGCAATATTTTTAAGATTCATAATTTTGAAATATAAAATATATTACTTTAATAAATAAAATACAAGTTTATTTAATTATTAATATCATGTGTCCCTTTTAAAAACACAGGAGTCGAAAAGTTAAAAAAAAAAATATGAAAAAAAGAATATTATATTTTATTCAAAAAAAAAATTAAATTAAACTATTGGAAAGGGGTCCTATATCGTAACATGAATTATATTAGTTTTAAACCAAAGTTTATATTTTTGGAACTAGGAAAGAACTACATATTTATCGATTTCTTAAAAAATATACTGGTTGTTTGATGTGAAATAAAAAAGTCAATTAAAATTGACAGATATAAAGGAATACAAAAATTTTGGGTAATATTTTTACAAATTTTCTATTTAAACTTAAATCTATTCTTTTTATACCATCCATAAAAGGTTAGCAGGGCATCAATGGAAACATAAAGTATTTAGTGGCATAGAAAAAAAAATAAGTACAAAAAATTGGTGCTAGAAAGCACGGATAGTCCACCATAAAATCAATTTATACAATCATATTTACGAAAACCAAAATCTGAAAACCGCATATAAATAGCTGCTTTACTTCCAAAGTTATGATTTTTTTTAAATATATTTTAACATTTTTCCAAATAATTCGGAAACTGAAGCTTTCACGAATTTTGATTTTGTTCCAAAGTTACAATTTTTTTAAATATTTTATCGCCCTTTTCCCCCCTTCAACCCCCCACCACCCTGCCCAAAAATTAATCAGTTGGTGGTCAACCTATAGAAGATTTTGTACCAAATTTCGTCAAAATCGATTAAGGTGTTCTTGAGTTATCATGTATACAGACAGACAACAGACCGACATACAACTTTTTTTTTTTCGTCGAAAAAGGTGTCAAAATTTCACGATTTTAATATGGTGGACTAAAAAGTCAGAAATAGTCACTTTTTGCGGGGTTGCAATCAGAAAAGCCTATAATTACAGAGGCGGCTCGTCAGGGAACGCGGGTGAAGCTCCGCTTCACCTACAATTTCCATATTTTCGTTAGTTGGGATTTTTACTTACATAATATATGCAGTGGCGTAGCCAGGAGGGGGGGGGGGTTGGGGGTTAAAACTCCTCCCAGGAGGTCCAACCCAATCTACAATAAATTAATCATGAGCTATAGCTCCCCCACTTTTTTGACCCTTTACTCCGGTTTGTGACGTCATTATAAGTTACAATTTTAGTTTAATTCTAAGAAATTTTAGTATAATTTTTCGTAAAATTTTTATCTGCCACTCATTTATAATTTTTCAACAAATCTATATATATCATCGCAACCCACCCCTTCCTGGCATCAAATCCAATCTACTTTTTCAAAAATATTTTACAAGAAACCTAAGAGATCAAAATTTTTAAAAAAATGTTTTTTTTTGTCAAAATTTTAGCCTGTTCTCAACAACATTTGAAACGCGTAAAAAATAGCATTTTAGTATACTTTGTTCAAAATTTTTGCCTGCGGCGCATTTAAGGGTTAATAAAAAAATATATTTTGATCTGCGGCTCATTTATGATTATATACCACCGCAACCCACCCCTTCTTGGCATCAAATCCAATCTACTTTTTAAAAAATATTTTACAAAAAATATAAGAGATCAAAATTTTTAAAGAATTTTTTGTTACTTTTTTGTCAAAATTTTTGTCTGCGGCGCTATACCAATATTAAATACTAAAACAAAGTTATGATTGTTTTCCACAAACCAAAACTACACACTAATGTAGTTTTGGTTTGTGGAAAATAATCATAACTTTGTTTTAGTGCAACCAAAGGTTCCAAATTCCCAACATAATATTAAATACTGTAAAAAATAGCATTTTATTGTATTTTTTTTTGAAATTTTTTTCCTGCGGTGCATTTAAGGGTTAATTTAAAAAAAAATCTATTTGTATTTGCGGCTTATTTATGATTTGGCAACAGATCTATATACATCACCACAACCCACTCCTTCTTGGCATCAAATCCAATCTAATTTTTCAAAAATATTTTACAAAAAAACCTAAGAGAAAATTTTAAAAAATGTTTTGTTTTTTTTTTATAAAAATTTTAGCCTGCGGCGCTATACCAATAGTGTTGTTACAATTTTGTTTAATTTTAAGCAATTTATTTGTCAACAACATTTGAAACGAGTAAAAAATAGCATTTTAGTGTAATTTTTTCAACAATTTTTTCTGCGGCGCATTTAAGGGTTAATTTGTAAAAAAATCTGTAAATTAGACTAGAAGAGACTTGCTTTTAAAAATTACTATTTTTCTTTTGTATATATATACATCACTAACTCAGCACCTATTAAACCTCCCCTTTCCCCTTTCTTCAGTTCAAGTGCTCAATCAATAGGCACCTACCTAACTTTTAAAAATTTGCCATAGGTAGGTAGTTTTTAATAAATAATGAAATAATGAAACTCCCCCCCAGAGTCGATTTCTGGCTACGCCATTGATATATGAACAAAATTTCAGGTGGTATATAAAACCATTTTGTGTGCGCTTCACCCCCTATTAAGGTCGCCACTTCCCAGTTAAAACCCTAGATTATAAAGTGACTGATTTTGACTTTCATTTTATTTTTCATTATGTTATATTCCCTCGTTTTAAATGCAATATTTTTTTTCACAAGCTCAGCTTGCACAAATTGGTAGTGCACACCTGTAAAAAAAATCTCGCACTTTTAAGATTATTGGTCGTGGTAAAAGATTTAAAATTTTAAAGCCAAAATGTTCGCTGGAGAAATGACGTAGCATATGTTAATCTTTAATGATGGGATTTACTAAAAGGGTTTAGTCTATTTTAGAACGGTCCTAAGTTTAATTGAAATTTTTGGTTTTAAGTATTTCAAACCAACCGTCCTTGAGTTTTGGACATATTTTGATTTATAAGAAGAATTTTATTGAATTTGTTTACTGAATAATCATCTTAACACAATCTTTTGTTGGATTTAAGAAGAAAGTTTCAATTTAGAAGGAAAGAAAATCCAAAAATTTAAAACCACGCGGGGTTTAAATAGTAAACACTCTGTAAAATAAATTAAAATTGGGATTATATGTCACTCTAATTAAAAGTTACCCTTGTTAATTAATTTTTACAATTATTACTTCATGTCACAGAACGATTTAGATGGGTAATAATAAAATAAGGAGTAGATTAATTTTTTATTTATTTAAAAGGTGTTTTTATTTATAAAATGTATTAAAAAACTTAACTGCAAGTTTTGTTTACATTTCTGTAACTGTCGAAATGTCAGTCTCAAAATATTAGCTGCGTTTAAATCACAAACAGCGAGTTCGGATCTCTTGCCTTGGTTGTACCTTGGCTTGCACCAACCTCTAGTGATGAAAGCTACAGCTTTGAATGAGTGGGCTTCGAATAAGTAAACTTTTCTTGACTGAGCTCTTACATAACCTCAATGTTTTAATTTCAGTTTGTAAATAAATTATTATAGTTGTTTTGGGTTTTTTGTTTGGTATATTTTTCGTGTATAATCAGTGACCTTCACTTATGTTTGTTTTGCCTCGTAGTGCCCTCATAAATATATTTTTTGTGCTGAAAACGGGTTCAAAATATGACGTTTTTCTGGACAAAATTGGAGGTGTTTTATTGGTTAAAGAACAACTTGGGATATTAAATAAGGTAAATTAATCCTTGTAAAACGCTTACTTAGGGAAATTATAAACGAACTTATTACCAATTGCCACAAAACAATTTTTTCTGGGGGCTATAAATTTAAACCACCCCCCCCCAGAGGTGGTCTAAAAAATCACCAACTTTATAACCTCAAACACAAATAATGAAGTTAGTATGTGCCAAATTTTTGACGTATTCATCATTTGCCATTTTGAAATCTGTCAAAAAAAAATTAGTTTTAGGGCATTTTCTCCTAAAATATGTTATATTCTGAGAAAAAAAGAGCAGTTTTTCAGTGATATTTTGCAATAAAAATACAAATTAATCAATAACTTTGGGTCTTTTCTGTATGGATAAGTGTTTTTTGAAAATTGATTTTAAAATTTAGTACCCTTCTCAGGTGTGGGGGGTTCTATTTTAGATCTTAGTAAATCCCACTGTAAAATTTTCGCTTACGTACGTTAAGCTCGTTTACGCTCGTATTACATTGGTTAAACATCTAGTTAACAAATGTTATTATTCTATTTTGTAATGTTTTTCTTGGGAGTATAGTTATTATTATTATATAAAAATGTTTTATGTCTTATTTTAAATTATTTGTTATATCTTAATAAAGTACTTTTTATACTATTAAATGTGATAATTTAGTGTTCATTTTTTTTCTCGTCATTGACCTTTAAAAATGATATGTGTTTTTTTTCTTAATTTATTTATATAACGATAAATATCATTTTATTTTTTACTATTCCAAAACACATTTATTTAGATGTTTTTTTTTAGATAGATACATATTTACCTAAAACAGAATGATTGTTTTATGTAATACCTACCATAAAATGCAGGCGTTTATTTATTTTAATTTAATTTATTTGCTTTTTGTACATATACTTATTTTTTATATATTTTTTTATGAGGATGTCTATACCAATGTAAATTTAGTCTACACACAAAAAAATAATTCGTTTCTATTCTATTCTATAGAAATAACCAGAAAATGTTTTATAGACAAAGTTTTTAAAATAAAAACGAGAATTATAAGAAAAATAGTTGTTTATTTAAAAAGCTTTCTAAATCGGAAAAGACAAAAAACTAGAAAACTGTTTATTGTAGCTGTACTACTATTATGATTAAACTTCAAAAACTGAAAAGGTAAAAGTAAAATTAACGTTTTAGCTTTGCTAAGTACTATTTAACCAAACTTCTACTCTTCTAGAAAAAAATGTGGATCTACCTTATTAGCGTCAGCAATCCTAAAACGTATTTATTACTACTGGTATTAAGAGTATGTGTTTCCTTTTTAGAATCCTTTGTTTATTTATGAAAGGAAAAAGCGATAGTCCGGAATGGTGAATAGGTGAGGTAACTGCTGAATCTTTTGATCAGAATTGACGAAAATTTGGATAGCGGAATTGTAAAATTTCAGTTAGTGACCCATTCAAAAGCGTTGCCACCATCTTTTACTACCTAACTTACATCGTAATAAAATTCCAATATTTACAAATCTGTTGGCCATCAAAGGCTACACTGAGGGAACAAACTATTTGACACAATCCAAACCACTAACCAACAATAGCCCCTATTTGCATTTGAACAATCTATTTATATAAATTTTATTAGACATTAAACTAATCCAACATAAAGAAATAACTTAACTAACAAACATTCACTGCTTTGTTAAAACCTTTAAAGGCGCATTTACACAGACAAACTTTCCTTTGATGTGGAAATGATGACAAACATTTACACGAGCCTCATGAGCAAAATGCTCAAAGAAATGTTCGAGCAAAATCTCGTACAAAAAAACACACGTAAATTTAGGAGAGAATGTTAAGCAAAATTTGTTTGAATAAATGTTGGTATAGAAATTTCTTACAAATTTAAATTTTATAGTTTTATGGCAATTCATTGAACTTAACTGAAAATAGAAAGACTAAGTTTTAAAACAAGGTATCTTTAATTAAGTGCTTTCCCACGGAAAAACGATTTGATGTCGAAATTCACATTTTACCCCATAAGCAACTTCGATTGACCTGATTTTTATAGGGGATATGCCAGTATACTTGTAACTTTTTTGGGGTTGTAAAAAAAGGAGAATAAAAAAATAATAATGGCACTTATTTATTGCTGTTGCCTGTAAAATGTAATGATAAAAATTTACGTTTAAAAGAATATCTCTTTATTTTACTTCCTAGTTTAAAACACAATACAATAATAATTAAGTCAAATTAAAAAACCTATATACATTTTATTAAATCTCAAATATATGAACAAAAGCACGTTCGGTCTAAATAATACCCGTTTATTACCCACTTTTACAATCCTACAATCCCGACCCTTGTCTAAAAAAATATAATTTAGCAGTAATAGACTAGACTTCGGAATCGGAAGTTTTCTCCTTTGCATATTGTTTGTTCAGTGTCAGTAATCGACCTTGATTACTACATTAAATTGACAGTAAATATCTATCCTCAGCATTTTCATGAACCTTTTGCTTTTTTAAGCAACCGTTGGGGCCTTAAACTAACTAGGTAAATCTAGTGTGAGGAATTAAAAAAGAAACAATCAAAGCTAAGGTTAAAGTAAAGTTACAAAAATATGTTTAAAAAAAATCCCCTCCCCACCACTCCTCATAGTCGTGAGGCGCGGATTACCGCTTAAAAGTGCAATTTTTGAGTTTTTTGCCGATATTTAAAAAACTCAAATTTTTTGGAAAAGAAAAATTTTCCTGGGTTGTTTTTTCAATTTAGGAAAAAACCCTTGGAAATAAAAAAACCCCCGAGCAAAAAAATCCGAGAAAAATCCTAAGAAAAAAATATTATAAGTAACCCTAATCCATCTGACAAAACTGATAGCCAAGAATAATGTTTCGCTTGACGTCGGCTTTTTTTCACAAAAATTTCAAATAAAAGTGGGTGTTCCATTTTTTTTTAAAGATTTGAGATCACTGATCACTGATGTGAAATTTTATTTATTCTCATCTTTAAAAATATGTTTCCAAAACAGATAGCAATAATTTGCTCAAAAATTTACCCGAACAAAATGTTCAAAGAAAAGCTCACAAAAATGTTCACGCAAAAATTTTAGATCTTTTGCACGAGCTTTTGTTTGAGCATGTTCGTCTGTGTAATTGCGCCTTAAGAATTCTTTGATTGACGTATTTTCATATATCGACCGGCAATCAAGAGCCTGGAACCACAAGTGTTAATTTTAAGATATTAAAATTACAAAAAAAACTACTGTTCAAGAAAACAAAAAACAAAAACATATTCCACTAAAAAAGTATTTTTTTTAAAATTTTATATAATATCTTAAAAATAACCCCTTTGGTCTTAACATTTTGTTACATCTTTTTATTCCCATTTTTTAGAGAATCCACACAGATCGTTTGTTAAAATATTTTCTTGCTCTTTTAAACTTATTTCTTAAAATTCCCCGCTTTTTTAACTTGTAGTTTTTGGTACTGAATATGCCTCTTGAGAGCGAAACCGGTCTACCGTTTAACTAAATAATGTGGGGAAAAACCACAGAAGCAATTTTGTTGTTTCATTCCCCTAAAAGATCATATTCAAAAAAACCCACATGGACATTATCCAAGGATTAATATAAATTCAAATAATATACGAATCGCAATTATTTTTTAATTCTGCATAATTTGCTTCAAACACCTATATACTGCGTACAAAACGACCCTAAACTTCCACAATTTTGCAACATTTGCAACTAAGAGGTAAACTATTATATTACAACTTGTTACAAACTTTTGACACTTAAAGTTACAGTCACTTTCTGCGCTAACGTTTCGATGTATCGCTTAGAGCTCTGCAAATTTCGTTTCAAACTTTAATAAGGTTTATTCGCAACAGTAAGTACTCTAATTTGAAAACTTTGATTACACGGCTTTCTTTGGGCCGTCGAGGCAATTACCTGGATTTTTTGTTATTTACGTTTCAACAAAAATTTGTGCGCTTTTTTAACTTCGAAGGTTAGTTAAACTAAATATCCGACCGGGCTTCTTTTTAAATTTTAACTTTTTAATTAAAATTTTTGACGTTGCTGCGTTTTAGAGGTGAATTTTTAAATAACAGCACAAGAAGTGTTTTAAAATACCTTAAAAGTAGTTTGTAGACATTTTTGAATTTTTGTTTTGCTATAATTATTGAGGTCCTCGAATAATTTTTTTACTACAATTTTTTTTCGCTAGTCCACACTTTGGTAGTATTAAATACAGGGCGGCTCAAGACCTGGCAAGTAGGCCCAATAAGTCCCTGTTTACTTTATCCCAGCCCAGCCCCCTAAGCCACCACCTATGTCGCTTGTACGGTAGTGGACTCTCCGGACCCTTCCTGTTCTCTTCACGAAGTCCAGTACTTTGGCCCATTTGAGAGCTCGTAGATCCTCTGCATCCAGGTTCGGTTGTCCGCTCCGCAACGAGGAGCCGGGATGTCTCCTCCGCCCACCCGCAGGCCGGGCAGATAGAGTCATTCCCGATTCCGATGAGAGTCAGATGCTTACTGAGTCGGTTGTGACCAATCAGTATTCCTGTCAGTAGCCCAATATCTTCTCGTGTCCTTCCCAGGAGGTATTTGAGTCTGGCCGTGTCCGGTCCGTCTATGAATTCTTTGAACTGTCGGCATCCTCTTTCATTTTCATAAGAGTCTGCCAGTGCATCGTTAGCCCATTAAATAAGTCGACTTTGCATCTGTCTCCTTGTTATGCCTAAGAGTGGTTCCGGCCCTATGTGTTGAGTGCTGGCCCCGATCTGTAACTGTAACTCTTTCTCACTCTTCCACCAGAGTATTGGCAATTTTTGGCGCACTAAGAGCCTTTAGGGGCCGCTTGGTTGTCGGAGCATATGTACTCATGCTCCTCCAGACCATTGCGAACCTCTTCCAGTGTTGCCGCCATTATAATGGCGTAAACCTCGGCTTGGAAGACCGTAGCTTGCTCTCTGAGCGGGTAGCTCATTTGAACTTCTGGGTCTTGCATGTAGACCCCCGGCTCTGCTGAGAGCTTCAAAATTTATACGACTTTATTAATAAACCATCCCCGTATGCAGCCAACCAACCAATTGGTAGTCTGTGGACTGACGCTACTTTAAAGGTCTCAAAGTCGGCCGTCGTAGCGCAGTGGGCAACGTATCTACAGAAGGTTCCGAGTTCAAATCCCGGCTAGGTGATGAATATTTTGTGTTTGTCTTCAACTTCGCATAAACTTGGTTAACGCTGGGCATTGATCCTATAATGGATGAAGTCCCAGTATAAAAGAAAATCTTAAAGTTATCGTTTCTTTTCAGTCTTTTAAAAAAACTTGCCACGACTTTTTCTACAATTTTTAAATCTTTAAAGGGACAAGTTTGATTTTGTCCGTCATCTTGGATTGCAAGATGGCGACAAATTTCAGTGGCGGAATTTATGAGAAAATGTATGCAGACAGAAATGAGATGACAATCGCATAATCCGTAAAACACTGATTGAAAATTTTTTTTTTTTTTTTGGAACCACTTAACTGATTTGATTCGCACCTCGTTCTGCGTGGCAGAAACAAAGCTTTTTTACGACTTTATAAAAAAATCCAAAAAATTTCCGTAACATCTTAGATTTTAAGATGGCGGAAAAAAATATTTCTAGTCAAAGTCTTGCTCAATTCTCTGCAAAAAAACAGTTTGTCGCATTAAAGTCGGTGGTATGGTTTAAAAGTTATAACGGAAAACATTTTTTCCGGTTTTTTATGGCTCACCCGGTATATATATCTCCGCAACCCTACCCTTCTTGGCATCTAACCAAATCTACCTTTTTAAAAATATTTTACAAAAAAACCTAAGAGATCAAAATATTTAAAGATTTTTTTTGTTTTTTTGTCAAAGTTTTCGCCTGCGGCGCATTGTTACAATTTTGTTTAATTTTAAGCAATTTTTTTGTCAGCAACATTTAAAACGCGTAAAAAATAGCATTTTCGTGTAATTTTTACAAAATCATTGCCTGCGGCGCATTTAATGGTTAATATTGAAAAAAAATCTGCAAATAAGACTGGATGAGACTTGCTTTTAAAAATAAGATTTTTGTTTCGTATACACTAACTCAACATCTATTAAACCGCCCCTCTCCCTTCCCTTCAGTTCAAAAGCTCAAGCAATAGGCACCTACCTAATTTTTAAAAATTTTCCATAGGTAGGTAGTTGATTTTTATTTAATGATAAAATCCCCCCCCAGAGTCGATTTCCGGCTACGGCACTGTAACTATTACCTCGTTTTCAATATGATTCACTCTCAAACCTTCCATGGAAACGCGGCGAAGCGCAGTCTTTTTTCGTTGGCCCTACCCAAGTTCGCTTTTTTTGGGATCTTATTGGGATCCAACTGCATAAAAACGATCATATCGTATCGAAATGACTGACGCTAACAATAATAAGCTGTTAGCACTTTCAATATTCCTGCAAAAAGTTGGTATACACCTTTATTTTAATGACATTATTGTGCTGTAAACTCATTGGCTTTAAAAAAGCAAACAAAGATGTAAAATTGGCAAAAAATAACTTCAAAATACATCAGGCAAATTTCAAAAGCTCAAATCGTGTTCAAAAGGCGTTTATATCGCTTCATGAAAACCGAAAAGTGAATTGTATTGCAAACGTATTCAGTTCCACGTGAAAACATAGTATATGGGTACAAAAATTGACAGATATCAGTCGCCATCTTGCATCGGACATATTCAACTTCGGTAGTTTTTTCCGATTTAAGCAAAACTTTTTTTACACATAAAGCGTTTTTAACAATATTCAAATTTCATCCAAAATTGACATATGTCAGTTTTCATCCGCAACTAACATTTAAAGTTGTCACGACGTAACCGGCACCACATAGAATTTCCTGAAAGTAACCGCAACTTGCCCCTGCTACGTGCCTGTATACCATACCCTGACGTAGTAATTCCTTAGGTGGGGAACAATTTTCCGGTTATTACTACGTTGCCACGACTTCAAAGTTAAGTAGCAAAAACAGTGGCGCACCTAGGAATTGACTTCGGGGGGGGGGGGGGGGGGTTAAGGATATATAATTTAAAAAAACTTAATTTAAAGTAAAAATGTGACCACAACCAAGTTTTCCGGGGGGGGGGGGGAATTAAACAATTAATTTTTTTAAATATTAGGGCTCAAAAAACGAAATAAAAGGAGGCAGATTTTCTGTTCCACGAAAAAACATGGCCGATTGAGCATGATTCCCCGATAGCAGAAAATGTTACTTTAAAAGAGTTGCGACTTAAAAGTGGATATAAAAAGTTATTTGAGTTAAATTTAAAGTAATTTCCTAGTTGTGGCGTTCAACGCAATAAGGAATGAATAAAAGTCGGGGCTACTACAAATTCACAAATGAAAGGAAAACTCATTTTTACCTAAGCCACCAGTTACCCCTTTTGTCTCCCTGTCACCAGCCGTGCGGGGGTTTCTTACCTTTTTGTTGTATTGGACACGTTCTCGAAATTTGTCGCCTTGTACCCCCAAAAAAAGGCCTCAGCTCGTGATTGTCTTAATCGCCTTCTAATTGATTACATACCCAATGTGGGAAAGCCCTTACGCATTCTATCTGATAGAGGCACACAATTTACCTCCCATCTATGGAAAAACACTCTGATATCCCTAGATATTAACATTGTTTATAGCTCTATCCGGCATCCTCAGTCCAACAGTTCTGAGAGGGTGATGCGTGAGCTCGGTCGATTATTACGAGTTTACTGCCATTCAAAAAATACTAGTTGGGCTCCTGAAGTTAAACATTTTGCGACTTTTATAAACAATGTCGTGCATGAGTCTCATGGGTTTACCTCCCGAGAGCTGCATTTTGGAAATACCCCGGAATCCCTTTTGCCCAAATCGCTACGTGGTCCCAAATCTAATTTCATACCGCTTGGGTCGGAGGGAAAAATAATTCTTGCGAGGGAAACTCTAGAGGGGAAAGCCGTTCGTAGAGCCGCGCAGTATCCGAGCCGGCCTTACCGGAAATTCGAACCCGATGACCTGGTTTTACTGCGAGATAATCCGGTCTCATCCGCCTTGAATCATAAGACCAAAAAGATGCTTTTATTATTCAGTGGTCCCTACCGGGTAAAAGTTGGTAAGTTTTCATACCTACGTAATATGTGACCCTTCTACGGGTGCTGAACGTGGTACCTTTCATGCCAGTCACCTAAAGCTTTTCAATTCTCCAAAGGTGAACTAATATTTATTGGGAATTACCTTATTTTCCTTATAATTTCGATCAAGAAGTTTGGGGGGCGGATGAAACAGATCCTTTTTAACTACGGACTAGTTTTCTTAGCTCCTTCGCCGCAAGTTTAAAAGACTCCATACTCCCACCTTATCGCCTGCCTTTTAAAATTTAAGCAAAAAACTGGCTGCCTTTGTTTCTTCAGATAAGATTTGTGAACACTGATCGTTTAGCAGCTAATAGTTTTAGGTTTGGTGCTAATTGTTTATTAAATTAAAATGAAAAGTGCTGCGGCTTAGTGCTAGGTAAGTTGTTGTCTTTTTTCTGTACTTGGGCATTACTTTTAATGCTTGTGTTTTTTTTCTTTCTAGACGATTAAGTCAAAATCCTAACCTCAAATAAAAACACACTTGTACCGAAATTCTGGGGATCTTATTACCGCTAACCTACCCCCTATAATCAAGTACCGTTTCAAGTGGTTTCATTGAAGAATGAAAAGGAACCTTGGAGGGACGGCAACTTGGTATTTTCCCATGGCAGTAAGGAATACTTTCAAACGACAATATAAAAGAATACGACCAAGGAATCGTTTCTGGGGGTAATTATTACCTAAGGTGCACTTTTACGCGATACTATATAGAGAGTATTCCAAACTTATAAATCCCAAATGGTTGTTCTGACGACCACACTGCTACTATAGGAAAGTTGTGAAGTCTTTAACCATGTATCTGTTCATATAAATGTTAGTTGGTTCTTACATCGGCCATATTGAATTTCGTTATTTTCATCCGATTTAAACAAAACTTTTTACAATATAGATTATTAAAAACGGGGATGGGACTACTCGGCGCCGCCGTTTCGGCGCTAAGACCATTCGACGCTAAGACCATTCGGCGTGAAGCCGTTTCGTCTCCGGGTCGTTTTGGCGCATGGATAAAATTTTGTAATTTGTAAGGCACTAAAGCGTGTGATTTTCATTAATTTTGAATGTGCTAGTAGGATTTTTTTTAGAACAACGGTATTTTTATCAAGTGAAACAAAATAATAGTTTAAAGCTTGAATTCTATATAAAAAAGTATTAAAATTTGTACAAAAATAATCTATAATATTTCTATTATTAAAATCGTTCACCAGACAACTGATTCTTTGATCAGCGGTCTATATAAGCAATTTTTTTGGGGGCTCATGTCCCCCAATAATTTGTTCCAAGAACAAATCTCTCGCTTTTTGTATATTATTTAAGGCATTTATAAACTTCTAGCCAGTCGAGTGGATTGGGTTGGGCAGGGTTGCGTTGGATTGGGTTGGGTCGTTTACAATATTATATTAAATTTAAGAGTTAAGGTTGAGTGGAAGAGCGCCGCCTCTTTATGGGCACCAAAAGTCCCCATAAGGAGGTGCGAACTCTGCCTTTTGTCGTTTATAGGCATAGAAACTAAGACATGTGTTATGTATTGAAAAAAAAAACGATAATAAAAACAATTTAAAAAAAAGTATTTTATTCTATAATGAAAGCACTTATGGCTTTTGGTGAATAAAACGACTATAATAAAATTACTATATTAAATCATTCAGATATTTAATAAAAGCATTATTTCCAAACGTTTCCAGCGGATTTCGGTGCTGAAACGTTCGTGCGCCAAAACGGCGGCGTCAAAAAGGCTTCGCGCCGAAATGCTCGACACGGCTTGGTACCGAAACAGCGTCGCCGAGATGGCAGCGCCGAAATGTCCTAGACCCATTAAAAACGCTTTATGTATAACAAAAGTTTTGTTTAAATCGGACAAACAAAACTCAAACCAACTCGAAACAAATTTAAAAAAAAACACCCAACCTAGCCGAAGGTGTTACCCAGCACCAAAGATTATGAGACTTTATGGAGAATTTTCATTGGTCGTTGCAAATATCCGTGGCCGACATTTGAAAGTATAGTCTTTGCTGGCAGCTTTCCTTGTCTTACTTATGCCAAATTTCGCTTGCAAGGGTATTTTTGGCATATTTTTCTATCCAGATAAGGAAATTTTTTCATGTAGAGATAAAGCTTAAATCTAGGGTTTTCTAGTTATATTAGTTTTTACCGACCAACGAATAATGCTAATTTTACGACCATCTCAACACGATTTTAATGGCTTATTTACGGTTCTATAAGATAATAATAAAGCTTAGACGTAAACCACAAGATGGCGTGACAAGCGATGAAACTTTATTTTATAAGGGCACTAATTGATGCAAAAATGTGAATTATTTTTCTATATTTTCAAGATAATAAATATTTATTACAGGTAAATAAATCCAACATAATTTTAGTACCTAACCAAAAACAAGTCCCGTTAAATTGACACGACACATTTTTAAAATAGAAAAACTAGTTTTTAAAAAGATATATGAAAAGTTCCTTATTTGTTTTGACGTTTTAGATAGAACGTCATTGAAACTTCAGGTTGTGAAGGTTGTTGACTTAAGAGTGTTCGCGTTTGATATTTTTATTAATTTCTGATATTTATGATGACATTTTCATTGGTCGTAGGTAATGGTCATTACACGCTCAGATATATTAATTGTTTTGTAAACTACTATTAAACTTTGACTTTCATATTTGTGAAAGAATAATCCAAATATGTCGTATTTTACCTACTCATATCTGCAAGACTGGACAAAAATTTGAAAAAGTACCACTAGAGAATCCTAGATTTAAGCTTTATCTTTAAAATGAGACTAAAATATTTGAAAACTTTCTGTATTTGGATAGAAAAATGTGGGGCCAAAAATTTCCATGCAAGCAAAATTTTGTTTTTTTTTTTATTAAAAAAGTCTCAAAAAATATAATCATTCTCAATTAAAAGTACAGAGGAAAGAAAAATAAATAATTTCGGAAACGTTGCACTTAACTGGTTTAAATTCCAGAGTCACGTTGGCTTTTGTAGCAGCGTTGCCACTGGTAATATAATTATGCAATTTAACATAATTTTTTAAAATTGAGTTAAACGATAATGTGTAACATAATCGATAATTGTAAAACATTTTTTTTATTTTAGGACTTTGAATTTTTTAACTTCTTTGCAGATTTTCTTCTTACTCTAAGAAACCAATTTAACAAAGAGATTAAAAATTATTTTATTTTATTTAAGCAGTGCTGACCCCTTTTGGCAATTAAAAACAAAACTACTTTACAATAAAAGTCAATAGTACCGACATTACTGTACTTCGAAAAATTCTTTTGTTTCACGGAGCGGAGGATCCCCTCGATTCTACGGGATTCCCCGTCCCCCTGAAATTCACTGGTTTTATCTATTTTACCGATTGTCGGGATAGATTTAAGTTTGTGTCCGAATAAATTTAAGTTTTTGTGTTATTTTTGGTTGTGGGTTTTCTAGTATGCGAGTAAAAATTAATTAAAATAAGCGTGGCGTGTTTTTTTTTTATCTAAAACGAAATTGGAAAATAATTTTCAAGAAAAATCGATAATTTTGGCAGCACTGCACGATCTGTATTAATCTGTATCGTGACTATGAGTTCTATATGAGTCTGCATAGATAGGCTAGAGGGAATTGAAAGGTTACTTAACCTATATGTTTTTATGTAATTTTTTGAAAGAACACGTAAACTAGTACCTGCCTGCTTGGTGTCGGGGTTAAGGCCGCGACTTTCAAGCAGGGGATGCCGGGTTCAAGCCTCGGATCTTGCAGGTAGTCTACTTGGACTTTTTCTTATAAAATTACAGAATTTTGTAAGATTAAGGAAACGCAGTATGAAGCGGAGTAGGCCGAGTTAGCTGAAGGCAGGCTAATTCGATTTCATATATACCGTCCCTCGGAGAGGACGTTAAGAGGACGGTCCCGTGTGATCCATATATTGATAGTGAAGCACGTTAAAGATCCCTAGCTCCGACAAAGGGGTTTAGGCTAAATTAAATCCTTCTAGGAAAAGAAAACTGCCTTCCTAGGGGGTGCTCATCAGACCGGTTTGATGAGCGGGATAAGGGGGAACCCAAAGAAAATAAGTGTAAAAGGTATCTTAGGCCCTACCCCTCTATTCACGCCGGTATCCAGGCCGGATGAGATCGGATATCACATGGAGGCAGACCTAGATACACACTCCCTTAGTCGGTAGACTACGAAAGTAGTTAATGACCCGTCCGATTAAGTTAATATTGCCTACGGGACTCAAAAAAGTGAAAATAATCAAATGAGAAGGAAAAGAGAGAGAGAGAGAGAGAAAGTGATAAACTAGTGTAAGTAAGTTAGGCTATAATCATACGCGACCAAATAAAGTAAGTTAGGCTATAATCAGTCTGCAACCTTCAGACCACAAATTCAAAATTTCGAACTTAATAATGGTGGAACTTCAAACGCTATTTTCTCGACAGTTTTCGCAAATTCACATTTAAATTTTTTGTAGTGCACTCTGCACTCTGAATGTAAATCTAAACACACACACTTAGCTAAGGGTAATTTGTGATCGAAATTTAAAACGTATGGGACTAATAGATTGAGCAATTAGCGTTAGGCAAAACATGCAAAAACGCCGTTGTTTATAAAAGGGTCATTTAGCTTTAGATTAGAGGATAAAAAGTCGCTGAAAAAGGTAAAATCTTTTATGCAGATATTTTTGAATTTGTAGCTTCGAAATCATGGCTTATTAGAGACATAAAGCAACATCGTAAATTTTAAGGCTTATCCTTATACGTATCGGAAGATGATAATTTTCCTATCACAAATTGGTGGTAGAAAGCACCACCATACAATCAATTATTTTACGTTGAAAGGAAATGAAAATATCTCGAAAACTGTAGCTTTGAAATGGTAATATTTACGAGAACCAAAATCTAAAAACCGCATATCAATAGCTGCTTTATTTCTAAAGTTATGATGT
Organism: Oxystoma pomonae; assembly: GCA_963921995.1. Classification (NCBI taxonomy): domain Eukaryota; kingdom Metazoa; phylum Arthropoda; class Insecta; order Coleoptera; family Brentidae; genus Oxystoma; species Oxystoma pomonae. The sequence continues at coordinate 45,012,309 of OY998171.1, read as the reverse complement.
TTTTTATATATTTTAACTTTTTGTTCAAATAACTGGGAAACTAAAGCTCTCACGAATTTGGACTTTATAACAAAAAGACTTTCTTTCTTGAACACATTACCTAATCACTAATATAAGAGCACACCTTGGACTCGCACGAGCTTTAAACATGTAAGTACAAAATAAAATTGAACTGGTATAAGTAGTTATTTTGCAGTGGACATGTTACTCAGGTATTTGATTTAATATATGGTTAGTTTAGATGCGTCGTACATGAAGCGCATGCATAAGCCCCCGAAAGTGATCTGCATATATAGAGTTAAGCCAAAGAAAGCTATACTTAATTTCACTTGCTTCGAGTGTTACATCATACTTTAATGCAGTTTAGGCTAAATTTGCTTAGATATTAATTAAGATAATTTTAAATCAAAATTATATTTGAATAAAAAATAAAATATTGTGTTCTTATTAATTTAATATTATAAATTACTGATTGAAATATTTTTATTCCTTAAATTAAGAATAAGCATGTATTTGTCCAAAATATTGAATATTATATATGAAACAATATTATTCTTACATATTAAATAATACTACTACCAATTTACCTAATCAGCTTACCTTAAATATTAATCGGAAAATATTAAATTTCCAGCTCATTCTATTTGTTTATAAATTTGTCACTATTAACATATGAAAATGATATACGTACGTAGTAGACCTAACGTATTTCTATTTTTCTATTTCTTTCAGGGTGTATCCACACTTTTACACGGTATATTCAGTGATTTTCAGGATGTATTCAGACTTTTGTTGGGTGTTTTTATTTAGCGCCAATAAAGTAAGATTTTTCTCCATCAATCACGCAAACACGGCTAAACCGATTTGCATAAAATTTAATTTTTCAAAAGTTTTTGCATTTTGCATGTGCTATATAAATTCAGGGTGTTCCAAATTCGATGCTCACCATGGGTATCGCCTAAACGATAAGAGACACGACAAGGTTTAAATTAGGACAAAGTTGTGCAATTTGATGCCTTGTTCAAAACTGAAACAAATTTTACAACTTCCGCTTAGCTCCGAAGGCGAAAAACAAGGAAATCTTTCTTTTTATTTTGGTTTTTGTTTTTCTGCCCATTTATTTTTAAAGCTCTCTGTTAGGATGTACCTAACGGTAGGTCCATTTTTGAGATTTGACATTTTAGTGTGACTGGAGTACTATAAAGTTCATTTTTTCTTATAGACAAAAGAACATCAAAAGAATCAGCTTCTAAGTATTTTCTTGGCATATGCTAAGGAAATATCACTAAAGAATGTTACTATTAGAACATCTTTAGCATATGCAAATTAAATACATTATTTAGTCCTTTTAGCACACAAGCTGTTTTGGTACCATAAAAGAACATTAGAAGAATGATATTCTAGTATTTCCTTAGCATATACTAATGAAATACCATTAAAGAAGGTTACTTTAAGACATCTTTAGCATATGCAAATTATATACCAATTATGAAATAAGTTAAAAAAACTCAAAAAAAATCGATGACCGGAAACGAACCCGGTAACCCTTGGTTTAGAGATGCTTGTCCATATATTATATCCACCAAACGCGGAAATTCTCTGATTAAGCTTTAATCATGATTAACACTTTTCAGTCGATCTACAAAAATCCGCCAAAACGCTTATATTCCGCGATTTCAACCTATTTCTTTATAAGCCTATGGTACAATGGATAAAGCATTGGTCTATCAACCTGTAGGTTGTCGGTTCGAACCCCGTCGGCGTGTCGTACTTTTTTTATTATTTTGTTTTTATTTTTTTTTCTCATGGTGTATTGTGAAAGCACATGGTTTTTACAGCTCAAAAATATATTTTTTCTTTTATTTAAAGCCATATTTTAGGAGTTTTTTGGTTTTGCGCTACTATAGATTTAGCACATGCAAATCATCTGATAAGAATATGTATTAGCACATCCTACTTAGAATGTTCCAATGTTAATTTAGATCATCCTTAGCATATCCTTTTTCCCCTTGAGAATATTCTGTGCACATGCTAAGGATGAAAAATTGCTATGTGGGAACCTACCTACCTTATTAAAATTTTAATATTTTAAATAACATTTTTATATTGTGTGGCTGTCATATGTCAATAAGATTTTTTCAATTAAAAGCAAAGTAAAAACATATTTTTGTAATATTAGGGCAATTCCACACGCGATAAAGGTTTTTGGCATTATTTCGATTTTTGTATTTAAGTACTTTAACCACACAAGAAGTATCGGGGGTATCAGTAAATGTGTGCAATCATTAGAATCTAATAACTTTTCTTGAAATCATAAAATAACAGCCACTAGCCAAAATATAGGTAAACAATTTTTCTTTGCCCGTTTTTGATGTTCCGTCAGTTATCAACAATTTTTTGTATATCTTGGATATTAAATAAAAAATTATTTTGCCTTTACTTTTAAATTAATCTAACAAACTCTCTACATAATGAATTAAGATGTGGTTATTCTGGAATATATTTAAAAGGGAGAAAAATGGGATCAAAAAAATAATTACTTAAGATTTATCCAGTCAGTTATCATGGAATTGCCCTTTGGGCAAAATTATTTTGTTACAACAAAACGTCAAAATAACTGTTATTTTTAAAATGTCAAAAAAGATACTGCAAGTAGGGTTGCAAAATATCATAAGTAAGTTAAAAGCAAAAATTGAATTTGCCCTGATGATGCTCAATTTAACTTAAAACTTCAGGTGATTTGTCAAACTAGCGTTGCAAAATATTATCTGTTATCTTTCATGAACCAAACGGCAGGGGAAAAAAGCATGCCAAAACTTGGCATCAACTCCTGTCACACACAAATGTCAAATCTCAAAAGCAGACCTGTTATTAGGTAGCTCCTTAAAAATGGCCAGTAGAAAGCATTTTTTGACAGTTTTAAGAATAAGGGTGGAGAAAAATAAAAACTAAAAATGAAAATTTCGTTTTTTTTTTCGTCTTTCTTCGGAACCACCCGGATTTTGAAAACTTTTTTTGTTAATACCTTCATCAAAAACATGATTTTAGTAACTGTCTTCAGATAACTAAAGCATGGCTTTTTTAGTTTTTGGTAACTGGTGCAAAAAAAGATTTATGTCCGTTTTTTACCCAAAGTTAAAGAGAAATAGCGAAAAATAGTAATATTGAAAAAATCAAATTATTCTTGCCTAAGAATTAAGCGATTTCCGACAGTTTCCACCAAGTATTTACAAAAAATTATTTAAAAATATCGTCAAAATATCAAATTGTCAAAGACTAAAATGTCGCAATAATGAACGTCACCGAGTAAAAAAACACATCGCTATGGAATCGATTGTTATTTCATTTACCAGCCGCCTTGATTTATAGTGTAAAGATGGTGTGTTGCGAGAAGTTCTCTTCGTTCGAGATTTTTAAAAGTATTTTCCGGTTTTTCGTGGATTTTTTAATAAAGGTATTAAAAAAAATAGTGTTAACAACTCGCGACTAAACTGTGCTTTTTTTTTGCTCTCGTTTTTAAATACCTCGCTGCGCTCGTTATTTAAACCAACGCTTGTAAAAGAAGCACTATTTTAGCCACTAGTTGTTTAAACTACTATTTTTAGTTTTGAGCAAAGCACCAAATTGAGAAACTTTGCCTTAGTTTAAACCTTTTGGTATCTCCTATCATTAAGGAGATATCCCTATGGGAACTGCTTTTAGGATTCAGATTCACTCTTAAGATCAAATTTTTCCAAAATTTACGTCGGGAAATATTTTAGGCATGTGTTATGTTAAGAGTGAATTTGAATCCTAAAAACAGTTCGTTTAGTTAAACAGATAAACCGCACATAAAAAACAAAATTAACAAAATTTTTCACAGCGGAGGCTTTTGGTATCCCCACAGACTATTCGCGTGGTTTTTCAAAAAAAGTATATATATCTTGTTTTTAAACATTTTTAGGATACGTAAAATTATGTAAAAAACTTAAAAATTATGCAAAATCACGAGAATGGCTCCGGGATAGTGCTTTAATCTTTCATCGTACAAAATTTGTTACAAATTTGATTGACAGTTTTTTAGAGTAACTAATTGGAAGAAGCGCATTTTTTATTCAAATCCACCATTAAGTTTCTAAGCTTAATGCCAAAAATTACATTTCTGTAGATTTACAGGGGAGCTATCCAAAAATTTCCACGTATTAATTTGAGAAAATTTACCTGTAAAATTAATAGTTAAATTTCCACAAGGGAAATTTCAACTACAAATTTTGATTAAGGTTAATTTTAGTTACATGACAAGCACTCACTATTCAAAACCATTTCTTTGTCATTGCGTAACAATAATTTCCGAATGATAACGTAGCTTTAATTTTAACCTTTACGAGATTGCTCCGAACTTTAAATATAATTTGAACCATAACTAAATTCCAGGCTAATTGACCACAGCATACGAAAACATAATAGATGCCTATTTCACATTGAATCCAGTTTCAATTAAACTGGCAAACTAATGGAAAATTAGTATTCAAAACCATGGAAAGTTCGGACTAGAGTGTCTGACTGCGGCTACGTGGACGATTTAAGGCCACGGTGTGGATAGAGAATTATTCGCAACGCTTAAATCAAGTTTTTGACACTAATGACAGGTGCGGAACTGCTATATATATAGAGCAGGGTTGCCGCTTCTTACAAAAGTGATCTTTATTTTGTTTGATGTTATGATCACATTATGTCTGGCCTGCCAGCCATGATGTGATGGCAATGATGTAAATATACGACCAGATAGTCAAACATGTATCGATCATATATTTTTAAACTCTTTTAACTATGAAAGTGTTATTCCTGCTGTACTAAAAAATAAAATATCTGACCACTATCCAATAGCAATTCAGCAAGTTTTCGAAAATTAAAAAGAAAACTTAACAAAATTGAGAGGTTTTAAATAAAAAAAATTTATGACAAAAAGTTTGTTCAATCGCTGGAAAGTGTTAGTTGGTCGGATATTCAAAAAATTGAAAATCTAAAACAACACAAACATTGTAAAACCCTATAATAAAAAGAAGCCTTGGATTACTCAGGGACTTATTAGTTCCATTAAACAAAGAGATAACGTATATCAAAAATGTTTGCAGCATCCTGAAAATCAACATTATAAAAACAGCTTTAAAACTATAGAAACTACTTAACACGTCTGTTAGATAAAAGAAAACATGATTACTATAAGCAAAAAATTGATTTACATAAATCATCATGCACAAATTTATGGACAGTTATAAACCAATATTCTGGGAAATCTATTAAACCCCAAGAAATAAAGTATCTTACTCTGGAAGGACAGAAATGATCATCAATTAATGGCTGATTCTTTTAATAACTTTTTTTCAACAATCGGAAGCAAACTTGCTAGTAAAATTAAAAAACCAATTAAAAAACTACAAAATATCAACGATAAACAGTCTTTAAATTCACTTTTTTTAACACCAAATAACGATAAGGAAATTAAAGAGTTAATTCAACAGTTAAAAGATGGCAAATCACCAGGACCAGATGAAATTAAAAACCACTCTCTTTTTTAATAAATAGGTGTTTAAGTGAAGGATTCTTTCCTACTTGTCTAAAAACGGCTTATATCAAACCTCTTTACAAATCTGGAAGCACTGATGATGTATTTAACTATCGCCCAATTAGTCTAACTTCAGCAATTGCTAAGATTTTTGAGAGAGTTATTAAAAAAAGATTAACAAATGAACTTAAAAGTAACTCTATCCTTTCCTAAAATCAATATGGTTTTCAAGAAGAAAAATCAACAGAGGACGCCATTGCCAATTTCAATTCACTAGTTTATAAAGCTGTTGATGATAAAAAACCATGTATCGCAGTGTTTTTGGACTTGGCAAAGGCGTTCGATACTGTAAACCACCGTCTTACGCTAAAAAAACTGGAAAGAATTGGTGTCCGAGGAATCACCTACAAACTATTTCAAACATATTTAGTAGAGCGTCCGCAAAAAAAACTAAAATAAACAGCTTTATCAGCAAAGAAGCCATCCCCAGGGAACGGTACTTGGTCCAATCCTATTTCTAATCAATATAAACAGTCTTTTTTACAAGAATCAATTGGACAAATATTAGCGTTTGCAGATGGACACTGCGCGCTTCAAAAGCACCTGGCAAGGATGAAGGTAGTGCGGGACTCAACTTGCGGAGAGTGCTGGGAAGAGGATGAATCCTCACACCACTATCTTGCAAGGTGTTCGGCCTACAGAGGAATCAGAGAGGGAAGGGACGCTGAAATGGTCGGATATCCTGACCTTTATCCAAAGGACGGGAAGGTTCGATCGTGGTGGAGTGGGAGCGTAAGGGGGAAGCTCTGGAGGATGACGAAAAGGGCTCACGTAGAGCCTAGTTGCCGGGCCGGGAGCCCCCCCTTATTCTACTACTACTACTACTACTAGCGTTTGCAGATGACACTGTAATTGTGTATATGGGAAATAGTTGGCAAACATTAAAAGACGATCTAGAAAAATACCTCAGGAAGTTGCTTGATTGGTTTGCAATAAATCAACTTACCATAAACATAAACAAGACACAAGTTGTTCTATTTACTTCTTACTCGAACCAGCTACCAACTTTTAAAAAAATCTTAATAGGAACAGAAGACATTAAAATTGAGCGCACTGCAAATTACCGTGGATTGATCGTGGATTCATTTCTAAAATGGGACGAACACATTTAGGCGACTGTTAACAAAATAAAGGGAATGGTGTACCGATTTTATCAATTTAGCAAATTTTTGGGCTTTTCGCATCCCAAAATCCTTTATTATTCTTTAGTACAATCCTTACTACAATATGGTATAATTGGGTAGGAACGGTTACAAAAACAGTCATTGCACCACTTCAAACTATACAAAAGTGGATATTAAAAATTATTTATAAAAAACCTCGAAGCTTTTCTACAGAAAGTCTTTTCAACGAGATAAAATGAATGAATATTAATCAGCTCTTTATTCAGAAACTGACTATCATCAATCAAAACAAATCAATCAAAGGATTTTAGTAAATATAGACCATAACATAAATACTAGAAATAGAGCTGCAAATAAAGGAATAAAGCTGCAGTTCCTAAAAAAAATAAAAAAGTTGGATAAAAAAGCTTCATGTTGCTAGGGCCGAGACTTTTTAACGCCTTGCCCCAAGAAATAAAAAACTTAAAAAGTTAAAAAAAAATAAGTATCACTTAAAAATGTGGATTCTGAATAAACCTGCTATTTATGTTTAACTATTACTGTTTTGTGTACTATTTACAAATATTTAAACTTTTATAACTATTTTTGGGTAGGTATGTATGTATTTATTGTCCTTGAAAATAATAATTCTCAATGCAAGTATTGTGTAAAAAATTACGAAAAATATGCCCTAGACAAGGCCTTAAGTGAATTTTTCGGCTGTCTTTGTGTTTATTTGCATAATATTGTTCTTTTTCTAAGGATTTATAATAAATTCTTATTGAATTGTATATTGAATATCACAACCTCTAAACTACGTTTTCGTATGTCCTTATCCCGACTTGCGTAAAGAGAGCAATTAGCGTATTTATTTATTAAATTTTGAAAAAAAATATGCAATTATATATCTTAATGTGAAAACCGCTTGTCACTAGCTGCTAGCAAGAGGGTAGGAGGAGGATTAAGCTTTAAAAAAAAATATAACTCACTCAGGTAATTGCATTCTATTTTTTTTTCTTTAATTTTTAACAATTAGAATTAAAATACCTTTTAAACAAGGTATCACTCGACCCCCTTTCTATTTAAAATTTTAAAGTAGTTAGTGACCTTATAGTCCTAAGTTATTATGAGAATAATCTAAAATACATCAAAAAGTGGTAAAATAGTTATCATTAAGCATGTTTTCTATTTAAAGTCGATATCTCAATTCGTACAAAAGTAAGGAGAGGTGCGTAAACTATAGTCGAAAAAACCCATAACTGTGTAAGTCGTAAACCGATTTTGAAAGGAATTAAAATTTTAAATAGGGAATTAAAATACCTTTGAAACAAGATATCACTCGACCCCCCTTTGTATTTAAAATTTTCAAGTAGTTAGTGACCTTATAGACTTACGTCAATATATACGCTTATAAAAAATACGTCAGAAAGTAGCAAAAGTGTTATCATTAAACATGGTTTTTATTTGAGGTCGATACCTCAATCCGTTCAAGAGATAGCAGGGGGGGGACTTTAAGTCCGCACTGTATACTCCCTAAAAATTTTCCGTTTACTTCGCTTAACATAACTACTAAAAATCAGTTTCTAAAAGAATTGCAGCCAAATGTATGAAAATCGATTAATTACAGGGACTCTAGTTTACATGCAACACAAATGTTTATCTTTGATGTTTTTGCTTTGTTATTTTGTTTGCTGATTTGTTGTTTTTTAAACGTTTTTGGAGTTTAAAATTTTTTATTTTATTTGTATTTTTTTATTGGTTTTTGTTTTGTTCAGTCAGTCTTCGATGATATTCTGACACTAAATAACATGCTAGACTCACTAAAATAGATGGCGAGAAGGGAGCACTCATGACTCGCATGGCGCAACATATCTAAATGTTACGTAGCTACGGTAGTAATGCTTAATCGACAGTGTCACTTCTTACCGCTGACTTGTATTTCCCTCTTTATCAAAAGATTAAGGGGACGATAGAAAATGTAATGACAACCAGGGTCGACGCTATATTACGACATCTATTGTCAGCATCAGGTACTATTCTTCCTGGATGTCGACTGTTCCTATAAAGGGCGCTCAGAACAGGAATGGGCGTAAACATTTCGCTTGCTCTTGCTGCATTAGTGGGTTATAAATGTAGGGGGAAATAGAAAATAGAAGTCAGCGGCAAGGAAGCGACGCTGTGGATCATTAGAATACTCCAACTTTTTTGCTGTTTAGAAGCCTACAGGCATTTCTTGAGATATATACAAATCTGGCCGTACGTATCTCTCGGTGCGTAGGCAATATCTGTCGAAAAGGGCGAGTTTTTAAAGTCCACTGAAATTCACCGACTTGATGACTGCGATTGCATCAGTTTGGGGAAATTGGTGGAGTGACGTCAGCACCGATGGATATTTCACGAAAAAAACTAAGAACGCAATTGACAGATACTAACCACAGTTTTTTTTAAAGCTGATTTTTTTTTATTTAAAAAGAAACGACATGGATTGTAGGATTTGAAGTCCATTAACGATGTTGACCACATATCCCTCAATCTTAGCATGTCTTTTTAGTCGCAAAGTTAAAACTAAATCCAGTTCCTCATCATCAGAGAAACTAGTTCCTTGAGAGAGTTTCATGACCAATTGTGCAGCTACTCCTTTTAATTTATGATCCATTCCTGATCAAAAAAAAAATAAAGCCTCTGGATCAAAAAACAACAAAACTTAGCTGGTAGTTTTTGAGGTTACATCATCCATCAAACCTTTCCACCAACCTTTGGGGTCGGTGGACAATAGTGGGCATCGGTGCCAACAATCGGTAAATCCATCAGAGATTTAAAAACTCCATCGGTGGACAACAAACATTTTTGCGAACTCTATTGTTGGCACCGGTCGGTGGATTTAAAAACTCGCCCAGATGTATTCATATTCAGTCGCCGCTTGAAGATTTGTATGCGTGTACAAGTTACACGGACACATCTCTCCGTGTATAGGCAAGACTCGCCGATAATATCAGTGCGGTTCGTGTTTCTGTTTAGAGTTTTATTTTGCGTAAACCATGGCAGCTGATAGCAGAAATTATTCAAAAGAAATCTTACCCATGTTTATGGAAAACTAAATCCAAAGACTACATGAATAAAAATAAAAAAACGATACTTATAAAGTATTGGTGGAAAAGTGAAAATAAATAGAAAAGACGGCTACAAAAGAAACAGTAAAAACCAAAATAAGTCTACGTGCTGGATTTCTCAGAGAATTGAAAAAAATTTAAGACTCGAAAAGATCAGGAGCTAGATCGGATGACATATATACGCCACATTTATGGTATTACGATTTGTTGCTTTTTTTAAAAGATCAAGAGATGCCCAGATCGTCTGTATCAAACATTCATTAGGAGATAATTTCGAAAATATTGCGGTTTTAATCGAAGTTCTTCTAGTAAATATATATGTGAAAATCGATCACGCTGCAACAACTATTTCTTTGCCCATTTACTTCGTAGCTTTCATTTATACAATAATTTTATCTATCAACCAACGATACACGACATATAGCGTTTTATTATAGGTGTCAGATGGCGAATTTCCAACTACTCATTTCAGCCAAACATATTTACAAAATGAACGGAAAATTTAGCGCCCTAATAAATTTACAGAGAAGATTTGTGGCGTAGAGGGCAAAGTGTGAGGGAGTAAATCGGAAAAAAGTTTCTACCAAGCCCGGGACCTCTAGAATACCAGTCTAATGCTCTACCAACTGAGCTACCGAGGAACCGGGGTTTTAACTGGCTATTAGGAAATCCTTTTGTCGGCTGAAATTATTAGTTGGATTCGCCATCTTACACCTTCCATAAAACGCTTTATGTCGTGTATCGTTGGTTGATAGATAAATAGAAATTTCGTGCAACTAATAATCGTGAATATCGCAGTAGGCTTCAAAGATCTCCCCACTACTAACAAATGAATCGGACGAAAGGATTTTCGAATAGCCAGTTAGAACCCCAGTTCCTCGGTAGCTCAGTTGGTGGAGCATTAGACTGGTATTCTAGAGGTCCCGGGTTCAAATCCTGGTCGAGGAGAAATTTTTTTCCGATTTATTCCCTCACCCTTTGCCCTCTACGCCATGAATCTTCTCTGTAAATTTATTAGGGCGCTAAATTAACCCATCATTTTATAATCATTTTTGTTTCTTTTTTATTATGCATACTTACGCCACTGCTAATAAATTTAAGTCACTGTCCCTTATTGTCGCCATGTTGATTAACAAACTCCATTTAAAATTATCTTCGCATACATGTACGCACAGATTTGTACGCGCGTACATATCTCACCATATGATCGCGTATCTGTAGACCTCTTTGCGCTTTACGCGCATTACTCAGCGTACATTACGGGGCTCATGCGCAAGCGCGATTGTGATTTTTTTTTCCATAACGTCGCCTCTTGCCTCTTGGGTATAGGTCAAAATTTACGCCCTTGTGGTTTTCCTACGCCACGTCATCGTCTCGTGCCGACCAACCTTAATACAGTGGTGCACCAAGGTGGGGGGGTTTTGGAATTAACCCACCCCTCCGAGAAGCCTGGTTACAATTGGCACAATCAAATAATAGCAGAAATAAAATATATAGGGAATAAAATACAAGAGCTTGGAATTTAAAGCTTAACAAAAATCTTTAAAAAAATCATAAATAGCTAAATTTTTCGCCTGCGGCACTATAACACCTTTCATTTTTACGATTTCGTGAGAAAATTTTGCCTGCGGCGCATTTTTTAATTTTTACAAACCAATTAAAGGATAAATAACTCAAATTTTAGGTGTTATTTTCTCAAAAAATTTTGCTTGCGGCGCATTGAAGAATGCTGATTTTGACATAAAATTTTTGGTAAATTAATAATTCTAAATTTGGTTAACACCCCTTGAGTCCAGGTCCGCGTTTGTAAGCACCTGTTTCCTTGTATCAATTATGCCCCCCCCCCCGAAGTCAATTCCTGGGTGCACCACTGCTTAATACACCTGTATTACTCAACGTACATGACAAGGGTTCTGCGCTTTTGATTTTCCTACGTTACGTCGCCTCTTGCCTCTTGGGTATAGGTCAAAATTTACAAAAATTTTGCCCTTTAGCAAAGGAGTCAATATTAAGGGATGTAAAGCATCTTATACGCAGCTGCCCGACCGAGATTACGTATGAAGGAATCTCGATACGTTACGGATACCGATAGGGATACGTGGCCAAATTTATGTTTTGCTTTATGCCCCTGTTGACTTAAAATTGGGTCATTCCATCACACTTTTTAAAACTAATCAAAAAAATATATGATGCGCATGCTCCTGTCGTTATTAAACCAGGTGGGCTAGAAATATGAAAATTTGCTAATTTTTATTATTTAAAAAAATCTATGCAACTTACAGAAAATGTTTCAAAAAATTAAAAAAAGTGTTTTTAGATATGAGTTTACTTTAAAAATACAAAAAATAAAATGATTTATTTAAAGAAAACCTAAATAACACACAAAGCCCATTTGTGAGCTGCAGTTTTACTTCCTCCTTTTTTTCGGCTATTCTTATTACAATGGCGGTCCAGGGGGCGACCCCCCCCCCTTTGCTCAAAGTAGACAACAAAGATGCTGATGGTAACCCTGAAGTCTTTGGGGAAAAAACGAGAAATTGCAGGAAGTTCCTTTAAAGACATTCTAGAATCCCTCCGAGTCTTTTAGGACAGTTTGACCTTCAATTCGTCTTACCAAGAATAAACAAACGCATGCCGTACTTACCGCGAAAACTAGTGGAAATACAGAAAATTATTATAGAGTTTTTATTTATAAACGTTGCTCAGGGAGAACAGATCTACAACATATCAAACGCCCAGCCCATTTAAACCGAGAGCCATTGACAATGCTAAGTGAGCGGGGTCCTTCATAGAAATCGGTTAGGCGAAAAATGCATCACAATATTTGATAGACAAATAAACAGATAGACAGATCCAGTAAAGCTAAATATAATCGTTAAAGAATGGAAGTTAGAGGGGCGCTGCCAATTTGTAAGTGAATCCTTTCACTATGATTCTATGTGGAAGTCCAATAAATACGAGACCTTTTTTCTATTTGAGTTTCAAACGTCGAGTGGATTTTAAAAAGGGAGGCGATAACACAATATCGCCCGTTTATATTCCATTTCACACATCCCTGCTTTATTCGCAGTGTCTATATAAAAATGGAAATCCGAGTCTATTCAACACTCAATCTATCACAGCATAAATTAGTGTTGCAACTAAACTCTCAAAATTCTGTCAGAAGCTTAAAGTTATATTCTCATCAACGCCTTTTTTCATAGTTTGCTTTAAATCTGTTAAATTTTTAAAATTTTCATTTATTTTCGATAAAAAATCCTCTGGTGCTGTCATTCTCCTCGAAGTTTTTTTAACTAATTGCGGTTTAGAACAAACCCGATTATGAAAAAAATTATCCATAATTATCTCTGGATATTATATATTATTATTAAGTCAAGAAATACTTACCCTTTATTAAATATAATTCTTACGGTTTGCAACAAGTACCTATTTTCAAATTTAGTAAATTTAGCTTCAACTGCAACATTGAAGTACGATACTCGAAGCAATCAGCTCAGATTTTTAATACATGTACTTATTTTAAGTATAGCTTTCTTTGGTTAAACTTTAATGTTATAAATAGATTGCAGATCAATCTCGGGGGTATACCGTGGGATCTCCTTACTTGCGAGTGTCAGAGTCACGAGCAGGCTCGCTTTTTGAAATTTATGTAAGTCTAATATATTATATATTATTCATCATATATTATATATTATATATTATATATTATATATTATATATTATATATTATATATTATATATTATATATTATATATTATATATTATATATTATATATTATATATTATATATTATATATTATATATTATATATTATATATTATATATTATATATTATATATTATATATTATATATTATATATTATATATTATATATTATATATTATATATTATATATTATATATTACACATAATTGTATTGTTTAAATTTAGTTTAAAGCTCTAAAAAAGTATCTGAAAGTTTTTCATCAAATTGGGAAAAAAGCAGTGCTTTAATTGTCATGGAGATTTGAATGCCGATTTGTGCTTATTATAAAGGGATGAGTAACCAAGCCGCAGTAGACCCGCTTGTGGTCACTGTTTCAGCCCATTCACATTCAAATGAATCAGTCAGATGTTTTTGTTTTATCGCATGAACATACAAAAAAATACTTTTCTTTTAACTATAAAAATTCATAGTACAAAACCAGACATAGAAAGTTGGTCAAATTCATACCAATAGTACGTAACTGTCATAGTATCATTTGAGTAAAATATTGTGAAAATTGACTTACTCACTCACTGGCCACATAAAAAAAAGTAAAAATTTAAAAAGCGTTCAACAAAATTTTTTTTTTTGATAGGACCCTGTAGTAAAACAAAGACTTTGTGTCACTTATTTTTCATGCTAAATATTGATACGAAGATCGTGTTAGCAATGGAAAATAGTAGATTTAGAATAGGTTTTGAAAGTGGGACAAAATTGCTCAAAGATCTGAACTATGTCGAGTTTTTGAAGCCATGAAAAACAGTCAAACTTCAAAATATTGTACCGTGAAAAGCATGGGCAAAAAATAAAGTGATTCTTTTTCAACTATCTAACCTAGATGCAGATAGAAGAATCCTGATGCATGTTTGGTTTTTTCTTCTAAAGTAATGTCAAATGCATATTCAAAAAATTATATTTTTTTGAACATACCCCGTATAAGAAATAACCATCTTTTAGCAGCAGTGGTTATTTGGTGAATATGAACCATCCTTCAATAAAACAAATTCATTTATACCTGTCACTATTTCAGGTGAAAAATAGTTCTTTTTTGTCAGCAAAGTTACCACTGCAATGCGTTTTTTCGAACTTTGACCCTCAATATCTCAAGAACTAGACATACAATCTCGATGAAAGTTGCATATCGCTTAAAGCATGATTAATACTTTCAAATGCCAAAGTTACATCAAATTCGGGTGAAGTCCGTTTTCCCATGTATTTCGTGCGGGGTTCGTTATCTACGATCTGGCTACTATTTCTGACATAGACAAGTAAGAATATACATAAACAATGAACCAATCCCCATAGACCAACAAGTTAAAAATTTGGGTGTCACTTTTGATAGTGCCTTAACGTTTGAAAATCATATTAAAAAAAACTGACAGCCGCGTATTTAAGATTGAAAAATATTAACAAAATAAAAAAAATTTCTGCCTTCAAAGCAAAAACTATTTTTGTGCAATAACTTGGTTCTTTCGCTGTTTGATTATGGAGATGTGGTATATGGTGATGCATTATCGTGGCAGACTAGGAAGTCAATCCAGAAGTTACAAAACAGGTGTGTGAGATATTCCTTTCAGGTCCCTTACCGTTATCATATTATACCAGTTTTGAATATTAATAAAATACTAAATATGGCTAACAGACGAAAACATCACATGTACAATTTTATATATAGAGTATTAAAGAGTGGAAAACCTGAGTATCTTGCAAAAAAGTTCATGCCTCTAGCACAAACATATAGGACCAGAATTGGTCAAACATTCTTAATACCTCGTCACAGTGCTTTACATACAGACCGCTTCAAGCTACTGCGAACATAGGGCGGAAGAAGTCTAATTTGCCAGTGTACGTACATGCAGAGACACCGCACGCCTATCAGTGAAGCAACCAATACTCAGGCTTGCGATCACCACTTGCATGACTTTCCTTTGGTATTTAGTACGCCTCTAACCACGGTGCTGTGTGGAGCGTAGTCAATGAAACCGGAATTTGGTCAATAAATACGCAAATTTTTATAACGTAATTTTCTTATTTTTTTGTCACTGATAAATAAGAGCGTTTTATTGTCAACTACTTAGATTTATCAGTGACGACGTGTTACAATGAAAATAATAAGGAGAAACAAAATAAAAGCAAGTTCTCAAAATAAAATAATACATTCTAAAAACCAAAAAGATTCTCCCAGTCAAAAAAAAATTAAAGCAAATGTTCGAAAAGTCCTCCTTGCTCGGCTAGACAATATCCGAGCCTACTATAAAAACCCCTTCTAACGTTTCCAAGCATGTTAGGGGTGATAATTTGAAAAGCAGATAGAAGTCATTAGGAGCTTACACCAAATCTTACACCTAACAACTGCCTAGCAGTTGGAATAATGTGCTGCTGCAGTAGATCCAAGTATCTAGGACCATTCAAATTGCAATTGCCGTTAATAAAAAATGGCCCAATTACGTGTTCCCCTATAATACCCCCCCCCCAAACATTTAGTTTTTGGGGATACTGTGTTCTTACGTCAAAATATAAATGCAAATTTTCCCTCGACCAATATCGAACGTGTGTTGGGTTATGACGATTTGTTGACCATCTGCACTTTTTCGGCAACTTCGTAGACATCCATTTTTTGGTTTTAAAAATGTATTATTTCAATTAAGAACTTACCCATCTGTTTCTCGAGCAAGGCAGAAATAAAACAAAATAATAAAAACAAAATGAATTTCCAAAAGATAACACTGCAGCGTGCTTCGAATCCACCTCGGTCGTACGGCACGGAGAGTAAATTGGACTTGATTCCCCCTATGTTCGAAGTAGCTTGAAGCGGTCTGTATGTAGCCATAAAAATGTGGAACGAACTTCATAAAAACATCAAAAGCGCAAATGCAAAAAAATATTAACTGCAAACTAAAGCAAAGCTGCTAGAAGAACAAATAAGGCTACAAAATTAAATAAATTAAAATAAATAAAATAGATAGGTAATATTGGATTACCCCTTCCCTCGGGTCGGGCGTTCGCGCCTTTGCGCCTGGTCAGTTTCTCCTCGGTGTTTTCTCTACAGGCTTCAGCCTCTCTCCCAAATGATCAAATTATTTTTATTTGTTACTAAATTTAATTTTTATTGTTAAGTTAGTGTAATCAAAAAAAAAAATTACAGGGTTTTTTTCGCATTGGCCTTTCATAGTGTCGGTTCAAGTGTTATTGGTTTAATAATCGGAAAAAATTCTTTTTTGCCCTTCATACGTATTAATTTTCTGTAAAATGTATTTTTTTGTTATACTGTATTTTTTTTTGCAAAATAAAAGAATTGAATTGAATTGAAAAAACACCTAAGTTTGTCCAATGTTAACCAAAATTGGTGTACGGGGGCTTTTGGAGATAAAGAATACGAAAAATTCAATATGGCAGATTCTAGATGGACGATTTTCGGTCATGTTTTGCTAACCCATTTTAACTGACTTTTCTACATCTGATTGTGTTCAAATTTGGTAGCCGTTTATTATTTTATTATTTTTAGTTCCGGTGAAAATACAATAATATGGTATTCTCAGATACCCACCTTTCTCTAACGAGGGAAGTGGAGGGGGAAAAAGATTTAGTTAGGTCGATTTCAATCAAAATTGGCATACAGGGGTTTTTGAGGAGGGGATGAATTTGATCAAATTTAAACATTTCAATATGGCGGATGCAAAATGGACAATTAAAATTAAGGGTGTGTGGTGTCGGCGACAATACAATAATATGGTATTATTGGGTACACAATTTCCTCTAACGAGGAAAGTGGAGGTGGTAAGAGATTTAGTTTGTTCAGTTTAAATCAAAATTGGCATACAGGAGTTTTGGAAATTTCAATATGGCGAATTCAAAATGGACGATTTAGGGTACAACTCTAAAAATTGAAAAACATATTTTTATTAAAAAAAACTTTTAAAGAACAAGCTTTTATTAAATGCACTCAAAGGTACAATATAATTGTTTATCTTTCTTATAACATAATAAAAGCGATGGGCGCAAATTAAAAATTTTAACTTTACGCTGACAAAGAGAGACTGCAAAAGAAGAACAAAATTCTTGTTCTATTCGAATGTAAAGACCCTGCTTTTATCTAAAGAAGCTAAGATTGCTGTGCTTGCCAAGACTTTGAAAATGTCCTTAGGTTATGGAGTAATACAACTGTTTCTTAGGTGAATCGTCGATGTCACCGATATACGATACCTAAAGTTAAAATTTTTAATTTGCGCCTATCGCTTTTATTATGGTGTGGTGAATACATTCAATAAAAGCTTGTTCTTTAAGTTTTTTTTAAGAAATTTTTTTAAAAATTAAAACTACTTTTCATATACCTATTAATCAATAATTCCTTTTTTTAAATGTTGTAATAATTAGAACTGATGCTAAATCAAAATTTAAGATAGACATTTTTTTTGTTGTAATGGACTCAACAATCCAGGCAATCGAAGAAATATTTTTTAAATAGTCACTTAGATCAGTTTTCCTTTTTATACAATCTTTCTCTTCTTCAGAAAAAGAGCAAGGACGGAAGAACTCATTAAACACTGTATGGATGTAGATATCCATTTAACGGATAAAGAGGAGAAATATTTAAATGGAGTTGAATTAGAAGATGAAATTCTCTCTTTAATTGTCATTTCCGATAACTTCAATTCCCCACTAGCTACTTTTAAGTACTACTTTCTCTCTATGATGTTACATATAATTAAATATAATTATATACATTTGTATTTAGCGTAGTTTAATAAATATTATACTATGTATTATAAATAGTCTTAAGTTTTGAATAAAGTTTTATAAAAAAAATTACATGGTGTATCATGGGCTAGAAACGACAAATCTTTTTATAGCTCTGGGAATACTACTGATACTTCCAGTTTCAGTTGCTCCTGGCGAAAGAAGCAAGGGCGTAGGTACGATTTTTACTTGGGGGTGATCTAGTTAGGAACCTATATTTGTTGCTAAAATCATGTCATAAACGTCATAAATTAATATAGTACCTAACAACGGATTTTTTAACACGTAAATGCCGTTGATAAATATTACCTAAGATTAAACTAAAAATGTAAATTTTTGCAGTTCAAGCAGGAAATTTTGAAAATATTTTTTACGTTTTTTATCAAATATAAAAAACTGGGTTCGGATCTGGTCTTGATTCTAGATTTGTTAAACTAAAATTGTAGCAAACAATGGGTCATAGCGCCGCAGGCAAAATTTTTTGCAGTTTAAGAAGAAAGTTCTTCAAAAATTTTGATCTTTTTTAAGTTTTTTATGAAATATAAAAAACTGGATTTGGATATTGTACTAATCCTAGATGTGTTGGTAAAATAATATCATTAATGCGCCGCAGGCAAAAATTTTCTAAAAATATACTAGTTTTTTGTAGAGCCGCAGGCAAAATTTGCTGTGAAACCGGAGATAAGCTAAAATTCTAACAATCAACGACTTTATAGCGCCGCAAGCAAAATTTTTTGAAACTTAAAGTACAAATTTTAATTTTTTCGTGTTTTTTCAGTTACAAAGAGGGGAAAAAAGAACGCGCGAAAGCTACCCAGCAAACATCGGGTAAGAAGAAAACTTTTACAAAATTTAAGTTTCACATTTTTCATGCGTGAGAGTAACGGGTACGAACATCGGTTTGGGGGGGGGGGACATTACCCCCTTGTCCCCCTTATCTACGCCCCTGCATGCTGCAGGGAAGACTAAATTGTTTGTCACTGATATCAATTCAGTATGAAATCGCTGGCCAAATAGATTATGGCGATATTATTTCGCGTTTCGCAGAGATAATAGCCCGAAAGTATTTTTAGTTATATTTCATGCCAATAACAAAACATAGGTGGTTAGGTCGAGGTTAAGGTTAGGTTAGGTTACTACCTAAAAATTACTTCCCACTTTCATACTAATATAGGAGTACCCAAATGGTTAAAATATTGTTAACGTTTGTTTAGCTTTTATATAGTTTTTTTTTAAATCCAGGACAAGAAGAATTTACGTTTTTTATGTTTATACAATGCTATTTAATTTTTCAGTTTTAAGTTGTCCAGTTTTAAAGTATATATAGTTTATATCCACTCTATGTATTATTGATTAGAGTGAGGGCGTTTTATGGCTTTGATCCGGGCGGCCAAATATCTGGGGCCGGCCCTGAAGCTAACAAACATTATAAAAAGTCGACATTATTTTGACAGCACCACGGCCAAAACAGCTCTGGCCGGATAGCCCGAACTTAGGCTTCAATTTTGTCGTAATAGTAATTAGTCCTGATAAAAATGACTGTGTGTTCTTCCTTATAGTTGGATAAGAGTACCTAATCATATATTTTTATTAAAAAAAAAAAACTTTTAAAGAACAGGCTTTTATTAAATGCACTCAAAAGTAGAAAATAATTTTTTATCTTTCTTATACCATAGTAAAAGCGATAGGCGCAACTTAAACATTTTAACTTTAGATATCGTATATCGGTCACATCGACGATTCACCTAAGAAACAGTTGTATTACTCTATAATCTAAGGACATTTTCAAAGGCTTGGCAAGCACAGCAATCTCACCCCTTCTTAGCTTCTTTAGATGAAAGCATTATGTTTATCATTCGAATTTAGTTCCTCTTTTGTAGTTTTCTCTTTGTCACCGTAAAGTTAAAATTTTTTAATTTGCACCCATCGCTTTTGTTATAGTATAAGAAAGATAAAAAATTATTTTCTACCTTTGAGTGCATTTAATAAAAGCTTGGTCTTCAAGTTTTTTTTAATAAAAATTTATTTTTCAATATTTGTCCACTAAATCAAATCTGATCAAAAATTCATATGCCCCTCCCGAAAAACCCCTGTATGCCAATTTTGATTTAAATCGAACAAACTAAATCTTTTCCCCTCCACTTCTCTCGTTAGAGTGTGTACCTAATAATACCATAATATTGTATTGTCGCCGGAACTATTATAAACGCATACCAAATTTGAACACACACCCTTAATTTTTAGATTTGTACCCTTAATCGTCCATCTTAAATCAGCCATATTGAATTTTCAAAATCTGATAAAAAATTCGTATTCCTTATTCCCAAAAGCCCCCGTATACCAGTTTTGGTTGAAATCGGACAAACTTAGATGTTTTCCCCCCTCCACTCTCCTCGTAGGGGGAGGGGTGCCCAATAATAACATATTATTGTATTGTCACCAGAACGATAAATGCATGCCAAATTTGAAGGAAATCGGATGTGTATAAGTTAGTTAAAATTGGTTAGCAAAAGATGACCAAAAAATCGTCCATCTTGAGTCCGCCATATTGAATTTTCAAAATCTGATTAGAAATGCGCTATCTCTTTTCCCAAGTGTTCCAACACCCCAAATTTCAACGATATCCGGCGTACTTCAACTGTACTCCCCTTCACCCCCTTCGTGTAGGGGGGAGCTGAAAAATGCGAGGATTTGTTCCAGTCATTAACAAATGAGTAAAGTGCCTAAAAATAGTAGTTCTTTAACCTTCTTATGGAACTGTCAAAAATAGTGCCGCAGCAGTGCATCTGCTGCGAGTTTTAATATTACACCTTGACTATATTATTGCCTTTTTGAAATTCAACGGTTCAATAAACGCGTTTTAAAATTAAAAAAAAAAAACGAAATTCAGTAAGTAATTTAATTTTTATTTTTTGTTAATAAAAAATTCCCGAGTAATCTGTACACAGTAAAATGATTTTTTTGGCGACTGTCCAACCGGACTATTTGTTTTTAAGTGTTATTTTTTGTATGTGCCTAAACGGGTTTGTGTTACACAAAAATGAGCAAAAAAACTACCGTCTTTGGGACGCTCACGGTTTATCAGAATGTGCAAAATCAAATCCGGTAAATAAAAGAAAGCTCAATCATAAAATCATTCACTATAGAAACTGCAATTCGTTAAACCAATTTTTTATCGGAACCATTGTTCATCAATCTCATTATATAGAGTGTCCCAAAACTCTTAGTCCCCCCCTATATCTCCAAAAGCTTTTGAGACATTATAATAATACTTTGGGAACTTCAATAAGAGGAAAAATGGAAAAAATCTAGAGGAGCGGCATTGCCGTCCCTTTTTCTGGGGCGGCATGGAGGCGCTAAAATAAAAATGTTAAACGGAAACACATATCGAGTTGCACCACATTTGAATGGTCTCCTACAATGCTTTATCCTAACGTCAATATTATTGACGTCCGTCACTCCTGTCCAGAGTTATTGGGGTCAATTTGACATATCAAAAAGCTATATCTTCAAAAGCTCTTGGGATATTGTAAAACTACTTTAAGAACTTTAATGAGAGGCGAAATG
This sequence comes from Oxystoma pomonae, assembly GCA_963921995.1. NCBI lineage: Eukaryota > Metazoa > Arthropoda > Insecta > Coleoptera > Brentidae > Oxystoma > Oxystoma pomonae. The sequence continues at coordinate 44,990,442 of OY998171.1, read as the reverse complement.
GAAAAAATTTAGAGGGGCGGCATCGAGACTTCTATTTCTAAGGCGGCTTGGGGAGCGGCATATGAAAAAAAATAAAATTAAATAGAAACACATATCTCACACCGCATTTTAAAGGTCTCTGAAAATGCTGCATACCAACATCAATAGTATTTGACGTCTGTCACTGTCAAAAGTTACTGAAAACAATTTAACATATCAAGCAGTCTTTTATTAGTTTTCCGTTTAATGTGTTGCGTTTTTGTCAGTATATCAAATTATTCCCAATAACTTTTGACAGGAGTGACAGATGTCAGTGATATTGACATTAGGGAGCAGCATTTTAGTAGACCATTAAAATGTGGTGCAACTCGAGATGTGTTTTCATTTAACTTTTTTTAGCATGCCGCCCACAGGCCGCCCCAAAAAAATAGGCGGCAATACCGCTCCTCTAGATTTTTTCCATTTCGCCTCTTATTGAAGTTCCCAAAGTATTGTTACAATATCTCAAAAGCTTTTGGAGATATAGGGGGGACTAAGACTTTTGGGACACCGTGTATAAAACTCGTAATTTGTGAAACCCATTTTTAACAAAACCCGGAGTTTGTCAAACCATTATTTTTCAAACTAAAATCATTCAAACATGATTTTAGTAACTGTTTTCAGTTAACTAAAGCATGATTTTTTTGGTTACGGATGCAAAACAAACTTTTTTTTATCACGGATGCACAAAAAGATTTCTGTCCATTTTTTACCCAAAATTAAAAAGAAATAGCGGAAAATAATAATTTTGAATTCCGCCAGTTTTGACCAAATATTTACGAAAAATCATTTAAAAACATCGTCAAAATATCCAACTGTCAATGATTAAAACGTCACAATACTGAACGTCACCGAGTAAAAAGGCACATTGCTATGGAAACCATTGTTATTTCATTTACCAGCCGCCTTGATTGATAGTAAAAAGATGGTGTGTTGCGAGAAGTGCGCTTCGTTCGAGATTTCTAAAAGTATTTTTTTGTTTTTCTTGGTTTTTTTTTATAAAGGTATTAATGTGCTTTTTTTGCTCGCGTTTTTAAATACCTCGCGGCGCTCGTTATTTAAACCAACGCTTGTAAAAAAAGCACTATTTTAGACACTAGTTGCGAAAACTAGGTACTATTTTAGATTAAATAATTGGAAGAAGCGCTTTTTTTATTCAAGTTCACCCTTAAATATATGATATGATATGAAAATGTAGAAATCACTTACTTGTCGACTTGCCTACTGGAATTAATTATTACAGTCCAATCATTTAGGAAATACTGTTTGTTAAATTTTACTCGAGGTTTCTAGTTCACTTTGTATTCTAAACACAAGGTTCTACAAATTGTCATTCTAATCAAAAATCCTTACGATTTTAGAAATTCAGACGAACTATGGGTCTCCTCCAATAGGTATTACTCATATTGCCTTCTTGTTGAATGCATGCGATGTTGATTATTAGTGTTTACCTGAAAATAAAAAGAAATAAATATCATAGTAAGTTGGGACTTTCTTAACTGATGGGTAATGGCAAAATTAAACAGGAACGTACTTCGACATGATAATAGTAGTTTTTAGAAACTGTGGCTAGTGTTTTTTTACAAGCGTTCGGTTAAATGAAGAGCGCAGCACGTCATTTAAAAACGCGAGTAAAAAGAATACAGTTTAGCCGCGACTTGTCAACAATATTTCTTAAAGTCCTAAAAAAACACAAAAATTTGAAAAATCATCTACTAACTTTGTTTATACGCGCCTCTTAAAGCGATTTTATATAAGAAAAATATATATACAAATTTTGTCGTATAAACACCAATAAAACCGTGTTAAGCACTAAATTGATTTTATTTTAAAGCGATTTAGGTAAGCGCTTTATCGCTTTAAACCAGGGTCGGTATAAACACTTTAGAAACGCTTTGGCGCATTGTGTCTAACTTAAATAAATACTCAACCCTGATTTTACCGAAAAATATGTTGTTAACTTTTATTTGTTTTCTTCATGAACTGACATTTAATGACATTTAATGAAGAAAGTATAAACCGTCCTTATATAAAAGCGGTTTTAGGCGCGTATAAACGTAGTAAGTGATAGCTTACCATTTTTATATTTTTAATTAAGGGCGGCTGATGGATGACACTCTATTAATTTTGTCAGTTTGTTATTATGTGGTATTTTTAAAATTATGTTTTTAGTGAAGTGGCATATGTAAGTCCGTGGGATTTTGAATGAAGAAGTTTTGTGACTATCTCGGATTGATAGCTCTTTAATCACACAATCGAGTGTTACGGGGTGTTTTGTTGGCATCCCTGTAGAAGGGGGTTATATGACGTCATATTTCAAGACGGCGACCAAAAATCATAAAAAATACAACTTTCGCAACCGCGGCATGATTATACTCGATTCCATATAACTCGAGAACCAGGATTCTAAAAAATTTATTTTTAAGGTCATCCTTGAAAATAGCAAAAAACAAGATTTTTGCCATGTTCCCCTCAAAAAATGTTAATAATTCGAGATTTTGTCAGTTCAACTTGAAACCTACCTTAAACTATTAGGAATGTATGCCAAATTCGATCCTTAGAGTTGAATGCAGTTTGAAGGTTAATGACCTTGAAAAATATCCCAGTAAACTTAACATATTGCAAAAATAATATACTAAAGGGCGCTATATCAAATTTGGTAAGAAAGATAAAAAGGTCAAGTCCAATATTATTGTTAAAATAAATTTTGTTCATCTATGACGCGTTTCAATATGGCGACTCATATATCAAAATGGCGACCTATAACCACATTTTATTATATCCAATTTCATAAAAAAACAAAAACGACAAAGTGGCCATTAATTGGCTTATCGCCGCTTACTATGAAAAAAAAGTTTAGTTGATGCATGACCTTGATTGACATTGAAAATAACATGTAAAAGTGAAAAACCAGCTTTTTGTGATGTTTTTTTCAATTTACCACTACGCAAAAACTTTAAGTGCCGGAGGTGAAATTAACATCTTAGCCATAAAAACACTTCATTTTAAATCTCCCTACCATACCTACCTACCATACCATATACCCCGGTAAAAATGACCTATATGCCTGTCGTTTTTATTAAGTTTCAGAACTGTGAATTTTATGTTGTACTCACTTGTCTAGCCAACAAAGTCATTTAAATAATCTATAAGAGAGTTAACAGAAGTTAGATATGTATTACCATATACTGGGTAAGTGGTTTTAGATGCCATTTTCCAAAATGGCGGTCAAAAAATTATAAAAAATTTTAATTATGCCAGTAGGGCATGACTACACTTCACTCACATTCATAATAAAATTCAAGGATGAGGATTTAACAGCTATTTAGTTACACATTCATGTGCCACCGAATCCCTGTAGAAGTTCCGAAACTTAATAAAAACGGCAGGCATATAGGTCATTTTTACCGGCGTATAGCATAAACATATGGAACGCCATATCAAAAAAAATGGTAGAGAAGTTTAAAATGAAGTGTTTGTTTATGGCTAACATGTTAATTTCATTTCCGGCGCTTACATTTTTTGCGTAGTGGTAAATTGGAAAAAACATCACAAAAAGCTGGTTTTTTACTTGTACATGGTATTTTCAGAGGCAATCAAGGTCATGCATAAACTAAACTTTTTTTTATAGTAAGCGGCGACAATTCAACAAGATGATGGCCAACTTGTCATTTTTGTTTCTTTTTACGAAATTGGATAAAATAAAATGTGGTTATAGGTCGCCATTTTGATATATCAGCCGCCATATTGAAACGCGTCATAGCGGAACCAAATTTTTTTAACAATATTGTTGGAACTTGCCCTTCTTTTCTGTCTTACCAAATTTGGTCTTTTTCGCTTTAATAGTTGATGAATAGCGCCTTTTGGTATGTTATTTTGGCAATTTGTTATATTTACTGAGGTATTTTTCAAGGTCATGAAGCTTCAAACTGCATCAAACTCTAAGGATCGAATTTGGCATATATGTCTAATAGTTTGAGGTACATTTGGAGTTGGACTGACAAAACCTCGAATTATTAGGATTTTTTGAAAAGAATATGGCAAAAATCTTGTTTTTTGCGATTTTCAAGGTCATTTAAGGTCGTATGATCTTTAGAGTGATTTTTTTTGAATTCCTGTTCTCGAATTATATGGAATCGCGTATACTCATGCCCCGGTTGCGAAAGTTGTATCTTTTATGATTTTTGGCCGCCATCTTGAAAGATGACGTCATATCAACTTTTTCCACACCGATGCGAACAAAACACCCGGTAACACTTGATTGTGTGACTAAGAGCTATCAATCCCACATAGTCACAAAACTCCTTCATTCAAAAACCCACGGGATAGAAATTGACGACACATGCCCCTACACTATTTTGTGAATTCTTGGAGAATACTCGAGGAACTCGCGAAATATTTAGGTGGGAATAATTAAATTTTTCCAATGTAACCATTTTGCGCATTTTTTTCATAAAATTAAAAACAAGATGAAAAAAGTTTCTTCGTAAACAAAAAAGTCATGGTTTATTTTAAAAGGATTTAACGAGGGTGAATAAATAACAAAAAACAAATAATAGCGAGTTTTCCCTCAAAAAAGGTATTGGTAAACGTAGACCCGGTTTAATTTTTTTGCAGAAAGTTACTTAAATCGTGTTTTTTTTTTCAAGGTTATTTTTTGAGCAATTATAGAGCTTTTTAAAAAATCTCGTAAAAAATGTCATAAATTTTACTTATCAAAAACTACAGTAACCAAATGCTATAATGGCCAAAATACCTTTTTTCTACCCTCGTTTCTATTTTCTATCCTATATGCGATGGATTTAGATAACTGATCCAACTATAAACTTTTAAAGAGTTTTCCAAAATCAAATTCTACATTTTCGTTTGAAATCAGAAACATTTCTATAATACTTAAGGACACAACTTTTAGCATTTCTTCGGGTGGAATGTATTTTCAAGGGAAAGCTTTTTAGATACAGGATGTTTTAAAAATCGCGCTACTTAAAACATTGTGGTTACCACAAAATCTGTCTAAAATATTTATTTGTGCTAATGAGATTACTTTTTTAAGCTCTCTTCCAAGATACAGAAAGAAATGTGGACGTTTGAATGGAATTAAATTTTGTACGATTGTTTATTTAAGCGTTTTTTATATTTGTATATTTTTCTTTCGTTTTTATGGTAGGAAAAAGAAAACTTATAATAAAAGTAAATTGCATTTTTCCTCAGCATTTTCCTAAAGGCCCCAAAAATTAACAACCTGCGATATGCTGACGACACCGTCATAAAGCAGGTCTGCAAGAGTTTTTGAATTACATTCCTGTCAATTTAGGCTTAACTTAAATGTTAGAACGAGGCATATTAATGTAAATGACCAATAAGTCCAACGCGTCGATTTGTACGAATACTTGGGTTGCCAGCTCAATGAGAACTGGTGGGCCGATTTAGCGCATCTAGACAAATATTTGTCGACATCTTTTTTGCCTACTACTTCTTGACTAAGTTTACTTGTTCAGTTTCGACCTTACCCAGGATGCTGTGAAAGTTTTTATCAGATTGTTTTACAAATTTTCCCCTCTGCACTTTTCCTGAAACTAGCATTAAGTTAATCTTTTAATCATCAAAATACCGTAAAAGTGAGCTATTTTCGACGATTTTATCACACCTAGTAAACAAGCAAGCCAACTTTTTTTGATTCAAGCAGTGTTATCACATTTTTATGTACTATTTTTCTCTACTTTTATAAATCACAATTTTTCATCAAGGTGGAAAGGTTCGTCGTTTTGCGAAATAAGACGGTGGCCTAGCTTCAAAACTCGTTTCGTCCACAGTTTTTTTTTATTTTAAAAACAATTAGTAAGTATTTTTAACTGTCCTCTTAATTCATTAAAAGTTTAACCTTAAATTTTATATTTTTATTGAAGCAAAAATCTATAAACACAAAAAAGACAAATTCTTCCTTACAAAAGTTTAAGTTAAATTTAAAATATCACTTCAGTCTTCCAAAACTGTGAACCTATAATCACCAATTTTTAAAGAGGTAACTTTTGTCTTCTTGCAGACTATACACGTAGTACTGGATTCTGTATGACATTTTACTCATATAGTAATCTCATTGTGGTAATGCTTTTTAACACATTAATATTACTAATTGAAAAAATATTGCAAAATAATAAATTCACGGTCATGGCTTGCTTATTAGTTGTTTTTTGTTTGTAGGAATTTGATTTTGCGGCGTAGCCAGCTTGTATCAATAGCAAATAAAAAAAAATGCGCTTAATCGGCCCCCACCAGGGACAACAGGCAAGAAATCGGTGCAAGAATTGAACAGGTCAAATCATCTTTTATCAAAATGAAACTAGTGTTGTGTAGTAGTCATCTTAATACCATTTTCCGAATTCGTGTGCTTCGTTGTTATATTTTTAGCATCTTATATTACGGCATGGCAGGCATATTTGCACAATGTTGGAGGCTTTCGGGATGTGGTGTCATCGTAGAATATTTAGGATATCTTGGATGGAAAGACTAGCTAAATTTAATGTGTATGTTCTGCTCACAATAAATAAAGATTTGAAAAGTTTTCTTCATCATTAAAACACGAAAACTTAAATATTTTGACCATATTCTAAGAAATGACAAATATAAACACATAGAAGGCAAACTTAAAGGCGGAAGAGGTCCGGGTCGTAGATGGGTATCATGTTTTAAAAATCTCAGACAATGGTATGGTTTTAGTACTCCGACACTTTTCCGAAAAGCAGTGGATAGGGTAAAGATCGCCCTGATAATAGAGACATAAATCTAATTCTAACTCATCGTTGTATACGTATCCGCATCTAGCGAGAACCAAGCACATTTATTGGTCAGAAACTTGTACCACGTTCGAAAAGAGCAGATATATGCTAATCTAAGGTGTTCTTGAACGCGATAGGTGTTGAGATGCGTTAGTTATCACGTATGGTTATGGCACACGTATCGTATGTCAGCACCTATTGCGTTCAGAAACACCTTAAATTAGCATATATCTGCTCTTTTCGAACGTGCTACAAGTTTCTGACCAATCAATGTACTTGGTTCTCCCTAGATGCGGATACGTATATCGCGATGAGTTAGAAATAGCTTTATGTCTCTATGAAAAAGGGGTAACCGAGGCGTTTTGTACATTCAAACTATTTTTAAAATACCTTCTTGATCTTAAAATAATGTAGTATAAAAGAAAATTGTGAAAACATGTGAATGATATCTAGCAATTGCGTTCGCAAGAAAAGGGGGCAGGTTTTTAAGTGTTGTTTTGGGTTTTTGTCTAACGAAAAACTCCTTATTTATAATAAAAATTAAAACCATTCATAAATAAGTAACATTATTTTTTTTAAAGACCCCGGACAACCTCCAACATCAGCGAGTATTATATTGTAGAAAGCGTGTTATCTGTGGAACTACGTGGCCTATTTTTATCGAACATAGCTAAGAATACTTTCAGAAGAAAACGGCATCGAAATCGGTTTTCGGCTTCGAAAGCTACATGCACAGAAACACAAACACACCCACACTTACATCAACTTATAACACCCCTCTGTTTTACATTCGCGTGATTGTCCCGTTCTGCGACCGCCACTGTGTCTGGTAGGTATTAAAAGTGCACTGAAAAAACGATCTCTTGCCTAAAGACAAAATTTGGGGGGTGCGCCCTATTCAAGATCATAACTTTTTTTCAGTTAATTTCAGATTCGTGACAACTGTTTTAAGCATTTTATATCCTTCTTTCGTAGAGAGTTTAATTTTAACAATGATTAATTGATATTGATAACTTTTCTTAACGACATAATTTATACCTAATAAGTATGTTTCAGGGCTTTAAATATCTATTGGGAATTGCGCTTTTCAAAACACACTTTTTTTAGAATTTATTTTTACTTATACTCTGTATGCAAATATCCCAGAAACTTTTCTAAGAATGAAGAGTAAAAAGTTTTTAAAATCCCTTACGAATGTATGTAAATAGAGAAAACTTTTAGTAGTTCCAAATGGAAATTACAATATTTGCTTATCTACCGAGAAAATATTTTATTATATTTTTCTAAATATGCATTGAAATTTAAAAATTAAACTTTTTTTGGTCCCAAATTATGATCAGTACTATTCTCTGTGCCCTTTCTGTCCAAAAACAGATGTGCGCACTTTATTGCTTTACAACTGCCAAGATGGACCGACTATAAAAGGCTTAAAAATCAACAACCAAAAGGCGCATTTACAAAGACAAACTTTCCTTTGATGTGGAAATGCCGACAAACATTTACACGAGCCTCTTGAGCAAAATGCTCAAAGAAATGTTCGAGCAAAATCTCGTACAAAAAAACACACGTAAATTTTGAAGAGAATGTTAAGCAAAATTTGTTTGGAGAAATGTTGGTATAGAAATTTCTTACAAATTTAAATTTTATAGTTTTATGGGAATTCATTGAACTTAACTGAAAATAGAAAGACTAAGTTTTAAAACAAGGTATTTTTAATTAAGTGCTTTCCGATGGAAAAACAATTTGATGTAGAAATTCACATTTTACCTTATAAGCAACTTCGATTGACCTGATTTTTTAGGGGATATGCCAGTATACTTGTAACTTTTTTGGGGTTGTAGAAAAACGAGAATAAAAAAATAATAATGGCACTTATTTTACTTCCTAGTTTAAAACACATTACAATAATAATTAAGTCAAATTAAAAAACCTATATACATTTTATTAAATCTCAAATATATGAACAAAAGCACGTTCGATCTAAATAATACCCGTTTATTACCCACTTTTACAATCCTACCATCCCGACCATTGCCTAAAAAAATATAATTTAGCAGTAATAGACTGGACTTCTGAATCGGAATGTTGCTTCTTTGCATATTGTTTGTTCAGTGTCAGTAATCGACCTTGATTATTACACTAAATTGACAATAAATATGTATCTTCAGCATTTTCATGAACCTTTTGCTTTTTTAAGCAACCCTTGGGGCCTTAAACTAACTAGGTAAATCTGGTGTGAGTAATTAAAAAAAACAATCAAAGCTAAGGGTAAAGTAAAGTTACAAAAATATGTTTAAAAAAAAATCCCCTCCCCACCAGTCCTCATAGAGTTTTTTGCCGATATTTGAAAAACTGAAAATTATTTTGGAAAAGAAAAATTTTCCTGAGTTGTTTTTTGAATTTAGGAAAAAACCCTTGGAAATAAAAAAAAACTCGCAAGAAAATCCCAAAAAACCTACGGGCAAAAAAATCCGGGAAAAACCCTAAGAAAAAAATATTATAAGTAACCCTAATCCATGTGACAAAACTGATAGCCAAGAATAATGTTTCGCTTGCCGTCGGCTTTTTTTACAAAAATTTAAAATAAAAGTTGGTGTTCCATTTTTTTAAAGAATTGAGATCACTGATCAATGATGTAAAATTTTATTTATTCTCATCTTTAAAAATATGTTTCCAAAACAGATAGCAATAATTTGCTCAAAAATTTACCCGAACAAAATGTTCAAAGAAAAGCTCAAAAAAATGTTCACGCAAAAAATTTTAGATATTTTGCACGAGCTTTTATTTGAGCATGTTCGTCTGTGTAATTGCGCCTTAAGATATGCTGACGACATTTACTCGTTTATACGCGCCTCCGGTTTTAAAGCAAGAAACCGCTTTTTTAAATCGCTCTAATGTGTCTCATATACAAAACCGCTTTAAAAGACCTATATAAACAAAGTCACTGTCATAATTGCAGACACGCTGGAAGATCTGCAAGAATTGTTGAATGGAATTAGATTTAGAAGTTCGAAATTTGGGCTTTACTTGAAGGTTGAAAAAACAAAATGGATGGTAATAGCCAAGAGAAAGAACATTAGAGGTATATTAGAAGTAAATGGCCAACAATTTGAACGCGTCGATTTGTACAGGGTGGTCCAAATTGTGGGTTGGAGGGTTTTGTTTATTTCTAATATAACATATGTTATGGGCTGGATTTTTGAGAAATTAATAATGGTGAAAACCGCGTGTCAGTATGGGGCCTTTTTATAAAATATACGTGAAATTGGGCCTTTTTGAGATATAACACTAATTTGGTATTCTTAAATTTCCATTTGAATGGTGTTTCGCACATGATATTTTATGTTTTGTTTTTTTAATATCTATTTTCTTGTATATTTTTATTTTTATTTATTATTCACTTATTTATTTTTATCGTCTACCTTTTACAAAAAAGGGCGATAAAATAAAAAAATAAAATTTAAAAAAACAAAAAAAGATGACAAAATAAAATAATAATGTTAAAAAAAAGCAAAAAATGATTTAGAAAATAAAAAAAATAATAAACCTAAAATATCAAAAATAACATTGCAATTGCAATACATCGTTTTAGGAAATTTTACGCTTCAAAAATTAGGTAAAAAGTAGGTCACGAGAAAAACCAACTTTGAAATTAACTCTGTATTTCGGACTTCCATTGTCTATATTTTATTTATACACGACGTTTCGATCAGCACAATCTCTGATCGTGTTTACCAATGGCAAACTACGCGTAGTTTCCACCTGAAGGACTACATGCAAGAATTGATCAGAACAAATCATCTTCTATTGAACCTAATGCACTCGAAAACTGTTTCGAGTTTGGTGGTATTTTTCCGGAACGTTTGTTTTTACAAAATCGCCTTTGTTGGCATCCTACCTGATCTGAAACTCAAAATATTTAGATATAAAACTTCTAAATGTTCTGGAGGAACATTTAGAAGATGACGTTATTAGAGTTAATTTATAAAAACATGCGAGAAATGCCGCATTAATGAAATCAGCGATGAATGATATGGATTTTAATATTAAAAGCAGTGATGGGGTTTTCGACAACCTATTTGAGGTTCTCTGCATCCAGGTTCGGTTGTCCGAGTACCTGGTGCCTCATCCTTAGGTACGCTTCGCACTCCGCAACGCAATTTAATCTAACTTTTTAATAAGTTTCTGAAAACAACGATATTTTAAATGATCACAAAAAGAGCTAAAACAACTCTAAAAACGCGTTGACGAAAACTGCACTGCTGCTTTTTATAATAAACTACCATATCTTTCATTTAGTATTCCTTCAAAGTTTTTATAAATTTACTCTAATAAAATTAATACCATCTTCTAAATGTTCTAGAGGAACATTTAGAAGATCACGTTATTAGAGTTAATTTATAAAAACTTACTATTAAAAGCAGTGATGGGGTTTTCGACAACTTATTTGAGTTTCTTTTGTATTGTTTCGGGATATTAGACACTTAAAGTTCAACGCATCGGTATCGGTATACCTAACGCGTTCGAAACAAAGCCAAAATACTACATTTTTGACTTGATCATGCCATGTTTCGAACAATGCCTGCTTTGTTGAAGGGTGCGATGATAGAACAGCTGATTCCACTCGTTGCGTACGAGGGAATGTACATAATGTTACGGACTCACGAACGTACGCAACGATTTCAATCAGCAAAAAAGCAAGCATCATTCGAAACATCGCATAAACAAGTCAAAAATGTAGTGTCATTTGGCTTTATTTCGAACGCGTTCGGTATACCGACGCGACGATGCGTTGAAATATTTACTTTAAGTGTCTATTTAAAAATATTGTTGTTATTGTTTCTCTTTTTGTTGACCGTCACCGTCACCATCACACCGCCCGTAGGCACTTTTAACTTAATCGGACGGGTCATGCCACCAACAACTAGGCCCGCCTCCACGGGATACCGACCTGGTTACCGGCGTAAATGGAGAGGTAAGTCCAAGTTACCGTTTACACTCTTGCCCGCCGAACCCTTTTTTAGGAAAAGCGTTTTAGGACTGCGCGGGGTTTGAACCCACGACACACTGGCAACCAAGACCTAACTTGATCGTGTCAGTCGGCTAACCGGCTAATATTGTTGTTTTTAGAAACTGATTAATAAATTATTTTTTTTTTTTATTAAATGTGTTTAACTCAATAACAGTGGTTTTTATATTTTCTATTATACGTTTACTCAGTACCCTCTCCAGATAGGCCGATAAACTCATACCGATTTAGTGTCCTTTTCTCCACCTTCGCCGCCATTTTCACTCAAAAGTGACAGATGATCCATTAGTTTTCTGACAAAATGGCGGAGAAGGTGGAGAAAAGAACACTAAAACGATAAGAGCTGATCGGCCTATGTGGAGAGGGTATTGGTTTACTAATAAACTATATAGTGCCATAAGTCAAAACATGTCACCTATCAGAGCCTCTCCTTTGCTAAAAAGCCATTGAAAATGGAGAGTATTAAAAAATTTAATATATCAAAATATTTTCGAGTTTCCGATCAGTTGGGATTTTAACGAAGGTGGTTTTGGAATGACCAAACATTCCGGAAAAATACCCCCGAAACAGCTTTTGAGTATATTCTTGAAAGACCTATTGATCCTTGAGGACTCCTGTGTGAAATCAGTATTGTGTAACTGAATTCGTGTACTTCGCTGTTATGTTTTAGTATTTTATATTACCGTTTGGCTCAGGATGTCTTGGTTGGACAGGATTGGTTTACATACCGGACACTGCAGGCTGAAAGTAACACCGCACAGCATGAGTCTAAGTGAGAGCATCGAATATAGGCTCTGTATGAGGTAAACGTTCGCAGTAAAAATGATGATGGATAGGTAACCCTCGCCATTTTTTCGACAAGATGTGCATTTTCTCGTCCTGAATACGAAATGGACAATCCTGTACCTCAAAATTGTGGATAAGGACTCGGCACACCAATCCAAAGGTGGGTCATTTCACATATATGATGTAGTAGTACCACCAGACCAAAAATGACCTGGTGTGTCGGACCTCATTCATGGATAAGAGTTGGGCAAACCACTCTAAAAGTGGGCATTTTTAGAGTGGTGTACCGGACCCTTATCCATGAATGAGGTACGGCACACCAGTTAATTTTTGGTCTAGGGGTACTACTACATCATACATGTGAAAATCGTGGGGGTTTTTGTTTTTTAATTTAATTAAGCAATGCCTTGGTATAGAGAGAATACATAAGGCTTTTGTCACAATGACTTAGATTTTCTACAGTGCCGCACATATTTTTTTTGCAGGGGGAATGAAAATTTCCCGTTATTTAAAACGGTCCGCCATCTCATGGCTTGATTTTCCAAAAAGTCAAACCATTTTAAAATCGACCAATTCGATCTGGCCCACCCTTTATATATATACTGTATATTTATATATTTGCGTTTCTGACAATTCTGAACATTTTTTGTTGTGGCGTGTCTGTCTGTATCCAACGCGGATATCTCAAAAACTACTTGACTGATTTTTATCAAATTTGGTGACGATGCTGGGTTTGGCTCTTGTTGGTGCCATTTTAAAGATATGGTTAAAATAATCAAGCCTATATGCCAAGAAAATATAGTCTTTTTAAACTAGAAAAAAACTTGTTGTGCTCCTAATCTACAGCCAATCCAACAGCTTTTCTTCCTAGCCGTGGTTTAACTGCGACTTACAAAATTGAGCAACTTGTTTACCAATGGTTTACTCCAAAGATTAAATTGAAGTTTAAACTATGGTTTACCTAGTGGTCGCAATACAGTGCCAGACTGGCACACTCACAAGTGAACCGTCATCATCATCTGCTTAAAATAGATAAAGATCTCGAAGTTTTATTCTCCACCAAGAAAACGCAAACTTGAATACTTGAAATGACAAATATTGAACTCTTAAAATTAATATTGTCTGTATATAGAAAAATTGAACGCAGAAGAAGTCTGGGTTGCCGACGTATATGATGGTTTAAAAATCTTAGACAATATATGGTGTTAGTATACACTTTCACAAAAGCAGTGGACAGTGTGCACATTGTGCTGATAAGAGAACATGATACTTAAAATAGGCCTTAACCAATATTATAGACTGTCCATTTCTCGTTAACTTCGTATCGTTTAATGTAGCCAGGCTAGCCAGCAAGAGCTATCGTACTTTTGCACTCTTTTGAGCAAGAGCAATACTCGCCGATGTACCGGCTTTGTGAGACATACAACATAATAATTTTTAACAGCAGTGTAGCTTCCATTAAGGTTGAATTTGAATAAAAAATGCGCTTCTTCCAATTAATTAATCTAAAAAACTGGTAATCAGAATTGTATCAAATTTGGTACGTTGAACGTACGTTTTTTTGAAAAACCACGCGAATTTTCTGGGGGATACCAGAATCCTCCGCTGTGCATTTTTGATGTGCGGTTTATCTGTTTTAGTAAACGAACTGTTTTTTGGATTCAAATACACTCTTAAGGAAATTAGATAGTGACAGTGACTCCCTTCGGCCGGGCTACAAACCTTTCGCTGCGGGATTAAAAGTAGCACTTGAGTCCCTAGGTTTATAATGGAATATAATAAGAAGGTTAAATTATTTCATTACCTTTGCAGTTTTAAGGACATATATCACATGCCATACCTCTCTGTGCGTCTATTCTTGAATCGAGAGAAAATTTGCTCCCAGAGAGTCAAATTCTCTCGCTACTATGCATCTCGTTAGTCCAAATGTTCGGTTGAAATCGGTTTCTTTCACTTTTGCCCGATATTGATCAAAAGTAATTCTATTGGTCTTGACTAAGAGAATTACTTTCGATTAATATCGGGCAAAACTGGGAGAAACCGATTTAAACCGAAGATTTGGACGAATGAGATGCATAGTAGAGAGAGAATTTGCCTCTCTGGGAGCAAAGAACTACGCACAAATTAAATGGAAACTGGATCTCAGTGGGATTTCAACGCCGTTTAAGTATTTTATTGGGACAGTCCCTGAGAGCATTTTGTCTCATAGACACAGGTGCCGATATCTACAGGGTGAGCCAATAATAGCTGCCGAAGTGGGATGAGCTTATTATCAGTATGCTTATGATGACCGATATCGGCAAAGAAAGCATTAATTGCCACTAAAATGACAACGCTGAATTTAAAAGTGACATTTGTTTTGACACCTGTTAAACTCTGTCGAAATGGCGGAAAAATAATTAATAAAAATCAAGTTTTTGGAAAAGCGAATACCTTCTTTCAACTCTGCTTAAGACACTAAATCAGAAACCGTAAAAAAAGTGACAGTTGTTTTAACTGTCATTTACTGTTATCGGGAAAAACACTAGTATGATAACACATATTTACAACTACACTAAATTGCGGTCGATAAACTCAAAAATGTTATTAGTTTTGACACCTGTCAACACTCAATCAAAATGACGGAAAAATAATGAATGAACTTGAAGTTTTTGGAAAAGCAAATACCTTTTTTCTATTCTGCTGAAGACGTTAGGTCAGAAACAGTAAAAAAAGTGACACTTCTGTTAACTGGCATGGGGAAAATCACTGGTGCGATGACACATATTTACGAGTGGGGACTCGAACTACACTAAATTACAACTACAAAAATATCATTAATTTTGATGCATGTCAATCCCTGTCAAAATGGCAGAAAAATAATTTAGGAACGTATTTTTGGAAAGCTAATACTTTCTTTTTACTCTTTGTTAAAAAAGTGACACTTTTTTCAACTGCAATTTATCGTATCGAGTAAATGACAGTTAAGACAACTGTCACTTTTTGTCACGGTTTTCGATTCAATATCGTCAACAGAGTAAAAAAAGGTATTTGCTTTTTCCAAACCTCCATGTTAATAAATTATTTATTCATTATTTTGACAGGGTTTTGACAGGTGTTAAAACTAATAACATTTTTAAGTTCATCGACCTCAATTTAGTGGAGTTCGAGTCCCCACTCGTAAATATGTGTCATCGCACCAGTGGTTTTCCCCATAACACTAAATGACAGTTAACAACTGTCACTTACAGCAGCATTTTGACAGAGTTTGACAGGTTTAAAAAATAAATAACATTTTTGGGTTCATCAACCTCAATTTATTGTAGTTCGAGTCCCCACTCATTAATATGTGTCATCGCACCAGTGGTTTTCCCAATAACAGTAAATGATAGTTATGACAACTGTCACTTTTTTTTACGGTTTCCGATTCGATGTCTTCAGCAGAGTAAGAAGGAGGTGTTCGCTTTTTCAAAAACTTCAATTTCAATTATTATTTTTCCGCCATTTCGACAGGGTTTAACAGGTGTCGAAATAAATGTCATTTTTAAATTTAGCGTTGTAATTTTAGTGGGAATTGGTGTTTGTTTTGCCGATATCTGTCATCATAAGCATGATAATAATAAGATCATCCCAAACTTTGGCAGCTAATATTGGCTCACCTTGTAGATATCGGCACCTGTGTCTATGAGCGCCGTTGAAATCCAGTTTTCATTTAAATTGTGCGTAACCACGTTGAAATCCAGTTTCCATTTAAATTGTGCATGGTTCTTTTCTCTCGATTCAATAATAGACGCACTGGGGTCAGAGCTCGGCCGCAATGAAAGTGTATAAGCTTTAAAATAAAATTATAACAGTCTTATGCGGTGCAAAATATCGAGCACACTGTAAACCGCTGTACAATCCTATGACTCCCTGATGATTCCTAATAAGAATGAAACAGGTCTGTAGGTGTCTGGATTCTCCATTAGACGTTGGAGGCCTGGCCGTAATGAAGTGAGAAACAAAAACGCTTTGTCTGATATGCCACGAGTGTTACTTTAATTTTAATTTGCGGACACAAGATTCACTTTGTTGTTTTTTAAATATTTTGGCTTTTTAGTTCTGTGTAATAAGCCTCCTCCGGAGCGATGGCTTGCTGATGCCTTAAAATTAGGGCCATGTATTCTGTATTCACGGTCTTCTGCACTTTCCAATTTTGATGTTTTTGTTTCTCAGTTTATTCGACAGTTGGCGCACACAGGTATTACTTTTTGTTTTAAATTCGAGAGGTGTGTATGGTGCCTGTGTAGCTTCAGCTGCCAGGTACAATCCTATGACTCCCTGATGGTTTCTAATAAGAACGAAACAGGTCTGTAGGTGTCTGGATTCTACATTAGACATTGGAGGCCTAGTCGTAATGAAGTGAGAAACAAAAACGCTTTGTCCAATATGCCACGAGTGTTACTTTAATTTTGATTTGCGGAGACGAGATTTACTTTGTTGTTTTTTTAAATATTTTGGCATTTTAGTTCTGCGCAACTAGCCTCCTCCGGAGTGACTGCTTGCTGATGCCTTAAAATTACGCCCACGTAGTATGAAGCTCCAATTGGGGGGCGGTTGCGGCTAACGTTACCTCTTTTTAAGAGTCATGTTACAGTGATCTTATACTTTTATAGGTTTCTTTTTTATAGCCTGCTGAAAGGTACAGGATTCTGTATTCACGGTCTTCCGCACTTTTCAATTTTGATGTTTTTGTTTCTCAGTTTATTCGACAGGTGGCGCACACAGGTACTACGTCTCCGCGGATTACATACTTTTTGTTTTAAATTCGAGAGGTGTGCATGGTGCCTGTGTAGCTTCAACTGCCAATTGTACCAATTCTATTACTCCCTGATGATTCCTAATAAGGATTAAACAGGTCTGTAGGTGTCTGGATTCTCCATTAGACATTGAATGCCTGAGAAACAAAAACGCTTTGTCCGATATGCCACGAGTGTTACTTTAATTTTAATTTGCGGACACGAGATTCACTTTGTTGTTTTTTAAATATTTTGGCTTTTTAGTTCTGCACAATCAGCCTCCTCCGGAGCGATTGCTTGCTGATGCTCAATTGGGGGCGGTGCAGCTGCGAAGGTTACCTCTTTTTAAGAGTCATGTCACAGTGACCTTATACTTTTACAGGTTTCTTCTTTATAACCTACTGAAAGGTATAGGATTCTGTATTCACGGTCTTCTACACTTTTTAATTTTGATGTTTTTGTTTCTAAGTTTATTCGACAGGTGGCGCACACAGATAGTACATCTCTGCGGATTACATACCTTTTGTTTTAAATTTGAGAGGTGTGCATGGTGCCTGTGTAGCTTCATATGTCAGGTACAATCCTATAACTCCCTGATGATTCCTAATAAGGATGAATGGTGTCTGGATTCTCCATTAAACGTTGGAGGTCTGGTCGTAATGAAGTGAGAAACAAAAACGCTTTGTCCGATATGCCACGAGTGTTACTTTAATTTTAAATATTGTTTCAGAACTAATCAGAACGCGACTCTATAATGTTGCAATAACTGTTCCTCAGCAATTCAATATATTTAGTGTGCCTTCTAGTTTATTTTAATTTTATTGGTCTAATCAGTGAAGCGGTAGTCTCTGCCTGCAATGTGCAGTTTGATCTTGAGAACTCTTGGGAATAAAAAAAAAGTGGTGGAGTGGAAAAAATATCTATTTCGTGCAAAAATTTGTTTATTATAAATTCCGATGGAGGTCTTTCGCCTATTACTCAGGTATCTTCAGCATCGTTCTGCGTATAGAAAAAACGAATGTTTATGAAGTTACATTTTTAAATAAGAGGTACTTAACTTACGTCAGGGTAGGCTGCTACAAAACGAGAAATTTGGCCCTTGGAAGTTTAAAAGACGTTTTTAATTTATAATAAAAACATTGTTGCACGAAACAGATATTTTTTTCCAGTCCACCCCATTTTTTCTTTGGAATATTCCAGTTCTGGAAAGTCCCTCCACTACTGTTGGAATTTATGATCAATACAGTTAGCAAATGCAACGTTGTATACTATTTTAATAGCTGGTTTAGGATTGATATAGTATAATAGTAACACCCTGTATACCGGTATTGTTCCAGGACAAACATATTGTGTATAAACCGGGCTGGACTATATGTATGTATATCATCATAAGCCCGCACTGTTAGAGCGTCAGTGACAGCGCCAGGTCCGATGATTAATTGCCATATTATTGACGATATTTCAAAGTTTATGTTGTAATAGTGCAGGGGGGCTCTAAAACAGAGATAATTAACTGAGCCTAAGCTGACCGGGCGATTAGGGATTATGGAGATAATGGTGCTCCGCTCATTACGGGATTACTAAGATCTTTTGTGTAGTTAAATTTTCAAAGGAATGAGCGATTGATTGGTTGGTATATAGCACAATCCATAGGTACAAAATTACGTAATTTTTTGACAAATCTTATCTTAATTTAAGGATACCGGTGGTACATACCTACAAATTTTATTTAATTTCAAAATTGTGTTATAAGTTTTTGCTAAGAAATAATAAAGCAAGGGTTTGCTCAAATTTTGCTATTTCAAAATTAAAGTGGGGCAGTTTTTTTATAAATCGATCCTATGTTTACTACCCAACAAACACAGCAGCTGGACTATTTTACCGCGCGTCCCGGGTGAGAGTCTGATACTACCACTACGCCACGAGCCTTCTATATTAAATCTGTCTTTTAACTTCAACCGTTGAGAACTATAGGAACGTTACGAAGCCGCCGCCTGCAAGAAAGGTTGCGTAGAGCTGGCGCCTGCGAAGCGACAAAACGATTAATACGGTCAGGCGTTTTAGCAAGCAAAGGAACTACTCGTTAGAAAGCGCATTTTGATGGCGTTGAACCAACCTCGGAATGAATTCGAATTAGCGAGCGCCAAATACTTCCCGAAATACAGGACGATTTTAGCGGCTGCATTGCAAGTGCCTATACGTCCCGTCAAAAATCCGCCGGTATCACTTAGCGGCCGACTGTTTACCGCCACCTCGATGCTGGTGGCTTTAGTTTGATAACCTACTATCCATATTGTGACGGATATTCCCCCAACCCCAATTTTTACACACTAACTTACTAATTTTCAAAAAATACAAAAAAACACCCCTCTTCTACGGACTGTTGACGGACATTCCTCCAACCCCCTTCCCATAACCTAAATTATTACTTAAAAAAAAACTATTTCGGATTCTAGACTCTATTTACTAGGGTCTGACACCCCACAACCATTTTTGTCGGAAATTACTCCAATCCAGTTCTCCCACCCTAAATTATTACTTAAAAAAAAATAAAAAAACACTGTTTTAGATTCGAGACTCTACTTCCTTTGGTTTAATACCATACAACCCATATTTTGACAGAGTATAGGCTTATAGGGGGATGGTTTTAGCCTCCCTGGTTTTTTCCAAAAATCCGTGGAATAACCTTTATAGAGGAAGTCAAATACGAATTTTCAGTTCTATATTGATTTGGAAGTACAAGTAATTGTGAATTATTTGTAAACCCTTTTCAAAATTTAAGAAAAGCGCCGAAACACGTATTTGCTTATTTTGTTTATAGAGTCTACACACACAATTTTCAGGCCGCTATAGCTAGCAATAGACCCGCGGCGTTGCCTGCGAAAAAAAAAGGTAATGTCATTTGACAGCTGTCAGTGATCGAAATGTCAAATAAAAAGTATCTTGTTTCAATCCAGGTCATACCCTACCTTCTTACCAGATCTTATTTAAATATGTATAGCTGTTTCTGCGTGATTGAAGGACAATTACACACACATACACACGGACCAAAAAACGTTCGCATTTATAACATTATAATATCAATTATTTTTTTATTAATCGTACTGTTGAAAACTAAATTATACAGGGCTTATTGATAAGTTAAAATTATTTTTTTACTATAGATGGGAATTTACTAAAAGGGTTTAGTCTATTTTAGAACGGTCCTAAGTTTAGGTGAAATTTTTGGTTTTAAGTATTTTAAACCAACCCTTTTTGAGTTTTGGACATAGTTTGATTCATAAGAAGAATTTTAACCAATTTTTTTTATTGAACAATCATCTTAATACAACTTTTTGTTGGATTTAAGAAGAAAGTTTCAATTTAAAAGAAAATAAAATTAAAAAATTTAAACCCGAGCGGGGTCTAAATAGTAAACACTCTGTAGAATAAATTAAAATTGAGGGTATACGTCACTCTAATTAAAACTCACCTTTGTTAATTAATTTTTTCAATTCAGGCATGATGCCAAGGAGTAGATTAATTTTGTATTTATTTAAAAGGTGTTTTTATTTATGAAATATATTAAAAAACTTAAATGCAAGTTTTGTTTACATTTCTCTCACTGTCGAAATATCAGTTTCAATATATTAGCTGCGTTCAAATCATACACAACAGCGATTTCGGATCTCTTACCTCTGCTTGTACCTTGGCTTGCACCAACCTCTACTGATGAAAGCTACAGCTTTGAGTAAGGAAAATTTTCTTGACTGAGCTTTTAGATAACCTCAATCTTTTAATTTCAGTTTGTAAATAAACTAAATTTGAGTTTTTGTTTGTTATATTTTTCGTGCATAATCAGTGACCTTCACTTATGTTTTTTTTTGCCTCGTGGTGCCCTCATAAATATATTTTGTGTGCTGAAAACGGGTTCAAAATATGACGTTTTTCTGGACAAAATTGGAGGTATTTTATTGGTTAATGAACAACTTGGGATATTAAATACGATAAATTAATCCTTGTAAAACCGGTTACTTAGGGAAATTATAAACGAACTTATTACCAATTGCCACAAAACAATCCTTTCTGGGGGCTATAAATTTAAACCACCTCCCAGAGATGTTCTAAAAAATCACCAATTTTATAAACTCAAGCGCAGACAATGAAGCTATTATGTGCCAAATTTTTGGCGTATTCACCATTTGATATTTTAGTTTCTTATATAATTAGTTTAAATATTTTAAGAAAAAAAAGCAGTTTTTCAGTGGTATTTTGCAATAACAATACAAAATTATACTTTTTGTCATTTCTGTATGGGTAAGCGATTTTTTAAAATTGGTTTTAAAATTAAGTACCCCCCACAGATGTAAATATTTAGACCTGTGGGGGGTACTATTTTAGATCCTAGTAAATCTCACTGTAAAAGTGTGAATGTTTTTTTTATCATGGACAACATATTTGCACTTGCGGCGAATTAGCTGATATTTATGGGCTACAGGGCCTTAGCTGCACCAGAAGTGCAGGTAGGTTGTCGAGACACGGGGAACTTAATTACATTAGGCGGTCTTTTAGATCAGCAGATTTCCCTTCTGTTTTGGAACCGTCTAATGTTTGTCACAGCGATTGAAAAAGGGCCGATGGAATGACATGGTTTCCCTGGAAAAGCGGAAAGCAATTAATTTGGGATGCCACGTGCAGGCATACCTTAGCGGATTCATATGTCAAATTAACATCTAAAAAGTCAGGTATGGCTGCACGTTTAGCAGAAAAGGAAAAACATCGAAAATATAAAGAGTTGGAAGATCGCTTTGTCTTTGTTCCCTTCGCTGTAGAGACTTTTGGTCCTTGTGGGGATGAAGCACTTAAATTTATTTCTGATTTGAGTAGCTTGATTCCCTCAAAAAGGAGCAAAAGTTAACACAAAAAATTAGCTTTGCTATTCAACGAGGCAATGCGGCGTCAGTGATAGGGACCGTCCCTCATGGATCAGGTATGAAAGAATTGTTTTGTGCTTTTTAATTATTTTATTTCATTATTATTTATTTATTTATATATTTCATTTTAACCGTTTACCTTCTTTTTAGTTATTGTTATATTAATAAAATTCTGAAGTACGTTTCTGTTCATTTAAGTCACTATAAGGGTATGGTAGGCGATATTTCAACGCATCGGTATCAACGCGTTCAAAACACAGCCAAAATACACTACGTTTCTCACTTGTTTACAGCATATTTCGAACGAGGTCTGCTCCGTATGCAACGAGTGGAGTAAGCTGTTCTCCCATCACCATCCACGCACTTAGAATTAGAAGGGCCTGGATCAAGTTATTTGTTAATATTTTTACTATACCAACCCGACTTATCTCAAACTAGACTTATCTCAACTAAACTTAAACCAACCCAGATCAACTTAAAACCCTTAAAAACCCAATCCAACCCTTTTCGCATAAAAAAAGTAAAAATAAAAAATATATTTTCTATGCTGCTTATTTTTCTAAGCTTATATGCAAACACCTGTCACGCACAGAACAAATCTTCGCCTTACCAATTTCGTCGTACGGTTTCTCTGTTTTAAGATTTCTTCAATGCATATTTCTCCTAAGCTCGATTTCTACAAAATACGATTTTGCCATAGTTTATCCCAATGAATATTAATAATAATATTAATAATTTTATTTTTCTTTATTTTATGGGAGCCCAAACCAATTTATTTACTTTCAGCAAGTTTCCATTTAAGGTGATTAAGGGTACAAGCCGATGACAATACGTGATAAACCCGAGTTTGACGATAATGTTCTCTGACTAGTTTTCGAATATTATATAGGGCCCATTAGGTGGGACGCTTTCAGCCGATCGAAAACGACGTAATGGTATTTAACTATCCATCATCGGATAAGTAATTACACGAATTATAACTCTTATTGGAAATCGGCAAACAAGAAGTTTTTCAAAATAGTCGTTTACCTTAAAAATGTACAAAGTGACGCACACGAATGGACTGTCGCGTCGTTTGGATAATTAAGTGCCGAAAAGTTACTTTCGAACGTGTTAGATAATACTTTATTTTCACTCGTGTTAAGAAAGAACTTACTGAATACACAATAAACAAGTTTATAAATATATAACAATATTTTTTTCCAACGAGCGTGCGGAAAAACGCTTTTCTCGCATTCATTTCCGTACGGAAAGTGCCACTTTTCCGCACGCCGTGCGTGAAAAAAAATTTCCGCACGCCGCGCGAGCTCAAGCTGTTAAGCAAAAAAAAATTTTCACGCACGCTGTTGAGCAAAAAAAAAAAAATCACGCACGCTGTTGAGCACGCTGTTGCTCAGTGATGAATCAGGAAGACCTGAAGTCGACGATGGCATTAAGCAACATGAGCAGTGGTACTTTTAATGTTACCGTGATTAATAATTACCATAAAAATTAATTTTTTAAGCTTGTTAAAGTTTAGTTCTGAATAAAACACAAAATTCGTAGTTTTGACTATTTTTTCATTTTAAGTCTGCTAGGTTTAACTAAAATAATGACAAAATATTTTGATATTCTACATGCTCGTAGTAAAAATGGCTTGCCCGAACTCCGCTGTCGCGTCGTTCGCTATAAATCAATGCAGCTGGTAAATGAAATAACAAAGGTTTCCATAGTGATGTGCCTTTTCACTCGGTGACGTTCATTATTGCTAAATTTTAATTTTTGACAGTTTGATATTTTGGTAAAAACTGGTGGAAATGGCTTAATTTTTAGGCAAGAATAATTAAATTTTTTCAATATCACTATATTCCGCTATTTCTCTTTAATTTTGGGCAAAAAACGGACAGAAACCCTTTTTGCATCCGTGATAACAAAAAAGTTTTTTGCATCGGTAACCAAAAAAGTCATGCTTTAGTTTTCTGCAGACAGTTACTAAAATCATGTTTTTTATAAAGGTATAAAAAATAGTAGTTTTAACAACTAGTGGCTAAAATAGTGCTTTTTTTTAGAAGCGTTGGTTTAAATGACGAGCGCAGCGAGGTATTTAAAAACGCGAGTAAAAAAAGCACAGTTTAGCCGCGAGTTGTTAACACTATTTTTTTAATACCTTTATTAAAAAATACAAGAAAAACAGGAAAATACTTTAAAAATCTCGAACGAAGAGAACTTCGCGCAACACACCATCTTTACACTATAAATCAGGGCGGCTGGTAAATGAAATACCAATCGTTTCCATAGCGATGTGTCTTTTTACTCGGAGACGTTCATTGTTGCGACATTTTAATTTTTGATAATTTGACGATATTTTTAAATGATTTTTTCGTAAATACTTGGTGAAAACTGGCGGAAATGGTTTAATTCTTAGGCAAGAATAATTAGATTTTTTTCATTATTACTATTTTCCGCTATTTCTCTTGAACTTTGGGTAAAAAACGGACAGAAATCTTCTTTTGCACCCGTGATCAAAAAAAGTTTTTTTGCATCGATAACCAAAAAAGTCAAGCTTTAGTTATCTGCAGACAGTTACTAAAATCGTGTTTTTGATGAAGGTATTAAAAAATAGTACTTTTCACAACTAGTGGCTAAAATAGTGCTTTTTTTACAAGCGGTGGTTTAAAAAACCCGCGCAGCGAGGTATTTAAAAACTCAAGTAAAAAAAAGCGCAGTTTAGCCGCGAGTTAACTCTATTTTTTTCAATACCTTTATCAAAAAATCTAAGAAAAACAAAAAAATACTTTTAAAAATCTCAAACGAAAAGCACTTCTCGTGACACACCATTTTTACACTATAAATCAAGGCGGTTGGTAAATAAAATAACAATGGTTTCCATAGCGATGTGCCTTTTTACTGACGTTCGTTGTTGCGACATTTTAATCTTTGACAGTTTGATATTTGACCGATGTAATTAGATTTTTTCAATATTACAATTTTTTGCTATTTTTAAAAAATCGACAGAAACTTTTTTGCACCCGTCGTAAAAAGTTTTTTTTTGCATCGGTAACCAAAAAAGTCATGGTTTAGTTATCTGCAGACAGTTACTAAAACCATGTTTTTGATGAAGGTATAAAAAAAATATTTATCATATATATTTTTGAAATAAGAAAAAAAAAGAGGAATTTTAAAATGCAACAAAATACAGGGTGTTGTATTTAAAATAAGAATGCTGGCGTCAAAATTTGACATTTGTAATAACATTTGACAACTTTGACTTACATATTCTAAAAGATTGCAAAAAGTTATACGGCTTTTGTACTTGAAACTTTTTTGTAGCATGTGTAATAACAGATAAAAGTGGCGGTGAGATTTTTAATAGAACCTTGTACAAGTCAAAAAACGCACATAGTAAGAAGTCCTCCTGTTTTTTCGAGGGCAAGTTTGAGTCAAATAGAAAGATTGTAGTTGAAAAAATTTGTCTTTGAAAACTTTATTTAAGATCCTAGAAATGTCAAACAAAAAGAAATTTTTTTTCATGCAAGAACCAAATAAATAAATGGCCAAGCATTGCCGGAAAAATATTTTTTTCTTCAAAAAGATTCCGGTATGAGTCGTCAAAATCCTTTTAAGTTGAAAATACTATTTTTGTATAATGCCAAACTTGAAAAGAAAAAAAATCAATTTTGTATTGGTTTGTCGATGAAATTTTAATGTTTTGTAGAAAATTCGTTTAAATTGAGAATTCGCTAATTTTAAGGTTTTGTGTTAAGACCCGCAGTCGACAAAGGAACTTGAAAATAAAGCAAATATTTCTTTAATAAATTATAGAGTTGATATCGATCTTAGAAAAATACAAAGGGAAGTAATAAAATAGTGAGTTACTTAATTTAACCGACCCTTAAAAAGCGAGGGTTGTTGAAGGATTTTTCGAAATTTTCAATCATTTTGTCGATAAAAAAACTTTGAGCTGTCATCTTTTTCGAAAAATTTAAACTTAGTTTCCTTGGCACCCTGACAAAGAAAATTAAGGATCGATCATTATTGCTTTCTAAGCGCAGTGTTGCTAAAAACTTTTTTTTTATATCAAAAACATGATTTTAGTAACTGTCTGCAGATAACTAAAGCATGGCTTTTCTGGTTACCGATGCAAACAAACTTTTTTTTTATCACGGGTGCAAAAAAATATTTCTATCCGTTTTTTACCCAAAATTAAAGAGAAATAGCAGAAAATACTAATATTTCTTTTTAAATAAATAAATAAATAAATAAATATCGTTTATTTGCAACACAGGTTAGAATAATGACAAGGCTTACAAAAGTGTAATAATAAATCTAAGAGTTGCAAAAGGGTGCTAAAAGTTTAGCACAATTTTTTTTTGTTTAGAACTAATTTTTTCCTAAGATTATATGTAGCTAAAAATTAAAATATAAGTAATAAAGACTACTAATATAATATCCTATATAAAAATAATGTTTGATGGAACACATAAAAAAAAATTAACAAATTTAAAGAAGCTTTTTTTAAATATATAATATATAATAGGTAAAAAAAATAAAATAAAATTGGTTTAAAAATTTTAAAAGGTGTGGGGAAATATCGAAAATGGACTAGATTATTTATCTTTTATTTATATGAATAGGTTCTTATTTGTGGGTATGTAAGAATCTTTTTTTGTCAGATTGTTGGTAATTATGATAATTAAGTGAGCATATAATTTTAAAAAAGAAATAAATAAGAAGAAAATTTAACAATAACAGTTAGGATTCAAGTAGCCTTTTTCTCATAAATGCTTTGAGAGCTCTAGGTCTTAAAGACTTTGCTTTTCGTGGCACCGAAGAAGGCAGTTCGATGTGACGGTACAGTTATCGTGTTTTTTAGGCGTTGACTTAAATTGTGTGTTGTTGTGCTGAACCGAATTTTATTGTGAAGATAAGGTGGTCTTTTATTTAGCTTTTTTGAAAAAAATTATTGAAACAATATAATTATTCATGCCTAAAAATAAAGCCATTTCCGTCAGTTTTCACCAAGTATTTACGAAAAGATCATTTGAAAACATCGTTAAAATATCAAACTGTCAAAGATTAAAATTTCGCAACAATGAACGTTAGCGAATAAAAAGGTACATCGCTATGGAAACCATTGTTATTTTATTTACCAGCCGCCTTGATTTATAGTGTAAAGATTGTATGTTGCGAGAAGTGCTCTGCGTTTGAGATTTTTAAAAGTATTTTCCTGTTTTTGTTAATAAAGGTATTAAAAAACATAGTGTTAACAACTCGCGGCTAAACTGTGCTTTTTTTACTCGCGTTTTTAAATACCTCGCTGCACTTGTTATTTAAACCAACGCTTGTAAAAAAAGCACTATTTTATAAGTAACAGTGGTGGATACAGAAAAGGAGGGGGAAGGCGATAACCCCCCCCCCCTTGCGACTGACCCGAAAAGTGGCTCGGTAATACATTTTGGTAAACACAAAAAATATTAAAATTTGCCTGTGGAGGTATAAAGTCGTTGACTGTTACATTTTTAGTTTAATTTTTGAAAAATTTTTGCCAGCGACGCTTTATCACAGTTTAAATTGCGGCACATGATATTGGCAACAAATCTGGAACCGAGATCCAGTTTTTTTTTAATATTTCAGGAAAAACGCCAAAAAGATCAAACTTTTTGAAGAATGTTCGGCTCATATAATGGCTCACGGGGTGCAAAATCCCTAACGAAAATAACTTTGAAAAACAAAGAAGAAAATTCAAAATCGCGGTGGGTTTTGGTACTGCTTGGGCCAGGCCAAAGGCGAAAAATCTACTGTGCATGCACTAAGAAAGCCATACCAGAATACAAAAATATACATAAAAAATAAATTGAAAGGATCTTATGTTACTGTAAATGTATGTACTTTTACTACAATATAATTTCCCTTTTAGAGCTTTTTAAACGCATTGATTGGGGCCGTTTAAAAGTAAAATTTATCCGATTTGATGTAAAAGCTATAGTAGAGAAATGCAGAAAAAGAACATTAAAATTTTTTGTTTTGGGAATTTTTGCACAACTCGGCATCGATCGTCGAAAAGTTTTCATTATTGACAAGGCGTGGTTTCGCAATTTTGTCTATGTATTTGTGGTGTTTTCGTGTTTTAAAATTTTGTGTCGTTATTTTCTGTGATTAGTGAGAATACCTAGGCAAGTAGGTTTTCTTTCGAGAAAGCGATGGATTGACCTAAACTCTATAACTATACTCACGAATTAAGCCCCAAAGATCCTGGTTTTTGTTTTC
The DNA here is from genome assembly GCA_963921995.1 of Oxystoma pomonae. NCBI lineage: Eukaryota > Metazoa > Arthropoda > Insecta > Coleoptera > Brentidae > Oxystoma > Oxystoma pomonae. Next base: position 44,961,917 of record OY998171.1, on the reverse strand, counting down.
TATTTTTGTTTTGTCCATGTTTAAAACTACGAAAAATACTAGCCAACACTTTTTTTTTTTATGGAAGTGTCCTCTATATTAATAAACTTTCCAAATGCAATCAAAAATATTAAAGATAAAATAAATTTTTGTTGTCAGATGGTTGCAAGTTGATTTTACGATTGACGCAATCGACGCGCCTGTTCGGTAGACTCTTCGCCTCTGGATTATTTCCAGGCTAACTTGATTGGGAGAGTTATTATCGGTACACCTTTTTCTCGGGAAATGCAATGGCAGGGCCGTTATATTATCTCATGGTTATATGGTTCTGCTTAATGCAAAAAATTTGTTAAAATTTCAGTTTAATTTTAAGCAGTTTTTTTGTCAACGGCATTTCAAACGTGTAAAATGCATTTTTGTTATGATTTTTTATTAAATATTTTCAAGCGGCTAATAATTTTAGTAAGAAATTTAGAATTGAGAGCAGATCCGAATTCAGTTTTTTTTTAAATATTTCGTTAAAAACTTAAGTTTAATTTCGACAAATCTTTATCAGCAACATTTAGAACAGGTAAGAAATGGCAATTTTAGAATAATTTTCTTTAAATTTTCGCCTCCGGCGCATTTAAGACATAACAACAAATCTAGTTTAAGACTAAATGCCACCTTTTAAATATAAATAAGTTTTTTTAGAACATGCTGATCAAACCAGCACCTTCTCAGCTAAAAAGCGAGTTAACTGTTTTTCGATTTAGCATCATTAGGTCATGTAGTCACCAAATTGACTAAAAATTCATGATTTTCCTGTCAACTCGGTTATAAAAATGGCGACAACAATATGGACTAAAGGGACTGAAGAGGTAGGTGTTAACTTAGTTGAGAACGGTGTTGATCGAACCCTACACCTACTAAACCGCCCCTACCCCCTTTGAAATCGACTGTATCTGCCCCTGTAACTAACATAATTTTCTTAAATGAGCGAGCGATATAGTTTTTTCGAGAGAATTGTCGCCTGGGAACGTTAATATCCTTTTGTTTCAACCAATAAGAAGGCTCAAAAGCTGCTAAGCTTGTACGGTGCACGCGAAAAGCTGACTTGATTATCGTTTTTTAAGAGCGCCCGTTCTCCTGCTCAGGGGTCCTATTTTCAAAACCATACGAAATTATTCGCATGCGACTATGCCGACATACTGATTCATGTTCATATACAGCAATCGGGTGAAGGTTGGCCGTGGTCGGATAGGATTCGGATAACTCGTGATAGCTTTAGGAGGTGACCGTTCCCGTGTGACTTTTCCTATGAAATTCAAGATTCGGCATCCTGGGGGCTGATTTTTCGTGCGAACGATCACCCGTTGATAGCCATCTTTCCCGTGCTGTATTTTTGAAAGACGAAAGTAAGAGAACTTGGTCCCCGACTTCCGGGTCAGGGAGTACGCCTCAATTCAATAGACGCAAGCGCGGAAGTTTCACAAGACATAACCTCTTTTAAGTTTTTGTCGTCTTTTTTTTTTTGTTTTTTTTTTTGAGTTGTTCCGTCTAAAAGTGGAAATAATTCTTGTGCTGTTTTGTACGTGAAATTCGGCAAGAAACTCTCTGCCCGTAACTTTCCGTTAAATTTTATTTTGAGGTGGTTTTTTTTTGTTATCCATCCCGAAAACAGATTTTATTTAAATATGAAAAAAGATTCGCATTTTTTTCGAAAAATAAAACCAGACACGGAGTACACCACCACAGAAGCTGAGCTTGGTTCGTTCAAAATAGTTAAAATTCAACACTACCAAAAATAAAAGGTGTCATTTACTATAAAATAAATGTGCCAAATTTGGATGTTATCACATTTCGTTCAAAAATTCTGGAAACGTTCACCGGAGAGAGTGATCGGGTTGATCGGAGATAGGAGAGCGATCATTCTCTCGAAATTCAAAAATTGGGGTCCTGGACACGGGGTTTGGTATTTATTCAAATAGTAAATTATAAAATCATCAAAATACATCGACATAGCAACCAGAATAAATATACAGAAACAAACTAAAGACAGAGGCTTGTGTGATTAAAAAATTACTTAAAAACTAGCTCTAATTAAAATCTTGACTTAGCAGCAACAACAACAACTTTTGGTTTTTGCCTAATAATAACCTAGTTTATCAGTTATTTTTTAAGTCTATGATAGAATGGATATACACCCTACTTTTACTTTCAATCCACTGTTTTACCTTGTTTTTAAAAAGAAACTTAATATTTATTATTTTTAACTCATTAGGTAACATGTTGTAGATTTTTGGAGCTAAATATCTATAATTTCTTTGCAAGATTGTTTTGGTACGTTTAGGAACTACAGGTTGGTTTTTATTATGTCTAGTATTTTTTGTTGCTGTGTGTATGACTTTTTTTAGAAAAATGTTGTTTTTTATTATTGTTAGGCAAAAAAGCTGCCTTACATCAAACATTTTCGTTTGCTCAAAAAGAGTCTTAGTAGGGAATATATAGTATTTTTTGAAGATTATTTTTAATAACCATTTCTGCACTTTGTCTAACTGATTTAAATTATTATTTGTAGCACCCCCCCCCCCATGCAACCAAACCGTATGTTATGTGGCTCTGCACCAGAGCATAATACAAAGTTTTTAATTGCTTTAAATCAAAGATTTCCGCAAAATTTCTGAACTTGCCCAAAAGCTATCTCAATTTTTTTGTCACATAGGTTATGTGAGCATCCCATCGCATATCCAACAAAAGACCCAAATATTTGATTTTTTTAACCCCCTGAATCTGAGCACCATTACATTCACATCCGTGTTTAACGTAAAGCACTCAAACCCAGGAAGGCTTGAAGACAAAGAAGCGAAGGGGACATAGTTAGTTTTTGAGTAATTGACAGTTAAAATTTTAGCTTGGAAGTAATGAAAAAGTTTTTCCAGATTAATTTCAGCTTTTTGCTTCAGATCGCTCCAATTTTTAGCTGTGAAAAAGATTGCCGTGCCATTGGCAAAGCTTATAATTTCACCATCGTGGTCAATGTTGAACATTTCATTGATGTAGAGATTAAATAATAGTGGACCCAATACTGTTCCTTGAAAAACGCCACAGGTGACTGTTTCTGTGTTGCTAAATGTTTTTTTTATTTGTACAGCTTGATGCCTATCTGCTAGATAATCTCCCGTTAGTTTTAAGGCGTGTCCTCTGAAGCCATGAGCCTCGACACCGTGTCAGAGGTTTTTTTTTTAAATCGAGGAAGACTACTAATGATGGAAGGCTATTATTTAAAGTTGTGTAGATATAGATGTCAAAGAAATAATCGCGTCCTCCGTTGATGTATTTTTTTGGAATCCGTATTGGTTTGGTGACATTATATTGAACTTGCTTAGGAAACTTTCAACTCTGACTTACTACCGTTACTACTGCATAATTTTCTGCAGCGGAATCGTCTTCTTCAGATGTCACTTTAAGTTAGAATTTGAATTCATTTGAGCTTTTTTATCAATACCACGTTTACGGCGTGCATTACTTTTAGAACAGAAGTTAACTAACATAGTTAAACTTCCACTCCAACCGATAATGCAGCGAGTTTTGCCGAGTCCAAAGCATCGATAGGTTGGCAATATTTACGAACGTATCGAACAAAAGAGAGCAAGATAGAAATACTGACACTAATAATATAATCGGTGTTTAGAATGTGGTGTTTTATATTGAAACTTTGTCTGCCAAGACGTATTTCAAATTCCGATTAGTGTTAATCATGGTAATGCATAATCAGAGAACGTTCACGTTGGTGGATATGGAAAAATTCCTCGTCTGCGCGTAGACACCGCGTACGTATCATGACGAACTTAAACTGTCGATTGACTTACTACCAAAGAAAGCAATGTTGCACAAATCTGTATTCATATTTCCCTACACTAAAATCATTTGAAAATTAGTTTAAAATTTGACCATATTCGATCAAACGTTTACTTTGGCGGATTCATTTTTGGTTAGAGCGGCTGACCGACCGCTAAATTGATTTATTAACGCCAGCGTAAACCGTTATTAAATCTGCAAAATGTGTACTAATCGAATGCTAATATTTGATTTGGAACATTGTACCTATTTTTTTTTCCAATGAGGTTAAACCTCGCGTTAAAACTTTAAACGCGATTTTCTCATATAACTATGAGATACTATTGATCCAAGTGCCCCAAATGTGTAACAATCATAACTTTGAAAAACAAGCAAAATAATGTAAAAATCAGGGTTGGCCATGCCTTTGCTTGTGTTGGGTTGGATTGGCAAGATACAAGCATTAAACCGGACTAAGGGGAACCAGAGCTCCCTTCTCTGAATCCCACTTGGGTAATTCTCAACAGGTGCGTCGAAGTAGCGGGGGTGGACCCGACTGAATAAGTCGGTGACTGAATCCTGTTGGGGAGCGTCATACCGCACCCCCTGGAACGTATAGCTCTTTGAGGTCGGTGTGCCGGAGATAGGGAGCGCTTAGGTGGACCCAACTCTGGCTCGCTCTCGATTTCTGTGAGTGGTGGATCGGAGAGGGGTGTTGGCTTAAACGCCAGGACCGCGTGGATGAGGCACCACAATAAAAACCTTCCTCAGAGAACCGGGTGCACTCTGTTATATATAGCCCCCTCCCCGAAGGTCTGGGGAAGTGATTCTAGCCGGTTTACTCGTCTCTGAGGGAACTCCAGAAAAACCCTCCGACAACCAGGAGGTAATACAGAGAACCGAACAGGGACCCAGTGAAACCTCTAAAGATAAAGATCAACAAGGAACTGTTCAAGGACCCAGTAGATCTTCTTCAACAGAATTGGACACACTACAAACGCTTCAGGGACGCCTTTGGACGCCGCTAATGTAAGCAAATTGGCCAAGGACCTCAGGAAGCTCCAGGTCAAAAGCATGGACGGTCCAACCGAAACAGAGCTGACTGAGCTGACTGAAGAGCACCTGCTCGAAGCCCTTACTTCACCTAGGTAGGAAGGATGCAAGACCAGCAACAGGGCTCCTAACAGGACACTGTTGCCTCAACAAAGGGCAATGGGAATCGTCCCAGACTCAGAGAGTCGATGGTGCATGGAGGACGAAGAATCGTCCTTGCATGTCCTGCTGGAGTGTCCGGCTCTGGCCAGGTCAAGAGAGTCGCACCTTGGGAACTATCTGTTGGTCCCAGGCGATTTAAAAAGGTTGCAGTCCAGAAAAATCTGTTCTTTTTGGAAAAGGACTTCCAGGGCTAAACCATGGATAGTGAGCGAGCAACGGGCCCAGCAAGGTGGCCCACATACATGGAAATTGTCCCGCCCGTACTTTTACATTCATTCAGAGTTGGTCATGGGCAAGGTCAAAGGCGAAAAATATTCTGCGCATGCCTGACGCAGTCTTCTCGCACCCAGAAATTTTTTGGCTCTGCGTTTTTTTCTAGGCTAACTTGATTGGAGAGTTATTATCGCTACGGCTTTTTTTTTCGGAAAAAGCCCTGCCGTTATATTATCTCATAGTTATATGGATTTTCTCTACTAATACTTATGTACTTACGTCGTAGTTTCCAAATGTCCTGTTATTTAAAAATATAAAAACCCAACCCAGCTGGTGAGATAATACCGGACATCAAATATCTCTGACCGTCTGACCCTAGTGAAAATTATAAAGCGACTGAAATCTACCGATCAGCCAGTCTATCGCTCAATGTCGTTTGAGACAAGAAGAGGGGAGAGTGTGTAAGAAGATTTTTTTAAACGCATATTTTACTCTAAGAAAGTTGCCTGCCTTGGGTGTGGATAAGTATCGCTGGTCGCCATTATGTTTCGGATGGGTAACCACCAAATGCTTTACACCGGGATCAACTGTGTATTTCTCCAATTTTGGGGTTAACCCCTTCCCCCCGGAAAAGCCGTTGAGTTACAGTCGGAACAATAAAATAAAATATATAAAGAGTAAAATATCAAAATCCCAATAATCAGAATCCTTCAACTTCGAATATATCTTTTCCCACTTCCTTTGAAGATCAGAATCTCATTCTAATTGCTGGGGGCATTAATAGGTGGATTAAACACAATATTGTTATATGGGTTGTCCAGGTTTGTTTTGATTTGAGAAGAACTAACCTACATTTAGGCCCTAGGAAAGCCTTAAAAATTTTTAAATTACAAAGAATTTCCCAAACCATTTCAAAGCATTTTATGCAATTAACCCGATTTAAATATTAGTAGAATTGTAGAATCAGTAAAATACTTGGCTAACTTTTACGAACTTGATGAAACTGCGGCTAAAGTTAAAGACACTATATGGTTTGGTTTTATTAAGAACAAAAAATAAGCACTAGATATGTGTAATAAGCAGCTGTTTCCTTGTATCCATGAAATTTTATCAATTATATCTACATTGTCGCTTACCACTTGTACTTGCAAAAGGTGTTTTTCCCTCATTAAAGTTTTTGAATAACTACATTAGAAACTCAATGTCAGAAGATAGGCTAAACGGATTGGCTTTAATGTTTATTCATTCAGAGATTCCAGTTTCTGTGGACGAAGTCCTAAAAATATTGCATTAAAAAACCGTCGTCTGGAGATTTTTTTTTCGAAATACCGGAAAATAGCCACTTTCCGTAGGATTTTTCGAACAAAAAGTTCTATATTACAAGGCATGTTCTTTCAAAATATTTCCACTCTCAAGAAAGAACCTTTTTGTTCAATTTTCCGGTCCCTTGATCCTTTGCCGGTCTAATTTTTGACCAAGTTGGCCATGACTTCTTATTGACAGCTTTTGGGTTTTTTTTTTTGCAGTTTTGACACTTCTAAAAAACTCTTTTAAATTTGGAGGAAATAATAGAATCTGCTTGTTGCGTTTATAAACTGGTGAGAATTAAAATATGTTGAGAATTAATGAAGATGTATTGGTGACATATTTTTCGGAAAATTCGACCCCATTCTAAAAATAAATAAAGGACATCCTAGATTTCCGCCTTTCATGAGCTGTTTTATCAATATTCTGCTTGATAAGTTGCCCATGGTCGCCCATAACTGGTCGTCAGTCATCACTGAATTAGCTGTTAGCTGAACAAGTTAAAAGTACAAAAATAATTTCTAACCACAAAAGATTACTTCTTTACTTTCCATCTTAAAAATGACTGGCCTTAGCGGCAATGGCTATCTAGCCAACAAGATGCAGAAAGCTAACATTTTTTTATTAGGGCCTCTTCCTAAATTACGTAACGCGTATAGGCGTTGACGAAAGGGGTATAGGTACTAAAATATTTTTTCTGATCGATTGAAGAAAAAGTACGTACTCTCCTGCGGCTCGCTCTATAAATTTCCTTCGTCGATTTGTAAAGACGAATTTTCCGGTCTAGTGACGTAAATACCTATTAATTATTTAGTCGCTAGCTGAACCCCGCAGCTTTGCCTGAGGTTTTACCCGTTTTTCTCTCTCTTTTCTTGCTATAAATGTTCGTAACTTTTGTTCCCGTAAACTGATTTTGATTAAATAAAGCCTTAAAATCGGAACAGATAGACAGACACACAGATAAGTAGTTTGTGGTCTAACTTAGTTACACGAGACACAATATTCGATACGGGTGTTAACGTCTTTACTAGTGACAGAAGTTTCCCCGGTATTGCCTGTTTGGCTTATTATAACCTCTTTAGATTGATTTTTCCCCATATTTCTTCTCAAAACTAATGCAGCAAAATCACTACTTTTATCACTTTTATTAACTGTTTTTCCTTTTTGTTTAATAGCTTCAACTAGCACTAGTACTGGCATTGTCGCCATTTGATATATTAGTTGTTATTAAAATACACTGGTTCCTTCGATGTCGGTTTATTAATTAATACTCGTCATTACAAAAATTGAAATATCGACGGTACCGTGAACAACATAGTTGCCTACTAGATATCCATTTGCGTCATATAATTGTATCTATAATATTAAATACGAATTAAAACATATTTTAATTCAAAGGAATAGCTGACCAAGCGTCTAAATTGATAGAAGGTTCAATAAATTTCAACTAAACACTTCCTACTAAGTTCAAGAACCTAGCTAACCATCTAGCTCCCAGCACTGATATAGAGATTTTGAAGTGATAATTAGGTATTTTAAAATATTGTTTGTTTTGGGGATAATTTAAGGCATGGCTATATCACAGCACAAAATCTATCTAAAACCTATCTGAATGACATCAAAAAATTGACCCTAAGAAGATAACTAAAGTTAACTTATTATGACTACGAAAACGAAGAACAAAAGTTTAAATAGGTACTGAATTTATTTGTATTATCTGAGGACAATTAAGAAAAAGTCAAGAGCTCTAGCTAAGATGTGTAATGTGCACAGAAAGCTTGGAGACAGCAAAAACAGTTTCGCATGCGATTGTGATCAATATGAGACGATATTGTTGCCGCTACCTATAATTATGTTTTTCTAGAAATCTGCAGTAGTTTTTTTAATAACACATATTTTATTTCTAAAGTACCTATCCTTTATTTAGACCTTCAGATACCCGTTTTTATCAAACAATCTTCCAGATATTTAAGAAATTCCTAGAGTGGCCGATATTTCCTTACTCTCCCCTACAGAACAAAATAAAAACTATTAATTAATATATTATTAATTTAAATATGCAAACCAACTCGCCGACAAAATCAAATCCAAGTTTTAGTGTTTCAAAAAGGACGTTCTACATAGTAAGACACACAATCCTTCTGCAAGTTTCGGTCATAATTTGCAACAAAATTTTAGTTTACAGTTCCGTAAAGGGTGTATTTTGACCGCTGAAGAAATAAAAAATAAAAATTATTTCTTATATTTGGTTCCGTATTACCTTTCTGCATTAAGTTCTTAATAAAAAAGATACCCATATATAAACCTGCACACGCACACAAATTCGCCGATTTTAATTTCTCACAAAGTGTGGCGGAAGGGCGTTTCGATCCAAGTTTTAATTGGTGCAAACATATACATATTAAAACTAGCGTACCTGATTTGGTAACTATCCTATTCGCCCAACATTTAACAAGGTCATGATTCTTCAGAAACGACTGAATATCTCACCCGTCACAATTCTGGAAATTGGAGATTTTTAATTATTGCCTCATTTAAAATAAAACCACAGCGTCCCTAATATTTATCCTAACGTTGTAAGAGAAACTGCGTAATTTTTTTAATTACTTGAAACTAATTATTATTTATTTATATTATTATTTTTATAGACTATAAATCTAACAGTTTTAAATACATATATATAAAAAAATGACAAAAGGCAAAGTTCGCACCTTCCTATGGGTACCCTATGGAACCAATAAAGGGGCAGCGCCAAAGACATTCACCTAAAATAGACCCATCAAGTCATTCATAAATCACTTTGAAACGCGATCAGTCGTTAGACTTAGGGAAAACCATTTTATCTTCCACTGGCAACGCTGGCCCAGGCCATACCACGTCACGTTTACCAGCGGCCAGAAGCGTCTCGTTATTTATAAATGTAAAAAAATTTGGTCTTTATTTTCAAACTTGTCAGATATTTTTGGAAATACAATCTTTAATTTTTTTATACTTAATAATTGATACCGAGGTATGGAGAGGTATTATATTTGTCATTGTAAAAATATTTATGTAAAGAAATAACATATAATTTTTTAAATGTTCGAGAGGAGTTCGGATGGGAAAGGCACTTCCGCAAGAGTTAGGTAAATTTTTTTTCTGCGAGTGTTTATGATGACTTTCTTGTTCAAAAATTAGTTTTTAGAACACACATTTCAAACTCAAAATTAAAAAAAAATTTCCATTAAGTACCATTTAAAAATCAATTGCGTGCGTTAAAAGTTTTTTCGCGCACGCTAGGAGACTTTTTTATACACGCCGTGCTTAACTTTTCACATTAAAATTGGTATGTAAAAGTAGACTTTTGCACACACATTTGCGAAGTTGTTTTTTTTACCTATTTAATGTCAAGTGACCTGCAAAACTTCATTAAAAATTAGCATAGGCTAAAGTATTTTTTTAGAACGGCGTGAATTTTAAGTCTAATTGGAGTTTTAAATTAAAAATGGAAACAAAATTATGTTTTGGTTTTAGTTTAAAAAATACCAAATATATATAACCTTAGGAAGAAGCTTTTTATGCAAGTAGGAAATTCTGATACTAGAAACGTGTCAAAAGTGCGTTTTTCACATTGTTGTAGGTTTTATTCCTGATATATATTGGGAAATAAAAAGCCAAAATATCAGGTATTTTATATATTTCGATCGAAAAAAAGTTATATTACGTACCGTTACGTAAGTACCATAACATGTATCTGCACGTTATAAATTCTTTATTGATTTAAAATTGTGAAGATTCAAGGAAATTTAAATGCCATTATACAATATACCTAAATTTCTTTATATATTTAAATAAAAATAATTTTGCATAACTGCAGGTAAATGATAAAAAATTTATAAAAATATCTGGCATCGCTACCAAATTGTTTACCTTATGTCTGTCTTTATGGGCAGCGCTATTCCACCTAACCTCGAGTTTGAAAACTCAAAACTAATGAATTTAACCTTTTCTTATAAGATTTGAATTAAAAGATAATATAGATATATTTAGTAGAAAAAAAAATTCAAGATAAAGGAAGAATTAATACCACGAAGATAGTTTTGATCTTTATCTTAAAACTCTAGACCTTTGTAACTTAGTGACCGATAAATAAAATATAAAGATTTAGTGGGGCGTTAAAACCATACAATTAAAGACAATGAACACAGATAGAATAAATAACAAATAGTAACAAAAATGAATGAGTAAATTTTATTATTATTTGCTCTGAAGTAAATATTTTTTTCAGTTTTCTTTTAAAGCCAAATGCACTTAAATTTTTTAGATTATCTGGAATTTTGTTGTAAAATTTAGCTACACAATATGAGAATGAACTTTGGTAAATGTTGGTTTTATATTTGGGAACACAGATTTTATTTTTAAATTTTTTTATGCTGAAATATTTTTTTAGGTTGTTTTTTTAAATAATTAATTTGCGATAAAACACCGCTGTTTACGAAGTTCTGAGATATGGTCGCGTCGACGGAGCCCACATGCTAATCTGACATATGAAATATTTCGTTGCACTCGTCAAAACTTTCTGGTCCGCCATATATATGGGTGGAAAGCAGTTTATTTGAGAATGAACTTCGATTGTCGCTAAGGGCACTTCACAGGAACCTAGGGTATAATAATTATTATTATTATTGTTACTCATTCAGCTTAAGTTTTGAAGCTTAGAAGTTTGGATCAAACTTGCTTACGAAGAGTGGAAGTTATTGTTTCGAAAGTTTATAATAGTGTGAATAATGCTGATGCGGATCAGACAAAGAAAATTGAAAAGGGAAAAAAGTGCCTTACAGAAAGAATTAGTTGAATTGTTTAAAGATATTTACAAGTGCGCACAGAAGACGTTGCGGTAGCATCAATAGGAGTTGCCATCTATATTCCTGAATGACACTTTGGAGTTGTCATTAAAAACAAATCATCAAATAAAAAATTAATAAAAGTGGATTTTCTGTGTGTGAATTAATTTTTTTTTTGAATGATTTTACGTAAGTCTAATGGGGTTTCGAATATTTTTGAAAAATACGATTTTTAAAACCCGCACATAAAAAAATTAACCAGTGTGATTTCTTTTTGTTGAAAATATAACATTAACGAAGGAGAAGGCATTTAAAGTCTCGACTTGGTTAAATAAACCAAAAGAACTAGTTTAGGGGCATATGTCGATAATTTCTGTCCCGTGGGAATTTTTATGAAGGAATTTTGTGACTATGTGGGATTCTAAGCTCTTTAGTCACACAGTCAAGTGTTACTGGGGGTTTTGTTCGCATTCGTGTAGAAGGGGTTGATATGACGACATATTTCAAGATGGCGGCCAAAAATCTTAAAAAATACAACTTTCGCAACTTGTGCATAATTATACTCGATCCCATATAACTCGAGGAGGAAGATTCCAAAAAATTCAGTTTTAAGGTCATCCGACCTTAAATAACCTTGAAAATCGCAAAAAATTAGATTTTTGCCATTTTCTCTTCAAAAAATCTTAATAATTCGACGTTTTGTCAGACCAACTTCAAATGTATCTCAAACTATTAAGCATTCTTAGAGTTTGGTACAGTTTAAAGTTTCATGACCTTGAAAAATACCCCAGTAAAATTAACAAATTGCAAAAATAACATACCAAAAGGCGCCATTCATCAACTATTATTATTCAACAACTATTAAAGCGAAGAGAACCAAATTTGGTAACAAAAAAAAATTTGTTCAGCTATGACGCGTTTCAATATGGCGGCTGATATGCCAAATTTTCTACCTATAACCACATTTTAATTTACCCAGTTTCGTAAAAAAGCAAAAATGACCAGATGGCCATCAATTCTTGTTTACTTATTGCCGCTTACTATGAAAAAAAAGTTAAGTTGATGCACGACCTCTATTGACCTTGAACATACCATGTTCAATTAAAAACCAAGCTTTTTGTAGTGTTTTTCGAATTTACCACTACGCAAAAACTTTAAGTGCCGGAGATGAAATTAACATCTTAGCCATAGTTTTAAACCTCCTTACCATTTTTTTTATCTAGAGTTCCAGATGTTTATGCTATAACCCGGTAAAAATAACCTATATGCCTATCTTTTTTATCCATATCAAGCCGTTCTACACGGATGCAAGCAAAACACCCGGTGGCACATGGATGTGTGAATAAATAGCTGTTAATAAACAAGTATAGTCATGCCCTACTAGCATAATTAGAATATTTTATGATTTTTCAACCGCCATTTTGGAAAATGGCATCTAAAACACCTGGTCCAGTATATGGTAATGTATATCTAACTTCTGGTAACTCTCTTATTGGTAATTTGAGTAGAACATAAAATTTACAGTTCCGAAACCTAATAAAAACGACCGGCATATAGGTCATATTTACTGGGGTATAGCATAAACATCTGGGACGCCAGATCAAAAAAATAGTAGGGGGGTTAAAATAAAGTGTTTATCTATGGCTAAGATTTTAATGTCATCACCGTTACCTAAAGTATTTGGAATACTACAAAAAGTTTGTTTTTGCATCAACATAACTATTTTTTTCATAGTAAGCAGCAAAAAGTAAACAAGCATTGATGGCCAACTTGTCATTTTTGTTTTTTTACGAAATTGGATAAAATAAAATGTGGTTATACATCGCCATTTTGATATATCAGCCACCATATTGAAACGGGTCAAAGCTAAACAAATTTTTATTTAACAAAATTGTTGTACTTGATCTTGTTCTCTTTGTTACCAAGTTTGGTCCTCTTCGCTTTAATAGTTGATTTTAGCGCCCTTTAGTATTTTATTTTTGTAATTTGTTAATTTTACTGGAGTATTCTTCAAGGTCATAAAGCTTTAAATTGCATCAAACTCTAAGGATCTAATTCGGCCTACATGCCTCATAGTTTGAGGTACATTTAAAGTTGGTCTGACAAAACTTCGAATTATTAAAATTTTTTGAAAAGAAAATGGAAAAAATCTTGTTTTTTCCCCTTCACTAAACTACCCTTAGGCAAAATCGGTTACTTACGAAGGCTTAGCCGGACCCGCTCGGTTATTTTGTGCAAGCAACCAGATTTATTTCTGTGCAAAAACTGCAGCTGGTAGGTAATAATTGGTTTTTTTGTTTAGTTAGGTTTTTAATTTTTTTTGAAACTGAATTTGCAAAAACAGGAATTGTTGTTGTCTTTTCTATTCTATTTATATTGGCAGTTTATATGTGGGCAAAAGAATACGGAAACGGTAATTTGTGTCTTTGGTTTAAAAACTCTTTTTAGTATCTCAATTACGGTAATACTATTTGGCTAACCGGCTATTCAACGCCTACTAGATCACCGGTTATTATGTTTGAGGTTTTATTCATGTTTTTTGTTGTCTTCGTTTGCTAGCGATCGAATGCAAAATGGTTAATTTTAGTGACACAAGACTTATTTTAGTGAACTTGTAATGTAATTTTACAATCATAGTAGGTAAAAGGAAAGAAAGTCATGTATGATTCACAAATCAGAACAGCATACAGGACTTTTTTTCCTTCTACCTACTATGATTCAACTGCTTCACTCTAGAGAAATTTACGATTCTATTAGTAATTTTAGAAGTTTTTTAGTTGCTGTGAAGGTTTTAAATGAGCGGTAAAATTTCACGTATACCGCTGGGCACCTCGTACGTGTCATGACCAACTTAAAGTATCTATTGAGTTTTTCCTCAAGTCAAGAATAGAGGCACTGAGGAATTAAGACGTATCATTCAAACCAGAAAACTAAACGGCTCTTAAAAAAAGCGTTTTTGTCTTGTTTCAAGAAAATCCCGACCTTAAACGAATTATTCCAAGGGGGTTGGTCCGTTTTGTCTTTAGGCAAGAGATCCTTTTCTTCGATACGAGTCTTTGTTCAAATTTTTTGTGATATTTAGTTTAAAATTCGTGATATTTTATTTGTTTCTGTAACTATGCGTTCATGTTTTACCGAAAATTTATTTGTATAAATTTAATTGAATTCATAAATCCATAGCAAACCGCTAGATTATACGGGTGTTTCGACAGATTTATAGGATAATTTCATACATTTTAGTTGAAAAGGCATTGCAGGAAAGAATGCAAATAATTGGTAATTTTATGTGTTACCAATTCCAAATTAAAGAACAAATCTACATCTACATCAGTGGCGCTCCGAGAAGGGAATTTTTGGGGTTAACCCCTTCCCGATAAGCATTGTTACCATTGGCACAATCAAATAACAGCAGAAATAAAATATATAGGGAATAAAATACAAGAGTCTATAAATTATTTTTTTACAAAAATCTTTAAAAAAATCATAAATTGCAAACTTCTTCACCTGCGGTGCGTTTTAGCATTTTTACAAACAAATTAAGGGTAAATAAACAACTCAAATTCCCAAAACCCCATCAATATTTAGGATTTTAGTTTAATTTTAAGTCAAAATTGCATTTTAAGTGTTATTTTCTTAAAAAACACAACTCTAAGTTTGGTTAACCCCCCCCCCCCTCTATATTTGAGCCCAGGTCGCCGCTTGTAAGCACTGTTTCCTTGTATCAATTATGGTTACATTTTGGCTAAAAATTAAGTTTTTTTATTATTTATCCTTAACCCCCCCCCCAAAGTCAATTCCTGGATGCGCCACTGTCTACATAATAAAAGATTTATTTTACACGGTCTTGTCTTAATAAGGGAATAACAAAATATCTTAATAGAGAGTTTTTGGTCAGCAATCAAAAATAATACCCTTCGTGGTTATCGTTATTTGACAAGCCCTCAAGAATAACTTTGCTATTTCAGTTTATTTCCCTGACTATTTCTACGCCTATCCTGAAATTTTGCAAGTTACTTAACTAAAAAGTAACAATATAAAACTTTCTTTTTGCGAAATTCGCGAAAAACACAAACATTTTGACTTTACGACGAAAGTAACTACGAAAATCGTTGTTATTAACCACAAGGCTTGCTTATTAACGCTAAAATTACGTTATTTTTGTGGTTAACTTTATTTTGTTTATATTTACACTTCTCTCCACATAAAACTGGTGCAGTAGAAGTTAGCAGCCTGTTTAATTTGTAAAATTTTTATAGTACGACATTATCTTCCTATGAGGGACAATGTCACAGACTATTGACAACATCATGTTTTGTATGTCAGTTTCATCCAAATTAAAAAAAAAATGCCACCGCATCTTATCGAATTTGATAAAGCTCAAATCTTAGCAAAACTAGACGGTGGTTGGTCTATTCGGCAAGTAGCGGTTCATTATGAGAGAAACTTTCCGAATTTGATAAAGCTCAAATCTTAGCAAAACTGGACGGTGGTTGGTCTATTCGGCAAGTAGCGGTTCATTATGAGAGAAAGTCTACGATAGTAAAGATAAAAAACCGAATTGAAGAGGAGGGAACTAACCACCGAAAAGAAGGCACCGGTTTGATGAAAGTTACTAGCACAGAGGAAGACCAAGAAGCAATCAATTTTCTGGAAAATCATTCGTTTGCCGAAGCGAAAGGAGTAAAAATTTAATCAAATTTTCCAGAATCCATAATAACATTTTGGCAGCAAATGGTTTTCACAAATGAGAAGATCTTTAAGTCCAAAAGCGATAAAAAACCAATTCTGTTTTATCGACCGCCAAGAACCCGATACGAAGAACGATATATTGGCAGAAACGAAGACCGGTCGGGAAGATTTGAGAGCTGGATATCGGCTAGAGGACATGGCGCTCTATTTAGAATTAATGGGCGATTTACAGCCGAAGTTTACGTTAATATGCTGGAAAATGTAATACTTCCAGAGGTGAAAGTCCCTTATCCAGGTCATTTTGTATTCCAACTAGATAACTGTCCAGTTCATACTGCCAGAATTGCGCAGCGATGGTTCCAGGATAATAATATCGAAGTTTTGCGTTGGTCTGCAAAAACCCCTGATGCGAATCCAATAAAGAACGTTTGAGGACTTATCGCAAAGAAATTAGCAAGTTTTAATATCATTCCCAGGAATTAAGAACATCTAATGGAAGTCATCGTAAGGGCACATAGGGAAGTTATTGCTGAAAATTCAAACTTATTTGAAAAGGTATACAATTCAATGCCCAGAAGACTTCAAAACATCATTGCAGCCAACGGTGCAATAACGGGCTATTCAAAATAAGTATTTTGTTATATGTTTTTAATTTTGTTATTTTTTTTTAATTTTATGTATTTCGTTAACTTGATCGGGCCTTTTAATTGTTTTGGGTTAATAACTTTCGTCAAATTGGTGCCTTCCTTACGAGGCACAGTTCCTTCTTCTTAAAATCGATTTATGATGGTTACTATCGTACAATTGCTTCTTTCATATTCAGCTAGTCGAACAGACCAATTACTGTGTAGCTTTTGTTTAGTTAATAAAATATTTTTGCTTTTTTGAAATGTGGTTTTTATTTTTAATGGCCTTATATTTTGAATTGTTAGAAATAAACAAGCCGTTTCCTTATAAAAAGTTTATATATGCCAAAAATATAACCTCTAATGACAGTCAAAAAGTCAGTGTTGCACATGGGAAAATATAAAAAATCGTATTTGCAGCTACCTTCTGTATAGTATACTTCTCTCAATTCACGTCAAAGTGTTATTTGTATTTTTGAAAAAAAATTTCAAAGAGATTGAAATGTTTACAATTGTTACTTTTGACCAATTTCCGGACATCCTATCGGCTTCAAATTTGGCGTGCTTATATAGTTGCAGTGGCAACACAAGAATATAGTGTGATGAAATTGACAGCTCCCTCCTACTCGAAAGGGGTGGAGGGGGTACACCCCTCCCCTCTACGAGAGGAGTGGAGGGGGGGAAACACCTAAGTTTGTCCGATTTCAACCAAAATTGGTATACGGGGGCTTTTGGGACTAAGGAATACGAATTTTTGATCAGATTTTGAAAATTCGATATGGCGGATTCAAGACGGACGATTTTCGGTCATGTTTTGCTAATCAATTTTAACTGACTTATCCACATCCGATTGTGTTCAAATTTGGTATGCGTTTATAGTTCCGGTGAAAATACAATAATATGGTATTCTCAGGTACCCATCTCCTTCTAAAGAGGAAGGTGGAGGAGGCAAAGATCTTATACCATAATAAAAGCGATGGTCGCAAATTAAAAATTTTAACTTTCGACGATTCACCTAAAAACCAGTTAAGTTACTCTATAACCTGAGAACATTTTCAAAGGCTTGGCCAGCACGGCAATCTCACCGGTTCTCAGCGTCTTTAGATGAAAGCAGTATGTTTATCATTCGAATAGAGGAAGAATTTAGTTATTTATTTGTAGTTACCGTAAATTTAAAATTTTTAATTTGCGCCTATCGCTTTTATTATGGTATAAGAAAGATAAAAAAATATTGTCTACTTTAATTGCACTCAATTTAATAAAAACTTGTTCTTTGAAAGTTTTTATTCTTTAATTTTAAATTTGTACCCTAAATCGTCAATTTTGAATCCGCCATATTGAAATTTTCAAATGTGATCAAAAATTCATAATCTCCCTCCTTAGAAACCCTTGTATGCCAATTTTGATTAAAATCAAACTAAATCTTTTCCCCCTCCACTTCCCTCGTTAGAGGGGGATGGGGGCTTGAGAATACCATATTACTGTATTTTCACCGGAACTATAAACGCATACCAAATTTGAACACAATCGGATATGTATAAGTCAGTGAAAATTGTTTAACAAAACATGACCGAAAATCGTCCATCTTGAATCCACCATATTGAATTTTAAATATCTGATCAAACATTCGAATTCCTCATCCCCAAAAGCCCCCGTATACCAATTTTGGTTGAAATCGGACAAACTTAGGTGTTTTCCCCCCTCCACTCCCCTCGTAGGGGGGAGGGGTGCCTAATAATGACACATTATTGTATTGTCACCGGAAAAAGTTGAAGAAAATCGGATGTGTATAGGTTAGTTAAAATTGGTTAGCAAAAGATGACCAAAAATCGTCCATCTTGAATCCGCGATATTGTACCCCCCTCCACCCCCTTCGAGAAGGGGGGAGCTGTCAATTTCATCACACTATATTTTTGTGTTGTCACCGCAACTATATAAAGCATGCCAAATTTGAGGCCGATCGGATGTCGGGAAGTTGGTCAAAATTAAGTTGCAAGATTCCACCCGACCAAACATATCTAGTTAGATAAATTGCACACACTGCTTGCAAATACTGCAAGGAGGGTCGTAGAGATAGGTGAGACGTAGTCGCTGTTGTCCGGTGTATCCGTTCTGAGCATCTGCACTGAGATACGACAACAACTAAGCACCCTTTTTAAGTGCAACTTAAATTGATTATGGGTGAGACGTAACGCCGTATGGCGTTTTGAGCATGCGCACTGATATACGACAAGGAATAAACACCCTTTTTATATGTAACTTTAAGTGTCTAATATCGCCCTATATTTTGGTCGGTTTTTAAACGTGGTACATATACTAAAATATTTTATTTCTTTTATTAATCAGGTTGACTTCTTTTCAGTCAAATGTAACGTGAATTGAATGAAAATATTACTGTTGTTATTTTCCAATATTAAGTTTATGTTATGGTGCACGTCTATATCTGTTTATCTTTCAAAAATTCAATTTGGCTTAACGGATGAATAGATAACTGAATTTTTCAGGCACTTTTCGAGTTGCGAAAAGAAAAATGATGGATTGGAAAAGCTTTTCGCTGACAGTTTTGGCTTGTCGGTTTTTGTACGGGTTTCCTTTGATGTCAGATTCATAATCGGGAGCGGTATCGCACCATCACGGATGTTAGTTCTTATCCACGCCTTTAATAAATATTAACATTTTAAAATTAATTTTCCCTTTTCTTTTCGCACAGAATATACAGGGTGCTCCACCTACTGCCCATTGCTAAATTAGCATTGTGTATTAGTGAAGCAAAAATAGCTAAAATTACATCCAGTAAATCACTGGCTAAAATCTTTTATTTATTGTCTTTCTGAAAAGTGTCGAGTACTATCACCATACCTTTGCTAGTGTTGGGTTGGATTCGCAGGATACAAGCATTAACCCGGCCCAAGGAGACCCAGAGTTCCATTCTCTGAGTAACACTAGGGTAAATAGGTGCGTCCAAGTCGCGGGGGTGGCCCGACTGAATAAGTCGGTGACTAAATTCTGTTGGGGAACATCATACCGCACCCCCTGGGAACGCAGCTCTTTGGAGTCGGTGAGCCGGAGATAGGGAGCGCTAAGGTGAACCCAACTCTGGCTCACTCTCGACTTCTCTGAGTGGTGGATCGGGGACGGGTGTCGGGCCTTGGCTTAAAAGTCAGTGTCGCGTAGATGAGGCACCACAATAAAAACCTTCCTCAGGGAACCAGACGCACCATGTTGTATATAGCCCCCTCCCCGAAGTGCTGAGGAAGTGATTCTAGTCGGTTTACTCGTCTGTGAAGAAACTCCAGAAAGACCCTCCGACAACCAGGAGGTAACAAAGGGAACCGAACAGGTACCCAGTGAAACCTCTAATGATAAGGATCAACAAGGAAATGTTCAAAAACCCAGTAGATCTTCTTCAACACAAGAGGCCTGACAAGGAACTGCACAAGTGGCCAAGGAGCTCAAGAAGCTCCAGGTCAAAATCATCATGGACGGTCCAACCAAAACAGAGCTGACGGAAGAGCACCTGCTCGAAGTCCTTGGTCCACCTAGACAGAAAGGATGTAAGACCAGCAACAGGGCTCCTAACAGGACACTATTGCCTTAACAAGCACCTAGAGACGCTGGGAATCGCCGGAAACTCAGAAAGTCGATGCTGCATGAAGGACGAAGAATCGTCCTTGCATGTCCTGCTGGACTGTCCGGTTCTGGCCAGGTCAGGACAGTCGCAACTTGGGAAATATCTGTTGGCTCCAGGCGATATAAGAAGGTTGCAGCCCAAAAATATATGTTTTATTTGCAAGAGAGCCAGGCTTCTAGGGCTAAACCATGGATAGTGAGTGGTCGTGCAACGGGCCCAGCAAGGTGGCCTACGTACATGATAATTGTCCCGCCCGCACTTCTACATTCATTCATTCATCACCATACCATTGTCTAATTGCCAATTGAACTGCAGTGTTGAACCTGGTTTAAATTTAATTGATGTTTAGGATGTAGCACTTTCATAATTTAAGTTCATTGTAAAAGCACACCATAAACACCAATTAAATTTATACCAGGTTTAATATTGCGATGCAAATGGCGATAAAATATTTAAGCCATGATATTCGTCTGCGAGCCGCCGGACCACTTCTGCCTGCCCTTTCTTCTTTTAATCGTCAACTTTAAAAAATATTCAAGTTTACGTCTTTTGATGGTGAATAGAACTGCATCTAAGGCTGGAATTTATAGTCGATCCTTAAGGCCTTCCTTCGATGAGGATTCCTTGACGTCTCCTCATTGAGTCCGTTTTATAAAGTCTTCCTCGAGAAAGGCTTGCTGAAGGCCACTCTCAGGTCGCGAAATATGTGGCAACGTTGCATTTTTGCTGTTTTTCTTGTTTTCGGTGGTGAACTGTGATGGTTGTCAAGAATGTTAGGTTATTTTTTAGTTTGTATGATTTTACCGACTTTGCTAAAGTGCATGTTGTAATTTTTAAAGCTATTTTTAAGCTATATAAGCAATGGAAAAACGAAAGGAGAACAGAACTTTTTTTCCAATGAGGAAAATGAGTACTTGTGTTCACTGGTTCAATTTTCCATATTGGAATCCAAAAAAAACAGATGCATGCCACATCATTTCAAAGAAAACAGAGGGCATGGGAAAAAATATCCAAATATTACAACAGCAATTTTTCTGCATGATTGAATTGAATCATCCATTCTATCGACAGCCTTTACTTTATCTTTTTTAATTCATGATATACAATTGGGTGTATATAATCTTGAAATATATTTTTAGAAAACCAATATTGTTTTTTGAACGTCTTTTCAGATAACCTCTCAAAAGGGTTGTATATTTTTTCAACTCGCTGATATGGTGAAGGGGTTCTTCGACTTCTACTATATCATGAGTAGTAGTCCCAGAAATCTTAAAGTTTGTCCATTATTCAGCAAAAAAGAACCCAAAAGAAAACCACTCTTCAAAAATCACACGAACAACAACAAATAAAACCTGAACCTAATCTGAAAAGCACGACCCAATGCCCTCTTAAGGTAGCTGTCGAGCTACCTTGGCCTTTACTCAAATTTAAGGCTTACTTCAGCAACTATAAAATGCATTTCCGACCTTAAGGGATCCTCAAAGACCACTCAGCCTTAAGGAGGCTATGAGAATCGACTATAAATTCCAACCTAAGTTAATTGTTTTAAACTAGAGTTCCATCCCCCTTGAGACCTGTCGTTCTTAAAGCTTTGTAAATTAATAGGAAGGAAAAATGTACAATTTTTAAAAGCGACAAAAATTTCGCGACAGTTCGTTAACAAAGTTTAGACTAAACAAAAGTAAAACAATTCTTTTTTTTTGCCCCGTTTTCGTTTTCTCCTTCTGGTTCTGACGTTTCAACAGTTACGAAATTTGGTAGAGTAAATATTAATTAATTGTAACATTTATCTGAAAAAGGAATGTCTGAAATAGGAATCATGCAATTTAGATGATTGTAAAAGACAACCAACAGCATTTAGAAGCAAAATAAAGCGTCACCACGAGACAGATATAATTATCTTTATAAACATCCTATAAGTTCGAGAATATTAAAATCAAAAAGGGATTTTATTTCCAAATGAAGTCTCCCCTTCACATTCCATGATGCCTTTTTAAGACATTTTCATATGCGTTTTATCTCGCAATTTCCATTAGGTAGCACAGTACTCACAGTACTAATGAGCACTACTAGTACTAAACACACTTGTCTATGGTTTACCTTTACCTTTTTGAGGGTAATGCGTATAAGAGTAAAGTAGTTTTTGAGTAAAACATATTCCAACAGAGTGACCAACATACCATGTGTCATGAGTCATAAAATTGAAGAACAAATCTTTAAGGTTTGGGCGAGTTCGTAAACCCACTGATTCCATCGGTTTTGTCTCTCTGGATCCCTGAACAAGGCATATCAGAGAGAGACAGGCGCTGGTCGAGTTCGTGAACTCAGAGGCGAGCCCAGATAAAGACAAAATTCTCTCTTCGGTGAAATAACACTGCTATGATTTTGCTGCAACAGCTAACTCTAAAATAGAGTCCCATGAATGCTAAAGTCTCATATACACTTCTTTCCAAATTCAGTTGGAATTTTTTGACAGTAAAAATGAAATTACCAAACTAGAAATACATAACAACTTGATTTGACTCAATGATAAGTTTCCTTTTATGTACATAGAAGCTGCAAAATTGGCAAATTTATTCACGTTTAAATAACTTCTTTCACCCTCCCCCAATAAAAAATAAAAAATATCAATCAATTTAAAAGACTCAAGTTGTATCCCATTAAAGCTTGTTTTGTAGTTTTTTGATTGGATTTCTGCACCCCTAGGTATATAGGATTTTGTTAAAGTAATAGAATAATACACCAACTAATTGTGAATCTTTATTTACCTAGTCGTAAACAAATAAACTAACACTTATGTTTTTCTCTTCCGATTAATATCTTCTGGTGTAATACACTTTCATTTTGGTCTTTGAAATAGTTTTTCCCCGTTAGAGGCTATATAATACTCTATCTATGTATAAACTGCAGAGAACTAACAAAGTATCACAATGTTAATTGGAATAAATGCAAATAAAATTTACTAGCGCACTAACACATTTTAATTAATAATTAATTTATTAGGTTTACCAACAAACAACTTGCAGAATGATCTCCAGAGAAATATGGTCAGTATGCAACCGTATACACTACGAAACTATCCATCACATCCTTTGTGATTGTTATTTTCTCTGACGAAACTTTTGGTTCGTTCCCATCTATGCATTTCCCATGCGCGGCCGCCCTGACTCAAAAAAGTCATTACGTGGTGCGACATGAACTTATACCGGGTGATTCAAAATTCCCTGGAAAGATTTGAACAGTCGTTAGATATCATTAATCTAAAAAAACTTACGTGATTATTTTGTTTAAATTTCATTTTTTTTCTCTTAATTTAGGACTAAAATTTTCGTATTTTTTTGGGAATCGCCTTTAAAATAATTCACCAAACATGTCTACATATTCTGACAATGACATGTTTTAGGGTTTTAGGGTAATTTTGAAGTTGTCACAGTTTTGTTTTCAAAAAGTGATGTTTCTACCACATAGTAAAGCTGCTATGGTGCTTCTCCGAAAATATTAACAATTTTTAAATGCAAATATCTCTGAAACGAAAGAGTTTACAAAAATATATTTTAGAAATTCTTGTTCAGAACAACAAATTTTACCTACAGTTAAAGTCTTTGTAAGGAATTTTGAATCACCCTGTACAGGCAAATCTCGCTTAACCACGTGATGTATATTTTGAGTCAGGGGAGCTACGCATGAGAAACGCATAGATGGAAACCGGGTTCAACTCAAACAAAAAACGCATAGATGGAAACCGGGTTCAACTCAAACAAAAAATAGTAAATTATTGACACGCCAACAACATATTAGAATTGTGCGAAATTTAAAAACAAAGGATCAGCTGGGATTTAAATAAATCCAGTTTTAAAGACAGAAAAGGATCCATATCAGAAAAGTGGATTAATTTTGTGTCCACTTTTACAAAACCCATATTTCGTTCAGATTAATTCCATTGTAATCGGTGTGAGAATTGGCACACATTGAAGGCACACACAGCTTCTATTTATAAAACAAATATACCTATTAGCTTAACTATACACATGCACGAAGTTGTAAGCAAAATAGCCTTCTACTTTTCCTCTTATTTATCTCCTTTTTTGTTTGGCTAACTAACGCTGTTCGGCACATGCGTCGCACGAGCCTCATCGGCTAACACCCGAAGCCACAAAGGCAGCCGATCTTTTTTCTTTGATGAAAAGACGTCGGTTTATGTCATGTATTTGTTTAGTTTTCCCAAAAATGCTGGATTTTTGTATTTTTTTCGGAGAAAAAAGTATAAATGTGTGCACTGAGGAAGAAACATAATCCCATATTCCCCCTCATAAACACGAACTCAAAATAAACCGACAACCATCCCTATGTCTTCGCGGTTCAAGACTTTAATTAGCAAATTTGTGTCATCTGCGTCATTAAAATGAGAGGTAAATTATTAAAAACGCTGTGTATAAGTCATTGGCAAAAATTATAAAAAGAAAGGGTCCAATTATAGACCATTGAGGTACGCCAACAGTTAGTTCTGCGGTGCTAGAATAAATTGGCCCGCTGTCAGAAGACATTTTGACTCGCTCAGTACGACAACACACATAATCCCTTCAGACACATCGTTTTACATACCTTCTAATGATTTGTTTTCGATTAGTGAAAAATATTTACTTTTTTCTGTTTTAGGTGTTGACGTCGAACCGGGTCAGTTAATCTTCGACAGTTTCAATTTTGTGCCGACGCAGCACGTAGCGTCGTGTCGCTTCGACCCCGCAAAGAACGTAAGCGGCTGACTCTAATTTTAATTGGGCGCCGCCGATTGACAATTAAAAGGGCCTTAAAGGTTCTGACGTTTTTGATTTGCCATTCCCCGCATTTCGCCTAAATGCAGCCAAGATAAATTGAGGTGAATTGCAGTACCTATAGCGGAAATCATTAAAAGAGTCGTGTGGTGTTACCGAAAATTTACAAAAATACAGTCAAATCGTCAAAATTTAAAATAGATTTTGAGCTTTTTACTTGATGGTAATGACGAATGTTTTTGGGTTTATTTTTAGTGTACTGGATGTAAAGTTTTTTAACCTTAACATTTGAAAAAATACCAGAATAACATTCAAAAGGCCCTTTTTAGTCCACCATACCAATATGGTATGGGGGACTAAATCGTGAAATTTTGACTTTTCTTAATTTTATAAAAAATGAGTTACTAAGGTTGTCTGTCGGTCTGTCGGTCTGTTGTCTGTCTGTATACACGATAACTCTCAAGAACGCCTTAATCGATTTTACCGAAACTTGGTACAAAAATCCTCTATCGGCTGACCATGAACTGATTAACTTTTGGGTAGAGTGGTGTGGGGGGTTGAAGGGAAGAAAAGGGGTATAGAATATTTAAAAAAATTGTAACTTTGGAACAAAAGCAAGTAGCGATATACGGTTCTCAGATTTAAGTTTCCATGAATATGGATTACAAATTTTATTATAAAATCCAAATTCGTGGGAGCTTTAGTTTCCGAGTTATTTGAAAAAACGTTAAAATATATTTTTTAAAAAATCATAACTGTAGAAGTAAAGCAGCTATTGATATGCGGTATTCAGATTTTGATTTTCGTAAATATTACCCAAAAATTTGTTTATTAGGTTCAAATCTTTCAAAGCTACAGTTTTCCAGATATTATCATTTCCTTTCAACATAAAATAATTGTTTGTATGGTGGACTATCCGTGAATTCTAACCAAGGTATAACAAAAAAAATGCGACATGCGATAATAATTTTATATAGAAAAAAGCTTTTATAAAATATAAAGTGCGGCACTAAAGAGTAGAAAATATTTTTAGAATTTTGATATCATAATAAAAAAAAATTGACTCGATAAATTTATATTATTGATTATACTATTTATGTTACTGATTTTATTATGATTGTTCGCAAGAATCTGAAGTCACTATAAAGCAGACAAATGCAAGGGTAAGTAAATCCAACCCAAATCGACCCAAGCTACCCTAACATTTCTCTGATATATCGATGGACATTATTAGTTTTAGTTTATTTATTATTATGATATCATGCCTAAAATTATTTTCTACTTTTTAGTTCACTTTATATTTCATGAAAGCTTGTATTTGAAAAGCTTTTTTTTATATTCAATTATTTTTTAATTTTTAGATTTGTACCCTAAATCGTCCATATTGAATCCGCTATATTGAATTTTCAAAATATAATTCAAAATTCGTATTCCTTATCCCCAAGAACCCCCGTGTGCCCATTTTGGTTCAAATCTGACAGACTTAGGTGTTTTCCCCATCCACGTCCCTCGTAAGGGGGGAGGAACTATAATTAATATAGTCAAAATTGAGTGGCAAGATTTAACCCGAACATACAAACATACACATACATAAATACATAGAAGTGAAGTTAAAAAGCTTGTCATAAAAAATTAAAACGTTTTTCTAGTTTCAACAAAAAAAAAACATTTCATGGAAAAAATTTGAACAAATTCAACACGCTAGCAACTCATTCTCCCTAAAATAAAGATTCCCATTTTACTAATAATAAATTATAAATCAAGTAAAGATTTAATCCAAAACTTTCCCTCTTTCATTATATATTTATTTATAGGTCTTTATTTTAAATATTTTGTATTAATTGTGGGTTGGGTTGAGTTGGGTCGTATCCATACTTTTCCTGGGTGTATCCAGACTTTTACGGAGTGTATCCAGACTTCTCTCGGGTGTATCCGGACTTTTCCAGTGGGGATTCAGGTGTTTTTAAAGTGTACCCAGACTTTTTCAGGATGTATCCAGACTTTTATAGTGTGCATCCACGCTTTTTTATAGTGTGTCCAGGCTTTTTCAGAATGTATTCCGAGTTTTCCAGGGTGTATGTACATGTAGGTCTTCAAAAATTTTATCGCCAATAAGCTAAGATTTTTGTTCATTAATCACGCAAAAACGGCTGAACCAATTTCGTTAAAATCTGGTACGAATAGGGAGTAACCTACATCTTAACATACGCTACTTTTTATTTGACGTTTCGCCGAATCACACTCAAAATTGAATTTTTTAAATGTATTTTGCATTTTTTATGTGCCGGCCACCATAGCGCAGTGGGCAGCGTATCTGCCTGCCGCACGGAAGGTTTCGGGTTCGAATCCCAGCTAAAAAAAAACTTAACACTTGGCTCTCACTTTGGCAACCCCAGCATAAAAATGTGCTATGGCGCCATTAGATTCCGATTTTTATAAACTTCCCAACAGTGGTAAGAAAAAAGTTCTTTTTTTTAGACATAAAGTTTTATGGTGGTAGCTTCAAAGGGTCTAATTAGCGAAAGCTCATAAATAATGGGGGTCTGCACGTCAACACAAGTACTCGTTATGCAAAACTTCCGTTATGATTGGTGCAGGGGTTTTTGAGTTCCTGTGGCTACAAAGTGAGCGAAGGACAGACCGACCGACAGACAGGCAGAACGACAGACAGACAGAGGGTGGAGATTTATCGAAATTTCGAAATACGATTTGTAGATGATTACATTATTTTCCTTAGCGAGAGAAGTAAAAACACAACTTTTATTTTTACAGTAAAAATCGTGAAACGGGGGAATTGGCGCCTTAAATTAATTTTCTACTCTATTAAGTCTGGGGCACGTGAAAATCAATGGATTTTATATGACTGGAAATAATTTTAGTTCATAGATTTTTTACGACAAATAAAGTATAAAACGAGACATGAAATAAAATGCATTGAGAATACTGTGCATCTGTAGTTGTTGTTAAATAAATCAAACCTTTGGATACCTATTTAAATGCAATAGGATTAGAAACTGGAGGGGGTAACCACGTCAGAAATATTTTTACACTAACAACCTCTCCCAAAGTGGGCACCCGTTAATTTTTTTAAAATTTTACTGTTATAGGGGAGGGTCAAGAAATATTTTTTATCATCGCCACCCTTCCTAATGGGTGCCGGGTGAGCAAGAAACTAAGGTTAAAGTTCAAAAATTGACTATTTTGTATCTAACTAAATCATTGTTTTTACGGAAACTATGAAAAGGAAAAAAGTGAGTTTCAAGTATGTTGTTTAGTGAAGCCAAATAAAATTTTTGGTATTAAGAACTTAGCCCGGTTTTATACAGGGAGGCACAAAATTTGTTCAAAATTGGTCAAAAATCGTTATTTTTGCGAAATATTTTTGATGGTTTTTAAGCAATTAAAATAATAAATGGTTGTCAATTTTATGTCTACGTAAGCAGTGGCGTACCAAAAAGACTTTTCTTGGCGGGGAGGGGATCTACCGTATCATACGAAAATATTAACTTTTCTTTTACCTACTGGGATCATAAGTAGGCAGTTATAAATACGAACTTTAAGTTGACCGCATATTCAACTTTTCAAAAAACGCACTTCTTAACCCTTAAGTACTATGGCTTAGAAGTAATCGCGTTAACACTATCTCACCGTATCATATTTGAGTCCCCCTCCCCCCCTAACTAAGGTTTTTTAAAAATATTACTATGCAGTAAACGTAAATTTTGTATCTACAATTGCCTACTTATAACCCCAGTAGGTAAAAGAAAAGTTCATATTTTCTTCGTCGGTAGAACCTTCCCCCAAAGAAAAATATTTTTGGTACGCCACTGATATATATGAAACTGACAACCCATTATTGTTTTGTTGCTTTAAAGACCATCAAAAATATTTTGCAAAAATAACGATTTTTGACCATTTGTGAACAATTTTTTGAGCCTCCCTGTATAAACACGGGCAAAAGTGTAGATACAAAAAATGTTAGCTGTGCTTTACTAAACAACATATTTGAAACTCGCCTTTCTTTATTTCATAGTTTCCGTAAAAACAAGGATTTAGTGAGTTAATTTTAACCTTATTATCTGGCCAACCCTGTACCCATTGGGAGGCGAGGCAATGATAAAAATATTTGTCTGACCGTCCCCTATAACACATTAAAATTTGGAAAAATTTAACGGGTGCCCACCCTACATAAGAAATTGGCGTGGTTCTTTGTCACAACCAACAATAAATCAAGAATTAAAAAAAACTTTCTGCTTAAATTGTAACAATCTTGCTTGCAACGCCTATAATTCGTCGATATTTACAATTTTACTTTAATTTAAGAAAAAAAATAATTAGTAGCATTCAGAACGTCATACCATTTTTCCAAAACTTTCGCCTGTTACGCATTTAAGGCTATAGTTTCTCCCCAGATTTTAAGTAAAAAAAAGTACAACTGGCAACGCCTTGTTCTTTAATTTTTTAATCTTTTGCCAGAGTGCACAGGGAAAACTAAACACCAGAATTAGCTGAAATTTTGCAGGGGTGATCATTTTTAAATGCTTAACAAAAATATCTCAAGGATTTTTCAAAATTCTTAATTATTTTCTCTTCAAAATAAAAACTCTGGTGCTGTCATCTATCCCAAAAGCCTCAAATAATTGCGGTTTATAACAAACCCGATTTACAAAAAAATAGAGAAATACTCACAATTTTCTCTGGATTACATTTTTCCTTTTGATATTTCCTTGCTTTAGCGAAAATAAAAACTAAGTTTCCTTTTTTCTAAAAGCCTGTGCACTCTGGAAAAGAAAACCGATCAATCAATCACACTTCATTGAATTTGGGAGACACACGCATTTCAAGTGTTGGCCAATAGATCGCAGAACTTATACGATTGCATGGTAACTGCAGGTGTTTTGTCAACAAGCTTTAAATCGGGCCGCAGTGGGACAGAAGAGTAGCGGGAGTGTTTCCAATTCACCATTCCAAATGCACCTGTAAATGCAACCTTAAACATTACACCCAGTTACTTTAATACGCAGTTGGGTAGCGTTTTTTTAGCAGGTAATTCTGCAATAAACGGTTTTCTTTTATTTTAGTATTTTACTTGGTTTTTTAGCGGCGTAGAACGCGAAAAGTCAAAATAATTAACCTAACCCCAAATTTTTGACCCGGTGCTAAAAAATCTCTGGTGTCCCACTGTGGATAAACATAAATAAAGTCTCCGCGTTGCCATGGAAAACAAATTCAATGGCGTAAAATTTTGCAAAAAAATCAGGTCGACATAGTTAAATTGATTTCCCGTACAGTGTTGCTAAAAACAATTCCCCAGATTGTAACTACGACCTTAAAGTATTTTGTGCCAAGAAATTTAAGCTACACCGTAGATTTAAAGTCAGGTCCGCCCCTGCCGGTATTGCAAAGAACTGCAAAGTACCTACTGTAAATGTACCGAAGTTATGGGGCTATAGTGCCAAATACTGTTTTTAAAGGTTACCCATTTTTTGCTGGAACAGTGGTTAATGCTGCAGTAGTTATTAACATTTTCTCCTTTATTTTCTTCTCATAATGTAAGAACTTTTATGACATAGAAAAAACGGCGATATTTAAACGGTAAAATATTTAAGCCCTAAAATACCGGTATAAAATAGACCATTTCGTTTTCAGACCGCCGCGGCACGCTGGTAAATAACCGTTTTATTTATTTAAAAGTTTGTATGACATGGAAAAATCGGAGAGATTTCAACGATAAAATATGAAAATAGAAAAATAGAAGCTTAAGCAGTTAATAGTTTTTTGTGTGTTCCTATTCTGCACAAAATTATCTTTTATGCTTTTATGCCTCACCTCTGACCTTCTTGAGCCAACCATCTTTCATAAAAAAAATAAATAAGGCCGCTTCTTCGGCCCTTTTATCCATACCCCGTGCTTTATCCTTATCCTTCTACTTTTGCTGCCTCAGTTATTACAGCACGGGTCTCCCTGCGTTCTTTACTTCACTAAGTCAAGTATGACGGTTTATATTGGTAAGTCCAACTTTTCATCTTTTAGTCTGGGTAAGCTGTGTGTTTTTCGCCCACTTGACACAGAGCAATAAAACGAGGATTGCAGGCAACTTTCTTCTTGTAATTTTGCTTTAGTGGTGCCACTTAAGTGAGATGGCAACGGTTGACTTGCATGCTCCATGTCAAGCGAGCTTTATCTGCCTCAATATGGCTTAGGACTCCTCTAAAATGTGCTGCACCACTCTTAAGACTTGCCTAGAGCCTGAAATAAGGTCAGTCAGTGTGAACAAATTCGGGCCTAAGAGCCATTTGGTTCTGGCTGGATCCGAACTATTCACAAATGGTTTGAACCGAGGGGTAGCTTGGTAATTTCTTTTGGTGTACAGGCTACGGAATTGCCAGTAGGTACCCGGAATCACAATAGGAAGTACTAATGGTTTCTTGAGTATTACTGAAATTATTCCACTCATATGATAAAAGTCCTATAAAAGAATTGTGATTTTAAGTACTGCGATAATTTTTTGACTTATGTCAAGTGATAAGAAATACACTGAATATTTATCTTCATTGGTCATCCTTAGATTTTTTGCCAAACTTACAGCGAAAATCTCACTTGTGCAAATTTAACTATAAATTTCACAGATAAGCAGGGTTAGTCTTTATACTGTTTGCACTCTTTTTATCGAGAAATACTTTTTTGATCATGGTACATTCGGCATTTCCATAGACTATATTACCGACATTCTGATGCTTTTATATGCAGATGACCTAGTCCTTCTTGACTATTCTGAGGTAGACCTGGCAAGAAAACTTGGTATCCTTGAGTCCTACTCTCTTTTGACAACCTTAATGTTGATAAAAAAAAAACAAATATAACGAGATTTTCTAAAAGCAACACTCTCTTTATATGGGCGGTTTCTGTATGGTAGCAGTGAGATTTAAGTCATCAAAAACTTTACTTTCTTAGGAAAACAGTTCTTTTCTTCAGATTGATTCCGTACTGTGGCCACAAACGCTGCAGCTGTAAAAAAAAACCACACGGATGTGGATCTTTTTTGAAAACCAAAAATTAATTTCTGGGATTCGCGAATAACATCTATTAGTCTATCATTCTAAACTCTTTAATTCACTGCTTCCCAATTTGTGGTCTTTGCTACACAGATATCCTGGAACAAGCTCAATCTAACTTTTTCAAAAGACACCTGCATCTGCCAAAAACCACACCAGACTTTTTAATTCGACTTGAGACCGGACAACCTCACCTTCAATTATCCTTATTCAAATCTTACTTAATTTGGTAGAAAGAATCTTTAAAATGGATTACAAAAGGCTCTCAAAGTTAGGCCCTCTTAGACTTTTACAATTCCAAAATGAAATCAAGGAGTGGATCGCTCAATTACAAAATATCTTAGTTCTCTTGAATAAAACCCATCTCAACAATCTAACCTTAGTTACGCTTATCAGGCAAAGATATTCACTACTTACCGACTATAGACATATCTTACATCAAATTGAGATAAACAAGCGCCAAGAATCCCGATACTTTAACTTCTACATCTACTTCTCTGTTGGAATATGTCCTCAATCTTATCTGCTAATCAAAGTCCCGATCCCTCAAACTCGAATTGTAGCCCAACTTAGGCTTTCATCCAAGTATTTTACGGCTTTTTGTACACAATTGACCACAAACAACGCTGCTCAATCTGCAATCTTAATCAAGATGAAACTATTGAGCACATGTTATTTCACTGTCCAGCTTACCTCTAGAGTTTCGCCGATAAGTGGCTGGGTGACTAGGCTAGATAGTTTCGTTGAATTTTTCAGTTTGCGAATTTTTTTTATTGGTTAATTCAATGAGATTGCGAACGTTTATAAATTCCTAATGAGTACTATTTTTAAAATTTAACGAATAGGTTATTCTGTATAGTGTGTCACCCACCAACGAGTAATCGCAAAGTCGTCAATTTTTTTAAATAGGTTGACTAGTTTCCGTCTATATTTTCTCATAGTTTGAAAATGCCTCTAATCAACTCAGTAAAGATTGTTGAATTGGATTAGTTTTTAAAATATTTCGTCTGAAAAAATTCGAATTTTTTTTTCATGGTATACGCAGGTGAAAAATACAGGAATATTCTGCAATCCCGTCAATCTTTTGACGGCATTTCTTTCAAGGTTACTTAATTTTGTCACTCTTCTGAAAGAATTTGTTCTAAGGCCACTTAAACCACATTATTTTAGCAAAAAGCACAAAAACATCACAAAAAAGATAGTAATAGGAACATTTATTTACAAAACCTTAAACTACGACAATTGTCGCCACAATTTAAAAAAAAAAACAATAATTAATAATAAATGTTCAAAGCGGTGTCCCTGTTGCTCTATGCACAACTCCAATCTACGTACTAAATTGTCGATTACGGTGGTAATGAACTCTGGATGATTTTCTTCAATATTCTTATTTCCGTCCTTATTCTATTTTGAAGCTCTTCTACTGTGGTAATGTCGTATCGGTAAATTTTATCTTTTAAGTAGCTCCATAAAAATGTATCAGGTGGTGTTAAATCCATATTATTCGCTGGCCAATGTATCGGCCCAAACCTTCCCAATCATTCAGGAAAAGACATATTTAAAAAATTTCGGACTGCTGCTGTATCTTGCTGGAATATGATCTGAGCTCTTTGGTTTTCAGGCAAATGGTCGAAAAAATTTTAAAGGTGGCCTTCCAGGAACTCCAAATATGTTTGTTCCGTTAATTTTTCTTGACAAAAACGAGGTCCTATTACCTGGTTATTATTACGATTACGACTCCACATCAAACATTTATAGTCTTCCGCCCTTGAGAAGCTATCTCTTTAACAAAATTTGGGCGATCAATTGACCAATGTCTAAAATTTTGCCTGTTAGGAATCACTGCTGCGGAATAACTGGATTTATCTGTCCATCAAATTTTTAACAAAAATAAAGGATCTTCCCTCAGTCGTTCTAACATCAAGTTCCAGAATTCTACCCTATTGCGCATTTGAGCTGACGTCAATTTTTGGACGATTCTTGATTTATAAGGAAAGTATCTTGATTTTTTCCAATAAAGTCTGAACTCTTGGAAAGGAGGTTAAATACAGCCTTTCTTCGTTGATAATCTTTACGACACGTCATATCGATAAGTTGGGCTGGTCCTTAAAATGAAAAAAAAATGTGTAGATTTTTCTCATAATTGATTGGAACTTTTTTTTTCTTACGCTGGATACTTCCTGTTTTATGAAATTTTAAGAATATTCTATTTATTGTGGATTTTGATTGCACGAGTCTGCCAGGATATAACTGCCGATATCTTCTGCGCGTAAGAGCCGCTCGTTGATTTTCACGTTTTTCTTCGTTTGAATCAACACCGTTCTCAACTAAAAAGCCAGTTAACTCTTATCTCTTCAGTGCCCTTTAGCCAAAGATTGCCGCCATTATTATAACCAAATTGACATGTAAAACATGGATTTTCTGTCAGTTGGGTGTCAATATGACCGCTATAGTAGGCTAAAGAATACTAAATCGAAAAACAGTTAACTGGCTTTTTAGTTAAGCAGGTGTTGGTTTGAATAAACCATTTTGACCGATATTGAATGATAACCTAATCGTTTAATTTCTGACAACTATCAACGAGAGTATGTCAAAACAAAAATTTACCCAGACAGATTGACAGGTAACTAATTTTTATATTTATATAGCAGGTGCCAATAATTTTTTTGGCCGTAATTTTTGAGACGGAATACCTTGAAAACTAATCGTTCGAGTGCCTCATTTTTTATTGAGCCTATTAGAGAATTTTTCAAACTATAAGAAAATATAGACGGAAACTGATCAACCTATTTAAAAAAATTGACGACTTTGCGATTACTCGTTGGTGGTTGACACCACGAAAAAAATTTTCAGGTCATAAAAATCTTTGAGCTATCCCATTTAATGAGTTTGAAAATTTTAAAATTAAAAAAAATGCCAAAACCTGGGACCCACTTATAATGGATCGCACTGTACTCTTTTTTAATATATACTTTTTTAAGCTCCTACTTTTTATATTTAACAGGGTGCCCACAACCTGGAAACTCAGGGAAAGGTCAGGGAATTTTCCATGGGTCAGGCAAAGTTAAGGAATTTTTGTATAGTTTGTTTAATTTTTTCGTTTACTTCTTACATGTCGCTTTTTAAAAGTTAGAACCAATAAATAAATTCAAAAAAGAAGAAAGAAATATCTAGGTTGGTGAATGGTCAGCTTAAGTGGTGGGGAAGGCTGATTTTCTTTCCTCTTTTTTAATAAATATGCACTTGATATGAGTTAAGTGACACTTTGGGTAAAATCACTTGAATTTTATTGTAAAATCAACATTCTAAAAAAAATGGTTCTTTTTTTGAGACATATCAGTCAGGGAATTTTTTAATCTGATCAGGGAAAGTAATTTCTCGAAAAATCTGTGGCCATTAATATTATTATTATAGGTCGTGACATTGATAGTTATGGCATAATTTGTTTTTACATAGAAGAAGTTAAAGAACCTCCAAATCAGTTACTCTAACCGAAAAGAAACTAAAAAACAACAGATCAAAAGATCTTGGGTGGAAATAACGAAAATTTAAACTTGGATGAGCATCCCACAAGGAACACACAAAACATCAAAGCAAAAAGAGAAATGATTAAACGATGTTTCGCCCTGGGTAACCAGCGTGGGCTCATCAGTAGTTTTTTTTTTGGCAATTACCGCAGTAAGTTTGCAAAAATTGCACACCTCTTTGGAAGTTTTGACAACATGAAAAAAATAGTCGGGCGTAATTAATATAATTGCATTAAAATTAGCGATTTTTTTTAGTTTCTTTTCGGTTGGAGTAACTGATTTGGAGGTATTTTAACTTCATCTTTGTTTTAATTGCCTTAGGAGCATAATCTTATTGGAAATATTAACACGCCAGGACGAATTCGTATCAGGCAAATTGGATAAGTAAGTGCCAGTGCGGAACGATACCTGGTTACCCAGGGCGAAACATCGTTTAATCATTTTTCTTTTCGCTTTTCGCTTTGATCTTTTGTGTGATCCTTGTGGGATGCTCATCCAAGTTTGACTTTTCGTTATTTCCACCCAAGATCTTTTGATCTTTTCTTTCTTTTTTTTTCCCATGCTGGACTTGTTTTTTCTTTATTTATTATTTTTCTGAGGATATTTTTCTATTCTTTATCTTAAACTCATTATAATACGTATCTTTTCATTAGACACGATAAACGAAATTGAATTGAATTGAATTGAAATTTCAGAATCACATTGTTATAATATTGTTTTTTTTTTTAATGAGTCGAAAGTAGAAAAAATTTAATGTCAATCATATTTTTTTTAAACTTTGAGGAGTCAGGAAATATTTAAATAAATTACATTCGTGCATCCATCAGTCAGGCTTTTTGGCAAAAATATGAAAACAAACTCTTGCCACTATAAAAAACACGTTTCGTGCAAAAATTATCGCTAATTTTAATGCAATTATATTAATTACGCCCGACTATTTTTTTCATGTTGTCAAAACTTCCAAAGAGGTGTTCAATTTTTGCAAACTTACTGCGGTAATTGCATTCCAAAAGACAAAAATTGCACCGCATGTTTATATTATTTCTATAACGCCAAAATATACCAGCTTCTGGCAATAATTGTCAGCATTACATTGTTATAATTTTGATTTTTTTATTTTTAATAGAATGGCATTTTGGCTGCTGTTTCGGTGATTCGGGAAATATTCAAATAAATTACATTCGTGCATCAAAATGAACCAGATAATTTTTGTAAGCAACGTGTTTTCGTTACAAATTGCATTCGATTGTTTTCATATTTTACGAAAATGCACTCCTCCTACGGAGACGGACTTTTTCGAAAATATATGAAAACAAATTCTTGCAATTACACTTGCACTTGTGCAATTACCACCCATATATTTTTTCAATGGTTACAGTACTAATTTTGTATACAAAAAAATGGTTTGCGTTTGCTAAAGGTGGGACATAATAATAACAAAAACAGAGTTGCCATTGGAAACCGAGGTTTTCGAAGAATTTTTGTGTCAACTTTCTGCCAGTTTCTTATTTTCATTAAAATTTCGTAAAATAAATCGATTTGGAGCTGTTATGGAGGAAAAAAATTAACAAAATGTTATTGAACTGGTTAGTAAATTTATTATTTAATATTTTTTTGTGATTTGGTTTGTGAAATAATCCCAAGTACCACTCGAGCTTCAACATTAAACAAATAATTTTTTACTTGTGTTTCGTCGTACGCAATCGTATTTTTTTTAGCTCTGGTGTTAGTATTATCCCCGAATACCCACAAAATATATATAGCAATAAAAATATGTGGTCATGTCAATTGTTTTAATCTTTACCATTGTACCTTACGTAACTTCTTGTGTTGATTGTCGATCGTTAATGTATAGATTTTTTTTTGTTTATTGTACTTTGTATCATAAATTTATATCTTTAAATTTAACTGTGCAATGGTAAATATAAATGTGATAGACTCTTTATGGGTAACTAATAATATTTATGTAACTCATTGGCACATACGGGCTTACGCCTAGGTGCCTATTATAAATTTATTGTGATATTTTTTTTCATGTTCCTGTAAGTTGTATTACTGCTATTGTAATTATTCTTTTTTTAAATAAATTTAAATTGAATTGAAAATTGTATTTTCCGAAAAGTACGCCACCAATGCATCTTCATTAACTTTCTTAACGTTTATTATTTTGCACCAGTTTATAAACGCATCAAAGTACCGCTGGTAGCGCTCTTTAGATTTTTCAGGCAGCAAATCGAAAGTGACTCTTGAAGCAGCTTCTATTATTTCCTCTGGATTCAACTCATTTTATAGATCTGAGTCCATTTTTGTAAACAAAACTATTGCTACAAAAAAAGAGCTTTTT
Source organism: Oxystoma pomonae (assembly GCA_963921995.1). Classification (NCBI taxonomy): domain Eukaryota; kingdom Metazoa; phylum Arthropoda; class Insecta; order Coleoptera; family Brentidae; genus Oxystoma; species Oxystoma pomonae. Next base: position 44,923,919 of record OY998171.1, on the reverse strand, counting down.
TAGAAGTGTCAATACTGCCAAAAAAACCAAAAGCTGTCAACAAGAAGTCATAGCCAACTTGGCCAAAAATGGGACTGGAAAATTGAATAAAAAGGTACTTTCTTGAGAATGGAAATATTTCGAAAGAACATGACTTGTAATGTAGAACTTTCCGTATAAGAAATCGTACGGAAATCGGCTCCCGGACGTTTGAAAAAAGACCTGAATCGTTGTTGTTCCTTTTTATTGAACAAAAAATAAATAATAATATAGATTATGATATAATCATAAACCCATTTAAGATTTTACATGATAGAAAACTATTGTTTTAATCGCAAAAAATTTACTTAGCTTAGTTTTGTTGTAAAAAATATACATGTTCTAACTGTTTCTGTATTAAGAATTGATACAATAGGTATTTACGTCACTAGACCGGAAAATTGGTCTTTACAGGTCGACGCAGGAAAAAGAAAGAAAAAGTAAACCTGCGGAGACCTGTAAAGACACTTTCCGGTCGTGTATCGTACGTAATTTTTTTTTCAAACGATCAGAAAAAACATTTTAGTATCTATCACTTTCGTCGACGCCTAGCCGTGTTTCGTAATTTATGAACAGTCCCCTGATATTTTCTGCTTTTTTTTGGCTAGATAGCCATTGCCGCTAAGGCCGGTAGTTTTTAAGAGACTAAGAAAAACAAGTAAAGTTTTGTGGTTAGAAATGATTTTTGTATTTTTAACTTGTGCAAAATTGTATAAAACACTAGAAAAATTATAGTGTAGTGCCTATTAGCTTCACACAGCTAAATCAGTGATGACTGACGACCAGTTATGGCCAACCATGGCCAACTTATCAAGCAAAATAATGATAAAATAGCTCATAAAAGGCAGATTTCTAGGTTTGTTCTTTATTTATCTATATTTATAGTATACTCTTACTTTGAGAATTAAAAATGTGGGGTCGAATTTTCGGTGTATGTAACTCTTGAAGCAGCTTTTATTATTTCCTCCGGATTCAACTCATTTTCTAGATCTGAGTCCATTTTTGTAAACAAAACTTTTGAAACAAATTTAAAACAGCTTTTTTAGAAGTGTCAAAACTGCCCAAAAAAACAAGCTAAAAGCTGTCAACAAGAAGTTATAGCCAACTTGGCCAAAAATGGAACCGGAAAATGATCAAGGGACCGGAAAATTGAACAAAAAGGTCCTTTCTGGAGTGTGGAAATATTTCGAAAGAACATGCCTTGTAATGTAGAACTTTCTGTATGAAAAATCGTACGGAAAGTGGTTATTTTCCGGTCGTTTGAAAAAAAAAAGATTTTACATGATAGTAAACTGTTATTTTAATCGAAAAAAATTTAATTAGCTTAGTTTTGTTGTAAAAAATATACATGTTCTAACTGTTTCTATATTAGGAATTAACACAAAAATTATAAACTTCTTATTATGATATAAATTCCTCATTGTGCTATTGCTCTCCTGTGCCTGTGGCTGTGGTTGATCATCGTTTAACGAAGTTGATGACTACAGCCTGAGAGCAGGGCTACAGGCAGGAAAAAGTGTGGGCCATCTATAAGCATTAGGATATGCTGATGATATTATAGCGATCATATAATCAAAAGTTTTACTTTTTATTCTGTAAAGTTTTTAAGTTTTCAATGGTATACATGCAAGAATCCATAAATCCCAGTAATATTAAATTTCAGCGGGAAGAAACGTAAAAAGGGAAAGACGGGAAGCGACCGAAAAATTTATTTTTATAAAGTGTATATTACGAAAAATACGAAGTGTAAGGGTATTTATTATGTGTGCGAAAAAGTTGCCAACACCACCTCGAGGCATCGCACAATTCATGATTATGGGATATTGAAAATATTTGGGAATTAGATTCATTTGCTATGCGGATATTGAAATATGTTGACTGTCACACGTTTGAAAATGATGTTTCAAAGCAGATATAGTCACCATAACCCCTCACAGTAGAGACATCGTTGCGTACGTTGCTATGGTCGCAACGTTACGTACGCAATCGAGTGCAGTCAGCAGTTCTGTTCTCGCATCCACCATAAAATCTGGCCTCGTTCAATTCATGACATAGACAGTAGGGTACTTATAAAGCGACCAAAAAATTTATTTTTTAAAAATCGGCTAAGCTACACAAAAAAATAGGGTAAAAAATTACAACCCAATTTTTTTTATTAACTACCTTAGGAAGGTCTGTCAATTCTGACCTCAAAAAAACTCCAAAAAAGTGTTTTTCTTAGATAAATGTTAATTCTGTATTAATTCTCTATCCATAAGTTGACCGTGATAGTGTAGCTTAAACCACTCCTTCTACCAGAAAAATTGAAAAAACCCAAGCAAAAATGATGCCGATTTGAACAATTTCTTGCATATTCCTTTTTAGCATTTTTCAAAATCATAATTGGTATTAGAAGAGTAGGGGACTTTGGCTCTTTCATTTACTAAAAAAAATATAAAAAATTATTATTTAAACAAATTCCTATGTTATTACTAGAAGCAGCAATTTTATCTAATATAAGATCCAGTGAAAAACGGAGCCAGTGGCGTATCAAAGAGTTTCGGTGCGTTTTGAAATTTTCTACACTATTCCACTAAAAAAATTTAATTTAAAGTGTTTGTTAAAAATCTTAAAATAACTCCAAATCATAAAACCACTATAACACTTTTTCTTGATATGTAAAAAGCCGAAATATACAAACAGTTTCGGATCTAAAGCAAATAATATTTTTTTAATTATTGTGTTTTTTGTCTCGTCCAACCCAAAAGAAAATCTTTACATGTTACCAACATGCTTTGTCCTTTAATTCCAGTGCCTTTTGGTTAGTTTGGAAAAGTCATGTTAAAGTATTTTTCTAAAAAATTGAAATATGTAAAAGTAAGAATTTACTCAAATGAAGTTTTGGTTTTTCTTGTCCCGTCCACCCAAAGTTTAAAGGTTCACTCTATAAGCTCTGTACAACTTATTGTTTTAAACTACTTTATTGCATAACCTATGGTTTTAGGAAATTATTTATTAGAAAATATAGTCATAATTTTAATAATAAAGAAATCACAGCTGGTTTTTTTAGTATTGGGTTACTTTTTTGTCCCGTTCGACCGCTTGAAATGGCCGATTTATCACTTTTGACAGTCTGTCACTGTTTAGTAGTTATCCAAGAAAAACGCTTTTTAGATGTTAGAAATGACAGTTCCCGAGGAGGTAGGAATGGGGAAGTATGTTAAACGGTGGAGATTCCTAAGCTTCTTGAAAAAAAGTGTATATTACGGAAAATTGGAAGTGTCGGGTATTTATTATGTGTGCAAAAAGTTGCAAACAGCACATCAAAGCAGCGCACAGTTCATGATTATGTGGTATTAAAAATATTTGGGAACTAGATTCGTTTGTTATGCGGATATGTTTGGAATAGATTTGGAAAGTGCATTCGAATTAAAAAAAATGGTGCTAGAAAGCACGGATAGTCCACCATACAATCAATTATTTTTTTTTTAAAGGAAATGATATCTCGAAAACTGTAGCTTTGAAAGATTTGGACCCTAAAACAAAATTTTTGGGTAATATTTACGAAAACCAAAATCTGAAAACTGCATATCAAAAGCTGCTTTACTTCTAAAGTTATGATTTTTTTAAATATATTTTAACGTTTTTTCAAATAACTCGGAAACTAAAGCACCTACGAATTTGGACTTTATAACAAAATTTGTAGTCCATATTCATGGAAACTTAAATCTGAAAACCGTATATCGATACTTGCTTTTGTTCCAAAGTTAAATTTTTTTTAAATATTTTATCCCCCTTTTCCCCCTTCAACCCCCCACCACACTAGTGACTCAATTTTAATAAAATTAAGAGAAGTCAAAATTTCACGATTTTAATAGTTCACCATACCACCATACCATATTGGTATGGTGGACTAAATATTACAGCACAAGACCTCCCGCATGGACATCCCCAAGAGGGGATGTTTGCGATGTGTCAGGAATGTCCTGAATGTCCCACAGAGTTTCCATTTTAGTTTTCATAAATGACCTCTTTTCGCAAAATATAGATGTTGTTCGAAAAGGACAATTGCAGAATGTCCGAAAAGGCCATCCCTGGGATATTTAAAGAAGACGCATAGAAGAACATTTCGTCGCTGAAAGAGCAAAGGAGCAAAAGCGACAAGTTGTTAATTTTACAGGAGGGCGTTGTAAAGACAATATGTCGTATTCGGAACAGAATAATAATAAGTTTAATAATAAATAGGTTTAAAAATTATTCTTTTCTAAATACGACATATTTTCTTTAAAATGCTCTCCTGTAAACTTGCCGCTTTCGCCCCTTTGCTTTTTCATCGACGATTTGAGATATCTCTAAATCTTGTCAAAGTAGTAAGGGTAAAGTCGCCACGCGGAAATGGTGTGCACTTGGTGACTGCCGTAATATTTTGCTGCAAACTGTGTAACAAAAATAACTTTAAAAAACAAAGAAGAAAATTCAAAATCGTGGTTGGCTTTGAAACTGTTTGGGCCACCAGGCCATAAACCAAAATTCTACTTTCTATTCTACTTCTATGCGTAGTGACCTTACGATAATTTAATGACAAGGTATTGATTTGAGTGACAGCGACAACGACATCATCTGTCCGAAAACTTTGATTTTATTTAATTGAATTTATTTATTATATTATGGATAAAACATCTCCAACCGCATGTTTAACCTTATTCGAGGGTTTCAATCCACAAGGTAATCCCGATACACAAAGACATGGCCCCAAGTGCCGAGCCCACTTCCTGAGAAAACTGGGCATTGTCGAAAAGTTTACATTTTTGACGAGGTATAGTTTTGCCATTTTGTTTATGTTATTGTGGAGTTTTTGTGTTTTAAAATTTTGTGGCGGTATTTTCTGTGATTGCGTGCGTTATTGTTACGGAATTATTTTAATAGATTTTCCAAAAGTAAACGAAAATATTAAACATAAACCTACATTTTTGCTGTCAGATGGTAGTCAGTTGATTTCACTACTACGTCTATGGGTTTTTCCAGGCCAACTTGATTGGTCGCATTTTTTCTTGGGAAAAGCAAGGGGAGGGCCGTTATATTATCTCATAGTTATATGTCTGTGGTTAATACATTTTGTGGAGCACGTGTTAATTAAAACGTTAATTGCGGAATAAAGTTTAAAATATGTTATTTTTTACCAATAATTTTTTTCGCATTTTTAATACTCTTCAAATAGTAGGTTTCAGCTAGTGCACTGATATAATTTTATATTTCCAGGTTTATATAGGGTTTTTTAAAGGGTTTGTTTTGTATTTTTCGTTAATAACTAACAGTGTATATCCGTGTTGAATTAAAGGCATCTTTCCCTTATGATAATTAGCATCGGGCCTCTCTCCGTACCCCGGGGAGAGTTGCCAAAAAAAACACATTCTTTTCAAAAGTTATTGAGTAGTAAACGAATTCTTATGTTTAAGGACTAGTATTTCAATAAAAGATACTTCGAAGAATCTTTTTGTTCATTTCATTTCTGAACTGACTTTACCCTGATGAAAAAATAATTGTGTGGATGGTCGATGCACCAAGTACATTATTTTCGTATAATAAAGCACTTATTTGTACTTTTTAGTCCACCATACCAATACGGTATGGGGGACTATTAAAATCGTGAAATTTTGACTTTTTTAATTTTATCAAAAACGAGTTACTAAGGTTCCAAAACACCTTAATCGACCAAAGAAAAAAATTGTCTGTCGGTATGCTGTCTGTGTTCTGTCTTTATACTCGATAACTTAAGAACGCCTTAATCGATTTTAACGAAGTTTGGTACAAAAATCCTCTATCGGCTGACCATGAATTGATTAAATTTTGGGTAGGGTGAAAGGGGGTTGAAGGGGGATAAAATATTTACAAAAATTGTAACTTTGGAACAAAAGCAAGTAGCGATATACGGTTTCAGATTTAAGATTCCATGAATATGAACTACATAATAAATAAAGTCCAAATTCGTGGGAGCCTTAGTTTCCGAGTTATTTGAAAAAACGCCAAAATATAAAAAAATCATAATTTTAGAAGTAAAGCAGCTATTGACATGCGCTTTTCAGATTTTGGTTTCGTAAATATTACCCAAAAATTATGTTATAAGGTTCAAATCTTTCAAAGCTACGGTTTTCGAGATATTTTAGTTTTCTTTCAACTTAAAATATTTGATTTTATGGTGGACTATCCGTGCCTTCTAGCACCAATTTTTTTACTTTCAAACCATACCCTACTGTTAAAACCTTTTATTTCTATTGACCTCAGCACTTTTTCGTGCGTAATATTCTTTGACCCTCGCACCAGTATATGTAAACGATGTTTTTTTTTCTGCGAGCCCGTTTTTTTCGCCCTGCTTGCATGTTTGTTACGCCACATATATAGCGAACAGTCACGATGCAAAATTGGTTGTTACGGGACCCCGTTATTGCGTTTTGATCCTTTGTGACGTCCGCAAAATGACTAGGGAAATTAGAGATGAGGTTTATATCAGTGTTGACAATGGTTCTTCATAAAAACAGGATATACGTAACACTGTACGCCTATATTTATGCCCTGTTCCGTCGGTTTTCGTATATCGAACACTGACGTCAGCAAGTTTTATAGCGTACTCGATTGAGGAAGTTCAATGCCTTAATATATTTATCTCATTTTTTATTTAAAGGAAAGATTCTCGAAATTAACTCTGCATTTAGGACTTTCATTGCATATATTATATTTATACACAACGTTTCGATTAGTGCAATCTCTGATCGTTTTCAAGTACAATCTATTCCTAAGGCTACGTACTTATATACTATGGCAAATAACTTAAGTTTAAGAAGTTGGGTTGGGTCCCTCCCAAGGAGGGGCTTCCAAATATTTGGAGTTTCAACACTTGGTTTACTGAAAATACCCTGATTCGGCCCAATAAAGGCAGCTTCAAAAAACTTTCGTTTCTTCCAGTGTGACTCCTTGGGCAAAACCTTTGCCTCTGTCCACTTCACTCGGTGTTGTTTTGACCATGCTTGTTCGGCGATTCTGGATTTCGTTGTTTCACCTCTTTGGGTATTCATCTAATGTTCCTTAAGTGTAACAGATAACGGTCTCTTTATTTCACCTTTGTATGACTAACCACACTCACAAAGAACTTGGTAAATGCATTCCTTATTTTGTTTGTTCTCCGGTTTTCTTTTACTTCGAATTGTATTATTAGATTTAAAAGCTGTTTTAATATTAAAGTTGTTAACTACTCTTCGAATTTTCTCTGATACTCCTTTAATGTATGGAATTGTAAGGAATGCATTTGCCTGGTTTTGGTCTTGTAATCTCTGTCCTGTTTGCTGAAATTTAGAAATAGTATGTATCTGTTATAAATTTAAGGCTGTGTTTCTTATTTCGATTTCCAAGTTATGAGAATTGTTAGAAATTTAAAGAGCTCTATTATACAAAGTTCTTATTATGCCTCGTTTGGTTGTAGCAGAATGATTTAAACCCTGATTTAAATATTGTCCTGTGTGAGTGGGATGCCGCTTTCTACTCGTTTAACAAGTACATTAAGAAAAGGAATTTGACAATTTTGCTCCAGCTCCATTGTGAATTTAATGGTTGGTCTTATGTTATTTAGGTGGTGAAGAAATTCTGAAAGTTGTTGACAGACAATAAAAGTATCATCAACATATCTTAGCCAGAGTTTAGGTTTATATGTTGCGGTATCAACCGCGTGTGATTCGAACCACTCCATGTAAATATTGGCCACAACTGAGGAAAGCGATGAACCCAATGACAGACCATTATCCTGAGCATAAAATATATCTTTCACCTGAAAATAAGAGTTATGTAGACAGCACTCCAACAACTCCATCACTTCGTTCAGCGGCAAGGGATTCGTCATCAACAAGTCTCCCGACAGAAGCAAAGGTTTTGCACAAGGGGTCACTCTGGAAGAAACGAAAATTTCTTAAAGCTGCCTTTATTGAGCAGAATCAGAGTATTTTCAGTAAACCAAGTGTTGAAATTCCAAATATTTGGAAACCCTCCCTTGGGCGGAGCCAACTTCTTAAACTTCAAGGTTGAGTGATTTACCATGGTATATAAGTACGTAGCCTTAGGAATAGATTGTAGTTTGCACCTGAAGACGATTAGAGATTGTACTGATCGAAACGTCGTGTATAAATAAAATATAGACAATTGAAGTCTGAAACACAGAGTTAATTTCAAATACATCATTTACTTAGTTTATACGGCCCGTAATCCATTTTTATTTTAATGCGGTTTATCGCCAATGCGCATTTCGCCTACTGTTTATACGCTGAAATTAAAAACGCTTTCGGATCAGATGCTCCAGCACTGCTAACCTTGACGCAACCAAAATCCGACTGGTTGTTATACATACATACCTGGTTTCATATCGGAATCGACCTTGAACTCATTTTGAACCTTTCGGTTGGCAGCACTGGCTTCAAAAACGGTTTGAGGGTTTATACGCACTTTTAAACGGTTTTACAAACGCTAATCCGCATTTTTAGAACGGTTTAGGTAGTGTTTATACATGCGTTTTAGGAAAACGGTTTGAAATTTAAACGGTTTAACGGGCCCGTATAAACTAAGTTAGTGTATCACACTTTCAAACAAAGAAAAATTCTCGTTGCGCTTACCCTTTCCAATAAATACTTGAAATTTGATAAAGACACTGCTGCTACGATACCAACACACAACTTGTGCCGATACCACTTTGTTGATTCAGAAGGATTATCTTGAAGCCAAAATTTATTTTTTGTTGTTTAATGAAGAATTTTTTACAACGCCAAAGTGCTCTGTTTTGGGATGTAATAATTATGACCAAATTCCAAAAAACAATAAATTGTAAATTAACACCATCCGTATATTTTGGGTTATGATTTACAGTACAACCTGTTTATTTTTCTTTTAAAATTTAGTTTTGTTTTGTATATGATAAAAAAGTAGTACTTTTAATTTGAAAGAATAAATTAAACGCTCGGCCCAAAATAATATTAAGGAAGATTAATAACTTTTATGTGTTGGTATCTGGTCGAACAGTGACATCACGCTGAGCTGCGCAATTTTTCTTAAAATGCATATTTAGTAGTATTTAGCCTCTCAGATTAAATTTTGGATATGTTTTAAACTAAATTTTATATGAAATGAAAACTGTTCGACTCATTTTGTCGAAAATATGTTAGGATTTAGACCACGACTCGGCCCAAAAAGTGTTAAGCATTTTGTCCATAAGGTTGTGTAAAATCCCTATACATTTTACAATGGTTAGATTAACTAACCATAGATAAATATAAAGTATTAAATATATAAATTATCAATCGATCACCCTATTTAGTAGGACACATCAGTGGTTCTTTTTCTAACGAGGGCGCCAAGTGCAAAAATATTTTTTTGCTACGAGTGGTACTAATGGTGCTTTAGCAGAGCACAACAATTATGCATTATTAAGTACCTATATTCAATTTTTGTTACGATTGTCAAAACCTGTAAACATTGTAAATAAATACGGAAACATGTAAAATGGTTCTTTAGCAAAGCCAAAAAATTATGCATTTCTAAGTACCTGTGTACAATTTTTGCTACGAGTGTCAAAAAATATTAAAATTGAAAATACCTAAAAGAACTTGTAAAATGGTCTTTAGTAAAGCTAAAAAATTATGTATTACTCAGTACCTATGTACAATTTTTGCTACGAACGTCAACAAATGTAAAAATTGAAAATAAATAAGAAAACCTGTAAAATGGTGTTTTAGCAAAGCCAAAAAATTACGCATTTCTAAGTACCTACATACAATTTTTGCCACAAGTGTCAAAAAATGTAAAAACTGAAAAAACATAAAAAAAACTTTTAAAATGGTGCTTTAGCAAAGCCAAAAAATTATGAATTTCCAAGTACCTATATACAATTTTTGCTACAAGTGTCAAAAAATGTAAAAATTTAAACTAAATAAGAAAACTTGTAAAATGGTGCTTTAGCAAAGCAAAAAAGCTATTCATAACTGAGTACCTATATACAATTTTTGCTACGAGTGCCAAAAACGTAAAAATTCGAAAATAAATAAGAAAACTTATTAAATGGTGCTTTAGCAGAGCTAAAAAATGATGCATCAGTAATTATACCTATACAGTGTGTCCCATTTAAAACGTACCACCCAGGATTTCTGGAGAATCGCTAAAAATTTTAAAAAAACCCCGAGACAAGTCGATTTAGTTTTTGAGGGGGACACATTTTTGCTATCTTAAAATTTCTGTAGCACGCAGCCCATTCGAGGGTAAATTTTACTCCTATATTTTGAACAGGGAAAGTAAATCGAGTGATGCAGTGTTTTGAAGGTTTCTCAAATGCCTTCACAAAAGTGTTACATTTTCCCTCTCTTAGGAATATATCCGAGAAGGAGAAATGAAATAATAAAATATACTGATAACGAAAACAAAATCAAATTTTAATTTGCATGTAACTTTTAAAGTGAATGTCTCAGAAACTACTCGCTAGATTTTTTTAATTTTAACACTTTTGTGAAGACATTTAAAATAACCTCAAAACAAGGTATCACTCGAACCCCTTTTCCTATTCAAAATATGGGGATAAATTTTATCCCTTTTCGTGCTACAAAAGTTTCAAAAAATGGTAATTACCAAGGCCAACAACCCCCTTTCTTTATCCCCTACCACCTGTGTTTTTCTTTCACTTAAACGAGGAGTTTGGCAGTTCAGACTCTGTGATTTGAAATAAAACCTTTTATGCACAACCGAGCGTTAAAGTGCACTTTAAAGTCCTCATTTTAGGGCGTAATAAATCACTTTAACGCCCGTGGGCGATAAAACAGTCCTTTAACGCCCGAGAGCGTTAAAACTTATTTTAACGCCCGGATGTGTTAAATTTAGGGACTTTTTTAATTATTTGTGAAAAGAAGTCATTCTATAGTTTTTTGTAATACTCTTTTCTTGAATTTTTAGACGAAAAAATGCAAATTTTTGTTCCAATAATTTTTATTAAACGAACGCAACAATAAAATTACCTGTAGTGAAGAAATAATAACTATAATAACTCCATAGGGAAGATGGCTTGTGTTGTTTCACTTTTTCGTTGAAGTATGTAAGTAAGGCGTCTTCTTTACGATTAGGTTGCTTTCCGGAATGTTTTTACCAGTACTCCACAAAACATAATCTTTATAGGTTTTTTCGTATAGTTTTCTTGATTTGGCCGGCAAAAGATTCGTCTTCGCCTCTTCAGCGGCCTCCAGTCTATCTCTGGGGATTACTTTTTCTTTAAATTTCATAATATTTTACAAGAAAAGCGGTAAAAATAGCGACTAAATAAATAATAACCATAAAAAGCTGTATATTTGTGACAGTTGGTCTAGATGTGCTTGGTGGTCTGTTTTTTAATTTCAAATTAAAATCTTTGAAAATATTTCCTTATGGCATTGCGTGTGAGTGACAACATCCATTTTTTCTAAACCTTATTTGTTGCTATACTAAGTTACTTTTTGATTTTTTAAATGCAGTAACCTACAAGGCTTCTTGTTGAGCAAGTTATTTCTTTTGATTTTATTTGTCTCCGTTTGGGTTGGTCTTTCTGTTTCACCTTTCATTACTGAGAGCATTGATAAATAACACCTGTCCGGTAAAAGTAAATTAAATTGTAAAATATAAAACGTTACTGTTCCCGTTTTATGGCCGTTTAAAGTCTGCGCTCAATTTCTTTTAGTTTAAATAACGATTTTTTTTATATGAGATCTTCCATCAATTATAGGATGAATGCCGATTTTACCAGGTTTTTGCAAAGTTAAAGAAAAACACAAAATATCCGCTTTGAGCCGGGATTCGAATCCAAGACCTTCCATGCGACAGGACTATACGCTACTTACTGCGCTACGGAGGCCGGCTTTTAGTTTAAATAAAGATGACGCGACGGCCATAACTTATATACAATGAGCCTCATGCTACTGCGAACATAGGGGGAATCAAGTCCAATTTACTCTCCGTGCCGTACGACCGAGGTGGATTCGAAGCACGCTGCAGTGTTATCTTTTGGAAATTTATTTTGTTTTTATTATTTTGTTTTATTTCTGCCTTGCTCGAGAAACAGATTAATAAGTTCGTAAGTGAAATAATACATTTTTAAAACTAAAAATGGATGTCTACGAAGTTGCCGAATAAGTACAGATAGTCAAATGGTAGTATCAAGGCAGACCATTGAGACTTATTCAAGAACTTTTTTTAGAGAATTTTTTAAATCGCCCAGAATCTAGTTATCGACGATTCATAGGTTTGTGCAGAATTTTGAAAAGTTTGGTTGTGTAGCGCCAAGAAACCATAAAAAACCCACTGTCTTGAATGACGAGCAGGAAGTACGAGGTGTGATGATTTGCGCTGCAGTGCAACACACTTTCGATATTGGTCGAAGGAAAATTTGCATATGTACTTTTTTTTAAATGTTTGGGGGGGGGGGTATTGTAGGGGAACACGTAATTGGGCCATTTTTTATTTACGGAAATTTGAATGGTCCTAGATACTTGGATCTACTGCGGCAGCATATTATGGTTTCAACAAAATGGTTGTCCCACTCACAATGTTGGCCTTGTTAAGAAATATCTTGATAATGAATTTTCTAATCTAATGGTTAGCTCGATCACCCGATCTGTGGAGTTATATCAAAAATAAAGTTTACGGGCATGAAAGGGCTAATAATTTGGAAGAACTTCAAACTATCACCCCTAACATTAGAACGTTAGAAGGGGTTTTTATAATAGGCTCGGATATTGTCTAGCCGAGCAAGGACTTTTCAAACATTTGCTCTAATTTTTTTTTGACTGGGAGGATCTTTATGGTTTTTAGAATGTATTATTTTATTTTAAGAACTTGCTTTTATTTTGTTTCTCCTTATTATTTTCATTGTAACATGTTGTTAGTGATAAATCTGAGCAGTTGAAAATAAATCGCTCTAATTTATCAGTGACAAAAAAACACGAAAATTACGTTATAAAAATTTGCGTATTTATTGACCAAATTCCGTTTTCATTGACTACAATCCTCAAAGCACCGTGGTTAGAGGCGTACTAAATACAAGCCGCGAATCGCAAGCTTGAGTGTTGGTTGCTCCCATCGACGTACTAATTAGTTGCTCCACTGAGAGGTGTGCGGTGTCCCTGCATATACGTGCACTGGCAAATTGGACTTCTTTCGGCCTATGTTCGCAGTAGCATGAAGCGGTCTGTATAATCAGTGCCCTTTGTTACAGTTATAGTTAAATATTAATGTGCTTAAATACTAATAGTGAAGGGGCATGTGTAAGTCCGTGGGATTTTTTATGAAGGAGTTTTGTGACTATATGGGATTGATAGCTCTTTAGTCACACAATCAAGTGTACCCGGTAACACTTGATTGTGTTTTGTTCGCATTCGTGAAGAAAAGGTTGATATGACGACATCTTTCAAGATGGCGACCAAAAATCATAAAAAATACAACTTTCGCAACCGGGGCATGATTATACTCGAATCCATATAATTCGAGGACAAGGATTCCAAAAAAATCACCTTCAAGGTCATCCTATTTTAAATTACTTTGAAAGTTGCAAAAAACAAGATTATTGCAATTTTCCCTTCAAAAAATCTTAATAATTCGACGTTTTGTCAGACCAACATCAAATGTACCTCAAACCTCGAAAAATAACATACTAAACGACCAAATTTGGTAACAAAGATAAGAAGGTCAATTACAACAATTTTATTTTAAAAAAATTAGTTCAGCTTTGACGCGTTTCAATATGGCAGCTGATATATCAAAATGGCGATCTATAACCACATTTTATTCTATCCAATTTCGTTAAAAAGCAAAAATGACAAGGTGGCCATCACTTGTTTTGCCGCTTAATATGAAAAAAATAGTTTAGTTGATGCATGACCTTGATTTACTTTGAACATGCCATGTACAATTGAAAAACAAGCATTTTGTAGTGTTTTTATCAATTTACTACTACCCAAAAACTTTAAGGTCCGGTAATGAAATTAATATCTTAGCCATAGACAAACACTTCATTTTAAACCCCCCTACTATTTTTTTTGATCTGGCGTCTCACATGTTTATGCTATGCCCCGTTAAATATAGCCTATATGCCTCTCGTTTTCATTAGATTTCGGAAATATAAATTTCATGTTCTACTCACTTGTCTAGTCAAAAAAGTCATTTAAATTACCGATAAAAAAGTAGTAGCGGTCGAAAAATCATAGAAAATTTTAATTATGCTAGTAGGGCATGAAATTCGAGGATATGGATTTAACAGCTATTTAGTCACTTAACCATTTAGTCAGTGTTTTGTTCGCATTCGTGTAGAAGGGCTTGATATGGATAAAAAAGATATAGGCACATAGATCATTTTTACCGGGGTATAGCATAAACATCTGGAACGCCAGATCAAAAAAAAAAATAGTAGGAAGGTTTAAAATGAAGTGTGTATGTATGACTAAGATGTTAATTTTATCTCCGGAACTTAAAGATTTTGCGTAGTGGTAAATTGGAAAAAACACTACAAAAAGCTTGTTTTTTAATTTAATATGATATATTCAAGGCCAATAAAGGTCGTGCATCAACTTAACTTTTTTTTCATAGTAAGCGGCAATAAGTAAACAAGAATTGATGGTCATCTTGTCATTGTTTCTTTTTTACGAAACTGGATAAATTAAAATGTGGTTATAGGTAGAAAATTTGGCATATCAGCTTTTTAAAATGCGTCATAACTAAACAAACATTTTTTAACAAAATTGTTGGACTTGACCTTATTTTTGTTACCAAATTTCGTCCTCTTCGCTTTAATAGTTGATGAATAACGCCCTTTAGTATGTTATTTTTGCTATTTGTTAATTTTACTGGGGTATTTTTTCATGGTCACGAAACTTCAAACTGCATCAAACTCTAAGGATCGAATTTGTATTTTGGATTCGATTGAAGTTGGTCTGACAAAGCATCGAATTATTAAGATTTTTTGAAGAGAAATTGGCAAAAATCTAGTTTTTTGCGATTTTCAAGGTCATTTAAAATAGGATGACCTTAAAAGTGAATTTTTTGGAATCTTCGGCCTCGTTTTATATGGTATCGAGTTTAATCATGCCTCGGTTGCGAAAGTTGTATTTTTTATGATTTTTGGCCGCCATCTTGAAAGGTGTCGTCATATCAACCCCTTCTACAACACGAATACGAACAAAACATCCTGTAGCACTTGATTATGTGACTAAGGAGCTATCAATCCGACATGGTCAAAAAACTCCTTCATAAAAAATTCTACGGGACAGAAATTATCGACATATGCCACTACAGTAAAGTTGTATTTTTGCATGCAAAGTTCTGAGGTAATACAATATAACTAATAAGAAAACACTAAATTATCGAGTTATACCTATTTTTTGTTTTATTTTGTTTTTTAAAATATTTAGCATCAAAAAGCATTTTTAAAATATAATCAGGCAATTACCCAAAATCATAACAAAATTTCGACTTTCGACTTTCCTACTAGCCTCTTAACAAAATCTTGGAATAAGTTTTAAACGTTGCGAACAAATCGCATTGTCAAAAAGACATTCTACCACACGCTAATTTTTCTTGGACAGATCCCACTTGACCCGTAAAAACCAAAGAAAAAGTAAACAGTCAAAACAATAACGTTATTTTTCCGCCAACAAACGAGTATTGCTCATTCGAGATTCGAGCAAAATTAGGAAGCAACGCGTCGACCTGTAATAAAATTGCAACTAAAAAACAAAACCCCTGATGAAATCTCGAAGTTATAGTTGAAACGGTTTCGGAGAGAAAGTCATATTGCTGTTTAACAGTTGTTTTTATCACTAGTAAAATAGTATTTTTTTATAAGCGAGGTTTTAAAAAATTTAATTAAAAAAAAATCATAAAACAGACCAAACAACCATTAACTGGTCACCATTTTTAACTCCATTTTAAAATTTTGCACCACATCCCTCCTGTTTGTCATATGTGTGCAATTTTTAGACCCCTGATAAAAAATTCCACTATATATATATACTATATTGCCAGCAATTAGCAAACTGGTTTTGTATTGACACTAAAATCGTGATGTCAAAAACTTGTACTAGTGCAGACCGAATGGACCTTGATCACCAGCTATTTGGTTAAAAATTTATTTTGTGCCTTGTTATTTTTAAAATAGAATATTTCAGAGTCGAGATTCGTTTTTTTCTGTCAGTGACCTTAGCTCAAGAAATGTCGAAGTGACGTTCAAAACGGGTCATGTGATATCCATATTTTTTGGAGTCAAATAAACTGAACTTTGAATGCAAGGCACATGTTGTGAAAGCAGACGACTCGAAGCACTTTTTTTATTTTTTGCCGAATAAGCTAAAATTTATTTCTACGGCCACCAACTCGAAATAATGTGCTCCGGGCCATGTCATAGTTTTTAAAAAATGTGCCTTCTACTCAAAGTTCAGCCATTTCTGATGTTTATTTGACCCTAAAATGTGTGGATATCACATGTCAAGTTTTGAACGTCACTTTGACATTTCCTGAAGTAAGGTCACTGACAGAAAAAAATAAATCTCTATTCTTAAGCTGTTTAAAATTGAATTCATAACACTAAGGGCACAAAAACTTCCTGGGGCTGTATTCTTGACACCCGTGTCCGAAAGTGTAAACAAATTTCACACTTCTCACCTGCTTTGAACCATGTGAAAAGTAAGAGAGGAAAATACTCACCGGTGACTACTCACCGGTGACTATTCGCCTCACATGCCCTCAGCTTTCAACTCTACTACTTTTCATGTGTCGTTTTTGATGGAGATAATGTAGCACTCAAATGGCCCTTAGTTAGTAAAGCAATTCGGACCTCTTTTTCTATCGCTCGCCATTTCCTAAAAATATTTGGTCGGCTTACATTTTTTAAGCTAGCAAATGAATTAATGTAAGGTGAGCTAAAGAAAACCGTACACTTTTTTTCGGCTGTAGTTTGACTTTTGTGATTTTAGCTTCTACAAAAAGCTAAAGCTACTTATAGCAACATCCTTTGCTTTGTATATTGTGATACCAAAATCTCCAAAGGAAATACAAAAAAATGTTGTTTCCCAGTAACGAAAAATAAAATCTAATAAATGTTAGGCTGGACCTGAAATTTTATTGATATGACTACGACTTCAAATCAATTCATAAAACGGATTTCAAATTAAAGTAGAGTTTATTAAAAAACTAAAAGTATGTGTTTGTATATTTTATAAAAATAAATTGAAAAAAATTAATCCGGCCCTGTACCAGCCTGTTTTTTTACTTGGGTAGGGTGGGTGTTGATTTATTTATGCCTAAATTAATTTTAATCTAAAAATCCCTTTTTAGTAATTTAAAACGTGATATTGTTTGTAACCCTAATATTTCAGGATTGGATTTTGGATTCTTTTATTTTTTTTTATAAAAAACTGAGACTTAACGCGTTAAATACAATCGAAGGGTATTATATCACCACCCTTTAGCTTTTATGTGGTAATACCAAAATTTGCATATTGCAGTATACAAGGTGTTGTTTTTATAAAAAATATATAATACTAAATTTTTTTTAGTCCGGACCTGGAATTTTATTTTTTTATACATTGGTAGAAGTGGCTTTTGGGGCTCCTTATGTGTGATCGTTTTTATTTGTGCAATATTTTCATAAATCACTGTGTATATTTAACAAAAAGACTAAAAACAATTTTAGCATTTGACATGAGTTTTCAGTAATGACTGACGACCAGTTATGGCCGACCATGGCCAACTTATCAAGCAGAATAGTGATAAAACAACTCATGAAGGATTTCTAGGTTTGTGCTTTATTTATTTGTAAAGTATAGATTCCACAAGCTTGATGACTTTAATGTACTCGATTTTTCCGAAAAATATTTCACCAATACATCTTCATTAATTTTCTTAACATTTTTTAATTCGCACCAGTTTATAAACGCTATAAAGTTCCGCTAGGAGCGCTCTTTAGATTTTTTAGGCAGCAATCGATGTGACTGTTGAATTTTGTAGATATGAGTTCATTTTTGTAACCAAAACTTTTGAAACAAATTTAAAAAACCTTTTTTAGAAGTGTCAAAACTGCCAAAAAAAGAGGCTAAAAGCTGTCAGCAAGAAGTCGTGACCAACTTGGCCAAAAATGGGACCGGAAAAGGATCAATCAAGGGACCGGAAAATTGAACAAAAAGGTCCTTTCTTGAGAGTGGAAACATTTCTAAAGAACGTGAATGTTAATGTAGAAGTTTCCCTACGAAAAATCCTACAGAAAGCGGCTATTTTCCGGTCATTTGAAAAAAAATAGGTAAATTCCATTACTTATATGGTATGCCAACATTAACTGATGTTATGCAAAATTGGTAACATAAACCTTTGGTGGTGCAAGCAACACATAATGGTATATAGCTCTATAACCAACACAGTTTAGAAAATGCACTCCATCCTTTCTGCATTGCATGATTAAACTAATTTCAAAGGGAAATTCATGCGAAGTTAATTTAATTTCAAGGCGTCGGCGTCGCCTTTATTACCTTATAGGTAAGGAGCCATTAACCACCTTTAGTTTTCTTGATAAATAGATCAAAGAAAAAAATTATTTAAACGTTTAATCGTTAAGCCGTTGACAAAAGCAAGTTAGGATTTCTTACTTGTCGATTCGCGAGGGTTCGATCCCGGCTCAGTATAGTCTTTTTCCAAGGTTGTATTTTGGACATTTTAATGGGTTAAAAATCCCACGGAATAAGTGTAAAATGTAATCTTATCCTATCCCTACGGATAAGGTCACACACGCCTCAGTCGCTGGACTACCTTTGGAGATTTACAGAAAGAGAAGATTTAGAATCCAGGTTAAGCAGGACTTTTCGCACAGGGTGCTGATTCCTGTCTTCGTAGGAAGTGATCTATCGAATGAGGGAAGTAAAGTTCCTTTTGGACAAGCACGGCAAAAAATCACCCGACTGACGTTTTCCGCTCGAGCTTTCCTACAAGTCTCATTTACTGCCTCGTCACTTCGTCGCCTCGTCACTGCATATCCTGAGAAATCTAGAATTGCCCCCCCTCCCCTAGTCTATAAAATTAATTATTATTTTTTAATTTATGTTTTAGTTACTTTTAAACTCAAATCCTGCTTTTGAAGAGTTCGTACCATTTTTTTAACTCAACATTTTTTAGTCCTGCTCTCACTTATTTGTATTTTACTATGATTAGTAACTATACTTTTGGGAGTCAAATAAACATCGAGATGCCAACTTTGAATGGGAGGCACATTTTGTAAAAATTAAGACACGCCTTGGAGCACTTTTTTACCGTGCCTTACCCCTAAATGCACCGTAGGCATCTAATCACCATTGGCTATCTAATCCATCCTTTTTCTCTTTTGATCCCACATAAATGAACAAAGAGGAAGCATGGATTAGCAATCCGAATATTTTTACGGTACATCTGGGGGTTAGTTCAGCCAATTCTGATGTTTATGTGACTCCAAAAAGTTTAGATATCACATGACCCGTTTTGAAAGTCACTTCGACATTGTCTAAGCTAAGGTCACTGACAGAAAAGAACAAAGTCTCTACTTTTAATAATAAAATTTGATTGCTACCATCCCGTCTATACCGTATTGATTTTCTTGTACGATGACGAAAATTAATAAATTTTAAATACATTAGAAGGAGAGCCTTATTAAATTGACACCTCCTTCTTTGTTTCAGTTCGGTGTTAAAAAAAAAACTTAATTAATAGTTCCAGCAGATAATTAACTAATTTTTTTTTCTGGAAAATAATATTGTAGTGGAAAGGAAACTTTTTGACAAGTTCAAAATAAAAGGAATGAGAAGTGGTTGTCTCTGGCCAGTGGTACACGATGACCCGGATCTTCTTTCTTTATTATTCCTACCTATTTTCCGCCTCTTTTCCACTTTAAGCTAATAAATATAAGTAAAAAACATTCCGCGAGGTGAGAAATTTTTTCATTCCACAAACCGCTCCTATAGAGCAAAAAGGTGCCAAGAGCTAATAAAAAATTGCCAATTTCTTAGGCTTTAAAACTTTTGTGCTCACAATCCATCTATTTAACTTAGTTCGTAGCTTTTTTATCAAATGGGTTTTCTGGTGCTTGCCACCTTTTGATAAAAAATTACGGAAGGCTCTAGGATCTCACTATAGGAAATATCTCAAAAATGTCAATTTTGGCGATACGAATTTAAAAAAAAATAAAAAGGACTTTTTTAACACCACACAAAATATAGTTATATTAATATAAGAGGGTACAAACCGCAATTGTTATAGAGGTACTTAGGTAATATCAAAATTAACATTTCTAAAAAATCCAAGATGGCTGAAATTTTTTAAAAGTAAATATTTTTTAAACCCCCTCCCTCCGGATTTTTTTTTGTTTATCAGTGAAATGAAACGAATTTGTCACTAAAAATCTTCTTAAAAGAAGTAAAAGAAGTTAGAAACCTGCAAATCAGTTACTTAAACCGAAAAGAATCTAAAAACAAAAGATCAAAAGATCTTGGGTGGAAAAAACGAAAATTCAAACTTGGATGAGCATCCCACAAGGAACACACAAAGAACCAAAGCGAAATAAGAAACGATTAAACGATGTTTCGCCCTGGGCAACCAACATGGGCTCATCGGTGGTTTCACTGGTTACCCTCCCTAAACATCATTAAACACCATCATACAGTTTGATTTCCAACTTTGAATCACTCACAAATAGGCATCGTTCCGCACTGGTACTTATCCAAGTCACCTGATACGGGATCTTCAACGAGGTATCACAAGGTAAGAAATTTTTAAGCATGAAGTTATTTGGGGACAGCTTTAAAGGGTGTAATGGGGAGAAGCTCAAAAATATTAGTAGGTCTTCGGATCAACACAAATAATCGTTTAAAATTTCGTTATGATTGGTGCGGGGGTTTTTAAGTTACAGTGGCTAAAAAGTGAGCGATGGACAGACCGACCGATAGACAGACGAGCGGCGTCTCTAAAAGTGCTTATCTGGATTCGAACTTCTCTTAGCGAGGCAAGTAAAAAACAACCCATATACTCCTCTAAAGCCGTAAACATACATTTTTCTTCAAAGCAAATCGTGATTTACGTAGTCGGAGGCTTTGGAGAGATCACAAAGGGCTGCCGCTGCCACCTTTTTATCATTTAATTTTAGGTATACATTTTCTAAAAAAGAATACGGCATCATTGGGGTTGAGCTTTGAAATTAAATTGACTAGTACTATAATATTGTTTATCCAGAAAATACATAATTTTAGCTATTAGCAATATTTCTATTATGTTTGATATATTACTCAATAGCGAAATTGTCTAAAATTTTGTGGTTTATAACAGAGAGATCTAGTTTTTTGTATAGGAATAACTATAGCTATTTTTAAAACGTCGCGTCGTCGTAAAACTGCCCTTTTGCAAAACTCCATTGCCTTGGTCAGGACATCTAACGCATTGTTTGAAAGTTTGCGACAATGATGTATTTAAAATTAACTCTGTGTTTCGGATTTCCATTGTCTATATTTTATTTATACACGACGTTTCGATCAGTATAATCTCTGAGCGTCCAATAGCAGTTAGCATCTGAAGACGATCAAAAATTGTACTGATCGAAACGTCGTGTATAAATAAAATACAGACAATGGTAGTTCGAAACATACAGTTAATTTCATCTAACGCATTGTTGATTGACCTTTCATTGTCACCCGATAAGCTCTTGTTTCTTATATTCTCAGATACATTTATGTTTTCTAAAGTAAAAGTATCATTTACACATGACTGCCCCATATTTGTTAATGGGTCTTCATGTGGTTGAAGTTTTGAAGTTATATTTTCTGTAACTGTGTAACAATATTTGTTTAAAATGTTGGACTCGATTATTGGTGAATGTTTAGCAAAATTATTCTTACCTGACCATGTTTCTTTACTTTTATTTTTTGAAATCTGTGAAATCCTTTTTGCTTGGAAACTCTGCTTGGCAAGTTTATGTTTTTTTTTATAAACTTTAACATATTTAAGAAGAAACTGAGAGTTCTCTTTCTTAAATTTTTAGAAAAGGCTTTAAAGCCCTTTATTAGCCAGTTTTTTCTTACTTCCTTTTCTCATTTTACGCAATGGAAAACACTTTTGAAAAGTTTTATGGAAAAGTGAATGAAAGGAATCTAAAGTGTTCAATAAGCAAAATTAACTCTGGATAATTTCGATTTCTATAAAAACACTTAATTCATATTTTTTTAAAAAAGAAAGTGAATATTTGAAATTAAGGCTGTCAGTTTTTAAAGAGTTTATTGAACAGCGTGGTCCCAATTCGAGGGGATTGTGGGGTTGTGGGTATTTCTAAGGAAGATAGCAAAAAACTAGTATGCATGTTATGGGCTCCATTTTTTAAAATTATTAATGCTGGTTTTCGAGCCACGGGGGCTTTTTGAAAAATATGCATATAAAAATTTGACCTCACAGTTCACTTTTTGATTGGTTTTAAGAAAAAAATATATTCTTTTCGAAAGTTATATTTTTGTGTAGCCGTCCATAAATAGTTATTCTGATAAAAATTAAAATCTTCTATATACGTCCTACTGTCAAAACCTGTCAAAAATATGTAATTTTTTCCCAAAACATAAAAAAAAATATTTAAAAAAAAATAAAAATTAGGTCCTATAAAAAAAGTCAAACAAGCATTTTTGTAGTACTAACCGTTTTTTTATAAACGTTATTTAAATGTTTGAAAAATGGATTTTTTTCTCATTTTGAATTTTAATGCTGTTAATTAAAAAAAATACATTTTCTGAAAAAGCGATGTGAAACCTGAAAGAGAACATATTTTCGCTACATTAACGTTACAATGTTTTTTACATCACTTATAGTTTCTATATAAAAATAAAATTAGTTGAAGAAAATGCTAAAATCATGTCGATTGTATTGAACGTCTTTGCACCAAGATTTTTCTATAAACCTAAACTTCTAAAAAAAATACAATTCTGTGCTAAGTAGGTAGTCATTACCTATCAAACGACAATAAAAAAGTTTTGACTTTCTTATGTTTATTAAGTAAAAATAAGAAATAGGCACATTTCTGCAACATAAGAAAAATAATTTTTTGAATGACCATAATACTGACGAGTGCTTTATGCTCTGATATTTTTTTTAAATGTTCTATAAGACCCTTCAAACTCACAGAGATTAAGGGGGTAAAATAGAAGCAGGAATAAGGGAAGTACCTTGTATAGTCAATATTTGTTGTTAAATATGTCTTTCGGAGAGCTCGTCTTATTTAATTACGCCAGAGGTTACCTTTTCAAATCTAGTCGAAACTTGTTTAATGTCGTTTGATAGGTGATAAGAGTAACTATTTAGCAAATAATTGATTTTTTTAGAGTTTAGTTTGATAGAAAAATCTTTACCATTTTCTTCAAGTTATTTTATTTTTGTATATAAACTATGCGTGAAGTGAAGCAAAAACAAGTTGTAACGTTTTTTTTATCGAAAATATGTTTTCTCTTAGGTTCTCCATCGCTTTTTCGGAAAATTTAAAATTAAAATTCAAAATGTGACAATTTTTCCTTTTTTTAAATATTTAAATTACGTTTATAAAAAATGGTTAGTACTACAAAAATGCTTATGCGACTTTTTTTGTCTAGAATGGAATGCTCTATAAGCCCAAATTTTTTATTTTTTAAAAATATTTTTTTTTTACATTTTGGGAAAAAATGACATATTTTTGACAGGTTCTGAAAGTAGGACGTATATGGAAGATTTTAATTTTTAATCAGAATAACTATTTAGGGACGTCATCCACACAAAAATATACCTTTCCGAAAGAGTATGTTTTTTTTCTTAAAATCAATCAAAAAGAGAACTGTGACATATAACTTTTTTATTGATGAAAATATCTTGTAGATATTTATCTGTAACGTTCAGTTTTTTATATTTACCAACAAGCTGTTATTAGACATTTACGATGGGATTTACTAAGAGGGTTGAGTCTATTTTAGAACGGTCCTAAGTTTAAGTGAAATTTTTGGTTTTAAGCATTTTGAACCAACCCTCCTTGAGTGTTGGATATATAGTTCGATTTATAAGAAGAATTTTATTGAATTGGTTTTTTGAATATTCATCTTCACACAATCTTTTGTTGGATAGTTTAAATTTAGAATAAAAAAGAAAATTAAAAAATTTAAACGCACGCGGGATATAAATAAACACTCTGTAGAACAAATTAAAATTAAGGTTATATATCACCTTACATTTTGCAATTAATTTTTCCAATTAATAGTTAATGTCAGACAACGATTTAGATGGGTAATAATAAAATAAGGAGTAGATTAATTTTTTATTTATTTAAAAGGTGTTTTATTTATAAAATGTGTTAAAAAAGTTAAATGCAAGTTTTGTTTGTATTTCTGTCGAAATGTCAGTTTCAAAATATTAGCTGCGTTCAAATCACAAACAGCGAGTTCGGATCGCTTAACCCTGCTTGCAACTTGGCTTACACCAACCTCTACTGATGATGGGTTTTGAGTAAGGAAAGTTTTTTAAGTGAGCTTTTAGATAACCTCAATATTTTAATTTTAGTTAGTAAATAAATAAATATAGTTGTTTTGGGTTTTTTGTTTGGTATATTTTTCGTGTATAATCATTGACCTTCACTTATGTGTGTTTTGCCTCGTCCTGCCCTCATAAATATATTTTTTGTGCTGAAAACGGGTTCTAAATATGTCGTTTTTCTGGACAACATTAGAGGTATTTTATTGGTTAATGAACAACTTGGGATATTAAATAAGGTAAATTAATCCTTGCAAAAACGGGAAATTATAAACGAATTTATTACCAATTGCCACAAAACAATCTTATCGGGGTATATAAATTTAAACCAACTCCCAGAGGTGGTCTAAAGGATCACCAATTTTATAACCTCAAACACAGATAATGAAGCTATCATGTGCCAAAGTTTTGGCGTATTTAACATTTGCCATTTTGAAATCTGTCAAAAAAAAATTGATTTTAGGGCATTTTCTCCTAAAATATGGTATATTTTGAGAAAAAGGTGGTGGTATTTTGCAATACAAATACAAAATAATCTGTGTCTTTTCTGTATGGGTAAGTGTTTTTGTGAAAATTGGTTTTAAAATTTAGTACCCCCCACAGGTGTAATTATTTAGACCTATGGGGGGTACTATTTTAGATCTTAGTAAATCCCACTGAATAAGTGTTGATTTGGGAATCGGGAGTCTTAGGTTGAACTGCTGTGATCTAGTATTGTAACGAGTTTCAGGACGCAGAAAATTATTACGATAGATAAAGATTAAAGAAACTGACTCAGTCAGAGTTAAAATACGCTGTGACCTAAAAAGTGGTTTGCAGGAGTCCCTAAAGTGAGCATGACAAAGATAACGTATAGCACGTTTTTGAAGATTAAAAAATAATCCCTACAAGTTGATTGTTATGCTGGGTTCAAACAGGAAAAATTAAAACTAAATGAAAAATAAAATATATATAGTAACCACTGTAAGTGTTTATACAGCTAAAATTAAAACTAAGAAAATTAAAATAAAATTAAAATAAAATTAAAAGATGGTCAACTTTTATCTTTTTAACTTAATTTTAACTGAAAATGGATGTGCGCATACCAGAAAACATTGATTTTTTTACTTATAACCTCACTTTTCTGTTTTTTTTTTGTTATTTCAATAGGAGATTTATAATTTTGGTCCTTTTTTCTAAGGAAACTGGGTGGTTTATTTTCCTATAAAAAGGTAAGGAAAGGTTTTGACACTAATTTTGCTGAAATAAGGGAGTTATGTGACTTGGACAACCATTAGCTTCTGATGGCACAGCCCTGATAAGACACTGCTATAAAATATATGTATGTGATTTTAGGTGTTAAAAATTGATGCATTTTTGTAAATTTTTAGCAAAACATTCAAATAAAAAAACAAAACAAACTGGTAAAAATGACAAATAATTTTAATTCCTGTATAAACCGTCAAAAAGTTAGTTTTAATTTTATTTTTAATTTTACTTTATTCTTAATTTAGTTTTAATTTTTCCTGTATAAACCCACAAACAGATTGTGTCTTCCTTTAACCTGTTATTAGAAAATTTGATGCATGCAAAAGTTACATAGTGGGAACAGGGCTTAAGAACTAAAAACTCGACAGCGAAACGAGGTTTTCATTCGTTCAGCAGTTTACGTTCCGGTATATAATTTTAGAAGTTTTTCGGGGCTCATGATTTTTAGAAACATTTCATGCAAGCTTTAGTACTTTCTCTTTCGGCTTTTAAATCGCTTGTTTTGCTTAAAAAGGGCATTTTTGTCACTCGCCTTGTCCATTTAGCAACTTTGGGTGATGCCAAGTGTATAATATGAAGTTGGCCGGAAGTTTTTATGTTCGGTCGTAAAAAACAACGCTGAAAATTAGATAAAATAAAATTGTTTTTTTTTGTCGTAAAAGTAAACGCGTGCAGCAACGGGCTACAATGATTATTTACTTAACGAGTTCGGAAAAAGGCACTTTTTTAACATAAAAATTAAAAATCGTTTCCAGTAAATTAAAGTTACTTTAACGCTTTAGATTAAACTTTCCTTCTCAGTGCGGAGAGATACTACTTTTCTCGTGATTAGTATATAAAGGGTGGGCCAAAAAATCTTGCACACTTCTGAATTTGCTACAACTTTTGATCGAATCGGTCAATTTTAAAATGTTTTGACTTTTTGGAAAGGCAAGACATGAGACTTTTCCAATCCGGTCCAAAATTTGACATTTTCTAAAACTACAAGATTGCGGACCGTTTTAAATAACGAGATATTTTCACCCCCCCCCTTGCGGCACTGGAGAAAAAAGTCATTGTGAAAAAAGCCTTTTGTATTATCTCTATACCAGAGCATTACTTAATTAAATCGGTTAAGAAATAAAAAAAATTCGGGCTTTTATATTAATGGAGTTGTTTGCTGTAACTTTAGATAGAAGGACAACACTTAAAATTCAAAATTTAACAATTCTCAAAAATCCATGATGGATAAATTTCACCCCCCCCCCTCTTCTTCGCTGAAAAAAAAAATTATGTTTGGTAACTATACTGAACAAAATCGAAATTAATGCGACAAAAGTTCCCTCCTTGCTGCATACAGATTTTATTAGGACCATTGAGTGGCCTGGTAACAGCCCCGATTTGAATCTGGTAGACAGCCATTATTGGGGAGATTTAGAAAAAGAAGTGTACAGAAATGGACGCAGCTACGGTGACATTAACGAACTGTGTCACGGCATCACAGAGTCTTATCGAAGTTTGCCCCAAATAAACAGTACC
Source organism: Oxystoma pomonae (assembly GCA_963921995.1). Lineage (NCBI taxonomy): Eukaryota > Metazoa > Arthropoda > Insecta > Coleoptera > Brentidae > Oxystoma > Oxystoma pomonae. The sequence continues at coordinate 44,896,589 of OY998171.1, read as the reverse complement.
AATGCTTTTAATAAATGGCGTAACGATTTGCGTACTGTCTTAGGAACACATGGGGATCAGCTTAGAAAATCTGAGTAGCCTGATCTAGATTGTTATACCTTAATTATTGGTTATTTTTATTTAAAAGTATAACAAGGTAAACTCAGCTTAGGCTCGGCCAAATAACCAATACATGCCACTTTAGCAAAAAAATCAGTAGTGTAAAAGCACAGCAATTTTTTAAATTTTATTACAAGTCATAATTTTTATTGAAAACACTGGAAATGATGACACTAACTTGTTTACTTCTTAATTTAAGCAAGTGATACCTCCATATACCTAGCAAAGATGGGAGGTAGAATGGCCTTGATTTTGTTTTGTTACTTTTTTAGGGGAGTGAAAATACCCAATGGTTAAAGCGTGTTAAAGCTGTCCGCCATGTTGGATGTTCGAAAAATGTCAAAGCCACAAGCTTTGTTCACCCAAAAATGTAAAAATGTTTAAAATCAAGTAATCCGATGAAAGGTTAAAGCAAATGCAAAAACTGCTGTTTTTTTGCAAATGACAATGTCGAGTCCAAAACCACTTATTTCAGAGGTTTATAGTTTTCTTATCTCTCAACCGATTTAATTAAGTAATGGTATAGAAAGCATACATAAGGCTTTTGTCGCAATGACTTGGATTTTCTCCAGTGCCGCACGTATTTTTTTGAAGGGGGGGGGGGTGAAAATTATCCAATATTCAAAACGATCTGCCATCTTGGTTTTTTGCGAAATGTCAAATTTTGAATCGGATCGGAAAATTCTCATGTCTTGTCCTTCAAAAAAGTTAAAAAAAATTGAAATCGATAATTCGATCCAAAGTTATAGCAAACTTAAAAGTGTGCAAGATTTTTTGGCCCACCCTATAGAGGGCTTCAATGCGATTTTTTTTTATACTGGGACTTTCCATCCAATATAGAATCAATGCCCAATTTTAGGCAAGTTTTTGCAAACCTAAATACAAACACAAAATATCCATGTACCTAGCTGAGATTCGAACCCGAGGCCTTTCGTGCAGCAGGCCGATACGTTACCTATACTGCGCTACTGAGGCTAATGCGATTCACTTTCAAAACTATCGTGAAGATGAGACTCGAAAAGCGAAAGTTTTGATTTGTTGGACGTGCCTCAATTCAATACGCCTTTTTCTGGGATCGTATCGGAATCTATAGCTGTCGTGAAAACGCGGATCGTATTAAAAACGAATGAAAGTTTTAACCAGACTGGATTTGACAGTTTATTTTGTGGGTGAGATAACCAAACTTCCGAATCCTGCTGGAAATTAGGTTAAAAAAAGATGTTGTTTTTCTTAACCAAGGGCAAATTGCAAATTTACTCACATAGCTTATTTTAAGACAAAATCTCACCCGCTCGTTTTCAATTCAAAAGTTAAATTTAGTTTAGAATTAAACTGTAGAAAAAAAAACAAATTTTTGGGAAATTTTGGACCATTTAATATTTTGATTTATAGTATTACACTGAAAATTTTTTTTGTGAAGTGGTTTTGACTGGCGCCTATTTTTCCAAACAACCTTGGTGGAACAGCAGAGTTTCTGCCACAACAGCAGAGTTTCTTGCTGGAACTCGAATAGGAAAATAATGTTTAGTAGCCCCAGCCAAAAAAGTAGTTACGCCAGCAAACAAATTTAGTAACCTAACGCTCTAGCAAAAAACTTTGCTGTTCCAGCTAACAACGTTGCTGTTCCAGCAAGATGTTTTGGCTAAATAGGCGCCAGCAAAGTTGAAAATTTCTCAGTGTATATTTACGAAAAAAGTGGTAAAGTGTAGGCAACGTAGAAAACGTATAAACTTATTTTTTAAACGACAAACGTGATATTTATTTTCGCGATTAGTTTTCTTTGTACTCTTTTTGCGTATTTTTGCAGTCTACTGTAAAACTATAAGTAAAGAAACACAGAGTTGTGTTTGGGTAAAAAGTGAGAGAAGCAAATATCGCTAGATGTAGTGACCCTATTAATAAAATAAATCACCGTAGCGACGACACAAGATGTGATGTTGCCAGGCCAGATAAAGAGAAATCGGGTCGCTATGAAACATAGTCGCCACTTAAATCCAGTGGCGTAGCCAGAAATCGACTCTGGGGGGGGGTTCATCATTTTAAAAAAATAAATACTTACCTATGAAATTTTTTTAAAAATTGGGTAGGGGAGAGGGGTGGTTTAATAGGGGTTCGCTTAGTGTATACGGAATAAACATACATATTTTTGAAAGCAAGTCTCATCTAGTCTCATTTGCAAAAATTTTGAAAACATTACACTAAAATGGCAAAATTTGGACAAAAAAACCAAAAAATTAGATGCAATAAGGGGTGGGTTGCGGTGGTATATATAGATGTTGCCAAATCATACACTGATAAATTTTGCTGGCGCCTATTTACCTAAACATCTGACAGCAATGTTCTTAGCTGGGACAGCAAAGTTTTTTGCTAGAATCTTAGGTTACTAAATTGGTTTGCTGGCGTAACTATTTTTTTGGATAGGGCTACTAAACGTTATTCTCCTATCCTAGTTTTAGCAAGAAACTTTGCTGTTGTAGCAGAAGCTCTGCTATTCCAGCAAGGTTGTTTGGCAACACAGGCACCAACCAAAAAAACTTACTAAAAAAGTGTAAATGCGCCGCAGATGAATATTAAAAAAAATATATACTCATAAATGCTCATTTATTACACGTTTTGAATTCTGATAATAAAAATTTTTTAGAATTAAACTAAAATTGTAACAATCAAAGACATCATAGCCCCACACGAAAAATTTTTAATATTTAAGACATCACACCAAACACACAAACCGGAGTAAAGGGTCAAAAAAGTAGGCGAGCTCTAGCTCTCCCTGGTGCCCTTGATCATGATTAATTTATTGTAGATTGGGTTGGACCTCCTGAGGGAGGGGGTTTAACTACCAACCCCCCCCTGGCTACGCCACTGTTGAATCGCCCTGGATCCCAATTTTTGAATTTCAATCAACCCGATCACTTTCTCCGGTCAACGTTCCCCGAATTTTTGAACGAACTCTGATCACATCCAAAGTTGGCACATTAATTTTATAGCAAATGACCATCTTTTATGATTGGTAGTGTCAAATTTGCACTATTTTGAACGAATAAAGCTCAGCTTCTTTTTTCATATTTAAATAAAATCTGTGTACGGAATGGATAATAAAAGAAGCCCACCTCTAAATAATATTTTTAAAAAAGTTTTGCTAGAATACATGGAAACACATCCGAAGCTACAGGCAGAGACTTTTTCGCAGGATTTCAGATACAAAACAGCACAAGAATTATTTCCACTTTTAGATGGAATAGTAGTAGTAACAAGGGGGCAGCCCAAGACCTGGCAAGTAGGCCCAATCGGTCCCTTTTTACCTTACCCCAGCCCAGCCCCTATCCACCACCTGTACCGCTTGAACGGTAGTGGGCTCTCCGGGCCTTCCTGTTCTTTTCACGAAGTCTAGTACTTTGGCCCACTTGAGAGCTCGTAAGTCCTCTGCATCCAGATTCGGTTGTCCGAGTACCTGATGCCTCATCCTTAGTTATGCTTCACACTCCGCAACGAGGTGCCGGGTTGTCTCCTCCGCCCTCCCGCAGGAATGGCAGATAGAGTCATTCCCGATCCCGATGCGAGTCAGATGCTTACTGAGTCGGTTGTGGCCGGTCAGTATCCCTGTCAGTAGTCCAATATATTTTCGTGTCCTTCCCAGGAGCCATTTGAATCTGGCCGCGTCTGATCCGTCGATGAATTCTTTGGACTGTCTGCATCCTATTTCGCTCTCCCAGGAGTCTGCCAGTGCATCGTTAGCCCATTTAATGAGTCGGCTTTGCAGCTGTCTCCTTGTTATATCTAAGAGTGGTGCCGGCCCCACGTATTGAGTGCTGGCCCCGATCCGAGCGAGTTCATCCGCCTTTTCGTCGCCCGACACTCCCGTGTGTCCCGGTGCTTCTACGCACTCTTCTACCAGAGTATTGGCAATTTTTAGCGCACTGAGTGCCTTTAGGGCCGCTTGGATGTCGGAGCATATGTACACATGCTCCTCCGGACCATTGCGAACCTCTTCTAGTGTTGCCGTCATTACAATGGCGTATACCTCGGCTTGGAAGACCGTAGCTTGCTCTCCGAGCGGGTAGCTCATCCGAACTTCTCGGTCTTTCACGTAGACCCCCGCCCCTGTTGTCTGCCTCTCCGGTAGCTTGGAGCCATCGGTGTAGCATATCACAGCGGTCCTCTTGAACTGTTGGAGGTTCTCCCTCTGCCAGAATTCCCTAACGGGACTTTCGATTTAGATGGAATAACTTACAAAACAAAAGATTGTAAGATTTAGATGGAATAACTTACAAAACAAAAAACAAGACGACAAAAACTTAAAATAGGTTATGTCTGGTGAAACTTCTGCGCTTGCGTCTATTGAATTGAAGCGTACTCCTTGACCCGGAAGTCGGGGACCAAGTTTTTTTACATTTTAGGAGAACGGGAACAGTCTTTCAACCTTCAAAAATACAGCACGGGAAAGATCGCTGAAATCAGGGGGAAGACAATTATTTCCTTGAAACGCGCAGATCCTATTGGTCAACCCCCGCAAATTACTCTAATAACATGACTTTTGATGAAATTTGTTTCTTCTGGTCTTGAGTGATAGGAATAAAAGACACCAATTTTTATTGAACATTTGTGGAAAAAATCAACGACATCGACTAATGGAAACCTCACTTTTGTGACGAATTATTTTCTTTTCCCTGATATCAAGAATAGCTAGAATGACGAAATTGAGTATTTTTTTACGTCGCGAAAAGAAAATGTAAATTTTATACTGCGTTTTTTTTTGGTAAGGAGCTTGAAAAACTAAACCCAAATAATCCAGGCAGCAAAGGCTGACAAAACCCAGTGAATGTAAAAGAAGTGTTGAAAAAATCATATGCTTTACACTTGGCAATTGACCAAAACTACAGCTATCAGACTTAGCATAAAGAAGTGAACAAGTACAAATATTCTAGGAACTTTTAGAGAAATGAAACAACAAAATTGCTTCTGGGGTCTTTTTCCCACAGTATTCATTGTAACGGTAGACCGGTTTCGCCTAAATAGGCATCTTCATTACCAAATACTACAAGAGGGGCTTTTTTGACAAATTTAGAAACAATGTAAGAAAATATAAAAAATATAAAAATAATCCATACAAAAGGGGGAAAACATATTTTAACATGCGCACCTCCATTTGTTCTTAGGTTTCATTATATATGTTTATTCCTAGGTTTTTACACAATTGAAACAGTTCGCCTGTTAAAATATTTGTTCCCCCTTTTGTATTAATTATTTTTATATTTTTATAATTTTTGTATTTTCTTACATTGTTTCTAAATTTTTCAAAAAAGCCCCTCTTCACTTGTAGTATTTGGTACTGAAGATGCCTCTTTAGGCGAAACCAGTCTTCCGTTGAAATAAATACTGTGGGAAAAAGACCCCAGAAGCAATTTTGTTGTTTCACTCCTCTTAAAGTTCCTATTTAAAAAAAACCACATGGATACCCTCCAAGGATTACAAATATTCAATTTCTATTCCTTTTTCTCCCCACTTACTTATAAATGGAATTTGACGAATACGCAGTCTTTATGTAGATGTTAAGGTTCTTCTAAATATACAAAATGAAGCAGTGAAAAAATACATCAAACTTCAGACATCATTTTTAAAATTTTTCCTTGCTTTTTTTAAAATTTTACACCTATATGTTGTATTTTTATTACCACAATATTTCAATTTTCAACCAGGCTATTATGTTAGGAAGTGATAAATTTTATCTTCGTTTCAAAGGCTTTATTAAGGCGTTCTTTTTCAACAGGAGGCGTGCAAGCGACAAAGAACAACAAATATCAGTGGAGAAGGATATGTGACCAAAATAAACTAAAACTATAAAGTTACGACGAAGACAAGATTTGCAAGAGTAAGCTAGAGTTTCGAACTTCCATTTTCTTTATATTTTTAGTGAGTGGATTATTTATAGATATACAAAAAGCATTTGATACAATTTCACATAAAAATTTAATACATAAGCTTTCATTAATAGGAATAAAAGAAAAATGTTTACAATGGTTTACCAGTTATTTAGAAAATAGAATTCAAATTAAAAGAATAATCAACAATACAATAAGTGACAGTGACCCAATACTGAGTGGGGTACCACAAGGTTTTGTCTGAATATAAAGGCACAATTATGGCTTTTGCTAGTAATATTGCAATTATTTTTAAATCAACAAATTGGGAAACTAATAAAACAAATATGCAGAATGATTTAGAACTACTTCAAAATTGGTATACAAAAAATAGTATGTTTATAAACTCAACCAAAATAGAATATATAAATTTTACTTTAAGAAACAATTATACATTTTCTAATCCCTTAAAGTATCACTTAAATTGTAAAAATAATCAAAATTGTAATTGTGAAATAATAGAACAAAAAAATAAAGTTAAATATTTATGAATAATATTTGATGAGAACCTAAATTTTAAAGAACATGCTAAATATGTAACAAATAAATTAAAATATATGCTTTATAAAACATACCATACCAGTATCGTTAAAAAGAACATTTTATTTTGCAATGACGCAATCGATATTAAGTTACGGAAACAGTATATGGGGTGGAATTTTTGAGAAAACTTTATATAATTTAAAAATTATTCAAAAATATTTTATTAGAATTATAGAGGGATGCAATAAGAGAGAGCATACAGCAAATCTTTTCAAAAAACATAAAATTTTAAAATTTTCTGAATTATTCTGCATAAACGTTTGTAAGATTATTAAAAAGAATAGTGAATTAAATCTTAAAAGAAATCATAAAAAAATCGTAAAAAAACACATAGTCAAAAATATTGAATTCAGTTCCAAAAGAAATTCAAATTTTACTGTTTAAAAAATTTTAAATAAAGATAAAAGATTTTTTTTTCAAACTCCATAGTAAAAGAAATTTTAAAAAGACATTAAAAAAAAGAGTTTCGAAATAATTAATTAGCAATAATTTTAATTTGTCTAAATTAACAATTAAAAAATTTTAAACCTATTATATGATGTTTTATATTTTTTACTAATTTTAGAAAGCACACAGGATTAATTTCCTTGCTTTTTGAAATGAGAAAATACTATGATTATTTTGAAATATCAAATACAAAATTTGAATGTAGTAATTTTAAGGAAATTTAGAAATAAATAAATAAATGTAATTTTTTCACGACGTTTCGAATGCTTATATATCTGCAATCATCATTAGATGAATACTACCAAAAACTAAGACTACCTAATCTTGGATATGAGCATGTGTTCAATGAACCATGAATTTTACATTTGGTTGTCTCCGCCCTTTCGAAGTTGAAATCTGTTACCTCCGAAAAGTATGGGCTTCCAAATATCCTTAATCGTGACTCTTTGTTGAGAAAACACATTATGGTTCCTCTAAATGAATGCTGTTTTTTTAAACTTCTATTTCACATGATGTTGAGTATCGCATAAATGTTGAGCTATTTTTGATCCAGTTGTGTCCCCTTGTCGAGTTTTGCGTTTGTGTTTGTAAGGCGAACTTCCATGGTTCATGGTCGGCTGGTTTCTCCGATGTAGATATCCCCCACTCGTATGATACGTGGTAAATACAGTTCTTGGTGTCGTGGCGTTGTGGTTAATTGACTTCTTATTGTTGTTTTCGTTTTGAAGATAGTCCGAAGATCGTTGTATGGAATTATAAACGACGCTTTAATTTCAGTATTTACGTCTATCGTCCTTTTTGGTTATGATCTAAAGAGTTTTATTGATTGTGTTTTTGGAGAAACCCTTCCTTCGCATATCGGATGGAATTTCTGTATTTTCTTTATTTAAAGCCTCTTCCGTATAGCAGATATAGGTGGCTCGATCCATAAGAGATTCTGCAATTCGCGGTTTAGTTGATGTGGAGTGGTTTGATTTAAAGTTTCGATATTGTCCAGTATGAGTTGGTTTGCGATATATGGAAGTGGTTATGGTTGAATTCTTTTTGGTGACTAGAATGTCAAGAATAGGGAGCTGATAATTTTTTTCTTTTTCCGGAGTTAATGTGATGCATTTTCTTATGCTGTTGACGTGCTGAATTGTTCTAGCGTATTGTTTTCCTTTTTACAGATGATAAATATGTCGACCATGTATCTGATCAATAGTTTGGGTCTCTGCCAAGATGTTCGCAGAGCTTCTTCAAAGGATTCCATAAAGATGTTGGTCACTACCGGCGAAAGTGTAGATCACATGGGTAGATCATCTTCCTGTCGAAAATGCCTGTCTTTTTCGTGGAAGTAAGAATTCTGGTTCTATAAGAGAGATGGTTGTCCTTGAGTAGCTTCTGTTCAATGATTTGGAGTGATTCTTCCATTGGTACGTTCGTGTATAAAGTTTTGACGTCACAACTAACAAACTGGTCGTCAGGTTGTAGGTTGATATCTTTAAGAAGGTCCACGAAGTGCTTTGAATTTTTGACGAATGATGCTGACTTTGCTTGAGATTTGTGAGGTTACAAAAGTCACCAATTTGTTTTGCCTTTTCCGAAGATCGAAACCAGGTCGCCCGCATGTAAGATTAGTGACATTTGTAACCTCGCAAATTTTGACAAAGATAGGGAGGTTGATCCTAATGAGGTGGATGAAAAATTCTTTGTTCTTTGGGCGCATTCACAGAAAACAATTATTTGAAAATTACCATATAACTTGATCCTTTGATTTTTGCGGGATCGGGTCCCATACACCTCGTTCTTTTCTGGTGGTTTTACCCGAGCATTAAAACTGTTCGGTTAAAAATGCTAAAAAACCGAGGTGTATGGAGGGCAAGAACCATGTCGTTCCAAAACACAGGCAAGAGTTGATTTCTGTTCACCCTTCCTCCATTTTTAGCGCGTTTTTTGAAAAAATCTCAAAAACAATTACTGTTCGACATAGTCTAATTAAGTAAAGGAAATTTTTTTTGGCGCCCTTATTTTACAGAAAAGATTTGTGGCGTAGGAGACAAGGGGCAAGGGAATAAATCGGAGAAAAGCTTTGCCTTGACCAGGATTTCGTCCGATTAATTTGTTAGTAGTGGTGTGACCTTTGAAGTTTTCTGAGGCTTTAAAACCTACAGATGTTATAAAGACAATGACGTACATATACAAAGAATTAGAATTACCGAGCCGAGTTAGCCAAGTTTTATAATAATTTAAGTTAATTATAATTTTAAAGTTATAACTCCCCCTTACGTTACCGCTGCGATAAATCCTAAACCGTTTGTCTAAACGCAAAGTCGTATTTTTATTTGTAGATTTTTTAAATGATGTGTCAACATACGATATTTTAAATGGTAATGGAGAGTTTTTTTAAAACATATATCCAAGATCACAATGGTTATTTTAAGGGCGTCATAAGAGAAGGGGATCCTAAACTCACATCGAGTGTCTTTCGGTTAATTCTTCTTTTTGAAGCACTGTTACTTATTTTTGTCGCAAAAGTGCCGTGCAAGGTGCGGTGTTCTCGATATTAAAGATCGAGTCATTTGTCAAAAAGAGCTTTTTGGAGCGACAAGGTCAGCTTAAAAGTCATTTGATAAACAGCCGACAGTGCTAGAAATAAAACCATGTGCAGCTTTATAGCCTACTTGACCACACGGAAAAAATATCGGAAATTTTTTACATAAGTGTAATAAATTGTGTAACAAAATGACATTTTAGTTTATTTTTTACACACAGTTCTTTATATTTTAAGTGGTGTAATTTTTAGTTACATAACTCAACTCAAGTTACACAACTCAATTAAAAAATTACACAGATATTTTTTTGCGTGCAACTAATTCTTCTCACCTCTAATTAATTTAGCTCAGCTCTTCTATTAAGTTTTCTGATTTTAAACGGATTTGATAAAATACGATCTAGCCTATAACGAATACAACGCCGCGCGCTTTGCTAAATGGAAATATTATTATTATATATTATTCTGGACATTAAAGCCGTTTTCTGGCGTGAGCAGATTTTGTTGATCTGGTGACGTGACGGTTCAACACAATTTAAAGGATTTCAAAACCGGTCCTCGGACTGTTTCGAAAGCGCTTCAATCACGATTCCAATATGGCGGGAGTTGTCGGGTTATGGAGCACCGGCTTTTTTTTTGTTTTTGTTTTTAATAATAAAATGATGGAGTCTGATTTGGTAATGTGCCAAATTCAAACCAAGCAGCAAATAACAAAGTAACCCCGGATTTATAGACCAGGGATAGGAAAAAAAATAAAACGCTAACAAATATTTTATAACAATAAGTTATGTTAGGTTTTGTTTAACTGTCACTGGAAAGAGCTTGGCGATAGCAAGAATCGATGACGTTGTGATTAAATCAGTGACGTCACATTTCGAAATTACACAAGCACCGTGTTCTGCGCCAAAAAACAACTTAGAGTCCGAGCTACTTGTCAAAAAGAGCTTTTTCGAGCGACATGTAGGAACTTTACAGCCTAAAAGTCATTTGATAAACAGTCGGCAACGTCTGCAAGCAATTGTATGCCAGTACTAGCCGCTGTTTGTCCCAATAAATAAATTTTTATAAAAAAAAAATTAAAAACAAGCTTTTATTAAATCACTCAAAAGTAGAAAATAATTTTTTATCTTTCTTATACCATAATAAAAGCGATGGGCGCATTAAACATTTTAACTTTAGGTATTGTATATCGATGACATCGACGATTCACCTAAGAAACTTGGTTAGCACGGCAATCTCACTCGTTCTCAGCTTCTTTAAATAAAAGCATTGTGTTTATCATTCGAATAGAAGAAGAATTTAGTTCTTCTTTTGTAGTTCTCTCGTTTTCACCGTAAAATTTTTAATTTGCGCCCATCATTTTTATTATGGTATAAGAAAAATAAAAAATTATTTCCTACTTTTGAGTGCATTTAATAAAAATTTATTTTTTAATTTTTAGATTTGTACATCCGCCACATTGAATTTTTAAAATCTGATTAGAAATTCATTCTCCATCCCCAAGTGCCCCAACACACCAAATTTCAACGAAATTGGGCGTACTTCAACTGTACCCTCCTCCACCCCCTTTAAGTAGGGGGAAGCTGTCAATGTCATCATACTATATTCTTGTGTTGTCGCCGCAACTATATAAGCATACCAAATTTGAAGCCAATCGGATGTCGGGAAGTTGGTCAAAATAAAGTGGCAAGATTCTACCCGAACAAACATAAATATTTACATACATTGCAAGTTAAATAAAATCTTGTAAAAATTGCATCGAGAAAACTATGTTGCCTTGCCGCTTTATATCCTTGATCCTTCTCACCTAGGGTGCATTTAGCCCCGCCCTCCTATTAATTTTTTTGATTTTAAACGGATTTGATGAAATACGGTTTGACCAATAACGAGTTCAACACCGAGCGCTCTGCTAAATTCGAATTCTGATGGTGATTATTCTGATTCTATTCTTTCCGGTAAACTATAGTCGGGGGTTTTTTTAAACCTATAGGAAGATTTTTGGTGATTTTTTTTTAATTTGGCACATAGTTAGGCATGGCTCCGGGGACCACCTAACCAATATAAAATTTTTCAGCGACGGCGTACGTTAGGCGTCGCGACGCCCTAAACTTTTTTTTAGGCCTTAGGGTCATTTTGAGAGCTATATCTCGGTCAAGTGACAACATTTTAAAGTTTTGGTTAAACCCCTTGAAAGGCTATGAAATGGCCTTTAATATAGTATGCAAAACATGATATTTTACTTCCGGTTATTTGCATCAAAAAATAATCAATTTGAAATTTTTAAAAAAAAATGTGTTTTTTTCCAAAAATTAAAAAAAAAATCTATTCTCTATTTATCAACGGGTTTGTGCAAATTTATTTCGAGGTGATTGTAAAAAATCACAAAAAAATCTGAAATTGACGCATGTTACAAAATACTCCGGCTATTTAATTTCAAATTTTTTAATCCACATTCCCTTCACAGATCTGCCAAATATGTTTTTTAAAAAGCTATATAACACGCTAGAATATTAAATGTAACCGGCCACGATGGGCCCCCAAGTTTTAATAAAATTAAACAACATATATAAAAAAAACTTCAAAAATACCAAAAATTATGTCACGCTTTATATTTTGTCGTGTGTTTAAAAATGACTTGAATCTTGAACCCCTTTAGGATTTTTGTCTGTGAGCTGTCAAACATAGAAGATTTTTACAAGTCGTCCAATTGCTTCTTTTGTTATTTTATTCACTTTTGAGCAGGCAAGTATTCTTTATCGGTGTGGATGCACCTAATCAGCAATACGTACATAGAACTAACATTTTTTACCGCCCCCTCTTCATTCGTCTCTCGCATTTGGTTTAATGCATAATAATATATGGGAAGGACCAGAAAATCTTGGATTGATTTAATTTTCTAATTACTTTTTTGTTCCTAAATTTTGGCATTTTAGGAAGTTAAAAAACAAAGTTTACTATTTATGTACAAAAGATGTAAAATGTCAAAGATTCAAGATGGTGGACGTAGTCAAAAATTTAGTCTGGAAAAAAGACTTTTTTCGACCTCCTTGTAATTTTTTATTGCCGAAATACGAAACCTTATGCCTTTTCACGTCTAACGCGGTAGCACACAAATTCAGTTAGATAGTACAAAAGTTGCATTGGCGCAAAATTTTGCATATTCTAATAACCCCATAGTAATGTCTCTTGTTTTATCCCAAGAACTTTCTTATTTAGTATCGGATTTTTACAAATTTATATTATTTCTGGAAAGATAAATAAACCGTCAAAACGTCAAATGTCAAAAAGCCAGTATAACGGACATAGAATTTGACCTGCCTGTTATCTTTTATTGCAAATTTAGAAAAGCATTCCACGTTTAACGAGATATCACTCATAAAATTCGCTTAAGTAGTAGAAAAGTATAAGAATCGTCGTTTTTGGTAAAATTAGCTTTTTTTTTGGAAAAGTAATTTTTGACTAGGTATGTCCGCCATTTTGAGTTTTTGACATTTTGACTTGGTTTTACCTTTGCAGACAGGATACACCTGTAAAAATCTAATGAGAAGTAAGAAAGTTCTTGGTAAATAAAAAGAGACATAATTTGTTGGTCGTAACGTTATGCGATATGTTGAGCCAATGCAACTTTTGTACTACTTAACCGAATTTTATGTGTGGTACCCCGTTAGACGTGAAAAGGCATAAGGTTTCCTATTTTGGTAATAAAAAATTACAGGGAGGTCAAAAAAAAGTTTCAGGTCTTTTTTCCAGACCAAATTTTTGACTACGTTCGCTATTTTGAATTTTTGAAATTTTACATCTTTTGTACAAGATTAGTAAACTTTGTTCTTATAACTTTCTAAAATGCCAAAATTCAAATTTGGTGTTTCTAAAAGGATAATTCATTACCTTTAAGAAGCTGTAAAAGGTTCAGGAATCCTTTGAAAAAATTTCTTATTAGCCGACAGAATATAAAGCGTGACATAATTTTTGTTATTTCTGAAGTTTTTAGCAAAAAGCTTTTTTATGTATGTTGTTTAATTTTATTAAAATTTGGGGGCCCATCGTGACTTGTTACATTTAGTATTCTAGCGTGTTATATAGCCTTTAAAAAACATATATTGGCAGGTCTGTAAAGGGAATGTGAATTAAAAAGTTAAGCAGCCGGGTTCAAAAAATTGAGATTTCGTAAATTTTCTGAACATGCGTCAATTTCCGATTTTTTTGTGTTTTTTCCGTGGCATGAATTTGCATTTTTTTGATATCGGCGAATAGCTAGGACCTTCTTACAGTCACTTCAAAATGAATTTGCACAATCCCGTTTTTAGAAAAAAGAAAACAATTTTTTTTTAAATTTCAAATTGATTATTTTTGTATGCAATCAACCGGAAGTAAAATATCAGGTTTTGCATACTATATTGAAGGCAATTTCATAGCCTTTTAAGAGGTGTAACCAAAATTTTAAAATGTTGTCACTGGACCGAGATATAGCTGTCAAAATGACCCTAAGTCCTAAAAAAAGTTTAGGGCGTTGCGACGCCTAACGTACGCCGTCGCCGAAAAACTAACATTCATTTAGTGGTCCTCAAAGTCATATCAAATTGTTTACCGAGTTAAAACAAAATCACCAAAAATCTTCCTATACATTGAAAAAAAGATATAAAAAACCCCCGACTACTATCGGGATTCATTTTCCAGCCTCTCAAATTAAATGTTGCAAACTCTCCGCTGCTTTTTTCTTGTCCCGAAAGTGCGGTGCAAGATTCTCTGTTCTGGATATTAAAGCCCGAGCCATTTGTCAAAAAGAGCTTTTCGGAGCGACATGTAGCAACTTTACAGCTTAAAAGTCATTTGTTAAACAGCCGGCAACGTCTGCTAGAAATTGTATGCCGTTATTAGCCACCGAGTGTTTGTCCCATGAAAAATTGCATCGAAAAAGCATTAAATCGCGCGCGCGAAAAGTTGGAGGAACCATCAAAACTTTATGTGACAAGGTGGACTTTTTAAGTGTTTGACTCAGATTTCGACGGAAACTTTTCGCGTATTTAGGGCTCTAGATTTTTCGGATAATTCGATTCTCCCCGTGTGTGTGTAATGATGACAGTTTAAGGTCGTAGTTACAAACTAGGGAATTGTTTTTAGCAACACTGTATGGGAAATCAATTTAACTATGTCGACCTGATTTTTTTGCAAAATTTTACGGCCTTGAATTTGTTTTCCATGGCAACGCGGAGACTTTATTTATGTTTATCCACAGTGGGACACCAGAGATTTTTTAGCACCGGGTCAAAAATTTTGGGTTAGGTTACTTATTTTGACTTTTCGCGTTATGCGCCGCTAAAAAAACAAGTAAAATACTAAAATAAAAAAAAAAACATTTATTGCAGAATTACCTGCTAAAATGCTACCCAACTACGTATTAAAGTAACTGGGTGTAATGTTTAAGGTTCCATTTACAGGTGCATTTATAATTGAATTGGAAACCTTTCCGCTACAGGTTAACTTAAAATCATGCAGATTTAAAAATCGGCTACTGGCGCTAGACGAAATAATCGTATTCTATTTTAAACAGGAGCGTCAACGACTAACAACAGTCTTTCCAACCTCTAAATGGAGCTTTACTGACCTGTTTTTTTAGTACTCAAGTATCCGTGTGTTTTTTAAAGGTTCTAAAATCTATCCTTTGCACTCCAAGATTTCACTAGTACACTTGCACATAACTATGCCGCAATAATTTAAATAAAAAAAATGGTTGAATCGAAATAAAACTCGCGGTAATGCCTGCGCAGCGCTAGGCCTTTTTCGGCAAGCGATCGCACACGCGGAGTGGTTTCATATTTGTTTTAGAACAATGTTTTTGAAAATACATTTTTGAAAGATAAACATAACCTCGAATGGTTTTCTGTCAATAAACGTAAATTTACTCTTCGATCCCACTGCGGCCCGATTTAGTTTGTTTTGAAAAAACACCTGCAGTTACCATGGAATCGTATAAATTCTGCGATCTATCGGCCAACACTTAAACTGCGTGTGTCTCCCAAATTCAATGAAGTATGATTGAGTGATCGGTTTTCTTTTCCGGAGTGCACAGGCTTTTAGAAAAAAGGAAACTTAGTTTTTATTTTCGCTAAAGCAAGGAAATATAAAAAGGAAAAATATAATCCAGAGGAAATAATCCAGAGTTTGTTCTAAGCCGCAATTATTTTGAGGCTTTTGGGATAGACGACAGCACCAGAGCTTTTATTTTGAAGAAAAAATAATTAAGAATTTTAAAAAATCCTTCAGATATTTTTGTTAAGCATTTAAAAATGATCACCCCTGCAAAATTTCAGCAAATTCTGATGCTTAGTTTTCCACCCTAGCAAAAGATTAAAAAATTAAAGAATAAGGCGTTGCCAGTTGTACTGTTTTTTTACTTAAATTCTGGGGAGAAACTATAGCCTTAAGGAGTTTAATTTTAATGATTGCCACTAAAAGGGCACATATCTCACATTTTTCTACATTTTTTCAGCTGCTCCACTTTTTTCTGATGAAGGGACAAAAAACCTCGCCAAATTCTTATGTAGCTTGGGCACCCGTTAAATTCTTTCAAATTTTAATATGTTATAGGGGAGGGTCAGACAAATATTTTTTTATTGCCATTCCTCCCAATGGGTACAGGGTGAGCCAGAAAATAAGGTTAAAGTTCAAAAATTAGAGACCTTTTGCACCTCTTACAAAAAATCTCCGTTAGGTGACTTTATCGCTTAATAACGCGTTGTGACGTAGCTAACGTCACGTTATTTTTAAGGCAGCATTTTTAGTTTTTGCACACCGCCTTTGATTTATTTATGACCGACTTAATACGGTATTTATTATTATAGATTTACAAAAAGAATTTTTCCAATAATATTTTTCATTTAGAATATATTATTCTTGTGTTTTTTTTTTGATGAATTTTAATTATTGTTAATCTTTAAAAACTCAAAAACACAAGATAAAAGAGAGGTTATGATAAACAGATTGGAATCAGGTGAAATTCTAGTCAAAGAATATGATTAATCAAAAATTGGCACTTATCTTTAAAATTAAAAAGAATACAGAACATATTTGCATTCAAAAATCAATTTAAATATTTTGTTTTTCTACTTAACGTTTTATTTTCGGCAACCATGCCAAATATAAGGCATACGGTATTCTCCCGCAGGTAACGTCAAACTTTATCGGTTAGTAAGGGATTCCGTTATTACCTCGTAACTGCGCATGCGTGAAATAAGCGATAAAGAAAAAAGGCATCAAAAATATAGGTGCAAAAAAAAAATTGTACCTCAATAATCCTTTATAATGAATTGGCGGGGTTCAATTTGCTTTAAATCACTAAGCAATTTAAAATAATTTTAAATCCCTGACAACCACTTTAAATCCCTAGAAATTTTTGGGTGGCCACTTGTCATAAAATTTTATAGATTCATAAATAGATGATCCTTTTTATCTGTCAAGTGATTTATAATATTATAATAAGTATTGTTAAATATGATTTTTTTGACAAATAAAAAAAAATTAAATAAAATTTCCCTATTGTCATAAAATATGCCCAAAATGTCATAAAATTTCGAAATTGTCATAAAATTCATAAAAAAAATATACAAACCATACGTCAAATTTTCAATCACACCTTGGCCCTAATTCTTGAGCAGGGAACGACACAGATTTTTGTCGAATGATCCCACGTCGAACGCAATTCGTATTCTTGAGAGGTGATCGCTCATTCCATGTTATCAAAAATTGGGTGTTTGTGGTCCCCGACTCCAAAGCCCGGGATCGGTTCCGTTTCTCAAGCATGCATGCCCGTAAAATATATATTTTTTAATCTAAAATTTCGAAGCGGTTTCAAGAAAAATTCCTTCTCTTGAGGGATCGTTCCCTCCCTTGAGATTCAAGAATTGGGTCCCTGGTAAATTAGTTCAGGAAAAAGGACACACCAAGAGTTTTGGCGCACTTTTAATTTAATATTAACTAATACAAATTTTCGATTTTGGTGGGCTTTTTACTGCATCAATCAGTTGTGGGCATACTTGTGTTGTGAGAAAATAACCCTTATTCGATTCTTGCAAAAGGTTTTGCTTTTAAATTTAATGCGGCTGGGAAGCTGCAGTATTCTTGGCTACTTGCTTGCAAACTTTGTAAGAAAATATTCAGAATTGATGGAAGTGGAATTGGGCAAGTTAAATCCCACGCAGCTTCAGAAAAACACAAGAAACTGGAAAAACCCTCTTTTAGCTTAAATTTTCATAATAGATTTCTTTTTGTATTACGGTCTACAGTTATCATTACCTTTTTTGAGGGAAAGCTCGCTATTCATTGATTTTGTTATTTATTCACCATCACTAAATCCCTTTTTAAATTACCCCGAGTCTTTTTGATTACAACAACTGCACTAGTGAATTCTTGGAGTGAAAATGATAGATTTTAGAACCTCAGTTTCAAAAATACACGGATACTTGAGAACTAACAAAACAGGTCAGTAAAGCTCCATTTAGAGGTTGGAAAGACTCTTGCTAGTCATTGACGCTCCTCTTTAAAATAGAATACGATTATTTCGTCTAGCGCCAGTAGTCGATTTTTAAATCTGCATGCTTTTAAGTCAACCTGTTGTTGGTATCAGCTGGCGGGAGTGTTTCCAATTCAATTTTAAATGCACCTGTAAATGCAACTTTAGACATTACACCCAGTTACTTTAATACGTAGTTGAGTAGCGTTTTTTTATCAGGTAATTCTGCAATAAATGGTTTTCTTTTATTTTAGTATTCTACATGGTTTTTTAGCGGCGCAGAACGCGAAAAAAAAATAAGTTATCTAACCCCAAATTTTTGACCCGGTGTTAAAAAATCTCTGGTGTCCCACTGTGGAACAACATAAATAAAGTCTTCGCGTTGCCATAGAAAACAAATTGAATAACGTAAAATTTTGCAAAAAATCAGGTCGACATAGTTAAATTGATTTCCCGTACAGCGTTGCTAAAACAATTCTCCAGATTGTAACTACGACCTTAATCTAATTTTATCAAAACATTTTGCCTGCGATTTATTGTCAAAAATGGAATGAATGATATTTTCGTAAAACTTTTAGCCTGCGCCGCATTTTAGCATTTTTACCAACAAATTAAAGGTAAGTAAACAACTAAAATTCAAAGAACCCCATCAATATTACGATTTTAGTTTAACATTTTAGCCCAGGTCCGCGGTTGTAAGCAACTGTTTACTTCAAATTAAGTTTTTTTTAATTATTTATACTTAATCCCCCCTCCTCCCCAAGTCAATTTCTGTGTGCACCACTGGTATTAGAGTCATTAGTAGTAGTAGTAGTAGATGGGCGACCGTAGGCCTGGCAATTAGGCCGCATAATGGACCCTTTTTCCCATACCCCCCGTGCACCCCCGACTGATGCACGTGCCCCTTAGGATGCAAGTTTTTTTTTTCTCTAAGAGAACTTAATTTTGCCTGACACCTCTTTGTCGAGGGCAGGGATCTTTAGACTGCGTAGCAAGTATACACAGTGGACCGCCGGCTTTAAACCTCCTCCGAAGGGTGGTCCTGCTACATGCAGACTTGCATCTATCTAACATCGCTACCGTCCCGTGGTTGACGGTAGACTTTTCTCCCCAGCAGCCCGCCGTCATATAGGTTGACCCGAAAATCGAGGTCCTGGTTTCGCTGGTCGAGGTCGCCTTCGGAGTCTTCAGATGCATCTCTTTGGAGTGGTCCTGCTACCCGAAGGTGTTACCGCCTCTTCCAAGTCAGCTTCTGTCGACTCCCGCTACCAAATCTGTCGGAGTCCAGCCGCATCCCATGAAGTCCCAATCTCGGAGAAGTCCAGGTCGTCCTTTTTTGGGTCACCAACTAGTCTCCTCTACCCAGTTTGGCGGGGTCCTCGGCCGTCCACCTTTGAGTCCCGCAAAGTTTTCGGTGCAGTGTCAACCGTGCCGCCTACTTCTACCTCGTTTGTTGTTACTCTATGCACAACGTTAACTGCGGAGCTGCTGAGAAGTGGGGCCGCCCGTCGTCATCTCGAGTCGCATTCGGTGTTGTGTGAAGCAATGTGTACTTGCCGAGATCCGATCCTGCGATCTCTGTTCTGCAGGCTAAGACGCTGTTCACTGGTCTACGGCGGCCCCTATTAGAGTCATTAGATACTAGACAGTTTAAGTTGGTCATAGGACGTACGCGTAAATGTCAAATATAGCCCAATATTCTGGCTTCTTTTACAGATACCAGAGTCCAATCTTTGCGTTCTAGCGTTAAGCTTTTTCGACAAGGTTACGTCTTTAGCATGTATAACGTGCAGACCCGACACAAGCTTACGTTCTATAACTATAATGTTTGCTCTATGTTGCTAACGCAATGATATGAGAAAAAACTTAGCGAGTTTTGCCGAAGGGAGTCAAAAAGTTAAAAAATCAATAGATTCGTAATACGGACGGCCGAACCGTAGAAAGCAAAATAGAAATACATGACAATAAAATTTAAAAGACAGAAACATTTCCACGTTTCCCGCTAGGCACCTCGTACGTGTCGGGACCAACTTAAACTGTCTAATATTTCAACGTATCAGTACTGATACCTATAACTAATGCCAAATCCACAGATTTGCTTTTTTGCTGCTCGATGCTGTATCCCCCTCTCTCTAATAGAGAGAGATGGAGAAAACATTTTGAGTTTGACAGCTTTTGCCGTGAAGTAGGATCTCGCCCAATTTTTTGCGTTTTTTTGTAGGAGGTGCTGTAAATCTAACCTTACTTTGTTTATTATTTTTTGTTTGTCAGTTTTATTTATAAAATAGAGCACGAGATCGCTTTGTTAATGTGGGGGAGACGAAATAAAATTAAAAAAGTCATTTTGCTATATTTAATTGGTCAAAGGAGGAGACTGTGGACAACAAAAAAAAGCCGCTAGCTTTTTTGATTTTTTTTTGTTAAGTTAGCTGCAAGAAGCAAATCTGTGGATTAGGCACAACGCCTTAAAAAATAAAGATAAAAGATTTTGGCTTTGTTTAGCATATTTCTTTGCAGTCAGCTGTTTTGTCTTCGCATGTATGAGCGTGGGGACTTATCAGCTAGGTGTATCACAAAACAGGTTCTTCGTTTTGCACTGAGTACAAAAAACTCTTGTTTTTTTCGAAAAAAACATAAGTTTACCCTGTATGTGTTTATATTTTTCTCAAAAAAAATAGGCAGTATGTATATTTTTATATTTTTGTATAAATCATAAATACACTTAAAATAAACGAAACATTATTAGTCAAATTTCCGAGTCAGTGATAACTCCACCAGCATAAAATAATTTTATACAAACGTTTCGTTTTGTTTGTTTTAAGTAATGTTGGGTAAATATTAACCTTTCATTTGCCATATAATGGGCTGATCAAAACAAAATTACTAATTTAATTAATCTAATACATCTGTGTAATTTCAGCCAATCATGCGGGCGGCAAACTTCATGTATACCGGGTATTTCGAGGGGGTGATTCATCCCCTTTTTTGCTGCATTTTTCATTTTAGAGAAATGGCACTTGTGAATATCACATAATGTCAAATTTGACGTTTTTTGACAGGTGACTTTCGGTGACTTTAGGTTTCTCCGGAAACGGCCTCAACTTTTGATTTCAAATTTACATTTTTGCATTCCTGAAAACATATTTTAATCAATGTGGCCATGGACGCCCCCGGTTTATCAGAATGTGCAAAATCAAACGCGTTAAATAAAAGAAAGTTCAAACATAAAATCATTCACAATAGAAACTGCAATTCGTTAAAGCAATTTTTTATCCGAACCTTATTTGTTCAAACTCATTCAATATCAAATTCGAAATTTATAAGACCCATTTTTAACCGAACCATTGTTTATCAAACTCATTTTTTATAAAATCCGGAATTTGTCAAACCATTATTTTTCAAAACCGGAATTCGTAGAACCCGTGGTTTATCAGAAAATTTATGCCAAATTGATTGCGCATTCATCAATAATACATGAGCCGAACGCGTACACGCAGGTGGCACGGCGGCGCGGCAGTATTCACAGGTAGTGTTCAATACTTTGTGATAGATGACACTCTATGTACGTGTACGTGTACGCCTCCGGTTCATGTATTATTGGCGAATGCGCAATTAATTTATCAAAATTTTTCTGATAAACAACGGGTTTTACGAATTTCGGTTTTGAAAAGTAATGGTTTGTCAGATTCCGGGTTTTAATAAAAATGGGTTTTAAAAATTACGAGTTTGATATTGAATTGAAAAAAATTACAGTTTTTATGGTGAATTGTTCTTACGATAAAATTTTTTATTTATCTGATAGGATCTGATAAACTCCTGGTTTGATAAACCACGGGCGTTCGTGGCCATGATGTGCCAAAAATTATTATTTCAATGTCAATAAATTTACTAAAAATTAATTTCACCCTGCAAATGCTTAATTTTGTATTTTTTTTTTTGAATTAGGATATGTGTTCACAGTATCATTAAAAAAGTTAAGTAATAGGAAATTAAACTAACATTTAGTTTAGTTTCCTGCATGGTTCTCCATTCCAAGCCAAAATTTATACCTTCTTAATCAAGTTTCGGGAAAGTAAAGGATAAAGCTACCCAAATTTATATCTTACCTATTTAACTATTCATAAAAGAATGCTCAAAAATAAAAATGCGCTTGGGTGTGTCTTGGGTATATTGAGGGGAACCCCAAATTGTTCGAAATATGCGAAGAATTTATTGGAAGCTCGCCAAAACACAAATTCGCACGTCCTTCATACGTCAAAATTCTTATGTTAACCGTTTGTACATTTGTGTCGTTTTATGGCAGCCCTTAACCAGTGGCGGTCCCAGCCCTTTTAAAAGGGGGGGGGCGGTTTCGATACGAAAAAAAATAGAATAAAAGCATAGCTTTTATGAGGAACATATCAATATGCAAGCAAAACTTAGTAACTAATCTAGGGGGGTACTTAGATTTGAAGTCGTTTATTTCATACATTTTATATTTTAAAAAATGTTTAATAAAATTTTTGAGAAAATTACATTAAAACTGTAATTTTTAAGTCGAAATAAACTAGAATCGTAAATATCACCGGTATTATAGCGCCGCAGGCGAAAATTTTTAAGAAAATGACACTACAAATGCCATTTTTAACACAAAATTAAACTAATACCGTAAATATCAAAGGTGTTATAGCGCCGCAATTTATGCCCTACTTTTGATTTTCTAAATGTTTTCATAAAAAATTTAAAGTCATGGTAGGGGGGGGTTAACTACCCTCCTATCCTCCTGAAATCCGCACTTGACTAATTACGTATAATTTTTCTAGTTATAAAATACTTTTTTTTTGAGGTCTAAAAAGCTTTTTGTTGTTACCTTTTATATCACATATCTCAAACATAAGCATAACCCATTTCGAAAAAAAAAATCAATTCCAGTTTTTTGGGCAAACCGGTCAATGACTCGCTCAATGTCAATTTCAATATGTCTGTTGATATGCAGCAAGAATGTTCTAATCAACGGAAAAATATTGCCACACTTGTTCATTGCCTCGAAAACGTTATCAGGTATATTTTGATTTAAGGTTTTGCCTACATCTGACCAATATTGTTTCCAAATACTTCTCCCAATAAAAGTTTAAGAATTTGTGTTTTGGATTAATAAAACAGTTTGTTTGTATTTAGAAACGACTTTAGTTAATTTTGCCTTGATTTTGGCTTCATGTTAAACTTGGTATGAATATGTTCAGGTCAAAAGTACTTTTTTATATCCGAATTGATTTTGTCTAAAACTTGTTTATAAATAGAAACTCTATAATACTGTTCTGTATTTTCAATGGTTTTCACGGTAAGTTCGTCATGCGTTTGTATATTCTTGGTCTGACGGATTGAAAGTCAAACTGTCCGAAAATATTGTGGAGGGATTCTAGAATGTATTTAAAGGAACTGTCTGCAATTTATCGTTTTTTGTTCGTCAGGGTTATTACCACCAGCATCTTTTGTGTTGTTGTCTACTTTTTTCTGGAGCAAAGGAGGGGGCGGTCGCCCCCCCCCTCGCCCCCCTGGGACCGCCACTGCATTAACCGTATATGGCGTTCAAATGTCAGCAATGTCAAATAGCGTTAGTCGTCGGGCGTTTTGGGCACGATCCAAAGTATCTATTTTGAACTTTTGACAAGAAGTGTACCTAATGGTAAAATTTAATAATACTTAGGTACACCTTTCATTATGTATGATAGTTCGCCGAGGAGCGGCTCGCTTGTAATTTTGTGTACACCAAAGGCCATTTGTAGCCAGATTTTTCTATTAAAAATGCCTCAGAGTGCCATGAATTGCCTTAAAGTAAAGCATAGAATGCCTCTAAATGCCCCCGAAATACCTGGAAATCATGCTTTAAAACGCTTTTAAATGCCTCAAAATGCGTCGCAGTGCCAACACCAAAGTGCATTACCGAGAGAGACACCCCTCGTAGTTGGCAGTGTAAAAGCGGTATAAAGCGGCAAAGCATTACTTTGCGGTAAAGTGCACTTTACCACCCGCGAATAGGTCAAGTGTGAAGAGCAAAAATTTTTCTCTTATTGGATACACTATTCTCAAAAAACGTAGCGAAAATTATTGCTAGGAAACAACTTAGTAATTTTACAGTTTTAAAAATATAATAAAAAACACAACATTATTCTCAGAGTACCTTTAAACTGTAGGATCGAAAGCTCAGCTTTATTTCTCCGAATAAGCTCAAAAATCGCAAGTCTCTTCATGTGCGATAAAAATTAATAATCCTTTGAAACGTTTGACGTTCGAGGAAGTTAAAATATTACCAGCCCTTGATCCCAAAACATTAAAAACCCCTGGCCGCCAAAAAGTGAACACTGCGAGTGAACTCCAATACCACAACTCAGCGGACGCGAGATGCCAATATTTCCTTCTAAATTTAAAGGGTCCACGAGGGGGCGCCCAAGGTTTATCAGAATATGGAAAATGAAACCATTAAAAATAGAAAAAGGTTCAACCATAAAACGATTCACTATAAAAGATGCAATTGGTTAAACCAATTTTTTATTTGAAACTCGAACGGTGGGATTTACTAAAAGGGTTTAGTCTGTTTTAGAACGGTCCCTAGTTTAGGTGACATTTTTGGTTTTAAGCATTTTAAACCAACTCTCCTTGAGTTTTGGACATAGTTTAATTTATAAGAAGAATTTTATTAATATTTTTTATTAAATAATCATCTTAACATAATCTTTTGTTGGGTTTAAGAAAAAGGTTTCAATTTATAAGAAAAGAAAATTAAAAAATTTAAACTCACGCGGGGTTTAAATAGTAAACACTCTGTAGAATAAATTAAAATTGGGTTTATATATCACTCTAATTAAAACTTACCCTTGTTAATTAATTTTTCCAGTTAATACTTGATGTCACAAAACGATTTAGATCGGTAATAATAAAATAAAGAGTAGATTAATTTTAAATTCATTAAATTATGTATGAAATGTATTAAAAAACTTAAATGCAAGTTTTGTTTATATTTCTGTCATAGCGAGTTTGGATCTCTTAACTCTGCTTGTACCTTGACTTGCAACAACCTCTACGAATGAAAGCTACAGGTTTGAAATGAGTGGGCTTTGAGTAAGGAAAGTTTTCTTGACTGAGCTTTTAGATAACCTCAATGTTTTTATTTAGTTCAATTATTATAGTTGTTTTGGGTTTTTTGTTTAGTATATTTTTCGTGCATAATCAGTGACCTTCACTTATGTTTGTTTTGCCTCGTAGTGCCCTCATAAATATATTTTTGTGCTGAAAACGTTCAAAATATGACGTTTTTCTGGACAAAATTGGAGGTGTTTTATTGATTAATGAACAACTTGGCTTATTAAATAAGGTAAATTAAACCACCCCAGAGGGTCCGTATTCTTCAATTTATAGAAAGATAGAAAGGTAGCTCTCGGGACTTAGAGACGCACCTGATTGGACGAATTCTCATTTTATCACATTTGTGTCAGTTTTGGTAGTAATGGCATTAGTTGTAAGCGATTTTGCTCTCGTGCCTTATACGAGGAGTGCAAACTGACAGAAAACCGCTCACGAAAAAGCAAACCCAAGTAATGAAGCTATTATATGCCATTTGCCATTTTGAAACCTGTCAAAAAAATTAGTTTTAGGGTATTTTCTCCTAAAATATGGAAAAAAAGCAGTTTTTCAGTGGCATTTTGTAATAACAATACAAAATTATCAATAACTTTTTGTCTTTTCTGTATGGGTAAGTGTTTTTTGAAAATTGGTTTTAAAATTTAGATCTTAGTAAATCTCACTGTAATTGTCCAAACTTGAAATTTGTAAAAGGCGTTTTTTTTTCCAAAACCGGAATTCGTCATACTCGTTACTTCTCAAACCAAATTTCTGTTAAATTAATTAGGTGTCCGCCAACTCAGCCAAGCCCGGCCTGACAACACACGTTTGTAGGTTTTATAGAACGTATCTTCTCATTTACTGGTTATGGGCAAGAGAACGGGTTCTGCTAAGAAGCGGGGTCGGCGTCAGTTTTAAAAGCTTGGCCATTTTGAATCCTGTCAAAAAAATTAGTTTTAGGGTATTTTCTCCTAAAATATGGTATATTTTGAGAAAAAAAGCAGTTTTTCAGTGGCATTTTGTAATAAAAATACGAAATAATTAATAACTTTTTGTCTTTTCTGTATGGGTAAGTGTTTTTTGAAAATCGGTTTTAAAATTTAGATTTTAGTAAATCTCATTGTAATTGTCCAAACTTGAAATTTGTAAAAGGCGTTGCTGGAGAAACCGTTTTTTTTTCTAAAACCGTAATTTGTCATACTCGTTACTTCTCAAACCAAATTTCTGTTAAATTAATTAGGTGTCCGCCAATAAAGCATGGACGTGACCCCTTTTCTATGTCGGTGTGGGTTATTTAATAAAAATTTGGTTTGAGAAACAACGGGTTTTTGACAAATTGCGGTTTAAAAAACGGTTTTATAGATTCTAGGTTTAATTTTGAATGTAGTTGGTTAAAACAACAACGGATTTAACAAATTCCAAGTTTGATATTCAATGGCTTTGAACAATTAAGAATACGATAGAAAATTTGGTTTAACGAATTGCAGTTTTTATAGTTCATCATTCTCACGAAAAAATTTTCTGTTTAAGACTGTTTGATCAATTCCTCCTCTAATAATCCACAGGTGTTCCCCACGAGGTACACACATATATACAGGGTGTAATGTGTGTGCGAAAAGTGAAGTGCTCTGAAAGTGTCCCGAGAATAACCGACACTCAGCCAAGCCCGGCCCGACAACACACGCGTGTGGGTTTTATAGAACGTATCTTCTCTTTTACTGATTATGGGCAAGAGAACGGGTTCTGCTAAAAAGCGGTGTCGGCGTCAGTTGTAAGAGCTTGCCAACTCTTCGAGTCGTGACTATGGCGCGTTTGTTGGTTAAACTCACTTATCTTCTCTCACGAAACCCAGAATCGGCAACCAGAAGACTTAACCTTAAGCTAGCCATGCAAATAGCTTGTCTTAGTCGCCCACTTGGGTGCGTGTAAAAATCACACACCTTGGTGTGGGTGTCTGTTATTCTGGTGTAAGACTAGCAGAGTCAGCCAAAACCAAACAAGGGAACTATTTCCATTTTTGTTTTTTTCCCAGGACGTGTAATCTTGAACAAGGAGCAGCATAGATCTATGGCGAATGATCACATGAAACAAAAACGTTAGATTCTTCAGCGATAATCCGATATTGCATTTCTCATGAAAATCATAAGCTCTGTTCTCACGATAATAATAATAACAGGTTAAAAAAAGACACAATCTATTGGGTCTTCTTTTAGCCTGTTATTAGTAATTTGATACATGAAAAAGTTGCATAGTATGAATCGCATGAACTGAAGCCGGTTTAAAAACGTCAAATCTAGTGACGCTTGCTCAATAAAGAGAATTTTTTTAAATGTATTGTTTTCTAAACTGCTTTTGGATCGTGGGAGGTGATAGATACCATGCGAGAGATCCAATCGCACGAAAGAAAGATCAGATCGTATGATTTTTAAGAATGCACGTCCAAGAAATTTATCCTGTAATTTTGATTTTGGGTGCAATAACTGAATGTACCCATCCTTAAGTGCTCACTAGATATGGTGTCGGCAAACACTGATAGTGGAGAGAAAGGCGTGTTTTTGTTTTGCACGGTGAGATATGATCCGAAAATGCAATAATACTGCTATAAATCTCCAGTTTAGCTACGTGGTCTACATAACTATGCAACGACGCTCACTTCTTGCAGATTGTTTTCAAACTTAACAGAAACGAAATTTATATTCGGTTTGGTCAGTGTTAAAGAACATTTAATGTACTGTATTTTAGCATTTTTATTGACTATGTATTACTATTATAATTCCGACTCAATCCAAACGTTTTTCCTTAAATTTTTATAATTTACACGTAAGAAATCTGCTTTTGGGTTAAAGAGCTCAAGCCTACCGAGAGCCATGAAATATCGACTGGTAAATATACTGAAAAACAAAAAAATGCAACACCATATATATGGAGATTTATTTGAATTAAAATTATTTGTGTGTATACCTTATCTCAAAAGAAATATTTGATAAATTTTTGTCTTCTAATCTTTCTTTTTTTCACAGATTTTTTCTATTCATTTTCAAAAACAACCAACACATAACACACCTTTTCTGAAAATTTTAAATCATTTTTCTCGTAGTTCTTGGTCGTAATTTACGGAATCTCAGACTTCTTACTCTCAGAAATCGACGGGACTGTATACGCCAAGTAAGAGATGTTCTAGTTGCAGCTACAGAACGAGTAAGTTAAACTTCCAAATCAGTTACATCAACCGAAAAGAATCTAAAAAAGAGAAGATCAAAAAATCTTGGGAGAAAAGAACGAAAATTCAAAATTGGATGAGTGTCCCAAAAGGAACACCAAAGCGAAAGGAGATACAATTAAACGATGTTCCGCCCGAGGTGAACAGCGTGGGCTCGTCAGTGGATTCACTAGTCACCCTCAATCCAGACATCATCTAACACCATCGCACACTTTGACTTCCAAGTCTGAATCACTCACAACTAGGCATCGTTTCGCGTGGTACTTATTATAAGTCACTTGATACCGGTTCGTCCTGGCGTGTTAATCTTTCCAATAGGAATATGCTCCTAAGACAATTAAAACAAGAAGTTAAACTTCCAAATCAGTTACATCAACCGAAAAGAATCTAAAAAAGAGAAGATCAAAAGATTTTGGGAGGAAAGAACGAAAATTCAAAATTGAATGAGTTTCCCACAAGGAACACACAAAAGACCAAAGGGAAAGAAGATACAATTATACAAATAGGCATCGTTCCGCGTGGTACTTATTATAAGTCGCCTAATATGTGTTTGTCCTGGCGAGTTAATCTTTCCAATAGGAATATGCTCCTAAGACAATTAAAACAAGAAGTTAAACTTCCAAATCAGTTACATCAACCGAAAAGAATCTAAAAGGAGAAGATCAAAAGATTTTGGGAGGAAAGAACGAAAATTCAAAATTGAATGAGTATCCCACAAGGAACACACAAAAGACTAAAGCGAAAGGAGATACAACTAAACGATGTTGAACAGCGTGGGCTCGTCAGTGGATTAACTAGTCACCCTCAATCCAGACATCATCTAACACCATCGCACACTTTGACTTCCAACTCTGAATCACTCACAAATAGGAATCATTCCGCATGGTACTTATTATAAGTCACTTGATACGGGTTCGTCCTGGCGTGTTAATCTTTCCAATAGGAATATGCTCCTAAGACAATTAAAACAAGAAGTTAAACTTCCAAATCAGTTACATCAACCGAAAAGAATCTAAAAGGAGAAGATCAAAAGATTTTGGGAGGAAAGAACGAAAATTCAAAATTGAATGAGTGTCCCACAAGGAACACACAAAAGACTAAAGCGAAAGGAGATACAACTAAACGATGTTGAACAGCGTGGGCTCGTCAGTGGATTAACTAGTCACCCTCAATCCAGACATCATCTAACACCATCGCACACTTTGACTTCCAACTCTGAATCACTCACAAATAGGAATCATTCCGCATGGTACTTATTATAAGTCACTTGATACGGGTTCGTCCTGGCGTGTTAATCTTTCCAATAGGAATATGCTCCTAAGACAATTAAAACAAGAAGTTAAACTTCCAAATCAGTTACATCAACCGAAAAGAATCTAAAAAAGAGAAGATCAAAAGATCTTGGGAGGAAAGAACGAAAATTCAAAATTGAATGAGTGTCCCACAAGGAACACACAAAAGACCAAAGTAAAAGGAGAAACAATTAAATAATGTTTCGTTTGGGGTGACCCGCGTGGGCCCGTCAGTGAATTTACTAGTCACCGTTAATCCAGACATCATTTAACACCATCGCACACTCTGAATTCCAACTCTGAATCAGTCACAAATAGGCATCGTTCCGTCGTTCCGCATGGTACTTATTATAAGTCATTCAATACGGGTTCATCCTGGCGTGTTAATCTTTCCAATAGGAATATGCTCCTAAGACAATTAAAACAAGAAGTTAAACTTCCAAATCAGTTTCGGTTGATGTAACTGATTTGGAAGTTTAACTTCTTGTTTTAATTTTCTTAGGAGCATGTTCCTATTGGAAAGATTAACACGCCAGGACGAACCCGTAGCAGTTGGCTTATAATAAGTACCATGCGGAACGATGTCTATTTGTGAGTGATTCAGAGTTGGAAGTCAGAGTGTGCGATGGTGTTAAATGATATCTGGATTGAGGGTGACTAGTGAATCCACTGACGAGCCCACGCTGGTCACCCCGGGCGAAACATCGTTTAATTGTTTCTCCTTTCGCTTTGGTCTTTTATGTGTTCTTTGTGGGACACTCATCCAATTTTGAATTTTCGTTCTTTCCTCCCAAGATCTTTTGATCTTCTCTTTTTTACAGGACGAGTGTTTTCAAGGATGACAGTTAATCAAAGATTGCTTGGTATGGGGCTGAGGGCTTACGGTCCGCTTTTGGTGCTACCTTTGACCCCACAACATAAGGCTCGCCGCTTGGAGTCTTGCAAAGCTCGGCAAAACTGGAATGACGAATGGAATACCATAAGCTTCAGCGACGAATCCAGGTTTTTTTTTAGGCAGCCATAGTGGACGCATGAGAGTTAGGCGATTTCGAGGTGTGAGACGAAATGTAAACTTTGCTGTTGAACGTCATACGGCAAGACATTAAAGTATCGTGGAATGGGGTGTTATTTGCTTAGGAAGCAGATCACCTCTAGTTCTCATCAACAATCGATGAAGTTCTGCAGCCAGTTTTACATCCCTACCTACAAACTATCCCAAATACGATCTTTCAACAAGATGATGTCAGACCGCATATTGCTCGTGAAACAATGGACTTCTTACATGAACTTGGCATAGAGACTTTGGAATAGCCAGCAAGATCGCCTGACTTGTCGCCTATCGAACACGTATCGGATATGCTAGGGAGCAATCTTAGTCGATACCACGTCCCCCTGGAAACTTTGATGAACTCTCTCATCTTACTTTGTCAATGCCCAATAGAACAAACGAGTTCATAAGCATCCTAATGCAATAATATATAAATAAACTACTTTAAAAATATATGTCCTTTCTGGTGTTGCGTTTTTTTTGTTCTCCAGTATATTAAATTTTCCTTAAAAACCAAGAACAAAATGCTTATTACTGAAGCCGAATTATTTGATCCTAGGAAGCTGTTTTGTTTCTCAATATTAGTAAAACAGCTCTATTGTAGCAACTAGAAGTTCCTAAAGCGGATAAAACAATTTTTGAAAAAAGTTTTTATCATCTGGCACCTCTCGATCATATAGCTTTTTTCCAACTGAAATAAAAAATTACAAATAAATTCTTTAAAAAATTCTTTAAAAAAACAGATAAAGGATAACAAATAAGAGAAGGACACTTTTTATTGTAATTTATTTATTTATCTGTCTAGTAGAAATAGTAGCGCCACTCTAGTTAACAGGGAAATTTATGAACGCTTAAAATCTTGACTACTGCAGCACTGTGACAGCCGTTATGGTAATGTTTAACAACCACTACGACTACCACGCGCCGATTTTACCAAAACACATAAAAAATTTGGCACTTCTAAAAAAATTTAAAATAAGTGGTTTATATGTTGGACCCTGGTAAAATTTTCTAAAATTAACCAAAAAAATAACCACAATCACAACGAAAGTGATTTCTTGCTTACAGCAGTTGTGGTGGTTAATTCCCACAATGGCATGACGTTTAGCTATTTCGCAGACGCAGTAATTGCCAGACCCACTACAAAGTATCAAATAAGTGTTCCAAAATTTACCTAATAATTTACGTTGGCATTTGTACATTTATTCATACGTGATTAATTTTCTTTTTCTAATATTTATTATTATTAGGCTGTTTGGTATTTTTTCAAGTGTTAATCGGCTTTTACAGCAAGATAAACGTTGGTATCACAGGATAACTGAGTTTTTCATGGTTTTGTAGGTATTTCTTTATGGCTGATTTTACAAGAGGAACATTCTACACTTGCAAGGTTAAAGGTGGTAGGAGTAGTAGATTAAGAGTAGAAGTAAAAGTAGGAGTAGCTATAGCAGCAGAAGCGGTATCGGTAGCGGTAGCAGTAGCAGTAGTAGTAGTAGTAGGAGTAG
The DNA here is from genome assembly GCA_963921995.1 of Oxystoma pomonae. Classification (NCBI taxonomy): domain Eukaryota; kingdom Metazoa; phylum Arthropoda; class Insecta; order Coleoptera; family Brentidae; genus Oxystoma; species Oxystoma pomonae. The sequence continues at coordinate 44,864,377 of OY998171.1, read as the reverse complement.
TAGTAGTAGTTGCCTTCTTTTTTGTCTGTCTGTCTTTCTATTCGGGACAAATTGCAATTGAAAGTAACTTCCCGATAATTATGTAGGTCCGATGACAGCACAACAATACGTAAAAACTGTACTGGAGGAGGGTCGTTGAAGAGGTGAGAGTGGGATAATATATTTAATTATAAAAATTTATTACTTTTGATCCAAACCTGCTATGAATATACAGTTTTCAGATTTTACTTCATCCAACTATTTCCCAATACTAGAAAAAATGCAACGTTGGTGGGGAAGTGGTTAAGGGGGTAAAAGGGGGTTCACGTGTTTAAAAATTCATTACTTTTGAACCATAGCTTCTACAAATATGCAGTTTTAATACTTAAGTTTCAATGAATATATCTGAATTTTATAGAAAAAATGTAAGTGATTAAAATGTTTGAAAATTCATCATTTTTAAACGAAAGCTGATACTACAGCTTTCAGATTTGACTTACACTTAATATTTCCTAATCTTGAAGGAAAAAAAATACGTTAGTGTGAGGATGGTTCAGGAGGTGAGAGGGGGTTGATATGTTTTAAAATGTTATAATTTTACGTGTTTGTGTTTATTTTTAAAGTAATTAGTCGGAGGAACACAATCATCCCATTCCACAAACGCACATATTTCAACGGGACAACAGAGGTGTCCGTTAACACATTTATGATAACGACAGTTTTGTTCGGCAAACCATAAAATTGCCTTTCGTAGTTAAGCCCATTATTCAAACAGATATGCGTTTCCATTTCCAAACGCATGTCACCGGGAGCATACTCATCCAAAAAAACTAAATTCGATATTTTTGCTATAACAAACTTATGGAGGGAAATTGATAAATCTTAAAGATTGATGATTGATGACATTTATAAAAAATTCAAAATGGCGAATGTCCAAAAGTTTTGTGTAGTTTTTTTAAAAACGGTTGTTTTTTTTAGACACTTTTTATATTGTTGTATATTGTGTACCGATGTATCATTTGATAAATTGTATTGAAAAATAAAAAAAACTATTTATTTTTATCATATGCCAACTTCTTGTATAAAATAATTTGCATTTTCATGTATTTTCTAGTTTATTGTTACAAAATTGACATTAATTTTTTAATTTACGCATAAAAGGTGTTAGTCTAGAATCCCAATATTTTTCTTATTTTTTATTAAATTTTACCAAATGATATATGGGGTAACAGATAATAGATTTTACTTTTCTGTTATATCAAAAAAATATACAAAGTGTTTCAAAAAGAGCCAACGGGTTTTTTAAAATGCATAAAATTGTAATTGTCACAAAATTCTTAGCATCTGTAGAGTCGCCTTTTTAACAAAATCGACGAAAAGATAACGAAATCCGGTTAACTTAAATATTAGCAGTTTTTATTTTTTGCGAGAAGTTGATATACGAACAACCCCATAGTTTTTTTATTTCTTAATAGAATTTACCAAATGATACATCGGTTTACAGACAATAGATAGAGGTTTATTTTAGTTGCAAAAAACAATATACAAAGTCTCTCGAAAAAAACCAACCGTTTTTTAAGATGGATAAAACTTTTGGAAATTCGCAAAAAGTCTAGCTTTTCAAAACTTTTTTTTTTCGTTAAAATCCGACAATAAATAAAAAATTCGCAGTCAAAACAAAACAGTCCGGTTTTTTGTGGTCCACACAATTTTAGTTACATTTCAATAAACCAAAATTACAAAGGTGTTGTTTTTCATGCACAAGAATTTGGTATTCGTATTGATAGATAATTTCAATATTCTTCTGAGGATGCTTAGTTAGGGAGTGATAAATACCTAAGAAGTTTTGCTGAAGGGGTCATACGTTGCATTCGTCTCGTTTAAGTTAAGCTAAGCTAATTTTCCTTTCTCTTCCATACAAATTTAAACACACATGAAATAACATGAAATGACATAATGTCTTATTTTAAATTTTACAAAATTTATTATAGTTTTTCTAATATAATAATTATAATTATTATAATGAATCACCCTGTAAATTTTAAATATAAAAAGTTACACTGTTCATTCCCCGGTTCATTCCAAATTCTGCGGACTAACTGTTATATTCATTGTGAAAAATTGGTCCGATTGATTTTTAAATGAAGTGTCCTTATTTTAAAGGATTTTACAATATCCACTTTACACACCGAATGGCAATATAGTACAGTAACATTGTCATAAATAAGGGGGATACCTCGAAAAAAATCCGGGGTCTTAAAGTAAGATCCCCAACTTTGTAATCGACTTTTCTCCATTTCTATTGGTCGGAGGTGAAAAAGTCTGAAAATCAAAATATTCGGCATAAAATTCTCAACATTTTTGTCCAAATGCTCAATTTTCTGTAGTTAGTTTCCAAAAAGTTAGATGGCGCCGAAGTTAAAAAAAAATCAGTTTTAACGTATTTTGACCAACAAAAAGTGATTTTTTTTAAGAAACTTCAAATTAAAAAGTTGTGGATCTTGAAAAAATTCCATAAAACCTGGATATTTTGCAATTTTTGAAATCTGCAAACAATTCTCTCTTCAGCAATACCACACAGTAGGATCTATCTTTTACAATAATCAAGATATTTTTATCTAAATCTGTATGGAAAACTCAGATATTCATTCAAATATCCCCATAAAACAGGGCATAGACAACAATTCCATGCAAGTTTAAATGCCTCTATCTTGGAAACCATAAGAGATAGACTATTAGTCTGTGGTATTGTCAAAAAGATATTTTTTTAGAATTCAAAAATTTCAAACTATACACGCTGCACTATTTAAACAAAACGACACGATTGAAGAAAATTAAAAATCTCAGTTGACGTGTTTTTGGATTTTTTTCTAAAACCAAATTTTAATCAGCTAGAAGCACCGTTCCGTTTTAAGAATCCACCCTGTATATTATTTTTTACAGTCAAATCAGTACAAATGAAGTATGTGACGTATGATACAACAGTGAACTGATTTTTCGTAACTTTAACGCCCTTTTTCCTTTTTAAAAACTAACTACAGAGAGTTAAACCTGTGACAAAAAATATTGCAAATTTCATGCCAAAGATTTTTGCCTCCGACCAACAGACATGGAGAAAATCGGTTCCAAAGTTTTTTCAAAATGGCGGATAGTTCTCGAGGAGTGGGGGAAACACAAACTTGGGAATTTTACTTTTAGACCCCCAAAGAATATACAAAAAATTAATTTTTTTCGACTTCAAATGACAATTTTAATGTAGTGTCAATTATGTAAAACCATTTTTACAAATTTTGACCCCCCTCTGCAACACTTTATAACATTATTGCAACCCCTTACCCCACCCTTTTCGCACTTAATAATACTTCTGCTTACCCTTCGAACCCCTCTGGCCCGTTACCCAAAAGGACTCGACTATCGGTACCTGAATAAATGTCAGTCTTTGAAATTAACGCTGTGTTTTGGACTTCCATTGTCTTTATTTTATTTATACACGACGTTTTGATCAGTACAATATCTGATCGTTTTCAGGTGCAAACTATAATCTATTCCTAAGGCTATGTACTTATATACTATGGGAAATCACTCAACCTTGAAGTTTAAGAAGTTGGATCCGCCTAAGGAGGAGCTTCCAAATATTTGGAATTTCAACACTTGGTTTACTGAAAATACCCTGATTCTGCCCAATAAAGACAGCTTCAAGGAATTTTCGTTTCTTCCAGTGTGACTCCTTATGCAAAACTTTTGCTTCTGTCCACTTCATTTGGTGTTGTTTTGACCATGCGTGTTTGGCGATTCATGATTTCGTCGTTTCACCTCTTTGGGTATTCGTGTGATGTTCTTTAAGCCTAACAGATAGTGGTCTTTTTGTTTCACCTATGTATAATTCACCACACTCACAAGGACCTTGGTAAATGCATTCCTTATTATGTTTGTTCTCCGATTTTGTTTTACTAAGAACGCTTCGAATTGTATTATTAGATTTAAAAGCTGTTTTAATATTAAAGTTGTTCGCTACTCTTCGAATTTTCCCTGATACTCCTTTAATGTATGGAATTGTAAGGAATGCATTGCACAAGGAGTCGCACTGGAAGAAACGAAAATTCCTTAAAGCTGCCTTTATTGGGCAGAATCAGGGTGTTTTCAGTAAACCAAATGTTAAAATTCCAAATATTTGGAAGCCCCTCCTTGGGCGGAGCCAACTTCTTAAACTTCAAGGTTGAGTGATTTCCCATAGTATGTAAAGGAATAGATTGTAGTTTGCACCTGAAGATGATCAGAGATTGTACCTGATCGAAACGTCGTGTATAAATAAAATATAGGCAATGGAAGTCCGAAACACAGAGTTAACTTCAAATACATCATTATCTCAAACTTTCAAACAAATGTTAGTCTGTTAGATACTTTCGGCAGTTTTTATGCCGACAGACTGGGCCTTTTTGTATCGTACATCACAAGCTTGAATTCGATAGGTAATTTGTACTGCTCTTACTATAAATCATAATATATAATCCAGAGCCCGCGACGTCATGCATGCCCAAAAAGAATTTTACCGACTTTCAGTCGCTGATGTAGCTCAGACTGTTTAACTAATTATAAATAATATACATATATTTATAGGATTTTTCCGAGATCTGCAACTTTCTTATTTAAAGTTTTTTTAAAAATCACTTTTTGGAAACTAACTACAGAAAGTTGAGCACCTGGACAAAAATGTTACAAATTTTTTGCCAAATATTTTTTTTTTCTGCCTGTGGCTCTACGAGGCTTTCACACCTTAACAGGGTGTGATATGGTGTCTTACTTTCTTTCAAAGGGCAAATGTATCTGTTGGGAAGCCTGGGCAAACGAATTTACGGAAATATTTGCCGGTATCTCAAAGCATTTTGAAAATGTCTCGGAATTTTACAAAACTATTTAGTTTGGCTGTATGAAGTGACAAAAACTAATAATATCAATGAAGCTAGAAAATTATTGTTTATTATTAATTTACGGAAATATTTGCCGGTATCTCAAAGCATTTTGAAAATGTCTCGGAAGACTTCATTAACATTTTACAAAAATATTTAGTTCGGCTGTATGAAGTGACAAAAACAAATAATATCAATGAAGATAGAAAATTATTGTTTCTGTCTGAAAACAAACAGCTAAATATGCTTCCGTGCACTCAGGGTGCCTTGCTTCAACACATTTTAAGGGCAGCATATCAGGCTGGCGAAATTTGGCGGAGGTTGGCTAATAACGACGTGATGTGTCCATTTTCGCCTCCGACCAATAAAAATGGAGAAAAGTCGGATACAAAGATTTTTCAAAATGGCGGATTGTTCTCAAGGAGTAGGGGAAAGACAACCATGGAAGATTTACTTTCAGACCCCCGAAAGAACATACCAAAAACTCAGCCTCCCCGGATTTTTTGCGACCTCAGATGACAATTTTGCTGTACTGTACTAATAACTTGGCTTTGCAAACTGGGCTTTGTACTAAATTAGACGAAAAAGTCTCGGCATAAAAAAATTATTGGAAATTCCTATTTAAAGTTGCCTTGAAAGAAAAAACCATCTCTTTTTACCAAACTTTCAAAATATTAAAAAGAAAACTCCTGTGTTAAGTCAAAATATTTTTGTTAATATTACATTTTTACTCATCTTTTAGGTGCCATGCTTTGCACCTTATCTCTAAGGTCTTTCTAAAAAGCGTCGTAGTATTAACAACGTACTATATTTTTATGCAGTTTTTTTACTTAAAAATGTCCCCCAGAGTGACCTCAATCGGACTCTGAAAATAGACCAAAAATTTCTTGTACCATTTTTCCCACTTGAAGCAAAAATCGTGGTTTGGCAACCAGACTAGGACCACTTCTACCTTTTTTCTTCTATCCTAAATTTTAACGGTGGGATTTACTAAACGGGTTTAGTCTATTTTAGAACGGTCCTAAGTTTAAGTGAAATTTTTGGTTTTAAGCATTTTAAACCAACCCTCCTTGAATTTTAGACATAGTTTGATTTATAAGAAAAATATGAATAAATTTGTTTATTGAATAATCATCTTAACACAATCTTTTGATGGAATTAAAAAGAAAGTTTCAATTTAGAAGAAAAGAAAATTAAAAAATTTAAGCTCACGCGGGTTTTAAATAGTAAACACTGTAGAACAAATTAAATTGGGGTTATATGTCACTCTAATTAAAACTTACCCTTGTTCATTAATTTTTTCAATTAATACTTGATGTCACACTACGATTTAGATGGGTAATAATAAAATAAGCAGCAGATTAACTTTGTATTTATTTAAGAGGTGTTTTTATTTATGAAATGTATTAAAAAACTTAAATACAAGTTTTTTTTACATTTCTGTCACTGTCGAAATGTCAGTTTCTAAATATTAACTGAATTGAAATCACAAACAGCGAGTTCGGATTTCTTCACTCTGCTTGTACCTTGGCTTACACCAACCTCTACTACTCTCTACTCAGTTTGTAAATAAATTAATATAGTTGTTTTGGGTTTTTTTGTTTGGTATATTTTTCGTGCATAATCAGTGACCTTCACTTATGTTTGTTTTGCCTCGTAGTGCCCTCATAGATATATTTTTTGAGCTGAAAACGGGTTCAAAATATGGTGTTTTTCTGGACAAAATTGGAGGTGTTTTATAGGTCAATGAACAACTTGGGATATTAAATAAGGTAAATTGATCCTTGTAAAAACGGTTACTTAGGGAAATTATAAACGAACTTATTATCAATTGCTACAAAACTATCCTTTCTGGGGGCTATAAATTTCAACCACCCCCCAGAGGTGGTCTAAAGAAATCACCAACTTTCTAACCTCAAACATAGATAATAAAGATATGTGCCAAATTTTTAGCGTATTCACCATTTGCCATTTTGAAACCTGTCAAAAAAAATTAGTTTAAGGACATTTTCTCTTAGAATAGGGTACATTTTGAGAAAAACAAAGCAGTTTTTCAGTGGTATTTTGCAATAAAAATAATCAATAACTTTGTGTATATTCTGTATGGGTAAGTGTTTTTTGAAAATTGGTTTTAAAATTTAGTACCCCTCACAGGTGTAAATATTGAGCCCTATGGGGGTTACTATTTTAAATCTTAGTAAATCCCACTGTAAGAGTTCATATTAGTCAACGTGCCCGATAATTCTCTATTAAACCCACGTGTACAATTTTATATCTCTGTTTGGCTTTTGTTTGTATGCCTCAAGCAAAAACGCACCAATTGGACAAACAAATTTATGGTAGCGATTTTTTTGCCGCGCAGAATTTTCCTCCCACAAGGGCAAAAGTCGTATAAAAATCTAATCAAAAGTCAAAATCTCGAATCCAATAACACATAAACAACACAAATCACCTTTGTTTGTTACCGTTACCGGTCGGGTGTTGTTCGCGACTCATAAATCAAGTCCCAAAGGGATGTTACCGGCTTAGAACAAGCAAAGCTCGTAGAAAAGTAAATTTAAACCCAGGATACAGAAATTGCAAGTAAAAAATGGTAATTAAATTATATGCCTATTTGGTCGCTTCTTATCCCAAAGCAAAAGTTTTAGTTTAGTCACGTGATATATTATTTTAATGCCCTTAAGGTTTCCGATGTTCTCAAAATATTTACTGAAAATAATCGAATACCTCACTCGTCTAACAATGGTCAGTTTAAATGGAAATGGAATTTGAACTATAAGAATGTTAAAGATTCTTAAGATATGGATAAATCAGTACCTTCTCCTTACAGACCGATCAACTCCTACCGATTTAGTGTCCTTTGATCCACCTTCGCCTCCATTTTCACTCAAAAGTGACAGAAAATCCATTCATTTTCTGTCAATATGGCGGCGAAGGTCGTAAAATGGTGGAGGAGGTATTGGATAAATATAAATGTGACTATTAAAGTAACACTCGTGGCATATCGGACAAAGCGTTTTTTGTTTCTCACTTCATTACGACCAGGCTACCAATGTCTAATGGAGAATCCAGACACCTACAGACTTGTTTTATCCTTATTAGGAATCATCAGGGGGCCATAGGATTGTATCTGGCAGTTGAAGTTGCGGAGATAACCATACCCACCTCTTGATTTGAAATAAAAAGTTTGTAAATCGCGGAGACGTGGTAGGTACCTGTGTACGCCACCTTTAGAATAAATTGAGAAACCAAAACATCCAAATTGAAAAGTGCAGTAGAAATAAAGAATTCTGTACCTTTCAGCAGGTAATAGGAAGAAACTTGTAAAAATATAAGGTCACTGTCACATGAGTCTTGCGTAGCTTCAACTGCCAGGTACAATCCTATGACTCCCTGTTGTTCAATACTTTGTGTATAGATGTCACTCTCTGCCACGTAAAAAAACTACTTTAGCCCCTAGTTATAGAAACTACTATTTTTATCTAAAATAGACATATTATGTGTGTATACAATATATCCTACTAATATTATAAATGCGAAAGTTTTGTTGCCTGTATGCATGTCCGCAAAAAAGGGAAAGGGGAAAGGAAATCCATTTTTTTACCAATACATATTTTACTCTAAATCTATTTTATTTGTTTTGTGCTTTAAAAATTCTACTACTGCTTTTTACTTTTTGCCCTTCTCGAAAAATACGAAAATGATTATTACTTTTGAACAGTTTTTAGTGGGAAAATTTTTAATTTTTTACTGCATAGCTAGAGTATGAAAGCTTGCCGAGCGTATAAGCGACAGGAGATACGTGCAGTGGGAGGAAGAAAGCCAACCTTTGATCGGCCGCCATTCGGTTGGTACCCATTTTGACGTTTGAATATAATTTTAATTTTTCATGCTGTTTCTGAAAACATAAAAAAGATTTAATTCCACCAAATAAATATTTGTTTCCCACGGTCCGAACAAATATTTATTGGATCTAAACAAATATTTATTTAATTTAAAATAAATTTCTTTGGTTCAATTAAACCTTTTTTCTGTGTGTGCGTCTCTAGATGAAAAAGATGGAAAAGTGAAATGGAATGGAAAAGTGAGTGAAAAACAAGAAAGTGGATGTCAAAAAAAGTAGCATTATAAGGCACTGCGAAACATATCAACTAGATCCTTAGTTTGCGTGCCAGATTTATTCAAAAGTTCTTTATTACAGTAAAATAATGTATTCTGTATTTAAGAATAACCCTATACTTACCGGTCTTTGCCGTGCAAAAAATACCGCGCACTTCACAAGCGCGCAGCTTATTACTGCGAAACGTATTCGAGCGCAAGATTTTTAGCGCGTTAAATAATTACCACGAACCTATCCTACCAAACCCAAAACATTTTCGCGCGGTTAATGCACGGTAATGTCATGAGTGGTATTTTTTTGCGCGGTTTTGGCGTGTGTGGTAATTTGTGCGCGGTAAAGTCCACAATTTATTATTCTTCTATGTACAGGGTGTCCAAAATTCGATGGTTTAGTTGGTTTGGGGTACTTCTAGAGGAGATAGAGAAAATAGAGAAAATTTTGCCCCCCTTTTTTTTTGGTAAAAACCGCATTTTAATATGTCAACCGTCTCGAGCTACGGGGACTTTCTGGAAAGTCTGCATTTTAGGATAGGCTCTATAACTTTTTTATTTATGAAAATATCTTCGTGGTGTTAATTGCATTTTTGTAGATTTTTTAAACTAGAATTTAATTACTAAATCAGATTTCATGATTCACTTTTAGTTTTTTACATATGACATAAAGTTGGTATTTTTCTTATGAAACACTCCAATTTTTTTATATACTTTGGGATAAATATTTTTCAAGTTATTAAATATTTTCCGTAAGTCATATGGTAGGCTAGAAGTACCCGAAACCCCCCAAAACCTTCGAATTTTGGACACCCTATTAATACTTCGAATAACTATTTGCTTATTCTTAAATTTCCAGAATAAGTGTTTCAAACTAGTCGTTTATAAACTTAAATCAATGATGAGCCAAAATTTCAATTAAGAATACTTAGGCTAATTAGAAAAATATAACCAAATCTTAAGTTAAGAAATACTTATCATTCCATTAAAAAGAATCTCTTGGTTTTGTCACAACGTCTATGCTCTTAAATTTAGCTTAAAAAACCGCATTAAAACTCATAAAGTAACATCTCTGCCACAGGCGAAAAATAAGTACTTATACGAGAACAATTTTCTATAAGATATGTAAATTTTGACAGCTCCGCACGAAGTTTAACACGTTTCTTACATTGTGGTCATCTCAACCAGTTGACCTAATTAAAGCTAATTCCGTAGTTTATTAGGGACGTATCGGTACAAGTCCTGACTTTAATAAATTCAGCACTATTTTCTACAGTTCTGCACGAAGGTAAACAACTGCTATTGTCATGCTATAAAGTTGACATAATTAAAGTTAATGCCAAACATTATGAAAGTTGACATTATTTTGACGTTTAACCTTGCGTTTAACCAGAGATCTCTTATCCAACGAGATGCGACAGTCAGCAAGCCGTTTTTTTATGCGCCTGATCGGGACTGCGGGTCTAAGCTTCAAAACCTCCTGACCCACTCGTTGATTTATTGGTGCGAGTAGGCCGAGAGATTTTCGCATTTTGTTGGTGTGAGCTTATTCGTTAGGGTTTTTCAATTTTTGACATCGTTCTTGTCACATTTTGGTTTTTATTTATTTATCAGTATTTTGAATCATGCCGCGCACTTGGAGTGCTTATCGCGGCTGTGTACAAAACGGTAAGTATAGGTACACATATTTGTTTAAGCTCTTTTATATATTTAAATGCCAACTTACTTATAATAATATATCGTCGTTGACACTCTAAAACCTGCTGTGTGCATTTTTATTAATTTTACAGAAACGAGAAAATTTTTTTATTGCTCTGATGGTTTGAAAAACTAATAACAAATACATAAAATAAGTTTTAGGGAACGTAATAAGTACATTAAAGTAAGCAGTTGTAGGTTTTGACTAAAAATTATCTTAATAAGTTATTTGTTAGATTAAAATTTTTTTATACCGTTTAATATAACAATAGAGATACTAAGTTAAGTAAAAGACAAAGAAAAATCAGAATTTTATCTTACCTGTAAAAAATTTATGTTTGGTATTTGTACAATTTATTTAAATTATTTTTTTGATTAATATTTAAAAATACTTAATTATCGTTAATTTGTTATTTTCTTTTTAATAATGATAATAATATACTGAATTTAAAAAATTACTTAAAATTTATTTGACATATCTTTCTGTCCCCCTTCTCCAAGAAATCCGTTTGCTTTTTTATCTACGTATAGCTAATTAATTATTAAAACATCAAAAAATTAAACCGGTTTTTCGGCTCCGGCTCATGGACTAAATCTGACGAGCCAGTCTAAGCGAGTCTAACACTCATTTACAGCGATGGATACAAGATCACGAAAAACAGGACCCCCAACTTCAAAGGTGCCGACGCCGACTGTCGCATCTCGTGGTTTAACGTTTGTGCAGAAATGTCAAAAATAGTGCCAAATTTAATTTAAGTCAAGCTGTGCCATTTTATATACCGTTAAGTCCTTATTAAAGGTCGGCACAAACATTATGAGACTGGACATTAATTTGATAGCACTGCCCGAACGTGAGTAGTGGATAGCCCCGATAACCAAGAAACCGCCGTCTCGTAACAGATAAGTAAAGTGCCTACAATATGTAGTAGTCGTGCGGAACTGTCAAAAATAGTGCCGAATTCATTAAAGTCAGCCTATAATGTACAGGGCGAGCGTCTATAAATGCCCACCCCCTTTAAGTTTTTTAATATTGGTCATAGAAAGGTGAAAAAAAAACTGGATGTATTATGAAAATGTGAGTTTTTTAACCCGATTTTACATTTGTTAAAAATCTGACTATAAACAGCGTGTTCCATTGAAGCAATTTTTTTTAATAGAAAGAAAGAATTTATATATATATATATATATATATATAGAAAATATATATCACTATACACTTTTCTTTTGTAGTTTTTTAGATATTTCATTTATATTATCATAAAAGACACCCCTGTAGCTTTTTTTTTAATAATAACTCGGTAGGTAAAACAAAAATTTTCCTAATCTAGTAGCCCCTGGAAAATCAAAATATGACATTCACAGTTTATTGCTTATTTCTGCTTTAAAACCAAACAAAAAAGAGAGAGACATAACTAAGTTCAATAGTTTTTATTTATGTTATCTTAATCTAGTAGTTTCTGGAAAAAATAAAACAACACAACCATGCATTTTAATTATAACCTGTCATTTTACTTCACAAAGTCTTACCTTTCGTATATTTTGGAAAATGATTTATCCTGAGGAAAAAAAGCAAGATATTGTGTTAACGTATATAGAAAATAATTGTAATGCGGTACGGCTCGACGAAATTATAGAAATAGGTTTCCGAAAAGAAACTGTCCATCTTTGAAAACTATTCGTCGGCTGTTTTGAAAATTTAGAAATACATCAAGCTTAAAAAGAAAGAAACGAACAGTTACGGAAAACGAAGAAGCAAATTTAAATATCCTTTTGCATTTTGAAGAAAATCCTACGATATCAATACGCAAAATTTTAAAAACTTTAAGGCAGGAAGGACAAAACACGAATTCCTCCTATGGCACAGTGAGAAAAGTATAGAACAAAAACAAATATAAACCTTACAAATTTCAAAAGGTTCCAAAACTTTTTATTTTCAATATTTTATGGTCAGATGAAGCAACTTTCGTAAGTTGTGGCGTACCAAATAGACAAAATAAAGGTTTTTGGAGCAGAGGAAACCCTAACTTTACCAAAAAAATTGAGAAGCCTACTTGAACTTTTTGGAAGGTTATTTTACCAACTTTATTGATGATTTGTCGCTACCTTGTAGAGCAACTTTAATATTTCATCAAGATGGTGCAACATCACACAATATCGTAGCTGTTCAATGATTTTTAAATAATGAGTTTATGGAGTGGATTGAAAAAATGGGACAATACGTTGGCCACCGAACAGCTACGATTTGACTCTGTGCGATACTTTTTATGGGGGTATCTTAAAAATAAGGTTATATCAACTAGATGAGCCAATTAATACGAAAAGTGTATTCAAGTAAGAGGATAAAGGTTTGAGCACTTTTTGAGGTGATAAATCATTTTCTTTGCTTTATTAGAATTGTTAATTGAAAAAATTAAAATTTAATATGATTAAGCTAAACTTAGGCTTAAATATATGTATTTTGTGTGGATTTTTCTGTTTAAGAATAAAAGTTATTATTATAATGAAAAAGCATGTTTGTGTTTTTTGTTTTTCCAGAGGCTACTAGATTAAGACAACTTTTTTGACCTACCTACGAGAGACCTACCTTCGAGAGACAAAAAACAACTACTAGTACAGGGGTGTCTTTTATGTTAATATAAATGTGAATATCTAAAAAACTACAAAATAAAAATATATAGTGTTACATATTTTTGTAAAGGTAATTTTAAGGAGAATTCAAAAATATAAAAATATTTTAAAAAATGTAAAACTTACACAAAAAAAAATCACATTTTCATAATCCATCCCGTTTTTGTTTAACCTTTCTACGACCAATATTAAAAAAGTTAAAGAGCGTGGGCTTTTATAGACGCTCACCCTGTACCAATAGGTCCCTATTATATTTGTGAAGGAGACTACTTCTTTAATTCAAGTAATTATTTTTTATGGAGCACGATTTGCGTGTAAGATTAACAAATTGTTGATTTAAATAGTCTCCTTACTTTCCCCTGAGAATTACTTGGATTTGATTTGGTGATAGTTGTATACTTATTCACGCTACAGTGTTTCAAGCGGAGGTATATGCCATTATAATGGCAGTAACCCTACCGGAGGTCAGGAATTGCCGGAGGGACATATACATATGGTCCGACAGCCAGACTGCCCTCAAGGCTCTAAGTGCACCCAAAATCGTCAGTAACGGGTGTTCCATAAGTTTTGGCACAAAGTTCAAGGAGCTCAAAAGAAATACCTAAGTTACTTACCATGTTGGCTCTGGTAAAAAAAGTTTCCTAGGTTTTAATTTGACATATTTATGTTTTAAGTCAGTTTGTAAAAAATGTCTTACAAATTGGAAATAAGAAAATCTATTTATAATTTGGTTGGGCAAATGCCCAAAGCTGAAATAGTGAGAATATTTCAACACCAAGATATATCCAGGAGAACCATTTATCGAACCATATTGGATTGCGAACAGGGTATTCCTTGTATGAACCTCCCGAAAAGTGGAAGACCAAGGATTTTCACCCTCTTTCAGTGTGGTAAGGTTGGCTAAAAACAAGGTAGGAGGGTGTCTGTAAGGAAGCTAGCGAGAAGAAAACAAACTTCAAAAAGTACTATTTGTAGAATTTTAAGCAGAAATGGTCAAAAATACCGCAAAAGGAAAAAAGGTCCAAAATACACCCCTAATCAGCTTGCCCGGTAACTTCGATGTTGTCGTTCTCTTCGACGTGTTCATTTTGCGAACAACAAATCTGTTATAATGGACGTAGTGAAACTCAATGAGTTTATTCAAGAACATCATGCTGGAGACGAAATTATGTTTTGGCCCGACCTGGCATCTTGCCATTATGCCAGGGAAACGCAAAATTGGCTTCAAGAGTATAATATTCCATATCTACCAAAAAATGATCCCCTAATTTTCCCCAGGCTCGCCCCATTGAAGACTTTTGGGCCCATTTGGCAAGGGAATTGTACCCCGAACGGCTCAAAATGAAGGCCAACTGCGCCGCAGAATTTTAATCAAGCGCAGAGAAATTAATATTGTCACCGCCCAGACCCTTATAACAAAGCTGCTGCTTGTTGAGGAACACGGACCGCTGCATATACTAAAATAGATAAATCATATTCACAGAAAATCAACTTATTAAAAAAATATATACAGTTTAAATAAAAGTTTGTTTTTCAAAAAGTATACGATTTTTTATTTTGTGCCAAAACTTATGGGACACCTGTTAGTCTGGTGGAGGAGTGCGCTGAAGCACTGCAAACACTGGCTCCAGACAAGAGGGTAACACGTTGTGGGTCCCAGGTCATGAGGGAATACCAGGAAATGAGAAAGCAGACGAACTTGACAGACTAGGGGCCGAAACCCAATACACTGAACCGGAACCTCTTCAAGAGTCAGAGTGCAGATAGTCCAAGCTATTCGTGGATGGTTCGAGTGTAGCCAGAACTGAATGGTTCTTAGGCAAGACCCGAAAGGACATTGGACTGCTGACAGGGATGCTGACTGGGCACAATCGGTTGATCAAACATCTGACGCAAATGAGAGTAGTAGGAGGTCTCGTGTGTCCCGCTTGCGGGCTCGAAGAGGAATCGGCGCAGCACTTAATGGTAGAGCATATGCCAGATCAAGGCAGCTGAAGTGGGGATTTCCCACAATAGAGGAAGAGGAGCTGCACTTGCTCAAATGGGCCGACATACTGAACTTCGTAAAGAAGACAGGGAGGCCCAGGGAGTTGCAGCGGGAGTAGGGGCACAGGGGTAAGGAACGGATGACAGAAAGGGCCTATGAAGAGGCCTAATTGCGAGGCCTACGGGCCGCTCTTATAATACTACTACTACTGTATACTTGTTACAACGACTCACTAATAGTAAGGACTATCAAAACGAAGTTATGCTTGAATCAACAGCAGTATCCTGTTAGTACCAGTATATATTTTTTTCCGTGTAATAAGAGTCAATTAGAGTTTTGATTAATTTTAGTTTGTGTAAGCTTTGCCCAAATTTAAGTCGGATGCCATTCGTTTGGTTTCATTTTGCTTCATTTGCATACAGATTGCGATGTCTCTTGCACGGCACGGTTTGATGCTTACTCAACTCTTATTGCTGTTTATTTTTCGCCGATCCCTGTGAAAAATAAGCACGAAAATCTTTTATTTTAACTTTTATGGCGGTGCAGTTTCAGTGGAAAAATTTTCCCTTCTCCACACGGCTTTGTATTATGATGCCTTTAAGCTATGGAAACCATTCGAGGGTCACGTTCATCGTTTTAAAATATTAAGCTTGAAATTTATACGCAAACAAGATCAAAAACAGTAAATAAGCATTTTAAATCATAAAGTCAAAGTATATTACATACCGGGGTGAAAAGAGGTTTGTTATTGCTACCAAGAGATTGGGCAGGGGCCTTTTCGAGTCAGTAGTGATTCATTGTTGTTTGTGTATTTGCAAAATAATGTTCGTCGTGGCTAAAAAAATTATTCTTACTTCATTTTTGAATGTATATTGTTTGTTATTGGTGATCTCCAGAAGTGTCGACATTATCAACAAGAAAAAAGAAAAGGTGGCTTTTAGGTTCAGAACTTCTATATTTAGCATAATGCTATAGTTTCTACATGTGCGTTTCGTACACGCGTTTCGGATGTAAATCCATTTTCAAAGCAAGTCAGCGTACAACAAAAGGGGGGACTATTACACTCATGTTAACTAATACAAATAAATAGGACAGACAATTATCACTAATGAATTAAAATGTCATAAAATGTACTAAACTTACCAGGAACTTTGATCGGCATTCAACCTATTACATTTAGGGTCGCACATAAATTCATACTGTAATAGTCCCCCCTTTTGTTGTAGGCTGACTTGAAAATGGATTTACATCCGAAACGCGTCAGCACATGTAGAAACTAAAGCATTATGCTAAATATAGAAGTTCTGAACCTGAAAGCCACCTTTTCTTTTTTCTTGTTGGTATATTGTTTGGCCTTAATAGGAATCTACATTCCTAGGAGTTCTGGGAGTTATCGAAAATCTTCCCTGAAGGTTTTTTGCAACGCAAAAGTGTACCAAAGCAGTTTTTTTAATGCAACAAACCTGGAGGAAGACGTTCTGACGATTTTTTAATCCCGAGAGGTGTTTTGTAGATGATGAGGATGATAATGATCATGATTATGATGATGATGATGATGATGATGATGATGATGATGATGATGATGATGATAATGATAATGATGATGATGATGATGATGATGATGATGATGATGATGATGATGATGATGATGATGATGATGATGATGATGATGATGATGATGATTCATTTGTCAGTATTTCAGTCCGGCACTGTGACTTGTCAATATTCATTTAAGGGATTGGTCAAGAAGCCGAAGGCACAACTAAAAATACTAGATACTAGCGACAGACTTTTAAAGCCGTTAAATCAATGCTGTAAGTGAAAATAAAGATACTAAAAGCAAGCTTCTGATAAGGAATACAAAATACCAAAGTACTTTGGTATTTTGTATCTCATAATTTGTAGCTCGTTAATAAAAATCGCGTAAAAACTCGAAGACAGAAATCACTCTAATCTATCGGTAACCAGTCTACCGCTTTTTAAAGCAAGTGTAATTAGACATCGTTTCTATGTAAAGGAAGAAAAAGTCAGTTCTTAAAATTGGAGAATGAAGGACTTAAGCTCCCCCCCCCCTCCGGGATGATGATGATGATGATGATAATGATGATGACGATGATGATGATGATGATTCATTTGTCAGTATGTCAGTCCGGCACTGTAGGATTAGGAGACTGATTATAACTGAGCAAGAAACTGATAAAATTTTAAAGCCAAGGCATCGGAATTAATAGATCCAATGTCAGATTTGATATTTCCTAAAAATTCAAAATGGCGGACCTATTTACAAAATAGATATTTTTGACACCCCCAGATATGTTTTTCTGTGTGACTTTTCCAAAAATTGACGAATTGTGATAATCTAGACGTTTTAAAATTTATAGAACCAGTGATAACACTCACATTTATATAACAACCAAGGCGGTCACGAGTCTAATTTTTTTTCATCGCCATAAAAAAAACCTTTATGTGCAACACTGCTTTTAATCTTAAACATTAGAAAGCCATTTATTTGAAGTATTTCAATGTAACACTAAAAAAATTGGACAAGAAATAAGATAGTGTTTGCCTCGCTTACTATGCGAAAATCTACTTGTTAGGAAAACCGCAGCAAACTCTTGTCTATTCAAACATTTAAAACTACTTTATGTCTTAGCCGAATTTTTTAAATGTTACATCTAAATGCTGGAAGGAATATGACTGTTTTGCACAAACTGCACTGGTTCTATAAATTTTAAGGACCATGCTTTCTAAAGAGCTTTATATTATCAAAATCGGAGTTTTTCGCTTAGTTATAGTCATTCAAAAATTGCGGTTCTCTTTGGGGGAACCCACAGAAAAACCGAATTTACAAAAATCGAAACACAATTGAACCGAAAATAAAACGTCCGAAACACACCCAGAAAATAATGGATACGAATATAATTTTATAGAATTTTAATATCCTCGATCCTTAAGATACGAATATAACTTAACCGATTATAATTTTCCCGAAGCTTAAAATATCAGAGTTACAAAAGTATCGAAAATAATTTTCTAGAAACGAAAAACACCCGAACCAGAAATTGAAAGAAAATAATATGCCTATAAGTTTTTTTTTGCTGCACACGCCACTGGTAAATCCTTAAACACTGTATTAAAGAATTTTATAAATCCTTATATCATAATTGGTAAATATTAGTACTATATTTAAAAGAGAAAGATTTAAAAATGAAATTCTAATTTTTCCGGGAAACAAACGAAACAGAAAAATGTTTAATAAAAAAATAACTCATTTTTAAATACTGCCACTTTCATACAAAACGATAATAGAGTACAGAGAAACTAATTTTTTACAGCTACCTGTTTTCATGCATATAGTATCCATGTTTATTATTCTCCATAAATCATGTCCAGCCTTCCATATAAAATTGCAAAAACTTCCAGTTTCAGGAATACGGAAAATTACTTTTTAAGTAAAATCCAGAGCCTTTTAATCATAGCGCCTATTTGACCATAATGTGTGCAAGGGCGATATTTGTCGGGTTGATTTAAAGGACCTCGCTCACTTAGCATTGTCACTGGCTTTTGGTTAGCATGGGCTGGGCGTTTGATATGTTGTAGATCTGTTCTCCCTGATCAACGTTTAAATGGATCTCTTTTTCATCCGATCCACGGTTTCAGATATATAGTTTTAAGTTGGAGGTTTCAGATTTTACGGATGTTTTAATAAAATCAGTTTTTTTGTCTATTTTGTTTTTATTCTTAATTTTAAAAAGTATATAAATATACAACGCAAAAAATTTCCTCAATCTCTGTCTCCTCAAAAATTATACCTAGACTGCAGCAAACCGCTTTAAATCGCAATCCTAGAGCTGAAGGCATACTTAAAAATGCAAGGCTACTAGGTACAAGCGACTTTTAAAACAGTTTAATCAATACAGTAAATTAAAAACAAAACAAAATATATTTTGTATCTTGTAATTTGTATCTTTTAATTTGTAATAATAAGTAATCAGATAATTCAGAAAATTACCCAAATTAGGAAAGTTTGTAAAAGTACAGGGAGAAAAAGGTAAACGAATAACTCGGTATCTATATAATTATACAGGTTGTGGCAAAAAAAAACGATATTTTTAAAATGATTATAACTGAGCAAGAAACTGATAAAATTTTAAAGCCAAGGCATCGGAATTAATAGATCCAATGTCAGATTTGATATTTCCTAAAAATTCAAGATGGCAGACCTATTTACAAAATAGATATTTTTGACACCCCCAGATATGTTTTTCTGTGTGACTTTTCCAAAAATTGACGAATTGTGATAATCTAGACGTTTTAAAATTTATAGAACCAGTGATAACACTCACATTTATATAACAACCAAGGCGGTCACGAGTCTAATTTTTTTTCATCACCATAAAAAAAACCTTTATGTGCAACACTGCTTTTAATCTTAAACATCTTAAAAAAATTTGGACAAGAAATAAGATAGTGTTTGCCTCGCTTACTATGCGAAAATCTACTTGTTTGAAGGAAAACCGCAGCAAACTCTTGTCTATTCAAACATTTAAAACTACTTTATGTCTTAGCCGAATTTTTTAAATGTTACATCTAAATGCTGGAAGGAATATGACTGTTTTGCACAAACTGCACTGGTTCTATAAATGTTAAGGACCATGCTTTCTAAAGAGCTTTATATTATCAAAATCGTAGTTTTTCGCTTAGTTATAATCATTTAAAAATTGCGGGTCTCTTTGGGGGAACCCACAAAAAAACCGAATTTACAAAAATCGAAACACAATTGAACCGAAAATAAAACGTCCGAAACACACCCAGAAAATAATGGATACGAATATAATTTTATAGAATTTTAATATCCTCGATCCTTAAGATACGAATATAACTTAACCGATTATAATTTATAAGTTACAAAAGTATCGAAAATAATTTTCTAGAAACGAAAAACACCCAAACCACAAATTGAAAGAAAATAATATGCCCGATCCTGAAATCAGCAGAACCACAATCCAGCCGAATCGCTATTGGGCATGCGTCAAATTTAAATCTCTAGAGCGCCGCACTATGGTCTGGCGGCACAGTATTTGCGTCAAAAGTCCCAATTTTAAATATTAAAAATCATTGTTTTCAATGGCATATATAGATCACCTTATAACCTCTTCACTTGAAACGTATAGTAATTTTGCGAAAAACGAAGTAGATTTTGTAATTTTTGCTTCCAAAGTTGAGGTAAGCCATAACCGTTTTTAACCGGATTATTAGTTGTCAAAAACTATGCTAGTTTGACGTGGTTTAATGTAGATAAATAATCACTTAGCTTCTTTTTTTGTTATGGAGAATCTACCTACGGGTAAGTATTAGAGTTTTTTGAAAAAATATCAGGTGCAAAAAATAGATTTTCTAAAATTTTATCATAATTTAATTTAATATCTTAAAAAATGATCAGAAGAGGTCATCGAGTTATGTATACCATTATTTCCCCCATTTTATCTATCTTTCGGCAAAAGTAGTCGTTTTTTCATAAATCTTCATATTTGATGGTTTTGACTTCCCTCTTTAGAAAAGTGTTGTAGTCAGTCAAAAATCAAATTTTGAGATTTGAACGGATTTTTGCGTTTTGGAGCTTCCACAATAGAAAAAACCCATTTTTGGAATTCCTTTGCCCTGTCTGTTGGTCTGACTGTTTGCGCAATAACTCAAAAACCGCTAAACCGGGGGGACAGAGGGGGAATATTTTTAAAAAGCATAACTTGGGAAATATAATAGCTATCGAATTGCGGTTTTCGAATTCGAATGCAGAGAATGAATATACACAAAACGGTGTATATACATATAAAGTGACAAACACCAAAGCTACTCGCTGGGTTTTTTTAAAATTAAATTTTGGAACTTTAGTGTTTATTATGATGAGGTTTTGGAATGAATAACTAATTACAATTTGGATATATAGGGTGTTTTAAAAAAACCGGACTTTTTGGATTGCCTACAACTTCCATATTAATTATCCAAAATTTAAAGTGTTTTGAAAAAGAAAGCTTCAAGCTTCATAGATCACACATTTTTTTCCAGGGGGGTTCACATTGGGCCCATAAAAACTTAACATTTTCAATTTGGGACATTAAATGTTAAAGTTGTAGGCAATCCAAAAAGCCCTTTTTTTTTGTAAGTTGCAAATTGCAGTATACAGGGTGGTGTTTTTCTTAAGAAAATTAAATAATAATAAATTTTTGTTAGTCCGGACCTGGATTATTTTACCATTGATAAAAGCGACTGGTGCAGCTCTTTAATTGTAATAATTTTGAAGTAAATACGTTTATTGGTTCCCGAGATATGCCGGTTTTAATTTTTGCTTAATTTTTATAAATCATTTTGTATATTTAAGGAGAAGGCCCAAAAATGTTTTTTAACGTTGGATATGAGTTGCCTCCGGCCTGTACTACTTACTACTTAAAATATTTGCATTTCGTCGTGAATCATCTGTATACCACACAAGCCCCCCCCCAGGAAAATTTTCTGCGTACACCGCTGCCTCTACTAAAGGAAAAGTGTTATATTAACATCCTACGTCCAAAACGTTGATACATATAATTAATTAACAGCTTTGTTAATAGTTTTACACAAAAAAGTACTTTTGGCGCAAAAACTGTGCCGCCAGACCATAGTGCGCCGGCTGTAGGCCCTGGATTGCGGCGTTGACAAGTTTCTCTATTTGGAAGATGACACGGGGATTTTTTTTATTAAACGATTTTATTTAACTTCACAGTTTCTGGCTGTCTATAATCTTGGGATACATTTTTGTAAAGTAGGTCTAATAAAAATACCATATTAAGAAGAAATTTGGGAG
Source organism: Oxystoma pomonae (assembly GCA_963921995.1). Lineage (NCBI taxonomy): Eukaryota > Metazoa > Arthropoda > Insecta > Coleoptera > Brentidae > Oxystoma > Oxystoma pomonae. Next base: position 44,842,227 of record OY998171.1, on the reverse strand, counting down.
TAGGGGGCGACTCTTCCCTGCCGTAAGCCTGGCAACGTAGAAATTCGTAGCTATCGGTTCCAATCATTTTCGGCCATATTGGGGTTCTTGAACTTTGTGGTTCGGCATTATTATGTTTCTATCAAGTTATTTTCGTTTAAATTTCGTTAAAAACATTTTCGGTGGAATTTACTAAAAAGTTTTAGTCTATTTTAGAACGGTCCTAGGTTTAAGTGAAATTTTTGGTTTTAACCATTTTAAACCAAAACTGCTTGAGTTTTGCCCATAGTTTGATTCATAAAAAGAATTTTAATAAATTTGTTTATTGAATAATCATCTTAAGACAATCTTTTGTCGGATTTAAGAAAATAGTTTCAATTTAGAAGAAAAGAAAATTAAAAAATTTAAACCCACTCGGGGTTTAAATAGTAAACACTCTGTAAAGCAAATTAAAATTGGGGTTATATGACACTTTAATTAAAACTTACCCTTGATAATTACTTTTCCCAATTAATAATTGATGTCACGCAACGATTTAGATGGGTAATAATAAAATAAGGAGTAGATTAATTTTGTATTTATTCAAAAGGTGTTTTCATTCATGAAATGTATTAAAAACTTAAATGCAAGTTTTTTTACATTTCTGTCACTATCGAAATGTCAGTTTAAAAATATTTGCGCTGCGTTGAATCACAAACAGCGAGTTCGGATCTTTTACCTCTGCTTGCACCTTGACTTGTACCAACCTCTACTGAAGAAAGCTACAGCTTTAAAATGAGTGGGCTTTGAGTAAGGAAACTTTTTTTGACTGAGCTTTTAGATAACCTCAATGTTTTACTTTCAGTTTGTAAATAAATTAATGTAGTTTTTTTGGGTTTTTTTGTTTGATATATTTGTTGTGCATAATCAGTGATCTTCACTTATGTTTTTTTTGCCTCGTAGTGCCCTAATAAATATATTTTTTGTACGAAAAACGGGTTCAAAATATGGCGTTTTTCTGGACAAAATAGGAGGTGTTTTATTGCGTAATGAACAACTTGGGATATTAAATAAGGTAAATGTATCCTTGTAATAATGGTTACTTAGGGAAATTATAAACGAACTTATTACCAAATGCCACAAAACAATCCTTTCTGAGTGCTATAAATTTAAACCACCCCCCTGAGGTGGTCTAAAAAATCATCAACTTTATAACATCAAACACAAATAATGAAGCTATTAGTGCCAAATTTCTGGCGTATTCACCATTTGCCATTTTGAAACCTGTCAAAAAAAAATAGTTTTAGGACATTTTCTTCTAAAATATGGTGTATCTGAGAAAGCGAAGCAGGTTTTCAGTGCTATTTTGCAATAACAATACAAAATAATCAATAACTTTGTGTCTTTTCTGTATGGGTAAGTGTTTTTTAGAATTGGTTTTCAAATTTAGTACCCCCGCAGGTGTAAATATTTAGACCTGTGGGGGGCACTATTTTATATCTTAGTAAATCTCACTGTCTGTGTTTTTATAAGAATAGGTTTCGTTTAAATTTAATTCTATGCATAAATTTTCTAGCGATTTGATTTTCCCGTCATTTCATTTTCGAGACAGTTTTTTTTCGGACCAATTAGTTCCTATTCTTTTAAATTCTGACAAATTATGTTTCTGCCGAATTTGGTTTCGTGTTTTTTTTTATAGGGACACCTTTTTGGCACACCCTTAACTTCTTTTTGGCAAGTGTTATCAATAAAATGTTGGCAATTTTAGTGCCAATTGAATTTTAAAAAAATGCTTTTTAAAATTTTTTGCGCTTCCGATATAATATTAAATCAACAAAATTCCGCCGGCGGGTTTTTAAATGTGGTCGTTTTGTGCCGCTAGATTGAAAACATTCCAAAAACCGGAATGCGTTTTATACATGACGGCGTGCTTTTAACAAACTGCGGAAAAGCCATGCAAATGAACTCGAATTATTATTCTTTAGGTGGGGTGTGTATTTTTTCTCTTGGAAGTACGGAAAAAATTGGCTACAATAACAGACCTTTACAATTAAATTTTCTATTAAATTGCAAATGAACTCGAACTATTATGCTTTGGGTCGGTCGTCGGTCGAAGTGTTGTTTTCTTGAATAGGATGGGCGGGTGTTTATCAGCTGAAATTCAGCACTGATAGCTGTCCTTTGGGTTAGATTGATCTGACGTCACCAGCTCCGAATCCATCAGAAAATGATGAACACGCTTGGTGGCTGTTTATCAATTACGTAACTCAAAAATGCAGAAATCTTAAACCTCCCTTAGCCCCTTGTAACGCATCTGTAATGAAAACTGAAATCTCCCTGTAATAGTAATTTACGTTATAAGGCCGGGAAATGGTCTATTAAAGTACAAGTCTAGATGTTTACTAGACTAGGACCATAAAGCATATACCTACGGACTTAGAGAAAACTCTTACTAAGCGCATCGCAAAAACAAGTTACAGCGCCTCTGGGGACTCGGTCTCGAAGCTCACGCGACAAATTGCGCCAATGACATCTATCTTTTCATTTGGTCTTTTTAATGAAGTTTTTTAGTTTTATGAGTTTTTGGCCTTTTTTGAAGTGTTACAGTAATAGATTTTTGTAATAAGTACAACTGGAAAACTATGCCCAAGTGTTGTGTCCCAGTGATCCTCTGCTTCATCGCTTTCCACACCCTAGAGATCAAGCTCGCCAAAGACAATGGTTTACCATCTGAAACGCTTTATAGGTTTAGAGTATGCACCTGACATTTTAAACCAGAAAATTATTCAAGAAACTGTGGACGAAGCCTTCTAATGCGGCATGTGATTACATCCTTACATTTACCGCCAGAGTCTGAAACAGACTTTAATGGTAAGTACCGGGCAAAGTTTCTACATACCAAAGGAAAAACAGCCTATTCAATACCCACATCGCAAAATTTGGATGTATATTGTATGGATATAATTTTGTAATTCAAAACATGTCCAGATGGCTACGAGATGGATATACATGATATATTTTAGGATATGCAGTGGATATCCACATAAAGATATGCACTGCATATCCACCGAATATAAATTAGTCATCCATGAATATGCGGTGTATATTCGGTGGATATACAGTGCATATCTTCATGTGGATATCCACCGCATATCCGAAAATATAGCATCCATCTCGTGGTCATCTGAACATGTTTTGAATCACAAAATCATATCTATACAATATCCATCCAAATTTTGTTATATGGGTAGAGAGTTAATAGACCACTAATTTATCGTCACCTTATTTGCTTACCATATTACCGTAATTGAGATTCTAAAAAGAGTTTTTATACCACAAACATAAATTACCGTAACCATATTATTTTGCCCACATACAAACTGTCAACAACAACAATTCCTGTTTTTGCAAATTCACTGTCACAAAAAAATTAAAAACTAAACAAAAAAACGAATTATTACCTACCAGCTGCAGCTTTTGCTCAGAAATAAATCTGGTTGAAAGAAAAAAGAAAAAACCGAGCGGGCCCCGTTAAGCCTCCTTAAGTAACGTATTTCTGTTCGGATATTTTTGGATACCGGAGAAAAATAACCGATTTTGCCTACGGTATCACTAATTTTGATGGTCTATTAACTCTCTAATAGGGCATTTATTTGGCCTATTTAATAATTACATTTTTTTAGCCTATTCCGTTCAAAAATGCTGATGGGTAACCAGTTATACCGAATTTTTTGAAAATGACGAAAACTCGTCCTAAATAAACTCCTGCTATTGAGGCCGACATGGGAAGCATAACAAATAGTTTATTAATAAATACAATAGTTTCGATATGTATATATCTTCTAAAAAGAATAATATAATACAATAAATACGACGCATTTGGTTTATTTCTTAAATAGGTCATTAGAATCAACAATATTTTGGAAAATTAAATTAATTATTGATGAATTAGGTTTTCCAAAATAATGTTGTTTCTAATGAACTGAAATACTTTAAAAAATGCCCGAAGTCGTCAGATCGCCTTCTATACCCGTAGGTACATATTTTGTGACGAGGACTTTAATGACATTTGACGGCCGTGTAGACAGCGACAATCAATATACAAAAAAAAATGTCATGTCATCTATATATGTTTCAAAAATTACTTTAAAATTTTGAAGTCCAATCATCTTTGAATTGGTTGCTAACAGAAACAAAATAAAGTTTATTTGTTTCTGTCACGTAGAGCAGTGAAAATGGACGCAATTTTGAAAAAAAGTTCAGCCGCAACAGAAAAACTAATTCCAGCTAAATCTTCAGTAAGATATAAAAAAGAATATGAAACATTCTGCGAATGGAGAAAGACTTAATGTGGAAAATACCGTCAACGAAAATGTTATGTTCGCCTACTTCTTAGATGTGGTAAGTGTTAAATTAGTTTTATTAAAAAAAATGTGTTAAATACCTAATTTGTAGAAATACGTCGTATTTTCGTAATTTTGAATTTCCTTACTTTTTCAGGCACAAAAATCCAGCAGTTCAACACAATGGGCCAAATATTCGTTGGTGAAATCTATGTTGGTAGTAAATGAGAACGTGGATATATCCAGACTTCCCAAACTGATAGCATTTTTAAAGAAAGAATCTGTAGGCCACCAACCGACCCAATCAAAAATTTTGACCAGAGAGGAAGTGGAGTCATTCATGAAAACAGCTCCAACCGAGAAATTTTTGTTAATTAAGGTAAGTTTTTTGGTTTCCATTAAATAAAAATATATTTTTTTAACTGAATTTACGCAATAGGCAATTTACACAGGGGGATTTAGTATTTAAATTTTTCTGCCTTTTTTAAGTTATTATTTTTTGTATTGTTTCAGATTGTGGCGCTACTAAGTATTTCCGAAGGGTGTCGAAGGAAGGAGCTCTACAACCTAAATGACGATGATATTCAAGATACAGGGAAACACTTGATTGTAAGCATAAACCAAACAAAAACTTACATTAAAAGAGTGTTTACAGTCATTGAAGAATCATTTTTAAGCATATTCCGTAGTTACAGAAAAGGAAAATGTATTAGCAAAAGAGTGGGCATCCATACAATTGGGGGAGCGTCGCCTCGAAAAATTGCGGAATATTTGAATTTGTCCAATCCCGAAAAGTACACGGGACACTGCTTCCGCAGAACGTCTGCCACGCTATTAGGAAACGCGGGAGCAGATGTTAATGTGCTAAAAGTCACGGCGGCTGGAAGAGCACCTCTGTGGCCGAAAAATATAAACACCAAACCCAAAGTTACTCTTCCTCGCGAAAAGGTAACCCCGAAAAAGATTGCTCGGCTGCTGCTCATGCAAATAATTCCAATTGCACAATTATTGTGAATATTTATAAGTAATTTTTAGTAGTTTATTGTATAAAATATTTGTTTTTCATGAATACTAAAGATTTGTTCAAAAATATACCATTTTGCTTATAAAAATTCAGAAATTTAGTTTGAGTCCGGTAATGTCATTTTACCGGACTAGTGATGTAATAGGTCATTTCCCGGACTCAAATTAATTCTGTAAGAGGGAACAGTACAATACAGTATGAAATAAAATAACGTAACGTTAGATGCTGCTTTATTTTTTTTAAAACAAAACAAAACTTCCCTCGCTCCAAATCAACTACTTTTATACACATGGGTCCTTATGCATTATGTATTTATTTATTAATAGGTTTTCATTTTAAATATTTGTTATAAATTGTGGGTTGGATTTGTTCGGGTTGGATTGGGTCGTATGGGGGAATGTCCCTCCATGGATCAGGGGGAGTTATTAAAAAAAGTAAAAGAAAATATAATTTGCGAATGAGTTAAACTATTTAATATTTTTAATTTAATTTCCATATTGTTTATATTTTTTGTATATTAATCTCTTCTGTGCCCGCAAGGCTACGTCCATCCCTACGTAGGGGAACTTGGGGTATGATGATGAATGGGGTAAGACAGTAACGCGGAAATTTTTCCTTAAAAATTATTCTTGGAAACATTAAGAGAAAAATTACAATTTTTGTTGTACCCAGTGTGAAATAAAACTACTTTAACATAATTTTTCTTTGAACTTTTAGTGCAAAAGTGGCCAAAGTCGAAAAAAATTTTATTTGAGAATTAAGTGTACAACACTGTTATTTTTCAATATTAATTCAATTTTTCTAGCTTGGGTTACACTTGCACCAAGTGACTCATTTTTTGTTTTTATATTAATCGAAAAAAAAAACAACACAAAATGATAAAAAACATTTTATAGATATATATATACTCTGACAATAAATAAAACATACTACTTATTTAGTTCCACACTAAATCTTAACTTAATATTAAGCTGTACAAAAAGAATACTGTACTTAAAAAAGTAAACTTATAACAATTTTTAAAATAAAATAGGGCGACACATTTTGGTTATATCTTGAAATTTTTGTATCACGCACCCCCTTCGAAAGGTAAACTTTACCCCTAAATTTTGAATAGGTCAAGTGGGTCGAGTGATACCTTGTTTTTAAGGTATCTTAAATGTCTTTACAACCGTGTAAAAATTTTGAAAATTTATCGATCCTTTTTGAGATATTCATTTTCAAAATAAACTCAAATTGTACAGGTAAATTTCGCTCCTCTGTATCTTTAACGAAACCAAAGTCGACGTGTCCTGGGATTTCTCAAAAAATTAAAAAAATATTTTGTAAAAAAATCTATTTTTGCATTGGTTCATGCAACTGTAAAAGTGAATATCTCAGAAACGAATAGAGGGACTTACAAAATTTTTACGCGATTCTAGACATTCGAAAGACCTTCAAAACAAGATATCACTCGACCGACTTTCGCTATTCAAAATATAGGGGTAAAGTTTACCCTTCGAAGAGCGTGCGTGTAACAAAAATTTCAGGACATACAAAATGAAATGTGTCCCCTTTGAATAAATGATTTAATTAATAACAAACTTAATTTGCCAGGTCAGTTGCTTTATTTAGATAAATATTGGGTAATTATGCAGTATATGGTTTTCTGCCATTTTTGATTTTTTATTTTATGAAAAATTCTTTATAGAGGCACTTACTGGGGTCCCTATGACCTCGAATCTGCCGGCGCCGGTTTTTTTAAGAGAAAAAAGGATGCCGGGGGGGTTGTAATGTGTTTTTTTGATTGTTTTGGGTTGGGCTGGGCTGTGTTGGATAAAAAATAAAAATAAAAAAAATCAAGAAAAATTTAAAAAAACAACCGGCGGATTTGGGGTCCTAGGGCTGGATAATTACCCAATATTTAAGTAAATAAATAAGCAACTGACCTGGCAATTTAATGGTTGGAACTGCATTGATTTTAAGTCCTCTGCGTCCTGTCATACGATATTATCTTGCAAAATAAGCATCACAAACTAAATATCTATCATATACTTGATCAACACTTAAGGAGTCCTAATTTTTTGGATTGTTACCCAAGACACGAACAGTTCTCTATTGTTCTTAGGAAAGCGATACCGTTTGCTATCATAGTCTTGATACTCAGGAACACAACAGGGCTTTGTTTATATCGCTTTTGAGGAATATTCGCCATTACTAAACGTTAAACCGTTAATTGATTTTTATAAAATAAAACAAAGTTTTACAAAAATCGAAAAAACTTTGCATTAAGCCAAAAACTAGAAAAGTTATGGGGGAATACCACAAAATTACAGAAATGACGTACAAATAACAGGACAGTTGCACAGGAAACCAAATGGTCCACTCCAGTAGTTGATATTTGACACGACATGATTATAGAAATCTGTAGTATGGTCCGCCATCTATCCAGTGTGAAATAAACCAACTATATTTGGCGCGAAAGGAGTATTTGTCCTTACTACTTTTTGGTGTACTGTGAGCAGTCTGTCCTTTGAGCTACACGTGGATGGATTGTTTTCCGCAAGAGTCATTATAATATTTAGTTAAAGTGTTTAGTGATTTTTGCCGTTAATGAGTATGAGATGACTAAATGAAGAGGCAGAAGAAGATTGGAAACAAAGGTTATGAAAGGGAAAAAATAAGTTAAAGGAAAACAAAGTGAACCAAAGACAAAAATGTTTAGTCAACACTCACAAACTGTGACTACGATAAACCAGGTACAAGTGGCCCTAATTCTGCTAATCAGTAAAAAGCCAATGAAAGTCACTAATTCTGTCCAGGTTGTAACGAAGTATATACAGATCCTCCAATTGAAAATTGGATCCAATGTTCCTCTCGTTGTTGTTGGTGGCAGGGATGTTCCTCTTCTGAAGATAGTGAGTTTTTATGCAATTTTTGCGTATAAGTCATCTTACCCCAAGGCGTTTTACCCGATATATGGGGTAAGATGACCGAAGTGTCAGTTTTTTGTGTTAATTTTTTTTAGAAAAAGAGTTTTATTGTTTGTTTTATGTGCTATCCAAATAGTGTGGCAAATATATTTATTGTTTTAAATTTTCATTTTCGTTTTTAAAAATAAATATTTTCATTATAAATTGAAGTGTTTTCCTTAACGTCGCCATCTTACCCCACTTTTCCCTACGCGTGAAATGTCCAAACCCGATGGCAGCCATTTTGATACTGGGCACAGAAAACAGGTTGGTTGATGGAGTAGCATATTTACATATTAATTTAAGTACATCAAAATTGAGAGAAAAGATTTGTGGCGTAGAGGACAAAGGATGAGGGAATAAATCAGAAAAAAGTTTTTCCTCGATCAGGATTTAAACTAAAAACTAACTAAATTTTCCCTTCATTTTATTAAAATTGAGTTTTCTGTCCAATTCTTGGGTAAAAATAAATAATCTATAAAGTTGAAAATTAAGCAAACACAAAAAATAAACATGTTATAAGGCAAAAAGTAAACTTGGTTTAGTTTACAAAAAAGACTTTTGACAATTTTATTATATGAACTGACCCAAAATGACTGCGATTAGTGCGTCCCACGTAACTTGGATGCGCGGTGGTCCAATGCTCATTTTAAAATCTAACATCTTTAATAAAAGCATAAATAGTTGCATAAACCAGTTTTAAATATAGTGGGTTTTGGCGTTTTTTTAAACGCGTTGTGATGCATATACGTGTGATGATTAGCTTAAATTGTCTATTACATATGTATGTGTTTTAAGAAAACGGAAAAACATGCTCCACTAATGGTTTGTTCGGGTTCGTCGAAATTTCCTATTCTAAACAGTCCGGAGCATGCGCGCTTAAAAACGCGTTCTGGTTCGACCACAACTGTTCTGAACTGAAAAGTTTCGTGTCCGGGTTACTACCGAAAATTTGTCCAGGACCGGTTCAGTACTATTCTGTACAGTCCCGTGAAACCGGGCGGAATTTAATGGAACTGTTTAGGACTATTTTCTGACGTATACGCAAATTCATTTACGCATGTAAAGTTTGTGCGAAAAAATAATTTGTTCCTTGAAAATATAACCAAATAAATGGGTTTTTACGAAAAATAATCAAAAGCCAGAGTGTAATCTTGTTTTATTTTATTATCCGCGTGTATTTTTATAAAGGTTTTTTCGAGGATTTTGTATGGTGTGACTTAAAGAAGAGGAATCCCTGCCTAACCCAAAAATTCAGCTTTTTGAGTGTTAAATTTCTGTTTTTTCAAAAACTGCAGAATTTCACTTTGGAAGAATTAAAGCCAGATTCTACCTCGTCATCAAGTAATGGTGATGATAAAGCCATTGGCAGATTTTTAAATGCAATGTAAAAAAAAATGAAGCTATGAATTTTGTAGAAACTCAAAAGCTATAAATTTTGTAGAAGACACTGTGGACCTATATGATGATGATTATGCTAAAAATAAAGAGATAAACTTAAGACTCTGGATCACATCACGTGCTTTTTCTTCACCCTATTATTATGGCGTGCTATCAATGTTCGTCCAAAAATTCTAAACTATTAAGAACAGTCCCGTCGATTGCGCAACTATCAAGCGCAGTTCTAAAATATTCTAGGACAGTTTTAAAATTCGGAACCCGAACAAACCATAAATATATGCATAAAGATATTCTTTAAATTTTCTCACAGCAATATTAATTTAATTAATCTAAGAGTTTACTTATTAAAATACCTAAACTATCTTTTAGATAAAGCGGCACGCTATTCTATAATTTATTATCTTTTTCCACAGGAAGATATTGCTTATGTTTAAATTAATAACCAAATGAGGTTTTAAAGCGAAAAAAGCGTTTTTATTTAACGAGAGATAAACTGAGATTAAATATATAAAATCATAATCTAGAAATAATAGCATACAGAAGTAATCACATTAAGTTATAATAAATATTATTATAAGAATAAAGTTTTATTGAACAGAATCAAAATTAATCCGGAAACGATAAAACACATCAGGAATCTTATCAAATCATGCTAAACGTTATTCTGAGAATAATAAACTTTTATTGAATTAAATAAAAAAAATGTTTGCTTGATTGGAGTACTTTCTTTTTGTAATAATTGTTTTTTTTTTAATTTTTAATAATTTAAACTGAGTCGGCCTGACCCGCGCGCTCTATATGCGACGCTAGCAAACTGGCAATATATCAAATCAAATACCTGAGTAACATTTCTCTCGCTCGGTCCAATGCACATAATTTACTAATACGAGTTCTCAAGTATATTAAGTTCAATTTTCTATTGGATATGTGTAAATTTCCTGCTAGTCCAAAGTGTATTATTATATATTAGTTTATCATAGTGTAATAAGTTTTATTAGGTTTGTTATGAGTGGTGCAATATTGCTCCTTCCACTGCGACCTAAGAAGTCTATTGTGGTTCATGCAAGTCACTCAGCCCAACTTCCCTGATAATGGAAATTAGTCTGTTTGGTGGGATTTTTTCTCGAAGTCTTGGGGCACTTTCAAGCCAGAGCCAAATATTTTCGCCCTTGCTCTCAAATACTCCTATTGGAAATATTAACACGACATGACGAATCCGCATCAGGTAATTTGGATAAGTACCTGTACGGAACGATGCCTACTTGTGAGTGATCCAAAGTAGGAAATCAAAGTGTATGATGGTGTTTAATGATGTATGGGGAGGGTGACCAGTGGAACCACTGACGAGCCTACGCTGGTTGCCCAAGGCGAAACATCACTTATTAATTTCCCTTTTTCGCTTTGGTTTTTTGTGTATTTCTTTTTTTTAACTTCTTTTTGTTATTTAAGCTTACTGCTTTCAGAGCAGTTTAGTATAGGTATGTCGTCTAAATTTAATTTAAAGCTCCATTACATATTATATCGAGGAAGAAAGCCAATATTAAAGAATAAGTGGTTTTGCTGTAAAGATAAAAAAATAAGTTCAAGATACCACTTATCTCAATAATTATTTGCTATAGATTCAAATTAACAAGCGTTTCAAATCTACCCTAAAACTATTAGACCGAGGATAATATAAATATATATCAAGTAAACCCGGTTGTTATTAAATGAAGTTTAATTTACTATGATCTTAAGAATTTTGGTCTTAAAGTAACAATATATTTTTTGTTGGCCAAAGAATCCAATGTTCGTTAACTCAAGTTTGCTTCTTCCTGTGCGCTTATTCTCGAACTGGGGACCTATTCTTGAATCGAGAGAACATTTTCTACTGGTTTTGACTAAGAGAATAACTTTCCATAAATATCGGGCAAAAGTGACAGAAACCGATTTTACCCGAAGATTTGGAGCAAATTTTCTCTCGATTCAAGAATAGATCCACTGATAGGGATTCTGCTCCCAGAGGGTCAAATTCTCTCGCTACTATGCATCTCATTGGCCCAAATCTTCGGCTTAAATCGGTTTATTTCACTTTTGCCTGATGTTGATAGAAAGTAATTCTATTGGTCTTGACTAAGAGAATTACTTTCGATCAATATCGGGCAAAAGTGAGAGGAAACGATTTAAACCGAAGATCTTGGACCAATGAGATGCATAGCAGCAAAAGAATTTAACTCCCTGGGAGCAGAATTTCTATCATTTGAAGGAACGACGCTAATTTATTCTTGAATCAGGACGTTGGGCCTTGATAATATTGGAGTTTATTGCCTTTACAAATCAAACAAAATTAACCTTTTAGCAGCCTGAAATTGACCGAACAGGTCGCAAAGCTGATAAAGAGGATCGTCAGTAACTGTTTATTCAGTCGACGAGCGAAAACAAATCTCGACTACCGCTTTAGCTGAATTTAGCTGCTGTAACTGGGGCCAGTTTTACGGCGTTTAATAGACCAGTAAGCACATGCTAAATCCACCATTATAGTTACACTTCCTAGTTTGCGAGCATTCTAGGCAATAGAGCAAGAGTTCAAGGTATAAAATATGATGGATAGGTAACATGTGCATTTTCTCGTCCTGAATACGAAATGGACAATCCTGTATCTCAAAATTGTGGATAAGGGCTCGGCACACTAATCCAAAGGTGGGCAATTTGAGAGGGGGTAGGGTAACCCCCATCATTTTCACATATATATATGCTGTAGTAGTACCCCCAGACTAAAAATCAACTGGTGTACTGGACCTCATTGATGGATAAGGGTTCGGCACACCACTCTAAAAATGCCCACCACCCAGACCAAAAATAAACTGGTGTGCCGGGCCCCATTCATGGATAAGGGTTCGGCACCTCACTCTAAAAATGCCCATCGAACCCTTATCCATGCATGAGGTCCGGCACACCAGTTTATTTTTGGTCTGGGGGTACTACTACATCACATATATGAAAATGCTGGGGGTTACCCTGTCCATCACGTGACCTCTAAAATTGCCCACCTTTGGATTGGTGTGTCGAGTCCTTATCCACAATTTTGAGGTACAGTATTATCCATTTCGTATTCAGAACGAGAACGAGCATGATTTGATAAGATGCACATCTTATCAAAAAATGGCCATCATAATTTTTACTGGGAACATTTGTACTACAAGTAATTTATGGACAATATACTGTCGAACCAAAATACCGTGATATTAATAAATAACAACATTCTTTGCGAAAAAAGTATCAATTACTACGTTTTCATGTAGAACTGAATGCGTGTCCAGTACTTTCAAAACTATCCTGAAAACGCGAATCGAAAAGCGAATCCAATTTTTCTTTTCGGTGACCTGCCTCAGTTCAATACACCGTTTTCTGGGATCGTATCGGAATATGGCTGTCGTGAAAACGCGCTTCGTATCGAAAACGAATGAAACTTTTAACCAGACTGGATCTGACAGTTTATTTCGTGGGTGATATAACTAAACTTTTTCGGTGGGATTTACTAAAAGAGTTTAGTTTATTTTAGAACAGTCCTGAGTTTAAGTGAAATTTTTGGTTTTAAGCATTTTAAACCAAACCTCCTTGAGTTTTGGACATAGTTTAAATTATAAGAAGAATTTTAATAAGTTTGTTTATTGAATAATCATTTTAACACAATCTTTTGTTGGATTTAAGAAGAAAGTTTAAATTTAGAAGAAAAGAAAATTAAAAAATTTAAACCCACTCGGGGTTTAAATAGGAAACACTCTGTAGAATAAATTAATATTGGGGCTATATGTCACTCTAATTAAAACTTATCCTTGTTAATTAATTTTTCCAATTAATACTTGATGTCACACAACGATTTAGATGAGTAATAATAAAATAAGGAGTAGATTAATTTTGTATTTATTTAAAAGATGTTTTTATTTATCAAATATATTAAGAAACTTAAATGAAAGTTTTTTTTTACATTTCTGTCACTGTCGAAATATCAATTTAAAAATATTAGCGCTGCGTTCAATCACAAACAGCGAGTTCGGATCTTTTACTTCTGCTTGCACCTTGGCCTGCACTAACCTCTACTGAGGAAAGCTACAGCTTTAAAATCAGTAGGCTTTACGTAAGGAAAGTTTTTTTGACTGAGCTTTTAGATAACCTCAATGTTTTACTTTCAGATTGTAAATAAATTAATATAGTTGTTTTAGGTTTTTTTGTTTGGTATATTTTTCGTCCATAATCAGTGACCTTCACTTATATTTGTTTGTTTTTCCTCGTAGTGCCCTCATAAATATATTTTTTGTGCTGAAAACCGGTTTAAAATATGGCGTTTTTCTGGACAAATTAGAAGGTGTTTTATTGGGTAATGGACAACTTGGGATATTAAATAAGGTAAATTAATCCTTGTAAAAACGGTTACTTAGGGAAATTATAAACGAACTTATTACCAAATGCCACAAAACAATCCTTTTTGAGGGCTATAAATTTAAACCACCCCCCTGAGGGGGGTCTAAAAAATCACCAACTTTATAATCTAAAACACAAATAATGAAGCTATTATGTGCCAAATTTTTGGCGTATTCACCATTTTCCATTTAGAAACCTTTGCATTTGCTTCTAAAATAAGGTTTTTCAGTGGTATTTTGCAATAACAATACAAAATAAAAAATAACTTTGTGTTTTTTGAAAATTGGTTTTAAAATTTAGTACCTCTCACAGGTGTAAATATTTAGACCTTAGTAAATCTCACTGGAAATGCTTATTTTTTAATTTTCGAAATTTAATAAATAAAATTAATTCAATACGAAAAAAAAAACATGTTAAAAAATCAAATCGTGTTCAAATCGATCCATGAAAACCGAAAAGGGAATCGTATCGTAAATCATAGTGAATTACTCGGAAAAATTATTTTTACCTTGCTTTGTCTTTTCATTTCATTGGTTTTAAAATTTAGTACCTCTCACAGGTGTAATAATTTTGGGTTTTATGGAAAGAAGAGATTGTAAATTTTGAGGATTTGAATTTTGGATTAAGGAAAGAGAGAGAGAGAGCGATTATTCTCCCCACAGAACCAAAAACTTAACTTAGATAGGTAACTATTAATCAAAAATCTTCGCAAAAATACAGTGAGGCACATAACAATAAATCAGGGTGTCATGCTTTAACCCCATCCAGAAATCACGGAGACCAAATTTCCATTTAAAAACTGCGGTTCCAAGAAACCTTTCAAGTATTTGACAAACCAATGAAAATGGCCATGTAGCAGTGCAGTTTTAAAATTGTCCTATGATCGTTTTTTAGCACTGGCAGGTTTTTAGAAAGTCTTACACAATTTTTAGCAAATTATGATTTTTGGGACTTAATAAACAACTAAATATTACACTTATGCAGCTGATTTTTGAAAAGGTAATTATGATTTAACGGTATTGTAATTTGGATTCTACTTTTACCAAAAAATCTAAAAATTGGTAACACAAATTAAATGTAGTTGTTAGTTTCGCGGACTGTAACAAAAGAGGGGATAGGACCTCAAATACTACCTTAAATTGAAGATGTGGTTACTCTTTTTTCAAAAACTAACTGATGGGGATGGGGGAAAATTTAGGCTTTTTTGAAGTTTGCCTATCAACAGATTTTTTTTTAATTTCTTCGTTTCCTCCCCCTCTCCACTTTTTGAGACGTAGCGAGTGAGTGAGACACTCACCTATGAGATAGTAACCATCCCAAATTGTAACTTACAGAATTTTTTTAAAAACTTGAGTATTGTTAAATTGTTACAAAAATTCACACGAAAAACCGATTTACCCCCGACGAATCTGCAAAAACTCAAGAAAAAGCTTTTGATATTTCATTACGCAATAAAATAACAGTTTTCTTAACTAGTGGCTAAAATAGTGCTTTTTTACAAGCGTTGGTTTAAATAACGAGCGCAACGAGGTATTTAAAAACGCGATTAAAAAAAAGCACATTGCAGTTTAACCGCGAGTTGTTAACACTATTTTTTTTTACCTTTGTCAAAAAATCCAAGAAAAACAGGAAAATACTTTTAAAAATCTCGAACGAAGAGCACTTCTCGCAACACACCATCTTTACACTATAAATCAAGGCGGCTGGTAAATGAAATAACAATGGTTTGCATAGCGATGTGCCTTTTTACTCGGCGACGTTCATTGTTGCGCCATTTTAATCTTTGACAGTTTGATAATTTGTCGATGTTTTTAAATAAGTTTTTCGTAAATACCTGGTGAAAACTTCGAAATGGCTTAATTTTTAGGCAAGAATAATTACATTTTTTCAATATTACTATTTTCCGCTATTTCTCTTTAATTTTCGGTAAAAAACGAACAGAAATCTTTTTTTGCACCAGTGATCAAAAAAAAAGTTTTTTTTGCATCGGTAACAAAAAAGCTATTCTTTAGTTATCTGCAGACAGTTACTAAAATCTTGTTTTTGATGAAGGTATAAAAAAAAGTTTTTTTTTTATGTACGAACGCAGACCCTACATTAACATTGCCAAAGGTAATTTTCTTTTAAAAATTAATTTTTGACCTAAGAATATGCATGCACTAATTGTTGGGCTAAAGCACAAATTCGTTTGCTGTTTATTCGGTGGCGTGGCGTAAAGGGCTTAAATCAGTTGTACGAGGAAGACGGAGGGGATACTGTTAAAACAGATAGGAGCAATAAATCCGTGCCCGAGAGTTGTTACCGAGATTTTGGGGTATTTTTCTGGTTTCCAGGAAACAGTTTAAATGGCAATTTCTGGATTGTAAGCAATTGTTTTTAATGCTTGCGTACATAAAATTCGCTGTTAAAAGGTGACTCAAATAGATGACTTTGCTGTTTTTTACGGTGCTCATCAGTACTCATATATTAGACGAAACGTATTATCTCGATCCGTAATTTAGTCGACTGGTAAAGTGCACAAACAAATATATAATTAAAAGTTCCCTTGTGGCTAAAATAAGGTTTCGCAAAAATGTCTTTGTTTGATGCCTGGTTTATGTTTTTCTGAACATTGTTTTAATACATTACTTTTTGTTTAAATATTATTTTACTAAACCCAGCCTACCACTAAAAAGTTATAAAAAAGCATTTAAAAATGGAGACTTTACATGCAATTTGACGCTTGCGCATTATTGAACGAGTCGAAAATTACAGGACGAGTAAATTAAATGAATTTCGGCCAAAATATTTTCGTATCAAATATTATTTTGTTGTTCAGTAAATTAACTGGGTGCAAACCGAATAATTTTTGTATAAAAAGCCATTTTAGTTTCGGCAGAAAAAGGTTTCGAGTAAATTATTGTCGGACAAATTAGGCTTTTAGATTTTTTCACTCATAAAAGAATTAGCTTACAACGTTGCCAGGTTGGGAGTGTTTTTAAATATTTTTAAACAAGGGTAATTCGAGAGCCAAAACGTTGGGCTTTTTTTGTACACATTCCATTTTTATTTAGATAAAACATCACCTGAATGACCCACAGGACAAAATCAAACGCCCCTAGACTTTGGTAATCGGCATTATAACCATACTGCCAACCTTAAGTCACTCCGAATAACCCCTCATATTTCGCTTTCATATGAATCAAATGCACCAGTGTGAAACAACATGATGTCAGAGATACTTTATGAATGAAAAATAAACATAGCTGTTAAAGCGATATTGAGAGAGACGGACAGCCCAGACTGGTGAGCGAAGTCACCCAAAGAATAATGAATTCAAATTCAATTTAGACGTTTCAAAATGCAGGACCGACTTTAAATTTTACGGATTTTTATTTACAGAGCTTTTGCCTCTTTTGTTGCGGTTCATTGCCTTTTCAACTTGAAATTTAATAGGTGTATATTGTTCCGGTGAGAATACAATTAAACAATTATTGGAAAACATTTCCAAATGGCGGACGTTCCTATTTATAATCCGATTTGTCTCAAAGTTGAAATTCTGCGGTGTTTAAGGTTCCTTAATATATGCTATGTTTTCATGGGTATTGAATTACTTTTCAACACTCATTGTATCCTTTTCTTTTCTATAGCGTGTTCTTGCTCTCAATAATATTGGACTGAAACTTAAAAAAAAAACAAAATGGCGGACTCTCTTATTTATATACCGATTTCTTTTAAAGTTGAAATTTTGTGGTGTTTCAGGTCACTCAATTCAATTTTGGTCTCACACTTAAAAAAATCGAAATGGCAGATCCAAAATGGGGCAATTTCTTATTTAGAAACCGATTTGTCTTGAACTTGAAAGTTTTTGTCCTTAAGTAACTTAATACAATTTTTGAGTAAAGCTTTAAAAAATCAAAATGGCGGACTTTCTTATTTATAATCCGATTTCTATCTAAGTTTCAAATGCGGTGTTTAAGATTAAATCAATAATAGAGTTGGAAATAATAAGAAGTTTGCATAAGTAGTCAGACGACGAGCCAAAAAAATCAAACTAAAAACTAGTAATAAAAATAGGTAAAAAAACTTTGGTATATTTATGTTAGTCCAATGACAATCCAATAATTTGAAAAAATTAAGTTGGTTTGATCGGATTGGGTGAGCGTGGAATAATCTCAGGAATAATAGATTTAAAAACTCAAAAATTTATAACTTTCGAACGAAAGCTGCTAGGGATATGCAGTTTCCAGAGCTGGCTTAATGTTTTCCAATTATTGAGAAAAAAATAATTTGATGGGTGGTTGTGAGTTTTGATCCAAAGATGCGGTTTTATAGATTTCAGTTTGGTGGGGAGTGAATGAGGGTGTTGATGTAAATTCATAACCAAGGCTGCTACGAATATGCAGTTTTTAGATTTCCTAATATCAGAGGGAGAGAGAAGTGTGACAAAACAGATTTCTATCGATCAGCTACTCTTGCGACTATTTGCATGATACGCCCCTAATAATGTCTATGCCCCAAAGGATTATCTGAGCTTCATTCGTTTGAGATTTAGAGATGTAGAGTCGCACTATTGACGTTTATGTATTGTATCAACACTTGTGGCCCTGTGATCAACACTTGCGGAACTGTTATCAACTGTCTTACGATAACAATGACAAAATGGTAAAACAATGATAAAATAAACTAAACAAAATCGAAAATTTTTTGAATGCGACCATGACCATACGGTGGGATAATAATAATAAGGGATGTAGTACGAAAACAAAAAACTAAACGTGACAGTGAAAATTCTCGTTTAAAGTTGACGTCAATCAATGTGTATACATTTCGGGAGAAAAATAATGTATTACTTTAATAATTTTGGATATTTTTCTTGTTGTTTGTGACTGGATATCAGGTTAAAAATTATGTTATTTCGTAACGTTTTGCGCACTTTGTTGCCACTTTATCAAGCTCAAAGGGTTTTTTAATCTTAGTCAAATGTGGGTTTGTTAAAATAAGGAATTGAAGGAGGCAGTGAATAAGGGTAATAAAGTACAAAAATTAATATTTGCTTCAAGGACCTACTCTATATCTATGTATTTCTCACCTAAAATTTTAAACTTTTTGTCTTGAGGTAAAAATGTATTTTTTTAAAATATTTTAAATATATTTATGTAGAATGTGTTTTTTAAATATTTTTGCGAGGCATCATTTTATTTCTGCTTTTTTAGATATTTAAACTTATTTTTTTTAGACCTTCATCAAAAACATGTTTTTAGTAACTGTCTGCAGATAACTAAAGCATGGCTTTCTTGATTACCGATGCAAAAAACTTTTTTTTTTATCACGGGTGCAAAAAGATTTCTGAGAAATAGCAGAAAATAGTAATATGAAATAATTAGTCTTGCCTAAAAATTAAGTCATTTCCGGCAGTTTTCACCAAGTATTTACGAAAAAATTATTTAAAAATATCGTCAAAATATCAAACTGTCACCGAGTAAAAAGGCACATCGCTATGGAAACCAATGTTATTTCATTTACCAGCCGCCTAGATTTATATTGTAAAGATGATCTTCTTTAGAGATTTTTAAAAGTATTTTCCTGTTTTTCCTGGATTTTTAGATAAAGGTATTAAAAAATAGTGTTAACAACTCGCGACTAAACTGAGCTTTTTTTATTCGCGTTTTTAAATACATCGCTGCGCTCATTATTTTAACCAACGCTTGTAAAAAAAGCACTATTTTAGCCACTAGTTGTGAAAACTACTGTTTTAGTACCTATACAGAAAATGAACTCGTTGAAATAGTTTGTTAGCCAAAACGGCTCCTGGAATAAAGAAGAAATTGTAAGAAATTAGAATTTTTTTCCTATGTAAAAAAATATCTGCACTAAAGCCACGAAGCGACAATCGATCCGAATGTGCTTTAGTGGATTCGGATACCTATACAAATAACGAGATCGATCCCCATAATTACAAATCAAATCTCTAAATCTAAAACGTTAAATCAATAGTTTCAATCTCAGATAAAGATTTCAATAATATATCTACTCCTTTTTAGGGGAGGCTACAGCTTGTCATGATATGACACCTGTCAATCCTCTTCCCGCTGTTATACAAGACCATAATTGAAAATCGCAGTCAAAACAGTTAGGTTAATTCGATTCGATAGTTTCCCTACATTATAGTAAAGTCGGATCACATGGTTTATCAGGTGTCCCGATTTGCACAACTCGAGGGTCATGATTTGTCGACTACGCGTGACCCCGTGTAATTTGCTTTCGATCTTGAATAAATACATAGGATTTTAGTTAAACTCATGGTTATACAGGGTGTTATTTTAAAAACGAAACATTAAAAATATACCCACTTTGATAACCAAATAAATTTTTTTAAATATACATCTCAGAAAAACCCAATTTTTCATTATTCGTAAAATAATGGGCTGCAAACCTTTTAATTTGATTGATTTAGTTCAAAATTGGTTTCCAGGGGTTTTTGATGAAGAGTGTGATAATTAACGGAGGAGGACATTTAACTTAGTTCTTCTGGTTACTAGGGTCGGGTGTTACGAATTTTCATTTACAGTTTAAAAATACCAAATGTCAAAATAAATTTAATTTTCAACTTTTTAAACTTCTTTTAGTAAAGGTTGATTCTCACTTACGCGTCACCGAGCGAGGCGGCGCTTCATTTAATATGGCTATCCCTTTTAGAGTGATGATATAAAATAACGCAAACATACAAAATTTTTACGTGACCACTTATATTAGTTTTTTTTATTAGACCTTTTTCTTATATTGTAAAAAAGTTTACAACGAAATAATAATTTCGTAAAATTTGTTTAAAAAAAGAACCCTGTTACACGTCTATTTTGGTTACAAGCGCTATATTGTAATATGTTAATGCTTATTTTCCTTATTTGTTCTACGATCCTTTTTACATTCATTCACACACTCATTTCATACATTAAAGGGATCTCAGAAAAGATAACAAGAACGCCAACCAATACCATTTTTACGATTCCTTCAAAACTACAACAATAATAAGAAGTCAATTAACTAAAATTAAACCACCAAGAACCGTGCGAGTGTGGAGATATCTACATCGGGAAATGATCAATGGAGATTCGTCTTAAGGCGCATTTACACAGACAAACTTTCCTTTGATGTTGAAATACCGACAAACATTTACACGAGCCTCTTGAGCAAAATGTTCAAAGAAATGTTCGAGCAAAATCTCGTACAAAAAAACACACGTAAATTTTGGAGAGAATGTTGAGCAAAATTTATTTGAAGAATTGGGGGTATATATATTTCTTTACAAATTTAAATTTTATAGTTTTATGGGAATTCATTGAACTTAACTGAAAATAGAAAGACTAAGTTTTAAAACAAGGTATTTTAATTAAGTGCTTTCCGACGGAAAAACGATATGATGTCGAAATTCTCGTTTTACCTCATAAGCAACTTCGATTGATTTGATTTTTATAAGGGATATGCCAGTATACCATAATTGGCATTTGTTGTTGATGCTGGGTTAGGAGAAGGTAAAAACCGTAGACTAGTGAGAGGGAGGGGGTTTTGGTCAAATGAACATTGACACACAAAATTACATGACAACAAACAAGGGTCAACGCAGTTTTTTTATGAAAGTTTTAGAACAAATCTTTCCATAAATAAAGGGCTCTCCGACGCAAAACAAAGAAATTCGTTTTATTTTATTGACGCGTAGAACTTGCGTTTCCGATTTTTTAAATATTGAAATTTTTGGCGATTTTTACAAGCTTTTATTTATGTATGTTTGTATGTTCGGCTCAAATCTTGCAACTCAAATTTGGTATTCAATTTCAGTTTTCGGTGTGTATTTATAGTTGCGGCGACAATACAATAATATGGTATTATTAGGCACCCCCTCCCGCTAATGAGGAAAGTGGAGGAAGAAAAAGATTTATTTTTTTCGATTTCAATCAAAATTGGCATACAAGGGTTTTTAGGGAAGAGAATTATCGAAAGGATGGATTTATGATAGTCTAAAAATTAAAAAATTATTTTAAATAAAAAGAAGCTTTTATAAAATATAAAGTGCACTAAAAAGTAGAAAATAAATTTTAGCATTCTCATATCATAATAATAAAAGCGACGGGCGCAAACTAAAACTAAAAATGTCCATTCATATAGCAGAGAAACGTAGAGTAGTTTGGGTCGAGTTGGGTTGGATTTACTTCACAAAAAATTGAACTTACAATACCAGATAAAGAATTCTTTATATTTACACGTCGTAGTTGTGGTGAGAGTATTTTTTGTACTTATGGTATTTATTGTCTTTTTGATACGTTAGTTATAAACTCCTTACCAATCATATCTCTTTATATTACTTCCTAGTTTAGTCTTTTACAATAATAATTAAGTCAAATGAAAAAACCTATTTATTAAATCTCAAATATATGAACAAAAGCACGTTCGATTTAAATAATACCCGTTTATTACCCACTTTTACAACCCTACGATCCCGACCCTTGTCTAAAAAATATAATTTAGCAGTAATAGACTAGACTTTTGAATCGGAATGTTGCCCATTTGCATATTGTTTGTTCAGTGTCAGTAATCGACCTTGATTATTAAGGCGCATTTACACAGACAAACTTTCCTTTGATGTGGAAATGCCGACAAACATTTACACGAGCCTCTTGAGCAAAATGTTCAAAGGAATGTTCGAGCAAAATCTCGTACAAAAAAACACACGTAAATTTTGGAGAGAATGTTGAGCAAAATTTGTTTGAAGAATTGGGGGTATAAAAATTTATTTACAAATTCAAAATATATATTGTTATCGGAATTCATTGAACTTAACTGAAAATAGAAAAACAAAGTTTTGAAATAAGGTATTTTTAATCAAGTGCTTTCCGACGGAAACACGATTTGATGGCGAAATTCACATTTTACCTCATAAGCAACTTCAATTGATCTGATTTTTATAGGGCATATGCCAGTATACTTGTAACTTTTTTGGGGTTGTAAGAAAAACGAGAATAAAAAAAATATTAAATGGCACTTATTTATTGTTGTTGTTTTTGTTATTTTACTTCCTAGTTTAGTCTCACTTACAATAATAATTAAGTCAAATTAAAAAACCTATATTATTAAATCTCAAATATATGAACAAAGGCACGTTCGGTTTAAATAATACCCATTTATTACCCACTTTTACAACCCTACGAACCCGACCCTTGTTTAAAAAATATAATTTAGCAGTAATTTAGCAGACTGTGTCACCGATCTATCATTCCGAGTTTTGGATTTCGCAGGTAGTAGGCCGGCCACCCTTTTGAATCGCAATGTTGCCTTTTGCATATTGTTGGTTCAGTGTCAGTAATCGACCTTGATTATTACATTAAATTGACAGTAAATATCTATATCTTCAGCATTTTCATGAACCTTTTGCTTTTTTAAGCAACCCTTGGGACCTTAAACTAACTAGGTAAATCTGGTGTGAGGAATGAAAAAACAACAATAAAAGCTAAAGGTAAAGTAAAGTTACAAAAATATGTTTAAAAAAAATCCCCCTCCCCATCACTCCTCATAGTCGTGAGCCGCGGATTACCGCTTAAAAGTGCAATTTTTGAGTTTTTTGCCGATATTCGAAAAACTCAAAATTTTTTTGGAAAAGAAAAATTTTCCTGGGTTTTTTTTTGACTTTAGGAAAAAAACCCTTGGAAATAAAAAAAACTCGCAAGAAAATCCCAAAAAAAATCACGGGCAAAAAAATCCGGGAAAAACCCTAAGAAAAAAATATTATAAGTAACCCTAATCCATGTGACAAAACTGATAGTAGAGCCAATAATAATGTTACGCTTGCCGTCGGCTTTTTTTCACAAAAATTTTAAATAAAAGTTGGTATTTCATTTTTTTAAAGAATTGAGATCACTGATCACTGATGTGAAATTTTATTTATTCTCATCTTTAAAAATATGTTTCCAAAATAGATAGCAATATTTTGCTCAGAAATTTACCCGAACAAAATGTTCAAAGAAAAGCTCACAAAAATGTTCACGCAAAAAATTTTAGATCTTTTGCACGAGCTTTTATTTGAGCATGTTCGTCTGTGTAATTGCGCCTTTACATTAAATTGACAGTAAATATCTACCTTCAGCATTTTCATAAACCTTTTGCTTTTTTAAGCAACCCTTGGGGCCTTAAACTAAGTAGGTAAAAAATCTGGTGTGAGGAATTAAAAAAAAACAATCAAAGCTAAGGTTAAAGTAAAGTTACAAAAATATGTTTTAAAAAAAATCCCCCCCCCCACCACTCCTCATAGTCGTGAGGCGCGGATTACCGTAAAAGTGCAATTTTTGGGTTTTTTGCCGATATTTTAAAAATTCAAAAATTTTTTGGAAAAGAAAAATTTTCCTGGGTTGTTTTTCGAATTTAGGAAAAAAACCCTTGGAAATAAAAAAAACTCGCAAGAAAGTCCCAAAAAAACCCCCGGGCAAAAAAATCCGGGAAAAACCCTAAGAAAAAAATATTATAAGTAACTCTAATCCATGTGACAAAACTGATAGCCAATAATAATGTTTCGCTTGCCATCGGCTTTTTTTCACAAAAATTTAAAATAAAAGTTGGTGTTCCATTTTTTTAAAGAATTGAGATCACTGATCACTGATGTGAAATGTTATTTATTCTCATCTTTAAAAATATGTTTCCAAAACAGATAGCAATAATTTGCTCAAAAATTTACCCGAACAAAATGTTCAAAGAAAAGCTCACAAAAATGTTCGCGCAAAAAATTTTAAATCTTTTGCACGAGATTTTGTTTGAGCATGTTCGTCTGTATAATTGCGCCTTAAAAGAACACTCACGCAAAACTCAACAAGGATTAACTGGATCCAAAACATCCATTCTGCTAGGAGTTTTACATATAAAATGACAAAGATCATGGTCAAGGAGGAAAATCTATTTAAACAAAAGTTCCAAGAAGCAGCGACCATACAGAATAACCCGAATATATTTATCTCAACGAAGTGCCCACGGTTGGTGTAGAGAGGGGTTTTAAGAAAAAAAATATATAATCTTTAAAACATAGATTTTTGTTTTTGATACATCGCCAACTACTATTTATCGTAAAAAGTAAAATCCCGTATGTAGCCCTTTTCTGGGGGGCTATTTTTGGAAAATATTCTAAAAACCTTAAATAATAAGTCCCTATTTCGACTTCATATTTGAATTCTCGCTGAAATTTTCTTTTCAATGGTACCCCAGTACAGATACACTAGCAACCGAAACGTTTTGAAAAAATAAAAAAAATACAATGGAATTTAGTTTACTCTCAAGTTCAACATTGTCCAAACCTTCAAAAAACGTTTACATTTTAATTTCAAGTCCTTTTGTCCTAAATGCTGTAATAAATCGACTTACCCATGCCATTGGGATATTATACTTCCTTTATTAGTTCGTAATTTATTTACCTGAAACAAAAAATAAAACTAGTTAAAATCATATCACATTTCGAGACTTAACTGCTTTTAATACCATTGTAACACTTTAATTGTTATTTTGAAACTATGTCAAATAATTTGTTACGCTATAAAAATTACGACAAACTAAACGGTATATTTGTAGAAAAGTCAAAAGTTTTTTACTGTGAGAAAATTTATTAGAAAAAAAACTCGCACTGATGTATGTGGACGCCCACCGCTGTATATACACTCACACGGGTGTATATATACTCACAAAGGTATCTAAAAAACTCGCACAGCTTTGTATAGACTCTCAGGGGTGTATATGGACCAACACGGGTGTATACAACCACCCGTGCGGGTAACATATAGGTTCAGGCAATCATGGTCCTTGAAGGAGAATCAAAAATAGTAGTTTTTTATACCTACAGATAACTAAGGCATGCCTTTTTTGGTTACCGATGTAAAAAAAAACTTTTTTTTATACTTTCATCAAAAACCCGATTTTAGTAACCTTCTGCAGATAACTAAAGCATGGCTTTTTTGGTTACCGATACAAAAAAACTGCGCTCGTTATTTAAACCAACGCTTGGAAAAATAGCACTGTTTTAGCCACTAGTTGTTAAAACTACTATTTGTTTCACGGGTGCAAAAAAAGATTTCTGTTCGTTTTTACCCAAAATTAAAGAGAAATAGCGGAAAATAGTAAAATTCATAAAATCTAATTATCCTTGCCTAAAAATTAAGCCATTTCCGCCAGTAAGTAAAAACAATCGTCAAATTATCAAACTGTCAAAGATTAAAATGTCGAAACAATGAAAGTCACCGAGTAACAAGGCATATTGCTATTTCTTTTTCTCTTCGTTCGAGATTTTTAAAAGTATTTTCCTGTTTTTGTTGGATTTTTTGATAAAGGTATTAAAAAAATTATGTTAACAACTCGCGGCTAAACTGTGCTTTTTTTGCGTTTATAAATACCTGGCTGCACTCGTTATTTAAAGCAACCGTTCCAAAAAAGCACTATTTTAGCCATTAGTTGTGAAATAGTAGTTGGTGGCGTTCATTGTTGCGACATGTTATTTTTTGACAGTTTGATATTTTGACGATGTTTTTAAATGATTTTTTCGTAAATCTTGGTGAAAACTAGCGAAACTGACTTAATTTTTAGGCAAGAATAATTAGATTTTTTCAATATTACTATTTTCCGCTTTTCTCTTTAATTTTTGGTGAAAAACGGACAGAAATCTTTTTTTGTATCCGTGATAAAAAAAAAGTTTTTTGCATTTTGATGAATTTATTTGAATCAAATAAATACTTATTTGTGTCAAGCAAGATTTATTGGACTTAAATAAATATATGTTGGGTTCCAAAAAATATTTCCCTAACCCCACTTTCGACAACACTAAAAAAATCTATAATATATAAAAGGAATACTAAACAAAGCCGACAAGGTGCATTGGGAAAGCCTTTTACTAGGAAAATTAGAAAATTAAAGCTAAAGACAATACACTAAAAAGTAAAAAATAAAATAACTATTATTTTTATTATGTTATACCCAAATTTTTTAAACTGGCATCTATATAACTTTATTAGTGGGCTGCTTATAGATCCCGACTTTAAAAAGTTGGTTTTTACAAAAATAAATAATTGTATTTAACACGGTTTCTTTTTTTTAAGTTTTTATTGTCTCTCTTCGATCCACTAGATTATTACCCTATAATGTTTTCAATAACAAGCAGGGAAATTTTAAGAAGTTGGTCAGATATTTTTTTTTTAAATATGCCGAGAGGATATCCGATCGCCACAAATAGATTTGATTTTACTGTTTTTACAGTGAAGAAAACACTGTTAAATGTAGCCGAATAATTCAAATTGATGCGATTTAGCTTCCTCCCGCTATTTTCGCGAACAGCAGCGGCAACGAATCGCCCGACTTGCAGAGACATGAGTATAGAATGCGTTTCTTAAGAGTAGAGATTCTTTTTTTCTGACAGTGACCTTAGCTCAGGAAATATCATAGTTTTTGGAGTCAAATAAACATCCGAATTGGCTGAACTTTGAACAGAACGGACATTTTGTAAAAACTAAAATTGTGCTCGGAGCACTTTTTTGATTTTTTGCTGAATAAGCTAAAACTTCCCAATAAACATTTTTCTGACTTCCGACCAAATTTGCACTAATCGCGTCGTCACTTTAGGTAAAAAATATTCTAGATCTTTAAGCGAGATCAAATTTGCAACAATCGCGACCTCACTTTAGTTAAAAAATATTTTAGTTCTTCATACGACCTCGAATTATCGTCTTGTTTTCATTGGCATTTGGAAGTCTTCACCGGAGACTTCATCCGACGGTCACCAACTTGGAAGTGATTTCTAGTAAAATTTCCGGCGTTTCAGTGTTGTTGGTAGCGACGTTTTTGAGTGGAAAGTAATTTTGGGTAAAAAATTCCGACGTCTGCCATAAACGTCGTTGATGTCTTTCCTTGTTCATTTGGTCAATTTTTCTGAACAGATTCCTACCTCGGTTCAATGTCATGCCGCAACGGCCAATTTCGTAAAAAAAGTGACGAAAGTTGTCTGTTGGAAACCTAACCTTTTAGGTTATGAATTTGGAAATTAAAAAAAAAACAACTTTTGAAAACATGCATAGAGAAAAAGGAGCAAACTACTTATGGATATAAAAATTACCGTGGTAATAAGTAAAGCCAAAGAGGGGATAGGGTGTATAATATATATTTATCTCGGTATTTGCCCAGTCTTGATTAACTCATTTTAATTATAGTCATTTTCGGCACTTACCTATCAGTCAGCGTGTCTTATTGAGATAGATACTTTTGGATCTACTTCATTGTTTTCCAAGTTGATCGATTATTATTGTTCTTGGTCATTTATCTGAATTCTTACCTTAGATATTTTTAGGAATTACCAAAAACATTAGAGCCAAACGTCGTTCGGTGGGAGAATTTTAGTAGTTCAAATGACTCAAGGTCTCAATTTTGTCGGGCATTGGAATGCTAATCTGCAGACGTCGATGAGACGTATTTTTCTGGGGCTCTGGTTAACCGACGCGGGCAAATTAGGTGCATTGAGTAACGTGTGACGCTGGCCGCCATTAAAAAAAGTTGCGCTTTTTTTAGATTTTAGCGGTTATTTATGATAAATAACATATTTTTTGCAATTTTAATGCTAGTTTTATGCTATGTATTAAAATATGACTTGAAAATCATAGTTTTAAAACTTCCTTTAAAAAAAAAAATAAATAGCCTACTTTTGTATTTAGCCCTAAACGATATTTTTGTAACCAACCAAAGTTGAAATGATGGATGTTCAGAGGTGTGCACATAACCTAAGTTTTTGAATAAAACGTTAAGCAGTATTTTTGTCGTTTTTACTTGTAAGTAAGCCTGCAGTGGTCTCAAAAATCATCAGGTTATGGATCCAGCTATAGTCTTTTAGTGTCCATACCAGTTTGTAGGTGATTTTGTTTCCAGTAAATGGAAAAACGCAAAAGTGGAATTCTAACCTAAACCTTTTCTTTGTTCATAATAGTATCAAACCATTTGATGGGAATGGATATTCGAACTGGGAGTTTCGATTCAAACTGTTTCTAAAACACAATGGTGTTTTAGATGTCCTGAGCCAAGAACAACCACGAAATTTACTGATAAATTGTTTGGCTGACAGCGTTCTTGAGATGGTAAAAACAAAAACCACCGCTAGGGAAATACTTGACACCCTGAGAGGTACGTAAAGATTCCCTAAACGAATATATCATTGAATATAAGAAAACAGTTTGTGAACTTGATGCTCGAGGCAAAATATAGGACACTAAGATCATATCACAGAAAAAATACAAAAAAATATAAAAAACATCAAATTTGCATTATTTTTGAAGCACACGCATTTTTTCCACCTAACCTTACTATATTCATCATTAAAATACCCGTCGCATGGAAATTTCAATGTGGAACATTCCTTAAAAGTCAGTTATTATCAGTTGTATATTATCAATCAATTGTATCAACTTTGGAAAATATTGCTACAAGGTAAGTTACTTTGTCAACTTTTTTTTTAATTTTCTACATTTCAAGTAAAAAAATTTTAACGTCAGTTTTAATCTTGCTTTGATATTTCTTGGGCTAAGCCTAGCAAACACGAATTAAAAAAATAATACTTTTTAAGTACTCGCTTTCCAAGCTGGCAATAACGGCAAAGTACTAAGTAGACAATTAGTTAGTATTGATTTGGAACAACGGCCAGCATCAGACTAGCAGGTATATTTTCATCACAAAAAAATCTGTACTTTCACTGTAATATTTTCTTTTTTTTATAAGTACTAAGTAGAAAGTAGTTTCAGAAAAAAATTAAATAAAAATAAAACAACATAATCTCACACCATAATAGCACAATACATTCTAGGGATACCCCCAGAATGACCTATTTGAATGTTATCAATGACCCACAAAAGTCCCATTTAGGTCAAATCACAACCCAACCCAACCCGCATAACGTCAGAAGAGGATAGAATAGTTAATAAACCTCTCATTGTCTATGTAAATATATATTTATATATAATATATATATATAAAAAAGTAATAAAATGTTGCTTTTTTCGTACATTTTTGGAATGTACAAACTATAAAAATAATTAAAAAAATTTACTTAGAAAGGAATTTGTATAGCATTAAAAGAAGCTTATATGTGCCAAATCTCTGTTCAAGTAATCCACATCAAAAAGGACAACTGAGACCTTATAGCTCAAGTCATCAGAAAGAAGCCAAAAATAAACTGCATTTCGACTTTTTATACAGATTTGGAGGCGCAGAAAATGGTGGGAGATATCTAGAGCAATCTTTGACATTTTGCAGTACTCAAAAAAAGGAAGTTTATAATAGCAGAAAAATCGTTAAGGGTGCAAAATACTCAGTTTTCGAAGACTTAGAAAAACAAATATATGATCTTTTAATGGCTGCGAAAAATAAATTTGGCAAAAAACAAAGTATCGTCAGCAGGGGTAAGGATCTATAGATGATGTGATTACTAAAAAACATAGATATTGATTGACTGTTATGATGATATGTCTAACTAAAAGCCGCTCCTAGATCAATTCGGTACGGCAGCATTAATAACAATCGCGAGGGAACCACTTTTTTTCGCTTTTTTTCTTATCTGTTCATTGAATCTTATTGGCTTGTAAACTATAAGAGTGGTTAAAACTACTTTTTTGAGATAAGGAAAATTTTTTAAAAATATGTTAAAAGCCACTGCGTTTTGGTACGGCCATGATGAACCTAAAAATAATTTAGTTTAATACCTGTTAAATTAGTTTTAGATGTGTTAAAATACACTTATAGTAGTACACGTTTTTTCGTAATTTTAAAGACTGTAAAGAACTTTCACTGAAAGAAATTAATACCACCTTATGTCTTACACATTACACATTTTTGCTGTTTTTTCGATAAAAATGGCAAAATTAAACAATCGCATTTATGTGTTTCACATATTTTATAAGATAAAAATAAAAGTGTAGTTTAAATAACTTTACACGAGACAGAAGAGAAGCGTAAAGACTTGACCAAGTAAAACAAAAGCAACAGCTAAGCTAAGCAAAAGCAACAACTAGCTAACTAATTAAAAATAGATTAAAATCTAGTATCATTAAATTCAGTGATACTTACTTTAAACATAAAATATTTGCAAATTATTATTATATTATTATGAAATGAAAAATGAAAGTCGTATTACGAGTGAAATTCTTGTCTATTTGTGCGGAAAACAACAAAGACTTCCGACTCGATCCAGTCGTATTCGGAAGGTAGAATCTGGCCTCTAAATACGCAGTTATCAAGGCGCATTCACCAACCATTACATGTCTCTGGACTTACGTAGATTGCTCGGTAAATGATCTGTGTACGGTATTTTGTTATTTTGTTTTTGTTAGGGTGGAAAATTCTTGCATACATTCTACATGCCAACAGTAAAAATTTAATAAGTAAAATATAGCATTTTCCCAGAATACACGGTAAAAAATGGAAATTTTGATTCACTTAGAGGTCTTTGAGTTAATAAATATCTCACTGAAAATTGAGAGAAAGTCACTCAAAATAGTGTAAATTAACTCAGAACACCATTGACACAATGTTTGAACATGTCAATGTCATAAACTTTTCACACAATTCTGAGTTAACATACAATATTTTGAGTGACTCACTATATTTTAAGTGAGATATTCTTTCACTTATTGACCATTGAGTGAATGAAAAATTTAATTTTTTACAGTGTATAATAAATAGGCATTTTGTGAAAAGTATGAGGGATTTATAGGAATTTATAAAAGTTTGGCAGAAATAAAATGTATTCAAAGAAGGTAATATATTCTACTAATATTATAAATGAGAAAGTTTGTCTGTGTATGTTTGTCCCTTAATCAAGTCAAAATGGCTAATCCGATTTGGATGACATTTGGTAAAAAAATAGGGTGAGACCCGGATTGAAACATGGCTACATTTTATTTGACATTTCGCTCAATGACAGATGTCAAATGACATTATTTTTGGGTATCGCGGGGCGACCGCTTGTATATAAAGAAATACTATGGCTCTAACCCGCGAAATCATTCGAGTGTTTAAAACTGTAGCTTTCCCTCTCCATCCCGTCCCCTTTTCCCTTCCATTCCTTTTTCTGCTTCCACTACCCCTTCCCAGTAACTCTTTCACTTTACGCCCCTCTTTCACCACCAACCCGTCCCCACTCCCTCCCTCCCCTTAAACTGCAGGGTAAAGGACCATCTCTACAAGCTCTAACCCTAATAGCACAGGATGTTCCAGGAATATCCCAGTAAGGTGCTGTGAATGTCTGAATGTTCTGGCACATTCACAGTATATTGGTAGGATGTTTCAAAAACGTGCTCTGAATAACTTTCAAGTTAGCACATGAGCAGTACATTTAAAATACATTTTCATTCTATCCTACCTAGTACATTCAGCGTACATTCTAGGCAGGATATTCCAGGAATGTTCTGTGAAAGTCCGAAAAAGTCCTTTTGTTTGGATATGGACAGTACATTCAGCGAATATTCCATGCAGAATATTCCCTGAATGTTCTGCTAAAGTCCGGAAAATGCCCTTTCTTCTGGATATTGAAAATACGTTCCCTGGATATCCTGGATAGAAGATTATACTCATATAAGTATGTATTTTTGACCATCCAACAAAAAGTAGGTTATGTGAAACTAAGTTTGACTTTAACAAAAGTTATTTTATATTTAGTAAGGTTAAAAAAAAAGGAAATACTTTCTTTAAGCTTTGTCGATAAGAACAAACATGTTAAATGTAATTATTTGACAATAAAGTATGTTTTGAATTGAATTGAAAAAGATAATGTTCCCAATATCCTAGCTGAACATTCAGCGAATGTTCGTGGAATATTTTTGGGCTATTAGGGAAGTATGTTGTTTTCCTGGACCATTGTTGTTGTTTCCAGATTTACCATAATATTTTGCATAATTTGAATGGGATTGAATATAGGACTCTACTATGTAAGTATCGCGTATATTTATTTTGCGCTGATTACCCCGCTCGAAGGAGCCGTAAAATTAACTTAACTATTTGATTTGATTTGATTTTTCTCAACAGAAAGTTTAGATCTTGAAATCCCTGACACTGCAGCTTCTTAGCTTATTTTATCTCTTGCTGTGTGCCTTCCTAATCTAAGAAGTGTGACGACCTCGCGAGGAGCAGCAGCCCCTTTATTAGGTTTCTCTGGCAGTTAGCTTCTCTGGAGGGGTCGTCCTCCAGGAGGTTTTGTGTTCTGCAGAAGGTTAGTACTGGGCACTCAAATATGATGTGAGCGGCTGATTTGTTACCCTCATCACATAGTCTGCAGGTGGGTTCGTCTCTATAGATTCCCATCCTGTGCAAGTATTCTCAGTGCGCAGTGACCGGTTAATAGCCCCATCACTTATCTGAGTTTTTTCCTATTTAGTTTAAGGATTTCACAGGTGAGTGGTGCTGAAGGAGATGCTAACATTCTTTTGCTGTGGTTTTGCCCCGATATTGAATGCCAGTGGTTTCGATGTTCTTCGTGCACCCATCGCTTGATATAGCTACGTATCGAGGTCTTTCTGATCCTTTTCTTGCTAAAGAATCCGCGTGTTCATTTCCTGCTACCCCTGTGTGCCCCGGCACACACGCAAGGGTGACTCTATTGTGTTTCGCTAGGGTTAGGAGTGTTTGAAGGCAGTTTCACACTAATTTTGAGTGATTTTGTTGGAATGCCAGAGCTTTAATATAACTTAGCTATACTATGTCACGAAATAAATACACCAAACAGACAGCAGACACTCACTGATATCAGCGTAGAGATATTCAATCCTATAGATAGGATAAAAATAATAATAATAATAGTCCGCAAAACCAGTATAACTCCTAAAATATGGCTTTAAATAAAATAAAGAAAATATTTTTGAGCTCTAAAAACCATGTCCTACCACAATACACCCTAAGAAATAAAAAAAAATAATAAAAAAAGTGCGAGGCGCCGACAGGGTTCAAACCGACAACCTACAAATTGATAGACCAATGCTTTATCCACTGTACCATGCGCTTATAAAGAAATCGGTTGAAACCGCGGAATATAAGCGTTTTGGCGGATTCTTATTGGTCGACTTAAAAATGTTAATCATGATTAATTCTTAATCAGAGAATTTTCGCGTTTAGAGACGCTGCTGAATAACTCGAAAATTGTTTTTTTTTATTTAAATATAGTAGAAAAATCAATTTCTGATCTGGCGAAAAACACTCACTCTGTATATCTGTAAAAAGCTTTTAAACATTTTCTTATGCTTATATAAAACGAGCTTTGTCCACATTACCTACTATCAAAGACAGGTGAATAGTTTTTTACTATACCACCACCGAACAAGCAATGTTAACTGATACCACTATTATTAAATATATAAGTATGTGTAAAATTATACCTCTAATTTTATTAAATTTTTGACCTATGTGAAATTTTTGCACAAAATGTAAAAAAATAATAGTTTACCTTTTTATTAAAGAATTAAAAGTCAACGGACAAGGAAGTAATTGAATTTTAAAACGAATGTCGAAGTTTTCCTATACCTCGATCTACTGTGCGCCGCCGGTCAAATCTTGGGGCAACAAGTGTGGCTACATTCGGGCAGAGGTGGCGTTATAATAATCGCAAACATGGTGAAACCTACTTGAATGTTTAAAAAAAAACTGTAGGAAAATAGGCCATTTGCAAATTTTTTCAGAGGTTATGTATTAATTTTCCATGTTTTCACACATCACATAACCATCCAACCATCAAGATTTGTCAATGTGTTAAAGTAGAAGAATGACAATTCTAACCAAGTTTGTGTGGAACCGTAGTGATGTTGTGGCTTTCAATGGTTTTGGTTTTGTTTTTATAAAGTTGGTAACGTGGAAAGACCGTTCACCTAACATTACAATACAGATTGTACAATTTTTTCTTTTTTAAAAAAGGATTGAAAAAATCTAAAATAACAAAATAGTAACTTTTTGGGGATTTTTGTACTGCCAATCTAGTAAATAGTTAGTGAGGTTAAAACAGGTTGACAACAAATGGCCGCTCAGAATATCGTCAATTTAACTTCTGTTAATTTAGGTTTTTCCGTGACTTCTGTGCGTGAACACATTACTTACTGCCTACCCCACAGGTAGCGAAATATATCAAACACAGAACCGAGAATCCGTCAAGTTGTGCTAAATTAACTAAAAGTTGGTTTGGAAAATAATTTAGTTGTTAGATAAAAATGTCAAACCCTTCGTCCTCTTTTTTTTGTTCGTGTGTGTTTAGGTGAAAACGTGTTGTAAGCAGATGAAGTCAGAATATTTTAATTTTAGTATTGTCGTCTCAACAAAACATACATTTTCAAATGATGGCGAGCTTTATTTCTTCTTCTGTAATACTGATAACGCAAACCGGAAAAGGTTTTCGCAAATGTTTAAAAAATCTGGTCAAAAACCAAAATAAAACATCAAAATTTGAATTGACATTTTAACTATTTTCTTAACTTTTATAGAAATAAGCACAAAAAGTGTTATCCTGACAGTGACGGATCTAGGGGTGAGAGCACTAGAGGCAAGTGCCCCCCCCCCCGAGGATTTATACATATATGAAAACAATCCATGTTTCATCGTGTCAATCATATAAAAATTCTGTCTTGACTTGATGAAGACATTCAAACTGTCGCAGATAGAGAGAACTTTGAGCTTCATGTTCCAAGAATACAGCAGCGACAAGTACAGCACCGACAGAATTATGAAGCAGAAGGGATAAAATATTATTATAGAAGATCAGTGTACACCGTATTTAAAAAAAAAACGCATACATGCAGTCACAAAATTGACCTTTCTAAAAGTGTATAATATATACGGACTACCAGCTAAAATGCCTAAAAACTTCAAAAGTACGGCAGTTTGTCATATTGCTTAAAAAGGGTCCCTAAAACTGAAAATATTTTTTTACTTAAATTAAAGGCAACCTTATTTTTATATTAAATTTTGCATAATACCAAAAAATCAGCAAAAATAATGTTTTAGCAAAGTCTTTATTGAACAATATCAAATTATCACTCCAGTAACGGACGAAGGGTGTTTTATAAAGAGGGCGATAAGCCATTTTGGAGTTGATAAAATAAAATAATATGATGGAAACAGCGCTGGATTGAAAACGATTCTACGAATAGGAAACTTGGATTAGGTCAAACACGATGGTAAACTTAATATTTATTATTTTAACTTAAAAATGAACTAAAATAAATAATTTAGTATTTAATAGAATCACCATTTTTCTCTATTACAAGCTGCAAACGTCTGGGAATTGAAAACGTTAAATTTTGAAAATACTGATTGTCTTCTGAGAGTTGATCCAATGCACTCTCTTCAGCATTTCGTGGTCTCCAATTCCTTTGGTATATTATTTTAACGATTCTAGCCCATATATTTTCCATTGGGTTAATGTCAGGGCTGTTGGCTGGCCAAGGAAGTGTTTCTATATTATTATTCTGAAACCATTGGCGAACAACATTAGCCGTGTGTACTGGACAGTTGTCCTGCTGATAAACGAAGTCATTATTTTCATGTAAAGCCTGTACAGATGTCAGCATAACGTTTTCAAGGATTTCAATATATCGTTCACTATTGAATCTTCATTCGATTCAGTAAAAAAAACCCAAACCTCTAGCACTAAACCAGCCCTACATGTTTACAAAAAAAGCTGGCTTTTTTAATTTGGTTTGTATATTCGGGTTCAAATCTAGAATTTGGTGGACGATAAAGTAAAATTCTCCTGCTGCTTGAAGATGATTGAAAAATTTTTTCGTCAGTGAAAACCACCCTCTCCCAGAAGTCATTATCACGAAGAACGTTGTTCAGTGCAAAAATCACTCTGGCCTGTTTTTGTTCTTCTGTTAGAAAAGGCTTCTTTGCAGCAACTCGACAAGAGACTTCTGATTTCGTTACT
This sequence comes from Oxystoma pomonae, assembly GCA_963921995.1. Taxonomy (NCBI): domain Eukaryota; kingdom Metazoa; phylum Arthropoda; class Insecta; order Coleoptera; family Brentidae; genus Oxystoma; species Oxystoma pomonae. The sequence goes on along the minus strand of OY998171.1, from coordinate 44,805,222 downwards.
CTTCTATTTACTGTTGCTAAAGAACCTGGAAATAATGTTACATTAGCTGCTTTAACCGACGTTGAAAAAGAATTTTGTCTGAGATGGTCAATAAGTCTCTCATCTTGCACTTCAGAACTTACTTTTGGTTGTCCTGGTCCATCTTTCCTATCCGTAGAATTATTTTCAATCCAGCGCTTTTTCCATCACATTATCGTCATTTTATCGACTCCAAAATGGGTGGCCGCTCTTCTTATAAACCAGCCGTCTTCTATAACTCGAGTGATAATTTGAACTTTTGTAAATGTTGATATCTGTGGCATTTTTAAGGATGTCACACTTAATTTTAAGCTGTCAGGCATACTAAGCTGGTGGTGCCTTATAATAGTATACACTAATGGAAAGCTAAATTTTGTGGCATAGATAGAGATTTTGACGATTTCTATGTTTATACGCACCTAAAAGCGCTTTTACATAAGGACCGTTTTAAATATAATCGCTTTCTAGGAGGGTTTGTACGTCTTTCAGTAAATGCCTTAAATTAAAAGAAAAAACAAATAAACCAACTTAGTTAACAACATGATTTTTGGAAAACCAGAGTTGAGTATTTCTTTACGATGGAATCAAGGCACGAAAGCGTTTTTAAAGTAACGACCGTAAAATGGGTTTCAAAGCTATAAACCGTTTTTTTAAATCACTCTCATATAAAATCGATTTAGTGCTAAAAACGGTTTTAGTGGTGTTTATTCGTTTAACCGTCCTTACATAAAAGCGCTTTAAGAAACCCATATAAACAAAGTAATTGTCATCATTGACATCGAAAGATTTTTAGAGGAATCGTTGGAATGTTATGACTGCTTATTAATTCCTTATGCCAAAATGCCACAGATATCAACATTTACAAAAGTTCAAATTATCAATCGAGTTATAGAAGACGGCTGGTCTATAAGAAGAGCGGCCACCCATTTTGGAATCGATAAAATGACGATAATGCGATGGAAAAAGCGCTGGATTGAAATTAATTCTACGGATAGGAAAGATGGATCAGGACAACCAAAAGTAAGTTCTGAAGTGCAAGATGAGAGACTTATTGACCATCTCAGACAAAATCCTTTTTCAACGTCGGTTGAAGCAGCTAATGTAATATTATTTCCAGGTTCTTTAGCAACAGTAAATAGAAGAGTAACGAAATTAGAAGTCTCTTGTCGAGTTGCTGCAAAGAAGCCTTTTCTAACAGAAGAACAATAGCAGGCCAGAGTGATTTTTGCACTGAACAACGTTCTTCCTGATAATGACTTCTGTGAGAGGGTGGTTTTCACTGACGAAAAAATTTTTCAACCATCTTCAAGCAGCAGAAGAATTTTACTTTAGCACGAAACTCAGATATGTTGTCGTTCTTGACATTCGCATCAAAAGTTCTCATAAGACCAAAAAGATCCTATGACTAGTTTTGAAGATACAGGGGCGGGTCGGTGGGGTTGTACCGAAAAACTAATCTTATTCTTACTACAAAGCTATTCAACAAAAAGCGGTCCGGATGATTTATATGCTAAATATTCTAAAACGATGTTGTATTTATAAGCGTACGCTGGTGCGGTTGTACAAGATCTTATAAGAGGTGTTTATTCGACATCATCACAGTTAGAGTTTCGAACTTCCCTTGTCTTTACTTTTTAATTTTTTTCACAACGTTTCGAATGCTTATGTATATGCAATCATCATCAGGTGAATACTAACAAAAACTAAGACTGCCTAATCTTATATACTAGTATGTGTTCAGTGAACCATAAAAATCCTGTGTTCAGAAATCTGTTACCTCCAAAAAGTATGAGTTTCCAAATTTGATGGTGACACGATTTGTACAGTTTAGTAATTTTTACGGACAGTTCTTGACTGCGGCTATCTCACATTACACTATTTCCCGTCGAAATCCTCTAATGAAATGTTTCACTGTATTTAACCAAATTAATTTTTGATCACCCCCCTGTACTCGACATATGACATTTCGCATATTTTTGATCACCCCTCTGTACACGACATATGACATTTTGCATACATTACAGCGTTTTATATAAATTCTTTAGCATAATAGTCATCCAGATCATTTTTTCTTGAATACAAATTAGATTAATTATAATTAAATTAGAAACTAGTTAAAGGATCTTTTTGGTTCTATGAGAACTTTTGATCGGATACCTGAGTTTCATGCCAATCATATCAGATCCGTGCGTGGTTCTTTATGGAAGGTGTAATGAAGATATCTTTTCCGCCATATATCACTTACCAAACATTTTTATAACTCTTCCATTTATATATATATTAGTGCAGCCAACGCCGAAAGAAACTTAAACAGGGTGAAGAACTATACAGGGAAACAGACTAAATGGTCTGATTTGAATTTTCGGGTCCCCACAAATTATAGGGTGGGCCACAAAATTCCGAACTTTTTGAATTGGCTATAACTTTTGACTTGATTACTCGATTTAGAAATAATTTGGCTTTTTGGAAAGATAAAGTGTGAGAGTTTTTTGATTTGGTCAAAAATTTAAAACTTATAAAAAATTTAAGATGGTGGACAGTTTTAAAAAATATGTAATTTTCACCACCCTGAAAAAATTTTATGTGCGACACTGAACAAACTCTAGAGCTTGTAATACAAACGCTCGTTGTTTCTGTGTATACTTAAGTATCATTTAGTTAAATCAGTTAGGAAATAAAAAACTTATAAGCTTTTTGACTACGAGTGTTTTGGCTTCGCATTGAAAAAAATTATAAAATTTCACACATTTCCTGTTTGCTATATCTTTTGACCTAACTATTTGATTAAGAAAATCTATTGTTGTAAAAAAAAACATAAGATCCTTGTCATTTCGTTCAAAATTGGACATTTTGTAAAAATCCAAGATGGCGAACAGTATTAAAAAATGGTTTTACATACACTGAACAAGTTTTAGGTACAACACTAAACAAAATTTAAATTTATTATTATAAAAGAACCGTTTTTTTCCTTGTACAACGAGGTACTATTTATTTAGATCGGCTAAGATATAAAAAAGTATGGGTTTTCACTTTAAGTGCATGTTTTACTTACAATTTTAGTATGGTGGTTTGGTTTTAAAATACGTTTCTTAAGTGGACCCTAAGCCGGGTAGTTTATGTTAATTATACACTTTTTTATTTCTCTTATTTTTTTTATTATTTATATTGAACACATCTGATCTTCGTTTGTGCGTACGACAGTGCGCAAATCATTTCGCCATCGGTTAAATGCATTTAAAATGCTTCTTTGAGGTAACCTTCGATGGGCCTCTATGTGTCCTTGACAAAGTTCGTTAATGTCGGCGTAAGTACGACCATTTCTATATACTTCGTACTCTAAATTACCCCAATAAGGGCTATCAACTAAATTTAAATCAGGGCTGTAAGTCTTACTTGTTGGGTCTGATAAAATCTGCTACGTTTTCTTCTAAAAACCAAATGGTTTGTGCCGTTGTATGGCATCTAGCCCCATCCTAACAAAAATTACTCAAATCCGACGTTCAAAATAAATGTTGCTTGTACGCTGTCAAGAGACCGATTTAAAAAAAATCGACAGAACCTGCATAAAAGTAAATTCTGGAGATAGATCTTCAATTTCTGGAATGCTTTCCTGCAATAAAGTATTGATGCAATAATCAGCATTTAACTACATCATCAAATTTTCTAGTTGCCCTTGGGGTATAAAAATTAAATTTGATTGAAATCTGCTATTAATGGCAACCCACACCATAACGTATGGTCCACATTCTCAATACATCGTTGTTTCCAACTTTTGGGGTATCCAAATAAAAAATCTTCTCATCAGAAAACCATATCTTATTAATTGACTCTTGGTTCCTGACTCCATTGAGAAATCTTCGGCAACAAATCACTCTTTTTTGTTTTGCAGCGGGTGTTAACTTAAAAGTAAATATACGCCTGACAGATTTCAAATTGCCATCTGTTTTTAAAATTCTTCAGACAGTTGATCTAGATATTCCTTCCCATTTTGAAATTTGTCTTACACTCACAGTGCTCTTGAACGAGGTATAGGTTACATAAAACTGAGTCCAAAAACTAGTTGTACTTCTTGAATAAGGACCCTTCCATAAATACAAAACCGTATTTATTAAAATCCCAGCTGAAACTGTTTATGAAATTTTTCACGCAGTTTTGTAAAAAAAAAATATTTTTAGCCGATTTTGATAAAATTTTCATATGTTATTGGCGTGGCAAAAATACACAATTTTTTGTTCATGGTAGACCTTTTAGTACACAGAAGTAGCTAGAAATCGAAACCAAAGTTTGAATATCGGTATTTTAAGAAACCCCAAGTAACAGTGTGCTGTGCAACGTTTCTACAGCAAAAACATACACAATAATACTTTTGCTGTTTTCTACAACGTTTTAAAAATGTCATTAAAATGTTGCCACATCTATTTTGAGGAAATTTTTTGCCTGTGACAATGTCAAGGGCAACTAAAATTTGACTTCCCTGTCAAAAAATGTATTTGAGAGTAACAATTATAATAAAATTGTCATAAAGATGGAGACATTAAATTAAATATTAATGACGATGTTTACCTAATTAGTATTCGTAAATAATAATAAAAAAATACGCATTTTGAGAATTTACCGGTGATCAAATCTTTGTGCAAAAGCCCGTTTACTGATTAAACCTGTTATAATACCTCATTCAACTAGACGCCCTCAAAAATTTTAGATCTTCACTGTTTTTATTTATTTTTCTTTTGAGGTTATATTTATTTTTTTGAAAGATTATTTTCGAAACAAATGCTAAAACACAGATTTAATCGATCACCAATCAGTTTATGCATATTTCGTTCTGTTTTAAATTTTTTTTTGATTAAATATATATAATACTGTAATACCGTATTTAAACATCTCTGTTTACATAATTACACTTAAAGTTGCACAAATAGAGACTGCTTAACCGTAATCGTATCTCAGTGCACATACTCAGAACGGCTGCAGTATTCGTACGCGGCTAGCGTATCCTAACCATTTTGTTATTTGTGGGTTTTCATAAAAGCCTGATCTACAATTTCACCCTCGCCCTCTCACTTTTTTCGACAAGGAAGGAAATAGAAGCGAGCGGCATGAAGTAAAACTGTGCATCAAACATTGAACAAGAATTGGTTTGGTTACGTCGTACGTTGTAAGTACAACTTTAACCCTTTTTTTAAGGACGCTTTCACACACGCATCAAAAATACTCTAACAACAAGGAATCAAAAATAGCTGATCAACTTTAAGTAAGTGATATAAACCAGCCCTGCCTCACAGTTTTTGACAGGAATGTTTTCCGTTTTTGACTAGGTTAACACATTTCTTGCGTGAGTTATTTCGAATATTTCAGGCGGACAACTAGAAACATGGATTTTGACAAACCGATAAAAAATACCAATAAACCGGAATTTTAGGGCGGACGATACAGGAATACCGAGATTTACGCAACAGCCTAACCGCGATCGAAACTATAAACGGTGAAGAGGTGTTTTGTATGTGCGGTAGAGGGCGCGTCATTTACAGCTGGTGTTTCGCATTGGTTTTAGCTGTACAAGTTAAAAAAATACTAAAATTTATTCAGTCAGCTGAGATTTAGCTTTTATTTTAAAATAAAACAAGCTGTAATAGCGCGTTTCCATACAATTATGCATTGGAAAAAATTTGGATGTAACAGTAAGTTGCTACTATTGTGACAGTTAAAAATACAGCTTAAATTAAGCTAGTCACTTTACGGCAAACACGTAGGTGTCACAACATATGTACAGCTATGGAGTAGCTGTAAAATCTAAAGTGTCTAGACTGTTACTTGGGACGTATTTTGACGTTCCTGGTTCTTGGATTTTAATATTTTTGAGTATATTATTAGGCCGGTGAAGTTTTATATTTTTCATTTTAGCAAGCAAAAAAAATATTGTTTTTCAAACTTTGATCATGATTTCTAGCTCCCCCGTACATATTAAGACGTCTGACGCGAAGAAAAAATTGTGCATTTTTGCCACGCCAATAACATATTAAATCTTTGTCAAAATCGACTAAAAATATTTTTTCTTACAAAACTGTGTGCAAAATTTTACAAACAGCTTCAGCTGAGATTTTAATAAATACGGTTTTGTGGTCACGGAAAAGTCCCTATTCAAAAAATACAATTACTTTTTGGACTCTACCGGGAGCTCTAACAGCACTATTAGCTTGCAACAATACTCTTTGAATGTTTTCCTACAAAAAATATTTTCTGCAGAATCCAAAAAAATTTCTTAAATTTTAAAAAATCACCCCATCAAAAACCGCCTACTAACTGAGCAATTTACCTGTGTAAGTGCTGTGAATAAATAATCTTCCGCTTCTAGCTTTTCTGTTTACATTGCCAGTTTCCAAAAACTTAGTCCGATAGTCATAAAGAGTTCGTCTTTTAAATCTTTAATTTGGGAACTGCTTTAAAATGTCCTGGACACTATATCCAATGGAAAAAAGAAATTTTATAAACTATTTCTGTTCATTTGTAAGCGCCATTTTTAGTTTAATTAACGTTTTGATTACAATTAGATTTTGTTTTTAACAACGTCGGATCATGGCCACTTTGATTTTTAGTAGGCATTTAAATAATAACCTTTGGTGCATTAGGAATATTTAGATAACATAATATGCCCATTACTTTTTTATTTCTTATCCGATTTAATTTGGTGATAACTCGATATACAAAGAAAAAGGAGACTTGGAAATACTACTTTATATTTTGTCCAGTGTCTTACTTAAAAAAATTAAGGCCTGTCAAACCTAACTCTTTTTAAAACTATCCGCCATCCTGATTTTTTTAAATGTCAAATTTTGAACAAACGGGCGCAACTCTCATGTTCTGTCTCTTTACGACAATATTTTTTTTTTAAATTAAGCAACCAGGCCAAAAGTTATAGCAAATTGAAAAAATATGTAATTTTGTGATTTTTGCCAATGTTAAGCCCAAACACTCATAATCTAAAAGCTTAAAACTTTTTCATTTCTCAACCGATTTAATTAAATGATATGTCAATATACACAGAAGCAATGAGCGTTTTAGGTGAAAGCTTTAGAGTTTGTTCAGTGTCACACATAAATTTTTTTCAGGGGGGTTGAAAATTACAGATTTTTGAAAACTGTCCGCCATCCTGGATTTTTGAGAAATTTTAAATTTTTGCCAGAATCGAAAAAGTTTCACGTTTTATCTTTCTAAAAAACCAATATCTTTAAAAATCGAACAATTATGTCAAAAGTTATAGCCAATCCAAAAAGTGCAGAATTTTGTGGCCCACCAAGATATTGTAAATTTCTTTACTTACGACCAACCCATAATACTAGTTTAACGAGCGTCCTAACACGACTGTAATGGACCATTTACGCTCCTAAGATAATAATGAAGCTTAGACGTAAATGAGAAGATGGCGCACTAATTGAAGCAAAAATGTGAATTATTTTTTTATATTTTTAAGAAAATAAATATTTATTAAACGTAGATAAATCCAATATAATTTTAGTATATACCTAACCCAAAATAAGTCCCGTTAAATTGACATATTAACAATTTAAAAAAAAAAACCTTGGTAAAGATATATGAAACCTCCCTTAGTAATCTTATTTGTTTTGACATTACAGATAGAACGTCATTGAAACTGCAGGTTATGAAGTTTGTTGACTTACGAGTGTTCGCATCTAATGTTTTTAATAATTTCTGATATTTATGATGACATTTTCATTGGACGTAGGTAAAGTATAGTAACCTAACTCGCATGTTATGGCCATTACACGCTCAGATAAATTAAGACACTCGGCTGCGGTGCGCGTCTCAAACTTCATCTTTACGTTTAGTGGCCATCATAACATGCTTGTTATACAGGGTTCCTAAGATTTTCCTTAGGGATAGGATTTCAATAAATCAAACAGAAATGGCATAGAAAGTTCTGCGCGCACAAAAGAAACAGGTATATTGAGCAATGGTGCCAGTTTGTTATTATCTCCGGACTGTTTTCATGAGAAAAAATTGTCGCCACTCTTTCATTGTGAGCATAAATCATAGTTGCAATAATAACCGTTGACAAGATGTCTGCAAATTCCGCTAGATGGCGGCCACACCATGAGATGATCTAATTAAAAATTAGATGTTTTCAGGTCCAAACCACAGCTTTTTCTTGCTTAAAGGAGGCGGCAGGGTCCATTATTTACGATACTGAGCGATAAACTCGTGAGGTTGTTAACATTAGAAAGAAATATCTTCGCTTTTAATTAAATTTCTTTCCATTCTGTTATACTAGTGACATCTATCCGGAAACGGCCAAACCATGCAGCTAGCACTGGCAGCCAAAGAAATCAATAAACGGCGCTGTTTTTCCTGCAGAGCTTTTTGCTTGCGATATTATTGATTTTAAATAAAGCTGGCCCTACACTACATTTGATATTTTCGAGGTGTTTTATGACATGATCTCGAAACATGTAGCCAACCAATTCTTCAAAACTAGTGGGAGGGTAAAAGCGAAAAATAAGGGGCTGCCAATATTTGTAACACCCAAAAAGGGGTGAAAAGATTTATTTTGCTCTGTTTCTTTACAAAAAACGTTTTTTTTTACGAAAAACTTGAGCTCTGTCACTTTTTTTATTTTTTTCTTCAACTTTCTCGAAATCTTCGTCATACCGTAGAAAAAAATTATTTCCCCCATGGTCATACTCTACTTTTATTCGAAAAAATTTAGAAACAGAGACGGGATCAGTTTTCCTAAAACGGAGGATCTTGGTTTCGAGTGAGAATATAAAGGGCGCCGCGGGCAAAAATTTTTCAATTAAATTAGCCTAACGCAAAAATGTTAGAAAAACAAAGCACGAAATAAAACTGGCGCCGCTTACAATTTTTTTTCAAAAATTACGTAATTTCGGCAACGCAAAGAAATAGGTCTAAAGAGTATAATTTTTGAGAAAAAATATCAATTTGCTCGCCCTCCTCCACTGGGACTACAGGGGCAGTGGACAAATTACGGGAGGGGGATTTTCGACAGCGTTTGCATTTGTGTGAAACTAAGAAAATTTGGAATGAAAATAAGTGAAAAGTTTTTTTTTTGTGGGGGGGGTAGTGGTCTTGAAATCGTTACATAATGTTAGGGGAGTGGCGTGCCAAACCGTTACAAACATTACATAGGGAGGGGGTCAAAAATTGGTAAAATCACCGTTACATAATTTGTGCACGGCCCCACATCTGACTGTTCTTCCTTTTTGATTTCGAATCAAAGTGCAAAACCCGGGTTGGACGATTGAAGGCGTCAACCCGTCCTATTTGCTTGATAAAGTTTCTACGGAAATATCTCAGTCGATTTCTCCGGCCGTGTATGAACGCTTTAGGTTAGGCATTTGCATGTGTCTCAGTCCCCAGCCTGTAAACAGTGCGTAAGGATAATGGTTACAAAATGAAAAGCCGAAAAATATTTTTTTTTACGATATCTTTCATCAGTTTGGTATTAAAGTCGAGCAAAAACAATTTTTATTCCAGTCCTAAAGGTATGAAAATGGAAAACATTAGAAAACAACAACCTGGAATGGATTTACTACGTGTAAGATGTAGTGACAACATCGCCCCATGCCCATTCTTTTCTGTCCAATGTGCTTTTTCGTTTGTCTGCGTCTTATACACGGCTGCTTGGCGCCCTAAGGATTTGCTTAGGAACCCTGTATAAACTACTATTACCCTGTACTTGCCTTTTTTACCAGCACAGGATGTCACCTAAACTGCCCCACTGAGAAGCACTTTTGGATCCGCCACTGTATTCCGGCTAATAAGGCTTGTCGTTAAGCCTATTTCATCTACCTCTCCTAATTTTATATACAATTAACTATAATTTACGGCTTACCATACACATTTTACTCTGACATGCCGGACCTAAAATATGCCAGCAACCTTCTTTTAGGGTCTAAGGATGGAGACGTCAAAACTGTAACTATCTAGCCAGTTATAAATTTCATTTCGCAGAACGAAGGCACTGTTATTGCTATCTTATTTGATCTAGAAACATGCAAAGTAATATAGGGCGACGTTGTATTAAAACGAAGAAAAAACATTCCAGAAAATAAGCAAAGAAACGAAAAGTTTTGGAATCTAACAAAAGTGTCAAACTTTGTCCTTATTTTACAACGTTTTTGCGTCGGCATCCTAGTGCGAATTAATAATATTTAACCATGAAGAATTAATAATATTATACGTAACACATGGGTGTTGATTCTTGAATTTCGAGAGAATCGTTACACAGGAACGTTCACAAGCTTGTACGGTGCTCGCGCAAAGCTTACTTACTTATCGTTTTTCGAGAGCGCCCGTTCTCCTGCTTAGAGGCAGGTGTATGAATGTGTAAGCCGATCACACACAAACGCTGCACTGCGTACACTGCGGCGGCTTAGAGGTTTCAACCAACTAGCGCTCGATCCCAAAACGCCATATTGAAAATTCTGGAGCGCCGACTGGTTGAAACCTCTATATGCCACCGCAGTGCACGCAGTGCAGGGTTTGTGTGTGATCGGCTGTAGGAAGGTTCTTTCGATACACGACTATCGGCGTGATAGGTCTAAAGCGCGTTATTGGTCGATGTCAAGGAGGTCACCGTTCCCGTGCGACCTGTCCTACAAAATTAAAAAATCAGCATCCTGATGTCTTTGCCACCGGCGTACGCCTAAAGGGGGCTTAGGGACAAAGGTCCCACCCATAGAGACTCTAAAAATCTACTCCCAAAAATATGTGAGTCCCACAACCGTGCTAACCTCCCCCCGTTTTAACCTTGGCAAGTCACGCCAAAGACCTTAACGGATAGGCGATAAATGGGCCCTTAATTTCGAGCCGTCGGTCGTAACTAGAAAACGTCATGGGGTCATGTTTAATTATTATACTACATCTACTGAAAGCGGAATAAATAGGCATGCCCTGCTCCTTGAAAAGCCGTGGAATGTCGTTCCGGCAATGATAAACGGGATTTAAATTACCCAAAGTGTTTCATCCCTTTGTCGGAGGTGCTACAAACTATAAGAGCCCCGCTGTTTGATTGTCCTCTTCAACTACAGACCACCCGCGGGGCGATTCCACGACGAAGGAGATTTTTGTAATTTTTTCCTATATCCTACTAATATGATAAATGCGAAAGTTTGTTTATGTGGGTGGGTGTGTGTGGGTGTGTATGTATGTTTATTCCTCAATCACCCAAAACGAATAATCGATTTGGATGAAATTTGACAAGAAGATAGGGTATGACCTGGATTTGGTGGAAATTTGTATGTCGTTCCAGCACACCAACACCAAACATGGTGATACGGTTTAAAAATATGTTTATAATGCAGTTTCAGCAGGTTGAAAATAGATTCGACTTTTTATTTAAAGACGCAATACTCGATATACTTTTTTGTAATAACGGTTTTTTGATTTTATTGTTGCGACCTCGAAACCGCGAAAGGCGGTTAGGTAGTACAGTACTTGCGCGATTGAACTTTTTACTCGAACGGATCCCAAAGGTTTTCGTTCAAATGTAAACGTAGTTGTGATCGAGACGAGTGGATATGCAACTTGCAGTGCTTGTATTGTAAGTTTCAGAAATAAGGAAATGGCTATCTTTGTTTGACTTGTTGCTTATTATGTATAGCTATCTTTCTCATATGGAATTAGTTAGGACGAGTAGTACTAAGTTACGATTAAGGTCTAATATTAAAAAAAATAAAATAAAAGGTGTTTGTTTGTTGGTAGAAGTTGAATTTATGAAAATAAAGTGATTTATTTAAATAAAACCAAAATCAACACACAAAGCCCATTTTTTCTTTGTCACGTGTCCTTCCGGCCACATAAAATGTGTACGCCGATTTTATATAGTGTATTATGAGCCTCGCAACTCAGTAACCTTTTAGGTATTTCAAATTGACAAAAAAATGTCACCGTCAGGTTTTGTTGTTGTCATACGCTTACATTTAAAAATGACCCAACTAAACGAATTCGAAAAAACCCAAATTTTGGCAAAATTAGACGAAGAGTAGAAGCCCATTATGGACGAAACAAGGCTACACTTGTAAAAATAAGAAGAAAGTTTATCAAGAAGAAGGAACTGTTCGACGAAGGCGAGGCACTTGCTTGACCCAAGTCAGTACGCCTCAGCAGGATCAGCAACTGGTCCACTTTCTTGAAGACCACCCTTTTGCGATGGTCCCAGAGGCGAAAATTGAGGTACATTTTCCTGGATCCATAAGAACGACGCGCAGACGGATAAGTCATTCTAGGCTTAGATGTAACGTTGCTGCCAAGAAAAATCTTACTTAGTGCGAGAAAAAACAAGCCAGGTTTATTTTTGCACTAAACTATTCACTACAAGGGGCTCTTTTTAGAATCCATGGAAGATTTACGGCTGAGGTTTATATTGATATGATGAGAAATGTTATGCTTCCAGAAGCAACCATTTTTCATCCAGAAGGTGTTGTGTATCCACAGGATAACTGTCCTATCCATAAAGCACACATTTCTAAACAGTGGTTTCAGCAAAACAACATCGAGGTTTTGCCATGGCCGGCAAAAACTCCTGATGTCAATCCCATAAAAAATGTGTGGGGGCTTATAGCAAAAAACTTAACAGGAATAAATATTTTTCCCAGAAATTCCAACCACTTAATGGAGCTCATAGTCAGAGGGTACGACGAAGTCATTGTTTCAAATCTAAATTTATTTCAAAATTTAGCAGATTCCATGGCACGAAGAATGCCAAACATTATTGAGGCTGACGGGGCAATGATACGCTACTTAAGAAACGTTTTCTTGTTTTCTTTGTTTTTTTAATAATTTCTTTTTGATTTTGAACATTTTTTGTTGTCTGCAAAGATTTAGATTACTAAAATTTACTGATCCTGCAGAGATGCGCTGACTATGATTAAGTTATTGCTTTTCTTTCGCGAAACAATTCCTTCTTCTTGATACTTTTTTCTTATTCGCACAATTGTGATCTTGTTTCGTCCATAATGAACTTTAAGAATAAGTTTTTATAATAAAATGTCTCCTTATTTTTGTGTTTACAATGTCAAAAGATTTAACCTGTAATTCGAAAACGTCAAAGTCAGTTACAATAAGCAACACAATTAGCAAAACTTAAATTCAACAGACCTGCAGCTAACTTCTGCTGTACGCATTATATGTGGCCGGAAGTGTCTTCTAAAGAGCAAGACGACGACGAGTCTTGAACCATTTTGGCCATACACGCTCTTGAAAGATTTTTAGGGCCAGCCTGTATGTTTGTTAGAATATTATAGACCAAAAAATGTTAAAATCGGACCGGGACATGTGTTCTTAATAAGACTATAAAAATTTTGGTCTTCTGTGCCTCCTTTTTAAAAAGATATTGCAAATGTAGTGGCTATCGAATGCAGTTAAAAAAATTGACATATTTCATTTACGTCACTTTCAGTGGCGGCACAAACTTGAAAAATGTATTTTTTTTTCAAATTGCAATTTTTTTTAAAAAGAACAAACGTTTAAATAATTTTAATTTTTTTATATGTTATAGAAAAATTTTCTGAGAAAAAAAAAGAGTTGATTTTTTTTTATATATTCAACTGTTAAAAAAATCTTCACAGGGTCGGACACTATTTTTCCTAAATATTTTGTAAAAATCGGTTTAGCGTGTAAGAATCTATCGTGTCCCGGACAGACAGATCGACAGACAGACATGACGACGAAAACATTTATTTAGGCTAAGCAACACCCAAATATCACATTTTTGATGATATCTCAAAAACTTTTTTTCTGACGAAAACAGTACCTCCACCATATTGATTTTCTTCTTGAACAATATATGACATGTAGTACCTCTGAGACTCAGAGCACTCCAGCGGTACCACTTTTGTCCAAATTGGCTGAAACTTCTGGTCTCTAGCATGGCATACACATATACAATGAGCTTCAGGCTACTGCGAACATAGGGGGAATCAAGTCCACTTTACTCTCCGTGCCGTACGACCGAGCTGGGGTCGAAGCACGCTGCAGTGTTATCTTTTGGAAATAATACATTTTTAAAACTAAAAATGGATGTCTACGAAGTTGCCGAAAAAGTGAAGATGGTCAAATGGTACTATCAAGGTAGACCATTGAGACTTATTTAAGAACTTTTTTGACGAATTTTGTAAATCGCCCAGAACTTAGTTTAGAATTTTGAAAAGTTTGGTTGTGTCGCGCCAAGAAACCATAAAAAAATCCGCTGTTTTGAATGACGAGCAGGAAGTACGAGATGTTATGATTTGCGCTGCAGTGGAGGAAAATCGAAAGTTAACTAGCCACCAAAATGTCGAAGCAGTTGATACGTCTTCAGCCACTGTCTTACGTGTGTTCTCAAAAAGAATGGTTATCATTCTTACAAAGCGTCAAAAATTTTTCCAGAGGACAACTATCGTCGTATGCGAAACAATGATGGAAAGGGCTAATCGTGATAAAAGCTTTCTGAGATCTGTTCTTTTCACAGATGAAAGCACTTTTCCATTATTGAATTGTCATAACCCAACACACGTTCGATAAGAAGAACACAGTATCCCCAAAAACAAAATGTTTTGAGGGGTATTGTATGGCAATTTAAATGGTCCTAGATACTATGATCTACTGCAGCAGCATATTATTCCAACTGCTAGGCAGTTGTTAGGTGTGAGATTTGGTGAGACATGGTTTCAACAAGATGGTTGTCCCGCTCACAATGTTGGCCTTGTTAGGGAATATCTTGATAATATATTTCCTAATCGGGTTATAAGTACACGGGGAACTATTTTATGGCCAGCTCGATCACCCGATCTTGCTCCTAATGACTTCTATATGTGGAGTTATATCAAAAATAAAGTTGACAGGCATGAAAAGGCTAGTAATTTGGAAGAACTTCGGATTAAAATTGAAGAAGCTTTTCAAACTATCACCCCTAACATGCTTAGAAACGTTAGAAGGGTTTTTTATAATAGGCTCGGATATTGTCTAGCCGAGCATGGAGGACTTTTGGAACATTTGCTCTATTTTTTTTTGACTGTGAGAATCTTTTTGGTTTTTAGAATGTATTATTTTATTTTGAGAACTTGCTTTTATTTTGTTTCTCCTTCTTATTTTCATTGTATCACGATGTTAGTGATAAATATGAGCAGTTGAAAATAAAAAGCTCTAATTTATTAGTGACAAAAGACAAGAAAATTACGCTATCAAAATTACTACTCTCCACATGGTAACGTGGTTAGAGGCGTATTAAACGAAAGCCGCGAACGGTGATCGCAAGCCTGAGTGTTAGTTGCTTCACTGATAGGTGTGCGGTGTCCCTGCATGTACGTACGCTGGCAAATTGGACTTCTTCCGGCCTATGTTCGCAGTAGCCGGAAGCGCTCTGTATACATAGTAGAAATGGGGACAATAACACGAGCATTTTCCAGGTTCACGGGCGTTTTTCACAAAGTGCGATGAGTTTATACATATGTAGACATCTTCTTTTTCTCTGAAGATTTTTCTATAACATGTCAAAAAGTAAAAAATATTTCACCGTTTGTTCTTTTTTAATCAGCGATTTTGAGAAAAATTGTATTTTGAAAATAAAGTTTTTTACAATTTTTAAGTTTATGTGAGAGTAGCGTAAATGACATATGTCCAAATTTTTAACTGCATTTAATAGCCCGCTTCTCTACCTAAAAACTGGTGTATTGGAAGTAGCAAGTTAGCTACTCGAATACAAAAAAATAGGCAAAAAACTGATTTTATTGAAAAATCCCTAAAATCTGAAACCTCCAGCTTTCAACACCTATATCCCTGAAACCGTGGGTCGGATCAAAAAGAGGTCCATTTAAACGTTGATCAGGGAGAACAGATCTACAACATGTCAAACACGAAAAGAGATTGAAAACTTGAAAACTTTTTAAAAATACGTTTTTTAGTCGTGTGTGAACCCACCCTAATTCCACCAAACAAAAAAAACATTTGTGTTTTCCAAAGCCAATCCAACGTTGCGGCAAAAAGCGTAACAATAGGCTACTGTTTATTTGACATTTCGCTCAATGACAGTTATACAATCACATTTTTTTTGGATATCGCGGGCAACGCCGTGGGTCGACCGCTACTTTTTTAATACATTAAAATTTGAAATCACCCCATGTACTTCAAAAAATCTTCTTTATTCAAAAATATTAAAATATCTTCTTTTCGTTCATACTCTTTCCTTAAAGAGAAAATATGATGTTTATACGATCATATCGCGGGATTATAGTAAGATTTATAGTAAAGTCTAGGAATTTCTATACTTTACTCGAATAATATACTAGTTTTATCGATAACAGTGAGGCTATTGGGGACTTTTTGGCAATTTGAATTTTTCATTATAGCTTTTTTGCGTACGCGCATTCAGAGCGTATTTTATTTCTAAAGAAATAACATAATTTCAATAAAGTATCGGTGTTTCATAGTAGTGCGGCTGAATTTTTACACTGCTGCTGCACCTTACTAATTTGTTTATTTCTTCATTTCTTTATTCAGAGTCGGTAACAGCTCCTCCCGAAAGGGGGGGGGGCATCAAGATTTTTTTTCCGACATCTTATGAGCTAGGTTGTACCTATTTAATTTTATAACCTAATGTAACGGCGGGGGCAAAAATTTTGTTACAATATTAAAATTTCCACGCAGGCTACATTTTTGAAAAATATTATAAAGATAATCTTAATACTTTTTTAATTTGCAGAAATGTCCTGTTTAACTTTGGCGCCGGAGGCGAAAATTTTTAGAAAATTACCTATACTAATTGCTTAAAATTTGTATAACAATAATAGTGTTATATATAATTTTTGCAACCTAAACAGATAATTTTTGAAAAATGTAGTTATCTACGTTTTTTGTGAAACATTTTAAAAAAGTGCGTTGGGTTACTTGCCAAGGAGGGGTGGTAAATAATGTCATAAATGCGCCGCAGGCGAAAATTTAGGAAAAAAAATTACTTACAGTTCAACAAAGATTTTAATATCAATGACGTTATAGCGTCACAGGCATAACCTTTCTCACGTTTTTTTTGTGAAATGTTAAAAAATGGTGACCTGTGACCGCCACTGTCCCATTATACTTGCTTTAGAAAAGGACAAATTATTTTTCGTTTGCAACAAAACATAATAGGAACACTATTTTTTTTGGGTATTCGTGGGTTGTGAGATGGCTTAAAGAAGACTAAATTATTTTTTGGGACGTTTCGTTCAGTATATTTGAAGTTTATCAACCTTTAGAATCCTAAGTCTAGGAGCCTCATTTTAGTTGGTATGGGTGAAAAAACTCTCAGCACGAGGCACCCATACCAACTAAAACGAGGCTCCTAGACTTAGGATTCTAAAGGTTGATAAAGTTCAAATATACTGAATGAAACGTCCCAAAGAATAATTTAGTCTTCTATAAGCCATCTCACAACCCATGAATACCCAAAAAATAGAATAAAAGAGGGATACGAAAATTAGAGTAATATAATAGGAACATTTGCTATTTTTTAAACGCATCCGGAAACTTATACGTAACGCGTTCAAAGCAAAGCCAAAAGGCACTACATTTTTTATTTATTTATGCCAATTTTATGGTGGAGGCGATGACGGAAAACCTGACTGCGTTGCTGCGGTGGCAACGCTACGTCCATCCCGACGTACGCGAGGAGTGCAGTCAGCTGTTCTACTATCGCATCCACCATAAATCGAGCCTCATTCGAAACATGGCATAAGCAAGTCATACCAAAAATTTGCGAATAAGGGTTAATGGATAATGTCAAGGGAAAGATTAACATTATATTTGCGAAAGCACCCCATAGTGGTGCCTTTTTTACCAAAACTCAGCTCCTGCATGCCTTTATTCTCGAACTGATACAAATTTTGCTCCCAGGGAGTCAAATTCTCTCTCTACTATGCTTCTCATTGGTTCAAATCTTCGGCTTAAATTGGTTTCTCTCACTTTTGCCCGATGTTGATAGAAAGTAATTCTATTGGCCTTGACTAAGAGAATTACTTTCGATTAATATCGGACAAAAGTGAGAGAAACCGATTTAAACCAAAGATTTGGACCAACGAGATGCATAGTATCAAGAGCATTTGATTCCATGGGAGCAGAAATTCTATGATTTGAAGATGCCCTGAAGAGTTTTTGGCTCTGCATTTTTTCCAGGCTAACTTGATTAGGAGAGTTATTATCGCTACGGTTTTTTTTTGGAAAATGCAAGGTCAGGGCCCTTTTACTATCTCATAGATATATGGAAAAAATCCTCACAAATAGTCGCACAAATGACACTAATGACAGTATTTTAAATGGAAATTGGTGTCTTTTATTTCTCTCGCTAAACACCAATAGAAAACAATTTCATCAAAAGACATGCTGCCATTAATGCAGTGGCGTAGCCAGAAATCCACTCTGGTGGGGGTTTCATCATTTAGGCGCAATTTTACAACTCATAGTTAAACGTCAAACCTCAGTTTAAACCACAGGTTTATAGGTGCAGTTTACCAAAAAACTTCGGGTTAACCGTTACCAGTGGTCTGGGTGTTTGTTAAAC
Organism: Oxystoma pomonae; assembly: GCA_963921995.1. NCBI lineage: Eukaryota > Metazoa > Arthropoda > Insecta > Coleoptera > Brentidae > Oxystoma > Oxystoma pomonae. The sequence goes on along the minus strand of OY998171.1, from coordinate 44,786,654 downwards.
TTCAGTTTAATAGTTACCGAAAGATTCTAACCTCAAAATATTTATTACAAATTTATTTAGAATTTGTTTTTGGTAAAAACCTGTAAGTATTTAGTAAAATCCCTATGATCGATGACAATTAATTTTTGATCACGTGGATGAAGATGATGACGAAATTATTGACATTGTCGAAGCACCAAGACCAAAAATTATTCGTCCTAGAACAAATCCCTTGGAGAAGTACGACGATGTAGATTTTAAAAAGATTATTAAAAGAGACATGAAAAATTGTGCACGAGGAAATTCGACAAGAGTTGGAACATCACACAGACCAGTAAGTTTTCTCACACCAAGCTCACACCAACGAGGATATAATATCCTCGTTGCTCACACGTATATATACATATACAGGGTTCCTAAGATTTTCCTTAGGGATAGGATTTCAATAAATCAAACAGAAATGGCATAGAAAGTTCTGCGCGCACAAAAGAAACAAGTATATTGAGCAATGGTGCCAGTTTGATATTATCTCCGGACTACTTTCATGAGAAAAAATTGTCGCCACTCTTTCATTGTGAGCATAAATCATAGTTGCAATAATAACCGTTGACCAGATGTCCGCAAATTCCGCTATCTAATTAAAAATTAGATGTTTTCAGGTCCAAACCACAGCTTTTTCTTGCTTAAAAGAGGCGGCAGGGTCCATTATTTACGATACTGAGCGATAACCTCGTGAGGTTGTTAACATTAGAAAGAAATATCTTCGCTTTTAATTAAATTTCTTTCCATTCTGTTCCACTAGTGACATCTATCCGGAAACGGCTAAACCATGCAGCTAGCACTAGCAGCCAAAGAAATCAATAAACGGCGCTGTTTTTCCTGCAGAGCTTTTTGTTTGCGATATTATTGATTTTAAATAAAGCTGGCCCTACACTACATTTGATATTTTCGAGGTATTTTATGACATGACCTCGAAACATGTAGCGAACCAATTCTTCAAAACTAGCGGGAGGGTAAAAGCGAAAAATAAGGGGCTGCCAATATTTGTAACACCCAAAAAGGGGTGAAAAGATTTATTTTGCATTGTTTCTTTTCTTTACTTAAAAACGTTTTTTTTACGAAAAACTTGAGCTCTGCCACTTTTTTTTTATTTTTTTCTTCAACTTTCTCGAAATTTTCGTCATACCGTAGAAAAAAATTATTTCCCCCATGGTTATACTCTACTTTTATTCGAAAAAATTTAGAAACAGAGATGGGATCAGTTTTCCTAAAACGGGGGATCTTGGTTTCGAGTGAGAAGATAAAGGGATCCGCAGGCAAAATTTTTTCAATTAAATTAGCCGAACGCAAAAATGTTAGAAAAACAAAGCACGAAATAAAAATGGCGCCGCTTACAATTTTTTTTTTTAAATTACGTAATTTCGGGAACGCAAAGAAATAGGTCTAAAGAGTATAATTTTTAAGAAAAAAATATCAATTTTCTCGCCCTCCTCCACTGGGACTACAGGGGCCGTGCACAAATTACGTAATGGTCATAGGGGGGAGGGGGGTTACAAAACGTTACGTAGGGGGGAGGGGGGTTTTTGACAGCGTTTGCATTTGTGTGAAACTAAGAAAATTTGGAATGAAAATAAGTGAAAAGTTTTTTTTTTTTGGGGGGGGGGGTAGTGGTCTTGAAATCGTTACGTAATATTAGGGGAGTGGCGGGCCAAACCGTTACAAAACATTACATAGGGAGGGGGTAAAAAATTGGTAAAATCAGTTTTGTATTAAAGTCGAGCAAAAACAATTTTTATTCCAGTCCTAAAGGTATGAAAATGGAAAACATTAGAAAACAACAACCTGAAATGGATTTACTACGTGTGAGATGTAGTGACAACATCGCCCCATGCCCATCCTTTTCTGCCTAATGTGCTTTTCCGTTTGTCTGCGTCTTATACATGGCTGCTTGGCCCCCTAAGGATTTGCTTACGAACCCTGTATACTGTATAGCTTTGCGTTTCTGACAATTCTGAACATCTTTTGTTGTGGCCTCTGGATGTATGTCTGTCTGTAAACAACGCTGATATCTCAAAAACTACTGCATTGACTGATTTTTATCAAATTTGGTGACCATGCTAGGTTTGGATCTAGTTAATTGGTGCTATTTTAAAGATATCTTTAAAATAATCAGCAATATATGTCAAAAAAATTTAATCTTTTTAAATTAGAAAAGAACTTGTTGTTCTCCTAATCCTGGAGCTAATCATATAGCTCTTCTTTTCTTCCTGACCATAGTTTAACTGCTACTTATAAAATTAAGCAACTTGTTTACCAATGGTTTAATCCAAAGATTGAACTGAAGTTTAAACTTGGTTGTAAAATTAGCCTTTAATAAAAGTCAACTACCTATGGCAAATTTTTAAAAATTGGGTAGATGCCTATTGCTTGAGCTTTTGAACTAAAGGGAGGGAAGAGGGGCGGTTTAATAGGTTTTGAGTTAGTGAATACGAAACAAAGATACTTATTTTTAAGAGCAAGTCTCATTTTTAGATTTTTTTCAAAATGAATCCTTAAATGCGCCGCAGGCAAAAATTTTCAAATGTTGTTGACAAAAAAATTGCTTAAAGTTAAACAAAATTGTCACAATATTTAATATTGGTATAGCGCTGCAGGCGAAAACTTTGACAAAAAAAATCTTTAAAAATTTTGATTTCTTAGGTTTTTTGTAAAATATTTTTGAAAAAGTAGATTGGGTTGGATGCCAAGAAAAGGTGGGTTGCGGTGGTTTTAAGGAAATTAAAATTTCTTAGAATTAAACTAAAATTGTAACAATTAATGACGTCATCACTCTGGTGGGGGTTTCATCATTTAATAAAAGTCAACTACCTATGGCTCTTGAACTAAAGGGAGGGGAGACGGGCGGTTTAATAGATTTTGTCTCATTTTCAGATTTTTTTCAAAATTAATCCTTAAACGCGCTGCAGGCAAAAATTTTGAAAAAATTACACTAAAATGCTATTTTACGAGTTTCAAATCTTGGAAATTACACTAAGAATGCCATTTAATACACGTTTTAAATGTTGGTGAGAAAAATTCCTTAAAATTAAACTAAAATTGTAACAATTAATGACGTCATCACTCTGGTGGGGGTTTCATCATTTAATAAAAGTCAACTACCTATGGCCAATTTTTAAAAATTGTGTAGGTGCCTATTGCTTGAGCTCTTGAACTAAAGAAAGGGGAGACGGGCGGTTTAATAGATTTTGAGTTAGTGTATACGAAACAAAGATACTCATTTTTAAAAGCAAGTCTCATTTTCAGATTTTTTTTTAAAATAATCCTTAAACGCGCCGCAGTCAAAAATTTTGAAAAAATTACAATAAAATGATATTTTTTACGAGTTTCAAATGTTGTTGACGAAAAAATTGCTTAAAATTAAACAAAATTGTTACAATATTTAATATTGGTATAGCGCCGCAGGCGAAAACTTTGACAAAAAATTCTTTAAAAATTTTGATTTCTTAGGTTTTTTGTAAAATATTTTTGAAAAAGTAGATTGGGTTAGATGCCAAGGTGGGTTGCGGTGGTTTTAAGGAAATTATACTAAGAATGCCATTTAATACACGTTTTGAATGTTGGTGAGAAAAATTACTTAGAATTAAACTAAAATTGTAACAATTAATGACGTCATAGCACCGCAGGCTAAATTTTTAAAATTTAAGGCATCACACCAAACACACGTCACAAACCGCAGTAAAGGGTAAAAAAAGTGGGGGAGTTATAGCTCTTCCTGGGAGGGGGAGTTTAACCCCTAACCCCCCCTGGCTACGCCACTGATATGTTATATAGGATAGATAGGATCTGTGCGTTCGTTTCAGGAAAATATAGGGTGGGCCAAAAAATTCCGCACTTTTTGGATTGGCTATAACTTTTGACTTGATTACTCGATTTTGAATTATATTGGAAAGATAAAACGTGAGAGTTTTTCGATTCGGTTAAAAATTTAAAACTTCTAAAAAATTCAAAATGGCGGACAGTTTTAAAAATTTATGTGCGACTCTGAACAAACTCTAAAGATTTCAAATAAACGCTCATTGTTTATCTGTAAACTGAAGTATCATTTAATTAAATCACTTGGGAAATAAAAAAGTTATAAAGATTTTTGACTACGAGTGTTTTGGCTTCGCATTGAAAAAAATGACAAAATTACATACATTTTCCATATGCTATATCTTTTAACCTAATTATTTAATTAAGAAAAACACTAAGAATCTAAATAACCATTACTTTTTTATTTTTTATCCCGATTTAATTATGTGATACCTCGATATAAGAAGAAAAAATGGAGATTTGGAAATACTAATTTATATTTTGCTTAGTGTCTTACTGAAAAAAATAAGGCGTGTAAAGCCTAACTCTTTTTAAAACTATCCGCCATCCTGAATTTTTTTTAATGCCAAATTTGAACAAAGGGACGCAACTCTGATGTTTTGTCTCTTTAAAACAATATTTTTAAGTTATAGTAATTGAAAAAATATGTAACTAATTTTGTGATTTTTTTCCAATGTTAAGCCCAAACACTCGTAATTTAAAAGCTTATAACTTTTTCATTTCTCAAGCGATTTAATTAAATGGTACGTGAATATACACATAAACAATGAGCGTTTGTAGTGAAAGCTTTAAAGTTTGTTCATTGTCGCACATAATTTTTTTTCAGGTGGGCTGAAAATTACACATTTTTTAAAACTATCCGCCATCTTGGATTTTTGAAAAATTTTTAATTTTCAACTGAATCGAAAAAGTATCACGTTTTATCTTTCTAAAAAAACAATATCTTTAAAAATCGAGCACTTATGTCAAAAGCTATAGCCAATCCAAAAAGTGCGGAATTTTGTGGCCCCACTCTATATTTTTTTTTCTCCCTGATTTCAAGAACAGCTACACAGAGCACCGCCTTATTCGGCGTCCGGTACTCCCGTGTGTCCCGGTATTTTTCATTTGCATTTTCTCACGATTCCATTGTCACTACTCTTCCCGAAATTCCAGGAGTTTCATGGCCGGAACCTAAGTTTCTCGGTAAATAATTTAAAATACCGAGCGATGTAGAGAGGGATAATACGAAAGTTGGTAGTTTTGATTTATGTTGAAAACTTCGCGTTCTGCTTTGTCCGTTACGAGCAATTCTTCAATTTATTTACCTGAGGATACAAACTGCTTTTGCCAAGCTTACTGTCGTTTTGTGTTCTTGATTTATTTTCATCGCCGCGATCTTTGCCTCTCGTCGATTGTTAAATAGCTCAGCGAATTTGGGAAGAATTTCACAAATAAATAAATTATACAGGAGAACAGCAAAAATGTTTCCTAGACCAAAGTAGCACAATCTTACTTATTTTATTATATTAATTAACAATTTGTCTTGCAAAAGTCTCATTTAGCTTCGGTTTTATAGATCCATGCTAATTATGCTAACTACCTATCTGCCTTTAATAGACACTTAAAGTCACATATAAAAAAGAGTGCTTCTTCCTTGTCGTATCTCAGTGCGCATGCTCAAAACGCCATACTACGACGTTACGTCTTACCCATAAACATTTACAGTGGGATTTACTAAAAGGGTTTAACCTATTTTAGATAGGTCCTAAATTTAAGTGAAATTGTTGGTTTTAAGCATTTTATAACAACTTCCTTGAGTTTTCGACATAGTTTCATTTATAAGAATAATTTTAATAATTTTTTTTAGTGAATAATCATCTTAATCATCATATGTTACTCTTATAAAAACTTACCCTTGTTTATTGATTTTCGCGATTAATACTCACTGTCACAAAACCATTTCGATATGTAATCATAAAATAAGAATTAGATGATGAAAAAACTTTACAAACACCAACTCATCGCAATCGCAAACCATTTTCTGGACAAAGTTGGAGGTGTTTTATTGAATAATAAACAACTTGGGATATTAAATAAGGTAAATTAATTCTTGTAAAAATGGTTGCTTAAGGAAATTATAAAGGAAGTTATTACCAATTGCCACAAAACAATCCTTTCTGGGGGCTATAAATTTAAACCACCCCCCAGAGGTGGTCTAAAAAATCATCAACTTTATAACCTCAAACACAGATGATGAAGCTATTATGTGCCAAATTTTTGGCGTATTCACCATGTTCCATTTTGAAACCTGTCAAAAAAAATTAGTTTTAGGGCATTTTCTCCTAAAATATGGAAATTTTAGAGATAAATTGCAGTTTTTCTGTGGCATTTTTCAATTGAAAATAGTTTTTAAAATTTAGTACCCTCCACGGGTGTAAATATTTAGACCTGTGGGAGCTACTATTTTAGATCTTAGTTAATCCCACTATTAAAGTTGCACATAAAAAGGGTGCTTAGTCGTTGTCGTAACTCAGTGCGCATACTCAGAACGGATACGCTGTAAAACAGCGACTACGCCTCACCTATCTCTACGACCACCCATGCACAGTATTCGCAAGCAATTAGCGCATTGTATCCGTACGACTAGAATTAAGAACCAATTTTATGTGCAACTTTAGATGTTTATGGGTGAGACGTAACGCCGTTTGGCGTTTTGAGCATGCGCACTGAGATACGACAAACAATCTCGCAAAAAACGCACGGAAAAGAAAACCCAGGAAAAAAAACCCCGGAAAAAAAACCCTGAAACAAAGACTTCCGAGAAAAAATTAATATAACTAACCCAAACCTAACCCAACTCAAGCTAGACCCACCCAACCTAACCCAAAAAAATATTTTTTTATTTTAACTGATTTTTAATAGACAAAAATCAATTTCTTCAGGACGGTTTTTTTTCCGGTTTTTCTTTCGAGATTTTTTTTCCGGGGTTTTTTCTTAGGGGGTTTCTTCCGTTTCAAATAATGGGTTATTTTCGAATCTAGGAAAAAAACTGGAAATAACCCCGGGAAATAAAACCGTCCAGCAGAAATTGATTTTTATCTATGAAAAATAAGTTAAAATAAATTTGGGTGACGTTGGGTGGGTCTAGGTTTGAATTAGTTATAATAGTTTTATTTCGGGATTTTTTTTCCATGAGATTTTTCCTGGGTTTTCTTTTCCGGGCATTTTTTTTTCAAATTTTAGATTCATGTGGATGATGGATTTTTGAGAAATGTTAAATTTTAAACCACAACTATCTGAGGTTACAACAAACGCAAAAAATGCGAAAAGATGTATCAACTACAATTTTAAAGTCAATATTCAAAGTCACATAATTTTTTTATTTCTTAACCGATTTAAATAAATAGTACTTTTATATCAATAGAAGGGACGGGGCTTTTGTTGCAATAAGTTGAATTTTCTCTAGTGTTTTACATAACTTTTTTGCAGGGAGGGGGTGAAAATTATCCGTTATTCAAAACGTTCTTGGATTTTTGCAAAATGTGAAATTTTAAGCCGGATCGGAAAAGGCTTATGTCTTGTCTTTCTAAAAAGTTATAACATTTTGAAATCAAGCTATTCGATCAAGTTATAGTTATAGCACCCTATATTATGATAAGGCCATCATTAACCTTAAAATATTTTAGTTAATTACCTCCCAAAATATTTTTAGATGTGTTAAAATATTTTAAGGCATGGGAACGTTTTTCGCTAATTTTAACTATTCGAACTTGATACTTAAAAAAATAAGTTTATATACTAGTCTAAGGCTTTTTAAAATACCCTTTGAGCATTAAAAAACAAGAAAAGTCCACTTTCTTATAAAAACTGTAAAATAAAGATTATATGCACTGCAGGAAAATATATATTTTATTCTGTTGCCATACCACCCACCAATTTTTCCTGGAATTTTTGATATTATAATTATGCCGCTCATAAATATATTTCTAATAATGTTAAGAGTTTTTCAACAAAGTTATTCTCAAAAGACTTCTTTTTATACATGTTTAGTTCAAACTTAGGTTTCCTTTCCACTAAACACCACCATCAACCTAGTAAAATAATTTTTCAGGGAACCGGTGAGAAATACCACGATTAACCAACCGGATAACCGCGACTGAAACTATAAACGGAACACACACCTCTTTCTTCTTTTGTCAAATCAGAAAAATGTTTTAGTCGACCAGTTTTAAAATATCTCCATCTTCCTGTAAAATACTTTGTCCTTCTCTATATTATCTTCCTTTACATCTCTTTACATCTTTCTCTTTGTAAATATTTTTCATTTTTACAGTGAAAAAATATTTCTTCGCGGTAAATTTTTTAGACGCTAAAAACACACTGAACACTTAAGAAAAGTGAGTTTTTTATTCTAGGAATGGAAAGAAAACGTAACAAACATATAGAACAGAATAGAATAGAAACTTTAATACATTCTTTTATATTTTGTAGCAGGTCTCCATTTAAAAAAAAAACATGAAAATCGATTAATAGATTCAAAATTTTTAAAATATTATTATCTAAAACACATTAAAATTAAAGACAGGTCAAGGCAGAAAAAAAAAATGTAAAAATAGGACAAACAAAAATAAAAAATTGATTAAACTAAAACGTTTACGGCTTAAGGTACGCTAAAATATTTTAGGCCTTAAATTAACATGGCCGTACTATAAGGAAAAAAAAGAAGCCCATTCTCACTGTAAGAGCCTGTACTTTTGTATGCTATAGCATTTATATTAACGCAAAACATTCATCTAAAATGGACCCATCAAGTCAATCATAAATCGTTTTAAAACGCGATCAGTCATTAGATTTAAGAAAAACGATTATCCTCTCCAATGGCAATGCTGCATTAGGCAATACCAAGCATGCTCTACCTCACACATGCTCCACCTCACACATGCTCCATCCACCTTACGTTTACTAGCTCGATTCTACTAAAGCGACAACTCCGACGACAAATAATGAATGAGGCAGCGTAATGCACGGTTATATAGGGGAACCGCTACAAGTGCGAGGTTGTCAAATTGTGTAGGTTTATTTATTCCCAATATATATGGAAAATTAGGATAATAATTTTTTTGGTCAAAATTTCAGATATTTATCTGATATTTCGACCGAAAAAATGAGGGATATATATGTGTCATAACATGCACACTTGTATTAAAAAAGGCGGGCGCATTATGTACCCAAATGTCAAATACGTGTTCCCTTTTTTATGAACAGAACATTATGAATTACTTATTGAATTAAACTTGTAAAAGATTTGTGAATATGTATATGCGCATATACTCACAGGTGAGCCCAACATTTACAATATGGCGTTGTGACGTCACGTGGGTACCGATTGAAATTTTATCGTAAGATACTATATAATGAGCTTTGGGCTACTGCGAACATAGGGGGAATCAAGTCCAATTTACTCTACGTGCCGTACGACCGAGGTGGGGTCGAAGCACGCTGCAGTGTTATCTTTTTGAAATTTATTTTGATTTTATTAGTTTTTTTTATTTCCGCCTTGCTCGAGAAACAGATTGGTAAGTTCTTAAGTGAAATAATACATTTTTAAAACTAAAAATGGATGTCTACGAAGTTGCCGAAAAAGTGCAGATGGTCAGATGGTACTCTCAAAGCAGACCATTAAGACTTATTCAAGAACTTTTTTTGGAGAATTTTGTAAATCGCCCAGAACCTAGTTTATCAACGATTCATAGGTTTGTGCAGAATTTTGAAAAATTTGGTTGTGTAGCGCCAAGAAAACATAAAAAACCCACTGTTTTGAATGACGAGTAGGAAGTACGAGATGTGGTGATTTGCGCTGCAGTAGAGAAAAATCGACAGTTAACTAGCCACCAAATTGGCGAAGCAGTGTGTTCCTTGTGGGATGCTCATCCAAGCTTGAATTTTCGTTATTTTCACCCAAGATCTTTTGATCTTTTGTTGTTACGTCTTCTCAAAAAGAATGGTTATCATTCTTACAAAGCGTCAAAAACGTATCAAATTTTTCCGAAGGACAACTATCGTCGTATGAAATTTTGCGAAACAATGATAGAAATCGTTAATAGTGATGAAAACTTTCTGAGATCTATTCTTTTTACAGATGAAAGCACTTTTTCATTATTGAATCGTCATAACCCAACACACGTTCGATATTGGCCGAGGGAAAATTTGCATTTGTATTTTAACGTAAGAACACAGTATCCCCAAAAACTAAATGTTTGGGGGGGGGTATTGTAGGGGAACACGTAATTGGACCATTTTTTATTGACGGCAATTTGAATGGTCCTAGATCCTTGGATCTACTGCAGCAGCATATTATTCCAATTGCTAGGCAGTTGTTAGGTGGGAGATTTGGTGAAACATGGTTTCAACAAGATGGTTGTTCGGCTCCTAATCGGGTTATAAGTACACGGGAAACTATTTTATGGCCAGCTCGATCACCCGATCTTGCTTCTAATGACTTCTATTTATGGAGTTATATTAAAAATAAAGTTTACGGGCATGAAAGGGCTAATAATTTGGAAGAACTTCGGATTAAAATTGAAGAAGCTTTTCAAACTATCACCCCTAACATGTTTCGAATCGTTAGAAGGGGTTTTTTAATAGTCTCGGATATTGTCTAGCCGAGCAAGGAGGACTTTTCGAATATTTGATCTAATTTTTTTTTTGACTGGAAGAAATTTTTTGGTTTTTAGAATGTATTATTTTAGTCTATAGGAATAACAGGATCTTTGGTCTAAATTTAAAACTAATTTATTAAAACTCTTTTACAAAACCAGGGTTTCGGAACGTTTTGTTCATTCAAAACAACATTCAGAGCATCCATAATATTTTTTTTTAAATAGTCAAATGGTACATACCTTATATAAGTTTAATTTAGTTTTTCTATTGTTTTTTCTTCATACATTTGTAATTTGTAACTCATATAAGGTATGTACCATTTGACTATTTAAAACAAAATTATTATGGATGTTAATTTAGTTTTAGCTCTGAAGAAGGAACAAAACGTTCCGAAAACTTGGTTTTATAAAAGAGTTTTAATAAATTAGTTTTAAATTTGGACCGAAAGTCCTTTTATTCATACAAACTAAATACCCACGGTCGTTATCCATTAAAGAAATCTATTATTTTATTTTCAGCACCTGCTTTTATTTTGTTTCTCGTTATTATTTTCATTGTAACACGTTGTTAGTGATAAATCTGAGCAGTTGACAGTGACAAAAAACAAAAAAATTACGTTATCAAAATTTGCCTATTTATTGACCAAATTCCGGTTTCATGGACTACACTTCACATTGCACCGTGGTTAGTAGCGTACTAAATGCAAGCCGCGAACGGTGATCGCAAGCCTGAGTGTTGGTTGCTCCACTGATAGGTGTACGGTGTCCCTGCGTGTACGTACACTGGCAAATTGGACTTCTTCCACAGTTTTATAATTTGGTGTTTTTCTTTGTTTGTAATACTTTGTTGCAAAAATAAAACATTTTTTTTTATTTTTCCCAATACGGTTTATTTAAATTCATATTTAATTAAAATTTTCCCTTTATCTAGAAAAGCACTTGAGGTTCTCTCTGGTACACACTGCTTAACAATTTTTTGCAATTTTTATACATAAATCTTTAACAAAACATACAAAAATTTTTAAAAACTAAACTGACCCATTTTGTTCATAAAAAGGCGTTTATGGTACCCAGGTAAATTTTCAATATGGCGGCCAGTCAAATATTGCGCTCACCTGTGAGTATAGGTGCGTATTTTAAAAAGCAAACCAAAGAATTTGTATAATAGTAGGTAAGTGATAAAAAATTTATAAAAATGATAAATTACGTTATCAAAATTTGCCTATTTATTGACCAAATTCCGGTTTCATGGACTACACTTCACATTGCACTGTGAATAGTAGCGTACTAAATGCAAGCCGCGAACGGTGATCGCAAGTCTGAGTGTTGGTTGCTCCACTGATAGGTGTACGGTGTCCCTGCGTGTACGTACACTGGCAAATTGGACTTCTTCCGGGCTATGTTCGAAGTAGCCTGAAGCGCTCTGTTACAGTTTTATAATTTTATGTTTTTCTTTGTTTTTAATACTTTGTTGCAACAATAAAATATTTTTTTTTATTTTTCCCAATACGGTTTATTTAAATTCATATTTAATTAAAATTTTCCCTTTGTCTAGAAAAGCACTTGAGGTTCTATCTGGTACACACTGCTTAACAATTTTTTGCAATTTTTATACATAAATCTATAACAAAACATACAAAAATTTCAAAAAAACTAAACTGACCCATTTTCTTCATAAAAAAGCGTTTATAGTACCCAAGTGAAGTTTCAATATGGCGGCCAGTCAAATGCTGAGCTCACCTGTGAGTATAGGCTCCTTGAATACAAATAAGGTGTTTCTCCGTATTTTAAAAAGCAAACCAAAGAATTTGTATAATTATAGGTAAATGATAAAAAAGTTATAAAAATAATATGTTTGTAAAAACATTACGTGTAGGGATACAACGTTCAGCGCAATCTGACATCTTCGCCAAATTGTTTACCCTATGTCTGATCGCAACTCTATTTCAGTTATACCTTTATGTATTAGCGGTTATTTTATATACCTGTTTTGTATTTATCTAAGAATGCTGTGTATACCTATACATAAATCTAAAGTACTTGAGAAAACCAAACCGAAAACAAAAAATTCTTTGAAATGGCAGGTTTCTCATTAAATCTCGTAATTCATGTACCTCGCCCGCGTTTTCTTTCAAGTCGAAGAAAGAAAAATGGAAAAATGTCCGATTCATCCGACGCGACTTTCCTCTCGTTAAAGAAAAAATCTTGGATGCTTTGCTCGAGGTGGAATGAAAATGCTATTTTAAGGTGACTGACCAACGAAAAGGAATTTCAGCCCTTCAGCATTTACACAAGGATTTTTAAAATTTACCAAGTCTTTTGTATTGTGTACGGTAAAATTACGTTTATTTTGTTATTGTGTTACTTTAATTATATCGGGTTTAGTAAAAAACATCAATACAAACGTAACCAAGTAACCTAAAGCAATAAGATTCTTCTGTTATTATGATTTTTAATTCGTTCTTTTTCAGTACTTAAAATTCTTAATTCATTAAACATTGCGGTCCTTGTGTACACTTGATTTCAAAAAAAACTCATACATGCATTTTTTCCTATGCCACAAAATTTAGCTTTCCATTAGTGTATACTATTATAAGGCACCACCAGTTTAGTATGCCTGACAGCTTAAAATTCAGTGTGACATTCTTAAAAATGCCACAGATATCAACATTTACAAAAGTTCAAATTATCACTCGAGTTATAGAAAACGGCTGGTCTATAAGAAGAGCGGCCACCCATTTTGGAGTTGAGAAAATGCGCTGCATTGAAAATAATTCTACGGATAGGAAAGATGGATTAGGACGAACAAAAGTAAGTTCTGATGTGCAAGATGAGAGACTTGAGGTTGAGGCAACTAATGTGACATTATTTCCAGGTTCTTTAGCAACAGTAAATAGAAGAGTAACGAAATCAGAAGTCTCCTGTCGAGTTGCTGCAAAGAAGCCTTTTCTAACAGAAGAACAAAAACAGACCAGAGTGATTTTTGCACTGAACAACGTTCTTTGTGATAATGACTTCTGGGAGATGGTGGTTTTCACTGACGAAAAACTTTTTCAATCATCCTCGAGCAGCAGGAGAATTTTAGTTTATCATCCACCAAATTCTGGATTTAAACCCGAATATACAAACCAAATTAAAAAAGCTGAACATTTTTCTGTAAACATGTGAGGATGGTTTAATGCTAGAGGTTTGGTTATTTTTTTGGAGAACCGAAGGAAGAAGAAAATATATGGGGTCGAATCGTTAAAATAATATACCAAAGGAATTGGATAACAGGAAAGGCTGAAGAGTTAAGCGATGCGATTTATCGCGCATTGGATCAGCTCTCAGAAGACCATCAGTATTTCCAAAATTTAACGTTTGCAGCTTGTAATAAAGAAAAATGGTGATCCTATTTAATACTAAATTATTTTTTTAATTCTTTTTTAAGTTAAAATAATTAGTATTAAGTTTACCATCATTTTTGTCCTAAAAAAAGTTTCCTATTCGTCGAATTGTTTTCAATCCAGCGCTGTGTCCATCTTCTTATTGTTATTTTATCAACTCCACAATGAGTTACCGCTCTCTTTATAGAACACCCTTCGTCCGTCACTCGAGTGATAATTTGATATTGTTCAATAAAGACTTTACTTAAACATTATTTTTGCTGATTTTTTAGTATTATGCAAAATTTAATATAAAAATAGGGTTGCCTTTAATTTAAGTAAAAATATATTTTCAGTTTCAGAGACCATTTTTAAGCAATATGACAAATTGTCGTACTTTTGAAGTTTTTAGGCATTTTAGCTGGTAGTCCGTATATATTATACACTTTTAGAAAGGTCAATTTTGTGACTGCATGTATGCCTTTTTTTAAATCAATTGTACGTCTTTACTCTTCTTAAACAAAAGAATGATCTTTCTGGAGACACAGTTGATGCAGAATATCGTCATAGCAATTTGTCTGAATAAATTGATATTTTTAAATACTGGATATTCTTCAGCAGCTTTAAAAATTCAGTCAATTTTTTGATATCCGTTTTTTTTGGTAATAAAAATTTCTTCTCTATCGGTGCAAATATTGTTGTAGAAACCAGCAATGAATGAAATGTCTGCCAAATTTAAACATTTTTATGTCCTGGCTGAAGTGAACTTAGTCCGTTTAATAATGTCTTGTTGTGACATGGGTCCCTTAAAAAACCCGAAACCAAATTTGGCAGAAACATAATTTGTCAGAGTTTAAAAGAAAAGAAACTAATTGATCCGAAGAAAATTGTCTCGAAAATGAAATGACGGGAGAATCAAACGGCAGAAAATATATGCATAGAATTAAATTTAAGCAAAACATATTTTTATAGAAACACAAAATGTTAGAAAATATTGTTAACGAAAATAATTTGATAGAAACATAATAAGGCTTACGGCAGGGAAGAGTCAAAGTATATTCTTCAACCACCACGCTACCCTAAATTTCTTCATAATATTGTATTGCCATTGGACCTAGATTACAAAAATGAATCACAAGATTTGATAGATAGTTAGGGAGTCAGAAACTGTGAAGTTAAATAAAATCGTTTAACAAGAAAAAATCCCCGTGTTTTCTTCCAAATAAAGAAACTTGTCAACGCCGCAATTCAGGACCTACGGCGCTCTAGAGATTTAAATTTGACGCATTCCCAGTAGCGATTCGGCTGGATTGTGGTTCTTCTCATTTAATGATCGGGCATATTATTTTTTATCAATTTGTGGGTCGGATGTTTTTCGTTTCTAGAAAATTATTTTCGATACTTTTGTAATTCTGATATTTTAAGGTTCGGGAAAATTATAATCGGTTAAATTATATTCGTGTCTTTCAAGGATCGAGTAAATTAAAATTCTATAAAATTACATTCGTATCCATTATTTTCTGGGTGTTTTACTTTTGTTCATATTTCGTTTCGGACGTTTTATTTTCAGGCCAATTGTGTTTCCAACCAGCCTAAAGTTCAATGAATATTTAGAAAAAAATGGTCAATCTTAGACCTTGTTTTAATGTGTCCATCCACCTTTATTAGTGTCCGGGCCGTCTAGGGCTCTAAAAAAGAAAGTTCTTGGTGATATATTTAAAATACTAAACTCAAAACTTTATTATCGAATCTGAATTGGATCGCGCTCAACTAAATTTCGGAAATTTTTTGCAGAATCGGTAAAGCAAGAACATCAATCGTTGACTCCCTTCCTGCATTTCTCCGAGACCTTGCTTTATGCCCATATATTGCAACTTAGAGGGGAGGGGGGGAGTTCGCAACTGCGTTTCGTTACTATTTTCATCTGAAAAATGATAAAGGAAATAATAAAATAACCAATATTTCAAAATATTTGTTACCGATGTAAAGGAGGGGGAGGGGCAGGTTTCGAAAATATTACAAAAAGGAGAAGAGAGGGTCGAAACCAGAATTTGGCAAAGTTGGTGTTATAGTCCAATTTTTTGATGGGCGTACTGACGTCATTTTCTTGGATCTCTATTTGATACATTGTTTTAGCAGCGACAATAAATATGTAAAAAACACATGTCGTTGATTGTTTCAACTTTTACTTCAAATTAACAACAACAAATTATTTTACATGCGAACTGTTGACAACAAAGAAATACGTGTCCAGAGGCAAAAATGACGTCAGTCCGCTCATCAAAAAATTGGACTATACAACACTTGTTTACTGAGATGTATCAGGCTTTTTTTTATTTAAGGAGGTAATGTTTTCTTTCAAACGTCAGCGAATAAACCGCCAGTTAAGTTTGTTTTGACAGTTTTTAATCATTCTTTAATAAAAATATATGAATTAAAAATTTCAATTTTCGTTTCTCATCAGTGTGAAGAAGTGTGTATGGATATTTTTTTCTCACATGGACCTCCGCGAATTTAGGAATAAAAAGAAATAGAAAAATCTGAGTAATGCTACAATTACATTGAATTCGATCTTCAATTTAATTGTTGAATTTGACAGCTTACCATATGGGAACCCACAGAATGGTAACCTGCTTTTTCCATATTATTATGGTAAGCTGTCAAACTTCAACATCAAATTAGAAATCAAAGTAGTTTAGTTAAAAGTCAAGTTGTACAGTTACGGGTTGTTTGGTTATTATTTGCTCTATATTTTGTTTTATGTAGTAAGAATTAATAAAAGACTTTCTTTAATTGACTTTTGTGTATAATTATTTTCTTTTGAAAGTTTCTCAGTACAATATTCAGGTATATAACTAAACAAACTCACCCCCAATCTACTTTTTCTATTTTTTTTAAAATACTGGGAAAACCTGTGTTTTTTCTTGCGAAATCGCTTATATGATTATAGTTTGGACGAGTGTAGTAAAAGTTTGTAAATAAAGACTTGTTAGTATTCTCCGCTTAAGTGTCTTAGCTGTTTCGTCTTAGATTTTTTCAATGGACTAGATTATAGTCAATTTTTCTCTCAATATTCCATTCCTTTCCTGTGATAAGTGACCTTATAGAGCAACACTACCTGCTATTAACACGACACTGCATTTATTCACTAATTTTGCGACAGCTTGTCGTCTGAACAACAAAAAAAAGATGATATTCACGCCATTTCAAGACGTTTTGCAAGGGGCAACCTAATTTCCTTTTAACAGTTGCAGCTTGTCATTTTAATTTAAAGTCAACGGACAAAACTAAAAACTATTATAACGTCTTTAAGGCGCCCCGTCTAAATATGAAGACTTTTCTTTAAATATGAAATTAGGAACACTTGGTGGGCGTAAGTGGAATTACGTTTTTGAAGTCTACATAAGGGGAGAAAACAGAACTTTTTATTCATTTTTCTTTTCCTTCTTTTACCAGTCGACTTTACCAATTAAAGATCTGTCCCCGACTACTTGTCCCCGCAACTCAAAAGAGAGTCATGAGTTTGGTTTTGTTTATGTAGACAAATTTTTGTTTTATCATGACTAAAAAACTACTTTGAGTTATTTTAATTTTAATTATACATTTTGTGGCAGGTCTTATTTCTATTATTTTTAACTAACGTTATAAGGGATATTCGTATGCCTATCTTCTTCCTTAAGTGCGCTATGCTCTCTTCGAACGATGGCTATATCACCAGCGCGCTTTCTGAAAAGTGTTAGTACTAACGCCATACCATTTAGAAGGACTCATACCTCTTACTCTGGGAATGAGGAAGTTCAGCTGTCGAGGGATGTTAAATACTTGGGGGTAATATTAGACTCTAAGCTAACATGAACTCGACATATCAAGAACATTAGCGGAAAGCATCCTAACGGAGATTAGACGCCTACATGGAAAAAAGTGGGGACTCAGATCACACAAGGTACACTGGCTGTACAAGACGGTGGTAATACCATCCATTACGTATGCAACTCTAATTTGGGGGCCAAAAGTAACTCAACAGACTGTGATGCTCAGCTAAGCAAGGTGCAAAGATTTACTTGCTACGTTACAGGTGCAATGAGATCTACACCAACAACTTTGATGCAGGTGCTTTTAGACCTTCCCCCACTTCAAAGATCGGACTCTATCGTTTTCAAAAAACTATGAACCTACAGACAAGAATGCGTAATAGAGATGAGAGATTTTTAGATATACCAATCCTACACATGGGATCAGACCAGATGTCATCAAAGTACCTATACGGACCAATTCTAGAAGTAATTATACAGGAGAGAGTAGCGTCGTCAGGACAAAACAACCCGCTGCCACAGGAAGGACTGATCTGGTACACAGACGGATCACGGATCAAAAACTAACGAAGGCAGTGGGGCAGGAATGTTCGGCGAGAGACCTAGGAGAGATCTGCATTTCCAACAGTTTTTCAAACAGAAATCTTTGCCATCCTAGAATGCGCAAGAGAGAACAATAGAATAGGATACTTTGGTCAAACCATATCTATATACTCAGAGAGCTATGCTACCCTTAGGGCGCTTATGTGCCCGAAGGTCACCTCAAAGCTAGTGGCTGAACAAAATCACAAGAAGTTAAAAAAAAATCTTCCAAATCAGTTACATCAACCGAAAATAATCTAAAAAAGAGAAGATCAAAAGATCTTGGGAGGATAGAACGAAAATTCAAAATTGGATGAGTATCCCACAAGGAACACACAAACGCCAAAGCGAAAAGATAAACAATTAAACGATATTTCGCCTGGGGTGACCAGCGTGGGCTTGTCAGTGGATTCACACACTCTGAAACACTCACAAATAGGCATCGCCCACGCTGGTCACCCCGGGCGACACATCGTTTAATTGTCTCTCTTTTCGCTTTGGTCGTTTGTGTGTTCCTTGTGGGCCACTCATCCAATTTTGAATTTTCGTTCTTTCCTCCCAAGATCTTTTGATCTTCTCTTTTTTAGATTCTTTTCGGTTGATGTAACTGATTTGGAAGTTTTTTTTTACTTCTTGTTTTAATTGTCTTAGGAGCATATTCCTATTGGAAAGATTAACACGCCAGGACAAACCCGTATCAGGTGACTTATAATAAGTACCATGCGGAACGATGCCTATTTGTGAGTGTTGGAGAGTTGGAGGTCAGAGTGTATGATGGTGTTGAATGATGTCTGGATTGAGGAAGTAGGCGAAACATCGTTTAATTGTTTGTCTTTTCGCTTTGGTCGTTTGCGTTGGAGCAGAGCCAACCCTGGGGGTACCAAAATGTACAATAGGGTCCTAGGTCAAGCTTTGGATAAGGGAAAAACACGAAAGCTACTGGCTAGAAAGACACGAGCTAAGACACAGCAGAGCCTGAATGCCAAACTCACGAAAGACCTGCTATGCTATAGTAGGATGCAAGTGAGAACTATAATAGGAATCATGACCGGCCATATGGCGGTTAAAGTTCACCTAAACAAGATGGGCCTGTGTCACAAAGATCTGAGCTGCAGACTATGCAATGAGGAACCGGAAACAGTAGAACATGTAATATGCCATTGCGAGGCACTGGATCGTAAAAGGCAGCTAATATTTGGGGAAGTTGAACTAGACTCAATATTGACTGGGGACTACTCCATTAAGGACCTATACAAACTTGCACAGGGGACAAATTTAATTGCTTGGTTAGCCTAGGGACCAAGAGGGTGCACAATAAGCCAGTAATGGCTGCAGTGCAGTGACTGTAGCTTGCCACCAGGCAGGTTAGAGTCACAATCGAGGGGTTTTAGTCGGTTGGAATTCGACACTACCCGGGCTTTCCTGGTAGAGGAGAAATGACTCTGGCAGGTAAGTAGTTCGGGCGTCTTATTTCCCCTTGAGACCCTTGAAAAAAAAACGCCATACCATTGTCTAATATTTTTAAGCCAGATACTATTATCAATTTTAATTCATTCATATTTGCCATTTCCTAAAATATGCCAAAAATATTAAAGTTTACGTCTTTTGATGTTGAATAAATCTTCAAGATCCTTACCTGTGTAGAACCAGTGGCGTACACAGGAATTGAATTGAAGGATAAATAATTTAACAAAAATAATTTGAAGTAGAAATATGACCATAATGAACACAAGGAAGCAGGTGCTTAGAAGCGTGGACCTGGGCTCAAATATAGATGAGGGCTATTAACCAAATTTACAATTGTTTACTTACCGAAAATTTGATGTAAAAATCATGCTTCAATACGCCGCAGGCAAAATTTTTTAAGAAAATACATAAAATGCAATTTTTGACTTAAAATTAAACTAAAATCGGGTTTTGGGAATATCAGTTGTTTATTTACCCTTAATTTTTTTCTAAAAATGCTAAAATGCGACGCAGGCGAAAATTTTTCCGAAAATTACATTTAAAATTGACACCAAAGCGCACGCAAAATGTTTTGATAAAATTACACTAAAAAGACATTTTGAGACGAAATCATAAATATGAATGGTATTATAGCGCTGCAGGCGAAAAATTTTGCAATTTACGATCTTTTAAGTCCAGGCTTTTGTATTTTATTCCCTATATATTTTATTTCTGCTGTTATTTGATTGTGCCAATTTTAACCAAGCTTCTCGGGGAGGGAGTTTTAACTCCAAACCCCTCCCCCTTCCCCCCTCGGTGCGCCACTGTTAGAACATCGTTACGTACTCTATTCAAATTTTTTTGCACTTGCACACAGGACAGGAAAAACTCTGTCTTGGTCATAAATATAAATAAATTAAAAAAAAAATATGTCAAAGAGCAAGAAACGCGCATTGTAAACCTTAAAAAAGTAACCGCCGTCGGTTTCTTAATTTTGACGTTTTTCAAAAAGCAATTAAGTACGAAACTAATGCCATTATTATTTGCAATTTCTTGGTAAAAGCACCCTCTTTGTGCATTTAATGACTCTTAGAACGTCTCGCGAAATGTTACAAAACGTTACAAAGCCATGATGCTTAACCGCAATTGCTTTATTTCTGCCCTACGTTGGAAGCGCGTAACTTTTTACCTTTGAAAATTAAATTAAAGGCGTAAGAATTTGTGCGACGTTTTGAAAACAACCTTTTTAAGCCTGGTAATGTGATTTATGCTCAAGAAAAAATGGATTTAATATAGAAAGAGTAAAACCATACAGCAGAATCCTGTAACACCAAATCCACAACAAAGAAATAACTCAACCCGAGAAGAAGAATCCTCAAACGAAAATCCGCCAAAGAAAACTTACCCACTAAGAAACAAAACCAAAGAATTAGAATTTTAATAGCATTTTACTTATTTGTGTAGCCGTCCATTAATATTATTATTAATTTACGTAAATACGTTTTACTTGCTTTCTTATCACACAATCACTTTAACCAAAAAAAAAACTGTGTTATTTCACACATAATAATCAATTTTAAATAAGCTTTAATATCCTTATTTTATTGTAGTTTAGCAGTAGGTATTTAAAAAAATGGAAATTATTGAAATGGGAACTAACTTAGAGAAGGAGCTAGGATCTTAAACTATAATATGTGAGGACATAAGCCAATTTAATAGTTTTTCTTCCGAAAGCTCAGAATTTAAAATACTTACCCAAAATATTACAAGCATAAAAAAAAATTGAAAACTTCTTGGTTCAGCTGGAGAGAGAGAGAGGGAGTAATTGTTTTAACAGAAACTTGGTCAACTTCCTAGATTATTTTTTACAATAATGCCAAATTTAACCAAAATGATGGAACCGTCGTATTTATTAAGAGTAAATGGCACACTGACAAAATATCTTTAAACTCAATATACAGACCGCTTAGTCAAGATTTGGACAGTTTCTTATTATCATTGCCTCAATTTCTACAACTTGACCAACCTTCCTGTCTTGAAATAATAATTGGAGACATCAATATAGACATATCAAAACAGGATAGGAGAGATAAAATTGACGAATATTTAAATACCATACATCAACATGGATTCATTTCTCTCATTAATGAGTATACACGCGAAAGAAACGATCAGAAAAGTTGCTTGGATCACATACTTGTAAATAGAATAAATAACATTAACAAATAAAAAACTTATCTAATTAAAACACAAATTACAGACCATCACTAACACTGTCCCTCGATACCCTTTCGACGGACAAAATTATGTACAAAAACCTCAAAACAAATTACGGTTGCTTAAGGAGTCTTCTCCAACTCGAATCATGAAAAAACGTTTTTGGTGTACCTGACCCAATCAATGGAAAATTTTGTACAAACATTTAGTAAACACATTGAAGACTCTAGTAAAATAACAAAAAAAACACAGACATGAAATGAAAATAACTCCCTGGATAACTAGAGGTATCACAAAATCGATAAACACACGAGACAAACTATTTAAAAAGTAAAACTAAACCCAGTTGATGAATCCTGAAAACTCGAATACATAAACTATAAAAAAACAAATTCACTCCCTAATACAAAAAACAAAAAAAAACAGTACTATAAAATTCGAGGAAAACAACCCAAAAAAATTTTGGGGAACGGTAAAAGATGCTCTGGGCATAAATCAAAGAAATATTAAAATTGAACACATAACAGACGATTCGGGAAACACTCTCATAAATGACACTGATAAACAGACAGAATGCTTTAATATTTTTTTTGCAATTATTAGGAAAAAACTAGCTGAACAAATAGATATACCTAACCAAAACAAATACTTAAAAAAATTAAACACAAAACACAAAATAAAAAAATCTTTCTTTCTTGCTCCGATCACAGAACTAGAATTAAAAAATACAATCTAAAGCTTAAACGTTAATAAAGCACCCGGACATGATCAAATATCTCCATTTCTATTAAAACAAACGTTAGATTTTGTTACAAAACCCTTAGTTTATTTATTTAACAGGTCTTATATAACAGGAATCTGTCCGGCTCATTTAAAGGTGGCTAATATAAAACCTTTGTTTAAACCCAATTTGACCAATATCGTTACTCTCAATTTTTGCAAAAACATATGAAAAACTTTTAAAAGCAACAATGGTTCAATTCAGCAAAATTTTAAGCAAAAAACAATTTGGTTTCCAAGAAAATCTAAGCACAGAAGATGGTATAGCATTTGTAACAAAAAAAGTTTTCTCTAAGCTTGATAATTCAAAAGCATCGGCAGGCCTCTTTTTAGATCTAAGAAAGGCTTTTAACATGGTCGATCACAAACTATTATTAAAAAAATTGCAAGTTATTGGGTTTAGGTGTGTAGTAGTCACTATAGGAGAATCCACTAGTTCATCAAGAATAGTAGAGCTTGGCGTGCCCCAAGGAACGGTGTTGGGTTCAGAATTATTTCTGATTTATATTAACGACCTTCTTGACCACGACCTTGCTTTTGAATGCAGATAGAGAGCAAATATCAGGTTGCTCTAAAATGGGTAAAACATTGGCGCTGGATTTAAACGTTTTAAGTTTAAACTGGGAAAAAACCAAACTTTTGCCATTTTTTGTAGATGATCGAACCAAGCCCAATTTTGACAAAATCACTCTTCATAACTGCAACAATATTACGCATTGCAAATGTTTCTTGTCAGTTCAAACAGTACAATCTGTGCAATATTTAGGAATTATTTTAGACAGTCACTTAAGTTTCAAATTACACGCAAGAACACTAGCTTCCAAATTAAGAAAAATATTTTTTGTCATAAGAAAACTGCGGAGCTCGTTAAACATTCAAAATCTCAAACCGATTTACCACGCGCTATTTGAGTCCGTTCTTCAGTATGGTATTATAGCCTGGGGAAGTAGCTATGACTTATCACTTAGCTGCATAGAGGTAACACAAAAAAACCTACATAAAAGTCATCCTCGGTAAGAGTCGAAGATATTTAACAGCCCTTTTATTTAAAAATTTTCACGTTTTCCAGTTAGCCCAATTATATGAATACAAAATATTAATTTACATTTCCAAAAACATTAAAATTCTAAAAATATTAAATTCAACCCATAACACAAGGCAAGTAACTCTCAAAACAGCCGAAATTCCTAAAAAAATAAAAGGCTTTCACAAAAATCTTCTTCCTGCTGAACTAAGAGAAGTTGTCAATCATAAACCCAAATTTAAAAAGTTTTATAAAAAGCACTTACTGTCATTAAACATAGGGGTTCTTCAATCTTTATTCCCGTAAAAGGAAAAAAAATAATAATTTCAAAATAAAAACTTTACCGAATCCTACTGTTGCCTTCTAAATTATGCTAGATTAGTCCAATTAATATTAATATATTTACTTATACTTATTTTTACTCACTAACACTTGTATTTTCGCTTATCAATTTTATTTTTTATTTTATACTTTGTATAACTATCCACTCAATTATTTTTGCATACAATTGTAAATGGCGCACGTCTGAAGAAAGTGGAGTAGTGCTGCGCGCTGGCAGGGTACTGCCTTAGTACCACAAGTTCTATTTTGTTCAGATTCCAGTGACCAAATTGGATAAAATCTTAACTGCAAGTATATACTTTGTAACATTTTACTGGAATTTGAATAAAGTTATTTATTATTATTACTACTATTATACCTAATTTGCTTAAATTTTAAAGTTTTTATAGAAAACAATCACCAAAACTAAAACAAAAAATGGAGCCACAAGTGTCGTATTGCCCTCCTTCAAAAAATCTTTTGAAATAATTAATGATAAAGCCATGATGACCCTTAAAATAATTTAGTTAAATACTTGTTAAATGATTTTTAGATGTGCTTAAATACACCTACACTGGGACACGTTTTTTGGTAAATTTAAAGACTGTAAAGAACTTTGAAAGAAATTAATACCACCTTATTTCTCACACACTTTATGCTTTGAAAAATTACAATTTTTTTTTGTATAAAAATAGCAAAATAAAAATCATATGCACGACACCACTCAAGATGACAGACAGATGACATCACATAATTATGATATGACATAGATTTTTAGTAAACAATTATCTTCAATTCTTAAATTGTCTTAAATTCTTTTCATCTTTCTCTAAAATACTTTTGTATATTATATATATAAATATTTTTGCACTTCACTAAATTATCTCTCTATCTACCTCTCAAATTCTACCCTCTCTCTCTAAATATTTTTCATTTTAACAGAAAACAAAATGTTTTTTGGCAGTACTTTGTTTGAACGTTGAAAAATTTGAGTGATTTATTCTAGAAATCGAAAATTTTGAAAGAAAGCTTTAAAATATATGTAAAACATCCCTCCCCCACAAAAAAATGTTTTTGTTAAAAATGTAATTATCCGTCTAATTGTAAAAATCATACCGGTACTGCTAAGTGTCGTAAGTTAGTATTTTTTTTTAAATTCACCTCTTCTAACTACCCTCTTACCAATCTCCCATCCCCATCAAAAACTAATCAGCGCATCGCCTGGTGGAAAATTTCATAAAAATCGGTTTAGCGGCTCTTGAATTATCGTGCACAGAGAGACAGACAGAGAGACACCATCATAAAATTTTGTATTTTGGAGACGGTGCAAATAACTTATTTTTAGTGGGAATGAAAAAAAATTTTTTTGCCGACCCCGATAGCCTTCATACTGGTTTACACGGATACAATTTCGATTTCTCCTGAATACAATCTCAAAAGTTTTCCAAATCGACCTTTGTCTGTAATTAAACTGACTACAATAAAATTAAACATTATTTTGGAAATG
This sequence comes from Oxystoma pomonae, assembly GCA_963921995.1. Taxonomy (NCBI): domain Eukaryota; kingdom Metazoa; phylum Arthropoda; class Insecta; order Coleoptera; family Brentidae; genus Oxystoma; species Oxystoma pomonae. The sequence continues at coordinate 44,761,107 of OY998171.1, read as the reverse complement.
TGTCGTAACCTTACGTGTACACTTGAGTAACCTATCGAATAATTCAAAAAATCCAAAAGTTAAGTCCATCTTTTTAATAATTTCTTTATCCAAAAGCAATTTTCGTTTGACGATTAAGTGTCTCTTTGCTCAACCCACGGCAACGCTTAAATTTACAATTAGCCTATTTCTTTGAGAAAATAGTGCGCCACCAGGGTGCCGATTCTTGAATTTTGTAGGCACGGGAACGGCCAGCTCCTTGATATCGACCAATAACGGGCTTTAAAGCTATCACGAGTTATCCTAAACCTATCCGACCACGGTCGAACCTCACCCGCCTCTAAGCAGGAGAACGGGCGCTCTTGAAAAACGAAGGATGTGAACGTTTACAAGCAACCATTCTCTCGAAATTCAAGAATCGGCACCCAGGGGTAAAACTGTGTCAGTGTTTCTGTTTCATTCACTTTTTTACATCTTTGTGTTTCATTGAAGAACTGAAACCTTCTGAGTTCGGTGTTTTTCGTTAAACCCAATTGTAAAATGATAAAAGAGATCTTTATTTACGGTACTGCAAAATTGTATTCCGTTGAAACTGCACTTTTTGATAGGTCTAAACCGGTGTCAGTGCGCAAGGACTGGCGCACTCAATTTACCAATGGAATACGCTATATTTTTCCTTTTTTAGTTGGCTATTATGTTTTAATATTGGTGTTTAAATTCAATTACAACGCTATTCATTATTATTTACTATTTCAGTGTTCTTACTATTTATTTTTTTACCAACTACACTTTCTACGCACGTTTTTGTTTTGCGTAGGAATTGTAAAGTATTCATGTTGTAATAAAGTTTGTTATTTCCTATATTTTCTAGTATTCGGTTAAATTAAAATAAACGTATAGTACCTACCTAAAACTTTCCAAAGGCAAATATATAGTTTCAAGGAACAGGAACACGTCCATTTTAACAAACTTTGCTGTTTAGAATGTGTTTCAAGCTCAACTGTGTATTCGAGGTAGTAATCAGAGGCAAACTTTGGAGTTTAGCCGATATTATTTAGTGATGAATTTCATGTCATTCACGCAGAGCGAATATTAGACATTTCCAGTCGTTCAGAAACTTTAGACGTTAATATCAAACTTACGATAAAGGGAAATAGTTTTTAGCAACAACCATAAAACGCCCAAAAATCCGATACATGAACTCTAACAAACTCCGGAACAGTGATGCACCTTATACCAGTGATGCTAACTTACGAAATTTTTCCCTAGTTCTAGGGATTTTTTGGTGCAATAGGGAAATAGAAAATTTCAATTAATATCTAGGGAATTTTGAACTGCTTTGAACTAATCGACGTGTTATTTATTGTTCTTAAAATATTATGTTTTGATGTTGACTATATTTTGACCCCCCAGTTAGCGCTGTTATTATTAATGTTAGAAAAAAAAGTTTAAATGCAAAACTTGTATTACTGTTTGCATGCTTTAAGAGTTACCTGTCTTAAGTAGCTAAATGTCATTGCAAATGTCAAATTTTGACAACAAGTTTGTTATTTTAAATGAAACACCCTGTATATTGTTAAATTTTTGAATCACCTTTTCCTTCCTAATTTCAAAAATACCAAATACTTTACCTCTCTCTATATTAGTTTGCAAGAAAAATGTAAAAATCCTCTCCATAAGCATAATGTGTTAGAGAGTTGGTGTCAAAATTTTTTCTAACATTAATAACAACGGCGCTAACTGGGGGGTCAAAATTTAGTGGGACACCCTGTACGCAGGTACATCTACACGCCCCACAATCGTGACGTAGTTTGAAGTCAGAATTATATTTTTACTGACAGCTGCTAACAAAATTATGTCACGAAGGTGAGCTGTTTGACGTCACAAAAGTTTAGGCTCATGGCTCGGCTGCTTGGGTAGGCCTTGATTTAATGTAATTTTGACCTAGAAAATTCTAGGGATTTTTTCACAAAAAAATTGCGAATTTTTCGCGAATCCAGTTGGCAACACTTCATATTAAAATGCTTGACCTACGAATTTCTCTAAAGCTCTAATAAATAAAAAAGTAATAAATAAATTAATATATAAAGCGTTGATGATCTTCGAATGTTGTCAAAAATCTGGTTTGCTCTAAACCGCACAGTGAAATCTCCCAGAAACAGGGCAGCACCGGGGCATTTTTTGTTATTTTTTTAAAATTGTGTTTTGGTTATTTTTTTTAAATATTTTAATACGTTATAGAGGGGGTCCCTATGAGCAATTTTCTTTATGAGCACTTTCCCCAATATGTACAGGGTGAGCTAGAAATTAGACTTAAAGTAAAGTAAGTACACTTAACTTTTGTTTACGAGAAAACTAAAGATGCCATATCTTCCTTAATATGTAAGATATTTTGATTCTGTAAAAACTTTTTCAGTGAAACTTGTTAACGAAAACAAAATGGCGGACCCAAAATTTTATTGCAACGTTTCGTTTTTAAACCACCATCAGGACACGGGCCTAAAAATATTTTTGCTAAATTTTGCATAGTTTTTAGTGCTTTTTTATTTGGTTTATATTTTTATTTTGCGAAGTTTCGAGCTCAAAAACCATCACCAGTGCTATATTTTGAGATTTACTAATAGGGGCGGCCCTAGAAAATCGAATCTGTTTTTTGTTTATAACTTATTGTTTTGGATGCTTTAAACTCTATGTAATAATCCAACTACCCACCACGGAGATATTTGTTTGTTTAGTTTAATTAATAAAAAATACCTATACAATAATTTAAATATGAAGAAACAAACAGAAACAAACTTAACCTGCTTACATAAAACTAACAACTTAATTTAATTCAAATGTTTAAATTGTTGTCCGTTGGCGCCAATAGACATCTCACATTTTCTTTGAATTTTTCTTAGAGCAAGAAGAATGCCAATAATAAATGCCCTTAGAAAAATTCAAAGAAAATGTGAGATGAGGATTGACGTCAACGGACAACAATTTAAACATTTGAATTAAATTAAGTTGCTAGTTTTATGTAAGCAGGTTAAGTGTGTAACAAATATCTCCATGGTGGGAAGTTGGATTATTACATGGCGTTTAAAGCATCCAAAACAATAACTTTCAAATAAAAAACAGATTCGATTTTCCAGGGCCGTCCCTATTACTAAAACTCAAAATATAGAACTGATGATAGTTTTTGGTGTCGAAACGTCGTAAAATTAAAATGTAAGTTAAATCCGTTAAAAAAGCACTAAAAACTATGCAAGATTACGCAAAAAAAATTAGGTCCGAATTTAAGTTTTCGGTCCTGATAATGGTCAGTTAAAAACGAAACGTTGAATTAAAATTTTGAAAACACCATTTCGTTTCCGTTCGAAAGTTGCAACAAAGAAGTTTTTACAGAATCAAAATATTTTGCATATTAAGGAAGATATGGCAAATTATTAAAATTGCCAAATTTTCGATTTCCCCCCGTAGCTCAGAAACTACAAGGGCCATCCAAAATCTGATAACACTATTTTTCAAGTCTCGAAAAAGTACGGCAGTAATGTGTAAACGGCATCTTGATATCTTCAATAATAACGGAGTTTTCCATAAGGACCCATCGAAAATGAGACACTGTACAGGGTAAGCAAAAAAAATACGCCTGAAATTGCTCAAAATCCCTTATTTCAGAAGCACATTTGATGCTCGTAGGAGCAGCGAAAAAAAATATGTATAGATACCCTAAGAAGGATGCACACACAACGAGCGGTAAACTTTTAAAAAGAGACCTTTTGCACCTCTTTTTATTCTTGTGTTTTTTACAGTGAATTTTAATTATGATTAATCTTTAAAAACTCAAAAACACAACAGAGAAAAGGGAGGTTATGATAAACAGATTGGAATCACTTGTTATAGTTGCCACTACAATTACATTGCTTACAAAATTCTAGCCAAAGAAAATGATTTAAAAAAAATTGACACTTTATCTTTACAATTAAAAAGAATACAGAACATATTTGCTTTCAAAAATTAATTTAAATTTTTTTTTTTTTTTTTACTTAACGTTTTACTGTCGGCAACCGTGTCAATTATAAAGGATACGGTATTCTCCCGCAGGTAACGTCAAACTTTATTGGTTAGTAAGGGATTTCGTTATTAGCTCGTAACTGCGCATGCACGAAATAAGCGATAAAGTAAAAAGGCATCAAAATTATAGGTACAAAAGGTCTCTAATATGTACAGAGTAAGTAACCTCCAATCAGGTACCACTTATTTTATTAATTATTTTTTGTAATGTTAGTCTATAGATCACAACAAACACATTTTACTTTAATTCCGGATATCATATATTTACATGGTGAGTGAAGAAATATTTTTGAAATTGCTCCAAATCCCTTACTTTTAAACTTGAATTAACGTTTAAATAAACAGATAACTGAGAAACAGTTAATTTTTTTTGGTAAGAAATAGTTGGTAATAAACAGTTTGACGTACTTCAAAGGTATTTCCTGACTCACCCTGTATGTATACGATACCCGAAATTAAGGTATAAAATGTTAGCTGTGGTCCTTAGATTAACATAAAAAAACATATAAATAAGTGTTGCCTGATTGGTAGTTTCTTTGTAGTTACCGACAATTTGAAAAAATTAAAAAAGGGTATTTCGTATGTTTTGGCGTACTCTGTACTGTTTAAAAGTTTAGCGCTCATTTTGAGTGCATACTTTTTAGGGTATCAAATACCATTTTTGTCGCTGTTCCTACAAGCGTCAAATGTGCTTCTAAAATAAGGGATTTTGAGCAATTTCAGACTAATCTTTTTACCTGCCCTGTACACATACGGACATTAGTACTAATAATTCACTGGTCGACAAGATTTTTCTAACACAAGTCATTTCATTATTTTTAAATGTAAATACCCTTCTAATATTATAAAAAAATATTTGGAATGTCCTTTTTTCAATAGCTTAATTAGACCATTTTACATTAGCAGGTAGTTAATTTTATTAGGGGTAAAAATTACCTGAACTGTATTGTTTGAATATTATACATAAAATCAACATTTAATATTAGTCTTCTATTGAGTTTCGAAGTGAGTGGTTCTCTGTGTATAGATAAAAAAGTGTTTTTAAGAAAGAAAATGTCGAGTCAAACGCGCCGGAATTGCAAAACTTCTGACGGATTTTGCTACATTTGAGGAGAATTTATGGTGAAATCCCAAGCTAGGTCATTTTTTGAAAATGTTAAAAAAGCCTACTTCAAATATTTTGGTGTTTTGGCTCACCATGTGTGCTGTGTTGGTTGTAGCGTGTCATTGGTGGAGTGGATGAAGGGGAAGAGAAAAAGCATGCCTTTGCAATTCCAATGTTCCAACCCATTAATCATTTTGACGGTTGTTATTTTTGCCTGACCAAGACTGAAGGTTATTCCAAAAACAGGAAAGCACAGGATTGACTATCCAAATTTGCAGTCTGCCATACGACCTGTTACTCATAAAGCAGATTTACCAGTGCCCATTGCGTCATTAGATCCGCAAAATATTGTTTTGGAAGATATTGAATTAAAATTTTGAAAATCATCAGGCAGCTCCGAGGAACAGTGTACCGAGCCTATTTTTACTTCAGGTCCCAGTTCTAGTGAGCCACATTTGATTGTTCAAAGTGAGTTAAATGATATAGCACGTGATTTGGGGTTATCAAAGCAACAGTCAGAACTTCTTGATTCCCATCTTAAGGAATGTAACTTGTTAGCCAAAGAAACCAAAATTACAACTTTCAGGAAAAGAAATACTACGTTTTCTGCATTCTACAGTATGGAAAATTCGTTGTGTGCGTGTACTGATATCAATGGTTTAATGCAGGAACTTGATATTGAACATTCTCCCGGTGAGTGGCGCTTATTTATAAACTCTTTTAAATACAGTTTAAAAGCTGTGTTATTGCATAATGGAAATTTAAAACCCTCTACAACAGTTCCTCCCCCCCAAATTTATGAAAATATGCGCACACTTTTAAATAAAATAAACTCAACAGGTATAAATGGCAGATATATGAGGATCTAAAAGTTATAGGAATTTTAGTAGGACTTCAGGAAGGATTTACAAAATATTGCTGTTTTCTTTGTTTGTTGGACAGTCGTGAATTAGATCAGCATAATGCAATAAAAAATTGGCCAGGAAGAAGTGAATTTCAACCGGGATCTCAAAATGTTAAGTTTGAACCTCTTGTAGACCCCAAAAATGTTCCTCTGCCTCCTCTTCACATTAAACTTGGGCTAATGAAAAACTTTGTGAAAGCAATGAATAAAGACGGTGATGGATTCAAATACCTAAGACAAGTCTTTCCCCAATTAAGTGATGCGAAATTAAAGGAAGGCATTTTTATTGGGTCACAAATCAGAAAATTGCTGGACAATGTCAACTTTACAGAGAAGCTTACCAGGCAGAAACTCAGAGTATGGAACTCATTTGTTAGTATAGTAAGGGAATTTTTGGGCAACAAGATGGATGCAAACTACCAACAGTTAGTTGATGAACTTTTAGATACCTACAAATCGCTTGGTGCCCGAAAGACATTCACAAATTAACTTCCGCCATTCACATCTGAATTTTTTTCCTGAAAATTTGGGAGTTGTCAGTGACGAGCAGGGTGGGATCCAGCCATGATGGTTGATTACTGTTGGTTCTTGAAAAGAGAAGATACGACCCCTCATAAAAGGAAAAAATAAAAGTTAATTAGTGTGTTCTGTTAATATTTTTAATGTCTGTGTTTTTCTTAGATGTAAGGTATGTTTAGTAGATGTAAAAATATAAATAGTCAATATACAATGTTAAAAAATTCTTAAATTATTTTTTTAATAGATATTAATATACTGTAACAATAAATGTATTACTATAAATGTAACAAAAAAACGTTACGTGTTACAACATTTTTATTATCATTTTCGTATTTGGATAGGTCCAGTCTACCACAATATGCTATTCAGCTTTGTTTTACAAGAAAAAATATTTTTTTTTTGTCGACCAGTGAATTAATCAGATATATAGAAACCATTATTATCTTTGGTTTTGTCGTAAAGGATAGCTAAGTAAGTAGTAAAAACCATCCATTTTTGTAACTTTAAATCTAATTTCCAACTCCCTCTGTAACATATTAAAAATATAATTAAAAAATTAACCGAAACACATCCCCCATAAGAAAATGTCAGGGATTTTTGAAATAGTTTTGTTACGAATTTGAAAATAAACAACCGTGCAAGATTTCATGTTTGGTTTTTAGCAAAATGTTATTCAAAAAGGTGTTGCCAGTTATAATTTTGTTTTCTTTGACATCTAGGGAGAAGCTATGGCCTTAACGAGGAATGAGATACCCTGTATATTTTGGAAAATTTAAATAGAGCTTTTCCTTCTGTTTCCAAAAACACCTAATATGTTCCTGTTTTCTCAAACGGTTTTCTAAAAGAAAACCATCTCCATAAGACAAATACGTTAAACAGGAAACCAGATATTCGGTGACTCTGTCTAAATCATTGCTTTTATTTAAAAGTTTTTGTCATTTTCTTTAAACCGTTAGAGAAAAAGGTAACATATTAGGTATTTTTAGAAACAATGAAAAGCTCTATTAAAATTTCAGAAAATATAGAGTGTATCTCATTTAAAAAGGTATTGTCTCCACCATAGCTCCGCCCCCTTAATAAACGGCGGCACAATTATTATCCAAAAATATACTTTTTGGTAAAGTATCTAATTGTGTGAAATTTTACTTCTCTTTTGATTCTGGAGATATTAGGGTAGACTCGGACTTTTAGGATACCCTGTATATATCATTCTCATGCATAAGAAATCTTTGTTCGATAAAACTAAACAATATACATGCTAACGTTAACGAGTTTTGCACACTTATAGCGTCTATTAATGTAACAAATAATTAAGGAAGTTCCAAACCTAGCCGCTTATGCCCGGTTATCATCCTCTCCTTGAGGGGCTGTGGTTATTGTTGCCTCCGGACCACTCACAAATAGTTTAGATTATATGCACCTTATGTCTTGCCTTCAGTTTTAAAAATATATAACAATAGGCACAAACGTCGTTACATCAGATTTCAGAAAAACTCTTACGGGCGCAGAAATTGTAAAGAAGTCGGTTATCCCTTCCTTGACATCTTTAAAGCGTGATGAAGAATTTGAATGTTTAAAAATGGTTATTTTCCCGAAGTTTTCTTGGAATAAGCCCCCTGGACGTTTTGATGCCTTATCCGCCCATTTTTTGCGCTTACTTCGAATCTGCTCTTGTCGAATAAACCGATCTTAGGAATTAAAAAAGTCAAAGTTTGTAGAAACATTATCTGAAGAAACTCGTTTGAAGTCCACTACATGTAATTTTGTTTAGGAGAAACGGTAACACCCAAGGGGAGTAAGGGATAATGTATATAACGTAGCCTTTATATCTGCTCAAACCAATTGGAGACTGTGCTCGCAGCAAGCGTGGGACCAGAGGTTTCCCATCAATATGATGCGAATACATGTAGCCTCTCATATCCAAATGTCAACCTTACTTTCTCGTGGTGCTCCCTGTCTAAAACAGACGAGGATTTGTCGACCGAACATGACACGTATAACACTATGGGGAAGTTGAACTAGACCCAATAACCACTAGGAACTGCGTACAAGGGATAAATCTAATGGAGTAGTTAAACTTGAATCAATCAGTGACTTTATTAGTGATCAGGTTGCTCGGAGTCACAATCGGGGGGATTTTAGTCGGTAAGAATCCGACACTACCCGGTCTGCCCTGAAAGAGATAAGACTCTGCCGGACCAGTGGATTGAACGGTTGGAAAAAAAATCCCGTGTTATTTTATCCTAGACTGCCGCCAATATGGAGAGAGGCTATATGGATCGGTAAAGTTAAGACACAACTAAAACAGTTAGTATTCAGCTGATGACGATTGCATTCGAAACGTTGTAAAAAAATAAATGATAAAGACAATGGAAGTTAAAAACTCTAGTTTACTTTCAACTAAAAACAACACTCTAAAAATTTAAATGTTGCAAAAAGGATAAAAGATGACAATTATTAGTACCTATGTGGTATTTAAGAGAGGGGACAGGCCATCTTTAGTAATATATAGACCCATATCCATTCACTCAGTATTTTCTAAAGTTTTTGAAAAGGCATTTTATTAGCAAGTATACATCATATACACAATCTTGAAAGCTTCAAACTTTTTAAAAATAATCAACACGGGTTTCGTCGACATCGATCAACTGAGACGGCAATAATTGAGTTTGTACAAAACATTCATTGTCACCTAGATAATAATAAATATGTAGTTGTATTATTTTTCGATTTTACTCGTGCCTTTGACACTACCAATCCAGATTCTGTCCCAACCATGTTTGGTGTTAGGGATTTTCTAAATAAATTTGTTGTTACATTTCTCAGGGATCGAAAAAATAGAGCGAAAATCAATAATACCTACTCTGACGAGTATATTTCCAATATTGGTACGCCCCAGGGAAGTATTATTCGACCTTTGATCTTTGATCTTTTCATTGAGGATCTACGAAGCCATATTTCTATTGGTGAAGTACTTATTTACTGCGATGACACCATAGTTACTGCGGACAATGATATTGATAATCTTAAACCAAAAATAAATATAACTCTAGAGGAATTTTCACATTGGTGTAAAAAAAACAATTTAATAGAGAACTTCAGTAAAACTGTCAGCGCGGAATTCAGAAAAAAATGTAAGGGCCCAATTAGCATCGACGTTACCTTTAACAATAACTTATTACCAATCTGTAATAATACTAAACTATTAGGACTGACTGTTGACTCACACTTGGACTGGAATCCATTGACAATTTGTGCTCTAAAATTAGTAAGGGTATTTTCCAACTTAGACAACTTAAAAACTCCTTACGAATTCCAGCGCTCCTGACAGCCTATTATGCTAATATCCACTCCGCTTTGGGGTACGCTATTGTTGCTTGGGGACAGTCCACTGAGATTGACCGAATTTTAACTTTGCAAAAATTGGCAATTAGGGTAGTTTTTAATCTCCAGTACCGCGAATCTTGTGTACCTCTTTAAATTTCTTCAATATGTTCATAAAAATAAATAAAACTTCACAAGAAACGGCTACTTTCATAACTATAACACTAGAGGTAACAGTGACCTTTGTCTTCCTTTACATAAACGAGAAGCATTTAAGATATTATGCAGGTGCTAAACTATATAATTTAATTCCATCAGAGCTAAAACTATTGACACATAACCGTTTTAAACAACAGCTTAAGGTTCCCAAACATTCTACTCAGTGAACGAGTTTATATGTTACCTAACTAATAGACATACTTAGATTGATTTTGTTTGTTATTTTAATTGTTTGCTTTTTCCTGTTGTCTTCAAAGCTTGTATATATACAAATCTTTTTAACTTGATTTTATTTATCCTACACAAACTAAATATTTTATAATAGGTATATAATTGTGCAATAATTTTACTTATTTTAAGGCCTAAATCTGAAATTATATGTGAATTGTATTGTGATTTAATATGTCCTCAGTAATTTTAATACATAGTTCTATTATTGTTATTCTTTAAGCCACAAAAACGTTATTAAATTTTTGACGTGTACATCCTATTTTGTAGGCCAAAGTACTAAATAAAATTGAATTGAATTGAGTTATTGTTAAAAAGAGAATCGACCTCCATAGGAATATTTTGGCACGGTTAGAATTAACAAAATATATCAATAAAAGGAACAAAACTTTAACTCGCCACATGCATTAGTTTATTTTAAGGCTCCACCCTGCAAAAATGTAAACAAAATAATAGACTTTTATAACCAGATTTTCGTAACATTCTGTATAAAAGGGTTAAAAATGCAGGTGGTAAAAATCGAGTTTCCGCATAAAAACCGCATGCATACACGATGAAAACGGCCAAAAATCGCGGTTTCTATGGTTCAAAATCGGCATAACAAAACTAAATAGAAATGCAAAACTCGTCGGTTTTTTCATAAAACTGAAACAAAATGCAGATGTCAAGTACACTCTCTGTTCCGCGGTGTTTGTGGAGGTCTGCCCTCGCAGTTCTAGTTATATACTTTATCATATTTCATGGCGAAATGTGCCCCTTTGCCTGTCTAGTTTAGTTGCAGTAGTATGCTCTTAGAATTTTATTATATTTAATATGTTTTCTTTGATTGAATTTTAAACTTTTAAATGTTTCCTAAGACGATTTAATTGAAAAGAAAATATCTTTACCCTAAAACTTAAAATCGATATAAAATATTTTTTCGACAATTTAGTAACTGATAAATAGGCAATACTCTTAAAGTACAGCTGTAAGGAAAAGCATCTCAGTCTGAAAATATAGATCCGAATAATCTTGTAATTATCGTTGGTGCTTTTTCAAAAGATGGCATTAACGAGTCACAAATATTGGCTTTGGTTTGAACGAAAAATGGTATTCTGTATTTAAGAATATATACTTTTAAAAAAATACTTAATGCCAGATAATTATTTTTCAATAAACATTATTAAATACTTCGAACAGCTATTTGCCTTCATATATTACTTCTTATCAGAGAAATGACAACAATAAATTAAAAAATTTAAAATATAAACAATAAGTATATACAAACCCACTCTCAGACGCACACAAATCTAAACGCAGAAACTTTCCTCCATCCCTGCCTCCTCCCGGATGGTGCTCTCCCCCCTGGATCGGGATACCTATACTCTTGGTTATGAAGCCATGAGACTGGTCAGAAGATATTTTGGAGGCTATGTCTAAGACTCTTATTTCTCTCCTTGTCCCTCTCTGTTATCTTGCTTGGGTTAGTAAGGCGTCATCGGCTTAGACCTGAAGCTACAAAGGCAGCCGATCGTTTTGGTTTGGCAGAACTTTTCTCAAAAATCCTGAATTTTTCTATGTTTCTCGTGCTGCATCTTTTAACTAAATTTTTTAACACTGAAAAATACGAGTAGTACAGGTTGTTTGTTTATAACTGGAACACTCAAATTTCTTAGCAAATTGAAACGAACTTCAGCGCTATATTAACTTTTTTTTGTTGCCCTTGGTATACAGGGTGTGGCAATAAAAACATTTTTTTAAAATAGAACACCCTGTATATTTTTCCATTTTTTAATTTTCTTAAAAATTGGCTTTCGATAACGCCAAACGCTATTTAAATATATTTTCTAGTTCTTGAGATATTTGTGTTTAAAGTTTTAATAATTGTCAAAATAAAATGTATTAAAAGCGACCATTTGATCAAGCTACAAAGTGTATATAAATAATATAATACATATAATAAATATAAACCCACAAATCTAATGACCTTGAAAAGAAAAAATTGAAGGCAAGATGATAACAATTATTGTCAATCACATGGTGGTCAATAAATAGATCAATGCTTATCTCTATTAAAAAGCCCACTTGATTGTTTTTTTATTTAACTATTTTTAAAGAGATCTAAAAATAATAACTTCAAACACATTTTCTAAATCTAAAATTATTTTATTTATTGTCGCAAAAGGTGTTCAAACCTATCAACATTTACTTCAATACATTTCTCGAATCTTATTCTTAGTCCATGAACCGCGTTCGTAAGAAATTCTGAAAAATTCTGATTAAACTCATTGATTGCTGCCACAATTAATTCTCTCATCTGCTGAACGCTTCTGATATCAAACTGATATAACTTGTCCTTCACGTATTTCCATAAAAAAATATCAAGTGGTGTAAGATCATAACTACTTGGAGGCCAATGTATTATCCCATTCTTACCGATCCATTCATTGAAATTTCCATTTAAAAAATTTTGGACTCCACGAAAATTATGAGGAGAGGCCCCATCTTGCTGATACATTAACATTCTCAGCTGCTCTCGTGGCAAAGTTTCCAAAAAATCTGACAAGCAATTTTCTAAAAAGTCCAAATAAATATCTCCTGTTAGCAAGCGTTTAAAGAAAACTGGTCCAATAACTCGACTGCCTTCTTTGAGTTTTGATTAATTTTGTAAAATTTGGATTGTTGGTTGCCCACATTCTATTATTTGTCTTATTAACTTATCCGCAAGTAGGAAAAGTGGATTTGTCCGACCACAGTATACGATCCGCATATTAGGATCTTCGTCCATTCTTTGAAGCATATGTTGGCTAAACTCTACTCTTTTCCTTTTTTGTTCTGGAGTTACTTGTTGAACATGTTGTCTTTTATAAGCCCAGAAAAATACTTCTTAAGCACACTTCTCACCTTCCACTGAGATCTTTTGCGAGATTTTTCGTAACGATACTTCGGATTTTCCTCCAGATGTAGCAAAATATTTAAATTATTCTCTTCACTCTCAGGGACAACTCGCTTCTTTCTTTCTACGAAAAAAGTTTCTCGAAATTTTCTGTATATGCGAATTACTGTCGATTTACTTGGGCATACTCTCCCAGGCACAGTTGGTCTAGAGAGGGGTTTTAAGAAAAAAAATATATAATTTTTAAAATATAGATTTTAGTTTTTGAACTACTATTTACCGTAAAAAGTAAAATCCCCTATGTAGCCCATTTCTGGGGGGCTATTTTTTGAAAATATTCTAAAAACCTTAAATAGTAAGTAACTCCCTATTTTAACTTCATATTTGAATTCTCGCTAAAATTCTCTTTCCAACGGTACCCCATATCATAAGGTTTGCTTTACTAATGTTTGAGATATTGGCTTTCAAAATGTCAAAAATTCAGTTTTCAAAGATCCATATCTTAGAAACTAAACAAAATATCTCTATTGTGTTTCAGTGATTTTGACGATATTATTCCAAAAATATGAAGTAGAAGGTCAGATTGTCAAACTGTTGTCATTTTTTATTTCCTCGTAAAAAAGCCCTAACATCAATCGAGATATTTTGTTTATTTTCTAAGATATGAGCCTTTGAAAATTGAATTTTTGACACTTTGAAAGCCAATATCTCGAAAATTAGTAAAGTAAACCTTACGATATGGAGTACCATTGGAAAGAGAATTTCAGCGAGAATTTAAATATGAGGTTAAAATAGGGGGTTGCTATTTAAGGTTTCCAGAATATTTTTCAAAAATAGCCCCCCAGAAAAGGGCTCCATAGGGACTTTTGCTTTTTACGATAAATAGTAGTTGGCGATGGATCAAAAACAAAAGTGGATGTTTTAAAAATAATATATTTTTTTTTCTTAAAACCCCTCTCTAGACCAACTGTGCAGGCAGGATATCGCTCTCTATACTTTCTTATGGAGCACTCTTATTTTTTTTCGAAAACATTAAAAGAATTCCTTGGTTTTCTTCACTTGAATAGAGTTTTTTGCTATTTTATTAGTTAAAAAACTTCTTAGTGGAAAACTAGGTGTTTTTGATAAATAGTTTTGACAAATGGTGTTGCCTTCAATCATTTTGTTCCAAGGCCACTAGATTTTTACGTTCACATTGTTGTAAATAAAGAAATACATTCATGGTGCAATTGGTAGCTTGGTCAGTTGGTCGTTTACAACACATTTTATTTTGACAATTATTAAAACTTAAAACTCAAATATCTCGGGAACTATGAAAGATATTCAAATAGTGTTTGAATGCAATAAAAAAATGCAAAAATATACAGGGTGTTCCATTTAAAAAAATTGTCTTTATTGCCACACCCTGTAAACCAAGGACAACAAAAAAAAAAGGTGATATAGCGATGAAGTTCGTTGCGATTTGCTAAGACATTTTGGAATTTAAAACTACCCTTTATTTTCAATAATAAAAAAGATACTGAGTGCTCCAGTTATAAACAAACACCCGTTACAAATGAAAACCTGGAATCAAAACAAATAAACAACAAAATGGCGTTGCCTTTATTGAAGACGTTGATGTAGGCCGCGAAGGCGGCCGAAACCATTTTAATTAATAAATTTTCACGCATATGCAAAAGGCCGGAGTGTTTGTATTCATATTTCCATGCTTGGCTAGATTATAGATTTTGCTTACAAGTTTTGCCCGAGTAAGGCGTATTTTTAAAATAATAGGTATATGTGCGCACCGCAACTGTCTGACTGACTGATGCTTTGTCCCTTTCGAGGACAGTTCGCCAGCACAACTGATGTTTACCCCAAGGATCCGGTCACTATAATCTGGATCTAAGCCACTTGGGATCTGGTATTGTTTGGTTATGTATTTTCTCTTCTAATAAATTTATACTATTTTTCTGTTTCTTTATATAATTTATTAGTAGTATCATTCACTCTTTATCTTCACTAATATAATAAATCTATTTCGTTGGTATTTTTTATATATCATCTCCCTTTCTATTTTTGAAGACAAAAATTGTTCCTCATAGTGTTGAACTATTTTGTTTTATAGTTTTATTTTATTAAATCCTATTTACATTTCATTCCACAATAAACTTTAATTAAAAATTACATTTTTGTAATCTGCAGATGTATTTTATTTTCCTTGCTCGTATTTACAATCTTCACAATATTAATGTTTCCTGTGCGGAGATTCTTCAAATCCAAACCTACTCGCTGGTTTGGATTTCAAGAATCTCCGCACTGGGCACAATGGGCCCCCTTAAGGCCTAAGAGAGCTAACCGCCAGTTTAAAATAAATACATGCATTCAGTGCGGTAGGATTGGCCCTTAATTTTGAGGCTTATTATTCTGGATTGACATTATTCTTACATGTAGCATAATTTTAAATGAAAACATTTCGTACGTTTACACCCCTGCTTTGCTTGCTAAAGTTCGGAAGTTTCGGAGTGCATTTCAGCGAGGTTTATTTATTATATTTATTTATTTGCTTTCCATGTTTTAATACGCGGCTTAGTGAGATTAATACGGAGAATTTAAATAAAAAGAGTGGTCATTAATTGAATACGCAACACATTTATCACCAAGTGAAATATTCCAGATTTTGACATTTTAAAAATTTGTTACACCATCATACAGTAAAGTAAAGTAAAATAATCTTTTTTTTTATAAAACTGTTGAATACAGCATGAGATTCGTCATTATACAGAGCGCTGCAGGATACTGCGAACATAGGCTGGAAGAAGTCCAATTTGCCAGTGTACGTAAACGCAGGGACACCGCACACCTATCAGTGGAGCAACCGACACTTAGGCTTGCAATAACCGTTCGCGGCTTATGTTTAGTACGCCTCTAACCACGGTGCAATGTGACGTGTAGTCCATGAAACCGGAATTTGATCAATAAATACGCAAATTTTGATAACGTAATTTTCTTGTTTTTTGTCACTGATAAATTAGAGCGTTTTATTTTCAACTGATCAGATTTATCACTAACAACGTGTTACAATGAAAATAATAAGGAGAAACAAAATAAAAGCAAATGTTTGAACGGTCCTCCTTGCTCGGCTAGACAATGTCCGAGCCTATTATAAAAACCCCTTCTAACGTTTCCAAGCATGTTAGGGTTGATAGTTTGAAAAGCTTCTTCAATTTTAATCTGAATTTATTCCAAATTATTAGCCCTTTGATGCCCGTAAACTTTATTTTTGATATAACTCCATAGATAGAAGTCATTAGGAGCAAGATCGGGTGATCGAGCTGGCCATAAAATAGTGCCCCGTGTACTTAGAATCCGATTAGGAAATACATTATAAAGAACTTCCCCAACAAGGCCAACATTGTGAGTGGGACAACCATCTTGTTGAAACCATGTTTCATTAAATCTCACACCTAACAACTGCCTAGCAGTTGGAATAATATGCTGCTGCAGTAGATCCAATTATCTAGGACCATTCAAATTGCCGTCAATAAAAAATAACCCAATTACGTGCTCCCCTACAATACTCCCTCAAACTTTTAGTTTTTGGGGATACTGTGTTCTTACGTCAAAATACAAATGCAAATTGTCTCTCGACCAATATCAAACGTGTGTTGGTTTATGACGATTCAATAATGGATAAGTGCTTTCATCTGTGAAAAGAATATATCTCAGAAAGTTTTCATCACGATTAGCCCTTTCCATCATTGTTTCGCAAAATTCCTTACGAAGATAGTTATCGTCCAGAAAAATTCGATGCGTTTTTGACGCTTTGTAAGAATGATAACCATTCTTTTTGAGAACAGGTAATACAGTGGCTGAAGACGTATCAACTGCTTCGGCAATTTGGTGGTTAGTCAACTTTCGATTTTCCTCCACTGCAGTGCAAATCATCACATCTCGTACTTCCTGCTCGTCATTGAAAACAGTGGGTTTTTGATGATTTCTTGGCGCTACACAACCAAACTTTTCACAATTCTGCACAAACCTATGAATCGTTGATAAACTAGGTTCTGGGCGATTTACAAAATTCTCCAAAAAAAGTTCTTGAATAAGTCTCAATGGTCTACCTTGATAGTACCATTTGACCATCTGCACTTTTTCGGCAACTTCGTAGACATCCATTTTTAGTTTTAAAAATATGTTATTTCACTTAAGAACTTACCAATCTGTTTCTCGAGCAAGGCAGAAATAAAACAAAATAATATTCAAAAAGATAACACTGCAGCGTGCTTCGACCCCACCTCGGTCGTACGGCACGGAGAGTAAATTGGACTTGATTCCTCCTATGTTCGCAGTAGCTTGAAGCTCACTGTATAGATTAATAAAACAAAAAATCCATTAGAAAAAGAGCAATATATATAGATATATAAACCCTTACACAATATTAAAACACCAAAACTAAAAATATTTAACTTATATTATTTAACTTATATTTCCACAAGTTAAGATACTTAAAATTTTTCATAAAACAGCAATTAATAACATTAAAATTAAAATTCCGCCTTTATAATACCTTAAGATACCTTAAGAAAAGAAAACGTGTACAAGTTCTTTTTTACACATTAGTTATTAATTTTCTAAAAATTCTTTCAGAAAATATAGAGCGCTGTTTTTATTTCCGGTAGTTTGTTAAAAAAGTTCAGTGGTTATCCGTGCAGATCATTCCGCTAACATTTTTTTTGTTTTGAAGAGCGGTTTACATGAGTTTATATAACCTAGGTTAAACATAATTCTAAGAATTCTCGTTTGCATAATTAACACTCGTTCAATCTCAGTAGTTTTTCGTCATACTGGAATGTTATACCTTATAATAGATTCGACCAGAGAATAATAGCAGGATAATAAATTTGCCTCAGTAAGCTCTTTCTTTAAATTAAGAAAAGCGAAAGTGTATTTTGCTAACTTCTGACTAACCAAATCTAGGTACTTCCTGAGCAAAGGTGAGGTTTTTGTTCAGAATTGTACCTGGGAACTATACTTCGGGGGAACCTGTCAAATTAAAATTAATAATTACTGTTTTGTTTAACTTAATCATTTTTGAAATTCCTCGATAACTAAATTCACTATTTGCCTTAGTTCCTTTTCGCTGTTAGCTGGTATTATTACGGTGGAATCATCACAATAAACAAAACAAATACCCTCAGTAATATGATCCGGTAGATCATTTACAGAGCAAATAAATACCAGAGGACTAATTATCGAGCCTGGCCCAACCCCGGACTATAGATCACGAAGTTCCGAACTTTCTAAACCTAGCTTATAAGGATTTTCCTTGTGATTTTCGTGTGATTTACACCCCAAGTAACATTTTAAATTCTTACGGTGGGATTTACTAAAAGGGTTTAGTCTATTTTAGAACGGTCCTAGGTTTAAGTGAAATTATTTCTGGTTTTTGAATTGAATAATCATCTTAACACAATCTTTTGTTGGATTTAAGAAGAAAGTTTCAATTTAGAAAAAAAGAAAATTAAAAAATTTAAACCCACGCGGTGTTTAAATAGTAAACACTCTGTAGAACACATTAAAATTGGGGTTATATGTCACACTAATTAAAACTTATCCTTGTTAATTAATTTTTCCAATTAATACCTGATGTCACACAAAGATTTAGATGTGCAATAATAAAATAAGGAGTAGATTAATTTTGTATTTATTTAAAAGGTGTTTTATTTATGAAATGTATTAAAAAACTTAAATGCAAATTTTGTTCACATTTCTGTCACTGTCGAAATATCAGTTTAAAAATATTAGCGCTGCATTCAATCACAAACAGCGAGTTCGGATCTTTTACCTCTGCTTGCACCTTGGCTTGCACCAACCTCTAATGATGAAGCTACAGCTTTAAAATGAGTGGGCTTTGAGTAAAGAAAGTTTTCTTGACTGAGCTTTTAGATAACCTTAATGTTTTAATTTCAGTTTGCAAATAAATTAATATAGTTGTTTTGGGTTTTTTTTTGTGTGGTATATTTTTCGTGCATAATATGACAATTTTGACAATTTATTGCACCAAAGCTTTTTTTAAAGGTTGCACGACAAAAAAAGTTGTAGCTGTCCCAAAATTTTAATAATAATATATGCCGTAATGCCATGTTAATTTATATATGGTTGAATGCCATAAGTTGTTTCCCCCCTCGTCTGGGAGTTATATATTTAGCCTCTTACAGATATTTCTATAACTTGATCACTTATAGAAATGGATATTATGCAGCAAAAACATAATTTATAACTGGAGCCAGCTAAAGCTTGTCGAAATGGCCACCACATGGTGGAACCTTCTACCGACCCGGCGGGTACCACAGGCAGCATTTTTTTAGCCTTTTCGACCGTTTCTACAATGTAGTTTTTTTTGAATCACTTTTTCTTACTCGCTTTTTTCCGACAACCGCACAAAAAAAACGGATTTGAATGACTGTTGAAAAGTAGGGTTATAGTGGCAAAATGTCATTCTCTTCTTTTAATGATGGCCAGTTGACCAAGGGGTTGTAGGGGTCGTTTGACCTACTAATGGCAATTTAGTAAATTAAAAGAGCCTTGGAACTATTTTATAACAATCATGGCGTTAATGTAAATAAAATATATGTAATATTTTTGTTTTAACTTTAACTTTAGAAGATCTAATTTTTCAAATTACGATTTTTTTTTTCTGTTTCCAAGGTTTCCAACGACATTATGCATTTTTTCCAGAACTTATTTTTAAGAGATAACAAGATTCAAGGTGCATATAAATTTTATAAAAAAAAATGAAAAGTGATTATTTCCAAGGCGCCTGTCTTTTTTAAGTTTTTTACATATGATGGTATCAGACAACTTTGGTTGGCATATCTTGTTTGGTAGGAACAGAGCTTTTATACCCGTTTTATAGGACAAAATATTCATAATTAATAAAGACTCTACTATTTTTGTGCAGCTAGATTATTTATATGACCATTGTTTTTTTTAAATGTTGAAAACATTTAAAATAATAGTTTTCACAACTAGTGGCTAAAATAGTGCTTTTTTTACAAGCGTTGGTTTAAATAACGAGCGCAGCGAGGTATATAAGAACGCGAGTAAAAAAAAAGCACATTTTAGCGGGGAGGGGTTAACACTATTTTTTTAATACCTTTGTCAAAAAATCCAAGAAAAACAGGAAAAATACTTTTTTTTAAATCTTGAACAAACAGCACTTCTCTCAACTCACCATCTTTACACTATAAATCAAGGCGGCTGGTAAATGAAATAACAATGGTTTCCATAGCGATGTGCCTTTTTACTTTGTGACTTCCATTGTTGCGACATTTTAATCTTTGACAGTTTAATATTTTAACTTGAGTTTTTAAATGATTTCTTCGTGAATACTTGGTGAAAACTGGCGGAAATGGTTAAGAATATTAAGATTTTTTCAATATTACTATTTTCTGCTATTTCTCTTTAATTTTGAGTAAAAAATGAACAGAAACCTTTTTTTGCAGCCGTGATAAAAAAAAAGAAGTTTTTTGTATCGGTAACCAAAAAATCCATGCTTTAGTTATCTGCAGACAGTTACTAAAATCATGTTTTTGATGAAGGTATAAAAAAAAACTTTTTATGAATTAAATGCTTCTATAGAAACCAAAAGACCAGATAACCTATTGTTGTTCTTTAAATGGTATTAGAATATATCTGGATCTTTTTTATAAACAAATCAGGTTGCCTTGTGTTTTATATTGGTGTCCCAAAGGTTATAAAAAGATGTTTAGATTCAGTAAAGGGTTTTATAAAAAGGTGGTCGCAACCTGTTTGGGCTTTTTCATTCAAGAGGTTTAGGGGATATATTCTGGTAATAGGGAAGTTCTGGGAACGAAATTTTAAAACTTAAGGTTATAAATGTTACTTGGGAGTCGTGTTAAATACGTCACTTTAGTCACTCGTTATGTAATATACTATTTGTTACAAAATAAGTTGATAATTTCGTTTCATTTCTTTCATTAAGTTGAAGTAAAATTGAACAGTCAATTAAAAAGTTCCCGCAAAGTAGAGATTACAACTTAATCGCAAGTTTCAGTTCGAAAAGTTTAATTTAGCGAGTTAATTTACTTCGGAAAGTTCATTTGTGACAAACTGTTTATACGATTGAATCTTTCAGATTCCGTTCGATGCCTACTCTTCTTTGATTTCTCGACTTAAATTGAATTTGCCGGTCTGATGAAATATTTGAAGGGCGCATATAAAGTACAAAGTGAGCCAAAAAAAAACGTACATTTTCTTGGTTGTAGTTTTGTTACCGTAAGTTCGATTTTTATGATTTTGGCTTTTGAGGAAAGCTTATGCTCGTATCCACCAAGGCAAAAATTCCCCAGTTGGGCTTTAATCGTGGTTAGTTACTAATCGGTGTTTAGAATATGTGAAACTTTGCCAAGACCCATTCCAAACTCCGATTAGTGTTAATCATCATTAAAGCTTAATCGGAGAATTTTCACACTACACATGAAACTTCTGTGAAAATTGACGTTTTCTTGATGCTTTGTTGAATTGTAAGATACATGAAGGGCATAACCTACAATTTTGAAGTTCATAACAAAATTTTATGGGTGCTGGTGTACTTGACTTTGAACATTTGCAAAAAGCCATGTCTTTGATTAAGTACAGGGTTATCCATTATAAATGTTGTACCATGCATATAGGCAATTTACCTTAAGAGCATAATCCTATTGGAAATATTAACACGCCAGGACGAATTCGTATCAGGTAACTTGGATAAGTACCAGTGCGGAACGATGCCTATTTATGAGTGATTCAAGGTTGCAAATCAAAGTGTATGATGGTGTTTAATGATGTATGGGGAGGGTGACCAGTGAAATCACTGATGAGCTCACGCAGGTTACCCAGAGCGAAACATCGTTTAATCATTTCTCTTTTTGCTTTGGTCCTTTGTGTGTTCCTTATGGGATGCTCATCCAAGTTTGAAGTTTCATTGATTCCACCCAAGATCTTTTGATCTTTTGTTTTTTGGTTTCCTTTCGGTTGTAGTAACTGATTTGGAGGTTGTTTAACTTCTTTTTGAGGGGAGGGAGAAGAGGGTGACCAGTGAAACCACTGATGAGCTCACGCTGGTTACATAGGTATAAGTTTTAGATCTCACAAAGAATTTAAAAATAAAATAATATACAGGGGGTTCTTTTTAAAATAAGAAAGTTGACGTCAAAATTTGACATCGGTGATGACATTTTACAATTTTGACAGACATAATTTTATAGTTTACTAAAAGTTATGCAACTTTTGTAAAAGATTATATTTTGTAAAATGTATAATAATAGAGAAATGGGCGAGTGTAACATTTATAATGGATGACTCTGTACAAGGTGGTCCGAATTCTAGAGAATTGAGGGGTTTGAGGAGATCTTTGAAGCCTACTGCGGCTTTAAAAACCGAGAGATATTATAAAGACAAGTTAGTTGTACGAAATCTCTATTTATCTATCAATCAACGATACACGACATATATATCCAATTGCACCAAAAATTCCTTAAATCTAGATTTGGCTAAATCCTGATTTAATTTTGAATCCGGATTTAATAAAATTTGTTTGCACCAGGCCAGATTTAACTTTAAGACCCATACACTGAACGCTGCTGTGAATGCATGATTATCCGCCTCAACTGAAAGCCCATTTATGATAAAAGAAATATGAGTTATTTTAGCAAAATTCTTGTATTTTTTCATTTACATTTGCAACAAGCGACTTTTCGTATTATATTTATTTTTTGCAAATCCTTGAAAAACGAAAAAGAAAATAAAAAAACAATAAAAACAAACACAGGTCACTGACCTTTGGCCAAACATCTTTTTTTTTAACCGGTTTTTTACTCTCCTCCAAAAATCAGCGAACAAACTGTTTTTATCCACTTTCCAAAATGAACAAACTACAATAAAAAGCATTTTCACCAATAGGAAAATCAATTTAAAATATACCGTGGCTAAAATTACGACAGTCGCGAAAAACCCGTTTTTTACACTTTCACAAGAAAACCAACACCACCCAACATAACACAACGGCAGTAAACCCTACACAACACAGAAAAAGCAACCCAATCCCAAAAAAGACTATCTTAACTCTAGATACGACTTTCGTATCTTTAGTTACTGCCTTGAAATTAATGTTGCGTCTTTTGGAAAATCATTTGTTTGACCTCCACGACACAATCTGACCAATAGGAAACAAGTTTTATGCTAAATCTGGACGTAAGAACTTTTAAGCCTTGTCGAATGAGGTGTTAACTAAACCGGGTCTACCGACCCCTAAATCTGGTTTTAAAATACGGTGCAAATGAAAATCGGTGTCTGAAATTTAAATGTGGTTTTAACTATGCGGTGCAAATGGACAATAGCGTTTTACTGGAGGTGTCAGATGGTGCACTTCCAACTAATAGTTTCAGCCAAACAAGCGGCAGTAGGCTTCAAAAATCTCCCCACTACTAACAAATGAATCGGACGAAAGGATTACCGAATAGCCAAGTCAAAACTCCAGTTCTTCGATAGCTCAGTTGGTAGAGTATAAGACTGGTATTCTAGGTCCCGGGTTCAAATCCTAGTCGAGAAAAAACATTTTTCCGATTAATTCCCTCACCCTTTGCTCTCTACGCCACAAATCTTTTCTGTAAATTATGAATTGTGGAAATTGCTTTTTTATTGATACTTAAAAGTAGAATTTATTTCTCAAACTGGATATTATCTGTAATAGTTTTTGAGAAATAACACTAAGTTAGTATATTTCTTTTTGAATGACCTTATTTTTATTTGATTTTTGGCGCATCGCACATGATATTTAATTTTTTGTTTTTTTAATACCTATTATTATTTTGTTTATCCGTTCTTTTTTTATTGTCTACCTTTTACAAAAAAGTTGATAAAATGAAATAAAAAAATAAAAATAATCAAAAAAAGATTAAGAAAAAAAATAAACATATAAAATATAAAAAATAAAAAATAACAATATAATTGCGATACATCGTTTTAAATGGAATTTCACGCTGATTTAAAAAATCAAGTAAAAAGTAGGTCATTCCATAAAAAACACACCAACCGAGTGTTATATCTTAAAAGCTAACAGTTTGATAAATAAATTATACTTTACATTATCTATAAAAAGACAACATACACCACAAAGAAATTTTCGTCAATAAAAAAGTTACAGGATAAACTCTAAAACACCTACTCAAAAAGCTCAAAAACGGGCTGATATACTGACATGCGGTTTTCACCACTTATTAATTTCTTAAAAACCGGCCCATAACAGGTATATCAGTTTTTCGCCATCTCCTTTAGAAATACTCAAAACGCCCCAATCCTCACGAATTTGGACCACCCTGTAAGAAAGTTATCAATCTAATAACACCTGACCCCAACGAGCCCTGCTTGTAGATCATGCAGGGTCTAAGAAACTAGTTTTTGTTCTAGGGACAAAATTTTGTAACAAAAATAAATTGATAAAAACTTGCAAAGGCATTTGTGGTCAAATTTTGTTAAACTAGCAAGCATTTATTTTAGTCAACCTTATTTGCAGTCATCTATGAATTTTTGGATTGATTTCACTAGAGTTCCTGTATACAACTCTGACATTTTTCTTTTTTAAAGAGGTAAAAATCGGTTGCCACGATCACTTTGAAGTACGCAAATAAGTTAGAATTTTTCAGTTTTAAAGTCATTACATATTACACCGCTCCTACCTTGAACGTTTAAATATTTCGAATTGGCAGCCAGCTTATTTGGTAAAAATTAGAAAAGTACTCCGAGTCATGTTCAACCAATTCTAATGTTGGGGTATTTTTAATAGAAACGTGATCAAAACACAAATATTTTGTGTTAAACTTTTTGCAAATTATCATTTATACAAAAAAAAAGAGAAATGATTAGGCTACTTACTCATAACTTTTTTGTGCTTCTTTGGTTTTTCATTATCGCTGCACATCGCATAGAAATTCACCTTACTTTAAGTCGTGTGTTGATACCACACATGAGAAATAAATTAAGTGATTTTAAAAATTTCTCGTTTTTCACCATTTTAAAAATTCGAAAACATGGATTATGATGATCAATGTAAGTACTGTATTTTAAACTACTTTTCAATTTTATAGAATTGACCATGGCCTTTACTGAAGCCTTCTAAAAAAAGTGACCAAATTCTTCTTGTAAAGTAAAAGTTGGAATTCCCTATCCTGATTTAGTCTAAAATTAGGATTGAAGATTCTTCTTTCATTAACTGTAATTAAATTTTGCGACTTTTTGCGACTTTGGCTGTTCTGATTTTTTTTACCATGCCTGTAATTAGTTACCATGTTTTTCAAAGTTATAGAAATTGGAGTACCGCGATGAAACTTGGTACAATAACAATATTAGCTAAAGCATAATAAGAATGATATAGTTCAAACTCTAAAGTCACATGCAGAGCAAAAACACAAGGAGGACTGAACACCAAAATTTCAAAAATTTGGTTACTTTTTTATAAATAATATAATCTAATTTAACAATAAATCTGGGCCATCTGTTTGTTTTAGCACCTTTATCTAATGGTCTGGTCAAAAGCAAAATAGCATTACATAAAAAAATTAGAGAATTTGAAAGTGGAAAAATTAAGGATCGTTTTTCCCAACTCTTTAACTATTTGGTTGAACAAACAAAATGCACTGATCAAAATTTTTGTTTAGTTTTCAATATCTTTAAATGCAAATATTTACAGCGATGGGCAGAGACCAATAGAAAAGAGGATAAATTTGTGGCTAAAAATCAAAGCAGGTTGACGACTACGGTGACATTTCCTAAAATTCAAGTGATTTAAGTGACATAGGAAAGAGACGAAAGACGCAACTCCTAAGGAGTGAATACACTGCTGAAGAATTATCTTATGCAGCTCAAATGGCATTAGGGAAAACTGGACATTCCCATGCAGCTAAAATTTTTCAAGAAACTTCTAGTGATATGAATAATCCAAAAAAATCACAAAAATGTGGAACGGCTTTAGCAGAAAATGAAAAAGCAAATACAAAATTGTCCCCTACTGAAGCTTTGTTCATGCTTGCTGAAGCCGACATTACCCGCAGGCAGTATAACATTGTGAAAAAAACAAATTCTACTCAGTATTATTGCTATACCATAATTCAAAGAGAAAAAAAAAGTGCTACCCTCTAAAAGAGTTAGAGCATCCAATCTCTTATAGATCTTACTGCCGAAAGTTTATATGGCAGGTTGTTGGAAGTGTTGGAAAAGTTGTCTCAAGAAGAAAGATACAGCTTGCAGCTTATACACAAGTAGGGATGTGATGGTTCTTAACAGGCTGAATATAAACAAAAGTTTGAAAATAATAATGACTCTGATGAGAAGAATTTTCAGAGTTCTTTTGTTTATTCACAACTTGTCTACAACATTAATAAAGGGTTGTGTTGCAAAATCCCACACAATCTTCGCCTCGATATTGCAGACCAATGAGAATAAGGTTTACTCGCGAGACTCCTGAGGTTACCAAAGAAGAGGTGCAATATTTTGAAAACAAAATTGAGCAACTACAAAAAACAATCATAAATACTGAAGTTGGCAAAATTGTAATAGATGTCTTGCAACTCACAACGGTAGACGGCAAATTGTGCAATTGTTTACCCGATACTATGTTTACCCAACGGTGTTTTATATGTGGAGTAACTAGCACTGCGAGTAGATATGTCAAAAGTTGGATTCGGTAATTCTAATGATGAGACTCGTACTTGTTAACTGGGTTGGATGTAAACTTGTTATACAGATATAAAGTTATATTGGAGACTATTACTTGCCATTTTAAAATAGATCCTACAAAGTTTTCCAAATATGCTTTAGAACTGCCAAAGTTTGCGTTGATCTATATGGATGGTACCCAATGGTACCTACCGTACCCAAAGTTTTATTCAAGGCGAATCTGTTATATCTGAAGCATTAGTCCCTATTGATCAGCTTTCGGAGGAAGCAGCTGAGGCAAGAAACAAATACTTTCGAATATATAGATTTGATTTTCCTTGAAAATTTTCCACAATCCAATGTAATACCGATATACTCAACAGATTATTTCTACGATCGGATCCTCTTCTCACTAGTTTTAGACCCATGCCAAAAAGAAGGTAAACCATTATGTCGTGAAACCATCAACATGATAGTGTGCGAAGGTGTAATAATGTTTGAAAAACGAGAGACAGAGTTGGCTGAAGAGTCTGGGTTTTTTAGTGAAGAAGCTGATGAGTCTTCAAACTTAAGCGAATGAATGTGGTACGCATTTGTTTAATTTTAATTTTAATTTTTTAATTTAATTTGTTATGTTATTTATGGTATTTCTTTTCGGCCAGTATTACGGGTTTTTTTCTGGTTACATACATAATAAAATAAATAAAAAAACTTTTAAGGTACACAATTTTAAATATATCAACCCTTTTAACCAACTTATTAGCCACAATATGTATTACGTGAAACTTAAACCTAAATATTTGTTTCGTAGCACCCCCCACCAAGGAAGTCTATTGTATTGTCGCCGGACTTACATAGGTATACAAAAATACCACTGAAATTGGTTAATGACAAGTCTGTGAAAAACACATTACAAGATTTGACGGATAGACATATGACAGATACAGTGAAAACAAAATCGTTTAACAATCAAGCCCAATCGACAATCAATCAATTACAAAAATATATTTATATTATTGTTTACACAATTACTGAGCTAAGATCCCTGACAGAAAAAAAAAAATCTCTCCTCTTAATGATTTTTTTAAAAATATCTTATGGATGCTCTTTGGTTAAATGGTGGATGTAGATTTAAAGTTTAAAATGAATAAATAATTAAAAATTTAGATCTTGTTTTCATTTTGAACAACTTTTATAAAAGCTGTGCAGTGCAACAGCGTGTGTTATGGGTAAGATTCCGTCTGCGGCTTCAGTTACCGAAACAGTTCAGTTATATTGCTTACTTTTGTGAAAGCTTGTTTTCAAATAAGGAAGGGTTGACGCCGATATGGTTTAAGCTCAGCTCAGGTTGGTGTATTGTGTGTATCTTTGTTGTGTTGTGTGTGTTTGTGATGTGTATATATGTTATGTTTGAGAGTACATGGAGAGAGAGGTAGTGGGCCTCCATGCTCCCAGTGTTGCGGTGGTGTAGTTGTGTGTTTATGTGGATGGGGAGTATTTACATAGATGCTAGTCTGGTTTTTTTATTTGTGTTGGGATCGTTCTTTAGTCCGGGGTCTGGTTCGAAAATTCGCCAGTGTAAGGGAATATAGTTTTTTTTATTTGGACTTGCTGGTTTATTGAAATGTTTAGGGTCTTGTAATGCCCGGTTAATTTCAATAGTCTTCTATATATAAAGTCAAATCTGTTGTAGTTCTTTTGAATTAGATTTGGGGCTAACGTTGTGATAGTTGTAGTTGATGCGGTGTCTAAAAAATGAAAAAAATTGCTACAGTCCCCTGGAAATTTCGGGACCGTTTGGTTTTGAAAGTTGGCAATAGTTTCTTGGACTAAAAGTAGTGTGACGAGATTAATCATATAAAGGTGACAATTTAAGGTAACTTTTTTATCCCGTCCTTCCGCCTAAAATGACCGTGAATTCATTTCAGAACTTAGAACTGTTATTAAAACACGTTTTCAATAATCCCTTTTATTTCCAAAGCAAAACCCTCTTGAAATTCTCCGGATTCCACCAAATGCACGTACTCGGAATCACCGTTTTCTTAAAATTAGGGAAATTACCACCTCGCAAAATAAATGGCGCCTGAAACGATCCAATAAAATCTTCAGTTTTATTGTAAAAGTATCGAAAATCCATTAGGAATGATATTCATTCACGTCTTGGAACAAGAAAAATAATAGGCAGTTTAAGTTGGACATAAAACGTACGCCAAGACGTGAAATATAGCGTAGTATTCTTTTTATCTGTAAAAAAAGACATCTGCTCGAATGCGTATATTTAGGGCGCTCCAAAAAAAAACCGAACATTTCAGATTGCCTATAACACAATAATTCTCCGAAATTTGAAAGTTTTTTTTGAAAAAGAAAACTTCACATTCTATGCCATTAATATCAAAATTGATATTTTCTTAAAATTCAAGATGGCGGATAGTTTTGAAAAATGGGTAATTTTGACGCCCCTGCAAAATGTTTATGTGTGCCACTGTAATAAAATTGAGATGAGCGCTAAATAGCCTCATTCTTTCTACCTACCTACACGTAACGTTTGTTTAAATCGGTTAAGTAATAACATATATATAGATTCTTTATTTAGCATTGCTAATGTATACAGTCAGTTTACAATGTCTTTAGAGAATAAACTAATCCTAATACTAAAAAAATTAAATAGGATTCCTAGGGAAAAATATCTACATGGTAGTAGTGGTCAGCTGGAGTCAATGATAAATTAGTCAACAAGAACAATTCCAAAAGCTTATAAATTAAAAAAAAATAACACCGAAAAAGAAAAATACGTATATTCAATCAAAAAAGTAAAATGTATAATAAATAACAAAGTATAAATAAATAACTATAAAGATAACACAGACAAAAACAGCAAGTCAGTGGCAAATTCTCATTATTAAAAAGACAAAAATCAAGTCAAAATTAAATAATAAAAAAAAATAAATAAACCAATTAAATATATAGAACTATATACAAAATACAAACTTTTAAGATATAAAAAGGATTAAAATAAAAATAAATAAAATTTTTATGACTAGACTGTTACATAAATATCACATTTTTTTAGCAGGTACTTTTTCAGTTTTTGTTTAAAAGTGTTAACAGAAACTGATAACTTTATTTCATCAGGTAATTGATTAAATAAGTTAAATCTTTATAAAATACAGAATTTTGAGCACCAACAGTATTTCTTCTTTCTATGTAAAAATTTCTTTGGTGTCTGGTATTATAATTATGCACCTGCGCGCTATAAACAATTTTATCAGCGAGGTATTCTGGTGCTTTTCCCGATTTTATTTTAAAAATAAAAACTAAGACATTATACTCAAAAACATTCCTACAGGGAGCCACTGCAAACATTCAAGCATTGATTTTACAGGAGTGTATTTTGAACAGCCTATCATTCTGCCTCTTTCTGACTATAGATCGTTTTTTAGTCGACGGGATAGAGTTTTGCTAAAAATTTAAAATTATCTGACAAGCTAAAAGTCTAACTTTTATGTGCCTAATGTCAAAATGACATCTCTTTAAAATTTAAGATAAGATTTCTAATTTCTTAACCGATTTAAACAAGCGTTACATGTGTATGCGTTGAAAGAATAAGGCTAAAGAGGGTCAAATATATCCATTTTTTAAATAGTACGCCATCTTTAATTTTAAAGAAATGACAGCTTTGACATCAGACACATAAAATTTTTGACGAAATTGTATCCCGTCGAATAAAGTTGACTTAAGTGAGAAAGTCTCTTATCACACAAAGAGCATCAAATGTAAAACTGCGGAACTTTCTTATTTATAACCGATTTAAACAAGTGTTACGTGTCAATACGTAGAAAGAATGAGGCTATTTAGCGCACATCTCAGTTTTATCATAATGGCGAACATAAAAATTTTCCAGAGGGGTCAAAATTACCCATTTTTCAAAACTGTAAGCTATCTCGAATTTTAAGAAAATATCAGTTTACATTAGTTGCGTAAAATTTTAAGTCTTTTTTTTTCAAAAAACTTTAAATCTCTAATTTCGGATAATTTATGCCACAGTTATAGGCAATCCAAAAAGTTCGTTTTTCCCATCCTAAAGAATTATTTAATTTTTGCTAACCGCTGAACTTAGTGGAAATAGGATGCATACAAAAATATAAAAAATAATTTACCGAGAGCCAAATTTACAGACCAAAAATTTAACAAACAAAAAGTTCACTGAATATTAATTTTTGCAGGCTCTGTATGAAATTGTAAAACAAGACAAAGAAAGGCTGGAAAAAAAGTAAATAGAAAACTAGCAGAAAGCCAAGTAAAAATTCATAAAAAAATAAAATAAAAAATTATTGTTGAATCTTATTGCACGTCAGCGTCAACCTATATTCGGTAAGCCCCAGATCGACAGCAAAAATCTGAAACCCTGAAACTCTTTTAATTTAAAAATTATTTGTTTCCATTTAACTTTAAAATAATTCCACATTATTCCTAAAACCCGCTATTAGGAAATCTTTTGCGAATTTGCTCTCCATAATGCATCTAAATATACCTGAAGCACATATTTAATGTATGGAAAGCTTATGGACAAACTATTTAACACTTTTTTGGTTCAAATCGTGGTACAAATAATTAAATACCGTGGTCCAACTAAGCAGCAAACTTTTTATTTAAAACTCAACTTATTTTAGAAATGTTTTACGATTGAGTCCTAACAAGTGTCAACTCCGGGGTTTTATCCATAAGGTTGTAATCTTTATTTTTATGATTTTAACTTCCCTATGTATTAAACAATGCTTAAACTTTCAAATACAAAGAATCCATACAGTAAATTTTCCGTTCAGTGAACTGTATATATGCTTTCAGTAAACTTTATTCCTTCCGATTATGCCAAGCGCCATGTAAGTGTAACTATTTCTACGGCTCTTATCTTTAGTGGAGTAAATTCGTAAGGGGTTTCAAGAGAAATCTGCCAAAAAGGTATGATTTTTTTATATTTGGCATAGTAATCTACAAAAAGCTAAATTTTCAGTCGAGGATCCTCAATTTTCCAAACCCAGAAACCAAGATCGCGGCTGTCAAAGTTGGGAAAAAATGTGACTTCTACGTTTTTAAAGAAATCAACGATTGATATGTCAAAAATATAGGAGACTTTATTAACCTATAGACAATATTTTTTTTATATTTTTTTTTTAGTTGGTACCATTAGCAGTTTTCAAAAAATTTTGATTTGACAATTGGTATTCAAAATGGCGACCAAACTCTCGATAAAAATTTATTTTTTATATCTGGTGTGATATTTAATAATCGAAGACGCTTATTTCAAAAATTTCAAAAAGATGACATATTTTATTTTCAAATCTATATAGCGGCAATTAAAATTTAAAAGAAAACATTATTTTTCTTAGCGTTGGCATTTTATTTTGCATACAAAATTAGCAATTTAATAGCTCTTAAACTCTAGCTTAAGAGTGAATTTAAATACTAAAAACGGTTCTTTTAGTTAAACAGATAAACCGAACATCAAAAATTAATAAAATTTTGCTCAGCGGAGGCTTCTCGTATCTCCCACAGACCATTCGCGCGGTTTTTCAAAAATATATATCTCTTCTTTTTATTTAGTTTTATAAAATAATCGATAATTTTTACCGTGAATTAAACATTTTTAGGATACGTAAAATTATGTAAAAAATGTAAAATTCATGTAAATGGTTTCGAGATAATGCATTAAATTTTCACCGTCCAAAATTTGATAAAAATTTCATTAACAGTTTTTTAGATTAACTGATTGGAAGAAGCGCATTTTTTATTCGAATTCACCCTTAGGCAAAAAATTTTTTTATTTTTCTTTGGAACAAAAATTACTTGGCAAAATTACGTTTCGTTAAGTTAGACATGGAGATTCCAAAAATTTAAATAAAATTACATATATCATTCGCAAATCAAGACTGCCGCGATTAAAAAATAAACAATATTTTTCTGCGTCCTAACATTTTTGCACAGAAGTTTTAGGATGAGCTAATTTCATTTAAAATTTTTGTGTACAAAAAAATAACATTTTTTTGGTTTAGTGATAATAGCGAACGCTTAAGTAAAAAAAAAATTGGACGGATGGTCAACAATACAATCAATTATTTTATATTGAAAGAAAATAAAAATACATTGAAAACTGTAGCTTTGATAGATTTGAACCTTATAACAAAATTTTGGGTAAAATCTACGAAAACCAAAATCTGAAAACCGCATATCAATAGCTGCTTTACTTCTAAAGTTATGATTCTTTTTATATATTTTAGCGTTTTTTCAAATAACTCGGAACAAAATTTGTAGTCCATATAGGAATTTTTTTAAAAATTTTTGAAACCGCTATACCTAATTTTGTTTGCAAGTGACATAAAATAAAATAAATGAATTTTTATTCAGTTTTTGAAAATTCCATTCAAGATAGACACATGTTTTGCTAACCAATTTTAACTGACTTATACACATCCGATCGTCTTCAAATTTTGTATATGTTTATAGTTCCGGTGACAATACAATAATATGCGAGGGGAGAGGAGGGGGGAAAACATCCAAGTTTGTCCGATTTTAACCAGAATTGGTATACGGGGGTTTTTGGGCATAATACAATACAATATATATTACGAAATTACAATAAATTACATGTTATCTGCATATGTTAAAAATAAGTAATAGTATTTCTAAAAAAAATACAACAAAAAAAATACAATATTAAAGTAAAGTATATTAATTTTATCTTCCAAAATAAATTATTATGCATTTTCGAAGGTGGGGTTTGCCTAAACTATTTTAGCAGGAAGCTAAAGCTTGTACGCAAACCCCCCCTTAAAATTTGCTGAAGAGATGGTATTCTCAACACGGTGGCAAATGAACTGGTCTGGAAGAGTGAGAGCAATGTAGAGGATTTAAGTTAAAATATTGCATATACATCAATATTTTTTTATTTTTTATTATAATATACTTAATGAATGAAAATGAAAAAGTTATAATGTAAAATGGCTAACTAAATTATTATCATCATGTCTTTCAGTTTCTACTTTAGTGGTTAATAATATTTACAAATTTTGTTGGATTTTTTAGAATGAACTTTTTTACCTGTTTAGAGCACCTTTTTCCGTTTCTTATGAGCATTTTTATATCATTAGGGAGCTGATTGTAAAATAGAGGAGCATAATAAATGACAAATTTTTGTGTTGCATTAAGAACTTGCCTGGGCGTTTGTAAGTTGTGATTTTGAATGGCTCTTGTTAAGTAATTATGTTGTAACATAATGCACTGATTTTTTAATTTAGGTAGAAAATTTATTGAATTTAGAGCATATAAGTTTTACATTTAAAATTTTAAGTTCGCTGTATAACTCGCCGGTAGGACAGAGTCGGTCCTTCTTAAATAGTATTTTTAAAATTGTATTTTGACACACTGATAAATTTTCTAATGAATTTTGATACAGACCCCCTATACTACAATGCAATATCTAAGTAACGATTCCACTAATGAATCATAAATGATTGTAAGTAATTTATAGTTTAAAATATCTCGGATTTGATAGAGTTTAAAATAAAGTTGTCTGATTCGTTCACACAATAACTTAGTATGGTCACTCCACTTCAAGTGCTGATCAACCATTAATGCTAAGTATTTTATTTTTTCTATTTTTTTTATAGAGTTAGAGTTACAGTTGTTTAGTTGACCGCATTATGTTTTGTGAATTTTTATTGATGTTTGCTGTGGTTGATCAATAATCGTGGCAGAGTAAGCCATAAAATAGGTTTTGTCTTCGTTCAAAGATAAGGAATGCCGTTGCATCCAATGATTGACAGTCCTTAGTCCCATTTCTGCATTGTAAAACGCTTCCTCCCACGTTTGACCTGTAAACAGAGTTGCGGTATCATCGCAGTATGAGAACATATTATCATCTATTTGTAAGATGAACCCTATTTGATTAATATATACTAAAAACAGAATGGGACCAAGCACTGTCCCCTGCGGAATGCCACACTCAACTTTGCTGTAATTCTGAAGGTGTTGTTTATTTTTGTGTTTTGTTTTCTGTTAGTTAAATAATTCTGGAAGAGTTTTAAAGGATCTCCTACAACTCCCACCATTTCCAATATTTTAAATATTTTTTTGTAGCACACCGTATCAAACGCTTTACGCAAATCAAGATACACAACTAAACTTTTTTGTTTATTATTTATATTATTTATTATTTTGTTAATTACGCTAAAGACGGCACCTTCGGTGTTTTTGTTTTTTCTTAATCCAAACTGATTTTCATATAGTATATTATGTGATTCAAGATAATTCACTAACCGGTCTTTTAAGACATTTCTCAAAAATTTTGGCCAAACTATTTATAACGGAAACTGGTCTATAATTAGTTGGGAGTTTAGGATCTCCACATTTAAAAACGGGTGTTATTATGGTTTTTTTTCCAATTTTGAGGGATATCGTAAATTGTAAAGCATAAGTTAATTAAGTGTTCTAAAGGTTTTAGCAAATATTGGTAGATATTTTTTATAAGTACGGTTTTTATCCCATCCTCTACAGGAGCTGATTTATTTTTTAAGGAAAATATTTGTTTCTTAATTTCATATGCACTGACAGGAGTAAGAATAAAAAAAGAAATACGACTTTTTGATCAGATTTTGAAAATTCAATATAGCGAATTTAAGATGGGCGATTTTGGTCATGTTTTGCTAACCAATTTTAACTGACTTATATACATCCGATTGTGTTCACATTTGGTATGCGTTTATAGTTCCGGTGACAATACAATAGTATGGTATTATCAGGTATCAACCTCTCCCTAACGAGGGAAGTGGAGGGGGCAGAATATTTAGTTTTTTCGATTTAAATCAAAATTGGGACACATAGATTTTTAAGGAAGGTGATTATGAATTTTTGATCAAATTTAAAAATTTCAATATGGCGGATTCCAAATGGACAATTTAGAGTAAAAAATCTAAAAATTAAGAAATTAAGTTTTACTAAAAAAAACTTTTAAGAAACAAGCTTTTATTAAATGCACTACCTGATACCATAATAAAAGCGGTGGGCGTAAATTAAAAATTTTAACTTTAGATATCACATATTCACTCGTATATCGGTCACATCGACTATTCAGCTTTGTATGACTTTATAACCTAAGGACATTTTCAAAAGCTTGGCAAACACGGCAATCCCATACGTTCTCAGCTTCTTTAGATGAAAGCCTTATGTTTATCACTCGAATAGAACCCAACCCAACCCAACCCATCGCTTTTATTATGGTATCAGAAAGATAAAAAATGATTTTCTACTTTTTAGTGCATTTAGTAAAAGCTTGATTTTTTTACAAGCGTTGTAAAAAAAGCACAGTTTAGGCGCGAGTTGTTAACACTATTTTTTTAATACCTTTATCAAAAAAACCAAGGAAAATAGGAAAATACTTTTAAATGTCTCGAACGAAGCACACTTCTCGCAATACACCATCTTTACACTATAAATCAAGGCGGCTGGTGAATAAAATAGCAATGGTTTCCATAGCGATGTGCCTTTTTACTCGGTAGTGGTGTTTAATGATGTATGGGGAGGGTGACCAGTGGAACCACCGACGAGCCCACACTGGTTGTCCAGGGCAAAACATCATTTTAGTCATTTCTCTTTTTGCGTTGGTCCTTTGTGTTTTCCTTGTGGGATGCTCATCCAGGTTTGAATTTTCGTTATTTCCACCCAAGATATTTTGATCTTTTGTTTTTAGATTTTGGACGTTTTTTAACTTCTTTTTTTGTTTTTTAATTGCCTTAGGAGCATAATCCTATCGGAAATATTAACACGCCAGGACGAATCCATATCAGGTAACTTGGATAAGTACCAGTGCGGAACGATGCCTATTTGTGACTTATTCAAAGTTGGAAATCAAAGTGTATGATGGTGTTTTTATATTCGTTTCGGTTGATGTTTTTACATCTTGTATATTGTAGTTTTTCTAAACATTATGGGACCCCCTACCTGACCTTTTCTGATGCAATATAAAACGATTCGAAGTCGAAATGCATATAGATCCTTATATACATCACCCTTATTGGAAAAGATTCTCACAGCACGCTCCTTCAACACAAATCGCATTACTCTACCTTTTAGCCAGAACACTACTCTACATTCCTTTATAAGTAACGTAGAACACTGGTATTTCAGATAGAATGTTCGACTGAAGCGCACACAAAGACAATTTTTTTTAAATGATTAATTACTGTTCATTCCAAATTCTCCGCGCATGTGATTTTGAAACTTAAATTTTAAGAATCCAAGAATTGACACTTTGCAAAGTGTGGGAAGCAGTGCAAAAATTCGCCCAAAGTGTCAGCTAGTGCACCCACGATACACCTAACACGGTTTGCTGATTTCTCGTCTCAGATTCGCGCCGCGCATGACGTCACGCCTTTTTCCCTATACCAGTGCCTTTATTATTGCTACGAATATTAGGTGAATGCATAATACATAAGAACTTAGGCGTATATAAACTGTATTGCATATCTTTCCATGCAGACACAGAAGAGGGGTTATTGGGTCCTGCGACCTGCTAGAACTTATTTCTGTTGTAGTTGTTGCTTTATTGTTACTCGTTCTGTTTTTTTTTATTTATAGTTTTCAATAATTCAATAAGGTTTTTGATTTTGGGGGTTGCCTCACAAACATATGTAATAAAGCATAAAACTCCTCATCATCGTCATGATCACTATTTATATTATAAAATATATAAATTTTAAAAAATCTTTTGCAATATCGCTTTTCGCATTTCTGGCCATTTTTTTAAAATTAATTATGATTTTTAAAAATAAAATGGTGGGAAAAAGATTTCGCTGCGACACCGGTTCTCAGAACCGGTGCAGAAAATGCTGCACTCAGTGCAAATTTAATTTTACCAAAGGAATACGCTATGAGAGCTCGAAGTATTTTGTGATTTCACTGATTTTTCGGTCGTATTTTTGTGATTATGATTGTTCAAGACTATCATAGAGTTTAACTAAATATTCTAGTTTTCGTTTATAATAATTAAATATCAATTAAAAGACCAAAATGCCGGGCTGTGCCCTGGCTACGTGTAAAAATACGAATCGGTATACCAAAGATTTTAATCATTTCTCTCATCAAATATTAATAATATTATTCATATATTTTGTTATATTTACTTACAGTTTAATATACGTACCTAATTCCTGAATAAAGTTTGATATTAATAATTATTATTAGTGTATATTATTTTTAATTTGGTGAGTGTGGTTGGTGACCCAATTTTTTTAGTTTGTTGTTGACTTGGTTGGGATTGGGATCAGTGGTGATTGATCAAAGAAACAACTTAATTATTGCCGACATGTTTTGCATTTATTTCAATGCATCCTCAGGTCTCTGAAAGAAGCGAGAAGAAATGGTTTTTAACACAGCATAAAAGAAAAAAAAAATTACAGAGAATTACAAGAATGTTTAGAGCAGAAATTTTTTTTTTTTTTTTATTTTAAATACTCAATATTACGTAGATTTCGGCGTTATTTTTTGTGGTAAGTCTTTAGTCAACAAAATTAAATTATTCAAAAATTTTAAAAAACCTTTTCAAAAAATTTCTAAGAATTAAAAAATTTTAAAGAATCCTGACCAAGTCAACAACAAATTATTTTTAATGATTTTCATTTCTCTCCAACTCCATATAGGTATCTAATAAAAATTGTCTATATTGTGGATTCTTATAACAAGGTAATAGAATTTCTTAAATTAAACTTAATTTCAAGTAAAAATCTGACAATAACCTGAGGGTTGACTCGGGAATACACTTTGGTGTACACGCCGATGGCATTGCGTGGCAATTTGAAGCACTATTTCGAGGCATTTCGGGGGTATTTAGAGGCAAAATCTGGTAAAAGATGCCTTTTGGGGTACACAAAATGACGACCCAGCCACCCCTCGCAACAATAACCAGGCTTCTCGGGGGGGGGGGGTTAATTTTTTAAGTATTGATAAATCTGGAAATATTAGGTATAATGGATGCGCTGTTGAAAAAAATGTCTCAACTCGAAATTCACCCTGTATACATCTGATAGGTTCTTTGATCTTTTAATTCAACAAAAATATGTGTATTGGGTTTTAAAAGATTTACCTTTATCACATATTACATTTGCAAAATCCAGTTGGTTAAAACATATTCTATATTTCCAAATAAAAGATCATATAAAGCATACACTTTATATTGAAGATTTCAAATTATGATTCCAACGTGACGTCACATTGTGCGAGAGAGATAGTAAGACCCTGCGCACTGGCATACTGTGTTAGGTGTATCGTAAGCATAGCCGATAAGTTTCCAATACCTTATTGAATGTTCGTATTTACACGGAAATGTGTAAGGCATACTCGTCTGTATATTAAAGAAGATTCTTCAAATCACACCGCTCCTGTATCTTTTGTCACATATATATATATATAATGGTAGCCCAGATAGATTATCGTTTTAAGGTGTAAAATAATCATTTATTTTTTTTTATACTTGGGACTTTCCATCTTAGGAGGATCAGTCGCCCAGCGTTACCAAAACATGTAATGAGTTACAAAATTGAGTCTAGCTCTCGTTGATTTCGTCAATATCCTCAACCCTGACACTCAGCCAAGCACGAATGACTGTTTCTTTTAAGCAGATTTTTTCTATCAGGCTGCTTCTACTGGTTATGGGTAAGCGAACGACTTTCAGTTAAAAGCCTTGTTCGCGTCAGCTCCGCGCGCACTCCGTTAGAAATTCTAAGCAACTCTTCAGGGTCCTTATTCTTCAATTTCGGGAGAGGGAGTGCACATTTCTGTCAGTAATGGCATTAGTTGTGAGCGATTTTGCTCCCCTGCCTTATAGGAGGAGAACAAACTGACGGCAGAAACGCTCACGAACAAAGTAATTAGTGCCAAAGACAGAATAGTGACAGAAAACTGATATTTCGACCAATCAGGTGCGTTTCTGATTCCCGGGTGCCTATTCTTGAGTTCCAGGGAATAGAAATCCGTTGGCTAACCGTTCCAAAATGGGCGTGGTTCCCCCAAAATGAAAAATACACTATTCTTGAAAAATCTCACTCAAAAAATAAGGGAAATTTCTACTCCCTAGAGAAATTTTTATTCTATTGGTCATTAGTGAGAGAAATGGTAAAAAATAGGCAGAATTGTGATATTTTGAGTAAACATAAACTGTTGTCTGTTGATTTTTTGCGTTTTTTTAAGTTTCTTTAAAATTTTTGGACTCTAAAAACTTGTTTTCTGTTAGTTGGACTTTATTTGAAGTTTTTTAAGGCAAAAACTAGTGTTTTCTTTAGTCTTTCTTCAATGTTTTGTTAGGTTTTTTATTTTTTGGACTTAAAATTCAAAAAACATGGATGATTATAATCGACTTGTTTATTGGCATTATTTTATTTAATAAAAAAAAAATTTTACTTACTAAAATCACTCCAAAAACTTGAAACTAGAATAGTTTTTTTACTAAAAACAAGGTACCTAACATATAAAATCATTCCAAGAACATTAAACATTTTGCAAAACCTAATAAAAAAATCTTACTTACTAAAATCAGTCCAAAACTTATAACTAGAACAGTTTTTTTACTAAAAACAAGGCAACATATAGGTATAAAGATAACACTGTAAAAACTTCTACAACATCAAGGTAAACATGGGTAACAATATTTTCAACTGAACCTACTTATAATAAGTAAATCTATTATGCACAGAAAAGATCACAAATCTTTATAATCAAAATCACAAGATCCTTATGGCTTATTTTTAATAAAATCGAACTTTGGATTTCTTATAACTTCAGCATTAATTATTCGAAATTCGAAATTTAACGTTTTTTTGAAGAAGAAAACAATTTTATGCATTTATTGTCAAAATTGACATTTCTTTAAACTCCAAGATGGCAGACGGTTTTGAAAAATAGGCAATTTCAGCCCCCCCCCCTACACACTACGTATACACGAGCACTTTGCTTAAATCGGTTAAGAAATAAGAAAGTTCTGCAGTTTTACATTTGATGCTCTTTGTATAATAAGACTTTCCATGGAGGAGTCCGCATCTTGAATTTTAAAGAGATGTCATTTTGACAATAATGACATAAAAATTAGACTTTTAGCTTGTTAGAAAGTTTTAAATTTTTGATAAAACTGTATTCCGGCGTCAGAAAGATACATCAATTTTAAAACTGCAAATTTTATTATTTCTTAACCGATTTAAACAAACGTTACATGGAAACACATAGAAGTAATAAGGCTATTTAGTGCACATTTTAGCACACATAAAAAATTTCCAGAGGGTAGGGTCAAAATTACCCATTTTCCAAAACCCTTCGTCATCGTTGGAAACTTCCACAAAAAAAACACAAAAATCGCACAACCATTTATTAAAACAAAAATTTAATATTTATTTTGAAAAACGAGGTTAGGGCAGCGTAAATAAAATTATCTTAATTTTGATTGGTGAAAATTATTCTGATTGATTTGGCAACATTGTTTCCGTTTTCCCTCTATCATTTCCATTCTTTGGTTTGAAGAATACCGCTTTTCGAAAAGGAGGGAAATTTTGTGGGAATAGAAATCTCAGAATCTCCCCGAAATTCAAGAATAGGGAGTATTCCCTTCCTCGAAATTGAAGAATATGGGCCCAGTAGTCTGGTCACTCTTTTTTTTTACCATTTTTTGTATAGATAATCCTAATTACCTACCCCCGCCTCCTTGACAGGTGGAAAAGATTATAAGTCCGCCTTTCGTTATATTCTAATCTATTCTAATCCGCTTGGAAATTAATCATATTAAAATTAGGTTTACACGACTTTTTTTCCATTACCTTTTCTAGGATTATTCCGTTCTCTTACAGATTCTCTCGGAATTTCTCGTTAGAATCTCTGATGTGTCTTAAACAAAACACCAACGCTT
Source organism: Oxystoma pomonae (assembly GCA_963921995.1). Taxonomy (NCBI): domain Eukaryota; kingdom Metazoa; phylum Arthropoda; class Insecta; order Coleoptera; family Brentidae; genus Oxystoma; species Oxystoma pomonae. The sequence continues at coordinate 44,719,265 of OY998171.1, read as the reverse complement.
TGTTCCCTTTCGCTTCGCCTCCGAGTTTTCATATAAAATTTCAAGAGGTTTCTCTAAATTTGTAAAAGAAGCCAATTTTAATTTTCGGTCTCGCCCTGCTATGGGTATACTTGCCCATTTATTTTTGTTCCCGACGACGAAGCTTGTTTTTTAGAGGCACTTTTGTTTGTTTAATTTTTATACTTTCAATCAAATAAGTAATCTCGAATCAGAAAACAATATTTTTGTATAATCGCGTTTCTTTTCAGTTTTCACCTTACGTTGTTCGCCTTTTAACTTCAGCCTATGTTATGACTGTCTTATTAAATGAAAGAACCAGGTACCATTAACATGGGGAAAAAGGTCTCGGCCAAATTCACTTAAATTTCTATATGTTTTTGTACTTGATCTCATAAGAAAAAATTTTAAAAATCAAACTTTGTCAAAAACAAATGTCATGTTTTCCGTACATTTTCCTCTTTTAAGCCAGTTTATGTAATAAATCCATTTCCTTTTTTAAATATTTCCTTTTCTCTAAAATTTTAGTCAGTATAATTAAAATTATACTGGGATTTAAGATACAGAGGGTGTCAAAAGTTATACGTAGGTAGAGTTTTTTTTTCAATTTAGGCAATTGTTTAAACAAGTTTAGTATTTATACTTTAAAAATGGTCACATCAAAAATCCTTAAATTCATAATGTAAATTATATGATACAGGGTGTCCAAAAATTGTTATTAATTGTTTCTTATTTCTGTCTTCTTTTAGGCATGGTTTATTAAATAATATAACTCACCTTCTAATCGATCTCTTATTTTACTTTGTTAAGATCTTCGACAATAAAAATAATAATACACAAAATTTAAAATACAGGGTGTGTCCTGATTTAAATGTTATATTATGATGTTACATTTAAAATATTCCTTTTTTTTTAAACGTTCGTTTTTTTCTATTTGCGGTTTGCATTACAAACTTTAAAATATTTGATAGTTAATCTGTCATAAATATACGTAGTGATCAAAAATTATGTTTTTCGTAGGGTCAATTTTACATTAAATATTTACCTGGATTGAAATGGGACAAAAAGAAGAAAAATCAATTTTTGGGCACCCTGTATATGGCATTTCTCTAATATTATGATATGATATTATGAAGACTTTCTGATAATATTTTCGATTGAAACCTGTTTAAAGTATTTATTCTATGTTTTAAAAATATTATAACTTTTGACGCCCTTTGTATAATAAATCCCAGTTTGTATTGTGCGAAATTGTAAAAAGGAATCAGGAAAATTAATTTAAAAAAAAACATTTTAAAATGGAAATGAATTTATTACATAAACTGTCTTAAAAGGAGGAAAATGTACAGAGAACATGACATTTTAAACACCCTGTATATTAAAAACGGTTTTACAGAAAAGTTTAATTTTTTAAATTTCTCCGAATGAGTCCAAGTACAAAAACATATCAAAATTTCAGCGAATTTGGCCGAGACCTTTTTCCCCATGTCAATGGTACCTGATTCTTTTTGGTTTTAACCATTTTAGTTTGATTTTTAAGATTTTTTCGAATATTCAGCTTAATCCAATTTTTTGGTGGATTTAAAAAGAAAGTTTTAACTTAGAACAAACAAAAATTAAAAATCTAAACTCACGCAATTAAATTGGGGTTATATCTCACTCTCACTCACACACTCAATTTCAAAGTTACCCTTGCTAATTGATTTTCCAGATTTAAACGGATAATATTTATTTAAAAGTTGTTGCTATTTATGAAAATTATTGAACAATTTAAACGCAAATATTTGTTAACATTTCTATTACAGTCGAAATGTCAGTTTTAAAATATTAGGTGCCTTCAGATCACAAATTTGTCGAAAATTAAAATAGCGAGTTCGAATCTCTTACCTCTGCTTGTACCTTGGCTTGCACCAACCTATACTGACGAAAGCTGCAGCTTTGAAATGGGCGAGCTTTCAGAAAGGAAAATTTTCTTTAAGCTCTTAGATAACCTCAATGTTTTAATTTCAGTTTGTAAATAAACTAATAAAGTTGTTTTCGATTCTTTTCGTTTGGTATAGTTTTTGTGCATAATCAGTGACCTTCATTTATGGTTTTTTCGCTCCATGGTACCCTCACAAATATATATTTTGTTTAAGAGTTAAAAATACAATTTCGACACAAAACTGAAGGTGTTTTATTAGTTAATCAATAACTTGGAATATTAAATAAGGTAAATTAACCCTTCTAAAAAACGTACCTTTCAGAAATTATATACAAACTGACTACCAATCGCCATAAAACGCTACTGGCTATAAATTTAAACGACACCCCAGAACCCGTATTCTTCAATTTCGGGGAAGGGAATGCTCCCGGGAATCAGAAACGCACCTGATTCGCCGAAATCTCATTTCTGGTCACGTTTCTGTCAGTTTTGACAGTTATAATAGGGTGGAAACTGACAAAATAGTGACAGCACTCCCTTCCCCGAAATTGAAGAATACGGGCCCAAAGGTGTTTTAAAAAATCACCAACTTTATAACCTCAAATACAGATAATTAAGCTATTCCCCGGTAAACACACTTGTGAGTTTAACCTAATATTTATGTAAAACTAAGGTTCATATATTTATGTAAAATATGTTTCATCACATTTACATAAATCTCACATAAAAATATTTTTATAAAAACAATTATGTAAACATTACGTCAAAACTTTGACTGTGCATTTAAGTCATCATAAGCAATGTTAATTTTAGGTCAATAATACGACTTTATAAATAAATTGACATACCTATTATATCAAAAATTAGATGTAATATTTTAGTAATTTAATTTACGTAAACGTTACATAAAATTATTAACTTTAAATGAAAGTAATAAAATGTACATAACTATTATGTAACAATTTAGACATTACGTTTACATTTAAAATTTTACATAACTATTATGTAAAACATTTTATGTAATATATATATATATATCATCTTAATTATATAAACACTCTATATCATGATTTACGTCACACTAAAATTTTTAAATTTACATAAATATTATGATATAATAGATCAAAAGATCTTGGGTGGAAATAACGAAAATTCAAACTTGGATGAGTATCCCACAAGGAACACACAAAAGATCAAAGCGAAAAGAGAAATTATTAAACGATATTTCGCCCTGGGTAACCAGCGTGGGCTCATCAGTAGTTTCACTGGTCACTCTCCACTATACATCATTAAACACCATCATACACTATGATTTCCAACCTTGAACCACTCACAAACAGGCATCGTTCCGCACTGGCACTTTTCCAAGTTACCTGATACGAATTCGTCCTGGCGTATTAACATTTACAGTAGGATTATGCTCCTAAGGCAATTAAAACAAAAAAGAAGATAAAAAACGTCCAAATCAGATACTTCAACTGAAAAGAAACCAAAAAACAATAGATCAAAAGATCTTGGGTGGAAATAACGAAAATTCAAACTTGGATGAGTATCCCACAAGGAACACACAAAAGATCAAAGCGAAAAGAGAAATGATTAAACGATGTTTCGCCCTGGGTAACAAGCGTGGGATCATCAGTAGTTTCACTGGTCACCCTCCACTATACATCATTAAACACCATCATACACTATGATTTCCAACCTTGAACCACTCACAAACAGGCATCGTTCCGCACTGGCACTTAACCAAGTTACCTGATACGAATTCGTCCTGACGTATTAATATTTCCAGTAGGATTATGCTCCTAAGGCAATTAAAACAAAAAAGAAGTTAAAAAACCTCCAAATCAGATACTTCAACCGAAAAGTTTCTTTTCTGATTATGAAACAGTTTGCACCTTAACTTTACATTTTTGTTACATAACATGTTTTATGTATTAATTATGTCATTCAAGTTATGTAAATGCCCTGTAAATATATAGTCAATTTAACCGTAAGTTGACAATTCAAATTTTACATAACTATTATATAAAACATTTTATGTAATATTTATATCGTCTAAATAAGGTAAACGCTCTATAACGCGATTTACGTCACATTAAAATTTACAAAAATATTATGAAAATGAAAAAAATTACCAGTGCTTAATAGTTTCTTTCTAGTAGTTCATCCCTGTACAGTGGATGATAATATTATATATATATATAAAGAGCAAAGATATTTCAAAATTAGGATGCGGACTTTGAGGTATTGACAAGATCTCTAATAAGAATCACCTCTTCAGCCACTTAAACCAGCCCGTCTGGTTAACTTTGTAGTTTGCCACATGTTTGCCAATGTCGGACCGTGTCAAGCAACCAACGACGGACCTGTACGAACCTTCCGTTGGCCCGCCTCAAGCTGCATGCTTATGTCGGACTTAGATAGTTGACGCTTTGCGCATGTCATGCAGATTAATGTGACTTAAATTTTACCTTATTACTAAATAATTGTGACCTCTAAGTGAGCTTAAATTTACATAACAAGGTAATCCTGTTATGTAAAATATACGTAGTTTTTACTTAACTCTTACGTAACGTATGTCATTTTATTTACATCACATTTATGTAAAAATTAGGTGGGCGCATGGCATTATGCAGAGTTTTCGCGCCTTAATGTGACTTAAATTTTACCTTATTATTAAATAATTGTGACCTCTATGTGACCATAAATTTACATAACAAGGTAAACCTGTTATGTAAAATATACGTAGTTTTAACTTAACTCTTACGTAACATGGATGCAATATTTATGTAAAAGGCATTATGTATGGCATTATGCAGAGTTTTCGTAAATTTTATCTTGTTGTGATGTCTTAGTGACCTTAAATTTACCTAACAAGGTAAATCTGTTATGTAAATTTTACGTATTATCTACATAACGGTGTTTACTGGGTCGGTGACAAATTTTTGACGTATTTACCATTTATATATTTGAAACCTGTCAAAAAATATTAGTTTTGGGGCATTTTCTCCTAAAATTTAATACATGTTGAGGAAAGAAGTCGTTTTTTAGTGGTATTTTGCAATGACAATACAAAATAATCAATAACTTTGCGTATTTTCTATATGGGTAAATGTTATTTTGTATCGGTCATCAAAAAAGCCATAGCTTGATTAGTTGCCGATAGTTACTAAAATCGTGTTTTTGATGAAAGTCAAATAGTAGTTTTAACAACTAGTGGCTAAAATAGTGCTTTTTTTACAAGCGTTGGTTTAAATAACGAGCGCAGCCAGGTATTTAAAAACGCGAGTAAAAAACAGCGCAGTTTAGCCGCGAGTTGTTAACACTATTTCTTTTAATACCTTTATCAAAATATCCAATAAAAACAGGAAAATACTTTTAAAAATCTCGAACGAAGAGCACTTCTCGCAACACATCATCTTTACGCTATAGATCAAGGCGGCTGGTAAATGAAATAACAATCGTTTCCATAGAGATGTGCCTTTCTACGCGGTGAGCTTCAGTGATGCGCCATTTTAATCTTTAACAGTTTGATATTTTTCCGATTTTTTAAAATTATTTTTTCATAAATACTTGGTGAAACCTTTTCAATATTACTACTTTCTGCTATTTCTCTTTAATTTTGGTTAAAAAACGGACAGAAATCTTTTTTTTGCACCCGTAATAAAAAAAAAGTTTTTTTGCATCGGTAACCAAAAAAGCCATGCTTTAGTTTTCTGCAGACAGTTAATAAAATCATGTTTTAGATGAAAGTATAAAAAAAGAAAGTTTTTGAGACTGTACTTGTATTTTCTCGACTGATTGTTACTTTTTTCGCAAAAAAAAACGGTTCTATCAAATATAAAATTATTGAAATTGCACATGAAACCCATTTTATAAAAAAGACTGTGTCAGAGATATAAAGTAAAAGCCAAGGTATTTTTCTAAACTAAAACACAACCAAAGAATTAAATCCTTGTTGCACTCTATTGTGTATAAAAGGTTTTTCCGAGGTTTTATAAAAACTCGAAATTAAATTCCACAACGGCACATATTGCAAGGTTCGTACTTAAAGCAACAAAAGAAACGGGTCAAACAATAAGTAGGAATGGAATGTCTTGAGATATTAAATCAGTTATTTATGGTTTTCTTTCCCTTTTAGTGTGCTAACTAAATTTGTAAATATTATTCGAATTATAAATAAATTAAGTTTCATAATATAGATATACAAAAAAAATATAAAAATACATACAGGTATTTTATACCTAGGTGCTAACTAAAGTTTTTTGTGATATCATGACTATGAATAAGTCAAATAAACATTGTAAACTTTAACGATGGGATTTACTAAAAAGGTTTAGTCTATTTTAGAACGGTCCTAAGTTTAAGTGAAATGTTTGGTTTTAGGCATTTTAAACCAACCCTCCTTGAGTTTTGGACATAGCTTGATTTATAAAAGAATTTATTGAATAACCATCCAACACAATCTTTTGTTGGATTTAAGAGAAAATTTTCAATTTAGAAGGAAAGAAAATTAAAAAATTTAAACCCACGCGGGGTTTAAATAGGAAACACTCTGTAGAATAAATTAACATTGGGGCTTTATGTCACTCTAATTAAAACTTACCCTTGTTAAATAATTTTTCAAATTAATACTTGATGTCACACAACGATTTAGATGAGTAATAATAAAATAAACAGTAGATTAATTTTGTATTTATTTAAAAGATGTTTTTATTTATGAAATGTATTAAAAAACTTAAATGCAAGTTTTTTTTACATTTCTGTCACTGTCGAAATGTCAGTTTAAAAATATTAGCGCTGCGTTTAATCACAAACAGCGAGTTCGGATCTTTTACCTCTGCTTGCACCAACCTCTATTGATGAAATCTACAGCTTTAAAATGAGTGGGCTTTCAGTAAGGAAGGTTTTTTTTGACTGAGCTTTTAGATAACCTCAATATTTTATTTTCAGTTTGTAAATAAATTAATATAGTTGTTATGGGTTTTTTTGTTTGGTATATTTTTTTCACTTATGTTTGTTTTGGCTCGTAGTGCCCTCATAAATATATTTTTGTGCTGAAAACGGGTTCAAAATATGACGTTTTTCTGGACAAAATAAGAGGTGTTTTATTAGGTAATGAAGAACTTAGGATATTAAATAAGGTAAATTAATCCTTGTAAAAACGGGTTCTTAGGGAAATTATAAACGAACTTATTACCAAATGCCACAAAACAATCCTTTCCGGGGACTATAAATTTAAACCACCCCCATGAGATGGTCTAAAAAATCACCAACTTTATAACCTCAAACACAAATAATGATGTTATTATGTGCCAAATTTTTGGCGTATTCACCATTTGCTATCTTGAAATCTGTCAAAAAGAAATAGTTTTAGGGTATTTTCTTCTCAAATACGGTGTATTTTGAGAAAAACAGCAGTGGTTCAGTGGTATTTTGCAATAACAATATAAAAATAATCAATACCTTTGTGTCTTTTCTGTATGGGTAAGTGTTTTTTGAAAATTGGTTTTAAAATTTAGTACCCTTCACAGGTGTAAATATTTAGACCTCTGGGGGGTACTATTTTAGATCTTAGTAAATCACACTGTAAAAATTTCGAATAAACTAAATTTGAATTTGAGCTTTAATAAATAAAAAATGTTACTTATATAATTTGACCCTTGGGTCTGGACCGGTATTCTCGTAACTAAATACGCTCGGCGTTTCGTACTCGCTGACCGTATGATAACGTAATATTCGCATACCACGTGATCAAAGTAACAAAAATGGTATTCACGTATATTGAACGCAAGGCGTCGACGAAGTGCGCTCAGCGCGTGGCGACCGTTTGAGAAACACCTACCATTTGCCAGCTGTTTTGCCCTCCGCGCGTACGATTTTCCTACCCTACAATACTTTTTAGAGTGCTGCAGAAAATATAGTAGTTTTTTCAGTTTGCGTTTTTATTAATAATTAGAAAAATAAAAATCTCTTATTAGTAGCTTGGGGACGGGTGAAAAACACGTACACATCAACCTTACTATTTGATGCTCGATGTAAGACAACTTTTTTTTTCCAAAAAATTGCAACAAAAACTTTACTTATCAAAATCGACATCGAAATAATTGAGCATCCGTATAATACTAGAAATAGAAGCAATCAAAATTCTGTAAAACCAAGTGCTTTTTGTATCTTTCATCGGATGTGTACCAAAAAATATCTAGTTTTGTTAGGCTCCTGCCCACATTAATTGTTTTCTTTCAAAAATAAACTAAAAGCTTTCATGAAATATGAAATTAGTAAACATGAAATAAATAGCTTAATTGATATAAAAAATAATTAGCAAACAATATAGGTAACTACCTTTATTTCTGTGTTTTCGTCTGTATTTTCTTTACTTTTCTGAAATATCACATTTTTCACATTAATTACCATTTTTATGTTTTTTATCTTTTGTCATTTTATTTATTCATAAATGTACTAAAAATTATTATTTTCTTTTTTTAATTCAACACTTCCATGAAAATATAAATTTTTCCACGCGCGAGGTTTCTCTTGTGGATGTATGAATTCTGTGTTTGTTGTTGAATTGGTTAGGTTATTTTTTGGGTAACAAATACCTTAGAGTTTTATTTTCTGTTTCTTAAAATGTAGAATACGCATGTTTACTATAATTATAAGGTATAACTTACTAGATATATAAGTAACTATTGTGAAACCATTTTAACAATAAATGCTGTATAATAAAGTATCAATATCAATATACGACCGTGCCGGAAACACCACTTTCCCTGACTGAGTGCCGGAATAAATTTAAACTTTTCCGCACTGAGTACGGAATTTTTTTGTAAGTGTGCGGTTAAGTCTCGGGGTAAACTGTTTCCCGCACACTGGGCGGGAACGTGCTACGAGTTTATATCACAGGGTCAAAGGGCGGGTTTAACTGAGCTAAACCAAACCATCAAGTAATTTTTTAAAGGATCAACACTTGTACAAGTCACATTTGATTTACCCTTTCTGAAATACGGCTCGAAATCGATCAATCAATGGCCTCTTTCTTACACATAGAAAAAGAAAAGGAGCGACAAGGCTAACAAGAAATAAAAATGCAAAATTCGATGATGCCAAGATGTGCTAAGCGAATTTGATTCTGTCTGCACGCAGGGCAGCGCGTTCGGCAGAGAGAATACGAAAAGTCGTCGGTCAGCGTGCCGCTGAGCGCGCTGTTCGCTATTCGTTTCGCTTAGCGACTTCAAAACGTTACGTATTACGAGAATACCGGTCCTGACCGTCGTATCCCAATTTTGCGAGTAAAAAACGATCGCGGAAACAACGTAGCGATTTTTTTTAAATTTAAAAACACTTTTACCACTCACAATTTTGTCACGTAGGTCGCGCTTCTTCAAAAACCGGCAGAAAATCTCGTCTTTACAAAAAATCTTGTCTCTATCAGTCACTATATTTAAATTGGATATTACATTGGATTTATTTACGTTTATTAAGTAATAAAATAATTCACATTTTTGCGTCAATTAGTGTTCTTATAAAATAAATGTTTTATCGCTTGTCACGCCATCTTGTGGTTTACGTCTAAGCTTTATTATTATCGTAGGACCGTAAATGAGCAATTAAAATCGTGTTGAGATGGTCGTAAAGTTAGTATTATTCGTTGATCGTAGGTAAAGTTTATCTTGCCTTCCATTCATCGTAACTTGTCGTTTTGGTGAATTGCCCCTTTAAATAATTTTTTTTACAAAGTGTTCTTTTTTAAAGTTTGTGCAAATACGCTATTTCGGTTAAGTCGATCTTTAAAAGAAAAGTAAATTATTTTAAGGCAATTTGTTTTAAACTACTTTTGTGGCGGCAGAAAATGTTCGAAAATAATGCGCATACTTTCTGCCTGCTTTAAAACTTGTTAATAGTTGCTGAGACTTCGACGCAACTTATCGCTATTTTGCCAATTTATACAATGAGTAGACAAATTAAATTTTATAAAAGAAACAATTTTTTTTATCTGATTTACCAGATTTTACTCACCTCACACAAATTTTTTGGCTACCGATGGAAAAAATATTCAGGGATGACAACAAAAATCAATGACGAAGAAAACTTTGACAAGGCAAATCTTCTTGTGTATCACCATAAAGTAATATATGGTACAGCCATAGATCAAGAGACTCATTATAAATGCTAATCCCTTACCCTAATAATCACCTATTGTTTGGGGTGTAAAAGTAAATAAAAAAAAAGCTGTAAACATGCTACCATTTCTGAGGATTACAGGTGCGGATTTAAAAATGTGAATTAAAATTTATCAACTTTATGAATAATTACGAAACGTTATAACATTAGGGTTTAATTACGTTACAAATTAATTTTCTTAAAATAATTAGGACAGGCTTAAGATACCAAGCTGATTTGTAGTTTTGAAAATCAGTTAACAGTTGGTGTTTGTTTACAAAAGAAGTTATTTGTTGTTAATTGTGATTTTATGAAAAATGTTTCGTCCGTGGGAGAAACAACCGAGTACGTCACGTGGAGATATGGGGAATAATAGCGTTACAAGAGAAATAAGTGATAAAAAAATAGATATTTGACGTTTATACCACCCTTCTTCAACGTGGGTTATCAAAATTTGGTGCAGTGAAGGAAGCGGCAGCTTTAACACGAAGATCGGAAAAACAGTGTGGCGTGTAGTAAATAAACCGATAGTTGGGAGAAGAAAAATGAAGGATTCTAATACTTCTAAGAAATTGGAGATGGGTGATGTGGATATCATTCGTAGAAAAATATATCAAATGTATAGGGAACAAATGATTCCTACTAGATGATATAGGAATACAATGCTGCCGTGAGACATTGAGAAAATGTATTTTAAAAAACGAACGGCAAGTGATTCTGTTTAAAAAAATGGAGGATGGAATGGAAAGTAATAGGGATATTGTTTATCTAGATGAAACTTGGTTTGACACCCATGAAGTTCCAGATAAAGGTTGGGTAGATTGGTCTGGTCACTGCGCAACTAAAGCTCCATCAAATAAAGGAAAGCGTATCACAATAAATCATGCTGGAACAAAAAATGGTTTTATACCAAATGCATTGGCCTTATCAGCCAAAAATATAAAGGACCCCAGCGAAATTATTTTAAGACTGGTTCAAGAATAAACTGTTACCCAATATACCTCAAAATAGTGTAATTTTGATGGATAATGCGAGCTACCACAGTAGAAGGCTAAATAAAGTTCAGTGTTCAAATGACACAAACCTTACCATTCAGGACTATATGTTATTACTACATGTACTATATATGTATGTACCTGTTAAACTCAATTTTATAAATTTAACTTATGTTTGCGTTTTTTATTCTCTGAGCAAATATATTTTGTAGGTGTAGGATGTGTCTATTAGATTAAAATATTTTTTTCATTTAAAAAAAAATTGTTGGACCGAACCGTCAATACAACATATTACCTTCTTTACCTTTAAGGTGATCTGTGGTAGAAATGCACTGATCTATTACAACACTAAGTGCGTCCCTGCTTCCATTCGAACACCCGCTGAGTCGCAATAAATGCTTATCGGCCATGAATAATAATGAGTCTCCCAGATCGATGGTCCGACTATACCTACGCGAGGAGCTTGCAATCCACTTCGGTCCGCTTCGCGCTTTACGCCTCTGAGGTATATTACTGTATGCTATCATGATAGTCGGCCTTGTCTTACAGTTGGTGCGTTCGTTTTTCTGCTCAGAGAGCGGACCGTGCGGAGCGTATAGCTAGTATAGCAAGCTCATGGTACGATAAATAAAAAACGAACGCCTTTTTCCGGCACAGTTTCTTTATTTAACATAACCTTCAAATTTGTTTTTGCAAACTTTGTGTTTTCATTTTTTGCTCGCAGGCGCTAACGTTTTTCATCACGAAGACTGTCTTTGCCACATCAATGAGCCATAATTTTACTCACCTTGTAGCACAATAATCTTGTAATATTGTTCGGCGCTTACCCTTATGTTGTATAAAACATTTTTTTCGTCGAAAATTTGAACGAACGGAATTGTTGAACCTAATCAAACGTTAAAAAAAACTAAACTCACGGCACTACTCGGTAAATAAACAAAATTTCTAGGTTAAAATTTCCGCAGTTTGTCAGACCTCGATATACTGGGTCAGAAAGCATCGAGCTAATCGAAGAGCTCTTTTCGCTCGCTCGGTGCCCATCGATCAAATAAAAGAATGCACCAAGTATAAAAATGTTTTTTTGTTTAGTTTTTTGTAAGAATTTTTTTTATGAATGTCTTTAAAGAAATAGTATTCATAACTCGCGGCTAACAGTGATTTTTTCAGTCGCGTTTTTAAATCACTTTCTGCACTGTTTCTTTAAAAGCACGCTTTTAAAAAAATATGTTAGCCACTAGTTGTAGAAACTACTATTGGAAAGAACTAAACTTTATAATAGAGTCGATTATCTCCTTATTTTAGTACCCTATCTTAACAAAATTTACCCAAACCACCTCGGTCCAAATTGTATTTAGATGCCTGTGAAATGCTTGTTAGCAGAATGCTTGTTTAACTACTTGGACAGACGTTAGGTCTAAGCCATTGTCCCTCCTCACTATTATGTTGTCAAGTTTCTGGTTTGCAAGGGCTTGAATTTTATTTACTTGTCAAGGAAATCAGAAATCTGAAAGATTTTGCCAACTATAGCTAATACAAAAAGTACAACCTACTAAATTTAAAATAAATTATAAGTTTTAAAAATATTTAAAAAACATATAAAGGTATTTTTCAAGTCTTTGAAGTACGATTTAAAAAAAACTTGAACACCTCAATTTTTTATTCAATGGAGACTTTTTGGCAATGCCATCTTCATAGGGTACTCACTTCTTTCGGGGAGGGGGGGGGGGGTGAGGTACAACCAGAATTTAGTGGCTTTTTTGAGGCTTAGAAAAATGGGCGAATTAACTTCTGTAGAACTGCCCTTGTAGTAGGCAGTCCCGCTTTCTTACATGTATGTATGGTTTGCTCGGAATTATACCTATTATGGTTAGTATTTGAGAGTTACTTGAATTTTTACAACTAATGTAGAGTTTTTTCTTCCAAATGGCCAAACTATTTTTATTAGGCTCACCCATATATATATATATATATATATACAGGGTGGATTCTTTAAATGGAACGGTGCTTCTAGCGGCTTTAGGGAAGAGGCTTTAAAAAAAGCTAGACTTTCTGCCCATGATAAAACAAAATTTGGAGCCCCCAACTGGAGGCCCAGGGCCTATCAAGTATTTTTTTAAATGAGAAGATACCACTTATGGTACCTTTCTGCAAAGCTTGTTAAAAAAGAAACCTAACGCACTAGTTTTTTTTGGCAACTGTCAATCAATGTGTCAAAAATTTAAAAAAACTTATTTTTCTATTTACTAAGTGGAATAAATTCTATTTACTTAGCGGAATAAAGAAAATACTACACAAGAACATTATTGGCGGCCTATTTAGGGGCCCTCATTAAAGGCCCAGGGTCTACCAACATTTTTTTCATGAGGAGGTACCACTTGTGGCACCTTTTTGGAAAGCTTGTTAAAAAAGAAATTCGATTAAATTAATTTTTTGACATATTAACATTTTTTTTTATTTGTTTTAGCTTCAAAGTAAACTACATATTTCTTTATTTACTAAGTGGAATAAAGAAACTACCACACAAAGATATTATTGGAGCAACACCGTTCTTAACTAAAAAGCCTGTTAACTCCTATCACTTCAGTGCCCTTTAGCCTAATGTGGCTGCCATTTTTATAACCAAATTGGCACCAATCATAGGCCAAAGGATACTAAAACGAAAATGAGTTAACTGGCTTTTTAGTTGAGAACGGTGTTGATTGGCGTAAAACTTTTAACACACGGGTTGACAGATGTCAAGAAAATGTATTTAATCGATTTTATTTTTTAACAAGATTTCTAAAAAGGTGCCACAAATGGTACTTTCTTATGAAACAAATGTTGGTAGACTCCAGGCCTTCAGTGAGGGCCCCCAAATGGGCCGCCAATAATGTTCTTGTGTGGTATTTTCTTTATTCCGCTTAGTAAATAGAAAAATATGTAGTTTACTTTGAAGCTAAAACAATTGACAAAAAATAGATTTTCTAAAATTTTTGACACATTGGTTGACAGATGTCAAAAAAAACTAATGCGTTAAATTTATTTTTTGTCAGGTTTTCTGAAAAGGTGCTACGAGTGGTACCTTCTCATTAAAAAAAAATACTTGGTAGGCCTTGGCCCTCCGGTTGGGAGACCCATAATTTATTTTCATCATAGGCGCAAAGTCCGTAACAAATCATTAAAGAATCGCTTTTAGTTATTTTTAAAACCTCTTCTCTAAAGCCGCTAGAAGCAAGGTTCCATTTAAAGAATCCACCCTGTATATATACTATGTTTTCACATTGTACTGAATACGCATTGAAAAGATTGTCTTCTTTTACTTTCATAGAGCATGTTCTCTGTTCCGTGATATATGAAAAATCAAGGTGCTTGATTTTCGATACGTATTGAATACGATATAAAAATTTACTGAATTAAAGGCTCAAGACGCTATCTGCAGAAAATCGTTCCACTACCGGTCATATCGGGATTGTCATGACTTCGAATACCATCCAATAAAGGCTCGATCTGAGTCTGCGCGAGTTTGTAACGTCGACTCATCTTATTGCTCTGGGGCCGAATTCTTGACCTGTGAACGCATATGAATTCATTACGACCAGGCCTCCAAGATCTAATGGATAGTCGCAAATTTCATTCTTATTGATATTTGCATCCTTTAACGTTTTGCTTTTCGCTTTATTCCCATAGGCGGCGCGCTGCATATAGCCATCCAATATCCCGCGTTGTTTGACGACGAAAGTTGTTTAAATTCGCTGGGTGTGGTTGTTTATGTTATGCTTCACACGCCAGGTACGGTCTTATTTTACCCTGATGATTCCTAACAAGGATAAACAGGCCTGTAGGTGTCTGGACTATCCATTAGATCTTGGACGCCTGGTCGTAGTGAATTGAAAAGCAAAATGTGTGTCCGATATGCCACGTTCACGGACAACAAATTCCTTTTTTTATAATTATAATATTCTTGAACCAGAGTTCACCGATCACATTTATCCAAAAACCGAGCGATCTTGATCGCTTCGGCTTCATTTCGTGATTCGAGAGGAGACGTATGCATGAATGAATGTAGAAGTGCGGGCGAGACCATTCCGATGTACGTAGCCACCTTGTTGGACCCGTTGCACGCCCACTATTCATGCTTTAGCCCTGGAAGCCTGCCTCTTTCGCAAAATAACAGATTTTTCTGGGCTGCAACCTTCTTAAATCGGCTGGGATCAACAGATAGTTCCCAAGGTGTAGCTCTCTTGATCTGGCCAGAGCCGGACACTCCAGCAGGACCTGCAAGGACGATTTTTCGTTTTCCATGCATCATCGACTCTCTGAGTTTCCGGCGATTCCCTGCATCTCTAATGTCCCGTTAGAAGCACTGTTGCTGGTCTCACATCCTTCCTGCCTAGGTGGAGCAAGGACTTCGAGCAGGTGCTCTTCAGTCAGCTCTGTTTCGGTTGGACCGTCCATGCTGACCACGATTTTGACCCGGAGTTTCCTGAGTTCATTGGCCAATTTGTTTACATCAGCGGCGTCCGTAGACGCCCCTGATGCGTTTGTAGAGTGTCCAATGGGTACTTGTGCAGTTTCCTGTCGGTCCTCTTGTGTTGAAGAAGATCTACTGGGTCCTTGAACAGTTCCTTGTTGATCCTTATCTGTAGAGATTCAACTACCTCACAGACGAGTAAATCGACTAGAATCAACTCCCCAGCACTTCGGGGAGGGGGCTTTATATAACAGGGTGCGCCTGCTTCTATGAGGAAGGTTTTTATTGTAGTGTTGATTGTAGTGATAACTATTTTATACTCATACTCATTTATTAAATTTATTTTTGATAATTTTGTTTTTGTTCACCGGGAAGCATTCACTCCACTGAAGTGAACGTTCGTGCGCTTAAGGTCGTAGTTACAATCTGGAGAATTGTTTTTAGCAACACTGTACGGGAAATCAATTTAACTATGTCGACCTGATTTTTTTGCAAAATTTTACGTCATTAAATTTTTTTCCATGGCAACGCGGAGACTTTATTTATGTTTATCCACAGTGGGACACCAGAGATTTTGTAGAACCGGGTCAAAAATTTGGGATTAGGTTACTTATTTAGACTTTTGAAATAAAAAAAATGGGTGGATCAAAATAAAAACAAAATTATGTGGGGTTATAGACGCCGAATGTTTCTATGCGAGTTCCTATTAATCCCAGCGAGCCAGTAAAGTTCTCTTGGTTCTTTGATAGACTCGGGGTAATGCCCGTGCAGCGCTAGGCCTTTTTCGGCGGGTGGCGCACACGCGGAGTGGTTGCATATTTGTTTTAGAACAATGTTTTTGAAAACACATTTTTGAAAGATAAACATAACCTCGAATGGTTTTCTGTCAGAAAACGTAAAAATACTCTTCTGTTCCACTGCGGCCCGATTTAAAGTTTGTTGACAAAACTCCTGCAGTTATCATGAAATAGTATAAATTCTGCGGTCTATCGGCCAACACTTGAACTGCGTGGGTCTCCCAAATTCAATGAAGTGTGATTGATTTTTCGGTTTTCTTTTCCGGAGTGCACAGGCTTTTAGAAAAAAGGAAACTTAGTTTTTATTTTCGCTAAAGCAAGGAAATATAAAAAGGAAAAATGTAATCCAGAGGAAATTATGAGTATTTCTCTATTTTTTTTGTAAATCGGGTTTGTTCTAAACCGCAATTATTTTGAGGCTTTTGGGATAGATGACAGCACCAGAGCTTTTATTGTTAAGAAAAAATCATTGAGAATTTTAAAAAAATCCTTTCAGCTAATTCTGATGTTTAGTTTTCCGTGTGCACTCTGGCAAAAGAGTAAAAAATAAAAAAATAAAAAACAATGCGTTGTCAGTTGTGCTTTTTTCACTTAAAATCTGGGAAGAAACTATAGCCTAACGATTCAAGAATTCAGCCCCTGATCAGTGCATTTCCAGCCATTAATTAAATCTCTCCCAACGTGATATTTAGCAAGGTTGGCGAGACGCTTTTTAATATAGGGAAATACTAGAAATTTACTAGCTGAACTTGAATTGTAAAAATACATATAGAAATTTAATAATTCATTTTGAACAGTAAAAATACTGAAATTAGTTTAACAGGATTTGAAAAACAAAGTAGTTCCTCTTAATAAACGGGACTGTGTAAGCTGGTCTTAATAGATGCAACAATGTAAGAAACTGCCGAGAGTTAGGAAAGATAAGTATAAAAAAAGGTTCACTTAACTAAGTATTCGCGATCTACAGACAGAGAGAAAATTTTTAAAGCGTTACTCAGGGAAGAGCAAGAGAGCAACTCATCAACTCATCCGTATTTGCCTACAAAAGGACGACATTCAGTCGGGAAAGACAGAAGTTTCATGAACGCGGTTGCAAGGCGTCCTTATGCCCAAATAGGTATCGCTCTTACTTTTCCTCCAAGTAAAACTCAAATAATTATTTTAAAAATGTAAAAATAAAAGTCGTATTTTTAGTAGTTCAATTAAAGTGTAGAAATTTTCTAAAGTATTTGTAAAGAACTTGATTGATTTAAATTAGAATTTTGGGTTTTTTTAATTTAACATCATTTTGTCTTTGTCAAAGAAATGTATAAAACATCTTTGTGATTTTAAATTATCATCCAACTAAAATGAAATCATTTTTATAAAAAAAACTTAAGTCGAGGATAAACCCCGTCCCGACAATAGTATCTTAATATATACCAACTTTGAACTATAAATTTTTAGGAAAGACATACCTCATAAAAATAAAAATTTTTGATCTAGGTGGACATTTTTGGGGACAATCCTAATTATTAAAAAGAAAATTTTATAAGGATTTCAAATTTTGTATTAAAAATAGGAGATCGCACAAAAAACAACAGGATTGCCCCCCCCCCCACAAAATGCCCCCTCAAAAAATGGCTATATCAAAAATTTTAATTCTTCTATTTAATTACAGCTAGGGGTGTCTCTATCTCTAAAATATATAGTTTAAAGTTTATATATTTTTTGTTTGAATATGTAGCCTAGGCAAACTGTGAGTTATATAAGCTTACGTAATAAACCTTAGGCAAATTCCTCCTCCCCCCCCCCACTACACACAAATATTATCTCCTAAAGATTGAATTTTTCCCAAGAAATAAGAACAAAAATAGTTATATGAGAGTTTTTTCAAGCCCCCCGCCTGGAACGACTTCTGAGTACGCCACTGAATAAGCCATGCACGCCTGGTTATTTTATTTATCCGTTTTGCATCCTATACATTGCAATATATATCCCCTAATTAAAAAGAATAATTATGTGAAAAAGGTGTTACTAAACTGGTGCAATGGCCGAAAACAATGCCGTACTGCTAAATGTTGTGCTGGTCACTGGATTGTGGTCACTCATCCGCGGTGTTACTTAGTAATTTAACTATTTTTTTGTTCTGTTGACTAAATTATCGAAATACAAAAGAGAGAATAAAAATATTAAACTTACCTTCACAAATTTCACTAGTTAATCTTTTTTTTTTCTCAGTATGCATCAACTAAACTTTTTTTTTCCTAGTAAGCGGCGATAAGTCAATAAGAATTAATGGCCATCTTGTCGTTTTTGCTTTTTTGCGAAATTGGATTAAATGAAATGTGATTATAGGTCGCCATTTTGATATATCATCCGCCATATTGAGACACATCATAGCTGAAGCAAATTTTTTTTCTTACCAAATTTGGTCCTGTTTCTGTTATTTTGCAATATGGTAATTTTACTGAGGTATTTTTCAAGGTCATGAAGCTTTAAACAGCGTCAAAAGCTAAGGATCGAATTTGGCATACATGCCTAATACTTTACGGTAGATTTGAAGCTGGACGGACAAAACCTCGAATAATTAAGATTTTTTGAAGAGAAAATGGCAAAAATCTTGTTTTTTGCTATTTTCAAGGTCACTTAAAATCGGATGACCTTAAAAGTAAATTTTGTGAAACTCATGCTACGGCTGTGAAAGTTGTATTTTTTATGATTTTTGGTCGCCTTCTTAAAAGATGACGTCATATTAACCCCTTCTACACGAATGCAAACAAAACACCTGGTAACACTCGATTGTGTGACTAAAGAGCTATCAATCCCGCATAGTCACAAAACTCCTTCATTCAAAATCCCACGGACTTAGATATGCCCCTTAACTATATCCCAGGGAACACTTATAACCGATCACCCTGTCCATTTTGGGCCACAATCGCGGCAGTCTCCTTCAAAATCGCAATTTTACGATTTTGGGCCAAAATCGTCGCGTATACGTGTACATTTTGAGTGTAGGTGATAACCCCTCTGACTGCAAACTCTAAAAATTAGTAAATACCTACCTATTTATTAAGTCTCTATTATTTACTGTTTTTCTTTTCGAGTTTATTTTCACTTTTAGATGTAATAACTCACAAAACAAAAAACAAAACGTCAAAAACTTAAGAGGTTATTTCTTTTGAAACTTCTGCTCTTGCGTCTATTGAATTGAGGGGAGCTCCCTAATCCGGAAGTCGGGGACCAAGTTCTCTTATTTTTTAGGAGACCGGGAACAGTTTTTCATTCTTCAAAAATACAGTACGGGAAAGATCGCTAACGACGGGTGATCGTTCGTACGAAAAACCACACGTTCCCAACTTAAAAATTAGCCCTCAGAAGGGAAAGTGGGTCAAGTGATACCTTATTTTAAACGTTTTTTAAATGCCTTTATAAAAGTGTTAACATTTTAAAAATCTAGCGGTTTGTTTTTAAGAGATTCACTTTATTTATACATTTTATTTTTTCTTCTATGAGGAGGAAAATTTACCTGTACAATTTGAGCCTACTTTGAAAGTGAATATCTCGGAAACAAATCGCTAGATTTTTAAAATTTTGACAGTTTTTGTTGCATTATATTTAATTATGTTAACTTTATGGGTGGCACCAGCCAACAGCATCCTCAACTAAAAAGCCACTGCACTCGATTTAATGTCATCAATTTGGTGACACAGTTTGGCTGACGTTTTCACTTGATTTCTTTTGATGTTTTATTGATTTTCTCTAGTTTTTACCTACTCACCTGCGGTAAAGTGCACTTTACAACACTCTTTTGGATGTGAACTACTTTACTTTACCGCATACTGTGAGTTAAAGTTAACGTTATGGCACTTTACAGAACACTGTGCGGTAAAGTGACTACGTCTATTTCAGAAAATTAAAATAATACAGATATTTATATTTCTTTTTTCGGAATTTTTAAGGCTTCTAGGTAAAATCTTGTACCTAACACATGCAAAAAAAAACAAAATTATGATTGTTTTCCACAAACCAAAACTACACTTTTTTGCACTCGACGCGCGTTTCGCTAACAATGTTAGCATCATCAGGAGACGATAAACAATGAACTAAATTAATCTACGCTCTATCTTATATACAATCCTTTAGTGGGCGGAGATAAGACCAATAAATTGTGATTGATCACGATTTTTAATCCTATCTCCCCTCAACCAAAGAATAAAGTGTACTAAACGGGATGGGTCCTCTATCTTTATTTAAACTATTTCTGGATTTAATGATTTCCATACTTTCATATGCATTCAAAAGTCTTTTGTTTGGTACACTTTTTAGAAGTTTTAGGTTATCTAATGTGAATCTATGATTGTTTTCAAAAGCATGCTCGGCCACACTTGACTTTTCTGTTCTTCCGTATTTTAAGTGTGCTAAGTGTTCTTTAAAACGTGTTTGAATAGAGCGTCTCGTTTGGCCAACATATTTTTTGTCACAATCCATGCAACTAATTTCGTAAATTCCACTTTTTTCCAGAACTGCAGTTTTATCCTTGGGATTTCCTAGTAAGCTTCTTATTGTGTTACCGGATTGATATACTAATTTAAGACCAGTGTTATTAAATACTTTGTGTAATCCTTTCGTATAATTAGGATTATAAGGAATTGATACAAATTTTGAGTCGCAGGTATCTTTTTGTCTGAAAAAGGTAGAATTCCGAAAGGTCTTTTGAAAAGAATGTCTATTTATCAGCTTATTTATTAAGCCTTCGTCGTAACCGTTTTCGCCAGCTATATTCCTAATCCTATTCTTTTCTGCTTCAAATCTTTCTTTGTTTAAGGGGAAATTGACTAATCTATATGTTAAAAAGTGCCTTGAAAGCTTATGTTGTAAGCAATGAAAAGAGTCATTTGGAATATACCTGTTGGTGGCCGTGCCTTTTCTGTATAGGTCAAAGTCCAATTTATTTTTATTTCTTATAACTAAAGTGTCTAGAAATGGCAGTGTACCGTTGTTCTCTGTTTCATAAGTAAATTTAATAGTGGGAAATTTGTTATTTATTTTTTCCATAAAATTTTCAACACTAGTTACTTTAGTGTTGAATACTGCAAACACATCGTCTACATACCTGAACCATACTCTGGGGAAATACTCAAATTCTTTACTTATATCTGATTCAAATTTGCTCATAAATAGGTTTGCGATAAAAGTTGATAAACTATTACCCATTGTGGTTCCTTCTAATTGCTGGTAGTAGTTATTTTTATATTGAAAGTAATTTTGATTCATGCAGAGTTTTGTTAAAGATAGGTATTCTAAAGTCTGTTTGTCTTCTAGATTGTTTTTTCTTAGTAGTTCCTCCAGGTATTGTAAGGTATTGGGGATCGGCACACTAGGGAACAACGAACTAACATCAAACGAGATTAAAATTTCACCTTCTTGGAGTGAAATATCTTTAACTTTGTTGATAAATTCAAGGGAATTTTGAACAGAAAAACCTTTTTGCTTTATCGGTAAATTTTCAAACTCGTTTGCTAGCCATTTCGAAATGTTGTAAGTAGGTGATCCTACAGCAGAAACTATAGGTCTAACCGATTTTCCAGGCTTGTGGATTTTCGGAAGACAATACAGTTTCGGCATAGTGGGATTGCTTACTTGTAGTTTATATTTAATATTGTCAGTAATAATATTGTTACATTTTTTAATTGTGTTTTTTACTTCGTTAATCATTTTTGGTAAGGGGTTCTTTGGGACTTGTTTGTAGGGTCCATTTTTTATTAGGTTATCTACCCTTTCGAAATAATCTGTTTTATCTAATATAACAACTTTATTACCCTTGTCAGCCTTTAGATAGAAAACATATTTTTCTCTCAAACTTTTAATTGTTTTATTGTGATTTAATGTACTATTTTTATTGTTTTGAATGATGTTTTGAGAGATCTGATATCGGCAAGCATCTCGCACATAGCCCTTTGTGCCTTCTGAAAAATAAGAGATTGAACTTTCAATATTTGCAATAATATCACTTAAATTATCTTTTTGTGGGGGCAGAGCAAAATTAAGGCCTTTGTTTAAAAGTGATATTTCTTTGTTATTAAAAGTTTGAGAGGATAGGTTTTCTACAATGTTTGCGATTTCCTTCGACTTGTTTGGTTTTGGTTCAGAACGTTTTAACTTTTGTAGCTTTTTATTAAGTGAAGACATCTTCTTCGTAAATTTTTTCTCAATTACTACAAACATATGTCTTTGGAAATCGCACCATTCTTCAAAGTTCTTGTCACTAAGTCTAAATGTCAACTTTTTAAACAGTCGGTATGCTTCAAGCTCAAACATACTTCGTTTTGCGTACAAATTTTTGATTTCTAAATCTAACCATTTCTGTTTTGCAAACAGGGCTACTTTTGAAGAAACTGTAGATTTCGGCAACTTTACTTGAACAAAGTTTGGAAAAACTTTGAATTTTTTGCAAGATATAGCGTAGATTAATTTAGTTCATTGTTTATCGTCTCCTGATGATGCTAACATTGTTAGCGAAACGCGCGTCGAGTGCAAAAAAGTGTAGTTTTGTTTTGTGGAAAAAATCATAATTTTGTTTTAGTGCAACCAAAGGTTCCAAATTCCCAACATATCTAACACATGCGCAAAGTGTCTTTACCGCCCTTCGGTTAACTGTCGTCGCGTGCGGTAAAGAATCACTTTCCGCAATTGTTAGGTAAGTTATACTTTTCCGCACGCACCGGCGTTTGCACGAAAGACGCGCCAGCAGAGTTTGGGCAAGCCGCAAGTGCGGAAAATACTTTCCGCACGCGTTAAGTACAACATTTTTCCTACGAACGTGCGGAATATCAAAATATTTTGTCATTATTTTAGTTAAACCTAGCAGAAATACTTCCTCCTTTAGTATGTTTTGAACATGTTTTCGGGAGCATTATTTTTCAAAATTAATAAACTCTTTTTCGTACTTCTCTTTGGACTTTTTCGGTACAAGCTCCGAGCTTGCTGTATCGGCTGCAATTAGAATTTCTTCCAGAACATCTGATTTATAAATTGTTAAAGAAGCTAATAAAGTAGTAAAAGCATTATGTCATTGAAGTGCTGCGTGACAAAGTGTCGCGGGAATTACGATGGAGGCCAAAGGTTTCTATTTTGGACTTACCATCAGACGCCAATATATCCAAAAAAATGGCTGTATGCTGTGAAAAAAAAAAGGATTTTGCAATCACGAAGAATTCCAGGGTAAGATTTGCAACAATTTATCCATTTTATAGCTTGTAAGACATAACCTACTGGTTTTTTTCCTTTTTGTTATATTTTGTTTAATGTCTATTTATACTCAGGTTTGCTAACACTCAATGTTTAATACAAATTTTGTCTTCTCTCTCTACTTTTTGAAGGGAAATAAAAAATTAAGAATTAGGTATTACGCATTAAAACTTGAGTAAATGGGCTCTTAGCCGCATTTTTGTAGGGCTAAGTTTTAATTTTCTTGTCTGAAAATGCCTTGGAAAATGAATATAGCTAAAAATCATATGAAAAGGGTAAAAATGTTTTTTTTTTTAATAAAATAATAAAGTTGGTAACCTAAAAAATTACAATAAAAACGCATGTGTTTCAGAACAACACTTAGAAATTGTAAGGTTTAGAAATCGAGCATCAATAAATCATACAGGCCAAACAATCCTTGGAATAGTTTATGGTGATGGTTCAAAAATTTTGCGGCTCAGGCAAACACCCGGCCAAATACCTAGACCTTTAAGGTTTGTGCACTTCAAAAAAACTGAAATTGAGCGTTCAACCAAATTTTATACCGGTACTGGAGATGTTCTTGATATCCCATTAAAAATACCTCGACTGGTAATTATGTTTTATTTTGTCTTATACCACAAAGTAATATCCAAGGAGGGAAATAAAGTAAGAATTCAATCCGAGGGATTCAAAGATCCATTTTATTCCTTAAAAAGAGGGAATAAAAAGTACCTTTTTGATCCCTTAAGTGCATATTTTTTTTAATATTTACTTACACACCAGTTTTTATATTCAGTTTGCGTGTGTGCTAAAACATAAAAGTACCTATAGGTATGTATATAAAGTATATAAAGGTAAGTATTATGATATATTGATTTTTCACTGTTAGGCTTTTTATTTATTCTACTGTAAATCATATCAGCTAACCTAGGCGGCCATCTTGAAATGAGTTCGTTGGCTTTCTAGTTAAGAAGGTGTTGTATGAGCATGTCTAGATGACATATTTAGATGCCAACAATGTTAGAAACCTTTAAAGTTTGTTCAGAACTGTCAAAAATACTGCCGACTTTATTAAAGTCAGGCTAAGCCGACTTCATCTACCGATAAGTCCCTACTTTTATTAGGACCGATTATAATGAAAAAATTGAAGTTAGACCGAACTCTTCTTAGTTGCGGGGGCTATCCGAATCCTTTTTTTTTGGGCGCGGTACTATCAAAATATTGTCGAGTTTTATAATGTCAACTTTGTGGGGGAACCCACGAAAAAGTCGAATTTACAAAAACCGAAACACAATTGAACGAAAATTAAAACGTCCGATACCAATATAATTTTATAGAATTTTAATTTACTCGATCCTTAAAAGACACGAATATAATTTAACTGATTATAATTTTCCCGAACCTTAAAATATCAGAATTATAAAAGTATCGAAGATAATTGTCTAGAAACGAAAAACACCCAACCCACATTTTGATAGAAAATAATATGCTTGATCCTTAAATGAGCAGAACCACAATCCAGCCGCTATTGGATATACGTCAAATTTCAATCTCTACAGCGCCGCGCGCCGTAGGCCCTGTATTGCGGCGTTGACAAGTTTCTCTATTTGAAAGATGACACGGAGATTTCTTTTATTAAACGATTTTATTTAACTTCACAGTTTCTGGCTGCCTAACTGGCCCGATGACAATACGATATTATGAAGAAATTTGGGGGTAGGGGATGGTTGAAGAATGTAAAGGGGGTAAATTAATACAATATCACTCACACTTACTTCGACTCTTCCCTGCCGTAAGCCTGGGAACATAGCAATTGAATTTGTGGCTGTCGGTTCAAATCATTTTCGGCCAGATTGGGGTTCTTGAAGTTTGTGGTTCGGGATTATTATTTTTCTATCAAATTATTTTAGTTAAAAATATTTTCTATTATTTTGTGTTTTAGCGATTTAATTTTTCCTTTATTTCATTTTCCAGACAATTTTTTTCGGACCAATTATTTTCTTTTCTTTTAAATTCTGACAAATAGGTTGCGATTCTTCAGAAACGACAGAAAATCTCAACCGTCACAATTCTGGAAACTGGCGAATTTTACTTATCGCTTCATTTAAAGTAAAAATACAGCGTCCTTCATATTTATTCTAACGTTGTAAGAGAAACTACGTAATTTTTTTAATAACATATTGTAAATTAAATATTTTAAAGATATTCTGCAAGACTAGTTTACGTCGAGCTAAATTATTACTAAGCCTACCAAAAAGTGTCGAAAATTCTCAACATGTAAAAGGAAAGACAGAATTTGTGTGACTTCTGAACAGTGACAGCGACATATTCCATGTCTACCTATGGTTCTGTATGTTAAAAGTTTTAAAGGTTTGTTTACACAAAAAATAAGCTTAAAAACATACATTTTGAAATAAAAAACTAAGAACAGATAAGAAACTAAATTTTAAGGATTATTAGCAAATAGTTCTGACAAAAAGCATTAAGTTTAAACTTGTGTTTTTGTAAGAGCAAGATTTTCTGACGGTTTTTGAAGAATCGCGACCAATATGTTTCTGCCAAATTTCGTTTCGGGTTTTTTCTAGGGACCCCTTTTTAGGTGGCGCAATCTGAGCAAGAACGTTAGGGTCACCCATAAATTACGTAACGCAGCAAGATGGTGGGAGAGGGGTAGGTATAAGTGCTATAAAGTTTCACAAAAGGGGGGAGGGGGATTGACATGCAAAATGCGAATGTTTGTTCCAGTAATTTCATGCATAGTGGTGGGTAAATTGATTAAAACTATGTAGTAGTTGCGTGCGGAACTGTCAAAAACAGTGCCAACTTTATTAAAGCCGACTTTATGATTGATGTATAAGCTCGTGTATAACTAATTTTGGAATTGCGTTAATAATATTTGCTTGTTTGCTTTAAAATAGAAAAAATTTTAATCAAATGACTGAAAAGGATTTTTCGGTAAACAATAATTTAATTTTACATGCATTGAACATTGAACACAGCCGCATGTTGCATGATACGTAAACTATGAATAAGCATTAAATCCATACATATGGCAAAGTTTAGGTCCCTTTTTGCTTATTTTTATGTCGAATTTTGTTAAAAGCGATATAACAAGTTTGGTTATTAATTACTTTGTTTATACGGGCCTCTTAAAGCGCTTTTATATAAGGTCGGTTTGAAAATGTTGTCGTATAAACACCACTAGAACCGTTTTAAGCACTAACCCGACTTTATTTTAAAGCGAGTTAAGAAAGCCGTTTATCGCTTTAAAACCAATTTTAGGATCGTTCTTTCAACCTAAAGAATTTTTTTTTTCAAGGGTTTTAAGAGGAAATCTTGCATAAGACTCCCGAACTACTTTCCTGCCAGGAGAGCCCGGGTAGTGTCGGATTCCTACCGCCTAAAACCCCCCGATTGTGGCTCCGACCAGCCTGATGGCTGGCCAGAGTCACTGCACTGCAGCCATTACTGGCTTATTGTGCACCCTTTGATACTAGTTTAACCACTCCACTCCCCTGTACGAGTTTGTACAGGTCCTTAATGGAGCACTTCCTAGTGTTGATTCTAGTTTAACCACACCATTAAATTTTCCCCTGTACGAGTTTGTACAGGTCCTTAATGGAGCAGTTCCTAGTCGTTACTGGGTCTAGTTTAACTTCCCCATAGGGCTATACCGGCCATATTCGGTCGCCAGAGCCTCGTCGGTTTTAGGCAGGGAGCACCACGAGAAGGTGAGGTTGGCATCTGAATATGAGAGGCTGGATGCATTCTGGTCCCATGCCCACCGGCCTAAGCATGGTCTCCAACTGTTCCGAGCAAATATGAAGGTTACATTATATTCGCATCACTATCCTTTACTCCCAACCCTAAAGAAATACTCAACCCTGGTTTTCAGAAAAAGCTGTTGTGAACTAAGTTGAGGAGTAAGGGATAGTGATGCGAATATAATGTAACCTTCATATCTGCTCGCAACAGTTGGAGACCGTGCTTGCATTGGGCGTGGGACCAGAGTTTTCGATCACTATGATGCGAATGCGTCTAGCCTCTCATATCCAAATGCCAACCTCACCGCACCTTCTCGTGGTGCTCCCTATGGGAAAGTTGAACCAGACCCAATAACCACTGCTCCATTAAGGTCCTGTACAAACTCGTACAGGGGATACATCTAATGGAGTGATTAAACTAGAATCGACACTAGAGACTGCTCCATTAAAGACCTTTACAAAATCGTACCGGAGATAATTCTAATTTAGTGGTTAAACCAGAATGAAAAGGTGCACAATAGGCCGCCATCAGGCTGGCCGGAGCCACAATTGGGGGGTTTTAATCGGTAGGAATCCGACACTACCCGTGCTTTCCTGACAGAGAGATGGAACTCTGTCGGGGGAGTGGACCGGGGCGTCTAATGCAAAATTTCCCCTTGAGACCCATGAAAACAAAAAGTTGGTTTATTTATATTTTATGTAAACTGACATATTTAATGAAGGGAGAAAGCGATTTTATTTAAAACCGTCCATATATAAAAGCCCTGTTAAGTGCGTATAAACGTAGTAAAGTTTTTTTTTGAATGCGACTCATGGGGTTCACGCATAAAAAAAATATTTTGATTAAGGATGCAGTGTCTCCCCAGATTTTAAGTAAAAAAAAAGTACAACTGGCAACGCCTTGTTCTTTAATTTTTTAATATTTTGCCAGAGTGCACTGGGAAAACTAAACATCAGAATTAGCTGAAAGTTTGCAGGGGTAATCCTTTTTAAATGCTTAGTAAAAATATCTGAAGGATTTTTCAAAATTCTCATTTATTTTTGCTTTAAAATAAAAGGTCGGGTTCTTTCACGTATCCCAAGAGCCTCAAAATAATTGCGGTTTAGAAAAAACCCGATTTACAAAAAAAAAAATAGAGAAATACTCACAATTTCCTCTCGATTACATTTTTCTTTTTTATATTTCCTTGCTTTAGCGAAAATAAAAACTAAATTTCCCTTTTTCTATAAGCCTGTACACTCCGGAAAAGAAAACCGATACATCAATCACACTTTATTGGATTTGAGAGACACACGCAGTTTAACTGTTAGCCGATAGATCGCAGAATTTATACGATTCCATGGTAACTGTGTTTTATCAACAAACTTTAAATCGGGCCGCGGTGAGACAGAAAAGTATTTTTACGTTTTCTGACAGAAAACCATTCGAGGTTGTGTTTATCTTTCAAAAATGTGTTTTCAAAAACATTGTTCTCAAACAAATATGAAACCACTCCGCGTTTGCGGTAGACCGCCGAAAAAGGCCTAGCGATGCGCGGGCATTACTCTGAGTCTATCAAAGAACCAAGAGAACTCTACTGGCTTGCTGGGATTACTAGGAATTCACATCGAAACATTCGGCGCCCATAGCCCCACAATTATGTGCAAGTGTACTAGTGAAATCTTGAAGTGCAAACGATAGATTTTAGAACCTCAGTTTCAAAAACACACGGATACTAACAAAACAGGTCAGTAAAGCTCCATTTAGAGGTTGGAAAGACTCTTGCTAGTCGTTGACGCTCCTGTTTAAAATAAAATACGATTATTTCGTCTAGGGCCACTAGCCGATTTTTAAATCTGCATGCTTTTAAGTTCACCTGTTATCGGTATCAGCTAGCGGGAGTGTTTCCAATTCAATTATAAATGCACCTGTAAATGCCACCTTAAACATTACACCCAGTTTTTTTAGCAGGTAATTCTGAAATAAATGGTTTTCTTTTATTTTATTATTTTACTTGTTTTTTAGTGGCCCAGAACGCGAAAAGTCAAAATAAGTAACCTAACCCCAAATCTTGGACCCGGTACTAAAAAATCTCTGGTGTCCGACTGTGAATAAACATAAATAAAGTATCCGCGTTGCCATGGAAAACAAATTCAATGACACAAAAACTCAGGTCGACATAGTTAAATTGATTTTTTGGTCTCGAACGGAACTGGCACAGTGCGACGAAGTAGAACTGTCAAAAACCCTGGTGCTGAAAGGCTCGAATTTTTGGGGGTCAGTCAAGCCACCCCCCCCCCCCGAAAGATCTTCAAGTTTTGATATGCTTATAATATCGGACCAATTTCGAAGTAATTTTAAACCACTTTTAAAAATTTTACACCACACGTATGCGTTTTTTCATATTCAAAATAGGGAGTGCAGCCGGACATCAAGCTACATCGCTTCATTTAAACCGTAGAGAAAAATGAAAAGGAACTATCCCAAAATTAAGAATTAATTTTGAACTTCTAATATCACCAAAAAGAATTTAGAAAATTCCACTAGTAACCCTGTTTTTTTTTAAATATGGTGGGGGGTGCAGGTTGACGTCAAGCCACACCTCCCTCAACAAAAAATTCGAACTTTGATATGCTTATAATTTTGAACTAATTTCGAACTAATTTTGTACAACTGAAAAAAAATGTTAACTACCCTAATTTCTGTGATTTTTTTTATATTTATTCATAATGAGGGGTTTAGCCAATTGAAATCCAGTCAGTTAGGAAGGCACAGAAATATACTGGAAGGGACTAGAAATCAGTTTTCATTTTTTTCGACGCTTTAAATGAGGGGGCTGTAGCTTGGAGTCCGGCTACACCCCCCATTTTGAATATAAAAAAACCAGGAAGGATGTGGTTCAAAATTTTTCAAAGTGGTTCAAAATTAGTTTGAAATTGGTTCTAAATTATAAGCATATCAAAACTCGAATATCTTTCGGGGGGAGGGGGTGGCTTGACTGACCTATTTTAGGGCTTCCGGAGCGGCTACGAAATGAAACTCTACGTAGGCACCTCTAGTCTAGTGAAATACTGCAAGCTGATTGCATCGCGGCTTGGGAAGGGAAATAATTCTGCACTGGAGCAGATAGTGAGTGTCCGCTATTAAAACAGATTTGGCAGCATTGCAAAAATTTTGAACTTTTGACAGCTATAAGAATTTAAATTAACTTCTGCTTTCCGTTTTTATTTCGGACAAATTTTCTCTTCAAATAGCCAATAGTGGGCATGGTTTAAATACCAAGAAAGTGCTTATTTTCACTGATGCTCTTTACTCTTAACGGCGCAAGAACAATCCAGAGATAATATAAATTTGTTAATCGATTTCAATACGTCATCTACCACTCATTATCTATCTCTGGTTTCTTTACTGTATTCTCCTGTTCACAGATTGCGCCGCGAATCATTGGGGATCAGGGTCACTGGATCCTAAAACCTGCGGCTGGGACCGCAGGTCTCAGGATCCAGTGACCCTATGGGGGATTGTTTATTTATCACCTAGGTGATCGAATTGAGAGCAGTGACAACTAGTCAAATGGCCATACACACAGACCACTTAAGGGTTCTAAAAAGTAGCTTTTCACCAAAGGAAAAATTATTAAATAAAACACAAAAACCAGGCCGACGAACTCCAAAACAAAACGACAAAACTAAGGTTATGAAGAATGTCAGGCAGACACACTGACATTGGTTAGTTGCAAATACAGTGAGTCGACCAATTTCGATGTTTGCATGGCATAAATTTTTTTTCCTGGTAAGGGGTGTTACCTAGGTATATATGCTAGATCTCTCTTAGCCGAATACATTTAGGAAAGGAGAACACTAGAAACTATGCCTAGGGTTAGCTCACAAAAAAAAGACGTGGGTGGTTAATTTTGATGGTGGCAGTATCTATAATATAACCATTTAAGTAATTTTTGATGCTAGGCATATAACTAATATTGATAGGTAACCCTTATAGTCCATGTTTTTACATTTCCGCATGTTTTAGCTTTAGAGGAAAATAATACTCAATTTGTTTTTTATTAGAGGAAGAGGATTACAAAGCTTATTAATACAATCTAGAGAGTTTTTGAAATTAGGTGTCAATTATTTGGAAAATTACAAATATTTCCAATTTAGTTTTACAGGTCTCTATAAAGGGTATTTCTGACTGTTTCTGACGTAATATGGACGCGGCAATTTTGAAACACCACAAAAGCTAAAACAGTTTTTTTCAAAAAATAAACAAAATTTTAAAAAAGTACCAAGATTTGATGGAAAAACATAGTCCAATAAACAATTTAGGCAAAATTTCAGGCCATTTGGAAGTCCCGTTTCCGAGAAACATGCGGAAAAAGAATTGCCTAATAAACGGACCCAACAGCGTTGCCGGTTTAACGATGTAATTGGGCCGTTAAGTTGTCCTTTTAGGTCATAACATGAGACAAACATGTCAAAAATGTGGTGTATTGTATAGGGGAATCTAACAAAACAGTCCAATATGGTCGGTGTATGGTAAACAAACCATTTTTCTATAAATGGGTCCTTTATTGGCTGGGTGAACAATTTGTAAAAATTGAAGTGAAAGGCAGTGTTGTATTTTTGTGCAAAAATATTTAATTTTTAGTCAGCCAGCACTTTCGGGGGTTGTTTACTTTTTTAAAATTTTTAAAATGTTTTAGGTATGCTTAATAGGTTATGTTTTTTGTTTTTTTTTCTCTACACACTCGTCAGTGACAGGAACATTTCACTGAACGCATATCGACTAGGTACATATAAACATTAAGTTGACGTGCACATTTAAAAGTTGCAATTTTATAAATTAGTTAGTTTTAAAAAAGATTTTCTATAAGATTTAAAGCATTGGCGCACCGAGGGGGGGGGGTTGAGAGAAGCTTGGTTATATACAACAAGCACATCAAATAACAGCAGAAAAAAATATGTATGGAATAAAATACAAGAGAATTAAAAAATCATAAATTGCAAAATTTTTCATCTGCATGTGGCGCTATAACACCTTCCATTTTTACGATTTCGTTCGTTCATGATCGCTATAAAAATGTTCGATTTTTTTATTTGTTTTGTAATTTTATCAAAACATTATGCCTGCGATTTTTTGTCAAAAATGACATTTTAAGTGTCATTTTCGCAAAAATTTTCGCCTGTGGCGCACTCTAGCATTTTTACAAAAAAACTAAGGGTAAATAAACAACTCCAGTTCCCAAAACCCCATCAATAGTTACGATTTTACTTTAATTTTAAGTCAAAAATTGCATTTTAACTATTATTTTCTTACAAAATTTTACCTGCGGTGCATTGAACCATGATTTTGATATCAAATTCTGGATAAAAACAAAATAAATTTGGCTAACCCCCCTCCCCCTCCCCTTCTACATTTGAGCCCAGCTCCGCGCTTGTAAGACCCTCACATGGCTCACATTTTTACTTTAAATTAAGTTTTCTTTTATTATTTTCCTTAAACCCCCTTGAAGCCAATTCCTAGATGCGCCACTGCTTAAATCAAAACTTTGGCTAAATTAAAAAGGATATGGTCACATCTTAAAGAGTGGTCCTTCATGTCTGAGGGGAAAAATGAGTAGTTTCTAAAAGTTTTAAAAATAAGTACAAAAATCGCAACCGTTTTAAATGCACATCAGTTGATTAATGGCTGACTTCTACCATTTCAAGATACCCCTAACAAGAAAAACCTTCGACTATTAGCTTATAGTCCCTATTGATACCCACTTTAGTGACCAAATTTCCATAAACTAACCTCTGTCTGAAACGCTTAACAAACGGCTAATTTAAAACCGGAATACCTGGCGTTAATAGCATTACACAAGGCATTTCCCCTCGAAACAGATTTTCCCAATAAAATTCCGCGAAAACCCGTAGAAACTTTGGCATTTGAAATTCGCACGGCATTGCATCAGAGGGCCGCAGAAAACACAGGCAAGATAGAGAATGCACTTGTAAACAGGTGTGATATTTTTAATATTTCGCAGGCACATATACGCGCATTTCAGGCTACTGCGAACATAGGCCGGAAGATGTCCAATTTGCCAGTGTACGTATATGCAGGGACACCGCACACTTATCAGTGGAGCGATTTGCGTTTATTACCATAGAAAAAAAATTGGGTTCGGTCTGTCTGGTGCCATGTGGAGCATAGTCAATAAAACCGGAATTTGGTCAATAAATACGCAAATTTTTATTACATAATTTTCTTGTTTTTTGTAATAGAAAAATTAGAGCGTTTTATTTTCAACTGCTCAGATTTATCACTAACAACGTGTTACAGTGAAAATAATAAGGAGAAACAAAATAAAAGTAAAATAAAATATTACATTCTAAAAACCAAAAAGATTCTCCCAGTCAAAAAAAAAAATAGAGCAAATGTTCGAAAAGTCCTCCTTGCTCCGCTAGACAATATCCGAGTCTATTATAAAAACCCCTTTTAACGTTTCCAAGCATGTTAGGGGTGATAGTTTGAAAAGCCTCTTCAATTTTAATGCGAAGTTCTTCCAAATTATTAGCCCTTTCATGCCCGTAAACTTTATTTTTGATATAACTCCACAGATAGAAGTCATTAGGAGCAACATCGGGTGATCGAGTTGGCCATAAAATAGTTCCTCGTGTACTTATAACCCGATTAGGAAATACATTATCAAGATATTCCCTAACAGCGCCAACATTGTGAGCGCGACAACCATCTTGTTGAAACCATGTTTCATCAAATCTCACACCTAACAACTGCCTAGCAGTTGGACTAATATGCTGCTGCAATAGAATCAAGTATCTAGGACCATTCAAACTGCCGTCAATAAAAATGGCCCAATTACGTGTTCCCCTACAATACCCCCCCAAACATTTAGTTTTTGGGGATAGTGTGTTCTTACGTCAAAATACAAATGCAAATTTTCCCTCGAACAATATCGAACGTGTTTTGGGCGAGGTGTTGGGTTATGATGATTCAATAATGGGAAAGTGCTTTCAACTGCTTCGGCAATTTGGTGGCTAGTTAACTTTTGATTTTCCTCCACTGCGGCGCAAATCATCACATCTCGTACGTTCTGCTCGTCATTCAAAACAGTGGGTTTTTTATGGTTTCTTGGCGCTACACAACCAAACTTTTCAAAATTCTGCACAAACCTATGAATCGTTGATAAACTAGGTTCTGGGCGATCTACAAAATTCTCCAAAAAAGTTCTTGAATAAGTCTCAATGGTCTGCCTTGATAGTACCATTTGATCATCTGCACTTTTTCGGCACCTTCGTAGACATCCATTTTTAGTTTTAAAAATGTATTATTTCACTTAAGAACTTACCAATCTGTTTCTCGGGCAAGGCAGAAATAAAACAAAATAATAAAAACAAAATAAATTCCAAAAAGATAACACTGCAGCGTGCTTCGAATCCACCTCTGTCGTAAAGCACGTAGAGTAAATTGGACTTGATTCCCTCTATGTTCGTAGTAGCCTGAAGCTCATATGTACATTAATTGATTGCTTTATTTTAACAAAACTGATAGACATTATATTCTGAATATTTACTTCTAACAAACCTTGATGTAACTTAAGAAATTAATTAAGAAAAGCTGCGAACAATACAGATATTATTTCATTCTAATTAGACTGATTACCTATAGGAAGTGAAAGTGATATTTTGTTTTAAAATCACTTTTATTTTCTTCTTAAGTTATTATTCATTTTTCTGAATCTTACTAATCTTACTAACAATCTTACTAACAAACTTAAAAAACTGCAATCATGTGTCAGTGGCGGTCTCTCCATAGGAGCACATGAGCACGTGCACCTCACACAGAATAAGAAAGTAATAATAAAATGTCTGATTTATATTATTATTTTTAATGTTTGCGAAACTTCTTATTATTATCAGCGCTGATTATTATGGCACCGCGTCAAAATTTGATGAGTATTTATAATATTATAACAGCCAGGTCTCTTTCCGTCTGGCGCGCTCTCATTGCCGCGTCCGTGGTCGCGAATGAAGTGAACCTCTGGTTGAATGACGCGGAACAGTCGCACATGCGAGTAGCCATCGATATCGCGAATTTCAATAGAGCAAGTCGCACACATTTGGTGTGCTCCGTCCGTCTGCTTTGTCTGGTTGCTGTGATTCGTGATGCATTTGCGCGTTTACCGATTCTATAAGGGCTTTTATTTATACTTTTTCTGTTGTATTATTTTAACAATTGTTATAATGAACATTTCAACGGTAGAGTACTTGAAATAGCTATTTTGCTAACAAGTGCGGAAAATCGATTTTTCCGCACGCAACTGCCGTTGACGTAATGACGCGCAGCGGAGTTTTGTCAAGCCGTTAAGTGCGGAAAAAAAGGTTTTCGCACGTGTTAGGAACAATTGTTTTTCTACGAGCGTGAGGAAAATACACTGAAAATAGTTTTTTTAACATTTTTATTTAAAATAATATTTATTCACTTCTTTATATTATAGTTAATGGCACATGTACAATGATTGGCATTATTAAAATTTATAGCAGATGCCAGTTGGTTGCGGTTGCCCAATAAAGATTGTGGGTCCTGCTGTACAGGTATAATTCCTTCAGTAGACTGCAGCTCGTTTACGGATTCTTGATGTCCAGTTTGTTTGTGTTGTACAAGTGTACTTGTTTCAGCATCCCAATCAGAAAAGGCTACAAAACTGGTGGAAGTATTGGCTGGAGAAGATTTCAATATTTTCCTTGCGATGAAAATTTTATTTTCCAGGGATTCATTTAGGTAACCTTCGGCTAATTTTGTAGAATGCCATCCTCCATGGCGCTTCAAGTTCGTTATGCCCACTTCAGCATCTGCAAGGGCAGTGGCAGAAGACCTTCGATAGCAATGTCCAGTAAACTCTTCTGGATTCGGAAGACGTAAATATGCCGCTACCTCAGATGGCATTTTTACAAATTTATTTATACCGACGCACTGGATACTACATTCTCCTTTGCGATATTGGACAAAAAACCTTTGGTGTGTTGTATGTTTTGGTCTAAGTAATGAATATTCTCTTACCAAGTTCAAATTTTTCTCTCCATTGATCACAAAACTTCGGCTTGTGTGCGTTTTGTTGTCGGCTGTTTTAACAACAATCATAGATTTTTCCAGCCGCACGTTTTCAAGTAACAAGTTCGTTAATTCTATCCGACTGCACGCCCCTGCTAGGCCAAAAATTGTTGCTACTTTAATAAGGAGTTAAATGTCATCGGGAGCGCTGTCAATAAATTTCTCTACGTCATTTATGGTTAAAATTTTTGATTTTTTTGCTCTAAAGCCAACCATTTTTTTCTTGAGAAAAGCAATTGATTCGTGAAAATAAGCTAGGAAAACTTCTTTTTGAAAATTCGTGTTTTTCTTGTCCAAACTCCATTTACAAAAAGCGTTGTACTCTTTCTCATACCTTTTTCTGGATTTATCTGGCAACAAATCCTCTTTTAAAAATTCAGCCGCCAAAAGAATCTCGTCAGGTACCCCTTCTACCGAATTTTGGGTAATTTCTTCATTGGAAGTCATTTAAATTTTTTTGCCACTGACAAATAAATGCATAAACAACTGCTTAGTCACACCATAGCAACCAAGGCATTTCATAGGCAATATGATGAACTTCGAATTAGTACAGGTTTTTCGAAATTTGACATATCGGTGCGGAAAAATTTTTCCACACCGTGAGGAAAAATGTTTCCACACCGTGCGGAAAAACGAATTTTCCGCACTAAAAATAGTGTGCAAAATGTGATTTTCCGCACGATCATAGAAAAAATAATTTTAGCTGTTTGAGTATGGAGCAAAAAATTGAAATAAAAAATCCCGGTAGACCTAAACTCGAAATTGACTTGGCGCAATTCACTAAGGGCAAATCTAGGGACTTCACCTACAAAAAAAATTCACTGTCAATTTTTCAAATTTGTGAACCTCCTCTTCAAAGATCACGAGCCGCCACTGCTTGTCAAATATGTCATTTCGGCGAACTGTAAAAAAATCAAATCATAAAATGATCGTTCGTTACGGCGATTTATACTTTTACCCTTTTGTGGGAAATTATCAAAAAAATTGCAGGATTTTCATAAAAACAGTAAACTCTTTGATATCATTCCTTCTTACCTTTTTAAATATATTCGCCATATTTGGGTAAAAGTTCCATTAATTTTGGAATTTTTGTACAAAACTTACAATTATTATTTTATTTGGTCATTTCCCAATAAGCAACCAAGTTTGTTTTAAAGTTGACATTAATTGAGCTCACCACTACTGCTGCCTTCATGTGATCATTAATAAACTAAACTTGTTTCAACTTTTATGTATGTTAATATAATAAACCAAATTTGTTTTAAATTTGACATTTAATAAATTTTAAATATTGTGTAATATCATGTAACTGTAAAGAAGCAACGACACTGACATTTATTTAAATTCAAATATTATTTTTCAGTAACTTTATCGTTTACAATTCTTGCTAAATCCAAGATTAAATATTAACGTAAAATTCCTGCTTCTTTCGTGTATCAGCGATACTTTCACAGAGATTGTTAATTTTGAACTTACATTTTATTTTTTTAAACATTTTTCTTAACGTATACAAAGTTACATCAATTCTACATTTATTCAACGTTGAAAATCTGTAATGTAACAGACCTTGCTTAGTAGCGGCCCGTATGTCCATATCCACCAATAGTCAAGGGGATAACTGGCGATTTTTAATCGAACCCCGATTTTCTTACCATAGTAGATTTTATGGTGTCATATGAAAGCTGAGACTCCCCAGATTATGAATCTGCCGGATGACATCTCGTAAATGTTGAGCGTTTTGAGATATTTAGCAAAATATCCAAGATGGCGGGATGGAGTAAATTCGATTTTTCTCTTTTTTGTCTGCAGTCAAATTAATGGTGTTTGATATTAATTTATAGGTTTTCGAATACGAAGAATTCGAATCGTCCATCAAAAACTACCTAAAATGACATTGGACAAATTTTCTATTTTTAATTTCTTTTACGAGAATTAGCGGCTTTTAATAACTTTTATACGTTCTCTTGAGGTAAGGAACCTAAAAATGGCATTAAATGACATTTGACAGCATTTAAAATACAAAATTTGTTCATTTTGAATCAAAATAACTTACCATTTATAATAGATAGCTGAAAGTAACAAGTTTGATTCCTTTAACAAAAATATATATAAATGACATTCGATATGTTTTTGACAGCTTTTAAGTAAATAAAAATGGATATTATTATTTTAGTGATCCAAAATTAAAATGTGAAAATAATTAATTAATTAAAATATAAACCTTAAATTGATATAAAAGATACTGGTTAGTTTGACCTAAATTTTAAATTTTAAGACTTTTAGTGGATAGCTACCATTATCATACCCGTTATGTCCTTGAAATCTGTCAAAAATCCTGTAAATGTCACTTTACGTGACACTTGATGAAAAGTTTTAGTTACTTGTTTCCAAAAACCTCTAAATCGATACCAAATAAGATTATTTTATGTTTAGATTATTTTTGTATGATTTTAGAGTGGTGAGTTTTTTGCTTTACGTGCTGTCAAAAAACTGTCAAAAGTCATTTAATGCAGTTTTTGATGGCGAATATAAGTATCTTACATCAAAGAACCTATAAAACTTTATTAAAAGTCACTAATTCTCGTAAAAGAAATAGAAATTAAATAATTTTTCAAAAATATCCATTTTTCTGTATCAAATGGCTGTCAAAAATGTGCCAAATGTCATTTTAGGTAGTTTTCGGTGGAAGATTCGAATTCCTTGTATTCGAAAACCTATAAATCAATATCAAACACCATCAATTTGAC
Source organism: Oxystoma pomonae (assembly GCA_963921995.1). Lineage (NCBI taxonomy): Eukaryota > Metazoa > Arthropoda > Insecta > Coleoptera > Brentidae > Oxystoma > Oxystoma pomonae. Next base: position 44,680,122 of record OY998171.1, on the reverse strand, counting down.
TGGTGATACTCAGCTTTCATATGACATCATAAAATCTACTATGGTAAGATTTTCGTACCCAAGTCTCACTTCCCCTAGACTACAACATGAAAATTCTCCGATTAAGCTCTAATCTAAGGTGTTGGTAAACAAAGTAACAGACCATATTCTAAACACTGATTAGTAAGTAATCATGATTAAAGCGTAATCGGGGAATTTTTGCGTTGGTGTGTCTAATATTTTTTTCTTATTCTTCTGTCAAACATCAATACTCTGCACCAGAATCGAGAGCGCCGTTTATGTACCTCTTATATCTACGTGAGCAGTATTAAGTTTTCTGCTTTATTGTGTTAAAAGTTCTAAGTCCATTAAAGAGAACGTACCTATTCTTTGAAGGCATAAAAATTTATCTTTTGTAGGTATCTTGCAGAAGACTATTGCTATGTTTTCATGGATATTAAATTCGTTTTCAATATGTTTTGAAAACTTTTTTTTCATGAGTTTTCATGACAGGTTTTCAAATTTTGATATTTAGCAGCTGACATGTTTCATAGTTGTCAAATATTCATTTTTGAGTTTTGGTATTTTTTTTTTTAAATGTATTTTATTCAAAAGATGATGTTGGCCCTTGCCACACATTTTTTTTAAATTTTAATTGCTACTCTGTTTGCAAGTGGAAGTGAAGAAAGAAATGCTGGACTGGACACACACTTTCGAGCCAAATATTTCTTTTATTTTCCATAATTAATTTTTTTAAAGTCTTTAAAAAAACAAATCTTTAGTTATTTAAGTAAGTTTATGTTATTAATCTCCTTTTTTCTATATACTCCACCAAATTTTAGAATGCCGGTTCCACAGTTTCACTTCTATTTCGCTCTCTCTCTCTCTCTCAAAAAGAGTGCGAGCAATAAAATATGATTTGGCAGCTGTCTGGTAATTCGACGCAATACGCATGTGTAAACTCAATCCCCGTTTTCATGGAAAATCGGTATTTCGATCTCAATACGATCTTGATTCAACCCTAAAAGTTTTCAGGGTCGGATCTAGATTGAAATCGATTTGAATACTGGAAAAACAGGCGTTTTTATGGACGGTATCGGATTGAAATCTTTTTCAGAACGAACTCAATTCCCATGAAATCGTAGCATATAATAGACTACCGAAAACTTGTTGTTGGGTAAAATAAGGCTTTAGAAGAATAATGAATTTTACGTTCACGAACACAATTTTTTATTCATTGTATTTATTTTCTCCCATCAAAAAAAATAACCACTGATAAGCCCGCGCCAGTTGCCAAAGGCGAAACGTCGTTAAATTATTTCGCTCTTCACTTTGTTCTTTTGAGTGTTCGTTGTGGGATACCCATTCAATTTTGAATTTTCGTTATTCCACCCCGAGTTCCACCCAAGATCTTTAGATTTTTCCTTTTTAGAAAGATCTAGATTTTACCTAGCAAGAAAGTACATTACATTTGTTAAATTTTTTTCCGTGCGCTACTGATACCGTGAACAGTGCATCTTTGCCGAACCTAAAACACTATTGTTTTTTTAAACAGCAACTAATTTGGAATTTTTAAAAATGCCCAAACGACGCAGAGTTCGAGCAATAAAGTTTGGAAAGATGCATTCCGCACGCGTTAGGTACCACATTTTTCCTGTTTTACATGATCTTGTGTAAAAAAATTGCCCACCGAAGAAAATTTTGCGCGCGTGAAAATATTTTTGTGGACGTGAAAATAATTTTTCTGCACGTACGGTAAGGTGCACTTTACCGCACTCATTTTGTTGCGGGAAAGTGTACTTTACAGCACTTAGTGTGTCTTCACAGCTTTATCAACTATCGTTGCGTGCTGCATTTCACTTTCCGCAATTATTAGGTAAATGACTTTTGTTATTCTGGATATTAATAAACTATTCTTTCATTTAATTAAACCGTATATAAATAATAATAGTAATACCAAAACATATCCAAATAAACTTTCTGGATTTGTTTAACTTTTCCCTACGTAAAACTTTTATCTTATTTTTCTAAATACAGGGTGTTCCCAATTCGATGCTGACCAAAGGGATCTCCTAAACGGGAGGAAATACGAAAAGGTTTAAATTAGGGCAAAGTTGCGCAATTTGACGCTTTGCTTAAAACCAACAAAAAAAGTTTACAAATTCCGGGTAGTTCCGGAGAAAAAAAACAAAATCTTGATTTTTAGTTTTTATTTTTCTGCGTCCTTATTCTTAAAGCTGTTAAAAAACGCTTAAAACTTTCTACAGGCACTTTTTTAAGATCTACCTAATAAGAGGTCCACTTTCGAAATTTGACATTTCTGTGTGACAGGAGCACTGTCAAGATGAACTTCTTATGGACACATGCTTTTTTTCTCCTGCTGTTTGGTTCATAAAACATTACGGATATTTTGGAACCTCATTTTGACAACTACCTGACGTTTTGTGTTAATTGACCATCATCAGCCCAAATTCAAAGATTAAAAAACAAAGAAAAAAACGGATTTTTAAAATATTAGGTAAAATTATTTTGTTATAACAAAATATCTTGAGTAAGTTAAAAGCAAAAATTAAATTTGGGCTGATGATGGTCAATACACCCAAAACGTTAGGTGACTTGTCAAAATAAGGTTGCGAAATATTATCTGTCATCCTTTATGAACCAAACGGCAGAGAAAAAAGGATGTGTCCATAAGAAAAGATGAACTTGGCAGTGCTCCTGTCACACTGAAATGTCAAGTCTCAAAAACGGACTTCTCACTAGATAGATCTTAAAAAAGTGCCTGTAGAAAGTTTTAAGCGTTTTTTGACAGCTTTAAGAATAAGGACGCAGAAAAATAAAAACTAAAAATTAGGATTTCGTTTTTTTTTCGCCTATCTCCGGAACTATCCGGAATTTGTAAACTTTTTTTTTTAGCTTTGCCCTAATTTAGAACTTTTCGTATCTCCTACCGTTTAGGAGATTTCCATGGTGAGCATCGAATTTGAGACACCCTGTATACAGTAAGTGTGAAAAACTAGTATATTTGCGAAAACAACAAAAAAAGACAAATTACCAGCCCATATAGAAATAAGGAATAATGACATGCTATTTCGAAATAAACTCCTATATAGAAATTACTTGAGAGCTTTTCCAGGTTTTACTCCAAACGTGATTTGATTGTTAAGAACCTGTAAAAGCTGCTTTTTTCATTTACGTGTACAGCTGTTTCCAATATAATAGGGTATTTTTGGTCAGTACGTTGAACGTCGAAGCTATCGCTATCGTTGTGGCTTTTATTAACGATAACGAAATGTTCGCAGCACTTTATTTTGCAGTAGTTGATGTTAAAAATAACCTGACTTTTTTTGTTGCAAGGTTTTATTTTTATTGTGCTTATTATCATTTACTACGTTTGTACGCACCTAAAAGCGCTTTTATATAAGGATGGTTTTAAATAAAATCTCTTTCTCCGAGGGTTTATACGTCCTTTATCAAATGTCATTAGATATGACAGTTTAAAGAAAAAACCAATAAAACAACTTGGTTCACAACAGATTTTTCGGAAAACCATGGGTTAAGTATTCCTTTACATTTAAAGAAATGCGCTAAAGCGTTTTTAAAGTTTTTATAGCGACCCTAAAATGGGTTTTAAAGCGATCAGGCATTTTTTTAAATCGCTTTAAAGTAAAGTCGATTTAGTACTTAACCCTTAACCACAGGCGTATGGAATCAGTAACATTGTAACAGACGTGCGGTCAAAATGACCCCTTTAATTGAAATAATAAAATTGATTAAAAAAAATACTTCACTCTAGTAACTTTATTATATCATTTGTACGACCATCTAAAATATCGAAAAAATAAGAGTTTTTGGTACTTCAGTGCAAAATGAACTTCTTGGATTTCGATTGCTCACACAGAAGGTGGAACCTACGACGCCATTTCGTCCTTATTAGGGACTCGTCAGCTAGGTGTACCATAACAACAGAGAACCTCGGTCACGCTTGTGTGGCAAAGATCACGGCTCAAGCGGAGGGAATCTCTGTCGAGTACCGATCATGGCGCCCCCTGTGTGAATCTCCGACAACCAAGAATAAAACCCACTGCATGGCGTAGCATCGATCCTGCGAGAGACATATTACAATGACATCTGTATGCAAGGTTTCGTCTACAAGAATGCGATTATAATCGCAAAACAACCCAAAGTGCCGTACTGCACGATTAAAACAAACGGAAGATAGCTGTGGCACCGTAAATCTAACGAAAAAACAAGAGTTTTTTGTACTTCAGTGCAAAATGAACTTTTTATTTTTATTCTTGGTTGTCGGAGATTCACACAGAGGGCGCCATGGTCGGTACTCGACAGAGATTCTCTTCGCTTGAGCCGTAATCTTTGGCGCATAAGTGTGACCGAGGTTCTCTGTTGTTGTGGTACACTTAGCTGACGAGTCCGTAATAAGGACGAAACGGCGTCATCCTACGTTCCACCCTCTGTATGAGCAATAGAAATCTAAGATCATTTTGCACTGATAAGTACAAAAAACTCTTGTTTTTTCGTTAGATTTACGGTGTCATAGCCATCTTCCGTTTATCATCTAAAATATGTTTGGTGGAATAGTTTTATTTTGTGCAGGAAAATTTGTTAAAAAAATGAAATAATAGAGGTATATAGTTTTTTGCTCAAAAATGTAATAACGCTATATTTAACAATAAATGTTCTAAAGTAAAGTGAGACAAACCTAAAAAACGCAAGAACTACTTAAATTATAAAAAAACGTGCAAATGGTTCTTTGAGATTTTTTTATGCTGCGCAATCTCTACAGACGGGTCTAGTGCATTCCATACATAAATCACTCTCGATACAGCATCGGCACTGATGGTCCAAAAGCATAGAAAAAAAATTGGGTTCGGTCTGGCTGTCAGTAGTTTGTCTATGTCCGAAAGGTTTTGAGACGCTTGCCTATCTAAAATGACCACGTGTCTGTAGTTACGGGTTAAACCGGTTTTACAGCCACTTGCGCCGACATTTTTCTAATGGTTCTTTAACAAAAGAACCTTTAAATTTTACAGGACATTTAATTTTAAATGACTTGCACAGGCTCAATTTTTTTGAACCTTTACTAAAGGCTCTTTATTTTCTTCACAGTACGGCAACGTCGCACGAATTTAGGGATTTCTGGGGTTTTTTTGTTGGTATCTCTGTCTTCAATAACCTAAAACTTTCACATATTTATTTTATTTTATTTTTTATGGTTCTGTTGTTTTCATTTGATATTTTTTGATGATGAATTTCAATGGAAGCTAAAAAGAGAAAAAGGGGGCCGAATCTTAGTCCCAGGGAGCTGTCGCCCATCTATTCAATATTACTCCAAAACATCCATGAATGCTGCACATGCTAGCAGTGAAACAGCTAGAGGTCAAGGAACAGGACACAGAGGCAAGTCAAAAGGGTAAGTATTTAGATAAGGAAATATAGCAATCTATGTATAATCAAAGACGTTTATGCTAAACAACATTTTCTTTAAAACTGGTTCTCGGCCTACTTAATTATACTCTCCAGTTTAACAGAAGATATATATATATATATATATATATATATACATATATATATATATATATATATATATATATATTGAAAGATCCATCTATGACAAATTTTTGATGCACTAAATTAATCGCTTCAATCCTTGCCATTCCAATTAAAATATTTGAGAATCTTTTATTATTATTATTAAATCCTTTATTTGGCAAATACCTAGTTTGGTTTTTAATTTATTGTAGGGTACCAATCAAAGGAGGCCATCTGTCACCGTAGTTAGAATCATGGCATCAAGTACCTTAGCAGAGAAATATGACTTTCTAGCGGACAAAAAGAATATGATTGCTGACACCACCCTAAAAAAGTTGGAAAGAGAAGCATTACATACTGACAAAGAGCATCAACTCCGGAAGAAAAATCTGGAGATAAAAATAGAAGTACTCGCTGATTTTTTTTAACACTATGCAATACATTCAATTGACTGCGAGAGTGGATTTGGTCACATTTAACAATTCAATTAAATATATTCATCTATATGAAGCATTAGGAGAAACCAATCTCTCTTGAATGTGTTACATATTACATGAAAGGTACCTGCCGTTTTTGCATTTTATTATTTTTTTAAAATAGGTAACTTATAATTGTATTTTTTTGCGCCTTAAAGGAGATTTGTTGTTAAAGTGGTTATTTTGCTAGATAAGAAAAAATTTACTGTTTTTTACAGGGTTTTATTATTAGTAGTATTATAAGTTTAAGAGTTGTACTTATGTACATTTTGTAAGTTATTTTGTCTCAGGCCTCTTTGGACTTTTGCAATCGAGCGATATTATAATTTGTTTATTTTGAGTAGGAAGTGCGTTGGCTGGCACTTATTTTTTTGTCGTTTTTTAGTTACAGGTACAGGGTGAAAAAAATCGCCTTGTGTACAGAAAAAACAATACAGTTTATTAAAATAAAGAAAATTTAAAACATGTTGTTTATTTTACTGACATACCTAAATATTAAAAAACCACCAAAGAAATTATCATAATCAACAATTTTAATAAAAAAACAGCAATTGTAAAACCCTAAAATGCACAGCTGCTTTTTTGTACGTTATAATTTTGCCAAAGAAATTATTTTTTATTTTTCTTTTGCACATAATATATAATTTCCATTCTGCACAACATTATGACGTTGGTGGTCCTGACCATACACTTCAATTTGTTGAGTTTGCATAAGTTAATTTAATATTCTTCCTTGTTTATATCTTTATTATTGGGGGCTCTGGCTCGTTCATTTCTTTGGCAATATTATGAAGCACAGAAGCAGCTACTATTATTGTCAGAACTGTGTCCAGCATAAGGCAAAGCCCATAAGCCATAACTGGAAACTAACGTTTCCAGATCCCAAATGTAGGTTCTATTGAAGTTCTTGTTGGAATTAAGGCTTCATTATACAGTTGTTCACCTGGTATAATTGGATTTGGTAAAGGTGTCAGGGGTTAATTTGAAAGACCATATCCACTCCTGAAAGTAAGAAAAAAAGTAGGTAAGGAGAGGGCTATAATTTACTGACAACTAAAACGGTCACAGTTTATATGATATATATATCATTCATTCATTCAGGGAGCTGTTGGAGAAGCTAGTTTCTAAACACTGGATTATTATATTTTTGATCAATATTAGCTAAAAATCATTTTGTGTGTGTGGGCAAAAATATGCATCCAATGTATATAAACAAAAACAATTGCAATTATAAACATTTTGGGAACCAACTTTTAACCCCCTCTCACCCCATGTAAAATATTGACTAAGTACCTACCTGACATCTGGATATTCCAATAGATCCTCAACGTGTGTTAATCTGAATCTTCGAGGCACCTTCGAGTGAAGCCAAAATTAACAAAATCCAATATTTCAAGATCATCTTCAAGAGCATCCTCTACCAGCTCATCTTCAATAATGTTTACATATTCCATAATAACATTTGATGAATTTTCTTTTTTCTTGCGTTTTGAACAAAAATAAACTATACCATGAAAAATGGGTCGCAAAACTAACCTCAAAAGAGCTAACTGAGCTTTAAAGATCGGTTAATTGACCAAATTTGGCCAGTTAGTTAATGCTCCTTTAAAGAACGTTTAAAAGACCATTAAAGTCGGTGCAAGACACAAAATACGCTAAAGGTACTTTAAAGGTCCTTTAGCCTAAAGGACCATTAAAGAAAAAGTCGGTGCAAGTGGCGGTTAGTGGTGTTTACCCGACAACATTTTCAAACCGTCCTAATATAAAAGCGCTTTAAGAGGCCCGTATAAACAAAGTAATTGGACAGTTTTATAAATAGGTTTTCAAAAAATACCGGACGCCGGAACCACAACGGAATGGCAATTAAGAACTGCGCAGTCACAAAAATAAAAAAGAGTCCAAGACACTGACCAGAAAAACAATAGTTTGCCAATTATTACCTTATTTCTTGGTCTGGATGAAGTTTTTTCCATAAGTACCTGAAAGTTAGAAAAAACATAAATTAGAAATTTATTAATTTTGACGTACCTTTTTTTTGACTTTACAATGAATTTTTCATTTAGTTTCTATGTCAGCCGACATATTGAAATTGGTCCCGAAAATTTTAAATGAACAGTGTGATAAGTTCAAAAATGTAAATGTTGTATTGTTGGACATTGTTTCCAAAATAGACATGTAAGCACTGTTTTATATGGAACCTTAACCAAAAAAATGTATTGAACGCGTGTTTCATTTGGTCGAGGATATGCCAATCTAATGATTTGCTCAAAAAATGTGTCAGCTGCTTTGTTTATGGGTTGTATGACTTTTCTATACATAAAACAATGATACAACGGAAACTAAAAATACTATTTTTAATTATGAAAATCATAAACACAAACCAAAATCTATTATAAGTCGATTTTTATAAGTGTGAAATATACAAGGTGGATTCTTTAAACGGAACGGTGCTTCTAGCGGGTTATAACTTGGTTTTATAAGAAAATCCAAAAACACGTCAACTGAGATGTTTAATTTTCTTTAATCGTGCTATTTTAGATTTTTTTTAAAACCATTTTGTTGGCAAAAAAATTTTTTTTTTTAAATAGGACACCCTGTATAGTTTGACATTTTTGAATTTTAAAAAAATTATCTTTTTGACAATATCACACAATAATACTGTATCTCTTATAGTTTCTAAGATAGAGGCATTTAAACTTGCATGGAATTGTTGTCTATGCCCTGTTTTACGGGGGATAATTGAATGAATGTCGAAGTTTTCCATACAGATTTAGATAAAAATATCTTGATTATCGTAAAAGATAGATCCTACTGTGTGGTATTGCTGAAGAGAGAATTATTTGCAGATTTCAAAAACTGCAAAATAAACAGGGTGTCCTGTTTAAAAAATATATTTTTTTGCCATACCTCGTAAACTAAATGACACAGACAAAATTACATGATGGCACGATTAAAGGAAATTAAAAATCTCAGTTGACGTGTTTTTGGATTTTTTTATTCAACCAAATTCTGACCCGCTAGAAGCACCGTTCCGTTTAAAGAATCCACTCTGTATATATCTAAGCATGACTGCGGTTTAGCAGGACACCTCCCAAGTTCTTTACTGATTACGCCCGGTTCTTTTTGAGTTCCTAAAAGTATTTTTTTGCACATCGACCTCATGCGGTAGATAATAGATGCGGCGCCCAGAATTTGCAGCGTTGTCCAGTTTTTAAAATTAAATAAATAAATATGTCGAAAACGTCATAGTTTCGATCTCCATGTTGTAAGAACTTTTTATCTGGTTTAGGCCTCCCTTATATTAACCAGTAAAATATTTGCACTTATACCTTTGACAGACTGTGGATAACATTCTATAACGCCTATTTTTTGTTTAAAATCTAAATTTTGTACACAGTTCGCCTAAGCTACATATACACAAGAAAAAAATATATAACCTTTGAACTATATATTTTTGAGATAAAGATACCCCTAGCTGTAATTAAATAGAAAAGGATTTCTCAAGGAGAATTTAGAAATGACCGATTCCATATTTACATATGCAATTTATCCATTTTGGGTCATTTTGACGTCATTTATTACAAAGTGTTGATACATATGCTTAATTTCAAAAATGTTACTATTTTGTAGATTCTCCCAAAAAAAAACCCAACATCAGACATAGGATAGGAAATTTACATATATAAATTTTCTGAATATCCAATATCTTAGAAAATCGTTTTTTTAGTTTTTTGGAGGTTATAAATAGCAGTTCCCGAGAGGGTAGGAATAGTGACTTATAGTATGTTAAACGGTGGACCTTCGTAAGCTCGAATGAAAAAAAAATTTGGGTTCTAATTTTTTCCTCTATTTTTCATCTCTGGCTTAGCCTAATAGTTTCTTATAAAGTTTGTGATTTGTGAGATAATCGCTTTTAAAAATTAAAATTTTAACACTTTGATTGCAGATATCTTGAGAACTTAATATGCAAACCATATGATAGCAGGTATTTAAAAAAAAATTATAAGGATTTAAGATTTGGTATCAAAACCAGGAGATCGCACAAAATAAATTAGGATTGGTCCCAAAAATGTCTCCCCAAAAATAGCTATATATAATATTTATATATAAGTTAGGTATGTCTGTCTCAAAAATATATATTTCAAAGTTTATATTTTTTTTCTTGAATAACTGTGTACTTATACCCCATTAGGAAGCGATACGGATTTTGTCAGAAAATTTTCTAGAGGCTACACTTGTCACTAAAGCTGGGTTTATGCGGGAAAATAAAAATTACAATAAACATAACAAATAAAAGTTAGAAATAATTTTAGTTTATATAGTCAACCAATCAGCATACAGCTACTGCATATGTAAACAAAAGTGAGTGACGCCAGTAATTATTGAAGTAAGTATTGAAATAATTCAACTAAACTTTATCATACTGTCTCATTAAATAATATCTGTCAAAAACAAACCCAAAAATGCAAAAAACCTTAAAATCATCCATTTAAATGACAACAACAAATGAAAGTAAGATTATTATACTTGCGTTAATGCGGAATGAGTTAAAAGCTGTCCCTATTTTTGTTTTAATTTTAATTTCTTATTTTTATTTCTACTGTATAAACGCCTACACTGTTCCCCTTAAGCTCAAGTAATTTTTTTATTTCAATTTTATTAATATTTTTATTTGTCTGCATACAGTGACGCACCGAGGGACGGGATTTTGGGATTAAACCCCCCCCCCCCTGAGAAATCTGATTATATACAATTGGCACAACCAAATAACAGCAGAAATAAAATCTATAGGAAATAAAATACAAGAGCCTGGACTTTAACTTTTAACAAAAATCTTGAAAAAATCATAAATTGCTAAATTTTTCGCCTGTGGCGCTATAACCTTTCACTTTTACGATTTCGTTCGTTCATGACCGCTATTAAAATGTTTGATTTTTTTATTTGTTTTCAATTTGGATCACCATCAAAATGGTCTTTTTAATGTAAATTTATTTTACTTTGCCTGCGATTTGGTGTCAAAAATGTCATTTTAAGTGTCATTTTCACAAAAATTTTCGCCTGCAGCACATTTTTAGCATTTTTACAAAAAAAATTAAAGGTAAAAAAACAACTCACATTCTCAAAACCCGATCAATATTTACGATTTTAGTTTAATTTTAAGTCAAAAATTGTATCTTATTTTCTCAAAAAATTTTCCCTGCGGTGCATTGAACCATAATTTTGACATCAAATTTTGGGTAAATAAACAATTTTAAATTTGGTTATAGCCCCCCCGCGCTTTTTAGCACCTGTTTCCTTGTATCAATTATGGTCACATTTTTACTTCAAATTAAGTTTTTTTATTATTTATCCTTTACCCCCCCCCAATTACTGAGTGCGCCACTGCTGTATGAACCCAGATGCGTCCTTTGACAGACCGAAAGTCACAATGTCAAGATTTATTTAGCAAAATCTTGATACTTTGACTTATCGGACATTTATGGGGGCAGAATTTATTAGTAATAGCTACTGCTAATACATTTTAATGTATGGCATCCGCTAAAGTACAAGTCATTTATTGACCCAACTTACCCTTTTTTAAATGGAACTATATGCCTTCAATAGATTTTTTTCAATGCCCTAGGAAATTCTCGAAACTATTTTGCATGTCTCGGTCAAGAAATAGATAAAATTAAACAAAAAATCGTCGTCTAGTTTTGGTATTTTGTTTTTTCAGCTGTCACGTGAAAAACTATCAAATGAAGAGTACCTCAACCGTTTTCTTTAAATAAATATTCATAACCATAGCCATAACCAACATATTTTAAAAAAGGAGAATTTCTAATTTATTAGAATAATCTTCTGGGAGCATATGGTTTCATTTAAAAGGTGAGTAATGCCAAAAAGTGACTTATAGCTAGAGATTGTTAAATATTATAGCTATTACTTAAACGTATTTAACGCATTTAAAACAAAGTCAAAAATCACTATATTTTTTAAATTTTTTATGCCATGTTTCCAACCAACCAGACCCACTATGGCCACTATGGCCAACCAAACCCACTATGCGTTCCACGATTTGATTGGCCGACTCAAGGTTACATTTTTGTGAGATTAGGGCTTTTGTTTTTGAATCTTTCTCACCATCACCTTTTATTTTCAAACGCACCGCAGCAGGATTTATTTGGTTAGATTGCAAAAAGGGTTAGGCTCTGGGTTGGGCAGGGTTGGTTTGTTCGATAGGGTTGATTTTGGTTGGCTTGGTTATTATTTTGTTAATTTGTAGGGGAGGAGAAAGGTAATAAAATCAAAATATATCTATAACCTCACATTCATGTAACCTTGAGTCGACCAATGAAAACGTGGAACGCAAAGTGGGTTTTAGTCTCTCGTCTGCAATCGATACAGTAAACGCATTGGCGGTTCGTTACATTCAGTGGCTTTCGAAGCATACAAATTGGTACAAAACTTTTCTTAAAAAATCTATTTTTTACAAAACTCTGTTTTTTTAAATACCTTTTTTAACTTTTAACTGGTCCATTCTAAAATAACATTTCCATGTAAAATTATGTTGATATTTATAGTCAAAGGATAGCCACTGAAGTTTTGATACAGCTTGTACATATTTTTTGACGACATTTAATACCCCCTGTATTTTTTTACCGCTTTTGTCCTATACGCATGGCTTCCCTTTTTTGTATTAATTAGTCAAATTAAATACGATACTGCCCCATGGGACCTTATCGGTTTACCCAAGGGTTCATCAGCATTTCATTTCCTCACCAATATTATTTACCCCTACCTGTGTGTAATAACTGCACCTTCGTGCAGCGGTAAATAAAACATCACACCAAACAAAGTCAAAGCAGGACCTTTGGGCGCCGGATATTTGGACGCCGGCCGGTTTGGGCGTCGACATATTTATCAGAAAACCATTTCGATATATCACCGAGTTGCTAAGGATTTGATTCATTTTTTTTTTTGCTTTATTAGCTAAGTTTTAATAAAATAAATAGGTATTGTAGTAGTAGTAGTAGTAGTAGTAGTAGTAGTAGTAGTAGCAGTAGTAGTAGTAGAAGTAGTATAGTGGATTGGTTGCTTTTTTTTTTGCTGGCGCTCAGACGGTTACCGGCCAAAAGTCGCTTACCGTTATTCTACTGTTGATACTAATAATAGTTATCTATGTATCTAGGTTAAAAGAGTATTTAACTACCGTGGTGTACAAATAGAAACACGAGCCGTTAGGCGAGGGTTTGTATACGCTACCGGCGTTAAACGCACTTTATGACCGAGGTACATGCAATATTTTAAGGACAACATCAAGAAAATGCAGACTTTTCTAGGGTGTATTTAGACTTTCATACGGTATATCAGAGGGTATATCCAAACTTTTCAAGAGTGTATCCAGGGTGCGTCGAGAGTTTTCCTGGGTATATCCAAACTTTTCTGGGGTGTGTCCAGGCTTTCTTATAGTGTACCCAGACATTTCCAGGGTGTATCCAGGCTTTGTTAGAGTGTATACCGACTTTTCAAGGAGATATCCAGACTTTTCTGGGTATATCCAGACTTTTCCAGGGTGTAACTGGACTTTTGTATTTTATTTTATATGTGCTATACATATATATTGTCAAAAATTTTTGCGAGAATAAACTAAAAATTTGGTTAGAAAATATGGTAAAATCTGGTTCCAAACATAGGCTATGTTTTATTTAACGAAAAAACCGCCATTACCCATTTGTATATATCGGGTGTCCCAAGGTAAGTAACCTATTAGAATATTTTGGAAACTATACAATGGAAACTTTTCAAACTTTCTATTCTAACATAAGTCTATTTAAACTATCTTTATGAAATACTTTCATATTTGCAGTGCTGCGATTTACAGGAAAACTTGGCAACAACTTTCTTATTTTTTATTCTACAAAATATTTTAGGTTCATTTTATGTATAATATCCTATATTTATGTTCAACTGTTTTTAAAATATTGACAGGTGAAAATTGACATTTTTTAACTTTTACAGCCCTTAACATCGAAACGGTTAAGGATAGAGCAAAACGCTTTTTACATTCCTATCTTGGTTTTTCACAAGCTATCGTTTTATACTATTTTAACCCAGGGTTAAACTATCCTTGGGAGCTATCGTTTTATACATACTATATACAGGGTTAAAATATCCCAAGGATAGTTTAACCCTGGGTTAAAATAGTATAAAACGATAGCTTGTGAAAAACTAAGATAGGAATGTAAAATCCGTTTTACTCTATCCTTAACCGTTTCAATGTTAAGGACTGTCAAAGTAAAAAAATGTCAATTTTCACCAGTCAATATCTTAAAAACAGTTGAACATAGGTATAGGACATTATACATAAAATGTACCTAAAATATTTTGTAGAATCCAAAAATGCAAAAATATACAGGGTGTTCAATTTAAAATAAGAAAGTTGTTGCCAAGTTTTCCTGTAAATGGCAACACTGCAAATACGAGAGTGTTTTACAAAGATAGTTTACATGGACTTCTGTTAGAATAGAAAGTTTGAAAAATTTCCATTGTATAGTTTCCAAAATAGGTTACTCACCTTGGGACACCCGGTATTCATTTTTGTTTAACACTCTTCTTAATGAATTGAATTATATGGCACCCCGGCAAAACTTTTTTGTATTTTTTCAATGAGGTATCAAAAGGTATGAAAAAATTTTTTTTAGGGATGAAGTTTTTTTTGGGGTAGCTTCAAAGGGTGTAATGGCGTAAAGCTCAAAAACGATAGGGGTCTTCACGTCGCGTCGACACAAGAAATCGTTTTGTAAAATTTTTATTACATTACTTCCCTCGGCGAGGGAAGTAAAAATATTAATTTATAATTTTTTAAAGTGACATTTTTCGAAAACATTTAAAGCATAAATTTGACAAATATCTTAAAACAGTAACAAACACATCGACGCAATACTACACCTCATTCCAAATTCTCCGGACCAATTTCAATATGGCAGCTGACAATTTAACACAGAAGCTAAATGGAACTGTCATTGTCAATGTCAAAAAGCTGGTACGTAGCAATTTGGAATGAAGTGTATGTATATTTGAAATTTTAGTACATTAACGCCTGCGGGTGCGTTACATTTTAAGTGTTATTTTAGAGCCCGATCGTGCATAAAAAAAACTCTGCACCCGACCAAGGGAGTCATCTGGTGTTTGATGGGTTAAAAGTTTTCTATGATATTTTAATGACAGATATAAACAAAATTGAGCGAAAGATGCGAATCCAAAGATGACATATCTGTTAGCAAGTTTTAATCAGAACTTTAAAAAATTAGATCTAAAAATTATTTTGGTACTATAAAATTGCAATATTTTCCTTTTTTTATGTTTACTTACTGTACTTTATTGTTTCAAAAAATATACATTTCCATACAATATTGCGAGCCAAAATCTTAAAACTATAACTAAAAACACAAAAATTCTGCAATAAGAATAAATTTGAAAGAACAGCGGGTGGTCCCTCTAGCCTAAATATTGTAATTGTAATCGTTTCAGATTTTTAGATTCTAAAATAACATTTTGAAATCTTCCAACACTATGTCACCAAAACCCTCTAAACTACCATTATCTAAGTACGAAGCATCAAATTCAAATTCTAGAGAATTTACTAGATGGTGGATCATAACGCAAAAAAAGAGGTGCTTAAAAAATCGGTACTTAAAAATATTATAAAACTTTCTTATATATTTAATACCAAGATTATCTTATCGAATTTGCAATAAGCATAGCCTTGGTAAAAACACACCTAGTAAGTTAAGCAATAACTGCTAATTCTGAATTATGCATCATTTTACTATTTTCATCCTTGACTAAATAATGAAACACCGTTATTAGGGAATTATTGAAATACGGCCGCACTGAATAGTGCCTTCTTAGCGTCGCCCTTAACACAGGCTGTGCCTGACCCTAAAAGATGCAAATTATAGAATTCTTGAACGCGCCTCTAGCAAAACGGTGATGACTAGAGGTGGGACATCGAAGGGTCAACCTCGACATTTAGCGTCGATATTAATATCGACACCTATCATCGATGTCATCAATACATCGGTGTAAAAACATCGATGTTTTGTCAACATCGGACATCGATGTTTATTATTTGAAAAATGTGTAATCGTCTTATTTAGTATGTAATAAACGTTAAGAAAAATAAAAACCTACAAATATTTATTGTTTTAGATAAATACGACTAAATGAAATCTAATTTAATATTTAACTTAGGCTACTAATAAAATATAAAAACATACCTAATAATAAAATAATAAAGTACAGAATATTTACAATATAAGAAAGGTAAATTTTGTACATTTATTACGCCTTATTTGCTGCAAGCATACCATATGGGATGGGCTGCATAAAAAAATTAACTTCGACAACATCGATACAAAAACATCGATGATAATATCGATGTTTTTGATCTCTACCATCGATGGCAAAACATCAAACATCGACCGCTCTAATATCGATGTGACGACACGAGTTTATTTCTAACCTACTGCTGCCTGTTTTCGAAATTTTGTGTTATTTTTTTCATATCTTCATATTTAATAGTAGTTTTAACAAGTAGTGGGTAAAATAGTGCTTTTTTTACAAGCGTTGGTTTAAATAACGAGCGCTGCGAGGTATTTAAAAACGCGAGCAAAAAAAGCACAGTTTAGCCGCGAGTTGATAAAACTATTTTTTTTAATATCTTTATCAAAAAATTCAAGAAGAACAGGAAAATACTTTCAAAAATCTCTAACGAAGAGCAGTTCTCGCAACACACCACCTTTACACTATAAATCAAGGCGGCTGGTAATTGAAATAACAATGCGGTTTTCATAGCGATGTACCTTTTTACTCGATGACGTTCATTGTTACGACATTTTAATCTTTGACAGATATTTTGACGATATTTTTAAATGATTTTTTCGTAAATACTTGGTGAAAACAAGCGGAAATGGCTTAATTTTTGGGCAAGAATAATTAGATTTTTTCAATATTACTATTTTCTGCTATTTCTCTTTAATTTTGGGTAAAAAATGAACAGAAATCATTTTTGTACCCGTGATCAAAAAGGTTTTTTATACCTTCATCAAAAACATGATTTTAGCAACTGTCTGCAGATAACTAAAGCATGGATTTTTTGGTTACCTATGCAAAAAAACTTTTTTTGATCACGGGTGCAAAAAAATATTTCTGTCCGTTTTTTACCCAAAATTAAAGAGATGTAGCGGAAAATAGTAATATTGAAAAAATCTAATTATTCTTGCCTAAAAATTAAGCAATTTCCGCCAGTTTTCACTAAGTATTTACGAAAAAATCCATATTTATATTATATCCATATATTTTCCTGATTTTCTTGGATTTTTTGATAACAACTCGCGGCTAACCTGTGCTTTTTTTTACTCGCGTTTTAAAATACTTCGCTGCTCTCGTTATTTAAACCAACGCTTGTAAAAAAGCACGATTTTAGCCACTAGTTATAAAAAGATAGGTAAAAAGAATAAATAAGGGGAAAATTTAGCGCCCTAATAAATTTACAGAAAAGATTTGTGGCGTAGAGGGCAAAGGGTGAGGGAATAAATGGGAAAAAAGTTTTTCCTCGACCAGGATTTGAACCCGAGACCTCTAGAATATCAGTCTAATGCTCTACCAACTGAGGAATGAAGGGGAAAATTATAAGCATATCAAAGTTCGAATTTTTTTTGGAGGGGTGTGTTGCTTGACGTCAACCTGCACCCACACCATATTTAAAAAAAAGACAGGGTTACTAGTGGATTAGTTACTTGAAATTAGTTCTTAATTTTGGGAAAGTTGCTTTTCAGTTTTCTCTACGCTTTTAATGAGGGGGGATGTAGCTTGACGTCCGGATGCACCCCCCCATTTTGACTATAAAAAAACCAGGAAGGAGTGTGGTTCAAAAGTTTTAAAAATTTTTCAAAATTAGTTCAAAATTGGTTCGAAAGTATAAGCATATCAAAACTCGAATATCTTTCGGGGAATGGGGGGTTGAGGCTTGATTGACCTCAACAGAGGGTCGCTTAAAAAAAGGTTATCGGGAGGAAACTTCAAAAACAGGACGTAATAGAAACAAAAAGCGAACACTATTTGTATGCTATAACTAATACAACGGGTACCGACAACGTGTCACACATGGTTTGTTCGGGTTCCGAATTTTAAAACTGTCTTAGAACGTTTTAGAACTGCGTGATACTTGCGCAATCGATAGGACTGTTCTTAACAGTTCACAATTTTTGGACGAACCCGAACGCATTTTTCTTGCAGCAAAGTAAAAAAGAAGAAGCAGGGGAAAGCAAAAGAGAAGAACTTGGGTATGGTCAACCCTAACCTCAATTTTTTCGGTGAATTTTCTAAAATGGGGCACCTGAAACGCGACTCACGAAACTTTACAGCTAGGGGCGCGTGGTAGATACTAGGCCTCCGAGAACCACAAAGGATCTACCTACGGACTGTATATATGATGACGAGGTAGAATCTTGCCTTAATTCTTCCAAAGTGAAATTCTGCAGTTTTTGAAAGAACAGAAATTTAACACTCAAAAATCTGAATTTTTGAGTTAGGCAGGGATTCCTCTTCTTTAGGTCACACCATACAAAACCCTCGAGAAAACCTTTATAAAAATACACGCGGATATTATAATAAAATAATACAAGATTACACTCTGGCTTTTTATTATTTTTCGTAAAAACCCATTTATTTGGGTATATTTTCAAGGAACAAATTATTTTTTCGCACAAACATGCGTAAATGAATTTGCGCATGCGTCAGAAAATAGTCCTAAACAGTTCCATTTAATTCCGCCTGGCTTCACGGGACTGTACAGAACAGTATTGAACCGGTCCTGGACAAATTTTCGGTAGTAACCCGAGCACAAAACTTTTCAATTCAGAACAGTTGTGGTCGAACCAGAACGCGTTTTTTTAAGCGCGCATGCTCCGGACTGTTTAGAACAGGAAATTTCGACGAACCCGAACAAACCAACAGTGTGCTCACTTTTTATTTAGATTTTGATCGATTCTGCAAAAATGTCTTTAGTTTTCAAAAAAAAACCGTGTGTTATACGGAATGTTAAACCGATTTATTTTGTAAAGTACAAAGGTGCACCAGCTTTTTTTTTCTCGAAATCCCTAGAAAGCACTCTAAAAGTCTAAAAGGGCTATAAAGCGGTTTTTAAGTTGTTAGTGCTGCGGCGTGAGCTTTAAGAGCCCTAATTATTTAATTTGTGCAAAACCCCAAATAAATTCAAAAAGGAATGTTGGGTTACATTGTAGGAAAAGAGTTTGTTTACGGAAGGGGAAATTATGAATAAATAAAGCACTTAAATTATCACGTTTTTTGACAGTTTACTAGCATTATAGCATTTTAAACTATAAAAAAATACAATTATAAGTAAATATGGCAGATTATAGTATTTAGTCTACTTTAAAAGGTCTGTAAAAAATTGGATTTTATACAAAATACTTTGCTCGGCTCAATTTTTTTTGGATTTAATTTTTTAGTAGAGAAAGGCTTTGGTAATACGCCTTACATTATTTTTTTTTTAATTTCGCCGTGAAAGTGGTGGCAAAGGTATATTTTTTAATATAACAAGAGCAAACTGAATCGAATTAAAAAAGAATTATGAAAATGTTTGGGAGTTATCTACTAGATTATTTCAATTTTATTGAGAAAGTGGTATAATTACTGATAAACACGCGGCCTCATAATTTTAGCGCTCTAAGCCCTATTAATTGCTTTTTTAGCTCATATAATTTTATCTCATGGTAGCACCATACTAATGAGCACCAATAGAGTGTGTTGTAACCTTTTTTCAGGAAAAATTGTTTTTTTACTATTTACCCTCGTTAAAATCCTTATTGAATAGTTATTTACAAACTAACGAAGGACAGTGCCACATTTCCTCCCGCGGTTTGTTTGATGCCCGACGTTAGGAGGTTCAAGACCTCCTGGCAACATCCGAGGTCAAAACACTGGCATCTGATTAATTACATTATTGTACGTTCCAGACTGCAGGCGACTGGTGGACAGACCATCGTCTGATATGAGCCAAAATGAACTTGCACATTCCACCAAGAAGTAGCCGTCAAATAGCAAATCAGACGAAGATTTAGTGTAGAATGACTTAAAGATGATCAAACCAGAACAAAATTCTCTCTGAATCAAAAGCTGGATAATTTAAAATATTCGGAGAATATTGACGATCACTGGAGAATGTTGAAGACAGCAATAACATCTGCCTCCGAAAAAACGGTCGGCTACACACAAAGAAAACATCAAGACTGGTTTGATGAGCACGACAAAGAAATTCAAGATCTTATTGAGAGGAAGAGAAAAGCCCATAATGCTTGGAAAAGTCACCCTAACTCTAACGAAAAGAAAAGAAAACTCTACAAACAAGGGCAGTTCATTCCCAAATGCACACTCTAATAAGTAAAACATGGACCACTGAGACCATTCCTGCCGGACTCAGAGACTAGTTACCATTTTCAAAAAAGGCGACAACGCAACAACAAAGATACTTTTACGGATACTATCAGTGCCAGACAAATGCAAGAGAAATCTAGAGAACTAAATCGCCCTCTCTTCATGGCCTTCATAGACCTAGTCAAAGGATTTGACTCAGTCAACAGAGAAGCTCTTTGGCAAATACAAAAGCTGAATGCCTCAGTCTCAGTCATTCCGGATTACGACAGGCGTTAAACAAGGGTGTGTTATTGCGCTCACCCTATTCTCTATATTTTTAGGTACCATGCTTTATCTTATTGAGGAACATCTACCGCCGGGAGTGGATATTCTATATGGATTTGACAGTGGCCTACTTAACCTAAGCAGACTGCGAGCAAAAACTAAGGTCTCGACGACCACCTCGGTAATCGGACTGCAGTACGCCGATGACAACGTCGTTATGGTCGATACAGAGGAAGGTAAGAAGCTGGTAATCAACGCAGTTAACCAAGCCTACAAAAGCATTGGCCTAGAGGTCAATCCTGCCAAAACGCAAATTCTTCACCAACCAGGACCAGGTACGAATCCCCAAGCTCCAAACATTTCCATAAATGGCCATCCTCTGCAGAACGTGGAACATTACCCATACCTTGGGAGCCACCTATCATCAAATGCAACTATTGACGCAGAAATACAGCATTGCCTAAAATATGCTAGCGCAGCGTTCGGACGGCATTCGGAGAGAGTCTTCAACAATCACGACTTCAATGCGGAGACCAAGCTTCGTGTATACAACATAGTTATAATACCAACTCTAACATACGGATGCGAAGCATGGACCAACTACAGAAGGTATATCAAACGACTAGAAAAATATCACCAAAATTGTTTAAGACGAGTCCTGAAAATCAAATGGCAAGACCGACGAACAAACATAAGGGTTTTAGAAGAAGCCAGAACAACTAGTATATAGAAGCCCTTATCTACAAGCACCAGCTTCGTTGGACTGGTCACGTTATCCGCATGCCTGAAATACGTCTCCCAAAGCAGATATTTTATGGACAACTGAAGAAGGGAAAGAGAAATCAAGGAGGTCGACAAAAAAGGTACAAGGACGTTCTCAAAGGCAATATGATAAAGAGTCACATCGATATAAACAACTTCGAGATCACGGCAAACGATAGGGCTTCATGGTGCCGAACAGTCCATGAGGGAGCACAAACTTTTGAAGAGCAACGGCGTAGACTAGAGACGGAAAAGAAAGAATGTAGAAAGGAGCGACCAAATGGAAGAATGGATGACCAACAACACCCGGCTGCTGCCGAAGACTGGGTGTGCCAGGACTGTGGAAGGGTGTGCGGCTCGAGAATTGGCTTACATAGCCAACAAAAAATGCACAACAGATAGCGACGATACAGAATAGAGGAAAATCATACTCGGTATCGACTGATTGCCTATGGTTATGAAAAAACCAAGGGAGGAATTGCACCTTACTCCAGAGACATGTATCTGATTTTATCTACTATGTAATAATAGATGCACTAACAAAATAATACTTCCGGCCGATTTTTTCAATTCCCGCTTTTCCGCAAGTATTGTTGTTTTTAGTATTTTTGTTGTTTCTTGCAACTAAAAAACAGAAGGCAAACATTAAGTGAAAAAATATAATCTAGAAGAGCATCTTTATTCGTATGTGTGAGTGCGTCGATCTCTAAAAAATTGAATTTTCTAAGGAAAACCAAGATATTGAAGAAAAAGCGAAGCTTATCGTTCTGAATTTGCTACCCCAAAAATCAAGAGAAAGGTATGAAAACGGATGGGGAAATAACGTGAGAAAAGTTTCTGAAAGTTCCATCCTTGTGTACTTCTCCATGTAGGCAGAAAAACTGAAGCCGTCATCATTATGGACCAGATACAGCATGCTGCGGTCCTGCATTAGCTTGGAGGAAAATGTTAACACAAAATACCTCAAACTTATTGCCTTTCTGAAGCGCCAATCTCATGGTTTTCATTCATAGAAATCCTCTACTTTCATAAGGGACGAAATCAAAGCATTTATGAGCCAGGCTTCGGATGAATATTTCTTGCATAAGAAAGTAAGCTAGACTAGTTTTTATTTTCGCAAAATTGCATATTATCGTGAAACTAAGTCAATGTTCTATTATTTTCAGGTGGCGTTACTTTTTGGAATAGCGGGAGCCTGCCGTTGCGATGAGTTGATCAACATGATGGTTAGTGACATTGATGAGTAAATTTAAAAACCAAGACAAAAAGAACGTTCACGATCATGGATGACACGTTGGGAAGGGTTCCTATGCTGGGTCTGTATATTATATACCTCTCAAATTGGCAGATGCTCATCCCAGGTTATACGGAAAAATACCATGGCACAAATACCTAGTAAAATAGCAGAATTTTTGAAACTGGAGAACAAGGAGAGCTATACTGGTCATGCAGTTCGCAAAACTTCTGCCACCCTATTAGTGAATGCAGGTGGAGATTTACTTACACTCAACACGGAGACTGGAATTCATCTGCAGTAGCCAAAGGATACACAGGCGAGTCTCTATCGAAAAATGCGAGCTTGGCAGCTGCATAATTTCAGGGAATATTCCTACCAATCCCACCTGCAGTGAGACATGGAAAAATGATACCCCAAGAACATCACAGCAAATGAATATCAAAGTTTTAAATATTTATTCTCCTGCAGCATTCAACAGTGGCAATAACAATGCTGGTTTAGAATTATCCTTTACTAATTTAACAAAGTGTAACGTTACTTTTAATAATAATACATAATAATTTGAGAATCACGACTATTCTTTGTTCTGGGTGATACGGGAAGGTAAAGCTGTCACTTTACCTCCTGCCGGGAGGTAAAATATGTAAAACTTCCTAGAGAGGTAAAGTGACATTTTCGCCCCTCATAATATACGTGTCGAAAATGTCATTTTCTGACAAGGTAGTAGATAAAGTTATTTACTTCAGAGCTTGGGATAAATTTAAAGATAAGTTGACTGCGGTGTAACAAGACTTGAATAGTGACTTGTCACTATTCAACAAGCAATTTCTTACTTTTTAAACTTTTTATTTCCAATGAAAACTTCCTTTTTCTTTGCAAAAATCCCTGGTTATATGCAATTATTAATAGTAGCGGTGTCGCCTTTGGTTAGTTTCAGTCGTAAATTTTGGAGTTCTGGGAAATCTAAACTCTATAAGCCGCTCGTTTGCCAAGAAATGCACGAAAACAAAGAATTTTATTTTTGCGAGAATTTTTACCATTTTTTTTTGTTTGCCACCTTTCAGGTTTTAAATCTGTGCGAAAAGTTGCTTCTCGCACGTGACTACCGCGGCAGTTGAGCATGAGTCGAGCGTGCGAAAAACTTACTTTTCCACACGATTTTTCGTATTGAAAGTTGTACTTTTTCGCACGATTTTACTTTTCCGTACGATTTTCTTTTACTTTTCCGCACGATTTTTAAAGCACAATCTTTTATAATCCAAGATATAATAGATCTTTGCTTCAAATCAAATTACTATTTGTACTGTTTTTGATCCAGAAAAAAAAATCTTGTTTAATTATTTTTCCGTGCAAAAAAAAATCATGCGGAAAAGTAAAATCATGCGAAAAAGTAAGTTTTCAGCACTTGTGCGAAAAAGTTACTTTTTTGTCTTGTTAAGAATGAAGACATTTAGAACTAATTAAATGATTTATGTAACTATTCTATCTTATGGGTTATTTTGTAGCATTATTATAAAATCTTTGCGTATTAATACAATTTTTTTTTAAATAAAATGGACAAAAACACTCATAGGAAAAATATTGTACGTAACTCTTACGGAAAATGCCTTGCCTTTTCCACCCTTACCCGAACTCCGACCCGCGTCGTTCGTGCAACTGCCGTCGCGTGCGGAAATGTACCACGAGCGAGAAAGTGAAACTAAAGATAACTAAACTAAAGATTTGCGGGAAAGTGGTGTTTCCTGCACGATTGTAGAAAAATACCGTTACTGCACACTATATAGAATTCACAGACGCACCATGCACTTATATCGCATTCCTGGGGCTCTATTCTGGGCGTAATAGAACGATCATACCCTGAGGAGTGATCAATCGTACAAAAGTCATTCCAACGGCGCACGGTGGTCGATTTTCCGGACGCGGACATAAATGGAAAAATTAAAAAATTCAAAATGTATCTAAATTTGCCTCTATATGGTTGTCAAGATAATAGGTGAATATATCGAAAACAGTTGAAGATCGACATAGGGTACGTTATATAAAAAAGCTTATAATTTCAAAACAGAATGCAAAAATGCAATAATATACTGGGTGTTTCTAGTATACTGTAACATTTATATATTGTGTCAATTACTTTAAAGTAAATTTGATTGTTCTAAACTAATATTTTTAGTTTAATTTTATGAGGTGAGCCTAAAATTAAAATATCATGTGACTTTAACTGGAACCAAAATTATCACGTGACTGGACACTTTTAAATAGTCACGTGACCATCAGTGCTATATTCAAACTGTATTTGACATCCCAATATTTTTGGCTAAATAAAACCCATTCAAGCTCCAATCGTCTTTCAATCTACATGTCCTTCGTAGATCTCCCCTCACACCACCATCACAAATTTAGCTAATTAATAAATATATATCTTTTACCACTTAAAAATGTCTTAAGATAAATGTGAAAATTCACACGATCATCCTGTGTATTAGCTAAATAAGAATAAATTTATCTTTTTATTAAAACTAAATATTTTGTACGATTAAATTACAATGTGAAAGTTTTTTTTAATATCCGCGTTTTTACAAAAATCGACCACAGTGCGAGTCCTACTCTAAAGACGGTCAAGTTTGCCGTAGCATGCGCATTAGCCAGTTCGGTCACGTGATGGTTTCGTCCGATAGCGTGCTCTGAAATAATACGAGTGACGTTTTTCACACGAGCTCTCCTACAACTCCCAACTACTAGGTCTAGTCGAGAGAACGGCTTCGCTCAAAAATTGTTGTTCGAGGCTGCTCTGCGCGTGCCCATAATAGTTTGGTGATTATTCGGTCATCTCGTCACTGCTTTTAAGCGCGTTTATTGGTTGAAACTACTTTTCTTTTCTCAGGCGAACGATCACTTCCTATGACTTCAAGAATCGGTACCCTGGGGGGGCTTGAGTAACAGCATAGTAAAATCGTCGATATTCATTGACTCTGAGAGGGGAGGGTGGATTATACCCTTAAGCACCCCCCTTCTGCGTTCACCATTGTGGTGAACTTCTATCTTTTAGTTTTAACCTTACCTGCCTTTAGAAGTCAATCATATATAAACTTCAGAAGGCACTTTCTGTTGTTTACTTTTCATCATTACCAAAGTTTAATTTTTCCTCGAATTTTTCCCTTACATCTAAGTTGAGTAGATTTCAAATTTAATTAAAAAACTCTATTTTCTTATTATTAAAATTCCCATAAATATTTCGTTTTTGATTATATAATATTTGCAAGCTTTCTCTGGTGGTAAGGCGAAAATTTAATAATATTGGAACCATATTTCTCTGGCAATTGACAGTTCAATTTCTACCCCTCTGCTAAGTCAAGAAAATATTATGCAGCACAATTCTTTCTGGAATAATATAATATGCAGAGTTTAAGGTATATGTATAGAGAAATATACGTAAGTAATGAGGTTCTTGTACATTTTTCAATAAAAGCATATTGCAAAAATAATACCAAAAATAAAAGACAATGTCGGATTTAGATAATTCACCGATATCAGACCGTATCAGTAACCGTTTATAGTTTTCCACTGTCGGGTCAACCCGATCGGGCCGCTTCAAGCAACAACCGACGGATCTTTATAAATGACCGACGCTACACCGACGTCGCGAGGCGGCCTGCTTGATAAGAATTTGCGTTAAAACTATTTGAAAGACAGTTTTCGAGGACCACGCGCAGGGCTAAGCGGTTTCGGTCAAGCCGGCAAGGGCGGTAAAGACACTTTACGCATGTGTTACACGATTTTACCTACAAGCCTAGAAAATTCCCAAAAAAAGAAATATAAATATGTGTATTTTAATTTTCTAAAATAAGCTTAGTTACCACTTATTTGTAAAGTACTACTTTACGCACGCAAATAAGTGCGGTAAAGTACACTTTACCGCACGCGAGTATCACTTGTTTCATTTTATTTGCTGTATAAACCCAGTATAAGGAAATAAATAAATTTCAATTGGGGCTGGTATAAGATGGAAGTTTTATCCTCGCCATATCCTCCTGAAGCCCTATAAGGATTTTTCGGAAAGACACAAATTTCTCAATTGGAAAAAAATCCAAAAAAAAAATCTAGGCTATAGCTAAATTCTGACTGATTTTTATTGCGTTTTTTTAATTTTTGATGGCTTATCGAACTCAACGACATGGAATGTCACGTTAACGTCATATTTCATTTGTCAAAAAACCGATGACATCAGTGAAGAAAATCCGATGAATTTACAAACTCTCCGGTTGTTGTGACCGTAATAAATCTGTTACCTGCTTAGTCCAGTTTCTATACATGCCGTGACTACATTTTTTATTTGTTCTCTTTTAGCGTAAAACTTGAAAGATTAGACAATTTGATTTTTTCATCCGCGCGCAAATCAGATATTATTCACGACGCTACAAAACAGAATCACCCCGCAATTTGCGCCATAATATGCTTTTGCTTTTAACAAAACCACAGTTTTAAAACACAGAGAGATCTCATTATTTATTAAAGGGCCACTTAGATCTTCTCTCGCTGCCAGATAAGTGGGTACGAACGCGCATCGCGTTTATTTCAAACGCCGGTTCAATTTTGAGATAAACGACAGTTAAAGTAGATACAAAGTCTTCACTCACTTCCTGCGCCTTTAAGTTAAGGCCATTTGAAATTCTTGGTGCATGAACTTTTCGAAACAACTTTTAATTTGTTTTTAGTTAGGTTACCAGGTTTAGTTAACGAAGGATAAGAATGGGACGTGCCTGCCCGAAAATTCATTAGTTTGGAATTAATATAAAAATTGAGTTCTCTGTTAAAAAAATAGAGAATGCATTGTACAACTACGGAGAGAGTCTGAGTAGAAACGGCATAAAAATCAACTGGTGACACGAGACTGTTAATTGCAGTCACCAAGGTCTGTTAAAGGATGGGACGACTCGGCACCGCCATTTCGGCGCTAAGCTAATTCGGTGCCAAGCCCATTCGGCGCCAAGCTCATTCAGCACCAACTCATTCGGCGCCAAGCCGTTTCGGCGGCGAGTCGTTTTGGCGCATGGATAAAATTTCTCAACAGTATTTTTATAAATTGAAACAATATAATAATTTAAAGCTTGTTGTATATAAAAAGGATTAAAATTTTTCCAAAAATAATAATTTATAGTATTTCTATTATTAAAATCGTTCACCAGACGACTTATTCCTTGATCAGGCTGCCTATATTTAAGCCATTTTTTGGAGATTCATTTTCCCCCAGCAAACATCGATATACTGGTACTTTACTAATATTGTACTTTAACCGCTGGCACCGGCAATGATGTGCATCTTTTTAATTATTTTTATATGGCAGGGTTTGCATATTTAAAAAAAAAAACAAAATAGCAACATTTTAGTACTTTGTTTTTAATAAAGAAAGAAATTGCACTCTATCTTACAAAAAATCTTAGTGCACCGAGAGTTAACAGCAATAAAACCTTCTCTAAGTATACAAAAAAGTGATTTAAAATTAAAAATATTTTGGTAAACGCAAAAAATAAATAAACTTTCGGAAGTAAAAATAGATCATGTAAAAAGTTGTACAAAAAAAATACAAAAAATCAAGCATATTATTAGTAGTGGCAAACAAGTTCAACAGATGTTAAAATCAGGGAGTATTGTACCAAACACTTACATCTTGTTACAAAATAGTTAGCTTGGATCTATTGTAAGTAGATGGTGCTACTTTTAATTTTTTTTCTCCACAGAAGATATATACTACTATTAAGTATATTTCTATAGACAGCGAGACCTGTGAATTCGAAAATTATGATCAAGAAGATTAGGAAATATGATGGTGATACATCTAAGAATCATTATCCTCAGTTTTGCGGGTGGGGATTTGACCTAAATGGACTTCTTTTGAATATTTAGGCAATCTGGGATATTTTGAACATCCCAAATGGATAATGTTGGGGACATCCCTGGGATGTACTGTGCTATTGAGGTGTGTGTTTTTTTTTGTACTAAATATATACATATTGGCCTAATGCAAGTACTTCCTACTTAGTACTTTGCCGTTATTGGCAGCTCGGAAAGGAAAAAATACTATTTTTTTAATTCATGTTTGCTGAGCCCCAACAATTTGTTCCATGGCAAGACGAAATTTCTGGGTTTTTGTAAGCCGATTGTGCCCAGTCAGCATCCCTGTCAGCAGTCCAATGTCCTTTCGGTTCTTGCCAAAGAGCCATTTAGTTCTGGCTACATTTAGACCATTCACGAAGAACTTGGACTGTCTGCACTTTGACTCTAGCCTCCAGGACGTCTTGAATTCATTGTTCGCCCATTTGTTGGGCTCACTTTGTACCTGTTTTCTTGTTATTCCCAGAAGAGGTTCCGGTCCAATGTATTGGTTGTCGGCCCCTAGTCTGGCAAGTTCGTCCGCTGTCTCATTCTCTGATATTTTCTCATGACCTGGGACCCACATCAGTGTTACCCTCTTGTCTTGAGCCAGTGTTTGCAGTGCTTTAGCGTACTCCTCCATCAGACTACTGACGATTTTGGGTGCACTTAGGACCTTAAGGGCAGCCTGGCTGTCGGATCATACATATACCTACGTGCCATTCCTGACCTTCGGTAGGGTTATGAAACATCATAGCGTGTTCTCCAAGTGGATAATTCTGAACTTCTAGGCTTTCCGCGTACACTCCTGCGTCTGTTGTCTACCTGGCTTCGGAATTCTATCCTTTGCTACGCTTTGTACTTTTTATCGAACCTCCATGGTTCACTAGCAGTCTGAGCAGGGGCAACTATTTCGTCGCCAGTCCCTCGAATGCCAGATGGCCCAGTCTTTCCTCCATGCCCTTCCATATTCCCTGGTCTCTTAGTCGCAGGTGCGTCGCCATCGCCTCCTTCTTGATCCAAGTCAGAAGCGAGGGGAGTCCCAAGATGGTTTCCAGGGCGTGGATGGGGGTCGTCTTCATTGCGCCGATTATTCCTCTGCAGAAGAGCCCTTGAAGGCTCGTGAGCTTTTTGTATATGGTCACCTTCTCTACAGCGGGCCCGGGGTAAGCTTAAATATTTTGGAAAAATTTTGGAAAACGGCAAATGTATACTCTGAAGCAGAAGGTTGTAGACGAATATTATGGATTAGAAATATTAGCCAATGCTATGGTGTTAGTGGTACTATGACACTTTTCAAAAAGGCAGTAACGTTGATGATAGCCAACGTCGTCATAGAGAGAATTTAAATACACCGAGGCTTTAAAAATTCACTGCAAATACGACCTGTACTAACAATGTATGCGGCCTGTAGAATTTTAGCGGCACCCATAGGCGTGCCGGTAAAAAAGTAGTTTTTCTTTTTCTGAAAATTAAGAAGTTGAATTTCGATTGTAATTTTCATGTATTGCGTTTATGAGACACTTTAATTCAAAAGGGAAAAAGGGCCGCAAAGGTCCGTTTCTACGTTTCCGTCAAAAATATCGCGCGGCAAAACTCTCTGATTTCAGATTTGAAGCTGGTGATAACGTAAAAAAACTACTTGAATTTCCGTAAAATACGGTTTGGAAATTTTGTCTGTTTCGGTAATTTCCGGATTTAAAACGCACTAGGATTTTTCATTTTTGGGAGTTGTATTGTACTGCTAGGAATACTTATGCATTTTTTCTAACGACAAAGGACGGATTTTTAAAATCGAAAAAATAAGTTAACTACAAACCGATTCCATTAAAAGTGCCTGATCAAGCTCAAAAAATCCAAAAACACGTCAACTGAGATTTTTAATTTCTTTTTGTTTACGAGGTATGACAAAAAAATATTTTTTTTTAAATAGGACACCCTGTATAGTTTGACATTTTTGAATTCTAAAAAAAATTATCTTTTTGACAATACCACAAACTAATACTCTATATCTCATGGTTTCCAAGATAGAGGCATTTAAACATGCATGGAATTGCTGTCTATGCCCTGTTTTACGGGGGATATTTGAATAAATATCGAAATTTTCCATACAAAAAATATCTTGATTATTGTAAAAGATAGATCCTACTGTGTGGTATTGCTAAGAGAGAATTGTTTGCAGATTTCAAAAATTGCAAAATATACAGAAAATTAAAAAAAGATGCCATATCTCGTAAACTAAATGACACAGACAAAATCCAAGATAGGAAATTAAACATCTCAGTTGACAAATTCTGACCCGCTAGAAGCACCGTTCCGTTTAAAGAATCCACCCTGTATATAATAATGTTTACTTTGTCAAAGTGATAGGAGTTGTCTATGAGGTTTATTGGCTAAACCATAAACACTAAGAAAAAATTGATTTAAAAAAAAATAGATTTTTTAACGATTTAAGTTAAACAAACTGCATTATATTTATAATCGAAAATAATTTTTGCTTTTATGTGGCCATATTAAAATACAAGATGGTCGGCGAAATTAAAATCAACTTTTTTATGCTCGATAGTTGTTTTTTTACATTGGTACAAAAATTACAGAAACAAACAGATACCGGCAACTTGAATTTCAATTTTTTTCGATTATGTATAAAATTCAGAGTTTGTTTAACTCAACTCGATAAAAAATCTCAAACGTGTTTTAAAATTAATTTTTTCTTAGTGTTTTTGAGGCTTATCCAATAAACTTTATAAACAAATTCTGTCACTTTCACAAAGTGAACATTATTATATATACTGGGTGGGCCATAAAAAACCGGACAAAATGTTTTCTGTTATAACTTTCGAACCATACCACCGATTTTAATGCAACTGCTCTTTGCAAGGAATTGGGCAAGACAAGGTAAAAATATTTTTTTTGTCCGCCATCTTCAAATCTAAGATGGCGGAAAGAAACAAACTTTGCCCTTTAAAGAGCCACGTTTATTCTCATGTTACGGAAAATTTTGGGATTTTTTTTTATAAATTAGTAAAAAAGCTCTGCCACGCAGAACGGGGTGCGAATCATTAAAATCGGTTAGGTAGTTCTTAAAAAAAATAAAAAAATTTCAATCAGTGTTTAACGGATTATGCGATTGCCGTCTCAATTCTGTCTGCATACATTTTCTCATAAATTAATTATTAGAAAACCGATTTCAATGAAATAAAAGGCGAAAATCGATAGCTTTTTAACCGCCGCTATTGAAATTTGCCGCCATCTTAAAATGGCGGAAATAATTAAACCTTCAAAGAGGCTGGTTTATTCATATTTTCTGAAAACTTTTTAATTTGTTTTATTCATAGATATGTTCTGCTTTCGCCACGCACAACGAGGTATAAATTATTAAAACCAGTTTAGTGGTTCTTAAAAAATTATTTTTTGTTTCCATCACTGTTTTCCAGATTATACGATTGCCTTCTCAATTCCGTCTGCATTAATTTCCTCATAAGTTCATAATTACTGCACCGATTTTAATTTAAAAAAGCATTATGACAAAGATCGCTTCAACTTTAAAGACCACTATTAAAATTTGTCGCAATTTGTAAACCCAAGATTGCGGACAAAATCAAATTTGACCCTTCAAAGATGCTCGATTATTCTTATGTTTCGAGAACCTTTTTGACTTTTTTAAATTCGCAAAAAAGCTCTGTTTCCGCCGCGTATAACTAAGTACAAATCAATAAAAACGGTTAAGTGGTTATTAAAAAAATAATTTTTTGAGAACTAATAAACCGATTTTAATGATTCGTTCCTAGCTATGCGCGTTAAAAAAGGGCATTTTAGGTTCTTGAAACCTAAGAATAAACGAGCTTCTTTGAAGAGATTAATTTAATTTTGTCCGCCATCTTGAGTTTCAAAATGGCGACAAATTTCGATAGTGATCTTTTAAGAGTTTTTGATCTACGCCATGATGCTTTTTATTTTACTGAAATCGGTTGAGTATCAATTTTAGAAGGCAATCGTATAATCTGAAAAACAGTGATGGAAACAAAAAATTGTTGTGCGTGGCGAAAGTAGAACTATTGTAGAAATTAAAAAAATATATTTAAAAGTTTACAGAACATATAAATAAACCGCCTCTTAAAAGGCAACAAATTTCAATAGCCGTAGTTAAGGAACAATCGATTTTCGCCATGAGGCTTCTTATTTCATCAAAATCGTTTTACTAACAATGAATTTATGAGAAAATGCATGCAGACAGAATTGAGACGGCAATCGCATAATCCGTAAAACACTAATTGAAATTTTTTTTTTTTTTTGAACCCACTTAACCGATTTTAATGATTTGTCCCTCGTTCTGTGTGGCAGAAAGAAAGCTTTTTTACGACTTCATAAAAAAAACAAATAATTTCCGTAACATAAGAATAAACGACGCTCTTTGAAAAGTAAAGTTTGTTTCTGTTCGCCATCTTAGATAAATAAAATAATAAAACTGACCATTTTTGCAGAATTTCATGGTCAAAAAGGAAGCTTGGATGTGAAATACGAATACTATTATCTGCCCAAAAAAAAAAACGAAAAAAACAAAAGTGACGTCTCAAGATAACTTTTTTTTGTTTTTATGGAGTGTGTAGCTTGATATAAAGGCACACCCCTCTCTAGAATTGACTTTCGTTGAGGGGGTGGTGGTGTAGCTTGGCTGAGCTGTATTGCGATCAGAAATACAGGCACACCAAATTTGAAGTTGATCGGATATGTACACTACGTTCCAAATACAGTCGGACCAAATTTTGGACACTGACAATGACAGTTCCATTTAGTTTCTGTGTTGAAATGTCAACCGCCATATTGAAATTGGTCTGAAGAGTTTGAATGAATAGTAGCGTGACCTTCGGTCACTAATTATAGCCTACCAACTCGGTTTTCAGAATAGATCAGCTGTGGATAGAAGTTTCTAACCTGTACGTATGACGCTGTCAGCATAACCGTCGAAAAATAAAAAAATAACAAAATTCTTTTTCATTTTTCAAAGTCACTCTTACGTCCATCTTTTCTTAAAATTTGTTTAAAAAATGCCGAACTTTTACTGTATTACTAATTGCAAATTGGTGTGCGGTGTTTGCTTTCCAAATGATCCCGATATCGGTGGAAAATGGATCAATGCCATAGAGCGACCACATTTCAAAACTTCTAGGGTAAGTTTTTATTTTTATATGATACTTATAGATAGATAATTCTTTTTTAGCAATGAAAATTATAACATTAGAACAAAATCCACTAGAACAAAAAATTAATAATATAATTTTAACATTTACCTGCAATAGCAACTACATATTTTATTATTTTATATCACAATACACGTACACGAAATCCAGATCAACCTCTTATGAATAACAATAATTCAAATCTCTATTTTCATAAGTCTGTGAGTTGCATTTCAAAACAAGCGACTTCATAACATCAATGAAGAGTTTTGATGAGAAATCGGGAAAAGTTTTATCAGTACCATTAAGAAGAATCAGACAGAAGAATTAGTTGTTTAATATTATTAGCTATGTCAATACTTTATAACTACTAACTAGGTTAAAAGACAAAGATTTTAAAACTCCTTACTTAAATTGTTTCTTTATTATAATACATAGGTATACCTATAGGTAAAAAGTATTACTTACTTTATAACTGGATTGAAACGGAAAGATTTTGAAAGTACCTACTTTAAACTGTTTCTTTATAATAATACATAGGTACCTATACGTAAAAAGTAAAGAATAAATAATGTAAAAACGATTAGCACACTGTTAAGCAAATGTTTAGTGTCCTTAATTATATGACGGACTTCTTATTTTTCATGAAACGCCAATGAACATGAGAATAATATTGGGTAACCTAAAAGAGATAATTTGACTGACATTGACTGGAGAAATCACTATCGACAGCTGATTGATAGGCTATGATTAGTGACCGAAGGTCACGAGAGTAGGAGTTAGTCAAAGTTGACTTAAAAAATTTGTACTAAACATTCTAACAAATTAACTAACAAACACAAGTGAAGTTAAATAAAAGCTTGTAAAAAGAAACACGAACCAGAGGATAGTGCAGTAAAATTGCCATTTATGGTCGAAAAAAATACGGGCAGGCTCAGCTTTTGGCAAAAAACGTTGCAAATTTTACGTCTAGTAATTTTAGTCAATACGCATTTGACCAATAGAAATCAAGAAAAATCGGTTTCTCTTGGTCGGATTCGAAAAAGTGTAAGGACTAAAGTAGTAGTAGTAGTAGATGGGCGGCCGTAGGCCTGGCAATTAGGCCGTATAATGGACCCTTTTTGCCATACCCCCCGTGCACCTCCGACTGATGCACGTGCCCCTTAAGATGCAAGTTTTCTTTCTCTAAGAGGACTTAATTTTGCCTGACACCTGTTTGTCGAGGCCAGGGATCTTTAGACTGCGTAGCAAGTATACACAGTGGACCGCCGGCTTAAACCCCCTCCGAAGGGTGGTTCTGCTACATGTTAGAATTGCATCTATCTAACATCGCTACCGTCCCAGCAGAACTTGGTTGACGGTAGACTTTTCTCCCCAGCAGCCCGCCGTCATATAGGTTGACCCGAAAATCGAGGTCCCGGTTTCGCTGGTCGAGGTCGCCATCGGAGTCTTCAGATGCATCTCTTTGGAGTGGTTCTGCTACCCGAAGGTGGTACCGTCTCTTCCAAGTCACCCTCTGTCCACTCCCGCTACCAAATCTGTCGAAGTCCAGCCGCGTCCCATGGAGTCCCGATCTCGGAAAGGTCTAGGTCGTCCTTTTTTTGGGTCACCGGCTAGTCTCCTCTACCCAGTTTGGTGGGGTCGTCAGCCGTCCACCTTTGAGTCCCGCAAAGTTTTCGGTGCAGTGTCAACCGTGCCGCCTACTTCTACCTCATTTGTTGTTATTCTATGCACAACGTCACCTGCGGAGCTGCTGAGAAGTGATGGTCATTAAACGCGCAGATGAAGTTTGAGACGCGAGACGCAGGTGAATGTCTTAATTTATCTAAGCGTGTAATGACCATAACATGCGAGTTAGTGTACTATACTTTATTTCATACTGTATTGTAATATACTCCATTACGTTATCGGTTTTTGTCCGGGAAATGATACATTATATCACTAGTCCGGTAAAGTAACTAAAAAAAATAAGAACAAAATAATGGATTTCCCACTTACAGTTTGAAATAAAACGTTGTATGATAGGCGGCCGTTAAATGTCATTAAAGTACTCGTCTAGAAATTCCGGCCTCGGCTCCTTCGTCGCCTTGTTCGTGTAAACATCTAGACTTGCACTTTAATAGAGCATTTCTCGGTCTTGTAAAGTAAATTGCTATTACCTACGACCAATGAAAATGTGATCATAAATGTCAGAAATTATTAAAAATATCAAACGCGAACACTCTTAAGTCAACAACCTTCATAATCTGAAATGACGTTCTATCTAAAATATCATAACAAATAAGGTTACTAAGGGACTTTTCATATATCCTTTTAAAAACAAGTATTTTTTTCTTAAAAATTTGTGTAATATGTCAATTTAGCAGGACTTATTTTTGGTTAGGTACTAAAATTATATTGGATTTATTTAGGTTTAATAAATATTTATTTTCTTAAAAATATAGAAAAATAATTCACATTTTTGCGTCAATTAGTGCTCTAAAATAAAGTTTCATCGCTCACGCCATCTTGTGGTTTACAAGGTTTATTATTATCCTAGACCCCTAAATGAGCCATTAAAGTCGTGTGGAGATCGTAAAATTAGTATTATTGGTTGGTCGTAAGTAAAGAACATTTACATGCTAACAATATGCGTCTGATCTCTCTTTTTGGTACCACTTTGACATATGCTGGCTACATACCATTTAAAAATTAGCAAATTAGAATCCATAATTTTCGAAAGGTTTTTTAGCCATCCATACATAGTATGGAGGCTATTGAGATCGTAAAAAAATATGTTTTAGTTGGACAATAACTTTTTAAGTAGTGAACAGTCAAAAATGATCCGTCTCTTTGGGCCACGCTTTATAATATGTTATATATAGGATGGTTTAATAGCTACGAGAACCTTCTCATTTAAGGATTTTGGGGCTCAAAATACGTAAAAACCGATTTTTGGTCATTTTGGCGCCCTCTATCTTTCTGGGAACTAAATAACTACATCGAGTTTGATCTGTTACACAAAATGTGGCAAATTTTAAACCAAACAATTTTTTAAACAATTCTCAAAATGGCGGACGTTGGGTATGCTGCTAATATCGAAAAAATCGTGCACTTTTTGATTGAGAAATGCCACTTTCAGTGATGAAAGTTGATGCCAAAAGACAACTTTTTAGATCTAGAGCCACTTCTGAATCCTTGTAGAACACCAAAATGGCGGCCATTAAAGATGGCTGCCATTTTGGTTCGATTTCAATGATTTTTTTTGTTCGAAAGCCTTTTATGAAAATAATATATTTTTATCTTTACAGGGTGATCTCATGAAGATGACCACCAAATAAATATCTGGTCTCTCAAAAACCGCTGCAGCTTTTTCAGTTTAAGACTGATTTTATTGATTGATGGACTAATCAATAACATTTTTTATCGCATCTTAAAAAGTGGCTGCTATTTTTTAAACTAAGATGGCGGATCAAATCAAATATATTGTTAAAAAGGCAACAAAAAACTACACTGTGCTTGACAACGATTGTTTTGGAAGCTTCTGTAAGACTTTTGTTTTTTCCATGGCATACTGATCAAAAGAATGTTCAACCTAGGCAACAGCTTTGGCGCCCTAGGCTTCATTTTACTAAATCCAAGCAAGCAATGTTCCATTGAAACTAACTCAATTCAAATCACTTAAGGTCTGATTTAAACTTACCTGCCTAACTTGACTTCTGACTTTCTTTTCAGCTGACAAATCCTTTATTCATTCAACTTGAACTTTTCAATGAAAATGAATTTAATAAAAAAGTTTTCAAAAAATAAATTTTTCAAATTACTCATGATTCTGTGGATGCCAAACTAAATCAGTAGTGGCAAGAATGACCTTTTCAGAAGATCTTTCAAACAAAAAAAAATTATTGAAGCTAGAAAATTTCCTAAAGATTCTAATGGCAGCCATCTTAAAGGTCGCCATTTTGGTGTTCTACAGGAACTTAGAGATGACTCTGGATCTAAAAAGTTTTGGCATCAATTTTGATGTACCCAACGTACTACTTTAGACCATTCCGAGCAACATACCTCAATTTCAGCCTGCCCGGATTGTTTTCGAGGTTACCCCCTTATTTACGACAATTTGACTGTAGTAGTACCTCCAAACTGGATTCGGCTACGAAAATAGCTTTGACCCTAAAAAAGGGATCACTTGATTAAATCATTTTTCCCAAAAACGAGAACAAAAACACGAGAAAAGGGTAAAGCTCGAGAGATTTTCGTCAATTCAATAAAATTAGATTGTATTGGCGCTTCGGGGGGGTTTTCCTACGTTTTACGGTCCTTTGAGCGAGGTTTTGATTTTTACCAATAAACATCAAATCATTGAAATCTATAGAGGGTAAGCCGTTTGCGAAACCTACTTTATTTTCGAAGATTTCTGGATACTTGCCCGGTCGTCCGGAGGCTTATTATCAAATTCTAAACAGAAATGTCTGAAGGATTTTAAAAAAAAATTTTTCATAGAAAAACATCTGGTGCCGCCTCTTGAAGGTTTTAAGCAAAGTGAGGTTAAGAACATACCCAATTTAAAAGAAATCGAGTAAATATTTTCTCCGAAACTTCCCTCGCTCAAGAAAATATATAAAAAAATTACCCGTATACACATGGATTGGGTCGGTCAGACTTTTCCATAGTGTATCCAGATTCTGGTTCTATCCAGGCTTTTTTAGAGTGTATCCAGAATTTTTGACGTGGTATCCTAACTTTTCCTGGCTGTATTCAAATTTTTTGGGGATGAGTCCAGGCTTTATGAGAGTGTATACAGACTTTTTAGGAGTGTATACAGACTTTTTCTCGGTGCATCCCAACTTTTCCGGGGTGTATCCAGATTTTTCCAGGTTGTCTCTGCACCTTTTTAATTTATTTTATATGCTGTCAAAAATTTAAGCGCTAAACCGATTTTGATCAACAATTTTCTCTAGAATATATTATTTCTGTTTATATTTCTCTACTTTAGCGAGAAAAATTAGTAGTTTTCACAACTAGTGGCTAAAATAGTGCCCGTTTTTACAAGCGTTGGTAAAAAGGCGATTAAAAAAAGCACAGTTTAGTCGCGAGTTGTTAGCACTATTTTTTTAATACCTTTATCAAAAAATCCAAGAAAAACCGGAAAATACTTTTAAAAGTCTCGAACGAAATGAAATAACAATGGTTTCCATAGCGATGTGCCTTTTTACTCGGAGACATTCATTGTTGCGACATTTTAATCTTTGACAGTTTAATATTTTGACGATATTTTTACATAATTTTTTCATAAATAGTTGATGAAACCTGGCGGAATTGGCTTCATTTTTAGGCAAGAATAATTAGATTTTTTCAATATTACTAATTTCCGCTATTTCTCTTGAATTTTGGGTAAAAAACGGACAGAAATCTTTTTTTGCACCCGTGATCAGAAAAAAATGTTTTTTTGCATCGACGCTCAAAAAAGCCATGCTTTAGTTATCTGCACATAATTACTAAAATCTTTTTGTACTTTATATCGGTTTTGATAAATAGCATCGGAAAAAAAAAATTCTTATAAAAACTACGAAAATATTTTTGTTTTTTTTTTTGCCAAAAAAGGTTAAATGAACCTAAGTGTAAAATTTATTATTCCGAGCTGAAGTTTTCTTTCGGCGTATTGAACAAGGATCAACAAAATGTGACCTTTATCAGCGGCGTACGCAGCGGCATTGAACTTAGACTCCTAAAAATTGAATTATTCCCAAGGATCAAGAAAAAATAGTTTTCTGAGACTATGTTATTACTCAACCTCGCCCACCTCATCTCCACAGGAACAATTTCTGCGTACGCGACTGCCTTATTAACACAAATGAGATGTCCTGTATTTATTTAGTTTGTATCCCCTTAACATATAGACAATATCAGAGTTAAATGTTTTGCTGTAGCAAATTAAAATTAATTTAAAATCCAATTTGGACGTATTTTAAATAAATACAATATTATTTGATTTGTCAGTTTTAAATTAAACAATTTAAATAAATTATTTATAGAAAGGATTTGTGGCGTAGAGGGCAAAGGGTGAGGGAATAAATCCTAGACATGTCATAAAGACAAGGAGGTACACATTCACGATTATTCGTTGTACGAAATTTCGATTTTATCTATCAACCAACGATACACAACATATAGCGTTTTATTGGAGGTGTCAGATGGCGAATTTCCAACTAATAATTTCAGTCAAACATATTCTATGGTATTCTAGAGGTCCCGGGTTTAAATTCTGGTCGAATAAAAACTTTTTTCCGATTTATTCTTTCACCCTTTGCCGTCTACGCCACAAATTTTTCTGTAAATTTATTGGGGCGTTAAATTTTCCCTTCATTTTGTAGATATGATTGGCTGAAATTATTAGTTGGAAATTCGCCATCTGACACCTCCAATAAAACGCTATATGTCGTGGATCGTTGGTTGATAGATAAATAGAAATTTCGTACAACTAATATTCGTAAACGTGTACCTCCTTGTATTTATAAGATGTCTAGGTTTTTAAAGCCGCAGTAGGCTTCAAAGATCTCCCCACTACTAACAAATGAATCAGACAGAGTTGGTAGAGCATCAGACTGGTATTCTAGAGGTTCCGGGTTCAAATCCTGGCCGAGGAAAACATTTTTTCCGATTTATTCCCTCTCCCTTTGCCCTCTACGCCACAAATCCTTTCTGTAAATTTATTAGGGCGCTAAATTTTCTCTTCATTTTGTAAATTATTTATGTATGTTACTCTACCTACATACTGTATCTACACATATAGAGCGTTACTTATTTGTAATGTAAAACATTCTGAAATATTTTAAAATCATATACAATTTTATAAAATATATAAAGACCCAAGATCCACCATCCAATGAAGGATCGATCTGAGTCTGCGCGAGTCCTTCTAAAATTTTGATAAGTCTTTAGTGACTTTCCATGCAAAAAAAAAAACAGATAGCAACATGAGCTGAGCTACATTACGACATTGAGTGTGACGGGGGTCTGAGCTTTATAGAAAAGGCCGCATGAAAGGAACCGAATATTCGCGATCTTTAAGCCATAGTTTAGCAAATGGTTGGAAACCGGTGTTATAAAGCTCTAAAAAATTAGGAAGGGGCAGTTGCGGAGAATAGGCGGAAATAACTGTGGCACAAGTTTTCGCCTGCGCAATCAAAGATTGATCAAAGACGGACGTCGACTGCATGTCTCAGACATACGGCGTTTA
The DNA here is from genome assembly GCA_963921995.1 of Oxystoma pomonae. NCBI lineage: Eukaryota > Metazoa > Arthropoda > Insecta > Coleoptera > Brentidae > Oxystoma > Oxystoma pomonae. The sequence continues at coordinate 44,639,142 of OY998171.1, read as the reverse complement.
TGACCACGATCAAAATAATAGAGAGATATTGGGGGTTCAATAGCGCCAGGCACTAATAATTCCTGGCCATATTTGACATCTGGGCATGCACAGTAAAACAAAAATAAGGCCAGGAATTAATAAAGTTAATGTCTGCCACTATTAGTGGACGCTTTACGTCGCGGCACAGCCATACTTTATCTCTTCTTTTTTTCCTGGGTGCATAAGCCATAAAGATTTTTTGGGAAATTTATAGCATTTACAACCCACCTTCAAAGAAGAATTGATCAATAACCTTACTTTGTTTGATTATTTTATTTAACAAATCACTATAAACGGGAGTATTTTCTATCTAGAGGAAAAGAAAAGAACTAAAAAACTTCAAGTTGGGATCCACTTCTTTCGCAACACAAACAAATTTTTGTAGGTTAGGAACAAAAGTCAGGCACTATTTGTCATTAGGGACTTATCGATACATAAAGTCGGCATAGCCTGACTTGGCACTATTTTGAGAGTTCCGCACGAAGGTTGAAAGGTTTCTGACATTTTTAGACATAGACATGTCATCTAAACCTGCTTATATTGTGCGTCCATAAATTTGACAAATTAAAGTTCATGTCGTCCTTTATTAAAGGTCGGCACAAACATTATGTTAAGTCAACATTATTTTGACAGCGCCGCGATCAAAAAAGCTCTGGATGGATAGCCCAAACGTAGACTTTAGATAGCCCCAGCAATCAAGAAGAGCGCCGCACCATAACAGATGTGTAAATGCCTAAAAATATGTAGTAAATGTTTACCTTTGTGTGGAACTGTCAAAAATAGTGCCGACTGTATTGGAGTCAGCCTATAATGTACGATAAGTCCGTAATAGGGACTTATCGGTACATAAAGTCGGCGTAGCCTGACTTTAGTAAAGACGGCACTATTTTTGACAATTCCGCACGAAGTGTAAAAGGATTCTGACATTGTTGTTGTCTAAATATGTCATCTTTGCTAGCAAAAAAATGTCGACTTTCATAATGTTTGTGCCCGCCTTTAATAAAGGACGGCATTAACTTTAATTTGTCAACTTTAAGAATGGCACAATATGAGCATGTTTAGATGACATGTTTACTTCAACCTTCGTGCGGAACTGTCAGAAATAGTGCCGAGTCAGGCTATGCCGACTTAATGTACCGATAAGTCCCTATTACGAGTCAGGCTATGCCGACTTAAAGTACCGATAAGTCCCTCCAACTCAATGTACCGATAAGTCCCTATTATAGGGACTTATCGGTACATTAAGTCGGCATAGCCTGACTCGGCACTATTTCTGACAGTTTCGCACGAAGGTTGAAAGGTTTCTGACATTTTTGTCAAGTAAACATGTCATCTAAACATTCTCATATTGTGCCATTCTTAAAGTTGACAAAGTAAAGTTAATGCCGTCCTTTATTAAAGGCAGGCACAAACATTATGAAAGTCGACATTACTTTGATAGAGAAGATGACATATTTAGACAACAACAATGTCAGAATTCCTTTAAACTTCGTGCGGAATTGTCAAAAATAGTGCCGTCTTTATTAAAGACAGGCTATGCCGACTTTATGTACCGATAAGTCCCTATTATTAATGTAAGGACAGATTTAATAATGGATGGCACTATTCCAATATATCTCTAATGTTTTTTCTTATTATTTGTGGTAAATTTTTTCATAAAAGAAAAACGGTAATTGCGTGCGGCGTGACTGCCCTAGCTCAAACGCGGCTCTGGTCAGCGCACTTCCAGCTGACGAATGCGCACTAAAGCGGTTCATTTGGCAGTTGAGTCTTGGCCAACTGGATATTTCGCAGGGTTGGCGAGTCGCTTTTTAAAATAGGTTAAAAAGCAATCAGCTAGTGACTTTAGAAAAAGCTAAAAGCGAATCTTTAGTTATTTTTTACGGACCCTGCGCCCATGAAAAAAAAATTGGGGCCCCCAACTGGAGGCTCAGAGCCTACCAAGTTTTTTTTAAGAGGGCACACTCCGTCGTCATTGCAAGGGTTTCAGAATCCCGCTTTTTTGGATTAAGGGTAAAACCAATTTTTTTAATTCTTTTTGTGTTGTAAATACGGAAGAAATCTGTAGGGCGGAATTTTTATCTGATCAAAAAATATCGAATTTTTACCTCTCAAAAATGCCTCTGAAGATCACCTATTTTTAGCCCTTTTCGCACCACAATTTCTATAGGAAATAAACTACAGACCCACTTTTAGTGAAAATTCCGCCCTGCGTTTACATCTTTACTAGAAGCGTGTCAGATTTTTCTGAGGCCCCTTCGCAAAAATTTTTAGGGTGCCCCCCTGTTCTACTCGATATTTTTTTTTTTCGACAACAAGAAAGTTAATACATTAATGGGGAGGCCATCTTTAATGTGAAACCCTAATATTTGATACTGAAAAAATCGAACATCAGCTATTAGTTTTAGCATATATTTTCTTATTACAAATATTTATACTATATAATAAAACTAACTCTAAAGAAAACCAACAAACAAGATTTTTATATTTATAAAATAAAAAAATAAATTTGATTTATTTAATTTATTGTTTACCTACTGTTTAATAATGTTTAGGTACATTTTCACACCAAACAATTTTATTTGGGTTTCCATTTGGAAAGTCACGTCTGCCGAAAATATCTGGGACCAAGCAAATTTAAGACCAGAAAACGAAATAGAAAAAATTTGCCTTTTAAAAGTGTTGGAATGAGGAAATTTCTGCTATTTTTGAAACTAGTGATATTTCATCTGCTTCTTTTCATTTTTTAAATATGCATTCATCATTACATAAATAATAATAATAAAATAATAAATAAATTTATATTTAATTTTTTTGTTTTTTGCTTGCTTTTATTTAATAATATTTTATTTATATTTATTATTGCAAAGTAAATAACTCCAAACTTAATTAAATTTGCATAAACACTGAAATAGAAAAATAATTTACTTTATTATTTTGAAAAAACCAAAAACCAAGTTAGTGGCAAAATTTTAATACATTTTTCTAAAAAAAATATGGACATGACACTGGTTTCACCTAGCATTTAAAGTTTTTTTAGAATTTCACCATAAAACCGTCAAATCCAATTTGAATTTGGTAATTTGGCTACCTCTGATTAAAAATCACATAAATTTGAATACGTATTTTAAAGGATTTTGGTTTTAAAAATATAAAATATTTACTGTATTAAATATAAAATATTTAAAATAAATATTAGTTCTTTTATTTAATAATTTTAATCTTTTATCTCCTTTATTCTTATTTTGTCCACACGTGACATTTTTTAGCTACTATTTTATTTATTATTTTTTGCCCCTGCCACTGAGAGAAATTTTATTTTTCGAAGGAATTACGCCAATTAAATTGTAGGGCGTTTTGGAAACGACAGTGATAACCGATTTTCGACTCTTTTAAAATAAAATCTCTCAAAATGTATACAGGGATTCTAGGCTATTCCAACGTGTTTTTAAAGTCAAGTAACTTTAAGGAGATCACTGCCTTCTTTAATCAAGTAAAAAGCCTTTAACACACAGAGAAAAACGGATAAGCCTCTATAAACCGGTTTTTTACTGTTTGTTCCAGTACAACAAGTTTTTATAGAATATACGATCAGTATTTTTGTAAGGGAAGTTACATAATTTTCTGTAACTTTTACTTTTAAGAAATTAGCAGCTGTCATCACACCTGTCATATTTTGACATTAACTACTTTATTTTAAATAGTAGATGGTTCTCGAGTAAAAGGAAAAATACTTTCCCTTAAGAGTAATGTGTTGAACGAAGGACCAAACACTATATTGACTTGTCTAACACATTCTTATTATGGGAACATATTCTTTTTTACTTGAGGTCCGTCCAAGATAAATCCAACACACTATTTATAGTGCGGAAAATTCGATTTTCCGCAAGCGTGGAAAAATTTTTCCGCACCGATATGTCAAATTTCTAAAAACCTGTACTGATTCGAAGTTTCTGTTCATCATATTGCCTATGAAATGCCTTGGTTGCTATGGTGTGACTAACCAGTTGTTTATGCATTTATTTGTCAGTGGCAAAAAACTATTTTCAGTGTATATTTTCCTCACGCTCGTAGAAAAACAATTGTTCTTAACACGTGCGAAAACCTTTTTTTCCACACTTAACTGCTTGACAAAACTCCGCTGCGCGTCGTTCCGTCAACGGCAGTTGCGTGCGGAAAAATCGATTTTCCCCACTTGTTAGGAAAATAGCTATTTTAAATCACGAAAAAAAAGAACTCTCAATTTAAAAAAACATACCGGGTGGACCATAAAAAAACCGACAAAATGTTTTCCGTTATAACTTTTAAACCATACCACCGATTTTAATGCAACAAACTGTTCTTTGCAGGGAATTGAGCAAGACTGTGATCAGAAATACTTTTTTTCCGCCATCTTAAAATCTAATATGGCTGACAGAAACAAACTTTGCCCTTCAAAGAGCCTCGTTTATTCTTATGTTACGGAAATTTTTTGGATTTTTTTTGTGAAGTCGTAAAAAAGCTTTATTTCTGCCACGAAGAACGAGGTGCGAATTATTAAAATCTGTTAAGTGGTTCCCTAAAAAAATAAAAAAATTCAATAAGTGTTTTACGGATTATGCGATTGCCCTCTCAATTCTGTCTGCATAAATTTTCTCCTAAATTCATTATTACAAAACCGATTTTGATGAAATAAAAAGCCTCATGGGGAAAATCGATTGTTCTTTGACAACTGCTATTAAAACTTGTCGCCATCTTGAAATCAAAGATGACGGACAAAATCAAACTTGTCACTTTAATGAAGCTCATTTATTTATATGTTCTGTAAACTTTTAAATTAATTTTTTAATTTGTACAAAAGTTCTGCGGGGTTCTGCGTTCTACGAGGTAAACATAATCAAAATCGGTTGGGTGGTTCTCCAAAAATTAATTTTTCTTTTCATCACTGTTTTCCAGATTATACGATTGCCTTCTCAAATTGATACTCAACCGATTTCAATAAAATGAAAAGCATCATGGCGAAGATCAAAAATTCTTAAAGGATCGCTATCGAAATTTGTCGCCATTTGGAAACTCAAGGCACAATTAAATTTATTTCTTCAAAGAAGCTCGTTTATTCTTAGGTTTCAAGAACCCAAAAATCTTTCTCCAACGCGCATAGGTAGGTACGAACCATTAAAATCGGTTTAGTGGTTCTTAAAAAATAGATTTTGTTTTAACCGTTGTTTCCTTATCAACTCATTATTACTGAACTGATTTTGATAAAATAAAATAAAAAAAACCTTTTTTTACCCTTTTTGAAATTTATATTAATTTTTTAGGTTTGCCATGCCCCGCGCCATGCATAACGGAAATCGCTTTCGTAGTTCTTAAGATATCAGTTTTTTCTTTAACAATTGTTTGCATTTGAAACTCTTGCATCTCTGCATTGATTTCTTTATAAAATCATTTTTACTAAACCGATTTTAATGAAATACAAACATCATGGTAACAACCGATCGCTCATAAAAATAACGAAAGAAAAATGCTAGTTATACTCGGCGGAGGCAGAGCTTTTTCACGAATTTAAAAAAGGTGGAAAAGGTTCTCGAAACATAAGAATAATCGAGCGTCTTTGAAGGGTCAAATTTGATTTTGTTCGCAATCTTGGCTTTACAAATTACGACAAATTTCAATAGTGGTCTTTAAAGTTCAATCGATCTTTGTCATAATGCTTTTTATTAAATTAAAATAGGTTTAAAAATTATAAATTTATGAGGAAATTAATGTAGACGGAATTGAGAAGGCAATCGTATAATCTGGAAAACAGCGATGAAAACAAAAATTAATTTTTTAGGAACCACTAAACCGATTTTGATCATTTATACATCGTTGTGCGAGGAGGAAGCCGAAATTTTCTACAAATTAAAAAAATATATATATATAATATAAATAAACGAGCCTCTTTCATTTCAATAGCAGTGGTTAAAAAACAATCGATTTTCACCATGATACCTTTTATTTCATTGAAATCGGTTTTCTAATAATGAATTTATGAGAAAATGTATGCAGTTTTTTTTATTTTTTTTTGGATACCTCTTAACCGATTTTAATAACTGGTACCTCATTCTGCGTGGCAGAAATAGAAGTTTTTTACGAATTCATAAAAAAATCGTTACATCTTCCGTAACGTAAGAATAAACGTGGCTCTTTGAAGGGTAAATTTTGTCTCTTTCCGCCATCTTAGATTTTAAGAAGGCGGACAAAAAAATATATAGACTCAAAGTCTTGCTCAATTCATTGCAAAGAGCAGTTTGTTGCATTAAAATCGGTGGTATGGTTCGAAAGTTATAACGGAAAACATTTTGTCCGGTTTTTTATGGCCCAACCGGTACAGGAATTAAGAAGTTAATGTCAAAATTTGACAGCTACTAAGTTTTCAGGACGTCATTTGAAAGTTCCCCAAAAGTTATGAAACTTCTGAAGATGAAACTTTTTCTCAGTTCTTATAATAAGGGAGCAAAGAGGGGGTGGAAAATATGGTGAGTCACTCGGTACCATATTTCCTTACCTAGATATAACTGACTAAATACAGGAAACCTTTGGCCAACACCTTCGGGTACGATGCTGCTTTGGCATTACAAATATCTTACCCATCTAATTGATTAGTGACGTCACAACTCTGAAATCTCGTGTTATTAGTGCTTAAAAACCATTTACAACCTGGAAAATTCTGTATTGAAAAGGTTTTGTTTTTTTTATTATTTATAGAATCAATTTAAATGTCAATTTTTCCCGCTCGTTATCAATGACGTCACATTTCCACCAATTTGAATGGTTTCGAAACGAGCTTTTTCTTCGTTTCGAACTAGCACATGCGTCTTTTGCCTATACTCCACATTGAATTTTTGTGCCGTTGCCATCTATTGCTTCTCACTCTTTTTGACAAAGAGAGAAATAGAAATCATTGGCATAACATTGGACTGTAGACTAGGCATTAGTTAACTGTCAAATACTGTGACTAACTTGTCGTCAACTCTTAGCGTCTTTTTCCACCTTTTCCACAAACATTTTTTTATATAAATATAATTGTAAAAAGATTCCTTCTATATTTTTGGTTATTTAAGATGGTGCCGATGAAACATTAGTTTATTCGAATCACAAGCGCCTTGTCAAACTATGACGTAGTATGTGATGTCATTGTTTTGAAACTTTTTTGAAATAGTTGCATTTGAGAAAACGCCTAGGTTTTTTTTCAACCCTCCCTAAATTTTAATATGACCAGCTTTTATATTTGGTCCCCCGCTTTTTATGCAGATGTAGGGCATTTGTACGTTATTAATTATTCCCCTTAATTAATGCATTGTGGTCAATTATACCGCATACATCGCAGGGTGCGTTACCTGTTTGCTACGTGAAACGTAAAAATTAGGGGTGACACAGAGCGATTAATTATAGGATATTTGATTAAAAATACGACAATGACAGGGTGTTCCTTTAAAAATTAGTTTAGTTTTAACAAAAAAATGTTCAGTTTTTTAAAAATGAAACTAAAAAAAAACGCATATAATAAAACAAGGCAGCCATATTTTGTTCTAACCAATCAAAAATAAGCCTTTTTAATGAACTGCCAGGATCAGCTGATATAGGATAAACAAACCGTTTTCCCGTAAGCTGTAATGTTAACTAGTAGCTTCGAAGGCAGGTAACAGCGAACCCGTTAAAAAAAACTGGGCAAAATATACATAAAAACCCCGAAAGAAAACCTGACTTACCTAGGTTTTGTTCTGCCAATAACTCGGCCTTTTTCCTATAAAAGGTATTAGTATGGCAATATTTTCTGTTGTTTGAAGCGTTTGAAGGCATTCTTTCAAAAGATATCAAGCAAATGTTTGCTTACTTACAATTAGGGTTATGTTTGCAAGTCGAGAATTTTCGTCATTTTTTTTAAAACTTGGTTTAACGTCATTTTACGGCCAGAAAAACTTTCTATGGCCGACGGAAAAGATCACAAGGTGCGACGTCTAACCGTGGTTCCACAATTCCAAAACACCAAACCATCCAAATAAAGACAATTTGCGACGCCAATATGACGTTAATTGTTTTACCGTAAAAAGACTGTGCAGACTCCAGCTAATAAACGTCAAATAACTCTACGCGGACTCACGTCTGTTTGACGGCAAACCACTCGACGTTAAAAATTAAACGGTAGCCGACGTCTCTCTGACGTCCATCCAGAGGACGTTAAGTGGTTAACGTCTACTTGACGTCAAATTTCCGTCAAAAGGAAATTAGTTAAAGAGAGACCTGGGTAATAACCAAATGCGACGTCGTGATTTGGTCGTAAGTCAGAAAAATGCTACTTGGGAATGTAGTTTAACAAAGGTACTATTTTAAGTATTGGTCCTTCGTGCATATGGAAGAGAAGATTTTTTTGCAAAATATTAAAAAATGAGCTCGAAAATCACTGCTCAAAACGTTAGTGTTCGCTATATTGCGCACTTATACCACAGTATATAGCGCTTTCTTTATCTAGATTTTTAATAATTGAAGAGCATATTGCATTTAGGTGGTAAGCTACAAAATAAGTTTCTTTTTTTTTAAAATATGTAAAGTATTGGTTTTAATGAAAACATTGGTTTTTACGTAAACACTTATTAACGTTAAAATCAATATTTGACTTTTTACAAATTTTAAACCCACTTTTTTATTTTGTGGCTTTTACTGCTATACTAAATTGATACTAATTTACTAAAATTTACATTTATGCTATTGTTACGGATTATAGAAAAACGGTTTGTTTGTATTTTTTGTTAGAAAGGCTATTATTGACAAAGAGCTTATTTAAAAAAATTACTTTAAAAGAAGTTGAATAAAGAAGACAAAATATATTTGAACTAATTCTGATCCACCTTTTTTAAAAACATGAAATTTGAATATTGACTCTTATTAAAGTGTTTTATTTTATTCATCATTTAATAAATGTAATATGTAGTCTTCTTCTGCTAATAAAAAAAATCATGTTGGCCAAATTCATTTATTTTAGATTGAAATAAGTGAAACAAATTTGAAAATGATTTATTTTACTTTTGCTTTTTGAACAAAATTAATTTTTAATTAGTTTCAATACAGTTTGCAACATAGTGGTAAACCAAAACATAATAAAGTGGAGATATTAAGGTTTCAATTTTTAAAACAATCTGTAAAATATTGGTGTAACGTAAATATTGGTTTTACAGTATAAACACTTTAACGTTTAAAGCATTGTTTACGTTAAAACCAATATTTTAGAGATTTTTTTAAAACTCTAACCTTATATCTTATTTTATGGCCTGCCACTAGGTTGCCATATGCTCCAAAAAATAAAATGAAAAAACTTTCAACACTCAGCAGAACCGCTTGATAGCGCTCATATTTTATTGATTTTAGGGTCACTGGATCCTGATACCTGCGGTCCCAGCCGCAGATTTCAGGATCAAGTGACCCCAATTGATTTATTTTTATGATGAATGAATGAATGAATGAATGAATGAAAACATGCTTTTTTTTAAAGAATACTAACATAATATTTAAAAATAATAAAAACAAACATAGAAAATACAAGTAAAAATAAAAAATAAATAACAAACACGTGCTATCCCTGCCCTCTCTATAGAACATATTGAACAAATATCTGAACAATCGAGAATTTTGAGAAAATCCTCTAATACTATCCAGAGTCTAACACACAGAACATAGTATTTTGGTCTAAATAGACCGAACCTAGGTTCATATTCTGTGCTTTAGCCTAGACTACTGCCTTTTTTCAAAAGAGCTTTCCTACAAGCCTGTTCTAATGGTTATGGAGAAACGAAGGACTTTTCCTAAAAAGCGGCGCAAAACGAATGATAGAACACCATTAAATTGCTGGGTGATCCGCCATTCGTTTTGGCAGCTCCTAGCGCACGCTTAAGGCGAATTTTTTATAGTAAACTACTTATACCTTGGTTATGGTTATCCAAACCACTCGTATTTTCGCGTGTGTGGTTGGCAAACCACAATCAATTGTATTTGAAATGGCGCATCATGTATGACGTCATACTTAACTAAACCATAAACCATGTCATTTTTGCGAGTGGGTTTTCCTACCATGACGTCAGACCAAACTAACCTGGCAAACTACCTCTTGCAGTTGGTTTGTGATTGTAGTTTGAAAGTGAGGTTAGCGGGTCTTCGTTTGGTGAGGTCTGTGTTGGCTGATAAATTTTTGCAGTTTAAAAAACATTTTTTTGTGCATTTTCATTGAATTTATAAATTATTCTTTAAAGTGAGCCACGCGCCATCAAAAATTTTTAAAATCCGACAAAAAAAAAGTTATATATACCTATCTAAGAGTCCTTAATATATCCCAGTTTAATTTTGTTCGTATTTTAGCCACCATTTATAAACCTGACGTTAACGTTCGACATTGACGCTTATCAGGGATTCTAACGTCGAGTTTATAAGTGGGGGTTTGGCCTTCTCCATATCCTTGATTTTTTCGCATCAATAGGTATACAGATTTGTGGGTGTAAGTAATAATAAAAATTTTTTATTATCAAAACAGATAACCCATTGGTGTTTGAAAATATAAGAAAAGGTACCTTACCTATGTATCTTATAATTTTCTTGTTGCCCGGCATTACTGGTAAATTTTGCTAGGTAGCCAATATCATGGTACACTTGGATTGCTTTTGATACTTACCTATTTAAAAAATGCAATTGCCGTGTGCTTGAAGGTGTATACGAGTGTTTGAATAACTATGAATTGTCGAAAGGCTGATGGTGTAGCTGCCACAATAAAAATCTGTAAAGCATATCGATTTTTTTTAGAGAGACTAATTTTTGGTAATTATGCAGTATACGGTTTTCTGCCATTTTTGATTTTTTATGAAAAATTCTTTATGGGGGCACCTACCCAATCCAACACCTCCCAACCCAACCCAAAGCAATCAAAAAAACACATTGCAACCGCCCCCCGGCACCTTTTTTTCTCTTAAAAAAAAACCGGCACCGGTGGATTTGGGGTACTAGGGACCCTATAGGGTAATTATGCAGTATACAGTTTTCTGCCATTTTTGATTTTTTATGAAAAATTCTTTATGGGGGCACCTACTAAGGTCCCTGGGATCCCAAATCCGCTAGCTCCCGATTTTTTTTAAAGAGAAAAAAGGGTGCCGGGGAGGGGGTTGTAATGTGTTTTTTTGATTGTTTTGGGTTGGGTTGAATTAGGTTGTGTTGGACTGTGTTGGATTGGCTTGTTTTAGTGAAAAAAAAAAGAAAAAAACAAAAAAAATAAAAAAAAACAACCTTCGCAGGCGCATTTGTGCTCCTAGGATCCTGGTAGGTGCCCCCATAAATAATTTATATACTGCATAATTACCCCCTATAGTATAGTATAAAAAGTCAAAAATGGCAGAAAACCGTATACTGTATAATTACCTAATTTTTTTACTCATTTTTGGTCTCTTTGTTTTTTTTTTCTGACCCACACGCACGAAATCAAAGTGTATGATGGTGTTTAATGATGTATGGGGAGGGTGACCAGTGGAACCACTGACGAGCTCACGCTGGTTACTCAGAGCGAAACATCGTTTAATCATTTCTCTTTTCGCTTTGGTTCTTTGTGTGTTCCTTGTGGGATGCTCATCCACGTTTCAGTTTTTGTTATTTCCACCCAAGATCTTTTGATCTTTTGTTTTTACATTCTTTTCGGTTGATGTAACTGATTTGGAGGTTTTTTTTAACTCCTTTTTTGAGTCAAAGATATGTTGAGATTCTTGAGGATGTCAATATCTGTGCAGATGTTTTACAAAAACAACGACTTCGTTGTCCCGTGCACACGGCTAATGTTGTTCGCCAGTGGTTTGAAAACAATAATATTGAAACTCTTCTTTGACCATGCAATAGTCCTGATCTCAACCCAATAGAAAATATATGGGGCCGACTTGTCAAAATTATTTTTCAGAGAAACTGAAGACCCCAAAATGCTGAAGAGTTAATCGACGCAATTCATTGCGCATTGGAGGTGCTCTCAGAATGGTGCGCCCACTAAATATTAATTTATGTTATCGTTTTAACTAATATTTATTATTTAGTTGTTTTAATTCCGTTGTGTTATTTTGAATCCATCGCCATCTTATCAACCTCAAAATGAGTGGTCGCTCTCCTTATAGACCAGCCGTCATCTGTAACTCGAGTGATAATTACTAAATATATTTATGTGCTGTTAAAATGGTGATTTTTGGTAGCATTAAATAATTATATCAGAGATCAAAACATGATTTTAGAAATAAGAAACTAACTCAAAAGCCTCCTGTGAGTTGCGTAGTCGGGTTATAAGGGCATTTGCTACATTATTTGATTTATTGCCTTATTTTTATCTTTGATTTTATCAATATGACATAAAGTCATCGTGATACCGAATATAATGCTGTCATACATTACAAGCCGGTGGTTTGTTTGAGTATACATAGACTAATAAAAGTCAAAGTTTGAGACACACGAAAAAGAGTACCTAATAGTTATATGGCTCACTATTACGACGTTTTTAATACAATTAACTTTTCGGTTTTTGGGAAGCTGTTTGAACGCGTTCTAAACGCGATTTGAGCTTTTGACATTTGCCTGAAGTATTTTGATATACTTTTCCGCACGCACCGGCGTTTGCACGAACGACGCGACAGCGGGCAAGCCGTAAGTGCGAAAAATACTTTCCGCACGCGTTAGGTACAAAATTTTTCTTACGAGCGTGCGCAATATCAAAATATTTTGTCATTATTTTAGTTAAACCTAGCAGACTAAAAATGAAAAAATAGTCAAAACTACGAATTTTTTGTTTTATTCAGAACTAAACTTTAATAAGCTTAAAAAATTATTTTTTATGGTAATTATTAATCATAGTAACATTGAAAGTACCACTGCTCATTTTGCTTAATGCCATCGTCGACTTCAAGTCTTCCTGATTCATCACTGAGCAACAGCGTGCTCAACTGCGTGCGTGAAAATTTTTTTTTCCTCAACAGCGCGCGTGAAAATTTTTTTTTTGCTCAACAGCATGCGTGAAATATTTTTTTCACGCACGGCGTGCGAAATGTGGCACTTTCCGCATGGAAACGAGTGCGAGAAAAGCGTTGAGGTCTATACCTACTTTTGCAGGAATATTCGGACAACAAAACAATCAACAAAAGCGGTATTGAATTTGGGCAGGGCCAACGAAAAAAAAAGTTCGATTCGCCGCGTTTTCATGGAAGGTTCGAAAGTGAATCGTATTAAAAACATATTCAGTTCCACGTGAAAACGTAACATTTGTCTTCACTTTTTTTTATATTTTAATATGTTATAGAGGGGGTCCCAATTAGCAATTTTCTTTATGGACACTTTTCCCAATATGAACAGGGTGAACTAGAAATTAGACTAAAGTTACAAAAATGGCCGATAGGATAGGATAGGATAATAATCGTTTTTGCGGATCTGATTCAACACATAACGACCTAAATTCTTAATATTGGTAATGTCGGTTTGTGTACAGGGAAAGTCAAAAAATACGCCTGAAATTGCTCAAAATTCGCCCACATTTGACGCTTGTAGGTGCAGCGAAAAAAATCATTTTTGAAGTACACAAAAAGAGGGATAAACATTTAAATATGCTTTTTTAACCTTTTCAAATTGTCCTTACAAAGAAACTAACAATAAGGCAACAGTTATTTATTTGTTATGTTATTCTACGGACCACAAGTATCATTTTTTACCTTAATTTTGGGTATCGTATACTTACAGGGTGAGCCAGGAAATACTTTTGAAATTGCTCTAAATAGCTTAGTTCTAAACAAAGACGTTTAACCAAGAAGACGCATCGAGTCCTTCAGGATTTTGAAAAAATAATTTTGTTAGCTACAAACTTTTGAATGTATACAGAGTGTACCAAAAAGAGGTTGAGCACTCGCGAAATACGCCTTTTTAATAAGAACTATTTCTTACAAGAAAACCACTATCTAAGCAACCGAATTATTTTTTTAATATTATTTTACAGACCGCAACCAACATTTTTACATTAACACCTTTTTTAAATGTATACAAAGTGATCAAAGAAAGGCACTTATAGTTTCCCAAAATCGCTCATTTTGTGTGCATCCTTTTTACGGTATCAAAAGCCATTTTAAATAAGGGATTTTTATCAATTTCAGGCGTACCTTTTGGCTTACCCAGTGGATATAGGGATTAGTACCGATATCGAAAACGTAGGTCGTTATATGTTGAATCAGATCTGCAGAAACCATTAGTATCCTATCTTTAGTTTTGTCGTAAACGAAGGTTAACATTAGTAAAAAATAGCCATTTTTGTAACTTTAAGTCTAATTTCTAGCTCACCCTGTACATATTCAGGAAAGTGCTCATGAAAAAAATTGCTCGTTGGGAACCCCTCTATAATGTATTACAATATAAAAAAAATAAACGAAACACATCCCCCATAGGAAAATGGCAGGGTCTGACCTTGTCCAGTGCATGAAAGGGATTCAAGCACTGGGTGCTGACAATTTTAGATGCACTAAGAGCCTTAAACCTTGCCATTTCGTACCAAGATATATGAGCCACCCTGTATAGAAAAGTGTGTTAACGTTTACGAAGCATGCAAGAAAAATCCATTTGGTAATTGTTATGAAAATATTATATATACCTATATGTAGTTAATCTAAAATAAAAATCGTAAACTTGAGTCATATTTTCATCAAGCACAGCACGAACCACCACACCTTGTTGCAAGTGAGTGTACATGTTAATATTACCATTTATTTGAAACTTAATAGCTACTTAATCATAAAAAAATCCGGTTAAATATTGTTTTAAAAAATCTAGACGAACGAAAAATTTCAAATTGACAATAAACTTGGAACACGGTAAAGTATTTTAAGTAAATTTTCACATAAAATCATGTTGGAGGATTTTCCACGAGTTCATAAAGAATAGGGTAAAAATTTCGGCAAACAAGTATTTTTTAATGTAAAAAGAATTAAGAAGAATCTAAAGTTAAAATAGTTTTTTATTTAAATATTATGTAAAAAAAATTCGAAAATGTATTACTTTTGATCACTACGCTAATATATCTTAAATTTAGTTGAGGTAGTTTGTATGGAAGAGATCTCAAGAAAACACAGAAATATTTATGATCTCTATGCCCACTATTTGGTCCTTTATTGGTCCATCCTTAAGGCACTAAAATACAATTTTGATGAAAAATATTGGAAGAATTGGAAAATATATGTATATATAGTGTGTACGATGTTAAAATTTAAAAAGTTAAATTGTTTTGAGTTAACTAAAAATAAAATAGACATAAATTAAATAACATTAAAAAAAAAACACAGGTACAGTATTAAAATCATTAATTACTTTGTTGTTTAAGTTATACGTTGTCACTTACGTTATACGTTTACTTAGAAATAAAGGAAAACTGAGACAAAAAAACATAGAGTAATAATCAAAAGTGTTAACTATTTGTAATTATTCTGAGGCTTTTTTTTTAATATTCTCGTTGTTTTTATTATTTAAAACAAAAATACTACTATATATATACATATATTTTCCAATTCTCACAATATTTGTTACCAAAATTGTATTTTAATGCCCTGAGAATGGACCAATAAAGGACCGAAACGTCGGCATAGAGAACATAAAGATTTTTGTGTTTTCTTGAGACCTCTTCCAACATTTTAAGTATTATATTATATTTTATTCTATTTTAACATAGTTCAAAAATTTGCTCAGAGATTTTACCAACCTTTGTGTGTTCTTAATCAGGCACAAACGGCTGAATCGATTTGGATAAAATATGGTAAGACGATAGGCAGGGTGTGTCAACTAGACCATACCTTAAAAAAATCTGTGTGAGCAACTGCATTAGCAGGCTCTTTTTCTTATTTCAAGCAGACCGAAAGATCGCACTGCACCAAAGATAAGAAAAAACTTTTTTAGGCGATGGACTTTTCCAAACATTCTTTTGGCTAACCGAGTCAAAAGTTGCCGTAAAGTTTGAATTCGTTGTCTAATTAAAAAAGTTACCGTTAAATACAATTTTTCGAAAGCAATAGATTAACCAGGATTCATTTTTAAACATGGAACATTTAAAGACCAATTGCACCATAATGTTAAACCTGGTTTAAACAAATCGACCTTTAGAAGCACATTCTAAACAACCATTCTAAACTGGTTTAACGTTGCGGTGCAATTTGTAATAAATTTGCAATATAGTTTTTGGTTGTGCTCAAAACGCCCGACGACTGACGCCATTTGACACTGTTGACATTTGAACGTGATATATGGTTAATGGCTGCCGCGAACGTATGCACGGTTAACATAAGAATTTTGACGTACGAAGGACGTGCGCAGTTGTGTTTTGGCGAGCTTTCATTAAATTCCGCGCCCATTTCCGACAGGGTGACGTTACGCTCAGTATACCCAAGACAGACCCAAGCGCGTTTTTTGTTTGAGCGTTCTTTCATGAACAATTAAATAACTTCTTTAAAAGTAATTTATATAAAAGCAATAAAGGACCCCGCCAATATCTTATGTAGCGTGGGCACCCGTTAAATTTTTTCAAATTTTAATATGTTATAGGGTAGGGTCAGACAAATATTTTTTATCATTGCCGCCCCTTAAAGTTCAAAAATTTACTATTTTGTACCTCACTAAATCCTTGTTTTTACGGAAATTATGAAATAGAGAAAAATGAGTTTCCAGTTGATGGCTTGTTTAAAGCAGCAAATTAAAGGCTTTTTGAAAATTAAGATTTTATTTTGAAAGAAAATGCATGACCAGAAATAACGAGCGTCATTGGAAGGCTTCTTTGATAGAGTCTGCCATCTTGGAATTAAAAATGCTAGACATATATTTTCACTTGTTGTAAAGCTACATCTATTAGCTAATAAATCAGGGACATTTGGTTAAATCGGTTAAGTACTGTAGAAGTAATAGGAAAAATATTTTGTGGCATTTTTTATTGCCCACCCGGTATGTACATTCTATTTACCGCTAACATGTTTGTAAGATACTACAAATAAGTCTAAATATAAATTTAGCTTCTATTGTTGTAACACATTCTATTAACAAGGCCTTTTTTGGAGGGATTATAAATTTTATTTAAAATACACAGTTTTTCATAAAATTAGCTTTTTTTACTTTAAAAAAAGGGGTAACCTCCTGGAAGCACTAGAAAACGCCACTGCTTTGGATGCTTTAGATGCTTTAGTTATGGCCGCACACAACCAATCATTCTTAAGGTTTTTTTATGGCCTCTTTTTGGTCATTAAAGCAAAACAAACCCTTTATAAATTTAAAATCCTTTTTATTTGAGTAAAAGGCATTATGACCCTCATAAAAAGTTTTTAGGTTATCATCAAAAAATTAGTAGGGTATAAAAACTTAAAAAATATAAAAAAATAATATAGCCTTATTAAAATAAAAACTCATTTGCCTTTTTATATTTTAATTTTATGAAGCGCATTGCTCCGATTTTACGACCAAAGTGCGAATTGGAATCCAGAGAGTTTTTTTTATCATTAATGCGATTATAATTAAGTAAGCTGACTGCAACTATATAGTATATTTTTTACATTTCATTGCGTGTTTGGCTAATAATTTTTTTTTTTTAATTGGAACTTTTCTTACACTAATAAAAATAGTAGCATTTAAAACTAGCGGCTAAAATAGTGTTGGTTCGTTAAAAACGCGAGTAAAATAAGAAGAAAAACAACAAACAAAAGAAGAGTTTAGCGGCGAATTGTAAACAATATATTTTTTTAAACCTTTATAAAAGAAACTCTAACACAAGTGTCGTTCCCCAATATATAATCGAGTGTGAAAAAATTGCATTTTTCCCACTCGTTGGGTAAACTTTACTCTATAGCGAAAAAGTAGTATATTACATAACGAGAGAAGAAAGTGACATATTTCACACCATCGTGAATGTTGTGAACGAGGCGCTAACCGAGTGAAACAACACGCGAATGTAGGAAAGTTACTTTCTATCGAGGCTATTTTTTCTACGACCACTGTAGGATTTAATTCTTAGGGTTTATTATTATTATTTTTTTTTATTTTCATCTCAGGAGAAGAAAGTATGTTCTCCTCTAGGGACGAAAATGGTTTCGGTCTATTTCCGACGCTACTACAAATCATAGCCTACTTGATCTGGATGGTTTGCTGTCATTCATTTTCGTCACTAGAGAAGAAAAGATTTTCATCTCTAGAGACGAAAATAAAATTGATATGTGTGTGAAATATAAAACTTTCTGAGGCGTTACAGAGTGCAGATGTGGTTACTTTCGTATGTGGTCGTAGCAAAAATAATTTTCGATAAAAACTCAAGTAAAATAAGCAGAGTTTAGCCGCGAGTTTTAAACAATATTTTTTTAAAACCTATATAAAAAAAAATCGAACACAACTCCGGCCGAAATCCACTCTCTCGTCGTTCCCCAATTTGTAATCGAGTTCGAAAAAATGGAATTTTCCTTACTTTTTAGGTATACTAAACTGTATAGCAAAACAGTTAAATAGTTTTCGTTAAAAACTCGACTGAAATAAGCAGAGTTTAGCCGCGAGTTATAAACGCTATTTTTTTATAACCTATTAAAAAAAAAAAAATCTAACAACAGCAGCCGAAATCCGCTCTCTCGTCGTTCTCCAATTTGTAATCGAGTGCGAAAAAATGGAATTTTCCCCACCTGTTAGGTATAGTTTACTGTATAGAAAAAAAGTAAAATAGTTTTCGTTAAAAACGCGAGTGGCATAAGCAGAGTTTAGCCGCGAGTTGTAAACACTATTTTTTTCAACCTATTTAGAAAAACTCTAATAAAACTGCGGCCGAAATCCACTCTCTCGTCGTTCGAGTGCGAAAAAATGGCATTTTTCCCACTTGTTAGGTATACTAGACTCTATAGCTAAAAAGTAAAATAATTTTCGATATAAACGTGATTAAAATAAGCAGAGTTTAGCCTTGTAATTTTCCACACTTGTTAGGTATACTTTACTGTATAGCAAAAAAATCAAATAGTTTTCGTTAAAAACGCAAATGAAATAAGCAGAGTTTAGCCGCGAGTTGTAAACACTATTTTTTTCAACCTATTTAGAAAAACTCTAATAAAACTACGGCCGAAATCCACTCTCTCGTCGTTCCCCAATTTGTAATCGAGTGCGAAAAAATGTAATTTTTTTCACTTGTTACGTATACTTTACTGTATAGCAAAAAAGTAAAATAGTTTTCGTTACAAACGCGAGTAGAATAAGCAGAGTTTAGCCGCGAGTTGAAAACAGACCAACTTCTATGGTAAACTATAATGTATAGCAAAAAAGTAAGACGGTCGATTTATTAAAGGTGCTTTATTAAAATTTAATTAAGATGCAAATTCAATAGCTTTGGGGAGAAACTTTAATATTGCAAAAGTTAATGGGTCAGAAGAAAAATTTACAGAGTTAAAATAGCCCGGTAAACTTATACATGCATATACTACGTTTTCACCACCAACTACTAAATACAAATTCAATACAATTCTCTCTATCTCTGTTTTTATAATAAACTTTGGACATGGTCGCGATTCTTCAAAAATGACAGAAAATAAAAACACAGCGTCCTTCATATTTATCCAAACGTTGTAAGGAAAACTGCGTCATTTTTTTAATAACATTTTGTAAATTTAATATTTTAAAGATATTCTGCAGGACTAGTTTATTGGGGAGCTAAATTTTTACTATGCGTACCAATTCACGTCAAAAAGAGTCGAAAATTTTTACCATGTAAAAGGAAAGACAGAATTTGTGTGACTTTTCTGAACATTGAGAGCGAAATATTCCATAGCTGTCTATGGTTTTATATGTTAACATAAATTTTTTAATAAAAAACAGGGTTTTCAGAAAAACTGTCTACAAAAATTAAAACTGACACATTGTTTCTTTACTAGAACAGTATTAAGAAACTAAATTTTATGGAATATTAACAATTGGCAAAAAAGCATTAGGTATAAACTTGTGTTTAAAAATCGTCAGATGTTTTGTAAGGGCGATTTTTTTTATGGTTTTTGAAGAATCGCAACATTGCTGCGAAATTTTGAGGTCAGTTTTTATAAAATAAAAACTACTTCTGTATTTGCTGTGTTCTAAAGCCAATAACAGTACAAGAATATGATTAAAATAAAGATATTGTGCCTTATTTGCAAGAATATCGTAAGTATAATTTTTGTCAAAAATGCGACTTTCCGAAATTTAATTAAAAAAGAAAATTTCCTGAATTTTTAAGAACAAATCCTTTTAGATTTTTTTTAATTGCGTTTAAAATTCACCATAGGGACCCCGTTTTTTCAAAAAATATCGTAAGTACCGTCAGGTTTTAGAACGTGCTCCGTAACTTTCAACCATACTCCTCGCGAGCGTTCAGTTTTTCTTTCATAAGTCCACTTACGATATTCTAGTGCTTGATGATGACGGAAATATATCGTCTTTAAAATAGTTATTTACCTAACAAGTGCGGAAAGTGGTTATTTTCCGCACGCGCCGGCAGTTGCACGAACGACGCAGAGCGGAGTTCGGGCAAGCCGTCAAGACTGGAAAAGTCATTTTCCGCAAAAGTTAGGCACAGTGTTTTTGTCCAACTTAATTATCAAAACAAAAACTGTTTTTAATACGCAAATATTTTATAATAATGCTACAAAATGACACATAAGATAGAATAGTTACTTGCGGAAAAGCAACTTTTCAGCACTAGTGCGGAAATGTTACATTTCCGCACGATTTTACTTATCCACACGGTAAAGTGCCTTCATATGACTTTTTAAGTTAGTTATGAATTTTCTGAATGAAAAATAGTACCCATAGATAGTAATTTGATGTATATCTTGAATTAAAATATTGTCCTTTGAAGACGTGCGTTACATTAAAAAATCGTGCGGAAGAGTAAAAATCGTGCGGAAAAGTAAATAAATCGTACGAAAAAGTACAAATTTCAAAACGAAAAATCGTGCCGCTCGTAGGAAATAATTATTTATCTAACAAATGCGGAAAGTGATACTTTTCCGTACGCGACGGCAGTTGCACGAACGACGCGGAGCGCATGACTTTTAATGTAATTTTCGACATAAAAACCAAAGTATCTAGACAAAAAAAATGGCAACGTATAACAAAAAAAGGGGCATTTGATTTTCTCCGCCATCTTGGATTTAAATATGGCGGCAAAGCGAATGTTTTTTTTAAAAGGCTTAGTGGTCTCATCAATACAGTATTTTTTATTGAAATTGGTAAATTTATAGCAAAAAAACAATTTGTCCGGTTTTTTTTGTTACACCCAGTATGTTCATATTATATATCTTGGTTGTCCAGGTCTCCTATATAGTAGTTAAATATAAATATAAAAAAGCACTGAAGATGATTTTTATTGGTATCGAAACATCAAAATAAAAAAAATATTTTATTGAAAAAAATACTTAAAAATGAACTAAAACATATGATAAAACATTTTGGTCCGTACTTTTGATCCTGATAATGGTATTTACGAAAACGAAACGTCGGATTAAAATTTAGAAAAGATCATTATGTTTTTCTAAAATGTTTGCCACAGACATGTTTTTACAGAAGTCAATTATCTCTTAAATTAAGGGAGATATCATCAATGGGTAATTCCGACTATTTTTTTATCTTTCCCCTGTAGCTCGAAAACTACAAGGGACAGAATAAATCTGTTAATACCATTTTTAAAGCTCAAAAAAGTAAGACGGTAATGCGAAAACGGAATGTCTCTATCTTCCATAACAACGGAGTTTCCGATTGAACCCCATCGAAAATAGGACACCCTGTACATTCTGGTTTAAAAATTTCTACTGTACCCCTACCAGTTTTAATGGATTCTTTAATATGAGTTCTTAAGTTCCTGTATCTTGATCCCTTTTCTTTTTTAATTCCTTAATCCTGCCTTTTATTTTATCTTGAATACGCATCCACGCATCTTGCTGGTCGTTACCATTTTTATAGCTAGCACTTTTTGTGTTTCATATAAACTGAGAAACTCAAAAATAACTTCCTTTGTCCACTCCATATTTACGTGGCTTGGAGAGTACTTTCCAAACTAAACAAGTTTCAACAACCAAACCAACTGACGTATCCGTGGTATTTCGGGCCCCTTCGGGCGCGCTCACATCGCGTCGGATCGAGCCTTTGAAGTTACCGACTCGAACGGATCCGTCGCGCCATCACGGATCTTGCCGGGCTACCTCTGGCGTCATCCTTCCCACGGCCTAGAGCCCTCTATACATTTGACAGTTATTGTTTTACCATAGGTGAGCAACTCATATTGCCCTCTCGTTCTAGTTTTTTTCATATTTGCATGTAAAAGAGATTTTGTGAAATGAAGTGATGTTTTGTTGTCTCTTTTTATAATTTCCCCAGATAGTTTTTGAAAGATTCATTTTTTTTTGGTTAGTAAAAAATGTCAAGTTTTGACAAAAGAAACAAAAATAAACAGTCAATATACACTTGGTAGATATTGAAAATGTAAATAATAGGTGAAATATAAAGACTCTTATTGATATATATTTTTGGTAGTAACGAACTACATGCTAAATGCGTATTTTTGTACCTACTGCTTCTAGCTCACTTACCTCGCAAATTCGGCTATTTTTATTAATTTTCCAGCTTGATAAATGCATGTTTTCTTTACACTTTTCCTGAGTTTCTTTTTCCGTTGGACAAAGGAATAATACAAATTCGTCGAGGCACGTATTTTTACAGTTTTTGATAGAGCAAAATTTCATTTTTAAACCTGACGTTTCTTAATCAAAAATCCGACAGTGACTAAGTTATTTATTGTCAGGGGTTACAAACTAATTACTCAAACATTTCCCTAGCAACTGTCAAATCCAGCTGCTCACCTCTGGTAAAACAATAACTGTCAAAAATCGTATACAGGGCCTCTAGCGCGGCCTGACTTGCAATAATACGGGCCGTGGGAAGTCAGCTTACCACTACTTTTGTTTGTAAAATAATGTTTAAAATTTTATGTCATTTTTTTGCGACTCAAAACGAATTATGTTACGCGCGCTAAAATATATGTGCCAAAAAATGTGGATATATTTAATGATACAATTTGATCGGAGTATTAAAAAAGTTTTTCAAATTTTAATTTCTTTTCAATTGTTTGCTTTTAAACTACTTCAAATTGGTTTTATAGAATTTTAAGAAGTTAGAGTCTTATGGGAGATCGGTAGGTAAGATGCTGAAACTTTTAGAAACCTTTCTTATTTACTATTCCGTGTGCCGCATCGAACATTGGTGTTGGATACCTAAGCAGTTAAACTTTTTTTTATGTTTTACCATCTCAATGCACCCAAAGTTTACGGAAAATGACGAAAAACAAAATGTGTCATTTAAAGACATCATTATTATGCCAAAACGTCTTTCCTTATGCACGGAATAACCTAAAAAGTTCAGATGCCAATAAACTCGTTTTACTTAAACTAGTAAGTAATTTTTACAATTATCAGCTAAAAGAGTATTTTTTGACGGGCGTTGGTTTAAATAATGAGCGCAGCGAGTAAAGAAAAAACATAGTTTAGCCGCGACCTACAAATAACTCGAACACAACGACCACTGACAGCTCAGCATTTTCTACTATAAAACGGATAAATTTTGCACATTTTATATCACACAAACCTTGTGAGTTAAGTGTCTTTTTAGCCCCTGACGAATTGTTTTGCCTCTCGGAAAAAATTGAAATTTTTATACCTGATGGGTATATAATAAGTTATTATAATAATATTATACACGTAATTGGCTAACTAGTTATTTATTGATGTAAGTACTTTTTTATTTTTATAAATAATAAAACATATTAACAAATTTTAACAAAAAAATTATGAATTACTCGTGTCTTATTTTTTTTTCTTGCCATAAAATTCCATCATATCGGCTTTTCTCTTGTTTATTTTTTTTTTGTGAGTCACTTGCTTTTATTTCTAGGTCAGAGGTCTCTTTTGATATATTTTGTGCGGCCTTAAGAAGCTCCTGGGCCATATTTGCTTCAATAAAATCTGTTTTTTTTTTTAAGGCATTGACTAGTTTTATGTTTCATTCATTTAACAATCTATTCGCAGCCTCATATTTATATTTTTTCTGCTTACCGACGGTCAGACTGCAGACTTCTAATTCTCCCAAATTTTTAAATGCCACATAAATTGTTTGCTGAGGGTCAAGTAAATCGGATGTTTCCGAGAATGATCGCGAGATCCTATAAAAAGCTCCGCCTTCGTAATGGAAATGTGCCGCGCGTACGGAAAAAAAAGGGTAGGCTTCGGATTTTTTTGAGTCAATTAAATAGTAAAGTATGTAGAGAAAGCTGAAAAAGTGGATGAATATGTAAGGGTGTCAGAAAATTTGGTTAAATATGTAAATATGTTTCGAGTATGGACGCTGCTAGAGTGAACCATTTTTTTCTGGAGAGTGAAAAAATTGAATTGCGGACTCCACCGCGCAAAAACGAACTTCGCGGAACAAAACCGCGCGGGCCAAGACCGCGCAAGCCCACCACCGCGCAAGCTCATCACCGCGCAAGTCAACAACCGCGCGTGTGAATGACCGTGCAAAGCCACAACCGCGCAAACACAATCCGCGCTAGACCCAAAACCGCGCATAACGTTTAGTGGGGGTTGGTGGATTGGGTTGAGTCATGTTGCCGACGCTACCTAACCCGTTTCCATCACATACCAAACCCAACCCAACCCAAATCAACGCAATCCAAACCAACCCAAAATGCGCGGTATTGGTCTTGCGCGGTAAACGTTATGCGCGGTTGTGGGCTTGCGCGTTCATGGACACGCGCGGTTGTTCATTTGCGCGGTATTGGCCAGCGCGGTTGTGGTCCGCGCGCTTCGTGTTTGCGCGGTGGAGTCAGCAAACCGAAAAAATTGAATTATATTTAAGAGTGATTTTTGTATCTTTTTTGGGGACTTCCATTATTGTAATTCAATCTGAGTATAGAATACTCCAATATTTAATTTAATTTTAGATTTAAACTACAATGAAAAACTCAAATTAGAGAAAGGTTAGATCCATGATGAGTAAAAAATCGAAAGAAGCCGAGAATATTCTATAATCAATCGATAATGGAGCACAGAAACTCAAACTAAAGAAGCATAAACCTATTAGGAGTGCAGCATCGGCTCCGACCGGCAGCGTTCGGAAGTCGTCGCTGTGTTCTGGTAGTGGATTTGTTGAAACTAGAGATGGGTAAATCGATTATTTTGTACTGAAGGAATCGATCAGTGATTCGTTTCGAGAATGATCGAATCTTTTGAATCGATCATTGAATCAATCATTTCAAAGCAAATGGTGACAAGAAAAGGTCTACGCAAGATGCAGCTACATACAAAATACTCTGCTGGCCAAAAAATCTATATTTTCATACAGTTTACCCCGCGCGCAGGAATTCGAATGAACATAACGATCGATCTATTCCCAACTGATTCAGTATATCACCACAGTGGGTCAGTCAGTCGTTGATCCATTACGCTTTGATTCATTCTGTCTTCGTCGGTCATTTGACTGATTGAATCATATCGAGCAAACATGATTGTCGCAAGTGATTCGATCATAGTGAACGAATCGTTCACGAATCACACAGCTTGAAAATATTATAAAACGGTGGTATTTAAGTTAAAATTCGAAAAAATTGTGAAATGGTGCAAGGCCGACGGGGATGATATCTGCATGGATATATTCAAAAGATTGGCAAGTACCCTGCACCTAATTTAAAAGTTGTTATAGCACAGGTAATGCCGCAGTGTAGAATTAGGTAGGTCATTGATTTTCAAATTATTTAATAAACATGATAGCAATATCATATTTTTCCTGTGCACGTTAAGCGGTACGTATGTACGTAGGTACATTAATAAACGAATAACTATCTCAAAATCAAATTCTAGAATGGCCCATGCTATCTAGGTTTTTTATTATTTCAATATGGTCTACTAGGGAAATAAAATTGGAAGTAAAGTAAAATCTTCAGATATTCTGTCAATCCCTGTTTTTTTTTTTTAATTTGAAAGTAGAGTAAAATCTTTAAATATTTGGTCATTCACCATATTTTTCATTCTCTCAATTTAAATAAGCATTCATACCCCTCGATAAATTATGGATTTTCATTTCGGAGGTCATAGTTGCCAAAAATCAATCGTTTCATTCGCGATTTGAATGATTGCACCGAGGATTGCACATAAACCAAAATTATTTGTTATTTGCCTGTATAAACCCAGTTTAAATTACTCTGTAAAAAATTAGAGTCAAATTTTACTCTAAAATCATTTCAAAAGGATCCAAACCAATTTACTCAATTCTGAGTAAAAATTTTCTCCAAAACAGATTTATTCTTCTTAATTTGGAGTAAAAAAGGGGTGCAATAGACCTCTAAAATGAGTTAAATAGTAACAAAGAAGGTCGATTTACTCAATCCCGAGTGAAAAATTTGTGGACAAGACATCCAATGAGGGTAAAATTTACTTTAATATAGAGTTTAATTTCTCAATTTTAATTGAACTAGCTCCAAAAAAGGATAATTTACTTAAATAAGGGTCAAACTTACCCAATTTTGTTAAAATGTACCTTTAAACATTTGGACAGTTTACTCAAAAAAAAGTTAATTTAATTAATTCCGAGTTTTGTTTGACTCTTATTTCTTAAAACTTAGAATAGTCGTCCGGCTTAAGTCCCCAAATAGCAATCAATTGTTCATTTTATGCAGAAAGCATGAAATTTGGCACACTTATTTTTGACATTTCTCTAAAATTTTGGTCGAGGAAATCGATGATCGTATGTATAGGAGCCAAGATGGCGGAGATTTTTTCAAAATGGACGTCTATTTTTTTTTTAAATTGTAGATTCGCCATCAAAACAAGATTATACTCGAATCTATACAATTCGATAGAGAGGAAGGAGACCTTTATCGTTCTTGAAATGTGACATTTTATTTTTTTTAAATGCATTTTGAGAATTTCTTTTTGATAATTTTTCAAAAATTAGTAAGCCGCGACAGCTCTTTTGTTATAATTTTATAATTTAGAAATAACATCAAAATACCTTTTCTAATTGACTTTTTGCTTACAGAGTGATTGGTTTAGTTATACCAGGCCAGTCAAAGTAAGATTTTAAAAAAAAGTACATTATCATCCGTATCATGTTTAGTTTTTAAGGAAAATATGTCAAATTTGGTAAGATTATTACAACTGTCAAGGTCAAGTGATATTCCAAAAAATTTTTGGACAAGTGGCGCTGCGGACGACGTGGCACCCTAAAGGCCGATTCTCAATTACGCGTCACCGAGCGAGGTGGCGCGTCAATGGCTATCCTTTTTAGAGTGATGATAGAAAATAACGCGAACATACAAAATGACGCACCGCCTCGCTCGGTGACGCGTAAGTGAGAATCGGCCTTAATTTCCGATTTTAAATTTGACAAAAATTCATGTTTTTTTAATAGCTTAGATAAGACATGCATATTTAATAAAATAATCGATTATGTATAGCTGAAGTATGTAGATTTTTATAAAAATAATTTTAGTTTGATATGGTCATTGGTCGCCTAATTTGTTTTTTGAGTATGTAAAAAAAACGAGTTTTTCAACGTTTTCTTTAATTCTTCTTAGCGACCAAAAGTTTATTTTATTTTTTTAATAACTTTTGATAAATTAGAAGGCCCCAACAAATCGATTCAGTTATGAAATTCCAAATTCCATCGGGTCGTTTTTACATTAAATTTGGCACGCTTACATTTTTAACAATTTTTTAGGATCGTGGTCAAGAAAATTTATGATCGGATGTGCAGAAACCAAGTTGGCGGCGAATTCTTCCAAATGACGTTCTTAAATCGAAAGTAACTCATCAAAAAAAAAATACTTGAATTTATAGAACTTAATAAAGAGAAATTTGACAATACTAGTTAAATTGACGTGCAACCTTCGATGACCTTAAAAAATTTCATTTTACCTAAAAAAAAATACTTTTCCAGAGCCTTTTTTTTAATCTGATAAAAAATGGGATGATCCTATGGCACGTCATCCGCAGCGCCACCTATCCAAAAAAATTTTAGTTGATAAGGTAGCATTAACAATTCGTACCAAATTTGAAAATTCTACTTTAAAAGTCAAAAAACAGATGATAACGTGGCATTTTTTAACAATCTTACTAAACCAATCACCTTGTAAGCAAAAAATCACTTAGGACAGATGTGTTGATGTCATGTTAAAGTTATAGAACAAGACCTGTCGCCGTTTTCAGAATTATAAAACATTTAAAAAAGGGCTCTGAAAAAGTATTTTTTTAGGTAAAATGACATTTTTCAAGGACATCGAAGGTTGCACGATAATTTAACTAGTATTGTCAAATTTCTCTTCATTAAGTTCTATAGATTCAAATATTTTTTTTTTTTGACACAAAACACCCCGATAGAATTTGGAATTCCATATCTGAATCGATTTGTTGGGGCCTTCTTATTCATCAGAAGTCGTCAATGTTTATATCCAGCGAAATTTTTGGGCGCTAGGAAGAAATGAAGAAAACGTTGAAAAACCAGTTTTTTTTAATATTAAAAAAAAAATTTAGGCGACCAATGACCATATCAAACTAAAACTATTTTCATAAAAATCTACATACTCAGCTATACATAATCAATTATTTTATTAAATATGCATGTCTTATTTAAGCTATTAAAAAGAATATGAACTTTTATCTCATTTAAAATCGAAAATTTGCGTGCCACGTCGTCCGCAGCGCCACCTATCCAAAAATTTTTTAGAATATCAGTTGACCTTGACAATTGTAATAATTGTACTCAGTTTGACATTTCTTTCCTCAAAAACTATAAAAGATACGGATAATAATGTAGCTTTTTTAAAAAATCTTATTTTGACTGGCCTGGTATACCTAAACCAATCACCCTGTAAGCAAAAGTCAATTAGAAAAGTTATTTTGATGTTCTTTCTAAATTATAAAATTACAACAGAAGAACTGTCGCGGCTTACTAAATTATGAAAAATTATCAAAAAAAATCTCAAAATGCATTTTTTTTTAAATAAAATGTCACTTTTCAAGTATAATAAAGGTCATACGTCAATGTAACCATTTTTTTTCAATTCCTCTCTATCGAGTTATATGGATTCGAGTATAATTTTGTTTTGGTAGCGAACCTACAATTTAAAAAAAAATAGACGTCCATTTTGAAACAATCGCCGCCATCTTGGCTCCTATACATACGATCATCGATTTCCTCGACCAAAATTTTAAAGAATTGTCTAAAGAATAAGTGTGCCAAATTTCATGCTTTTTGCACAAAATGAACAACTGGGGACCTAAGCCGGACGAATAGTAGGAATGACTCAATATAAGTGCTTAGTGACGCTCTTAGTAGAGTAAAATCACTCTTAAGAATCTCACTCAGAAAGTTTTGGTTTCACTCCAAAATATTTCAGTCCAATTGGTTGGGACCTGTATTAGATGCTTTTGGAGTGATTCTAGGCTGAAGTTTTACTCTAATTTTTTTTACAGAGTACGCCCTGTATAGGTACGCCACTGATTAAACATTCTATTTATTTTTATAAACGAAACCTTATAAATTTTCAAAGCACTTTTGAGCAAAACAATTCTTCTTCCACCGAAAAACAAATCACACCCTTACTTTGAAAGCCAAAAACAAATAGAAAGAGGGAAAGATTTAAAAGGAATTCTTAAAGGGTAAAACGTTTACCCACGAAAAACGGTTTTGTATTATTTTGTAGGCCAGGAGGGTTTATAAAACTATTTTTTTTTATACTGAGATTTTTTTGTCCAATTTAGAAACAACGCCCAGTTTTCCAAGCTACGTTAATAGAGACATAAAGCTATTTGTAACTCATCGCGGTATACGTATCCGCATCTAGCGAGAACCAAGCACATTGATTGGTCAGAAACTTAAAGAACGTTCAAAAAGAGCAGATATATGCTAATTTAAGGTGTTTCTGAACGCAATAGGTGCTGAGATACGATACGTGTGCCGTAACGATACGTGATACCTAACGCATCTCAACACCTATCGCGTTCAAGAACACCTTAGATTAGCATATTGCTCTTTTCGAACGTGGTACAAGTTTCTGACCAAGTAATGTGCTTGGTTCTCGCTAGATGCGGATACGTATACCGCGATGAGTTACAAATAGCTTTATGTCTGTAATGCCTTTTTAATAGAAAGAGTGCATTGACAACTCCCAATCACTAGCCGGGATTCGAACCCGAGCCGACCGTGTGTGAAACAGATTTATTGGATTTTATTCTACTGTACAAGTACATTATCAAAATATTTAAAAAAATCCTTTATCTAGCAATAAATATATGGTGGACCACAAAAAAACGGACTGTTTTGTTTTAACTGCCAATTTTTTATTTATTGTCGGATTTTAAAGCAAAAGAAAGCGTTGGAAAGGTAATGAAATAGACTTTTTGCAAATATATCAAAAAATGACATTTATGAAAAATTCAAAATGGCGAATGTCCAAAACTTTTATGCATCTTAAAAGACCGTTGGGTTTTTTTTTAGACACCTTGTATATTTTTTTGCAACTACGAAAAACTTCTAAATATTGTCTGTAAACCGATGTATCATTTGATAAATTCTATTAAGACATAAATAAACCATGGGTTTTTTCGTATACCAAGTTCCTGCATAAAATAAAAACTGCTAATAATTTAAGTTAACGGAATTTTCATCAATTTTGTTGACAAGGACACTCTACAGATGCTGCCAATATGTGACATTTTGTAACAATTACAATTTTATGCATTTTAAAAAACCCGTTGGCTTTTTTTTAAACACCTTGTATATTTTTTTTATAAGAGAAAAGTACCAACTATTTATCTGTTAACCAATTTTGTATCATTTGTTGAAACTTATTAAGAAATAAGAAAAATATTGGGATTCTAGTGTATATGTAACACCTTTTTTGCATATTATTAAAACTTTACGTTAATTGTTTCATTTTTTATGAACATTCGTCGAGAAATTATTTTATTTCGGTCAGGAAATACCTTTTTGAGCGTGCCCAATATACCCCAAAACGAAGTTTTTTTTAAATTTTGGCGGTCTATATCTTTGAAACTAGACATAGAAATCATTTTATATTCCCATATTTTGCTTATCTCAAAACACACTATAACATACTAAAATTATCAAATTTCACCGAAATAATTTGTTAATGTATTTAGTGCGGGGTTCTTTGATTAACAGTTTTTTAGATTTTCTAATTGGAAGAAGTGCATTTATTAATCAAATTCACCGTTAAACAATTTTAAGATAACGCATAAAAGAGAAAAAATCCAGTTTTTCTTGCTAATACTTTTAAATATGGTATAAAAGTTGATTAAAATTTTATCCCGCCGCGTAGCTGACTGGCAGTAGCGTATAGCTTTGCAAAAGCTTCCCGGCTAACAAAAGGCTTTCTTAGATCTTTTGATATACTACTATGCGCATATTTTATAACTCATAATTTTATGAGGTAGCTTATATTGCCTGCATATTGTTCAGTCCTTTATTATTGTCCTTTGAAATTTTCCGGAAAACAAAAAAAAATTATAAGGTTGAATTTTTTAATGGACGGGTTTATGAAATTCTTTGTGTTTAGCAAAAACTCTGAAAAAAAACTCAAAAAAAGTAATAACGGTTAAGGATAGAACAAAATCGTTTTCACATTGCTATCTTGGTTTTTCACAATAAGCTATATTAAATTAACCTTTTAGTATTTTAACCCTGCGTTAAAAACAGTCTAAAACGATAGCTTGTGAAAAACCAAGATAAGAACGTGGAAACCGTTTTGTTCTATCCTTAAACGTTATTATGTTGATAATGATGATTCATTTGTGGGTGTGCCAGTCTGGCACTGCCCACTGCGACCACTAGCGAGTCTATTGTGGCTCCTTTTGACATCGTTTGTTGGTACAGAATATTCAACTCCTTAAGGTCGTATCTGGGGAATTTTTTTTAGCAACATTGTACGGGAAATCAATTTAACTATGTCGACCTGATTTTTGTGCAAAATTTTACGTCATTCAATTTGTTGTCCATGGCAACGCGGAGACTTTATTTATGTTTATCCACAGTGGGAAACCAGAGATTTTTTAACACCGGCACCGAGTCAAAAATTTGGGGTTAGGTTATTTGTTTTGACTTTTCGCGTTCTACGCCAAAAAAAAATATATATGAATTTGTTGTCCGTGAAAAATAAATAAAAAGAAAGGTTCGTAAAATACTTAAATAAAAGAAAACCATTTAGTACAGAATTACCTGTTAAGAAAACGCTACCCAACTACGTATTAAAGTAACTGGGTGTAATGTTTAAGGTTGCATTTACAGGTGCATTTATAATTGAATTGGAAATACTCCCGCTAGCTGATACCGACAACAGGTTAACTTAAAAGCATGCAGATTTAAAAATCGGCTACTGGCGCTAGACGAAATAATCGTATTCTATTTTAAACAGGAGCGACAACGACTAGTAAGAACTTTTCCAACCTCTAAATGGAGCTTTACTGACCTGTTTTGTTAGTACTCAGATATCCGCGTGTTTTTGAAACTGAGGTTCTAAAATCTATCCTTTACACTCCAAGATTTCACTAGTACACTTGCACATAAATATGCCGCAATAATTTAAATTTAAAAAAAAATGTTTAAATCAAAATAAAAAAAAAATTATGTTGGGATATGGGCGCCGAATGTTTCTATGCGAATTCCTAGTAATCCCAGCGATCCAGTAAAGTTCTCTTCGATAGATTCGTAGTAATGCCCGCGCAGCGCTAGGCCTTTTTCGGAGGGCGACCGCATACGCGGAGTGGTTTCATATTTGTTTTAGAACAATGTTTTTCAAAACACATTTTTGAAAGATAAACATAACCTCGAATGGTTTTCTGTCAGAAAACGTAAAAATACTCTTCTGTCCCACTGCGGCCCTAGTTAAAGTTTGTTGACAAACCGCCTGCAGTTACCATGGAATCGTATAAATTCTGCGATCTATCGGCCAACACTTCAAATGCGTGTGTCTCCCAAATTCAATGAAGTGTGAATGATTGATCGGTTTTCTTTTCCGGAGTGCACATGCTTTTAGAAAAAAGGAAACTTAGTTTTTATTTTCGCTAAGCAAGGAAATATAAAAAGAAAAAATGTAATCTAGAGGAAATTGTGAGTATTTCTCTATTTTTTTTGTAAATCGGGTTTGTTCTAAACCGCAATTATTTTGAGGCTTTTGGGATAGATGACAGCACCAGAGCTTTTATTTTGAACACAAAATAATTGAGAATTTTGAAAAATCCTTCAGTCATTTTTGTTAAGCATTAAAAATGAGCACCGCTGCAAAATTTCAGCTAATTCTGATGTTTAGTTTTCCCTGTGCACTCTGGCAAAAGATTAAAAAAGTAAAGAACAATGCGTTGCCAGTTGCACTTTTTTTATTTAAAATCTGGGGAGAAACTATAGCCTTAAAGAGACTTGCAACTTACTCTGGTGAAGCATCTTTCAGATCCAGTCCGTCGATCTTTAGGTTTACTGAAAATGCGTTGACGTGCAATGGCCGGACATTCACACAGCACATGTCTGGCCGTCTCGTCATCCTCCGTACAGAGCCTGCATTCGGTGTCCTCGCTTAGACCCATTCTATGTAATGGTACTTTTAGCCTGCAGGTTCTGTCGTAATAGATCAACCATTGTCCGAATCTCCTGCCTGCTGAGCTCAATGAGTTTCCCGGCCCTCTTCCTGTAACGAACTCTTTGGAATGTGCCAGTCCAGGCAATTCTCTCCAGTATTGGTGGAACTTATTCTCCATCCAGCTTAAGAGAGCAGTGTTGATTGTGTTGTATGTTATTCCAAGGGCTGGTTCGGGGCCAGCGAAGACGGCGGAGGCCTCTTCACGTGTCAGCTGGTCGGCAGTCTCATTTCCCCAATGCCCAGAGTGTCCCAGAATCAATACCAGCGATAAAGTGTTTATTCGCCCAAGAGTATTCAATGTGTCCTGGCTGCTCCCAACGGTTCTCGATAAGCACTATAGGATTCAAGAGCCTTACGGTGGGATTTACTAAAAGGATTTAGTCTATTTTAGAACGGTCCTAAGTTTAAGTGAAGGTTTTGGTTTTAAGCATTTTAAACCAACCCTCCTTGAATTTTGGAGATGGTTGGATTTAGAAAAAGAATTTTAATAAATTTGTTTATTGAATAGTAATCTTAACACAATCTTTTCTTGGATTTAAGAAGAAAGTTTCAATTTAGAAGAAAAGAAAATTAAAAAATTTAAACCCGAGAGGGGTTTAAATAGTAAATACTATGTAGAACAAATTAAAATTGGGGTTATATGTCTCTCTAATTAAACCTTACCCTTGTTAATTAATTTTTCCAATTAATAATTACAAAAGTGTAAAAAGTGTAAAAAAGCAAAAATAAAAAACATTTGAACACACGAGACTCGTTCTACATTTTACAAACAAAAACAAATGAGCATTTTTAGGTTAGGTAAAGGACATAACCACAAAATAATTATAAAAGTTTTAAAAAAATTATTTATGCAAGAGTAAGAGCATACACGGGTTCAATCCTTACTCTTGCATAAATAGTTTTTTTAAAACTTTTATAATTATTTTGTGGTTATGTCCTCTACCTAACCTATAAATGTTCATTAGTTTTTGTTTGTAAAAGAGTCCCGTTTGTTTAAATGTTTTTTATTTTTGCTTTTTTTACACTTTTAACACTTTTGTAATGTTTTTTAAATGTTAATTTCTACCGTGACGTTTTATATACCAGGTAATTACTATTTTCTATTTTCTTTTCTTTTTTAAATTTTGACGGTTCTTGCAATTAGAATTAGCTTACTAGTATATCGTAATTTGTAGGTCTGAAGATGCCTATGTAGGCGAAACACGTGTCACCTACAAAATTTTGAATAAAAAATTTTGTATTTTGAAACTTTATGACTTTGAGTTTCCCAAGTTGAAACATTTCAAATGAATCACCCTATACATTCATTTTGAAGGAAAATTAAGCCTTACTAAATCCCTTTTGGTTGTAATTTTTAGCCCCAACCTTCTTCTTCTATAAACTCGTGTCAGCTGTCGCAAATTTTACAGTAACTAGTATTATCAATTACTTTTTGTGGTACTTGACTGAACCGATAAAAACACATTTTTAATTCGACCAACCGAGTAGGGAAGATTAGCTCGCGTACAGGACATGCTGCTAGGTATACAGTATTTTCCACCCGAATTTTGTACAAATTTAATTGACGTCAACAGTCAGCGGGAGTTTTCGATCTGACGTTTGGTAACTTTGTTTCTCCCTAAAAAGACAGTTGGTCACAGTTGGGCCAGTGCCGCAGGACGCCCAAGGTTTATCAAAATGTGCAAAATCAAACCCGTTAAATAAAAGAAAGTTTAATCATAAAATGATTCACTATAGAAACTGCAATTCGTTAAACCAATTTTTTATTCGAACCTTATTTCTTCAAACCCCTTCAATAACAAATTCAAAATTTATAAGACCCGTTTTTAATCGAACCATTGTTCATCAAACTCATTCAATATCAAACTCGTAATTTGTAAAACCTATTTTTAATAAAACCCGGAATTTGTCAAACCAATATTTTTTCAAA
Organism: Oxystoma pomonae; assembly: GCA_963921995.1. NCBI lineage: Eukaryota > Metazoa > Arthropoda > Insecta > Coleoptera > Brentidae > Oxystoma > Oxystoma pomonae. The sequence goes on along the minus strand of OY998171.1, from coordinate 44,603,470 downwards.
ACCAAAATACGTAAAAACCGTTGTTTCTCAGAAAATTTTTACTAATTTGATTGCGCATTGCGCATGAGCCGAACACGCATCCGCGCCACCTGCGTGTACGCCTCCGGTTTATGTATTATTGGCGAATGTGCAATAAATTTAGAAAATTTTTTCTGATAAACAATGGTTTTTACAAATTCCGGTTTTGAAAAAATTACGGGTTTTATTAAAAATGGGTTTTACAAATTACGAGTTTTATATTGACTGAGTAAAAAAATTGGTCTAACAAATTGCAGTTTTTATAGTGAATCGTTCTTACGGTGAAAATTTTTATTAAATACGGTCTGGTAAATTCCTGGTTTGATAAACCATATGCGTTCTATCCGCATAGATTTTTTAATTTTACTTTTGTCATGTGCTTTTTCCTTTGCTTTTTTTACAAGCGTTGTTTTAAATAACGAGCGCAGTGAGGCATTTAAACGCGACTATAAAAAAGCACAGTTTAGCCACGAATTGTTAACACTATTTTTTTTAATAAAAAAATCAATGAATAGCGAGCTTTCCCTCAAAAAAGGTACTGGTAACCGTAGATCCGGATTTCGCACTTGTGGTGCTCATCAGTACGGTGCTAGGAATTAGGAGATGAAATGATGAAATGATGATGGAAAAATATGACACAGGATTCATGTAAAAGACTTTAATTAATTTAAAAATCTTTCAAATTGCAGAATCGGCAGATGTACCTTCATTTTGAAGGAAAAATAAGCGTTTCTACGGAGACGGATATAATTATCTTTACTAAGCTCTGGAGTTAATAAATTTAAAAAGGGATTTAGTGTGGGTGAATAAATAACAAAATCAATGAATAGCGAGCTTTCCCTCAAAAAAGGTAATGGTAACCGTAGATCCGGATTTCGTAGTGCTAGGAATTAGGAGATGAAATGATGATGGAAAAATATGACACAGAATTCATGTAAAAGACAACCATCTGTCAAATTGCAGAATCGGCAGATGTACCTTCATTTAGAAGGAAAATTAAGCGTCTCTACAGAGACAGATATAATTATCTTTACAGATATCCTAAGCTCTGGAGTTAATAAACTTAAAAAGGGATTTAGTGAGGGTGAATAAATAACAAAATCAATGAATAGCGAGCTTTCCCTCAAAAAAAGTACATCTGCCGATTCAGCAATTTGACAGATGGTTGTCTTTTACATGAATTCTGTGTCATATTTTTCCATCATCATTTCATAATTTCATCTCCTAATTCCTAGCACCGTACTGATGAGCACCACAAGTGCGAAATCCGGATCTACGGTTACCATTACCTTTTTTGAGGGAAAGCTCGCTATTCATTGATTTTGTGATTTATTCGCCCTCACTAAATCCCTTTTTAAATTTATTAACTCCAGAGCTTAGGATATCTGTAAAGATAATTATATCCGTCTCCGTAGAGATGCTTAATTTTCGTTCAAAATGAAGGTACATCTGCCGATTGTGCAATTTGACAGATGGTTGTCTTTTACATGAATCCTGTGTCATATTTTTCCATCGTCATTTCATCTTCTTATTCCTAGCCGTAGAGACGCTACATCTGCCGATTCTGCAATTTGACAGATGGTTGTCTTTTACATGAATCCTGTGTCATATTTTTCCATCGTCATTTCATCTTCTTATTCCTAGCACCGTACTTATGAGCACCACAAGTGCGAAATCCGGATCTACGGTTACCATTACCTTTTTTGAGGGAAAGCTCGCTATTCATTGATTTTGTTATTTATTCACCCTCACTAAATCCCTTTTTAAATTTATTAACTCCAGAGCTTAGGATATCTGAAATATAATTATATCTGTCTCCGTAGAGACGCTACATCTGCCGATTCTGCAATTTGACAGATGGTTGTCTTTTACATGAATCCTGTATCATATTTTTCCATCATCATTTCATCATTTCATCTCCTAATTCCTAACACCATACTGATGAGCACCACAAGTGCGAAATCCGGAACTACGGTTACCATTACCTTTTTTGAGGGAAAGCTCGCTATTCAATGATTTTGTTATTTATACACCCTCACTAAATCCCTTTTTAAATTTATTTTAATACCTTTTTCGAACAAAGAACATTTCTCGCCATCTTTACACTATAAATCGAGGCGGCTGGTAATGAAATAACAATGGTTTCCATAGCGATGTGCCTTTTTACTCGGTGACGCTCATTGTTGCGCCATTTTAATCTTTGACAGTTTGATATTTTGAAAATGTTTTTAAATGATTTTTTCGTAAATATTTGGTGAAAACTGGCGGAAATGGCCTAATTTTTAGGCAGCAATAATTAGATTTTTTCAATGTTACCATTTTCCGCTGTTTCTCTTTAATTTTTTAATTTTGGGTAAAAAACGAACAGAAATCTTTTTTTGCCATACTTTAGTTATCTGCAGACAGTTACTTAAATTATGTTTTTGATGAAGGTATAAAAAAAATTGGCATCGGTGGTTATTTGAGGACAGTTAATAAAATCATGTTTTTTTATGAAGGTGTAAAAATAGTAGTTTTAACAACTAGTGACTAAAATAGTGCTTTTTTTACAAGCGTTTGTTTACATAACATATTTTTTTTAATACCTTTTTCGAACAAAGAACATTTCTCGCCATCTTTACACTATAAATCAAGGTGGCTGGTAATGAAATAACAATGGTTTCCATAGCGATGTGCCTTTTTACTCGGTGACGTTCATTGTTGCGACATTTTAATCTTTGACAGTTTGATATTATGATTTTTTCGTAAATATTTGGTGAAAACTAGCGGAAATGGCCTAATTTTTAAGCAAGAATAATTAGATCTTTTCAATATTACCATTTTCCGCTGTTTCTCTTTAATTTTTTAATTTTGGGTAAAAAACGAACAGAAATCTTTTTTTGCACCTGTGATAAAAAAAAGTTTTTTTGCATCGGTAACCAAAAAAGTCATACTTTAGTTATCTGCAGACAGATATTATGTTTTTGATGAAGGTATAAAAAAAATTGGCATCGGTGGTTATTTGAGGACAGTTAATAAAATCCTGTTTTTTTTTTGATGGTGTAAAAATAGTAGTTTTAATAACTAGTGGCTAAAATAGTGCTTTTTTTACAAGCGTTTGTTTACATAACGAGCGCAGCGAGGTATATAAAAATGGGAGTAAAAAAGCACGAGTTGCTAACACTATTTTTTTTAATACTTTTATCAAAAAATCCAAGAAAAACAGGAAAATACTTTTAAAAATCTCGAACCAAGAGCACTTCTCGCAACACACCATCTTTACACTATAAATTAAGGCGGCTGGTAAATGAAATAACAATGGCTTCCATAGCGATGTGCCTTTTTATTCGGTGACATTTATTGTTGCGATATTTTAATCTTTGACAGTTTGATATTTTCACGATGTTTTTAAATGATTTTTTCGTAAATACTTGGTGAAAACTGGCGGAATTGGCTTAATTTTTAGTCACGAATAATTAGATTTTTTCAATATTACCATTTTCCTCTATTTATCTTTAATTGGGGGTAAAAAACGGACAGAAATCTTTTTTTACAACCGTGATAAAAAAAAAAAGTTTTTTTGCATCGGTAACCAAAAAAGCCATGCTTTAGTTATCTGCAGACAGTTACTAAAATCATGTCCTTCTTTATCAAAACCCGCTTTAAAAAAAGGTAGATATATAAACAAAATAAAAAATAGATTGAGTAAAGATTTACGCCAAAACTTTCCTCGCTCAAGAAAATACAGACTTTTCCAGGGTCTATCTAGATTTTCCTGGGTGTATCCAGACTTTTCTGGGGTGTATCCTCACTTTTCCAGAGTGTATCTGAACTTTTCCAGGGTGTATCCAGTCTTTTCCTGTGTGTATCCAGACTTTTCTGTGGTATTCCCAGACTTTTTCAGGGTGTATATAGACTTCTATAACGATTATCCAGACTTCTAGTGTGTACTTGGAGGTTTTCAGGATGCATCCCGGCTTTTTTGTGTGTATACATACTTTTCCAGGGTGTATAGAGACTTTTTGAGGGTTTATACATACTTTTCCAGGGTATATCCTAGGGTATATCTAGACTTTTCCACGGTATATCCAGACTTTTTCAGTGTGCATCCAGACGTTTCTATTACATTTAATAAGTGCTGTATTTGCAACTAGGTATCACAAAGTAAGAAAAAAAAATTTTTGGAGGGGAAGTTTTTGGGGGGTAGCTTCATAAGGTGTAATGGAGGAAATCTCAAAAACAATAGGGTTCTGCGCGTCAACACAAGTATTCGTTGTGTAAAATTTCGTTTTGATTGGTACCGTGCTTATCTGGACTCGGAGCTACCAAATTCGTAAAGATTTATCAAAATCTCGAAGTTGGATTTTTAGAAGATTTATTGAAAGAATAACACAAATATGAAAATTCTTAAAATAAAATTGAGTTACATATTATAATAATGACCTGCCTGCTTGGTGTCGGGGTTAACGCCGCGACTTTCACGTAGGAAATGCCGGGTTCAAGCCCCGGGTCCTGCAGGTAGTCTACTTGGACTTTTTCTTATAAAATTACAGAATTTTGTAAGATTAAGGTAAAACGCAGTATGAAGCGGAGAGTAGGCCGAGTTAGCTAGAAGGCAGGCTAATTCGATTCCATATCGTCCCTCGGAGAGTGCGTTAAGAGGACGGTCTCCCGTGATCCATATATTGAAAGTGGAGCACGTTAAAGATCCCTAGCTCCGACAAAGGGGTTTAGGTCTAAATCCCTCTAGGAAAATAAAACTGCCTTACTAGGGTGTGCTCATCAAACCGGTCTGGTGAGAGGGGTAGGGAGGAAATGAGCCACAATACATCTCTCAGGTCTCGGTGGAGGGAGCTGTAAATTGCACCATTACAAACCTAACCTAACCTACCTACATATTATAATGCACAATTTATTCGGGACAAATATAAAGTGTACGAATATTAAACCGAATGTCTCAAGAAAGATTCAACCGAGGAAAATACTAGGTCAAGAAGAGCACATTTTTGGCGAAAATTTTTATAATTTGGTGCATTTCTAAAATCAGTAGGCATGTGGTTGTATTAATATGTATAATTTATTTTGAAAGTTGAGACAATGGTGTGTTTGAAATTAACTCTGTGTTTCGGACTTTCATTGTCTATCTTATTTATACACGACGTTTTGATCAGAGATTGTACTGATCGTCGTGTATAAATAAAATATAGATAATGGAAGTCCGAAACACAGAGTTAATCTCATGTATAGTGTACAGGGTGGATTCTTTAAACGTCAACTAAGATTTTTAATTTCCTTTAATTGTGCTATCTTCAATTTTGTTTATGTCATTTAGTTTACGAGGTTTAGAAATTTTTTATTTTTTTTAAATAGGACACTCTGTATATTTTGCAATTTTTGAAATCTGCAAACAATCCTTTCTTCAGTAATACCACACAGTAGGATCTATCTTTTACGATAATCAAGATATTTTTATCTAAATCTGAATGGAAAATATTCATCCAAATATCCCCCGTAAAACAGGGCATAGACATCAACTCCATGCAAGTTTAAATGCCTCTATCTTGGAAAACATAAGAGATAGAGTATTAGTGTGTGGTATTGTCAAAAACATATATTAATAGGTATTAATTCAAAAATGTCATGCTATACAGGGTGTCTTATTAAAAAAAAAAATGCCATACCTCGTAAACAAAACGACATAAAAAAAAATCCAAGATATCGCGATTAAAGACAATTAAAAATCTCAGACGTGTTTTTGGATTTTTTTATAAAACCAAATTCTAACCCGCGTTTAAAGAATCCACCCTGTATATTATAGAGTGCTTAACAAGAGTGAGATGAGGGATTGGAAGCCGAAGATCTTGAGCGTGTCTCGTGTTATAGACATTATTTTCCTTTTTGAATTTTGACAAAAGCTTGTGTATTAGGCAAACAGTTTTCAGAATGAAAATGCATAGGAGAGTTAAAATTTTATTGTCAGCAAGGCAGGGAGTTTTGCCAAGCTAATTTGCCGTGACCCTAACACATTACTTCCCTTAGCGAGGGAAGTAAAAACATACAATGTATTAGTCTTCTCTCTTCTTCTATCATATGGGTGCGAAAAATGACTATCTATCAACGGAAAAAAATAACATTCTTTATCGTAAAACGTAAAGCCTTTTTCCGCTTTTTCACTGGAGCCAGACTGTAGATACATTCAGGGGCAAAGTCGGACTCATTTCCGGCGAAACCTTATATTATCAAAAGGGTCCAGCTTTTAGGTTTTAGGATCATGCAGGGCAAAAGTTTTTAGTAAATTAAAGCGGAGTCGCATTCTAGGTTTATTTATATACCTTTTTGGCTTTTGGCAGAAAATTAAAAAAAATAAAAAAATCCATAAGTGGGCCATTTCACGGTCACGTACCGGGACATTTTTTGGCATTTTTTTCTACTTTTTTTGTTTTTTAAAATACTTGTTGTCCAGAAAAGTAGTGCATAAAATATTTTTGTTGTAGTTTAATGTGTTGGCAAAATAATAAAATGGACCGTCACGCACATGACATTCTGATTTTCCAAAAGTGTCCTGTACATGACGGGCACTCAAAATTTTGTTGCTAAATTATTATTAAACCGTGGAATGGCCCAAGTATCGTTCATACAAGGCATATGCTTAGTCTTTGGTTTAACTTTTGCTACAGTCTTAATCATAAAATAGTTAAAACCAATGTTTCTTATGAAAGTGCTCATGCAATGTTTTGATTATGCTTTGTCATAGGTTTGGTCACAGTTCTAATGAAAAGTTGGCAACTTTCAACTTTTATAACTAAAATTACGACTATTACTATAACAAATACAAGTGCGCATGCACGAGTTCCAAATTTTAAGTATGACGCCTAACTATGTTGACAGGAATGAAATCAACCTTTTCAGATATTTATTTTATACAGGTAAATTAAGAGCAAAAAACGGGAGTCCACACAAAAAAACCGAATTTAAAAAACCGAAACACAAATGAACAGAAAATAAAATGTCCAAAACGAAATATGAACGAAAGTAAAACACACAGAAAATAATGGATACGAATATAATTTTAATTTACTCGAACTCGATCCTTAAAAGACACGAATATAATTAAACCGATTATCTATGTTGGGAATTTGGAACCTTTGGTTGCACTAAAACAAAATTATGATTGTTTTCCATAAACCAAAACTACACTTTTTTGCACTCGACGCGCGTTTCGCTAACAACGTTAGCATCATCAGGAGACGATAAATAATGAACTAAATTAATCTACGCTCTATCTTATATACAATCCTTTAGTGGACGGAGATAAGACTAATAATTTGTGATTGATCACGATTTTTAATCCTATCTCCCCTCAACCAAAGAATAAAGTGTACTAAACGGGATGGGACCTCTATCTTTATTTAAACTATTTCTCGATTTAATGATTTCCATACTTTCATATGCATTCAAAAGTCTTTTGTTTGGTACACTTTTTAGAAGTTTTAGGTTATCTAATGTGAATCTATGATTGTTTTCAAAAGCATGCTCGGCCACACTTGACTTTTTTGAAATATGAACTAAATTAATATACGCTCTATCTTATATACAATCCTTTAGTGGGCGGAGATAAGACTAATATTTTGTGATTGATCACGATTTTTAATCCTATCTCCCCTCAACCAACGAATAAAGTGTACTAAACGGGATGGGTCCTCTATCTTTATTTAAACTATTTCTCGATTTAATGATTTCCATACTTTCATATGCATTCAAAAGTCTTTTGTTTGGTACACTTTTTAGAAGTTTTAGGTTATCTAATGTGAATCTATGATTGTTTTCAAAAGCATGCTCGGCCACACTTGACTTTTTTGTTCCGTTTCGTATTTTAAGTGTGCTAAGTGTTCTTTAAAACGTGTTTGAATAGAGCGTCTCGTTTGGCCAAAATATTTTTTGTCACAATCCATGCAACTAATTTCGTAAATTCCACTTTTTTCTAGAACTGTAGTTTTGTCCTTGGGATTACCTAGTAAGCTTCTTATTGTGTTACCGGATTAATATACTAATTTAAGACCGGTGTTATTAAATACTTTTTGTAATCCTTTCGTATAATTAGGATTATAAGGAATTGATACAAATTTTGAGTCGCAGGTATCTTTTCGTCTAGTTTAAATAAAGATAGAGGACACATCCCGTTTAGTACACTTTATTCTTTGGTTGAGGTGAGATAGGATTAAATATCGTGATCAATCACAAATTATTAGTCTTATCTCCGCCCACTAAAGGATTGTATATAAGATAGAGCGTAGATTAATTTAGTTCATTGTTTATCGTCTCCTGATGATGGTAACGTTGTTAGCGAAATGCGCGTCGAGCGCAAAAAAGTGTAGTTTTGGTTTGTGGAAAGCAATCATAATTTTGTTTTAAACCGATTATAATTTTCCCGAACCTTAATATATCAGAATTACAAAATTATCTAAAATTATTGTCAAGAAACGAATAACACCCGACCCACAAATTCATAGAAAATAATATGCCCGATCCTTAAATGAGCAGAACCACAATCTAGCCGAATCGCTATTGGGCATGCGTCAAATTTAAATTTCTAGAGCACCGAAGGCCTTGGATTGCGGCGTTGACAGGTTTCTTTATTTGGAAGATGACACAGGATTTTTTTTTTCATAAACGATTTTATGTAAATATAAAAAGGGATTTAGTGAGGGTGAATAAATAACAAAATCAAGCTCGCTATTCATTGATTTTGTGATTTTATTTAACTTCACAGTTTCTGACTGTCTAACTGTCTATCAAATCTTGCGATTCATTTTTGAAATGTAGGTCCGATGAAAAAACAATATTATGAAGAAAATTGAGGCTACGGAGTGGTTGAACACTGTAAAGGGGGTAAATTAATACAATATCATAACTTACTTTGACTCTTCCTTGCCGTAAGTCTGGCAACGTAGCAATTGAATTCGTGGCTATCGGTTCAAATCATTTTCGGCCAGATTGATGATCTTGAATTTTTTGGTTTGGCATCATTATGTTTCTATCAAATTATTTTCGTTAAAAATATTTTGTGTTTCTATAAAAATATGTTTTGTTTAAATTTAATTCTAGGCCTATATTTTTTAGCGATTTGAATTTCCCATCATTTCATTTTCGAGACAATTTTTTTCGGACCAATTATTTTCTTTTCTTTTAAATTCTGAAAAATTATGTTTCTGCCAAATTTGGTTTCAGGTTTTTTATAGAGACCGCAAAAAAACGAGTTGCTAAGTGTTTTGTAGGTTCTAAAAAAAATTGTTTCTATTAAACCTTACTTTCTTTAACAACGATCTGCAAAAAATAAAAGTAAATAAAAGAAAACACCAAAAACCTGAGGTGAAATATACTTGCTTGGTGATTGTTACGACTATAACGAAGACAAGGATGAACAGTGAGCAATTTTTAAGACTAAAACTATAAGTAATACTATAACAAAACAAAATACTAATCCAGCGGCTAATACTGTGCCTTGAATGAACGATCCCTTAGGTACCACATATAATAGAAAACGCATAAAAATGCTTAGGAAAATCACACATCTATGGGTAGCATATAGTAATTTACGTTAAAACGCCGGGATATAGTCTATTGAAGTATAAGTCTAAATGTTTACGGACAAGGCGACGAAGGAGCCGAGTACGGCATTTCTAGACAAGTACAACGTTTTATTTCATACACTTGTATTTTATGTCATTAAAAAAAATATTTTTTTTTCCGATAAGTCAGCGAAAATATATACACCAAGAAAAGTCATGTCGCTAATAATTGTTTCAACTATTACTTCAAATTATCCATTACATTATTGGCAAACTTTTGAAATTGTCATTTTTACAATGTAAACCGAGAAAATTGGAGCCAAGCGATTTAGTAGGCAAAATCAATTAAAAATATTAAATTTATTAGCGATCTTTGAGTTCAAAAAAGCGAAATAGCTGTGGGATTCTCCTGCATATTGGAAAGGTGGTAGAAAGTTTTTAATGGATTGGTAACCAAAGATAAATCCGAAGTTGTAGTTGATGCTGCCTCTGTAAATATTTCAAATAATTCAAACTGCAATATTACCGTTAACGTTTATAAGTAACTTAATTTTAACTTGCATTAATAAAAATTGTTCAGAAATGAGCCTGTGTTAGTTTAAACACTAAATTTTAGTTTCAGCCCGGTAAAGTTACTTTACTATAGGAAAACCCATTCCCAACGTCCATAGTGGGGTCATGCAAAATCGCAACTTTCGCACAAATCTAAGCCTCTCCACATGTTGTATACATAATCCACGAACTGGCTTATGTTACAATACAGCATGAAAAAAAAAAAAATACATTATGATAATAAAGTACTGCCAACCCTTCCCGATTTGTCGGGACTGTTCCGATTCCGAGCAAGACAAAAACAAACTCAAACAATGGAGTAAGACAAATGTCCCGATGAAAAGTTTTCAGCGAAATCGGCACTAATTTTTTTTTGATAAAAGTTTTCAATTAAAATTAGAATCACATATCTATTGGCCTGTGATTAAATCCTTTCTTTTTTCTTAGCAGCGTTTCAATGTTCTAAACAAAAATCCTAGCAATTTCATAGCTTTATTTGCAATAGTATCTATGTGTTTAACAAAACTGAGTTTTCTATCAAAAAAGACACACAAGTCACGCATTATAATTGCAAGGTTTTTCCAAATTGGAGTTATTCAACTGATAAGTAAAATCTGTATGGTTTAATTTTCTATAAAAATATGTCAACATTCAGGGATAAATTCTTATATTCACACCATGCTGAAAACCCATTCAACTCTTGTTGCAAAATATGGCAATCCTCCAAACTTCTTATAATTCTAAAGAATTTTATATCATCAGCAAGAAGTACAAAGTTACTTTTCTAAAGCGGAAGATAGGGGGACACCTGACAAAACATTAAACTCGGCGAAAACAGCATTCTCTATTTTTATGCCTGGTGTCTTTCAGTTAGATTAATCCGAAACCAGTTGAAAGCTGAAGTTTATCAAGTATTAGGTTATGATCAACCCTGTCGAAAGTCTTGGAGAAATCGGTATAGATGACATCTACTCCAAGGCTTCCAACAAAGTTTCTTCATATATTAAGAGATTATTAATTGATGATTTACCTTTTGAAAACCCGTGTTGTTGGTTTAAAATTATGTTTTGAAAATATGGTGCAATTTTATCTGTGACTATTGATTCAAAAAATTTAGAAAATCAAGAAATTTCTGAAATACCTCTGTAGTTTTTAATATTTGACTTATCTCCGCTTTTGAATATTGGGTTAATATAACTTAGCTTCTAAGCTGTCGGAAAGTCTCCTTTAGAAAATGATCTATTAAAAATTTTAGCCAAAATACTGAACAAGAAAAATTTACAGTTTTTTATGAAAATTACTGGTAAACCATCTGGGCCACAGGTTTTTGTGTAAATTAACTATTTTTTCCTACGACCACATATGAAAATAATAGATTTTACACGTTTTGCATCCTACGAAAACGTTAAATTTCACCCCTGTGAAAAATTTTTTGCACACATGTGCGGAAAAGCGGTTTCATTTGATTTGTGCGAAATTAAAGACCAATTTTTACAAAAATTAGTGCAATTCAACAGTATTCGAAGGAAAAGTAGCGTACACAACTCGATAGAAAGTAACTTTCTTACACTCGCGTGTTGTTTTACTCGGCTAATGCCTCGTTTACAATATTCATACTCGTGTGAAATTTGTCACTTTCTTTTCTTATATGTAATGTACTATTACTTTGTTTTCTTAGCTAGCTTGTAAATTAAAATTAAAAAATCCATCAATATTTATTGTTCTATTTCTTTTCTAAGCGTTCTTGAAAATGTCCCGATTTTGTGTCAAATGTCTTGATAATTTGGAACAAATGTCCAGATAAATCAAATTTAAAAGTTGGCAACCCTATAGGTAAAGTGCCAAAAAAGTTCAGGTTAAAATGCATGAGGAAGTTTATCTAGGACATTTTCACACAGCTGTATTAAACCGCCACATTTTTAATATTCCTTCAGAACCAATAAAAACGCGGATCTACAATATTGCCGTAACTAATCCTCTATAATTTCATTAGATTACTGACTTCAAAAATTTGCCTTTTTGGAGTGCGGCTTTTAGTTTATTATTATTTATTTAAATTTTTTTTATTTTGAAGAGTTGCACGTCGATTTTGTTCGCGAAAGGGGATTTTTTTTGTGAGTGACATTATTAGCATATATTGTTCGTTTTTACTAGACCTAAACTATCGCGTTCAGGCATTTTGTACATTTTTTAAAAATATTTTCTCCTTAAGAAAAGGACAAATAAGGATTACTCAAGAAAAAAAAAACAATATATTTTAGAGAAAAGGAAAGGGCCAGAATTTTCAGAATAAGTGAACCGATATATGATTGAATTGAGGTGCTCTGGTGTAAGTTAAGGTTAAGCAAGTGAAAAATTGAAAAAATCGTTGATAATCTAGCAAGCTTGGTGTTTTATATTGAAATTTTATATAACCCATTTATTTTGAAATTTGTACCAAAAAAATGGGGGTAAATTTACAAAGCTTATAAGCTTGTTTTTCATTCAAAATGTAAAATATCGAGCAGACCAATCAACAAAGTCCTTTTTTAATCATTTTCACGTTGTTTAATTAAAATATTAAAATTTTATTAATTATCTACAAACTTGTAACGTGTTTGTTTCATATAATAAATTTAAATTTTTTAGTTATTTCCTGGTCCTAAGAGAGTCCTTAAGAACGCCTATGGTTTATCAAACCAGAAATTTATCAGACCGTATTTAATAAAAAAATTGATTGTAAGACCGATTCACCATAGAAACTGCAATTCGTCAAAACAATTTTTTATCCGAACCTTATTTCATCAAACCCATCCAATAACAAATTCGAAATTTAACAAACCCGTTTTTAATCGAATCGTCAAATTTACTCAATATAAAACTCGTAATTTGTAAATCCCATTTTTAATAAAACCCGGAATTTGTCGAAGCATTATTTATAAAAACCGGATTTCGTCAAACTCGTTGTTTATCAGGAAATATTTGCTAAATTGATAGCGCATTGGACAAAAATACTTACATGAACCAGAGACAAGAAAACGTCTCTGGTTGCACCCGTTTTGAAAAACTTTTTCCATAAATACGTCATTGATTAGTGACGTCACAACAAACCATTTACAACCTAGAAAATTCTGTATTTCTTCCCAACAATTTAGTAAAATCCGCATAAAATTGAAAAGGTTTTTTTTTATTATTTATAGAATCAATATAAATGTCAATTTTTTCCGCTCGTTATCAATGACGTCACTTTTAGAAACGAGCTTTTTGTTCGTTTCAAACTTGCGCATGCGTCTTTTGCCTAGATTCCATATTGAAATTTTGTGCCGCTGCCATCTATTGCTTCCCACTCTTTTCGACAAAGAGAGAAATAGAAATCAGTAGCAAGACGTTGGACTGGATTAGTTAACTGTCAAAATACTGTGGCTAACTTCTCGTCAACTTTTGGCGTCTTTTTTTTTGTTTTTCCACTTTTTCCACAAAGATTTTTTATATAAATATATTTGTGATAAGATTCCTTCTATATTTTTGGTTTTTTAAGATGGTGCCGATGAAACATTAGTTTATTCGCCCCAAGCGCCTTGTCAACCTATGACGTAGCCTCGGAGGCATACACGCAAGTGGCGACATCTATACACAAAGTATTGAACCCTACCTGTGAATACTTTTATAGAACGACAAATGCATCTAAACGCCGTGACGTCGCGCCACCAATGTGTACGCCTCCAGTTCATGTAAGTATTATTGCGCTATCAATTTAGCAAATATTTTCTGATAAACAACGAGTTTGATGAAATCCGGTTTTGATAAATAATGGTTTGACAAATTCCGTGTTTTATTAAAAATGGGTTTTACAAATTACAAGTTTGATATTTAATGAGTTTGATGAACAATGGTTCGATTAAAAACGAGTCTGTTAAATTTCTAATTTCTTATTGAATGGGTTTGATGAAATAAGGTTCGGATAAAAAAATTGGTTTGACGAATTGCAGGTTCTATAGTGAATGATTTTATGATTGAACTTTCTTTTATTTAACGGGTTTGACTTTGCACATTCTGAAAAACCGTGGCCGTCCGTCCTTACAATTGGCTTCAAACTAAATTTCCTGGAAATCTGACATGCACTAGGTATATTATTATTACTGGTGAGAATCCCAGGTATGCTAGAAATCTTTACCTTGCTGTGGTAGAATTTTTTTCAAAAAATATTTAATTGCTGAAAATGGTTTGTGAAAGTTGAAGTTTATAGTACCTGGTTGCTAATTGTTTAAGCTTTTATTACCGAATAAAAATCTTTAGTTATCTCAGTTGGTTCTCAGAAGATATTTCTATGTCTGTAGCATCAATTTTCAGTAAATTTTTGTTTTGGTCTACAATAAAATATTGAATTTTAATATTTTAGAATAATTTCATCAACTTGCTCGTTTTTAGTTTTTTATTTTTTTTTCTTAAAAAAGTCATATTTTGTGCAAAATTTCAAAAAAGGGATCAGTTAGGATTTCATGGAATCCAGTTTTGGGCTTACGGAAGGTCCCTACCAATTATCACAAGACGAATCCTACAGCCCATTCAGGCACACTATGTTTGGTTATGAGTAACATGCATTATATACAGGGTGGATTCTTTAAACGGAACGGTGGTTCTAGCGGGTTAGAATTTGATTTTATAAAAAAAATCCAAAAACACGTCAACTGAGATTTTTAATTTTCTTTAATCGTACTATCTTGGATTTTTTTTTATGTCGTTTTGTTTACGAGTTATGGAAAAGAAATATTTTTTTTTAAATAGGACACCCTGTATAGTTTGACATTTTTAAATTATAAAAAAAATTATCTTTTTGACAATACCACACACTAGTACTCTATCTATTGGTATCGATTCTTGAACCGAGGGATGGTCACATGTGGGAGTGTTCTCACGAAAAAATTCCTAGTCTGTATTCTTGAACGCGCGAGGAGTGTTCTCGTCTGTCCAAAATTCGCAGGTGAACGTTCTACTGGTATGAGGCAGGAGAATGGCGCTGTAATCGCACGAAACTTGCGCAGAATGCAATGTTTGGTTGGTTAATTTGTAAACTAACCTTTGTTGATTCGGTTTTTATTCCGTTTACCTTTTTTTATATAAATATTGTCGGTAGAAATGATAGAGCCAGAAGAAATATGGCTCGTAAATGGAGTTATAAATTATTTAGAGGAGGCCTAGGCGGATCCGGTGCAACAAGTCGCCCCGAGATTCCAATACAAGACGATTTGATCCTTGAAAAACCTGGACAAGAAAAATAATGGCCATTTATGGTTGAAGGCCGAAGGGCATCAGACTAAGTAAGTAAGTTATAAATTAATATACCTAGTGCAATATATAGTGGGCTTTCACATCATACTCGATACATATTGAAACGATTGTCTCCTTTTCCTTTCATAGAGCATGTTCTCTGTTTCGACTAAAAGCGTGATATATGAAAGAACAAAATGCTTAACTTTTTATACATATTGATTGAGCATAATGTGAAAACATACTAAGTAAGCCACATAGCAAGCCATGGATATCCGTCAGCATATACACATTTATCCAACATCCATTGGATGAGCTTATAATGTTAACTTATAAATGATTATATGGGATGTGTAAATTATATTCCTTCTTATGATCATACATGAAAAATACATTCAATGGACATCCAGTGATGTATATGTGCTCCATCAATGTATATCCATTCTATATGTTACCTACACAAAATGGATACATATTGATGAAGCTGCAACGGACATCCAAGTGTGATAAATAATCACTTCTGATGGATGGATATACTTTATGTGGGAATAGAAGAATTGTTGTTTCATTATAACTCAAAAACTAATTAGGTATCCAATTTTCACAGTTAACAGGTATCCTTAGTTATAGGTTAACCTATTTCAATCCTATAGGCATGGTTTATGCAGCTACTTAGTGCATAATCTTATATGTCTGTCTCTGTCTCACATATATGAATAGAAAAGGATGGATAGAAAGTTATGCATTATGTTTGTCAAAGCTGCATGATATATGGAGCTGCACAAATCTGCTGCAAGTTAATACCTCATACTTATAAGCTCTTATTTATTTTTTTTATTTACAGGTTATGGTACCTTCCATTCAAAATTCAGCCAATTCTGATGTTTATTTGACAACCAAAAGTAAAGATTTCACATGACCCATTTTGAATGTCGCTTCGATATTTCCTGAGCTAAGGTCACTGACAGAAAAAAAAGAATCTCCACATAAGTACCGTTTAAAAAAAAATTATACAGTTTGCTGTATAATAAAGAATTTAATAACTTAAAAGTGAGACCTTTCATTTACACTCAGTTATGTACAAGGTGACTGTTTATAAAGTCCCACTTGGAAAAATTTTTTTGTTATCTGTCACAAAAAGCTCAATAAAAAAGGGAATTACTCATATAATTATGTAGATTTCTGTCATAATTTCAGTTTTTTTTCCTAATCACACTACACGCAGGGTAGCAATGAGGTTCTCTTTTTTTAATGGAATCCTATTTTTTTAAAGTTTTGATTCAAAAAATATATCATGTAGGTTGTATCTTTGGTGGTTGTCGAGTAAAATTTAAAATAATTTGCCATAAGGGCATTGTGTTAGTCAATGAACAATAGCAATGGTTCTTTGTTCAACACATCTTATGGCAACGTTTTTGTGTTCAATGACCGTTCAAGACAAAGGTAACATTTAGTATGCTTTTGGAAACAGGAAGAAAAGATTTGCAAAATTTTACAAAATAATGTAAGATAGAAAAAAAAAACTTAAATTCCCATTGAAAATAAAAAGTAATTTTTTAATACTTTGTCATACTTTTATTTTGCACCTTCAATTCAACCACTCTTTTTTGTTTTTGTTTAGTGTCAAAAAAAAGGGAAAAAAATCATACAAAATATTTTGATTATGCAAACTGGCAGCATTGGACGTGTTTCGTCTGAATTCAAGAATACGAACAGCCAGCGACGGGGATCGGATCCTTCCCTGGGAGTGTTCACATCCTCTAAGTGATCATCTACCACCCGAACGTCCGTCTAAAATTCAAGAATCGACACCCTTATGGTTTCCAAGATAGAGGCATTTAAACTTGCATGGAATTGTTGTCTATGCCCTGTTTTACCGGGGATTTTTAAATGAATATCGAAGTCTTCCATACAGATTTAGATAAAAATATCTTGATTATCGTAAAAGATAGATCCCACCGTGTAGTATTGCTGAAGAGAGAATTGTTTGCAGATTTCAAAAATTGCAAAATATACAGGCTGTAAAAAAGACTAAAAAATTGCCATACTTCGTAAACTAAATGACGGATTTTGTGCCCAAGATAGCACGATTAAAGGAAATTGAAAATCTCAGTTGATGTTTTTTTGGATTTTTTTATTCAACCAAATTCTAACCCGCTAGAAGCACCGTTCCTTTTAAAAAATCCACCCTGTATGCGATCCAAAAGTGTGAAGCGCCCTCACAATTTTGCTGTTTTCTTGTGGCTGATAAAATTATTTCGTCATGGTTTTTGGGGTTATGACTTTACAACCAGCAGCTAGGCCTCTCAAAATGTGGTGGATATCGACGTTTGCTGATCATAATTTCATTTGGGTATAAAACAATTAATTTTTTCAATATCCGAGCTCAAACAACGTCTGGCTGATTATGAAAGAAGGAAGTCTGCGGTAGTAACCATAATAAATCGATTTCAAGAAGAAGGAATTGTCCCTCGAAATTAAGGCACCGGTTTGGCAAAAGTTACAAGCCCAAAAGAATTAAAAGGCCAAAAAATACTTATTTTTAATAGCGCGTCATTGCACCGTTGCCTGGCTGCATTGGCTGCAATGATATTTTGAAGTCTTCTGGGCACTGAATTGGCTAAATTTTCAAATACATTTTTATTTTCAGCAATAACTTCCCTATATGCGCCTACGATAAGTCCTATTAAATGTTCTGAATTCCTGGGAATGACATTAAAACTTGCTAATTTCTTTGCGATGAGTCCCCAAACGTTCTCTACTGGATTCGCATCAAGGGTTTTTGCAGGCCAAGGCAAAACTTTGATATTATTATCCTAAAACCATCGCTGCGCAATTCTGGTCATATGAACTGGACAGTTATCTTGTTGGAATGCAAAACGATCTGGATAAAGGACTCTCACCTCTGTAAGCATCACATTTTCTAGCATATTAACGTAAACTTCGGCTGTAAATCGCCAATTAATTCTAAATAGAACGCCATGTCTTCTAGCCGATATCCAGCTCCAAACATTTAACAAACTCTTCCCGTCCGGTCTTCGTTTGCAGCAATATATCGTTCTTCGTATCGAGTTCTTGGCGGTCGATAAACCAGAATTTGTTTTTTATCGCTGTTGGACTTAAAGATCTTCTCATCTGTGAAAACCACCTGCTGCCAAAATTCTTCGTCCTTCAGAGAATAATTCAACGCAAAAATTAATCGAGACTGCTTCTTTTCCTCACTTAGTTTAATTTTTTTGCCGCAATGCGACACCTTAGCCTCGAATGTTTCACGCTTCAATCTACTCGCGTTTTAGTGAGCTTTGAACGTATGTGGCGGCCATTTTGACAATTAACTAATGTAATAACTGTCAAACAGTGTCAAAAATGGCGGCGGCAAACGTATAAAAGGGTACTAAAATGGAAGGTGTTGGCTGGCCTCCATGTCGGAAGTATCGCCCTACATAATGCAGTTATGGATACTGGAAAATTTGATTCAATTTTTACTTCTTTCGCTTTGGCAAACTAATGATTTTCCAGAAAATTGATTGCTTGATTGATTGATACCTTACTTTGGGTGGATAGTTTCCTCCTCTTGAAATCGGTTTTTTATGTTTACTGTCGTAGACTTGCTTCTCCCATAATGAACAAGTACTTGCCGAATAGACCAACCAGCGCGTAGTTTTCCTAAGATTTGAGCTTTATCAAATTCGGAAAGTTGTTAATTTCTTAAACTGCGCAACGACTTTTATTTCAAATTTGGATGACACTGACATGCAAAACATGATGTTGTCAGAAGTCTGTGACTTTGTCACTTATAGGAGGACAATGCCGTACTATAATAGTACTTTATAAACCTATGCCACATTTAATCCCGCGGCGAAAGGTTTGTAGCCCAACCGTAGGAGGGATTGAACGACACTTTAGTCCCGAAGTTTGTATACTATTTTATGCACTTTAGGAAAAGATCTTTGTTAAAATTACGTTATTTCTACGCAAAATGGTTCGTCAACTACAAGAAAGAGTGCTAAGAGTAAAATCTTGGCCAAGAGCAAGTGCTGTTTGGCTTGACTTGACATAAGTTTAGGTATAATTTTCCAGGGATTAGTTTATTTTTCATCCCTGAGGGATTCAATTTACTTCTAATCCCTAAGCTGAGGGATTAAATTTATTTTTAATCCGTCAGGGATTATTTTTTTTAATCCCTTAGGGATTAAAAGTGTCACTTTAGTCCCTAAAAAGAGGGATTAGAAGTACTTATTTAATCCCTGAAGTGCATAAAAAAATTTAA
Source organism: Oxystoma pomonae (assembly GCA_963921995.1). Classification (NCBI taxonomy): domain Eukaryota; kingdom Metazoa; phylum Arthropoda; class Insecta; order Coleoptera; family Brentidae; genus Oxystoma; species Oxystoma pomonae. The sequence goes on along the minus strand of OY998171.1, from coordinate 44,583,835 downwards.
AATTAAACAGGCTGCTAACTTCTGCTGTACAAGTTTTATGTGGAGAGAAGTGTACATTATTATGCAACTATGATGTCGCAAACTTTTGTAGTAAAATTTAAAGTAATTTCCTAGTAAGGCGTTTAACGTAGGCTACTTCAATGAGGCTTAAATTTATTGAAGCAAATAGGTAACAAATAAAAGTCGGGGCTACTACAAATTCGCGAATGAGAAAAAACCTCGAAGGGACGGAAACTTGGTATTGTCCCATGGTGGTAAGGAATACTTTCAAACGACACTATATAAAAGAGAACGACTTAGGAGTCGTTTGTGGGGGTAATTATTACGTAAGGTGTACTGTTACGCGATACAAGAGAGTATTCCAAATTGTTTTTCTAACGACTTCACTACTACTAGAGGAAAGTAGCAAAGCCTTTACCCATGTATCCGTTACTATATATGTTAGTTGGGTAAGGCGTTTATACTGACCCTAAAATAGGTTTTAAGGCTATAGTTTCTCCCCAGATTTTAAGTAAAAAAAGTACAACTGGCAACGCCTTGTTCTTTAATTTTTTTAATATTTTGCCAGAGTGTACAGGAAAAACTAAACATCAGAATTAAATGAAATTTTGCGGGGGCAATCAATTTTAAATTTCCTAACAAAAATATCTGAAAGATTTTTTACAATTCTCAATTATTTTTTCTTCAAAATAAAAGATCTGGTGCTGTCATCTATCCCAAAAGCCTCAAAATAATTGCGGTTTAGAACAAACCCGATTTACAAAAAAAATAAAGAAAAATTTCCTCTGGATTACATTTTTCCTTTTTATATTTCCTTGCTTTAGGGAAAATAAAAACTAAGTTTCCTTTTTTCCAAAAGCCTGTGCACTCCGGAAAAGAAAACCGATCAATCAATCACACTTCATTGAATTTGGGAGACACACGCGGTTCAAGTGTTGGCCGATAGATCGCAGAATTTATACGATTCCATGGTAACTGCAGGTGTTTTGTCAACAAACTTTAAATCGGGCCACAGTGGGACAGAAGAATATTTTTACACCCAGTTGCTTTAATACGTAGTTGGGTAGCGTTTTTTTAGCAGCTAATTCGGCAATAACCCCAAATTTTTGACCCGGTGCTAAAAAATCTCTGGTGTCTTATTGTGGATAAACATAAATAAAATATCCGATTTGCAATGGAAAACAAATTCATGACGTAAAATTTTGCAAAAAAATCAGGTCGCGATAGTTAAATTGATTTCTCGTACAGTGTTGCTAAAAAAATACCCCAGATTGTAACTACGACCTTAAAGCTTTAAACCAACCGCTCTCTTAAATAGCTTTAAAATAAAATCGATTTCGTTCTTAAAACGCTTTTTGTGGTGTTTATACGACAAAATTTTTAAACCGCCCTTAAAGCGCTTTAAGAGGTCCGTATAAACGAAGTAATTATTAACGAAAAGAAATAGTTTGTTTGTCCTAGTTTATTTTCAGTTTTTCGTGTTTTCGAAATGATTTTCTTCTGAAAACTTCGACACAAACTTGAGGAAGAGGCCCAATTTTTAGGTAGGAATAATTAATCTTTCCCATATAATTATGAGATACTACAATGGCCAAAGAATCGCAAAATGTGTAACGATAATAACTTTGAAAAACAAAGGAAAAAATGTAAAAATCAGCGGTTGCCATGGGCAAGGTCAAAGGCGAAAAATCTACTGCGCATGCCTGACGCTGCCTACTCGAGATCAGAAGAGTTTTTGGCTCTGCATTTTGTCCAGGCTATATTATATTATCTATACTATATTAGCTTATAGTTATATTATATAGTTTTTCCCAATTTTACTATTCGGCGCTATTTTTTTTTAAGTTTGGTAAAAAAAACGGATGCCCAAATTTAGTATTAGTAGTTTTTACAACTAGTGGCTAAAATAGTGCTTTTTTTACAAGTGTTGGTTTAAATATCGAGCGCAGGGAGGTATTTAAAAACGCGAGTAAAAAAAAGCACAGTTTAGCCGCGAGTTGTTAACGCAATTTTTCTTAATACCTTTATCAAAAAATTCAAGAAAAACAGGAAAATACTTTTAAAAATCTCGAACGAAGAGCACTTCTCGCAACACACCATCTTTACGCTATAAATCAAGGCGGCTGGTAAATGAAATAACAATGGTTTCCGTAGCGATGTGCCTTTTTACTCGGTGACGTTCATTGTTGCGACATTTTAATCTTTGACAGTTTGATATTTTGACGATGTTTTTAAATGATTTTTTCTTAAATACTTGGTGAAAACTGGCGAAAATGGCTTAATATTTCGGCAAGAATAATTAGATTTTTTCAATATTTCTATTTTCCGCTATTTCTCTTTAATTTTTGGTAAAAAACAGACAGAAATCTATTTTTGCACACGTAATAAAAAAATCGGTAACCAAAAAAGCCCTGCTTTAGGTATCTGCACACAGTTACTAATATCATGTTTTTGACGAAGTTATAAAAAAAACACGTTTTGCATCGGTGGTTATTTGAGGAAAGTTACTTAAATCATTTTTTTGATGAAGGGATAAAAAAAACATTTTCATTTCGGTTTCTAATAATATAATATATTATTTTCATGATCTCCGGTTGTGACAAACGACATGATAAAACGTTACCTCAAATGTGAGGTATTTTCTTTTTAAAAGTTTCGGGAACTTTTATTGAAAACCCCCGCCTGATATCTTTCTTTTTCAAAGAAGAAAATCTTTTGTACTTTTCGATGTGCACCCAAAGCAAATAATTCGATCACTGTGACATAGTTTTAGTACTGACGCCTGAAAAAATACTCAAAAAATGCGTTTAGCAGTGACACGGAGTAAAATCGGGTCAGTCAAGTCACACCCCCCCCCCCAAAAGATATTCGAGTTTTTTGAACTCATTTTGAACCCCTTTTAAAAATTCTGAACCACACTCCTTCCTGGTTTTTTTTATATTAAAAATAGGGGTGCAGCCGAACGTCAAGCTACACCCCCCTTATTTAAAGCGTAGAGAAAAATTAAAAGCAAATTCCAAAATTAAGAACTAATTTGGAACTCCTACTATCACCAAACGAAATTTCGAAAAATCCACTATTGATTTGCAATAAAGATCTCTTTGCTCATATAGTATGCCTCAGGGTCAGTCAAACCACACCCCCCCCCCCACCCGAAAGATACGTTCGGCCATCTGAAATCGCATGCGGAAAAGTGGCACTTTCCGCACTAGTTAGGTAAATTACTATTTTTAATCGGTCACCAAAAAGAGCACGGTTTGATTATTTGCGAATATAAATCTTTTTGTTGATTTAGATAAAGTAAATTATATACAATGTGTAACAACGAAAATGAAACAGGAGGAGTTTTCAAGTATTTTAAACTCGAATGCGTCAATTTTTTATTTAAGGGGGACACCTCTTGGCAATATTAAAATTTTCCAAGGACACACCCCTATAGAGAGGTAAGTTAAAAGGTTTTTAATTTTGAGACAATAGCTATATTAAACAATCAAATTTTTTTCAGTCATTTTTTGTTTGCAATGTTTAGTGGTGTAGCCAGAAATCGACTCTGGAGGGGGTTTTTTGTCATTTGATAAAATCAGTTACCTATGCCTATTGAAAATTTTTAAAAATTATGTTGATACCTATTGATTTTTATTGATGGGGTAAAGGGCTTTACGTGGTCCCTAAAAGTGGGAGGGAGGGGCTGTGGTCTTGTTCTAAAGGGAGTGAAGAGGGCGATTAATTAGATGTTGGGTTAGTGCGTCGGAAACAAAAATACTTATTTTGAAAAGCAACCTAAGGGACATTCTCTGGGGGATCTAGTCTCAATTGCAGGTTTTTTTCAAAAGCCTCACATGCGCCGCAGGCAGACACTTGGAGAAAATTATACTAAAATGCCATTTTTACGCGTTTGAAATGCTTAAAGTTGAACAAAATTGTAACAATTAATAATGTTATAGCGCTGCCAAAAAGTACTTAAAAATGTGTAACTCTTTTTTTTGAAAAAGATGCCAAAAATTATACTAAAATATTAGTTTCACAACTATTAGCTAAAATAGTGCTTTTTGGTTTAAAATATTTGGGTTGGTAAAAAAAGTACAGTTTAGCTGCGAGTTGTTTTTTTTTAATACCTTTATCAAAAAATACAAGAAAAACAGAAAACTACTTTAAAAAATCTCGAACGAAGAGCACTTCTCGCAACACACCATCTTCACACTATAAATCAAAGCGACTGGTAAATGAAATAACAGTGGTTTCCATAGCGATGTGCCTCTTTACTCTGTGACGTTCATTGTTGCGACATGTTAATCTTTGACAGTTTTATATTTTGACAATATTTTTAAATGATTTTTTCGTAAATACTAGGTGAAAACTGGCGAAAATAGCTTAATTTTTAAGCAAGAATAATTAGATTTTTTTGGATTTTACCATTTTCCGCTTCTCTTTAATTTTAGGTAAAAAACGGACAGAAATCTTTTTTTGAACCCGTGATCAAAAAAAAAAGTTTTTTTTGCATCGGTAACCAAAAAAGCCATGCTTTAGTTATCTGCTGACAGTTAATAAAATCATGTTTTTGTTGAAGGTATAAAAAAAATGCCATTAATTACATACTGGCATTACATCCGCTGCGTTGCTAGCAGCGGAATTAGTAAAAAAATTGAAGCAACCTGTATTCTAGCGGGTCCATATTTTTATTAAATATAGGAGTGGGGGGGGGTGATAAAAAATTGCATGAAATATTGAAAAATATATATTTCTTTTTTCTTCTGGGCTTCATTTTCTTCGATTGAATATTCCACAACCTATATTTTAGTAGGTCAGTAAAAATTGAAAAAATTAATAGAAAATACACTTTTTTTGATTTCGGCCTTTATTTCCTTTAGTGTGATTGATTGTTTGAAATGTTTAGTGGTGTGGCCAGAAATCGACTCTGGAGGGGGTTTTTTGTTTACCTATGCCTTATGGAAAATACACTTTTTTTGATTCCGGGCTTCATTTCATTTCATTTCATTTCATTTCATACCCCACAACCCATATTTTAACAGATCAACATTTATATCAAATATGAGGGATAATCCCCCTTATTAATAGGGGGTTGGTAGAAAAACGCTGAAACACTTGTCCATCTACTTTATTAGTAGAGTGTGGAATACCAATTTTTAAACCTCTGTGACTTTTTTCTTCTGAGATGCAGAAGATACCTTTACCCTCTTTGAAATCAAAGTTATCCTATTTCTCCACCCCCAGATGAAATTTGTTTTATTAGAAGAATGTTCACGCCAATTTCCAGACCTCTGCGGTTTTTCGTTTCCGAGATATAGAAAACCTCTTTAAAATTTCAACCCCTATTCTTACCCCCTTAAGGATAATATTTTCAAAAATCTCTTAGCGAGCGCCTATATCACAAACCGAATATGCCTTAAGGTTTCATAACTGTAGGTTAAGTGGTTTGACCTGTGCGTTTGTAGTTGATGTTGCCCTAGCGTTTTTCTATTAGTATAGATTTTAAATGCTGTTGTTAAAAATTGTTTAGAATGAAACTAATATTGTAATGATTAATGTTATAGCGCCGCGCCGCAGGCAAATTTTTTTTAATTTACGACACCACACCAAATCATACGTCAGAAACCGGAATAAAGGGTCAAGAAAGTGGGAAGAGTTCCCCCTGGTGCCTTCGACGTGACGATTAATTTATTGTAGATGGGTTGGACCCTCTGGGGGGTTAACCCACCGCACCCCCTGGCTACGTCACTGAATGTTTCTAGATACACAATTAGATTTGATCCCATAGAAAATAAAAATATTAATTTAAGTAATTTAAAAAAATTACTATTAAATAGTAGGAAGCAAAATAGTCAAATATTTCTGGATAAAAGACAGTTTCTTCCTCAGTACTAAAGACCTGTCAATTTCATAGGAGATACCTTGGGTAAGGACGAAATGTTATGCAAATATCAAACGTTTTCGTTTCAATAGAAAAAGCCCCAGAAAAAAAAACGAAAATGTCTTGCTTTCAAAGAAATCATCAGACAAGGAAATGTTGAATATTAATGTGGAAGGTTTTATACATTTTCATTAAAAATATAAAAAAATTCTCTTTTCAAGGCTCCGATACAAAATAGAAGTTTAACAAATAAATACAAAAATAAATCAAATATAAACTAAACCAATAGAATTACGAGCATTTCCTCAAAAAAGGGAGTTGCAACCGCAGACTCGGATTTGCAACCTATGGCAAAGTGAATATCTCAAAAATGAATCGATATATTTTCGAAATTTTTAAAAGATTGTCAGGATATTCAGGGTACCTTGAAAACAAGTTATCACTCGACCCTCTTTCCTTACTCCTCAAAGGGGATGCGCGCTATAAAAATTTCAAGAGAGAGAGCAAAAAAGTCTCCCCCTTACAAACAAAATCGATGTGTTTCAGCATTTTTTCCAATTCTTTACAGTTTTTGAAAAAGTCCAGGGGAACTTTTTTAAATGGCTAACCTTGTATAATCTTTACCACTACTAGTGCCAACAAAACCGCAAAAACGGTCAAAAAAGTGAAGAGTGACAAATTATTTTGATTAAATTTACAGCAAAAAGTTAAAAGTTGCCCAACTTTATCAGGTAACCATTACACATTAAATTTAAGAATAATATATTAAACAATGAGTAGGGAGCACCATTGATGAAAATTTATTTCTGCCGATGACCAGCAATGATCGAGAACTTTCTATGTAACTTTTTAGAAGAAAGATCCAACCAGTTTGGTAGAGGGTAATTATGGTATTATTTTTTTTTTAAATCATGTCGTACAAATATGTATTATTTATTAGTAGTGTTTTAATAATTTATATAATTTTTTTTTCGTTACATATAATTTAAATGTTTTTACCTACGACCAAAGAATAATACTAATTTTACGACCATCTCAATACGATTTTAATGACTAATTTACAGTCCTAGGATAATAATAAAGCTTAGACGTAAACCACAAGATGGCGTGACAAGCGATGAAACTTTTTTTTATAAGAGCACTAATTGAGGCAAAAAATTATAGTAGTAGTAGTAGTAGTAGTAGTAGTAGTAGTAGTCGTAGTAGTAGTAGTAGTAGTAGTAGTAGTAGTAGTAGTAGTAGTAGTAGTAGTAGTAGTAGTAGTAGTAGTAGTAGTAGTAGTAGTAGTAGTAGTAGTAGTAGTAGTAGTAGTAGTAGTAGTTGTAGTAGTAGTAGTAGTAGTAGTAGTGGTGGTGGTAGTAGTAGTAGTAGTAGTAGTAGTAGTAGTAGTAGTAGTAGTAGTAGTGGTAGTAGTAGGAGTAGTAGTAGTAGTAGTAGTAGTAGTAGTAGTAGTAGTAGTAGTAGTAGTAGTAGTAGTAGTAGTAGTAGTAGTAGTAAGAAAAAACTTTGTTTTTAAAAAGATATAGGAAAAGTTCTTTAGTAACCTTATTTGTTTTGACGTTTTAGATAGAACGTCATTAAAACTTCAAGTTATGAGGTTGTTGACTTCGCGTTTGATATTTTAAGAATTTCTGATATTTATGATGACAGTTTCATTGGTCATAGTTAAAGTATAGTACACTAACTGACATGTTATGGTCAATATATGCTAAGATTAATTAAGACACTCGCCTGCGGCTCGCGTCCCAAACTATTCGGGTTTAATGACATCATAACATGCTTGCTATGTAAACTACTATTCCAAATTTAGTATTCTTGTTCTAAATTTAAATCTACGATAAGCTTATATGTAGTGTGATATATACTGTATTTTAGTAAAAATAAATATTAGTATTTAAAGGTCTTTGTGGCACTAAGTTTTAGTAGAGTAAATATACTTTTTAATTCATAAGTTGTTACGGCTTTAGTTTTAGAAGAATAAATATTGGTACAAACGTATTATATTTTAAATCCAGACAACCTCAAGATCAGTTAACTTGTGTTAATAATAAATACATATGTGATTGACGCTATATTGATTTCAAGATTTACTAATTTTTAGTGTGTAGAAGTAATATTTACGAAATATTTCTTTTCGTGCACCAGCCGCTCTTAAATTATATTATACAAATCGCGAGCTGTCATGCAGTGGTTGTTGTGTTCGATTTTTTTTTAGGTTTATTCTGGGCTTATTTGTGTACCGAAAAGTCTCTCAAAGTAGTTTTTTAGTATTTTTCCGCACGCGACGGCAGTTGCACGAACGACGCAAGAGTTAGGTACAGTGTTTTTCCTACGAGTGTTTTTGTCCATTTTATTTATCAAGAATAGTAGTTTTAACAACTAGTGGCTAAAATAGTGCTTTTTTACAAGCGTTGGTTTAAAGAACGAGTGCAGCGAGGTATGTAAAAACGCGAGTAAATAAGCACAATTTAGCCGCGAGTGTTCAACGCTATTTTTTTAATACCTTTATTAAAAAATCCAAGAAAAACAGGAAAATACTTTTAAAAATCTCGAACGAAGAGAACTTCTCGCAACACACCATCTTTACACTATAAATCAAGGCGGCTAGTAAATGAAATAACAATCGTTTCCATAGCGATAGGTCTTTTTACTCGGTGACGTTCATTGTTGCGACATTTTATTCTTTGACAATTTGATATTTTGACAATATTTTTAAATGATTTTTTCGTAAATACTTGGTGAAAACTGGTGGAAATGGCTTAATTCTTAGACAAGAATAATTAGATTTTTTAAATTTTTTTCCGCTATTTCTCTTTAACTTTGGGTAAAAAACGGACAGAAATCTTTTTTTGCACCCGTGATCAAAAAAAAGTTTTTTTGCATCGATAACCAAAAAAGCCATGCTTGAGTTATCTGCAGACAGTTACTAAAGTCATTTTTTTGATGAAGGTATTAAAAAAAATGTTTTTAATACGCAAATATTTTCTAATAATGTTACAAAATGACACATAAGATAGAATAGTTACATAAATCATTAAATTCGTCATAAATATCTTCATTTTTAACAATACAAAAATCGTGCAGAAAACTAACTTTTCAGCACTAGTGCGGCAAAGTTATATGTGACTTTTTAAGTTTAATGGATAAGTCTATGAATCTTGCGTTACATCGTGCGGAAAAGTAAAAATCGCGCGGAAAAGTAAAGAAATCGTGCGAAAAAGTAAAACCGTACGGAAAAGTACAACTTTCAAAACGAAAAATCTTGCGGAAAAGTTACTTTTCCGCACGCTCGTAGGAAAATGTATTTTTTGAAAAACATACCACCTTTCTAACCATACAAGAGAATTTGATCGCGCGCAGCGCTGTTTTGACCTTTTCCTTGTTCTGTTCCAGACGCTATTTTGTTACGTGCTCTTTTGTGACTCGCTCCCTTGTTACAGCACTGTTTTTTCACAGTGGTATTTTGTTACAGAAGCTTTTTTGTTACGTGTTATTTGTAGAGCTTTCTATAATTTCTTCCTTAAATTGGTTTATCTTTCTAATATTTTTTTAAAGTGTTTGTCCGAGTTGGGAAAATGCTCCATATAGGTATGTGACTCAAGAGCCAAATAAAACCGTTTTCCGTGTGAAAAGTGACCACATGTGCGGCGACTGGCCCGATGCGGTCATTTGGCTTGCAGATTTCATTTGTTTTGGTCAATTTTTGAGGTTTGCATTTTGACGAGAATAATAACGGAGTATAAAACCCCGGAGATCGTTTGGCGTTTAAAATGCGTTATCGCTTGATATTTTTTTGCATTTTAGATAATATTATAGATCTAGAGTTTAAAAAAAGACGAAGTTTGACAAGTATGTTTTTTTTAATATTTGTTCCAGCATAACTCTCAAACGGCTTAAGCGATTTTCATCATTCGTTTTGAATTACATTTTGAAGAGGCCCAATTTGGCTCCGTTCTGGCTTTTGTCGCATTCACCAAAAATTTTATGACCTGGGCGTATTTAAGGATGCCACCAAAGAAAGGTTTTTACTAAATAAAGTTTACAAGAGCTTATTCATAGTCGTTCCTTAGGGCTCCCTCCTTTCTTCACCCAAAATAATTTACGTTATTCAAAGACGGATGAAGCCATGATAGCAACTATGAATAAGGCGCTAAAAAAGCTCATTCTAAACACCACAAGCTGCACCATTATATATACTCATTGCGTTGCAAAAAAAAACGTTATTCAAACACACTTTTATGATTTACGACGCATAAGGCGAATTTTTCATGACCCTAACCACTCTGTGGGTTGTTAGGATAATGACGTCAGAAATTACGTCACGGTTAACTCACTGGTTAACAGCTGATTTGGTTGACAAATACAGTATACCAATTTACGTTCTGTGATTTTGTCTTCTTCTAACCTCACTTTTATGTAAATAAAAGGTTGGACATACTAGAACTACCACTTAACTGAGTACTACTATATGGTGCTGCCTTACCAACCTAGAGACAGTTATGCAAATATGTCAAAAATGCATACCCACATGGACTTTAAACCAACCTAGGTTCCCTATTAAAATTTAGAAGTACAATTTCTGGCGCCGGCGCCGGCGGATTTGGGGTCCTAGATAATCTAGTAGGTGCCCCCATAAAGATTTTTTCATAAAAAATAAAAAATGGCTGAAAACCGTACACTGCATAATTACCAAAAATTAGTCTCTCCAAAAAAAAATCGATATCGATTTTTGTTGTGGCAATTTCCCGTGAAAATAAAGCAACACCATCAGCCTTTCGACAATTCATAGTTATAAACACTCGTTTATACCTTCAGGCAAATTGCAATTGGATTTTTTAAATAGGTAAGGTAAGTATCAGAAGCAATCCAAGTGTACTATGATATATGCTACCTAGCAAAATTTACGGGTAATGCCGGGCAACAGGAAAATTATCAGATACATAGGTAAGGTACCTTTTCTTATATTTTCAAACGCCAATGAGTAGTCATCTGTTTTAATTATAAAAAGTTCTTTGTTAACGAGCACTGCATACTCCAGCATTATTACTTACACCCACATTAATCTGTATACCGATTGATGTGAAAAAATCAGAGATGTGGAGAAGGGCAAACCCCCATTTATAAACTCGACGTTGGAATTCCAGATAAGCGTGAACGTCGAACGGTAACGTCGGGTTTATAAATGGTGGGTAAAATGCCAAAAAAATAAAACTGGGATATATTAAGGACTTTTAGATATATATAACCTTTTTTTTGTCGGATTTTTAAAATTTTTGATGGCTCACTTTAAAGAATAATTTATAAATACAATGAAAATGCACAAAAAATGTATTTTCAAACTGCAAAAATTTATCAGCCAACACAAACCTCACCAAGCGAAGACCCCCTAACCTCACTTTCAGACTACAATTACAAACCAACTGCAAGATGTAGTTTGCAAGGTTAGTTTGGTCTGACGTCATGGTAAGAAAACCCACTCGCAAAAATGACAGTTTATGGTTTAGTTAAGTATGACGTCACACATGATGCGTCACTTCAAATACAATTGATTGTGGTTTGCAAACCACACACGCGAAAATACGACTGGTTTGGATAACCATAACCATGGTATAAGTAGTTTACTATGAAAAATTCGCCCATAGGGTCAAACCATATCAAGTCAACCAGGCAATAGTTTTGACCATCTCCGATTTTGATGGTTTTTGGTACACTTATTCGTCTTATCAAGAAACTCAAAAATCCAAAAAATCAAATTTTTTGGAAAAGCGGTTTTTGTTTTATTGATTTTTGAAAATCAAGAAATTGACCAATATGTCCTTGACAGACACTTACAAAAATAGTAATATCTCAAAAACTATTGATCCTATAGAAGCGAGTGATAGCTCATTTTGAAGGGTTTTTAAAGACCGTTTTAAAGATGTGTGACACAATATAGTTTGTTTAATTTTTTCTTTCTTAATTAAAAATAAAAAATTTTTTTGGAAAAATCTCAAAAACACATTTTTTAATTTTTTTCAAAAAAATATTTCTTTTTTTTAATGTTTTTTTAACATTTTTGGAAAATTTTAGGATGGAGAAATAATGGAGTCATACTTTAAAAAAATAATAAGATATTTAATACAGTGCTAATTTACCTAATATGGGTATAACAAAAAATTGAAAAGTAAGAATTATAGAAAATTTACAATAAAAAATATTTAGGTTGCTAATTTTTTTTCTAAAATATTTGAGGAATCTGTCATTTCTTCTGCAGTTAGCGTATATGTCCTACCAGTGGCAGTATTTGGGTTGACCTGTCTTAAAAGATAATTTTGATCTATGACCAATATATCAGCTTTTGGCTTTGGAAAGTAAAAAGACGGAGAGGGACCACGAGGATGTAAAAAAGTAACTTTTAATTCCCCGCTTTCTATATTTTTGCCAATGATACATCCCATCCACCAAAGACAGTCATAGTTTATGGTTACAAAACCGGAGTCGATGTTTTCAATTTCTGTGTTTGACAAACCACAGGTTGCAAAAAGACATTGAATATTTTCCTCTTTACTTAGTGAAAATGGTTTTGTAATAATTTTTTCATTACTGAAGGGGATAATCGAGTGCAATTTTTGAGTCCCAGGTATCGATTGTGCTCCCAGGTATCTTTTTTCCAAAAACTTTTCATGTTGCTGGTAGTCATTTAATGAACAATATTTAAATGTTATTGCAAATTTAAAAAGATCTTCGGGGGTCATAATCTGTTCATTATATGGTCTCTGCAGACTTACTTTAGCAGCCAACCTTTTTACGGTGCCTCCCAGTTCATCGCATGCACTCTTCCCGTGGGAGGTGGCAAAAAAATTCCATTCTGCTTTAATTTTGAAAAATTTGAAAAATAGATAATTTTGTCTAAATTATCAATTTACCAGGCATAAGGTGGCTTAAAAAAAGATGAAATGCCACAGTGTTGTGTACCAAACAGTCTGAAATAAATATATAATTTAAATGACCCAGTTTTCCCTCATGAGTTCAGCGAAGTCGCATGTGATTAGTGCTTCCCCCTTTTTTAAATTGTCTTTTACCTCATTGTAGTATTCTTTTTGCATGTGAGTGTAAAAAGAATGAGATTTTAATTTAATCAAGTCGTTTGAAAATTCTTCAATGAAGTCCTCTGCTGGTTTAATTAATGTCTCCATATTGCATCTATCTACAGATATCCACTTCTTAAAAGTCACATTGTCAATCATTGCTTCTTCGAACTTTTCATTCAAAAAGTTTTTTAAATTCTCAGTTCCTGGGCATATCTCACATTTGTCCAAAAAGCAGTGATCTTGGGTGGAGGGGAGGACAATTGAAGAAATACTCAAAATTTTGCAGGAATAAACAAGTTTGCAAAAACCTTTTATATATCTTATTTACAAGACTGGGAGCAATTGACAAGTTTTTAGATACAAAGAGTAAATATATAGGTATTTATCAAAAAATGTATGGTTTTTTCCTGCAAGGTTTTTTATATTATTTAAAAAAAAATAGAACCAATAACTTCCCCATCCTGAAATTTTCCAAAAATATTAAAAAAATACTGAAAAAGAAATAGTATTTTTTTGAAGAAAATTCAAAATGGTGTTTTCAAGATTTTTCAAAAAAAAAATATTAAAAAAATAAAAACAAAAAATTACATGGTGATACACATCGTTAAAAAGGTCTTTAAAAAACCTTCAAAATAAGCTATAACTTGCTTCTATAGGACCAATAGTTTTTGAGATATTGCTATTTTTGTAAGTGCCTGTCAAGGGCATATTGGTCAATTTCTTTATTTTCAAAAATGAATAAAACAAAAACCGCTTATCCAAAAAATTTAATTTTTTGGATTTTTAAGTTTTTGGATCAGAAGAATAAGTGTACCAAAAATTATCAAAATCGGAGATGGTCAAAACGAAAAGTGCCTTTTTTTTGGTTGATTTGATATATTTTCGCTTTTGCGGTGACCGGCACCTAATAATTCGAGAAAATTGGGAACACCCAACGGTACGGTACATTCCTATTGAAGATTAATTTGGAAATGAAATACATCGGTTAATTTTACTTTCGGCAAATTCGGTTGTTTTATATGCACAATTGGCGTTGTTACCACTTAAAACTATGATTAGATAGACCCGAAGATGGTTTGGTAGAATACATTTAACTATTTTCTGGTTTGGATTAATTCGCAAATGTGCATAAAATAAAATCGGCTTGGGACAGTCCTAATATTTTGCTGAACCAAGATGTTATACACAATTGTGAGTTGTCTTAAACCCAGATGCACGGAGCTCTTGCAAGTAATGAAAATGACTTGAAGCAATTAGGGGAGGGTCTAGGAGGCACCAGTAAAACGAGTTTTCCGAGTCCCAATTTTGTAGCTCAGAGCTTTGCATAAGCTTTATTTGAATGATAGTGAACCAGAAAAGGCACCGTTTTCTAAAAAAAAATACATTGACCCAATGTATTTTGTATATGATTTTTGCTCCGATGTAAAGTTTTATTAATATCATAATCAAGTTTCCATAAATTTTATAGCCATTTTATTGCTGCAAGACACAGTGTCAAAAAAAGTTGTTCTAATATAAAGAGTCCTTAAGAATGATTTTTTTGAAGGCTGTTATGAAATCAAGGATTAAGAGACATGTTTTCATAGCTTTTAGTTACACCTAAGAATGAATTTCGTAAAATACTGTTACGTACATAAATTTCATAACCTTGTTTATGTACTTTATATGCCCGGTTCATAGTTTTCATAAACTTTTAAACGACAGTCAATGATCGCCATTTATTACATTTATTTAGGGCATTAATTAATATATCATAACATCACATACTCTTTTATTATCTACATAACCTGTACATAGTATTAATAACAACTCTCTATAAAATATCAAGAAACATTTTTCATTGATTTCGTAACTTCCGTTTATTAATTTCATTAATGTATATGACAATTTTTATAACTTTCCTCCGATTTTTGTAATAGTTACGTGTTATTGATGTACAAATATCTATAAAAAATTAATAAACGCCTTTTATAAATACTATGTACGATATTTTTTTCAGTGCAGCCGGGAATGATTCTTAATTGTTATTTAACAATGCATTTCCGCGATTTCGTCGTTTTTTGGCGTAAAACACGGTGCTTGCGTGATTTCGAAATGTGACGTCACCGGTTCAACCAGCACGTCATCGGTTCTTACTATCGCCAAAATGCACTTCCCAGTGACAGTTGTCCAAACCCTAATCTAACTTATTGCTGGAAAATATTTGTTGGCGTTTTGTTTTTTTTCCAATCTCCGGTTTATAAATCCGGATTTATTTTGTTATTTTGATGTATAAACCCACCATTAAATAACCTATCTGACGAAAGCTGCCTGGCACTGTCCGAATCTACCTCTAAGAGGAATTCTCCCAATTGAATTTTGCACATTACCAAATCAGACTCCATCATTTTATTATTGAAAAAACAAAGAAAAAATAACCGGTGCTCCATAACCCGACAACTACTCGCGTATTTTGACAAATGACACCTCCCGCCCCGCCATATTTAAATCGTGATTGAAACACTTTCGAAACAGTCCAAGGAGCGGTTTTGAAATCCTTTGAAATGTTTTGAACCGTGACGTCACCAGTTCAACGCCAAAATGACATTTCTTGCATGATACGAAACGGTTTCGAAATCTTCTTACGCTAAAAAATAACTCTAACCAAAGTAGGAGAAATTATGACGTAACGGATCAGCTGATTTGCTTTTGGGCTATTTCACAACAAGATAAACTTTGCGAGCTAAAAAAATTAAAAACTTTGGTAAAACTTTTGCTTTAAATAATTTAAGTAACCTAAATTTCTTTATTTTTGATATATATATTTTTTTAATTTTCGTTGCGTGTATAAAGTGTAGTTTGACTAAAAAAATTAGATTTTTTTTTCACTCAAATAAATTTATTTATTTTATTTCATTTTTAAATTCTATTTGCTTATGAAACCTCTTGTATCTTTTATTACGCGATTAGATTAATTTATTTCTCTTTTTCTTTATGTGATTTATTTTAAGATAATCTCTGTTTTCAACGATAGTTACCAAAATTTTTTAATTAGTTAATTTTAGCAATTTTTTATGTCTAACTATATTTTTGAAGGGGGGTTTAAATTTTAGGGTTGTTAACTTCGGAAATATAATATTTAAATTTATTTTTGTACCAATAGGTACCAAAAACTCTTTTTTTGATATTGTTGAAAAGGCATTGTTTTAAGGAATAAAAAAAACAAAAACATAAACGGCCTTCTATTTAAAAAAAAATATAAATGATCACCCTGTACAGCTACCTCACTCGGACTACAAAAATTTTCCTGGTAATAAAAAGTGTTCCTTTCTGCACCTATACACCCCCGAATTAAATAGACACACCCATTCCCAACTAACATTTATAGTAGCATATACATGGTTAAAGGCTTCGCTACTTTCCTATAGTAGTAGTGTGGTCGTCAGAACTTATATACTTAATAATTACTCCCAGAAAAAATGTTTTAGTCGTATTCTTTTATAATGTCGTTTGAAAGTATTCCTTACCGCCATGGGACAATACCAAGTTCCTGTCCCTCCAAGGTTCCTTCTCATTCGTGAATTTGTGGTAGCCCCGACTATTATTTTTTGAACGCCACAATTAGGAAATTACTTTAAAATTCACTACAAAAGCGATATCATAGTTCCATAATGACGTAGCAGTGTGGAGGAAATAACTTTTTATGACCACTTCTAAGTCGCAACTCTTTTAAAGTAACATTTTCTGCTATCGGCCAATCATGCTCAATCGGCCACAGAAAATCTACCTTCTTTTATTTTTGAGCCCTAATAGTAAAGAAATAAATTTTTTTAGACCTAAATTAAATTATGATCAACAGACGTCTATATTTCAACACATTTTGAGAGGCCCGGCTGCTGGTTGTGAAAACATAACCCCAAAAACGCGCTTGTTTATTGCAATAAACGTAACGTAAGTATAATTCACATTTAAATTTCATTCGCAGTTGAATTTTGACCCTCTACTTGTAAAATTTCACACTTTTTGATCGCATATAAAGTGCATGGCAAGCCATAACCGGTTGATCAAATTTGACGACATTGTTTTTTTAATCACTTTGTTATGTATTAATTTATGCTACCAAAAAGAACCGAATAGAAATTTTAGAACTAATCCACTCTTTTTTCGACATCATAATATAAAAAAGCGCCTCCACGACGTATCAGGAACGTGGTTGCGATATAGCAGTGTGGTATTTGGTACCTAACTTTGAAGTCGTGGCAACGTAGTAATAACCGAAAAATTGTTTCTCGTTTAGGGAATTACTACGTCACGGTACGGTATACAGGCACGTAGCGGGGGCAAGTTGCAATTACTTTTAGAAAATTCTTTGTAGTGCCGATTACAACGTGACAACTTTAATTGTTAGTTGAGTTAGTAGATCAAAGTTTCTAATTATTAATTACAATACCCACATTTATTTACGAAAGAAACAGAAATATAAATTTTTATGTTTTGGTGTAACACTAGTGCAAAAACCGAGCCAAAAACAGTACATTTTGCAAAAAGACTTCAGTAATAACGATAAATACCACATTTTTGTACCGATTGTTACTACACATTTAAATTTCGCAATTATTTATCGAATTGTTTTAAATTAATTTTTGCTATATATTCTTAAAGGACGTTAAGTAGCGTTACTACTGTTATCAAGTAGGTACTTATTTAAAAAAGCTATTATTCGAGCAGAAAAAAGGGTTTCTAAGGTAGCGACAAATACCACTTCTTTTGAGTGTACCGACAGTTGCCCATACATCTGTTTTGAAATATAAACAAACTGATGTTTTATCAAATCATTATTTTGTCCACCGATAGAGTTTTTAAATCTTTGATGGATTCACCGATTTTTGGCACCGATGCCCACTATTGTCCACCGACCCCAAAGGTTGGTCGAAAAGGTTTGATGGATGATGTAACCTCAATAACCACCAGCTAAGTTTTGTCGTTTTTTGATCAAGAAGGTTTTTTTTGTGATCAGGGATGGAACATAAATTAAAAGGAGTGGCTGCACAAATGGTCATGAAACTCTCTCAAGAAACTAGTTTCTCTAATGATGAGGATTAATTCTAACTTTGCGACGAAAAAGACATGCTAAGATTGAGGGCTTTGTAGTCAACACCACAGCCAAATATGATTTAATGACCTTTAAATCCCACAATCCATGTCGTTTCTTTTTAAATAAAAATAAATCAGCTTTAAAAACTGTGTTTATACCTGTGTGGTTGTATATGTCAATTAGGTTCTTAGTTTTTTTCGGTGGTACATTTGACATCCACCGGTACTGACGTCACACCACTAATTAAAAACTCGCCCTTATATAAAAATAAATAGTAGTTTTCACAACTAGTGTAAAAACCAGCGCTTGTAAAAAAAGCACTATTTTAGCCACTAGTTGTTAAAACTACTATTTTTTTATACCTTCCTTACCTTAGTAACTGTCTGCAGATAACTAAAACACGGCTTTTTGGGTTACCGATGGACAAAAAAAAATTTTTTTATCACGGGTGCAAAAAAAGATTTCTGTGCGTGTTTTACCTAAAAGAGAAATAGAGCAAAATAGTAATATTGAAAAAATCTAATTACTCTTGCCTAAAAATTAAGCCATTTCCGCCAGTTTTTACCAAGTATTTACGAAAAAATCATTTAAAAACATCGTCAAAAAAATGAAACTGTCAAAGATTAAAATGTCGCAACAATGAACATAGTAAACGAAGTAAAAAGACACATCGCTATAGCAACCATATTGTTATTTCATATACCAGCCGCCTTGATTTATAGTGTAAAGATGGTGTGTTGCAAGAAGAGCTCTTCGTTAGAGATTTTTAAAAGTATTTTCTTGTTTTTCTTGGATTTTTTTTAAAGGTATTAAAAAAAAATAGCGTTAACAACTCGCGGCTTAACTGTACTTTTTTTTATTCACGTTTTTAAATACCTCCCTCGCTGCGCTCGTTATTTACACCAACGCTTGCAAAAAAAAGCACTATTTTAGCCACTAGTTGTGAAAGCTACTATTTTGCATCCGTGATAAAAAAAAGTTTCTAAAGTGACAACAAATACCACTCCTTTTGAATGTACCAATAGTTTCTCATACATTTGGTATTCTAGCTATTTCGTTGGATTGAATTGAAAGTTCAATTATATAAAAATAAATAGTACTTTTCATAACTACTGGCTAAAAATAGTGCTTTTTTTACAAGCGTTGGTTTAAATAACAATCGCAGCGAGGTACCTAAAAACGCGAGTAAAAAAAGCACAGTTTAGCCGCGAGTTGCTAACATTATATTTTTAATACCTTTATCAAAAAATCCAACAAAAACAGGAAAATACTTTTAAAAATCTCGAACGAAGGACACTTCTCGCAACACGCTATCTTTACACTATAAATCAAGGCGGCTGGTAAATAAAATAACAATGGTTTCCATAGCGATGTCTTTTTACTCGGTGACGTTCATTGTTGCGACATTTTTATCTTTGACAGTTTGATATTTTGACGATGTTTTCCGCTATTTCTCTTTTATTTTGGGTAAAAACGGACAGAAATCTTTTTTTGCACCCGTGATCAAGAAAAAAGTTTTTTTGCATCGGTAACCAAAAAAGCCATGATTTAGTTATCTGCAGACAATTACTAAAATCATGTTTATGATGAAAGTATAAAAAAAGTATTTATTTATTTATCCCAACACATGACCATACATTAAAAATATTTTTTGATAAAACGTACGTTTGTAGCGCCTTTGGTATTTATCATTTATAACCACATTCTGGACTTGGGTTCATCTTTTGGTTATAGCTTTTTAAGGTTATGTTTTATGTTTTTTTTTGTAGTAAGTTTTTGTTGTGTTAAATACCGAGTAGTGGTAAATTATGAAGGATCAGGAATGTTGATCGAGGTCAACGACCTGGCATCAGTCTTCTGCTGAATGGTATGTTTTTTAAAACTTTAAAATAAACAGTATTCCTTGTTTTAATATTTCTCAAAAAACAAAACCATAACCTTACATTACATTCATTTATGATTCTTGAAACTTACTGTCAAAGTTGCCAACCGAAAGAATAACTGCGATATATATCGAGGATATCATACTAGGTTGAAAATCGCCTTATAATATAAAAAAGTATATTATAAAATTCTACAAGGTATATTGGAAATAAAGCCTTCACCAAAATAAAAATATAAAAATTTTAACCAGAAAATACATCAATAAGTAGTTTACTACAATAGGAATTAGGCACCGACTGAAAAAAGTTGCATTTTATATAAAAATATAAATTATTCTATTTTATACTGTCTGGTGTACTCTTGTAAAGTCGGTTCATTGTTCTGTTAAAAAGTTTTTATTTTTAAATTATATACAAGAAACAAAGCACAAAACCTAGATAAAGACTCAAAGAGTCTCTATACTTAAGAGCCACAGCCCCCATTTGCTCCAAAATAATTGTGTATGACGCGAAATCCTTTTCCTTTTGTCGACTTTGTGCTCGGGCGATTCTAACAACTGATGTGTCTGTAACAATTGTAGCATATAAAGACATCAAAAACAAGAGACTGGTTTTAAACGAAAATGATTTTATCAAACGCGTTTTGTTCTCCATCGTATACAGGGTGTCTAAATTGCCATGGGCCACTATTGCTATCTCGGTAACTATAAAAACTACAAGGTTGGTCAAATTAGACAAAATGTGCAGTTTTTGGAGGACATTGAAAATCTGGTTTCAGATTAAAAAAATAAATATTCTATCCCGAGGTACGGGGGTTTTTCGAAAAATTGCAGAAAACTATTTAATCAAATACCTCAAAAAGTATAATTAAAAAAAAAATTGTAAAGGACGTAAGTGACGTTCTTCAATTTGGTATTTTTTTAGAAAATTTGACACGTCTTACTTTTTGTAAATACGGATCTGTATTTTTTTATTCCATTCTTTAAAATCTCACTTTTTTATGATTTTAACGATGTATCTATCACATGCCCATATTTATTTGCATTTTAATGGTAAACAATGGTTATTAAAGCAAAAAGAAACAATTGCGTAAAAAAGCCTATGTTGCGTAATACATCTGTCAAGGTAAGTTTAAACCAACATGGCACCATTTTCAAAAGGTGAAAAATTATATTTAATTTTTTTTATGCTAGAGCATTTCGAAATGCTGAAAGAGCGCTCCAAATATATCAAAATTCGTACCCCGAAAGTCGCAAATCGAAAAATTAAATTACAAGGCTAGAGCGAAATTTGTTACTATACGGATTGAGTACGATTTTGCACGGATCATTTGAAAATCCTTCCAAACGGGGAGCAACCGACAGAGGACGGGGAAGGTAAAACAAATATCAATAGAGATTTTGAGAGAAATTGAAAAAGAAAGTTTAGTTTTAAAAAACGTGCTAAAATAATATTAAATACTGATAAATAATTTAATTAAATGGTAAAAAGTTAATAAATAGTTTTTTTCATTAGACGCTGCATCAGTCTGTTTATGTTATTAAAACAGGCAATTATTTTATCCGTCGTCTAAGTCACCTCTGACGTTAATTTTTTTTTTAAACCAATAAAACTTAAATTTTATTTTTTTATCATTGGATGTGGACATGTAATGTGAAAAAATAGAATTAAAAATACAGGTCCGTATTTAAAAAAAGTAAGTTTATGTTAATATCTCGAAAACTAGACGTAGTAAATGTTCTGACAAACTACCAAATTGAAGAACGTTAAAATTGCAAAAATTTTTTCCTTTACAAATTTTTTGTAAAAATTATACTTTTTGAGATATTTGATAAAATAGATTTCAGCAATTTTTCGAAAAACCACCGTATCTCGGGATAGAATATATTTTTCAATGTGCCCCAAAACTCAAAATTTTGTCTAATTTGACCAACAAAGATAGCAATAGTGGCCCATGGCAATTAAGACACCCTGTATATACTATACCTTTGATAATCCAGGCAAACTGTAATTTTTCTGGGAACTAAAAGCGAGCAAGCTGAAATTTTGCGTGGATGTAGGGTACCACTCAGAAAACTTAAATATAGATTTGCACCGTTTTCACCCTCTTAACTTCGCCGCCTTCTTGAATCAAAGGGTTAAATCGGGTTTTCGCTTGATTTGACACACTATTCATTTTGCACCCGTCATATACCATGACATATTCTATTTTTGATTTAAGTCAATCATTGTCAATAATTTTTGACTTTAGTCAAAATTACTGTTTGAAAATGGTTCCGCAACTTTCGACCTTTACGAAATCGCAGATAATAAGTAAGAAGGGTCACCGAAAATTATGATATTAATAAAGCCACTGTGGTTAGAATTTTGAAAAAGCGGGGTACCGTTTTGCAAAATAAGGTGAGCACAGAAGAACGGGATGGACCATTACTGAATAATTCGCGAGAAAACCCATTTTCCACAGCTGTCGAAGCCATCAAAACAAATGGTTTTCCAGGTTCCCGATCTACAGCATGCAGACGAGTGAAAAATTGAAAAAAGTGAAAAAAGAAGTCTCTCTTGATAGAACAACAAAAACAAGCATGACTGATCTTTGCTCTCAATCACGCTGCAGAGGATGAGGAATATTGGGAAAGGGTGATTTTTACTGATGAAAAAATTTTTCAATCTTCTTCGGGTAGTATATTGCCCACCTGGAAGTTGGTTTATTAAGCGATATACCCACCAGGTTAATAGAGCAGGACACTTCTTATTGAACATGTGAAGTGAACATGTCGGGTTGGATGTCTGCTAGAGGGTTAGATATTTGGTAATTTTAGGAGGGGTAATCGTGACGTCAATTTATTTTTTATATGCAAACAATGAAATAATTTTTCGGCAGGACAATTGTCCTGTTCACACAGCTAATGCTGTGCGTCGCTGGTTTCAAGACCAAAATATAGAAGTGCTGCTTTGGCCATCGAACAGTCCCCACCTTAACCCCATCGAAAATATTTGGGAAAGATTAGTCAAAATAATAATGAACATAATTGGAGGCCCCAAAGTGCCGAAGAACTTTTAAATGCTATAAGAATATTGTCGAAATTTGGCTTATTCCATGCCACGTCGATTGGAAATGGTTATTGAAAAAAATGTAGCCGGCCGCCATTAAGTATTAGTTTCTCTTTGGTTTTCATCTTAATATTATATGAAGTTAAAATAATTTCTTTGTTTATTAAAACGCATGCATAAACAACTCTGTGTAGTTCGCTTTTGACTAAGTCCACTAACTTGCCTCGCTCGTGACAAAGAATTGTTAGTTTTTTAGCCTTGTTTAAAAATACTATTTTCTATTGCTAAGAAGTTTAAATTAGGTACTGACAAAATAATAAATAATCCCCCAAGAGTTGCAGTTTTTAATAATTAGGTAAAAAAATCATAGGTAAACTATAACAATAATATAAATATCTTAATTAGCAGGTAGTGCCCCAGGTGCATACTAAAAAGCGTAGGTATAGCTAAATACACTGAAAAAATTTTACAGATGGTTGCTTTTTACATGAATCCTGTTTCAAATTTTCTCATCATAACATCATTATTTCATCTCCTGATTCCTAGCAGCGTACTGATGAGCACCACAAGTGCAAAACCCGGGTTTACGGCTACCATTACCCTCGCTAAATCTCTTTTAAAGAATGCCGCACGGATAACATGGGTTTATGGCCTACCGTGAAAGTTAACCATATTTTGATATTTTGAATACTAGATGGGGTACCATCTAGTATCACCGATTTTGTTTAAAATTGGTATATAGCAGTTTTTGGGGTCAAGGATTGCGAATTTTCAAAAATAATTGAAAAACTATAAAGTTGATAGCTTCCCGCTGAGTTGGGGGGTACCATCTAGTATCTTCGATTTCGTTCAAAATTGGTATATAGCGGTTTTTGGGGTCAAGGTTACGAATTTTCGATCAGAAATGAAAAACTATAAAGTTGATAGCTTCTCGCTGAGTAGAGGGGGGTACCATTTAGTATCTCCGATTCGGTATAAAATTGATATACATAAGTTTTTGGGATCGACGATTACGAATTTTCGATCAGATTTGGAAAAATATAAAGTTGATTGTTAGCTTCCCGCTGAGTTTGTGGGTACCATCTAGTATCTTCGATTTTGTCCAAAATTGGTATATAGTGATTTTTGGGGGTTGAAGATTACGAATTTTCGAGCAGAATCGAAAAACGATAAAGTTGATAGCTTCTCGCTGAGTCGAAGGGGGGGGGTACCATCTAGATCTTCGATTTCGTTAAAAATTCATATATAGCGGGTTTTGGGGTCAAGGAGTACGAATTTTTTATCAGAATTGAAAAACTATCATTGAAAAACTGTCAAATTGATAGCTTCTCGCTGAGTTAGGGAGGGGGGGCCATCTAGTATCTCCGATTTTGTTTAAAATTGGTATACAGCGGTTTTTGGGGTCGCGAATTACGAATTTTCGATCAGAATTGAAAAACTATAAAGTTGATAGCTTCTCGCTTAATCCTCGACTCCAAAAACTGCTATATACCAATTTTAAACAAAATCGGTGATAGTAGATGGAACCCCCCCAACTCAGCGAGAATCTATCAACTTTATAGTTTTTCAATTCTGATCGAAAATTCGTAATCCTCAACCCCAAAAACCACTATATCCCAATTTTGAACAAAATCGAAGATACTAGATGGTATCCACCAACTCAGCGGGAAGCTATCAACTTTCTTTTCGAAAATTCAAAATCCTTGACCCCAAAAACTGCTATGTACCAATTTTAAAGAAAATCGGAGATACTAAATGGTAACCCGCCTCAACTCAGCGAGAAGTAATTTTCGACCCCAAAAACCACTATATACCAATTTTGAACGAAATCGAAGATACTAAATGGTACCCACCAACTCAGCGGGAAGCTATCAACTTTATACTTTTTCAAACCTGATCGAAAATTTGTAATCGTCGATCCCAAAATCCTCTATATACCAATTTTATACAGAATCGGAGATACTAAGTTGTACCCCCCTCTACTCAGCGAGAAACTATCAACTTTATAGTTTTTCAATTATGATCGAAAACTCGTAACCTCGACCCCAAAAACCGCTATATACCAATTTTGAACGAAATCGAAGATACTAGATGGTACCCCCCAAATCAGCGGGAAGCTATCAACTTTATAGTTTTTCAATTATGATCGAAAATTCGTAATCTTCAACCCCCAAAAATCACTATATACCAATTTTGGACAAAATCGAAGATACTAGATGGTACCCACCAACTCAGCGGGAAGCTAATATGAACCGTGACAGAACGTATGTCTGCTAAACACATATGGAGAATTTTTCGCATAATTTGAAAAGTACTTTATAGATTTTTGTAATTATGGTGTCATTTGGAAGGTACTTGAATACTGCATAGGGGCGTATCCAGGATTATATGGTAGGAAAGCTAAATTGTGTGGGAGGGTTAATTTTTAAAAAAATATAAAAATTAAAAGTAAAAATTTATTTTAATCCCGTTTGGGGGAACGATTTTTTTCAAGTCTGGTCTCGTTTAAAAAGCAATAAATTAGTCTACAGAGGCGTACTTAGAATTTTGTGTTGCCGTGCTTATGAGAGCCAAAACCGCACAAATCAGAGTTACACTTTATTTTGTCCTGTTTTTGCTGAAAGAAGTAATCAAATACGCTAGATACAGGGGTGTATCTAAAATTCTATCTTAGCGAAGTCATAAAAACCTGGAGAGGTTCATAAAAATTAATACAAAATGCAATAATAATCTTATGCGAATAGATTGAGATTTATACAAGAGGTTTAGGTAAGTTTAAACTAAGTGGGCTTTGACTTTGCTTTGAAAAACAACTAGGAGCAGGTCATTATGCTTTTTTGACATATCTATGTAGCTGTTTTTTGTTTTAGAAAGCCACTGCAGATCGAGGAAGCAAAAAACTTTATTTTATTAAAAATAAATATGCAGAGTATGATATTAATCAGTTCATAAGTTTTGTTTGAAAATTAAATTACTCACTAAGTGTTTGTTCTTTCTAACATAAGTAATTACTATATATGCTACTGTTTTTCTCTGATAAAGAATTTAAAATGGTAAAATTAAAACAATGAATACGAAAATATTTAAAGAAAATCGACTAAAAGTATGTTTTAAATCCGATTTTTTCTATTTTTCTGATTTATTCCCACCAAGCCCAACCTAATGCCAAAACTTGGCCCATACATAGAAATTTTGTTTTTATGGGGGGCTTGAGGTTTCTGGGAGGACTTAAATAACAGCATAGTTTCAGACGACAATTTATTTTTGGTTTTTGGGAGAGTTTAATCTTTAGGATTCAATATTCATTAGATCTAAGGGGCAAACAAACCCTACACTTACCCCTGCATACGCCACTGCCTATACCTCTAAAAAGTACTCACATTATTAATTAAATGAGATAAAAATATTAATTCAAATAAATAGACTTGGTTTTTGTTTTTAACATTTTTCTTATTTATTGACTTTTTCAAGCCCATGCCCCCCTCAAATTATATTCTGCCTACGCCCTTAAATTGCCTTTTAAATACGAGTAACTCTTAAGAAAAACCACCAGAGAAAATAAAACCCAAAAAGATTTTAGTCTCATTTACGAATTCTTTTTTTAATTAACTTTCCAAATACTAAAGCCCCCCTAAATTATAATCCTGGCTACGCCTCTGTGCAGTATTTAAGTACCTTTCAAATGACACCCCAATCATGAAATGAATGAATGAATCTGCTAAGTATTTTTGAAAAAAAAAATATCCATAGGTGTTTAGTAGACATACGTTCTTTCGCAGCTCATCCTATTACAGACATACGATCCTCATAGAATTTCATTTTTTTCACCTAAAGTACAATATCTTCAAAATATCAAAAAATGGTTAACATTCACGGCAGGCCATAAACCCATGTTATCCGTGCGGGATTCTAACAAATATATTGTTAGTCGAAAACTACCTATTCCAAAGATCTTAAATTTAAATTAGTTTAGTTAGTTTACATAACAAGCATGTTATGATGGCCATTAAACGCAAATATGAAGTTTTAGACGCGAGCTGCAGGCGAGTGTCTTAATTTATCTAAGCGTGTAATGACCATAACATGCCAGTTAGTATACTATACTTTACCTACGTCCAGTGAAAATGTCACCATAACCTTCATAACCTGAAGTTTCAATGACGTTCTATCTAAAACGTCAAAACAAAGAATCCCGCACGAAATACATTGAAAAATTATTTCGGTGAAATTTGATACCACTTTAGTATGTTATGGTGGGCTATGAGATAAGAAAAATATAGGAATATAAAATCTATGTCTAGTTCCAGAGATATAGACGGCCATAATTCAAAAAAATGTCGTTTTGGGGTATATTGGGCACGTCCAAAAAGGCATTTCCTGACCAAAATAAAATAATTTACCGACGAATATGGTTTACTGAGGAACCACACATGGACTTTCTTATTATTATGTAAGTAAAATTTAACAGGTTGTATACAGGGGTTAGTCAAAAAAATAATTTTTTGACATTTTTTTATTTTCTCCAATATAACAATGAAAAAATTATTTTTAAGCAAAAATTAATGTTTTAGTATTTTCTAGAAAAACTAAACAAGTTTTTCTTCCCAGTAACAGTTACTTTGTGTTACATGTTTTTTTTATTTACCATAAAAACTTGACGAAAATTGTTTTCTCTCTACGAAATAATTATTTTGCATTCAGTTAAAGTGATGAGTAAATAAACTTTAAATAAAATGAATTTAATTTTTTTATTTTTTTCCTAACTACGAGGTACATGCAAAAAGTTCTATATCATTAATTTGTACGAAAAAGTAATCAATTTTTAATTTCTTTAAAACTGATCGAGGGATTTTAATTTAATTTTGCGTACGCCTTTATCATACTTTTATCTAATACATGCTGCCATTTTTTTGCAACTTCTTTGTGTTTTGCATTGGGGATTTTTAAAGGTTTCTCAAGGTTCTGTAACCTAAATAATAACACTTTTGGTAGGGCTGAATTATTCTGCGAAGTGCAAAAGATAAAACGGGTAAACTGGGAACCGATTTTGACTAGTACTTAATAGAGTATGTAGATAAAGTGGCGTAGCCAGAAATTGGCTATGGGGGGTTTCGTCATTTAGTAATGAATTAATGAGGCTTTTATGGGGTTAGGCCCTCCAAAACTCCTCTTAGGCTACGCCACTGTATTTGTATAAGGGAGAGCAATTACCCATAATCAGAATTTATAGCATATTATTGTTGATTATTTAGTTTAAAGAACCTTGAGAAACCTTTAAAAAATTATCGTCATCATCAAGGATTAGTAGATATTTCAGCCTTCATAGATTTTTTTTAAATGCATACTTATATATGTATTTAGTGTATGTTATATTCTTGTTTTTGTTTACATTCAAATTTTTGTTTTGTTTTTTATTAGTATAGAAATGTGTGTTTTTATATGTTAAATTATTCCTCATTCTTTGTTTTTTACACGTAGTCAATAAAAAACTTAAACTTGAACTTGAACTCATCCTAGATGTAACATAAAGAACTGACAAAAACATTGCGCTTTGTATTAGATATAACGTATGATAAAGGCGTACGCAAAATTAAATTAAAATCCCTCGATCAGTATTAAAGAAATTAAATCATGATCTAAAACTTTTTGCATGTAACTCGTAGCTAGAAAAAAAATTCAATTCAATTCATCTAAAGTTTACTTACTCATCATTTTGACTGAACGTAAAAGAATATTTAGATTTTTAAGTTGCAAAATAATTATTTCGTAATAGAAAACAAGATGCGTCAAGATTTTATGGTAAAAAAAGAAAAAAACATGTAACACACAGTAACTTTTACTGGAAAGAAAAACTTGATCAGTTTATCTAGAAAATACTAAAACATTAATGTGTGCTTAAAAATAATTGTTTTATTTTGATATCAAAAAATGAATTTTTTGACTAGCCCCTGTATACAACCTGTCAACATTTTACCAACACAATACTAAGAAAGTTTATGTGTGATTCCTCGTTAACCCATATTCGTCAATAACTTGTTTTATGTCGGTCAGGAAATGCCTTTTTTAGCGTGCCCAATATACCCCAAAACGAGGTTTCTTTAAACTTTGACCAACTATATCTCTGGAACTGGACACGTAAATCATTTTATACTTACACATTTTTCTTATCTCATGGCCCACTATACCATACTAAAATTTTATCAAATTTCACAGATATAATTTTCCAATTTATTTCGTGCGGGGTTCTTTGGGGGGATTTTTCATATATCTTTCTAAAAACAAGGTTTTTTTTCTTAAAAACGCGTAATATTTGAATTTAACGGGACTTATTTTTGGTTAGGTACTAAAATTATATTGGATTTATTTACGTTTAATAAATATTTATTTTTAAAAAAATATTTATTGTCTTAAAAATATAGATAAATAATTCACATTTTTACTTCAATTAGTGCTCTTATCTTGTGGCTTACGTCTAAGCTTTATTATTATCCTAGGACTGTAAATGAGCCAATAAAATCGTGTTAAGATGATCGTAATAGTAGTTTACATGACAAGCATGTTATGATGGTTATTGAACGCCTGCGGCTCGCGTCTTAATTTATCTGAGCGTGTAATGACCATAACATGCGAGTTAGTGTAATATACTTTACCTACGACCAATGAAAATGTCATCATTAATATCAGAAACTACTAGAAATATCAAACGCGAACACTGTTAAGTCAACAACCTTCATAACCTGAAGTTTCAATGACGTTCTATCTAAACCGTCAAAACAAGTAAGGTTACTAAGGGACTTTTGATATATCTTTTTAATACCAAGGTTTTTTTTTAATGTTTAACGTGTTAATTTAACGGGACTTATTTTTGATTAGGTACTAAAATTATATTGGAGTTATTTACGTTTAATAAATATTTATTTTCTTCCCAAGTAACATTTATTTTTTGATAATTAATTTTTTAAAACATTCTCTAACCCTTTATAAAATCTTAAGCCAACTACAAGTAGTTTTCAAATGGTTGTCAGAGGGTTTTAGCGCGTCCAATTTGACACCGCCTCTTATTGATTTAATCATATAATATATATGGTATTTGCTTTCCTTCTTTAGAGTTACAATGCATGCGTTTTTTTATAATTTCATCTTTGTCTAAATGCATCAAGTAAAATGTTTACAGAAATTACGAAACTTTTGATGGATATTAATTTCGACAAATATTGATTGATATTGATTGATGTTAATATCGATTCTCTACGAGAAATCCTATAAGCCACGTCGTCTTTATCGTGTAGAATTCATTTCTGCCTTCTAAAAACATGCGCGCTTGAAAAAACCCGTAACTTAAAGAATTTTTAACAAAATGTATGGAGAAAAAAGTAGGGTTAGTTTTCTTAAAGTTCCTGTAATTCAAACAATAGTGAACAAATAACAAAATGCAGGTCGAACGATTAATAAATCAACTATTATTACATAGCTTATTATACTGTTTGGAAGTTAAAGTCAAAAATACAAAATTTTTGAATTATGAAACAGTTTAGGAAAATGGCTGTCAGTCAAGATATTTTACGTCAAGTTTTATAAGGGCTATCAAAACCCTTATAGAATACCAAGAAGGTGTAATTACCACTATACTGGCCTCCCTCGACAGTGATTAATTATTTGGTAAACTGTAGTCCTAGTGGCCACTTAACCATTTTAACTAACGAAAATGTTTTCTTTGATATTTGACAGCATCTTCCGTCGTTGTCAGTGCGCGCGGATAATTTCGCCAGAAAATTTTTTTTTTTTTAAATAAAATCCATAAAATGTATGGCTTTAAAATCATGCACACGCGCGAACAACATAAAAATATTCAGGCCCCTTAGGTATTGGGCACTTGGCCTTTTGCTCGTCAGCTGCATGGCTAATTTACCTAGTCATATGATTTTGGCTTCCTCTTTAAAGCGAAGGTTTTATATCAAAATTATTGAAAAGGTTTTGGTTACTACCTAACAACTTAAAAAACTCTTACACATGAAAAGCTTAGGGTAAATCTTCAGAAAGTTTTCCTTGCTATCTTATAAAAGCTTGTGCAGCTATGGACACCAACAGTTTTGTAATGATTATCTTTAAAAAGTTTTTTTTTCTATCTTATAAAACTTAAATAAATTTATTAAATCAAAAGTTTTATAAGAAGAGTTTTTAAAATGTTTTGCTTTTTTTAAAAAAACTTGAACCACTTTAAGCTAAAAGTTTTATTAGAATAGTTTTTAAAAGGTTTTGATTACGATCTTATAAAACTTGTCAACTTTACACTAAAAGTTTTATAAGAAATGTTGTCAAAAGATTTTGCTTGCTAAATTATAAAACCAAAAAACCAAAGTTTTATAGGGAGGCTTTTTAAAATGTTTTGTTTGCTATATTATAAAACCTAAGACAAAAGTTTTATAAATATAGTAATAAGAATATTCTGCTAATTTTGGAAGAATAGTGCTTGTCTGGTTTTTCCATTACCTTTATAAACATTAACATGTTAAAGTTTTCTTACAAGTATTGTTATAAATATTCACGACCGCTATAAACCCCTTATAAAAAAGTTCAAAAATAATAAAACTATGTAGCAACCTAAAATGTTACTTGTGTTAAAAATATAGAAAAATAATTCACATTTTTGCGTCAATTGGTGCTCTTATAAAATAAAGTTTCATCGCTTGTCACGCCACCCTGTGGCTTACATGTAGGCTTTATTATTATCCTAGGAGCGTAAATGGTCCATTACAGTCGTGTTGGGACGCTCGTTAAATTAGTATTATTGGTTGGTCGTCAGTAAAATTAGTATTATTCTTTGGTCGTAGATAAAAAATTTAATTTACTCAATAAGGGTTTGCATTTGTTGTCTTTTTAATTGCAAACATCGTTTTGTTAGCAAACAAAATATTCTAGATTTTTGCATTTAAAATTTCAAAAATTTACGGAATTTTCGGCGAAAAAAAAATACATATATAATGTCCGGACCTTAAGTTTATGGGGCAAAAAAATCAATCCATTGGTTATTCCCGACACGGTCGCCAATATCTGAATGACTGCATTTCGATGCGGGGCGGCAATACGCGTTAAGGGGAAACGAGACAGTCCTGCGGGTGTCTGTCGGAAATGAACCGTGCTGGAATCGAAAATCCCGAAATCGCTTTGATTTGAATACGAAGCCGTGGAAAATTGAAAACTTAGACAAACTTTGGATCAAATTTGCGTTTTCTCCTCCTAAAGGTACACTTCATTCCAAATTCAATCCGACCAATTTTTTGACAATTAGAGTTCCATTTAGTTTTTGCATGTGTTCCAGCGTCAGTCGCTTTATCTTCACCTTCTATAGTTTTGTGACATTTTGACTTTTTTTTAAAAAATCAATCAATTTTTGGTGCTTTATTCAAAATAAAATTAAGATTTTGAAAAAGTTAAGTGGTTAAATATTTATACAAGGTGGATTCTTTAAATGGAACGGTGCTTTTAGCGGCTTTAGGGAAGAGGTTTTAAAAAAGCTAACAGCGAATTTTTAATGATTTTTACGGACTTTCCGCCTATGATGAAACAAATTTTTGGGGCCCCCAATTGGAGGCCCAGGGCCCACCAGCTATTTTTTTTTAATAAGAAGGTACCACTTGTGGCACCTTCTTGGAAAGATTGTTATAAAAGAAATTTAACGCACAAGGTTTTTTTGGCATCTTTCAACCAATGTGTCAAAAAAATTTTAAAAATTATTTTTTTGTCAATTGTTTTAGCTTTAAAATAAACTACATATTTCTCTATTTACTAAGCGGAATAAAGAAAGTACCACTCAAGGACGTTATTGGCGGCCCATTTGGGGCCCTTACTGAGGGCCCAGAGCCTACAAAAATTTTTTTCATGAGTAGGTACCATTTGTGGCACTGTTTTGGAAAGCTTGTTAAAAAAGAAATTCGATTAAATAACTTTTTTTGACCTCTGTCAACCCGTGTGTTAAAAATTTTTAAAAAACCTATTTTTTTTCAATTGTTTTAACTTTAAAATAAACTACATATTTCTTTATTTACTAAGCGGAATAAATAAACTACCACAAAAAGATATTATTGGCGGCCTATTTGGGGGTGCTGCCTAATTACCTTTTTTGTTTAATTTACTAGATATTATATAAAAGGAAAATAGATTCCAAGCACACGTCGATTTTATTTTTCACTCAACTATCCTTAACGACTAAAAATAGATTTTTAAAAATTTTTAAGACATGGGTTGACAGATGTCAAAAAAGTTATTTAATCGAATTTCTTTTTTAACAAGCTTTTAAAAAATGTACCATAAGTGGTACCTCCTCATAAAAAAAAATATTGGTAGACCCTGGGACTTCAGTGAGGGACCCCAAATGGGCCGCCAACAATGTGCTTAAGTGGTATTTTCTTTATTCCGCTTAGTAAATAGAGAAATTTTTAGTTTATTTTGAAGCTAAAACAATTGACAAAAAAATTACTTTTTTAAAATTTTTGACACATTGGTTGACAGATATAAAAAAAAAAACTAGTATGTTAAATATCTTTCTTAACAAGCTTTCCAAAAAGGTGCCACAAGTGGTACTTACTTATTTAAAAAAAATAGTTGGTGGGCCCTGGGCCTCCATGGTATATGGTCGAATTTTTATTTCATTTTTTTGCTTTTTAGTCCCGCAGTTGTGTATGCAGGGGGGAGCTGCTGAAAATCGACTCCTGAAGAATGAATTTTCCCTAAGAATAATAGACCAACCAAATTAAAATAAAAGACAAAAAAAATTTTAACAGCAGTTTGATGAGTGGAAATAGTAAAGGGGCTTCTGATAAACGTTTTGAAAAAAAAATTGCTTGAGTGGGGCTCTTGCGGGGTGGATTTGGTGGGGGGAAAGGGAGAGAAAAATGGTATTATTGTAATTTCCTGCAAAACTGAACGTCATAGAGTAAAAACTTCAATACAAAAATTATAGACAGTGCAAATATCTACAACTCTTATAAATTTCACTTTTTAACATAACCTCAAAATTTTGGAGAAAAATGCGAAAAATCGTAATATTTTCATTTTTTCGTTTCTTGTTTTTAATTTCCGCAAAAATAACTGTATTTTCACAAAACTTGGCCAAAATATACCTCTCTGTGTCCTTAATGCCTGCAATTTTTTTTAGGTAAAAAAGTTAAACATTTTTTGAGACATAAATTTTTTTCGACCCAAATCACTTTTTTTTCAATAAAAAATTGTACTCAGGAAAATTCTCGTAGTATTTTTTGACGTTGCTCATTTTTTTGGTTTTGACATACACTTTTTGGTGAGATAATAAAAACTTATAGATAAAACTAAAAAACATACTCATAAATGCAAAAAAACAAATAATGGCTTTTGCAACAATGAATTTTTCAGCAATTGTTGATAATTTATTTCAATTAAAAAAAAATCAACAACTGATTACAACATCTATTTGTACGGAAAAAATACAAAGGAGACGTTTTTTAAATTACAACGATTATACGTGCCTAAAACCGGTTTTATATAAGAACGGTTTTAAATAAAGTAGCTTTCTCCTTCTTTAAAATCTTTTTCTAACAGATGATCGATATACTGTCAATCCTCTTTCCTTACAATTTGAAACATATATTGTTATATTTAAACGCAAATAAAACAACTAAGTTAACAATTTTTCTTTTGTAATTAAGTATTTAAAATTGTTCTAATGGTTTAAAAGCGCTTTAAGAGTACCGTATAAAGAAGGTAATTGTTTGACCCAAAAATTTATTTTTTTGCAGTATTGCTTTGAAAATCATATTTCGATTGATAAAGTGTCATACATAAAAAAAAAATTGTTTGTCTTAGAATCGATTGGTGCACTTTTTACCTTATAGTTAAATTTGAATCTAAATTTCCTGTTTATCTGAATATAATTTTTATGTAAAAAAGATGAATCCGATTTTTGCTTTCAAAAATAGTATATTTTTCTAAATTTTTACTATGGATATTTATATTACTGACTCACGAAAAATCGTAAGGTAATCTATTAGAGTTTATTAAGCCGCAATTGCAAAAGCAATTGTCGTTTCCAATATTTATTTATTTTTTTAATTTCCAACAAGAAGCTAAAATTTTGAGCTATTTCCGTCCAACAATTATTTCGCTAGAAATAGAAAAAATACGCCTCTGATATTATCCTGATTTAAACAGAGTTGAAAAAAAAGGTAATAAAAAGGTTTTTTTTAGGGAAAGCAGTTTGGATAAAAAAAAATACATTTTTACTAAAATGACCAAAAAAAGTGCATTCTAAGCTTATAGCACTAATACTACACAAAAATAACGTTTTTGC
This sequence comes from Oxystoma pomonae, assembly GCA_963921995.1. Taxonomy (NCBI): domain Eukaryota; kingdom Metazoa; phylum Arthropoda; class Insecta; order Coleoptera; family Brentidae; genus Oxystoma; species Oxystoma pomonae. Next base: position 44,548,566 of record OY998171.1, on the reverse strand, counting down.
ATTTTTTCCTTACAACTAAATGGTGTAATGGATTCTTGATTTTTTTACTTCAAATAAATTATAAACAATTACTGAAAAATGAAATGTTGGTAATGCCGTTATTTTTGTTTGCATTTCTGAGCATGTTTTTTATTTGTAACTACATTTTTTTTATTATAAAAAGTATATGTCAAAACAAAAAAAATGAGCAATATCAAAAAATTCTACTTTTGAGCCAGTAGTATTTTTTTCGTGAGCCAGTAATATAAATATCCATGGTAAAAATTTAGAAAAATATACTATTTTTGAAAACAAAAATCGGAATTTGAAATAATTTATTAAAAAAATGGTCTATTCATTTCATTTCTTAATTTTTTTTTTCATGAAAATAACATTCATAGAGACATGGAATTTACATTGAAATTTACTTAAAAATAAGGTTAAAAAAATAATTTTAAATTATATATTATAACCACATATTTTAATTATTAAAGTAAAATAAAAAATAGGTGCACCAATCGATTCTACGACAAACAGTTTTAGTTTATGTATGATGCTTTATTGATCGAAATAAGATGTTCATAGCAATACTGCACAAAAATAAAGTTTTAGGTCAAGCAATTACTTTGTTTATAAGGTACTCTTAAAGCGCATTTAAACAAATCACGGTTTGAAAATGTTTGTCCTAGGCATACCATTAGAACAATTTTAAATACTAAATCAATTTTGTTTTAAACCGGATTTTTTTTTAACTTAGTTGTTTTGTTTGCATTTAAAAAAATGCAATATAAAGTGGTTTTAATATAACAATATATATATGTTTTAATTTTTGGGAAACTGTAAGGTAATACGATTGACAGTACATCGATCAGCTGTTAGAAAACGATTTTAATGAAGAAGAAATTTAAAACCGTTCTTATATAAAACCGGGTTTAGGCGCGTATAAACATGGTAAATTAAATACCGTCTCCTTTGAATTTTTTCCATAGAAATAGATGGTGTAATCGGTTGTTGATTTTTTTTTTAATGGAAAGAAATTATCACCAATTGCTGAAAAATTCATTGTTGCAAAAGCCATTATATGTGTTTTTTTTCATTTCTGAGCATGTTTTTTAATTGTAACCATAATTTTTTATTAACTCACCAAAAAGTATATGTTAAAGCAAAAAAAATGAGCAACGTCAAAAAAGTACTACAAGGATTTTCCTGAGTATAATTTTTGATTGAAGAAAAAGTGATTTCTACCGAAAAAAATGAATGTCTGAAAAAATTTTTAATCTTTTTATATAAAAAAAAATTGTAGGCATTAAGGACACAGAGAAGTATATTTTGACCGAGTTTCGTGACAATGCAATTATTTTTGCGGAAACGAAAAATAAAAAACGAAAAAATTAAAATATTACGATTTTTTGCATTTTTCTCGAAAATTTTGAGGTTATGTTAAAAAGTGACGTTTACAAAATTTGTAGATCTTTGCGCCGTCTCCACTTTTTATATTGAAGTTTTTCCTCTAAGACGTTCAGTTTTGCCGGAAATTGCAATAATACCATTTTTCTCCCCCTTTCCCCCCACCATATCCACCCCGCAAGAGCCCCATTTACGCATTTTTTTTTAAACGTTTATCAAAAGCCCCTAAATGAGTTAATCCGATCGGTCTATAAAGGATAAAATAGTTATTTGCAATTATGCTGTTACTCAAGCACCCTTCAGGAATTCCTCGGGAATTCCTGCACTACGCCACTAAGTCTACCCAACTAACAGTTTTTATTTACTACAGAGCAGTTCTGGCATATAAGTGCCTTATAAATATCACCAGATTACCAGTTTGCTGTGTTATGGTTTAGAAAAACTCATATAGGTGTTAAAAGCAATTTACGTATAATTTTGCGCTCTGTAAGAATGGTCTTACAGCAACAATTAAAAGAATATCCTACAAAAGCTCTGCTTCTTTCTTTAAGAATATTTATATGGTATTACTATAGAGCAGAATTGCCGCAAAGTACTTTAGGCTCTGAAAAGTATTGTATAATTGTGTTTCAGGCCTAATAATACAACAATTTTAAATCAAAAGGTTTCTATAAGGTTTTACATGTAATCCATTATAGGAATGTCCTATAAAAGATTTGCTTCTTTCTGTAAGAAATTTTAAATCCAAAAGGCTCTATAATTAGTAATTTTGCTTTACGAAGATACATTACAAGAGCAAAAAGGTGATAACCATCATGTCCGATCTCTCTAATAAAACAAAAATGCACTTAAGTGGTTCCTCTCTAATTTTTCCTTGCTTTTGTGTTATTCTCATAATTGGCTAACTGCCCAATTAAACAACAAACAGTAAACAGAAAGTGTAAGTTTATAAATCCGCCTTAAACAAAGGACCTGAAAATATGAACATGGACTACTCAAATTGAAAAAGATGCGGATAATGGAAAACCAAGGCGGAAAGATTAACACGCCAAGACGAACTCGTATCAGGTGACTTATAATAAGTACCATGCGGAACGATGCCTATTTGTGAGTGATTCAGAGTTGGAAGTCAGAGTGTGCGATGGTGTTAAATGATGTCTGGATTGAGGGTGACTAGTGAATCCACTGACGAGCCCACGCTGGTCACCCCGGGCGAAACATCATTTAATTGTTTCTCCTTTTGCTTTGGTCTTTTGTGTGTTCCTTGTGGGACACTCATCCAATTTTGAATTTTCGTTCTTTCCTCCCAAGATCTTTCGATCTTATCTTTTTTTAGATTCTTTTTGGTTGATGTAACTGATTTGGAAGTTTAACTTCTTGTTTTAATTGTCTTAGGAGCATATTTCTATTGGAAAGATTAACACGCCAGGACGAACCCGTATCAGGTGACTTATAATAAGTACCATGCGGAACGATGCCTATTTGTGAGTGATTCAGAGTTGGAAGTCAGAGTGTGCGATGGTGTTAAATGATGTCTGGATTGAGGGTGACTAGTGAATCCACTGACGAGCTCCCGCTGGTCACCCCGGGCGAAACATCGTTTAATTGTTTCTCCTTTCGCTTTGGTCTTTTGTGTGTTCCTTGTGGGACACTCATCCAATTTTGAATTTTCGTTCTTTCCTCCCAAGATCTTTTGATATTCTCTTTTTTAGATTCTTTTTGGTTGATGTAACTGATTTGGAAGTTTAAAAACCTCAATAACATGAAGGTATAATTCATAAAAAATACATAGAAACGATAAACAATGCACAGATATTGTATATTTTGATTAAAAAAACGTCTCCAGTGTAGACTTGGTCACTTTTTATATTTAGTCAAACAGTATTTTAAGCTCCAAACAAAGATATTTTAATTAATTGAAAAGGGACATTAGCAGTAAAGTGGTGTTCGTTAACAAAACAAAAAAATAGGTAAATTTTTCGCGTAATATTTATTTATTGTCAAGATAGTTTTTGTGTCGCCATATAATACCTACTATGGAAGAAAAATCAGTTATAGTTAAAATCTCATTTTGTTACTTAAATATTTATTCAAACCACATTAAAAAAACATTTTTTCTCTTACTTTAGGAGTTCTATAAAAAATGTAAAAATGTATGTAAAATACTGTATAATGTTTTCAGAAGAACCCTTATAGTATGGATAGGTGTTAAAACTATTCTATAAATTCCACATAAGAATTACTCAGATCTTTTATACAGTTCTCAATAGAAGTAATTTGCTCTATATGGTGGTGCCCATTTTGCACTTATAACCGGCCTAGTAGAGTCTTACAGAACATTTATATAAACAAATTATGCAGGCATTTATTCCTGCAGTTTTTGCTGTAAAAATGTTCTTTCGGCTCTTACAGAGAAAAAAATGCTGGTTGGGTAGTGTTTCTAGAAAATAAATTTGGTTTAAACGATATTGAGTAGAACTGATTGTAGAACTTTGATTGAAAAGCTTTTTTAGTTCTTTCCTCTAGTACCTAAATATTTAGTAAAGCTTAAATTTGAAAACTGCATATTTTTAAATATGTCGACCCCCCCCCCTTGCCCCATCGGATAAATACCACCAATACTGTTTTTTCCCTCTAAAATTAGGAAATATTTAGTAGAATTGAATTATTTTTTTTTTCATTTTCAATAAGGTTACGAAGGAACTTTTCATATATCTTTTTAAAAAAAGGTTTTTTTTTCTCAAAGGTACGTAATTTGTCAATTTAACGGGACTTATTTTTGGTTAAGTACAAAAATTATATTTGATCTATTTACATTTAATAAATATTTATTGTCTTCAAACTATAGAAAAATAATTCACATTTTTGCGTCAATTAGTACTCTTATAAAATAAAGTTTCATCGTTCGTCACGCCATCTTGTAGTTTACATCTAAGCTTCACTATTATCCTAGGACCGTAAATGAGCCATTAAAATCGTATTGAGATGATCATAAAATTAGTATTATTCGTTGGTCGTAGGTAAAACTTTTAAATGTAACAAAGTTCTGTCTACCAGTTTCTTAGATAAAAAATTATTACAAAGTTCTACCTTAATTTGCCTTGTCAAAAAATAACAGCTTTCTATAGGAAAAAAATAGATATATTCAGTTATAATAAAATCTTCTGCACTAAGTAAAACTAAAGTATTAGTTTAAAATATTTAAATAACACAGAAAGTATAGCTCTAGAACACAATATTTTTCAAGTTCATTTACCAAAAGTTGCAAGAGAGGTAGATAGAACCTTGTAATTCTAAGATGACGAATATTAAGATTGGTCCGGAGTAAAGCATGTTCTTTCTGTCGTGGTAAATAAAATAAAATACCTTTATGTATTTTTAGTAATTTTTATTTGTATGTATTATAACCAACGCAACTTTTTGAAGCAGTCCGCTTTATATTAAAGGTTTATAGGCACTGGCTTTACAAAGTTCGAAAAAAGATGGCCTTAATATAAAAATTAAAATTATGTTACTTTCTAAGAGAAATGCGCTAAAAAGTGTATTTTTTTAAGTCGTTCCAAGTTTTTAAATTTCAGTGGTAAAAGTCTTTCTTGCCCTTTTCGACTTTTTTTACTAGATACCTTTTATGTATTTTGACTTTGAAGCTCTTCTTAATTGAATAAAATAAGAATTATGAAATTCGGTTAAAGCGTTTTTAAGTTATTTGATTTTTAGTTTCGTTGTTAAAGTGGGAGACATTATGATTTTTTTATTGATATGGAACCAAATTTGAACTCAATTAAATTAATTAAAAAAATAATTAGGAAAAGCATGAAAGTAAAGCCTGGTTGAGTCGGTTCGGGTTAAGTTTTTATTTTTAAACTTTGTAATGAAAATGAAAATTACGAAAATTATGCTAAAACATACATCTAAAAAAATAAATTTGCTCCTAAAATTTGTTTGTTTTTACAATTTGGTAACTAATCAAATAGAAGTGCTGGTGAGGGAATTCTTTTTGAAGCCTGCATGTTTTTTTGTTGGAAAACTTAAATAAGGTTTGAACCTCATTTTGGCCTTCTTAAAGCTTTTGATAGGTAATTAAACCAAAGTGTACATGAATATGTTAGCATGCAGAAAATTAACTAGAATAGAAACCTCGACTTCACAGTTTTCGATCAAAAGACATTACACGATCCAGTATAGAGTTACTGAATTCAAACTAAACAGAAGTATAACTTACGTTATGTGCTAAAATTCTGCGGGAGGGACATAACCTGTACCTAGGCCACCTTTCCGGACCCGTTGCAAGCCTACCATCCACAGTTTATCTCTGAAAACGTTTTACAAAGGAGCAGACTTTCCTGGGCTGAAGTTTATTTACAGTGCGAGGGTTCTCTGCTGAACCTGCAACTTTATGTCCCGACAATATCGTATATCTACGAGCAGAATTTTATCAAAAATCGCCAAATTGTTCTACAAGCATAAAATTTAGTACGAGTGTTATATATTTCGGGTCGTCAGGATCTTTAATGACCTTGAAAAATGTAATTTAAGGCAAAAACTGTCATTTTTGAATAATGGGTATTAGATTACAGTCGATTTTATGCACTTCGGAGATAAGAATTTAAAAAAATGTTAAAGTCACTGTGACCTTCAATGACCTTGAAAAATGAGATCCAGTGTAATAAGGTCATGATTGTAGTCTATTTTATATATTTGGAGTATAGGGATTCAAAAAAAAAATATTTGGTAAGTTCCTGGTATATTTAGTGACCTTAAAATCAGCGGTGCAAGATAAATCAAACGTAATTTTCAGTATAGACTCGTATAAAAATTTATAGAAATTTTTGTAATATATATAATCGATTTTATCTATTTCGGGAATAATGATTTAAAAACATGTTTTAAGTCACTTTGACCTCGGATGACCTTAAAAACGCAAAAAAAATAAATCCTTTCTAACCTTGGATTTCGTTGTCAAGGTCATTGAAGATTACAGTGACTTCAAACATTCGACTATCATTGTACAAAAAAAAACCAGTTCCAATCAGAAATGAGTTTCTTTACTTAAATTAAATTTTTTAAGATCATCGACATAGTGACTTAAAATATTACAAATATTTAAAAATATCTATATCGAAAATAACGTTTAATTTAATGTGCACTGCTGATATGAAAGTCGCTCGAACTAACTCGAATATATTTTTTTTTGGAATCTTCATACTTAAAATATATAAAAAAAAAAGAGTACAATTATGGATCGGGTTTTTCAAGTTCATTGAAGGGGTTGTTTTTATACTTATTTTGTGGTTGATTTTTTCTCTTTTTTAAGCTGTTTATTATTTTTTATACGTTTTATTTTACTTAATAACTATTATGTGAATCAAAACATAAAATCGAATGTTCATAACTTAATGCCCATTATTCAAAAAAATTGTCCTTATGAAAAAATAAAATTTTTTACCTTTTGAAAATCGTCGCAACCTGAAACAGTATTTTTCAATTTGTCGTACCCAAAATATATAAAATCTTCTATAATCATGAACCAATAACCATAGTAAGAACTTTAATAAATTATTTCCGGATAACTTTTTTTTGGTCTAGTCGGCTAAAATCTCTTAATATGTATGTTTGTAGCACAATTTGGCGCTTTTTTCCTGGTAGGAATGGAATAGTATGCAACAACTGAAATTAGCTGTTCTCAGAGCGTATGCACCATAAAAGCGACCTCGTTTAAATCAAAACATGTCATAAACATTTAAAAAATATGATAAGTTTTGGCTTTGGTAAATGAGTGCACTTTCTGGTTAGTGCAGGTCCTTTTTCATGGTACAGTGTCAAAGCTAACTTCTTTTAAGTAAAAACAGTCTCAAGTATATAACAGCACCCTTATAGAACAGGAACAACACTGTTTAAAGTAAAGAAAAGTGTGTAATTATACGTTGTTGGCAGCGCCTTTACTAATTAACTTACTAATTAACTCAGACCTCGCTTCAGAGTTTTTGATTTAAATATCGCCTTGCTTGTTTTTCTTTCAGGAAACGTCACTCCTTCAATGTTTAGCCCTTCATTTTATAAATTATATAGAAAGCGATTAATTTACCTTCTTTTACATACACCCAAAAATATTTTCTTAGGTTTTCGTAAAGATATGTTTCTTACTTTATTTTAAACATATTATTTAACTATAGCTGATGACCCCGCAGCTTCTCCTGTGGTTTTACCCGTTTTTATTGGTTTAAATGGTCATAACAATTGTTTCATGATGATGCATAAATTTTTTATTGATAAAATTTCCTGCTCAAGGATCAAACAAACAGACAGACAAAAATTCTAAATATTGGATTTTTGGTATCTATACACATACCTGTTTATTATTTTTTTTTTAATTGGGTCGTGTAACTAAGAATTGTGTGGGCTTCTAACATAATTGTGTATATAATATATACAACTGTGTGTAAAATATAAAATAAAATGTAATTTTGTTACAAAATTTTGTGACCATTACTTGTCCAGTTACAATTTGTGTAAAAAAGTTCCGAAAACTCCTTTGTGGATCGTCTCTGTCACTCTTCCGATGATATAAAAACGGTGAGAGAACTAGACGAATCATCGAATAGCCTAACCTTCGCGATCAGAACTTCCTATAAAAACAGCTGCCCAGTAAAACAAGAGACAACCTACAGGGATGTGCCTTGGTGAAACAGGTAACTAAAGCATCTAAAATAAGAAGCCAGAAAGCTGTTTAATAGGAAAAAACTACCGGAAACTGGGCAGACTATAAAACAGCCCTTAACCAGTACAACCAGGAAGAAAATCTAAAGGGAAAACCTAGAGACTATATACTAGTTATAGCGTTTTCCTTTTGATGCACTGGGGCAAACGTAAAACTGACCTACATATGACGTGACATACACCGTTTGAGAGCAAAATTTTTTAGGTCATTATACTGTAACCCGAAAAAAAGTATTTTCCGGACTTCACAGATTTTATATTCCTTTACGAAGATAAATTTCAAATGCCAGAATTCCCAAGTAGTACTTAAATTGAATGAAAGGAACATCAAATGAGCCCGTCGATGGGAATGATTTGGTTTGTCATTTGATAATTTCTTATCTTATGTTATTTCCTGTATAAAACCAGCATAAGTCTACAGTACAACAAGATGTTGCAACCAGATATATGTAAAAAATAAATTAAAAAGGTCATCCTCATCGACAGGCTCTTCTTAAGAAAAATAACTCTTCATCTTCATCATCACACACATTTAAAATATACATATTTTGCTAACGTCCAACCCAAAATACTAATTTTACGAGCGTCCCAACGCGACTGTAATGGACCATTTACGCTCCTTTGGGTGTGTTTTTTACTCTCAAATATTTTCGCACATTATCCCTGAAATAATAGACTTGGTGGTTTTACCAGGATTTATTCATTTTGCGTAAATCACTTTTCTTGTAATTTAACTATTGTTTCTATTTTTAGTGGAAATAGTGTTCCGTCTGTTACGTTCCGTCCGTTACGTTCCATCCGTTACGCAACATTTTGTCAGTTTAATTCTTAACCCTTATGTTTTTTGGTACAATAGCTACAAATATTATTTTAGTGTGTATTAGTAACTTTACGATTATATTAAATTCTGGCATTTTTTGAGGTCCTATTGGCAAAAAAATAATACAAAAATAAATGAAGGTATGCTTCTTTCTGATGTTTCGTCCGTTACGCATATTAAAACGCTTTTTACCAACTTTTCTAAAGTAGAAAAAAATACCTTTGAATTGTTTGAGTACAATTAATGTATTTATTTTTTGGTATCAGCGTTAACATATTTGTGGTGCCTAATGGCATTATTAAATTAAAAATATAAAAAAAAGTGCAAAGTATTCCGTCCGTTACGCTGGAATGGCTGTAATTTCTCTCAATCAATCGATCACATTGTGCTTGTCGGGACGGGCACATAAATGATGAGATGAGTGATTAGAAAAAGTACCTATTAAAATATTTGAAAAGCAAAACAACATAATATCCAACTGAAATCCTGGGGAATAATCTTTTTTATTGAAAACCGTAACTGTGTACAGGGTGATTCAAATTGGGTACGGGTAGTTCCAGAGGAGGTAGTGAAAAACCAACCCCCATTTTCGAGGCTCAAATTTCAAGACAAGATTTTTGGTGAAAACCGCATTTTGTTATGTCCACCCATTTTTTAGCTGCGGTGGCGGCTTTTTGAAAATCCGCATTTTGGGATTGGACCTGTAACTTTTTTATTTATGAAAATTTCTTTTTGGTGTAAATTGCTTTTTTGTAGACCTTCTAAAGCAGAATCCTGATCTCAAACTGGATTTTATCTGCCACTTTTAGTTTTCAAAATATAATGCAAAGTTACCTTTTTTGTTATGGTAAAATTATGTATTATGTGTGATATTTGGTTAAGTAGTTTTTGAAATATTCAACATTTTGTATTCACCACAAGGTGGCCATGGTCGAACATCGTTTTGACATTAAAAATAAAGTAGTTTATTAGTTATCATTTTGAGATTAATTAGATTCAATAATTTTTTCATCTATTTAGTTGTGTTATAATTAGAATATAAAGTTTAATAGTCGAATAATATAAATAGTTAAAAATATAAGAAAATATAAATAGTATAGCCTTGTTTAAAATAAAAAATGAAGTAGGCCATGACATATTTGACCTTTGGTGCATAGCCGACTCAATTTTTATTGCCATATCCATATCCGGCCATGGCCACCTTTTTGTGAATAGAAAATGTTCAATTTCTCAAAAACTACGTAACCAAAATATCACATATGATACATAATTTTGATTAGAATTTAATTCTGAATACAAAAATGAAATAAAAAATAGGGTATTTCATAAGAAAAAAGGTAACTTTACGTTATATCTCGAAAACTAAAAGTGGCACCAAGAAGAAATGTTCATAAATAAAAAGTTACAGGCCCTATCCCAAAATGCAGACTTTTCAAAAAGCCCCTGTAGCTCAAAAATGGGTAAATATATCAAAATACGGTTTTCACCAGAAATCTTGCCTTGAAATTTGAGCCTCGCAAAGGGGGGTTAGTTTTTCTCTATCTCTGCTGAAAGTACCCGTACCCATATAAAAGTGCTTAATTTGAATCACCCTGTACTGTGGAGCATAGTTTTTAGATCCAAACATACAACATGTTTGTGATTGCGAATTGGTTTCAAATTATGATGTCTGCGCTTTAATTGGAATGATGTCGTTTTTACCAAAAAACGTTTGTTTCGCTTTGATTCATTTTTAAGTTTTTTACAGTAAAATTACATATATTAAAGCATTATTTTTAAAATAAAGGCATTTCTCTTAGCGCCCTTATAAATTTACAGTAAAGATTTGTTTTAATACCTCTTAAACTTTTTTTTTTGAATAAGGGAGACAATATGCCTTCTTCCACATTATTGTAGCCATTTTTTTAATATCAATTAGACTGTTATCCTCTTATTGTTTTTTTCGTCTTTATTCCATAGGAAAAAATCTGGGGCTTCTTTGTCCTCGTTTTACCTGTAACAAAGAAAAATTTAATTTATTACATCGTCAGGCAGCGTTCCATCTTTTAAAATTAATAAAATATAAATTGCAAAAAATTCCAGCCAGAACTTTGTACAATTTGTTAGCCAAAATTTTTTTTCCCTGACTAAACTGAACTGGTGAGCAAATGAACTGCAACCCATGAATATTTAATGAGATGGTTGAGATCCATTGTTTTAGACATTCTATTTTGTTGTAGTTTATGTTTTTCTTTTTGTTTTAATATTCCAGTGGAATTCGTAATTTATCATTGATGGAGGTAACATTTCAAAAATTAAAAACACCTCACAAGCTTTTCTTTTTTTCTTGTTGGGTTGTATGCATTTTTTAAATATCTCTTAATTTTAACCATTGGCGTAGAAAATATTTAGTTATCCTTTAATTTTTTTTATAACATTAATCGCATTTCGTATATGTAGATAAAATATCTTCTTAAATGTAATTTTTCATTTAATAAGATATTTTATCTACGTCTATTAAATGCATTTATGTTATTATATTAATTAAAGGATAACTATTTTTTTTATAACATAATCGCATTTCATAGATGTAGATAAAATATCTTCTTAAATGTAACTTTTCATTTATTAAGATATTTTATATACTATGAAATGTGATTATGTTATTATATTAATTAAAGGATAACTAAATATTTTTTACGCCAATGGTTAAAAATTAAGAGATGGCTAAAAACTGCATACAACCCAAACCAAAAAAAAAAGCTTGTGAGGTGTTTTTAATTTTTGAAACTTTACCTCCACCCATGATAAATTACAAATACCACTGAAATATTAAAACAAAAAGAAAAACATAAACCACAACAACATAAAATATCTAAAGCAATGGATGTCAACCTTCTCATTAAAACTATTTTAGCAGCTCCCTCTGAGTGATGCACAGCGTCACTTCAAATTAAAATTAGTAACATAACGATGATAATAACCTTTATCTTTTAAATAACTAAAAACATTTTGGCTGACAAAAATATGTCAATAAACATTTTAACAAAATCAACAAACAAACTATCATATAGGCATAACTATCCACTCTACACTAAATTATTTTCAAAAATTATTTTATTTTTTTTACTCCGCCTATGGTTGACGTTTTTTAAGAATTAAAAAAATCGTTTCGAGATAATGGTCCAAAGTAAAACACCTTTTCACAGAACAATATAACTTTAAGAAACTCGTTTTAGCACGTAGAGAAATGTTTATTGCCCATCTGCTACGCCTATGATAGCGAAAACCAAATATTTCTGGTGGATTTTTTTGACAAGAATCTACTCTAACCAAAACTAAAAAAAAAAATTATCGACCATGAGTGGTAACCTTAAAAAATCTCCTGCAATTTCCAAAATGGAGAAGTTATCAAAAATCCAAGAATTAAGTTTTTAGATATTAGGTAACTCTTTATAATCAAAAGAAAAAATCAGCTCCACCTTCGTTTCTATCAATTCTCACACTTACTAAACTTGGCCAAAAATGAAGAATCAAGATGCACAACCTGTATAATCCAAATGTCCAATTAGACAAGCTTTTGCGTACCCCTAGTAAAAGCCCAAAGGGTCGATTTATACGCCAGTGAAAACCGCAGTTCAAAGTATATACTCTGTACGAATATATTTAACTTTAAATTTTCCGAAATTTTCATGTGTTTCATACTATACAGGGTGGGCCATTTAAAAGGGTTCACCTGGATTTTTTCAAAGATTCTAAAGAATTGGAGAAAATGCTGAAACACGTCGATTTTGTTTGTAAGGGGGAGACTTTTTGTCTATCTTTAAATTATTGTAGCGCGGATCCCCTTTGAGGGGTAGACTTTACCCCTATATTTTGAATAGAGAAAGTGGGTCGAGTGATACCTGTTTTGAAGGTCTCCTGAATGTCTTGACAATCGTGTAAAAATTTCGAAAATCTATCGATTCGTTTTTGAGATATTTACTTTCAAAGTAAGCTCAAATTGTACAGGAAAATTTCACCTCTCGTATGTACTATTAACAAAAGCAAAGTCGACGTGTCCGAGGATTTCTCAAAAGAAAAAAAAAAGATATCTTTAAAAAAATATTTTTGCATTTGTCCATGCAACTGTGGAAGTGAATATCCCTAAAACTATTTGATAGATTTGCTAAATTTCTACACGATTGTCAAGACATTCAGGAGACCTTCAAAACAAGGTATCACTCGGCCCACTTTCCCTATTCAAAATATAGGGGTAAAGTTTACCCATCAAAGGGGATGCGCGCTACAAAAATTTCAAGATAACCAAAAAGTCTCCCCCTTACAAACAAAGTCGACGTGTTTCAGCATTTTCTCCAATTCTTTACAGTTTTTGAAAAAATCCAGGTGAACCCTTTTAAATGGCCAACCCTGTATACACTCCATTCTAAATTGCTACGGACCAGTATTTGGCACTCACAATGACAGTTCCATTTAGCTTCTGCGTTTGTCAGCTGCAATATTAAAACTGGTCCGGAGAATTTTTAATAAGGTGTAGTTATTAGAAACAAAAAGCATTATTTAAAATCATTCCTTATCCGCATCCGTATCGAAATGCGCATATACAAACACGATACGTCTGCTTCGATACATATCGTTGTAGCACCTCCTTGAGGTTCACTTTCCCGTGATTCGTGACGTATCCAAACCAATTAACCTATTCTTTGGTTTTAATATTTGGTCGGTTGAATAAAGTACAGACGTTACGTATGCATTTAAGCTGTGCGTTATATCTTTTTTTGATAGGTCAGTTATCTTCTTCCGGTACGTATACTGATGGGAATAGTAGTAGTCGTAGTAGTAGTAACTAGGGAGACCTGGCAAGTAAGCCCAATCGGTCCCTTTTTACCTTACCCCAGCCCAGCTCCCTAATCCACCACCTGTACCGATTGTACGGTAGTGGGCTCTCCGGGCCTTCCTGTTCTATTCACGAAGTCCAGTACTTTGACCCACTTGAGAGCTCGTAGGTCCTCTGCATCCAGGTTCGGTTGTCCGAGTACCTGATGCCTCAGCCTTAGGTATGTTTCGCACTCTGCAACGAGGTGTCGGGATGTCTCCTCCGCCCTCCCGCAGGCATGGCAGATAGTCATTCCCGATCCCGATGCGAGTCAAATGCTTACTCAGTCAATTGTGGCCAGTCAGTATCCCTGTCAGTAGTCCCTTTTCGTGTCCTTCCCAGGAGCCATTTGAGTCTGGCCGCGTCCGGTCCGTCGATGAATTCTGCCAGTGCATCGTTAGCCCATTTAATGAGTCGACTTTGCAGCTGCCTCCTTTTTATACCTAAGAGTGGTTCCGGCCCCACGTATTGAGTGCTGGTCCCGATCCGAGTGAGTTCATCCGCCGTTTCGTTGCCCGACACTCTCGTGTGTCCCGTTACCCACATCACTGTAACTCTCTTGTCTTGACTCAAGGCTTCCAGTGCTTCTACGCACTCTTCCACCAGACTATTGGCAATTTTTGGACCACTGAGTGCCTTTAGGGCCGCTTGGCTGTCGGAGCATATGTACACATGATCCTCCGGACCATTGCGAACCTCTTCTAGTGTTGCCGCCATTATAATTGCGTATACCTCGGCTTGGAAGACCGTAGCTTGCTCTCCGAACGGGTAGCTCATTCGAACTTCTCGGTCTTGCACGTAGACCCCCGTTCCTGTTGTCTGCCTCTCCGATAGCTTGGAGCCATCGGTGTAGCAAATCACAGCATTTCTCTCAAACTGTTGGTGGAGGTTTTCCCTCTGCCAGCATCCCCTATCGAAAATTTCGACTTTGTACCTCTTATTGAATGTCCAGGAAATTCGGGTTGCCTTGATCTCAAAGGACGCAAGTGGTATCTCCCTGGTGGCCATTTGGGCGACCCTTAGGTGTCCAACGGCTTCCCCCTCCTCCTCTCCACTGACCAGAGTCTCTCAGACGCAAGTGGGTCACCATCGCTTCCTTCTTGATCCAAGTCGGTAGCGGATGCAGTCCCAAACCGGTCTCGAGGGCTTGGATTGGTGTCGTCCTCATGGCGCCAATTATTCCCCTGCACATTAGCCCTTGCAGGCTTCTGAGCTTTTGGGATATGGTGGTTCTCTCCACTGCCGGCCACCAGACGATGGATCCATAATGGATCCTAGGTCTTAGTATTGCCGTGTACATCCAGTGGAGGTTCCTGGGTGTAATACTTCAGGTCCGACCGACCACCCAACGCAATTGCCAAATTATTGCCTGGACTTTTTCGGTCATTTTGGCAACATGCGGTGTCCAGGTGAGCCCCTTGTCCAGGGTGACCCCCAAGTAGTTTAGCTTTGAGACCAAAGTCAAGCGTTTCCCGTATATTATGGATGCTCTGAATCCCTCCATTTTTCTCTTTTTGGTGAACAGGATCATCTCTGTCTTTCCTGGATTAACAGAGAGGCCGTTCTGTTGGCACCAGTTTTCTATGATTCGTACCGCTCGTTGCATTCTGCTGCAGACGGTGTCTAGGAAGCGACCTATCGTCATCTGCATACGCTTGGGCGTCGAATCCTTCCTCTGTCAGCTTTTACAGAAGGGTATCCATAATTAAGCACCAAAGGTGTGGAGACAGGCAGCCTAGTTTAGCTTGTATCTTTCTTTCTTTTAGTGCAGATCTTACCCATTCAATTATGAGGGGTTCAGCCCTTTCTTTTGAAGGGCGGATGTTATGACATGCACTCTTGCCTTGTCGAAAGCTCCCTCTACGTCAAAGAATACCGCGAGGGCATACATTTTGAATTGAAGTGCTTTCACTGCCTTGTGCACTACTGCGTGTAAGGCTGTGTCGGTCAACCTGTCCTCTATGTAGGCGTGCTAGTTCTTATGGAAAGGATTGTTGGCAAGGACTCCCCCTAGGGGGTGTCGATAACGATGTTAAACTTATTGGTTTGAAGGATTTCGTTGCAGTGTAGTCTTTCTTTCCGCCTTTGGGATAAAAACCACGGCAGCCTTCCTCCATGCTTTCGGCACGTATCCCAGCGTGATACTGGATCTGAAGACTCTCCTCATGTACGGAAGGAGTATCTCCTGGCCTTTCTGCATCAGCGTTGGGAATATACCGTCGGGTCCAGGTGACTTATAGGGGCTGAATTCATTGATCGCCCAGATGATGGTGGCGTCCGTTATCACGCGATCTGCTAGTCAGGTTGTAGGCCTGTCCGTGGTCCAGCGGGATGTTGCGTCTGGCGGCCGCCTCCCTCTCCGGGAAAGTGAACCTCAATTAGGTGCTGCAACGACTCCTCGCTTGAGACGGTCCAGCTTCCATCTGACTTCTTTAACGAAGTTAACGTTTGCCTCGAGTCGCTGCTTAGGAGCATGGAAGTCTCTGAAAGAGAATTTATCTCTCCGCAGTAGGTCATTCAGCTCTCCCTTTTGCAGCGTCTTACCTCTCTTTTGAATTCTCTTCTAGCTTCCATGTATTCCTCCCAAGAGCCCTCTTCCCCACCCTTCGTCGCCCTGTTTTGGGCTCTACTGACTTTGTGACGTAGCTTATCTAACCTGCCGCTCCACCAAGGTACCCGCCTAGGCGACAAGAGTTTTAGGGGGTATGCCGAAGCTGGACATCATCTTCCTTTCCAGGTTGCTGACTGACTCTTCTAGTTCTTCTCTTGTGAGCCAGTCCATGTTACGCGGGTTCCTTACGAGTTCCTGTATCCATCTCGAATCTCATCATACGATGGTCAGACGATCTCCAGGGTTACTCTCCAGTTGACGATGTCTTGATATATACTTCGTGACACCAATGCTATATCAACTCAAATAGAGCCTCGGATAGGGATAAGTTTTGAAATTTATGATGTTGCTTTATGTCTCTAGTATCCTAACTAGTGTGGAAAGTTAATCCAGCACGCAACTGCCGTTGACCCGAACGACAAGGAGCGAAGTTCGAGCAAGCATGCAAGAGCGGGAAAGAAACTTTACACAGTTTAGTTAGGATCAATATTTTTTCACCGAACATCTGAAAAGATAATAAAATGTCATTAATAAATTCGATTTTTTTTTCTTCTCAGGTGGTCGTAGAGTAACAGCAAACATAACACATCGCTACTGCGCCTGCGTAGAAAATAATAAACGTAATAGAGTAGAGAAGACCGGGTCAGATTTTAATGTGTTTTTTTATTGGATATTACGTATTTTTTATTTAAACACATATTGAGATTTATTTTTGTGTATTTTGGCTATGAAATCATATACAAAAATTGGTACAGTTGCTTTTGTTGTTATGTGTTTGGCAAATGGTGAATACGCCACATTATAGCTTTATTATCCTCCTCAGGGGAGGGTGCGTGAGTGAATTAAATTTATAGCCCTCAGAAAGTACCGTTTTGTGGCAATTGTAGTTCGTTTATAATTT
This sequence comes from Oxystoma pomonae, assembly GCA_963921995.1. NCBI lineage: Eukaryota > Metazoa > Arthropoda > Insecta > Coleoptera > Brentidae > Oxystoma > Oxystoma pomonae. The sequence goes on along the minus strand of OY998171.1, from coordinate 44,531,276 downwards.
CTTAAAGGAACCTTTTTTAGAAGGATTAATTTACCTTATTTAATATACCAACGAACATAAACGAAGGTCACTAATTGCATGAAAAATATACAAAACGAAAGAAAACCAACCCAACTGTATTTATTTATTTACAAACTAGAATTAAAACCTTGAGGTTCTCTAAAGGCTCAATCAAGAAATCCTTTCTGAATGCCCATTCATTTGAAACCTGCAGCTTTTATCAGTACAGGTTGGTGCAACACTGTTCTCAACTAAAAAGCCTTTTAACTCCTACCGCCTCAGTGCCCTTTAGCCTACTGTGGCTGCCATTTTTATAACCAAATTGACAAGTAAAACATGGATTGTCTGTCAGTTTGGTGTCAATATGCCAAATGAGTTAATTGGCTTTTTAGTTGAGAACGGTGTTGGTCGGTGCAAGTGAAGGTAAGAGATTTGAACTCGCTGTTATCGACAAGGTTGTGATCTGAACGCACCAAAATTTGCAGCTTTTAATAATTTTCAACACCTTTTAAATGCATACAAAGGTAATCGAATCCTTATTTTATTATTATACATCTTAATCGTTGTGTGATACAGAATATTCAATTCAATTACCAAGAGTAATTTTCCAATTCCTACCGAGTGTTTACCATTTAGACCCCGCCTAAAGTTAAATTTTTTATTTTGTTTCCTCTGAATTGAAACTTTCTTCCTAAATTCAACAAAAGATTGTGTTAAGATAATTATATCCACTAAATAAATAATAAAAATTCTTATAAATGAAACTATGCCCAAAACAAAAGAAAGTTGGTTTAAAATATCTAAAACCAATGTTACTTAGACGTCCAGAAACTAAAATAAACTAGAAGGCGCACTTTATATATTAAAAGCAAATTTTCCAAATCAGTAACCAAATGTAAGGAAATTACGGAGGACTGTTCATGGCAACATTGTAGAGCCGCGTTCTGATTGGTTCTAAAGTAATATTTAAAATGTGGCGGTTTAATAGGGATGTGTTTTTTACCGCAAAAGATAGACTTTTCAGCATTTTTTTCACTTACACACACGTCTTATGCATTTTTATAAGTCTTAAAACAAACCTATATAAGTATAGGAAATAAAAATTGCATAATACAAAAAACAAACAAAAACCCGTCGGATCGGTCGAACCTAAGATGGCCAACCGTGCCACAATCATTCAATAACTTTTTTGCCCTGGTTGTCAGATTGTCCTAACCCTGATTTCCTTAATGATTTCTAGAAGGTTAAACAAAACATTATATTAAGCAAACTTTTTCATGCATTTTAAATTGAACTTCTTTATCAGAATAATGTCTTATATTTATGCTACTTGTTGCTATATTACATAATTATAGGAAATAAAATAGGGGTTAATTATGGAAACTCGGCAACAGTGGTCTACATTTCCGAAATTTGAGTTTTATGCGGTTTCTATTTTATTTAAATTTCTTTGGTTTGGACCAGGTGTTCACGGTTTACTACATAATTTTAGTTTAATTAGAAACGTTTTTTATTTTTACGTTTTTTGCACTGCCTTTCTAACAAAAGGATACGTGAGGAAGTTTACGTTTATTTTTGGGTTTATTTTCTGTAAATACACGGGTTAATTATATTCAAATTTGCCTCGAAAATACAGTTGAGAAAGCTCTGAATGCGTGCGCACCAGTCAGGTGCGCCCAGGAAGAAAAAAAGGACTAGCAAGACAGCAGCCGTGCCGCATGGCATTCGCTTAATAAACTAAAATTCTCCGCTTTGTGATCGTAAATTGATGTGCTAGATCTAAAGCGTTTACTTCACTCTAGTGCTGTGCAGAAATTCCATAGTTGGAACCCCTTTCAAACAACAGCGGGTAGAAGATATTCAAGTGAGTGGACTCAACTGTTCGTCGCCATTTTTTTATAATAATTTGTGACTATGTCACTGGTCCTTTAAAAGTAAAAATTGAACTAGAACCGGCGCCTCACGCCCCACTTTTACACCAGACGAGATTTGAGTACTCTTTTCTCACTTTTTCAAGAATACTGGCGAAGAAATAAAAAGGAAATTCTGGAGAACACTGACTATATTCGCGAAAATATAGGATGGGTCACAAAATTCCGCACTTTTTGAATTGGCTATAACTTGTAACTTGATTACTCTATTTCGAAATGTATTGACTTTTTGAAAAGATAAAATGTGAGAGTTTTTCGATTCCGTTAAAAATTTAAAACTTCTAAATAGTTCCAAATGAAGGACAGTTTTAAAAAATGTGTAATTTTCACCCCCCCCCCCTTTGAAAAAAAGTCATGTGCGACACTCTAAGGCTTTTACTACAAACGCTCATTTTTCTGTGTATATTGAAGTATCATTTAATTAAATCAGTTAAGAAATGAAAAAGTTATAGGTTATTTGACTACTAGTGTTTTGGCTTTGAATTGAAAAAATCACAAAATTACATACATTTTCCTTTTGACCTAATCATTTAATTAAGAAAAATGACTATAATATATGATGGTATATGAAGAAAAATTGGAGATTTTGATATACTAATTTATATTTTTTGGCCAGTGTCTTACTTTTAAAAAAATAAGGCGTGTAAAACCTAACACTTACTATCCGTCATCCTGAAAGTTTTTTAATGATGTTTTGTCCCTTTAAACAATATTTTTTTTTAATTATTATAAGTAATCAAGCAAAAAGTTATAGCAAATTGAAAAAATTATGTAATTTTGTGATTTTTTTCCGGGCCAGAACTAAATGGTTCTTAGGCAAGACCCTAAGAGGAATCGACGCAGCATTTTATAGCAGGGTGCGATGCATATGCCAGATCAAGGCAGCTGAAGTGGGGATTTCCACGATAGAGGAAGAAGAGCTGCACTCGCTTAAATGGGCCGACATACTGAACTTCCTAAAGAAGGTAGGGAGGCTCGGAGAGAGAGTTGCAGCGGAGGTAGGGGCATAGGGGTAAGGAACGGGGTATGGCAGAAAGGGCTCATGAAAAGACATAATTGCCAGGCACACGGGCCGACCATATACTACTAGTAGTAGTAGTAGTATAGGACTACTACTACTACTACTTGTGATTTTTCCAATGTTAAGTCTAAACACTCATAATCTAAAAGCTTATAACTTTTTCATTTCTCAACCGATTTAATTAAATGATACGTCGATATAAACATAAATAATGAGCTTTTGTAGTGAAAATGACACATTTTTTAAAAACTGTCCGCCATCTTGAATTTTTGAGAAATTTAAAATTTTTAACTGAATCGAAAAAGTATCACGCTTTATCTTTCTAAAAAAACAATATTTTCAAAAATCAGTCACTTCTGTCAAGTTATAGCCAATCCAAAAAATGTGGAATTTTGTGGCCTCACCTATTAGGATTGCCAGGTGTCCTGATTTTCCAGAACTGTCCCGTTTTCGGACTCCTGTGTCCTGCGTCCTGGAAAGCCCCTTTCCAGGACGCCAAATGTCCCTAACAAGTCTCATCTGAGAATCACCTTTTTTCCATCCTTTTTTGTTCTTCATGACGCCATATTTTTTATTAACTGTGTCTTTGCTTTTTTCTAAAGCCGCGTTTATTAACAAAGTTACTTAGTTCAAATTTGTTTTTCGTTTTGTATCAACAAATAAATTTTGTTGTACAATAAGAATATCTCGTCTTTTAAGCCATTGTCCTGGAAATTTGGTACCAATGAGCCCCAAAACAGATTTTTAAACTTGTATCCCGACCTCCTATACTTGTGCTTATTTGCAAAATAGAACAGAAACGTGTTTTTCCCATTAAACACTCTGGAATGAATTATAAAGAGGAACATTCATAATTTATTAATAGGCAGTGGCACGCTTTTTCCACTTTACTGGGTCAACATTTTTACCAAAACAAAAATATTTATTCAAACCGGGCAGTAAATAACAGCATTATCCCGATCCTTCCGGTCCGTTTGGCCATATAATCAGATGCGATGATACGTATAGTCTGGAACCCAGGAAATTTTTTTAGAAATTTAAATGTAAAAAATTGTTAGTTTTTCCAGATATCAAGTTAAATTAACAAGTAAAATAAACATTTTTTAAAACCCCCAACATAAACCGTATCGAAGTCGGTTTACTGGATCGAGAGCCACACCCAAACATCACACGTATGGCCCATTGGACGTCCAGTTTAAATTCGTTTTTGGTCCAGGACATCCAAGAGGGCGTTCATTGTAGAAACGTCCAATGGGCACAGTCTAAGTATATTTTTGGTCCAGAAATACCGGGTGAACCACGAGGGTTGCTCACCCCCTTTTTTCTCTACAAATTTTTAGATAAAAAAAACTAGGACATAACATGATAATAACATATAGTGTCTAATTTGACGTTTTTTGACACGTCACGTGAATTTCGGTAACTTCCTGCTTCGCCGTAAATGATCTTAACTTTTGAATTTTAAATGAAACACCCTGTATGTTTTTAAATTTTTGGATTCCTGGGAACATTCTGCGTCTACCGGTACCTCATATGTCATATTTTGACAGCTTTCAAAAAATAGAAAATAAATATTTTTTTTCGATCTAGGTGGCCGTGGTGGACCAAAAATTAATATTTTGATTTCAATTAATTCAACAAAAACAAAAAACACCCTGCAAATGCTTTACGCTTAATTTGATCTCGTTTTGAAATTTCAAAATAAAAATACTGCATTTTTTCAGTCTATGAGAAAAAATGCTTAGTTTATAAGGTGTAATTTTCAATAAAAACATTAGTAAGTAAACAAATATTTCATTTTTCATCATTTATTTTTTGCTAATTTTAATAATTGTAGGCTTTTGATAGTTGAGAAGGTAGTGCTGTCAGCGTTTTTATATCTGTTAAGATTTTTATTGCAAAAGTCCTAGTTGGCCATGGAATTATTCCGCTATAAGAAATGCCCATAAATGCCTAAAGTTTGACAGTTCCTTGACAAGAGTGGCGTAAGTCGAGAGTAAGGCGAAAAAGTCGATATGCTCCTAATTTTTGGCGAATGTCGGAAAAATGCAACTGCAGCTACCATTTTGTACGCCGAGCGATTCCCCCATAGGCGGCACCCAAGTCGACACTATTTTCCCAAACTTGTAAGAAAAATGCAGGCAGAACGCGGTCACCATGAAGAGCCCTTTGTTTTCGATGAGGACACAGAAATTTCGGTGATAGCGTGATAGCGAACGTGGAATATTAAATGACGACGTCAATCAGGGAAATTTGTAGAGAATGCGAAGTTTCTTATGGCACAGCGTGGCGAATTCTCCATAAATATAAGTACAGATCTTACAAGTACCAGCTTACATACTGCAATTGGTACATTCACGAGAAAGATCAGGATATAAACTTTCCTTTAAAGATTTTGTATTCTGGTGAGTCGCGTTTTACTAATTTAGGAATGTTCAACCGCAATAATAAAAGATATTGGTCCAGAGAAAATCTGCATTTGATGAAACAAGGAAATTTCCAAGAAAGATTTGGCTGCAACGTTTGGCTGGGAATACTTGGAAAAAGAATTATTGGGTCTATAATTTTTGATGGTCATCTCATTGGGGCAAGATACAAGGAATTTTTGGATTAAATTTTTGGAGAAATTTCTCAGAACGAAGAAATTTATTTTCAGCAGGACGGCCCCCCACCTAATAATTACTAAATCAAAGTTTTGAAGGATGATGGATTTGGACGTATGGACCTATTCGATGGCCAGCACGGTAGGTTAACTAAATTGTTTGTTTAAAAAATTGCAAAATTAAAATCTAGTTCTTTCAGTCTTTGCAACGCTCCTTGTTTTGTTGCATATCGCCAGACTTGACCCCCCTCAATTCATACGCCTGGGGAAAAATCAAAGACGAGGTTTTTGCTACTCCTGTGCCGTTAAGGGAAGAGTTAGAGCGAAGAGTACGAGCTTCAATTAGGAGGATTCAAGCCAATAATAGAGAACTTAGGCGTGTGATAAACAATTCTTCCAGAAGAGTTAGGACGTGTCGACAAATGCACTTATTAAATTAATTTTTTTTTTGTTATTTTTTTTTATCTAATTAGGAAATTAGTTACAGATTAATTGTTAGATATTGAATTTTCGATTACTTCTCGTATATTAAGTTTTTTAGTGAAATTTTTATTTTTATTTGTTGCGTAGGTATTTTTCTTGTAACTTCACTTTTGCCTTTCGCCTGTTTTTGTTCTGGAGGTAGTAGTACGTGTAAATTGTAAAATCTAAATACTGTTTATTACCATAAAACAAGATTCCAAAAATTCTCCTTATTAAAAACAGCACCTCCGAAACTAAAACAGGCCAAACGTAGAAGGAAAAAAATAATAAATATTTTATTAAAAGTGAATTTTGCAAAATATCTCCAGCTAAAAATTATAAACTGAGCTATTTTACTGATAGACTGAACTCATATTATCCCATTTAAAAAAAATTGAGATTTTGCAGTTTAAAATTTCAAACGCATTTAAAGGAGGTTTTTTTATTTTTGTGGGATTCGCTGGGGACGGAAAGACAATTCATAACCTACCAAAGCCATCTAGATTGATTTGTTTATTAACTTTTTTAATTTAAATAAAAATTAAACAACAACATTTTGTTAAGTAATTTTAATATTTGTAGGCTTTTCATAGTTGAGAAGGTGGTGGCTTTCCTTTAAAAAAAAAACTATAAACTTATTTTGATTAAGGCGGCCATGACAAGACCTAATCGAATTTGGTTTGAAAGTTCAAAGGACAGCACTACCTTCTCAACTATCAAAAGCCTACAATTGTTAAAATTAACAAAAAATAAATTATAAAAAATGAAATATTTGTTTATTTACTAATTTTTCTTTTGAAAATTATACCTTATAAACTAAGCATTTTTTTGTGATAGAGTTAACTCATATAGTTCTATTTGAAAAATTTCAATATTTTTAATTTGAAATTTTAAAACGCGATCAAATTAAGAGTAAAGCATTTACAGGGTGTTTTTTGTTTTTTTTTTTAAATTAATTGAAATAAAAAAATCTATTTTTGGTCCATCACGGCCACCTAGATCGAAAAAAATATTTATTTTTAATTTTTTGAGAGCTGTCAAAATATGACATATAGGGTACCGTTGGACGCAGAATATTCCCAGGAATCCAAAAATGTAAAAATACACAGCGTGTTTATTAAGTTTGTTTTTTTATCTAAAAATTTGTAGAGAAAAAAGTTGGGTGAGCCACTCTCGTGCAACACCGTTCTTAACTAAAAAGCCTGTTAACTCCTACCGCCTCAGTGCCCTTTAGCCTAATGTGGCTGCCATTTTTATAACCAAATTTACAAGTAAAACATGGATTTTCTGCCAGTTTGGTGTCAATATGGCACCGATCATAGGCCAAAGGATACTAAAACGAAAATGAGTTAACTGGCTTTTTAGTTGAGAACGGTGTTGTCTCGTGGATCACCCGGTATAATTAGTATATAGAAAATACTACTGGGATCGCTCTTATGAAAAATTTACATTAGGTGTCGGTGTCGGGACCAACACCAAAATGCTTCTAGTCAGAAATAAATATGTCATGAATGTCGCAATAAAAAGCAACAAGGTCGGCGCGCTCAGTATTTTCTTTTATCACTGCATTTTAAATATAAAAAAAATATTATTAATACATACAATAAATCTTTAGAATGACCATTTCTGGACATTGAATATTTTAAAAAATTGTTGATGCTGGAGTGTAACCAGTAGAGAGAAAAAATTATATGCCTGGTCGGTCATCACAGTAACTCAAGGCCATTGTAAATCTAGAGAGGGAGAGAGACAGACTTTGACGTTATGATAAATTTCATTGGAAATTTCCCTAGTACCAATTTAACCGGAAATTTTACACAAAAATTTTCAAAAATTGATAAGTGGAAATTGCATCCGTTTTGAAAATTGTATCTGGAAATATCTCGGAGAAATATCCCAGGGATCAAAAAAACAATCGACCTGTCAAAATTTTAAATCAGCATAAAGTTAGTGTAGTAGGCTATTATAATTAGTTGCTATGGAACTAAAACAAAATTCCTACAGTAAATAAGGTACCCGCTGTTTCGATTTGGTCGTCGTTTTCACAGTCATTTTGAACTTTTTAAACAAAAAACAGAAATTCGGTAATGTTTCATTAAATGATATCAACGAAATTGCGGAAAATAGTACTCCCGTCAATACTATAAAAAGCAGAAAATCGATTTGGGAACAGTTTCAGCAGTTCTGCAATCAAAAAGGATACTCCTTGGTGGAGGAAAAGTGCACAACCAACATACTAAACGACGCACTAAAGGACTGGGCCTTTAACATGAAGAAAGCCAATGGGGAAGACTACAAGGAGTCAGTAATAAAATTTATGTGGCAACACTGCTAAGCAACTAGAAGAGATCTATTTTACGACATTTGGTACCAAGATTGAGTTTGCAAGTTCCAGAAAGGCAAGAGATTCAATGAGGAGGAAACTGCAATCGCTTCCAGAAAAACAAAAAATGAGTGCAGCCGCTCTGACCAATAAAGAATACCAGGCCATTATATCATACTGCAAGGAGGACACACCCGTTGGACTTCAAAGAAAATTCTACCATATAGCAGCGGTAGAGCTAGCGTGGACAGGGGGCGAAGCTAGCAACCTCCTTTTGTCTCACTTTCGCAAAGAAGTCCACAATGATGGAACCTTTACAGGTTACTTGGTTTAACTTATTAAGTTTCTATTTTTAAATCAAACTGTTTTCTGTTTATTTTTTATGGAAATAAAACTCACATTGGGTTTTTGCTGTTTTAGTAAGTGGAATACAATCCAATATTCTCAAAAACAGCCCAAGGAGGATCACAGAAGTGCGCCGAGAGTAAATGGCTTGTACAAAATAAAAAACAATCAGAGTTATGTCCGGTACGTTTATACGAAAGGCTCATAGACAAAAGATCTCCAAACGCAACTACTGATAGATTTTTTTTGACGCCCAATCCAAAATTTTTGCTAAACAATATCTGGTACAAAACCGTCCCAATAGGAAGAAATACGATTTCTTCTTGGACTAGGGACTCTGCTGAACGTACAGGGCTTGACACTCGAACAGGTCCACTATAATGAGCCAATTAGCAAAATCAGGAGTCCAAGAACAGTAGCTTATCAAAATAACAGGTCATGGAAACGTTAACTCAATAAAACCGTATCTTCAACTGGATGAAGACCACCGTGTGCCATTAATGCAAGGTTTGAGAAAAAATACTACTTCGTTGTTAACTGAATCTGAAGGTTGCAACACTGAAATCGGCAGTACTTCTGACATGGAAAAGTTTTCAAAAATTTCCGGAAAAATTTCATGCATATTTCTACTGGAAATGTTATTTTTAATCCCAATCTAATTTTGAAAACCGCGTTTCGCTAGGTGCTGTGGTTGTCGATTATAATTTTTTTTAATTTTAACTCCCTTTCCCATAGAATTTTTCGTACCAAATCTGCTTACTTTGTAGTGCTACAAACAGACAGACAGACAGACAAACGCCATAAAACAAATTAATTAAGTTTTTTTTAGTTTACAACCTCTTAAAAATAACAAAAAATTAATCTATGAAGGATTTGAAACCTCCTTAGCCTACTACTAATTCCAAATAAAAAAATAACTTTTTAAGAGTGAATTTGAATTCTAAAAACAGTTCGTTTACTTAAACAGTTAAACCGCACATCAAAAATTAACAAAATTTTGCACAGCGGAGGCTTCTGGTATCTCCCACAGACCATTCGCGTGGTTTAAAAAAAATATCTTGATTTTATTTAGTTTTTTAAAATTATCGATAATATTTTTACCGTCAATTAAACATTTTTAGGATACGTAAAATTATTTAAAAAACTTAAAATTCTGCAAAATCCGTGAAATGGTTCCGAGATAATGCTTTAGACTTTCACCGTACAAAATTTGATACAAATTTGATTAACAGTTTTTTAGATTAAGTCATTGGAAGAAGCGGATTTTTTATTAAAATTCACCATTAACAGAAGCTTCTGAAAGATTTTGTGTTATAACACGATATTTGACACTTCAAGTTGGTACGAGGTGCCCAGCAGCGGTATACGTGAAATTCCACGTTTGCATGTATGTCCTATGACTAACTTGTGTTACTGTAACTCGAAAACCATACATCATGCAGAAGTCATAACTTGTGTCTGATATTTTCAATATGCGTAAGCACATGTTGCAAGATCTGTGAATTTTACATATCAGATACATGCTCCCCCTGCAAAAATTCGACTTTGGTGTTATGGAAAGGTCAATTTTACGCGGGCCGTACATTTGCCCTTTCTTCTTCATGAATATACGCGGTATTTATTTTGGAAAATAACTAGACCTTACGCACTAGGAAGCACTCGGAAAGCTAGTAAATAAAATAATAAGTATTTAAATTTATACCCAGTTTATTAATTGTTCACGTCTGCGCGGTTCAATGTAACGGTTTGCGAGCTATATATGTAAGAGTGGCGTCAATAATTTGTAAAGATTGTCCACTTGACAACATCTCTTAGCTAGGCACCAATTGCTCAAGATTTGAAAGTAACTCTGTGTTTCGGACTTCCATTGTCTATATTTTATTTATACACGACGTTTCGATCAGTACAATCTCTGATCGTCTTCAGGTGCAAACTACAATCAATTCCTAAGGCAACGTACTTATATACTGTGAGAAATCACTCAACCTTGAAGTTTAAGAAGTTGGCTCCGCCCAAGGAGGGGCTTCCAAATATTTCGGATTTCAACACTTGGTTTACTGAAAATACCCTGATTCTGCCCAATAAAGGCAGCTTCAAGGAATTTTCGTTTCTTCCAGTGTGACTCCTTGTGCAAAACGTTTGCTTCTGCCCACTTCATTCGGTGTTGTTTTGACCATGCATGTTCGGCAATTCCTGATTTCGTGGTTTCACCTTTTTGGGTATTCGTCTGATGTTCCTTAAGCCTAACAGATAGTGGTCTTTTAGTTTCGCCTATGTATGATTCACCACACTCACAAGAAACTTGGTAAATGCATTCCTTATTTTGTTTGTTCTCCGGTTTTGTTTTACTAAGAAGGCTTCGAATTGTATTACTAGATTTAAAAGCTGTTTTAATATTAAAGTTTTTCGCTACTCTTCGAATTTTCTCTGATACTCCTTTAACGTATGGGATTATAAGGAATGCATTTGCCTGGTTTTGGTCTTGTAATCTCTGTCCTGTTTGCTGAAATTTAGAAATAGTATCTGTTATAAGTTTCAGGCTGTAACCATTCTACTGCAGATCCTTCTTAATGTTTCTTATTTCGATTTCCAAATCATGAGAATTGTTACAAATTTGAACGGCTCTGTTATACAAAGTTTTGATTATGCCTCGTTTGGTTGTAGCAGAATGATTTGAACCTTGATTTAAATATTGTCCTGTGTGAGTGGGTTTACGATAGACTGTTGTTCTGATGTCGCTTTCTACTCGTGTGACAAGTACATCAAGAAAAGGAATTTGACAATTTTGCTCCAACTCCATTGTGAATTTAATGGTGGGTCTTATGTTATTTAGGTGGTGAAGAAATTCTGAAAGTTGTTGGTCATTCCCGGTCCAGACAATAAAAGTATCATCAACATATCTCAGCCAGAGCTTAGGTTTATATGTTGCGGTATCACTGCGTGTGATTCGAACCACTCCATGTAAATATTGGCCACTACTGGCGAAAGCGATGAACCCATTGGCAGACCGTCTTCCTGAGCATAAAACCTATCTTTCACTTGAAAATAAAAGTTATGTAGGCAGCACTCCAACAACTCCATCACTCCCTCCAGCTCAAGATTTGTTGCGCGATCTTCCCGAAACCCATAAATTTTGGATTTGCAATAACCACAGAGAAAATAATCGGGTGTTGCTAGATCAGGAGAGCGTGCTGTCCAAGGTATTGTAGCTCTTAGTCCAACTATAAATCGCTTTGGAAACGTATTATTTAACCCTTTATCGGTTCCGGTGGCCATATGGATACACAAAATTTTGTACCCCCTATCGGGCACAATCTTAAGGGGCCGTTATAAAATTCTGACAGTTGACTTTCTAACAGAAAAATGATAACTGATGTTGTATTTATTGTTCTTATCCTTACAGAATGCTTAGTTCCAGAATAACTGAATGTATCCATATGGACACATTATTCAGTAAAACACCTTAGACTTACGAGAATTTTTAATAGTAAAAACGAACAAAACTTTCAACTTCTGAATTATTACTTTGTATGAAATAATAAGAAACAATTTTTAGATTCCGTCAAATTAAGGCGGGCATCACACTTATCGCATTTCATGCGACTTTGTACTTTGACACAGTTCCTGCACTTTCCTTTATCGGTATGCACTGGCCAGTGGCCATAGGAATCATACCGTGAAGTAGAGTCAGGTCTTTGTGCAACAGGGTGTCGAATTTTAGCTGGAACTGGCTCAGAACTTGGTCTCCCTTTTTCTACCTTTCCAACACGAGCTAGGGCATCTGCAATTTGTAGTCTAAAGTGTTTGAGAGGCATATATTTTTTTTTTCAGATGAACGCAATCCATTCTATAAAGCAACCATGCATTGACTACACACACATCCAACAAATAGGCAAATATTGAAAAATACCAACGTTTAGATTTATGAGGTGTTTTGTACAAACCCATCAAAGCGTAAGCTGTGTCCACTCCACCCATGTGCTTATTATACTGCTTGACAATGGAAGGACAATTTATGTCAATCTTTGCCTTAGCTTCTTTACTGAATCTCTTTACTGTACTTGTAGGTTCAACTCCATGTACAGTACTACCCAGCAGGACAGCTTTATTGTCTACCCATTTCACAACAATCAGACCTTTATTTTTATCTGCCTTGAAATCGTATGTACCTCTTCCTTGCTTTTGTAGAACTTTATCAGTTTCTATAGGACAACCGGCAATTCTGTTACTGCGCAATGTTCCTAGGCTATCGATGTTTAGTTTTTCTTTGAGGTAAATGAAAAGGGGTAGCCCAGCAAATTAATTGTCAAAGAAAATGATTGATTTCTCAGGTTCGTGAAGAGATTTGCATAATGCAATTACAACTGCTGCACCAACGCCCAATTCAGTTTCTTCTTGAGTTAGCTCATTTATTGTTCCCCGCAGCTGAGTGAATGAATTGGCCCCCTGATACGGAATGAAATCTAAAACGTAACCTGAGACACCAGCTATTACAAAACATTTGTACCCCCATTTGTGAGGCTTATTTTTTATATACTGACGAAGATTGCCTGCTTGCGTGCCCTTGTAAGCTATCATTATCTCATCCACAGAGTGTTCATTTTCAGTATGAAATTTCTAAAGTTACGCCTAACTTTTTCAATAAATGGGCGGATTTTATAGAATCTGTCTGTAACATTTTCATCCAATAATTCATTATTGTTGAAATGGACGTATCGCCGCAAAAGTTTGAACCGCTTTAGTGAGATACGAGAAGCTATCTGCTCTATCCGTGTACTTGTTGCCCAATAATCTTCATAGGAAGGTAGATCAATGATACCCATATACAACATGATGGAAATAAAATCTGTCATTTCATTAGCATCTGTTGCAATGCAGTTCTTCCGACCTGTCGTTTGAGTGCTGTATAGATTAGTTTCATTCACCATGTCTTCCATTATGTCCAATGAGAGAAGTTTTGTGAAATACTCCAGTGGAAACAAAATGTTATCGTTACATTTTGGTGTAAAAGTTGTCTCTTTTTCAATATTTGACAGATCTTCTTTTGTCCAACTAAAAGCTATATCTGAAGACTTTTTCTTTTTGGGGCTGACACGGTGTCTACAAAATCTTCATTCTCTTCAGAATTTTCATCGGCTGAAAAAAATTCAAATAAATAAGTAGAACCTATTTTCGTAGGGTTATTTTACTGTACAAACTTTGTGTCTGTGACACTTTAGTCTCTAGATTTTTATTGTATTATTAGGTACCTGTTGGTTTTTACCTTTTTAGAGGTCTCAGGATAAATTTCTTGGGTCTTTCGTACTTTGTACGAACGATATTTTTTTTTAATATTCTCGTCGCCGTTCTTGTACTTGAATCGACATCGTGCGCAAGCGCACGGGTCGATAAAGTTGGGGTTTCGTGAACTAATGCTAATAGCATTATTTCTTTTGCTTCCCGCTCCTCATTATTTTCCTGGACAACATTAGTCCATTTATGGTTTCAGGGAGAAACACAGCCCTATTTTTTAAAATTATTTATAACCCTCGTGATACCAGGAAGAGGCCTATTGGGATAATTTTCAGCAAATAATTTTTAACTTGATTTAATAAATTACCCTCGTAACACCACTGAATCATTTTTACTTTCTCAGATATTTCATACACTTCCATTTAATTTTTTTTAGATGAAAGAATTTTAAAAGGCAGGTCTTCTTACAGTTTGCCAGGCGAAATAATGCCAAATTTTTAAAATCATAAAGATAGCAATTTATTTGTATAATGTTTACCTAATATCAGTCATCATGCACGCTTTACGAAAAAGAGAGCATACACAAGTACCAAGATAATAAAGGAACAAACTAGCAAAACGATGAACACAGCAAGCGGAGGCTCCTGCTTAACGGATGCGGACGGCTGCAAACAGAAATGGCATAGAAAGTTCTGCGCGCACAAAAGAAACAGGTATATTGAGTAATGGTGCCAGTTTGTTATTATCTCCGGACTGCTTTCATGAGAAAAAATTGTTGCCACTCTTTCATTGTGAGCATAAATCATAGTTGCAAAATTCCGCTAGATGGCGGCCACACCATGAGATGATCGAGGAAAAAATTAGATGTTTTCAGGTCCAAACCACAGCTTTTTTTGCTTAAAGGAGGCGGCAGGGTCCATTATCTACGATACTGAGCGATAAACTCGTGAGGTTGTTAACATTAGAAAGAAATATCTTCGCTTTTAATTAAATTTCTTTCCATTCTGTTCTACTAGTGATATCTATCCGGAAACGGCCAAACCATGCAGCTAGCACTAGCAGCCAAAGAAATCAATAAACGGCGCTGTTTTTCCTGCAGAGCTTTTTGCTTGCGATATTATTGATTTTAAATAAACACTACACTACATTTGATATTTTCGAGGTGTTTTATGACATGATCTCGAAACATGTAGCGAACCAATTCTTCAAAACTAGCGGGGGGGTAAAAGCGAAAAATAAGGGGCTGCCAATATTTGTAACACCCAAAAAGGGGTGAAAAGATTTATTTTGCTCTATTTCTTTACAAAAAACGTTTTTTTTTACGAAAAACTTGAGCTCTGCCACTTTTTTTATTTTTTTCTTCAACTTTCTTGAAATTTTCGTCATACCGTAGAAAAAAATTATTTCTCCCATGGTCATACTCTACTTTTATTCGAAAAAATTTAGAAACAGAGACGGGATCAGTATTCCTAAATCTTGGTTTCGAGTGAGAAGATAAAGGGCGCCGCAGGCAAAAATTTTTCAATTAAATTAGTCGAACGCAAAAATGTTAGAAAAACAAAGCACGAAATAAAAATGGCGCCGCTTACAATTTTTTTTCAAAAATTACGTAATTTCGGGAACGCAAAGAAATAGGTATAAAGAGTATAATTTTTAAGAAAAAAATATCAATTTTCTCGCCCTCCTCCACTGGCACTACAGGGGCCGTGCACAAATTACGTAATGGTCATAGGGGGGAGGGGGGTTACAAAACGTTACGTAGGGGGGAGGAGGGTTTTCGACAGCGTTTGCATTTGTGTGAAACTAAGAAAATTTAGAATGAAAATAAGTGAAAAGTTTTTTTTTTTTGGGGGGGGGGTAGTGGTCTTGAAATCGTTACGTAATATTAGTGGAGTGGCGTGCGAAACCGTTACAAAACATTACATAGGGAGGGGGTCAAAAATTGGTAAAATCACCATTACGTAATTTGTGCACGGCCCCACATCTGACTGTTCCTCCTTTTTGATTTCGAATCAAAGTGCAAAACCCGGGTTGGACGTTCGAAGGCGTCAAACCGTCCTATTTGCTTGATAAAGTTTCTACGGAAATATCTCAGTCGATTTCTCCGGCCGTGTATGAACGCTTTAGGTTAGGCATTTGCATGTATCTCAATCCCCAGCCTGTAGACAGTGCGTAAGGACAATGGTTACAAAATGAAAAGCCGAAAAATAATTTTTTTTACGATATCTTTCCTCAGTTTGGTATTAAAGTCGAGCAAAAACAATTTTTATTCCAGTCCTAAAGGTATGAAAATGGAAAACATTAGAAAACAACAACCTGGAATGGATTTACTACGTGTAATATGTAGTGACAACATCGCCCCATGCCCATCCTTTTCTGCCTAATGTGCTTTTCCGTTTGTTTTCGTCTTATACACGGCTGCTTGGCCCCCTAAGGATTTGCTTAGGGACCCTGTATATATGCCTATACGTTTCTCTATTACTCTTTTATGAGTCTTATTGTCTGTTTCTGACATCAAAGCTTAGCGGTTCTGCACATGCGCGGCCATCGTCATCGGTTAACCAACCAGAAAGACAGCTGTGCAGTTATCAAAATTTTCTATTTGTTTACGTTTTTACAAAATCAGTATTTTCTATTTTTAAATAAATAAGTATATGAATAGAATTAATTTTTATGTATTTTCCCTTTTTTTCCCTCAAATTTTAGGAAAAAATAGCTACCAACCTGTGAAACTTATCTTCTGTTTTTTGGCGAACAAACACAAACACAGCACGTCTTTATGCGGCGATATCCTAAGCTCCAAGATATAAACAGTTTTATTATAACTCCTAAAAACTTTCGTGTAACCAAAGTTTAAAAATATCACAATAAAAAAAATTGCATAAACGAAAGGCGGAAAACGACTGTGTGATCAACAAAAATGGCGTCTCGAAGGTCGCGAAACCGGCCGCCTCGTAATATTTTCGCGCATGTGCATAGGCGCGGTGCCAAGACGGTTCCATGGACTACTAGATTTTAGATTTTGCTTACAAATTTGGCCTGGGAAAGGCCTATATTTAACCTCATACATATATGGGTCAAACGTAGAAAATAACGTAAAATCAAGGTTGGCCATGGGCAAGGCAAAAGGCGCAAAATCTAATGCACACTGACGCACACTGATAAAAATCTTTTTGAAAAGTCAACCACACGGTGGGGTTGACATATATTCATTTAATTCAACGAACATTTTGTTGATTTAGGCTCTTAATTTATTTTTGTAAATAAATTATACTTAGCTTAAATATTTTTAATTACTTGATTTAAGGGATTAATTCCATTGACATCTTGTCATTTAAGTTAAGTACATGATGGATTTGTTCCTAGAAATTTTTTTTTGCCCTGCAAGTATAGAGTAAATAGTGAAGGCACTTTTTATATAAAACTGCAACGTCTCGCACATCTAGCTACCGATCTCGACCACGAGCTCCTACGCTTACTTTTAGCAAACGGCAGTTCAACATCTCGCCGGCATCCATCGAAGAAATTTGGATATATACCTGGAGCAGAAAAATACAAGCAATGGGGACCTACGTTCCTAATCATGTATGGAGTTCTTAATGATACTATGGGACTACTCTGGGAATATGAAAACCACCGACCAGTATAATACTGTTATGTTGTTGATAGTAGAATCAAAGGAATGAGCGGATAATTTTGTTTTAAATACACAGTTTAATTTATTTTAAATATTACGTGAATTGGTCACTCAAATCCAATTTTGAGGCTTGATACAAATAAATAATGACTTTGATTTAAGAACACGTTTATTTCAGTCCATTTAAACAAATATTTCTTTGAATCAAATGTATTTTTATTTCACTCAAATAAATTTTTTTACCAGTACAGCCTGCTCGTGCCAAGAGGATTTTTTAATAATTCCGTCATAGTGTCTGGCTCTTGTACTAAAGATAATCAGATGGCACATAGGGCTGAGAGGTAATAAAGCCGTAAAAAATTCATGCCAGCCTTGTGGGCTCCCTATCCAAAAGATTTTTATGGTGACAACGAGGTCAGATAAGTGTGCGGCCTGGCTCGGAATAATAAGTTTTTAGAGATGCGCCAAGATGCTCTTTTACGGAAAAATACGAGAAAATAGGGTAAAGAAAAAGGTTGAAAGGTTTTTATTATCTTATTCAAGCGAAGACATTCAAATCCAAATAGTGGACCGCTAGGCCTAATGCTTCAATTTTAGTGGCATATCAGATTTTATGTTGAATTTGTTAGCCTAAATTTTCGGCTTAAACTGTTGACAGAGGGTGGTTACATAAATAAACGCTTTTGGATTGATTTTTATAACTTCGCCAATATTTTTAAATTTTAAGTTTGATTAAAAAGAGAAAAACTTTAAATTTGACATACCTACTAAATGTCATAGATATCCTGCCCCCCTCTTATTGCTCTAACTCTACCATTATAAAACAGAAAATCAAGTACACACTCACAACTTTCCAGTGTACTCTCGTTTTCAAAAAAAACGCATACATGCATTTTTCCTATCTCGCAAAATTTACTTTTCTAATAGTTTATGTATTCCACGAGTTTAAAATAGACGGTATGCGTCAAACTGATTTTGACAATAGACATTTAAAGTTAATTTTCGGGTTTATCGGCATTCGTACCCTTATCTCTATCGAGTGGACCTATCGAGCAGGTGTACTTTTAAACTAATGGCGAATGCGTGACAGCTCCAGCTGATCAAATGCGTGAAAATATCGTTTCGTATGCAGGGACGGTCTTTATGTTACGACTCCCTTATCGTATCTAACGAGGTTTTCGTGTATTTAATCAGCTGGAGCTGTCACGCATTCGCCATGATTTTAAAAGTGCAACTGCTTGATTGGTCGACTAGATAGAGATAAGGATACGAATGCTGATAAAACTGAAAATTCACTTTAAGTGTCTAGTAACTTTCAAAGAATAGAAGACATGGATCAGGACGAAAGCCGTCCGTTAAAGCATCTAGTGTACCGGTGTTCCCAGGTTCCTTATCAACTTACTATATCTGTGGAGGGAGTGGTCTTCACACATGAAAAGTCATCTTCGAGTAGCAGAAGAATTTTAGTGTATCGTCCACTAAATTCTAGGTTTGATCCAAAAAACGCCAACCAAATTAAGTGAATATATGGGGCTGGTTTAGCGCTAGAGGTTTGGTTATGTTTTGGCAAATCGAAGGAAGATTCAACAGTCAAAGATATGTTGAGATTCTTGAGGATGTTATGTTGCCATCTGTGCAGATGTTTTTCGAAAAAAACGATTTCGTTTACTAGCAGGACAACTGTCCCGCCGTGCACACGGCTGATGTTGTTCGCCAGTGGTTTGAAAACAATAATATTAAAACTCTTCTTTGGCCATCCAACAGATCTTATCTCAAGCCAATAGAAAATATATGGGGCCAACTTGTCAAAATTATTTTTCAGAGAAACTGGAAACCCCAAAATGCTGAAGAGTTAAGCGATGCTCTTAGAAGATCGTGAATATTTTCAAAATTTAAGTTTTTTAATGCCAGGGGTTTGAAGAGTGTTTTTGAAAAGAATGGTGCGCCCACTAAATACTAATTTTTGTTCTTGTTTTAAGTAATATTTAATATTTAGTTGTTTACATTCCGTTGTGTTATTTTAAATCCAACGTTTTTTTCATTTTATTATCGTCATTTTATCAACCCCAAAATGAGTGGTCGCTCTCCTTATAGACAGTCTTCTGTAACTCGAGTGATAATTACTCTTTTGCACTTAATAAAGATTGTTTTTCAATATATTTATGTGCTGTTTAAAAGACGATTTGTGGTATCATTAAATAATTACATTTGAGATTAAAACGTGATTTTAGAAAAAAGCAACTAAACTCAAAAACCTTCTTTAACGGCCCAATTACATCGTTAAACCGGCAACGCTGTTGGGTCCGTTTATTAGGCAATTCTTTTTCCGCATGTTTCTCGGAAACGGGACTTCCAAATGGCCTGAAATTTTGCCTAAATTGTTTATTGGACTATGTTTTTCCATCAAATCTTGGTACTTTTTTAAAATTTTGTTTATTTTTTGAAAAAAACTGTTTTAGCTTTTGTGGTGTTTCAAAATTGGCGCGCCCATATTACGTCAGAAACAGTCAGAAATACCCTTTATAGAGACCTGTAAAACTAAATTGGAAATATTTGTAATTTTCCAAATAATGGACACCTAATTTCAAAAACTCTCTAGATTGTATTAATAAGCTTTGTAATCCTCTTCCTCTAATAAAAAACAAATTGAGTATTATTTTCCTCTAAAGCTAAAACATGCGGAAATGTAAAAACATGGACTATACTGGTTACCTATCAATATTAGTTATATGCCTAGCATCAAAAAGTACTTAAATGGTTATATTATAGATACCGCCACCATCAAAATTAACCACCCACGTCTTTTTTTTGTGAGCTTACCCTAGGCATAGTTTCTAGTGTTCTCCTTTCCTAAATGTATTCGGCTAAGAGAGATCTAGCATATATACCTAGATAACACCCCTTACCAGGAAAAAAAATTTATGCCATGCAAACATCGAAATTGGTCGACTCACTGTATTTGCAACTAACCAATGTCAGTGTGTCTGCCTGACATTCTTCATAACCTTAGTTTTGTCGTTTTGTTTTGGAGTTCGTCGGCCTGGTTTTTGTGTTTTATTTAATAATTTTTCCTTTGGTGAAAAGCTACTTTTTAGAACCCTTAAGTGGTCTGTGTGTATGGCCATTTGACTAGTTGTCACTGCTCTCAATTCGATCACCTAGGTGATAAATAAACAATCCCCCATAGGGTCACTGGATCCTGAGACCTGCGGTCCCAGCCGCAGGTTTTAGGATCCAGTGACCCTAATCCCCAATGATTCGCGGCGCAATCTGTGAACAGGAGAATACAGTAAAGAAACCAGAGATAGATAATGAGTGGTAGATGACGTATTGAAATCGATTGACAAATTTATATTATCTCTGGATTGTTCTTGCGCCGTTAAGTTGCGTAGTCGGCTAATAACGGTATTTGCTTTAAATTAAGCTATTTTTTGATTTAGAGGCCTTATTTTTACTTTTGATTTTATCAATATGACATAACGTCCTCGTAATACAGAATGTAATGCTGTCAGACATTACAAGCTGGTGGTTTGGTAATAAAAAGTCAAAGTTTTGAGATATAGGGAAAAATGCATTTATGCGTTTTTTATGAAAACAAGACCTTATACAATTTTGTTGTTAGTACCGATTCCTCAAATGGGCTAAATAATAATAGTACATTATAAACCTAGGGACTAAAGTGTCTCTTTTAATCCCGCGGCGAAAGGTTTGTCAAGGGATTAAAATACACTTTAGCACGAGGTTTATCCGCTATTTTATGCACTTTAGAATGCGAGAAACTAAAAACAAACAATCACAAAAATAACAGTAGATCACTTAACGGTACTCTAGTTTCAAGATTGACAGCTCGTATTACTGATAGTTGTCATTGATTGTTCTTGGCATGGTGGATTCACTAAAAATTTATTGTGCCATGGAGGTGTCACGAAACGGTGAGTCCAGAAAAATCGTACAGCATTTGCAGCAATGAACATTGAAGAGGCCATCGCTATCCTTCTTCCACGAAAATCTCGCGAGGTTTACAAGAAATAGTTTCGTGATTATCGAAAATGGTGCGTTGAACAGCATGCAGAGAATTTTACGGATGAAAAGGTGGTCCTGGCATATTTCCTACAGAAGTCTAAGAATCTCAAGACATCTTCTGTATGGAGCCAATATTCCATGATCAAAGCCACGATAATATCTGAAGCAAACGTCGACATCAGCAAATATAGTAAACTCACGGCATTTCTAAAGAGACAGAATGACCGAACTAGATTTAAGTAATGCATATGCTAATTATTTTTTTTCGTTCATACATTTTAATAAATAAAAAAAATTTCAATAAAATTATTGTTTAATTTTGAAAAACTTACTTTAAATCCCCCAAGGATTAAAATTATTTTTAATCCCGGAGGGATTAAAAGTGCCCCTTTTATCAATAAAATGAGAGATTAAAAGTGCACTTTTAATCCCTAAAGTGCATAAAAGTATTATACATTTCTGTTGTTTTGGGGTAGAAGTATTTTTTACCTCAATTCATATATTTATTTGATTTACAATAATTTTCCGAAATATAACTCGAATGTAACCACTTTCGGTTGAATTATGGAAATATTGTTATTATTTTAAAATAAAAAAGGTTACCTACTTTATCCAAAAAGTGCAAAAAGGCTCGCTTTTTCGCGTTTCACGCGAAAGCGGAATTTGATAATCAACAAATGAAAAGTAAATAAATGCATAGAGTTAGGTACAATTATATTTTAAGGAAAGCCCCTATTTTGAAAAAAATAATATAAATAACACGAAAAACATGCTGATCTTGAATAATTTGCAAATTTTAGGAAACCTCACATGTTAATAAACAAAATAGCCTTTGGTAGTAAACAATAGATTTGTTATGTACGGCATAGGTTTAATACCCAAAATGCCTATATCTCTTATCTAGGATAAATTCTTAACAAAATTTATTAACTTTTAAGCCCTAGTGAATATCCCTTGTTTTGTAACAAATGGCCACTAAGGGATCTGTGGAATTACAGTGCAAAAAACATCTATAAGCTGTGGGGTCACACAACCTCCGAATCAGTTACTTCAACCGAAAATAATCTAAAAAGAAAATATCAAAAAATCTTGGGTGGAAAAACGAAAATTCAAAATTGGATGAGTATTCCACAAGGAACACCCAAAGGACCACAGCGCAAAGAGAAATAATTAAACGATGTTTCGCCCTGAGCAATTAGCGTGGACTCATCAGTGGTTTCACTAATCACCTTCCCCAAACATCATTTAACACCATCTTACACTTTGATTTCCCACTTTGAATAACTCACAAATAGGCATCGTCCCGCACTTGTACTTATTATAACTCACGTGATACGATGATAGATTCGATGAGTTGTACCTGCATTTTTGGGAGGCTAGAGAGGAATCAATAAGCCCTTGTTGTGGTCAGTAAAAAAGTCGGAACTGCAGAATTTTGTGTTGACTACAGGAAACTTATTGATGCGACAAAAAAAAATGGCTATCCATTACCTAATATCCACGACACTTTGACTATACTAGCAGGATCATGTTGGTTTTCTATACTGGATATAAAAAGTGGCTATTGGCAAGTTGGAATCCATGAAAGAGCCAGCCTTTTTCAAACAGAAAACTTTTTAACTGATATTATAGGTTGAACCCATTTAACAATATATAAAATATAAGAAAACTTCGAAAAACTAATAGGGTCCGTTCAGGTTTTTTTTTAATAATAGCATATTGGGAAACTTCTAAAAAAATCCTCCATAGTTTTTGTTTTAAATTAAACTGGGCCAACCATATAACTAGTGTAAAAAAATTTGTAATAATAATAACTATAAAAAAAACTAAAAAAATAATTAAAATATCAAGGTTGGCCCTGGGCAAAACCAAAGTCGAAGCGCACGCCTGACGCGGTCTACTCACACTCAGAAGAATTTGTACCTCTGCATTTTTTCCCGGCCAACTTGATTGAGAGAGTTATTATCGCTACGGCTTTTTTATAGAAAGGCAGTAAGTTGATAAGGTGCAAATCACATGTTAATAAACAAACGTTCGAAGAGAGCATGACACCTTTAAAATAAAACAATGCTCCCTTGGGTAACTCAACTATTAACTTAATTTGAACTGTAACCTGGAAACGTGAAATTAATGTGCGTTTCCCTCTTACAGACCACTAACGATCCTGAGGTTAATGACGTCACTAACACCGGTCATTTGTCAAAAAGAATTTGCAACTGGACCACAGAATCAGTTGAATTCCAGAAAAATATTTTTCTTCCTCCTCAATTTGCTCACATCGGATTTTTAAAACAAAAAAGGGTCCTTGGCCTTTCAGTGAAGCATGTTATCGCCTTTAGAAAATGACACGATTGATTTTATAACTTTGTTGTAAAATTACCGATATTTTCTGCTTGAATGTAAGAAACCACTTGTATGACACCATTTAAATGACCTCCTGTATTGATAAAGACGCCACACACACACACACGATTTCCGGTGGGAAATTATCTAAAAGTTTTTAATTTCTATGTTAAATTTACCGTGTTTAACTGTCTACGTTGAAAATGCGCATTTTTGTGCAATTTCTGCACAGGTACTTTAGCAAAGTGATTTTTAATTACATCCAAGATCGTACAACAACTATTTGTAAAACATCTGAGAAAGCACGGGTACAAATGATATTTATTTCGAGTAAGAACATCGTTAAAAGAAAAGGAAATTAAAGTGTAAAATGATTTAAGAGTATAGTTTTTGAAAATTCTTTAAATCTGATCTTTTCTTTTCATAGCACGAGTGTCATTTAATGAAAACCGCTGCCCTATTTCAAAACAAAGTAACCACATTTTTATAACAATGCACTGAAATAAAATCTATGAAAAGTACAAAACATATTTTGTAAAAATTACTTAACTTGCAGTTAGGTTAACGTTTACAGTTTTCTTGTAAAAACCCTTTGTTTCTTATTCTTACAAAGTAAACTTGTATATTTACACATCTAGTTTCACTACAATAATTTCATGTTACATATTAACTTTACAATTTTAAATATTAATTTTACAATTTTATATTGTAATTTTCCGATTTCTAGCAAAATTTACAATGTAAAATGTAATATTACAATGTACTGTGGTAAAAGTCCAGTATTTATTCGGTAAAACGGCTGTAACACACCTGAGGCGGCCATTATGCAGTCGTTTGTTCACAGGGGCACAGTGGTTCGTTTGAAGAGCACTTCGCAAGTAAAAAATAGTAAATGTGTGATGTGTATCTGCAGTGAAAAGTATTTGTTTGTGTTTTTTAAGACGATAAATTTTTAGTTACGGATAGTCCACCATACAATAAATTATTTTATATTGAAAGGAAAGGGAAATATCTCGAAAACTGTAGCTTTGAAAGATTTGACCCTTTTAACAAAATTTTTGAAAACTTCATATCACTAGCTGCTTTACTTTTACAGTTATGATTTTTTTTAAATATATTTTAACGTTTCTTCGTTAACTCGGAAACTAAAGCTCCCACAAATCTGGACTTTATAACAAAACCGTATATGGCTACTTGCTTTTGTTCCCAAGTTACAATTTTTTTAAACATTTTATCCCGCTTTTCCCCCCTTCAACCCCCTCCCACCCTACTCAAAAGATAATCAGTTCATGGTCAGCCGATAGAAGATTTTTGTACCAAATTTCGTTAAAATCCATTAAGGCGTTTTTAAGTTTTCGTGTATACAACAACAGACCGACAGACAACTTTTTTCGTCGATTATGGTGTTTTAGAACCTTACTAACTCATTTTTAAAAAAATCGATTTTTTTAGTGAGGGACTACAGATACCGCGTTCATTTCAATACAAGCTACTAGTAAGAGATAAAAAATACCAAAATTTTCGTATTTTTTACCTTGTAATATGAACCTCGTTAACGAAAATCGCACGAAAAAGTGAGGTTAGATATCACTGTAACTTTTGGTAAATACTGCATGGTATAGATGCACTCTTATTATCCCTGGATAACGTAACATATTTTATCCTTGACATGTGTTAAGCAAAATTATTTTTCCTACGAACCAAAAAGTTTCATTCGACATAACCTGTGCATAATGGTAAGAAACTTTCCATTTAACACCATCACCGAACAGTTTAGAGGCGAGGAAGCACCTGATTCCAGTAGAACTTTTCAACCTTAACCTTTTAACACCTTTTGTCGGTTTTTAGAAATGTCAAGAAAGAAATATGTTATGGAATCCCGCGGGCTTTATACTCTATACTCTTTTTAGCAATTTGTTTGTTAATATTTTCTTAGTAAAAATATTTAAATAAAAAAAATGTGTTTTTGTTGTTTTTTGTAGTTTTACCCAATTTTACAAAAAAAAAACTGCAATTTTACATATAAAATTATAAAATTGCAAAACTCATTTGTCAAATTACAATGTAGTTTTAATTTATTATCATTTTACAAAACGGTTTGTAACTTTACTATGAATACTTTATTTCTACAATATACCAAATTACATCTTACCAGTCGGGGTTTCGATTCCTATAATTACAGTACATACTCTGTAAAAAAATACGCTATATATTATGTAAAGATTAGTTTTTTGTATTTTTCTGATACTTATCGTTTCTCACAAAATTACCAACGAGAAGTTCTGTAATTTTACAAATCCTTTTCAGCAGTGTGGAGAAAAATCGATTTTTTAGTGAGGGACTACAGATACCGCGTTTGTTTATTCATTTGAGAAGCTGTTCGTGTGGAGCTTGAGCAGAGGTCAGCTTATCATCGAGCTCACCGAGCTTAATTAGGTTTGCCAAAGGGCATCTTTTTTAGAAAAATACCTTGTTTTCTTCTTCTGGATTATGTTATGACCAAAGCCTTTTCTCCCATGGAAAGGTACGCACCATGGTATTGCCCATTATTTATGGAGATGGGGACATTATTAAAAAAGTGAGTTTAATGGGAGAACTTATTAAAAAAATTTGGAGGATGATCGGCATACAAAAGAACGAAGCAAAAATATATCAAATAGTATGGGATCATTCAAAGAAAATTTATAATGTTTAAAAGCTAGCTGTTCTCGTTCAACAAGCTTGGAGTAAAAAGAGTAGCTCAGTTTGCTCGCTTGATGAATAATCGAACCCAAAAAGAGAGTGCGAGCTTTCCTCAATTTTGAACAAACTAAATTTTGAGATTTAATGCACACAAAGCACACAGATTGAATAAACGAACGCGGTCAGTAAGAGAAGATGTTAATTAAAAATTTTTTATTTATAAACCGATTTTAATTTGTGATCTATAAACACAGCGACTCAGAAAATCCAAAAAATTTTGACAAGAATGTTAAAAAGTAGTATCCCTCTTTGGCCTGGTCTAAATATTACTAGATAAAGTTGCACTTGCAAGTCTTACCGTGGCCCTAAATTTAGACAACGAACCTTTTTTTTAAATTTTTTAGTAATTTAATTAGGTACTTGTAATTCAATTTCTGGCACAGCATGACTCGATTTTTGGAATTGAGATCGAGGGTTTCTCTGCCGTGCTCCTTCCCCTCGTAAATTTCAGGCTGAGTACGGCATTATTGATTTTCTTTGAATTAATAAATTAGGAGTATTTTTCAAATTTTGTGTTTATTTTACATATCACACCTTATTTCAAGTTTCCCCAAATTTGTTATTGTCAGGCGCTTTCTGTGCAGCAAATAAA
Organism: Oxystoma pomonae; assembly: GCA_963921995.1. NCBI lineage: Eukaryota > Metazoa > Arthropoda > Insecta > Coleoptera > Brentidae > Oxystoma > Oxystoma pomonae. The sequence goes on along the minus strand of OY998171.1, from coordinate 44,504,023 downwards.
ATTATGTTGAGTGGGGTTAACAACGTAGGGCTTTTATTTATATGATTGTTTTAGGTTTTAATGAACCTGGGTAGGGGCGGCCCGCGAGCCTGGCAATTAGGCCTCTTAATGGCCTTTTCTGCCATACCCCATCTTGCACCCTTATCATCCCACTCCCCCCAAATATACTGCCTCTCTCTCTCCGGGCCTTCCTGCCTTTTTTACGAAGGTTGTGTACTAAAAAAGTTATCACAAATTTTTTAAAGAGCGATTTTTTACATTGCTGCATATACCTTGCAAAACATTTACCGCGCATTCTTCTTCTTTTTATTACTAAAAATGAGTTTTAACCTTTATATGTAAAAGGCTTTTTTCTTGATTTAGGAGGGCAGGGATTTCCTTGAATCAACTTAAAGTGAGATCTCATATGATTGTATACATTGACATATGCCTGATCCATAGGTTTGCTTTTTGCAGCTAGCTTTTTGTTATCCACAGTTTGGCGTAAAAAAGCGAGCAGTTTTTGCATAGACCAACCTCACTCTGATCAATTAAATATAGAAAAATGGCTTTTTTGATTTTATTCCGCCTTCGCCACATTAACAAAGTGAGGTTAGATTTCCAGCATCTTCAACAAAAAACGCAAAAAAGTTGGGCAAGATCCTACTTCTTGGCGGCAAAAGCTGTCAAATTCAAAATGTTCTCTCTATCTCTCTCTATTAGAGAAAGAGGGATATAGCATCGGGCAGTAAAAATCTGTGGAAGGGTAAAGATTTTTTTTCTGCCAGTGATGTTAGCTCAGGAAATGGCGAAGTGACGTTCAAAACGGGTCATATGATAACCATACTTTTTTGGAGTCAAATTAGCTGAGACACGGCTCGGAGCACTTTTTCGATTTTTCAAATTGACCCTATATATAATTTCAATATTTACTTTTAAAATGAGACCAAAAAACATCTTGGGAAAACCATAAATAATAGTAAATAGGGTCCTTTTGATATAGTTTTTGGCAACAGAGGTTTTGGTTAATGCTTTTAATTTTAATTTTTCTTTCTAATATAATCTTTTCCAATTAAAGTGGATAATGTGTTGCGTCAAAATTTTGCAGAATTTTCCCCGTATTCCAAAATCTTGGATAGTAGTCATGCAAAAACAGCTTGACTTTTATTTGCCTTGCATGACCTTCAGGGAACTGTAATGACTTTTTTTTACTGTTTGTCGTAAATTTTAGCAAAAAAAAAATACTTTGGATCCGCTTGACAATTTTAATTAGGCAATTCCTTTATGCAATAATAAAAACCAACAAAATTGTTTCTTCATTTCGAAACCTAATTTTGTCGTATTAGAATCGTTACTGGGGCATCTATACACGTATAATTATAGGGGTCATTCCATATCAAATCAACCAAAAAATCACAAAAATTTTACTTTTATAGTATAGTATATATTTTCTTCTTACCATAAAAGTTGAAAATGCAAATTTTTAGATTTTTTTGATTCGTAGTTTTTTTTTTTAATTTTTCAAAATAAAAAAGTCAGCATTTTGACCTTAACAAGAATGTACAAAACTAGCAATATCTCGAGAACCACTTACACTAGGAAAGTAATAAATGGCTCATTTTAAAGTCATTTTAAAGCTCTTTTTTATGAAATATCACAACATAATTTTAACAAAAAAAAAATTGAAAATAAAAAATTGAAAAAAAAATTGAAAAAGTCAAAAAGGCCATTTTTAATTTTTTTGAAAAAAATATATAATTTTGGTCAAAGTGTTACTTAATTATCCACAAAATTTTATGATGGAGAAATGATGGGTTCAATGTCAAAAAAAATATCAAAAATATTAAGTACATTAAAAATCATGCATTTAAAAAAATAAACATATTTTAGGAGCACCAATAGTGCACTGGATATTAAAATAAATAAATTTGTTGGATGGATACAGGTTTTAAAAAATACCCAGAGGCTTTATCTACAAATTATTTTATTTTAAACTCGCAAAAGAAATAAACAAACTTTTCTACTTCGTTGATAAAAATTAGACAGAAAACACTAAGACTAACTATATACCTTAAATTTATTTTTTTAACTTTCTTTTAAGAATTTCTGATGAATCTGACATTTCTTTTTTGCTGACATTGTAAGTTCTGCCAGTAGCAGTGTTGGGTTCAACTTTTTTTATAAGACTTTCTGGTTTAATAATTAAAATATCTTGAGGTGTTGGGTAAAAAAATGATGAGGCAGGTCCTCGTGGATGAAGAAAGCTTACTTTCAGTTCTCCGCTCTCATTATTTTTCCCCAAGACACAAGCCAGCCACCAAGCACTGTCATATTCTACAGTGACAAACCCTTACTCGATATTTTGCAAAATAATGCTTCCACCTTTAAAAAGATTATGTGTTTCGACCTCTAAGCATGTAGAAAACTGTTTTGCCAAAAACGTGCTTTCTGTAAGAGGAATTACAGCATGAATTTTTTGTGTTCCCGGTATTGTTAAGACTTCCGCAAATCTTTTATTCAAAATTATTTCATGATTTGTATAATCTGCTTCTGTGCAATATTTAAAATCAATGCCAGATATGTTTTCTTCACACCAAGTAAACAATTGTAGAGGTGTCATTATTTGATTGTCATAGGGCCTCTGCAAACTGGCTTTGGCAGCAAGTCTTTTAACAGTTCCTCCCAAGCCATCGCAGGCACTTTTGCCATGCGAGGTGGCAAAATAATGCCACTCTGCTTCAACACCAAAATCTTTTTTATGCAGGCATATATTCAGAAAATTCTTTTTGTTTTTGTACTGCGCAGCACATCCATCCGAAAAATAAAAAATTTTGTTAAGTCCTGGTATTATGATTTTTAAATCAGGCATTAATTTTTTTTTAAATAAATGAAATGCAATTGTATTATGTGTCAAGCTTTCCGAAATAAACACATAATTCAGGTTGTGCAGTTTACCATCACTTAGAAAATAAATGGCAAAAGGGTGGATGGTTGCCTGGCTGTTATTCCAATGATAAGACTGGACTTCATCTTGCATAACAAAGGAATAATTTTCCGCAAAGTCGCAAGTGATCAAAGACTCTCCAGGTTTAAGGTTAATTTTTATTTCATTGTATCTATCTTTTTGCATTTTTGCAATAAAAGAATGTGATTTAAGTTTTACAAGATCATCAGTAAATTCCTGGACAAAATCATCACTTTTCTTAACAACGGTTTCCATAGTACACCTATCTACTGAGACCCACTTTTTAAATGAGACCTCATCAATTAATTCTTCCTCAAATTTTTCTATTAACGTATTTTTAAACTGTTCTACTCCAGGACATTGCTTGCATCTATTGCTTAAAAAACATTCCACTGAAGGTGGATTACACATTAGTTTATAAAGGCAATCATGATAAGATATTGCAAGAGGCCTGTTATTTTCATCATATAGCTTATTTAATTTGGAGCCATTGAGCATTAGTTTTTTATTTTGATGTATAGTACATACACATACAGTATGAGTCCCACTTTTTCCTGCCAGTATACAGTTTTTGGGTCGCAGTTCACAAAATTTTGAAAACCCAATTTTTTCATTGGGGTACTCATTTTTAAACAATGCATAAATTTCTTTTAAATTAGCTAAGACTAATTTTTTTTGTACATATTCTTTTTCAGCTCCATATTTTCTGATAACAACATAATCTTTTTTACCTGGCATGGTCCTGCTAATGTCATCCCTTTGGTAAAAATCTACCACTATTTGGGCCACTCTATCACTAAGGGTCTTTCCCGGTTTGGGGTTAGGAGAACATAATATCCCATTGTCCTTAACTAACTGTTTTACAGCTCTGGCCAAATATTGAGAAACTCCAAATTCTTCTTCAATCTTCTTTCTACTCCAACTTTGAGGTAAACATGATAAAACTAGTATTTTCTCACTCCTCTTTTCGGTTTTTAAAAATTTGTCCTTTAACTGCTTAATCATTTCACTTTCGTCACTCTGGCATTCCTTTACTAGCGTTGAATCTGATTCCTTTGTAAATGCTTTCGCAATTGTATGCTGTACAATATCAATTTTTTCTTTGTATACATTTTTTCTTTTAATCGGCGACACACCAAGAAGCTCCAATGACTTGTTTAAAAGAGTAAATGATTCAGCAGGATCTTGAAAATCTGGATCATTTTCTGGAACTTGACTGGGTCTAAAAAAATTTAAAAAGTTAGTTTTTTATAAGAACTTAAAAAGAGGGTAACAGCTGACCCAAAATGTGTGCATAATGCCAAGAAATTTGTACATAATGTCTGTATTCTCAAAATGCCATGCAAAATAATGCCATGCAAAATAATGCCATGAGATTTTTCCACTCCGTACTTGACGCAATTGGTTTAGTTTATTAATTTTATATTAAAAAATACTATTTGTTACTTACCCTGCCTCATCTTCTTCAGATGCCTTAAACTCCTTTGAAAGCTTTAGTCTACAACCATCATAGATTTTCATTCCCATTTTGACATTTTTGTAACTGCACATCCACTTGGTCACATTTCTTAATTTCCCAAAATGCTTGATTTTTAACTCTAGTGGATCACAGCACTTTACTTTATATTTAGTCCATCCACTTGCCTCACCCATAGTTGAAACTTTCAAAATTACACAGAGATGACTTCTGATAAACCTTCAGTCGAACTATTATGTATCGATTATTTGGAGCTGTATCAGGAAGATACTTGCCAAAAATTTAAAATCAATTTATGCAGGAATTTTCATGTCAGCAAATCCCCACAATGTACCTAAACAGACCAATAAAATGAAGGAGGTGTGTCCTTAATGTTAAACAGGAATAAACAGGCAGTATTTCACAAAAGTATTGGCAGGTTTATACAGACATATTTTCCTAAGAATTGGAACATCCAATAGTACGTCTCCGGTGGAAAAGAGGTTTTGTAAGTAAATATTACAATGGGGGGCAATGTTAATCTGATTACTGATACAGAATGAAACGTAGGATATAATTTTTTATTAAATAAAATATTGTTAAATATTTTTATAATATCGCTTTAAACCCCATTATATTCTTCTAATTACCAAAATGCATTGCCTATTTATAGGCGATTTTTCATGCATGTGACATTTTTAATAAATTTTTTCACATTGAACCCATGATTTGTCCATCTCAAAATTTTGTGAATAGTTTAATAACACTTTAAAGAAAATAATATAATTTTTTGAAAAAAATTAAAAATGGCCTTTTTGAAATTAAAAAAAAAATCAAAAAATTTTTTTTATTTTTTTTTTCAATATATGTTATGCAATATTCTCATATGAAAGGTCTTTATAAGAGCTTTAAAATGAACCTTCACCTACTTTTCTATTATAAGTGGTTCTTTGGATATTCCTAATTTTGTGCGCACATGTTAAGGACAAATAAGTGACTTTTTCGATTTTCAAAAATTAATTCAAAATAAACAACTGGTCAAAAAAGTCTGAAATTTTGGATTTTCCAGTTTTTTGGTAGGAAAAACATGTATACTAAAAATCATCAACATCGGAGATGGTGTGGTAAAATACCCTGGTTGACTTGATATGGACTGACCCATAGTAATTATTTCATGTTTCATTGTTCAATACGGGGCTCCACCTGTTGGGGACATAATCATTTTATCTTTTCAAATGTTGTCCCGTGACTCTATGATGTACAATTTTGATTATTATGTTCTATTCTACTTACTTCAATGGACTTCGGGCCCATAGGCTCAGGCATCCAGAGTTCTAATTTTGATTATTTACGTCAGATAACTACTTAGACTCTGGTTAAGATTTACGAGTGTGTAAACATTATCATATGTGGTTTGTATAGGCTGCGCTGTAGAGGTAGTAACTCTTGTTTAAGATGGTTGCATCGAGAGTCATAGACTGGAGGTGGTTTTAAACAATTGATCCTTACAGGGCGGTCAGCTCATATGCTCCACGTACTACACCCCGGTAACTGCATAAGCCTGCAGGCCAAACTATGTAAGGGTCGCCAGATATGGCGAGAAAATTAGTGTTGGAAAGCAGTAACACTAAAAGTAATTTTTAGCGTACTTCTAGATATAGAAACAAAAACGACAACAAATTACATAGTTAAAGGCAACGGGAAAGCACCTCATTACCGTCCTCAGAATATAACATCATTATGACTGGAAAAACAAAAGCCCCGGCAGGTCTTAGGTGACCAGAGGTTGCTAAGAATCTCCGAACCAGTCATAAAGAAGATTGCTACATGGAACGTAGATAGTATGTTTCAGGCTGGAAAAGGCCACAATGTCACCAGAGAAAATAGAGCGATTACACATAGAGATCTTAGGAGTTAGCGAGATGTCTACTATGCAGGCAATGATGGCCAGAACCACTATAACGGCATAGCAGTCGTTTTGAAAAAAGAAATTCAAAAATCCATTATCTCTTTTATTCCTGTGTCGGATCGAGCCATATTTCTTTAGCTATGTCAATATTAATCAAGTATACACTCCAACCACTAAATATTCAGATGATGACGTAGAGACATTCTACGACCAAGTTTAAACTGCCTTTAGTTTTACGAAAAAAACAAATCACCATTGCTATGAGGGACTTCAACGCAAAACTTGGAAACGCTCCAAGAGAAATTGTTGGAAGGTACAGTCTTGGTACATTAAATGAACGTGGAGATCGCCTTTTCCAGTTCTGTTAAGAAAGGGATTTTGTCGTGTCAAATACTTTCTTTAAACTTTCAGAGAGACGCCTTTATAGTTGGACTTCTAAATCCGACAACACTGAGAGAATGATTAGAAACCAAATAGACTTTATACTAATTAATAAACGATTTAGAAACTGTATTAAATCTGCAAAAACTTAGCCTGGCGCAGACATAGGCTTGGATCACAATCCAGTTGTGGCAAAAACTAAATTTAACCAAAAGGAAAATCGTCCCCCAAATAACAAACCCAGACCCAGGTTGGACGAACTTCAAGATAACATAGTAGCAACTAAACTTAAGGTCGAACTTAATAAAAAGCTTAAAGATATTAATAAGTCTACCGAGCAAGATGCAGAAATGGTTTGGACAAAGATTAAAGTGCCATAGTCAAAAGCTAAATACTCTTAGGCAAGGATGAAACAAAAATGTTTGGATGACCGATGATGACCGATAAAAAAAGTTGATGGATAACAGACGCAGTCAAAAAGGCAGCGGTCAGTACCATGAAATCAATAGAGAAATAAAAAAACAAGATAAGGTCAGCAAAACAAGACTGAATAACACAGCAATGTCAACTTTTTAATTTGATTTATCGCATCGGTAAAGTCCCCGATGACCGGCTAAATTCAATCTTTTTTACACTGCCTAAAAAACATTAAGCAAAGAAGTGTAGTGATTACCGCCTAATTAACCTAATGAGCCATATGTTAAACATATTTCTAAAGATTATCAATAAAAGAATTTATGAAAAATGTGAATCCTTTATGGGCGGCACGCAGTTTGGATTTCATGGTGGGTTCGGAACAAAAGAGGCCCTGTTTGCCATTCACGTTTTAGTTTAGCGGGCTAGGGATGTGTCGATGGCAGTATATGCATGTTTCATAGATTATGAGAAAGCGTTTGATCGAGTCTAACACGAAAAGCTGATAGAATCGCTAAAAGAAGTTGGTCTAGATGACCGAGATCTAAAGATAATCGTTAATTAGACCACTATACTGGAATCAGACTGCTCGAATAGAGGTTGATGGCCAACTGTCCGAAGAGGATCAAATAAGAAGAGGTGTGCGCCAAGGTTGTATATTGTATCCGCTGTTGTTTAATATCTATAGTAACAAAATAATAGAGAATGCATTTCATAACTGCGAAGACGGTTTGACCATAAATGATATAAAAATCAACAACCTACGATATGCCGAGGACAATGTCATAATACCAGACACGCTGGAAGGCCTGTAATTGTTGAATCAAATTGCTGCCAAAAGTTCCCAATTCGAGCTTAACTTAAATTTTGGGAAAACAAAATGGATAGTCATATCCAAGGAAAACAACATCAGAGGCATGTTAGAAGTAAATGGGCAGCAACTCGAACGCGTGGATTTCTACAAATACTTGGGTTGCCTCCCCAATGAGAACTGGGAAAACATGAAAGAAGTTCGTGTAAGAATTGAACAGGCCAGATCATCTTTTATCAAGTTAGTCACGATCTTAATACCACTCTCCAAATTCGTGTGCTTCGGTGTTATGTTTGTAGCATCTTATATTACGGCATGGAAGCATGAACACTGATTGAGGCCATGTGCAAAAAGTTAGAGGCATTCAAGATGTGGTGTTATCGTAGAATATTAAGGATACCTTGGATGGACAGAGTAACTAATGTGAATGTTTTGATAAATAAAGATCTTGAAGTTTTATTTACCATCAAAAAACGAAAACTTGAATATTTTGGCCATATGCAAACAAATGCAAAACAAAAACTAGATCCTGCTAGATGTGAACACGCAGTAAAAACGTAATTAGTTTTTTTAACACATAAATTATCGTTCTATGCAAAGAGTTAAAAATCATCATTTAAAAGGCAAAAAGGCTGCTTCAGTACTTATAACATGATATTTAAAACAAACCATAAATTATTACAACCCATTCTCGCTTGTCGATTTTAGGGTTTTTTTGCGCTTTTAAAACCTTTTTTCAAAGTTAATGATGCGTTTTGATGTATTTTACCCAGCAACTTGTAAAAAGGTTGTGGCCCTCGTATTATTATGAAGGGCCAGAACAATTACACAAAAAAAGGCAATTAGTGTACAAATTTAAGAATAATATTATCTATACACATAATAAATCTCTAGAAAGACCATTTCTGTATGTACTTTGATTTTTTTTAATGCTTGTTTGGGGCTTGTAAACAAACGATATCGATTAGAAAAATCCAGTTTCTAGAATTTTTGTCTGTCTGTATGTCTGTTTTTTTCTCAGAATCACGCAAATTCTACCAGACCGATTTTAATGGGACTTTCACTGCTGCATTCCTTATATTCCTGAGGAGTACGCAGGCTTTATTTTATAAAAATCGGTTCACGAGAGTTAAGCTATGACCATTTAAAGCAAAAAACCAGCGGGTATTCGAGTGGATGGAAGGGTTTTAGGGAATGAAGGTTTGATGACATTAAAGTCGATCATATGTATTGTATGATAGCTAAATCTCGCCGTATTGTTGCATCTTTTAATTTCATCAATAAAAGTCGTTCAATTCAATTCAATTCAATTAAATTTAAAGTGGAGTAAGGTGGTGGGGGAGAAGAAATCTATAATTTGAAACGCGAACGAGGTCGCGGGCGACCAGCTAGTGGTATATAGAATTATAATTTATTGTTAGCGAGAACTAAAGTTAAACAACAACATAAAATTAAAAAATAGAAAATTACTTAACATACCCAAAAAATTATGTAGATAGGTAAATATTTTGGCATATTCTCGACTTGATTGATATTTTCTGGGCATCTCTATCTGTAACACTTTGTTTTTTTTACATAATATATAATATGCCTGATTGATTGATCTGTTTTCAACAAAAAGGTAAGATTTAAGAGTTTTCCTGACTGTTTGTTTATTATTTGTATCCCTTGCAACAGGGCCGGTTACAACTTTTGTAGTGTGTACGAAAAAAAAAGCTGGGCGAAACTATAGTCTCAGTTCTAGATTTGTTGCCAAAATTATGACAAAAATGCACCGTTTTACACGTTTTAAATAATGTTAATAAAGAAAATGATCTATAAAAACCATAAAGGTATGACTCAAATAGAGACATTATATTTACCACAGTTGCGATCAGACATAAGGTAAACAATTTGGCGACGATGCTAAAGTTGTTTCTCTACACGTAATGTTTTTACAAACATACTATTTTTATAACATTTTTATCATTTACCTGCAATTATGCGAACCCTCTGGTTTGTTTTTTAAAACATATGTAAAAAAATTTAGGTATATTATATAATTGCATTTAATTTCCTCCAATTTTCACAGTTTTAAATTAATAAACAATTTATAATACATAACAGATAAAATACCTGATATTTTGGCCGAAAGAAAAATTATTTTTATTTCCGAATATATATTGGGAATGAAACCTACAACAATGTGACAACCTTGCATTTGTAGTGGGTCAGCCATATAACCGTTTGTACGCTGCTCCATTCATTATTTCTAGTCGGCGTTGTAGCTTTAGTATAATCGAGATTTTGGTATATTTTACAGATTATTGGACAGTTTTTAATATATTTTCAATAGATTTTTAAGTGTTTGTGGCAAAAATGATATGACAAAGTGCGTGGTTTGACGAAAACTGGAGATTGCAGGTGAAAACCAAACATTTCGCAGGTTAATTATTATATATTTTTGTCATAGGCCACCATTGTGTTGCAATAAATACAAAATATAATTAATAAATATAGAAAAGAAATAAGTTTTTTTGGAATATTTTTGTGAATTTCTGATAAAAACAATATGGTATAATCAATCCACCCCAGCTGCGACATTTTTAAATATCCTACATAAGCAGCAAAAAATGTAAAAGGTGCGGATGAAATTTATTTATAACTAGATTCACAGTTTTAATACTATCTATAGTCAGCTCATTTTTTCTGCCGAGATTGGTTTATAAATAGTACAACTTTTTATTATAATATTTACATATATAGGTAGATACTCCACATAAGATTTTTTCTTATTTATTGAAAATGTAAAGATACTTTTGTACGTATTAAATAAAAATTATAGTAGAGTGTACAAATTCCATTTATTTTTACACAATGAAAAGCCATCATGTAATACCTTTAAAATACCACTATTTTTGGTTTGCCTAAACAGTGCGGAAAATAATACTTTTCTGCACACGATGGCCGTTAAGGGCGAAAAAGACATTTGTGTCACGTTTTTAGTACAACAATTTCCTACTTGCATAAAAAGCTTTTTCCTGTGGTTATAAATATTTAGTATTTCTGAAATTAAAACCCAAACATAATTCCATTTTTAATTTAATCTAGTTTATAAATGCATCTTAAAACTCCAACTAAATTTAAAATTCACGCCGTGCTAAAAAAAGGCACTTACTTTGTGTCACTTGACATTAAATAGGTAAAAAAACTATTTTATGTTTTTTTGCATGGCGTGCTGGAAATGCAGCTTCCCGCATGCAAATGCGTATGAAAAATTCTACTATTACGTACCAATTTTAATGTGGAAAGTTCAAGTTCCCTCACGCCGTGTGAAAAAAAAATAAGTACGGTGTGCGTAAAAAACTGTCCTAGCGTGTGTTTTTTTAACGCACGCAATTTTGTTTTAAATGGTACTTTATGGACCAAATTTTTAAATTTTCAGTCTTAAATGTGTCTTCACTAAAAACTAATGTTTGTTTACGTTGTGCGTTTCAAAGTAATTTATGAATGACTTGATGGGTTATTTTAGTTGAATGTCTCCGATAAAAATTCAATTTACTTTTTTTGTGAAATGTTTAGAAATGGGATGGGATGGGATTTAGGCTGAATTATAGATTTGTGAAAATTTTGAGAAAATTATACTAAAAATTGGATGATTTCCGAGATAATTTGCTCTCCCAGAAAATGTTGAATTCTCTAATACGCAAATCATAGGGCTTAGGGGTTAGCTGCTGTCGTTTTATCGAAAATTAAATTGGGTGCTATCAATTTGAAATTGATATTATAATGTAAATTTCCCCAGTTTTCTTTATGTTTAATCTTGTGCTGTGCTGTGCATCTGGCGCTATTCCAGCGGTTTCTTTCTTTTTTTTAACTTTCCAAAAGTAGGTAACTATGTTTTTCCTTATTTTTTCCTCTTTCCTCAAGCTTGTTTTTAGGAAAGCTAAAATATGACAATCAGATTTTTAGATTTTTGGACATGCACTTTAGCAGCTTTTATACCTAGTTCGTTAACTGTGAACTTTGTCGTAGTTAAAAAAAATATTAGATAGTTTTTGGTCTTACCAATCTTCAGTTAACTTCGCCGACAACGCTAACGTTAACACTATTTGACAGTTCAAAATAGCCTTTTTGGTACAGGTTTTACGTTGGCGATTATTTGAAGCTTGGGTTATTTTATTAGTTTTGGTTTTTAATTTCAAAAATAAAATTAGTTTACCGTTCCAAGACAAAATTTATATCTTCATAATTAAGTTCCGAGAAAGTCGAGGATAAAGCAGGTAAATATTTAATTATAATTCATGAAAGAAAGCTCAAACAGAAAAACAGGCTGGGGTACCTTGGGTATACTGCGAGCGCAACGCCACCCTGTCGGAAATCGGCGCGGAATTTCATAGAAGCTCGCCAAAATAAAAATCCGCATGTCCTTCGCTCGTAGACTATGACGTGTCAATACTGTCAATAGCGTCAAGGCGGATTTACGCTGGCCAAGCAAGCAACTAATCAAGCAGCCAAATGCCATTTGCGGCCGTAAACGATTGTGTGTATTCCCATATTATGAACTTTTCCGACTTGCTTGCTTGCTTACCAGCGGGTCGTTTCACCGAATTCTGACCAAAAAAATTAAATTTGGTTCTTTTCTTTTCCTAATATATAGATACTTCAAAATTGTTAAAATTAAGATTACTACATCCTATTTTTAAAATAAAAAAAATAACTAAAAATATTTCTAAGGGGCTAATCTATAATTTAGATAGAAATATTGCTACATAGAATTTTAAAATTCTATACAGGGCGAGTAAAAAAAAAATAAAAAAAATTCACGGTGGGATTTACTAAAAGGGTTTAGTCTATTTTCGAACGGTCCTAAGTTTAAGTCAAATTTCTGGTTTTAAGCACTTTAAATCAACCATCCTTGAGTTTTGGACATAATTTGATTAATAGAAAGAATTCTAATAAATTTGTTTATTGAATAATTATCTTAACACAATCTTTTGTTAGATTTAAGAAGAAAGTGTCAATTTAGAAAAAAACCCACGCGGGGTTTAAATAGTAAACACACTGTAGAACAAATTAAAATTGGAGTTATATGTCACTCTAATTAAAACTTACCCTTGTTAATTAATTTTTCCAATTAATACCTGATGTCACACAAATATTTAGATGGGTAATAATAAAATAAGAAGTAGATTAATTTTTTATTTATTTAAAAGGTGTTTTTATTTATGAAATGTATTAAAAAACTTATAGGTACCGGGTAGGCTTCCTAGGTTTCTTAGGTTGTCTATCAGGGAGAAGTGAATCAATCCCTGCCTTCCGTAGATTCCAGGTACTCTCTGACCCGGAGGGTTAGCACCTGTTAAGGGTCCCTGCTCAGGGATACGGGCGAAGACCACATCGGTATGGAAGGCGGAGATGAAGGACATCGGTACGGCGAACATAGCGTAGGTGGCAACCCTCCTTTTAGGGATGATATAAATAGGAAACTGGTGCTGCTTTGTATTACAGGCGTTGGACATCGTCAAAGGATAGGGGAAGAGAACCTCGATAAAAAATCACCTGGCCCTCCAGGTTGGGGGTTGAGGCATCAGACTAACTCTCTGATACTCGGAAAAAGCACACTGTTAAAAAACCCAATCAAATGCCTCGGAAACAAAACCACAAAAACCAACGACGAATCAAGCAAAGAAAAAGGACTATGATTTTTGGTACATGGAACGTACAAGGGGTGACTCGAAAGATAAACGAAGTAATATTCGAAGTCACCAGAATGAAAGTAGACATAGCAGTTTTAACGGAAACGAAGAAAAAAGGTAAAGGATCGGAAAACCTAGGTCAGTATGACCACTTCTGTAGCGGAGTGGCAAAAGAAAAACGTGCCCAACAAGGAGTATCCATGTTGGTCAACAAGCGACTGCGAAAGTTTATCACTAATTGGGAAGCAGTTAATGAAAGACTGATGAAATTAAATATGACGATAAATGGATATAAAGTAACGATTTTTGGCATCTATGCAATAAATGACGATGCAAACGTCATCATCAAAGATAGTTTTTTCGAAGAAATCCATAGAGAAATTTCATCAGTCAGTACTTCTAGAGAGATCTTGATCCTAGGAGATATAAACAGTAGAACAGGAAGAAAACTTAATAATCTTGCGGTTGGCCGACATGGAGAAAATGTTGTTAACGATAATGGCAACAGACTGATTGAAATGTGTGAATCATTAGACCTAAAAATTCAAAATGGCTTTTTTCAGCATAAGAAAATCCATACATACACTTGGACCAAGCCTTCACAGAACCTTAAGTCAGTTATCGACTATCTCATGACAAAACAAAAAACAAAACTTAAAATCCAGGATGTCAGAGCCAAACGTGGGCCAACATGTGGAAGTGATCATTATTTTCTGAAAGCGAAAATCTTCTTTCCATATCAAGGTAAAAATAAAAATCAGCAAGAAAAAGAAGAACACACGATAGAAGAAATAGACCAGTGCAGATACAATTTAACAAGCCTAGAACATGACAGCATAAAAGATATGTACCAAAGAAGACTAAACGAAAAACTTAAAGTAAAGACATATGAAAATCCAGATGAAGAATACGAATTCCTTAAAACTAACATTCATGAAGCTGCAAAAGAAGCATTGGACATCGTAGAATCAAATCCACTAAGGAGTAAACCATACTGGTGGGATGAAGAGATCGAGAAGGAAATAGAGACAAAAAGAAGATTATACCACGTAAATCTATCCAAAAAGTCAGATGTGAGTAAACAAGACTACAAAAACGCACAAGCAAAAGTAAGAGGAATGATAAGTCTAAAGAAAAACGAGTCTTGGGCAAGAAAATGTCAGAAAGTAAATTCCTATTTGGGAGGTCGGAGAAGCACGGAGAGTTGGAAAATTATTAAGGAAGTAAGAAACGAAGCATCCAAAGATATTATATCACCAATATCAGACGAACAATGGGATCAACACTTTAAAAAACTTTTAACAGAAGAACGAGATGAATTTCTAGAAGAAGAGAACCCCACGGCAATAAGAACGACTGGATCGCCGATTCCACTGACATTCTCTGAAGTGAAGAAAGTTTGCTCAACATTAAAAAACGGAAAAGCTCCCGGGCCCGGAAATATTCCGGCCGAATTAATTAAAAACGGCACAAGAGAGCTATTCTGTCGACTGAGAAATCTGTTCCAAAAATATTTAAACGGAGCTAAGGTCCCAGATGAGTGGAAAATTTCGTATATATCCACAATACACAAAAAAGGAAGAAAGGACATCTGCGACAATTATAGAGGAATTTCGGTAACCAGCACACTGAACAGAGTTTACGGAAAAATAATAAGAAACAAAGTTGAGAATGAATATGTGGACATGGAGGCAGAAGAACAAGCCGGGTTTAGAGCAGGTAGATCGACTGTGGATCATCTGTTTTGTATAACGCAAGTTATCGAAAAGAAGTTGGCATATGGACAAGAGTTATATCTGCTGTACGTGGATCTAAAAAAAGCTTATGACAGCATACCTCTTAACCTACTTTGGAAAGCTCTGGAAAAAACAAATATCAGTGTACAGCTCATAAAAGCAATTAAAGAACTATATACCAATAGCGAAGCAAAGGTTAAAATAAAACGACGCCTGACCAAAGGCTTTAGAGTTGATAAAGGTCTTAAACAAGGTTGCTGCATTTCTCCAACCCTCTTCAAAATATATCTCGAACAAGTTCTAAAACTATGGAAAAGAAAATGCCAAAACATGGGTATCCCTTTGGAAGAAATCACTTTGTACACCCTGTGTTTTGCCGATGACCAAATAGTAGTGGCTCAAGACTACGACGATTTAGAATATATGACACGAAAACTGATAGAAGAATATACGAAATGGGGACTTGAAGTCAATATTAAAAAAACGGAGTATATGTGTATTGGAGGAGAAAGTCAAGACCTAGTTTTGAATACAGGACAGCGAATGCAATCATGTGATGAATACAAATACCTAGGCTTAAAGATAACTTCTGACGGCATAATGGATAAAGCAATAAAAGAGAGAAACATACTTGGCAGAAAGGCGATATCCCTTTTAAATGGAATATTGTGGGACCAAAATATAACAAATAATAGCAAAAAACTTATATACAACACTATAGTTAAAAGTGTAATAACGTATGGATCAGAAGTTTGGCCAATCAAAGACAGAACCGAAAAAATGTTATGTGCGACTGAAATGGATTTCTGGAGAAGATCAGCGAGAAAATCAAGAACAGAAAGAGTCACAAACCAGAGAGTACGAGAAATAATGAAAACGGGAGAACGTACAATAGTAGACGACATCAGAACGAAACAACTAGTATGGTACGGACATGTACAACGAATGGAAAATGAGAGATTACCAAAACAAATCTTACGGTGGAATCCAATTGGAAGAAGAAAGCGTGGGAGACCCAGAAAAAGCTGGAGAGAGGGCATAGATAATGAAATATCAAACAGAGGCATAGACGATGGTCTATGGGCCAATAGAGACGAGTGGAGATTGGGTATCGGAAGACGTAGAACGTTGTAAAACCGATTTATATATATATTAAAAAACTTAAATGCAAATTTTGTTCACATTTCTGTCACTGTCGAAATGTCAGTTTAAAAATATTAGCGCTGCGTTCAATCAGCACCTTGGCTTGCACCAACCTCTACTGATGAAAGCTACAGCTTTAACATGAGTGGGCTTTGAGTAAGGAAAGTTTTCTTGACTGAGCTTTTAGATAACCTCAATGTTTTAATTTCAGTTTGTAAATAAATTAATATAGTTGTTTTGGGTTTTCTTGTTTGGTATATTTTTCGAGCATAATCAATGAACTTCACTTATGTTTGTTTTGCCTCGTAGTGCCCTCATAAATATATTTTTTGTGCTGAAAACGGGTTCAAAATATGGCGTTTTTCTGGACAAAATTGGATGTGTTTTATTGATTAATGAACAACTTGGGATATTAAATAAGGTAAATTAATCCTTGTTAAAACGGTTACTTAGGGAAATTATGAAGGAACTTATTACCAATTGTCACAAAACAATTCTTTCTGGGGGTTATAAATTTAAACCACCCCCCAGAGATGGTCTAAAAAATCACCAATTTTATAACCTCAAACACAGATTATGAAACTATTATGTGGCAAAATTTTGGCGTATTCACCATTGGCCATTTTGAAACCTGTCAAAAAAAATTAGTTTTAGGGGATTTTCTTCTAAAATATGGTATTTATTTTGACAAAAAAGCAGTTTTTTAGTGGTATTTAGCAATAAAAATATAAAATAATCAATAACTTTCTGTCTTTTCTGTATGGGTAAGTGTTTTTTGAAAATTGGTTTAAAAATTTAGTGCCCCCCACAGGTGTAAATATTTAGACTTGTGGGGGGTACTATTTTAGATCTTAGTAAATCCCACTGTAATGTTTATGTTAAGCGCATGTTATCTAAAATTTATTGAGCCAATAATTTTATGTAAAATGAAATGCTACTTTAAAATTCTATACAGTGCAAGTAAAAAAAGAGTTTCAAAGAAGCGCATGTTATCTAAAATTTATCAATCCGATAAACTAAGCTTATGCGTGCATGTATTATTAGGCATCAAAAATAATATATTTTTTTTAAATAAGTTCAATACTTTGGGCCACTGTATCTCAAAAACCTATCTTTTTATTTTTTCTAATTTATGCAAAATTATAATTAAGCAGCAAAAAAATTATATATTTTTTTTTCAATAACTTAGTATTGCCCTGTTCAATACAGCAATTTCTTCAAATATTGTAAATTTTTATTACTTTGGGCCACTGTATCTCAAAAACCTATATTTTTTCTAAATTTATGTAAGAATTATTTTGCGTATATTTATAGTTTTGGAGTTATGGTTTTTTTAGTAGACCCTTATAACTAAAAAAAAATACACCTGTCGATTTTTGTCTAAAAGCTATTTCTTGATCTATGGCAAGATATGAATTTTTTAATTAGACTTTACCTTAGCGCGCTTAGGTAAAATGATATGCAAAGTATGCCATCTATTAAGTACCACAAAAGATCATTTAGCTAGATTTTCTTTTGTTCATCGTTGTCGCATGGACATGTTTTCAGTTGTTTGGCGGATTATTAGGAACGAGTAAATTCAAATATTTAAAAAACAAAGTAGGTAACCAGAAGTGTAGCTCTAAAATAACGATTAAAAAAAACTTTAACACCCAATATTTTATAATTTCACTGGTCAGAAATTTAACAAAGAGAACCTTATGTTACTGTACTTGTTGTTACTTTTATTACTATTTAAGCGTATTACTGTTAATATTACTTTATTATGCTGTATTCTAATATAACATTTAATGTAGATTACCTGCCAATTTTTGTTGTATATTAAGTTGTATTTAAAAATAACTGAAAACTTATGGGTCTGGTGGGTGCTTCTGGGGGAGAGGAGTTTTCTCTGGTGCTAAAAAAAGATAGCCACCAATGGCCCGTTGAGAAAGTCATAAATTTGCAATTTAGGCATAACTCCAAAACTAATAATATATGCATTTTAGGTTAAGGCCCCAGAAGTATTTAGATATAAGTAATTACTCTGGCCAAGTTACATCAAAATAAAAAAATAGGTTTTCGAAATGCAGGGGGATAAATAATGTTAAAATTAAAAAATATTCCAATATTGGTATATTCTACAAGGGGTTAACTAACTGCTAATTTTATTTGTGTCTTTTTTTTCATAAAAATGTTGTCCCTAAGATTTGTTTTAAACGGTTTTATGTCAAAAATAAAATATTAATATATTTTAAAAAACGGACAGAAACCTTTTTTTGCACCCGTGATCAAAGAAAAGTTTTTTTTTCCATCGGTAACCAAAAAAGCCATGCTTTAGTTATCAGCAGACAGTACCAAAATCATGTTTTTGATGAAGATATAAAAAAATATTATTTGAAATCTATAGATAGGACCAACAACATTTTTATATTTTATCCAAAAATTAGCGTCGTTTCAATTATGTTCACAAATATGCCTACAAATAAAAATTTTGGAAATAATGCTCAAAATTCTATTGTTTCTATTTTCGTTGACTCTGACAAAATCCTTTTTTTTATAACTTCATCAAAAATATGATTTTGCTAACTGTCTGCAGATAACTAAAGCATGGCTTTTTTGGTTACCGATGCAAAAAATTTTTTTTTTATCACGGATGCAAAAAAAGATTTCTGTCTGTTTTTTATCCAAAATTAACGAGAAATATCGGAAAACTGTCGTCATATTGAAAAAATCTCATTATTCTTGCCTAAAAATTAAGCCATTTTCAACGTTTAAAAACCTCGTCAAAATATCAAACTGTCAAAGTTTAAAATTTCACAACAATGAACATCACCGAGTAGAAAGGCACACGCTATGGAAACCGTTGTTATTTCTTTTACCAGCCGCCTTGATTTATAGTGTAAGGATGGTGTGTTGCGAGAAGTGCTCTTCATTCGAGATTTTTAAAAGTATTTCGTGCTTTTCTCGGATTTTTTGATAAAGGTATTTAAAAAAATAATGTTAAAAACTCACGGATAAACTGTGCTTTTTTTTTCTCCCGTTTTTAAATACCTCGCTGCGCTGGTTATTTAAATCAACGCTTGTTAAAAAAAGCACTATTTTAGCCACAAGTTGTGAAAAGTACTATTTTGAGTTTATCTACTAGGGTCATTCAAAATTACCTAGAAAGACTTTAACTGTAGGTACAATTTGTTGTTCTGAACAACAATTAGTAAAATATATTTTTGTTAACTCTTTCGTTTCATAGATATTTGCATTTAAAAATTGTTAAGATTTTCTGAGAAGCACCCTTTACTACGTGGTAGAAACATTAATTTTTTAAAACAAAACTTTGACGACTTCAAAATGCTACAAAACCCTAATGTCTATATGAACCATTTTACACACTAATTAGGGGAGCTTTGAACGCAGCGTTTTTTTGGGGTTTATATTTCATTTTCTTTATTAAATTTTTTGTAACATGCAGTATTAGGCCCTAAAAATCTTCAAAGAGAATCAGGAGATTCATACAGATTATCCCGGTGCAACTAGTCAGACGCATTTAAACCCTCATTTATTTCGTATTTATTGGAGTTTTAGGTCAGTCTCAAGTACTAAATAAATAAAGTGTACTTAGAATGAAAGGAAGTCGAGCACAGTTGACCCCAAAACAAACTAAAAAACCAACATCTTATAGATTTTTTCAAAAGTTTAAACCTACTTTTTTATTTTATGGCTTACCACTAGTTGCAACTTGCTTTTTAAAATACCAAATAAATTTTCTTATATAATAGCATTTTTCACAGTTATTTTATTTAACGTTTTTAAAAAAGTAAATAAGAAATCTATACTGTTTCATCAACTCCTACTGCTTGAGCCACTGTAGGCACTCTTTCTGTTTTCGTTGCAAAGTTCAGTATGTCGGCCCATTTTATTGAGTAGCTCCTCGTCTATGGTGTGTGAATCCCATATTAGCTGCCTCAACCTGCCGTATACCATCACAATCTTCTATTGGGTGCTGCCCTAACGATTCTTCTGCTCACTCACAGGATGGGCATACAGATCCTTTAATTTAATTTATTTGATTATTATATTTTTAATTTTTTGTTCATAAGACAATCGAAAAATTTCAAAAATTACAAAAAAGCTCAAACATGACATAAACATCACAAAGCTAACCGCGTTTATCCAACACCGTTCTCAACTAAAAAGCCAGTTAACTCATTTTCGTTTTAGTATCCTTTGGCCTATGGTCGGTGCCATATTGACACCAAAGTGACAGAAAATCCATGTTTTACTTGTCAATTTGGTTATAAAAATGGCAGCTACAATAGGCTAAAGGGCACTGAGGCGGTAGGAGTTAACAGGCTTTTTAGTTGAGAATGGTGTTGGTTTATCTTGCCCTAGATCAGCTGTGGATAGAAGTTTCTAACCTGTACGTATGACGCTGTCACCATAACCGTCGGAAAAATAAAAAGTGACAGAATTCTTTTTCATTTTTCAAAGTCACTGTCAAGTCCATCTTTTCTTAAAATTTGATTAAAAAATACCGAACGTTTGCTGTAATATTAATTGCAAAGGCAATTATTGGTACGATTCTTCTGCTCACTCACAGGATGGGCATACAGATCCTTTAATTTAATTTATTTGATTATTATATTTTTAATTTTTTGTTCATAAGACAATCGAAAAATTTCAAAAATTACAAAAAAGCTCAAACATGACATAAACATCACAAAGCTAACCGCGTTTATCCAACACCGTTCTCAACTAAAAAGCCAGTTAACTCATTTTCGTTTTAGTATCCTTTGGCCTATGGTCGGTGCCATATTGACACCAAAGTGACAGAAAATCCATGTTTTACTTGTCAATTTGGTTATAAAAATGGCAGCTACAATAGGCTAAAGGGCACTGAGGCGGTAGGAGTTAACAGGCTTTTTAGTTGAGAATGGTGTTGGTTTATCTTGCCCTAGATCAGCTGTGGATAGAAGTTTCTAACCTGTACGTATGACGCTGTCACCATAACCGTCGGAAAAATAAAAAGTGACAGAATTCTTTTTCATTTTTCAAAGTCACTGTCAAGTCCATCTTTTCTTAAAATTTGATTAAAAAATACCGAACGTTTGCTGTAATATTAATTGCAAAGGCAATTATTGGTACGGGCCCAAGGTTTCGGTGTTTGCTTTCCAAACGATCCCGATATCTGTGGCAAATGGATCAATGCCATAGAGCGACCATATTTTGTGCCGAGGAAAACTTTTAGGGTAAGTTTTTATTTTTATATGATAATAGATAGATAATTCTTTTTTAGCAATGAAAATTACAACATTACAACAAAATCCATTCCAATATAACTACCTATTTTATTATTTTATATCACAATATATAGTTAGAAGAAATCCTGATCTTATGAACAACAAGAATTCTAATCTCTATTTTCATAGTTCTGTGAGTTGCATTTCAAAGCAAGCGACTTCATAACATCGATGAAGAGTTTTGATGAGAAATCGGGAAAAGTTTTATCAGTACCATTAAGAAGAATCAGACAGAAGAATTAGTTGTTTATTATTATTAGCTATGTAATTACTTTATAACTACTAACTGGATTAAAAAAAAAGATTTTAAAAATCCCTACTTAAATTGTTTCTTTATAATAATACATGGGTATACCTATAGGTGAAAAGTATTACTTGCTTTATAACTAGATTGAAATGGAAAGATTTTGAAAGTAACGACTTTAAACTATTTCTTTATATTGAAGAAGTAGTCCATTGATAGAGGGATTTCAAATAAATGAAAAAGCTTTGGTCATTCTCCACTGATGTTTTACTAAAAAATCACCCAACATGTTTCGACAGTACAGACTGTCATCTTCAGGGGTGTACCTAGGGTGGTGCTACAAGTATGGCGACATCTAGTGTCTATGGGAATTTAAGCAGCTACATGGAAAACGAAATTTTTTTTTAAAGAATAATGTAAAATGTAGTAAAAACAAGGAATATATAAAAATTGGGGTTGGGGACCCGAACCTCGACATTACCGAGGCTCAGGTATTACCGAAATTATTTTAAAGGAGATTCCCAAAAATATACGAAAATCTTACTACTAACTTCACAGAAAAAAAAAAAAAGAAATTTAAATAAAAAATAAACTTAACTATTCTTAGATTAATTATATATTTAATCACTGTTCGAATCTTCTTAGGGAACTTTGAAGCACCCTGTATATGTAAAGATAATTATATCTGTCTATATACGGGGATACCCTTATGTTCTCCTTCAAAGTCAAGGTGCTTCTGCAGATTCTGCAGATTTCCAGTTGATTGTATTTTGCGCTTACGTTCCGTGATTTATTTTTAAGATCTTTTGATAGTTATTTATTTTTATATTTCCATTGGATAGCACGGTACTGATGAGCACCAATAGTGCGAAATTTGTGTCTGCGGTTACGTTACCTTTTTTGAGGATATGCATGGGTACTCCATTCTTCATTTTTAAATAATAATGGATAGAAAAAACCAAAATCAGTAAACAAAATTGGATGGCTCTTATGGGCACATCAGAAAGATATCCCACGAGCGATCTGCTTGTAAAAAGTTCGTTCTAAAAGCAGTTTTCATAAAATTTGCATCTTAAGCCGAGCATCAGCGCCAGTTTGACATTCTTAAAAACTTACTTTAAAACCTTTCAGCGCAACTTTTCCGCACAAACGACAATGCACTTCCGAAAAAAATTGCCATTTTCCGACAACGCTGCTTCTTTGAAGCTCCCGTTTCGTCTTTATACAGTGTGTTCCAACGAAAACTAAACAGAGGCGTTTTCACGAATTTAAAAAATCCTCGGAAACGTCAATTTTTTATTACGTTTTGGATATCTTGAAATTTTTTAGCATGCACCCCCTTAGAGAGGTTAACTTATGGTACAGGGTGATTTACTATATTTTGAACCCGTGGTTAGCGGCTTTATTATTGATGATTGAAAAAAAGTTTAAATAAAAAGGTTTTATAGTTTTTTAAAAGCATTCTAAGCTAAACTAATGTTGTCAAATGTCATTCCACATGTCAAAATTTGACATCCTCTTCAAAATTTGACATCAACTTTCTTATATTCAATAGAACACCCTGTATATTTTTTAACACTCCGATAGTTATTGAACAAATTTAGAAAAATGTTTTCATAAGAGCAATGTGTTGAACAAAGAAGCACTTAAACTATTTTCCTTGACTAACACATTGCCCTTATGATTTCTAAAAATTGCCGTAAATTGCTTTTTTGTAGATTTTTGAAAGATGCATTCGACTGTTTAGCCGGATTTAATCTGTCCCTTTTGAGATGTAACACAAAGTTTGTATTTTTATTATGGAATAACCCGTGTTTTATTTTAATTTTAAAGTCATCTTAAAATTTCCTTTAAAATGATGTGTCACACTTTGTGTTTTATTTTTTATATTTTTAATATATTTTAATTTTTTGTATCAATTATTTTTTTTTATAATTATTTATATTTCCTATTACTATCTTATTTACTGTTTTCCCTGACTTTTGCAATATTGGAAAATAAAAAATAAAAACATTAAAAGTAGATAATAAAGAAATAAAAAAAATAAACAGAAAGTCTGAAAATCTGAAAATAAAAAAAAGGTCATTCAATAAGGAAAAAACTAAATTTGTGTTATATCTCAAAGATTAAAAGTGACAGAGGAATTCCAGTTCCACAGTCGAATTCCAGGCGCTATGAGGAGTTAGGGAATAGCACACAGAGAATGAGACAGGATAAAAACCTAATTAGTGAGGTGAGCGTCAGAGAAACAAAGTCCTTGCTCCACTTAGGTAGGAAGGATGTAAGACTAGCCACAGGGCTCCAAACAGGACTCTGTCGCCTTAACAAGCACCTAGAGGCGCTGGGAATCCCAGAAGACTCAGAGTGTCGATGGTGCATGGAGGACGAAGAATCGTCCTTGCATGTCCTGATGGAGTGTCCCGCTCTGACCAGGTCAAGGGAGTCGCATCTTGGGAACTATATCTGGCCCTAGTCGATGTAAGAAAGTTGCAGCCCAGAAAACTCTGAGACAGGCTTCCAGGGCTAAACATTGGATAGTGGTCGCGCAACGGGCCCAGCAAGGTGACCTACGTACATGGGAATTGTCTCGCCTGCATTTCTATATTTATTTATTCATTTATTCAACAGTCGAGGTTCAGTTTGTCCCCCGGAAGTACCCTTAACCCCCAAAAGTGCCCAATTTGAAACACCCAGTACAGGTAAATTTCCCCCTCGTAGGAATGTATTCTAGAAGAAAAAATGAAAAAACAACGCATTAAAAAAATTTACATGATAAGATTATGCGTCTGACGTCCATTACAGGATGTTCTTTCTCTTGAGCATATGCTAGAGATGGTGATTCATCTATGCAATCTACATCGTCGTGAAATTTATTTATAGTGAGGTTGTCAAGATGTCCTTATTTGGGTGAAATTCCTTATTAGACATCCCAGGCATGTTCTTTCTGGACATTCCAGGCATGTTCTTTCTGTATATCCCAGGCATGTTCTTTCTGGACATCCCAGGCATGTTCTTTCTGGACATCCCAGGCATGTTCTTTCTGGACATTCCAGGCATATTCTTTCTGGACACTCCAGGCATCTTCTTTTTGGACATTCTTAGAATATTCTTTTTGGAAATTTAACGGATTTATATATTTTGCGGACACAGGACATCTCTGGAGCTCTCCCGACAGAATAGACAGTACTTCCAAAGAACTTACTTGGTATAAATTAATGTTTAGGAATGCATAATAAGCATTTAAAACATCTTTAGCATATCCTATTTTTCCTCAAGGAAGTACATGCTAAGGACATGTGTGCTAATTTAGAACATCCTTAGCACATCCTTTTCCTTCTTGGTTATATTCTATGAACCTGCTAAGAATGAAAATTTGCTATGTTGGATTACTCATGTAGCAAGAATATTAGTATATTTCTATAATTAGACTCTAATGCCCCTGTCTCGTTTTCGCTGGAACACACTATAGAAGGCGGGCGCGAGTAAAGAGCTTTGAGCCTCTGTCGAAAACGTCATTTCATTGTGTCCGACTTTTAAGGGTTTGCATGTGAAATCGTCTGCATTATAAAACGTCAAACATGAGTTTCTTATCTTCTTATAAGACACAGGCCACACTGAAAGTGCATAGACTAGAAAACAAGTTGCGCACTCAATAGACACTTAAAGTTGCACAAATAGAGAGTGCTTAATCGTAATCTTTGCTATGTTTTCATGGGTATTGAGTTCGTTTTCAAAACTCATTGTATCTTCTTCTTTTATAGAGCGTGTTCTTTATCAAGAGCAAGAACACGCTATAAAAAAGAAAAAGATACAATGAGTTTTGAAAACGAACTCAATACCCATGAAAACATAGCACTTATCTCAGTGCGCCTCACCTGTGTTTACGACCACTTCTATTTTCCATTCTATTGCCCTCTCACTTTTTTCGACAAGTAGGAAAATAGAAGTGAACGGCAAGAAGTAAAACTGTCCATCAAGCACTGAACAAGAATTGGTTTGGGTACTTCGTATGTTGTAAGTACCACTTTAACTCTTTTTTAGTCCACCATACCATTTATCAAAAATGAGTTACTAAGGTTCCAAAACACCTTAAGCGACGAAAAAAAAAATTGTCTGTCGGTCTGTTGTCTGTCTGTATACACGATAACTCAAGAACGCCTTTTTGGTACAAAAATCCTCTATCGGCTGGCCATGAACTAATTGACTTTTGGGTAGGGTGGTGGGGGGTTGAAGGGGTAAAAGGAGGATAAAATATTTAAAAAAATTGTATCTTTGAAACTTTGAGTTTCCATGAATATGGGCTACAAATTTTGTTATAAAGTCCAAATTCATGGGAGCTTTAGTTTCCGAGTTATTTGAAAAAACGTTAAAATATACAAAACAAATCATAACTTTAGAAGTAAAGCAGCTATTGATATGCGATTTTTAGATTTTGGTTTTCGTAAATATTACCCAAAAATTTTGTTTTAAGGTTCAAATCTTTTGTATGGTGGACTATCCGTGCTTTCCAGCACCAATTTTTAAGGACTCTTTCACAAACGCATCAAAGATACGCTACCAACAAGGAATCAAAAATAGCTTGCCAACTTTAAGTGGTAACTCTGGTTAAAGCTAGAAGCTAAATCGATGGAAAGAGAAAATTTATTCCTTTGAATTCAACCAATAGTAATGCTATAGAAGCTTTCACAAGTTGCGTAAAAGCAATAAAAAATGACTAGCTTCTAGCTTTGCTCTTGTTTGAAATCAGGAAGGGAGTACTCCTCCCAGTACTTCTTTTCTCTTGGTTCAATAATTATTTCCCCGCAGTGCTGCAGTGGCGCGGGCAGAAATTGTTCCTGGGGTGCCACAGCGATTTCCAACAGTTTTCAACAAGTATTTACGAAAAAAATCATTTGAAAATCTTATTTCATTTGCCAGCCGCCTTGATTTATAGTTTAAAGACGGTGTCTTGCGAGAAGTGCTTTTCGTTCGAGGTTTTCCTGTTTCTCTTGGATTTTTTGATAAAGGTATTAAAAAAGAATAGTGTTAACAACCCGTGGCTAAACTGTGATTTTTTTTTAATCACGTTTTTAAATACCTTTCTGCGCTCGTTATTTAAACCAACGCTTGTAAAAAAAGCACTATTTTAATTTTAGCCACTAAGAGTTGTGAAAACTACTATTTTTCTACCATTTACCGTTGCAAACGCTTGCATACTTTCATTAAATTCGATGTTTTTAGCCACTTCGATCTCAATGGATAAAATCGCCAAACTTGTTATCCGTTCTTGGCTCGTAAGCTCGTTGTGGAGCACAAATAATTTTTAATCGATTTTCGAAAAAATAGGAAATCTAAACAACTCCAAGACGAAGAATAATTTTTATTACCAAAGATTCAATTTAATATATTCAGAAATATGTTTGATTTAAACAAAGGGGTGGTAAAACTAATGAAATCAAAAATATATTTTTTAGGGTTTCAACCTTGGGAACAATAACTCTTCGAGTAATGAAATAAGCTAATGTAAGATTTTTATGTCTTTAAATTGTCATTTTTTAATTTAATTAACTCAAATTATTAAACAAAAATTAAACTATAACTTGGATCTATTTTTGAAATAGAAAGTCTGTGGTTGAAGCACTTCTCTCCTAGACGCATGCTGGACAGACTGAGAGAAAGAGATGTGCGTACCGGAATACCGGATATATTTTTCTATCATTTTAGGTATCTCACCTATTTATGCATGAATAATGATGAGTTCTGGCTTCTACCGGTTTTCCAGAAAGCGGCCACCACTGTATACGTATATTTGGTGCTTTTATCTTATCCCTGCCATAAAAACCGCATTCAATCTCTTAGAACAGCTTTACGAGATTTTTTATAATGTTTTACCGGGTTTTATGTTTTATATGCGGTATGTGAACCAAACTTTAATATCTCATGAAGTACGAATTCTTTCCCTCAGCTTTGACAAGAAAGACAGCTTGGCTCGTAGAATCTTATAAAACCCTTCAAACAGCATAAAAACTCACTAAATTTCATAAGAACCTATGCGGTTTTCGTACCCGGGATAACTTACAGTAGGTTTTTGTACATGTGAGATCCCAAGAGGCCCCCCGTAACCCGGAACCAGGGACGGACCGCCCTCCCCCCCCTGTCAGTACGCCACTGATAGGAACCCCTTAAAATATGTAGTAGCTGTTTAACCTTCGTACGAAACTGTTAAAGACAAGTCCCTAATCTTTATGGGCGTAGTATTACCGCAGTATAATATAATCTAATACGTATTACCTACTTACTTACTGTATGGCGTTGTTATAGGCTTTGGGCCACTTTAAAGTGCAGTAGATTTTTTGCCATTGGCCTTGCACAGGGCCAACACTGATTTTGACACTTGGGCCATTATAGTATCTCATAGGTATATGGGTCCGTATAGCAAAAATGTCTAGCTCTACGGATAACTGTTGGGGGTTTTAATGATTTAAAATGTGTTTAAGTGTTAATTTAAATTTATTTCCTTACGGCCACATTCGCATATAGCGAAATTTTATTCTTTAATGTTTCAGAAAGGTGCATGCGTCATTAGAAACGAAAATATTTTCTACCACATTTTGCGTTACTTATAAAAAATCCTAGAGGATGCCAAATAGAGACGAACCCACCTGCAGACTATGTGATGCTCACATTTGAGTGACTGGCACTAACCTTCTGCAGAGCACAAAACCTCCTGGAGGACGACCCCTCCAGAGAAGCTAACTGCCAAAGAAACCTAATAAAGGGACTGCTGCTCCTCGCGAGGTCGTCAAACCTCTTAGATTAGGAAGGCACACAGCAGGAGATACAAAAAGCTAAGAACCTGCAATGTCAGGGATTTCAAGACCTAAACTTGCTGTTGAGATAAATCAAATCAAATCAAATCAAAATGCCTTGAGCTTAATGTTTTGACGAACATATTTTCCTCTCTAGGAAAGAAAATACTTTCTTCCCTTAAGAGGAAAATATTTTAGTCTCTTGACACGAAAATAAAAAAATTAGATTTTAGCAAAAATAACAAGGAAATTCGGGTTAATATCTTGTGGTCGTAGAAAAAAAACGGACGTAAAATGCGTTAGACAGTGATATTCTATAATATACTATTTCAAAACACCCTGCATAATTGCAAACGCGTAATAAAAGGATCAAAATGGCTCTCTTATGCTGAGGCAAAAATGTAGCTTGAGCAAAGAGAGGGCTAGAATTCGCTGAAGAATAAAAAAACAATTAAGTCCTCAAGTATGTATAAAGATGAATACAAAATTGTATACATAACCGGAAAACAAGCTCTTTTTTAGTAAATAAATCTTGAAAAGAAGACAATTTAACCAATAAAGACGGTACTTGTACTGAAAAAAATGGTTCTGTGAATTGAAGAATAGTCCTATACGTAAAATATACTTAAATCAAGAATATTATTCATCAATAAACATTATTAAATATTTTAAACTACTACTTATTTGCTTATTCCTAAATTTCAGGGATAAGTGTTTTTAAATAAGTAGTTAATAAACTTCAATCTACAATAACACAAAATTTAGCTTAAGAAAACTTGCAGCACTAAAAAAATATAACCATGGATCTCTTAAGTCTCGAAATACAATTTAAGCATCGCTGCAAAAGAAACCGCATTAAAGCTCAATAAATAACATATCTTCCACAGATTTTGGCGACAAATACTTAAGTACTTATACGAGAACAATTTTCTATTAGATATATAAAACGCGAGACCAGAGTGTTATTATATTAGTGGTTAGGTGGCCCTAGTTTAATTTATGTTCTATGTCATGTCATGTGTTTTTTTAAATTAAAAACAATGTAATACTAAAATATAATTCAATCTTAAATCTACACCAATATTATTTACATAAACATTACCTACTTGTTTGCAATAATTTTTATATTAGGGGTTATAAGCCCCGGAATGGCGTAAACGCAACTTACGTTACGCAGAGAGGATCGTCGCCTAGTTACGACGAGTTAAAAAAGGCTTAAAGCAACGCTTCTTGCGTATCTTGTAAATTCGTTAAGTAGTTGAGCAGAGGTCGCTCTTATTTGCTTTGTTTTTTATAAGATAACCTAAAAATTGTCCTGTTTTTTATTTCTTTTATATTTCAAAAATGGAAGACATTCTCAATGTCTTTATTTATGATGATGACGATGAAGAAAATGATGACATCGACGATGCCATCATCATCGAAATTCTCCGTGGAGAGGCTGCTATCGAGAATAGAGCAGCGCGTTATGGAAGATTCAACTTTAACGAGGTGGCGAAACCTGAGTGTCTGACACTATTTAGGTTTGAAAAACACCACGTACATCAGCGCCTCGCTATATAGATGTCTGGGAATACCAGACATGATTATAGTAAACAACTTTTGATCTGGGGTTACGCATTTACGTTCGATACGCGGTGTAACGAGACACCGCGCGTAAAGAGTATCGTACGTTTGGAGTTTACTGCACATGCGCACTTGATCAAGACTTACGCTACGTCGAGTGTTTTAACTTCATTGCGATGTGCGAAGTTAACCAAAGAATCACTCAGCTCCTTGTTTTAAAATCTTGACGTGCTTGAGGTACCAAAAAACTCTTGAGTAGCTTGGCTGTTTTTCTCAAGTTGAGTTTCTTTTGTTAAGGCATCATCATTGAATGTCTTTGATTCTTACAAATTCTCGTTGATGTCGTTTTCAATATCGTTGCACTTGCACCATTCTTTAAACTTCTTGAACTGTAATTCGTAGATATTCCGAGACCTTTCTAGCAAAAGTTCATTTACTGCCATTTCGGCAGCAGCTTCCATGTCCATTTTAGGTTTAGCGACACGATTTACGCCTTGCATTTGTTACACCACAAATACCTTGCCAACCAAATCTTTTGCACACTTTTCGAATATAGTCCAAATTGTCTACCACCCGACATTATTTTGACATTTTGTTTTTGATAGAGCGCTTAATTTTCTTCATTTTTTTTCTCGCAAAAGTGTCTTTTTATCCCTCGACGAATCGTATCCCTCCCTTCGGTCGTGCTATAAACTTTTTGCCTCGGGATAAAAAGTTACACTTTAGCCCCTTGGTGTATAATATACTATTTTTTCCCTTGAGTGCTTAACTCGCACTTTACGGCCGCGAGCGCTAAATTGCTATCTATGACGTAAAATGCGAATGTTAAACTAGACTTTAGCGCCCGCTTGTGCATAAAATAAAACACTTGATAAGCTCGGTTTTGCCTGTCTGTCGTCTCTTCTAATCTATATCTCAATATATCCCGTATAGGCAGATAATGGAAATTTAATGACATATCAAGCCCCAGCTCACAGCTAAACTGTAACGACTGTAATGTATCTGTGAAAGTGGTTTTCACCGGATAACTCGCGACAGATAAGTGGTAACATTTTCCTCTTTACTTGCTACCTTGCTATATACCCCAAGTAACACAGTGTAAGACAGAACGGACAACGTTTCCACAGCAAAAACCATAGACACTTAAAGTAAATATTTCAACACATCGGTATCGGTATACGTAACGCGTTCGAAACAAAGTAAAAATACACTACATTTTTAAATTTTTCTGCCGAAGGTTGCGATGACAGAACTGCTGATTGAAATCGTTGCGTATGTTCGTGGGTCCGTAACGATACGTACATCCTTCCGTATGCAACGAGATTCTGTCATCACACCCGTCAAAGAAGCAGGCATCGTTCGGAACATGGCATGAACAAGTCAAGAATGTAGTGTATTTTGACTTTGTTTCGAACGCGTTACGTATACCGATACCAATGCATTGAAATATTTACTTTAAGGGTCTAATAATCACCGGCGTAACTAGCTCTCTGACCTGGGGGGGGGCTAGGGAGGCCTAGCTGAGAGTGCTTAATAGTGAGGAATAAAATATAGTAATGTTTTTTTCAAAACTGTTTAATATTATACATTATTACCTTAACTTAAATTAACCGTAACTCTATTCAACTCAACTCAGCTGTTTATAAATTAACTTAAATTAACTGCAATTTCCTTGTCTTTTGTGAAAATATTTCCAAAACGTGGTCTGTTGCAATATCTTCTTTTATTAAATCATTCTCAATGTTAATAATTGACACACTGGTCCACGCATCGCAGAGAAGCGTCGCGTCGTTCACAACTAGCCAAACTAATAGGAAGGAAAATAGCAATCTGAATTATTTTGTAGAGGTTCGGACAAAAGTCTTGCCTAATATACTCTTTGACAGATTTTTAATTTATTTCTAAAATACCAAGATCTCAGCTTCAAGCATAGATACATCCACACCTGCAATCGTGGAGTCATGTTCAGTCAGTTTCTTTGATGTTTAACTCAAATAAATCATCTAGTGATTTGGCCAACAAAATAATTATATTTTTTGTAGTAAATTTGTTAAATGGAAGAGCCAAGATCCCCTACACCTCCAATACATTTTTTATGAGGCCAATTATGTAGCTTTATATTCTCTAGACTAGTCAGACACTAAAGCGTATAAGTCTATGGGTTTTTTTTAAAAATTTGATTTTGTCAGTCTTTTCGGACATTTTTATGTTATTTTTTTTTGTTTACGCGTTAACATAAAGATATCCGAAAAGACTGACAAAATCAAATAAAAAAAATCCATAGATATCTACTAAAAAAAATATAAAAATTTATGAATTTAAAAAATCCTTATTTTATTACTGGAAGCAGCAAATACAAGCGAAGGGTCTAGTTGAAAATGCAATTTTATCTAGTATAAGATCCAGTGAAAAGCAGAGCCTTTTTTTGCATATGTCAATAACAGAGGCGTATCAAAGAGCTTTGGTACATTTTGAAATTTTCTAGTTAAGAAAATCGAACTACGCCACTGGAAAACATAAATTTTTTGACATAATTTAGGTCATTTCTCTTAGATAAACCCTGCCAAGTTTGGTACTCCCAGGCTGAAAAATCTTGATAAAAATGCTAAAAAGGAATATGCAAGAAATTGTTCAAATTGTCATCATTTTCGCTTGGGTTTTTTCAATTTCTCTAGTAGAAGGAGTGGTTAAAGCTACGCTATCACTATTTACTTATTGATAGAGAATTAAATTTGCAACATTTTTTCACTTTGTCACTTTTCAAAGTCTATCCTATTTATATTTTTTATGATTTTCTGGTTACGAAAAATGCACATACAATGACTCTAATGTATTAAAGAAAGAAGCCGCTGGTGCAACTTTTGTACATGCGTCAACAACAACTAAATTTGGTCTATGTGCCAAACAATATATTGCCGAAGGATGTTCTTTTCTTATTAAACCTTATAAGCCCTTATGTTTCTCAGACATTACATCAGCCCCGTCATATGACTGATAACTACTAGGCTATATTTTTCTGGGGGGGGGGCTGCAAAGCTCTAAGGGGGGCCTGGTCCCCCCAGGTCCCTCCGTAGTTACGCCGGTGGCTAAAATACCTCGATACTTCGCATTTTTGTCATAAATTTTTTTCTTTTTTTTTTAGGCACTAACAATATGTAATTTATATTTACATTATTTATGGCAAATAAAGACGATATTATTATTATTATCAGGGGCGTCAATTGAGGGGGGGAGGAGGCCCCCCCTGAGTATACGCACCCAAAAATCAATCAAACATGGTTAAACAGTTTGACCTAGAGAGTTTGACAAACAAAAGTTTTTTGTAATTCAGTGCAAAATGAACTTCTTCAATTTCGATTGCTTACACAGAGGGTGAAACCTAGGACGACGTCGTTTCGTCCTTATTAGGAACTCATCAGCTAGGTGTAGCACAAATCACAATGGCGGAGAATTTCGGTCGCGCTTATGTGCAGCGCCGGTTCCAGGGTCTACCGGACCCTTAGCACCATTGGAAAAGCGGGCCCCTCACCTACTCCCGAACCTTGATACTAACATTTATTAAAACAAAAAAAACAGAAAGTATAACTTTGCACTGTAACATACTTTATATATCTAGTTTTACATAAAAAAAAAACGTATTCTTACACTTTTATATTCACCCCCATATACAGGGTGATTCAAAATTCCCTAGAAAGACTTTAACTGTAGGTAGAATTTGATTGTTCTGAATAATAATTATTAAAATATATTTTTGTAAACCCTTTTGTTTCAGAGATATTTGCATTTAAAAATTGTTAATATTTTCTGAGAAGTACCCTTTACTACGTGGCAGAAACATCAATTTTTGAAAACAAAACTTTGACAACTTGAAAATGCTTGAGATGCCATTGTCAGCGCACATGGACTTGATGGATAAATTATTTTATGCACTTTAGGGATTAAAAGTGCAATCAATGACAACTATCAGTAATACGAGCTGTCAATCTTGAAACTAGAGTACCGTTAAGTGGTCTACTGTTAGTTTTGTGATTTTTTGTTTCTCGTTTCTCATATTCTAGTGCATAAAATAGTATATAAACCTTGTGACTAAAGTGTATTTTAATCCCTTGGCGAATTGTAGCCCGACCGCTGGATTAAAAGAGGCACTTTAGTCCCTAGGTTTATAATGTACTATTAAAGTTGATTACCAAAAAATACGAAAATTTTACTCCTAAATTCAGAGAAAAAAAAATGAAATTTAAACAAAATAATCACGTAACTTTTCTTAGATTAATGATATCTAACCACTGTTCAAATATTTCTGGGGAATTTTAAATGACCCCGTATAATGAAGATTACTTATAAAAATTATTTTCGAGCTTTGTTTTTGACAAATTTATCAATTATTTGTTCATAATTGATATAATTCAAGGATTTACTTTCAATGTAGAGGACAAGAAGTGCATTAAACTTTTCTTATTAAAAGTAGCCACTGGCGCTAATTAGCGCCGAATAGCGACCACCTTTACCGTTAAAAACCAATCAAACTTGGTGTGATTCTGCGGAGGAAGATTTTTAGATTAGAAACTTTGCTTTGTTTGACAAAAATTTTTAGATTTTTGATTTGTATTTTAATTTTATGTGATTAGTATTGGTGCGGAGTTCATATGTTTACACACAAACGCGAATATTTTAAAATATATATATAAGTCGGTTTAGAACGTCTTTCGACGTTCTCCGACACCTAATTTCCAGCCTCTTCGGTCTTCACAGTCCTTAAGTGTTAGATTTTCTGCCACTCTAGTTTTGGCCTTCCTAATTCCTTCTGCTTCTTGGTTGCCAATAGAGTATTCTTTTAGGTCATCGGGCATTTGACATTATTTATTATTATTGTGCCTTCTATTCCCATTCGTTCTTTTATGGTATTGTTTCTTATCCTTTCTCTTCTTGAAATCCACATAGATCTTCTAATTACATCCATTTCAACTGCTTCAACTCTTTTCTTGTGTCCATCGAAAATTCTCCAGGTTTCTGATCCATATAGGAGGGTGCTCTTTACCATTGCCATTGGTTATTTCTTTGCTCCATAGGATTCCATTCAGAGCTCCGATTACTTTTTTGGCTTTGACTATACGGTTTCCGATTTCTTTGTCAATAGAGTATTCTTTTAGGCCATCGGGCATTTGACATTCTTCCCAGGTGTCCGTAATACGTAAGTTAATTTTTCTCGATATCCTGCGTTATTGTGCCTTCTATTCCCATTCGTTCTTTTATGGTATTGTTTCAACTGCTTTAACTCTTTTCTTGTGTCCATCGAAAATTCTTCAGGTTTATGATCCATATAGAAGGGTGTTTTTACCATTGCCATTGACATTCTTTCCAGGTGTCCGTACCACGTAAGTTGTTTTTTCTTGATATCCTGCGTTATTGTGCCTTCTATTCCCATTCGTTCTTTTATGGTATTGTTTCTTATTCTTTCTCTTCTTGAAATCCGCATAGATCTTCTAATTGCATCCATTTCAACTGCTTCAACTCTTTTCTTGTGTCCATCGGAAATTCTCAGGTTTTTTGATCCATATAGGAGGGTGCTTTTTACCATTGCCTCAGAGATATTAAATTGCCGTTTCTTGGTTATTTCTTTGCTCCATAGGATTCCATTCAGAGTTCCGATTACTTTTTTGGCTTTGACTATGCGCTTTCCGATTGCTTTTACATCTGTTCCCGTGTTGTCGAATGTAATGCCCAGATATTCATATTCCATAAGGATTTCTTGGCCATTATCCTCATACAAGTTTCCGTCCTGGGTTCCCACACATACATACTTTGTATTGGCTATGTTGACTTTTAAGCCCCATTCACTGTATTCCTCTATTAGCTTCCGCATCATATACTGCACATCATCTTCATTATTGGCTATTATGACTTGGTCGTCTGCAAACTGAAGGGTTAACAGGAATCTATCATCAGTTTCTATTCCCATTCCTTGGACCTTTCTTTTCCAGTTTTTTAGAGCCATTGCTACATATATTTCAAAAAGTGTGGGAGAGATACTCTTCGTGATACATTTGCATTTGCCTACCCTAATTCTTTATTTTGATTCCCTATATAGTTTTTTAAGGGCTGTTACATAGGTGTGATTAGTATTGGATTGCTCTAAGACCCTCCATAGTTTTGATACTGGAACTGTATCGTACATTTCCAAGTTTCTAGAACTTCTCTTTTCTATAACTTGTTTTAGAGTAAACACGTTGTCCGTACATGATCTTCCTGCTCTGAAGCCACATTGTTCTTCCTCTTCTTTTTCTTTATAATCCTCTTCAATGAGATCACGTAAAATTCTGCCATAGAGTCTCATTGTGCTTGTAACCGAGGTGCCCCGATAGTTATTGCAGTCCAGTTTATTTCCTTTTTTTTGTGAATGGAGGAGATAAGAGCCATTTTCCATTCCTTGGAGACTGGATGTCCGTTCAAGCATTTATTAATAATAAATGTTAAGTTCTTAAAGAGCTTCCGAGTTCCATATTTCAACATTTCGGAATATAGTCCTTCTGGTCCGCTAGATTTACCTGGTTTAAGGTTCATAACAGATTTTCTAACTGTCTCCTTAAACACCTCAATTTCCTCTCCTTGTGCATTGAAGTGTCTTGGGACTCATTTATATATTCTTGTCTGGATTCCTAAAGTAGGTCTTTGTAGTGTTTTAGCCTCGTCTTTTCCTGGGTTCTTGACAGTTGATATAAATTTCCATATTT
Source organism: Oxystoma pomonae (assembly GCA_963921995.1). Taxonomy (NCBI): domain Eukaryota; kingdom Metazoa; phylum Arthropoda; class Insecta; order Coleoptera; family Brentidae; genus Oxystoma; species Oxystoma pomonae. The sequence goes on along the minus strand of OY998171.1, from coordinate 44,466,946 downwards.
CTGAGCATTTTCTTCCTCCTATATGGCTGTTATTTTCTGCACATTTCCTATCCCAAGACTCGTTTCTTGCTAAGTTAATTTATACTCTTAGCTGCCGTTTGATATATTCAATTCAATTTCAGATATCTTTGTTTCTTTTCTTGAACCATTGTCTCTGTCTCCCCATTCCACCATTGTTTCTTGCTGGTGCTGTTCTTCTTTATTCCTATTGCCTCTTGTGTGGCTTCTGTTAGACTCCCTATAATGTTCTCATAGACTCCGTCAAATGTTTGTTCTTCTGCACTGAGGAGTTTACTGTCGAGCCGTCTCTGATAAAGAAATACTGTGCTCTCATCCTTAATACTGTCAAAGTTGTATTTTGGTGTGATAATTGTGTCCATGGTTGCCACTGTATTTTATAACAAATAAAGAAAAAAATAACGAAAAAGCAAGGCTGTATTTAACGCCAAACCTTACCTTTCGGTTCGTTCAAAAGCACTATTTTTAACCTCTTGAAGTTATTTTTATTTACGGTAAAGGTAACCATAAGAGTCACGTAATTAGACGCTTAATTTTCCTTCAAAATGAAGGTACATCTGCCGATTCTGCAATTTGACAGATGGTTGTCTTTTACATGAATCCTGTGTCATATTTTTCCATCATCATTTCATCATTTCATCTCCTAATTCCTAGCAGCGTACTGATGAGCACCACAAGTGTGAAATCCGGATCTACGTAACTATTCGTAAACACGCATTTTGAGGACTTACCGGTGGTCAGATCTTTGTGTGAAGACTTGTTTACTGATCAAACCTGTTATGATACCTCATTAAGGGCCGGCATTTAACTCTCGAGTTAAAGAAAAAGATGTCTGACAAATTTGGGATATTCATTGTTTTTAGAAGCTTTTATTTAACTTGCAATGTATGTAAATATGTTTCTTCTGGTGGAATCTTGCAACTTAATTTTGACCTACTTCCCGGTGACAACATAAGAATATAGTGTGATGAAATTGACAGCTCACCCCTACCCCCTAAGGGGTGGAGGGGGATACAGTTGAAGTACGCCCGATTTCGCTGAAATTTGGTGTGTTGGGGAACTTGGGGATGGAGATTTCGATCAGATTTTGAAAATTCAATATGGCGGATTCAAGATGAACGATTTTTGGTCATCTTTTGCTAACCAATTTTAACTAACTTATACATATCCGATTGCCTTTAAATTTGGCATGCATTTATAGGTCCGGTGACAATACAATAATATGTCATTATTAGGCACCCTTCCCCCTACGAGGGGAGTGGAGGTGGAAAACACCTAAGTTTGTCCGATTTCAACCAAAATTGGGGTTAAGGAATACGAATTTTTGATCAGATTAACAAAAAATGGCGGATTCAAGATGACGATTTTCGGTCATGTTTTGCTAACCAATTTTAACTGACATATAAACATCCGATTGTATTCAAATTTGGTATGCGTTTATAGTTCCGGTGAAAATACAATAACATTGTATTCTTAGATATCCACCTCCCTCTAACGAGGGAAGTGGAGGGAAAAAAATATTTAGTTTGTTCGATTTCAATCAATATTGGCATACAGGGGTTCTTAAGATGGGGGATTATCAATTTTTTATCAGATTTGAAAATTTCAATATGGCGGATTCAAAATGGACGATTAAGGGTACAAATCTAAAAATTAAGGGTGTGTGTTCAAATTTGGTATGCGTTTATAGTTCTGGCGACAATATAATAATATGGTATTATTAGGTACACACTTCCCTATGGGGGGATATGCATTTTTGATCAGATTTGAAAATTTAAATATATACAAATCTAAAAATTAAGGGTGTGTGTTCAAATGTGGTATGCGTTTATAGTTCCGGCGACAATACAATAATAAGATTTAGTTTGTTCGATTTAAAACAAAATTGGCATGCAGGAGATATGAATTTCTGATCAGATTTAAAAATTTCAATATGGCGGATTCAAAATGGACGATTTAGGGTACAAATCTAAAAATTTTTTTTAAATTAAATGCACTCAAAAGTGGAAAATAATTTTTTATCTTTCTTATACCATAATAAAAGCGATGCAAATTAAAAATTTTAACTTAACGGTGACAAAGAGAGAACTACAAAAGAAGCTGAGAACGGGTGAGATGGCCGTACTTCCCAAGCCTTTGAAAATGTCCTTAGGTTATTGATTAATACAACTGTTACTTAGGTGAATCGTCGATGTGACCGATATACGATACCTAAAGTTAAAATTTTTAATTTGCGCCAATTTGCGATAAAAAATTATTTTCTACTTTTGAGTGCATTTGTTCTTTAAAAGTTTTTTTTTAATAAAAATTTATTTTTTTTCATTTACTTTTCTAAAAGGTTGTGTTACAAATAAACGTTAAAACATACATTTAATCGATCACCAATGAGTTTATCATATTTTTAATGTTTCTAAATGTTTTTTGATGAAATAATTGTAATACCATATTCGAACATTTCTGTTTACATATTATAAATATGAATGAATTACGCACGGTTTCGGGAATTTCTGGTGGACAACCAGAAACATAAATTTTAACAAACCGTTAAAAAAATACCAATAAACCGGAATACTGGAATCAGACTACTCAAATAAAGGTTAATGCCCAACTGTCTAAAAAGGTGTGTGGTAACTGCGAAGAGGGTCTGACCATAAACGGCATCAAAAGAACAACCTACGATATGCCGACGACACTGTCATAATAGCAGACATGCTGGAAGGCCTGCAAGAGTTGTTGAATCAAATTGCTGCCAAAAGTTCGCAATTCGGGCTTAACTTAAATGTTGGAAAAACAAAATGGATGGTCATATCCAAAGAACACAACATCAGAGGCATGTCAGCAAGTCAAACGCGTGAATCCATACAAATACTTGGGTTGCCTCCTCAATGAGAACTGGGACAACAAGCTAGCAAGAAGTTCGTGCAAGAATTGAACAGGCCAGATAATCTTTTCTTAAAATGTCAGTGTTGTGTAGTCGCGATCTTAATACCACTCTTCGGTGTTATGTTTTTAGCATCTTGTATTATGACATAGAAGCATGGACAATGACTGAGGCCATGAGAATACTAAGGATATCTTGGATGGACAGAGTAACTAATGTGGATGTTCTGCTTAGAATAAATAAAGATCTTGAAGTTTTATTTACCATCAAAAAACGAAAACTTGAATATTTTGGCCACATTTTGGGAAATGACAAATATAAACTTTTACTTTTTTTTGAAGGTGTAGGTTTATGGGTTGAGGGATCTTATTAATGAAACGTCCTTTTTTTGAAATGCCAACGTTTCGCAAAATTTATTTGCTTCTTCAGGGCTCTAAAATGTATAATAAAAATAGTGTGGATTTAAAGGAATTTTTGTTTAAAAAAATGTTATTATACAACCAGAAAAAGTTTAAAAAGTAAAACGTTAATTTTTTTATTTTTTAGTTTAGGTTTGAGAAGTTTTAAAATTGAATGTACAATAAAAATAGCGCGGATTTTAAAGAATTTTTTTTAATTTTTAATTTTTTAGTATAAGTTTGAGAAGACAAAAAATAAACATATAGTCCTTGTGCCAGACCCCCGAAACTGACCAGCTCATTATAATTTGTGGAGCCTGAATGAAACTCCTAAAGATTTAACTTTCCTGAAAAAATAATAATAAAATGGTTATCTGAGACTATGTTACTCAAGCCCCCACCCCCCTAGACAATCCCTGCGAAAGCCACTTTACACAATTACCTATAATACTTGTACTAATCATATCAAAAGCGCAGCACAAATTATACAGCTAAATTGTCTAGCACTTATGTACTGAATTATTTCTGCAAATTTGGTAATTTTTGGGTCATATCTTGGAAACTACGTGACTTATCAAAAACAATTAAACTCACTTTAAACCCGTTGAATTTTTCAAAATGGTGGGTTTTTTTATACCAATTAGTTTAAAAAAAAGTCATTTGTTTAATTTTTTTTCATTAAAAAATGTGTTTTTTATATATTTCAGTGCCCAAACGTAATTTTTAAACTAAACGTATAAGCATTTTTCATGTAGAAAGAAAATACCAATCGAACAAAAAAAGATTTATTGTCCTAGCGTTTATAGTAGATGGTGGCGTTTATGATGTTTTTACAAGGCGAGTTTAAAATGGCCGTCAATTACTTGTCAAAGTGAACTCAGGTGGCACCCCCATTTTTTTTTGTTTATAATTGCTTAAATAATTTAAAGATTAAAAACAAAATTTATTGCAATCGTTGTTCCCTAGGGGTCGTTCTAAAAATCACGAAAAAATGGTCCTTCGAGTTTTTTGGATGACATATTTCATTTGTTTTTAGGTTGTACAATTTTGTTATTTTGCGTTTAGAGGGGCCAGGTTTAGCTTAAACAACAAGAAAAAAATTTTCAAGTAGCACCTAGAGATTTTGAAATAAAGCCATTTAAAATTTTAATGTTTACAGTGTTGCCATATTGTAGTGCTACACTTTATAGGTGGCAATGTTGTTGCAATTTCAAAGTGTTAGCCCATTTTTTTGTGCTCACCTGCCTGACACTTGGACTAGAATATCAAAAAAGTGTTTAAAAAAGTTGTAAAGAAATACCTGGTATGGCGGTTGTGTTTCATTCCATTTTACTTTACCTGAAAAAAATAAAATATATAATAAAAATTATTGAATTAATAAATACTAAAATCATGGCAACTACTTCACGGGATACTGTAGCTAGTGAGGCGCATGAGAACGACCACAAAAGATAAAGCAAAATGCCTTAGATCCGTATTCCAAAGAAGAGACTGAGGCTTTTAATAGCGTTTATGAATACATTCGAACTGATTCGTTTAACAACCCACGTTTTATTGCTAGATCAGGACTGATCGAAACAGTTTCCTATCATCTGACAGATCGTGGGTTCCACGTTGAGGCATATATGAAAAACAAATTTTCAGTACAAATTAAACAAATTAATTCGATGATCTGTTAAGAATGTCTCAATGTCAACAACAAGGTTTATATAGCTCCTTCAATTACACCTTTGTAGCCCTAGCTAGTGACTATATTAAAACAAAAAATAAGATGGGCGCATATGAAAAAAATTTAATATTATATAATAAAATTATTACTAAAGATCAAAAGATCTTGGGCGGAAAAAACGAAAATTCAAACTTGGATGAGCATCGTACAAGGAACACACAAAGGACCAGAGCGAAAAGAGAAATGTTTAAACGATGTTTCGCTCTGGGTAACCAGCGCGAGCTCATCAGTGGTTTCACAGGTCACCCTCCCCATACATCATTAAACAGCATCATACACTTTGATTTCTGATCTTGAATCACTCACAAATAGGCATCGTTCCGCACTGGTACTTATCCAAGTTACCTGATACGGATTCTTCCTGGCGTGTTAATAGCGACATAAAGCAATTTTTAACTCATCGCCGTATACATATCCGCATCTAGCGAGAACCAGAAATTTGTACCACGTTCAAAAAGAGCAGATATATGCTTATCTAAGGTGTTCTTGAACGCGATAGGTGTTGAGATGCGTTAGGTATCACGTATCGTTACGGCACACGTATCGTATCTCAGCACCTATTGCGTTCAGAAACACCTTAAATTAGCATATATCTGCTCTTTTCCAATGTGCTACAAGTTTCTGACCAATCAATGTGCTTGGTTCTCGCTAGATGCGAATACGTATACCGCGATGAGTTACAAATAGCTTTATGTCTCTAATATTTCCAATAGGATTGTGCTCCTAAGGCAATTTAAAAAAAAAGAAGTTACAAAACCTCTAAATCAGTTACTTCAACCGAAAAGAAAACAAAAAATCAAAAGATCTTGGGTGGAAATAACGAAATTCAAACAAGTTTGAATTTCCTATTGAAAATATTAAGACGTTTTAAGGGTGAGATATTTCTTCACGACTTTTATTTAGTTCAAGAAACAGCAAAACGTATATTTCAAAAAAACAACTTTTCGTTTTTTGGGCTTCATCAAAGCACAAATTTATTCAGCTAATTAAATTACATCTACAAAAAATTAAGATGGGTTCACTCATTCTCGAGATAATTGAATTTAAAAATTTACAGTCTGGCCGCCGTTTTGAGCGGCCGCCATATTTGAAAGCTACTTTCTCATGATTGACCCCCCGACTTTTTTGCTCTACATAAGCCTAAAAACACGTGGTGGTAAAAGTTTCTTTCAGTCCCGCCAAATTATAATGGCTGATGGGTCTGGCACAAGGACTAATACAACAATAACAACAATCAAATGAATGAGATGTGAAAAAAAGAAACAAACACAAAAAGTAAAAAACGGACTTACATTCAAGACGGCCGTATATTATGCCTTTTTACCGAAGGATGACGTCTATTGGCAGTAGGCGGCCGTCGTGAATGTAAGTCTCTTTTTTTACTTTTTGTGTTTGTTTTGTTTTTCTCGCATTTTTTGCATTTAATTGTTGTTATTGTTCTTTGTTTATTTTTTGTCTTCTCAAACTTATACTAAATAATTAAAAATTTAACGTTTTACTTTTTAAACTTTTGCTGGTTGTGTAATAAAATTTTTTTTACAAAAATTCTTTTAAATCCACACTATTTTTATTGTACATTCAATTTTGAAACTTGTTAAGCCTATGCTAAAAGACAAAAAATTTAAAGTTTTACTTTTTAAACTTTTGCTGGTTGTATAATAAAAAAAATTTTAACAAAAATTCTTTTAAATCCACACTATTTTTATCATACATTTAACCCATAAACCTACATCTTCAAAAAAATTTAAAATAGGATCGTTAAACTATTCTACAAATAAACTATTACAATTGATAAATTAAAGGCAGAAGAGGTCCGGGTCGTAGACGGATATCGTGTAAAAATCTTAGACAATGGTATATGGTGTTATTTTACCAGAGGTGGGCAACTCATATTGCCCTCTCTTTCTATTTTTTAGTCTCTTTATAATTTTCCCTGACAGTTTTTGAAAGATTGGTTTTTTTTGGTTTGTAAAATATGTCAAGCTTTGACAAAAAAAAACAAAAACAAACAGCGTATACACAAGGTAGATATTAAAAAAAGTAATAATAGGTAAAATATAAAGACTCCTATGATCTATATTTTTTTTACTCTTTTTCTTACAATAAAATATGAAAACATAATGTGCTATTTATTAACGTATATTTGTACCAACACCGTTCTTAAGTAGGTGTTGGTTTGTACCTACTGTTGTTGTACTGTTGTTGTTGTTGTTGTACCTATGTCAAGCTTTGACAAAAAAAAACAAAAACAAACAGCGTATACACAAGGTAGATATTAAAAAAATTAATAATAGGTAAAATATAAAGACTCCTATGATCTATATTTTTTTTACTCTTTTTCTTACAATAAAATATGAAAACATAATGTGTTATTTATTAACGTATATTTGTACCAACACCGTTCTTAAGTAGGTGTTGGTTTGTACCTACTGTTGTTGTACTGTTGTTGTTGTTGTTGTACCTATGTCAAGCTTTGACAAAAAAAAACAAAAACAAACAGCGTATACACAAGGTAGATATTAAAAAAATTAATAATAGGTAAAATATAAAGACTCCTATGATCTATATTTTTGTTACTCTTTTTCTTACAATAAAATATGAAAACATAATGTGTTATTTATTAACGTATATTTGTACCAACACCGTTCTTAAGTAGGTGTTGGTTTGTACTTACTGCTTGTAGCTCACTTACCTCGCAAATTCGGCTATTTTTATTAATTTTCCAGCTTGCTAAATGCATGTTTTCTTTTCACTTTTCCTGAGTTTCTTTCTCCGTTGGACAAAGGAACAATACAAATTCGTCGAGGCACGTATTTTTACAAATTTTGATACATAAAAATTCCATTTTTAAAGTCTGACACTGACAAAGTAATTTATTTTCAGGAATTCTTAAAATAGAGCATCTGGGCTAACCACATCAGTGAAAAATTTTCTTGTACCATTCATTTCCACCTTTTTTTAATTTCCTCCAGACTAATGCAAAAAGTTCCTTTTACGTCAAAATTTAATCACCAACGAAATAAAAAAGATGCAGTGTTTAGAGTTTTATTATCTCTGACGGTTGGAAGTCAAAACCTAAAGTTTTCAATTCTGTGATGCAAGCTATATTTAAAGATAAACTTAAAACTATAAGATGAACGTTAGAAGACGAAGTGTTGTGCAAGCATGTAGAATCAAAAGTATAACTAGCTACTCGAATTATGAACAGTCATCTAACAAACTAGACCCTATGGTTCCAAACGGGAGGCAAAAAAGACAAATGTTACCGACAGACATGATATGATCAGAACGATTCTCAAAACTAAACACGAAGAGGAACGCTCCTAAGAGATCAAAACAGCGGCGAAATAGCGACGTTATATTCTTGAAAATGGTTCCGCTCTTTCGACCAAATCTACAGTGAAGGGTTTTAGTCGGTAGGCGTCCTCAAGAGAGGATGAATCGGTCCTTCCCAGGAGCCATTTGAGTCTGGCCGCGTCCAGTCCGTCGATGAATTCTTTGGACTGTCTGCATCTTCTTTCGTTTTTCCAGGAGTCTGCCAGTGCATCGTTAGCCCATTTAATGAGTCGACGTTGCATCTGTCTCCTTGTTATACCTAAGAGTTGTTCCGGCCCCACGTATTGAGTGCTGGCCCTGGTCCGAGCGGGTTCATCCGCCTTTTCATTGTCCGACACTCCCATGTGTCCCGGTACCCACATCACCGTAACTCTCTTTTCTTGACTCAAGGTGCTTCGACGCACTCTTCCACCAGAGTTTTGGTTCAATAACTGTTACTTTTGGGATACCCGTCCAATTTTAAATTTTTATTATTTTGTTATTGCCGCCTTTAACATTGATCTCTTCTTTTTCTCATATTTCCTTTATCTTATGATTTATGTTTATCATGATATTTTTCAAAACCTTCAGTCTTTAAGCTAACTTTATATTATACCTATAACTATATAATATCTATAACCTTAGCTTACATAAAAACTAGTCAATTTTACGTATTAGTCGCAGTGGCGCAGCCAGGAATTTACTTCGGGGGGTTTTTAAGGCTACTTAATTTGAAGTAAAAATGTGACCATAATTGATAGAAGGTTACAGGTGGGCTGAAATGTGTAGAGAGGGGGCAGAAGGGGGTGTTAACCAAATTTAAAATTGTTTATTTACAATCATGTTTGAATGCGCCTGTGGCAAAATCTTTTGCGAAAATAACACTTGAAAACTTGGAAATTTGAGTTACCTTTTACCTATCTACCCTTGATTTGATTTTAGACATTTTTGCGAAAAATGTTTTGATAAAATTTAATAACTTAAAAAGACCATTTCGACACAAAATTTATGAATTTATTCAGTCAAATAGAAACGCCACTGAAAATTCACGAACATCTTTACTGAGGCTTATTCGGGACACAACTTGTGTTAAGTCGGTTATATTGATTGAGAGAGTAGTAAACTATCCGAGTTATTAGGACGAGTGGGTTTAATTATTTATCATTATATTCCTGTTATTTACTGATTTATGTTCGTCATAATATGTTTTTCCTACGAGCGTGCGGAAGTGGTACTTTTGCGCATGCGACGGCAGTTGCACGAACGACGGGTAGCGATGCGTATTTATCAAAAAAAAAATGTTTTAATACGCAAAGATTTTATAATGATGCTACAAAATGACACAGATACAATAGTGATATATCCGCACTTGTTAGGTAAATAAATAACTATTTAGACATATAGTCTCTATTACCTCAATGAAAATAACCTTAGCTTGCACAGAAGGTGGTCAATTTTACGTACTAGTCGTATACCTTTACAGCCTCGCAAGCTGACGAAACCCCAAAATCTGAAGCAGTAGTCGGTCCCTGATTAAATTTAAAGAAAGTTTTACTGGCGCAGCTTACCGAGCGGCGACTTATGGGTTAGCTGAATCTGAGGTAGCTATATAAAGCCGAGAAATAGAAACATTTTTAAACCGAATCTAACTTTTGCCGTGGCGCGGATTTACGTTTCATATTACTTCGGAAAGCCGAGACAAGAGGCTCGCTCTAAGTTTTGCTACGAAGAAAAATAAATATAAATCTTTGCACAAAAAAAAAGTATAAGGGTTCAAGCTGTAGCATATATATGTACATAACCCATGGGCGGCTCTCAATTTAATTTAAATTTGGTATGACGTAGGCGAGACTTTTGCAAACATTAGGGAAAATTGGTACTATTTTATCGTTAAAATATGTAACATTTTAACTAAGGGCACTGATTGTATAAATCGTATAGTTTTAACCAGATTCAGTCACAGCTTTTCCAAAAGGGGCAGGCGTGTAGGCAAAATTTTTTAAATGCAAAGAAGTTTTATGCAAAAGTTCTAAAATTAATAATTAATATAGCTTTCGACCCAATAGGACGGTGATTTTCTAAATAAATTCTCTAAAAAAGGGGGAGGGGCGAAGTCCCCCACCGCCCTTCCCCTGGGACCGCCACTGTTTTAACAACGTTTTCCTTGCCACCATCATTCAATATGATGCTAATAAAAATTGAGTGTATAGCAGCAACGACCATAAATTGTACAAAATAAGTTTCACTTTTTACATCTGTCTAATTTTACCACAAAATTCGGATTAGTGCCTTATTATAATGAAAGAGGGAAAAGAACGAACAACAAAAAAGAATGCAAATAAAATAGAAACACTTAAGGCCATAGTTTCTCTCTAGATATTGAAGAAACCAAACCAGAACTGGCAACGTTTTTTTTCTATAACTTTGCCAGGGTGTCCAGAGAAAACTCAACGTCACAATAAGCTGAAATTTTGCATGGTTGTTCATTTTAAAATTTTTAGCAAAAATTGAATGATTTTTGAAAATTTTAATTTTAATATTTTTTTCAATAAAAAAAGATCTTGTGACATCTTTATTCCAGATTTCAAAACATTTTTTTTTTAATTGAAGAGTTATCAATAATTTCGTCTGGATTACATTATTCTATAAAAAAAATAGGTTTTCTTTTTTTCTAAAAGCCGGAGAACTCCGGCCAAGCAAATCAATGATCGATTAATCTTGCTTTCTAGCGTTTCTATTTCCGAAAAATTTGGAATTAACAGCAGAACTCAAGCATAAGTTTTAATAGGTATACAATTCTTGATAATGTACACTTGCGAAAAATTATTGTATCCTAAAAATCTATATATTATATTGTAAACCAAAATGATTTTGGTCTTCCCAAACTAGGTAGTCTGTAAAAAGAGAAGATCAAAAGATCTTGGGAGGAAAGAAAGAAATTCAAAATTGGATGAGTATCCCACAAGGAACACACAAAAGACCAAAGCGAAAAATAAAACAATTAAACGAAAGTTATTTCCTCCCAAGATCTTTTGATCTTCTCTTTTTTAGATTCTTTTCGGTTGATGTAACTGATTTGGAAGTTTTAACTAGGTAGTCTTATTGTGCAAGATGCTTTCTAATTATCACCTAGATTAAAACAGTCTTAAATACGTCGGTGCAACTGGTAATTAGCACTAACATTTAAGGTCAAACTTTACTTAAAATATACTTAATATAGTAAGTAAATTTTAAGCAAAGTTTGACCTAAGCAGTGCACAGTAGGTATATTTTAAGTAAAGTTTGACCTTAAATATTAGTTGGGATGCTTAAGGCCTTTACATAGAAACTACGCAAGCCATTACGTAGATGTTCAACGTGACTGAAAAAGGGCAATTCTATTTAGACACGTCCGTAAAAAGTTCAATTTTACGAACATTTTTTACGTAAATCCAATATGGCGTCGTCTTTTCAAAGTTGAACGATTTTTTACATATATATACTAAATGATACAAATAGATTTGAAAATTCCTTCGCTAGAAAATTTGGGGGAGCGGGTTGGATCAAAAACATAACTATTGATTTCACGAAATAAAAACGCGGCTTTCACACCTTAATAGGGTGTTTTTAACAGTTTTTCTTTGCAATCAAAAAGAAACTCAGGAAAATTTTAAATCGCCCTGTACCTATGTTTGATTCTATGCTAACCACAATAAACCCTCAAGCGCTGTTCTGGATTTCTTTAATATAATAAAATATTGATCACTTACTTACAGTTATACTCTCGAGTGTCTGTGTTCAGATCGAGATGTATAACTTGAATTTATTTTCTTTAGGTTTGTACATAAAATAATAATTTATTAACAAATGCGTGCGCTAAAAATAAAATGCAATCTGGAAATTTAATAAAATGGGAAAGGGTCATAAAAAAAATAATGAAGACACTTTTTTATTAAGGAGGTGGGGGCTCAGGAGCTTCCCCTTAGATCCTGGAAGATGCCAAGATTAATTTTAATTATTCAACTAATTCATTTTGTAAAAAAATAGATTGAATGGTCTTGCGAATCTGAAGGTAATCATTATAAGCGCAGATTTCATAAATAACATAAAATACAAAAACTTTATTAAAGACATTCTTGCGAGACAAAATGGGGCATTTCCTATTTTTTTGTGGCCAAAATCTCATAATTAAAAATGTCCTAAAATATTATAATATGTATTATATATTTTTTTTAATTTTCATGCAGAGTTGTAACCAGTGCAAAACGGCAAAATCATAAAAATACAATACCGTTTCACTATCTACAAGTACATTTTTCTGCTAGTATATTATTTTAGTTATAAATATATTATGTAAAAAAAAATAAGAGTAGACATATTATTTCACTTAAGTTTCGTTAAGTTCCCCAAGTTGCCCCACTTGGTGTGTAAACCCTTAAACCCGAGCTTAGACTCCTTTACATAGCGAATTAAAAAGATGTAAAGTTCCTGTTTGTAATGACACACATATTCTGAAAGATTGCAAAAAGTTGTACAATTTTTGTATATAAAATAATTTTTTTAGCATACAGGCACACACCAAAAAAAAATTAGTGGTAAAATTTAAATGAGCTATATCTCATAGCTAGGGTGGCCATATTTTTATTTTCAAAAAAAACCAATAGCGCAACTGGCTTTTTTTACCCTTTTATACTTCGTGTTTTGCAGTTTTAACCCACAATAAAAAAAAACTGAGCGCCGACCAAGCGCAAAGTGTTAAAAAAAAATTAAATGTGAGATCTCGTTACGATAGCTTGCGCATTCACCATTATTTAAGGTAATAATCTGAAATAAACTTCACTACGCATTTTGATTCGTGAGCGCGTGTACCACGTGGTGTAATTCAACTAATCACATACGTGATCAAAAATTCGTCTGATCTGAGATGCAAATACCGAACTAAGCTTCAGGGGTCTGATTTTCGAATCCATACGAAAATATTTGCATACGTGTACTGAATAATCGACAACTTTTATGTCAGTCTCTTTCTATACCGTGTAAAATGAGAGGCAAAAGATAAGCCAGTATGTGTGGACCGCGTTCGAATTCGATTGGTTTAACGCAATATTGCACGAGTGGGTGGAGGGCATTCGTGTTGTTTCGCATGAAAAACCGGTTATTCTTTCACGTACTACCCATGAATCAGCATATCGGCATGTCTTTTGCCTCCTTTTCTATACGGTATAGGAAGAGACGGAATTAGTCGCATGCGAATAAATTCGTATGGTTTCGAAAATAGGATCCCAGGACGTGTATTCTTGAACAGGGAGCGGCATAGATCTATGGCAAATGATACGAAACGTTATATTCTTGAGCGTTAATCCGGTCTTACGGATCTCATGACAATGATACGTTCCCTAAGCGCAGATCTAGAGTCTATCCCGATCGCATGTTCCGAAACCAGGGAACAGCCTAGAGTTTAGTGACGCTTGCGCAATAAAGAGTTTTTTTAAATGTATTGCTTCCTAAACTACTTTGCGATCGTGGGAAGTGATAGATCTAATGCGATCCCATCGCACGAGAGAAAGACCGGATCGTATGACTTTTAAGAATCTACGTCTAGAGATCAAAGAAAGTGTAAAAGACTACGTTCCAAACTTATGCAAAAAGAGAGTGTTCTGGTTATAAAGAGAATGGGGATTGTTTAAAAATGAAAAACCATCTCGCATAATTTAAAAATCGGGAGATTTCCTGCGTCACGCAGGAGGCGGGAGAAAATTCAAAAAAGCGGGAGACTCCCGCCTAAATCGGGACCCGGTCCTCTTCTGCCTTCAATTTTGCCTTCTATTAATTATGAATTTTAAAAGTTTTTATTTGTCATTTCTCAAAATATGGTCAAAATATTCAAGTGTTCGTTTTTTTATGGTAAATAAAATTTCAAAATCTTTATTTATTCTAAGCAAAATATCCACACCAGTTACTCTGTCCATCCAAGATACTTTTACTATTCCACGATAACACTACATCTCGAATGCCTCTAACTTTTTGCACATGGCCTCAGTCAGTGTCCATCCGAAGCACACGAATTCGGAGAGTGGTATTAAGATCGCGACTACACAACACTGATTTCATTTTGATAAAAGATGATTTAGCCCGTTCAATTCTTGCACGAACTTTGATTGATTGAGAGCGCAACCCAAGTATTTCCATGAGTTCGACTTGCTGCCCATTTACTTCTAACATGCCTCTGATGTTCTTTTCCTTGAATATGACCATCCATTTTGTTTTTCCAACATTTAAGTTAAGCCCGAATTGCGAACTTTTAACAGCAATTTGATTCAATTACTCTTGCAGGCCTTCCAACGTGTCTGCTATTATGACAGTGTCCTCGGCATATCGTAAGTTGTTGATTTTTATACCGTTTATGGTCAGACCCTCTTCGCAATTTTATTAAGTGCATTCTCTATTATTTTGTTACTATAGATATTAAACAACAGCGGAGACAATATACAACCTTGTCGCACACCTCTTCTTATTTGGACCTCTTCGGACGGTTGGCCATCAATCTTTATTTAAGCAGTCTGATTCCAGTATAGATTAGTGATTATCTTTAGATCTCGGTCATCTAGACCAACTCCTTTTAGCGATTCTTTGAGCTTTTCGTGTTGGAATCGATCAAATGTTTTCTCATAATCTATGAAACAGGCATATACTGGCACCGACACATCTTTAGACCGCTGAACTAAGACTTGAATGCCAAACAGGGCCTCTCTTGTCCCGAACCCACCAAACTGCGTGTCGCACATAAAGGATTCGCATTTTCCGTAAATTCTTTATAAATATTTTGCTTCGTCTCTATTATTTTAAAGTCTATGGGTTTCATTATATACGAGACGAAAGACGAAAATAAAGCTACCTTTTTTCCACGAGAGACTCATCAACCAACTTTTCGCCTGTTCGTTCTGTGTCAGCCGACAAAAAGTTGTTTTCTTTGCACGGACAATTAATCTTGGGGCCAAGAGCGACTGTCAGACGTAGGCCAACTTGATAAAGTATTAATCTTTTTCGGGTAATTATATTAGAGTTACATTCGGCACAACACGGAAAATCATTTTTGCCTCGTTTAGCAATCTTTTCGTTTTTGGTATATATTGCCTTTGTTACCAATCTGGAAAATTAAGATCTATTATCTACTGGTGAAAGTAAAAAGTTATTTGAGGCTATGTACAGGGTGATCATTTAAAAAGGTTCCATTGGGAAAAGTTTTTGCGATTGAAATTGGAAACTTAATTTAAAAAGCAGTCATTAAGAGCAGAACATTCCTACATTTTAAGGCACTGCTGTCAAATTTGACATTTATATTTTCCGAAATATAGAAAAATTATGGAGAGCTTAAGACTAAACCTTTTTTAGAAATATCTTCAACGCTGTTTTATCCATAATAGTTTTTAAAATATTAAGCTTTTTTATCATCAAACAAATTTTAATATTAGTTAGCTGGACTACATGAGAATGGTGTTGCACTACAGAACTATATCAGTCAATCACCATGCATTTTATTACATTGCCAGTGGGTTTGAAGTTTATGTTTTCCTTCAAAATGGTGTTTTCAGATGATGAAAAGCGCGATATTTTAATGTTATACATAAGAAACACAACTCCTCTGGTGGTGACTTAAATGTTCTCCTACACTTGGAGGAAAATCGAAGGCAATCTATCAGGCAGCTTTTCACAATTTTAAGACAAGAGAATCTGGACGGCCTATGTAGCTATGGAAAAATTCAATCATTTTTAAAGAAACACAAGTTTAAGCCTTACAAAATGAGAATAAGGCAAAAGCTTACTCCAGTCCAAAAGGTAGCTAGAGTTGAGTGTTCAACTTACATGTTAAACAGATTGGAACAAAATCCCAATTTCATTTATGATATTCTTTAGCGTGAAAAATCAAAATTTTGCACTAATGGAGTTCTAAATCGTCATAATCGAAGATATTGTGCTCAGGAACTTCCTAATTATGTTCACGAGGTTCAAAACCAAGGATGGCTCTCTGTCAACGTTTGGTATGGTATTTTAAGAAACCGACCATTTTTTTTCCTGCGCATCCATTAAATTCTAGAAGAATTACTCGATGCTCTACAAGATCTACCACTAAATATTTTGAACCTGATTGTTTTCCAACAATATGGGGTCGGAAAACACAATGTAGCACGTGCCCGCGAGTTTCTCACGAAATTTTTTCAAGAGAGGACGGAATGGACCGATAAGGTGACCGTCCAACAGCCAAGATCTCACTCCTCCAGACACGTGGATTTGGGCGTATCTAAAAGATAACGTTTTTTGTTTGTAGGAATAACAGGATTTACGGTCCAAATTTAAAACAAATTTATTAAAACTCTTTTATAAAACCAAGCTTTCGGAACGTTTTGTTCCTTCTTCAGGGCTTAAATTAAATAAGACACAGAAATATCATTCAGAACAACATTAAGAGCTTCCATAATAATTTTGTTTTAAATAGTCAAATGGTACATACCTTATATGAAATTAATTTAGTTTGTCTATTATTTTCTCTTCATACATTTGTAATTTGGAAGTCTTTTTTTATTTTTTTAATGAGTATAATAATAATAATAATTGTATAAATATATAAAATTGTAGAGCTTTGAAGATTTTTTTTGGATCTGTTTTTTTTTACTTTTATTTTAAAATTAACCTTCCAAAACTGTAAAAATATACAGTGTGTTTCATTTTAAAAAATTGGTAATTTTTTTATATTTTCTAAAACATAAATGTCAAATATTACAGCAATGCCTTAAAATGTAGGAATGTTTTCGTCTTTTTGATAGCTTTTTAAATAATCTTCCAATAGCACAAAACTTTTCCTAAAGGAAACTTTATAAATGATCACCCTGTACAGGGTAAGACAGCAAAAGTCTGGATATCGCAAAATGCGTATAAAAAAGGACCGACATATGGGTATCGAGTAAGAGCGACAATTACATTGTTTTCACGGGCGTCTTAAAGCGCTTTTATATGAGGACAGTTTAAAAATTTTGTCGTATAAACCCCACAAAAACCGTTTTAAGCGCTAAATCGATTTTATTTTAAAGCAATTTAGCGCATTGCTTCCAACGTACAGAAATAGGCAACCCTGTTTTACCAAAAAATCTGTTGTTAATCTTAGTTGTTTGATTTGTCTTATGTTTAAAGTGACATTTATTGAAGGACGTATAAACCCTCGGAAAAAGCGATTTTGTTTAAAACCGTTCTCAGATAAAACCGGTTTTATGTACTTGTAAACGTAGTAAGTGACAAAAAGCAGAAAGTCAGCTGCCTAGGCTCAAAAAATTTTAGTACTAGCTGAAAAACAGCGCAACAAACATCACAACACTGTTGAATCACTTTGGATATACCTAGCAATACTAATAGTAATAGTACTAGAGCAAATTTTTAGAAGACAGAACGGTGGTTAGGAGGGGGGGGGCCTTATGACCGCCGGTGGTGTACTTTCAGTTACAATTTGTGTAAAATAATTCCCTTTTTTTTTCGCATGAACTAAATCAAATCAATCTCGTTATGGATACCTTGCCAGGTAACAAGTATACACAAAATATTTTACAGCCGTTCCGCGATCACATTGAACTGGGTCAAGTTGTACCTAAATATAACTAATTATCTCGATTAATAATACTACCAGCCATACTTGCCATGAGTATTTTTACCATTGTCTTTAGGAATAACGGTGTAGACAAAATTAGCATTGTTTATAACGGTTTGCGTAATTAGAAGAACAAAAAAAAACTTTTGGTTTCGTTTCAGAGTATGGATGGATTCCGTTTATAAACCACGTTGAAATTGGGCAAAGGCATTTAAATTTATTTTTTTAAATATTTTTTGCCATTATATTTACAGTTATTTTACGTACTAGAGAGTTTTTAGAAGAGTTTTTAGATCAACTAAAATAACAACCTCCTTACTTTTCTTAAAACACAATCGGCAAAATGCAGTTGAATTCCTAATCTCGATTTTCTCAGTTGCGCTCAAGTTCGGTACACATCTTTCATTTTATCCAAAATTAGTGATCCGGTTTTAATGCGGTCTTTTGTATTTTGTTCATCATGCAACTGGGATGATTTTTAGGTAATAGTTTTGTTGCAAGCCACTATAGGGCGATGGCAGTGGAGTATTAAGTAGGTAGTTATAAATTTTATATGTACTTTATTGAATGGGTTTGATGGTCCAAGTAATACAGCTTCGACAACATAGACTTTAAAAGCCAAGTCAAAAAGCTAGCTTCAATTAATCTGTAATTTGGCTGTTAAGATTGCTTAACTACTAAATTTATATTCAAAATAACTTCTATAGTTCTATCATCTAGCTAATCAACTTTTAAAGGTAAAAATTATACCTAAAACTATGATAAAACTTAACTAACAAAATAGTTGCAATCTTAACTTTTTTACATAACCTCTTAAAAATTTGTGAAAAAATAATATTTTTTACATAAATATGCTCAAATCTAAGTCTGAAAATCTTTCAGCATTAACTAAATATGCAAGCATGATGATGTTGTTCTTTTTTAATCAGCGAAGTTTTTTACGTTTTTTCAAGTTTGTGCCGTCACTGAGAGTTTCGTAAATGAAATATGTAAATTTTTTCAACTGCATTCAATAGCCTGGTTCTCTACCTAAAAACTGGTGTAATGGAAGTATCAAGTTAGCTACTCGAATATAACAAAATAAAACAAAGTTATGATTGTTTTCCACAACAAACCATTGTTTATCGTCTCCTGTTGATGCTAACGTTGTTAGCGAAACGCGCGTCGAGTGCAAAAAAGTGTAGTTTTGGTTTGTGGAAAACAATCATAACTTTGTTTTAGTGCAACCAAAGGTTCCAAATTCCCAACATAATAACAAAATAGGCAAAAAACTCATTTTAGTGAAAAATCCCTAAAATCTCAAACCTTCAACTTTCAACACCCATATCTCTGAAACCGTGGGTCGGATCAAAAAGAGGTTCATTTAAACGTTAATCAGGGAGAACAGATCTACAACATATCAACTCATTTCAACCGAAAGCCAGTGGCAATGCTAAGTGAGCGGGGTCCTTTAATGCGAAATTATATTCCCTAACCATTCAGTTTCAGACCTTTTGTTCAGTCCATTACAATTTTTTGACCACAACAATACAAAACAAATAACCAACATTGACATTATACACGTTATAGACATTTTTGTGAAAATAAAAAAAAAATACTCGAACCGAAATAAAACCCGCATTATTACAAAAGTTTAGAGAGTCGAGCTAGGCATACACTGGACCAATGAGTATATACAGTGGCGGTCGCAGCTTTTTTGAATGGGTGGGTGTTAAGTTGGTTTAGTGTGTCTTGCATATACTCTAGATTTTTCTCGAACTTAAATGCACCATGCACACATAAAGATTGTAACAATCAATGAAATTAAGTCAACAATTTTTATCTCTTTCACGTTTTTTGTGAAATATTTATCAAAATTTGGGTTGAACAAGGTAGAAAAGAGGGGGGGACGATGTTTTCGCCCTGTGGCTGCCACTGGTATATATGTATATAATATACAGGTTGTCCCAAAAGTTCGAGTCCACCCTAGTATCTCCAGAACCAAAAGAGACAGAGAAGTAAAATTTCACATAATTGGATCGTTTACAAAAAAGTATCTTTTAGGATGCTAATTGTGCCGCCATTTATTAAGAGGGCGGAGCTAGGGCGGGGACAATACCTTTTTTTAGTGGGATAGCCTGTATATTTTTAAAAATTTTAAACAGCTTTTCATTATATATCCAAAAATATCTAATATGTTTCCTTTTTCATTATCGGTTTTTAAATAAAATGGGAAAATCATCTCCATAAGACCAATGAGTTTAACAACCAAACAGATATTCGGTGATTTTTTGCCTAAATCTCTTATTCAAAAGTTTTTGTCATTTTATTTAAAAACCTTTAAAGAAAAAGGTAACATATTCCGCATATTTTTGAAAACAATGAAAAGCTCTAAAAAAGAGAAGATCAAAAGTTCTTTGGAGGAAAGAACGAAAACTCAAAATTGGATGAGTGTCCCACAAGGAACACACAAAAGGCCAAAGCGAAAGGAGAAACAATTAAACGATGTTTCGCCCTGGGTGACCAGCGTGGGCTCATCAGTGGATTCACCAGTCACCCTCAATCCTCATCTTTTTAGATTTGAAAAAATATACAGGGTATCTCATTTAAAAAAAGTATTGTCTTTGCCCTAGCTCCGCCCCCTGTTTTGTAAACCATATAATTATGTAAAATCTTACTTCTATGTCTCTTTTGCTTCTGGAGATATTAGGGTGAACCCGAATTTTTAGGACACCCTGTACAAGAGATGTAAACTCCTTTGACCAATATTTTTAAGATGTCGAGGTCTGTGGTTTTGCAATAAACTTGCTGGTATTGTTGCTTGAGCATTAGTTGATAAACTCAGCGTGTGTGGAGACTTTTACAAGATTTTATTTAGAATAAGGTTCACGTTTTCAAAATAGGCACGTCAGTTTTCGTGTCATGAGAATTATTGTATTGTTGTGTTAACATTAATGTTGTTATGCACGAAACACCAAAATCGGTAAAACGCAAAGAAACAAGATAAATATGAATTGCAGGATGACAAAACCTTTATTTTTTTATGAATTTATAAAATTTTTTCAAAAAAATTATGACATTTTTATGACATAATTAAAAAAATATATGTGTGAATTTTAACTAAAAACAAATTTTTACTTACTTATCTTTACTTACCAATTAAGGAAGACCAAAAAATATAAAAAAATAGTGTATTATCAAAAAAAAAACATCAAATAAACCGTACATATAATAGAAGGAAATCATCGACTTTGAAAGAACTATTAGTCAATACTTAGCTACTAATTAAAATATGCTAATATAAAAATAAACAAGAAAGGTACATATGATATTCAGTCAACACTTTACTGTTATATTATAAACACATTATACAGGGTGGATTCTTTAAACGGAACGGTGCTTCTAGCGTCAACTGAGATTTTTAATTTCCTTTAATCGTGCTATCTTGGATTTTGTTTTTTTATTCTTTTTAAATAGGACACCCTGTATATTAATAAAACTTCGATATTCATTCAAATATCACTCGTAAGACAGGGCATAGACAACAATTCCATGCAAGTTTAAATGCCTCTATCTTGGAAACCATAAGAGATAGAGTATTAGTGTGTGGTATTGTCAAAAAGATAAGTGGTTTTAGAATTCAAAAACGTCAAACTATACAAACGACATAAAAAAAATCCAAGAAAAATAAAAAAAAATAAAGAAAATTAAAAATCTCAGTAGACGTGTTTTTGGATTTTTTTATAAAATCGAATTCTAACCCGCTAGAAGCCGTTTAAAGAATCCACCTGTATAAGGAACAACGTTATATAAAAATGCCTTTTCCGTGAGCCTTAGGTTAAATGCCAAAAATAAAGAATTCAGATTATAAAATTAAAACCAAAGCATCTCCTTTCAAAAGGATAAAACAAAGAAAGTTCATGGTATAGCAGCATTCAGTCACTGTAATAGTTCGTTTACATAAATTTAATCAGACCAACTAGTCCAAAATCTGTATTTCCTTTTCCCATACGACACATCTCTAGACAGAGAAAGGTTAAACATGACCTAGTATTTCTTGCCGCTAATCATTTTAAATAGACCATATCTATGTATACAGGGGCTGTTTGCAAAATAATATTTATAAAATTACAAAATTGTCTTAAAAAATAGTGATGCGCAAAGGGTAGATCGTCAAATTTTATTTATTATTTTTATGACACTTAGCCAAATTTAGGACGGTTTTAGGACACGCCTTCAAAAATTCTGACAAATTATGATTTTACGACAAGTGGTCATCCTGGAATTAGAGGCTCCGTATGAATGGCATTTGCTGAAGAAAAAGAGGGGTGATAACCCCTTCTTGTAAGTGTTTTTTTAATGTTAGAGTGCATTTCCGCAACATTGTGGTGGAAATTTTGATGCCATTCCACCAAACCAACACCAACACACCAACAACACCAACACAGCAAGTTGAAAAAAGATTTTTTATCTAAAAACATTTGTAATTGTAGTTTTTTTGCTTTTTTTGTTGCGTTGTCATGACAGTATTTGAACGATCGATCTTTTTACTCGAACGGATCCAAAAGGTTTATGCGTTCAAATCTAAACGTAGTTGGGATCGAGACGAGTGGATATGCAACTTTTAATGCTTGTTTGTGTATTGTAATTTTTAGAAATAAGGATATGGCTATCTTTGTTTGACTTGTTGTTTGGATTTGGATATGGATATGGAATTAGGACGCATTGTACTTAGTTAGGATTAGGGTCCAATATTTAAAAAAAAAATGAATGAAACGTGTTTGTAGATATGAGTTTACGTTATTAAAAATCACAAGAAAATAAAGTGATTTATTTAAGTTAAATCAAAATCAACACACAAAGCAATTTTACTGTTTCTTTTTCCGTTTGTGATGTGTTGCTTTTTCCACTTTTTAAACCTATTGTAGTCAATCCGAATAAAAATTTTCTAAAGAGCAAGACTACGAGTCTTCAATCATTTTGGGCACACTCTTGTAAAATTTAAAAAAAAATATTCTAACCCAAAAATTTACCACCCACCGCAACGCCAACGACTTTAAGAGGTGGTGGAAATAATCAACGCTAGAGTATTTCCACAAATTTAAAGTTTTGGTCGTAAAATGCTCCGTTCCTTTACCAACAGCATGCCAAAAAAGAGACAGAATGGAAACAACGAAGATTTTGATTGCAGAATTTTATGAAATTTTGGTATGTTGTAGATCTCGACCTACTGATCACACTTTAAATGTACCATAATCAAATCGTATTATTAGTTTCAAAGATACAGGGAGTTTTCGAAAGTAGTTACTAACAAGTAAAAAAATCGTCATGCTTTAATAATAAGATTTTTGTGAGTTTTCTAACAAGATTCAGTTGAGTGTCGGCATCAGTATGTATACGCACCACCATTTTTATTCAGAGGTGATATTTTAGTGTACCGAGGTCATCACAAAAGTATTCTCTTAAGAGAATTTATGTTTATTTGTTATGTATTTATCTCATATAATTACGACTTATCCTAAGTATTAAATTAGTACGTTTAGTTAAAACAGTGAGATTTACTAAGATCTAAAAAAGTACACCCCACGGGTTTAAATATTTACACCTGTGAGGGGGTACTAAATTTTAAAACCAATTTTCAAAAAACACTTAACCATACAGAAAAGACAAAAAATTATGGATTATTTTATTGTTATTGCAAAATACCACTGAAAAACTGCTTTTTTTCTTAAAATACACCATATTTTAGGAGAAAATGCCCTAAAACTATTTTTTTTTGACAGGTTTCAAAATGGTAAATGGTGAATATTCCAAAAATTTGGCACATAATAGCTTCATTATTTGTGTTTGAGGTTATAAAGTTGGTGATTTTTTAGACCACCTCAGGGGGGTGGTTTAAATTTATAACCCCCAGAAAGGATTTTTTTGTGGCAATTGGTAATAAGTTCGTTTATAATTTCCCTAAGTAACCGTTTTTACAAGGATTAATTTACCTTATTTAATATCCCAAGTTGTTCATAACCCAATAGAATACCTCCTATTTTGTCCAGAAAAACGCCATATTTTGAACCCGTTTTCAGCACAAAAAATATATTTATAAGGGCACTACGAGGCAAAATAAACATAACTGAAGGTCACTGATTATGCACGAAAAATATGCCAAACAAGAAAACGCAAAACTACTATATTAATTTATTTACAAACTAAAAACATTGAGGTTATCTAAAAGCTCAGTGAAAAAAACTTTCCTTACTCAAAGCCCACTCATTTTAAAGCTGTAGTTTTCATCAGTAGAGGTTGGTGTAAGCTAAGGTGAAAGCAGAGGTAAAAGATCCGAACTCGCTGTTTGTGATTGAACGCAGCTCTAATATTTTTAAACTGACATTTCGACAGTTTTTAATAAATTTCATAAATAAAAACACCTTTTAAATAAATACAAAATTAATCTACTCCTTATTTTATTATTACCCATCTAGATCGTTGTGTGTCATCAAGTATTAATTGAAAAAATTAATTAACAGGCGTAAGATTTAATTAGAATGACATAGGTATAGCCCCAATGTTAATTTATTCTACAGAGTGTTTACTATTTAAACCCCGCGTGGGTTTAAATTTTTTAATTTTCTTGTCTTCTAAATTGAAAATTTCCTCTTAAATCCAACAAAAGATTGTGTTAAGATGATTATTCAATAAACAAATTTATTAAAATTCTTCTTATAAATCTCTCAACTCAAGGAGAGTTGGTTTAAAATGCTTGAAACCAAAAATTTCACTTAAACTTAGGACCGTTCTAAAAGACTAAACCTTTTTAGTGAATCCCACCGAAAATGTTTAATACCCACTTTTGTAAAAACATACATCTATAGGAATAGACACATTGAAAGATGATTGGGTGTTGATATCAATAAAATTTTGGCAGATATGTTGTAGAGATTTTAATTTGCTGATTCTGATCACATATTAAATCACGATGATAATAATGATTGATGATTTGATTTGGCTCATCTAGTTAACTGAAAATAAACAGCATATATACCTACCTATAATCACCCTGAAACACCTAGATAAAGAACGGATTATCCCTACACATAGCGAAGTAACTAAGTATAATCAGATAATGTTGAAGTTTAGGTACCTTACTACATACATTCTCTAAAATGAATACTTTTGTGAAAGACCCCGGTACACTAAAATCTCACCTCTAATTAAAAACGGGAACTACTTTAGAAATCCCCCTGTATCTTTGGAACTAATCATACGATTTGATTATGGTTCATTTAAAGTGTGATTAGTAGGTCGAGATCTACAACATCCCAAGATTTTATCAAATTCTGCAATCAACCAAAATGCCATGTATTCCTTGCGGGGTTGTTTAGAAAAATAATATATTAAGAGTAGAGAATCTTTTTTTTTTCTGTCAGTGACTTTAGGTCAGGAAATGTCAAAACATCAGAATTGGCTGGATGGCACATTTTGTAAAAAATATACTGAATTTCTTTCTAAGGCCACCAACAACCAATTCTAAATATTCAAACATTTGAATCGGTATCCTTAGAAAAAAATTTAGCTTATTCGGCAAAAAATAAAAAAAGTCCTCCAAGCCGTGTCTTAGTTTTTTCAAAATGTGCATTTTATTCAAAGTTTCACCAATTCTGATGTTTCTTTGACATCAAAAAGTATGGATATCACATGACCCGTTTTAAACGCTACTGTGACATTTCCTGATCTAAGGTCACTGACAGAAAAAAGAGAATATCTTCTCTTAAAATTTTACTTTTTGTTTAAGTTGACTCTCGTGATGAAATTGGCAAAACATAATAAAATAAAATTAGTATGGGTACCAGGACATAGAGGTATCCAAGGCAATGCAAAGGCTGACGAACTTGCAAGACAAGGATCGTCAGAAAAATATATTGGACCAGAGTCAGCTCTGGGGGTACCAAAATATACTATAAGGTGCCAGGTTAAACTCTGGATAAGGGAAAAACCTGTAAACCACTGGCAAGAAAGACAGGGGCTACGACACAGCAGAGCCTTTATCAAAGGCCTGAATACCAAACTCACGAAAGAAGCATGAACGGCCATATGGCGGTTAAAGACCACCTAAACAACATGGGCCTGTATCACGGAGACCTGAGCTGCAGACTATGCAATCAGGAACCGGAAACAGTAAAACATGTAATATGCCAATGCGAGGTACTGGATCGCAAAAGGCACCTAATATTTTGGAAGTTGAACTAGTTTCAATATCGACTGGGGACTACTCCATTGCGGACTTGTACAAACTTGCACAGGGGACAAAATGAATGGAGTGGTTAGCCTAGGAACCAAGAGTGTTCAGGCAACTCTAAGTTTCTGACTGACATTAACCCCCCTAGCAGGAGAACGAATAACTATTCTACAAAATTGAATATAATATATAATATACGAATAAGCAAGTTTACTTTAGATTTCCAATTTTCCGAAATTTTCATAAGTGTTTACTGTGAATGTCCATCCACACTCAACAGAACAGAGAACAGAAGAGAAAGCGCTCTCGAGAAGTCACTAAGCACACTAAGAGTGAGTCATTTTTTATTTCTTGTGTTTTTTGTGTTGTGTTGTGATTTTTCTAGTTTCTACGAAAATTTATAATATATACGCTACACTTAAACGATTATAGTCCAGTTTTTTGATAAGCGGACTGACGTCATCTTTGCTTCTGAAAACGTATTTCTTTGTTGTCAACAGTTAGCATATCGAATAGTTTGTTGTTGTCAGTTTGAAGTAACAGTTGAAACAATCAACGACATGATATTTTTTAAATATTTATTGTCGCTGTCTAAAACAATGTATCAAATAGAGATACAAAAAAATGACGTGAGTCCGCTCATAAAAAATTGGAGTATAGTAGCGACAAAGAGGATGCACATTAAGCCAGTAGGGTCTGCAGTGCAGTGGCTTGCCATCAGGCAGTTTGGAGTGACAATCGAGGGGTTTTAGTCGGTAGGAATCCGACACTACCCGGACTCTCCTGGTAGAGGAGAAATGACTCTGGCAGGAAAGTAGTTTGGGCGTCTTATGTAAGATTTCCAATTAAGACCCTTAAAAAAGAAGTGCCAGTGACACCGAACATCAAAAATTAAACAAACATATCTGTCAAAAGAGTAAACAATTTAGTTTGTTTGGTTGATATGCCGATGCTTATGAATAAACAAGGACAAAAAGTCTTTCTCTCTCAACAATGCCATAGTATAGAGGATCGATATTTTCATTCCTTTGAATTTGCTGGAGTTGTCGCGTGTCTCAAAAATTTAATATTTAAGAAAATAAGCAGTTAGGAAACTTACTTTCTTAAAAATTGCCATGATTTGTAAAATACACATTTTTTGCGCATTAAAAGTATGTTAAGTAACAGTCCTGTCCAAAATGACTTATTAATATTGGCAGAGATAAGGTAAAAGGAAGAAACGCCCTGATTATGACTGTATATTTTAATCCGATGCTCATGTAAATAAGTGCATATTTATACAGGGTGCGATGTTGTTCATATTTTTAGGAAATATGGGGCTAATCTGTTTTTTTCAAATAAAACTGACAGGATTTTTTTTATCAAAAAAAAAACTTAGGAAAAATATTCAACTGATCTATTTTTTACGCTAGATTGATCACCTACTCCCTCTCTGGGGAAGGAGATATTTATTTTAATTTTGAATTTGGGGAACTTGGGGTATTTCCGGAAACATCGTTCTTGAAGCATTTTGAAGGGTTTCTCGATTTTAAATAGTCTGGAGTTATTTTGGAAACAGAAAAATTTTAATAAATTAATAGTTTTTTAAAGAAAAAAACACCAGAATTATCAAATTTCAAAATGTTTTAATTTTAATCAAAATACCGCGATAAATATGTCAAATACTTAACATTCAGAATTGCCCCAACTATTATTCAGATATAATGTCTGTCAATATGACTACTTATTTTGAACCTTCTCTTGTCAAAATCTATTTGGTGGCTGAAGAGAAACAAATTTAAAAGCGATTCACCCTAAAAAGTTCCCACAAGTCTGACGAATACTCTCAGACTCAAAGAACTGCTGGACTACTGACTGGGTTGGCGCTGTTGTAAATATTTAAAGTTAATTTTCGGTTTTATCAGCATTCGTATCCTGATCTCTATCGAGTCGACCTATCGAGCAGGTGTACTTTTAAACTAATGGCGAATGCGGGACAGCTCCAGCTGGTGAAATGCGTGAAAACATCGTTTCGTACGCAGGGATAGTCGTAACGTTACGACTCCCTTATCGTACCTAACGAGGTTTTCGTGCATTTGATCAGCTGGAGCTGTTACGCATTCGCCATGATTTTAAAAGTGCACCTGATTGACTGGTCGATTCGATAGAGATGATAAAACTGAAAATTAACTTTAAGTGTCTACTATCTATTAACTGCATCTTTTTCTAAAAGTTCATATTTTTTTGGAAACAAACTTAAGACTTAATGAAACACAGTGTGGACTAAAGCCACAAACAAAATTTATCAACGAAAATTTTTCCACTTTCGTTGTTCGCTCAACCTCTTTTTTTCTGTTTTTGAGACAAATAATAAAAAAGTTGGTAAGGTTGTACCACTCTGTATGCATGGTCTACAACTTTTACAACCGCGGATGTAAGTAGTCCTCAGCAACAATTATTGAACCGTAGCTCGCTAATGCATAGGCAATTTATAAGTTATTCTTACTCTACCTATATTATTTTAAACCTACTTAAACATATTTTAAAATCATTGCTCTAAGGCTTGTTAAGGTGGGGCTTAAAACCCAGATACAGCTAAAACTATCTTTTCGTCAATTTTTTTTCTTTGCTGAATTAATATAGTACTTAGGGAAAAGAATAATTATAAAAAATTTTTAGTCGTGCATACATATTGAGATACTTGCCGTATCCTTTATAAGCAGAATAAATACCCTGGGGAACAGCAAAAACGTTTCCTAGATCAAAATAGCAAAAATCTTATCTATTTTATTAAAATTAACGAAAAAACAGGCCTTACCTTGAACAAATTGCAACACGAGCGGTTTTAACGGTTTTTACTGTAAAAAAGCCTACTTTTTAACATATACAAAATCGGACAATATCGGACTTGCGGAACATCGTTTTTTTGACGTTTTTTCAAGATGGACGCCAAAAAGTTCAGAAAATCTTGCATTTATATACTAACATATAAACCCATAACCATATGGCCAATGGCACTTACAGCACATGTTTTTTAATTCATTTGTACCGCTGATTCCATTTGAGTTATTATTTTTTAGAAAAAGGCAGAACTATAGCAGTGAATCTTGTTTTCTCTCTCTACAATAAAAAAAAGGCTCCCAAAACACCTAGCAAATCATATGCTGTGTTTTGAAAAAGAGCAACACGATCTGTTTTAATGGTTTTTAACTTTAAAGTATCTACTGTTTAACATATCCAAAAGCGGACAAAATCGAATTTGCAGAACATCGATTTTTTTACGTTTTTTTCAAGATGCAGAAAAACTTGCATTTATTTATTAACATATTTATAAAACCATAAAACCACTTACAAATATGAGTTGTGTTTTTGCACTAATTTTTGCCGCTGATGTCAAATATTTTATCATTTTTCAGAAAATGACAGAACTATAGCCGTGAACCATGTTTCTTCCCTCTATCCAAAAAAAAAAGGTTCCCAAACACATAACACATCAGTTTTTTGGTAAAAATAAGTTTTAAAGGTGAACTTGAAACTCATAAAAAAGGTTGAAAAGAGACTGCTAATGTTGTCATCTCTCTTACTCTTATATTTATTTATGAAAAAAATTGCCTCCTGTTGGTTACTTATAAAAAAATAATAAAATTAAATCATTTTATCTCCCTACTTTTGGTAGTTAGGTAGCTATATAACTACATATGTAGGTAGGTAGGTAAGTACCTACTCAATTATTGTTTAAAATATTAAAGTAAATTATAGCAAATTTATACCTACCTATACATAAATATCTACCTATTATAGATTAGGAGTTGTTTTAGTATGAGAGATAATGTACAGGTTTTATATAGTTGGATCCCTAAATGTTTTACTCAATTTCACAGTTGATGAATACGTAGGAAGCATCGACGTACACATCTAGTTATATGTACTTTTTCTTGTTTAATATTGATATAAATATAAAGTGGAACACATATTTCTGCGAGATATAATTTTGTCAGCAATGCTTTTTGGACTGTTATCCTGAAATGATAGATAGATAGATAGATAGATAGATAGATAGATAATGTGCTTTATTGTCAAAAAAAAACAATTCCGTTTTGTGGACAAAGCGTTCCTACAATTGCAAAAAATACAATAACGTACATACAACTGATATAAGTAATAATAAAAAAAAATATTAAAAATAAAAAAGGAAAATAATAATACCTTAGATACTTACAAGTTATCAACTAATATAAATTTAAATAAACAGTATACCATTGACTAAATAAATAAATAAAAAAAAACAATTCAAACAATTTCTTTCCTTAAAATCAGTCCATACACAAAGAGTTACAAATAATAAAATATAAAAAATAAGTGTTGAATAAAATGAAATAAAATGAGAATCTCTAAAAGAACAAATACATAATAATTTTAAAAATAGTGAAAATCTTGTTTTAAACAGGTTAACATAAATTTGCCCAACACACATTTATTTAAAAATTGTCCTGGTAGTACTCTTGCAAAGTATAATAGGTTTTATCAAGTAAAAGGTTTTTAACATATTTTTTAAAGATTTTAATATTTGGCGAGGTTCTTATTGGCTCAGGGAGGCGATTAAACATTTTAATTCCGTTGTAATAAATTGATTTATGAACCAAAGTGGATTTAGGAATCGGAAGATGTAAGTTATTGGAATTGGTTTATTAAAAAAGTTACACACCTATACCATGCACCTTCACATGTGTTAAAATAAGGTGCTTTTTTATAATTTCTAAGAACTGTCACGTTTTTCCTACACACATCTTCTATAAAACCAATTGACACCGGATATACGAAGTTCAGAAGTTAGAGTGAGTCCAGATAAAAGTAGAATGTTCTGCGCACCTTCCACAACTGTGATAAAAGTAAGCACTCTGTATTTAGCGATATTAATAAACACCTTTTGTACACACTATAATCTGGCCTTCTATCGATTTCAAATAGCAGACAGTATTAGTAATTCCAAAGTGTACCACCAAGCGTGTATAATTTTATGGTATAGGACAGAAAGAGACAGGGCAAACTACTATGTTAAAATCAACGTTATTTTGATTTTGAAAGTTTTTCTCATGAACATGTGCCCCATCCCCCTATATATTATTTGCGAATTTTTGGCCCGATAGAAAAAGAAATCGTGGTAACACCTATTATTTTTATTTCTATTCTATCTTGTGTCTAAGATTAGCTTTTCTACACAAATTCCATGTAGGGTAAATAAGTAGGTACCTATTTATCTATGTGCTCACACATCATTTGTCTGCAAAAGATAGAAAAAAAAAACACGATTAACTATTTTATTTCTGTTTTTTTTAGAAAATACTACTATTTTTGAAATGAGCATTAAAATTTAGCCCAAAAACATGTGCCGCGACCCTCCCTAAATCAGCTGCAATGTGTGTAGTTTTTCCTATGTGATCGAGAGAGAAAGCATTAATAATGACCGTATCTCTATCTTTTTTTTTTCTTTTCAGGTTCAACATCAGCATTGAAATTAAACCTAAAAACATGTGCTACATCTTTCGCTTTATGCTTGCCATATTCATAAGATATTTCTTCAGGATAGAGAGAGAAAGCGTGATTATCGAGCTTATTTCTATCTTTTTCCAATTTTTTTTTAAGATTCAAAACGAGCATTGAAAACTAGTCTTAAAACATGATCACACGTCTTAGTTAATGAAGATGTTTTTTTTTGTGATTTTTTTGGCCTCCATTTAAAAAAAAATTCTTTGGGTATGTTGAAAAGTAGGCAAATCTAAGCTGCATAACGTTAAAACCGCTCGTGTTGCAATTTGTTCAAGGTAAAACGCTAATTTCAGTGGACTATATCTCGACCATCAAATGGGAAATACTAATGGTACTTTATAAGATGTTTAAAACTTATAATATAATCTTATAACATAAATAAGTATGATCGTGGGTGTGTTTGATCGATCGATCCACTTCAGGAATCTACCGTTGATTCGGATGATAACTCCACGGATTCAAACACTAGTGTACCAGAAAGGGTCGCTGGTCCATTAAGTTCGCAAGACTCTGATTTTGTCTGTGAACGTTTCAGTAAAAATAAACCTGACACAATAAACCAAAGTGAATTAAGTGACCTTATAAGAAATTTGGAAGTGTCCAAGAAAAAAGTCAAACTATTAGCTTCTTGATTGCAACAATGGAATTTACTTCAAGATGAAGTAAAAGTTTATGTGTACCGAAGTCTTCAAATAAAACACACACAATTTTTTAACCTGGAAACAACTTGGTAGCCTGTATTGACATTAAGGGAATAATGACAGCTTTAAATCTGGACTACGATTCAAAAAACTGGAGACTTTTCATTGATTCTTCAAAAGTAAGTTTTAAAGCTGTGTTACTCCATAATGGAAACAAGTTGCCTAAAGTACCAGTTGGTCATGTAGTTCATGTGAAAGACACCTATAGCAATTTGAAATTGATACTGGAGATCATAGAATGTGAAAGGTTTAAATAGCAAAATTGTAGGTGGGGATTTAAAATTTGTGGCAATTTTGTTTGGAATACAGCTAGGTTATACCAAATACTGATCATTTTGGTCATGAAGAGTCTTTTGAGGCAGGAAAAGAAATTTTACCAGTGCTCCAATCGTTCCTCTAGAAAAGATTTTACTACCACCATTTCATATAAAATTACCACTTATTATAAAACCAAACAGAGGCGTTTCTGAGTATTTGGATTCTGATTTTGGAAAAATCCTCGAACACGTCAATTTTTAATTCGAGGGGGACACTTTTTTGCTTGAAATTTTTGTACGCGCGTTCCCTTCGAACTGGATCGAGTGATACCTTGTTTTAAAGGTCTTTCAGATGCTTTTAAAAAATTGTTAAAATTTTACTATTATTGGCGAGATATTTAAAGTTGCATAGACAAATGCAGAAAGTGCAAAAAGTGTCCCCTTGAATAAAAAATCTACTCCTTCAAGGATTTTTCCAAAATCAGACTGAATACGCGAGAAAGCCTCTGTTTCGTTTTTGTTGGAACACACTGTATACAGGATAATTCACCATATTTTTCAACCACCCCTTACCTCCCTTAATATTGAAGCTGGAAAAAAGGTGTCATCGCATATGTCAAATTTTGATATTAACTTCAAGCATGGCTTTTTTGGTTACCAATGAAAAAAAACTTTTTTTTTATCACGGTTGCAAAAAAATATTTGTTCGTTTTTTACCCAAAATTAAAGAGAAATTGCGGAAAACAGTATTATTGAAAAAAATCTAATTATCCTTGCCTATTAAGCCATTTCCGCCAGTTTTCACGAAATATTTACGAAAAAATGATTTAAAAGATTCGTCAGAATATCAAACTGTCAAAGATTAAAATGTCGCAATAATGAACGTCACCAAGCAAAAAGGCAGATCACTATGGAAACCATTGTTATTTCATTTACCAGCCGCCTTGATTTATAATGTAAAGATGGTGTCTTGCGAGAAGTGCTCTTCGTTCGAGATTTTTAAAAGTATTTTCCTGTTTTTCTTGGATTTTTTGAAAAAGGTATTAAAAAAAATAGTGTTCACAACTCGCGGCTAAACTGTGTTTTTTTTTACTCACATTTTTAAATACCTCGCTGCGGTCGCTGTTTAAATCAACGCTTGTAAAAAAAAAGCACTATTTTAGCCACTTTGTAGTTGTGAAAACTACTATTTCCAGGTTCAATAATAAGATAAAAGGTAGGATGGAATATATGGTCAATTACCCTGTACCTACAGTATAACGAATTACTAAATAATATTTTTTTTAATTCAAAAAATATTTTGTATTTACTTACGTAATAGTACACTTCACATTTGATTGTTTTTAGTTTAATTATAAAAAGTGTTTGTCAACATCATTCAAATCGTGTGAAAAATTTTCGCCTACGCCAAATTTAAGGAATGATTTTGGAAAAAAATCAAGAATTAAGGATAAATTCGTCCGAGGATACTCCGTGGATTCATACAAATACTTGGGTTGTCTCCTCAATGATAATTGGGACAACATGCAAGAAATCCGTGCAAGAATTGAACAGGCCAGATCATCTTTTATCAAAATAAAATCAGTGTTGTCTAGTCGCGATCTTAATACCACTCTCCGAATTCGCGTGCTTCGGTGTTATGTTTTTAGCATCTTATATTATGGCATGGAAGCATGGACACTGTCTGAGGCCATGTGCAAAAAGTTGGAGGCATTTGAGATGTGGTGTTATCGTAGAATACTAAGCATGTCTTGGATGGACCGAGTAACTAATGTGGATGTTCTGCTTAGAATAAATAAAGATTTTGAAGTTTTATTTACCATCAAAAAACGAAGACTTGAATATTTTGGCCATATTTTGAGAAATGACAAATATAAACTTTTAAAATTGATAATTGAAGGCAAAACTGAAGGCAGAAGAGGTCCGGTTCGTAGACGGATATCATGGCTTAAAAATCTTAGAAAATGCCATGGTGTTAGTACTACGACACTTTTCCGAAAAGCAGTGGACAGGGTACAGATCGCGCTGATTATAAAATCTCTCAGAAAACTCATAAAAACATCGAAGAGAGCATGGCACTTGAAGAAGAGGATACTCCCTCAATTTTAATTTTTTTTGCACATAAAACAACAACTCAATCCAATATTTACTAAACCCCTTCAAAAAAAGTTTCGACCTCAGTGCATATGACAACTTTTTTGTTTAAAATGACAAATAATGATTTTTCTTGTCATTTAAAAAAAAATCGTTTAATCAGGGGCGGCTTTTACAAAAATTGCCTCGGGTGGACATCACCCTAGCGCCGGACCTGCCTGCACTGAGGCAAAAAACTAACAAAAAAATTAAAAAACGTCGTTAATAGGTGCTATAAGGTCACTTTTTGCTGATTCTTTGCCGGGATTCCAAGAGAAAACGCAATGTTGGAATGGGATGAGAATTTTCAGGATTGTTTATTTAATCGTATTTATCAAAGCGATATGAATATTTTTGTGAATTTTTTGTTAGTCGTAAATTCCAAACATATTTGATATACTTTGGATAACGTAGAAGATTCCACTCTACAAAGTAAAAAGTGACCTTAGTAGCATCTATTAGAGGCACTGATGTATATGTTATGTTTATATCCATTTAAATAAGGAATCCTTTCAAACGTTCATTGCTTGGGAGTTCGTTGAAACAAAAGTGCTCATTTAGAGTTTATTTTCATGTTATTATGTGTAATCAAGTGTGTAAGGCATGAAAAACTGCAGTAACAGTTAGAAGGCCGCATTTACTTTTACCAATAAATGTGTCTAGATTTACCGTCAATGTTTTATATGGTAAGGCACGGTTTACCCAGTACATACCATGGCGTGTACTTATGACTGTTGGAAGGCCTTGAAGACGATCGAGACTAACTACTAGTCCCATAGATACCTCATACTCAAATCTTAGGCTTAATTGTTTTTTTTCTTTTAGCCAAATTTTTGCTTAATAAAAAAATATATTATCATTTATACTAGTCGCTGGGTTTTTTAAAGCACTGTGGCTTTAGTAGCACATTTAAGAAAAAAAATTGGTGCTAGAAAGCACGGATAGTCCAACATACAATCAATTATTTTTCTTCAAATCATAGTGCACTTTTAGTGAAACCATCATTCATTTGCAATTTTGATGTTTCAGTGTGAGAAAAAAATATATCCTGCAACAATATATTTTTTTGCTATTTATAGAGTAACTGTCGGTTCTCCACAAAAATCATACGATAAAAAAAGAGATGCGTATTGACAAGTTATATCCATAAAAGCTACAATTTTCACCATTGGTTAAGAGGTTCCGGAATTCATGCTCAAAAAACTGCTAAAATCGTGTGTTGGCCATATGTATGTAGTTTATTACGCTTTTTTCATCCTTGCCAAAAAAACCTCTAAAACTTATGATATTTTATAATTTTTGACTAGTGAAAATGAAACAGAAATCCCGCATAGGAGTTCATCATATGTCACCAGTTAGTTGGCTTATAAAAGTTTACAATATTTTCTGATTTTTAATGTGACAATTGCACATAAATGTTTAAACGATTTTATAAAATTTACCTGTAAAATTCCAAAATAAAAAAGTTTGGCACAACTTAAGCAGTTGTAGTAGTAGTAATAGTAGTAGAAGTAATGTAATAGAGATTAATATACAGTTAAACTAAACTTTAATAAGTTTCTATGAGATTTCGTAATATTTTATAATTTCCCCACACAGCCACGGTACGTACACGTACGTAATGGTACGTCCTTGGGATGTGGCACAATACGTACTATGTACGTCCTATGTACATAACTGACAGAAACGTACATTCTATTTCCTATAATACACTTTGTTACGTACTATGTACATAGTACACCCCTAATTGGTCCCGGAACATACCGACGTAAAATGGACATGAAATCTACGTCCCTGGGATAAAGCGTGCTGCATGGGATCATAAGTCAAAAAATATTTTTTTGTAGAAGTAAGTAAGAAAAGTATACTAACTATAGCTTTTTTAATTATTTTTCAGATGGTTGAAAAAACTGATAAAAATCAGGTGTGTTTTTTTATGAGATTTAATGAGGTTTTCTGGCGGGGTGGACACATAAAAATCTATAAAATGTTGTAAGTTGGTCTGACTATAAAATCTATTTAAAGACTTATAAAAAAAATAATTTTTACCAACTCATATAAAATTATAAATGTTCATAGAAATCTGTCAAATTGTATTAGTTGACCTGATCATAAAATATCCTAAAATCTTATGAAAAAACGTTTTTTTACAAGCACTTAAAACATTATAAAAGAACAAAGGTTTAATCATAGAAACCCATAAAATGTTATGAGTTGTTTTGATTATACAATCTCTCAGAAAACTCATAAAAACATCGGTTTATACAATCTCATAATATATTCTTAAAGGAAAAAAAAGTAATTATACAAACCCATAAAATTTGTCGTCGGTTTGATTATAAAATTGCCTAGAAAATGGTGCATTTATAAAACCATAAAATATGTAAAAAAAAATATCTGCACTTATCAAATTTTATAATCATTCATAAGTCTGTCTGATTATAGGATCAGATAAAAAATACATATGAAACCACATAAATTCTTAACAAAATCAAAGACATACCTCATAAATTATTACAAACTTTTATAATTCTAAAAAAAGCTTATAAAAACTGATAAAAATCAAATGTGTTTTTTATGAGGTTTGATGCGGTTTTTTTGGTAGAGCTGTTTCTGAAACTTCTAATAGAATGTAGATTTTGGAGTCAAGGGGTACCTAGGCCAATTTCGCAGCTTTTTAAGCCTAACTCCGGAACCTTTAATCTGAAAATGATACCTATTATGGATACAACTTATTCATACATATCTTTTTTGAATTGTGTAATTTTTTTGCAGAATCGAAAGTTACTTTATAAAAAGCAAAAAACACATTAAAAAAATATAATGTTACAAGATATATTTTTTTGACACAGAGACATTAAAAATGTGAGTGAATTTTTCACTATGATTTGAACATTAAAAATTAGTTAAGAAATGAAAAAATTGTGAATTTTCCAAAATTGTCCTATTTTCCATGTTTAAGCCGCTATCTTGTATTTGATATAAGTTTGACAGATGTCCAAGGAGTGGAATACTCCTTGACTTTTATACTCCTCTGGCTTATGGAACTCAATAGGAATACTAATCCTAAAGGTAAGGGCTTTCAACCAGTGAAGTCACGAAACACGAAGGTCTGTCTGTCTGTCTGTAACGGGATTACTCAAAAACTGGTTAACCAATTTTTACCAAATTTGCCACAAAAATTCTCTGGCACCAGGCGGTGAGCTAATTGATTTTTGATGGGGGTGGCAGGTTGACAAGAGGGTGTACTCACGAACCGTAGCAGCTAGCGACACGCGCTTTTCACATTAAGATAGGTAATTGCATTTTCAACCAAAGAAAAATGAACAAATTAAAAAAAAAAGATTTTATGGATGCTGCTAAAACGGTAGGAAGAAAAGTTAAACTAAAACTCTCGAACTAATAATAACCGAAAAACAATTTTCCGATTTTTTTACACAAAATTGTATAACAAAATGACATTTTATTGTATATTTTATACACAATTGTGTAATAATTCTTCATAATTTTTATTTATACAACACAATTAAAAAAAATTGGTGCTAGAAAGCATGGATAGTCCACCATAAAATTAATTATTTTATATTGAAAGGAAATGAAAATATCTCAAAAACTGTAGCTTTGAAAGATTTTAACCTTACAACAAAATTTTTGGCCAATATTTACGAAAACCAAAAATCTGAAAACCGCATATCAATAGCTGCTTTACTTCTAAAGTTATGATTTTTTTTATATATATTTTAACGTGTTTCCAAATAACTCGAAAACTAAAGCTTCCACGAATTTGGATTTTATAACAAAATTTGTAGTCCATATCCATAGAAACTTAAATCTGAAAACTGTATATCGCTATTTGCTTTTGTTCCAAAGTTACAATTTTTTTAAATATTTTATCCCCCTTTTCCCCCCTTCAACCCCCCCAACACCTTACCCAAAAGTTAATTGGTTCATGGTCAGCAGATAGAGGATTTTTGTTGCAAATTTCGTTAAAATCGATTAAGGCGCTCTTGAGTTATCGTGTATCCAGACAGACAACAGACCGACAAACAACTTTTTTTTTCGTCGATTAAGATGTTTTGGAACCTTAGTAACTCATTTTTAATAAAATTAAGAAAAGTCAAAAGATTGAAAAAATATTGTTTTTTTTTCTGATCGTTTTCCTCGCTTGCAGCCAATTTCTCCAAAAAAAGAAAGCGGCTTATTAATATATAGGGTGGCTAAATACCGCTTGGTGATTCTCTAAACAAAATTTAATACAAAAGATTGAAAAAATAATGTTGGGGAAAAAACGGATATGCTGTAATCAAAGTAACGACAATAAAAACTGAAATTGTAAAAAAAAACAGCTTTATGATACAAAAGATACTATATACTACTGCATTATCCATCTACGGAAAAGCCCAATTTATCTAAGGAGTAGGTAACACTAATCGTGAGGTCATTGATTTCTACCAAATCTGGAGGCGTAGGATTTTCAATTGCACCTGTAAAACTGACTTGTTGAAAATTTGTTTCAAATTTATTATTGAATCACCATTTAATAAAGAAAACAACAAGCAATTTATTGTTAAACAGCAATAGTATTGAATCATGTACAAATTCATTATTCACCAAAATAATGAAAAAATATACTACGTTTTTACGTGGAACTGAATAAACCTTTCATAAAAACGCGGTGAATCGAATTTTTTTTCGTTGGTTCTGTCCAAGTTCAATACCGCTTTTTTTGGTATCGTATCAGGACCCAACTGCATCAAAATAGGTATCGTATCGAACTGATTGATA
Organism: Oxystoma pomonae; assembly: GCA_963921995.1. NCBI lineage: Eukaryota > Metazoa > Arthropoda > Insecta > Coleoptera > Brentidae > Oxystoma > Oxystoma pomonae. The sequence continues at coordinate 44,427,381 of OY998171.1, read as the reverse complement.
ACACCAATAATAAGATGTTATCACTTAATTCTAATATTTTTTTAAAAATTAGGTATAAAATATAAGTGTTCCAAAAAAAACGCACTTTTTTAAATGATTATAACTTAGCGGGAAATTGTCCGATTTTAATAACATTTAGCTTCTTAGAAAGCTAAAGCTTCAAAATTTACAGGACCAATGTCAAACTTGACAGTTCCTAAAAAGCCAAGACGTCGGACCTATTTGAAAAATAGGCATTTTTAACGCACCTAGATATTCTTTTGTGTGTGACACTGTAATTAATTTGAAACATCGGTTACGAAGCCACATTCTTGCGAAGCACATCGATATAACATTTTAAAAATTCGGTCAAGAAATAGGGAAGTTTTTTTTTAATAGACCACAGTTTACCTGCAAAATCAAGCTTATTAATAAAAAATTTACTTGTTTAAATAGCAATAACTTTTTCAAAAATTGATCGATTTTAATAACATTTAGCTTGAAGTTAAAATTCCAAATCAGTTACATCAACCGAAAAGAATCTAAAAAAGAGAAGATCAAAAGATCTTGGGAGGAAAGAACGAAAATTCAAAATTGGATGAGTGTCCCACAAGGAACACACAAAAGACCAAAGCGAAAGGGCTCGTCAGTGGATTCACTAGTCACCCTCAATCCAGACATAATTTAACACCATAGCACACTATGACTTCCAACTCTGAATCACTCACAAATAGGCAGACCATGTTTATTTGAAAAAGTGCTTTGTCTTACTCGAAGGGGAAAGACAATGTACACAAAGCTCATGGACGTACCGAGTATCCACCTCCACGCGGTACCCACTGGGAGGGCTGTGATGTCATTGACATCCCAGCCCTGCGAAGAGATACAGGTTTACAAACACTATACTAATACACACCGACACTCACCCCCACGGGGAGATACACAACACAGCATCGGAAGGTTGGAGAGGAGGCATCTCCGCTTCCCCCCATCAGCAACGCCCCGGACATGTAGGTCCACAGTCGGGTCTGGTAGTAACAGAAAAACTAGAAGTGGAACAGCTAGGCCACCGGGAAGTATAGGGCCCACCCTTGTCTAACCAACGTAGGGGGCTGCCCCGAACACCCGGTGAAAATCTCCAAACGACGCAGAAGTGCAGCTGGTAACTGGTAGGGGGGCGCTGCGCGTTTAAGGGGGGGATCTCAACTATGGCCGCCGACGACCGAGTGACTGGAACCGGCGAGGCTCGGGGGGAGACTGCGATGGCGCGTCAGAAGACCCATGGAGCTACACCCAACAATTACCAATTACTTACTTTCACACACCCCTAAACCCACAAAGTTTCTTTTTTTCTATGTTTCAGACACAAGATAAAATGGATAAACAAGTGCTAAAAAAAGAGGAGAGTGAGGGAACCCCCAAACCCATAGAGGTGGAACCCGTGGAGGAGGGTGACAAGGAGTCATCGGGTGTCGATGAAGACACTCTCCTGCTGTCAGACGGAGGAATGGACGCTCTACCTGAACCGAAAGGGGATGGGAAGGCCGACCAACCACCGCCTGAAGTCCAAAAGGCTACCACAGAGGAGGTGGTCCAGAGGACGTCGAAGCAGGAGAAAAGTCGGAGGCACAGACAGAGGCAGGCCGAAAAACGCCGTCAGTTGATTGCCCTAGGAAGGATGCAGATCGCTGCCGTGGGGGAGAGGACCGGAAACAAGGGAAACCTTGACTCCCACTCCTCGCGGAGTGAAGCTGCACCTGGGAAGAAGGCTGACCCACCGTCCAGTACGGACGGCCAAAGCAAGCCGCCAAGTGGTACCCCCGCAAGGGGGAACCCGAAAGCGGCGAGCCGAGGCCAAACGGCTAGGCGCGGGACAGCTTCATCCCGTGGGGGCACCTCAGCTCGCGGCCCACCAAGGCCAAAAAAGTAGCCAAAAAAGTAGGCAACCTGCCGACAGGGCCAAAAGGAGTGTCGGACAGCACCAGCCAGGGGACCCAAGCAGGGACCTCTGGGTTGCAGTCCGCCACCCCAAAGCGCCCCCAATCTGAGCAGCAGACGCCGCCTGAAAGACTGGGCAAAAAGTCAGGAAGGGACGTAGCCTTGAAAGGCAAGGGAGACGGGGAAAACAGGTCGCCTCTTTTAAGGGATGACCTGGGTTCCCAAGAACCCAGCACAGACGCTGCGCCCCGGAAGGCACCCAGTAAGAAGGCGATGAAGGTTGTCTTCAGATCGGACAGAGTCGGAGGCACCATTACGGAGGATGAGGCGAAAGAAGTGCGCGGCCAACTTCTGGAAGCGATGCTCAGGACCATGCGGGGACCCCCCCAGGACTACTACGCTACGCTTCCTGAACTCAGGCCTAGTAGAGCCAGGATGGCTACTGGTAACGGTGGACGACTCCGAGGAGACCAGAGAGTGGCTCCTTGTTCAGGTGGCGACGGTCGGAGACGCCACCTTCAGTGCCATCAGGGCAGACGAGGCGCCCTGGCCAGAACGAATCTCGTTCTGGCTAAGAACCCAGGAGGAGATAGATGAGGCCAGGCTAAGGGAGTTCCTGGGTCTTCAGAACCGCGCGCTCGACATGTCGCAGTGGCGGCTTCTGGGGACCGTAGGGGGCCCCGGCGCTTGGCGCCTAACCTGGATGGTAGGAGCGGACACCATCAGGTACCTGGAGAGCGTCAACTGGAGACTGGCGTATGAGTTTGTCACCCTCGCCGTGTCAGGTGACAGAACCCATAGCGCCGCTACTCGACGTCCTTCCCGGGGGCCTGGTGGCGACCCCTCCGCCAAAAGGCAGAAGTAGGAGGTTCCCCCATTCTCCCCCACTCTCCACGATGCACACGGCAACGGGAAAACTGCGGGTGAGTCAAATCAATCTGCATAAAAGTCTGGGCTCTGCGGGGAACTCGCTAGGACCCTAACTGGCACTAGTGCCAGGCAGATTGTTTTGATACAGGAACATTTTAACAGGGACCACAATAGTAGGAGCATTAGGAAGCACCGGCCTAAACATCACGGCCGGCAAAAGAGAGGCAGCACCAAGAAGCTGCATACTGACATCAAAGGACCTGAACGTTGTGGAGCTTCCACAACTAGGAACCCGAGACGTCACAGCAGCTATCCTGGAATTAAAGGTAAGAGATAGGACCAAGAAGGTGGTTATATGCAGCGCGTACCTCCCGTACGACAGCGTAGATCCTCCTCCTTCAGAGGAATTAGCGCGGGTCATCTCATTCGCGGAGAGTAAAAGACTTCCAGTAGTCGTGGGGTGCGACGCCAACTCACATCACGTAGCGTGGGGTAGTAGCGATGTGAATAAGCGTGGGGAGGCTCTTTTTGAGTTTCTGACCACCACGGAACTGCAAATAGTGAATAAAGGGTGCGAACCAACGTTTGTCGATAGGACCCGACAGAAAGTTATCGACATAACACTAGTCTCGCAGAGTATATACTAAGACGTTGTCAACTGGAGAGTAACAGATGAGATTATTACGTCCGATCATCGCATGATCAGGTACGAGACACCGACGAGAAAATCCAGGAACAAAAAAGGAACCCGCGTAATACGGACTGGAGACACTTCTTAGCGACCCTAGACCTGAATAAGGGTATTCTAGAGATGAACATCGACAACTGTGAGGACTTAGAAGAGGCAGTCGACAGGCTTAAAACTGGCATAACAACAAGTTTCAAAAAGGTGTGCCCCCTAAAAACCCAGTCGACCCAACGAGTGCCATGGTGGAGCAGCAAGCTAGACAGGCTTCGCAGCAAAACCAAAAAGGCACTAAACAAGGCGATGAGAGATATGGAGAATGACTCTTGGGAAATATACAGAGAGGCTGTTCAAAAAAGAGGTAAGTAACTGCAAAAGAGACAGTTGGAGGAAATACTGCGGAGAGATTAATTCCCTTCCAGAGACCTCCAGACTTCTTAAAATCCTAAGCAGCGAGAATAAACAGACGCTAACATCGTTAAAAAGGCCAGACGGGAGCTGGACCGCCTCATGCGAGGAGTCAATACGACACCTGCTCGAGGTTCACTTCCCGGGAGAGGGCGCCGAACGGTGAGCGCAGAGGACCGCCGGACCCCAGGAGGGGCAAGACCCTGACTGGAAACTGGCGGACCGAGTGGTCTCGGATGCTACCATCTCCTGGGCAATCAACGAGTTCAGGCCAAGAGATACTCCTACCTTTTGTAAAGAGAATCTTTAGAGCCAGCATAGCAATGAGATATGTACCGACAGAGTGGAAAAAAGCCACCGTTGTCTTTATTCCGAAAGCCGGAAAGAAAGACTATACGGCGGCCAAATCCTTCAGACCCATTAGTCTAACATCCTTTTTGATGAAGGCATTGGAAAGAATGGTGGACAGACACCTACTAGGGGGAGTCCTAACCAACCAACCTTTCCACAGAAACCAACATGCACACGTGGAGGGAAGGTCTACCGACACGGCCCTACACGCAGTAGTGCATAAGGCAGAAAAAGCCCTTCAATTCAAACAGTACGCCCTGGCAGTATTCTTTGATGTCGAAGGAGCTTTCGACAAGGCGAAAGTGCAGGTAATAACAACAGCCCTGCAGAGAAGGGGAGCCGAGTCTCTTATCTCCGAATGCGTAAAATCTGCACTAACAGGGAGAAAGATCCAGGCCAATCTAGGGGAGTCCAGGGTTGACATAGAGGCAACGGGAGGCTGCCCACAAGGCAGCTGCTTATACCCACACCTGTGGTGTCTGATCATGGATACTCTCCTACAACGCCTAACAGAGGAAGGATTCGACGCCCAAGCATACGCCGACGACGGTGTCGTGGAGGTGGTAGGCCACCACCTAAACACCGTCTGTAACAGAATGCAAAGGGCGGTACGAATCATAGAAGACTGGTGTCAACCAAACGGTCTCTCTGTCAATCCAGGAAAGACAGAGATGATCCTGTTCACTAGAAAGAAGAAAATGGAGGGATTCAGAGCACCCAAGATGTACGGGAGACCCCTGACTTTGGTTTCAGAACTGAAGTACCTAGGGGTCACCCTAGACAAGGGGCCCACCTGGACACCACACGTTGCGAAATTGACCAATAAGGTGCAGGCAACGATGTGGCAACTGCGTCGAGTGGTTGGCCGCACCTGGGATTTGTGCCCCAGAAACCTCCACTGGATGTACACGGCAGTACTAAGACCAAGGATCCAGTACGGATCCATAGTCTGGTGGCCAGCAGTGGAGAAGGTCACTACTACCCTCAAGCTTAGGAACCTACAGGGAACCATATGCAGAAGGATAACCGGCGCTATGAGGACGGCACCTATACAGGCACTCGAGACCATTCTGAAACTGCCGCCGCTTCCGATCTGGATCAGAAAAGAAGCGATGGCGACCCACCTCCGGCTGAGAGATACACGTCAATGGAGAAGAAGAGGGGAAGCTGCGGGGCATCTTAGGATTGCCCAAATCGTCGAGAGAGAAATCCTTATGGCAGCGATTAAAACACAAAGACCAAAAAACCCCTGGAGATTCAACAAGAGGTACAAAGTAGTCATCCCAGACAGGGAACTATGGCAGAGTGAAAACCTCCGCGAACAGTTCGAGGAGAACGCCGTGATTTGCTACACCGACGGGTCGAAACTGTCGGAGAGGCAAACCACAGGATCGGGGGTTTATGTGGAAGACCAGGAGGTTCGAAAGAGCTACCCGCTCGGAGAGCAAGCCACGGTCTTTCAGGCAGAGGTGTATGCCATAATAATGGCTGCAAGCATGGAAGAAATAAAGAACGGTAGGGAGGAGCATGTTTATATATGCTCCGACAGCCAATCAGCCCTAAAGGCACTAAGGGCGCCCAAGATCACCAACACCATGGTGGAGGAATGTGCGGATGCACTGGAATCCTTTTGAGAGGGCAAACAAGTGACACTTATGTGGGTACCGGGACATATGGGGGTGCCGGGTAACGAGATGGCCGACGAGCTCGCCAGGATCGGGGCAAGCACCCAGTATGTAGGGCCGGAACCACTCCTAGGAACAACCAAGAGGCAATTGCAAAGTCGACTCAACAAATGGGCCAACGATGCCATGACGACCGCTTGGAGAGCAGGAACAGGATGCAGACAGACCAAAGACTTCGTGAAGGTCCCGGATGTAGTCAAACAAAAATGGCTCCTGGGAAGATCGCGAAGGGATGCTGGTCTGCTGATAGGTATCATAACAGGTCACAAACGACTAAGGAAGCACATGACCCGGATCGCGGTGGAGAATGACTCGACCTGCCGGGCCTGCGGGCGGGCCGAGGAGACATCTCGACACGTTATAGCGAACTGCGAGGCATACCAGAGGACGAGATATCAGGTATTCGGTTTCCCGACCCTGGATGAGGAGGACCTGCACACGCTCAAATGGGACAAAATACTGGACTTTGCAAAAAGAACAGTTAGACCAAATGAGCAAACTGCCAGACCAGTGGTGCAGGCGGTGGATTAGGGGCAGGCTCGGGGTAGGGCAGAAAGGACCTAGGGAGGCCTACTTGCCGGGCTTCGCGCCGCCCCTTCTCTACTACTAAGATATATTATATGAACATACCGGGTGAACCGAAACAAACCGGACAAATTATTTTTTAAATTGATATAAAAGCCTTTTGAAAAAAAACATTCGCTTTGCCGCCATATTTAAATCCAAAATGGCGCATAAAATCAAATGCGCATCTTTTTTCAAACTTCTTTTTTTATTTAATTTAGGTATAAATGTTACTTTTCGACATACAAAACCAAGTATATAAAAAAAAATGGCAACATATAACAAAAAGGGGTTTAAAAAAAGTAGGAATTTGATTTTCTCCGACATTTTGGATTTAAATATGGCGGCAAAGCGAATGCCTTTTTGTTTAAAAGGCTTATTGGTCTTATCAATAGTTTTTTTTTATTAAAACTGGTAATTAAAGTTATAGCAGAAAACAATTTGTCCGATTTTTTTCGGTTCACCAGTTATGTGCATACAATATATCTTGGTTGTACAGGTTTACTATGTAGTAGTTAAATAAAAGGTTAAATATAAATGATCTAAAAAAAATAAATTAAAATGGAGCGACAGGGCCGTATCAGAAAAAAATTCTCTGAAGATGTTTTTTTTCGGGATTGAAATTTCAAAATAAACAGGATGATATTTTGTTATGAAACAAACTTAAAAAGACACTAAAATATAAAGTAAAACATTTTAGTCGGTATATAACTTTTTGATCCTGATGATGGTTTCTAAGAGACGAAACGAAATTATCTCTTAAATTAAGGGAGATATCATCTATTGTTAATTTTGACCATTTTTCAACTTTACCCTGTAGCTCAAAAACTACAAGAGACAGAATAAATCCGTAGCACAGTGGGCAGCGTATCAGGCTGCCGCAAGGAAGGTTCCGGGTTGGAATCCCGGCTAGGTGCATTGATATTTTGTGTTTGTCTTTAACTTTGCATAACTTTGGCTACCACTGGGCATTGATTATATAATGGATGAAAAGTCCCAGTATATAAAAAATACAATTTTCTAAATTTCAAAAAAGTAAGACAGCAATGCGAAAACCGCATGTCTCTATCTTCAATAACAACGGAGTTTCCCATTGAATCCCATTGAAAATGGGACACCCTGTACATCACAATGATTGACAATGTAATCATGAACATAGAAACAAGATTTTTAGAGCAATCGTTGGAATGTTATGACTTTTTCTTATTACTTCCTACTGTGATTCTTAAGAATCCGTCAAATTAGAATATTAAAATGTACCTATTCATACAAATATATCTGCAGTACTAATTTGGTGGGATTAGATGGAATACTAAATTTATGGAGGGTTCACTGAGAAGGTAAAACAGAGCTACTGGAAGATGCGCTCTCCACTTTGCAGTTGTGTGACAAAGATATTTTTTTCGCCATACACAACTGAACTCTTCCAATCAGTGCAGCCATGGCTGCTTTAAATAGGATGAAATCGTGGTTCAGGACTACTATGGGGGGAGACGGACTAAATGGTCTATGGTTTATTGCACTGCTACTGTGATATTGCAATAAGCACTGAAAAAATAATTGAGAATTTTTAATTTGACTTTTCGGGTCTTTATAAATTTTATTAGAATATAAGATATTATAAATTTCAGTTCTGGTACACTACTGGATCCGCTACTGGTTGCTCACCTTTAGTTACACCAAAATTGGATACAGGGCCTCTAGCTCATACCTTAATCGATCAATCAGCCCTCTCCCCCAAATCCTTTATTGATATCAATTAAACCCCTTTCAGTTTTATTAAGATGTTTGACAATTTTTCCTAAAGTCACAGACAGCCATACAGATATTATCACCAAATCACGTATTAGATTCAAAATACGTTATAATATGCAATGTTATCTCAACCATTTCTTTCCGACGATTACAACATCTTCTCCAGTCATCCGTGATGGAAAGCTAATTTAATTTAAATTTACACACTATAATAATCTCACTTCGAAGTTGGTTGGTTCTATAGTATTATCATCCCAAAAGGCATTCAGTTAAAAACAAACGACCAAAAAAGAAAAATATCGATAGACGTTGTCAATAAAATATCAAGCGTATTTTTTATAGCACTTTATATATCTTTTGAGTCTTAAGAAGCAGTTATGGCCCAATTGTTTTTTTTTATGGACTCAGCCAGTCAGCGTTATAATGTCGAGAATGAGAGTATATATCATAGACTTTCAAAAAATTGCCTCGTCTCTGTTTTTTAGAGTCTATGATATACAGCTTTTTAAAGATCACGGGTTACTGATAGAGTTTCTTCGAGTTTATTCAATTTTTTTTGTTTTATTTTTCGAGCTAGATAGATTTTTTACAACCTTCTTTATGTAGATTTTTTTTAAGTTTTTGAGCGAAGATTTTAATGGAATACACAGCTATATGTGATTCCTACTGTTTGTTTTATATCTCCCAGTGGTGGACCCAGGGGGAAGTTAAGGCAAAATAGTGGTATAATATATAGATTGGAAAAACACACTTGATTTTTATCAGTTTTTATAAGGTTTATAAGCTTCTGTGAGGTCAAATTTTAGATTTATTAAAGTTTGTAATAGTTTGAGTTATTTCTCTGATTTTGCTAAGATTTTGTGTTGTCTATTACATTTGTTTTTTGTGAGGCAAAATTTTAGGTTTAATAAAGTTTTTAATAGTTTGAGTTATTTCTTTGATTTTGGTAAGATTTTGTGTTGTCTATTATATCTGTTTTTTACTATAACTTACTATAGACTTATAAATATGTATAAAACTTTATAGTACAAATGTTTTATTTTCAAATATTTCATAGTTTATGAAAGCACCTTTTTGTAAGACTCATTAAACTTTATATGTTTCTATAGTTACACCCTTGTTTTTTATTATGATGTATTAAACTCAGGAGAACAGAAATCTTTTTTTGCACCGGTGATCTAAAAAAAAAGTTATTTTGCATCGGTAACCAAAAAAGTCATGCTTTAGTTATATGCAGACAGCTACTAAAATCATTTTTTTTGTTGAAGTTGTAAAACAAACATATTTTTAAACAGTTTTCAAGTTTATTCTTAACTATTACTTTTATTTATTTTAATGGTTTTTGTACGTTAAATACGTAAAATATTGTTAAATTTATCAGAATTCATTAAATTTTATGTAGATCAGCGTTTTTTATGATGGTTGTCGATGTCAAAAAGAAGTATGTCCGAAAATTACGAAAAATCTTCGTTGTTTTCACTCTGTCTCTATTTGTCATGCTATTAATAAAGGAAAGAAGCATTTACTGATCAAAACTTTAAATTTGCCGACATACTATAGCACTGATTATTTTCAGCAGCTCTGAAATCCGCTGCCATGGCTGGTACATTTTTTGGTTACAATTTTTTGTTTTTAATTTTACAAGAGCAGTGCCTTATGTGACCAAATTGGTTCAAGACTCGTCGTCGCGTCGTCTTGCTCTTTAGAGGATCTTTATTCTGACGGGCATTGAATTTTTATTAAGGCTATAGTTTCTCCCCAGATTTTAAGTAAAAAAAAGTACAACTGGCAACACCTTGTTCTTTAATTTTTTAATCTTTTGCCAGAGTGCACAGGGAAAACTAAACATCAGAATTAGCTGAAATTTTGCAGGGGTGATCATTTTTAAATGCTTAACAAAAATATCTGAAGGATTTTCCAAAATTCTCAATTATTTTTTCTTAAAAATAAAAGCTCTGGTGCTGTCATCTATTCCAAAAGCCTCAACATAATTGCGGTTTAGAACAAACCCGATTTACAAAAAAAAATAGAGAAATACTCACAATTTCCTCCAGATTACATTTTTCCTTTTTAGTTTGACGGAAATAAAAACTCAGTTTCCTTTTTTCTAAAAGCCTGTGCACTCCGGAAAAGAAAACCGATCAATCAATCACACTTCATTGAATTTGGGAGACACACGCATTTTAAGTATTGGCCGATAGATTGCAGAATTTAAACGATTCCATGGTAACTACAGGTGTTTTGTCAACAAACTTAAATCGGGCCGCAGTGGGACAGAAGAGTATTTTTACGTTTTCTGACAGAAAACCATTCGAGGTTATGTTTATCTTTCAAAAGTGTGTTTTCAAAAAGATTGTTCTAAAACAAATATGGTCGCGGTCGCCCTCCGAAAAAGGCCTAGGCGCTGCGCGGGCATTATCCCGAGTCTATCAAAGAACCAAGAGAACTTTACTGGCTCGCCAGGATTACTACGAATTCGCATAGAAACATTCGGCGCCCATAACCTCACATAAATTTGTGTTAATTAATTAATTAAGGGTTTTCACAAAAACTGCCTACAAAAATTATAATTGACATATTTCTTATTTACGACAAATTTTTAAACACAAGTTTATAGTAACTAACGATTTTCTTTCGATAGAGAAGAGACAATTGGCTCAAGGATTCCCTTTGGATGTTGGTAATGCAATTAAAAGAGCAGAAAATGCAACAAAAGTTTGGAAAGCACGATAAGAAAACCTGAAAAAAAATGGACTTAAAAACGACGAAAAATAAATCGCAAATTTATCAAAGACAAAAGCAAAAACCATACTTACAGAATTCGAAATACAATTTATTGTATCTAGAAAAGTCAAAAGAAATGTGTAAAAATAAAAACTTTGCAAGAAAAGCTTAATGAAGAAATGTCTAACCATTTTCGTTACTCGATCGCTTTTTTGCTAAGTTTAGATGGAAGAAAAGTAATAACCAAAAATATTGAATGGATTTACCGGATGTTTTTAATAAACTTTAATCTTCTGAGAATGGATATACTCCAGGGCAGTTCCACGCGCGATAAAGGATTTTATCATTTTTTGATTTTTGTATTTAAATAACTATAACCACCAAAGAAGTGTCTGGGGTATAACTAAACCTATACATTCATTAGAATGTAATAACTTTTCTTCAAATCATAAAATAACAGCCACTAGCCAAAATATAGGCAAACAAAATATTAGCGTTTTATAAGAAATGCCCCGTCAGTTATCACAAAATTATATTTATTTACTTAAAATCAAGACAAGCAAAGAAAAATAATATCATACCATTTTACTATATCTGGGGAATAAAAGTATATTTTGAAACAACTAATTTAAAACTACTTTTAGATTAGGAGAAAAAGCACTTTAAAGTCCATTAAAATGTGTTCATTCTGGAATATCTTTAAAAGAAAGAAAAATGATATTAAAAAATTAATAATTTAAGATTTGTCCCGATAGTTATCATGGAATTGCCCTCCAGTGTTTTTAGACCAGACGTGGATATTTAGTAAAGAATCTTTTCGAACATCTGGCAAGGTTTGTCTTTTTTAAGTTCATTTTCTTCAGATTTTCTAGGGTTCTAGCATGCACTAACTTTTGTTGCATTTGCTGTTCTTTCAACTATAATTACACCAGTAATTTAAAAATGCTTTCTTAGTTTTGTTTAATATTTTAAAGTTTAAAATATATTTGTAAATTTATTCTAATAGGAGTTTTTAATGTTATTTTATTAGTTTTTATAAAATTTCCCATAAAGCACATATGCTTTTATATGTTAAATGTCGAATACCTCAAAAAATAAAGCTCTGATAGATCTGTAAAAAGAATTGGGAAACATTCGAGAGAGAAAATCCCGAAACTTGATGCTGCCCTTAAAACAATATATTTTTACTATTAAAATTTATGACAGTTAAAATGCGACAAAGCAACCTTATACAGTATAAATCACCTATAAATAAGAGTGGTTATTGTTTTGTCAATAAAAGTTATTGTTGTATTACAGAAAAATACGTTCCTAGACGCTACTAAGATGTGTACACCTCATCCAAATTCTGTCTCATTCAAATTGTCAGTGTCAAAAAACTGGTCCGCCTCAATTTGGAATGGAGTGTCGTATCAGTTAATGTGTTTTCATATCGTACTCAATACATTACATACAATACAAGTTTGTCTTCTTTTTCTTTCATCATTTCTTAACAAACAGGGTCATATATGAACGAACAAGATCTTTGATTTTCTAGTAAGTATTTGTTACCTCAAGACAAGGGGTTTTATAATATTGTAGCCAAATAGTCAAATAGATCTGGTAAGAAAATCAAAACCAAAATAATTATCAAAACAGTAACTATGCGATAACCGAGGCAGTAACTAACAAGAACGACTTCTCGCCATACATACTTTGTGACATACCATAAAGAATACGGTTCAGTGGGTAACAGCATTAAAATGGCAAGTTCGTCGACCCAGCAAAGTTACCTTTGCTGGTAGACAGACTTACTTCTTGTAAGTACGACCGCAAGATCGAAGAAATATTATGAAAAAGCGGTACCAACAACGTGGCACCCACTTTGTTACTGGTACGATAGTTTTAGAAGGTTACCTAGGACTAAAAATAAACGCGACCTTTGCGTGGGACAATTCAAAATCTAGCGGAATGATTTGTGTCAACTGCAAGATTTGTCTGAAACAAAATTAAAGTGATTATTTAGCTCATATATTATAAAAGCAGGTCGATTTTCAACTGATTTTTCGGTGAAAATCTCCTTGTCAAAACTGATAAATGCCCTTTTCAAAACTCAAAATCACACGTTTGTACCAACAGGTTTTTATTGTCAATGTGTCGTTTGATGATATATAAATAGCAATTTATTTTGCACAGTTTTATATATTTAATTTGGTAAATAATCTTCAAAATTCATTTCGGGATGGTGAAATAATCAAAAAATCATTCTTATAGATTTTCGATAATTTCCCCATCCGTTAATAAGTTACTACAGATTATTTACCTTAAACATTATAAAAGCAGGTCGATTTTCATCTGATTATTCAGCGAAAATTTCCCCCTCAGGTGAAAATCTCCCTTGTCAAAACTGAAAATTTCCCTTGTCAAAATTGATAATTGCCCTTTTCAAAACTCAAAATCACACGCCTGTACCAACAGGTTTTTATTGTCGATGTGTCGTTTGATGATATATAAATAGCGAACTAGCGAACATTGATATTTTGGTTTGTTGTTGTGTTGTTCGTTTCTTAATTTGGTAAATAATAATCTTCAAAATTCATTTCGGGATGGTGAAATAATCAGAATTGCCATGAGAAAACCATACTCGGGCAAGCCCTCGAGCGGTTTCCACGGCAAAAAATCTTAGACATGATTTTCTAAAATTTCCCTCATATGTAAAACTGTCCATAAGTCTTGTAGAATTATCGTATTATATTAGACAATTAAAGTTAATTTTCTGTTTTATCAACATTCGTATTCACATATCTATCGAGTCGACCAAGCCGGTGTACTTTTAAAATCATGGTGACAGCTCCAGCTGATTAAATGCACGAAATCCTCTTTAGGTCCGATAAGGGAGTCGTAACATTATGACCATCCCTGCATACGAAATGATGTTTTGACGTATTTGATCAGCTGGAGCTGTCACGCATTCGCCTTTAGTTTAAAAGTACACCTGCTCGATAGGTCGACTCGACGCCTCCGATATTTAATAGGCCTTTCATCTACTCGCGTTTTAGTGAGCTCTGAACGTATGTAGCGGACATTTTGACAATTAACTAATGTAATAACTGTCAACAGTTTCAAAAATGGCGGCGGCATACGTGTAAAAGGTTACTAAAACGGAAGGTGTTGGCTGGCCTCCATGTCGGACGGAGGTATCGGTCGACTCATTAGAGATAAAGATACGAAAGCCGATAGACCCGAAATTTAACTTTAAGTAGGTGATAATTCCACTGCTCTGACACGATCTCAATATATCACAATTGCTAGGGAATAAACATAACGACTTACGGTCTTAGCAGCGCGTACCTGGAGTAAAGAAATTCGCCGACGCGCTGAGTTTTCGAGTTTTTTGAGTTTTCCGAGTTTTGATACAAAATGACCATTTCGGGTCTTTATCCGATGCCGTAATCGACTCACACATACAAAAAAACATACCAGAGAACACCAGAAAAATAATCACTTTGTCTGGAACCAATTTATGGAGTTCTGCAAAGCCAGAAAATATGAATTGAAGCAGAAAACGCCGGTGAGCGAGAGAGAGAAATATTTGGGCACAAAATATGAAGAAAGGAAATGGTAAGGAGTATAAAGAAACTACCTATAAAAATTACAATAAATAGTCTAATTTCTATATTCTTGAAATATTCTACCGAATACCATTCGTGCTTGAGAATTAATTCTGAAAAAACGTGTTTTTGTTGAAAACCGCACTCGGTTATTTTTTCCGTTGTATCAAAAAATTGCCCTCCTCCTGCGGAGTTGGGCAATTTCTGCTTTGACCCAACGGAAAAAATAAACTCGTACAGTTTTCCAAAATCACGTTTTTTTATCGATAATTCTGAAAGCACTTATCGTATTAACCTCGATAATTTCCCCATCCCTTAATAAATGACTACAGAAAATTTTTAGGGGAAATTTCCCTTGTGCAAATTTAACTGGAAATTCAGGTACATTTCCGAAAATTGCATCTGGAAATATCCCGATAACTACTGCAAAAAATATTTACGGAAATTTTTTGAAAATTTTGTTCTAAGCCAATTTTTTAAGAAAAGAATGAATATGTGTAGCATCTGAAAAAAATCTCGATCCCGCAGGGAGAGGGATTTTTTTTAAATTTGTCGGTAGATTTTTTTTTAATTTCGTCTTCGCCCAAATTTTTATAAAGAAAAGCATTCGTGCGCAGGATCATTGAAAAAATCCCTATCCCTGGGGATCAGGATTTTTTATTATGGTATCGGTGTAGCTATTCTTGAAACCAGGGAGAAAACAATTATCTCCCTAAAACGCACAGAGATCCTATTGGCCGAAGCCGCCGAAAATGCTACTAATAACATGAATTTTGATGAAATTTGTTTCTACTGTCATTAGTGTCATTTGTGGCAGAAATCATCGAGATCGACCAATGGGAACCGCGCATTTTTGGGAAACTATTTTCTTCTCCCTGATCTCAAGAATAGCTGCAGAGAAAGCTAAAATTTTATTTTTAACTTTTTAGTGCCCTTTAAAAAAGCTTATTATTAGAAAACATTTTTTTAAAAATTTATTTCACTTTTGTTACATGTGCACCAAAGAAATTAAAACAAACTAGAAGGCGCACTCCATATATTGAAATGTGATGATGCCGTAAAAATTGTATGAAGGCTTGACAAATTAAATTAACTTTTAGGATTTTTCTTTGTTTTTATTTAAATGATTGATGCAAGACCTATTTTTTGCTTGTATCTTTTATTATAACATTTTGTGTGTAAGTAAATATAACTTATTTTTGACCTGCATGCGTTGATCATTCATCAAATAGGAATTATGATCATTAGTTGGTAATCGATTCCGTCAAGAAACTCATCGGATGAGTAGGAGTCAGTTCGTGTTCGTAGTTCAGAAGTTAGGTTATGTAGCTGTTATTTTTCCTGTTTTTGCCAGACATTTTTGGGAGAGTGACTATTTTGTTATTTAGAAGGAAAGACTACTTGTGAATACTATATGCAGTAAATCTGATTGCTAATTTAAAACTATAAGGTGCCTTGTTTTTTTTAATTTTTTTCACTATTTAATGATGAGCCTTTCACTAAAAAAACGCATAAATGTAAGTAATATCACAGGGTATTTAATTAGGGCCAGAAGAAAAGAAATCATGAACAAATTAAATTTTTATTACATTATGCCAAAATAATATAACCCCAAATGTCACCCATCAAAAAAGTCAATAAAGAAAGCAGGCTGATATCTTTGTCGTCATCAGGTGGGCGGAGCAAAAAAATAACTAAACCGTGTTTATTCTAGAGACCCTGTGCAAAACATGCCTCGACCAATCAATAACAAATGAATAACATTTTTGCCTTAGATAAAACAAAATATTATGTTAAATAAACTTCCTTATGCATTTTCAACTGAACTTTTTATTTACGCTACCTATTGCAATATTACGTAATTATAGGAAATAAAATAAGGGATTATTATGGAAACTCAGCAAACGCGGTCTAAATTTCTAGGTACCCATTCTGGAAGTCATAGGAAGTGATCGTTGGCCTGAGAGAAGAAAAGTAGTTTCAACCAATAAACGCGCTTAAAAGCAGTGACGAGACGATCGAATAATCACCAAACTATTATGGGCACGCGCAGAGCTGCCTCGAACAACAAATTTTGAGCGAAGCCGTTCTCTCGACTAGACCCAGTAGTTGGGAGTTGTAGGAAAGCTTGTGTGAAAAACGTCACTCGTATTATTTCAGAGCACGCTATTGGACGAAACCATCACGTGACCGAACTCGCTAATGCGCATGCTACGGCAAACTTGACCGTCTTTTAGAGTAGGACTCGCACAGTGGTCGATTTTTGTAAAAACGCGGATATTAAAAAAAACTTCCATATTGTAATTTAATCGTACAAAATATTTACTTTTAATAAAAAGATAAATTTATTCTTATTTAGCTGATACACAGGATGATCGTGTGCATTTTCACATTTATGTAAGACATTTTTAAGAGGTAAAATATATATATTGATTAATTAGCTAAATTTGTGATGGTGGTGTGAGGGGGGATCTACGAAGGACATGTAGATTGAAAGACGATTGAAGCTTGAATGGGTTTTATTTAGCCAAAAAGGTTGGGATGTCAAATACAGTTTGAATATAGCACTGATGGTCACGTGACTATTTAAAAGTGTCCAGTCACGTAATAATTTTAGTTACAGTTAAAGTCACATGATATTTTAATTTTAAGCTCACTCCACAAAATTAAACTAAAAATGTTAGTTTAGAACAATCAAATTTACTTTAAAGTAATTGACACAATATATAAATGTTACAGTATACTAGAATATTTGTATGTATATGAGGTATATTAAAAAGAATGACATACGAAACTTTCAAATGAAACACCCAGTATATTATTGCATTTTTGCATTCTGTCTTGAAATTCTAAGCATTTTTATATAACGTAACCTATGTCGATCTTCAACTGTCTTCGAGATATTAACAGTTGAATACTGTCATACACTGGGTCTTCTATTTTAAATTTGATGTTGAATACGTAATGACAAACTCGTAAAAAGCATGATCGTTCTCTTACGCCCAGAATCGATCCCCTGGAATTTCAGCCTAGATGTGTGATTTGTCTAATATTTTATATGCGGTTTCTAGTCTATATTAATTTCTTTGATGTGCAGCAGTTTTGTGCAGGGCCAGTATTTTTGAAATGTCACCTAGAGAGTACTTCCCGAAATTCAGATGAAAGCAAGAGTGCGCATGCGTTCTCACCCATTTTACGGATCTCGGTTCGTCCGGACCTTCTCAAATTTTCAAGAATCCCTGCACCGATTTTATCAATTTAATATTATTTGGGTGTAATTACCAGAGATATTTTGCTATTTTTATTTTATTTTTATAAAACCAGAACCTTTTAAGAGGCTGAGATTTTACAGAACTGTTAAATTAACCATTTTTTTTTTGGTGTCTAGGGGGTATAAAAGCCTTTGCTGTGCAAAATTTTGTTCGTTTTTGATATTCCTTTACGATTTATCCATCGAACCCCATTTACTGTTTTAATTATTTAAATTCCTTCTTCAAGAAACATAAAAATATGTCTCGGTTGGGTCTAAAAAAGAAATACCTACTGACATTGGTATAACAATGGCAAAAAAACGATATTCTTTTGGCAGTTGGTTAACTTTTACGGCATGCCTAACCTAGTTTAATTTTAGACTCCAAGCTAGTTATTAAAACTAGAAAAAAACTCTTTACCGTTGCAATTGCTATAAAGTGACGTGACTTAAATAATATTGTGTAATCTTTTTTTGACTTTTGTTGCAAATTTTAATGGGGTCGGCTATTTGTTCGAATAACTTTTAAATTAATCTCTATAACTAAGTCAGAGACAACCCTGTTAATTAAGATTCTTAACCCTTATGGGATTCACACAAGGGTTAAGAATCGCCCTTTAGAATCCAAAGTCACTCAGATCCGTCGAAATTCGTGAGTTAAATGTCACCTAAATGCCACTACATGGGTCGCAATAACAATTTAGTAGAAAAACAAAGATTAATTTTATATCTACCACTACTATTCCACGACATACAATCCTACTAATATTATAAATGCTAAAGTTTGTGCGTATGTTTTTCCTTTTGGATGAAATTTGGTAAGAGGATAGGTTGCGTGTGACTTGGATTGAAACGTTGGCTACTTATACACAAGTCAGTGGTTAGTATTTTGTTAGTGCTTTCATCTGCTCTAATTAGTTTCGTTAGTACTCTTATGGTTTTAAAGATATTTCAAAATTTAGTTTCAAGGTCATCAGCGGCACTTTTAGTCAAAATCATAAAATTATATGATATGATTTTTAAAGTTATCACGTTCTTAAAGTCAAGGTCAACCCCGCACTGGCGAGTAAAGTTAGCATCAAGTATGTCGAAGTTTATCACCCAGTATGTCGAAGTTTATCACCAAAAATTCACAATGGGTAGTGGTTCGTTATTGCTTTTTAGTTGTCTAAGCAGTTTTGTTAGTGCTTTTCCAGTTTTCCAGATATTCGACATTTTTTACCCAAGGTCAGTCCGTGAAGTTAGCAGCCGATATGTGGAATTTCATCACCAAATTTTTACCATCGATATTGTTTTGTCAGTGCTTTTTATATGTCCAACCAGTTTCGTTAGTGCTTTTCAGTTTTTGCACATATTCGACCTTTTTTATTTAAATTTAACAGCCGAAATGTCGAATATCTGGAAAACTAGAAAAGCACTAATGAACCACTACCAATTGTGAATTTTTGGTGATAAACTTCGACATACTGGCTGCCAACTTCACGCGCCAGTGCAGGGTTGACCTTGACTTTTAAAAACGCGATAACTTTTGACAAAAGACAGTAAAGGCGACGCTTTTTGAAGAACTAAAGAGCTCTATCGAAATAAATTGAAATGAGTATTATTTTGTGATCCTAAATAAAACTGCGGCTTAAAAACAACATAAAATCGACACTTTTTGAAGCACTAAAGAGCACTAACGAAATAATTTGAAATGAGTATCATTTTGTGATTCTGACTAAAAGTGCCACTGAAGACCTTGTAACTATATTTTGAAATATCTTGAAACCCATAAGAGAACTAACGAAACTACTTAGAGCCGATGAAAACACTAACAAAATACTAACCACTGACTTGTGTTTTTATCTCAATGATCGGGTGTTGACCTTGAAAAAAAAGAAAGTCAAATATCTCCAAAAATTAAAGCACTAAAGAGCACTAACGAAACACTAACGACTGACAAATATTTGGCGATAAAATTTGTCACATTGCCTGCTAATGACAGCTATTCAATGTTCTTACCCCTGACAATTAAAAAAAATAATTACTTGAATAAATAAATGTTTAGCTTGTTTTGTAATAGTTTAATTACGTTATGCACCTTTAACATGAAAGAATAGATTTTCACTTTTGCTAAGATTTGCATTTTTGCCACTATAATAATGATGGTATGGTTACTGCGATATTAAAAATAATTATTGTACTATTTTTAAAACTGTGCAATTATTTTATAGGCAGCAAGCGAAAAAATGTAATTTTTTGTGTTAATCGTTGTGAATAAAAAAGGGAAAAGTCGACCGAAAATTTAGGACAGTAGAGTGAAACGTTTTTACGTTATATTTTAATTTATTTGAAATACCGAGTTTTTCTCACCTTAGAATTGAATTGAATTGAAATTGAATTGAATTGAAATTAAATTGAATTGAATAGAAATTTGAACTCTTTAAAAATATCGTTCAGTCAAAATTTAATTTAAAGTATGCATGTATCTAATATTTAATTATTTTTAAATACCTAGTACATTATATAGTTACCTAGGGACTTAAGTAGGCGAAAAATATGTAGCTTTAGCGAAGCGAGGGCAACAATTCGCTGAGGGATAAAAATACACTTTAGTCACGTGATACCAATACAGGGTGATTCAAAATTCCATAGAAATATTTGAACAGTGGTTAGATATCATTAATCTTAAGAAAAGTTACGTGATTACCTTGTTTAATTTTTTTTTCTGAATTTAGGCGTAAAATTTTCGTATTTTTTTGGGAATCGCCTTTAAAATAGGAATATTTTGGAAAGCTTATTTGACACTTCGTAGTGGTTGTGGTAATTACTGCGTCTGCGCAATAGCTAAACGTCATTCAGTTGTGGTAATTAATCACTACCACTGCCGTAAGCTACGAATCCATTTCGTTGTGGTTGTGGTTATTTTTCTGGTTAATTATCAAGAACTTTGGCGCAATTAATTTTAAAAATATTAAAATATTAGGTGCCAGGTTCCAACATATTAAACACTTATTTTGTAAAATTAGGCCAAATTTTTAATTTTTTCTCATCTCTAAATTTTTTTACAAGTGAAAGTTTTTAATATGTTCAAAATCGATGTGTGGTAGTAGTAGTGGTTGTTAAACGCTACCACAGCGACTGTCAAAGTTGTCAGAATTTTAGGTGTTCTAAAATTTTTTCCCTAATAATTTACAAAGCAAGTCTACGTGTGCTGACAATGACATGTTTTAAAGTTTTTGTCAAGCATTTTGAAGTTGCCAAAATTTTGTTTTCAAAAATTGATGTTTCTACAACAATTTTTAAATAGAAACGTCTCTGAAACGAAAGAGTTTACAAAAATATATTTTACTAATTCTTGTTCAGAACAAGAAATTCTACCTACAGTTAACGTCTTATTAGGGAATTTTGAATCACCCTGTACATACTTTTTTGTGGACTTTGTATTTCAGTTTTTTGAGAATGTTTAGTAAAAAACGTCGTTTTCAGTCGATTTCTTAAAATTCGCAAGTTTTTCAGTAAAGAACCCTGCACAAATTACATTGGAAATGGCTTTCGGATAAATGTCATAATTTTTTTATATATTGTAGTACTCGATCAACAAAACACAAAAATATAAAAACGAGTTAGGGAGCAGGATTACTTTCTGAGATATGGAGCTCTAAAGTTGACGTGTTTTTAGGATATATTTTTGGACATGGTCCAAGTTTTTTTCCACAAAATAAAATGATTCGAGTATCTATTTGTCTGGAATGAAATAATGCCCACACTTATGGAAATGTTTTGGTATGGTTTCTCTGGTACCACCAGAAAATTCACTGTTCTGTAAGTTTTAAAAAGGAAAGAAAACGACCATTTGAAAAAATATTACAATTCTCATTTTCTTTAGAACAAATGGCCAGATTTTAAAAATTTTCTCATATGTTATTAAAAATATTGCCACTTGGCTATAGAAAAAATTTTTAGCTTAAGTGGTACCATAAATATCAAAAATGGTAGGCACCTTTAATGTTTTTTAATATTTTTGATATTGGAGAAATGCAAAAAGTGATTTTAAATATATTATTAAGGTAGG
Organism: Oxystoma pomonae; assembly: GCA_963921995.1. NCBI lineage: Eukaryota > Metazoa > Arthropoda > Insecta > Coleoptera > Brentidae > Oxystoma > Oxystoma pomonae. Next base: position 44,405,528 of record OY998171.1, on the reverse strand, counting down.
TTATAAAAACCTTTTATGGACAAATCCAATCCAAAAGCTTAATACCAATATGTTGGTATCAATTAGTACCCATGGGTACCTGTATTTGACCAATCAAATTAATCGTGTGGTATATACTTTTAGGATAACTTGGGGTCGCTGGTAACGAATTTGATAACATTTTTGCGGTTACTATTACCTTTTTTCTACAAGAGGAAAAAAAGAAGGTAGAATGTTTTTCTACTTAAGTGCGAAAAAATGGTTTTTACAAAAAGTTAAAACTCTTAAGATATGTTTATTATGGCAACATGCGGCGGCTTTGTATTTTAAAAAAATCAAGGTAGTCTTGACAACGTCAAACTTTTGCTTAGGAAATGGCGTCATTTGCTGCAAGATAATTTTACGCATTCTATTGGGAACTCAGTGTAAACAACAGGAAAAATGTTATAATATTCGTTACCGTCAACCCCAAGTTAGCCTAAAAGCATATAACACACGAGCAATTTGATTGTTCAAATACAGGTACCAATGGATACCTATCGATACCAACATATTCGTATCAAGCTCTTGAATTGAATTTGCCCAGTTAAAGTTTGTATAACCTATTCATAAGTTATTTTATATAACTTTTCGTATTTTACCAATATTTAAAAAATATATTAAAAGGCATTAATACCATTTTCCCAATTAATGGTACCACTCAAGCAAAAATGTTTTTTAAGCTTACTAGCATTATTTTTATTAACATATGTAAAAACTATTAAGATCTGGCCGTTTGTTTTAAAGAAAATAAAAATTGTAATTTTTTTAAAACCGGTCATTTTCTTTCGTTTTTAAAATTTACAAATCAGTGACTTTTCTGATGGTACCAAAGAACCCTTATAAAAATATTTTTACATGGATGGAAAGGGTGTTTCATTCAGGACAAACAAAAAAACGAATCGTTTTATTTTGGCGGTAATCAACAACGTTGTGGGAAAAAAACTTGGACCAAGTCCAAAAATAAAGCCTTAAAACACTTCAACTTCACTTCATATCTCAGAAAGTAATCCTACTCCCTATCTCGTTTTTTTTTCATTTCAGTGCTTTGTTGATCGAGTACTACAACATTTAGCCGAAAGCCATTCCCAATGTAATTTGTGCAGAGTTCTTTAATTTGACTCCTTAGAATTTTATTTTACTTCGTATGGACTAAAATTTTCTCCAAACGGTTTTGTCTTTAAGAAAAAATATTAAACGCAAAAATTTATAGGAATACCCGCAAGATCGCTTAAAAGGCAATTACCTAGATTGCATGACTACTTTTATTTTCCTTACGCTAATTTCTTTAATAAATTCTAGGTCTAATCTAAACTTCCGAAACGTAACATTTAATTAGCAATTACTAGATTGCTAAACTGCGTTTTAGAGCTTTAAAATTGCCAGTTTTAGCACAGATTTTAATAAATTTTGATTGGATTTTGGAGAGTCCAGGTCGAGCACTTTATCGTCGAATTTCCATTGAGTAAATTTTTGCACGCTACAAATTCCATGAAATGATCTGGCATTTTTTTATTTATTGTTGAAATTAAAGTAACGTAAGAGAGCAATTTTTTGATCAATTTTGACTTCTCTGAGAGTTCGGCTTTTTATAAATAAAAAAAAAATAAAAAATTGTATATCCAGGTTTTACGAAATAATGTTGTCGGCTACTGTGATATTTTACAATAAATAATGCAAAAAAAAACATTAAAATAAAACACTAAAAGGTTAAACTAACACAATTTTACCCATTACTCGGTTAGAAGTAGCTATATAACCCCAAATATAATGTACAAGAAGCTAGCAGCGCAACTTGCGATTTTTTTATTAGAACTTTTATAACTAAATTTTTGTACGCTACAAGTTCCATGAAATCTTCTGGAATTTTTTTATTTATTATTGCAATTAAAGTAACGTAATAGAGCAATTTTTTGATCAATTTTGACTTCTCTTAGAGTTTCACTTTTCACCCATTACTCGCTTAGAATTAGCTATAACCACAAATATAATGTACAAGAAGCTAGCAGCGCAACTTGCGATTTTTTTATTAGAACCTTTATAACTAAATAGAACTAATTTAGTTCTAATTTTGTTCCACAAAAAAAAAAAGCTTGCGTTTTTTAAAAGTTAGGGCATGCGCTGCTAGGTTTCGTGGGAAGTGAGCAGCAGTTTTAAATATATAATTCGAAAACTGTACTACATTTAATTTTCTTATAAAAAATAATAAATCACTTTTACTTTACAGTGAATTAAAAAGATTATTTAACACTAACATGACTAATAAAACCGGCAAATTACTAAATTTACTGACCCTGACTGAAGAGCGCTAAGCTCGATTCTCTAGAGAAAATTGAAATAGAAATCTCAAAAGCAGAAAGTCACGTAAATAACTTGAATGACCCAAGGAGTGATCATGCAGATGACCCTATGGGCCAAGCCTTTTATAAGAACGTTGCCAACCTTATTAAATCCTTTCCTAAATAATACAACCCCTTAGCCCCCTCCCCCTCCCTTCTTAGCACTCAAATGAACGAGGTTCCTATCTCCCTACTAATAGATAGATACGCAACTTTTGAGGAAAAAGCCAACCAAGATCTAAGGTCCTCCCCCCTTGCCTACGTCTCCTCAATCTCCCTTCCAACCCTCACCCTCTTCACACACACTAATCAGACATCATTTACAAGAATACACATGCACAATTCCCGACACTCCTTAAGTTCAGACATAGCCCTCTCAATTTCTTTGTTTGATCTACTACAACCAACAAATCGCTACGCTTGGCTCTTGTCTGCTCAAACATGACTTTTGACGTCTGTCAAATACCAAAAACTCAACCTCGCTTTCAGAAAGTTAAAAGAAAAAATAAATAATTGTTTAATGGATTTAATTTATATTTAACATTAAGTTAGACTACTATTGGTTCCATTGATGGCTGTGTAGCTTTTACTTGTGCTGACGCTCCTGGGATGCAGTTATTTTGTAAGTAACCATCTTCCATTTAAATAATTTTTAACACAAAAGAAAAAATAATTTGTTCGAATTTTTTTAAAGTAATTAGATCTCTTGTTACTTACAGAATTAAGCCCTGAAGATGACTATGTAATGTCGAAACGCGTAGGCTAAATAAAAAATTATTAAAGAGGAAGGACGTTCTCTTCATTCACTCCCAGTTTTTTTTTGCCGACCCTCACTAAATCCCTTTTGAAATTTTTTTATACTAAATTTATATTCCATCAAAAAATGCAGAGCTCGTTTTTTAAACAAAGAGCGCGTGCGCTGCTAGCTTCTGCGGAAGCTAGCAGTTGCATGTGATTGTAAGCAAACGAAGCGTAATTTAACTCCAAAAGTCACATGAATCACTACAACCGATTTAGTGCGACAGAGTTATTATATCATTTTTACCAAAAAAAAAACTACTCCTCGAGAAAATTCTGCTATAGGCGTTAGATTTTAAGTTTATCTCATTTAGTTATCCCAAAATTCGTGATATCCAATTTATTAAATTAAAACTATAAGAACTATTTAAATATGTAGACACTAAATTCCTAACGCCTTCAAAAATTTAGAGCTCGCTTTTTTAAAAATGATGATGATAGCTAGTAGCTCAAATGATGACGGGCAAACCAAAAGAGGTTTAATACCAAAAGTCATATGAATCATTAGAACCCATTTAGTACTACAGAGTTACATCACTTCTACCAAAAAAAAAACTTCTCATAGGGAAAAATTTTCCTATATGAGAATATGGAGCATTAAATTAGCTCTAATTATGAAGGTATCTTTTGTTTCCTGAATTCTCTTAATTAGGCTGCAATTGCATGCGCTGCTGGCTTCTCACAGAACCGAGCAGCGCATGCGCTAACTTTTAGAAAACGCAAGCTCCAAATTTCTTTTTGCGGAACAAAATTAGCACTAAATTAACTCTAGTAAGTTAAAGTTAAAGTACAGGTCCAAAATCAAAGTTTAGAATTATCGAAAGCAGAAAAAACTACTTGGGCTTATTTTAGATTCTTCACTTAACTTCGAGAAACACGTATCATCGGTCATTAAAAAAGGTTTCTGTAACCTTAAGCTGATTTTCTCAAGCAGAAAAATTTTAAGCAAGTACACTAAAAAAGTCCTATGTGAGTCTCTAGTGTTATCTCATGCAAATTATTGCGATATGTTCTATGGACAATGTATTTGAAGATGTGACGCAAGAAAACTTCAGCATTTACAGAGGCTAAAACGAAGGGGACATGTCTCGCACTCGTTAAAACAGCTTGGATGGTTAAATATGTAACAACGAAGATTTCTGTACTCTTCATCATTTTTTCATAAAGTATTGAAAACTAAAGAACCCAAATATTTGTATAAAAAAAATATATTCAGGAACTCAATACATAATAAAAATACGCGCATAAAAAACAAAATTTCTATTTTACAGCACAAAACTAAAATTTTTAAAGGGAGCTTTACTTATTGTGTACCTAAAATGTATAACAAAATACCTGTCAAGTCAAGGTACCAAACTCATACGTCTGTACAATGCAAAATTTAATTAAAACTTATTATAGGCAGGCATATAGATTATCCATGCTGTTTAGAATGTTATTTTTGTTATTTATTTTGTATTTTTCTAGTTTTATAGGTTTATTTTCTTTGTTAATCAATTAGGTCTATTCAAGTTTTATGTTAATTTTTTGGTATTTCAAACAGGGTAAAAAAGTTTTGAATAACTTGATGGTATTTTATTTTACTTCGTAGTAGTAATAGAGATTTAGTTTATTTACAGGTTAAGTAGAAGAGCACCGCTTTTTTATTGTTTTTCAATAAAAAAGTACGAACTTTACCTTTTGTTGCCAAATAATATTTATTTTTTATTTATATAGTAGTAGTAGAAAAGAGGCGGAGCGAAGCCTGGCAAGTGGGCCTCCCTGGGCCCTTTCTGTCCTACCCCGAGCCTGCCCCTAATCCACCGCCTGCACCACTGGTCTGGCAGTCTGCTCATCTGGTTTCACTGTTCTTTTTACAAAGTCCAGTATTTTGTCCCATTTGAGCATGTGTAGGTCCTCCTCATCCAGGGTCGGGAAACCGAATACCTGGTATCTCGTCCTCTGGTATGCCTCGCAGTTCGCTATAACGTGTCGAGATGTCTCTTCTCCCCGCCCGCAGGCCCAGCAGCTCGAGTCATTCTCCACTGCGATCCGTGCTTCCTTAGTTTATATAGTAGGTGTAAAATGATTTATATCTAATTATTTTTGCAACAATAAAATCATTATTAATAATAATAATAATAATCATAATAATAATAATTAGTTAAATAGGTTCTAATAAAAAATGGGAAGTTGCGATGATAGCTTGTTGTACATTTCTAATCTTTCATATATATATTACGTTTAAAACCCGTTTACATTCAAAATAAAGACACACAACTCAAACCAACACAACCAATCCGAATTTATCGAACTGTCCAATAATTTTATTTGACTAATTGGTCCAAAGTCTCATCTAGTTTCTAGCATTTCACAATGCCAATTACTCTATATTCACGCATTGACTCATAATCATAACGGAAATACTAATCGAAATATTTTGCATTAATTAATAAAAAGGCATTTGTTGATATAAACAATGTAGATAGGTTTGGAAACCTTTTGATACCGGACATAAAAATAAAGTAAAAACGGGGTCTAAAAGTTTGCATTGTTTTTTTTGTTATATCTTGTTTAAAAATCACGCGAATCAAATCAAATCAAACGAAATTTTACAGGGTCACACACACAATTTAAAACCACTACTCACCTATCTTATCAGCCTCCAGGGAGGGGTTTAACCACGCCACTTGGTAACAAATGAGCAGAAAAACATTCACCAAAAAAAAATTGTCTCAAAATCTGAAAGGAAACCCTTATTTCTTTAGTACTTAATTTAAAAAAATTTAAGTTAAAAGAGCCCTTTTGTTCACAAAAAAAAGAACATATCCTGGTATTTTTTTGTATGTTACAATTTTTAGTAAATTTTTTTACCTAATACAAAGGTTTCTAAGAACTTTTTGGATTACAACCCACATAGCAGAATATTGGTATATTGCGTTTTTAGATTACATGCTGCATATTAAGAATCTGAATATACATACATACAGGGTGTTTCAAATTCGATGCCATGGGGATCTCCTAAACGGTAGGAGATACGAAAAGGCTTAAATTAGGGCAAAGTTGCGCAATTTGATGCTTTGCTCAAAACTAAAAAAAGTTTACAAATTCCGGATAGTTCCGGAGATAGGAGGAAACATCCGAAATCTTCATTTTTAGTTTATATTTATCTACGCCCTTATTCTTAAAGCTGTCAAAAAACGCTTAAAACATTCTACACGAACTTTTTTGAGATCTATCTAGTGAGAGGTCCGTTTTTGAGACTTGATATTTCAGTGTGACAGGAGCACTGTCAAGTTCATTCTTTCTTATGGACACATCCGTTTTTTTCTCCTGCCGTTTGATTCATAAAGGATGACAGATAACATTTCGCAAGATTATTTTGATAAGTCACCTGACGTTTTGCGTTGATTGACCAACATCAGCCCAAATTTAATTTATGCTTTTAACTTACTCAAGATATTTTGGAAATAACAAATAACTTTATCTAATATTTTCAAAATACGTTTTTTTTTGTATTTTAATCTTTGAATTTGGGCTGATGATGGTCAATTAACTCAAAACGTCAGGTACTTGTCAAAATGAGGTTTTAAAAAATCTATCATTCTTTATGAACCAAACGGCAGGAGAAAAAAAGCATGTGTCTGTAAGAAAAAATAAAGTTGACCGTGCTCCTGTCACACTGAAATGTCAAATCTCGAAAATGGATCTCTCATTAGGTAGATCTTAAAAAAGTGTCTGTAGAAAGTTTAAGCGTTTTCTAATAGCCTTAAGAATAAGGGCGCAGAAAAATAAAATCTAAAAATAAAGATTTCGGTTATTTTCGCCTATCTCCGGAACTACCCGGAATTTGTAAACTTTTTTTTTGGTTTTGAGTAAAGCGTCAAATTGCGCAACTTTGCCCTAATTTAAACCTTTTCGTATCTCCTACCGTTTAGGAAATCCCCATGGTGAACATCGAATTTGAAACACCCTGTATACATCCAAGAAAGTAATGTTCAGATTACATCCATTTTTCATATTCAGTGAATAATAAAAAACGGGATTATTGGACATTCATTGAATGTGTTTTGGGCATTCCGAAAGTTTCAACAATATTCACGCATTATATATAACAATATTTTTGATCCATGGGAATAAATTGAAAAATTATTCGTTGCTATTAGACACTTACAGTTAAACATAAAAAGAGTGCTTATTCCTTGTCCTATCTCAGTGCGCATGCTCAAAACGCCATACGGCGTTATCCATAAATATTTACAGTGAGATTTACTAAGATCTAAAATAGTACCCCCCACAGGTCTAAATATTTACACCTGTGGGGAGTACTAAATTTTAAAATCAATTTTCAAAAAACACTTACTCATACATAAAAGACACAAAGTTATTGATTATTTGGTATTGTTACTGCAAAATACCACTGAAAAACTGCTTTTTTTCTCAAAATTTACCATATTTTAGAAGAAAATGCCCTAAAACGAATTTTTTTTTTGACAGGTTTCAAAGTGGCAAATGGTGAATACGCCAAAAATTTGGCACATAATAGCTTCATTATTTGTGTTTGAGGTTATAAAGTTGGTGATTTTTTAGACCACCTCAGGGGGGTAGTTTAAATTTATAGCCCCCAAAAAGGATTGTTTTGTGGTATTTGGTAATAAGTTTATTTACAATTTCCCTACAAGGATTAATTTACCTTATTTAATATCCCAAGTTGTTCATTACCAAATAAAACACCTCTTATTTTGTCCAAAAAAACGTCATATTTTGAACCCGTTCTCAGCACAAAAAATATATTTATGAGGGCACTACGAGGCAAAACAAACATAAGTGAAGGACACTGATTATGCACGAAAAATATACCAAACAAAAAAACCCAAAACAACTATATTAATTTATTTACAACCTAAAAGTAAAAGATTGAGGTTATCTAAAAGCTCAGTTAAAGAAACTTTCCTTAGTCAAATCCCACTCATCTTAAAGCTGTAGCTTCCATCAGTGGAGGTTGGAACAAGCCAAGGTGCAAGCAGAGGTAAAAGATCCCAACTCGCTATTTGTGATTGAACGCAGCGCTAATATTTTTAAACTGACATTTCGACAGTGACAGAAATGTAAAAAAACTTGCATTTAAATTTTTGAATACATTTATCATCATAAATAAAAACACCTTTTAAATAAATACAAAATTAATCTACTCCTTATTTTATTATTACTCATCTAAATCGTCGTGTGACATCAAGTATTAATTGGACAAATTAATTAACAAGGGTAAGTTTTAATTAGTGTGACATATAGCCCCAATGTTAATTTATTCTACAGAGTGTTTACTATTTAAACCCCGCGTTTTTTAATATTATTTTCTTCTAAACTGAAAATTTCCTCTTAAATCCAACAAAAGATTGTTATTCAATAAACAAATTTATTAAAATTTATAAATCAAACAATGTCCAAAACTCAAGGAGGGTTGGTTTAAAATGCTTAAAACCAAAAATTTCACTTAAACTTAGGACCGTTCTAAAATAGGCTAAACCTTTTTAGTAAATCCGACCATTAAAGTTGCACATAAAAAGGATGCTTAGTCGTTGTCATATCTGAGTGCGCATGCTCAGAACGGATACGGCGTACAACAGCGACTTTAACTGTTTATAGGTGAGACGTAACGCCGTATGGCGTTTTGAGCATGCGCACTGAGATAAAGAATTTAAATAAAACCAAGCAGCAGCGGTTACAACTTAGTTTTTTTCGAAGATTCCAAAGCACGTCAAGTAAGATTTTTTTAAATTGTTTTGAGAGTTTTTCTTTATACTGTATAAATATAATCGCTCTATTTCATAATTATGTTAATAAATCTACTACTTATCATTCATTTTCTTTTTTTTTTTCGAGATTTATAAATAAAAGCAGGTAACTATTGCTAATCCGTGTTAACATTTTAATTGCCTTTAATGCTAATTTAGAAAATACTTGTGACTAAACCCATTACAAATGCAATAAAACATTGTTGTTACCTAAATCAATAGTATTTTTCTTGGAAAGCGGTCATAATAATAGAAAGTAAATTTATCTAAAAATAGTCTGCAACGTCTCGATTTATAAAGATATATCGTCTTCAGGCACTGCAAATTATACAGAAAATATTTCTGAATATAACATGTTTTTTTAAAAATAAACATCAGAAAGAAGAAGCAGATTTTGTTTTTAAATAATTTAAAAAAAAAGTAGAAAGTTGAATCTACAAAGTAAAAACTTATCACGTTTCGAAGGGAAGTCGATTTTGTACACTGAATGTTGCAAAAACTTTTTATTTCATACTGTGTTGTAATATACTCCATTACATTATCAGACCGGGAAATGATACATTCCCAGTAAACACACTTGTGACTTTAGCTTAATATTTATATAAATCTAAGGTTCATATATTTATGTAAAATATGTTACATCATATTTACGTAAATCTCACATAAAAATATTTTTATAAAAAATATTATGTAAACATTACGTCAAAACTTTGACTGTTCATTTAAGTCATCATAAGCAATGTTAATTTTAGGTAAATAATATGACTTTATACATTAATTCTTAAAATTTACGTAAATATTACGTAAATAGTGGGACCTTGATTTTACGTAAAAAATATTACATACCTATTATATAGAAAATTATATGTAAAATTTAAGTAATCTAATTTACGTAAACGTTACATAAAATTATTTACTTTAAATGAAAGTAATAAAATGTAGATAACTATTATGTCATATTTATATCATCTAAATTACGTGAACTCTCTATAACATGATTTACGTCACATTAAAATTTTTAAATTTACATAAATATTATGAAACAGTTTGCACCTTAACTTTACATTTACAATTTTACATATTTGTTACATAACATGTTTTATGCATTAATTATGTCATTCAAGTTATGTAAATTCCCTGTAAAATGATTTACGTCAAATTAAAGTCCTAAATTTTACATAATTATTATATAGTCAATTTAACCGTAAGTTTACATTTCAAATGTTACATAACTAATATATAAAACATTTTATGTAATATCTATATCGTCTAAATGAGTTTACCTCTGTATAACGCGATTACGTCACATTAAAATAATTAAATTAAAAATATTATAAAAATAAAAGAAATTACTAGTGTTTAATAGCTTCTTTCTAGTAGGAAGAGATGGCGCTAATGTCACTATGTTCTCTGTACAGTAGATGATAATATTATATATATAAAGAGCAAAATTAGGATGCGGACTTTGAGATATTGACAAGATCTCTATATATAATAATCAGCTCTTCCGCCACTTAAACCAGCCCGTCTGGTTAGCTTTGTAGTTCGCCACATGTTTGCTAATGTCACATTTATGTGAAAGTTAGTTGGGCTTTACGCATGGCATTATGCAGAGTTCTCGCACCTTAATGTCACTTAAATTTTACCTAATTGTGACCTTTGAGTGACCCTAGATTTACATAACAAGGTAAATCTGTTATGTAAATTTTACATAATATCTACATAACGGTGTTTAGTGGGTTACATCACTAATCCGGGAAAGCAATTTTCCAGGACAGAAATCGATATTTCAGTCCAGGAGATGATACATTACATCTCTAGTCCGGTAAAGTTACTAAAAAAAAAGAATCAAATAATGGATTTTCCACTTACAGCATGAAATAAAACGTTGTACAATACACGGCCGTAAAATGTCATTAAAGTACTCGTCTCGAAATTCTGGACTCGGCTCCTTCGTCGCCTTATCCGTAAACATCTAGACTTGTCCTTTAATAGAGCATTTCCCGACCTTGTAACGTAAATTACTTATTAATAACAATTAACCAACGAAAAATATTCGTAATATTTGCAAAATGGTTAGTTGAAGTATTGCAGAAAGCGCCACACCTAGCTCTCATAAAAAAACTTTCTTTAAAAAAAACAAAGAAAATAATGTCAAAATCAGGGTTGGCCGTGGGCAAGGCTAAAGCAGAAAAATCTACTGCGCATGCCTGACGCAGAGTTTTTGGCTCTGCATTTTTATCGCTACGGCTTTCTTGTCGGAAAATGCAAGGACATGGCCGTTATAGTCAGCCATTTGCACCAACATAGTTTTAGGTTAGGGGAGCGCTAGGGGACCAAAAACGGGTCCCTAGATTTAGGGATCACCTAAGGTAGTTTAGAGGAGTTCTAAATACAAACGAAACTCTTCTCTAACCTAGGCCACCTTATTCTAGGTGACCCCTAAATAAGTAAATATGTTGAGTGTGGAGAGATAGGAAAATAAGTATCATAGGTATTAATATTCGGTACTTTCCTTTATCCTATCTCTTCCATACAAATTTAAACTTCTATAAATATCTTGGAGAAGATAAAAGATAGACCCGAGTTGTTTCGTATTTTTGAAAAGCTTATTTTTTCAAGATTCAGAAAATCAGATAATATGCAAGGTGTCCAATTTAAAAAAGATAAGTTATTTGTGATATTTTATTTTTGGGACACCCTGTATAAATACGTATACATTGTGAAAACCGCTTTTTTCACCTAAAATGATCCTAGAAAAGTTTTTTTGAAAAACCCATAGTTCTGCCAATAAATCCATTATTCCATACTTTTGGGACACGCTGTATGCTTGAAGGTAATGCCGTCTATGTACAAGAAGCTAGTAGCGCAACTTGCGATTTTTTTATTAGAACCTATATAACTAATTAGAGCTAATTTAGTGATAATTTTGTTCCGCAAAAAAAATTTAGAGCTTGAGTTTTTTAGAAGTTAGCGCATGCGCTGCTAGGTTCCGTGAGAAGCCAGCAGCGCATGCGATTGCAGCCTAATTAAAAGAATTCAGAAAACAAAAGATACGTATATAATTAGAACTAATTTAGTGGTTCATGGTTTCATAAATATTTTTAAAAAATATATAATACAAAAATTATACTACAAATATTATATTCTGATATACGGAAATTTTCCCGAGGAATAGTTTTTTTTGGTAAAAGTGATGTACCTCTGTAGTACTAAATGAGTTCTAATGATTCATGTGACTTTTGGTATTAAACCTCTTTTGGTTTACCCGTCATTTGAGCTTCGAGATACCATAGAAGCTAGCAGCGCAGGCTCTATATTTAAAAAAAAAGCGACCTCTGAATTTTTTAAGGCGTTTAAATTTAATAAATTGGATATTAAATGAAGGTATAAAAAAAGAAATAGTGGAAAAAAGTCATATTGAAAAAATCTAATCATTCTTGCCTAAAAATTAAGGCATTTCCACTCGTTTTCACCAAAATATCAAAATGTCAAAGATTAAAATGTCGCAACAATGAACGTCCCGAGTAACGTTACGTCCCGAGTAACGTTACGTCACCAGCCGCCTTGATTTATAGTGTAAAGATAGTGTGTTTCAAAAAGTCCTCTTCGTTCGAGATTTTCAAAAGTATTTTTTTTAATATCTTCATCAAAAACATGATTGAGAGAGCAAAAAACGATTTCTGTCCGTTTTTTACCCAAAGTTAAAGAGAAATAGTGGAAAATAGTAATGTTGAAAGAACCTAATTATTCTTGCCTAATTAAGCAATTTCCGCCAGTTTTCACCAAGTATTTACGAAAAAATCATTTAAAAATATCGTCAAAATGTCAAATTGTCAAAGATTAAAATGTCGTAACAATGAACGTCACCGAGTAAAAAGACACATCGATATGGAAACGATTGTTATTTCATTTACCAGCCGCCTTGATTTATAGTGTAAAGATGTTGTGTTGCGAGAAGTTCTCTTCGTTCGAGATTTTTAAAAGTATTTTCCTATTTGTCTTGGATTTTTTAATAAAGGTATTAAAAAAATAGTGTTAACAACTCGCGGCTAAACTGTGCTTTTTTTTACTCGCGTTTTTAAATACCTCGCTGCGCTCGTTATTTAAACCAACGCTTGTAAAAAAAGCACTATTTTAGCCACTGCTTTGTTGTTAAAAATACTATTCCTGTTTTTCTTGTATTTTTTTATAAAGGTAATAAAAAAAAAATAGCGTTAACTACTCGCGGCTAAACTGTGCTTTTTTTTACTCGCGTTTTTAAATACCTCGCTGCGCTCGTTATCTAAACCAACAATTGTAAAAAAACACTATTTTAGCCATTAGTTGTAAAAACTACTATTTGCATCGGTAAGAAAAAAAATCATGGTTTGGTTATTTGCGGACAGTTACTGAAAAAAGGTATATAATAGTAGTTTTCACAACTATTGGCTAAAATAGTGCTTTTTTACAAGCATTGGTTTAAATAAAGAGCGCAGTGAGATAATTAAAAACGGGAGTAAAAAAAACACAGTTTAGCCACGAGCTGTCAAAAAGTTATTGAAAACTAACGGAAATGGCTTAGTTTTTAGGCCAGAATAATTAGATTTTTTCATTATTACTGTTTTCCGCTATTCTCTTGAATCTTGGGTAAAAAACGGACAGAAATTTTTTTTGCACCTGTGATCAAAAAATTAAGTTTTTTTTTATCGGTAACCAAAAAAGCCATGCTTTAGTTATCTGCAGACAGTTACTAAAATTATGTTTTTGATGAAGGTATAAAAAAAAGCTTTTTGCATCGGTAACAAACAAAGTCATTTGCGGACAGTTACTAAAAAAGGTATAAAATAGTAGTAAGTCATAACTAGTGGCTAAAATAGTGCTTTTTTTTAAAGCGTTGGTTTAAATAACGAGCGCAGCGAGGTATTTAAAAATCCGAGTAAAAAAAAGCACAGATTAGTCGCGAGTAGTTAACAATATTTTTTTTAATACCTTTATGAAAAAGTCCAATAAAAACAGGAAAATACTTTTAAAAATCTCGAACGAAGAGCACTTCTAACAACACACCATATTTACAACTATAAATCAAGGCGGCTGGTAAATGAAATAACAGTGGTTTCCATAGCCATGAAAACCACCATTGTTATTTAATTTTCGCAGCTAAACTGTACTTTTTTTACTCTCGTTTTTAAATAACTCGCTGCGCTCGTTATTTAAAACAACTCTTGTAAAAAAAGCACTACTTTAGCCACTAGTTGTTAAAACTACTATTTTGCACACCTGATCGAAAAGAAAGTTTTTTTGCGTTGGTAACCAAAAAAGCCATGCTTTAGTTATCCGCAGACAGTTACTAAAATCATGTTTTTGATAAAGGTATAAAAAAAAGTTTTTTTTTATCACTTGCAGAATTTTTTAATTAAAATATCGCTGCATGCCAAGTTTTGCAAAATAATCATTTGAGTTAGGTACTGCTACTCTAGTTTGTTCAAAATAACCTCCAAGGATGTGCAAGTCAGTTAAATGTAAAAAAGCAGACAAGTAAAAAGTATTAATATGCATTTTATTGCGTTGCATAGTAAAAAAAAGTCGCTCCCCACAATTTAATTTACTTGGTAGTAAAAAAAAACGTTTTCAAAAGCTTTTATAACAACTTTAATTTAAAATTGTATAGTGTTAGTTGCCGTAAAATAAAACATGTAATTAACAAAATGCTGATTAAAAGAAATGAAGAAAGGCAGTCATGAGTTTTCCAGTTCAGCAGAACAGTGATCTCATTGTTCGAAAGGAACAATGAAATAAGTTAAGTCAGTCATCCATCTTATGGTTTGTTAGATATTTTGTTTTTTTTTTTTAACGAAGAGACGATAAAATTTACTGGTACATTATTCATTATAAGCCTTAAAAAAAGAGGAATTCCTTACAAAATATTTCAAATCTATAGTCAACGGGTTTCAAGAATAACACTAAAACTTTTATTTTTTTTCCAGAAAGTTGAGTTTGCGAAAGTTCACGGAAACAGAATAATAGCTCTAATACAAAGTTCAAAGTTTTGTATAAAATAACCTTAGAAATTACCTATTTATTCCTTTTTGCTCCCCCCTCTTTTTTTAGCTGACTCAGCCCACTTTTATAGTTCTCAAAAAATTTAAAAGATATTAAAAAATCGCAAAAAAATCCTTGACTATTAAAATTTTAGTTCCATTTTGATTTATTTTGTCAACAGCAGTCAAAACGTGCAAACAATGGCATTTTCTACCATTTTATTTTTCAAATTTTCTACACATCTAGAACTTGAGACTAGATCCGCCAGAAAAACCGCCCCCTTCCCCTTCAAAATAGAGCTGTGACCGCCTCTGCCTTAAGTTTCGATAATACTCTTTAGTATGTTTAAAATTCTATGGTTCTAATAATTTGTGAATTTCCTTTAGGTACCCATAGAAAGAACCATGACACCTGACCACTTAAACCAAACTTGTCGAACCACATATCAAGTTTTTTATAACGAAGTTTGAAAAAGGGTCAACCCTTATAAATTATTGGATTAGGTTGTTTGGGCGCGAGTACTGGCTCTATGTAATGTTTGGGAAACCAAAAAAAAACTATGGCTATATAACTCTAGTTATAAAACTATTTCTTTGTATTATACTGCATTCAGAACGTATGCAAGCTTAAGCATGCTTGCCCTAAGTAATATTGACCAAAGATCCTGGGCTCAGTTAAGTTTGCCCCCCCCCCCCAGATCGATTTTCTCAAAAATTTTTATGCCAAAATTTTGCACACATTTTGCACAATTTTGCACACCACAAATCAAATTTTGCACACCTTCCTACGAGAAACTACAGCCCATTTTCTGTGGGGGGGGCAAACTTGACGTTGCCCCCCCCAGTCAATATTTTTCAAAAATTATGATGTCATTTGAAAGGTCTTATTTTGCACAATTTTGCACACCCATTTTAAAATTTTGCACACCTCCCTGTAACCCACACGAGGGTTCTGAAAATATCAAGTTTGCCCCCCCCAGTCAATATTTTTCAAAAAGTTTGGTGTCGTTAGAAAGGTCTTATTTTGCACAATTTTGCACACCTATTTTAAAATTTTGCACACCTCCCTGTAACCCACACGAGGGTTCTGAAAATATCAAGTTTGCCCCCCCCAGTCAATATTTTTCAAAAAGTTTGGTGCCGTTAGAGAGGTCTCATTTTGCACAATTTTGCACACCCATTTTAAAATTTTGCACACCTCCCTGTAACCCACAAGAGGGTTCTGAAAATATCAAGTTTGCCACCCCCAGTCAACATTTTAAAAAAAAATTGGTGGCGTTACAAAGGTCTTATTTTGCACAATTTTGCACACCCATTTTAAAATTTTGTACACCTCCCTGTAACCCACACGAGGGTTCTGAAAATATCAAGTTTGCCCCCCCCCCCCAGTCAATATTTTTCAAAAAGTTTGGTGTCGTTAGAAAGGTCTTATTTTGCACAATTTTGCACACCCATTTTAAAATTTTGCACACCTCGCTGAAACCTACACGAGGGTTCTGAAAATATCAAGTTTGCCCCTAGTCAATATTTTTTAAAAATTTTGGAGTCATTATAAAGGTCTAATTTTGCATCATTTTGTACACCCATTTTAAAATTTTGCACACCTCCCTCTAACCCACACGAAGATTCTGAAAATATCAAGTTTGCCCCCCCCCCTCCGTCGATATTTTTCAAAAAATTTTGTGTCATTCGAAAAGTCTATTTTGCGCAATTTTGCACACCCTTCAGTACCCCACAAGAGCGTTCTCAAAAAAGTTTGCCCCCCCCCAGTTAATATTTTTCAAAAAATTTATGTCATTCGAGAAGCCTAATTTTGCACAACTATTTTTAAATTTTGCACACTTCCCATGCCGTTTTCTTTTTGTGACGTTTACGGTTAAACTTGGTCCTAAAATTTCCCAGAAGTATAAGCAAACGAAGGAGACCTCGATTGTGTAATATCTTTGAATATTGTTTATATTTACAGATAATTGTTTACGTTTACATTTGTATATAATCAAAAGTTTTTAATTTTTATGAATTTCCGGATTATACTTAAATTTTCATATCAAAAATGAACAGAAAAAAATCGATGTAGACAGCGCATCCTGTCATGTTCGATGCCTTGAGAATCGGAACCAACCTATTTTGCCGGTTCAGAATGGTTGCGGTTCTCAAGGTATGTGTCCTTCGCCTCGATATGCGCCACTGTAACTCAAAAACTCCTGCACCGATCATAACGAAATTTTACACAACGATTACGTGTATTGACGCGCGGAGCCCTATTGTTTTTGAACTTTCCTCCATTTCTCCCTTCGGAACTACCTCCAAAATACCTCATCCCTAAAAAAATCTTAAGACGTATCTCTATCTTGTCGGCCAATTAACCAAGTACACTTTTAAATTTATGGCGAATGCATGACATCTCCAGCTGATCGAAATGACACGTTTTTGTTGATAGAGCAACGTCTTCTTACGTGTTATCCTGACACGTATTGCAGGACAGGGTACCTATTCTTCAGTTTCGAGAGCACACTCCTATAGGAATGCTCACATTAGTGATTTGGACCAATAGGATAGTTTGACTGCTTGCACTAGCCATCCGATATCAGTCGAGCACCGCCGGACATTACCGGGCTACCGCATATCAAGAGAACTCTCCTACAACTTACATCTGCTGGTTATGGGGAAGAGAGCGGGTTCTCCTGCGCGGGCGCCGTGCGTTAATTTTAAGTTCCATAAAAGTCTTTGTCACGCAAGTTAGTGGAAAGTAAGTAAATCGTATTTGCGTGTTGTTGCACTTCTAATAGTAAACTTCGTTGATAGATAAAATAAACTCTTTCTTTTAAAAAAAAACGACGCTTTGTTTTCTTTCAGATCTTTCTACTTTCCCGCACGCATATTTTACTTCAATAAAAAACCAAAATAAAAGTTATATATATAAATACGGGACCTTGGAGTTAATAGGAGTACGCCCTAATTCACTCCACGATTCCGTAAGCTTGTTTTTATACAACCTACACTTTTTTAACCTGTATAGTTAACTTATAAAAAAAAACAGAATTTTTTTCACGCCCAGACGTTTTCGTGCTTCTCGTCCATCAAATTAATTTCTTCCACAAATACACACTGCAAAGTGTAAAGACAAAATGACCAAGGTCCAAAAAACGTCAAAATTTGGTGCAGAACACCCAAAAATTTAGGTAGGTCCATTTGGGGAGTGAAGGACGAGGAAACTGTCACTTTCTATGAAGCTCTTACCGAAAATGACTAAGAACGCCTATAACGCCGCATTTCTATCTTTCTCTTTTACATGTCAAGAATACCAAATGCTTATCAAATTTCTAGAGGGCTGCACTTACCCATTTTGGGGCAAGTTTCACCCGAGGTCGAACGCGCCTCCGATTTCATGGGTGCGTCCGAAAATAATGGTGGGATCACACCTTGCTATTTGCGGACAGCGGCTACGGTAATGACGCCCGCCTTGATTTTGCAGTTCACACCACGCGTTTGGCGTCTTGGTGTGTCATTAACTAGGTTTACATAAAAAAATTCCGTCCGTCAATAATTATAATTAGAAGAAGTCGTTTATTTATTTCTACACATGAATATTTTAGACATTTTGTTTTTGTATTTCATGCACTTAAAATGGCAAATAAGAAAAAAATTATTATTCCTTTTATAGATCGAAAAAAAAATCAAATCGAATTCAAAATATATGTCATGTAAATTTGACTCAATTCTCAACCCAAAGACGGAAACAACGCCTGCTGCAAATGGGATGACACCAATAGGTAGAAAGTTAAAGTTCCATTCACACTTAAGATCTTTGTTTAATTGGTCAGTGTTTTTGTCTCTTTCCTTATTATTATTGTTACTTCTGCGACTGCACAGTTCCATAACAGAGTTCGGAATTTCCGGAGGAATTACTTTATGGTTATCGTTATTTTTTTTTTTTCGTAATATTTTTGGAAAATTGATTGATGAGGTATCATCGACTAAAAAAAGTAAAAAGTAAGTAAGAACGTTAGGTTATATTTACCGATAACCACAAAGTAATTGCGTAAACTGAGAGGTAGTGCACTTATTACGTAACCCTTATTTTGCCCAATTTTGACCCCAACCCGCAACACCCTATATAACGCTTTGTAACGTTTGGGACTACTCCAGTCTAAAATAACAAAACGTTTTGCTGCTAGAGACCCCCTCTTTTTTTCTTTTTCACTAGAAAAATCTAAAAAGTTGTTTTATTTCACAATAATAATTTAAAAAATGCGTTACGTAACGGAACCGCGAAACGCCGCTCACCCCTACATAACCCCTATAAGCGTTACGCCTAGTTGCCACCTATGCGTGCTCACCCTGACATTAAAAACGCATCACGCGACACTTTTAAAAAATCGGCAAATGCATGGCTGATCACGTGATGCATTTTTAGAGTCAGGGTGGGCACGCATAGGTGAGAACCAGGCGTTACGTAATGTTATGTATTTTAAATAGAGGCGTTCACATTGACTTTCCTGCCGAAATGGAACGCCACCATTTAAAATACACGTTGCAAACTTCGGAAATTTCACCCGAAGTCATTCTGAATCATGAACACAAATAAAACTAGGCATTGCTAAGCGACATTTCAATATATTACATAAAAGGCCTTCGCGCGTGGTAGGTGTAGGTACGCACGCATTCCTCTTTACGGCACATACAACCTCCCGCCTCCCGCGGATACCTGTCCCGAATTCAGATATAGATAGCACATCCTGTGAAGATCCATACCTTGAGAACCGCAACCATTCTGAACCGGCAAAATAGGCTGGTTCCGATTCTCAAGGCATCGAACATGACAGGATGCGCTGTCTACATCGATTTTTTCTGTTAATTTTTGATATGAAAATTTAAGTATAATCCGGAAATTCATAAAAATTAAAAACTTTTGATTATATACAAATGTAAACATAAACAATTATCTGTAAATTTAAACAATATTCAAAGATATTACACAATCGAGGTCTCCTTCGTTTGCTTATACTTCTGGGAAATTTTAGGACCAAGTTTAACCGTAAACGCCACAAAAAGAAAACGGCATGGGAAGTGTGCAAAATTTAAAAATAGTTGTGCAAAATTAGGCTTCTCGAATGACATAAATTTTTTGAAAAATATTAACTGGGGGGGGGCAAACTTTTTTGAGAACGCTCTTGTGGGGTACTGAAGGGTGTGCAAAATTGTGCAAAATAGACTTTTCGAATGACACAAAAATTTTTGAAAAATATCGACGGAGGGGGGGCAAACTTCATATTTTCAGAATCTTCGGGTGGGTTAGAGGGAGGTGTGCAAAATTTTAAAATGGGTGTGCAAAATGATGCAAAATTAGACCTTTCTAATGACTCCAAAACTTTTAAAAAATATTGACTGAGGGGCAAACTTGATATTTTCAGAACCCTCGTGTAGGTTACAGGGAGGTGTGCAAAATTTTAAAATGGGTGTGCAAAATTGTGCAAAATAAGACCTTTCTAACGACACCAAAATTTTTTAAAAATGTTGATTGGGGGGGGGGCAAACTTGATATTTTCAGAACCCTCGTGTGGGTTACAGGGGGGTGTGCAAAATTTTAAAAAGGGTGTGCAAAATTGTGCAAAATAAGACCTTTCTAACGACACCAAACTTTTTGAAAAATATTGACTGGGGGGGGGGCAAACTTGATATTTTCAGAACCCTCGTGTGGGTTACAGGGAGGTGTGCAAAATTTTAAAATGGGTGTGCAAAATTGTGCAAAATAAGACCTTTCTAATGACACCAAACTTTTTGAAAAATATTGACTGGGGGGGGCAAACTTGATATTTTCAGAACCCTCGTGTGGGTTACGGGGAGGTGTGCAAAATTTTAAAATGGGTGTGCAAAATTGTGCAAAATAAGACCTTTCTAACGACACCAAAATTTTTTTAAAATGTTGACTGGGGGGGCAAACTTGATATTTTCAGAACCCTCGTGTGGGTTACAGGGAGGTGTGCAAAATTTTAAAATGGGTGTGCAAAATTGTGCAAAATAAGACCTTTCTAACGACACCAAACTTTTTGAAAAATATTGACTGGGGGGGGCAAACTTGATATTTTCAGAACCCTCGTGTGGGTTACAGGGAGGTGTGCAAAATTTTAAAATGGGTGTGCAAAATTGTGCAAAATAAGACCTTTCAAATGACATTATAATTTTTGAAAAATATTGACTGGGGGGGGCAACGTCAAGTTTGCCCCCCCCCACAAAAAATGGGCTGTAGTTTCTCGTAGGAAGGTGTGCAAAATTTGATTTGTGGTGTGCAAAATTGTGCAAAATGTGTGCAAAATTTTGGCATAAAAATTTTTGAGAAAATCGATCTGGGGGGGGCAAACTTAACTGAGCCAAGATCCTGGCAGCTTTAAACCTAGTTTGCATGTTAAAACCTAGTTTTTTAAAGGTAATTGTTGTTTGAAAATGGCTTCCACAATGAACCTAAAAACGAATAGAAGTCAAACATTCCAAAGATCAATTAAAGAGCTTTTTGCAACATAATGTTAGGTAAGACACATTTTAAAAAGGAGGTTTAAATTTTTCTTTCAATTTCTAGAAAACTGGTTTTAATGTTCACATTGGTTAAATGTTAAAATGTGTTTACATTAAAACCAATGTTTGTGTTGAAACTAATATTTTACATACTTTTTGAAAAATTGAGACCATTGCCTCGGTTTTTTTTTTAAATGTGTCATACCATTATGTTGCAAAACACTCCCTATATACACTAGAGAACAAATTCCAACTTTTTTTGCTTGTTTAAGTACACCCAAGTAACGAAAAAATTAAACATTTAAGTTGACTCGCAAAAAAACTATATTATTTGTTACAAAATGTATAGGCATACAATGAATATACAACTATATTTTATTTTTATTATTAAATCTAAAGCTTAAGACACTCATTTTGCGCTTCTTAGCCTGCATCTCTCACACACAGAAAAAAGGTAGTTGAGCCAAATAAATATTTATTTCCCATGGTCCAACAAAGTAATTATTTGAATCAGATAACCATTTATTTATGTCATGCAAGATTGATTTGACCTAAATAAATATTTGTTTGGTTCAAATAAATATTTATTTAAACCATGGGAAACAAATATTTATTTGGCTCAATTAAATCTTTTTTCTTGCAATACTCCAGTAGTCTCCTATTCTCACAGTTCCATTTTCTCTGATACCACCCCAAGCAACAATTTTCTGACCAATGACCACATACTTCACCTAAATGGACGTTAATTTGTGTATATAAATTAGTGATCTTCAGACGGTCTTACTTATTACGACAAAATTCCGTTGCTTTAACGTTAGATAATACTGCAGTAACATTGTTACCGTCTACCCAACGTTTAGCTGAACTGTCACGCGTTGGTGCATTTTCTAGTAAACCAGTGACGTCGTGTGGATGTTTTTATGAGACTCTAGTTACGTTCTGATGACGTATCAACGTCTAAACAACTTTCACATTACGTGAACTTGCGACGTTTCTGGCCGGTCTTCCGACGTTTTCCGGCCGGAGTTTTGACGAACTTAAGTGCCCTTTTCTTGTGAAGAAGAAAAGTTTCCAAAGGAACTAATGGCATTATATTCTCCTTCTCTGCCGCACTTATGTACGGCAGAATTGAATCTCGAGAGAAGGATCGATCCCTAAAGAGAAGGGATCAATCTCGGGGAACGATCCCATCCCTCGAAAAAATTATGCTTTTTCCTTGAAACCTCTTCAAAATTTTATGGGAACGATCCCTGGCTTTGGAGTCGGGGAGCGGGAACACCCAATTGTTGATAGAATGGAATGAACGATCAATTATGGGGACTGTCAACTGTCATCGGCGGAATATTTTGAGCGTTTTCCAGTCGCATGTTGGGTTGATAGTAACCAACGGTCGTGGCAAGTGGTTCATTTGGGAACGTTTGACGAATGTAGTCCATTTACGTGTATTTTTTGGGATTCTCATAATATTCGCCATTTTTGATGCCGTCTTTTATGTTCGAAGTGGCTGCCATTGTTTATATTTACTAAACACGGCAAAAAATACTACAAAAACCATTAAATGGCATTTTGAAGACGTTTTATGTTCCAGGCGAGATAGGTATTTGACCAGGGAGTCCTAAAAAGAGGGCTTTAGTAGCATCCATTTTTTTTACATTAAAAAAAAGCAATATTTTTCGTTTAAACACAAACAAATGAAGGGTGCGCGTGTTTTTTTTTCCTTTTCTAAGCATATTTGTCAGTAAACCGAATTGCGTTTTTCAATTTTGCTCCCATAGTGGCCATATAAATAATATTTAATAAACGGTAATTATCAAATTATAATTTTTTGTTTGCCATTTTCTAAAGTGTATAAAAATAAGTTCATTTTAGTAACCGAAAATCCCAAAGTTTGAGATGGGCAACATTTTGGGTAGCGAAACATCACCAAAAAACCAATAACACAGAGGGCGCTAGTGTCACAGTCACTGCACAACGACGTAAGGACTCAAAAATCATCCACCATTTTAGTGAAAATCAGGGACGGCATGTTGGCTAAAACGACGTCGCATCATAACGTCGGGTCGCATTTAACAACGTCGCTACGCCGTTAAATTGCTGCTTGGGACGATACAGTTAACACGGTATGACAATGCGCATCTTGGCGTGACGCGGCTGTCCTGGCCGATATCAACACATGTGCATGGAAAAAAAATAATTTTCCTTAATAAGAAGTACATTAAGGGCAGATAGGTAATTAACATCATGTGATGGATCTATAAAACCGAAGATAACTGAGACTTTTGCAGGACAACTAGTATAATAAAATAAGATTTTGATATTTTGGTCTAGGAAACATTTTTGTTCCCCAGTGATTTATTACCAAGACGCCTATTTTTTGACTCTTTTCTTTGGTTTTAAACTCGGTTTTAAACTTTCATAATCCATGGAGCCTAACTCAAAAGAGAACCCAAGTAACAATTTGCGGACGGTACAACAAAACGTTGCGTGTTTACGTTCTTTGACGTCGTAAAAACGTTGTCAGAGACAACTAAATATGTGTTTGTGTATAATTTTTTTTAGAATTCAAATATGTCAAACTATTCAGGGTGTCCATTTAAAAAATATATATTTTTTTGCCATACCTCGTAAAGAAAACAACATAAAAAAATCCAAGGTAGCACGATTAAAGAAAATTAGAAATCTCAGTTGACGTATTTTTGTAATTTTTTATAAAACCAAATTCTAACCCGCTAGAAGCACCGTTCGGTTTAAAGAATCCACCCTGTATATTATTTACATTGAAAAAACGAGTGCGCCTCCGATCTGAGCAAGTTTAAATTTATTATCAACATTTCAAAACCATAAAAGCCAAAAACTTTAAATGGTGGTTTTCTAGTTGGCCGTCGCAACCATGTTGGTACCAGAAAACGACTAAAGAGTGATGCCTGATCAACAGCGTCACTTCTTGCCGCTCCGTTCTATTACTTTCTTCGTATAAAAGACTGAGAGGGCAATAGTAACGTAGCGACAAGAAATAACGTTCAAGGTCGGCATAACAAAAATGACATTTTAACGTAGATCACGTGTGTCCTGTTATTTGGCGATTCGCACTATAAAAAGTTGGCGGGTACCGAAATCCTTAATTTTTTACAATTTTTTCAGAAAAAACGTAACGTCTGGGATCCATTACATTTACACTGTTGAAAAAATTGATTCGTAGCAAAGACAAAATGCACATGGAAATATGCCTATGTTGCATTACCGGCCAGAAAACGTTGCAATTTAGGAAGATAAGGAACGTCTCTGTACCAACCAGTAGAGCGTTGCTCAAATAAACTACATTTTGCGGTATTTAAAGAACGTTTTTACAACGTTATAGGCATCCCCGATAAGCAACTTGTTAAGCGCAACGTTGCTGTGTCCTAAATTTAGACGTTATTAGCACAACGTCTTGCATAGAACTAGTTTTTGCACCTAATGCAACATTGAAATGGGAATTAAATATAAAATTTTTTTAATGCAATCGTCAAAACATGAGAGGCATATAAGAGGTATACTTGCCAGTACTGGGTTGCCAGCTCAATGTTTAAACATCTGGGACAACAGTATTATGTTAGTACTACCACACTTCTTAGAAAGGCAATAGATAATAGCCAACGTTTGAAAGAACATTGCAATTATAAAGAAGAACCGTCAAGTCACAGGAGTTCCCCAGTTTAACTATCTTTAAGTCTCGTCTATAGATTATGGCTCGAGGGCTATTAGCGTGTTTTTGGGACCACAAAATAACACCAACCGGTTCTTGAATTAAAAAACGAAAAGGGTCGCGCATATAATGCGAGGAACCCAAGTACCTACACCTGCCCAGTGGGCGCATCGACGTGCACCTGACCATAACAAGAGCCCCATGATGGCCATTGTTATGCATTAGGGTTTGACGATTCCACATATTTAAAAAAGTGCTGTATACAATTTTCATGTGAATTAGAATTTTTTGACATTTAATAATATATTGTATATATAAGATTATATATTTTAACCGCCGGCTGACGGTGCTGGAAAGTTTGAAAAAAAATGATTTAAGATGGATGCAAGATGTCTTGGCCATTGAACAAAACCAGGTTTGAAATTTGACAGAAATCCCAACGCCCTAGATTGTTATTGTTGTCAAATTTAAAGCTTTTAGGTTAGGTTTTTTCTGTCAGAAATTTTGGCGGACAGAGTATTTGTTTAGAATTGTGCCACCAGTAAACCTAGTTTGAGGCGCATTCGTTTTATTTCTTATTGTTTGCACTTTTTAACACTGACATGTTATATAACAAAATGTATCGATTTTTGACTAGACAAGGCTGGCAATGTGGACAAGTTTTTTGAATTGATTGATTGATGATTGATTGATAAATATTGTGCCCAAAAAAATTATGAAATCTTTATAACAATATTATCAGTTATATGAAAAAAAGTAAAATTAACGAAAAATATGCGGCACTGGCCCAACAGCTGTGACCAATTGTCCTTTTCGTGTTTACTTTTTAACGAATTAGTTTAAGTAATATGTGTCATGTTATAGTCTTTAATTTGAACTTTTTTAACTGATCCAAAATTTGGAATTACTAACACAAAAAATATGACTCTCAAAATACGTATAATATTAATATTTTTTTTTCTCTGTGATTTTAGGAATAGTAGATAAGATTCTGCTTTGTCTATAAGATTGTAACGTATTTTGTAATCTTCCATGACAATAAAGCGTATTCAAATTCAAATTCAAAAAAAAATTGGCTAAATCCTGATTTAATTTTGAATTCGGATTTAAGAAAATTTGCTGGCACAAGGTCAGATTTAACTATAAGACGAAGGCACTCTGGCAACACTGGAAGCTCCTGCGAATGCATGGTTATCCGCCTTAACTGAAAGCCCATTTATGGTGAAAAAAAAATTATACGAGTTATTTTAGTACAATTCTTGTATTTTTTTATTTACATCCGCAACAAGCGACTTTTCGTTTGTTATTTCTTTCTTAAATCCTCAAAAAACGAAAAAGATACAAAAAAAAAACAATAAATACAAAACACAGGTCATTGACCTTTGCGCAAACATCGTTGATTTTGTAATCGGTTTTTGGACTCGTTCACAAAAATCAGCAAAGAAACTGCTTTTATCCATTTTCCAAGACGAACAAACTACAATAAAAAAGCATTTTCACCAATAGGAAAATCCGAGGGAAAATGAATCAATCAAATTACGAGAGTCGCAAACACCCGTTTTTTACATTTTCACAAGAAAACCAACCCCACCCAAGACAACACAATCCCAGTAAACCCTACATACTACAGAAAAAGCAACCCAACCCCAAAAACGACTGTCGTAACTGTAGATACAACTGTCGTAACTTTAGGGCCAAATTTATATTCGTGTTTCAAGGCTCCCTTGTTTCTTCAAGGAGGCTTTCAGGCCAATTTGGTATTTATAGTAGTGAAAGGCACCCTTGAAGAAATCCTTACATCAAGGAAGCTAAAGAGCTGCCTTGGGCCTTCCTTGACAAATAATGTGAGGTTAAAAAAACAAATATATTGTTCGGTTTGTTTTGATAATTGGTTTTTTGTCATTTTGTGGGTTGCTTTTTAAGATATCCTGAAAATAATGGATGATTTTTTTGGAATTTATTTATCGGGTGGAAGAAGAAGTCCCTGATCATCATGGTCGTCTTCCAAAAGGATACATACGGGACATGCAAAGTCCATTTGAGTTCTAGTGTTAGAACTTCATTCTTATATTGATGCATATGTTTATTATATTTTAAATAAAACACTTGATTAAAATCAGCAAGTGTTTTTATATTTCCCTATTGTTATAATATCAACTTATTTCTACCGAGGCCCGACACAGAGAGACCGTAAAAAGGTTCCTGGGTACCAAAAGCTACCTACGTGCATATGCAGAAAGAAAAAGAAAAGGAGCATTTAGACAGATACATATTTTCAAAAAACACCACACTGCACATTATACTAAAACATGATCGAAGATCAATTTAATCACCCAAACAACCGGGGTCTCTTCCAGTGTCCATAATGTTGGCCTTAATTGATATGTACCCTAAGGTATATGGCACTGGAAGGTAGCTAGGTAATGTAAGTAACACGTATGACATAAAACTAACCTGCTAACAGAAAAGACAAACTACACATTTATTCAAAATTCGGTAAAAAACAACATTATTAAAAGATTTGCCCGAAAAAAACTACTAATTAAATATACTTTTTTATCTTTCTGAGAGTTCTTTTCTTGATAAGGAAAAGTCTCGGGGAAAGTTACATGATTTGTACTTATATTCTTATTTATATACATATATATTAGTTATTTATTATTTATTTTTTTTAATTGACAAGTTAAACATATACCTTTTATAAAGTTGGATTCATAGTTATGAAAATTATGAAGTAGGAAGTAAGACGCAAATAAAATAAACTATTTTACATACATTTTTTTGTTGATACGTGAGCTCAACTTATCCTTATATCTTTGAATCAGTTTAGCGAGGAAAACCTTTTCCTGGCTAGTGTAGGGTGTTAAGGAGCCCACAGACTGTGTTTTTGTTCGACGAGCATATCTGGTCGAGCAAAAACGACGCAAAACCGAAGTGTGTGTGCAAAAAATTGTAATTTTTGCTGGCGTACAAAATCGATTCAAATATCTGTGTTCGCTTTATTTTGTCCATCGGAGATGTTCGATTTATTAGTATAATAAAACCGAGAATAAAACTAAATCGAAGTCTGTGTGCAACTCGCATCCGTCTTTTTTGCTCGACCAGATTTGCTCATCGAACATAACCATCCAACAAAAACGCAGTCTGTGGACCCCTTTATAGTGCCCTCCTTTTGAATTTTATCTCTTTAATTTTTTTTGCCAAAAAAAAACAAAATTTGAAAAATAACAAAACCTTAACCACAAAAATTATAACAATAAGTTATCAATAGTTTACTTGCACCAACCCACCATCATTTTTGCGACGTTGCTGATGCAACCCTATATACCTTGAAATATTTCTTCCCGAAGGAAGTGACTATAAATAAGAAAAGAAAGGACGCCTTGAAGGACACCTTCTTCCAGAAGGCCTTTAAGGCGACGTCGGACTAAAAATTTGCTCGTTAGCCACTGCCTTAAAATTAACGTTGCGTGTTTTGAAAAACCCTTTGTTCGCCCTCCACAACACATGATCATGACAGATCGTTAGACCCTTCCGAGGACACTTCTATTTTAAAAACAAAACAACAGCTAATTGAATTTGATATTTTCCGTCCAGAATCTGATCAATAGGAAACAAATTTTATGCTAAATCTGGATTTAAGAATTTTTGACCCTTGCCGAATGAGGTGTTAACCAAACCGGGTTTAGCGACCCTTAAATCCGGTATTAAAATACGGTGCAAATGAAAATCGGCGTCTTAAATTTAAACCTGGTTATAACGCGGTGCAAATAAACATTAACGGTGGGATTTACTGAAAGGCTTTAGTCTATTTTAGAACGGTCTAAGTTTAAGTGAAATTTATGGTTTTAAGCATTTTAAACCAACCCTCCCTGAGATTTGGGCATAATTTTATTTATAAGAAGAATTTCAATAAATTTGTTTATTCAATAATAATTTTAACACAATCTTTGATTGAATTTAATAAGAAAGTTTCAATTTAGAAGAAAAGAAAATTAAAAAAATTAAACCCACGAGCGGTTTAAATAGTAAACACTCTGTAGATCAAATTAAAATTGGGGTTATATGTAACTCTAATTAAAACTTACCCTTGCTAATTAACTTTTTCAATTAATACTTGATGTCACACAACGATTTAGATGGGTAATAACAGAATAAGGAGTAGATTAAATCAAAAATTCGAGATACTAATCATAAAATTATTAATATCTTCAATTTATGAGTTCAATAAAAATGCGAAAACCCTGGTTTTCGCACGTTTTTTTTTAACATAAGCAATCCAACCCAATCCAACATAACCAACCTAACCCATCCCAGCATAACCAACGAAAACCCTTTTTTCGCCACAACGAATGGAGCACTTAATTTTCCAAGATGGAGCAAATCAGCACTTAGATTGCTCTTTATTTTAAAATAATTAAAATTTGGGTGGGGCCGCTAGGTTTATGTTAAGCTAGCGATCCCTGTTTATTTTTCTGTGAAAATACTAAAAAAAAAATTTTTTCAAAGTTTTGATTTAGTATTCGGGGAGCACATAATTTAAAAAATAGTACCGCTATCTTTAATTTTCTGCTAAAACTAGAGGAACACCTAATTTTTAATTTGGGTTAATAATTGATGATTTGGATGATTGTTTGATCTAGTGAACGCATAGAGGGATACGATAATCAACTTCGCAAGGCATGTTAGGATGAGGTTTTTTGCCTCTTATCGAGGAGGAACTCTATTAATAAATGAGACGTTTGCCTGTATCCATGGCACTTAAGGGGGAGTTGTGCTTTGCGTGATGACGCGTGACAAGAGAGAGGGGGGCACTATTGGCAGCGTGACACGCAAATAGAAAAAATATATAACTACTTTTGTATTCTTAACTATTTATTCATTGATTTTATATTACCGGCTTAAACTACTGCTACTCCTAATTTGGATTAAAAAAACCTAAAATACACCTCCATTAACCTAGCGACCCCACCTCAGGAAAATCAAAATATATTTAAATCATAATTATGTGCTAATTTCGTCCTCAATCAAAAAATTTTGTGCTCCTCTAGTTTCTGACAAAATCGAAAAAGAAAATGGGGTAGCTAGGTTAATATTAACTTAGCAACCCCAGCAGGAAATATGGCGCAAACTAAAAATTTTTGAAAACAGTGGTAGAACTGGTGGAGAAGGCGAAAAATCCAATAGTTTTCTGTTGGTAAAACTCTCTTTTTATTTAAAAATTTTTGGTTTTAAAATTTTGTGCTAATTATGTGCTCAATGAATATATAAAAAAATAGAATTTTTCATTTTAAATTATGTTTTTTTTTTTAAAAAAAGGGTGGGGTAGCTAGTTTAATATTAACTTAGCGACCCCACATATTTAGGTAATACGGAAATTAAAAATTTCAAAAACCAGTATTATCCGCATATATTATGTGCTAATTTCGTCCATGATCGGAAAATTTTGTATTCGTCTAGTTTCCGAGAAAATCGAAAAAGAAAGTGGGTTAGCTATGTTAATATTAATTAAGCAACCGCACCAGGCAATATGGCGCCAAACAAAAAATTATTGGTTTTAAAAGTATGTGATATATTCATGGAGCACATAATTTTGTAAAAATATATTTTTACTTTGGAATCGTACTTCAGATTACAAATGCTAGATTATTACAAATGTTGTAATGTAATATACTTTTTATTGATTTTCTCAGAAACCAGAGAAGTACAAAATTTTCTGATCATGCACGGAATTAGCATATAATTTTCAGATAACACTGGTTTCTGAAATTTTGAAATTCCGTGATACCTAAACATGTGGGGTCGCTAAGTTAATGTTTACCTAGCTACCCCACCCATAATTTAAAATGAAAAATTCGATTCTTTTCTTATATATTCGTGGAGCACATAACTAGCACATAATCTTAATATAAAAAATATTTAGTTTGGCGCCATATTTCTTGGTGGGGTTGCCAAGTTAATATCAATCTTAGAAACCAGAGAAGCACAAAATTTTTTGATTGGGGACGAAATTATCACATAATTAGCACATAATTATGGAATAACTAAATTTCGATTTTCTTGGGGTGGGGTCGCTAGGTTAATAGAGGTGTAAAATACTTACCCACTAATTATATTATTATTTTAATGCTATATCTACTGACGCCGAACGTAGGTGTAAATTTTTTATTGGTGGTGGATTGTTATTCTAGCCATGTAATTAAAATTGGGGTGTAAGGAAGGGCGTGGTAAAGCGTGACAAAGGAGGAGGGAAGGGGTCAAAAATAGCAAAAAATACAGACAGTTCGTATCATATTTGTATGACTGTTAAAAGGGAGGAAGGCTGGCTCGACTATAAATTTCATCAAACGGCCATAAAAATCTCTATAATTTTTATATTCAAACTAGTAAATATAAGACTTGATTTAAGACCAATTTACTTCGCCATAAATTTTAGATTTTGTTAAAATTTGTGTTATATAGTATACCGTTTCTGTAATATTTTAAAGGTGCACATTTTCTCAAGAACCAAAAGGTTCCTCAGATGCTCCGAAGCTGCAGAAGTAAGTAGGTTGTTCACCTTGGCTGAAAGTTCTTTTTTTATTCCTTTCATTTATTTTTTACTGTTATAACCTTTCCTTTGTTTAATTTTGCGAGGTATATCCTTACCGAGATCCTTACTTACATTTTAATTTTCATAGTACTTATAAGTACGGTTGTATTATTATTCCTAATTCTCTATCACCTTATCATTTCTTATCAAATCAAAAGGTAAAATTATTTGAAAACATAAGCTGGAAAATAGGTAGGCATAAAAGGAATTTCCTCGGGATTTACCTATTGCCTATGTAGCAAATCTTGGAAAACTAAACTGTATTTAAACAATGGCTCAACCAGGCTTCGGGGGGGGGGGGGGGTGTTAGGGATAAATAATAAAACTTAATTTGAAGTAAAGACGTGACCATACTTGATACAAGGATACAAGGAAATCCTTACTAGACCTGAGCTTAAATGTAAAGAAGGGTTCTAATTTTTTTTTACACTGAAAAAAAGGATATCTAGGCTGAAGAGAAATTCTCTTGAATAAGTCCAACCCCCCTGTGTCCTTGGTTAAAGACCATTTTTCTCTTGGAACAAGAAAAATGCTCTTGTTGCAAGCAATTTTCATTTGATTCAAAATAATTATGATCTTCATTCAAGGACACAGGGGGTTGGACCTATACAAGAGAATTTCTCTTGACCCAAGTAATCCTTTTTTTCAGTGTAAATTAAACTAAAATAGGCGAAAATGTTTGCGAAAATGACACTTAAAATGCAATATTTGACACCAAATCGCAGGAAAAATGTTTTGATAAAATTACATTAAAAAGACCATTTTGATGGTGATCCAAATTGAAAACAAATAAAAAATCAAACAAATCGTAAAAATGAAAAACGTTAGCGTTATATTTTTTAAATTTACGATTTTTTAAAGATTTTTGTGAAAAATTGTGACCTAAGTAGAGTATAAAGAATTTTTCATAAAAAATCAAAAATTGCAGAAAACCGTATACTGCATAATTACCACTATTTTACCACATAATTTTTTTTAGAATGGTAAAAGGGATACAAAATAAGAATTTTCTTGGTTCGTCGGGATATTAGGACCAATAAAAGTCGGAATATCTCAGTTAGTGTACGTTTCGGTTTTATTTAAAACCATCCTCAGCACTAGTGAGGTTTTCCTACTTAAAGTCTACTACACATGGTAGTTGGTCAATTTTCTATGAAAAACAAAAGACACATTAAGCATTGAGAGAAAATGAACTGAACATAAACAACTGTTTTTTTTTTAATTATTATTTTCGTTAACCACATATGTACTTGTGGTACTCTTATTGTTGTTATTTTCAGTTAAACCGTTTGGCTACCGTGTGTAGTAGATTTTTAGTAGGAAAACCTCACTAGTGCTGACGATGGTTTTAAATAAAACCGAAACGTACACTAAGTGAGATATTCCGACTTTTATTTGTCGTAATTGTCCGACGAACCAAGAAAATTACAAATAACTTCACGGACAAATCCAAAATAATGTCATTAGGGAGATTTTGGTCAATCGTTTGGCGGTAACCATAACCTTACCTTTTTATTGACTTAACTTTTGTTATTTTTTTCTCAAGTCTTTTTTATTAGCTTCTCTAACTATTTCATGGAAGAAAATGATGGAAAATTAATTTAGTAATAGGACTGGGAGACGGGCACCCCAACATAAATAGTCAGGCAAATGATTTTGCAAGATATCTTTGGTGGAGTAATAGAAGAAATCGAGCCTCTGCAAACTTATTTGTCCTTACTCACCTGTTTAAACAAAAAAAAAGGTAAAAAAGGCACCCCACTACTACTATAAACACGGTTAACAAAAAATAAAATCAAAATACACAAAATTTTTGTAAAACAAAACAAACTTGTATAACCTAAAAATCTGCTTCCACCACAGAATCACATCAAGTTTGCTTGGTTGTCTTTTTAACGGTAAAAGTAGTCGCTATTCGACGCTGATTAGCGCCAGTAGTGGTTACCTTT
Source organism: Oxystoma pomonae (assembly GCA_963921995.1). Lineage (NCBI taxonomy): Eukaryota > Metazoa > Arthropoda > Insecta > Coleoptera > Brentidae > Oxystoma > Oxystoma pomonae. The sequence goes on along the minus strand of OY998171.1, from coordinate 44,371,840 downwards.
AATAAAGATAACGCTACTGCGCCTGCCCAGAATAAAGGTAAGGGTAACAGACTGACAAAAAACCTAACCAAAATCTCCCTATCAAGAACATTGTGTTTGGTTTGAAAAACGAAAATTGTTGTTTAGAAAAATATTTTAAGAAACTTCAAGTGCGCCACTACTGTTTTTTTTATATATATTAACATGCAATATGTGACATTTTAGAGAGGGCAGAAAACTAGTTATTTTTTGAACTCCTATACTTTTTAATGGATTAGGAGATATTGTGGAAAGTGGAGATATTGAGTCTAAAAGTTGTTATATTGTTTGAGAGACAATTATGTTTTTAGTTTGACACCATAAGTTTTCTTGTGGACCGAACAGTTTTCGAGCTAATTAGTAAAAAGCTCGAGACAAACCCAAAAAATTACCTATTTTCGCCATTTTTTCAATATGGTGGTGTTGGTACCAGTCGGATTTTTGAGGACTTATTAGGGAATATTAAGGTTGGTATTCCTAACATCTTTATAAAAAAAATTGTGACTACTAATGTTTTCCTCGAAGATATATAGCAATAACTAACTCGCCTCTATAGTAAACGGTCCGCCATTTTTGAGTATAAAATCATTGATGCCGGGCACTTCCGGCCAGATTTGGAGTGGCACCATTTGATATTCGTATCGAGGAGATCAATACCTTTAATTTGACACCTCAATCAAGTGGTTACGTTTAGGGTCGATTTTGCTTAAAAAGGCGGTGGTGCCGCGGCACCGCGGCCGGATGCGGGATCATTGCATTTTTGGCATCGCCTAAGTCTATTTCAAGTAAAAAAAAATGTCAAACAAATGGATAAAAAACAATTTCTTTTTTGACATTTCCGGCCAAATGCCGACTGTCACCATAAGCTTTCTGGGAATGGGGAGTACTAATCTTCAACTTTTTACAAAAACAAAATTATGATTGTTTTCCAAATTCCCAACACAATTCAACTTTTTAAATATTTGGTATTTATGCAGTATACGGTTTTCTGCCATTTTTGATTTTTTATGAAAAATTCTACTAGGGTCCCTAGGACCCCAAATCCGCCGGCGCCCGATTTTTTTTTTGATTTTTTTTTGTTTTATTAAACTTTTTTTCACTAAAACAACCCAACCCAACCCAACCCCACCCAATCCAACACAGTCCAAACCAACGTAATCCAACCCAACCCAAAACAATCAAAAAAACACATTACAACCCCCCCCCAAGCACCCCTTTTTCTCTTAAAAAAAAAATCGGTCGCAGGCGGATTTGGGGTCCTAGGGACCCTAGTAAGTGCCCCCATCCCCCATAAAGAATTTTTCATAAAAAATCAAAAATGGCAGAAAACCGTATACTGCATAATTACCAAAAAAACAACATTTGGGGTCCTAGGGACCCTAGTAGAATTTTTCATAAAAAATCAAAAATGGCAGAAAACCGTATACTGCATAATTACCCTGTTTTTTTTTTAAAGAGAAAAAATGGTGACGGGGGGGGGTTGTAATGTGTTTTTTTTATTGTTTTGGGTTGGGTTGGAATAGGCTGGGTTGAGCTGTGTGGGATGGGGTTGTTTTAGTGAAAAAAAATTAAAAAAAAAACACAAAAATTAAAAAAAAAAAAACGGTAATTATGCAGTAGGTATACGGTTTTCTGCCATTTTTGATTTTTTATGAAAAATTCTACTAGGGTCTCTAGGACCCCAAATCCGCCGACGCACAGCGCCGCCCGGTTGTTTTTTTGGTAATTATGCAGTAGGTATACGGTTTTCTGCCATTTTTGATTTTTTATGGAAAATTCTTTATGGGGGATCGGGTCCCTAAGACCCCAAATCCGCCTGCGACCGATTTTTTTGTAAGAGAAAAAAGGGTGCTTGGGGGGGGGGTTGTAATGTGTTTTTTGATTGTTTTTGGTTGGGTTGGATTACGTTGGGTTGGACTGTGTTGGACTGGGTTGTTTTGGTGAAAAAAAGTTTAAAAAAACACAAAAAAAAATAAAAAAAAAACAACCGGCGCAGGCGGATTTGGGGTCCTAGGGACCCTAGTATGTGCCCCCATAAAGAATTTTTCATAAAAAATCAAAAATGGCAGAAAATGCCCCCATAAAGAATTTTTCATAAAAAATCAAAAAAGGTAGAAAACCGTATACTGCATAATTACCAAATATTTTGAGTGGTTACGCGATCGGTCGAAAAATTTGAAGCCGGATCTCATACTAATAATTTCATTGATTTGATTATAAACAATAACATACCTTATTTAAACTTTTGAACCAATTTTAAGTCGCATATCGCAGTAGGTAACTTTTTTACCTCATATTTTCTTAGATTGTTAAGATCAATCCAAACTATAGTCTCATTTACAAAAATGCCTTACCTTTATAAGACAGCATCAAGAGCGCTACAACCAGCGCGCCAGAAAACTTCTGCATTGTGACGAACAGTTAATCCAGAAAAACTCAACACACTTCCACGAAAAAAAATCACTCACTTAGCACCACTTTGCGAAACTTCTTTTGTTTCAATTTCGATAAAAACTTTTATATTTAACAACAATCTTGATAGAACTTTTTCCCGACAGGAATGTGCATAAACACGTATTGTAAACTACAGGTGGTTGTCGCGTAGAATCGCGCTATTTGCCGCGGATATTCGAGCTCGGAAACCGAACGTAGAATGACTAACGGAATGCACACGGCAAAAGTCCAAAACCTCGCGAGAGCACTTCGAAGCGCGCTCAACGCCGCGTTCGTTACGTGAAAGTATAATGGAGATAAAGAAAACACTTCTTGCGGCAAGAAGAAGTAAAGAGCTCTCGTTATGGAAATAAATAGTTAGTTTTCCACGGTCCTTTCCAGTCTGTATATTTTATTATAATGTGCAACATCGGAAAATTTTTTAAACAAAATCGTACGTATCAAAAACGACATTTAGCAGAATGAGGATTATTAAAATCTAAATGCGACAAAAAGGTAATTTAGCACAAAATAAACAATCGTGACTGTAATCTTTCAAAAATGAATTTTACCAGAAAGTGTGCATTAATTAAATCCATCAGAAACATAGTATATTTTAGCAGAAACTGTATTATCAGAAATTTAGTTTATTAGACACGAATCCAGCAGAAAGTTTTTATAATCGAAATTCATCAGAAACATGATTTAGCAGAAGTGCAGAAGAAGAAAGAAAACACTGTTGCGGCAAGAAGTAAAGAGCTCTCGTTATGGAAATAAACAGTTAATTTTCCACTGTTCTTTCCGGTCTGTATATTTTATTATAATGTGCAATATCGAAAAGATTTTTAAACATAATCTTACGTATCAAAAACAACATTTAGCAGAATGAGCATATTAAAATCTAAATACAAAAAAGGTAATTTAGCACAAAATAAACAATCATGATTGTAATCTTGCAAAAATCAATTTGACCAGAAAGTGTGGATTAACTAAATCCATCAAAAACATAATAAGTATAGTTTAGCAAAAGCTGTATTATCAAAAATGTACTTTTTAGAATCGAAATTCATCAAAAATATGATTTAGCAGAAGTGTTCCAAAACCAGACCAGAAAGTTGTGTAGAAAGTATAAAGACGATAAAAAAACACTTTTGCGGCAAGAGGTAAAAAGCTCTCGTTATGGAAATAAATAGTTAGTTTTCCACGGTCCTTTCCAGTCTGTATATTTTATTATAATGTGCAACATCGGAAAATTTTTAAACAAAATCGTACGTATCAAAAACGACATTTAGCAGAATGAGGATTATTAAAATCTAAATGCGACAAAAAGGTAATTTAGCACAAAATAAACAATCGTCACTGTAATCTTTCAAAAATGAATTTTACCAGAAAGTGTGCATTAATTAAATCCATCAGAAACATAGTATATTTTAGCAAAAACTGTATTATCAGAAATTTAGTTTATCAGACACGAATCCAGCAGAAAGTTTTTATAATCGAAATTCATCAGAAACATGATTTAGCAGAAGTGTTCCAAAACCTCCTTGAGAGAGCACTTTGAAACACGCTGAACGCCGTTCGTTACGTGAAAGTGTAATGGGATAAAGAAAACACTGCTGCGGCAAGAAGTAAAGAGCTCTCGTTATGGAAATAAACAGTTAATTTTCCACTGTTCTTTCCGGTCTGTATATTTTATTATAATGTGCAATATCGAAAAGATTTTTAAATATAATCTTACGTATCAAAAACAACATTTAGCAGAATGAGCATATTAAAATCTAAATACAAAAAAGGTAATTTAGCACAAAATAAACAATCATGATTGTAATCTTGCAAAAATCAATTTGACCAGAAAGTGTGGATTAACTAAATCCATCAAAAACATAATAAGTATAGTTTAGCAAAAGCTGTATTATCAAAAAGGTAGTTTTTAGAATTGAAATTCATCAAAAATATGATTTAGCAGAAGTGTTCCAAAACCAGACCAGAAAGTTGTGTAGAAAGTATAAAGACGATAAAAAAACACTTTTGCGGCAAGAGGTAAAAAGCTCTCGTTATGGAAATAAATAGTTAGTTTTCCACGGTCCTTTCCAGTCTGTATATTTTATTATAATGTGCAACATCGGAAAATTTTTAAACAAAATCGTACGTATCAAAAACGACATTTAGCAGAATGAGGATTATTAAAATCTAAATGCGACAAAAAGGTAATTTAGCACAAAATAAACAATCGTCACTGTAATCTTTCAAAAATGAATTTTACCAGAAAGTGTGCATTAATTAAATCCATCAGAAACATAGTATATTTTAGCAAAAACTGTATTATCAGAAATTTAGTTTATCAGACACGAATCCAGCAGAAAGTTTTTATAATCGAAATTCATCAAAAACATGATTTAGCAGAAGTGTTCCAAAACCTCCTTGAGAGAGCACTTTGAAACACGCTGAACGCCGTTCGTTACGTGAAAGTGTAATGGGATAAAGAAAACACTGCTGCGGCAAGAAGTAAAGAGCTCTCGTTATGGAAATAAACAGTTAATTTTCCACTGTTCTTTCCGGTCTGTATATTTTATTATAATGTGCAATATCGAAAAGATTTTTAAATATAATCTTACGTATCAAAAACAACATTTAGCAGAATGAGCATATTAAAATCTAAATACAAAAAAGGTAATTTAGCACAAAATAAACAATCATGATTGTAATCTTGCAAAAATCAATTTGACCAGAAAGTGTGGATTAACTAAATCCATCAAAAACATAATAAGTATAGTTTAGCAAAAGCTGTATTATCAAAAAGGTAGTTTTTAGAATCGAAATTCATCAAAAATATGATTTAGCAGAAGTGTTCCAAAACCAGACCAGAAAGTTGTGTAGAAAGTATAAAGACGATAAAAAAAACACTTTTGCGGCAAGAGGTAAAAAGCTCTCGTTATGAAAATAAATAGTTAGTTTTCCACTGCTTTCCAGTCTGTATATTTTAATATAGTGTGCAACATCGGAAAGATTTTTAAACAAAATCTTACGCATCAAAAACGACATTTAGCAAAATGAGCATTATTAAAATCTAAATGCAACATTTAGCAAAAACCTGAACAATCATGACTGTAATCTTTCAAAAAATAATTTTACCAGGAAGGGAGTGAACTTAGCAAAAAGTGTGTTATCAGAATTGTAATTCATCAGGCACGAATTCAAGCAGAAAGTTCTTAGAAGCGATATTCATTACATAATTTAACAGAGTGTTCTAAAACATTCTCGCGAGAGCACTTCGAAGCGTCTTGAACGCAGCGTTCCTCACGTGAAAGTAAAGTGGAGATAAAGAAAATACTTGTGTGGAAAGAAATAGTTAGTTTTCCCCTGTCCTTTCAAGTTTGTATATTTTATTAAAAATTTTTTTATTAAATTTTATAAAAAAAAAAAATTAAAATAAAATTTAAAATTTAATAAAATAAGTGCAACATCGAAAAATCAATTTAGTATCAAAAACGACATTTAGCAGAATGTGCAATATTGGAATCTTAATGCAACAGAAAAGAAATTTAGCAGAAACTAAACAACCATAGCTGTAATCATTCTTAAAAGAATTTTAGTAAAAAGTGAATCAAATTTTAAAATTAAGGTATACTATTTGAATCGTACTTTATCAGAGATTAATTTAAGCAGCAAGTTCTTAGAAACAAAATTCATCAGAGACATAATTTAGCAAAAAGTGTCCCAAGACTTCTTCGCAAGAGTACTTCGAAGCGTGCTGAACTCCGTCTTCGTTATACGGAAAAGTATAATAGGGATAAAGAACACAGACACACACACAAGTTCTTAGAATCGAAATTCATCAGAAACATAATTTAGCAGTATTCCAAAACCTTTTCGAGAGAGCACTTCGAAACGCGTTGAACTCCGCCGCGGTCATTCCGTGAAAGTATAATGGAGGTAAAGAAAACACTCTTGAGGCAAGAAGTAAAAAAGTAGTAGTAGTAGTAGTAATTTACGTATCAAAAACGACATTTAGCAGAATGACCGTTATTAAAATCTAAATGCAACAAAAAATTTATTTAGCACAAAGTAGACAATCATGACTGTTATCTTTCAAAAATTAGTTTTACCAGAAAGTGTGCATTAATTAAATCCATCAAAAACATAATATAATTTAGCAAAAACTGCATTATCAGAAATGTAGTTTTTCAGGAAATTCATCAGAGACATGATTTAGCAGAAGTGTTCCAAAACCTCCTTGAGAGAGCACTTTGAAGCACGCTGAATGCGTTCGTTACGTGAAAGTATAATGGGGATAAATAAAACACTCCTGCAGCAAAAAGAAGTAAATAGCTCTCCTTATGGAAATAAATAGTTAGTTTTACACTATCCTTTACAGTGTGTATATTTTATTATATTGTACGTATCAAAAAGGCTATTAGCAGAACGTAAACAATCATGACTGTAATAGTTTAAAAAATAATTTTACCAGAAAGTGAGTGAATTTAGCAAAAAGTGTGTTATCAGAATTGTAATTTATCAGTCACGAATTCAAGCACAAAGTTCTTAGAATCGAAATTCATTACATAATTTCGCAGAATGTTTTAAAACCTTCTCGCGAGAGCACTTCGAAGCATCTTGAACGCAGCGTTCGTCACGTGAAAGTAAAATGGGATAAAAAGAAAATACTCATGTTCTTTCGAGTCTATATATTTTATTAAAATGCAATGTGCAACATCGAAACATCTAAACCGTTTGGTATCGTATCAAAAACGACATTTAGCAGGATGTGCATTATTGGAATCTTAATGCACTATAAAAGCAATTTAGCAGAAACTAAACAACCATGGCTTTAACAATTCAGAAAACAATCTTAACAAAAAGTGAATCGAAATTTATCAGAAACGTTAATAATTAAATATTCCTGTAATGTAATAGTCATATACTTAGAGAACAAAGAATGTGATAGAAATGTTACATTTTACCATTGGGAATATTACTAACACATGCCGGCAATAAGTTACATTCTAGCTCATACAGGTGATGGACACCGATTATAATTGCATAGATAGCATTTTGTGATTCAAAACATGTCTATATGGCCACGATATGCATTAGTCTTCCACTAAAGTGCATGGATACACCATTATGTTGATGTACTACTTGAGATTAGTTATCAAAAGATTACTTAAATAATCTTTTTGCTGTCTTATATGTATAATAATATTACCTGCTACATAGAGAACATATTGATTCCAGTGCCATCTACTTACAATAGATGACATTAAACTAAATTATAATTATGAATCATGTAAATCGCGTTTTCACAAGTAATATTTTCAGCCAAATCCTGACAAAACATTCTTTTTGGGAATATTCATAAAAATAACTTGATTATCAGGTTATCATGAGCATATTATTATTTTATTACCAAATAAATGTAAATCACAAAATCTTAAAGAATATTCAACAAAAAATAGGTCTGCAACATTCCTGTCATATTTGCAATAGAATATTCCAAAAATCACTTTGAAAGAATATTTCTCTTTCCAATGTTATGTGGGTAGAATTGTAATTTATCAGAGATTAATTTAAACAGGAAGTCCTTAGAATCGAAATTCATCAGAAACATAATTTGGCAAAAAGTTTTCCAAAATCTCCTCGCGAGAGCACTTCGAAGCTGAACGCCGCGTTCGTTATACAGGATAGTATAATAGGGATAAAGAAAACACTCTTGTGGCATGAAAAAGTAAAGAGCTTCTTATGGAAATAAATAGTTAGTTTTTCACTGTCCTTTCGAGTCTGTATTTAGCAGAATGTGCATTATTGGCTTCTGAATGAATCGGAAAGGCAATTAAGCAGAAAGAAAACTCTAGAGGCAAGAAGTAAAGAAGAAGATGAAGAGGTAGTAATAGTAGTTGTAGTAGTAGTAGTAGTAGTAGTAGTAGTAGTAGTAGTAGTAGTAGTAATAGTAGTTTTTCACTGTCCTTTCCAGTCTATATATTTTATTATAGTGTGCAACATCGGAAAGCTTTTTAAATAAAATCTTACTTATTAAAAACGGCATTTAGTAGAATGACCTTTATTAAATATAAATGCAATTAAAAGATAATTTATCAGAAAGTAAACAATCATGGCTGTACTCTTTCAAAAATGAATTTTATCAGAACAACCATGGCTGTAACTATTTATAAAAGAAATTCAGCAAAAAGTGAATCGAAATTTATCAGAAACGTTAACAATTTAGCAGAAACTATACTTTTTGAATTGTAATTTATCAGAGATTAATTTAAGCAGAAAATTCTTAGCATCTAAATTCATCAGAAACATAATTTAAGAAAAAGTGTTCCAAAACCTCCTCGCGAGGGCACTTCGAAGCGTGCTGAAAGCCGCGTTTGTTATACGTGAAAAGTATAGTAGGGATAAAGAAAACACTCCAATGGCATGAAGAAGTAAAAAGCTTGTAAAGCCCTGTTCTCACTATGCAACTTTTCCATGCTTCAAATTTTCTAATAACAGGTTAAAAAAAGTTACAATCTGCCTGTGGATTGAATGGAAATAAATAGTTAGTTTTTCACTGTCCTTTCCAGTCTATATGATTTATTAATACCAATTTATATCAAAAACGATATTCAGCAGAATGTGCATTATTGGAATCTAAATGCATCAGAAGGGCAATTAAGCAGAAAGTATCAGACATGAATATAAATAGAAGGTTCTTAGAATCGATATTCATCAGATACATAATTTAGCGATTTAGCGAGAGCACAGCTGAACGCCGTTCGTTACGGGAAAGTATAATAGTTTATTAGACACTTAAGGCCACAAAAACGGCATAAATTGGACAACACTGCTTTGCTGTTTTTGGGCCAATCTTTACCGGGCAGAATATCGGAAACGAGAAAACGGAATCTGTTAAAATTTGGCAGGAACGTTTATTTTTCCTCACAACCGTATCCAGAGATTTTTTTGCTGGACTCTCTCATTTTCGAAATAAAATAAACACGGCTAACAATAGTCAAAACAGCCAAAAATTGCTGTTTTTTTTTATTTTTTTAAAAAATACACCAAATTTTGAAAAATCCTTTGGATACCGTTGTAGATTTTTATAAATTCTATTGTCTGATAACAAAAAAGTTATATTTTTTTTCTTTGTAAGCAATATTCTGCCGGAATTCTGAAACGCCAAGGTCACGTAATTTAGTAAGCCCAAGGAAACTGAAGTGAGTTCGATTGGAGTATTGAAATTCAAGTTCCACATGGCCACCGGCCACTTGTCTAATTGAACATTCAGCCAATAAATTGATACATGATAATACGGAATTTTGAATAATAATTTTTATTTTGATTCTTTTTTAATTTCGAGACACTGCAATCCATGAAGCATGAAGCCGAGCTTCAAAACCTTTCAAAGAACCGTTAATAAATGGTTACGTTCCTAATAAATTAGTTATACTTTTCCTTACATATGGTGTTCGCACCGTGTTCTGAACACTGCACGATTTCACTCGAAATGGTATTAGTGATGCCACCTATTGTTGATCTTTAGAAAAAGTGTTGTCAAATCTATGCCGTTTTTGTGGCCTTAAAGTTAATTTTCAGTTTTATCAGCATTCGTATCCTTATCTCTATCGAGTCGACCAATCAAGCAGGTGCACTTTTAAAATTATGGCGAATGCGTGACAGCTCCAGCTAATTAAATGCACGAAAACCTCATTAGGTATGATAAGGGATTCGCAACATTACGACCGTCCCTGCATACGAAACAATGTTTTTACGCATTTGATCAGCTGGACCTGTCACGCATTCGCCATTAGTTTAAAAGTACACATGCGAACGAATGCCGATAAACCCGAAAATTAACTTTAGGTGTCTAGTATTTATATGATGTGCATTATCGTAATCTTTCTGTCGACGCTAGACGTTGTTATTGACTTCAAAGGACCGTAAGAATTTCGCAGCGGGATCTACCCACTGTGTAAGATAAAAAGAAAAACATGTCGGACGCACAAGAGAGTTAGGCACTTACCAAGATTGCTGGATTGTAGGTCTTCTGGTTGGCCAACCACTGGATGTTCTTGTGGTCGCAATTCCTCAGGTTTCCAAATGCACTTAAACTAAATTTATAAGCCGACTGATTTTTAGCTTTATAATTTTGCTCCGAAAACTTGGTGACCGTTTCGAAAAGAACGTGGATGCCGAAGAAAGTTCATTTTTCTCTCAACCGCTTGATTCGGCGCAGTGTGCCAAAAAACAGACCTGTGCGTCGTACTCGCGTTTTTTATATGATTTAAAAAGAAAATGAGGACATTTACGGTACTTTGAAAAGCAGCCGAAAAAATATAATAATTAAGGTTTTGACTAAAAATATTATGCGAAAAGCGCGTTTTCGACATTCCACCCGCCAAAAACATAATAGTTTTTCTATCACATAAAAAGTTTTAACCGTTTAGACCGCTGAATTCCCGGATCTAATTTAATAAAATAAGGGAAAAAAATAAAAATAAATTCTAAAATAAAAGCAAGAGGTGCGCGACCTAATGCACGGGTAAAGGGCATATCTTTACTACGGGGCGTTGAAACGTGCTAGATTGAGTTTTTACCGTTACAACGCGGACTATTCCATCCTCACCTGGGTGAAGTCGGACTACACGATCGAGAACCCACTCGCGGGGTGGTGTTTGTTCGTTCTTGATTACGACGAGGGTGTTGTCTTTAATATTAGGTGTTGATTTGTTCCATTTGCAACGCAATTGAAGGGTGTGCAGATATTCCTGGTTCCAACGTTTCCAGAAATCCGATTGCATTCGTTGCAAAGTTGCCAATGACTGAGCCGATTTTGAGGAATCTCAGTAAGGTCGGGTTCAGGGAACGAGGTGAGAGGCTCAGTTGTCAAAAAATGACCAGGGGGTCAAAGAAGTTAAGTCGTTCGGATCCTCGCTGAGGCTACATAGAGGCCTAGAGTTCAATAAGCTCTCTATACCTGTAAGAACCGTGTAGAACTCTTCGTAAGTTAAGAGTTGGTCGTCAATGACTCTGTATAGGTGGGTTTTAACCGCTTTAACTCCAGCCTCGCTTAATCCATTGACGTGCGGAGCACCCGGAGGGTTAAAATGCCATGATATGGACAGTTTAGATGCCGCAGCTTCGGCAAGGGCTACAAGTTCGCTGGAAGCTCCCTTATAGTTTGTTCCTTGATCAGAATAAAGATGCGAGACTCTACCTCTGCGTGCGATAAAGCGGCGAAAGCTTGCGAAGAAAGCTGCAGCTGAGAGGTCGGAGGCGAGTTCTAGGTGAACCGCCTTGGTAGAAACGCAAACAAAGAGAGAGATATAGGCCTTGGAGCACACTTGTGCACCTCTTTGTCTCTTTGCAGTCAAAATTCTGAAAGGACCCGCACAATCAAGCGACACTTGAGAAAATGCTTTCAATTGAGAAATGCGATATTTCGGTAAATCTGCCATGATCGGTACATATGAATGAGGTTTCGAACGAAAGCATCTTATGCAAGAGGACACACATCGATAAATCGCACTTCTAGGAGATAATATCCAAAAGGTTTGGACTATAAGGTTATGTAAGGTCTTTAAAACGGGATGAAAGTGATCTAGATGATACTGCTCAATGATGAGTTCAGTCAGTCTGTGCCGTTGAGGTAATAAGATAGGATGCTTAGCATCGAAGCAAAGAGTGGTAGCCCTTTTTATCCTACCACCTACACTAAGGATTCCTAGCTCATCGATGAAGGGGGCTAGTTTCCTAAAAGGTTTAGGAAGAATGTCATTCTGTTGACAGATAGCGAGTATTTCTGAAAAGGTCTCCTTCTGAACAGTTTTGACCATGATCATAAGTGCATAATGCATTTCAGAAGGTGAAGGAACGCGGGAATATGCTATAAAGCGTTGAATTTTTCGCAGTGATGAATATCTTGTAAGAAGTTTTAGAACAAAATTTGAAACTTTGAGAGTAACATGAAAGCAGGATGGATTTTCCTCGGCCGCAGCTTCTGGAAGTTTGTCTAAGATGATAGCAGGTTGGTCTGACCAACTTTCGTAGTCCTGGACTAGAAAATCGGGACCATGCCATCACAAAGGATGTTCCAGTAACTCCAAAGGAGATATTCCCCTGGAGGCACAATCAGCTGCATTTAAAGCTGTTGGTACATATTTCCATGATTGGATTGGGACGATTTCTTGTATATGAGCAACTCTATTGGCCACAAACATCTTCCAGCGGTGGGGCGGAACTGTAAGCCAAGCTAGAGCCACTTGCGAGTCTGACCAAGCGTAGACCGCGTCAAATGTTAGAATATTACAATAAGAATCCTTGACAAACTGCAAGAGATTGCTCAGAAGGTAAGCAGAAGAAAGTTCCAACCGTGCTACACATTAGGTTTTGATCGGTGCTACCTTTGACTTCGCCATGATGAGACGAGTTTTTATTTCACCAGTACAAGTAGTAAACCCCACGGTACTGGCGTCGCAGAAGGCATGAATTTCTAATCGTGAATATTTCTCAGAAATCAGTAAGCGTGAAAGTTGTATTTTGGAAATTAGTGGAAGCTCTTTTTTGAAGCGTTTCCAAACATCAACAATAGCTTCTGGAGCTCATTCATCCCAATCTCGTTTTGAGATAAAGATTTGTTGCAAAATATATTTGGCAAGCAGTACCACAGGAGCTAGATAACCTTGTACATCAAAGATTCTGGCGATTTGACTAAGAACGTTCCTTTTAGTGCAGATTGCCTCAATTGTAGTGCAAGAATAAGTAAAGCAGTCATGTGTGGGATTCCACTGAAGACCAAGTATTTTTATGCAGTTGGGACCCTCAGCATTAAAACTGATTTGTGTGCTTGGAGCAGAAGAAAGAAGAGCAGGGTGGTTGCTCGCCCATTTTTGGACTTCAAATCCTCCCTTTTTGAGTAAGGCAATAAGATCTGCTTGTAAATGAAGCGCTGAGGCGACAGAATCCAATACGCTTAAACAATCATCAACATAAACTGACTCTTGGAGCACTTGCGCTGCCAGGGGATGATTTTGGTTCTCAATGTTAGCTAATTCTTTAACGGTTCGTAAGGCCAAGTAGAGCGCAGAAGAAACACCAAAGGTAGCTCTGTCTAGAGTGTATTCTTTTACCTTTTCCGAACTAGAGAAGCGCCAGAGAAACCTTTGATAGTTCCTGTGTTCAGGAGTTATGATTATTTGGTTATACATAAGACGAATGTCAGCAATAAAACAAATTGGATATGTTCTAAATTTTAGTAGTATTGTCGAGAGATCTTGATGTAGTTTAGGCCCTGGAAACAGGGTTTGATTAAGGCTGATGCCCTTTGACCCTTTTGCACTTGCATCGAAGACTACTCGAACCTTAACAGAGCTAGGGGTGCTATCAGATTTTTGCACACAGTGGTGTGGCAAATAGTATGCAGATTCTGAAGAATAATTCAAGCATGGAACTTCAGAAATGAAGTTTTGGTCCAGATATTCTTGGATAAAGTTGGAATAGGTATGATGAAGAGATGGATTTTTGTAAAGTCGGGACTCTAAATAAGTAAACGCCGCCGAAGGGCTTGTGTGTAGGTGTCACCAAAGGTTGGCTGGGGATGCTTGAATGGAAGAGATACAACAAATCTTCCTGAAGATTCCTGATAAACAGTTTTCTTATAAATATCTTCACATTTGACCTCGTCCGGAGACAAAATGTTGCCACACTTGGGAGGCTGTTCGATTTCCCAGAATTTTTGCAAAATCGCATCTACTTGAGGTTCAAGTGAGACATGATAGCTAAGAAGTGGATCAGTTGAAGTAGATGTGGAGACTTTGCCTTGAAGAATCCAGCCAAAGACTGTTTCTAGCGCCTCAGGTTGATCATGGTGACCAAAGATCCGCCCTGGACCTAGCATGTAAGCTACCAAATCTGCGCTTAGCAACAAGTCAATTGGGCCTGGTGTGGATAGCCTGCTGTCAGCCATAGATAGACCTTGAAGACAAAGTTGAAATATCCACCGAGGTTCTTGGTTGACATGAACTCACAGAAGGCAAAACAATAGCTTCAAATGTAAAAGTTGGCTCTGGTTTATTTTTCGGCCTAATAAGACATTGAGTAGTGCCTTTAGCGAATGAGGTTAGTCCATTGACTCCCTGTATAGGAATGGAACAATGATGTCGTTTTAAACCCAAACGATTTACACATGGTTCTGAAATTAAGGTCACCATACTTCCGGAATCAAGAAGTGCTCTGACTGTACAAAACTTTCCACGACTATCCTGGATTTCAACTTCTGCTGTGGGTAACAGGCATGTCAACTTAGAATTAGTTATTGAACAGGTATTCACTGAGTTAGGTTCAGTTGAGTGCATACTGGTTTTGTGTAGTAGCTGAGTAGCTGAATTTTCAGGTGTGTGCATAGCTGTAGATGAAAATTGCTGATTAGCTGAAAAGGTAGCTGTTGCAGGATGTAGCTGAGTAGCTGATACCCGATTATATGCTGGACGCTGCTGCATGTAGTCAGATGTAACTGTATGGCTTTGTGGGGATGAATATAGCTGATTAGCTGTAGATACTGAATGTAGCTGAGAAGCTGTATAGGGGTAGCCTGAAGCTGTCTGATATAGCTGAGGAGCTGTAATAAAATTCTGCTGATTAGAAACAGGGAAAGATGGTTGATTTGGCATAAACTGGTTACCACCCACCTGTGTAGCTGATGTAGCTGTAAATGACCTGTTGATATGAATTGTTGAATGGTGAGGTTGATTGCAGATCTTGCATTTCATTAAAATAGGACAAGTAGATTTATTAGAATGTGACCGCAGACAGTTTGCACATAATTTATGCTGTTGCACAAAACCTAGTCTTTCTTGAGGTGACTTCGATCTAAATAACCCATGTGTTGAAGGACACAACGGGCATTTTTGTTTTTCACCCTTTTGATACTTTTCCCGGGTGTCATCCATTGAATGGTGGTAGACACCTGCTGGACCCTTTTTTCCGTAGCCAGAAGCACCATAACCTGGAGAATAACCCCTAGATTTATCTGGATTAGAATTTTTAGGTACTGAAGGTACTGTATCCTGTACTGTTTCTAGAGCCCTACATTTATTTGCTAAGAAAATTTTGAGATAATCATAGGAAGGCATGTCAATCTTGACATGACCATTTTCAAACTCTTGACGAGTTTTAAAATCAAGTTTCTTGTACAGAATATTAAAGGTTAAGAAATTCCACTCCTTAACTTTAAATTTAAGCGCCTTTAGGGCTGATATATTTTCAGAGAAAGTGTCAATAAGATATCGCAAGTCTTTTGAACTAGGATTTGGTTTTAGACATGGGGCCTCATAGAACGAATTAAAGTATTTAATGTAGCCAATCTTCGTTTGTTTTGATAGCGGTCCTTTAGCATATCATAACAAATTTGGTAGTTGCCCTCAGAGACAATGACATTTTTTATGAGATTGAAGGGGTCACCTGTCAAACGAGTCATTAAATACCTAAATTTTTCTATGTCAGGAATTTCTACTTGATTATGAACTAGACTATTGAACAACTCAAAAAATGTAGGCCACATTTTTAAGTTACCATCAAATTGAGGAATGGAAATATCTAATTTAAGACTTGGTCTGTTTACATTAGAGGGTTGAACTTGACTTACCAAGGGTAATGCCAGGGTAGTTAACCCAATATCCGATTTTTTGGCACGGATCTGCCACAGATATGAGTCACATGCAGCCCTGACCTTATCATGAGCCTCAAATTCGGCCTCAGATATGAGGGAGATAATCTCATTATGAACTTCTTGAAATTCATCATAAATTGTTTCAACAAAATCAACTCGAGCCAAAAGGTTTTGTTTATAAAACTGATCAGCTGTATTTTAAACTTCATATTCGCATATTTCTTTGAGTCTAGCAAGAGGTACTTTGCGTCTGAGCACCAATTGCGCGATTTTGTCTTTTTCTGACATTTTTATTTACTAAAAACGCGCTTAAGAGGGCCAAATTTTGTTTAAAGGGTAAGGTAAGGATAACCGCACTGCACATGAAACTCTTGAAAACACCGTTTTCCGTACGCGGAATTCGAAGTTTCTTTTTCGTTTAATTATTTTTCGAAACGTAAACAAAAATAATACCCCGGAATGCTTTTCAGGTTAAACTGCAAAGAAAATGTCCAAAACCCACGAAAACACCGGTTCTTATCTATAGGACATTCGTTTGTTCACACACCGGCGTGGCGATAGGTGATTAATAGGACGAGGTTGTTTTTGGCTGGGTGGTGGAGCTGCGAATCGAATGTATCGGATCAGTTCCAAGCGGCGAAACGATTTCGCGTAAAAATAGGATAAAATTAAAGTCACCTGGATGAGTCAAAGTTCAGTTTAACTCGTCCAAATGAACGCACTTTGATTAATTTATTTTTAGGATTAATAATTAATTTTAAATTTTTGAGTTGCGCTGGCTCCTATCCGGTTCGATAGGGCCAAAATGTCGACGCTAGACGTTGTTATTGACTTCAAAGGACCGTAAGAATTTCGCAGCGGGATCTACCCACTGTGTAAGATAAAAAGAAAAACATGTCGGACGCACAAGAGAGTTAGGCACTTGCCAAGATTGCTGGATTGTAGGTCTTCTGGTTGGCCAACCACTGGATGTTCTTGTGGTCGCAATTCCTCAGGTTTCCAAATGCATTTAAACTAAATTTATAAGCCGACTGATTTTTAGCTTTATAATTTTGCTCCGAAAATTTGGTGACCGTTTCGAAAAGAACGTGGATGCCGAAGGAAGTTCATTTTTCTCTCAACCGCTTGATTCGGCGCAGTGTGCCAAAAAACAGACCTGTGCGTCGTAGTTTACTCGCGTTTTTTATATGATTTAAAAAGAAAATGAGGACATTTACGGTACTTTGAAAAGCAGCCGAAAAAATATAATAATTAAGGTTTTGACTAAAAATATTATGCAAAAAGCGCGTTTCCGACACTTTCAGAAGATAATTTTTATCTAAATCCCTCAGAAACATACAATTTAGCAGAAAGTGTATTATCAGAATTGTAATTTATTAGACACAAATTTAGGCAGAAAGTTTTTAGAATCGAAATTAATTAAAAACACATAGTAGCAGAGTGTTTTATGAGGATGTGTAATCCATCCGAGTATTTGAAAGAAGTACATCGGCAGAATTGAAACTCAAATGGAATCCCGACCTAGCACAATGTAAATAATCAAAAATCTAATCTAGAAAGTACTTAACAGAGAAATTCATCAAAATTAAAATATAATAGAAAAGTATTTAAGCCCATCTTAAGACATCAGATAGAAACGCAAATTAGCAGAAAGTAAAGACAGAAACATATAATTTTATCAGAACAAATTTTACAATCTATCAGAAACGTATTTTGGTAGATAGTGCATCAGCAGAAGAATCTGAATGCATCATAAAGAAAAGAAAGTTTAATACTTGGTTTGATATAACAGTTAGATTTCGACTCTGTAAATATTGGCTTTATCTAAAAATTAGCCATTTTTACTCAAACAAATGTCGAAAACCCTAAAATAAACTCTTTAGAAAAAATATCCCTTGACATGCCAGTTAGCTATGCTGTTAAGTACGAAAACGAATTTATTTTAGTTTTTTTGCAGGTTTTGACTCATCTTTCAGGTAAACGTGAAACAAATTATTAAAAATATTTTTGTCAACCTGTCACAAAACACTATAAACAAAATTTGACGTATTTGACCCAACGCACGGGCAATGACAATCCTCGCGACCGAGCACTACCATTTCAGTTTGTGATGGAATAATCACAACCGCACTAAAAAATTATACTAACACCTATAAGACAAAACTACATAAACTGAACTAAATATGATAAATCGTGTAAATATTTACATACATATTTTTTTCCTGAACGAACGTATCTTATCAATTTTCATCATTATCTCAAATGATAAAAACATCTAAAATTTTTGTATACCGATGGCATAAAAAAAAATCCCCGAAATATTGACGTGACGAGTTTGGTTGACTACTTTTATAAATTCGGCTAGTCACCGGCTACTTACCAATTACCGGGTGATCCATTATATTTTAATCATATATGTTTGGAAGCCTATATCTCGAAAACTATAGATGGGATAGAATTATGATTCTGGTGTTATAAATAGCTGCTGCCAACACATTTTAGTCTATCTCATCGATTTTTCAATGCAATGCCTATTAAATGTCATTTTTTTTTAAATGGCCACTTTCTAAAATTTGATGCAAAAAAATAAAAGTTGAAATCAAGCAAAAATGAAGATGTCGTAGGTCTTGTTAAGGTTCTAACTTTACTGATTTCACAAAAGCACCAAATAACTTTTGTTTTTTTTCGCTGGAGAAGCAGTTTTCTGAGGTCATGTCGTTTTTTTGTAATCGTCCGAAACACCCATATTTTCTCGCTGTAGGAAAATAATAGACCACAATTTATTCTCCTGTAAGTATTTAAAATAAAGTTCAACCAATAACTTTTTAAATTAAATTAATTGTTCTAAGTTTTCTGGGAAAAAATTAAAATATTGTCTATAAATCCTTATAGTAAATAAAACATTTTTGTATTTTTTGAGAATTGTCCTTGCTAGTTGAACCACATCTCACTATCTGGCCAAAAAAGATGTGTGTTCGACTTTTTGATATGTACCTTACTTGACAAAATCAAAAATATTCATAAATATATGAAAAATGACACATAAAAGGCGAATGAATTTAATATGTCAGGCGTTTCGGACGATTACACATTTGTTTCGGACAATTACGTTAGGCGATTTAATATAAAATAAAAAATGGAAATAAAGAACTAAAATGTTTTATTTTCAAACATGATCTTCGGGGATTTTTCTTCCACTTTGCACGTTAAATCTTTAACTAAACTTTTGATTTTTTCTGATCTTTTTTGCTGATTATTTTTTTTTTTTTAAATTTTATTTCTAATATATGCATCCTCTTTTTCTTTTTTAAGTTTTTCTTTCAGTTTTTTATTTTCTCTACATCCACAGCGTTCTTTAAAAAAAGGATAATATTACCAACAGCAAAAGAAATAGTATACTTTTTTATGATTTAATTTTTTTTTATACCTTCATCAAAAACATGATTTTAGTAACTGTCTGCAGATAACTAAAGTATGGCTTTTTCGGTTACCGATGCAAAAAAACTTTTTTTTTGATCACGGGTGCAAAAAAAGATTTCTGTCCGTTTTTTATCCAAAATTAAAGAGAAATAGCGAAAAATAGTTATACTAAAAAAATCTAATTGTTCCTGCCTAAAAAGTAAGTCATTTCCGCCGGTTTTCACCAAGTAATTACGAAAAAATCATTTTAAAAAATCTTCAAAATTTCAAACTGTCAAAGATTAAAATGTCGCAAGAATGAACGTCACCGAGTAAAAAGGCACATCGCTATGGAAACCGCATTGTAATTTCATTTAGCAGCCGCCTTGATTTCTAGTGTAAAGATGATGTGTTGCGAGAAGTGATCTTCGTTCGAGATTTTTAAAAGTATTTTCCTGTTTTTCTTGGATTTCTTGATAATAAAGGTATTAAAAAAAATAGTGTTAACAACTCGCGGCTAAACTGTGCTTTTTTTAACTCGCGTTTTTAAATATCTCGCTGCGCTCGTTATTTAAACCAACGCTTGTAAAAAAGCACTATTTTAGCCACTAAAACTACTAGTTCCAATATGTTTAAAAAAAAAACACGTTAAAGAGATACGGACCGTAAAAAAAAACTGCAATAGGTAAAAAAGATGGCTCAATAATTAAGAAAAAGAAGAACTTTAAAAAATATCAGGACAGAATCCTCTTTTAAATACCGTTTATTTTTTTTTTATTTTCTACTAAATTATTATCAAATATTTTCCTATTATGAGGTACGACATTAACCAATTTCCTTTTTTTTTCTTTTATTCGAAAAAGTTGTCACAAAAAAAAATGCGCGATTGGATACTCTGTATCTCAAAAACAGGGGATATCTGGCTCCCACTTTAATACTTTAATAACAAAGAAACTGACAAATTTCACGCGTGTGTGGTTAGAAAGTCACTTTATTAGGTACGAGTTATGTATGCTATTTTTCCTACGAACACTTAAGATTTGTACTATTTTCTGTAATTATTTGTACAAAATGGGTTAAAACTACTTTTCCCCACATGTGTGGAAAAGTACTTTTTCCTACTGGCATGCATAAAAGTGGACTTTTACGCACGCATTTGCATGCGCGATGTAGTATTTCCCGTACGACGTGCGTAAAAGTATTTTTTAAACATCAAACGTTCATTGAACAAATTTGCGTGCGTAAAAGTATTTTTTTCTATTTCCGTGCGAGAAGTACCTACTTCTCGCACACATTTTAGTTCGAAGTGTCTCATTACCGCATTGAGTGGGAGAATGAATTTACCCCGACACATTCCCGCACTTACTCTTTATTTGGCAGCCTGAATTATCATAACAACAAATAAAAATAAGACTCAGTATCAGTCAAAAACACTACCTTGTCAAAACCAATTTAGATATCGCATTTTTTGTTTAATTTTTAAAAAGTAAAATTTAAATAAGAATTTTACACCAGTAGAAAAAATGTCTTTCCTAACACGTGCGGGAAGCGTCATTCCCGCACTTAAAGCTTATCCGAACTCCGCTCCGCGTCATTCGTCTAACTGTTTTTGCGTGCGGGAATGTATCACTTCTCGCACTGGTTAGGAAATATACTACTCCTACGATTTTTCGTTTTGAAAGTCTGGAAAGACCCTGGAAAAGTCTGGAAAGACCCTGGAAAAGTCACGAAAGACCTTGGCAAAGTCTGGATACACTCTGGAAAAGTCTGGAAAGACCCTGAAAAAAGTCTGGATACACTCTGGAAAAGTCTGGAAAGACCCTAGAAAAGTCTGGATACACTATGGAAAAGTATGGAACGACAAAAAAACAAAAAAACCCTATTAGCACAGGATATTCCAGGGATATTCCAGTAAGGTGCTGTGAATGTCTGAAACGTGCTCTGAATAACTTTCAAGTCAGCACATGAACAGCACATTTAAAAGACATACTCAGAATATCCTACATAGTACATTCAGCAAAAATTCTATGCAGGATATTTGAGGAATGTCCTGTGAAAGTCCGAAGAATGTCTTTTTTTGGACATTGACAGCACATTTAAAAAACATTCTTGGGATATTTTGGACAGTACATTCAGCGCATATTCCATGCAGAGTATTCTCTGAATGTTCTACTAAAAGTCTGGATACACTCTTGGAAATATCTGGAAAGACCCTGGAAAAGTCTGGATACACTCTGGAAAAGCCTAGAAAGACCATGAAAAAGTCTGGATACACTCTGTAAAAACCTGGATACTGGATGGTGTAGTGGTTTTTTATATATGTTCTTCTGAGCGAGTGAAGTATTAGAGTAAACCATTACTCGATTTATTTTTTCTTTAGTGAGATGAAAATTCATAAAACAAAACAAAAAAAGAAGTTAAAAAAACCTGCAAATTAGTTACATCAAAGCATCCAAAAACAAAAGATCAAAATATCTTGGGTGGAACTAACAGGAGCAAAAAGAAAAATTATTAAACGATGTTTCGCCCTACATCATTAAACACCATCATACACTTTGATTTCCAACTTTGAATCACTCACAAATAGGCATCGTTACTTATCCAAGTTACCCGATACGGATTCTTCCTGGCGTGTTAATATTTCCAATAGGATTATGCTCCTAAGGCAATCAAAAAACAAAAAAGAAGTTAAAAAAAAACCTCCGAATAAGTTACATCAACCGAAAATAATCTAAAAACAAAAGATCAAAAGAACTTTGCATTGTCTTAGGAGCATAATCTTTGGAAATATTAACACGCCAGGATGAATCCGTTTCAGATAAAAAAAAATTATTTTAATATTTCTCTTTGGTAATTAAACTGCAAGTCTTCTTTTGATTTTGACGATTCCCCATACTTTCTCTTTCTGCTCTCTCTTACCTCCTTCCTAGTTTTATCATTGTTCACTCCCTCTCCAGTCACTTGGGTAACTGAAGCTTCAAGATCCTCCTGTGTGATGCTGGGATCCACTTCAAGCTGAACTTCAACCACTTGCTCTAAATTTTCTGCTTCAGTCTCATCATCATTATAATACTCTTGATCTGGTCTTTCAGAGTCTATGCCATCTATGGAATAGGCTGGCCTGTCTCCCAAAATTTTATTCAGTTCATCAAAAAACTCACAAGTTGTTCTTTGTGCTGCACTCTTACTATTATTTTTTTTTGTGTTGTTGTAAGAAGTCTTCAAAGCCTTCCACTTATTTTTAATTTGGTCAGCTGACTTGGTGGCGACTCCCAATTTGATCATTTCTTCATGAACTTTCTTGAAAATTTCATTATTTTTATATTTTTTTCCATCAATTAGCTTGATAATATTTAGCTCTCTAAATACCTCAAGCATCACCCTTACCTCACTTTCGAGACAAATATTTCTTTTATTTTCCATAATTAATTTTTTTAAAGTCTTTAAAAAAACAAATCTTTAGTTATTTAAGTAAGGTTATGTTATTAATCTTCTTTTTTCTATACACTCCACCACATTTTAGAATACCGGTTCTACAGTTCTATTTCTCTCTCTCAAAAAGAGTAAAAGCCATAAAATATCTTTTGGCGGAAGTCTGGGAACCCGACGCAATACGCATGTGTAAACCCAATCCCCGTTTTCATGGAAAATCGGTATTTCGATCTCAATACGATCTTGATCCAACCCAAAAAATTTTCAGGGTCGGATCTAGATTAAAATCGATTTGAATACTGGAAAAACAGGCGTTTTCATGGACGGTATCGGATTGAAATCATTTTCAGAACGAACTCAATTCCCATGAAAACGTAGCATTAGATAAGTACCAGTGCAGAACGATGCCTATTAGTGAGTGATTCAAAGTTGGAAATCAAAGTGTATGATGTTGTTTAATAATGTAGGGCGAAACATCGTTTAATTATTTCTCTTTTTACTTTGGCCCTGTGTGTGTTCCTTGTAGGATGCTCATCCAGGTTTGAATTTTCGTTATTTACACCCAAGATCTTTTGTTTTTATGAAAATTCATGTTTTGCCATTTTAAAAAAAGCTCCCATAACCCATATATTGTAGATTCTTTTCGGTTGATGTAACTGATTTGAAGGTTTTTTTTAACTTCTTTTTTTTGTTTTTTGATTGCCTTAGGAGCATAATCCTATTGGAAATATTAGCGACATAAACCTATTTGTAACTCATCTCCGTATACGTATCCGCATCTAGCGAGAACCAAACACATTAATTGGTCAGATACTTGTACCACGTTCAAAAAGAGCAGATATATGCTAATCTAAGGTGTTCTTGAACGCGATAGGTGTTGAGATGCGTTAGGTATTACGTATCGTTACGACACACGTATCGTATCTCAGCACCTATTGCGTTCGGAAACACCTTAAATTAGCATATATCTGTTCTTTTCGAACGTGGTACAAGTTTCTGTCCAATCAATGTGCTTGGTTCTCGCTAGATGCGGATACGTATACCGCGATGAGTTACAAATAGCTTTATGTCTCTATTAACACGCCAGGACGAATCCGTATCAGGTAACTTGGATAAGTACCAGTGCGGAACGATGCCCATTTGTGAGTGATTCAAATTTGGAAATCAAAGTGTATGATGGTGTTTAATGATGTAGGGCGAAACATCGTTTAATCATTTCTCTTTTCACTTTGGTCCTGTGTGTGTTCCTTGTGGGATGCTCATCCAGGTTTGAATTTTCGTTATTTCCACCTAAGATTTTTTGATCTTTTTTTTTAATGAAAATTCATGTTTTGGCCATTTAAAAAAAAGCTCCCATAACCCATATATTGCATGCCTATGGTTCATTACTGTTTCAACCAGTTCTCGAGTTATAGGATTCCAAACATGTAAAGTTCGCGTTACAGAATACAAACGCAAAACTCGACAAAGGGACACAATTGGATCAAAAATAGCTCAACATTGCTGGGACAATCAACATCATATGGAATGGAAAGAGGCAAAGATCGTCGCCAAGGAAGAAAATCTATTCAAGCGAAAAGAAACCGTATTTATACAGAAGAACCTAATATATTTTCTGAACAAAGCGTCACCATCAAGGATATTTGGAAACCCATACTTTTCGTAGGTAACAGATTTCAACTGAGAAAGGGCGGAGCCAACCAAGTGTTAACTTCATGGTTAACTGAACACAGGTTTTTTATGGTTCACTGTACACATACTAGTATATAAGATGAGGCAGTCTTAGTTTTTGTTATTATTCACCTGACGATTGCAGATACATAAGCATTCGAAACGTTGTGAAAAAGTAAAAAATAAAGACAATGGAAGTTCGAAACTCAAGTTTACTCTCAAGTTTAATATTGTCTACCACATTCAAACAACAAATATAAATATGAAATTAACTCTGTGTTTCGGACTTCCATTGTCTATATTTTATTTATACACGACGTTTCGATCAGTACAATCTCTGATCGTCTTCAGGTGCAAACTACAATCAATTCCTAAGGCTACGTACTTATATACTGTGAGAAATCACTCAACCTTGAAGTTTAAGACAAACAACAAAATCACACTAACCTGCGACCTTCTACGACAGACTTGGCAAGCGAAGCACCAAAGGAAATTCGCCCATCAACAACCACAACGTCAATCGACCACCGACGCTGTAAGAACCATCGTTAATGGGTCAAAGAAGACATTGACACCCATAGAAGAAAACTTACTTGCCAAAGAGCTTAACTTTTCTATCGCTCCAGATACCCACCATCGATATCATCACCGCCATAGAAGGTCATCCTTTTTCACGACAAGACGCCGACGAGTTCAGACATCAAGTAAGGATCATAATTGACAAACGTATTAAGCATACCTCTAATATAAACAAGACAGAGGAAATCGCGTTGAAGAATATTCAAAAGGACAAATCAGTTAAAATCTTACCGGCAGACAAGGGCAATGCAACAGTGATTTTGGACACGGAAACCTATGACCAGAAAGTTGAAGAGTTACTTGCTAAAGGAAACTATAAACTTCTCCCAAAAGATCAGACGCAATCAATCGAAAGTAAGGTGTATAGAATTTTGAAAAAGTATTCCAGATATATTCCGGACAATACAAGGTCTCAACTTATACCACATTATAGCAAGCCTCCTCATCTATACGGACTTCCCAAAATTCACAAAGATGCAATACCCTTACGCACAATTACAAGTTCCAGAAATTCTCCAACAAGCAAACTGTCTAAATTCCTTTTGAAAATTATTCAACCACTTGCAGGCAAGACCGCTTCATTTGTGGAAAATTCCAACCATTTTGTTAATATTCTTAAATCTTTTATTTTAGGACCCGAGGATAGACTTGTCAGTTTTGATGTCGAAACTCTTTATACCAATGTCCCGATAAAGGAATCGCTAGATATTATTAGAAAGAGACTGGTTGATGGACGAATCCCTTTATGAACGTACCAGCCTACCGCTGGAGGGAGTGATGGAGTTGTTGGAGTGCTGCCTACATAACTCTTATTTTCAAGTGAAAGATAGATTTTATTCTCAGGATGACAGTCTGCCAATGGGCTTTCGCCAGTGGTGGCCAATATTTACATGGAGTGTTTCGATCACACGCGGTTGATACCGCAACGTATAAACCTAAGCTCTGGCTGAGGTATGTTGATGATACTTTTACTGTCTGGACCGGGAATGACCAACAACTTTCAGAATTTCTTCACCACCTAAATAACATAAGACCCACCATTAAATTCACAATGGAGTTGGAGCAAAATTGTCAAATTCCTTTTCTTGATGTACTTGTCAAACGAGTAGAAAGCGACATCAGAACAACAGTCTATCGTAAACCCACTCACACAGGACAATATTTAAATTAAGGTTCAAATAATTCTGCTACAACCAAACGAGGCATAATCAGAACTCTGTATAACAGAGCGGTTCAAATTTGTAACACTTCTCATGACTTGGAAATCAAAATAAGAAACATTAAGAAGGATCTGCAGCAGAATGGTTATAGCCTTAAACTTATAACAGATGCTATTTCTAAATTTCAACAAACAGGACAGATATTACAAGACCAAAAACAGGCAAGAGTAGCGAAAAACTTTAATATTAAAACAGCTTTTTAATCTAGTAATACAACTCGAAGCCTTCTTAGTAAAACAAAACCGGAGAACAAACAAAATAAGGAATGCATTTACCAAGTTCCTTGATAGTGTGGTGGATCATACATAGGCGAAACAAAAAGACTACTATCTGTTAGGCTTAAGGAACATTAGACGAATACCCAAAAAGGTGAAACAACGAAATCAGGAATCGCCGAACATGCAGGGTCAAAATAACACCGAATGAAGTGGGCAGAAGCAAAGGTTTTGCGCAAGGAGTCACACTGGAAGAAACGAAAATTCCTTGAAGCTGCCTTTATTGGGCAGAATCAGGGTATTTTCAGTAAACTAAGTGTTGAAATTTCAAATATTTGTAAGCCCCTCCTTGGGCGGAGCCAACTTCTTAAACTTCAAGGTTGAGTGATTTCTCACAGTATTAGGAATTGATTGTAGTTTGCACCTGAAGACGATCAGTTATTGTACTGATCGAAACGTCATGTATAAATAAAATATAGACAATGGAAGTCCGAAACACAGAGTTAATTTCAAACATATCATTGTCTCAAACTTTGTAACAAATAAAAATATGTCAAGAATTTTAAAGGCAAACCTAAAATAGGCTAAATCCGTTAGATAAATCCCATCTTAAGTGTCCAAAAAGCATAGAGAAAACGTATTTGCTAAAATCTATAAATGGATTCACTTAACCCGATCCAAATCGTTAAAACTCTTATATTAGAGTGTTCTGTCATCTTAGCCGGTTAAACTCAATCACGTTAAAAGTTCTTGGATGGTTTTAAATAATAAAAACACTAAAAGCTATATTGGCTCAAATTTCGTTTAGGAGTAATCTTGCAGGGAAAAACTAAGCATGTTAGTCGTTAGTCATTTCTTGCGGAAATACATTATAAGCGAGATATTTAATATGCAAAGTTAGACATTCTTTTGCAAACAAAAATGGGAGAAAAATTGGGTCGGTTTAAGTCGAGTTGGGTTGAGACGGGTTCTGTTGGGTCGGGTTCAGTTATGTTTTTTTATTCAGATTAATTTTGTGTGCTACGGGTTTTTAAGTTTACTCAAAAATGATGCATATAAGACGGTTCCCTAGATTGCAAAACCATTTATCATTCTGATTTCCCCTGTGTGCTACGTTGTTATGTTTTTTTATTTTTTTTTTAAACGGTGCATTCCGCAAGGGTTGGTTATTACTTTTACAATAAGGAGTTTCGATAAGGAGTAAAACCGTTATCATTTTTTTTGTATCAGAATTTCCGTGTGTGCACCGGCGTAACTAGCCCTCTAACCTGGGGGGGGGCTTAGGGGAGGGCCTAGCTGACACTGCTTGATAGTGATGTTTTTCTCAAAACTGCTTAATATTATCTCGAAGCAACTTACATCTGTCCTGTTACGCTGTCCAAGAACGTGTATATAATGCTTAGTTTGTGCAGCAATTTGCCGTTTCCGTTTTGATACTATGATAGGTTAATATAGGTAAATATTTTAAAAACTGTTTCTAGTTTCTTCTAGAGACTGTAGCGTACCATCTATTATTAAATTTGCTTTGCCGTGAGTAGTATCTTTACTCTGAAAGTACTGACCAAAACGTTGATACGCAATAACACAATGTATGGAATGTGCAGGCAAATGCAAAACTCGGCTTTTTGAATAGAAGCTAATAGTCCAACAATTTCAAGAGCATCTCTATCTTGGCTATCAGTTACTTCACTTTTTAGTACCATTTTACTCGCCCCAATTAACGTTTAATAAATCTGTTTTACAATTTTCAAGTCGACATGCCCAGCGAGTAGTAGAAAATTTAGATAGTTCCAAAAATTTAATACCGAAGCTCTCTGCAACCTTTTTAAGTTTTTCATGATTTCGTGGTTGCGAAAAATACACATACAATGCCTCTAATGTATTAAAGAAAGAAGCTGCGGGTGCAATTTTTGTACATGATACATGAAGGATGCCCTTGCGTTTCCCAGACATTACACTAGCCCCATCATATGACTGAGAACTACTTAGGCTATAGTTTTCTGGGGAGGCCTGGAAGGATCTGGGGGGGGGGGGCCGGCCCTTCCGTAGTTACGCCGGTGCCTGTGTGCTACAATTTTTTAAACTTTTCTCGAAAACAATGCATTTCCGCACGGTTTCGTTTTAATTTTTACATTAAGCAGGGGGTCCCATAGATGGGTTCCAAAAGAAATTTTCGGAAATCCAGATTTCCCCTAAGAGAAATTTTACCCGCGATATTTCCCAAGGACTATGGTTTAAGGGAAGTTTGGTTTGATTTCTTATTTTAAAAGTACCCATGTACATGGGTCTCCAAAAATTGATTTTTTGCCCTTCAGGGACTAAAAACGTATTTTACTCCCTCATTTCAGGGACTAAAATGGTACTTGTTATCCCCGGGTCTAAAATATTTTAGTCCCGCTCCTTATTATCAGGCTATATAAATTAACTTTTCCGTAATCAGCTTCGATTTAATCATTGAATAATGAGACCAAACTGTTAAAGCCTTGACGTTTTTGGCATGATGAAAGAAATATGCCAGAGGCACTTTTTCCTGGGTTACATCAGCAACATCTTAAGATTGACACCAATGAAGTACTGTTTTTCGTATGTTTTTTCTGACTTGACAGGCAGCAGCGCTTTCATTGCCTCTGCGGCAGCTTCGTCGATGTCCACTTTTTCCACTGTTGGGTACACTCGCAAAAATATTGACAGCTACCCTAATAGCACAGAAATATTCCCCGAACATTCGCTGAATGTTCAGATAGGATATTGGGGACATTCCCTGAATGTTTCCTCAAATCCTCTAAGCATACCAGTGATGTTCATGTAATGTTCTGTATCCGCAGTTTTGATATCCCTAGAACATCCTGGTAGAACAGTCATAGAATGTTTTCGCAAGATTTTCATAGCACATTTATGAGCTTAAAAAAATATGTTCTCTCACAAAACACCTTAAAAAAATTTAAAAAAAATTGAAAAAAAAGCTTTTTAAACAGCGATGGGATTCGAACCCTCAACCTTCTGGCATCCATATAACACTTTTACAACGATTTATAACCTTTTCCGCAAGGAGGGCTTATGGGAGAAATTATATTAGCGGGGTATAACCTTTTGGACATTGTTTTCTGTTAGAAGAGCACCGTGAATTGTTTTTTTTTTACATAAAATCGGGATCACTCCTGAACGGCTCAACGGATTTTCACAATTCCTTTTTTATGGAATAAAAATATTTCCCCCTCCCCGAATTCTCCCAAACGGTAGTGGAAGGGGATTACGTTATTTGTTCAATGCAGAATAACTAGCGACCGGCTCAACGGATTTTCATCATTCTTTTTTTATTGGATAAAAATATGACCCCCCTCCCCGAATCCTCCCAAACGGTAGTGGAAGGAGACTATGTTATTTGTTCTATGGAGGATAACTCCCGAACGGCTCAATAATTATTTTTTTATTGGAAATAAATATTAGCGTACCCCAACAAGCTTTTTGAACAAAATAAAATCTTAAATTCTGCTGCGTAAGCATGATCGTAGATAAAAACTATTATTTCCTTTCATGGCATGATTTGATGACATTTTTTTTAGGCCAACAAAATGGTTTTTTCTTGTAACTAAAAATAGAGTATTTTTTAATGAAAAGAAAATTATCAGCGACAGATAAAAATATCCTGAAAAAAATCTTTACCGTTAAAATAAAAAACGTTACAATATTGTGTAATATTTTGAAGACTGTGGTAGAACATTGGTAGATTATCCTGACTAGGACATTCATATATATATATTCCCAGAATATCTCCTAAATGTGCTATTAATGTGCAAATTGTTGGATATGCAACCGCCAATACATACACATGTAGTGTTGGTAGTTTAGTATAATAGAGAAAGAGGGGCTGTATAGAGATTAACCCGAAAATATGCGATAGTCAGTCGGTTCTGCTTTCTCGGTGTGTGCACTTCGTTTTGTAATATAATATCTAAACCTTTCGAAATAAAACTTGGTATCAAATTAAAACATATCTTTATTCTTTAAATAATAAATAAAATATTAACTAATTAATCAAACGTAAAACATAACAGTGGCGACGAGGAAAATCCTCGATTCGTCCACTCGCGAGTGCTAAAAAAACGTTTTTTTTTGTTCTCGAAAACGGCGTGGTTTGGTGACGTGGCGCGTGGCGGGTCGTAAGAAAAAAACTTTTTAATTTTTTTTTATCAATGGCCGGGTCTCAAGGGGCACCTAGATTTTTTGAATTTATTGCGGAAAGTGACGAATGGGAAATTTATTCAGAAAGATTAGACCAACATTTTGAGGCAAATGAAATCAAAGAGGATGTTAAAAAAGTGGCTATCCTTCTTAGCTCAATCGGTCAAGGTACCTATAAACTTATCCGAGATTTATGTTTCCCCGACCTCCCTAAATCAAAAAGTTACTCAGATTTATGCCTGTTACTGAAAAGCCAATATCAAATTGCTCCCAGCATTTGGCGGGAACGAAAAAAATTTTATAATTTAAAACAAAATGGCGATGAAACCATCAACGAATGGTACGCCAAGATTAGAAACACGGCGACAAAATGTAACTTTGGCAATCAGCTTAACGAAATTTTAAAACAAAAATTTGTAACAGGGTTGGTCGAGGGAAAGATATTTGACCGGGTTTGCGAGGAGGAGGATACCACTACTCTTGATAATTTTGTTTCAATTGCTAAAAAACATGAGAATTTGCAAAAACAAAAAGTAAATTTTATTTCAAAAAATCAAAATTCAAATTTCCCGCGCAGATCAACGCATTTTCAAACGACACGCCCGCATACGTCACATCCACAGCCTCAAACAGGGTATCGTAGGGACGCCCAGCAGCGACCAATGAGAGCGCAGCACATCGCGAGTGAAACGAGTCGAAATGCGCAAACGGGCAACGCGAACGTGACACACCATAAAAATAGGCAATCGGTCAATCAAGGTTATAAAAATAAATGCAAGCACTGTGGTGATTCGCATCAAAGAAATTTTTATTGTAAATTTGCTAAAAATATGTGCTCTATATGCCGTAGAATCGGACATTCACCACAGGTTTGTTTTTATAGAAATAGAAATGTAAATTTTGTAGAAGAAACTGAGGAAGATAACCTCGAAAACCAAAATAATACAAGTCAAAATAGTGAAAATGAAAACATGAGTGATTGTCTATTTTTAGAAACAGATCTTTATTATTTTTCTAATTACGAAATTTATAATTATAGTAATGAAAGCAGAACCGACCAAACTAGGATTGACAATAATAATAAAAATCAATTTAAAATTAATGTAAAATTTGACAATGTAAACTATGAGTTTCTTTTTGACAGCGGTGCGGCCGTGTCAGTATGTAGCTTACAAGAATATAAACATTTTTTTTCAAATTACAGGTTACACCCTGCACAGACCTACCTAAAAGGTTACAATGGCGAAACTTTTGTTCCTAAAGGCTTTTTCAGGGCACCAATGACCTTTAGAAATACTACTCAGGAGATGCGGATATTTGTTGTGGAAAATGGAGGACCGAGTTTGTTGGGGAGAGATTGGATGGAAAAATTCCAAATCAAGGTAAATTTTGTTAATAATATCTCTTTAAGTGATAAAATAGACGAATTAAGTCAAAAATATAATGAATTATTTTCAGAAAAAATTGGAAAATTTAAATATAACACAATTTCACTTAAATTGAAAAATAATATAAATATTAACCCAGTATTTCACAAACATAGAACGGTTCCAATAGCTTATAAGAAGAGTGTGGAAGATGAATTGGATCGGTTGGAGTCAGAGGACATTATAACGCCCACCCCAAATAGTGATTGGGCAACTGCTCTGGTACCGGTATTAAAAGCTAATAATAAAGTAAGGTTATGTGGTGATTATAAAACAACTCTTAACCCAGTACTTGAAGAAGTTACCTATCCGCTTCCAAAAATTCATGAAGTTTTCGCTAAATTAAATAAATCAAAAATTTTTTCAAAACTTGATCTTCAAAATGCATATAATCAATTACCAGTTGACGAAGAGTCGGCAAAGTTATTATGTATAAATACACATAAAGGTCTCTATAATGTAAATAGACTTGCTTTTGGCATAACTCCTGCCGCGAGTATTTTTCAAAAAACCATAGAACAACTTTTACAAGGAATTAATGGCTGTATTAATTTTTTAGATGACATTGTAGTAGGAGGATCGTCAGAGCAGGAACACCTAGAAAACCTGGAAAAAGTATTTTCTGTACTCCAAGACGCAGGTTTTACGTTGAAAAAAGAAAAATGTCAATTCAAAAAGAAAGAAATAGAGTACCTAGGCTTTCGAATAGGAGAATATGGCCTAAGAAAAACAGATAGCAAAATCAAGGCAATCCTGGAAGCATCAAGACCGACAAATCAAACCGAAGTTCGAAGTTTTATAGGTATTATAAATTATTATGCTCAATTTGTAAAAAAATTAACAGATATATTGAATCCACTTTACGAATTACTCAAAAATGACAAAAAATTCTATTGGTCAGTAGAATGTGAGCAAGCGTTTAAAAATATAAAACAAATAATGGCTTCAGACCAAATTTTAGTGCATTTTGACCCGTCATTACCTATTATTTTACAGACAGATGCCTCTGACATCGGCATTAGCGCAACTCTCTCACATTTAATTGAAGGCAAAGAACGGTTGGTTGTGTATCAAGGAAAACTGATGCCATCAGAAAAATCATATCCAACATGCCATAAAGAGGGTTTAGCTATAGTATATGGTATTTCAAAGTTTTATCATTATTTGTGTGGGGGAAATAAATTTATTTTAAGAACGGATAATAAACCTTTGATAGCTATTTTTGGTGAACATAAATCCATACCACAGTACTCAGCGAATCGCTTACAGCGATGGGCGATTTTTCTATCTATGTTTAACTATGAAATTCAGCATGTGAAAGGCATAAACAATAATTTAAATGATTTTTTCAGTAGACATCCATCAGAAGATTTAAAAACCTCAGAAACAACAAAAGAAGAAAGCTATATCAACTTCACCGAGACAGCTGAAGGATGGCCTATAGACAACAACAAAGTAAAACAGGAAACAATTATGGACAAAGAACTCCAAGAGGTAATTAAATATGTTAGATCTGAAAATTGGCCAAAACACGCACAAGAAAACTTAAAGGCATTTTATTTAAGAAAAAATGAGTTAATTATAGATAATAATATACTTTGTTGGGGTCATAGGATCATAATACCAAAGAATTTGAGAAAAGAATTATTAAATCAGTTGCATACTAGTCATATAGGGATTGTGGCAGCAAAAAAATTGGCAAGGTCAGCAATTTATTGGCCAAATATTGATACTGATATTGAAAACTTAATTAAATCATGCACATCTTGTATAAAAAATAAATCAGATCCACTTAAAAATGAATTAACTTCATGGCCAGTCACAACTAAAGTTTTTGAACGAGTTCACATTGATTTTTTGGGTCCTTTCAAATCAAAAATGTACCTAGTTTTGCAAGATTCTTTTTCCAAATGGATAGAGGTTCACAAAATGAAAAATATAACAGCTTTTGAAACAGAAAAAAAATTGAGAAAGATATTTTCCACTTTTGGGCTTCCAAAAACATTAATCTCTGACAATGGTCCATCTTTAATATCAAAATCCCTAGAAAAGTTTTTCCACACTAATGGCATAAAGCACATATTATCTCCTCCGTATAATCCAAAAAGTAATGGTGCAGCGGAAAGCACAGTGAAAACTTTTAAACAAAGATTACAAGCAGCTATAGATGATCCAAGGAATAGGGAAATTCCAATTTCCACCCTAATTGCACGATTTTTATTTAGCTATAGAACAACACCTCATTCTACTACAAATAAACCACCTGCTTTTCTTATGTTTGGGAGAGATATTAGGACTAGATGGCAACTTTTGCAAGAACAGGACAGTAAAACTCAACAACAACAAAGCCAAGTACCACAAGCAATAGAAAAAAGTCTAGAAAGACAGAAGAAAGCCTATGGGGG
The DNA here is from genome assembly GCA_963921995.1 of Oxystoma pomonae. Lineage (NCBI taxonomy): Eukaryota > Metazoa > Arthropoda > Insecta > Coleoptera > Brentidae > Oxystoma > Oxystoma pomonae. The sequence continues at coordinate 44,337,211 of OY998171.1, read as the reverse complement.
AAAAACCAGATCTTTTCAGGAGGGAAGTGAGGTATATGTCAAACAATATAGTAACCCAAACAAACCATCTTGGCAAAAATCTAAAATTATACAGAAAATAGGCAACTCAACATATATTTGCCAATCAACAACAGGAGAACAATGTAAGAGACATGTTGATCAAATAAAAAGCAGTGGAACACACATAGGGAGAAATGAAACAATAAATCCTAGTAGAATCCAACCTTGTGGTTTGATGTCACCAGGCCCGGACAATTCTCGTTCATACTCTTTTTATGATAATCCATCTTCTTCTTTCAGCTATGATTACTTTATTAACTTACCAGTCTCTTACCAGCAAACTCGTTCTTCTGACAACCCAGCAGAATCCGTGAGTATAACAACACAAACATCTCAAATAAATAATCCAATTTCTTTACAGGTTGATAAGCTACATAATTCTGACACGGACGAACACGTTAGTCGTGAGTGTACGAATTATGACAGCGAATGTAAAAATGTTGACAGTGAATGTAAAAATTCAGACAAATCTCTTATTCAGAGTAACAATGTAAATAAACCTTTTGACAGTGATAATGTAATTGTAAATAAAGACAACTGTGAGATAAACTCGAGCAATAACTCCACTGAGTTTTTATCAGTGTCTGATAGATCAGACGATGATAGCACTAATCACCCTTCTTGTTCACAGGTTTCGACTGTACAGCTAGAAAAAGGGACTTCCCCGGACGTTTCGACACCTTACCACAATAGGACTTTATCATTACATAATAGAAAGTCAAAAATCTTACCTACCACAGTAAGAAGGTCGAAACGACAGGGTAAGTTACCAACGTATTTTAGAGATTATGTAATATCTGATTCTGATTAACAATTGTCATATGTTATAATAGGGAGTTTACACTTTGTGAAATGTTTAAATAATAATTTATGTACATACATAAATAATTGTCAATTTATTTTTCTCTGTCTAAACTTATAAAAAAATTATTAATTAATTTTCATTTTTTTTGATATTGTCAAGATAAAATTATTATGAATTGTGGAAATGTTTGTATGGTAACCATTATTAAATATTGTTATCGTTCATTATTGCGCCATTTTTACAAAAACAAAATGTTATGTAACACTGTATTATGTGATAATTATTATGAAATTTTATTGATTTGATAAACTTTATTTCGATGTACAAACAATTGGAAATTATTGTCAATACCTTATATATTTTATGTAAACTGTCTGTGATATAAAAAAATTGTACAACATGTATTTTTACCTAATTGTAGTAAAATTGTCCTTATACAAATGATACTGAGTTATATAGAGAAAGTAGAATGTTTAGATTTAAGTTATATGAAAATTGTTAAAATGTACTTTAAACATGTAAAAACAAATATTTATGGAAAGTGTTAATGAATTGATAAAATAGGAAAACTATTATTGTTTTAAATAATTTACGGGTGCATATCCTTAAGAACCCATGCTTCTTTAACAAGTTATTATTAATTAAAGTAATTAAAAATTCAGTTGTGGGGGTGTTGGATATGCAACCGCCAATACATACACATGTAGTGTTGGTAGTTTAGTATAATAGAGAAAGAGGGGCTGTATAGAGATTAACCCGAAAATATGCGATAGTCAGTCGGTTCTGCTTTCTCGGTGTGTGCACTTCGTTTTGTAATATAATATCTAAACCTTTCGAAATAAAACTTGGTATCAAATTAAAACATATCTTTATTCTTTAAATAATAAATAAAATATTAACTAATTAATCAAACGTAAAACATAACACAAATGTAAGGACATTTTAGAACCTTACCAGAACATTCGTGGAACGGTGAATGTACTGTTCAGAATGTAATGTGTAAGAATGTTTTTTGGATGTGCTGTCCGTATCTAAAGGAACATTCACGGAATATCCTGCATAGAATATTCGCTGAATGTTCTATCCAGAATATTCAGGAAACGTATTTTCAATGTGCTGTCAATATCCAAAAGGAAGGGAATTTTCCGGACTTCAGTAGAACATTCAGGGAATATTCTGCATGGAATATTCGCCGAATGTACTGTCCAAGATATCCTAAGAATGTTTTTTAAATGTACTGTCAATGTAAAAAAAGGACATTTTTCGGACTTTCACAGAACATTCCTGGAATATCCCGCATAGAAGATACTAGCTAGAATATTCTGAGAATGTCTTTTAAATGAGCTGTTAATGTGCTAACTTGAAAGTTATTAAGAGCACGTTTTTGGGACATCCTAGGAATATACTGTGAATGTGCCAGAACATTCAGACATTCACAGCACCTTACTGAGATATCCGTGGAATATCCTGTGCTTTAAGGAGAGTACTACCAGAAATCAGGTAAGTCTTATTGCGTTATCTATATGTTCCGAGTCATATATTTTAATCGGCCCGCTATCGAAGGAAACTAGATAGAGGACAGATAGATAGATAGAGCTTCTGCATTACAATTGACACTTCATTAAAATCCAAGATGGCGTATGATTTTGAAATTTTCTCATTAATAACACCCCCCGCCAAATTTTATATGCGCCACTGTACTCGATTTTAGACATTTTCCATAAAGACACGTCTTTTTCGTGCACAGAGAAGTATCACTTCTAAAGATCGGACAAGAAGTAATAAAGCTCAACGCTAACGAAGTAAGAGGTGTTTTAACCTTTTGTAAAACATAGATCTAAAAATCTCTAGTTTCTGTTCTACTAGGAATTTGTTAAATCTCTTCCAATTCATTAGATTTTGGTCTATATACGCTATCTGTCAAATTTGATATTTTATCAAAATCCGCAATGGCGCATGCTTTTTAAATTTAGATATTTTGCACTCCTTCACACACAAGCCGATGTACCCGATTTTAGTTATCCGGAAAGCCACGTCTTTTCAGTGTATAATGAGGTATCATTCGTAAAAATCGGACAAGAAAGGGGAAAAATGAAAAAAACTTTGCTCAACGAAAGAATTGCTTTTTTTTTAAACCTGCGTAAAATAGATAAGGCCAAAAATAACTCAAAAATGTATGTTGCTTTTTATTCCAATTTTAGTTTTGTGGACACTGTATAAAATAACAAAATCGGATTATTTAAAAAAAATCAGCAAAATAAACATTTTCTGAATTTTATCTATTTTACACAGGTTTAAAAAAAAGCACTTTTTCGTTGAGCAAGGCTTTTGTAGTTCTTGTCCGATTTTTACGAATGATACCTCCTTATACACTGAAAAGACGTGGCTTTTTCGGATAATTGAAATCAGGTACATTGGCAGGAAGGAATAAAAAATATCTGAGCTTCAAAAGCATGCACCATTACGTATTTTCATAAAATGTCAAAGTTGACAGATAGCGCCAGAGCTTTAGCTTCTCGCAGATCTCAAATTATAAAGAATCGGACGAGATTTAACAAATCCTTAATAAAACAAAAACTAGAAGTTTTTAGACCTATATTTTACAAAGGGTTGAGTTGGGCACATAAAATTATGGCCCCCCTCCACTAATAAACTTGTGTTTTATTCAAGTAAATCAAATACTACCAAACGTTAGTATTTTTTTATTGTAAAAACACAATTTACTGCATTTTTATTGTTAACATTATCTGTAACAGTGGCAAGTCTTGAGAGGTCAATAATTCAAAAGTCACTTTTCCTCGCTTTTTCAGTGGAAAATTCTTTTATTAGAGTCGTAAGCAACTTTCGTTTTGAGGGTGATCAGTGAAACCACTGATGAGCTCGCGCTGGTTACCCAGAGCGAAACATCTTTTAATCATTTCTTTTTCGCTTTGGTCCTTTGTGTGTTCCTTGTGGGATGCTCATCCAAGTTTGAATTTTCGTTATTTCCACCCAAGATCTTTTGTTTTTTGGTTTCTTTTCGGTTAAAGCAACTGATTTCGAGGTTTTTTAAGTCCTAATAAGTTATACTTTTCGTCACATGGTGTTCGCACCGTGTTCTGAACACTGCAAGATCTCACTCGAAACGGCATCATTTTTATCTTTCAAAAAAATAGCAAAGCAGTGCTGTCAAATCTATGTCGTTTTTGTGGCCTTAAGTAATCTTTAGATAGTTTTAATTTACTAAAACTCATCTCAAGAGTTGCCACTGTTATCGGTAATGTTAAAAAATAATGGAAATTCGGTAAATATTTGAACAAAGTTACTTTCTAGAACTCTGTTACTATAGAAGGCTCTATAATTTTAGAATATTTGTTATAAAAGCGTTTATACTTTTGTAGAACAAGTTTTTCAGTAGAACTTGTAATGGTTCTTGGATCCAAAAAATAAAAATCGCATACGTCACCATACCTCTAAATCGATTCTCAATTTGACCTATGACGTGATCAGTAACATAAAAATTCGGTATAAGAGTTGTAATTTTAGGTTAGAGTAGAGGCCCTGTATACGATTTTTGACACTTATTGTTTCACCAGAGGTAAGAAACTGGATTTGACAGGGAAATGTTAAAAACAAATTTTGTGTTGGCAGTGATAGTTGGTAACCTCTGACAATAAATAATTTTGTCACTCAACACATTATGTTTCCCTGTTTTATTGTAAGAAAAAGAGTAACAAAAATATAGATCAATAGGAGTCTTTATATTTTACCTATTATTTACATTTTTAATATCTACTGCGTTTCACTGTTTGTTTTTGTTTTTTTGTCAAAACTTTATCTCAAAACATATTTTACTAACCAAAAAAAAAAAAATTATCTTTCAAAAACTGTCTGTCAAAATTATAAGGAGACAACAAATCATCAGTTCATTTCATAAAATCGCTTTTACATGCAAATATGAAAAAAACTAGAAAGAGAGGGCAATTTGAGTTGCCCACCTCTGGTAAAACAATAACTGTCAAATGTATAGAGGGCCTTTAGGTTAGAGAGGGAAAATAGTAAATAGTTAAATTTTTGATTGAAAAACATGAAACAAAAACAATGTAGAAAATAGCTAATATTTGTTTATTGTAATCTCTGCTCTTAACAAATTTAAAATTGTCTACTTACTTTAATATTATTTTGAGGTAAACATGTACTTGAGAATGTGAATTAAATATGCTTTAAATAAGAACTTGTTGATAACACAGCTCTAAAATCCCAACTTATTTATCTATCTACACATCTGTTTATTTTAAAAAGGACTCCGCAGGTGCAGAACCGACTTTTAACATTTTATAATTAACCGATGATTGTTTCACTAAAACTGTGGGTTTTCACTAAGCCCCAAGCAGCCTTTAAAGATAAATCTAAGGTTCTCTAGTAATAGTTTTCGAATTTTGACTTTCATTTTTGTTTTTGTTGCTAAACTTTAAACTGAGACAAAAATACCCTTGCAAGGAAAATTTTGCCTGAGTAAAACCCGGTTCCCATCTATGCGTTTCTCATGGGTGGCTCCCCTGACTTAAAACACGCGGAACGTGTTCTAAGCGAGATTTGCCTATATCAATCAATCGGAAAAAGATTTGCGTGTTCGATTTTATTGATCGCTGCTACAAGCGGGATTGCTCGAACTTGATCTGGGAAATTCTACAGATCAAGCGCGAGCACGGAAATCCCGCGTGAAATTGACATAACCTAATTCAAATTGTGTTTTGCTGTTTTGATGGAAAATGAGAATTAATAGGAAAATTATTAAAGTAGAATCACTACGATTATATACATATTATACAGGGTGAATTCTTTAAACGGAACGGTGCTTCTAGCGGGTTAGAATTTGGTTGAATAAAAAAATCCAAAAACATGTCAACTGAGATTTTTAATTGCCTTTAATAGTGCTATCCTGGATTTTGTCTATGTCATTTAGTTTACGAGTTATGGTATTTTTTTTTTAAATAGGACACCCTGTATATTTTGCAATTTTTTAAATCTGCAAACAATTCTCTCTTCAGTAATACCACACAGTAGGATCTACCTTTTACTATAATCAAGATAAATCTGTATGTCAAACTTTGATATTCATTCAAATATCCCCCCTTAAACAGGGCATAAGACAACAATTCTATGTTTTCCAGTTTAAATGCCTCTATCTTGGAAACCATAGAGTATTAGTGAGTGGTAATGGCAAAAAGATAATTTTTTTTAGAATTAAAAAAAGGCAAACAATACAGGGTGGCCCATTTAAAAAAAAAAACATTTTTGCCATACCTCGTAAACAAAACGACATAAAAAAAATCCAAGATAGCACGATTAAAGAAAATTAAAAATCTCAGTTGACGTGTTTTTGGATTTTTTTATAAAACCAAATTCTAACCCGCTAGAAGCACCATTCTGTTTAAAGAATCCACCCTGTATATACGATTTGGACAAGAATATGGTTGTTCTCGTCAGTGCACGGATTGCCCAGCTCATATTATAGTTCCTGTGGTTCCGTTTCCACTGATTCTCTTTCAGAAATATACTTGAAAACAAAAATCCTCTCTGAACCATTCTAACCTTTAAAACGGACCAGAGAACAAATCGAACGTGTATTTGAACTAATCGTTGACCGAGCGTCGTGACAGCTCGCGATCGGCTTTGGAGCACCCTAAAACTGATCTATGACGTCATTGCTCTGATCCCAGGCAATCTCCAAGCGATTTTCGAGGAGGATAATCGAAAACGTTATACGTTTTAGTGAAGGGGTATCCGTGGGATTTTGAATGAAGGAGTCTTGTGACTACGTAGGATTGAGAGCTCTTTAGTCACACAATCGAGTGTTTACCGGGTGTTTTGTTCGCATCTGTGTAGAAGGGGTTAATATGACGTCATATTTCAAGATGGCGGCCAAAAATCCTAAAAAATACAACTTTCGCGACCGGGGCATTATTAAATGACCTTGAAAATCGCAAAAAACAAGATTTTTGCCATTTTCTCTTCAAAAAATCTTAATAATTCAAGGTTTTGACAGTCCAACTTCAAATCTACCTGAAACTATTGGGCATACATGCCAAATTCGATCCTTAGTTTGATGCAGTTTGAAGCTTCATGACCTTGAAAAATACCGCAGTAAAATTAACATATTGCAGAAATAACATACTAAAGAGATTCATCAACTATTAAAGCGAAGAGGACCAAATTTGGTAAGAAAGATAAGATGGTCAAGTCCAACAATATTGTTAAAAAAAAAATTGGTTCAGCTATGACGCGTTTCAATATGGCGGCTGATATATCAAAATGGCGACCTATGACCACATTTTATTTTATCCAATTTTTTAAAAAAAACAAATACTTGTTGACTTATCGCCGCTTACTATGAAAAAAAAGTTTAGTTGATGCATGACTTTGATTGACCTTGAAAATAACATGTACAAGTGAAAAACTAGCTTTTTGTGATGTTTTTTTTTAATTTACCACTACGCAAAAACTTTAAGTGTCGGAGATGAAATTAACATCGTAGCGATAAATAAACACTTCATTTTAAATGTCCCTGCCTTTTTTTTTTAATATGGCTTCCCGGATGTTTATGCTATAACCCGGTAAAAATGATTTATATGCTTGTCGTTTTTATTAAGTTTCGGTACTGTGAATTTTATGTTCTACTTACTTGTCTAGCCAACAAAGTTATTTAAATAACCTATAAGAGAGTTAGCAGAAGTTAGGTATATATTACCATTTACTGGAACAGTGGTTTTAGATGCCATTTTCCAAAATTGCGGTCGAAAAACCATAAAAAATTCTAATTATGCCAGTAGGGCATGACTACACTTGTTTATTAACATTCATAATAAAATTCACGGATAAGGATTTAACAGCTATTTAGTCACACATTCATGTGCCACCGCATCCCTGTAGAAGTTCCGAAACTGAATAAAAACGACAGGCATATAGTTCATTTTTACAGGGCTAGAGCATAAATATCTGGGACGCTATATAAAAAAAATGGAGGTTTAAAATGAAGTGTTTGATTATGGCTAAGATGTTAATTTCATCTCCGGCGCTTAAAGTTTTTGCATAGTGGTAAATTGGAGAAAACATCACAAAAAGCTGGTTTCTGACTTGTACATGGTATTTTCAAAGTCAATCAAGGTCATGCATTAACTAAACTTTTTTTTCATAGTAAACGGCGACAATTCAACAAGAATTGATGGCCACCTTGTCATTTTTGCTTTTTTACGAAATTGGATAAAATAAAATGTGGTTATAGGTCGCCATTTTGATATATCAGCCGCCATATTGACACGCGTCATAGCTGAACCAAATTGTTTTAACAATATTGTTGGGCTTGCCCTTCTTTTCCGTCTTACCAAATTTGGTCTTCTTCGCTTTAATAGTTGATGAATAGCGCCCTTTAGTATGTTATTATTTCAATGTGTTAATTTTACTGGGGTATTTTTCAAGGTCATGAAGCTTCAAACTGCATCAAACTCTAAGAATCAAATTTGCCATATACGCCTAATAGTTTGAGGTACATTTGAAGCTGGACTTACAAAAGCTCGAATTTTTAAGATTTTTTGAAGAGAAAGTAAAAAAAATCTTGTTTTTTGAGATTTTCAAGACTATTTAAAGTTGGATGACCTTGGAAGTGAATTTTTTGGAATCCCCGTTCTCGAACTATCATCATGCCCCGGTTGCGAAAGTTGTATCTTTGATGATTTTTGACCGCCACCTTGAAAGATGACGTCATATCAACTTCTTCTACATGGATGCGAACAAAACACCCGGTAACATTTAAATGTGTGACTAAAGAGCTATCAATCCCACATAGTCACAAAACTCCTTCATTCAAAATCCCACAGGATAGAAATTATCGACATATGCTCCTACACTATTTATATCGCGCCACGTGATGAGTTTTTTGAATCAGGGTGGACGCGCATGGGAAATGCTTAGATGGAAACCGGGTGTAAGAAAGAGGAAATCTGCCAGCGCAGACTATACTCCAACGGAAAAATGCGGCACTTAATAAACTAAATTTTTTTTACACTCTAAATAATTAAAAGCTTGTCCTTTGAGACAGATTTATTAATTAATCATTTTTGTCAAGCATCGATTAATGTCAAAATATTAATTTTGGACCTGAATTAACAGCTCCCAAACAAAACCGAAATATAAATTGTACAAATTTTTAAACATAAAAGTTAAATAAGTACCCTTAGGAACCGTTACCTAAACTATTGTGCTAGAAAAGTAATTATCACTGTTTAATAGTTTATTAAACAATGATTATGTAAGAACCATTCCACTACAAATCTAGAAAATTCACATTTTTAGTAATATCTTGAAAACCACCTTACTAATAAAAATGCCATGCCCTACCTAAAACACAAACAAAATCACTGTTTGGTTTTAAAAGAAAACTTGAGAATATAAAAGTGTAGATTGTCATACAGTCGCATGACTGCCAGAACTTGTTGTTTGTTGGTCATAAAAATGAACTAGCCAATAACCCAAGAAGAACCTGACGTGAATATATTCACAACTTCAAACTTGAATTTGTATGGATGCTGGTGCCTGCGGCCTGAAGTCCATTGTAACTAAAGAAGAAGAAAAAATAAACACTTGTCAACTAGTGATGGGCACATCGAAAAAAAAAGATCGATGTTGAACATTGATGTCAACATCGCAACTCAACATCGAAGATCGATGTTTTTTTTGCTTTTTTTTATAGAGTATTCCGTTATTTATAATACTAAGCATGCAAATAAGATATTCATAATAATAATTGGTAGTATCGGTACATGATATACAAAAGCTATTAAATATCTAAGGTTAAAAACAAAAAAAAATATATGAGTGGTAAATTCAAAAGAAACTACATACTTATTATATAAAAAAATGTTGTTCTCATTGGAGCACACCTCAGACTAATAACTTGGACCCAATAAGGCGCCGCAGGCGAAAATTTTTGAAAAACTATAGAAAAAAAATCCTGTTTTTATGAACAATAGGCGATAAAAAAAATCTCAAAAAAGGGGGGGGGAATCGCCCCCACATCTCCTGTGACCGCAACTGCTTTTCAAAACAAGCGCTCTGATGCGGTGGGGTGCAAGAGCAGAGTTCTCAGACACATTAATCATCATAATTTTTTTTGTATCGATATTCGATGTTTAAAAAAAGTATCGTTAGCATCGATGTTAAACAATTTTGAATCGATGTTTTGTGCCCATCACTAAACCGATGTCAACCGAACCTCTGTATTGTCATTTGTCCTCATTTTATTTAAATCATAAAACTATAATAAAAAGTAGTTTTAACATGGCGCAGTCTGATCGAATCTTTAAAGTAATCCCCAATCATCCAGCCACAGCCAAAATTTTACGCCGATCTAACATGAAAAGTCCAGCCTGAACGACTTAACCTCAAACCCAAGCCGTGTATTGCAGCAAGAAGGTGGCAAAGTCTCGACGTAAGATGGATTTTAGGCGCGTTCCACCTATGTCCATGACTGGTAACCTATCAGAGAACTGGAAAATATGGAAACGGCCTTTCCAGATGTAAGTATTTGGTTGCAACTGAGGCAAACAAAAAGGAAGAAACCACCCAGTGCGCCCAATTGCTGACGCTTATTGGACAAGACGGTAGCATATCTTTAATACTTTCGAGTTTTCACCCGACCAAGTTGATAAAATTAAAATTTTAATAGAAAAATTTGATCAACACTTCATTTCTAAAAGAAATTTGACATACGAACGTCATAAATTTTTTTACTTGCAAGCAGCAAGAGTTTCAAACAGTAGACCTATATATCACAGAACTTAAAAAGGATATCGCCCTTTTTAAATGGAAACTGCCTGATTTTTTATAAGTTGAAGTACTCGTCATAAGAAAATTTTTGTTTTATTGCGCCAACTCTCTGCCCCTCCCAGAAGTACCCGAAAAGTGACCCTTAGGAACCGTTACCTAAACTTTGTGCTAGTTGCAAACCGACCAGAAGCTAATTTTCTTTTTTGAATTTGCCATGACTGACTTTTTAAAAATAAAATTTTAAATGTCAAAATTGCACTGCCATTTGCCATCTTGGATCCGCCATATTGAACTTTTTTATTTCTTATCTGATTTAAACGAAACTTTCTCTAAATTATAAAACGTTTCCAAGACACCTAACTATGACATAAAACTGACAGATGTCGGCCATATTGAACTTCGTTATTTTTTGTCCGACTTAAACAAAACTTTGTTGCACATAAAGCGTTTTCAAAAATATCCAATTTTGATCCAAAATTGACATATGTCAGTAGCCATCTTACAAGGGCCATATTGAACTTTGTTATATTTTGCCCGATTTAAACAAACCTTTTTATACATTTTAAGATTTTCTAACGTTACTTAAATAGGACGCGAAATTGACAGATGTCAGTAGCCATCTTGCGTCGGCCATATTGTACAATTTGAACGAAACTTTTTTGTATCTAAAGCGTTTTTAACAATATCCAATTTTAACCCGAAATTAACATGTCAGTAGCCATTTTGCGTCGGCCATATTCAACTTGGTTTTAGTCCGATTTAAACCAAACTTTCTTGCACATAAATTTAAAAGTGCGAAATTGACGACTTTGACGTCACTTTTCGGGTACTTCTGGGAGGGGTAGAGAGTTGGCGCAATGAAACGAAAATCTTCTTAGGACGAGTACTTCAACATATAAAAAATCAGGCAATTCTACCGAATACAAACTTCCATTTAAAAAGGGCGATATCCTTTGTCTAATAACTGCGAATTAAGTACCATTAGGGACAGTCTCATCAAGGACGTGATGATCTGTGGTTTGAAGTCTCAAAACCTGCGGGAAAAACTTCTCCAGGCAGATTGTGAGAGACTAGAAGACGCTTTGAAAATATTAATTAGTTCTTCTTCTGTGGATCAGGTAACGAGTAATGAAAAAAACAATTTTGGCAAAGAAAAGTTTAAAAATCAAAACTATATTAGAGATCAACGAGTCAAAATAACAGTAACGGTTTTAAAAATAACTGTCAAATGTGTAGCTTTAAACATGAAATTGGTCGTTGTAAGGCGTACGGGAAAGTTTGTGTTATCTGTAAAAAATTGTTGCTGTTGTAAAAATAAAAACGTATATGCTTTGAGCGAGTCAATATCTGATGTTAATTCATGTCTTTTTATATTCTATATTTACCAGAGGTCAGAAATGACAGGAGGGACATTTGTATATGCTTAGTTCACCAAAAATTGTCAGTAGCTTAGTGGAAGAGTGCGTTAACGCGCTAGACATTAGCTGAAGACAAGAGGGGTGACAGTGATGTGGGTCCCAGGCCACGAGGGAATAGCAGGGAACGAGAAGACGGCCGAACTTGCCAGAGCTGGGGCCGAAACCCAATATATTGGACCGGAGCCGCTCCTGGGAATCACAATAAAGCAGGTGCAGAGCGAGCTCAACAAATGGGTGAGCGATCAACCAACTGAAGTCATCCCGGAGGGAAGAGCGAGAGTGCAGACACTTCAAACTGTTCGTCCGCCTCCGCCTGCCTAGCATGTGGGTGGGCGGAGGAATCAGCGGTGCACCTGATAGGAGTGTGTGACGGATACGCCAGATTGATGCAGCAGACTTGGGGTGCCCCCACAATAGAAGAGGAGGAGCTACACTCTCTAGGATGGGCTGACGTGCTGACCTTCGTAAGGAAGTCAGGAAGGCTCGGAGAGAGAGAGGCATGACGTGTAGAGGGAGTGGGAGGATAAGAGGCCTAATCGCCACACCTGCGGGCCGCCCCTTATTACTACTACTCTTACTAGATTCTATAGATGCAATAGACGGCAGAGTATCAACTCGTGGAGAGTCATGGGCTGTAGAGCTGCAGGTTGAAAATCATCCTGTAAAAATCAAGCTTGACACATGTAATTCCAGAAAGAGTCCTGAGGACAAATGACAAGACAGAGGTTCGGTTGACAAGTGTTTATTTCTTCTTGGGTTATTAGTTAGTTTATTTCTATAGCTAACAGACATGAACAAGTTCTGGCAGTCATGTGACTGCGTTTTAGAATGTATTAGACGGTAGTTTTCAAATTACTAAAAATCTGACTTCGGCACGGTGGGCCTAAACTTTTTCCCATCTTTAAAACTGTATTTTTTAAAATCTCAGTTGATCTTCATTTTTGAAAAATGACCCGAAAAACTATGCTTAGAATTTAATATGTTGTTGGTGTGGCGAAAATACTTTAAGTCTACATGGTGGGGCAGAAACGGCAAAACGTTTAAAAACCGCCATTGGTTATTGGATTGAAATAATTTTTGAGTATGTTATCAGGCATATAAAGATTAACATTTTTCAAATTAACAAGTGATAAAAGATTTTTATACAGGATAAGTAAAAAAATCAATTCTAATGAAAATTATAAAATTAAAAATCAACTTTTTGGCTCCCCATGTGATATGTCACTTGTCAAAATAGAAATTTACTTGCATAATAACTAAATCCAATAATTTGGAACATCAAAATACTGTATTTCAAACTTACCCTGCACTGTTTATAAAGTTCCACTTAGGAAAACTGTTTTGTTATTTGTCACAAAAAGATAAATCGAAAAGTGGATTACTTATGAAGTTACGTAGATTTCTCTTAAAGTTTTACTTTAAATCACGCCTTACACGCATTGTGGCTATGAAATTCTTTTTTTATGGATCACCCAGTATGTTATTTAAAATATCTATAGAATAAGATCTTTTCTCGATTCCAAAAATATACCATAAGTTACCTTTCTCTTGAACGGTCATTGAACAAATTCACAAAAACGTTGCCATAAGAGTAATGTGTTGAACAAAGAAACACCTAAACTATTTTTCCTTGGCTAAAACATTGCCCTTATGGAAAATTATTTTTGATTTTACCGAAAACCGCCAAAGATAAACCTACATATTAAATATTTTTGGAATCAGGAAGAAACGATCTATCAATGTTTTAAAGAATATACAGAGTATTCCTTCATGGCCACCCTGTGTGTGGTGTGATTAAGGAAAAACTGAAAATGTTACAGAAATCTACGTAATTTCATGAGTAATTAATTCACTTTTTAATTTATCTTTATGTAACAAATAACAAAAAAGATTTTCCAAGTGGAACTTTATAAACGGTCACCCTGTAGATATTGAAAGGTCTGCAATCTGTGCAAAATTTTAAAAAAGGGTCAGCTGTGTTTTCAGTAAACACAGGTTTAATTAAACACAAGCCCCATTTAAAAAGTGCAATTAGTTTTAGACCCATTGTATATATTTCGTTCAGGCCCATCGAACCAACGGTAGTGCAGTGGCGGCTCGTCAGAGGACGCAGGTGAAGCGCCGCTTCTCCTACAATTTCCATACTTTCAATAGTTTTTTTATTTACGTATATGAATAAAATTCCTGGTTGTATATAAAAATTTTCGTGTGCGCTTCACCTCCTATCAAGACCACGACTCGCCACTGGTAGAGAGCTGGGTATACCATGATTGCCGGTACGGACTTTTTTTTGGCACTCAATTTTTTTCTTAAAAGATTTCTACAGTACGTTATTTAAGTAAAAATTGTGCAAAAAAACTATAAACTAGGAATAAGTATAAAAAAGAAATACACATTCACGATTTTAGGTTTGTCCCCAACCTAGCCCGCGACGTAAACGGGGCGTAAACCATAAAAAAAGGTGACCTAACTAGGTCCATTTTTACTCAGTCCTTTCTAGGATACCAAGAGGAATGCGCGAATTTTTTTTTGCAACTTTACTTTATTGTGTTCCTCCAACCATTCCATTTCAACCTTCAGTTTCCTCTCGCACAGTTAACGAAAAAAGCATTTTAAAAAAAATGCATACACCTTTACTCGCATATTTTCAAATAACACCAGCTTCAAAATAACATTAAAATGAAAATCTTGTATGTAGTCTTATTAAGAGCGGCAATTTTTAAAGTATCTTAAAAGTATTGGTATTTAATTTAAATTTCTCATAAAATAAATGAAATGGGGTATCATGTGCGTTTCACTAGTTTTTAAAACGGTCCTATCTCAGACACAGTTAGTTTGTTTATACGGGCCCCTTAAAGCGCTTTTAAGGACGTTTTAAAAATGTTGTCGTATAACACCACTAAAACCGTTTTAAGCACTAAATCCACTTTATTTTAAAGCGCTTTAAGAAAGTGGTTTATTGCTTTAAAACTCATTTTAGGATCGTTATAAATACTTTAAAAACGCTTTAGCGCTTTTCTGCCAACCGAAAGAAATACTCATCCCCATATTTTAAAGGTTATAGTTTCTCCCCTAATTTTAAGTAAAAAAAAGTACAACTGGCAACGCCTTGTTCTTTATTTTTTTTAATCTTTTGCCAAAGTGCACAGGGAAAACTAAACATCAGAATTAGCTGAATTTTTGCAGGGGTGATCATTTTTAAATGCTTAACAAAAATATCTGAAGGATTTTTCAAAATTCTCAATTATTTTTTCTTCAAAATAAAAGCTCTGGTGCTGTCATCTATCCCAAAAGCCTCAAAATAATTGCGGTTGAGAACAAACCTGAGTAAAAAAAATAGAGAAATAGTCACAATTTCCTCTGGATTACATTTTTCCTTTTTATATTTCCTTGCTTTAGCGAAAATAAAAACTAAGTTTCCTTTTTTCTAAAAGCCTGTGCACTCCGGAAAAAATAAAAAACTCAACATTTAAAAACGGTCATATCTCAGACACAGTTAGTTTGTTTATACGGGCCCCTTAAAGCGCTCTTAAGGACGTTTTAAAAATGTTGTCGTATAACACCACTAATTAAAAAGAATCCAAAAACAGTGATATTTTCAAGATTTTACGTTTGTTTAAAAAACGACGCCAACTAAAAATTCATAATCCGACGTTTGTTATTTTGTCATATTTTGAAGGCTATAGTTTCTCCCCTGATTTTAAGTAAAAAAAAGTACAACTGACAACGCCTTGTTCTTTATTTTTTTAAATCTTTTGCCAAAGTGCACAGGGAAAACTAAACATCAGAATTAGCTGAATTTTTGCAGGGGTGATCATTTTTAAATGCTTAACAAAAATATCTGAAGCATTTTTTAAAATTCTCAATTATTTTTTCTTCAAAATAAAAGCTCTGGTGCTGTCATCTATCCCAAAAGCCTCAAACTAATTGCGGTTGAGAACAAACCTGATTAAAAAAAAATAGAGAAATAGTCACAATTTCCTCTGGATTACACTTTTCCTTTTTATATTTCCTTGCTTTAGCGAAAATAAAAACTAAGTTTCCTTTTTTCTAAAAGCCTGTGCACTCCGGAAAAAAAACCGATCAATCAATCATAAACGTTTACACTTCATTGAATTTGGGAGACACGCGCAGTTCAAGTGTTGGCCGATAGATCGCAGGTGTTTTTTCAACAAACTTTAAATCGAGCCGCAGTGGGACAGAAGAGTATTTTTACGTTTTCTGGCAGAAAACCATTCGAGGTTATGTTTATCTCTCAAAAATGTGTTATCAAAAACATTGTTCTAAAACAAATATGAAACCACTCCGCGTGTGCGGTCGCCCGCCGAAAAAGGCTTAGCGCTACACGGGCATTACCCCGAGTCTATCAAAGAACCAAGAGAACTTTACTGGCTCGCTGGGATTACTAGGAATCCGGGTAGAAATATTCGGCGGCCATAACCCCACATAATTTTGTTTTTATTTTAATTCAACCATATTTTTTGTTAATTTAAATTATTGCGGCATAGTTATGTGCAAGTGTACTAGTGAAATCTTGGAGTGCAGAGGAAAGATTTTAGATCCCAACCTCAGTTTCAAAAACACACGGATACTTGAGTACTAACAAAACAGGTCAGTAAAGCTCCATTTAGAGGTTGGAAAGACTCTTGCTAGTCGTTGACGGTTCTGTTAAAAATAGAATACGATTATTTCTGTTGTCGGTATAGCCGAACGGCGAGGTTGCTGTTCGGTGGAAGATCAATTACTGAAATGCCATCATACCATTTAAAACTTTTTAGCGCTAACCACACACACTTTACGAAAAAAGCGAAAGTAAAAAATACTTATGTGCTTTAGCGGCGCAGAACGCGAAAAGTCAAAATAAGTAACCTAACTCACACCGTACTCAACTAAAAAGCCAGTTAACTCATTTTCGTTTTAGTATCCTTTGGCCTATGATCGGGGCCATATTGACACCAAACTGACAGAAAATCTATGTTTTACTTGTCAATTTGGTTATAAAAATGGCAGCCGCAATAGGCTAAAGGGCACTGAGGCGATAGGAGTTAATAGGCTTTTTAGTTAAGAACGGTGTTGCCTAACTTCAAATTTTTGACCCGGTGCTAAAAAATCTCTGGTGTCCCACTGTGGATAAACATAAATAAAGTCTCCGCGTTGCCATGGAAAACAAATTCAATGACAAAATTATGATTGTTTTCCACAAAACCAAAACTACACTTTTTGCACTCGACGCGCGTTTCGCTAACAACGTTAGCATCATCAAGTGGAAAACAATCATAATTTTGTTTTAGTGCAACCAAAGGTTCCAAATTCCCAACATAAATTCAATGACGTAAAATTTTGCAAAAAAATCAGGTCTACATAGTTAAATTGATTTTCCGTACAGTGTTGCTAAAAACAATTCCCCAGATTGTAACTACGACCTTAAAATTATTTTTTTGGGAATACGTGAAAAACACTTAATAAAATAGTATAAATTTTAGGTAAGAATAATTAGATTTTCTTAATATATTTAATGCTATTTTCCTTAAAATTTGGTTAAAAAAAAGACTGGGATTTGTTTGCATCGGTATCCAAATAAGCCAGTTACTAAGATCGTGTTTTTGATGAAGGCATACAAAATCTATTGAAATTATACCTAACATAAAAGTTTATTTTGTTTTTTTTTTCATTAATTAAAGGAACGCTCTACTTTGCTAACTTTAATATTTACTGAATAAAGTACAGATGTCTGTTCACAAGCTTACTATTTGAAATACTTCCCTTCACACCGATTCGCTTTCGCAACATTTCGTTTGCCCCAAAATTAGAAGATTTTAATGTTTATATCTGTTGAAAGCTAAAATGTTTTATTTAAAGATATAGGATTCAAGGTGTATGCAATTTATTTCTTAAATATGCTGGGTTTTGCTAACTGTGCTCTGTATCCTGAAAAAGAATCAGCAAAAATTACATAGATAGGCCCTTTATTGTTTTGACCGATGATGTAAATAATGTCATTAAGTTAAGTCTATCACAGGATATTAAAACAGTACAAAATTATAGCACTAATACGTCAAATTGTCATTGTTGCTTAAAAGATTCTAAAAAAAAAAACATAAAACTATTAGATACTAGAAAAATGATAAGAAAGTGTCAAGACAAAACTTAAATATTTTTGACATTTTTTTGGTCGAATTTTCTACTTTTGAATTAAAATATGTCATTTTTTTTATAAGAAAATTCTCAAAAAATGCGTGTTTTCGGAAAAAAACTCAAGAGTAATTCAAGCACTAGATCAGAAAATTCCCGTATGTGGGAAAATGTCAAAATTTACAGTGTCATTTCTGACACTTCGAGACGTTAAAAAATTAGAAATGGAATGCTCAAAAATATTACTGATCTCTAACGAAATTCAAAGCAGTCATTGTAGTTCCATTAAAAGTAGAAATTTCAATACAATAAGTACTAATACAAGTAATAGAGGAAGCCAAAAAAATGCGTCTCACAGAATACGCTCATAATTTAACAAAAACCTGACATGATAAAAACCCAAAACAATCTTAAGTTAATTTTGATTGTTTTCCACAAACCAAAACTACACTTTTTTGCACTCGACGCGCGTTTCGCTAACAACGTTAGCATCATCAGGAGACGATAAACAATGAACTAAATTAATCTACGCTCTATCTTATATACAATCCTATAGTGGGCGGAGATAAGACTAATAAATTGTGATTGATCACGATTTTTAATCCTACCTCCCCTCAACCAAAGAATAAAGTGTACTAAACGGGATAGGTCCTCTATCTTTATTTAAACTATTTCTGGATTTAATGATTTCCATACTTTCATATGCATTCAAAAGTCTTTTGTTTGGTACACTTTTTAGAAGTTTTAGGTTATCTAATGTGAATCTATGATTGTTTTCAAAAGCATGCTCGGCCACACTTGACTTTTCTGTTCTTCCGTATTTTAAGTGTGCTAAGTGTTCTTTAAAACGTGTTTGAATAGAGAGACTTTTGAATGCATATGAAAGTATGGAAATCATTAAATCCAGAAATAGTTTAAATAAAGATAGAGGACCTATCCCGTTTAGTACACTTTATTCTTTGGTTGAGGGGAGGTAGGATTAAAAATCGTGATCAATCACAATTTATTAGTCTTATCTCCGCCCACTATAGGATTTATATAAGATAGAGCGTAGATTAATTTAGTTCATTGTTTATCGTCTCCTGATGATTCTAACGTTGTTAGCGAAACGCGCGTCGAGTGCAAAAAAGTGTAGTTTTGGTTTGTGGAAAACAATCATAATTTTGTTTTAGTGCAACCAAAGGTTCCAAATTCCCAACATAGTTAAGTTAATTTCATAAAATATTACATATTGTATTAATAATACCATCAGCCACCGTGGTGTAGTGGTTCATAGTATGCGTTTTTCTTCATGAATTTCTTGAGGATTAGTTTTTTTTCTGTGAGCGCGAATTTTTGGACACCCCGTATAGTATAAGTACAATACAGTACAAAGTACTAAGGCATTGAATGGTGCGTTTATGGTAGGCTGTCCCATAAACACGAAAATCTTGGTGATACCATTGTTTAAGACAGAGTGTACCAACGCAAGCCAAATAGAGGCGTTTTCGAGTATTTGGATCACGATTTCGAAAGAGACCTCGAACACTTTTTGGCTGTGTTTGAACTTTCGTAGGAGACCACCCTTTCGAGGGGCGAGTTTCACCATCAGAATTTAAATAGGGTAGTGGGTCACATGATACCTTATTTAGAAGTATTTCAAATGTCTTTACAGTGGAACAGGTGCAGAACTATATGGCCTAACTCAGGTGTAGCTATTCTTGAAATCAGGGAGAAAACAATTATAAAAAACGAAGTGAATCTCGTGTCCGCAAATAAAAATTAAAGTAACACTCGTGGCATATCGGGCAATGCGTTTTTGTTTCTCGCTTCATTGCGACCAGGCCTCCAATGTCTAATGGAGAATCCAGACAGTCCAGTGTTGCCAGGAACATGATAATTATCAGAATCTATAATAATTTTGGGTGAAACATGATAATTAATAATGACCTATGATCAACCCCTAAATCTATGATAATTTAACAAATCTTCACATAAAACGCCATTTATTCTGATAATGCATCCAACCCACACAGTGAAGACTTTTTTAAAAATTGATATAAAAAACTGTATAATAAAAATAATAAGTAATCTGCTTACATTGTGCGCCTGGTCCATCACTATTTTAACACAGGTGCATTGTAGTCAGGCAGCCATCCTGTTTTTTACCAGATTTAAAAAAAATGATGTTTATTATTAAAACCATTTTTATTTTTTTTTTAATTTTAGGTCTCAACTCAACAATAACAATACATTTTAAGCGCAGGTCATGCAAAAATAAAAACTATGATAATTTTTCCCTGAACTTGATAATTTTTCGAATTGCAAATTATACTTTTTTTCAACCTCCTGGCAACACTGACAGACACCTACAGACCTGTTTCACCCTTATTAGGAATCATCAGGATTGTACCTGCCAGTTGAAGCTACACATGCACCATGCACCTCTCGAATTTAAAACAAATTTTGTAATCCGCGGAGACGTAGTACCTGTGTGCGCCACCTGTCGAATAAACCGAGAAACAAAAACATCAAAATTGAAAATTGCAGAAGACCGTAAATATAGAATTCTGTACCTTTTAGCAGGTTATAAAGAAGAAACCTGTAAAAGTATAAGGTCACTGTAACATGACTCTTAAAAAGAGGTAACGTTCGCAGCAGCACCGCCCCCAATTGGAGCTTCATACTACGTGGCCCTAATTCTAAGGCATCGGCAAGCAATCGCTCGGGAGGAGGCTTGTTAGTTCTGCGCAACAAGCCTCCTCTGGAGCGATTGCTTGCTGATACCTTGGGAACGGTGCTGCTGCGAACGTTACTTATTTTGACCTTATACTTTCAGGTTTCTTCTTTATAACCTGCTGAAAGGTACAGGATTCTGTATTTACGATCTTCTGCAATTTTCAATTTTGATGTTTTTGTTTCTCGCTTTATTCGACAGGTGGCGCACATAGGTACTACGTCTCCGCGGATTACAAACTTTTTGTCTTAAATTCGAGAGGTGTGCATGGTGCCTGTAAAGCTTTAACTTCTAGGTACAATCCTATGACTCCTTGATGATTCCTAATAAGGATGAAACAGGTCTGTAGGTGTCTGGATACTCCATTAGACATGGGAGGCCTGGTCGTAATGAAGTGAGAAACAAAAACGCATTGTGCGATATGCCAGAGTTACAGAAAACAATTTTCTCCCCGAAACGCACAGATCCTATTGGTCGATGCCGACAATTCCCCCCCGTAAATGACACTTTAACATGACTGGATGAAATTTGTTTCTACTGGTCTTTAGTGAGAGAAATAAGACACCAATTTCTCTTTAAAATACTGCCATTCGTGTCATTTGTGGGAGAAATCTACGACATCGACCAATGGGAACCGCGCATTTGTGGGAAATTCTTTTTTTTCCTGATCTCAAGAATAGCTACACGGTACAATGGTTTGCCTCGTTGGGGAAACACACTACAGTGCAGTATTCCAACATGAAGTAGGTACAGAATATAATACGGGACCTTGCACACTGCGAAAAATGACTTCCAGAAGGAATTATACCAAGAGAAACCTAACTTTAGACGATATAATGAAGACGACCATTATCCAGCACTTACTTACTGAAGAATTCAACATCTTCCAGAAAAGAAAAGTATTGTAATAATAAACATGATTTGATTTGATTTTATCCACTGTATCAAAAAATATTCACTTTTAAAGTTGCATTAACGCAAAATTTATGAAATTAAAATTTTCTTTTTGAGAAATTCCGGGGCATTCCCACATAACAATTAAACATTTCTGTAATCTAATAGTCATGTTCTTAGAGAACAAAGAATGTGATAGGAATGTTACATTTTACCATTGGAAATATTACTAACACATGCCGGCAATAAGTTACGTTTTAGCTCATACAGATGACAGAAATGTGATAGAAACGTGTCGTGAAACATGACTATAATATTATTAATAAATTATAGTAATATACCTGTGGGCACTTCCCCAAAATATGAATATAATATTTCCAGATAGCAAATATGGAATTTGTGATTCAAAACATGTCAGAAGGCCACGAGATGGATATCCTAAGATATGCAGTGGATATCAACATGAATATCCACCAAATATGCATTAGCAGAGAAAACATAATAAGTTACGGAGACTAACAGAATGATAGGGTCGCGCAGGAACTACGTTCCTGTAGCTCATAGCGTATTGCGGCGGAGAGTGAAAGTAATCATAAAAGAAAGACGACACATTTTTTCAATGTCGCAATATATTTCACGCAGGGCAGGTACAAAATTAGATTTCACTTGCCCACTTTCACTATTTAAATTCTGGCGGTCTCCTACGAAACCTCCAATACAACCAAAAAGTCTATCCCTTGAATAAAAAATTGACGTGTTCCAGTTTTTTTTAAAAAACGTCTGTTTCGTTTTCGTTGGTACCTCGGTAAGTTAAGACATATACTACCTAAAGCTAATAAGGTAAATTACTATAGTATACAAAGTACTTTTACTACTATAGTCAGAATTTTACGCATTTGGGAAATTCAATCCAAAAAAGAAATTACGTCATTCATTCCAAATGCCTAAAATTCCAGCTAAAAATTAATTTCCTGAGTTTCAAAGATATTTTAAAAAAATTATTGTAACAGAAACAAAACAATAGTTTTGCATTAATTATAAGATACCTAAACTTGGCGCCATATAAAACTGGTACAGCTTCGCAGTCGGTTTACTTTTGAAACTTTTTCTACCTAACGCGTTCAAAACAAAGCCACACTAACATGTTTGACTTGTTTATGCCATGTTTCGAACGAGGCTCGATTTTATGGTGGATGCGATAGTAGAACAGCTGACTGCACTCGTTAAGTACGTGGGGAAGGACGTAACGTTGCGACCACAGCAACGCACGCATCGATTGCAGTCAGTTGTTCGGCCATCGCCTACACTATAAAATAGGGTCTCGTTCAAAAAATGGCATAAATAAGTCAAAAATGTAGTGCTTTAAACATACGGATGCGTTTAAAAAATAGCTAATGACCAAAATTTTAAAAAATGCCTCTACAACTTTACGAATTTGATAAAATTGAAATCTTATCAAAAATGGAGAGCTGCTTATGGAAGACGCAAGTCTACGATAGTAAGCATAAAAATGCGATTTCAAGAAGGAAATGTCCGCCGCAAAAAGGCACCGGTTTGACGAAATTTACCAGCTGAAAGAAGCAAGTTGAGTTGAATTTTCCAGAATCATTAACAACGCTACTTATTGAAAAGATATTAGCACATATAATCAAGAAGTAAGTATGGCTGAGCACCCAAACCTTTTTAAAAATGTTATCAGTTCAATTCCAAGATGACTCAAAGAAAATAAAAGATATGGGGCAATAACTCGCTATTAAAAATAGGTGTAATTTTTTTTTTGTCAGATTTTATTCATTTTGGTAAGTTGATCCGACCTTTTGATTTTAGGTTTAGATTTCGATTTAGCATGACACACTACCAAAGAAATTAAAATAATCTAGAAAGAAAGAAATTCCAGAAATTTAGACCACGGTTGCCGAGTTTCGATAATTATCCCTTATTTTATTTCCTATAATTACGTTATATTGCAATAAGTAGCGTAAATATAATACATTAGTCTAATAAAGTAGATATATTGCCGAAAACGTTTAGTTTAAAATGCATAAGGAATTTTATTTAACATAATGTTTTCCCACCCATTTTGTCCATCACAACCTCTTTTCAAAATCCATTTTGTCCATCACAACTTTTTTTTAGAAGGTTTTGAGAACCTTTTCCTAATTATTTCCGCCCTAAATTTTTCGGTTTTTAAAAGGTTTTAAAAAACATAGGGCTTTTTCTCCTTTTTAAACTATGTGTCAAAGAATAAACCAAAGAGTTCTTCCAAATAAAAATAAATGGATGATATAAAGATGCTTTAGCGCGCGCATAAAATAAGCGTCTAGAAGTTTGCCTATGGTAATATTTTCCTGCGGGGGTCACTGTATTGATAAATATTGTTTTTTTACCTTGTCAAAATACACGCGCCTAAAAAATTTTCCATTTTTGAAGTTTTTGGTAATGATTTGTTTAAGGTTATGTTTCAGAAATCAAAAAAATATAACTTGAAAGCAAGAAAGTGCTCAAGCTGGAACTAATTTACACTCAATAAAACACAAAATTTCAAGAGATTACCAAAATATTTACAGATTTTGATATCCAGCATATATTTCACCAACAGCCTACAATAGTCATGGCGTCTTAAGAAACTGATCTAACCCGACCCTAGCCGAAAAGGCAAAACTATTTGGTTAATTATTTGCTTTTTATTGGTTCTAGAATTTTTATTAAAGCAGAGCTACAACTAAATGGCTGTATGGTTTTTATTAAGCTTTCCTGGGAGTTATTTGGATATTAGAGTCAAACGGTTTTGAAACCGGGTTTTTAAAAACAAATCCTTAAAACGAAAAAACAAGAGTTTTTTGTACTTCAGTGCAAAATGAACTTCTTGGATTTCGATTACTCACACAGAGGGTGGAACCTAGGTCGACGCGGCTTCATCCTTATTAGGAGCTCGTCAGCTAGGTGTACCACAACAATAGAGAACCACGGTCACGCTTATGTGCCAAAGATTACGGCTCAAGCGGAGAGAATCTCTATCGAGTGCCGACCATGGCGCCCTCTGTGTGAATCTCCGACAACCAAGAATAAAACCCACTGCATAAGCAGTAGGTGCATGGCGTAGCATCGATCCTGCGAGAGACACATTACAATGCAGGATTCGTCTACAAGCATGCTTATACAGTGGGTTTTATTGTTGGTTGTCAGAGATTCACACAGAGGGCGCCATGGTCGGTACTCGATAGAGATTCTCTCCGCTTGAGCCGTAATCTTTGGCACATAAGCGTGACCGAGGTTCTCTGTTGTTGTGGTACACCTAGCTGAG
This sequence comes from Oxystoma pomonae, assembly GCA_963921995.1. Taxonomy (NCBI): domain Eukaryota; kingdom Metazoa; phylum Arthropoda; class Insecta; order Coleoptera; family Brentidae; genus Oxystoma; species Oxystoma pomonae. Next base: position 44,312,078 of record OY998171.1, on the reverse strand, counting down.
GAGTCCCTAATAAGGACGAAACGGCGTCGTCCTAGGTTCCACCTGTGTGAGTAATCGAAATCCAAGAAGTTCATTTTGCATTGAACACTGAAGTACAAAAAACTCTTGTTTTTTTCGTTAGATTTACGGTGCCACAGCGATCTTCCGTTTGTTTTTTAAATTTTTAAAAGCCAACCATTTTTCTGTAAGCAAAGGTTGGGAAAACGTTTTCCCAACCTTTGCTTGGCTGTAAAAATCAAAAGGCTCAACTGTGCACTACAATTATTGAAATCAGCATTAGGACATTTCCCCCCTACAATCTGACAACCAGGGCAAAAAGGTTATTGATTTGTCGAGGCAGGTTTTGCCATCTTAGGTCCGACCGATTCGTAGGATTTTTGTTAGTTTTTTGCAATTGTTATTGTGTGCTTTAGGTGAAAAAAGTGCCGAAAAGTCGCCGGAACTAGCTGTTCACTGGTAAACAACACATCTGTATGAAACCGCCATATTTTAAATATTGCTTCAGAACCAATCAGAACGCGACTCTACAATGTTGCCATAACTGTTCCTCAGCAATTTCCTTACATTTGGTTACTGATTTAAATTGCCTTCAATATATGGAGTTCGCCTTCCAGTTTATTTTAATTTCTTTGTACACTACAATTTCACCTATTTGATTTCATAAAATATCTCTAAAGGATTTGTTTAGTATATAAACACTATTGTTGGTTGAAATAGAAAAAAAAACGTGTGAAATTTTTTCTAAGATTTCTTATATTGGCTGAAGAAGTTAAAGTCGAATCAAAGCACGTGTAAACTGTGTGAAGTTATGGTGTGACGTCATTCTAAATCGAAATCTAATCTAAAAAAACGGTAAAATTGGCCCCCTGGGCTAGTAAAAACCAGTGCCTGGACAGTTTTATGGTTACTATTGTAGAATTTTTTTTTTCATACTTGTCAAATAGACCAATCACGGTGTAGTTTTATCAAATTTAATGAGCTTTTATATGGTCAATAAAAATGTTTGACTGTATTTTAAGTATTTACTTTATACTTTTAGTGGCCTTATTTATATCTTGGATTCGTAAAACATAAACAAACCTAAAATGACAAAAGTCAGAAAGTGTTGCACAAAGGAAATATAAAAAATCGAATTTGAATTGCTGTATCACTTTTACGTGGCGCAAAGTGTACATATCATATTTATTTGGGAGGCATCGGTATTTGCGTGGGCTTTTTGATGATAATTTTACAAAAACCGGTTTAAATCGGTTACTAATAGACCACTTAACATCGCCATACCTGAAAACAGCCTCAAAAATGATGCAGTCAAAAAATAGGGTTAGAGTGTCAATGGCAATGAAATTTAATACACATATTGACGTCCTAGCAACAATATATCATAAATTTTAAAAAAATTACAGTGCTCCTAGCGACCACAAGGGCGCGAAATGTGTTACTGTTCTACATACTGCTACCTACCAGTCCAACATAACTAAAAAATTTTCCTGCCTGGGAACAAAGGACCGTATGGAGGGCTACAATTCGCTAAGGGATGAAAAGACGTTTTAGTCCCGAGATTTATATACTATTTTATGCGCTTTAGGAAAAGATTATTTATTGTTAAAATCAAGTTATTTCTACGCCAAATGGTTCGTCGACTACAAGAAAGGTTGCTAAGAATGAAATCTTGGCCAAGAGCAAGTGCTGTTTGACTTGATAAATTGAATTATAATTTTCCTTAAAAATTATTATTTTTTTTTAATCCCTGAGGGATTAAATTTACTTCTAATCCCTAGGCTAAGGGATTTAGGGATTAAAAGCACCACTTTAGTCCCTAAAAGGGGGGAGGGGGGAAAAATCATTAAATCGGTTACGAATGGACCACATATCACCTTTCCTGTAAACAGTCCCAAAAGTGGCGCAATAAAAAAGTGAGCTGAGTGTCAACATATTTTTTTGAATCTGATATAAGGCAATAACATTTGGTACACATTTTTCTCCTAGCAACAATATAGAACAAATTTTAAAAACGACATGTAGTGCTTCTGGGGGTCGTTATATATTTTTTTGATAGAGCAAACATTTTGGACCCTGTTCCAGGCCCCCCAGCCCCCGTTGAAAATTTTTTGGTTGTGTTAAGCTGATAGGCAATAGTTTGTACTACGAAACTGCTTAGTTTAAGTGTGCAGGGAGATATGGGGGATAATCAAAACACACATTTCGCCCCCTTGAGGCCGCTAGGGGCACTACACGCCAATTTTTATAAAATTTATAATACATTTTTGCTTCGAGGCGAACATGTGTACCAAATGTCATTGCCATAGGTCAAAACGTTGCAATTTTTAAAAAAATTTTGACACTCTAAACCTACTTTTTTACTGCAGCATTTTTGAGGCTGCTTACAGTCATGGCGCTATTAAGGGGTCTAATAGTAACCGATTTAAATAGGTTTTGTAAAATCATCATTAAAAGGCTCAGAGGGCAAAATTTAGCCTTATATCCCCCAAAAAATTAAACGACGCGCGAGACAAACTTGATTTGATAGAAATTTCGATAGAAAGGCGTACTCTCTCGCAGATTTTCAATCGCATAACTAGAAGCCGTCACTCGCCACATTTCGATTGAAACATCGCTACTAGTGTGTTTGATTGGCTTTCAGGAACCTCGTGAGCTTTGTTTTGAGATTGGTGTGAATCTACAAGAGAATATTCCTCTCTCTCTCGGATTGCCTATCAAATCAAGATGATCGAGACATTGTGAATTTTCACCTTTTTTCGCTCATATACTTTTAAGGTGACCGCCCAATCACACTTTCATTGTGTTATTTATAACTTTTATAAATGTTTATTAGGTATTATTAGTTGTTAACTAAATATTATAAGCTGAAAATCGACATGTACAGGGTTATCCATTATAAACCTTCCATTTATTATTGACCCTAGAAAGTGTTAACAAAAAGCATTAAAAAAGAACTCTGTTGCTAAATTTAAGATGTATAGGTTTACAGGCGCGTAGAAAGCTTTTATTTTGAATATATTAACCAGTTTATCGTTATATTTTTGATTTTTTTGTCAGAAGACCTTTCCAGTAATACTACACTTTAAGGCTTTATTTTTTACAATTTTCAAGTTGTTGAATGTCAAATACAACACTGAATAATAAATGACTCAGAAACGAAATTCAGAAGTCGTTCTGTGACATTTGTGTCACATTTCAATACAACCATTTATAACATGTCAAAATTAACACGATATAAAGTTAAATAATTAAAAAATGTTAAATTTAAAATAACAATAAACATTTCTACGCAAGATTTAAACAATACATATCAAATTAAGACAGATGAGGTGTCATATTTAGAAAAAGTAATCTCTATTCCAACGCTTTTTGTTTGAATATCCGGAACCAATGGTAAAAAAATTGCTTCAGGAAAATTTTATAATAGATAACCCAGTTGTCATATTTATGCAAGAAAATTATTGAATTTTAAAAACAAAAAAAATCTCCCGTGTTATGTATATACCGTTTCCTTTTTGCAGAAAATTTTTAAAATGAGATAAAAATCTACGTCATCAGATATCATAAAATTTTAGTGTGCGTCCAGAAATCGCACCGCTTGGTTTCAGATGATTGTCAAAAACAAAACAAAGCACTGGTGTTATTTACACCTTTTAGTGTGCGATAACTCAACGCAGCTGTGTGGGCAATTTTTTGAGAAACTAAATTCCTCCGAAATGTCTGAGCAAGAAATAACTGACGCCTTTTTTGACCGGTGAAGGGCCAAATTTATAATCGGATAATACTATGTTAAAATGAAAATTAGGCTCTTATTTCGCAAAAATTTAAAAAAAAGGAGAACAATGACATACGAGCTGATGACGTTGCATTTTCACTATTTTCGATTAATATCTGAAATAAACTATTGTGCAGTTGAACAGCAACTTTAAAAAGTCTTCGTCATCAAGGTATCTTTTAACTACCTTTATCTCCTGTACCTGCTTAAAGAAATGTCAGAATGTCTTAAGTATGTGCCCATTCAGTTTAATATACCTACTTACAAAAATATTTATGCTTATATGTTAAAACTTTTGTTCACAAGCAATCCAGTGTTCATATATGCTGACCTTTACAGTTTCTTAGAACTTACATTCTATTAACGGCTATATATATTTTAAATTTAATAATACAAGTCTCTAGGATTAGACACCCTGTATGTATGACATATTTCGATGAAACAGAGACATGACAACTATTAATTTATACCGTCCCCTTGGTTATCTAAACTTGATTGACTTATATAAACTTAAGTATTCACGCAATATATTCTGATCAAAAATATTCAAATTCAACATAATAACAATTTTACTAGACAAAATAATCAACTTCAACCAATACAGTTTAACAGTAATACAAGGAAAAAAATCTTTATTATATGATGGAATAAACATATATAACAAGCTACCCATATCATTGAAACAAATACAACATTTACATCTATTTAAAAAACATGCAAAAACATATTTTTTAAATTAAAAAAAAAATACTTTTAACTATTTATTTATTTTTTGTTTTGTTGATATAATTAAATTAACCACTAGGTTTGCTTTTTTACTTTATTTATAATCTTTTTTGTTATTTCCCTGTAATAATTTCAAGGTTTGTTGGGAATTAAACAATTTATATATAAAGTTTATTTATATATATATATCTTGTTTATTCATAATAAAGCGTCGAAAATTTAGAAAAAACGAAATTGTTTGTTTGTTTGTTGATGTTCGATGTCACTGCTACCGGTGTCACCAGAGATAAAAGAAAAATAAAGAGATAGTTTAATGTATAGGGAAACACGCCCAGTGTGTTACGGAGTCGATATTTAGCGTATGGAGGCGCTGGTGACTTTGAAACTAAAGGATGGCCCATAAAAAACCGCACATTTTATTTATGGTATAAATTCGTACCCACTTGTCAGATTTCAAAATTTTTTGTTTTATTGGAAAGCTAAAGAATTGACATTTCGCTAAAATTCAAGATGGCGAACGCTTTTGACAAATGTCCCCCCTGCCAATTTTTTGTCTGCGCCACTGACTCTCCTGACTAACGACAATTAAACAGCCACATCCTTGACGTGTTCAAAAAGATATCACCTTTTTAAAATTGGTCATGAAATACGAAAGATGGAATAAAATTAACAGAGTGAGTTTTTTGGCTTCTTATTAAAAGTTGTTCCACGTTTTAGCAAAACCAAAAAACTACTCCCTTGACTAATGGCACGACAGGAGTCTACTGATTCACAAACATATCTCTGCTAATTTTTCCAAAGAATAGTATAGCTGTATGCTTAAACACAAAATTCATTTTAGAGGCCAAAAACTCACCCTGTTAATTTTATTACAGCTTTTTTGAACACGTCAAGGGTGTAACTTTTTAACTCACGTTATTCAGGAAAGACAGTGCATAAAAAATTGGCAGGGGGGGGGGGCGAAAAATGGGCACTTTTCAAAAGCGTCCGCCATCTTGAATTTCAGCGAAAAGTCAATCCTGGTGACAGGATCCTATAGTCTAAAGCTTCCAACGAATTCATACCCTAAAAGAATATGTGCGGTTTTTTATAGGCCACCCTATATATTGAAAATGGGCGACGTAAACAGTTTTCAAAAAGTTCTAGAACAGCAAAAAATATAAATCAACGAAATGTCAAAGTTTTTGTTATATAGAAGCAGAGATTTTGAAAGTGCCTATACGGCCCACAAGAATCAATAAAAGCTAACTTTGTTTTACAGAATTTGGAAAACTTAGGAATTAAAAACCTCTGGCTTATGTTCGGTTAAATCTTTATTGGTATTTGATTGACTGTTTTTTTACAACAAAATATGGTCATGCCTTATTGCAGAGCGTACAAATTGAGTGCATTTAATAATTCAGCGTTTAGCAGATGTTATTTAGTGCAAGAAGTACTTTTTTGTCTTGTTTCAAAGAAATGCCATCTTGAAACCAAGTCCTGGGTGGTTGCACCGGGCACCCTTTTGAAAAAAATTCTTTTTTTCCGTGTAATTTTCTTCCTCACTTCTCTTGTGTTTGTGTGAAAATCTATTACACATTATTAAAAAATGAATAAACTTTGCGCAATTACGGGTTTACCTGAATTTTAAGTAAAATTTTTATCAAACTTGAGGCTAAAAAAAAATTTACTCAAAATTGAAGAAAATTAACTCGTAATTGAGTAGTTTTACTAATATTTCGCTGTGGACCTATTCTGTAATTTATTGTGTTATCTATAGAATAAAAGTAAAAATAAAAAAGAGAGTTTTACCAACAGAAAATATTTTGTACCAAAAAAAAGACTAGCTATTCATTCTGATAGCAAATACTTTGAAAACAATACTCTCAAACACCAAACTAAAACTATAAATAAAGAGCACAAAGGCAGCTTTTAAAATAAAACAATTTTATTTGCCAAATTGTATATCTTTATTTTTATAGTTTTAGTTTGGTTTAAGGAGGGCATTGTTTCTTAAAACAAAATAGGGTCACTGCATCACGAAAACTGCATCTTCTTTCGCAGTTTTCGTGATGCAGTGACCCTAAAACAACATCTTAAAAAGCCCACCATAAAAATCGACTATTATTTCTCTACGCTCTCAGTGGAGGCGCTAGCATCGAGCCAAACTTGTTGCCAGATTCCCACCATTGAATCGAACCCTCTCTTTATTATTGTTTTTTCTATGTGTGTCACCTTAAATAGAAAGTATAACTTTTAATCATATTATTTTACTATACCTATTTATATAGTGTTTTAGTGCAATGCCAATGCACTTCTGATCTTTATATAACAACCGAAAAATGTCGGTTTCAATGACTTGAAGAGGGCGCGTCTGTTTTTCTTCAAAAAGTGTGATACATACGGGGTCTCTATCTAGTACCATACAAAAAAATTCTATTTAATATTAAAATATAGGGTGGAATGAAAAGTATCATTTTGGTCTAATATTGGATTTCTCAGTCCTTATTTATCTATTTTTGTGGCTTTATTATTGGAATAAGATGATGCGTTTGTCCTTAAAAAATGTAAAAATGGGTTAAGTTTGCTTATTTTTTCAAACAATAATCTACAACTTTTGCTTTTTTACTCTTAGCACACCCTGTACATGTTGTGAAATTTGGATTGTATAGGATCCAAAGTTTCAAATCAAAACATTATATTTTTACTCGAGCAGATAGTTATTTTTAATATGTTGTGAATCAAAAATTACATTGAGTTTGGGAGACGCTACAAGAAAACTGGATACCCCCAAAATATTATCTACCTACATTTGACACCTATTTTGTTAAATTTGACAGTTATTGTTATAAAGTCACGTAAATATGTTTTATTTCATACTGTATTGTAATATACTCCATTACGTTATCGGTTTCAGTCCGGGAAATGATACATTACATCACTAGTCTGGTAAAGTAACTAATTAATTAAGAATAAAATAATGGATTTCTCACTTCCAGTATGAAATAAAACGTTGTACGATACACGGCCGTGAAATGTCATTAAAGTACTCGTCTAGAAATTCCGGAGTCGGCTCCTTCGTCGCCTTGTTCGTAAACATCTAGACTTGTACTTTAATAGAGCATTTCCCGGCCTTGTAACATAAATTACAATTGTTACTTCAAACCTAGTATGTTGTGTCATTTTCGACATCTTAGTAAATGTATTATTTGACACAAAAGCTGTAAAATTTAGAAAAAGAAAAAACGATTTATTTCCTTCCTATGACCAATAGACAAAAACTGTTTTTGACGTAACGTTTATAAAGGATCGCACTGTGCTACTAGAACCAATAATAAATCCACACAAATCTAAAACACAAACAATAATGTGACACCTCTGTACAATTACAAAATCAATTAAGCGATTGACAGAAAATGTGTCATAGTTAAAAGGAATGGTTATTTTTTTTTAATACCATCAATTTATTTACACCAGCACCATAGAAAAGTGTTACAAAGTGATAGAGGATGCCTCATATGACAAAGAATAAACATTATTTGTATCACTTAATTCGTGCGGTTTCTGTACAATTAAAAACCAAATTCATTGTCAAAGTCACGATAAAACATGACAAATAATTACGTGAAAATAGTTCATGCTTTTGCTATTACTTTTTCGGAGTGCTCAGACAACGGGAATCATCAAATTAATTACGGATTTTCATTACATAATATTATTAACGACTCCATATTTTAAAAGCTATGTGTATACCTTTCTTGCTGTTAAACGATTAACTTCTTGTCGAAAATTAAATCAGCGTCCAGGAAATTTTGCACAAATTTCCCGGATTTTTTTTTCGTTTGTTTGTGAATAATACTTAAAAATACAGGGACCGTCACAGCTTTTCTTATACATTACCGACAAAAATTTTGGAAAAAGTATACTAAAATATACCTAAATGTCGTTGCTGATAAAAAAATCAATGATGTTATAGCGCCACAGGCATCGATTAAATGGCAATTTGTTGCCATTTAATCGATTCAATAATAAATAATTAATATTTTCTTTCACGATTTTTTGTAAAAAATTTGCGTTGGGGTGGGATTTTGTCTTAATTCTAAATTTGTTATGTTAAAAAAATTCTTCCAAAATTTTGATCGTCTTGTCTTCTTTCGAAATACATTAAAAAAAAACGTGTGTTGGGTGAGCCACTTATAGATATAAACAGTAGGTTCTTTATGCCCCTACAACCTACCCTAGTAAAGAATTTGGTTTTATAAAATTCCAGGTATTTCAGGTTTTTCAGGACGTGTCGGAACCCTGAGTTCTAATGATTCCCAATGCCTGGCTTAACAGAAGAATAAACAAATAATAATGAACTGTTGTTACATCCTTATTTCATTATTTTGTTTATAAGGGCCTCTTAAAGCGGTTGTATATAAGGACGGTTTAAAAATTTTTGTCGTGTAAACACCACTAAACCTGCTTTAAGGTTTTTGGGTGGTTATAAACACTTTAACAACGCTTTGGCCCATTGCTTCCACCTTAAAGAAAAACTCAACACTGTTTTTACCGAAAAATATGTTGTTAACTTAGTTGTTTTATTTCTCTTTTTTTAAACTGACATTTTACGATAGTATTTGCTGAAAACGATTTTATTTAAAACCGTCCTTATATAAAATCGGTTTTAGACGCGTATAAACGTAGTAATTGAATTTGGCCGTTAAAAAACTAAAAATATACAAGGTAGCTTACACTATATTGTCATTATTCTCCGTTTGATCGAGTACTATACTCGTATCGCCAATGTTGCCATTGGTTTTGATCGTTATGACAGGGTTCTTTGTTACTAATTCTTCTGCTTCCTTTCGGTCTTTCGAACCGAGGGCGTAGTTCCATGGTTGAATCTAAAAATTAACAAGGGATGGTTAAGTACACTTGATTTAAAAAAAAAAAACGCATACATGCAGATACAAAGTTGACCTTTCTAAAAGTGTATAATATATACGGACTACCAGTTAAAATGCCTAAAAACTTCAAAAGTACGACAATTTGTCATATTGTTTAAAAAAGGTCTCTAAAACTGAAAATATTTTTTTACTTAAATAAAAGGCAACCTTATTTTTATATTAAATTTTGCATAATACTAAAAAATCAGTAAAAATAATGTTTTAGTAAAGTCTTTATTGAACAATATCAAATCATCACTCGAGTACCCATTTTGGAGATGATAAAATAACAATAATACGATGGAAACAGCACTGGATTAAAAACAATTCGACGAACTTAATACTAATTATTTTAACTTAAAAAAGAACTAAAATAAATAATTTAGTATTTAATACGATCACCATTTTTCTCTATTACAAGCTGCAAAAAGGTTAAATTTTGAAAATACTGATGGTCTTCTGAGAGCTGATCCAATAAATAGCATCGCTTAACTCTTCAGCATTTCGTGGTCTCCAATTTCTTTGGTATATTATTTTAACGATTCGACCCCATATATTTTCCATTGGGTTAAGGTCAGGGCTGTTGGGTGGCCAAGGAAGTGTTTCTATATTATTATTCTGAAACCATTGGCGAACAACATTAGCCGTGTGTACTGGACAGTTGTCCTGCTGATAAACGAAGTCATTATTTTCATGTAGAGCCTGTACAGATGATAGCATAACGTTTTCAAGGATTTCAATATATCGTTCACTATTGAATCTTCCTCACTTCACTTGAACCTCTAGCACTAAACCAGCCCCACATGTTTACAGCAAAATGTCCACCTTTTTTAATTTGGTTTGTATATTCGGGTTCAAATCTAGAATTTGGTGGACGAAAAAACTAAAATTTTTTCGTCAGTGAAAACCAGCCTCTCCCAAAAGTCATTATCACGAAGAACGTTGTTCAGTGCAAAAATCACTCTGGCCTGTTTTTGTTCTTCTGTTAGAAAAGGCTTCTTTGCAGCAACTCGACAAGAGAGATTTCGTTACTCTTCTATTTACTGTTGCTAAAGAACCCGGAAATAATGTTACATTAGGTGCTTCAACCGACGTTGAAACCGGATTTTGCCTGAGATGGTCAATAAGTCTCTCATCTTGCATTTCAGAACTTACTTTTGGTCGTCCTGATCTATCTTTCCTATCCATAGAATTATTTTCAATCCAGCGCTTTTTTCATCGCATTATCGTCATTTTATCAACTCCAAAATGGGTGGCCGCTCTTCTTATAGACCAGCCGTTTTCTATAACTCAAGTGATAATTTGAACTTTTGTAAATGTTGATATCTGTGGCATTTTTAAGGATGTCACACTGAATTTTAAGCTGTCAGGCATACTAAGCTGGTGGTGCATTATAATAGTATACACTAATGGAAAGCTAAATTTTGTGGCATAGGAAAAAATGCTATGTATGAGTTTTTTTTGAAATCAAGTATACTTCATTACTTAGATCATTTTAGGTGTAACATTGAGTGTCTAGCCCATCAAAATTAAAAAGAATGCTATAGTCATAGTTTTAAAATTACACAGGGTTGCCATCCAAAGTTTAATTTAAAATGTTCGCACTTTTGCCTATTTTTCATGAAGATTTTTTCTAAAAATCCCTTACCATTTTCGTAACACTGAAGAACTTACTTAAAATTAAAGTTTCTACGTTTTGAATGCTCCTGACAAAAATTTCTAAGAATTAAACTAAAATAGTAAGAATCACTGATGTTATAGCGCCGCAGGCGAAAATTTTGAGAAAATATACATACATACAAATTATTTTTAATAGCATTTTTTACACGTATAGATGATCTTGACAAAAATACTTAAAATTAAACCGAGAATTAAACTAAACTCGTTACACTCAGTGATGTCATAGAGGGGCGGGCGCAAAAATTTTAAGGAAATTGTAGCAAAAATTACATTAAATTATATTTTCGACACGTCTTTGAATGCTTCTGGCAAACACTTCTTAAACTTAAACGAAAATAGCAACAATCAGTGATGTTTTAGCGCCGCGCCGCACTCTGGGCCAGAACCCCCTTAAAATAGTAAATTATTCACATAATATATGAAACTGCAAAGGTCTTTTTATCTCATGGTTAAGTATGCTATGAAGCATCCCAAAACAATGGAATCATATTGATGCATTGCCATGGAGACGCGTAAACATAGAGAAAGTAATAGCTCAAAACGACCTCTACTACAGGCGAGATGTCGTATGCCTGCTGACGTCATAATGGCGGCGAGTGCCGGCTACTCAGTGCTTTGTTTACATTCGGTGAATGTTTTATTTTTAGAGGTTAACTTTTCATCTAAATATTATTAAAACCTTACAAACAGTTTCTTAAATGTTTAAATAACAGGTAACTTATTGTTTTTGTATCAAAATTTGCGAAAAAGCCTGTTTTTTGTGGTAAATAGGTTCAGAGATTTTATCAAATGGCCGGTCGGGTCGTGTATTAAGAGGGTTATGAACAATTTTTTGCCGGTATAAATAGGCAGTTTGTTCGAAAAAGTGCTTGGGCATATAATTTAGAGATTTTTTGTTTATACGTATCTATGTGTTATTTTGTAACAAGTAAATTTGGTATAAATATTTTATGTTCTTTTTTTAGAAATGCCTACTTCTTGTTGTTTGCCGAATTGCAAGAGCCATTAGAAAAATAATTGACCAAATATATCTGTGTGTCAATTTCCAAATAGTGCTGAACTAACAGAAAAATGGATGAATGCAATTAAACGTGAAAAATTCACCCCTAACAAAAGTTCAAGAGTAAAATAAAGAAGGGACAAAAGTAATGAAATTTGTGGTAATTTAAAATGTGTTGTACTTGTTAAGTATGTGAATGGCATTTTAAAGAAAATTAAGTTGAACTTTCAAGAAAATTTTTCACAAATTCTGGGGATCTTTCGGATGTTTCGCTTTTAAAGCCCTGACTAAAAAATGTAGATATAGGTACCTGCTGTTTTTTGTTTAATTATTATACACAGGTACTACTTATTATAATACTTAAATGGTACCTACTATGAGCCACACTTGGTATACAGGGTGATTCAAAATTCCCTAGAAAGACTTTAACTGTAGGTAGAATTTGTTGTTCTGAACAACAATTAGTAAAATATATTTTTTACTAAACCCTTTCGTTTCAGATAAATTTGCATTTAAAAATTGTTAATATTTTCTGAAAAGCAGCCTTTACTAAGTGGTAGAAACATCAATTTTTGAAAACAAAACTTTGATAACTTCAAAATGCTTGACAAAAACTCTAATACTTGTTATTGTTGACAGTTATGCAGGGTTGAAGGGTGTGCAGGCGGATATTTTTCCTGGTATGGGTAGTATGCTGGATCTCTCTCAGACGAATGCATTTAGGAAAAAAGAACAATGGTAACTATGTTAAGCTCGCAGAAACGGACCGTCAGTGTTCAACACTGCGCCATCTGCAGCCCTTTATTCTTTCTAGTATCATGTTATAAAACGTTGATAAAATAGTGTTGAACTTTATTCCCTCACCCTTTGCCCTCTACGCCACAAATCTTTTCGATATAAACAGTAGTTTTTTTTATAGAATTTTCGTAAATTTTCGCCATTTTGGATTCCATAAATAAGTTTCTGACCAAAATAAAAACGTTATTTATGGGGTTTCAACATGTGTTTTAATCGAAATATTGCTTGTTTAGGGTTAAGAACAAAATACAGAATTCAATATTTAAATGAATATTTTTAAAGCCCATGAAATTTTTGTGAGTGTATTCGAAAACTATACAGTACACACGGGACCGCAGCTGATTTTCAGAGTAGGATTACTGGAAAAACAGCTTTTATTTTACTGTAGTATATAAATATTCATATTCCTGCTTCAACCTATCTCACTTCCATTTTAATTTAATTATTTTAGAAGAAGGATAATAGATAACAAGCAAAGGGAAGAAATCTGGAAAATTTATATTTCTAAATCGAGAAAAACCTTTAATTTGTTATGTAGTGTTGTTAAAACAGTTGTAAAACCATTTTATAATAATCTCTAGGGCTCATAAGGAAGTTCTATAAAATCTATAGGTTGTTTTTCTATCCATTACTGTGTACCATAAATTTTTTGTGTTGGTCAGTTGTTTTTCAAGTCTTTTTTACTCACTTAAGAGATATATTAGAGTTATAACATTATCACCAACACTAAATAATATAACTTTTGGTTATTTTATGAAGGTTTTATAATATTTTCTGTAACTTCTATATAGACAAAAATGCTCATTGGGAGTCTAAGAACTTACCTCGGCAGTACCCCAAATCTGGTAAAAAATATAGGTGAAACAAGCCACAAAACACGCCACATAGAACACCGTTCTCCAAGACGAAATAATGTGTTCTTTTTCGTCCAAAATTTGAAAATTGGCCAGCGGGCTTAAAAAACTCGCCGACATGTGAATTGTTTGAGCAAACGCTAGTACTGGTCCTGCGAAATTAGGGGCTATGTCGACTACGTTGGCCATTGCACCTATAAAAACAAAAAAAATAACTGTAAAATTGGTTATTTACATACCAAGGGAAGAAAGTACTAGGGAATGTGCCACTTTTTCCCCCGCAAATCGTTTGATTTGCGATGTTTAGAATTCAATGGAAGAAAAACCTTACTTCAGATGAATGTATCTGATTTTTTGACCAGTTGTACTTAAATTGAGTTTTTTTAATAAATAAGTAAGAAAGTAAACAAAACTCCGGTAAAAGCAGCGTTAGGTAAAGTATATAAAACCCGAGGAATGAAATATTGTCAAGTATTGTCCGGGATTGTTGAGTATTGTCCAGTATTGTCTAGTATTGTCAAGTATTGTCCAGTATTGTCTAGTATTGTATCCAGTATTGTTCAGTATTGTCTCCAGTATTGTCCTTTATTGTCCAGTATTGTCAGGTATTATCAAGTATTGGAAAGTTTTTTAAGGTATTGTTATGAATATTTTTTATAATAATAAAAGTAAAGACAGAAGAAAATGAAGATTAGCTGTTCCTTGATCTATGATCATAACATCGCTAAAGATAAAAAACGGTAGGATCTAACAAACCACAACTCGCCCATTTCTCTCCATTAAATACAGACGACTTTTAAACAACTGCTCTTCTGGCTAATTCCTCGACATTTTTGAATTGTGCTGTTTGTATTTAAATATCTAACTGTTGAGGCAAATGAGTAATTTTTTAACAGTCTATGTATCTACTAGAGAGAAATGAAATATTTTACATCATATATAAATCACATTAGCTGCGCGGTCAATTCGGTAAACAAAAATCGACCATAATAACAAAATATTGTAAATAAAGAGTGCATTTGAGTTGACACTCAAACTAACCTCGACCATAACAAATATTGGAGGGAACATAGATCGGTCCGGATTGGTCATATTCGGCTTTATCAGTCAGGGCAGCACTTGAATATTTCGATTTTTGATAAAAATCGAGGTAAAAACAAGAAACAGAGAAATATCTCAGTGTTGCAGTAACTGCCTTAATAGAATACGCTATTAATTTCCTTCGTTTGCATTGGTTTCCAAATTTTTGTTCATATTTTCGTTTTTTTGAAAGTATTGTCTTGACTGTTGTCAGGTATTGTCCAGTATTGTCCGGTATTGTCCAGTATTGTCTTCAGTATTATTAGGTATTGTCAAGTATTGTCCGGTATTGTCAAGTATTTCAGGTATTGTTAAGTATTGTCCAGTATTGTCCGTTATTGTCCAGTATTGTCTCCAGTATTATCAAGTATTGTCCGGTATTGTCAAGTATTGTCAGATATTGTCAACGATTTGTACACCTACTGTCTGCAGCTGATGACCCCTCAATAAAACCCCATAGGGAGGTAAAGTATAATTTTTCTCCCTCTTCAACGAGTCGAAAATTTGATTTTCTGACAGAAGAGTAAACAAATTATACCTAAACAAACGACATCATAATTTTTCCTGTTTATGCCTACTTAGAGGCCTTGTGTTAGTTCATATTTTTGATTAAGAAACGTACATAAAATTTTAAATTTGATTATTTACATGCGATTTAGAAATTGAATATTGAGGTATAAAAAAGTAAACAAGTATTTTTACACTTACGCCTAGAACTTTGTATTCTTACATTTTTTATATTTTCCTATTATTAATATCGTATTACATTGGTTAATGGAATGCGCTACTCGCCGTACACACACAATAATGTCAATAAACATCTATTTATCATTTTACTATTGTGTTAAACTTTAAAAAGCAATAAAACTTTAGTTATCCAATTTAACTACCGAAATTATAACATTTTAAATAGTTAAAAACTGCACAAAGTAAAGCACGAGCTCATAAAGCTTGTGCGAATGAAACACTCAGTTCAAAACTGAACATTTCAGTTCTTTAATGGAGCAAGAAAACTAAAAAAGTTCAACTCAATGAAAAACTGAGGCAGTTTTGCTGGTGGCGCACTATTTTCTCAATCGAATACGCTATAACATTTTTAATATCTACCGTGTATCTCTGTTTTTTTTTTACAAAACCCAGATGAATATACGTGAAAAGTTAAGCCAAAAAATTCGTGACGTGACGAAATTAATTTGTAATACCCCGATTTGCTAGTCGCATGGGACAGTACTATTCGATATCAATGGTGAAAGTCAATAAAGCGTGGTTTTCACTTATACATAGAAATATACAGCAATGGAAGGTTTTGTATATTTTTCTAATACATCGTTATCCAATTTAATGATGGCGTCATTCCAACTGTGTTCTTTTAAACAGCTGTGCTTCATCTCTATTTTTCTAAAGTCTATGTCTTATTTCTTTAGAACTTACCAGCATAAGAGGCGGTGATCAGTGTAACTGCCAAAAACCAAAACACGAGAATCAGCTCGATTTCACAGCCCATGTATCCAATGAAAATACAGAATATACCGGGTATCACTTGAGCTAAAAAACAACAAAAGAAAAATCAAGTAAAATTTGACAAAACTTAGATTTTAAGGTAAGCTTGGGCAGTACCTCCTACTCAAAGTGATAGAAAATCCATTAGTTTTCTGTCAGTATGGCGGCGGCGAAGGTCAAAGAAGGTGTCCAGAAAAAAATTATTAACAAATTCCCGGTTTTTTCCCGGTCCTTTTCAACTTTTGTCCAGCATTTTTTTATTTTATTTAATAAGCACTTTCCGCAAAGGTGGACCTACTCTTAAATCTAGGCGGATAATCAGATTTCGAATTGTTGATTTCCCTTAAATTTTTTGCGTAGAGTTAGTGTATACGAAAAAAAATAGTGCTCTTTCCCTCAAAGACGTTATAAACATTAGTCCACTTTAAAAATTTTTTAATTGATAGAGAACATTTTAAAGCGTATGTATACCAAAAATTTGAAAAAAAAACGAAATGTGTAAAAATAGCGGATTTATTGAAAAAAGTTCATAATTAAGGTCAATAAATCATCAAATCAGATTGTGTACCAATGTTTTTTAAATCACTGTTGTTGTTTACCTTTCAATATACCGCAAATAAATTTCTCAATACTGATCCACTTTTTTTTAAAAATATTATTATCACAGACCTAACACCATTAGACCCTGAATGCTATGCTAATGCCCTGTCTCCTACAATAACAATGTATCTCGCAAAACGTATCGCCGGAATTAGGCGTTCTCTTTCTCTTTATGTAAATTCAAAAAAATATTTGTAGTCATCCTAACTCGCACTTTATACAATATCTTTTCCTCAAAGAGCAAAATGGCGTCTTTCCACTACCAGAACGCGCAAGGTCTAAGGACAAAATTAAACAATTTTTCTCTAGCTGTAAATAGCTCGACATTGGACTTCATTTGTATAACCGAAACATGGTTAAATGATAAGAGTTTTGAATGGTGAAATATGTGATTCTCAATTATACACGCCTTTTAGAAGAGATAGAAACTATCAGCTTACTAATAAAAAGGACGGAGGGGGAGTGATGATCCTAGTTTCCAACCAGTTTAACGCTGTCCACCATCCAGACTGGTCATGCGATGGTCTTTGTGAAGACTTATGGGTGTCGGTTCAACTGAATGGTGCAAGGAGACTACTAATATGTTGTGTCTACATTCCTCCTAATGCTAGTGCTGATAACTATATCAGTTATCTCAATAGAGTGCGTGATATTGTAGAGTCTAATTCGAATGATAGAGTGGTGATTTTGGGTGATTTTAATTGTAGCGATATTTCTTGGAATAAAGTGTCCTACTCTAGCTTTTATGAACCTGTGAATGTCACTAAAAGCAAGGAGGAACACCTAATTGATGTTTTTAGTTATTTGAGCATGTACCAGTACAACGGAGTAACTAATAGCTATGGTAAGTCTCTTGATTTAATTTTTTCGTCATGTGAAAATGTTCTTGTAATTCGAAGTTTAAACCCCTTTGTTCCAGAAGTTCCTCAGCATAATGCTGTCGAGATGACAATTGAACTTGATGATCACATTAAACTTAAAAAGAAGCAAGATTATTCCAAGCTGAAATTTGGTCTGGCCGATTTTAACATTATTAATGCTGAGATATCCCGTATTCCCTGGCTAAATATTTTTGCAAGTCTGTCTATAGACGAGATGGTACTTTTTTTGAATACTAAACTCAAAAAAATTATACAAAATCATGTTCCAAGCAGAAATGTTAGACATAAATACCCATGTTGGTTTTCCCGCAATTCGATAACTTTATTAAATCAAAAAGAAAAGTTGCATAATAAATACAAGAAATATAGAAATCCGACGGACTATGCACAATTTTCAAACTTACGCAAACTAGTCAAGCAAGAGTTAAAAAAAGATTATCAAAACTGGATTTCCAGGGTCGAAGATAATATTTCTAGTAATCCACAATCATTATGGTCTTTCATTGCAAAAAAAAATAACCGGTCTAACCTTCCAACTTCCCTCAGCTTGGATAATCAAATCTTTGATAAGCCTAAAGACATTTGTAACTCATTTAATGAGTATTTCCGGTCGGTTTTCATCTCTGACAGCAGCCCTTGTCTGGTTCAACGACAAGTCACAAAAAACAAATTTACAATCAACAAATTAACATGTGAACAAGTTAGAGATGAGCTTAATAAAATTAATATTAGAAAAAGTTCCGGAATAGACGGTTTACCTGGTATCTTTATAAAAAATTGTTCACATTCTCTTGTCGATCCTCTTTGTTTTATTTTTAATTCCTCACTGAATCAAGGTTACTTTCCAAACTTATGGAAAAAAGGGTTGGTTACTCCGGTGTACAAAAATGGTGATAAGCACTGTATTGAAAACTACAGACCAATAACTCTGCTTTGTATATTTGGTAAAATTTTCGAGTCAATAATATCTAATGAATTATTTTTTCAAGTCATCTCGCTCTGTTGTAACTAATCTCGTACCATACATTCAGGATATTTATGAAAACATTCAATCTGGTAATCAGGTTGATGCCGTATACACGGATTTCTCCAAAGCATTTGACAAAGTGCATCATCCGACCTTATTTGTTAATTTGGAGAACTTCGGGGTGTGCGGCAAACTCCTCAGCCTGTCCAAAAGCTACATGTCAGAAAGGCAGCAGTGTGTAAGAATAGGAGATAGCATATCCAGTTTTGTAAATGTAACCTCAGGTGTCCCTCAAGGGTCACATCTAGGTCCCTTACTTTTTTCTATATTTATCAATAATATCTCGAAATGTTTTAAATCCTCTAAAACTGCAGCTTTTGCCGATGATTTAAAAGGATACAAGGTTATAAATAATTTAACTGACTCTCAGGACTTTCAGGAGGACCTCGATAGATTTTACCTATTTTGTAGAGAGAATCGATTAGAACTAAATCTAAGTAAATGTTGTAAAATAACATTTTCTCATAAAAGACTCAATATTACATTTCCTTACAAAATGGGTAAAAAAGAATTAGAGAGTGTGGAAAGTGTAAAAGATCTCGGGGTCATTCTTGATAGGTCCCTACAATTTGAATTGCACATAGAGACTGTAGTAAAAAAAGCATATAAAAATCTAGGATTTATTGCTAGAGTGACAAAGGAATTTAAATCATCCAAAAGTGTTATTATGCTTTATAATTCGTACGTTAGAAGTCATCTTGAGTATGCAAATATAGTTTGGTGCCCTACTTATTTTAAATATATTGACCGTATAGAGAGAGTTCAATCAAAATTTATAAAAATCCTAAACTATAGATTTCATAGAGCAAATTCTCATGAAGATTATGAAACTAGCCTAAGAAGGCTTAGGATGTGCAAACTGAGCTCTCGAAGGTTGGTTCACTCTGTAATATTTTTATACAAAGTAATTAATAATCATGTTGATTCATCTGAGATTTTATCGAGAATGACCTTTAATATTGGATGGCACCACAACTTAAGACATTTTAATTTATTTTATCTGCCAAGATTTTCAACTAATTATGTAGGTAACTCACCTTTGATATCCATGCAACGTAACTTTAATGTCTACTTTTTTCACATAGACTTGTTTAACATAAGTATTAATTCTTTAAAATTTGAATGTTATCGTACTATCCACTAATTAAGTTTTTGTTTGCTTAACTAAACTAAACTACCTTAGGACTAT
The DNA here is from genome assembly GCA_963921995.1 of Oxystoma pomonae. Classification (NCBI taxonomy): domain Eukaryota; kingdom Metazoa; phylum Arthropoda; class Insecta; order Coleoptera; family Brentidae; genus Oxystoma; species Oxystoma pomonae. Next base: position 44,292,058 of record OY998171.1, on the reverse strand, counting down.
TTTTTAGCTTTAGGTTTACTTTTTGTAAATTTTGATCTGTGGTTCTCTATAAAAGGATTGACTATGTCAATCTGTTGAGAACCCTTATTGTAATAAATAAATAAATAAATAAATAAAAATAAATAAATAAAAAAAGATACATGTGTCCGAGCCAGTATGCGATATGAAAATGATTACATATATGTAGTACATAAGATCGTATTCCCTAAATGATGAAAGCATAGTAGGATGAAGCCTTGTTGCCAACCTTGAGGTTACACTATAAGCAGCTACATTCAAAAATGTCATGAAAACAATGTTTATTTATTTAAAAAGTATAATTATAAAACAAAAGATAAAAAATAAACCCATAAAAAATAAAAAGCCCATATTTTTGCCAATACTCCCAACGATCCCTAAACAAGAACTGGCAAGTCGCAATACCTTGCCGTCTTCTGCGCACTACTGGTGGTTTGCATTCATTATATATGTTTTGCAGCGTTGCATACCGACCGTGTCCAAATATTTCTGATTTCGAAACGTTTTGTGTGGTTTTTGTGTTTTTTATAAACTTGTGAAGTTAAAAACTATAGGATGGTGCGGTTGTGCATCGTGTATAAACAATTGGAACACCCAAATCAAGGGATTTCGTTTCAAAGGTAAATGTCAAAATCAGCTGTAGTTTTGCTGTGATAATTACCGGTCAGTGTCGTCCTTTACCTATTTTCAATTATTGGTATTACTGTTTTTGGTAATTATCCAGTATGCAGTTTTCTACCATTTTTTATTTTTTATGAAAAATTCTTTATAGAGGCACCTACTAGGGTCCCTAGGACCCCAAATCCGCCGTCGCCGATTTTTTTTTAAGAGAAAAAGGGTGCCGGGGGGGGGGGGGGTTGTAATGTATTTTTTTGATTGTTTTGGGTTAGGTTGAGTTGGGCTGTGTCGGATTGGGTTATTTTAGTGAAAAAAAAAATAAACAAAAAATTTTTAAAAAAACTACCTGCGCCGGCGGATTTGGGGTCCTAGGGACCCTCTAGTAGGTGCCCCCATAAAGAATTTTTCATAAAAAATCAAAAATGGCAGAAAACCCTATACTGCATAATTACGCTGTTTTTTTTAATATGCTTTGTTGTTAGGACCACCCAATGAGCATTTTCAGAAACTTCTGGTGACAGATATTTATATAAAAATTATAAAGAGGGTTCCATTGATACCCTAGGGTATTTAGAAGTTTCCTACAAGAATTGAGTTTGTATGTTTGTTTTATTAAAGGCTCTAAATTGATGGTACCCTAAAGTAACATAAAACTGGCGTTAAGAATATTTCCACGGACATCTTTATAAAAATGAAAGTCATCGGTAACAAATGTTATATAAATTGGTGTTAACAATGTTTCCACCAAAATATTTATAAAAATATAAGTCATCAGTGACAAAAGTTATATAAATTGGTGTTTGAAATCTTTCTGTCAACCCATCTATAAAACCGTAAGTAACTATCAATTAAAGATATATAATAGATTGGTTTTTAAAATGTTGCTATCAACCCACTTATAAAACTTAATTAACCAACAACAAATTTATATAAGATAAGATTGAAAATATTTCGAGAGACACTTATAAAAACTTGGGAACTCACACACAATAGTTATATAAATTGGTGTCTGTAATATTCTTATGAACTCATTCATAAACCTTTTTTGCCCATAAGGTTTTCTCTATAATGTTGTTATTAATTTCTTTATATAGTGATTATAATACAACTGTTTTTAGAATAAAAAAAAACAATTTTAATTTATTTTGGCAATTATAATAACAAAACAAACAAAATTTTTTAAGGTTAATTTTGTGTCATCAAAAGGTCCGTTTTTGCGACATCCAAAGGAGCGTTTTTGCAACATAAAAAGGCGCGTTTTTGCGAGATACCATACCATTATTATCTTGTTTTAATTACATCAATCTGTGAGATATAAGAGATCCAAATCTTCTTGAGATAGTTGCCGATGACAGATATCGGGATCGAATGCATTTTACACCTGATTCCCACCAGCGTTTCCCATGCGCAGTCACCCTGACTCAAAAAACTCATCACGTGGTCCGACATGAACTTCTATAGGCAAATCTCGCTACGTGTTTTGATTCGGGGGACCCACGAATGAGAAACGCATAGATGGGAACCGTGTTTTAGAAAAAGAGAACAATATAGTAACAGTGTTAAGGTCGCAAAAAAGCAACGTGAAACGTCGAGCGCATACGCTGAAAATACTCGACTGTACACCCCTCGACCCCGCAATCTAACTTGAGATAGTTATCTGACAGTTATGCGGGCTTGAAGTGTGTGGAGGCGGGTATTTTTCCTGGTATGTGTAGTATGCTGGATATCTCGAGGAATGCATTTAGAAAAGAGAACAATGGCAACTATGTTAAGCTCGCAGAAACGGACCATCAGTGTTCAATACTGCGCCATCTGCAGCCCTTTGTTCCAAGTAGCATCATTTTTTAAAAGGGTCATGAAATAGTGTTGACGAGGTAAAAAGTGGTATAGTTGTATTGTTTTTTTTATAGAATTGTCGGAAATTTTCGCAATTTTGGATTACAAAAATAGGTTTTTGGCCTAAATAAAAACGTTATTTATGGGGTTTCAACATGTGTTTTAATGGAAATATTGCTTGTTCGGGTTAAAAACATACAAAATTCAATATTTGTCCCAGAAAGAAAAAAACGCGTATGAAAAAAAAAACTGATATTTAAATGAATATTTTTTTTCCCGTTTTCTCAAGTATTTTTGGAGCCCATGAAATTTACGTGAGTGTATTCGAAAACTATACAGTACACACGTGACCGCAGCTGATTTTCAGAGTAGGATGACTTGAAAAACAGCTTTTATTTGACTATAGTATATAAATATTCATATTCCTGCTTCAGCTTATCTCACTTTCATTTTTATTTATTTTAGAAGATTGGTAAACACCATTTTATAAATTTTTTTATTGTAAAAAGAAAAATAATAATACATAACAAGCAAAGGGAAGAAAGATGGAAAATTTATATTTCTAAATCCATAAAAACCTTTAATTTGTTATGTAGTGTTGTAAGAACAGTTGTAAAACCTTTTTATAATAATCTCTATACTTGAGGGCTCATAAGGAAGTTTTATAAAATCTATATGTTGTTTTTCTATCCATTACTATGTACCATGAATTTTTATAAGCTGGTGTTGAACAGTTGTTTTTCAAGTCTTTTTTACTCATTTAAGAGATATATTAGAGTAATAAAATTATCACCAACACTAAATAATATAACTTTTGGTTATTTTATTAAGGTTTTATATTATTTGCTGTAACTTTTATATAGACAAAAATGCTCATTGGGCAGCACCCTGTTTAACCTCTGTGCAGGTGTGCTTAAGGCTATAATTTCTTAACAAAGGCAAAAATAATATATGAAAATATTATTATGTTTTATTGTCTGTAAATTTAGAAAAGCAGGTACCTGACCACAGACATAAGGGTTTCGAGTTCTGTGTACCTCACCTATGTAAAATAACAATGGGTAAAACGAAATTGTCAAGTATAGTAAAATATTTTAATTCTCAAAGCTTTAATTGAATATTAGTTTTATTATATTTTTTCTTTTATCTTAACATATTTTATATGACATATTTTAAACTTATAATTATGCAAGTGATTTAGTAGATTTCATCAGGGGTTTAATTTAAACATCAGGTTTTGCCTTTTTCCTTCAGTTGATAGAAAAGACTATAAAACAGCTGTTGCCCTCAATAACTATTAAAATTATCACCTACTTTAATCGCTTTAACTCACCATTAGCACTTAAAAAAATATTTAACAACATAAGACAATTGAATTGGTGGCGGGTTTCTGGATGGGTGACAAGAAAGGGGGTGAGTTTTTATAACTTCATCCAAAAGACGATTTTTGTAAGTGTCAACAAATTACAAAAGCATGGTTACCGATGCAAAAAAAAAACCGTTCTTTTAAATCACTCGCTGCGCTCGTTAATTGAAATCAACGCTATAAAAAAAACGCTCTTTTAACCGCTAGTTGTGAAAACTACAAATTAGTGCTTGTGTGCAATTAACCTATTTGTTTTTACATATTTATTAATTTTTCGCCGCTACTGGTAGAGTATGTAAAACAAATGGATGTATCTAAGACATACGTCTACAAACATACACATGTTTTACCGCAGTGTTGCCGAGCAACGTTCTGAAAATCATTCTGTCCTTTTTTGGCACACAGGCTAGGCTTGGGGGCAAAACAAATAAGAATTTATGAATGGCATTCAGAGTCTATGGTTTTTGGGTCTGTGATTATTATTTACATGTCGGATTTGCGCAAAAATAAAATTTAGGCACCCTGTATATGTTATCATTTTTAACATAGAAACCAAAAAAGTACCATAAGGTACTGACTAACCCCAAGACTCCACAGTACCAAAGTTTGACACAAATTAAAAATTTTATGTGGAAAAGGTGGCCGAATTGACATGGAATGCCTCGTATAAATAGCAAATTTGTGGGGATTTAAAAGTTGTGGCAATTTTGCTCAGAATACAGCTAGGTTATACCAAATAATGTTGCTTTCTCTGCGAATGGGACAGTCGAGTACGATCGGATCACTATAAAATGAAAATTTGGCCACCAAGAGCCTTTTGAGCCAGGAAAAGAAACGTAACCAGCGCGCCATTTGTTCCCCCCTGAAAAAATTTTACTACCGCCACTTCATATAAAATTAGAAATCGGACAAAGAAGTTCCGTAGAATCAGTAACGCTAAAATTAAAGAGGGAATATTTGTGGGTCCCCAGATTAGGAAACTTCGGAGATGCGCAATTCGATTCCATACTTCAAGGCAAGGAAAAAGACGCTTGAAATGCATTTAAAATGGTCTGGTTGCCCAACTTCTTTTGTTACCAGAATCTAGGATGTAACATGTTGTGAATTTACTTTCAGGAAATAATCCCGCACGGATAACATGGGTTTATGGCCTACCGTGAAAGTTAACCATACTTTGGGTGAAAAAAAATTAAATTCTCTAACTCTGACTTTACATTTTTTTTTAAACACAAAATCCTAAGTACACCTCTGAAGACTAATCCAAAACCGTTCTTCCAAACGGGATTAAAATAAGTTTTTACTTTTAATTTTTATGTTTTTTTTTTAAATTAACCCTCCCAGACAATCAAGCTCTTCTAAAATATAATCCTAGATACGCCCCTGTGCAGTATTCAAGTACCTTCCAAATGACATCCCAATTACAAGAATCTACAAAGTACTTTTCAAATTACAAGAAAAATCCTCCATATCTGTTAGCAGACATACGTTCTTTCACGACTCATATCTCCTATCACAGGCATACGATAGTTTTTACCTAAAATACAATATCTTCAAAATATCAAAATATGGTTAACATTCACGGTAGGCCATAAACCCATGTTATCCGTGGGGGATTCTTTGTGGTGTTGTAAGTGACGAGCACGGTAAGAAGTTCTGCCAAGATATTTTAAACATGAAAAGAAGCTGACTACTGCTGGACTATTACGAGAGATGTCTCAGAGGCTACTTTCAAAAGGCAGGCTATAAAGCGCAAAATGAGTGTCTAAAATCTAGATTCAACAATAAAAGTGTGCTATTTAATTGCTTTTGTTAAATTAAAAACATATGGTTATATTTTGTATACTCATTCTATGTCTATAAATTTTGTAACAAATAATATAGTTTTTTTGCAATCCAACTTAAAACTTGAATTGGTATTTTTTCGTTACTTGAGTGTAGTTAAATTCCTAAAAATAGTTTTTGTTCAGGACACAAAAAAAGTTGTAATTTGCTCCCTGGTGTACTAAAAGTAAATATCGCATTAACTTACCTACGGCAGTCATCAATTTTCTAACATTGGTCAGGGACATTAGATTCGTCGTCACTAATTTGTCAGCTATATAACAGAAAAGTACTGAGGCTACGTAACTACATATGAAGGGGGCACCGTTGAGCAGACCATTCTATAAGAAATTAAAAAAGCACACATTTAATGAACAATAACGGTCCATCTTTTTTCAATTTATTACGACAAGAGCCGCGTTCGAACTTAGGTGCAACTAGCCACAAAAGGGTAAACTGCATCCTTCTAAAACTTTAATAAGGCTTTAGTGACCTGCCATGTAAAAAAAGAGATAGCAACATGAGCGGCACGACATTCTGTGTGACTGGGGCCTGAGCTTTATAGAAAAGGCCACACGGAAGGAACCGAATATTCACGATCTTTAAACCATAGTTTAATAACTGGTTGGAAACCGGTGTTATAAAGCTCCAAAACTTAGGTAGGAGCAGTTGCGGGGTACAGGAAGAATCAAGGATTGATCAAAGACGGACGTCTACTGTATATCTCAGACATACGACGTTTTTGACTGCGATCAAAATAATGTTTTGTAATAATGTAAATTTTGTTTATAAAATAGTTTAAAAAGTTTTTTTTATACCTTCATCAAAAACATGATTTTAGTAACTGTCTGCAGATAACTAAAGCGAATGTTACCTATGCAAAAAAAACTTTTCTTTTTTGAACACGGGTGCAAAAAAGATTTATGTCCTCTTTTTACCCAAAATTAAACAGAAATAGCGGAATATACTAATATTGAAAAAATCTAATTATTCTTGCCTAAAAATTAAGCCATTTCCGCTAGTTTTCACCAACTATTTACGAAAAAATCTTTTAAAATCATCGTCAAAATATGAAACTGTCAAAGATTAAAATGTCGCAACAATTAACGTCACCGAGTAAAAAGGCACATCGCTATGGAAACGATTGTTATTTCATTTACCAGCCGCCTTGATTTATAGTGTAAAGATGGTGTGTTGCGAGAAGTGCTCTTCGGTCGAGATTTTCAAAAGTATTTTTCTGTTTTTCTTAGATTTTTTGATAAAGGTATTAAAAAAATAGTATTAAAAACTCGCGGCTAAACTGTGCTTTTTTTACTCGTGTTTTTAAATGCCTCGCTGCGCTCGTTATTTAAACCAACGCTTTAAAAAAAAGCACTATTTTAGCCACTAGTTGTGAAAACTACTATTTTGTAAGAAATTCTTTATTTTTTATTTAAATTACGTTAATTTACATATTAAAGGCCTACTTCATCAGAGGTGGTTATGTTTTTGACCAAAAAGAGCGTGACTGTCCTAGCTCGAATGCGGCTCAGGTCTTCAGACACCTACATGCCAGTTTAATTCTAATTAGGAATCAAGAGGTGTGATTCCTATGATGATTGCTGATTATATTGAAATTGGTCCAGAGAATTTGGAATGAAGAGTGGATACAGTCTTATGACTCCCTGATGATAATTCCTGATAGGCATGAAACAAGTACAGAAACTTATATAATTATTATAAGGAGGGTTCCATTGATGCCATAGGGTACCTAGAGGTTTCCTACGGGAATTGAGTTTGTATATTTGTTTTTCCAAAGGCCCTAAATTGATGGTATTGATGTTTCCACCAACATATTTATAAAAATATATGTCATCAGTGACAAAAGTTATATAAATTGGTGTTCGGTATGTTTCTGTCAACCCATCTATAAAACCGTAAGTAACTATCAATTAAAGATAAAGATTGGTTTTTAAAATGTTGCTATCAACCCACTTATAAAAACCTAAATAACCAACAACAAATTTATATAAGATAAGATTGAAAATATTACAGACACTTGTAAAAACTTGGGACCTCAGACACAATAGTTATATAAATTGTTGTCTGTAATATTCTTATGAACTCATTTATAAACCTTTTGTGCCCATAAAGTTATTTTCTATAATGTTTTTATTAATTTCTTTATATAGTGGTTATAAAGCCACTGTTTTTACAACAACAACAGCAGTAATTTATTTTGGCAATTATAATAACAAAACATCGGACATGATTTTATATATAAAAAAAAGATTTTTTAACTCATTGTAATTAAAAAACATCCTATATTAATACCAAAAAAAATTAAAAAGGTCCTTTTAATACGAGTTTTTGTTTAAAGGCCAATATGATCCAAGTATAACAAACCAGTGGTTTGTTATACTCGGGTATGACTCCAACAAATTTTGTTTTTAATCATGTTTTTAAAGTTTGAGAAAAAATCGTCGTTTTGATCTCCTGCATGTTGAAAAGACTTTTAAATCCCTTGTCATATGACTTTTTTCCTGTTTTGATTTTCTCTATAAAAAAATTTACATTTATTTTATGTTATACTTAAGGGTAATAAAAATCTCCTAGATACTGGCGACAGACTAACAAAACAGTAAAATTAAGGCTCTAAGCAAACCCGACTCTACTAAAGGCCGGTCAACACCTTCCGTTTCAGTGTTTTTTAATCGACTTTTACCGCAATTTTGACAGCAAAACTAATATCAATTTCCAGGGCACGAAACGGTAGGAGTTAGACCTTTAGTAGAATACGTCCTGCTCTAACTTACAATAAAAATGCTTAATAGCTACTAGTGACAGATGACAATGTAGTTTCCATCCCACCAATGAATGTCGCTATAACAAAGTGGTTATGTTTTATTGAAGTCTCAAAATAGTGGAATTATTGATATTTTCCACTAGCCACTCTAAGCAACACCGTTCTCAACTAAAAAGCCAGTTAACTCCTACCTCCTTAGTGCCCTTTAGCCTACTGTGGCTACCATTTTATAAACATATTGACAAGTAAAACATGGATTTTCTGTCAGTTTGGTGTCAATATGGTACCGATCATAGGCCAAAGGATACTAAAACGAAAATAAGTTAACTAGCTTTTTAGTTGAGAACGGTGCTGCTCTAAGTTCTAATTAATAACACTAGTCGAAAAAATACAAGGCCCCTAAATAATATCTGATATTGATGATAGTTTTGCCAGATCAAATGTTTTATTGAAGTCTGAAACTAGTAGAATTAAATTTCATTGATCGGTTTGTTGCAGCCAGTAATCCAATTGTGTGTAAACTTTGTAATCTCAATATTTTCTACTAGTCACCCTAAGAAATAACTAAAAACACCAGTCCTCTAATTAAGATTTATCATTGCTGATGTTTTGCAAGATTGGGGAAGAAAACTTTAACCAATTTTTAAGCAAGCCTAAAAAAAAGGAATTCGCAAATTATTGTAAATGAAATGATTTTCAGATTTTTGGACAGTTTTTATTAAGTCACTTAATCAGTAGCCATCGTTTCGACACCATCTGTGTCATTATCCAGGCTGAAAAAACAGAAAGAACGCGAATTAATTTTTAATAATTGTAAATTTAATTTTTTTTTAAAATTATGTCATGATTTAGAAGAGACACAAAAAACACCCTAAAACAAACACATATTATAAACAAAATAGTACACCATAACAAATTATTTTTGAAAAAAATAATTAGAACCTACCCAGAATATTAGTTTTTGTAAAATTGCATATTTTGCGATATTTTTTGACATTTTTTTCAATTTATCACGTTACCGTTTTTAGATCTTCTACTAATTTCCTACTAATAAAATAATAAAAAATTTATACAAAAAACCAACAGGTTCAAACAGAATTCTCAACTTCATTAAAAAATCAATATTAAACAATTTCAACATAAAATTTACCCATTAGCACAACAAATTTTGAAAAGAAAACATACACAAACTGAAAATCATACTTTGTGCTAACCAATGTCCGGTGAGCTTTATTAACCGAATATAAAATCAAAAACGTCGAACACCTAGCGTTTACTTTACTTCTATAAACCTTTCCAACAGTAATAATAATGTACCAAGATCACAGAAAAAATATTTTAAAATACCTTACATTCAAGGACTATCAGAGCCTCTTCGGACTAAACTACAACACGAAAACAAAAACAACACGAAAAAGTCCAAAGACTGTTCTCAAAAGTAAAAGAACCTACCCCCAAAATTAATCAAAGTAGTGTCATATACAGGGTGCCATGCTCCAACTGTGATTCTTCTGATGTAGGTCAAACAAAACAGTACCTAAAAAATCGAATGGCAGAACACAAAAGAGACTGCAATATTATCAATCAAGATAATCCAAAAACTGGGTTATCTAAACATTGTTTTGACACTGGACACCATTTTGATTTTCAGTCAGTTCAAATAATAGATAAAAACACGAATTTTCAAAAAAGATTGTGTTTATAAATATGCCATATTTCTACCACAAAACCTAATGTCAATCGCAACAAAGATGCAAACAACTTGAGCGCAATCTACCACAATATAATAAACAACCCCTAAACTGTGATAACCTGTGATAGCCAACCGTTTTAATCGTTTTAACCATTTTTAATTTTGTTTTTAATTGTTATTCCAAAATCTAACCGCCCAGTTTTTACAAAATCAAACTTTTAACTTTTTGCTATACGGTAGGGTAAAATTAATTTAAAAAAATGTGCGGTTTTCTCGTTGCTCTTGTGGTGTAATTTGTTTGTTTTTAAACTTTGTTAAAATAGTTTTTCCCCCTTCATTTAGCCTTTTTGCGTTGACAAAAAACTAGTAAAAATAGAATAAGCCATAATGAAGAACACAGAAAGTTCATATACCAAATAATTCAATGAACCAAACCAGTACCTACGAAAAAAGCGAGTACCGAGCATCGAAACGTGATAAATTGAAAACATTTCAAAAAACATCTCAAAATATGCAATCTAAAAAAAATTAATAATCTGGGTAGATCCTAATTAATGTTTTCAAAAATAATTTCTTATGGTGTATTATTTTGTTTATAATATGTGTTTGTTTTAGTGTGTTTGTGTCTCTTTTCTAAATCTTGACTAATTCAAAAAAATAATTTAAATTTAAAATTCTTAAAAATTATTCTCGTTTTTTCAGTCTTGATAATGACTTGTCCCCCCGTCCCTTAGGCACTATTAACTAAATCGGACGGGTCATCAAATACTTTCGTAGTCTACCGACTTAGAGAGTGTGTATCTAGGTCCGCCTCTACGTGATATCCGATCCCATCCGGTCTGGATACCGGCGTGAATAGAGGGGTAGGGCCTAAGATACATTTTACACTTATTTTCCCTGGGTTCCCCCCTTACCCCGCTCATCAAACCGGTCTGATGAGCACCTCCCTAGGAAGGCAGTTTTCTTTTCCTACAAGGATTTAATTTAGCCTAAACCCCTTTGTCGGGGTAGGGATCTTTAACGTGCTCCACTATCAATATATGGATCACAAGGACCGTCCTCTTAACGTCCTCTCCGAGGAACGGTATGAAAATCGAATTAGCCTGCGTTCTAGCTAACTCGGCCTACTCTGCTTCATACTGCGTTTTGCCTAAATCTTACAAAATTCTGTAATTTTATAAGAAAAAGTCCTCTCCTGCTTGAAAGTCGCGGCGTTAACCCCGACACCAAGCAGGCAGGTTATAATGACATGGATTGTGTCGAAATGTTGGCTATTGATTCAGTGACTTAATTAAAACTGTCCAAAAAGCTGAAAATCATTTAATTTACAATTATATTATTGGACGCAAAATCCGATATTCACAAATCATGTGTTTTTGAAGTCTCAAAATAGTAGAATTAAATATATATAATAATATATCGGTTTTTTGCAGCCAGTAGTTCAATTGTTTGTAAAATCCTTTTAATTTCAATATTTTGGACTAGTTATTCGAAGGTATAATTCAAAACACCACTCAAAAAAATACAAGGCCCCTAAATAAGACCTCTTATTGCTGATACTTTTGCAGGATTGAGGAACAAAACTTTGACCAATTTTTAAGCAAGCCTCCGGAAAAAAAATCACAAATCATATAGTTTTTGAACTATAACAAATTATTTTTTTTTATTATTTCTTAATTATTTACCTTTTCAATACTGAATCCTAAAATCTTCTTCATATAAGTAGGACCTGAGATAATAAAGGTATAGTGGACCCATATTCTTCCGAAGGTAGTTATACCTATGGACCAAGCGGGCATTGAAAGGAACATTTCTTTCCATGGAACCGCTTGTTGCCTAAAAAAATAAACAAATGTTAAAGAAAAACACACTAACTTTTTTTTATACAGATCTTCTGCGGAATTTTTCAGCCAAATTTAAAAAAGTGACTAAGAAAGTCACTTTAAGGCAATTCCATGATAGCTGACGGGACAAATCTTACAAAATTCTGTATTAAGTAATTAATTTTTTGATCTCATCTTTCTCTCTTTTAAATATATTCCAGAACGACTACATCTTAATGTAAATGGAGAAGGTTTGTCAGAATATATTAAAAGTAACGGCCAATTAATTTTTTATTTAACATCCAAGATATAAAAAAAATTGGTGATAACTGACGGGACATCAAAAACGGGCAGAGAAAAATCATGGACTTTAAAGTGCTTTTCCTCTTAATAGATATAATAAAATGATATATTATTTTTTTTTTTTGCTTGCCTTAATTTTAAGTTAAATGTAATTTTGGGATAACTGACGAGATATTTCTTATAAAACGCTAATACTTTGTTTACCTATATTTTGGCTAGCGGCTATTATTTTATGATTTGGAGAACAGTTATTACATTATAATGATACATTACCCGTTTATTTGTACCCCGGACACTTTTTCGATGGTTGTTAAAAAAAATCCAAACACCTTTATCGCGCGTGGAATTGCCCATTAGACACTTTTAACAAAAAAAAAACATAATATACTTATCAATGGAATTCTAATATTAACATATTTAGTCCAATTTCCCTTTAGTATACAGACGACTGTTAACCAGTACGTTACGCGTGTGTGCAAAGAACCTTGACGCTCCAATGTAAAACAAATCCAACAAATTTCTAGTTTTCATGTGGAACTGAATACGTCTTCAATACGATTCATGAAGCGCTTTAAACGCGTTTTGAACATGACGATAAATATAGCTATAAAAATGTAAAAATTGGTTTAAAATTAAAAAAAAAGAAATATTTCAAAATTAAAATTAATCATAAAAAAAAACTATAAATAAAAAACTTCTTCCAATCCTTGTTCTTCGGGTCCCCAGCACAGAGGCCGCATTCCCCCTTTGAATGGCGATACTGATCCGATGGGTGATGAAACTTCTAGCAATTTTTTTTGCTATTTCAGAAATTAATTTAATAGCTTCATCACCCCATGGACCTCGAGTTTCCACTACAAAAGTGTAAAAAAAATCCTCTGCCTTCTAGCTCTCTATATTTTGAGGCCGCATTCCCCCTTTGAATGGCGATACTGATCCGATGGGTGATGAAACTTCTAGCAATTTTTTTTGCTATTTCAGAAATTAATTTAATAGCTTCATCACCCCATGGACCTCGGGTTTCCACTGCAAAAGTGTAAAAAAAAATCCTCTGCCTTCTAGCTCTCTATATTTTGTCCTTTTTTGTATTTTTCCTATCCTAGTCGCCTCTCCCGATTTATGAGAAGTTTTACCAAGATAGGAGCTGCAACATTTTTTCTCAAAAATTCAAAATCTTTGAGTACGCTACAAGGGTCCCCAGCTAAAGTTCCGCCATCGAGATACTATAAATTGATATCAGATTTTAATTTTGAAATTATAGATTGTAGAGATAAGCAGAATAGTGGTGGACCTAAAGGATCACCTTGCTGGACTCCTCTTTGCGATAAAATGGTTTTTTCTCCAAACGATAAAAGTGAAAGATTTCTATCCCAATGGATACCGGCGTGAATAGAGGGGTAGGGCCTAAGATACATTTTACACTTATTTTCCCTGGGTTCCCCCCTTACCCCGCTCATCAAACAAATCAAATAAATTGATATCAGATTTTAATTTTGAAATTATAGATTGTAGAGATAAGCAGAATAGTGGTGGACCTAAAGGATCACCTTGCTGGACTCCTCTTTGCGATAAAATGGTTTTTTCTCCAAATGATAAAAGTGAAAGATTTCTATCCCAATGAGCATTATCAGAAACCTCTCGTGACAAAAATTTATATAATTATTATAAAGAGAGTTCCATTAATGCCCTAGGGTATTTAGAGGTTTCCTACAGGAATTGAGTTTGTATATTTGTTTTATTAAAGGTTCTAAATTGATGATACCCTAATGTTATATAAATTGGTGTTAACAATGTTTCCAACAACATATTTATAAAAATATAAGTCATCAGTGACAAAAGTTATATAAATTGGTTTTTTAAATCTTTCTGTTAACCCATCTATAAAACCGTAAGTAACTATCAATTAAAGGGGGCCGGTGCACTATCCGGACACACGATTTTTCAAAAACAAAAACTTTGTGCGTAAAATAGGCCTCCTAAAGTGTTTTTCAAAAAAAAAATTTGCGGGTTATCCAGTATTTTTTGAGAAAATAAATTAAAAAAAACCATAAAAAAGAGCGCCCTAACCTCACTCTTTACTTAATTTCTTAATTTTTGGCTCCTTCTTCTTCTTCTTACTTGATCAAAACCATACCTGGCAATATCCATGCCCTGATATTTTTACAATGTTGCCACATTTCTAGAAAATAATGAAAATTAAGGAAAAGGAACAAAAATATTAACTTTTTGACTCCTCTACAAATTTATAAAAAAACAAATAATAATCAAGCCAACCAACCATAACTAACCCTACCCAACCAACCTGGCCCAACCCAACCCAGAGCCTAACCTGATTTCTTTTGGCTCCCATACAAATTTATAAAAAAACAAATAATAACCAACCCAACCAAACAAAACTAACCCTACCCAACCAACCCGGCCCAACCGAACCCAGAGCCTAACCTGATTTCTTCCCCAAAAAAAAATCCTGCTGGTACCTGAGATTTGGCATCATCGCATTTCTGAAAAATGGCCCAATAGCCAGTATGACCCTAGTTTTGTTGGTTATGCCTGGATTTTACATGAAAAACGTCTTTTTAATTAAAAAACAGCTGTTTTTTTCGTTTTTCCGCTCCTAAATAAATTTAAAAACCTTTAAATTACTGTTTTCAAAAAGAATCGTCTTGAAAAAACGTCCCGTTTTTGTGTCCGGATAGTGCACCAGAGCCCAATTAAAGATATATAGATTGGTTTTTAAATGTTGCTAACTATCAATTAAATATATATAGATTGGTTTTTAAAATGTTGCTATCAACTCACTTATAAAAACTTAATTAATCATAAACAAAGAGACACTTTTATATAAATTGGTGCCTGTAATATTCTTATGAACTCATTCATAAACCTTTTTTGCCCATTCTTTCTATAATGTTTTTATTAATTTCTTTGTATAGTAGTTATAATACCACTGTTTTTACAACAAAAAAACAATTTTAATTCATAACAAACAAACAAGATTTTTTAGGTTAATTTTGTGACACCAAAAGGCTCGTTTTTGCGACTAAAAGGTGCGTTTTTGCGACATCAAAAGGCGCGTTTTTGCGAGATACCATACCATCATTATCTGGTTTTAATTACATCAATCTGCATCGAATGCATTCTACATCCGGTTCCGACCAGCGTTTCCCATGCACGGCCACCCTGACTGAAAAAACTCATCACGTGGACCGATATGAACTTGTATAGGCAAATCTCGCTTAGACTACGTGATCCGTGTTTTGATTCGGGGAGCCCACGCATAAGAAACCCATAGATGGGAACCGTGTTTTAGAAAAAGAGAACAATATAGTAACCGTGTTAAGTTCGCAAAATTGCACCGTGAAACTTCGATTCACGGTGCATACAGTTCGCACGGCTGGTCGGCGGCAATTGTGAACACATCACCTTACGACGCGACGGAACGCAGCCTCAAGGTCTGTTTTCTGTTTGACATAGTCACTATTATCCTCTTTTTCTAAATGCATTCGTCTGAGAGAGATCCAGCATAGCAGGGAAATACCTGCCTGTACACCCTTCGACCCCGCAATCTAACTATCTTCTTGAGATAGTTACCTCTGACAGTTATGCGGGATTGAAGGGTGTGCAGGTGGGTATTTTTCCTGGTATGTGTAGTATGCTGGACCTCTCTCAGACGAATACATTTAGGAAAAGAGAAGAATGGTAACTATGTTAAGCTCGCAGAAACAGACCTTCAGTGTGCGCCATCTGCAGCCTTTTGTTCCAACTAGCATCATGTTTTAAAACGTTGATAAAAAAGTGTTGAAAGAGGTAAACAGTGGTACAATTGTATTGTTTTTTTTATAGAATTGTCGTAAATTTTCGCCATTTTGGATTCCAACAATAGGTTTTTGCCCAAAATAAAAACGTTATTTATGGGGTTTCAACATGTTCTTTAATCGAAATATTGCTTGTTTAGGGTTAAGAACAAAATACAAAATTCAATATTTCTCCCAGTAAGCAAAACACATATGTGAAAAAAAGTATTATTTAAATGAATATTTTTTCCCCCCGTTTTCTCAAGTATTTTTGGAGCCCAAGAAAATTTTGTGAGTGTATTCGAAAACTATACAGTACACACGGGACCGCAGCTGATAATCAGAGTAGAATGACTGGGAAAACAGCTTTTATTTAACCTATAGTATATATATATTCATATTCCTGCTTCAACTTATCTCACTTCCATTTTAATTTATTTTAGAAGATTGGTAAACACCATTTTATAAATTTTTTATTTTAAAAAGAAAAAGAATAATACATAACAAGCAAAGGGAAGAAAGATGGAAAATTTATATTTCTAAATCGATAAAAACCTTTAATTTGTTATGTAGTATTGTTAGAACAGTTGTAAAACCTTTTTATAATAATATCTAGACTTGAGGGTTCATAAGGAAGTTTTATAAAATCTATATGTTGTTTTTCTATCCATTACTATGTACCATAAATTTTTATAAGCTGGTGTTGGTCAGTTGTTTTTCAAGTCTTTTTTACTCATTTAAGAGATATATTAGAGTTATAAAATTATCACCAACACTAAATAATATAACTTTTGGTTATTTTATGATTGGGATAACATTGCGAAATGAAACTGAAAAATGGTGGTATGTGCTTGTTACCTTTTGATAATACAGTTTCTCAATTGATCATATTGAAGGCGTTATAAAAATCTATTTTCAAAATAATTCTTTCTGTAACATGAGGAAAGGACAAAAATTGCCGGACCGAGTGGCTAATTATTCGCATCCGCTTTTGGTACCAAAACTGAGTTGGACGAAGCAAATTGCCTAGTTTCATAAATTGAAAAACAAACTAATTTTTCTGCTAATCTACGAAAGCATAAACCGACTGCAATGGGACGTATTCCTTCATCTTTTTTATTTAAAGCGTAGAGTGAAGCTCTGTAAAAAATGGTTAAAACATTTTCAGGAACGAAACCATTAAGAATATGTATTAGAAATAGCGACAATAAGTTTTCAAGATTTGAAGAAAATGTACCTAGTTCGTCATTCAAAAGGCCATTTAAATGTTGTGGACTCAGTGCGTCTAGACCTGCCCCAGAACCCGGTTTGAAAGAAACTGATTTTTTATTATTTGAACAAATGAAATCAAAACTGTAGTACTAGTTCGGGACATTTCCGGAAAAAAATTGCATATGTTCATAGCGTGGATGTTTTTCTAAAAGTTTGTTGTATGTTTCATCATTTTTGAAAGCCAAGGTCTGAAATGAACGAATTGTTCCTCTGACATCTCCCTCAGAAAGTTTTTTCTCAACTTTCTTTGTGAGGTAGTTTGGTTTTAAAAGGTTTTGTTTCTTCTGATGCCTTTTAAGGTAATCCATAAATGATTGTAATGGTAAATCTGTTTTATCTTTTTGTTTGGATTTTTTCGGTAATCTGAGAACGGCATATGAAAATGTAAAGAGATGAAACCATGCTTGGAAGTTGCTTTTTGAAACACAATCTTTTAGGAGAACTAATGGGCGGGCACCTTTAGAATTCGTTTTATGACCGGTCCTGATGATTTAAGAGAATTTAAAAAGATATTTACTGCATTCGAATCAGACGAGATATCCTGGGAAAAATCATGATCTTCTTGTAAATTATTTTTCTTGTGGTTTTATTTAATATATTGATTGAGGCTGCTTTTGCTTATATAGGATTTGTCACATTAACTGCACTTACTTCTTAATAAATTGTGATAATTTTCTAAAGATACATCGATGCAAGAAACCACGTCGGAGGTGCTTTGAGAATTTTGAGTACAATTATCGGTATGAATTCTACGGTTCTGAATATTTAATCCAGTCTTGTTTTTGAAAATTTTATCACATGATAAACAAAAGTTTTCATGTAACGGTACAATTAGACTGTAATGTCCAGAGTTTGGATTACAAAAAAAAAATATTTTTGCTTACACATAATAGTGGGCTATTTTCTGTAACAAATAATTTTTTCTTCGAATTTTCCTTTGAAACATACACGTAGAAGTTAATTTCGTATATTTCTGAAATCGCCAAACATTCAAAATCACTGCCAAAAGTACCTGATTTAGACATCTTGGATCCATATTCCTCTTTGCTGGTCACATTTACTTGAAAATCTTGCCAAATTTCTAGAACAGCTTGCTTTCTTACTTTTAGATGATCATCCTGACTTCCAAAAACAAACTCGCTTACAGAATGAAACAGACAGTTTCCATCTCTTTGAAAAATAATTTAAAAAAACCTGTGACTGAATGATGGTAACTGCATTAAAATTTTGACATCTTCTAAAAAGTTTACCTTATCTTATCTTTTTATTTTGAGGTTAGTTTTTACCAATTTTACTTTTTTGTTTCTTTTTTTAAAGCCAATAAGTTTAAGCGGTATTGAACTTGGCAGGGCCAACGAAAAAAAAGTTCGATTCGCCGCGTTTTTAGGGAAGGTTTGAAAGTCAATCATATTCAAAACGTATTCAGTTCCACGTGAAAACGATTTCGATTAGTTTCGACCTGGTTCGATCTCCTCAGGACACTTGGGTCATTATAGTATCTCATAGTTGTATGTAGTAGGGTGTCAAGAGTTGTTTTTTTAAAGAACGAGGCAAATTTCAATATTTTAACCCTTTCGTCCCTGAATATAAAAAAAAGTTATGCAACTTTAACTTACGTTTACTTTGTCATTTGATATTTACTAACTGGGATTTATTATTAAAATTAATATTTTTTCATGGACGTAGTGGGTGGAATGTGGTACGTATGTACACCACCAGGGTTTTATTATGGTACAAATGTATACCACTAGGTACCAATTCAGAAAATCTAAGTTTTATCAAAGTTTGAAGTTTATTGAAGAAATAGAAAAATGAAATACAAAAGTAAACTTATTCTAAAAAAAAACTTTTTACTTAGTTACTGTGTGTGATATAAGGAGAAACAATTCTTGCACAAAGGAACGTTACATCTTTTTGTTCTTTTTTTATGTTTTTTCTCTTGCACATCTTATACATCTTCTTCTGGTTTGGCCTTCCACAGAAAGATGTAGAGGCGTTGCTCCATACAGTTTAATTTTTTTAGAAATAGAAACTCAACTCCTCCCATGCCTATAAAATGCTATGGCTTCTGGGCAATCAATCACTTCTTGCTGTCCGGTTTTAGTTTTTTTGGTCACCGTTGTAATGTCAGGGGTATGGCAGTTACTTATCAATAACACCTCTTTGGTATCTTGCCATTTCACGCATAACAGCCTATTATTTGTGGACCTGAATGCAGACTCTCCACGTTTCAATTTGCCCTCCATTTTAGGAACGTTTTTTTCCATTGACCATGCAGGTACCAAAAGCTGGGAAATATATCGTTTCCAATAAATTTACACTAGCGAAAAATCTGTCAAAGAATAGTACTACATCTTGGCATTTAATAGTTGATGCTAGTGATTTGACAACTCTTTCTCCAAGAGTCAAACATTCATCTTGATCTGCTGGGGACGATACTTTTCCGGAGTATACGTTTATGCCATATGTGTACCCTGAAGAAGCATCACAACGAAGCCACAACTTGATGCCTCGTTTTATGGGTTTGAGAGGCATGTACTGCTTCAAAGTCGAACGCCTTTTGAATTTCGTCATTGACTCATCAATACTTTGAAACTGACTATCCTGACGACATTTTCCAAACGTGTGCCTGAGGCATGATATTAGGTCGTCTATGTAAAAAGTTTTCGGGGGATTCTCTGGTTTTTCTGGACGAGCAAGGTATAGTTTTGAGGATAAGAGCATATATCGATCACATGAAAGTGCTTTTCTAATGGTTTCATTTGACATTGATTCCCTCTGACTCCAGTAATGTTTCAAAGCAGGCAGTTTATTATACATCACAAACATGCACCCTATTAGTTTTTGTATTTCTCCCTTGTCTGTCATCTTTTCATTTCTTTTTTTTGACTTATTCAAAATATCAAGGCGCTGATTGGTGCAATCCACTATATGAATATATAATGAATGAGGAAATACTTTATGGAAAACTTCCATTGCACTCGTTTTTATTTATATCTTTGTCAACTGAAGTAGACCTTTCGGGAGGTATATTTTTTGTAGGAGTTTGTTTTGAAATATAAAGAGTATCGTATGTCTGTGATAGGAGATACAGCCTGTCAAAATACGTAGGTCCTGCTATGCATAGGATATATTCCTACGTAGATTTCCTTGAATATCTCAAAGACTTCTAATCTGTTTTTGACATTTTTACAATCTTTCGGTAGGTATTTTAGCAAGCAATGTGTCCAAACTTAAATATTTTATACAGGGTGTTATTGTAATCATACGTGTTAATAAAATCTCGAAACCAAAAAATAATGTGAAGTACAACAATAAACCTTTATATTTTTAACTTACGGTGGAAGCATATTTTAAAAACTATTATACATGGTGTTTGTCCTAATCTAAACCTATTTTTAATTCAGTAATTAAACTATTTGGGGCAGCATGTTTCTATCAGCAGCATTATTTACTTCATTGATAATATAATCTTGTAGATAAATAGTACCTTGTTGGTGTCTGGCATACCCTAAAAACCATAATACAATAGCCACGTGACAACAGGTACCAACATAATTGAACATAATATCGAGATCAAAATGTTCAACTATATTGAATTCTGGGACCAGACCGGTTGGTACCTGTTGTCACGTGGCTAGTGTATTATGTGTTTTAGGACCTGCGACACACCAACAAGATATTAGTTATTAATGAAGTAAATGATGCTGCTGATAGAAAAATGCTGCCCCAAAGTTTAATTATCGAATTAAAAATAGGTTTAGATTAGTAAAAACACCCTGTATAATAGTTTTTAAAACACGCCACCGTAACTTAAATATATAAAGGTTTATTGTTGTATTTTATATTATATTTTGGCCTCGAGATTTTATTAGAATATACCATTACAATAACACCCTGTATAAAATATTTGAGTTTGGACACATTGCTCGCTAAAATACCTACCAAAAGATCGTAAAAATGTTAAAAACGGATTAGAAGTCTTCGAGATATTCAAGGAAATCTACGTAGGAATATTTCCTATGCATAGCAGAACCTACGTATTTTGACAGGCTGTATCTCCTATCACAGACATACGATCCTCTTTGTATTTTCCAAAACCAAATCGGTTATGATGATACATTTAAAATGTTGAAATTTGGTTAAAATTCACGAGGGCCTAGTTAAATACAATTAATTATACTCATCAACTTTAGAAAGTTGGTAAAAAGCCTTCTAATATACGTAACGAACAGACCAGCAAAAAGAAGGATACCTTCATTCATTTGTGTATTATTTATTTATCTCCCAATAGGACCTCAAAAGTTGCAAAAACTTAATATAACCGTATAGTTAAAATCACACCTAAATAATATTTGTTACTATTGTAAAAAAAAAACGAAAGAGTTAAGAATTTAAGTTACAAAATGTTGCATAACAGACGGAACACTATTATCACTCAAAATAGAAACAATATTTAAATTACAAGAAAAGTGATTTACGCAAAATGAATAAATCTTGGTAATACTAGCAAGCCTACATTATTTACAATTATTATACAATATTTCATGAATAGTGTTCAAAAATATTTGAAAGTAAAAAGTTGATCTTTTAATATAAAAAAACATCCAAATTTCATATTTTTGGCATTTTTTTTTTGATTAAATTACTTTTTTAATAGAAACAGTTTTAGCCTCTGGAGGAAAATTAAAAAATATATAATTGGTCACAAAGAGTAGGTTAATGCCTTCGGTAATTCGTATTTTGTGATATTACCCGTGGTGAGCTGCTTTTAGCTGGAATGGATGTAGGTTATATTTATTTGATGTGACGTGAGCTATTTGGAAAATTGCTCAAAATGTTTTTTTTTGATAGTTTAAGAAAACTGATAAAAAGAGACAAATTTCCCCAAACATGAGATAAAAAGGGATTTGAGTAAAAAAAAAGTGACTTTAGAAATTAACGATAAATTATTAATTGACTTTATTGCCGGCTGATGCTATAAAGTTTTGTTCATTTTTAGTTCTAGAGCTTCTTATTTTATATAAAAAATTAGTAATTGTTAAATGTTGACTGGTTGACTTTGAGCCAAATACTTACTTGTAATATTTAAAATTTCAATTGCTTCTAAAATAATATTATTAAAACAATAATATTTTATAAATAAAAGTGTCACCAGCAATCATTCATAATTGACATTTTTAGGTTCAATTTATAACACACACTAGTACGCCTATTTTATTTACTTCCTGATTTAAACCAATTTTAAGGAATTTTGACTCCTCAAAAGATGTCAAGAAAAGTTAAATCGTTATTCCTTAGAAGAGTGCCAAAGAATATATTTAATTTTTTCCAGACATGAAAAATTATCCGAATATATTACCTGGAATTCTCATAAGTATTGACAGTATTCTCCCTGATATACTGTTGCTCCCGCAAACTGATCCTCGGGTGAGTCTCCGGACTGTCAAACGCCAGAAGGTACCAAATGACGCACCACGCCACGCCTATGGAACCCGTGGTGTAGAACACCGACTGCCAGCCGAGATGGGCTATGAGGAAACCGCACAGGGGATAAGTAATTCCAATGCCTATGCTAAAACCTAAAAACCAAACGATATGACTTGTCATAAAATAAAGCGACAGATTTTCTACCTCTTAACGTGATCCACAAAGGAAGTTACGAGGGGGGGGGGGGGGTGAAGATGAAAAATACCCACTTTAATTTTAATAACCGTTAGTTTTGTACATTCTAATAAAATTCCCTGTTATTCTTGTTCCAGAAATGAAACATAACGGCATAAAATAAATGTGGAACGTTTTAGAATGTGCCCTAAAACTTTCAATCATTGGGTTTAAGCAAAAGAAAATTCTTAAATTCTTTAAAACTTGCAAAACATAACGTCATAATGAGAAATAAATTCCCAATGTCCATAGTGGAGTTAAATATAAATAAAATAGAGAGTTTTACCAACAGAAAACTATTGGATTTTTGACCTCCTCCGCTAGGTTCTACTAGAGACCCTGTATACGATTTTTGACAGTTATTGTTTTACCAGAGGCAACTGGATTTGACAGTTGTTAGGGAAATGTTTGAAATTGTGTGTTGGCAATGATAGTTGGTAACCCCTGACAATAAATAACTTTGTCACTGTCAGATTTTTGATTAAGAAACGTCAGTTTTAAAAACGGAATTTTGGTGTATCAAAAACTGTAAAAATACGTGCCTCGACGAATTTGTATTTTTCCGTTGTCCAACGGAGAGAAAAACTCAACAAAAGTGAAAAGAAAAAATGCATTTACCAAGCAGTAGTTACAAACATACGCATTTAGCGTGTACTTGGTTAATAAATAACACATTATGTTTCCATGTTTTATTGTAAGAAAAAGAGTAGCAAAAATAATAGATCATAGGAGTCTTTTTATTTTACCTATTATTTACATTTTTAATATCTACCATGTGTATTCACTGTTTGTTTTTTTTTTTAACAAAGTTACGATTGTTTTCCACAAACCAAAACTACACTTTTTTGCACTCAACGCGCGTTTCGAAAACAACGTTAGCATCATCAGGAGACGATAAACAATAAACTAAATTAACCTACACTCTATCTTATATACTATCTTTTAGTGGGCGGCGATAAGACTAATAATTTGTGATTGGTCACGCTTTATAATCCTATCTCCCCTCAACTAAAGAATAAAGTGTACTAAACGGAATGGGGCCTCTATCTTTATTTAAACTATTTCTGGATTTAATGATTTCCATACTTTCATATGCATTCAAAAGTCTTTTGTTTGGTACACTTTTTAGAAGTTTTAGAATTGTTTTCAAAAGCATGCTCGGCCACACTTGACTTTTCTGTTCGTCCGTATTTTAAGTGTGCTAAGTGTTCTTTGAATCGTGTTTGAATAGAGCGTCTCGTTTGACCAACATATTTTTTGTCACAATCCATGCAAGTAATTTCGTAAATTCCACTTTTTTATAGAACTGTAGTTTTATGCTTGGGATTTCCTAGTAAACTTCTTATTGTATTTCCGGATTAATATACTAATGTAAGACCGGTGTTATTAAATACTTTTTGTAATCCTTTCGTATAATTAGGATTATAGGAAATTGATACAAATTTAGAGTCAGAGGTATCTTTTTGTCTAAAAAAAGTGGAATTCCGAAAGGTCTTTTGAAAAGAATGTCTATTTATCAGCTTATTTATTAAGTCTTCGTCGTAACCGTTTTCGCCAGCTATATTCCTAATCCTTTTCTTTTCTGCTTCAAATCTTTCTTTGTTTAAGGGGAAATTTACTAATCTATATGTCAAAAAGTGCAAACTTGCAAACTTATGTTGTAAGCAATGAAAAGAGTCATTTGGAATATACCTGTTGGTGAACGTTCCTTTTCTGTATAGGTAAAATTCTAATTTATTTTTATTTCTTAAAAATAAAGTATTTAGAACAGCGGTACCGGCTGTTCTCTGTTTCATAAGTGAATTTAATTGTAGGAAATTTGTTATTTATTTTTTCCATAAAATTTTCAACACTAGTTACTTTAGTGTTGAATAATGCAAACACATCGTCTACATACCTGAACCATACTCTGGGAAAATACTCAAATTCTTTACTTATATCTGATTCAAATTTGCTCATAAAGAGGTTTGCAATAAAAGGTGATAAACTATTACCCATTGTGGTTCCTTCTAATTGTTGGTAGTAGTTATTTTTATATTGAAAGTAATTTTGATTCATGCAGAGTTTTGTTAAAGATAGGTATTCTAAAGTCTGTTCGTCTTCTAGATTGTTTTTTCTTAGTAGTTCCTCCAGGTATTGTAAGATATTGGGGATCGGCACACTAGGGAACAACGAACTAACATCAACCGAGATTAAAATTTCACCTTCTTGGAGTAAAATATCTTTAACTTTGTTGATAAATTCAAGGGAATAGTTTAAATAGATAGAGGCCCCATTACGTTTAGTACACTTCATTCTTTAGTTGAGGGGAGATAGGATTATAAAGCGTGACCAATTAAAAATTATTAGTCTTATCTCCGCCCACTAAAAGATAGTATATAAGATAGAGTGTAGGTTAATTTAGTTTATTGTTTATCGTCTCCTGATTATTCTAAAGTTGTTAGCGAAACGCGCGTCGAGTGCAAAAAAGTGTAATTTTGGTTTGTGGAAAACAATCATAACTTTTTTATAGTGAGCTTGACATATTTTACTAACCAAAAAAAATCAATCTTTCAAAAACTGTATG
The DNA here is from genome assembly GCA_963921995.1 of Oxystoma pomonae. NCBI lineage: Eukaryota > Metazoa > Arthropoda > Insecta > Coleoptera > Brentidae > Oxystoma > Oxystoma pomonae. Next base: position 44,266,499 of record OY998171.1, on the reverse strand, counting down.
GGGAAATTATAAAAAGAGACAACAAAACATCAGTCCATTTCATAAAATCCCTTTTACATTCAAATATGAAAAAAAGTAGAAGAGAGGGCACCCTTGTTAGGGATCTTCAGTACGCCATAACTTTTTATAGACGAATAATACGAACGATCAAATCAACAAGTTATGGACAAATGCTCAACTAAACATTAGATGACAGAATGAGAAATAAATTTCCAATGTCTAAAGTGGAGTTAAATGTAAATAAAAAAGAGTTTTCTGTTGGTAAAACTCTCTTTTTTATTTAGTTTTCTGTTGGTAAAACTCCATTATGGTTGGTTTTTTTGCTATGGATTCGTCATAGTAAAAAGCCTGACTGGTGGATGGACTGTTTCTGAAACCAGTCAGTGGTAGAACCTAGTAGAGGGGGCCAAAAATCCAACAGTCTTGTGTTGGTAAAACTCTCTTTTTTCTAACGTCATTATGTCAAAGAATTTTTACCATCCATGCATTTTGACCGACAAATTAGGTATTGGTTCGAATTTCATCATATTTGGTAAATGTTTTAAAGGATGGACTTTAAATTTTTAAATATTTTTATAGGGTACAGGCCTCCCAACAGCAGAGAAGTAAAATAATTGAGACTGCATGGTCCTAAATGCTAGAAATTAGGGACTTTAAAAAAGGGATCAAATTAGTTCAATATATCTATAAACATTGCAGGAAATTTGTTTTTAGAAAATAAGCTAAAAACCTAGTTCATACAATACTAACCTCGCCTTAACACCCATGCATTTAAGCTGATTTTGATAAAATAAAACCTATGTACTTAGGAATTTTAATCAAATTTTGGTATGTTGTAGATCTTGACCCACTAATCACACTTTAAATGGACCATAATCAAATCGTAGGATTCGAAAGTAGTTACTAACATGTAAAAGAATCTTCATGTTTTATTAATAAGATTTTTGTGAGTTTTCTAACAAGATTCAGTTGAGCGTTGGCATCAGAATCTAACCACACAACCGCTTTGGATCAGAGGTGATATTTTGGTGTACCAACTTAAGTAACATTTTTGATTAAAATTTGGTAAAATATTCCCGAGTTAAGCTAGTAATTTTCTCTTATGAAAAACTGGGAGGTCAAAAAAGAGGGAAATTTCCCGGCTTTTTACCAAAGTCGGGGCAAAAACCAAGGTAATTTGGTGGGATTTTTTTTCCTAAGGTGAATTTGCCCAGAGGGCACTTTTTACCAACTTTTGGGACACATGTACACATCTGCATAAATGCTCAACCTATAGCCTATTGTACACAATGCTCTCTCAGTGCCCTCTTGTTATTCTGTGACTGAAGCGCCCTCTACGTGTCAGAATAAAAGGAGATGAAAATATTTTTAAATGAAAATAAAAAAAGAGAAAAGTAATAATTATCTCCATGGCCTACAACAACTTTGGAAATAAAAAATGGTGATGAAAAATGACAGTTATATTTTAATCATAGGGGTTAAACTACTATTTTTAACTATTAGTGGGAGGAAACTGACATGCGACGAAAATTTTTTTGTTGAAGTGTTTACTTTTACTTCCATAAAATCCACGCGCCCATCAAAACATGCAGTTTTAACAAAAAAATCACCAAAATTATGCTTCGGGAAAACACTAATTGAATATTATTTTTTGGTATGCAACAAGTGTAAGCAAATGATTTCCATAAAGATTTTGCACTTTTTTTTCAATAAAAATAATAAAAACTCGTTAAAAAAGAGAAACAAACATGCTGCCTTAATTTTTTTTGGCGACCGTGCCCTAAAAGTCGTGTTAACCATGTTTTTTTCCCTCAAACACAAAATTTCCAATGTTGAAGTCAAAATTTCTTATTCATTTTGCATCAAGGACGTTTTATCCATTTTTAGAATTCATAGCCAATTGTTCCCCGCACACCCCCTGTCCATTGTTCAGCTGTCAGTTGTCATGTTGATTGTTGACATAAAGGCGGATTTACGCTGGTGAGCAATTAGGCAAGCAAACAATTCGAAAAAGTTCCGTCATATAGGAATACACGCGTCAATTGACATATGACATTTGCGAACGTAAACGATTGTGTGAACGGTACGGTATTTGTAGAGATCCACTAGGACTTGTTGAGTCCCCACTATCACTTTTCTGTAAAAACTGCTTGATGCTGTGAAAGGTTTGTTTCTTTTTTCTTTTGGCATGTTAAAACACAAAACTATCAGGATCACCACTTCTAGGTAGGTACTTTAACACATAGTATCCTTTTTGACGATCAAAACGTGAATGCCCTCTCTTCCTTAAACCCAAAGTTTACTTAAACATCTACTTTCTTTGTTTGAATTTTCAGCTTCCATCTGGTTTTTCCTATCTCTTTTTATGATAGGAGGGTAGTTATCTAATAGCCCAAAATCCAAACAAAGGTTGAAGATACAATAGTAATTAAGGAAATATCTTATAATTTGGAAATACCGAGAAGGAACATGAAAGTTATGATTATTGATCAATCTAAACAGCTGATCATGACAGTTCTTTAGAGGACACGTGATGCAAAGGAGTTTTCTTGTTTTCTACCAGAACTACTTTCTTCACATCACGAAAAACAAAACTGAAGTTTTAACCTAATCAAATCTTAATATTCCACATGGTTAAATAAAATAGAATAATTAAGCCATGATCTGAGCCTGCGCAAGTTTGTAACGTCGAATCACCTCATTTCTCGTTTAGCGCACTTCCAACTGACGCACGTGCATTGGAGTCTGTTAGTTTTAATTTAATATGCACGTAACAAATATACATAAATTCCAAAAATTGAATACTTTTTTGATGACCCCGGTACAATAAAATATAACCTCTAATTAAAAACGGTTGTGCGCATACATATTGATGCCAACACTCAACTGAATCTTGTGAAAAAACTCACAAAAATCTTATTAATAAAACATGACGATTTTTTCACTTGTTAGTAACTACTTTAGAAATCCCCCTGTATCTTTGAAACTAATCATACGATTTGATTTAAGTGGGATCAGTAGGTCCAGATCTATAACATACCAAAATTTCATTAAATTCTGCAATCAACCAAAATGCCATGTATTCCGTGGGGGGTGCTAGTAGGAACATGTAAATATCATAAAAAACACAAAAATCTTTCGTTGTGTTTCTTGTCGTGTTACTGGTGTCACACTGGAGGGAGGCTAGTTCACAAGCAAAAACAAAAACTATGAATCGAAAAAATATGTTGTAAAAAAATCTTCAAAAATTTTTTAAAATTTTGTCAAACCAGGCAAAAACAGGTATTTTTTTTGCAAAAATAGAAACTTTAAAATTACACTTTTTAGGGATCCGGGGATCTGTGGGGAGCCCTGGGTGTACTATAATCTCGAAATTAAAGTCAAAAAGGTAATGCGCCTGGGGACAGGGGGTTAAACAAAAATATCTTTTTTCTATTCATGTGATTAATTTCCTTATAAATTGCAAGCAATTATAGTAAGTGCAAGTTTATTAAATAATATGGCAATTATAAGCAAAATGATTCTAGACTTCTACGTTGATTAATATTCGAGACAGTGGAAATTTACAAAAAATTGTGTCAAGGTCCAACGATTGTATTTAAATGCCTTAGTCATTTTACCTATGTTTTACTTTTTGTTTCCAGTTTTTCTAATATGGATTATTACCATTTGATGAGTTGAATTACATTGTAGGGATTATTACTATTTATTTTGAAAAAGAGGGATTATATTTATAACGAAGTATTTTTAGTTATAAAATAGTAAAAATAAAATAAGTAGAAATACAAAAAGTATTTGTATTAGCAGGGTTTCCACAGAAATCCCAATAATTTTTTTCAGGTGTTTTTACTCGAACTTCCCAAGTAACATTTTAGGGCATATTGGGAAGTTGGAAGGTTAAGATAACCAATCATACGTCAAAACATACCCCGTTTTCCTTCAGAAAATTACTTATAGTTTGAAGTTTGAAAATAAGTTTTAAATTGGACCAAATAACCTTAAGGAACGGTCATTATATACACGACATTTTAAAGGTTTTCTTTTAGGATATTTTTCGAATTATTTTCCTGGTATCATGTCTTCAAAGTTGTTTAGAATATAAAGTTAAAAGAGAAGGTAAATTGATGGTAAACTTGACTTGAGATTCTACTCTGAGGTCCTCGCCTTGTTTGGGCATTTCTTGGTCAACATTGCTTGTCAAAAGTTTTTATTAATGTCCTGAAGAAATCCCTCAATGTTAAGAACTTTTTTGGTTTAAAACTGAACTAAAGTTACTTATTTTTGACCTACAGTTATTTCTCAAAGTTAGGGTTTTTTTTGGAATAAGTTTTAGGACAAAAATTTGTTTTTTTGACCAAATAAGTACAACCTAAAAATATGTTCGAACTTTATGGAAAATTATTCTAATTTATTTAACTATATGGAATATTAAGATTTGATTAGGTTAAAACTTCAGTTTTGTTTTTCTTGATGGGAAGAAAGTAGTTCTGGTAGAAAACAAGAAAACTCCTTTGCGTCACGTGTCCTCTAACAAACTGTCATGATCAGCTGTTTAGATCAATAATCATAACTTTCATGTTCCTTCTCGGTATTTCCAAATTATAAGATATGTCCTTAATAACTATTGCATCTTCAACCTTTGTTTGGATTTTGGCCTATTAGATACCTACTCTCCTATAATAAAAAGGGTTAGGAAAAACCAGATGGAAGCTCAAAATTCAAACAAAGAAAGTAGATGTTTAGGTAAAATTTGGGTTTAAGGAAGAGAGAGCATTCACTTTTTGATCGTCGAAAAGGATACTCTGTGTTAAAGTGCCTACCTAGTAGTGGTGATCCTGACAGTTTTGTGTTTTAACATGCCAAAAGAAACAAACCTTTCACAGCATCAAGCAGTTTTTACAGAAAAGTTAAATTAAAAGTGATAGTGGGGACCCAACAAGTCCTAGTGGATCTCTACAAGTGCCGAACACAATCAATGGGAATACACACATCCGCCTTTATGTCAACAATCAACATGACAACCGAACAATGGGCAGGGGCTGTGCGGGGAACATTTGGCAATGAATTCGAAAAATGGATAAACCGTCCTTGATGCAAAATTAATAAGAAATTTTGGCTTCAACATTGGAAATTTTGTGTTTGAGGGAAAAAAACATGGTTAACACGACTTTTAGGGCACGGTCGCCAAAAAAGATAAGGCTCCATGTTTTTTTTTTCTTTTTTAAGAAGTCTTTATTATTTTTATTGAAAAAAAAAACAACAAAATCTTTATGGAAATGATTTGCTTACACTTGTTTCGTACCCAAATATTAGATTATGATTACAAATTGGAAATAATATTTAATTAGTGTTTTCCCGAAGCATAATTTTCGCGATGTTTTTGTTAAAACTGCATGTTTCGATGGGCGCGTCAATTTTATGGAAGTAAAAGTAAACAATTCAACAAAAAAATTCTCGGCGCATGTCGGTTTCCTCCCATTAATAGTTTAAAATAGTAGTTTAACCCCTATGATTAAAATATAGCTCTGATTTTTCATCACCATTTTTTATTTCCAATATTGTTGTAGGCCAAGGACATAATTATTACTTTTCTCTTTTTTTATTTTCATTTAAAAATGTTTTCATCTTCTTCTATTCTGACACGTAGAGGGCGCTTCAGTCACAGACAAACAAGAGGGCACTGAGAGGGCATTTTGTACAATAGGACACAAATTAGGTTGAGCATTTATGCAGATGTGTACATGTGTCCCAAAAGTTGGTAAAAAGTGTCCTCTGGGCAAATTCACCTTCAGGAAAAAAAAATTTAATTACCTATTTTATCCCACCAAATTACCTTGGTTTTTGTCCCCACTTTGGTAAAAAGGCGGGAAATTTCCCTCTTTTTTGACCTCCCAGCTTTTCATAAGAAAAAATTACTGGCTTATCTCGGGAATATTTTACCAAATTTTAACCAAAAATGTTACTTGGGTTAGTTGTTGTCGCGCTTGTTTGTGTATTGTAGGTTTCAGAAAAAAAAAGATAAAACTTTCTTTGTTTGACTTGTTGTTTACTATGTTTAGTTAGTTAGTTAGTTAGTTTATTACAAAGTATTAGACTTAGCCTAAATTAATGAGTTTATAAAGATAATAAACATAAAAAATAGCAATAATGTGCTGCAAAATGCTTAAATAAAGTAATGAGTTAATTTTTCACAAAGTTATTAGAAGAGCAATATTTTTATAGGCTGTAGTTATTTAAAAATTATTAAAGTCTTTAAAATATCTAACGCAAAAATAAGAAACATCTACTAGACAAATTCCAAATTTAATTGATAAGGTGCCGCACACCCCTATGGTTTCAAATAAAACAAAACAAAAACTATAAATAAAACTTAAGTTAAAACAAGCCTTATTTACGAAGAGAGTACACAAACATGTTTGTAAAGCTCACGGAAAATTAATGGATTAAAAAATAAAATATAGCATAATACCTAAAAGTAGTTATTTTGTAGATACTACAAACTATACAGGGTGGTCCAAATTCGAGGGGCCTCTATAGCTTTGGGCTTTTGCAGCATAGTTAGCCCAAAACTAATATACATGTTACAGGCTCGATTTTCAAGAGAAGTCGAAAACTATTGCATTGCGATATGTCAAAGCGTTTCTGAGCTACAGGGTGATTCTCATTAGATTTTCATTAAAAATATTTTTTGAAGATTTTTTAAGGACAAATCTCCCTGTTTCACCGATTTTGTCTTAAAGCCTTTAGTTCACGAGATATAACACAAAGTTATTTTTTTTTAAATGGAATACCCCAATTTTTTTAAAAAAATTAGTTTTGTAATAAAATTTCCTTTTTTTTTATTAAGTTGTTAAACAGATATCTGCAATTTTTAGCCAGAGATAGAGAGTTGGAAGAACTAACGGTTCTAGGAGAAATAGAAATTAACCCGAATACTTCCACCAGGGCTATGGAGAGAAACACTGGAATTCCACGCAGCAATGCGGTTCGGGTGCTTAAAAAACACAAGTTTAGGCCCTATCGACCCCGACGGGTGCACCAATTACGGCAACGAGATTTGGCTCTAAGACGTGCATTTTGCAGGTGGTACCTAAATAAAAGCCAAGAAGACCCCGATTTTGCCAGAAAAGTTATTTGAACGGATGAGGCAACGATTTCTAGTGATGGAATATTTACCAGATATAACTGCTATTACTGGAAACAGCAAAATCCCCATATTATGGTGGAACAAGCGAATCAGGGAAGGTTCAGTTTTAAGGTGTGGGTAGGCATCTACAGAGGACAAATTATTGGGCCATATATTTTTGATGGAAATTTAAATGCCGAAAGATACCAACAAATTTTAGAAGAGCAGGTGATTCTGTTTATCGACAATTTGCCACTTCAGCAAAATAATGAGCTATACTTTCAACATGACGGTGCACCTCCTCACAATGCACGAGACATTACTAATTTACTAAATATTGTGTCTGCCGAAAACTGGATCGCAAATAAAGGTCCTATATATTGACCCCTCAAGTCTCCCCCCCTCTCCCCTTTGCGACTTGTTTTTGTGGGGGAGAGTCAAAGACCTTGTATTTCGAAATCGCTCAACTACTAGAAGGGAATTGGAAGGCAGCTTCGTGCGGTAGAACTTCTTAATGCAGAAAATAGCGTCAAGAGAAGATGTAGGATATGTTTACAAGAAAACGGCCGTCAATTTGAGCATTTGTTTTAGAATTAAAGAAAATTGTTAGATGTAGATTTTAGGTGTATAGTTTAATTAATAAAAATTTTAAATAAAAACTTTTAATAATTTTATTTTTGTTTATTATCTTAGGGTTGGTAATTATAGTAAACTAGAAGTTAAAGTTCGAGGTTGCTATGTCCCCTCGTGTTGTAGCCAACTTGATTTTGTATGACAAAAAAAAACAATACCTAAAATTTTATTTACACATTTAGGGCGCGCACAGCGCCTACTATGGTAAATATCAAAATATGCAAATATCTTTTAAACTATTTAATAAAAATAGGTGTATGGCACATCGGTCGACAGGAAATTTTATTAGAAAACTGATTTTTTAGAAAAATTGGGGGTATCCCATTTAAAGAAATATAACTTTGTGTGATATCTCGGGAACTAAAGGCTTTAAGAGAAAATCCGTGAAACCGGTAGATTTGTCTTTAAAAAAATCTTCAAAAAATGTTGTTAATGAAAATCTCTATCTTTACAAATAAAAAAGTTGTAGAAGGCCTTTAAAATCGCACATTTTTGAGAATCACCCTGTAGCTCAGAAAGAAATGCGGTTTTTAGTTTTCGACTTCTCTTGAAAATCGAGCCCGTAACATGTATATTAGTTTTGGGCTGACTATGCTGCAAAAGCCCAAAGCTATAGAGGCTCCTCGAATTTGGACCACCCTGTACAAAGATTGCTACAGAGCAACATAAAAACATAATTAAAAACGATTATAGTACGACCATAGATCTAAGAGACTCATTATAAATGCTCTAATAATCACCTATTGTTCGGGGTGTGAAAGTAAATAAAAAAAAGCTGTAAACATACAGGTGCGGATTTAAAAATGTGTAATTATTTCTTAATAAGTACAGGTTTTTGACGGAATTAAAATTTATCAACTTTATGACTAATTACGAAACGCTATAACATTAGGGTTTGATTACATTACAAATTAACTTTCTTAAAATAATAAGGACAGGCTTAAGATATCAAGCTGATTTGTAGTTTTGAAAATCAGTTAGCAGTTGGCGGTTGGTTACAAAAGAAGTTATTTGTTGTTAATTGTGATTTTATGAAAAATGTTTCGTCCGTGGGAGGAACAACCGAGTACGTCACGTGGAGATACGGGGAATAATGGCGTTACAAGAGAAATAAGTGATAAAAAACAATTTAAACGCGATATTTTGTCACTTGATAAAAAAAGTAATATTTGACGTGGGTTATCAAAATTTGGTGCAGTGAAGGAAGCGGCAGCTTTAACACGAAGATCGGTAAAAACAGTGTGGCGTGTAGTAAATAAACCGATAGTTGGGAGAAGAAAAAGTAGGGATTCTAATACTTCTATAAGAAATTGGACATGAGTGATGTGGATATCATTCGTAGAAAAATATATCAAATGTATAGGGAACAATTGATTCCTACTTTACAAACATTAATTCAAAGATTAAAAAAAGATGATACAGGAATACAGCGTTGCCGTGAGACACTGAGAAAATGTAGTTTAAAAAACGGTTTTAAAATAAAAAAATTAATAAACGGAAAGGGATTATGGAATCGGCCCGTTTAGGTAGAAGCTTGTAGACAAACTCCGTTTTGATGTCATTAATGACACGGGTGCGGGGACCTTTACTTCGAGTAGATTAAACAATGTGCAATGAGTTTTCAAAAAACTGCAATTTTGCGCTATTTTAATGCGGAAATTTTTGCAATTAAAAAAAAATGATCATCGTCAAAACAAATCAAAAATTGATTATTATTTTATTTAGGTTATTATACTCAAAACAAAAGAAAAACTGATTATTGTTTTATTTAATTAAAATTATGTGACAACATTTAAAAAGCAAGGTCACGGTCTTGGAGATGAGCAAGTAAAATTTAAGTTATTCAAGACACTTTTTATCGATAATAAAATAAGACTTTATAAAAAGCTATTTAAACCAACCACTTAGAGACAACAATTGACAAAATTTCTTTAAACTGAATTAGTTCCAGTTTCAGCAGGAGTGAGGGCAACATAAAAAAGACGGCAAAATATAAATAAAACTGCTTGTTTGTTCATATTTCGTTTTCGAAAAACTTATTTAAATTTTTTCAGGTTTTATGCTGAGACATCAAGCGCTATTTACGTTTTTTATATATTTTTTTAATGCGATGCAATGGTGGAAAACTAAAATTAATAATCATGATAAAATTTATTTAAAAAAACAGCGGAAACAGTTAAAAAGTGTTAGCCATGTTTTGTGCGCTAAATAAATAAGTTGTGATTCCCACTAACAAATGTCTTTTGTGGGTAGTTTATCTACCAACTTCCCAATGAGCATTTTTGTCTACATAAAAGTTACAGAAAATAATATAAAACCTTCATAAAATAACCAAAAGTTATATTATTTAGTGTTGGTGATAATTTTATAACTCTAATATATCTCTTAAATGAGTAAAAAAGACTTGAAAAACAACTGTTCAACACCAGCTTACAAAAATTTATGGTACATAGTAATGGATAGAAAAACAACATATAGATTTTATAAAACTTCCTTATGAACCCCCAAGTATAGAGATTATTATAAAAAGGTTTTACAACTGTTCTAACAACACTACATAACAAATTAAAGGTTTTTATGGATTTAGAAATATAGATTTTCCATCTTTCTTCCCTTTGCTTGTTATGTATTATTCTTTTTCTTTTTGCAATAAAAATTTATAAAATGGTGTTTGGCAATCTTCTAAAATAAATAAAAATGAAAGTGAGATAAGCTGAAGCAGGAATATGAATATTTATATACTATAGTCAAATAAAAGCTGTTTTTCAAGTCATCCTACTCTGAAAATCAGCTGCGGTCCCGTGTGTACTGTATAGTTTTCGAATACACTCACGTAAATTTCATGGGCTCCAAAAATACTTGAAAAAACGGGAAAAAAAATATTCATTTAAATATCAGTTTTTTTTTCATACGCGTTTTTTTCTTTCTGGGACAAATATTGAATTTTGTATGTTGTTTTTGACCCTAACAAGCAATATTTCGATTGAAACACATGTTGAAACCCCATAAATAACGTTTTTATTTAGGCCAAAAACCTATTTTTGTAATCCAAAATGGCGAAAATTTCCGACAATTCTATAAAAAAAAACAATACAACTATACCACTGTTTACCTCGACAAACACTATTTTATGACCCTTTTAAAAAATGATGCTACTTGGAACAAAGGGCTGCAGATGGCGCAGTGTTGAACACTGATGGTCCGTTTCTGCGAGTTTAACATAGTTACCATTGTTCCCTTTTCGTAAATGCATTCCTCGAGAGATCCAGCATACTACACATACCAGGAAAAATACCCGCCTCCACACACTTCAAGCCCGCATAACTGTCAGAGGGTGTACAGGCGAGTATTTTCCGGGGTGTTCACATTTGCCGCCGACCAGCAGTATCAGCGTATGCGCTCGACGTTTCACGGTGCGTTTTTGCGACCTTAATCGCGAGATTTGCCTATACAAGTTCATGTCGGACCACGTGATGAGTTTTTTGAGTCAGGGTGACTGCGCATGGGAAACGCTGGTGAGAATCCCGATATCTGTCAATGGCAACTATCTCAAGAAGATTTGGATCTCTTATCTCTCTCAGATTGATGTAATTAAAACAAGATAATAATGGTATGGTATCTCGCAAAAACGCGCCTTTTGATGTCGCAAAAACGCGTCCTTCGATGTCACAAAATTAACCTTAAAAAATCTTGTTTGTTTTGTTATTATAATTGCCAAAATAAATTAAAATTGTTTTTTTTGTTCTAAAAAGTTGTATTATAATCACTATATAAAGAAATTGATAACAACATTATAGAAAAAACCTTATGGGCAAAAAAGGTTTATGAATGAGTTCATAAGAATATTACAGACACCAATTTATATAACTATTGTGTGTGAGTTCCCAAGTTTTTATAAGTGTCTCTCGAAATATTTTCAATCTTATCTTATATAAATTTGTTGTTGGTTAATTAAGTTTTATAAATGGGTTGATAGCAACATTTTAAAAACAATCTATTATATATATTTAATTGATAGTTACTTACGGTTTTATAGGTGGGTTGACAGAAAGATTTCAAACACCAATTTATATAACTTTTGTCACTAATGACTTATATTTTTATAAATATGTTGGTGAAAACATTGTTAACACCAATGTATATAACATTTGAACCGATGACTTTAATTTTTATAAAGATGTCCGTGGAAATATATATAGCTTTTGGCTTATCTTAAAATGTTTGAGGCAGAATAATTTTATCAAAATAAATAAATACAACCCAATGAGCATTTTCAGAAACTTCTGGTAACAGATATTTATATAATTATTATAAAGAGGGTTCCATTGATAACCTAGGGTATTTAGAAGTTTCCTACAAGAATTGAGTTTGTATATTTGTTTTATTAAAGGCTCTAAATTGATGGTACCCTAAAGTAACATAAAACTGGCGTTAACAATATTTTCGCGGACATCTTTATAAAAATTAAAGTCATCGGTTCAAATGTTATATAAATTGGTGTTAACAATGTTTCCACCAAAATATTTATAAAAATATAAGTCATCAGTGACAAAAGTTATATACATTGGTGTTTGAAATCTTTCTGTCAACAGTGGTTTTTAAAATGTTGCTATCAACCCACTTATAAAACTTAATTAACCAACAACAAATTTATATAAGATAGTGTTTGTCGAGGTAAACAGTGGTATAGTTGTATTGTTTTTTTTTTATAGAATTGTCGGAAATTTTCGCCATTTTGGATTACAAAAATAGGTTTTTGGCCTAAATAAAAACGTTATTTATGGGGTTTCAACATGTGTTTCAATTGAAATATTGCTTGTTAGGGTTAAGAACAACATACAAAATTCAATATTTGTCCCAGAAAGAAAAAAACGCGTATGAAAAAAAAACTGATATTTAAATGAATATTTTTTTCCCGTTTTCTCAAGTATTTTTGTAGCCCATGAAATTTACGTGAGTATATTCGAAAACTATACAGTACACACGGGACCGCAGCTGATTTTCAGAGTAGGATGACTTGAAAAACAGCTTTTATTTGACTATAGTAAATAAATATTCATATTCCTGCTTCAGCTTATCTCACTTTCATTTTTATTTGTTTTAGAAGATTGCTAAACACCATTTTATAAATTTTTTTATTGTAAAAAGAAAAACAATAATACATAACAAGCAAAGGGAAGAAAGACGGAAAATCTATATTTCTAAATCCATAAAAACCTTTAATTTGTTATGTAGTGTTGTTAGAACAGTTGTAAAACCTTTTTATAATAATCTCTATACTTGAGGGCTCATAAGGAAGTTTTATAAAATCTATATGTTGTTTTTCTATCCATTACTATTTACCATACAGTTTTATAAGCTAGTGTTGAACAGTTGTTTTTCAAGTCTTTTTTACTCATTTAAGAGATATATTAGAGTTATAAAATTATCACCAACACTAAATAATATAACTCTTTATTTTATGAAGGTTTTATATTATTTGCTGTAACTTTTATATAGACAAAAATGCTCATTGGGCAGGTACTTAAGAAAATTATTTTAGAGGTCATCATGGCTTGACCAGAAGATCTTTATAAAACTATGCCTCCTTTATGAACGAAATTTTGGTCTCAGCCGGCATATCTGCACTATATCTATTTCTGCACTTACTTTAAATTGTTTCAAAATTGCACTTGTATCCCTTGGCTTCGAGGTGCCTCATATATAATTTTGATTTTAAATTTTATTAAACTCACCCAATACCTTGTTGGCTACTATCGACACTTCAACTGTCAAGTTAATATTTGAAATATACATCAGTCAAAGTAAGTCAGTTGTATGACAACAGACAGATATTTCTAAAAAAGAATCAAGAAAAATTTTCAAGAGTAATTCCTTTGATAACGGCAGTAGAGTTTCTGCCGAAATGTCAGATAAGTGCTTAGATTCTAGTTAGGATTTGCATGTGTGAAGGCAAATTTTTTATCTCATTTACAAACCACTGAGAAACAAACTAAAAATTTTTTCTCACAAAATATGTACCTACGGGTATAGAAGGCGATCTGACGATTTAGGTCTCTGTTATAAGTTTTTTGCTACTGTTACGCCTCTAGTGACTCGGTCCCGAAGCTTAAATTAGGGTAGCGGTGCCGGCGCCGGGAAATTTGAATTCGGGGAAAACCTAAATAATCAATAATTAATTTTATTTTCCAAAGTATTGTTGATTCTAATGACTATAAATTTAAGAAATAAACCAAATGCGTCGTATTTAATATATTATATTATTATTTTAAGAAAATATGATATGAGTACACATATCGAAACTATTGCATTTATTAATAAACTATTTTTTCTGCTTCCCATGCCGGCCTCAATAGCAGCAGTTTCTTTTAAGACTTGCGAGTTTTCTTCTTTTTCAAAAAATTTGGTGTAACTGGTTACTCATAAGCATTTTTGAACGGACTGGACTAAAAAAAATGTACCTAATTAACAAATAGGCTAAATAAATGCCCTATTAGTCTTATTAGAGCGTTAATAGACATCAAAATTGGTGATACCGTAGGCAAAATCGGTTATTTTTCTCCAAAAATAACCGAACCAAAATACGTTACTTACGGAGGCTTAACTGGGCCTGCTTGGTTATATTTTCTAACCAACCAGATTTATTTCTGAGCAAAAGCTGCAGCTGCTAAATGATAATCGTTTTTTTGTTTAGTTATAGGTTTTTAATTTTTTTGTGGAAGTAAATTTGCAAAAACAGGAATTGTTGTTTTCTTTTCTATTCTATTTATATTGGCAGTGTCTGAAACAGACTTTAATGGTAAGTACCGGGCAAGGTTTCTACATACCAGAGGAAAAACAGCATATTTAATAATAGAGAGTTAATAGACCACTAATTTATCGTCACCCTATTTGCTTACCGTAATTGAGATGCTAAAAAGAGTTTTACCTACTCGCTTGCGGTAAAGTGCACTTTACCGCTCTCATTTGCATGCGGAAAGTAGTACTTTACCGCAGTCAGTGCGGTAAAGTTTACGTTATGGCACTTTACCGCACTTAGTGCGGTAAAGTGACTATGGTTATTTCACAAAATTAAAAAACAGAAATTTATAATTCTCTTTTGGGGATTTTTGAGGCTTGTAGGTAAAATCTTGTACCTAACACATGCGTAAAGTGTCTTTACAGCCCTTGCCGGCTTGACCGAACCTGCTTCGCTTCGTTTGGGCAACTGTCGTCGCGTGCGGTAAAGTATCACTTTCCGTAAAATAACTATTAAAACCACAAACATGTTATTACCGTAACCGTATTTTTTTGCTCACATACACACTGCCAATATAAATAGAATAGAAAAGAAAACAACAATTCCTGTTTTTGCAAATTTACTTCCACAAAAAAATTAAAAACCTATAACTAAACAAAAAAACGATTATCATTTACCAGCTGCAGCTTTTGCTCAGAAATAAATCTGGTTGGTTAGAAAATATAACCAAGCGGGCCCAGTTAAGCCTCCGTAAGTAACGTATTTTGGTAATGGTTATTTTTGGAGAAAAATAACCGATTTTGCCTACGGTATCACCAATTTTGATGTCTATTAACGCTCTAATAAGACTAATAGGGCATTTATTTAGCCTATTTGTTAATTAGGTACATTTTTTTTAGTCCAGTCCGTTCAAAAATGCTTATGAGTAACCAGTTACACCAAATTTTTTGAAAAAGAAGAAAACTCGCAAGTCTTAAAAGAAACTGCTGCTATTGAGGCCGGCATGGGAAGCAGAAAAAATAGTTTATTAATAAATGCAATAGTTTCGATATGTGTACTCATATCATATTTTCTTAAAATAATAATATAATATATTAAATACGACGCATTTGGTATATTTCTTAAATTTATAGTCATTAGAATCAACAATACTTTGGAAAATAAAATTAATTATTGATTATTTCCAATGTTGAAGCCAAAATTTCTTATTAATTTTGCATCCAATATTTCGAATTCATTGCCAATTGTTCCCCGCACACCCCCTGCCCATTGTTCGGTTGTCAGTTGTCATGTTGATTGTTGACATAAAGGCTGGTGAGCAATTAAGCAAGCAAACAATTCGAAAAAGTTCCATCATATGGGAATACCCAGAATCGTTTACGTTCGCAAATGTCATAACTTGACATACGACATTTGCGAGCGTAAACGATTGTGTATATTCTTATTGGTTGTATTCGGCACTTGTAGAGATCCACTAGGACTTGTTGGGTCCCCACTATCACTTTGAATTTCTGAACTGCTTGATGCTGTGGAAGGTTTGTTTCTTTTTTCTTTTAGCATGTTAAAACACAAAACTGTCAGGATCACCGCTACTAGGTAGGCACTTTAACACAGAGTATCCTTTTTGACGATCAAAACGTGAAAGCCCTCTCTTCCTTAAACCCAAATTACTTTCTTTGTTTGAATTTTGAGCTTCCATCTGGTTTTTCCTATCCCTTTTTAGGATAGGAGGGTAGGTATCTAATAGCCCAAAATCCAAACAAAGGTTGAAGATACAATAGTAATTAAGGAAATATCTTATAATTTGGAAATACCGAGAAGGAACATGAAAGTTATGATTATTGATTAATCTAAACAGCTGATCATGACAGTTCGTTAGAGGACACGTAACGCAAAGGAGTTTTCTTGTTTTCTACCAGAACTACTTTCTTCCCATCAAGAAAAACAAAACTGAAGTTTTAACCTAATCAAATCTTAATATTCCACATGGTTAAATAAAATAATTTTCCATAAAGTTAGAACATATTTTTAGGTTGTACTTATGTACAAATTGTACAAAAAAGTTCTTAACATTGAGGGATTTCTTCAGGACATTATTAAAAACTTTTGACAAGCAATGTTGACCAAGAAATGCCCAAACAAGGCGGGGACCTCAGAGTAGAATCTCAAGTCAATTTACCATCAATTTACCTTATCTTTTAACTTTATATTCAAAACAACTTTGAAGACATGATACTAGGAAATAATTAAAATGTCGTATAATGACCGTTTCTTAAGGTTAATTGTTCCAATTTAAAACTTATTTTCAAACCTCAAACTACAAAGTAATTTTCTGAAGGAAAACGGGGTATGTTTTGACGTATAATTGGTTATCTTAACCTTCCAACTTCTCAATATGCCCTAAAATGTTACTTGGGTAAGTATATGACTAGAGCGTTAGACTGATAATCCAGAGGTTCCGGATTTAAATCTCGGACCAGGCAAAAACTTTTTTTTATTTATTATCTATACTTCTCACAAGTGCTAAAATAGTGCACTATAGACTTGGAGAGTAAAGTAGCACTTTTTATTCCCAATGCATTTTGTCCAAAATTTTATTTTTTTACTGTCAGATGGCGACACGTTCGACATTGAAAAATCCATCTTTTAAACTGTGTTTCCCGAAAATTTCAATTTTTCGACAAAACGCATTTAGAGATTCCACTCCTCATATACTCTTTTCTGAACATTTTTACCAAAAAGCATCACGTCATTTTGCTTCCTAAACTTTCTGTTAGCCCCGCAAATGAGGCAATAAAATGCGTGTTTAGTCCCTAAAGTGCACACATTTCTTTCATTAATTACCTTGAAAACTGGACATAAAACGGCTCCTCTCTGGCACTGGGATCCAGTGTCCCACTAACGCGTACATCGCAGGCCAAGTAAGTCCCTAAAAAATTAACATTGAATACAGGACATCCGTAACAGACAGACAGACAGGTGGGACGATTTAAAATCTTGTGCTGATTTGGTGGCTGACTGATGGGCCTTCTCTCGTCTCTCTTGTGATATTTCTTGTTTCTAGTCTCTATACCTAGGCCGAGAGAGTTAAAAATAAATTGAAGATTGCGTGCGTCGTTTTACTAACCTAATCTATAATGGCAGCAAAGTTATATAATATCTAAGAAATCTCAGGGGTACGCTTAAGCAAAAGGAAAATTTTGGAATTATATAGGGTTTTCCATAAAAAAAAAAAATCCACAATTTTCAATAGTGCAGCTTAATTATATTACCTCTTATGTCTTCAATTTTATCAATTTTAGAGTACGCGACTTTTTACAAAACCCCACTTATCGTGGAGGACAAAAAAACTTTTTTGGTGATTTGAAAAATGTATAAATTTTTCATAAAACTTGTCTGTCTCCTAGATTTACAAGATAGAAGATACAGGGGGCACTAAAGCTTTTGAAACACCTAGTACAGTATATTTCAAGTAATACTTGTTGTCTGTATTATATCTGTAACTCAGGGCCAGACTGTGATATAGTCCTGGTCCCATCGTATACCCCCGCAAAAAAATGTAGGTCCTGAGATTTAACTTTTGATTCATGTTTTTGGATCATTGTAGCAGTAATTTATCTTGGGTAGACATTGTACACCCGGGCCAAACTATTTTAGTGAACCCTGTATTTTTGTATTAAAAAGCTTAAAATTTGCATTTTTTTGTGTGTTTCCCTTGCTAAATATCAAAAAGTACTTGGCCAATCGAAAAAAGAAAACCACTAATCGAAAGATAATTTCTTTCTGCGTTTTATGTATTATGTTCTATGTCTATTAAAGATAAGGGTTTCCATGGAAACTGAGCTAAACAGGATGGTTACATGTTATGTACGTTTTCCAAAAAAAAAATCGCAGATTCAAGATAGTCTTTCTGGTTTTATTTATTTTTAGTGATTTTATTCCTTAAGCCAAGATAAACTATATTTAAGTAAACGTAATTTTCAATATTATACAGTGTATCCAAAAACGACTTTAAATGAAAGTTTAGAAAATATTGGTCAATTTTTTTAATATGTGATACAAAAGGTCCTCTCACACATTTTTTGTCATTACCATTTTCCTGTAATTGTAGGAGGTGAGCCAGCAATGAAGGGCAAAGTTCGAAAAATGGCGGTTTTGGACCTTGGTTTATGAGAAATCTATAAGGTTTATAAAAAAATTCCCGTCGAAATATGATTATACATGCCATTGTCAACAATTTACATTTGACACTTATCCTTGTATATATTCGGGGTGAGCCCAAAAAACGTTTGAAAATACCCTTAATCACACCCTCTAAAGTTGAGTTTCAAAGAAGAATAACACAATAATAGTAGTTTTCACAACTAGTCTAGTGGCTAAAATAGTGTTTTCTTTACAAGCGTTGGTTTAAATAACGAGCGCAGCGAGGTATTTAAAAACGCGAGTAAAAAAAAGCACAGTTGAGCCGCGAGTTGGTAACACTATTTTTTCTATTTTTTTTAATACCTTTAACAAAAAATTTATTTATTTATTTATTTATTATTAATTTGGAATACTAACAGATAACAAAATCTAAAAAAAGTATTCACTAATAGCTACTTTTAAAACTTAAAAAGTTTCGACAATAGAATAAGCCTATACCAAAGATTGGTTAAGAATAACTTTGCAACACTAGCTAAAAACTAACTTAATTTAGACAGCATCAGGACTTGCTTAAAAATGTCAATTTTATTACAATACTCATCATATAGTTTAACCATTCTGACTAGAGGTGAGTTCTGACCAGAGTTTGTATTCCTGAATGGGATAAAAAATGTTAGGTGGTGACGCAGTTGTCTGAGCGGGACATAGAAAGCAATTTGGGACAAAAGCTGTGGACAATCAATGTCTGTGAATAATTTTATAAAAGAAAGCCAAGTCTTCAATGGCTCTTCTGTCCTGAAGGGACACTATATTATTTTATCTTCGAAAAGTAGAGTAATCACCATTTATATTTTGATGTCTCTTGTAGGATAGATATTTAAGATACTTGTGTTGTATTCCTTCTAAACGATCAACATATACCTGGTATTGTGGGTTCCAGACAGAAGAGCCAAAGCTTAATTTGCTCGGAGACATACGAGTTGTACAATGTTGACAGAGCCCTATCTGAAGTGAATTGTTTTGTTTGAATAACGCTGTACCCCAGACTACGCATAGATTTGTTTACAATATTATCAATATTTTTATCATAGAGCAATTTAGAGTCGATTGTTATACCCAGATCTCGCACTGAATCAACCCGTTTTAGCGATGTATTCATTAATTTATAGTCAAATATAATAGGATTAGGGTTTCTTATAAAGGTTATTACTTGACACTTTTCGAGATTCGGGTACAAACTCTCGCTCTGGAAAAACAACACAAACCTATCGCGATCGGCCTGGACTCTAAGACAGTCAGTTAAACTGTCAACAACAAAATAACCTTTGAAATCGTCAGCAAAATTAAGCATTTCTAAATCTTTAAACAATTTTTTATGTTGTTAATGTAGATATTAAAAAATAGAGACCCCAGGTGGGAACCTTGCGGGACACCAGACGATATAGAAATTAAAAAAAAATCACATAATAAATATTTGCAAATTGGATTTATAATTTATTTAACGACTTCTAAGGTCTTTTTTGGCTCACCCTCTACACAAATTAATAGATTTCTACCCTTGGACAAAAATATTTTACAATGCCTTGTATTATGTCAGAATAGTAATTTACGTTACAAGGCCGGGAAATGCTCTATTAAAGTACAAGTCTACATGTTTACGGACAAGGCGACGAATGAGCCTGAATTTATAGACGAGTGCTTTAATGACATTTACGGCCGTGTATCGTACCACGTTTTATTTCATACTGTAAATAGGAAATCCATTATTTTATTCTTATTTTTTTAGTTGCTTTACCGGACTAGTGATGTAATGTATCATTTCCCGGACTGAACTATCGATTTCAGTCCGGAAAAATTACTTTTCCGGACTAGTGTTGCAATGTATCATTTCCTGGACTGAAACCGATAACGTAATGTAGTATATTACTTTATTGTATTACTCCACTTTGAAAATCCTTTTTAGATGCGATTAAGGGTATTTTCAAATTACCAATATTTTAAAAACTTGCATTTAAAGTCGTTTTTTGGGCACCCTGTATAATATTGCAAATTAAGTTGATTTAAATATAGTTTATCTTGACTTAACGAATAAAATATCTAAAAATAAATAAAATCAGAAAAGCTATATTATTGAATCTGCGATTTTTTTTTGGAAAACGTACATAATTTGGCGTAACCATCCTGTTTATCTCGGTTTCCATGTCAACCCTTAATAGACATAGAACATAATACATAAAACTCAGAAAGAAATTATCTTTTGACCAGTGGCTTTTTTTTCGATTGGCCAAGTACTTTTTTATTTTTAGCCTTTTTCCACAAGGAAAACACAGAAAAGATGCAAATTTTAAGCTTTTTAATAATAAAAAAGGGTGCTCACTAAAATAGTTTGGCCCGGGTGATCAATGTCTACCCAAGATAAATTACTTCTACGATGATCCAAAAACATGAATCAAAAGTCAAAATCTCCGGACCTAGATTTTTTGCGGGGGTATACGATGGGGCCTGGACTAATAGATGCAATTTGAGTAATCGTAAGTTTTATGTGTTATCTCACTAATTACACTAATCGTGGAATTAGACTCATCTGCACCCTATTTTACTATATTCTGTTAACATAAGTTTAAGGAATAAATTATGATGGATAAATAACCTCGAGGGGTAAACCGCAGAAAAAAATGTGTACACTAATTCCCAGAATTGGTAACAATTCCTCTAATTCCTTTCTAATTCCCTAAATTTCCGAGTAATTCCCCAGTAATTCCCCTAATTTCCCAGTAATTCCCCTAATTTCCCAGTAATTCCCCTAATTCTCCTAATTTTCCAGTAATTCCCCTTTTTCTTTTAAATTCCCAAGCTAATTTAACACTTATTTACCAGAACTATTACGTTATTTGCAGTAGGCAGGCACGAAAATAAAAAAATTGAAGAAAACCTTACCCACCCCCAGAAAACGTTTTGCGCGGTAAACGCTATGCGCGGTTGTGTCTTGCGCGCTATAATCCTTGCGCTGTTTTTGCGCATCAGGATGCGGAGCAATTTTTTCATGCGCGGAAAATTTTCGCGGTTTAGAGCGCAAATCACCTTGTCAGTTTGTGCATAAAGTTAAAAAAGAAATAAATGTCATGGTTAAAGCTACCTAACCCAAAATTTTGTTATAGCACATGCCATTTTTGGTGTTATTTTCTGAAAAATTTTCACCTGCGGCGCTATAACACCATTGATATTTATGATTTTAGTTAATTTTTTTGTCAAAAGTGCCACTTAACACCTTTGATATATAAGTACGACTTTAGTTTAATTTTGGCAAAATATGGCATTTTTAGTGTTGTTTCTTTGAAAATTTTAACCTGCGGCGCATTTGACCTTTTCCAACAACAACAATGATTACCGCCCCTGGATTTCTGACCAGGTCCGCGTTTTAATATTCCCCTCCAACCCAAATAAAATTACTATTGTTGTGCAGTCTTTTCTACTAGCAGTTTACGCGCTGTGTTTCTAGCGGCGGTAATAGGGACATTTTGGACCACTTAAAATAACATTTTTTGTGGTTAAATAGTATTTCCCTCGGTATTGCCAGAATGCATCACAAATAAGCCTGTGGAATGATCCACTCCAAAACAAAATTTTTGGAGACCCAGCGGAAAAAAGAGCCAGATAGAAATTAAAAATCAAACGGATTGCTTCCTAAATGTATTCCATCAAAATATTCAGGAAATTACCTCATCACTACTCGAACTTCAGACATTACTCGAAATATCAAACCCAATATCAATAAAAGGCTACAAATTAGCAACCTGCTACTCAAATACAAAAAACAACACAAAAATAGAGAAGCAATAAGGTCCTAAACATCTTAGAGCTTTAACTTTGAGCAAAAAAATTTTTATATGACAAAACCTAATAAAAAACCACTGTCCTGTATTGATAACTTCTTTATTAACTCTAAAAGCTATAATAACAACCAAGTTGTTCTAACAAGTCTTAGTAATCATCACGGCTTTAAGTACTGAAGTTCAAATAAAACCAAGTCAAATTACAGTTACAGGAAGAAGCTTCTCAAAGGGCAAACTCCAACAGGTTAGAGAGGAACTATGTGTTCTAGGAGTGTTGTAAACAAGGCCTACTTAATCCTTTATACCAAACTGGTACAGCTGTTGAATCTGATTTTTCTATCACGAACAACAAAAAAGAGGTTATCAGACAGAGAACATTGGGTGACAAAAGGTATATAAATCTCTTCACAAAACAAAACAAAAATCTATCAACTCTTTCTAAAAAAAATCTAAACTTTTCTATTAAATTTTGAAAAAGACTATACAACTCTAAAGTCTAAAACCAAGGAAGGTTTAAAAACTTTGACTACAGTAAGGGAGAAAAACAATTTTTAAATCAGGTAAATGACTTTTTCTTTAACATTTGCCCGTATATAAATAATAACAAAGAACTATTCTACAAAAATATGATTCCTTCAGAAAAAAGCATTGAATTAAAAAAAAAACTACTCCACAGGAAATAATAAATATCATAAAATGTCTAAAAAACAAAAAATCATGCGGTAATGATAAGATCCCTATAAGCCTTCTAAAAGAGACAGCAGATTTTTTAGCGGCGCCAATTTCCCACACAATATGTTTAACTACAGAAGTATTTCAATCACACCACATAGGAGTAGTAAAACCACCTTTCAAGAAAAATGACAAAAATTATCTAAAAAACTATCGGCCAATATCTCTTTCATCTAATATAAGTAATATATTTGAGGAGGTCATACACACCCAATTAATGAATTTTTTAGTAACATTCTATCAAACAGGCAAAATGGGTTCCGGAAAGGATAGTCTACAATCAGACCACAATGTGTTGAGGAAACCACACAGGATGGAAGAAAGTTTAGGCCAGATAAGGAGGAGATAAAGAGGGGAGTATTACAGGGAGCAGTCTTAGCTTCTTTGCTCTATATTGTATACACATATGAGAGCAAATATAATTAAGTATTTGCATTTACTGATGACAAAACTATTTTGGTTAGTAAAAACAGTCATGAACAGATGAAAAAAGAGATTAATATAACCCTAGAACAACTAGAAGACTGCTTTAAATCAAATAACCTCGTAATGACTGCAAATAAAACGCAAATAGTAAACTTTAGGCCAAAAAATAAAGAAAATTTGTGTATACCGTGTGGGGGGGGGATCACTGAATAAAGTTAGATTCCTAGGGGTAACACTTGATGGCAACTTAAGTTGGAAAAGTCAGGTTCAGAAGCTGGCGCAATCAACAGGAAAGCAAGTATATCTATGCTTTAACGATGATAAATAAATAATGTGGACTTGGAAGCAATACTCTCTTCTTTTCATGCATACAGTCTCGAATAAGGTATGGCATAATATTTTAGGGGAATGAATCTGGTGCAAAAAAATACTAAAAACTGAAAAAAAATGTATAAAGGTATTTACTTGGATCTACAAACTGTATACAACATTGGAATCTATCTTTGTCTCTAAAAATCTAGATCTTTTTGAAAATACCAAACTTTGTCACCCACATAATACCAGATTCAAAAACCACCTAAAAACACAGAAACCAAACTTTTCTTACATACAAAAAAATATTCAACAGAACATATTAAAAATATGGAATTCTTTCCCATACCCTTTGAGACTACTTACACCCAAAAAAATGCTAATTAATCTTAAAAATGTTCTTAAAACTAAGGCTTATTATTCAATAGAAGAACTTTTCATGATGACAAAATATTTTTAGTAAATCTGTGATAAAATTTGTTATTGCTACTACTTAGATGTTAGTGAAATGTGTGACGTACAATAAATGTTAACCATTTCTTATTTAAACTTCTACACCCATTAGGTAGCAATATTTATTACAAATATTGTGAAGAACAAGTAATATATAGCTAATCTAATCTAATCTAACGCTTTTGTTTGCTCGAATGTACTATAACTTTTTCTAGCCTTTCAATATTTAGTTTTAGCTAAAATCAGTGTGGCTCTGAGGTACAGATATTATTATTGTTATTACCAAGTTATTGACTTTAGGATTTCAAGATTACCCAAGAATAAAACAAATTACATAATATTTAAACCTTTGAGTACATAAAATCATCTCAAATAAACATAGTAAGGATGCCCTAAAAAATAAAAACAAAGCAACTTGAATGACAACATTGTATTTGTACTTATTATCTGTTTTACTCTCTTTACCCAACTGTTTATACTTTATTAGTCATTTTGAAAAATACTGAGAGCAAAAAAATAGGAAAAAACTATAACACATAATACTTTTAAAGGGCATCTATTTTGTTTAGCGTAATTTACAGAATACTTATTTTTTGATTTTGCCGATCGACTAGAAGATTCAATACATTTTTCGTCATAAAAAAATATACTCACGGATGCGAATCCTTGGATAAATCTAAGCCCAATGACGAGCCCCCAATGCATTTCGGAGGCCCAAGGAATGCATAAACTGCAACTTGCCGTGGCTAACTGGGAGTACCCAAAAACTCGTTTAGTACCTAAAAGGCAAAACAATATTTTTAGCAGCTTTTTTTTCATATTAGTTAATTTCGACTGCTAATTAAGCAAAAATGTTGCAGTCCAAAGGTGAGGTTAGGGTGACAAAATATTTTTTGAAATCTTAACGGTTTGACCTACGATGATGAAATTTGGTAATCATATTGGTCTTCGAGCCAGATTGTATTATAAAAATAAAAAAATAACATTTAGTGCCTCTAGGAGCCGGTAGTGGGCGAAATGTGGTTTTGATTTTTTGCTCTCACAGGCTAAAAATTTTTTTTGTGATATCGGGCTGATTGGTGTACTACAAAACCACATAGTTTCAAGTGGTCAGGATAAGTCGTTCGGGAGATACAGGAAAAAATCTAAAACCACATTTCGCCCCCTACCGACTCCTAGAGGCACTAAATGTTATTTTAGGCACTAGTTGTATAAACTACTATTTCAAATTCTACTAACCTAATTTTTGGGTGGCAACACCGCCCACAAGCTGCGAGATAATGTAGGCCCAGTAGAAGGACGATAGGATGTAGCTTTGAATCGAACTCGACCATTTTAAGGTTCCACCGTAGTCCTAAATTTAAAAAAAAATCAATAAATGTACAGTGTGTCCCCAAAGTCTAGAATAATGGATTTTTTGAAAGAGCTATAGGTTTAAAAAAAAACTATATAGTGTCCCAAAAATAAGCTATGACAAAAACTTACCTTTTATCAAATTGGACATCATGTATATTATGTCATTATCTGAAACCTTAAAAAATAAACTTTTCAAAAATACCAAATTATCTTTTCTAAGATACTCGAGTTTAAATTTGTGTAGAAGAGATAATAGAAAGAAAATAAGCATCAATCTCTTCCATACAAATTTAAACTTGAATGTCTAGAAAAAGATAGACCCAGTTTGGTATTTTTGAAAAGCTTTTTGTTTAAGATAATAAAAAGGTAATTTTGGGTCATATCTTATTTTTGCATGAGACACTATGTATAAAAGGGTATAATTTGCCTTGGCTTGTGTTGGGTTGAATTGGCAAGATACAAGCATTAACCCGGTTCAAGGCGAACCAGAGCTCCCTTCTCTGAATCCAACTTGGGTAATTTTTAACAGGTGCGTCCAAGTCGCGGGCGTGGACCCGACTGAATATGTCGGTGAGTAAATCCTGTTGGGGAACGTCACCCAAGTAGCATTTGGACGTCAAAACTACGTCCTCTACTCGTTGGCTTAAAAACCCCGACGTTGGCAAGCGGACTACAAATCTCATTCCATACGACCCCAATCCGACCTAAATGGGGAATATAAATTCGACGACGTGATAATACGTCCGCCAGCTTACGTAATTTTATATTATTTAATTGATTACCTAATGTGGTACTTTTTTCGTAAATTTTAGGTGAAATATATATTAACGAATTATAACTCACAAAAAATAAATGGCCACCTTTTTATTTCATTAACAATTAAAGTTATAAAAAAAAGATCAAAAGATCTTGGGTGAAAATAACGAAAATTCAAGCTTGGATGAGCATCCCACAAGGAACGCACAAAGGACCAAAGGGAAAAGAGAAATGATTAAACGATGTTTCGCTCTGGGTAACCAGCGTGAGCTCATGAGTGGTTTCACTGGTCACCCTCCCCATACATCATTAAATACCATCATCCACTTTGATTTCCAATCTTGAATTACTCACAAATAGGTATCGTTCCGCACTGGCACTTATCCAAGTTACCTGATACGGATTCGTCCTGGCGTGTTAATATTTCCAATAGGATTATGCTCCTAAGGCAATAAAAACAAACAAAGAAGTTAAAAAACCTCCAAATCAGTTACTTTAACCGAAAAGAAACCAAATAAATCGAGTAAAGGTTTACTCCAAAACTTCCCTCGCTCAGAAGAACATATATTATATACAAAACCGCTACTCATATATACATGGGTTAGATTGGGTTGGTCAGACTTTTGCAGAGTATATCCAGACTTTTTCTTGGGTGTATCTACACTGTTCAGGGGTGTATTCAGACTTTTCCATGATGTACTCGGACATTTTCACAGTGTATCCAGGTTTTTCCAGACTTTTCTAGGGTTTTTACAGACTTTTCCAGAGTGTATCCAGACTTTTCCAGGGTCTTTCCAGACTTTTCCAGGGTCTTTCCAGACTTTTCCAGAGTGTTTCCAGACTTTTCCAGGGTCTCTCCAGACTTTCCAGAGTTTATCCAGACTTTTTCAGGGTCTTTCCAGACTTTTCCAGAGTCTTTCCAGACTTCTCCAGAGTGTACCCAGACTTTTTCAGGGTCTTTCCAGACTTTTCCAGAGTCGTTCCAGACTTCTCCAGAGTATATTTAAACTTTTCCAGGATCTTTCCAGACTTTTCCAGGGTTTTTTCAGACTTTTCCAGAATTTTTCCAGACTTTCTAGAGTGTATCCAGACTTTTCCAGGGTCTTTCCAGACTGTTTCAGGGTCTTTCCAGACCTTTCCAGAGTATATCCAGACTTTTCTAGAGTATATCCAGACTTTTCCAGGGTCTTTTGAGACTTTTCCAGGGTCTTTTCAAGGGTCTTTCCAGACTTTCCAAAGTGTATCCAGACTTTTCCAGGGTCTTTTCAAACTTTTCCAGAGTCTTTCCAGACTTCTCCAGGGTGTATCCAGACTTTTCTAGGGTTCACTGACTTTTCCAATACATTTTATATGTGCTATATTTATATACAGGGTTCCTAAGATTTTCCTTAGGAATAGGATTTCAATAAATCAAACAGAAATGGCATAGAAAGTTCTGCGCGCACAAAAGAAACAGGTATATTGAGCAATGGTGCCAGTTTGTTATTATCTCCGGACTGCTTTCATGAGAAAAAATTGTCGCCACTCTTTCATTGTGAGCATAAATCATAGTTGCAATATGCAAATGCAAATTCCGCTAGATGGCGGCCACACCATGAGATCTTGAACATCTAATCTAATTAAAAATTAGATGTTTTCAGGTCCAAACCACAGCTTTTTCTTGCTTAAGAAGGTGGCAGGGTCCATTATTTACGATACTGAGCGATAAACTCGTGAGGTTGTTAACATTAGAAAGAAATATCTTCGCTTTTAATTAAATTTCTTTCCACTCTGTTCTACTAGTGACATCTATCCGGAAACGGCCAAACCATGCAGCTAGCACTAGCAGCCAAAGAAATCAATAAACGGCGTTTTTTTGTTTTTCCTGCAGAGCTTTTTGCTTGCGATATTATGGATTTTAAATAAAGCTGGCCCTACATTACATTTGATATTTTCGAGGTGTTTTATGACATGATCTCGAAACATGTAGCGAACCAATTCTTCAACACTAGCGGGAGGGTAAAAGCGAAAAATAAGGGGCTGCCAATATTTGTAACACCCAAAAAGGGGTGAAAAGATTTATTTTGCTGTTTCTTTACAAAAAACGTTTTTTTTACGAAAAACTTGAGCTCTGCCACTTTTTTTATTTTTTTCTTCAACTTTCTCAAAATTTTCGTCATACCGTAGAAAAAAATTATTTCCCCCATGGTCATACTCTACTTTTATTCGAAAAAATTTAGAAACAGAGACGGGATCAGTTTTTCTAAAACGGGGGATCTTGGTTTCGAGTGAGAAGATAAAGGGCGCCGCAGTCAAAATTTTTTCAATTAAATTAGCCGAACGCAAAAATGTTAGAAAAACAAAGCACGAAATAAAAATGGCGGCGCTTACAATTTTTTTTCAAAAATTACGTAATTTCGGGAACGCAAAGAAATAGGTCTAAATAGTATAATTTTTAAGAAAAAAATATCAATTTTCTCGCCCTCCTCCACTGGGACTACAGGGGCCGTGCACAAATTACGTAATGGTCATAGGGGGGAGGGGGGTTACAAAACGTTACGTAGGGGGGAGGGGGGTTTTCGACAGCATTTCCATTTGTGTGAAACTAAGAAAATTTGGAATCAAAATAAGTGAAAAGTTTTTTTTTTGGGGGGAGTAGTGGTCTTGAAATCGTTACGTAATATTAGGGGAGTGGCGTGCCAAACCGTTACAAAACATTACATAGGGAGGGGGTCAAAAATTGGTAAAATCACCGTTACGTAATTTGTGCACGTCCCCACATCTGACTGTTCCTCCTTTTTGATTTCGAATCAAAGTGCAAAACCCGGGTTGGACGTTCGAAGGCGTCAACCCGTCCTATTTGCTTGCTAAAGTTTCTACGGAAATATCTCAGTCGATTTCTCCGGCCGTGTATGAACGCTTTAGGTTAGGCATTTGCATGTATCTCAGTCCCCAGCCTGTAAACAGTGCGTAAGGACAATGGTTACAAAATGAAAAGCCGAAAAATATTTTTTTTACGATATCTTTCATCAGTTTGGTATTAAAGTCGAGCAAAAACAATTTTTATTCCAAAGGTATGGTATGAAAATGGAAAACATTAGAAAACAACAACCTTCCTTTTCTGCCTAATGTGCTTTTCCGTTTGTCTGCGTCTTATACACGGCTGCTTGGCCCCCTAAGGATTTGCTTAGGAACCCTGTATATATATAGATTCAGACTTTATTGTTTCTAAAAACATTTGGTTTGACGTGCACTATATATATATATATATATATATATATATATATATACATAAGATTTTTGTCCATTAATCACGCAATAACGGCTAAACAGATTTGTATGAAATTTGATAAGACAATACAATACAATACAATACAATAAATCTTTATTTTCCTTTGACTATTAAATTACAACAGTATGGAACACGTCAAAAATAACATAGTACAAGTAATTAAATATTACATTTAACTAAATGTTTCGTCATTTTTATTTGTGCACTGTTTATATTTAATATTAAGATCAAAACGTTTTAGAAAAATATTCATTTATATTATAAAAAGAATTCGTAATAAAAAACGACTTAACTAGAGTTTTAAAATGATTTAATATTTTGATCTGTTGTAAAGTTTTAGGTAAATGTTGGAAAACCTTTATGCCAATAACTATAGGCAAATGTTCCCCGACTTTGCTTTATGAAAAGGAATTCTTAATTGATTTTTTTGTCTAGTATTAAACAAATACAAGTTACACAAAGAGAGAATTTTAAATTGAACAAAACTATTACGACAAGTGTGTCTTTGAGGCAATCCAAGCATACACCCTAAAAGCTTTTTTTGTTTAATAAAGACTTCTTCCCAATCCAAAGATGCTCCCCAAAACATGATACCATAACGTAAACGGGATTCAACCTGACCATGGTATATTGTTTTTAGTTCATCAATGTTCAAGACAGTTTTTAGATTTTTAAAAAGGAAGTATGATGTTCCCAGAAAAGAACTCATCCTCGCACAATGGTTCCTCCAATTAAGGTTGTCATCCAGATGTATTCCCAAAAATTTGACAGCATTTTCATTTGTTAATTTTTTGTTGTGCAATGAAATGTTAACGTCCATATTGCGTCTACTTTGTGGAAAGTGAAATCTTAAGTAGTTGGTTTTTTCTAGATTTATGTACAATGAATTTTGTTGAAACCAACGAGTAATATTAAATAGTGTTTTATTGCATTTGGATTCTAGCATTTGTTCAGACTTATCAGTTACGGTAACCGTAGAATCATCGCAATAACACACCAAATTACTGTCTCCAGTTGCAGAATTGAGATCCTCTATATACAAAATAAACAGTATGGGCCCCAAAACTGACCCCTGGGGTACTTAATACATTAATTTCAGAAGATACTACCTCTTTTTGATAATCGGTTGAAAAATCATTGACTGACACATACTGTTTTCGTGGACTCAAGAATGAAGCAACAAAATTGTTTTTTTTATTTTCAATTCCAAAACACTTCAATCTGTTAAGTAAAAGGTGATGATCGACGCAATCAGATGCCTTGCTAAGGTCACAAAAAATACCAGTAGGTAATTCTCCTGCTTCCATGTGGTCTACTATGTTTTCTACAAAGACATTGATTGCATCGATCGTGGAAACACCATTTCGGTACCCAAATTGATTGGGCGAAATAATTTTATTTTTTTCCAAAGCGGTAATCTACTAAGAAAGCCATATTCAAAAATTTTGGAAAACACTGAGGTAAGAGACACAGGTCTATAATTATCAGGACATGTTGCATTATTATTTTTTAGTATTGGTACAATTTTATTTACCTTAAGCATTGATGGAAAAGTGCCTGAATCAAAAGCTTTGTTAATTAAATATGTAAGTGGGTTAATGACTATATCGAGAAAATTTAATAATAAATAGCTTGGAACATTGTCAAAACCATAGGAAAATTTGGACTTCAATTTCCTTTTAATTAATTGGAACAACTCGCTGCCCGTATAATGAGTTAAAGTGAAAACATCCTCCATAATTTTTTGTGAGTGTGTTTGTCTGGCTGTGTGTTGCTTTTGATTGATTTTCTTTATTATCTCAAGTGGAGCTTCTTTAAAAAATAAATTAAAATAATCACTTACTAGAACAGGATCGTTTTCTATGTTTCCCTTAATGTTCAAAGGTAAATTACTGCCCCTAGTCGAACTAGTTTTGTCGTTCATTTCCTTAACATAGACCACATGGTTTTTTTGACGTGTTTTGCTTTTGAAATTCTGTTTGTAAAAAAGTTTTTTTTTGTTTTTTTGATTAAATTAAGATGTCTCTTTTTTTCATCCTTATATATCTTTTTGAAGCAAGGATATCGTTTGGACAATTTATATAACTCCTTAATACTTAAACTTGAATCCTTAATTTCACCAGTTACCCAGCTTATTTTATTTTTTGTGTAGAATTTCTTTTTGGGGAAGTGTTTATTAAAATAAAACTGAAATATATTATGAAAAACGTTGTAAGCTTGGTTTAAACCTGCTTCATTAAACATTCTACTCCAATTTTCTTTTAAAAGATCCAATCTAAAATTTTGTATATTAAAAAAGCTAAAATCACACCTTTGAGTAATTTTATCACAGTTAAAATAATTGTATTATGATATTATGATCAGAGATACAATTTTCAACAACCCTACTTGTTCCGTTGTTATTTATAAAAATGTGATCTAACATGTACTTTTCTCTAGTGGGTTTAGTTACACAATTGTGAAGTTTAAAAGATTCAGTAGTATCTTTCAAAATTTTGTAGTTTCAACTATCTCTGATTGGATCGCAATTAAAATCGCCTACTAAAATAATATTATTATTCTTTTTGTACACACAATCTAAAACCAAATTCAGACGTTCACAAAACACTTCAAAATTTTTACAACGTGGTGACCTATATACTACAAGTAAAATTGTTTTAACTGAAACTTTGTCTATTGTAATTCCACAAACTTCAAATTCCTTTTCGACACAATACGTATTCAAATTAAGTTTTTTCATCTTACTTTGGCCATTTTTTACAATAAATGGCAACACCACCGCGGTCATATTGACTTCTACAAAACTGTGTTGCCAAACAGAAATCCTTAAAATAAACAAAATCACCTTCATTCTTACACCAAGTTTCAGTAAAGCACAAAAGTTCAATGGTACCACACTCAAGATATTCGGACTGGATGTAATCTGCTTTTACCTGTTTTAATCCTTCACAATTCATATAAAGCAATCTGTCAGAGCCTACTTTAGAATCGTTAAACTCGAAAAAACTGATTTTGACTGTTTTTATCTGTGGTATTTAAAACATTGTCTATATCTAAACAATTACTAATATTTACATCACTCACATTTAAAACGGGACTGGCGAGATTTACATTGCTGACATCACTTACTTGACTAATAAAATTTTCCTGACTAGAAGATTTACTTTGACTAGAAAAAGTTTTTGTTGTATCTTTGACACTATTTTCTACCAATACATTAATTTCCCTGGTCTTGATTGATACTAGTGTAAGATTTTTCTTTTTTATAAAACTTAACTCGATATAATTATTTAAAACATCACCGTGCATTGGGTGCTCCTTAGCCTAAAAAAACCGTTTTTTAGTTTTTCGTTTATTAATAGCCTAATTGATGCATTATTTTGTTTTGTTAAATCAGATATTAACAATTGCAATGTAATAAGTTGTTGTTTACTAGAAAAGTACCTAGGATTATATGTGAAATAACACACAAGATTAGCATATTTTCCAACAGATAAGATTTCCTTGACTAAATCATTATGTATTAATTCCGGCCTACAGAGATCTTTTGCAAATATGACTGTATCATGTTGATTGTACTCTATAGTTTCAGGAAAAATATGTTTAGCTAGATCACTTAAAGGAGCACGTGGTCTGCTTATGCAGGTTACCTCGTAATTTACAAGTTTATTGGAATCACGAATTACTGGTCCGCAAACTTTAGCTGAATGATCTCCATAGATTAGAATTTTCTGTTTATTTTCTACTTTTTGTTTAGTTTGGCTTTGTCGTGGAACAGTATCATTAGTCTTGTTCATTTTTAAGAGATCGGCTTTGAGTCTGGCAATCTCTAAATAAAATTCATGGTTCTCATCTTCTAGATATTTATTAGATAGTTCCAGATTGCGATTTAGAATTATGAGGTCTTCAAGTAATACTCTTTCCTCTATAGATATTGCATTTCCTGCCTGGTCTATCTGTGCCTCTGTCAATCTCTTCTTAGAGGTTTCAGCATTGCATAAAATTTTCTGCAAGCTTATTAGTTCATTTCTTAGTGTTTCTAGCTCCGTAGCACATTCGCTTTTTTGATCAGATTTTTCACAAAAAGTAGCCTGAAATATATCCTGAGGAATATCCACTGTTTCGTCTCCAGATTCTTTTAATCTTTGTTTTTTAGTATAGTTTAGTTTATTTATTTTATTGACAAGTTTTCTATTTTTTTGACGTAGTCGTTTTAATTTCTTTTTGTTTAATTTTAATCTCACAACACTAAGACTCGTTTTCATTATCTCCGTATTATCTTCTGGTTCTAGAGAATTGTCAAAAGTATATTGTACAGCCGTACTTGCTGTTTTTAATTCCTCTG
Organism: Oxystoma pomonae; assembly: GCA_963921995.1. Taxonomy (NCBI): domain Eukaryota; kingdom Metazoa; phylum Arthropoda; class Insecta; order Coleoptera; family Brentidae; genus Oxystoma; species Oxystoma pomonae. The sequence goes on along the minus strand of OY998171.1, from coordinate 44,232,374 downwards.
TTTGTGTGCTATTATCATTAACCTTGGTGTGCCGTGCTTGGTTAAATGCGTCAATTGTTAATTTGTAAATCCTAATTTCCTATTCCTGCTTTTCTATTATTTTCACCAGTTCCTTGTTTCGAAGGCGCAGATCATTAACCTCGGTTGTTCGATCCGCTAGTTTATTTCTTAAATCCGTTGTTATAAAAGACATGCTTTTCAGTCGATCTTCGTCGTCATCATCATTCTTCTTCAAAAACATAGTAGGAGAGACAATTTCAATATAGCTATTATTAAGCGCTTGTGGACTGTTCAAATCCTTTTCAGCTTGAAATTTGGCACATAAAGTTTGGAATGCATTACGTCTCGTTATTGGTGCCATTTGTCATTTATTTAATTTTTATTATAATCTCAAAATAAAAGTAAATTATTTAATTTAATTTGAATTAAATTTTCATTTCATTAATTTTCTGGTCGAAAAACCGTATAATATGCCGGCCGGGATTTGCCCAGCTTCTTATCAGCGTGGTCTACCACTTTTTGCGAGTGTTTAATTCGAAGGATCGTCGAGTTTTACACTAAAACGTACATTTTATGATATAAATATAAAACTTACGTGATACTAAACACTTCCAAACAATGTAGTTTTTATTTAACTTTCGTTGTGTGTCACTTTTACTATAAAGGGTCAGTCCATATCAAGTCAACCAGGGTATTTTACCACACCATCTCCGATGTTGATGATTTTTAGTATACATGTTTTTCCTACCAAAAAACTGGAAAATCCAAAATTTCAGACTTTTTTGACCAGTTGTTTATTTTGAATTAATTTTTGAAAATCGAAAAAGTCACTTATTTGTCCTTAACATGTGCGCACAAAATTGGGAATATCCAAAGAACCACTTATAATAGAAAAGTAGGTGAAGGTTCATTTTAAAGCTCTTATAAAGACCTTTCATATGAGAATATTGCATAACATGTATTGAAAAAAAAAATAAAAAAAAAAAATTTTGATTTTTTTTTTGAAAAATTTCAAAAAGGCCATTTTTAATTTTTTTCAAAAAATTATATTATTTTCTTTAAAGTGTTATTAAACTATTCACAAAATTTTGAGATGGACAAATCATGGGTTCAATGTGAAAAAATTTATTAAAAATGTCACATGCATGAAAAATCGCCTATAAATAGACAATGCATTTTGGTAATTAGAAGAATATAATGGGGTTTAAAGCGATATTATAAAAATATTTAACAATATTTTATTTAATAAAAAATTATATCCTACGTTTCATTCTGTATCAGTAATCAGATTAACATTGCCCCCCATTGTAATATTTACTTACAAAACCTCTTTTCCACCGGAGACGTACTATTGGATGTTCCAATTCTTAGGAAAATATGCCTGTATAAACCTGCCAATACTTTTGTGAAATACTGCCTGTTTATTCCTGTTTAACATTAAGGACACACCTCCTTCATTTTATTGGTCTGTTTAGGTACATTGTGGGGATTTGCTGACATGAAAATTCCTGCATAAATTGATTTTAAATTTTTGGCAAGTATCTTCCTGATACAGCTCCAAATAATCGATACATAATAGTTCGACTGAAGGTTTATCAGAAGTCATCTCTGTGTAATTTTAAAAGTTTCAACTATGGGTGAGGCAAGTGGATGGACTAAATATAAAGTAAAGTGCTGTGATCCACTAGAGTTAAAAATCAAGCATTTTGGGAAATTAAGAAATGTGACCAAGTGGATATGCAGTTACAAAAATGTCAAAATGGGAATGAAAATCTGTGATGGTTGTAGACTAAAGCTTTCAAAGGAGTTTAAGGCATCTGAAGAAGATGAGGCAGGGTAGGTAACAAATAGTATTTTTTAATATAAAATTAATAAACTAAACCAATTGCGTCAAGTACGGAGTGGAAAAATCTCATGGCATTATTTTGCATGGCATTATTTTGCATGGCATTTTGAGAATACAGACATTATGTACAAATTTCTTGGCATTATGTACACATTTTGGGTCAGCTGTTACCCCCTTTTTAAGTTCTTATAAAAAACTAACTTTTTAAATTTTTTTAGACCCAGTCAAGTTCCAGAAAATGATCCAGATTTTCAAGATCCTGCTGAATCATTTACTCTTTTAAACAAGTCATTGGAGCTTCTTGGTGTGTCGCCGATTAAAAGAAAAAATGTATACAAAGAAAAAATTGATATTGTACAGCATACAATTGCGAAAGCATTTACAAAGGAATCAGATTCAACGCTAGTAAAGGAATGCCAGAGTGACGAAAGTGAAATGATTAAGCAGTTAAAGGACAAATTTTTAAAAACCGAAAAGAGGAGTGAGAAAATACTAGTTTTATCATGTTTACCTCAAAGTTGGAGTAGAAAGAAGATTGAAGAAGAATTTGGAGTTTCTCAATATTTGGCCAGAGCTGTAAAACAGTTAGTTAAGGACAATGGGATATTATGTTCTCCTAACCCCAAACCGGGAAAGACCCTTAGTGATGGAGTGGCCCAAATAGTGGTAGATTTTTACCAAATGGATGACATTAGCAGGACCATGCCAGGTAAAAAAGATTATGTTGTTATCAGAAAATATGGAGCTGAAAAAGAATATGTACAAAAAAAATTAGTCTTAGCTAATTTAAAAGAAATTTATGCATTGTTTAAAACTGAGTACCCCAATGAAAAAATTGGGTTTTCAAAATTTTGTGAACTGCGACCCAAAAACTGTATACTGGCAGGAAAAAGTGGGACTCATACTGTATGTGTATGTACTATACATCAAAATATAAAACTAATGCTCAATGGCTCCAAATTAAATAAGCTATATGATGAAAATAACAGGCCTCTTGCAATATCTTATCATGATTGCCTTTATAAACTAATGTGTAATCCACCTTCAGTGGACTGTTTTTTAAGCAATAGATGCAAGCAATGTCCTGGAGTAGAACAGTTTAAAAATACGTTAATAGAAAAATTTGAGGAAGAATTAATTGATGAGGTCTCATTTAAAAAGTGGGTCTCAGTAGATAGGTGTACTATGGAAACCGTTGTTAAGAAAAGTGATGATTTTGTCCAGGAATTTACTGATGATCTTGCAAAACTTAAATCACATTCGTTTATTGCAAAAATGCAAAAAGATAGATACAATGAAATAAAAATTAACCTTAAACCTGGAGAGTCTTTGATCACTTGCGACTTTGCGGAAAATTATTCCTTTGTTATGCAAGATGAAGTCCAGTCTTATCATTGGAATAACAGCCAGGCAACCCTCCACCCTTTTGCCATTTATTTTCTAAGTGATGGTAAACTGCACAACCTGAATTATGTGTTTATTTCGGAAAGCTTGACACATAATACAATTGCATTTGATTTATTTTTAAAAAAATTAATGCCTGATTTAAAAATCAAAATACCAGGACTTAACAAAATTTTTTATTTTTCGGATGGATGTGCTGCGCAGTACAAAAACAAAAAGAATTTTCTGAATATATGCCTGCATAAAAAAGATTTTGGTGTTGAAGCAGAGTGGCATTATTTTGCCACCTCGCATGGCAAAAGTGCCTGCGATGGCTTGGGAGGAACTGTTAAAAGACTTGCTGCCAAAGCCAGTTTGCAGAGGCCCTATGACAATCAAATAATGACACCTCTACAATTGTTCACTTGGTGTGAAGAAAACATATCTGGCATTGATTTTAAATATTGCACAGAAGCAGATTATACAAATCATGAAATAATTTTGAATAAAAGATTTGCGGAAGTCTTAACAATACCGGGGACACAAAAAATTCATGCTGTAATTCCTCTTACAGAAAGCACGTTTTTGGCAAAACAGTTTTCTACATGCTTAGAGGTCGAAACACATAATCTTTTTAAAGGTGGAAGCATTATTTTGCAAAATATCGAGTCAGGGTTTGTCACTGTAGAATATGACAGTGCTTGGTGGCTGGCTTGTGTCTTGGGGAAAAATAATGAGAGCGGAGAACTGAAAGTAAGCTTTCTTCATCCACGAGGACCTGCCTCATCATTTTTTTACCCCACACCTCAAGATATTTTAATTATTAAACCAGAAAGTCTTATAAAAAAAGTTGAACCCAACACTGCTACTGGCAGAACTTACAATGTCAGCAAAAAAGAAATGTCAGATTCATCAGAAATTCTTAAAAGAAAGTTAAAAAAATAAATTTAAGGTATATCAACGAAGTAGAAAAGTTTGTTTATTTCTTTTGCGAGTTTAAAATAAAATAATTTGTAGATAAAGCCTCTGGGTATTTTTTAAAACCTGTATCCATCCAACAAATTTATTTATTTTAATATCCAGTGCACTATTGGTGCTCCTAAAATATGTTTATTTTTTTAAATGCATGATTTTTAATGTACTTAATATTTTTGATATTTTTTTTGACATTGAACCCATCATTTCTCCATCATAAAATTTTGTGGATAATTAAGTAACACTTTGACCAAAATTATATATTTTTTTCAAAAAAATTAAAAATGGCCTTTTTGAATTTTTCAATTTTTTTTTTTTCAATTTTTTATTTTCAATTTTTTTTTTGTTAAAATTATGTTGTGATATTTCATAAAAAAGAGCTTCAAAATGACTTTAAAATGAGCCATTTATTACTTTCCTAGTGTAAGTGGTTCTCGAGATATTGCTAGTTTTGTACATTCTTGTTAAGGTCAAAATGCTGACTTTTTTATTTTGAAAAATTAAAAAAAAAAAACTACGAATCAAAAAAATCTAAAAATTTGCATTTTCAACTTTTATGGTAAGAAGAAAATATATACCAAAAATCATCAAAATTGGAATTGGTCGCGTAAAATTTTTGTGATTTTTTGGTTGATTTGATATGGAATGACCCTAAAGTTCTTATTAAAATCACTAAAATTTTTATCTCAAAGTAAGAGCACAATTTTTAACTGTGTTTACACCGGTTAAGCCTACTATAAAAAAAATAGGGTGTGACCTGGATCTTATCCTAAGCTACTTAACATTTCGTTTCATAACTCGAGATATATGGCACAGCAAATTGAATTTTTCAATTGTTTTTTGCATTTTTTATGTGATATATATATATATATATATATATTTATATAAAAAAAGAAATATTTTTTTTCTTATCGTGTGATACCTCCTTGGAACGCTTATAAAAATTGTAGTTGAATGGCGCCAAAATTTTTGACTACATATATATATATATATGCTTATCACTATTCGAAACCTGAAAATTCGTGGAGGATCATGAAAATCTCGAAGTGCGATTTTTCGATGATTACATTACTTCCCTTTAGCAAGGGAAATAAAAACAAAAGATCAAAAGATCTTGGTTGGAAATAACGAAAATTCAAGCTTGGATGAGCATCCCACAAGGAACACACAAAGGACCAAAGCGAAAAGAGAAATCATCATCAGTGTTGCCTCAATAAGCACCTAGAGACGCTGGGAATCGCCGGAGACTCAGAAAGTCGATGGTGCATGGAGGACGAAGAATCGTCCTTGCATGTCCTGCTCGAGTGTCTGTTGGTCCCAGGCGATGTAAGATGTTTGCAGCCCAGAAAAATCGGTTCTTTTGCGAAAGAGGCAGGCTTCCAGGGCTAAACCATGGATAGTGGGCGTGCAACGGGCCCAGCAAGGTGGCCTACGTACATGGGAATTGTCCCGCCCGCACCTGTACATTTATTCATTCATTCAAGGGTATAATGTTTTTAAACCGCTTTTTTAATCCAAAATGATCCAATATAAGTTTTTTAAAAAAGCTATAGTTGCTTATAAACTTTTGGGGCACACTGTATATTATTTAGCAATTGTTTACTTAAAAATAGTACGTTTTCTGAATAAAAGCTCATAAAACTATGAGATAATATAACGGCCCTGCCCTTGCATTTCCCGAGAAAAATGCGTACCGATAATAACACCTCCAATCAAGTTAACCTAGGTAGGCGCGTCGATTGCAACGATCTGACAGCGAAAATTTAGGTTTTGTTTAATATTTTCGTTTGCTTGTAGAATGGTTTAACGATCCTATTTTTATTTTTTTTTTAATAATGAAACGACCTTTTTTTAAAATGCCAACGTTTCGGAAAATTTATTTGCTTCTTCAGGGCTATTCAAGACGGCCGTTCCATGTGTCGATTTTATTGCCAATAAACGTCATCCTTGGGTAAAGAGACATTATTTTTGCAGACGTAACGTAAAATTTTTGATTAAAACTTTAAAAAAAACATAAACACATTTCCCTCAACCCATAAACGTAGACCTTCAAAAAAAAATTTCGTTGGCTTTTGGAAAATTTATTAACACTACTGTAAAAAAAAATTAAAAAGTATTGTGTAGTGTTAAACACATCTATCTAGATTTAAACACAGAAAACAAGATTATAAAACAAACACCAGGATCGTATAACTATTAGCTATTAGGTATATAAAGGCCCAGGATGCAATAAAATCGTAGCGGCAACGGTCAAAATCTAGATTGCCATGACATGGCCAATGGAATAAAGACGGCTCGATCTGAGCCTGCGCGAGTTTATAACATCGAATCACCTCATTTCTCGTTCAAGGCACTTCAGCTCACGCATGCGCAATGGAGCCCGTCATTAATCCATTGGACCCGGCCAAATTGATATTTCGCAGGGGTTTCCGGTACGCTTTTTATCATAGAAAGCATATAACTATGAGATACTATAACGGCCCAAGTGCCGCAAAATGTGTAACGAATATAACTTTGATAAACAAAGAAGAAAATTCAAAATCGCGGTTGGGTTTGAAACTGTTCGGGCCACCAGGCCATAAACCAATTACAAGGTATTAATTTGAGTAACAGTGACAACAACATCATCTGTCCGAAAACTTTGATTTTATTTAATTGAATTTATTTATTATATTATGGATAAAACATCTCCAACCGCAAGTTTAACCTTATTCGAGGGGTTCAATCCACAAGGTAAACCCCTTACACGAGGACATGGCCCCAAGTGACGATTCCACTTCCTGAGAAAACTGGGCGTTGTCGAAAAGTTTACATTTTTGACGAGGTATGGTTTTTCCATTTTGTTTATGTTATTGTTGAGATTTTGTGTTTTAAAATTTTGTGGTGGTATTTTCTGGGATTGCGTGCGTTATTATTATGGGAAACACTAGACAACACTTTTTCAATTTTTTTATGGTAGTGTCCACTCTTTTAATAGATTTTCCAAAAGTAAACAAAAACATCAAACATAAACCTACATTTTTGCTGTCAGATGGTTGTCAGTTGCTTTCACTATTGACGCAATCGACGCGCCTGCCCATTACACTCCTCGTCTATGGGTTTTTTCCAGGCCAACTTGATTGGGAGTTATTATCGGTACGCATTTTTCCCGGAAAAAGCAAAGGGAGAGCCGTTATATTATCTCATAGTTATATGATAGAATCACACGGGCAGGGCCTTTATAGTATCATAGTTATATGAGCAAGGATCTGATTTTCGAATCCATACGAAAATATCCGCATACGTGTACTAAACAATAGCCAATTTTTATGTATCTATATTGTGTGAAATGAGAGGCGAAAGATAAGCCAGTATGTGTGGACACGGTTCGAGTGACTGATTATATTGCACGAGTGGGTGGAGGGCATTCGTGTTGTTTCGCATGAAAAACCGGTTATTCTTTCACGTACTTACCCATGAATGAGCATATCGGCATATCTTTTGACTCCTATTCTATACGGTATAGGAAGAGATGGAAGTAGGCGCATGTGAATAATTTAGTATGGTTTCGAAAATAGGACCCCAGGATCTTTGAGGCTTAATTAGTGCGTATTATTGGAAGTAATTTTTCAAGTATTTGCATAAAAGTTGGGCATACAAGTGCTCTTTTAGGCAATCCGTGACCTGGACTTTGTAAGTGAGACGATTTGTGGGTAAGAGCCAATTGATTCGTAGTTATCTATTAGTAAGTCAAACGACAAACGTCTTTTGTAATAAAATCCGACGTTTACATAGTCAGGTACGAAACTTAAACGACGTCAAAATAGGCAACGTAATTTGTACAAATATTTTTCTACACGGATTCACGTCAGTTTACGTTTCAAAGCCGACTGTTTTAACGCCTATACCTAAATCGACCACGAAACATCGTCGGGCTTGTTACCTTAATCGACGTCGGATTTCAGGGTGCTTATTTGGATACCTACCAAAAATGAAACGAAGAAAAAGAAGGATACTCATTCATCAAGTTGCACAATTTGTTGGCTTGCTGCCAACCAAAAATCTTATCGCATTTATATTTCTTCCAGTCCACTTTATCTGGAGCATTAGTGAGGTCACACTGTCGCTTTTTTAGATAGGGAACCAACAATTTTTATCCTCCTCCCACATCTGCGGGACAGTTTTGAGTTCATTTAGTGTTTTAATAAATACAATTTTAAAATAATCCATGTTTTTAAGGAAAAAACAAAGAAAAACGGAAAATATTTTTCTAGGTTATGTCATTCTTCTTTAAAGTCAGTTTTGGTTACATGGCCAACGAAGAATGGAGGCGGATTTCGAACGTTTGCACATATTACGTAATTTAACGTTGGCTGGTTAGATTTGGATAAAATTAGAGCTGCAAATCGGTGTCCTTGTCCAAATTGGTGATAAATTGGTAAAAGTACTATACCAACCCAAATTTGGCCATTTTGGAGTTGCAAGCTTGGGCAGCCATTATTGACAACAATTTTTTTCTTGTTTTCATTGAAAAAAAAACAATAAAAGAGACTTAATAATGCCTTAGAGATGCGTTTAGTATTATTCTTGAGTGATTTTAGTATTAATTGCAACCGAAATAGTGCTTAAAAAAAAATATATTTTTTTTTAATATTTTTTTCTTTTTCCTATTTTGTGCTAATTTGGAAAGGGGGGGGGGAGTTATTTTTCGCCCCATCTTAACCAAATTTGTCTTTGTCTAGATTACTCGATAAAATGCCCTTTTTAATAACATAAATTTTATTGTTAATGAAATAAAAAGGTGGCCATTTATATTTTGTGACTTATAATTCGTTAATATATATTTCACCTAAAATTTACTAAACAAGTACCACATTAAGTAATCAATTAACTATTATAAAATTACGTAACCTGGCGGACGTATTATCACGTCGTTATAGGTAAACTACTATACCACTGAAGTACACCTGGAATTCTTGCTCTATAAACAATTAAATCTGCCAATTCATTCTAGATTCCATTTTGGCAAGCAGACCTATAGTACACTCGCATGTACAGTTTCCAAGCCTTCTCTGCTTTTGGATTTTGTCGGTGTACTATTGGTTGGAGAGCAAGTGTTCAAAAAAGATTTGTTAGGTATTCCAAAAAAGATACTTAAAAAAACTATTTTGCAAAAAAATATTGGAATTAAATATCTTAGCAGTTAAGATAAAAAATGTATGTCTCCTTTCTAATTTTGTTTTATTTTTCAACGACGACCGCACACACTATAGTTTTAGAAACCGTTTCATAATTTTAAAATACTTAATGAATTTTACTAATTTATTTTGGTTTCAAAGCTACCCATGATTTCCTGTTTCTTTTGAGACAACAGTCCAGGGCTTTCTTAGTGTAATATTTTGTCAACTAATCAATATTTCTAAACATTTTTGAAATACCTTGTATGTGAAACTTGACCCCACTTTGGTGGTTTTTTCCTACAAATCTTATTTTAACACTTTTGCTCTCCAACCAATAATAAACCCACAAAAACCAGAAGCAGAGAAGGCTGGGACACCCAGTACATTAATGGGTTTTAATTTGTTTTTCTAGCTATACATATTTAATTAGTATGTTCTTTTGTCCAAAAAATAAACAATTTTAGCGCAAATTAATTTCTAGGAACGTTTTTGTCTAATTAACAGTTAAAATGTGTAGGTCAAACAATCATTATTTATACATATTTACTTCCCGGTACTTATTACTTGCACGATTTTACCAGAGTTCGTTTTATTTTTCTTTGAATTATCCAAACATAGCATTCTTATGGACCTAATATACTACGTTACAAATTTTAAAAAACTTAAGTACCCACTTTAATTCTCCTTGTTTACTTATTCATACACATGACTACATAAGAATTAGTAGCTGTCTCCAGATAACTAAAGCATGGCTTTTTTGGTATCCGATGCAAAAAAAGTTTTTTTTTTGATCACGGGTGCAAAAAGATTTTTACCAGTATTACTCGAGAACCGCAGAACCCAGAGCTAAAGTAGTAGTAGTAGTAGTATAGGGGCGGCCCGTGGGCCTGGCAATTAGACCTCTTCATGGGCCCTTTCTGCCATACCCCGTTCCTTACCCCTATGCCCCTACTTCCGCTGCACCTCTCTCTCCGGGCCTCCCTGTCTTCTTTACGAAGTTCAGTATGTCGGCCCATTTGAGCGAGTTTAGCTCTTCTTCCTCTATCGTGGGAAATCCCCACTTCAGCTGTCTTGATCTGGCATATGCATCACACTGTGCTATCAAGTGCTGCGCCGATTCCTCTTCAAGCCTGAAAGCGGGACATACGGGATCTCCTGCTACTCTTATTTGCGTCAGATGTTTGTTCAGCCGATTGTGCCCAGTCAGCATCCCTGTCAGCAGTCCAATGTCCTTTCGGATCTTGCCTAAGAGCCATTTAGTTCTGGCTACATTCGGACCATCCACGAATAGCTTGGACTGTCTACACTTTGATTCTTGCCTTCAGGACGTCTTCAGTTCATTGTTTGCCCATTTGTTGAGGTCCCTCTGTACCTGTTTCCTTGTTATTCCCAGAAGAAGTTCCGGTCCAATGTATTGGGTTTCGGCACTTAGTCTGGCAAGTTCGTCCGCTTTCTCGGTCCCTGGTATTCCCTCATGACCTAGGACCCACATCAGTGTCACCCTTTTGTCTTAAGCCTGTGTTTGCAGTGCTTCAGCGCACTTCTCCACCAGACTACTGACTATTTTGGGTGCAATTAGAGCCTTGAGGGCAGGCTGGCTGTCGGAGCATATGTATATGTCCATCCTGCCATTTCTGACCTCGGGTAGGGTTGCTGCCATGGTAATGGTATACACCTCCGCCTGACAGTTTAGAGCCATCCGTGTAGCAGACCGTCGCCTCTCTGCTTAATTCCGTTCGAAATTCTTCCCTTTGCCACTCATTTCGTTCTGGTATTGTGACCTTGTACTTTTTATCGAACCTCCATGGTTTAAGCGGTGCTTTCACTGGTCTTAGGAGGAGCAACTCTTTCGTCGCCAGTCCCTCGACCGCTAGATGCCCCTCTCTTTCCTACCTGCCCTTCCACAGTCCCTGGTCCCTTAATCGACGGTGCGTCGCCATCGCCTCCTTCTTGATCCAAGTTGGAAGCGAGGGGAGACTCAAGATTGTTTCCAGGGCGTGGATGGAGGTCGTCCTCATTGCGCCGGTCATCCCTCTGCAGAAGAGCCCCTGCAGGCTCGTAATCTTTTTGGATATGGTCAGCTTCCCTACAGCGGGCCACCAGACCACTGATCCGTATTGGATCCTTGGTCTTATGATGGCCGTGTATATCCAGTGTAGGATCCTCGGGCTAATGCCCCAGGTTCGACCGACTACTCGGCGCAACTGCCATAATGTTGCCTGGACTTTAACAGTCATTCTGGCAACATGCTCGCTCCACTTGAGTTCCTTGTCCAGCGTCACCCCCAAATACTTAAGTTGTGATACCAAAATTAGGGGTATGCCATTCATTATGCGAGCTCTGAATCCCTCTAGTTTCCTCTTTCTGGTGAATAGAATCATCTCGGTCTTTTCAGGATTCACTGAAAGACTATTCTGCCTGCACCAGTCTTCTATGATTCTTACCGCCCTTTGCATTCTTTCGAAGACTGTGGCTAGAAAACGGCCGTTCACTTTCACTACACCGTCGTCCGCATATTCTTGTGAGGACTCTCCTAAGATGGCCTGTGCTTCCCTCTCCGTTAACGCGGATTTGACTCATTCAGTCAGACTTGCTTCCGCTCCTCTTTCCTGAAGGGCAGATGTTATAATCCGCGTTCTTGCCTTGTCGAAGGCACCTTCCACATCGAAGAACACCATTATTGCATATTCTTTGTGCTGAAGTGCCTTTTTTGCCTTTTGCACTACTGCGTGAAGGGCTGAGTCTGTAGATCTGCCCTCCCTGTCCGCGTGCTGGTTCGTATGGAATGGTCTGTTAGCCAGTGTTCCCTCCAGGAGGTACCTGTCTACCATTTTTTCCAGTGCCTTCATCATAAATGATGTGAGACTTATCCGTCTTTAGGATTTAGCCGTGGTGTATAGTCTTTTTTTCCCGGTTTCGGGATAAAAACTACATTGGCCTTCCTCCATGAGGTAGGAACGTATCCCAGGGCTACGCTGGCCCTGAACACTCTCCTCATGTGAGGAAGTAGTGTTTCTAGGCCCCGCTGTAGCAGCGCTGGGAAGATTCCGTCCGGACCGGGTGACTTGTAGAGACTGAACTCTTTTATTGCACAGATTCAGAGCTAAAGGAGTACCCAGCGTAAATACATCTTAATGCGCATGTTTTTTGTTTAAAACACTTGTAGAACCCGTAGCTTTTTAGAAAATTAGAAAAAAAGTCGAAAAAAAAACGGCGAATTTTAGAAAATAATTTATTTTCGGTATAGAAACATGCAAAATCAAAATATTACTAGTGTGCACTCAGTGCACTCAGCGCGAGCTAACCAAAGTTTATTTGAAGAAAATCGGTTAAATGATAAGAATGTTAGGTAGTTTTGAAAATACCCCTGTCCGCAATGTTTGATCCAACATGGCGGACAAACGCACCAGTATTTTTGCCTCACGATGACAAAATGTACTAAAGATGTTCTGCGAAGTATTATGTTAAAACATCAGACGGAGGTAAGATGGATAAAGAACCCTGCACAAATTACATTGAGAATGGCTTTCGGTTAAATGTCATAATTTTTTTATATGTTGTAGTACTCGATCAACAAAGCACAAAAATAAAAAAAAAACGACATAGGCAGCAGCATTACTTTCTGAGATATGTAGCTTTAAAGTTGACTTATTTTTAGGCTATATTTTTGGACATGGTACAAGTTTCTTTTCCACAACTAACTTTGTTGATTACCGCCGAAATAAAATAATATCTCTATTTGTCTGGAATGAAAGACCCCTTCCGCCCATATAAAAATGTTTTTTTTATACCTTCATCAAAAACATGATTTTAGTAAGTGTCTGCAGATAACTAAAGCATAGCTTTTTTGGATACCGATGCAAAAAAACTTTTTTTTGATCACGGGTGCAAAAAAAGATTTCTTTTACCCAAAGTTAAAGAGAAATAGCGGAAAATGGTAATATTGAAAAAATCTAATTATCCTTGCCTAAGAATTAAACCATTTCTGCCAGTTTTTATCAAGTATGTGCGAAAAAATCATTTAAAAATATCGACAAAATATCAAATTGTCAAAGATTAAAATATCGCAACAATGAACGTCACCAAGTAAAAAGACACATCGCTATAGAAACGATTGTTATTTCATTTACCAGACGCCTTGATTTATATTGTAAAGATGGTGTGTTGCGAGAAGTTCTCTCCGTTCGAGATTTTTAAAGGTCCTGTTTTTCTTTGATTTTTTAATAAAGATATAAAAAAAATAGTTTTATTTATTTTATACAACTCGCGGTTAAACTGCACAAGCAACTGTAAAAAAAGCACTATTTTAGTTGCTAAAACTATTATTTTTGATCACGGGTGCAAAAAGATTTCGGTCCGTTTTTTAGCCAAAATTAAAGAGAAATAGCGGAAAATAGTAATATTGAAAAAATTATTCTTCAGTTTTTACCAGTAATACTCGAGAACCGCGGAACCCAGAGCTAAGGTAGTTCCCAGCGTAAATACATCTTAATGCGCAAGTTTTTTGTATAAAACATTTTTTTGCAAAACCCGTATTTTTTAGAAAATGAGAAAAAATGTCGAAAAAAAGCGGCGAATTTTAGAAAATTTTCGGTATAGAAACATCGCAAAATCAAAGTATTAAGAGCGCTGATAAAAGTGCACTTCAGCGCGAGCTAACCAAAATTTGTTTGAAGAAAATCGGTTAAATAATAAGAATGGTGGGTAGTTCTGAAAATACCCCTCTCCGCCATGTTTGATCCAACATGGCGGACGAACGCACCAGTATTTTCGTCTGACGATGACAAAATTTACTAATAGTCGGGTCGTTTTTCGGAATATTCAATTTGTATTGACGTTTTCTGGTGATTTTCTTCTGGTACACATATAGACATGACCCCAAGAAACAACAAAAACATATTTTTTTTATTATTAGCTGTACGTCGCGACGCGACGGTTTGAATTTTGACTGAGACTCTTCGGTCTTTTGACATTATATCTGTCAATTAATGATAATTTTAAATTCTGATTGCACCACCAAAAGAGCAATAAATAGGCTTTATGAGAAACTATTGAAAGTTTTTTGTTAGTATGAATTGCTTGCTTTAAAATAAGTTCAAAAAATAAAATTTGAAAAAAAAATCAACAAAAATTTTAGCGTTGTTGAATTCCTACTGACTAATATTTATCTGCTGCATATTTCCGACGGACTTTGAACCTTCTTATCTTCTTAATGTTCGGTGATATTACATACCTATTTTAGCAGCTGATCCAGCACTCGAATACACACCAAAATTTAGTTTTTTTGTAGGTACCACAACAAGAGCGGGCGAACGTCAAATTGGAAAACGTCAAAAATAATTAAGCGGCTAAGCCCAAACAAAGTCATCGGCGCGCTAACTTCAGAGCCTGATGACCGAATTAGCAGTTTTTCAAGAGGTTCAACCTTAAACGCGTTTTTCTCCGCTTATGTCCAATTGCGCCGCAAATTCATAAATCTAAATTTTTTTGCACCAAGCCAGATTTAACTTTAAGACGCAGGCACTCTGGCAACACTGGAAGCTGCTGTGAATACTTGATTATCCGCCTCAACTGAAAGTCCATTTATGGAGAAAAAAATAATATGAATTATTTTAGCAGAATTCTTGTATTTTTTCATTTACATTTGCAACAAGCGACTTTTCGTGTTAGTTCTTTCTTAAAAATCTTTAAAAAACGAAAAAAAATACAAAAGAAAACAATAAAAACAAAACACAGGTCATTGATCTTTGCGCAAACATCTTTTTTTTTAACCGGTTTTATGACCCTCTTGAGCAATTAACAGAATTCTTGTATTTTTTCATTTAAATTTGCAACAAGCGACTTTTCGTGTTATATTTCTTTCTTACAAAACAAAACAAAAAACGAAAAAAATACAAAAGAAAACAATAAAAACAAAACCGGTTTTTTTACTCTCTTCCAAAAATTAGCGAACAAACTGCTTTTATCCTCTTTCCAAAAACGAACAGACTACAATAAAAAAGCATTTTCACCAATAGGAAAATCACTTTAAATTATACCGTGGCTAAAATTACGACAGTCACACCCAATCCCAAAAACGACTGTCGTAACTCTAGATACGACTGTCGTAATTTTAGATACTGCGTTGAAATTAACGTTGAGTATTTTGGAAAATCGTTTCTTTGCCCTCCACAACACATGATCGTGACAGATCGTTGGGCCCTTTTATTTTAAAATTAATTGTCTTCACCAACGCACTCAACAAATATGAAAAGAAAACAACAGGTGATTAAATTTGACATTTTCCATCAAAAATCTGACCAATAGAAAACAAGTTTTATGCTAAATCTGGGTTTAAGAATTTTTAAGCCTTGCCGAATTGACTCTTAAATCTGGTTTGAAAATACGGTGCAAATAAAAATTGACGTCTTAAATTTAAATCTGGTTTTAGATCTTCTTAAGCCCTGTTCTCACTATGCAAATTTTTCATGCTTCTTAGAAAGATGCATGCATCTTGTGTGTTCACACTATGAAATTCGTCGAAAAAAGACGCATGCTGCAAGATGCGCTAAAATAGAACATGCTCTATTTTTTATCGGAAAGTTGCATGCATGCTGGGGAATTTCTAGTTATCTTTTGATCAACAACCGTTTTTTTATGTTGTCAACTTGCTGATCAGCTGTGAATTTTAGGTTATAAGTTTTATTTTCAATATTTTTTACTCACCTGTTTAAAACTTTCTAAAATTCTTGTTTTAAATCAAAATGTGTGAAACAGGTATATGGGACAGGGACGCAACTAGCGTTCTCATATTGGCATATGAAACATATCTAAACTGCCAATCTTGCCAATGCTCACAATCTGCAAGTTCTAATTCCCACTCCAAGCCTGTCAATCCTATTTATTTAATATTTCTTATCCTAGAACAATCCAGAATTTTCGACTTTTCCTTTTCTCCAAGAATTCTTTATTTCTGGAAGAATTCTTTATTTCTAGAATTCTTCAAGAACACCAAATACTCAGTGGTGAAAATATTGCTGGTTGCATACTTAAACAAATTTTTAACTTTTAGCGAATGCGCTAGAAAAGGGTATAGGAAAAAAGTAAACAAAGCAGTTAAAAATCTAGGGCTTTTTTGATTTTTTTAATTAGTGATTTTGTTATGTTGGCTAAAAATGGCATTTCCTCAAAAAAAAAGATGCATAGTGTGAACATCCCCCACAGCTCCATGCTTCAAAAAAAAGATGCATGTAAAAAGTTGCATGTGTTTGATGAATAGTGAGAACAGGGCTTTACAGTCTTCAAGAATTTTACCTATAGCTTTGTACTTGTAGTGTTTAGTCATTTTAAACTGTAATTTTAATGGTCTTTTTTATGTTTTTTTAACTCCTATTAACTTTATGTTTTCTCCTGTTTTTAGCCTTGTTTTGTTTTGTATATTTTGACTATAATTTAATAGTTTAAATTGGTACTTTTACAACATTTTTGTTGATTTTTGTTATATTTCTGTTCCTGCGTAAAATGTATTGTATGATTGTTTGACGTAACTTTTACTGTATTTGTTATTTATAGTCTCTGCATTATTTTATTACTTTTTTACTTGTAACATGACGTTTTAATGTGACTGAGATAGGTTTAACTTATTTAATAGTTTAGATATAGGTAAATTGAACTCTGCGGTGTAAATGGACATTATAGTTACTTTTTTCAAAACAAGAAAAAATAGCGGTCAAATATATTTTACGTAGTTTCCAAATATGCGGCAAGAACACGAGCACAAAAATGTGCAAAGACCCCATTTTCATATGTAACATGCAACTTACCAATGGAGCAGTGTTATTGCTAACTTCTTCCACCACAAAACAATACTCGTTGGTCACGTTTACGTCGGCCTTCTTGGGCAGTTCCTCTACCATCGCCACGATTGCCAAGTTTATATCGTTTCGCATCATAAACGACACCAGAAAACCGGACCATGACAACAAGTAGAGGACTAACCTAGCTGGCACTTGTCCTGTAACAAAAAAAAACATTAACAGTGGCATTTACTAATATTGTTTAGCCTATTTTAGGACGGTTTTAACTTTAAGTGAAATTTTTATTTGAACCAACTTTCTTTGAGTTTTGGACGTAGTTTGATTTATAAGAAGAATTTTAATTAATTTTTTTTGTGAATTTCACAATCTTTGGTTCGATTTAAGAAGAAAGTTTCAATTTAGAAGAAAAAACTCTCTGTAGAAAAAAATAAAATTGTATGTCACTTATCAAAACTTCCCCTTGTTAATTGACTTTACTTACGACCAACCCATAATACTAATTTAACGAGCATCTCAACACGATTGTAATGGACCATTTACGCTCCTAGAATAATAATGAAGCTTAGACGGAAACCACAAGATGGCGTAACAAGCGATGAAACATTATTTTATAAGAGCACTAATTGACGAAAAATGTGAATTATTTTTCTATATTTTTAAGATAATAAATATTTATTAAACGTAAATGAATCCAATGTAATTTTAGTACCTAACCAAAAATAAGTCCCATTAAATTGACTTATTACGCATTTTTAAGAAAAAAAAACCTTGTTTTTAAAAAGATATATTAAAAGTCCCTTAGTAACCTTATTTGTTTTGACGTTTTAGATAGAACGTCATTGAAACTTCAGGTTATGAAGGTTGTTGACCTAAGAGTGTTCACGTTTGATATTTTTCATAATTTCTGACATTTATGATGACATTTTCATTGGTCGTAGGTAAAGTATAGTACACTAACTCGCAAGTTATGATCATTACACGCTCAGATAAATTAAGACACTCGCCTGCGGCTCGCGTCTCAATTTTCATATCGCATATTCAGACCAATAGACGATGATATCACACGATTTAGATGAATGATAATAAAATTAGGATTAGATTAACTTTCTATATTTATTTAAAAGGTGTTTGTTTCTGTGATTGTCGAATTGTCAGTTTCAAAATATTAGATGCGGTCAGATTACAAACTTTACGTCGGAAACAGCGAGTTCCGATCTCTTACCTCTGCTTGCATTTTGGCTTACACCAAGCGGAAGCTTTGAAGTGAGTGGGATTTCAGTTGGTAAATAAATTAATACAGTTGTTTTGGGTTCTTTTCGTTTGGTATAGTTTTGATGCATAATCAGTGACCTTCATTTATGAAAGTAACACTCGTGGCATATACCTTCATTTATGGTTGTTTTGCCTCTTAGTGCCCTCAAAAATATACATAATTTTCAGAAAACGGTTAATGAACTTGGGACATTAAATAAGGTAAATTTATCCTTCCAAAAACGAATCTCTAACCGTAAATACAGATACTGATATGGCTTTGAATCTTATGAAAAAATAACAATACAAAATAATCAATAACTTTGTGTCTTTTCTGTATTGGTAATGTTTTTTGAAAATTAGTTTTAAAATTGAGTACCCCATGTAGTAGTAGTAGTAGTAGTAGTAAGGGGCGGCCCGCAGGCCTGGCAATTAGGCCTCTTAATGAGCTCTTTCTACCATACCTCGTCTCGTACCCTTATCCTACCACTACGTCCACATAGCCTTCCTCTCTCTCTCCGGGCCTTCCTTACGAAGGTCAGCACGTCAGCCCATCTTGGAGAGAGAGTGTAGCTCCTCTTCTATCTTGGAGGCACCCCACGTCTTCTACCTCAATCTGGTTTATCCGTCACTCTCTTATCAGGTGCACCGCTGATTCCTCCGCCCACCCACGTGCTAGGCAGGCGGAGTCGTCCAACACTCTGATGCATGTCAAGTGCTTACGTAACCGATTATGCCCTGTCAGCATTCCTACTAACCGTCCAATGTCCTTGCGAGTTTTTCCCAGGAGCCATTTAGTTCTGGCTGCGTCTGGTCCACTCACAAACAGTTTGGACTGTCTACACTCTCGCTCTTCCCTCCAGGACGACTTCAGTTGATCGCTCGTCCATTTATTGAGTTCGCTCTGCACCTGTTTTCTTCTGATTTCCAAGAGCGGTTCCGGTCCAATATATTGGGTTTCGGTCCCAGCTCTGCCAAGTTCGTCCGATTTTTCATTCCCTGGTATTCCCTCGTGGCCTGGGGCCCACATCAGTGTCACCCTCTTGTCTTCAGCTAATGTCTGTAGCGCGTTAAAGCACTCCTCCACTAGGCTTTGGTGAACTAAGAGCCTTGAAGGCAGCTTGGCTGTCGGAACATATGCAAATGTCCCTCCTGCCATTTCTAACCTCTGGTAGAGTTGCCGACATGATAATGGCGTACACCTCCGCCCGAAAGACAGTAGCGTGCTCAGCAAGCGGGTAGCTTTCTTGAATTTCTAGGTCTTCCACATACACTCCTGCGCCTGTTGTCTGCCTGGTTAACAATTTTGATCCGTCAGTATAGCAGACCGTCGCATCTCTGCTTAATTCGTTTCGGAATTCTCCTCTCTGCCACCCATCCCGTTTAGGTATTGTGACTTTGTACTTTTTGTCAAACCTCCATGGTTTCGAAGGAGTCCCTACTGGCATCTTTAGAAGAGGCAACTCTTTTGTTACCAGTTCCTCGATTGCCATTTTTTCCCCTCTGCCCTTCCATAGGCCCTTGTCCCTCAGTCGTAGATGCGTCGCCATCGCTTTCTTCTTAATTCAAGTTGGAACCGAGGGGAAACCTAAGATGGCTTCTAGGGCTCTAATGAGGATAGTCCTCATTAAGCCTGTTATTTCTCTCTCTAGAAGAGCCCCTCCAGGCTCATGAGCTTTATGGAAGTGGTCAGTTTTTCTACTACAGGCCACCAGATCACTGACCCATTCTCGGTCTTATGATGGCTATGTATAAACAGTATAGGTTCCTGGGGAAGATCCCCCAGGTTCGAACGACCACTCGGCGCAACTGCCACATTGTTGTCTGAACTTTTTCGGTGATTTTAGCAACATGCTGCCTCCACGTGAGTCCCTTGTTCAGTATGGACCCTAGATACTTAGCTCTGATACTAAAGTTATGGGTCTGCCGTACATTATGGAAGCTCTGAAATCCTCTAGTTTCCTTTTTTTGGTGAACAGGATCATTTCAGATTTTTAGTACTCCCATAGGCTTAAATGTTTTTAGAAAATTGATTTTAAACTCTGATTTTTAGATTATTTTCTTTGTTTTTCAAAGTTATTATTGTTAAACATTTTGCGACACTTGGGCCATTATAATATCTCATAGTTATGGTTTTAAAATTTAGTACCCCCCATGCACAGGTCTAAATTTTAGATCTTAGTAAATCCCACTATAAAGCACCGCATCGCCCGGCGCCCGACTTAAAACGTTTTTGAATTAAACATTTTATTCACTTTTACAACAATATTTTACTTTAAAAAATACACAAGTGCCGTTATAATAATATATATAATAACAGTAAATTTAATGTTAAGAGTATAATTTTCGCAGACAGCTTTCCTTCTCTTACTCATGCAGAATTTTGCTTACAAGGGGATTTTGGTCCCCAGATTTTTCTCTCCAAATAAAGACATTTTTTTGTAAAGAACCCTGCCATTTTCTTATGAGGGATGCGTTTCGGTAAAAAAAATTATTTTTAATATGTTATAGAGGGGGTCCCAATGAACAATTTTCGTCATGGACATTTTCCCCAATATATTTACAAAAATGGCAGTTTTTTACTAAACTTAACCTTGTTTACGACAAAACTAAAGATAGGATAATAGTGGTTTCTGCAGATCTGATTCAACATATAACACAACTACATTTTAGATATTAGTCCTAATGTCCGTATGTGTACAGGGTAAGCCAAAAAATACGCCTGAAATTGCTCAAAATCAAAAACTTTATTTTAATTAATATGTACTTTATGAGGGCCTAGCTTCAAATCTAGGGGAAATAAACAGTTTTCAAGTTGTTGAAAACCAGGAGCCGTCGCAAATTTTTTTGAAGGGGAAGGGAGGACGATTTATTAAGTAGGTGTTGGGTTAAGTTAGTGTGTACAAAAAAAAACTCTTTTAAGTTTAAAAATCATATCTTAAATGCTCCGTAGGCAAACATTTGGATGGCAAAAATGCAATTTTGTACACTTTTTAAATGTTGTTAACAAAAAGTGAGTAAAATTGTAACAATTAGGAACATTTTTTGCATTTTAAGCAGAAAATTAACCTTGTTTTTTTTAAAAAAAAAAGGTGGGTAACTGCCAAGAGGGACTGATTTTGGGTGAAATCTAGTCTCAGGTGGTCACTTTTTTTGTAATACCAAATTCCCTGACTTTTCCCGGTTTTTCCCTGACCCCCTCCCCGTTTTAGTAGATGTTGGGTAGGACTTAATTGTTTGTGCGAAAAACTAAATACTAAAAAAAGTAAGGACACGAATCCTTGGCCGAATCTATATAGTGTCTTAATTCTAGATTTGTCACCAAAATCATATCTTAAATGCTCCGCAGGCGAAAAATTTAAGAAAATAATACTAAAAATGCCATTTTTAACATGTTTTAAAAGTTGTAGGAAAAAATTTTACTTTTTTGCAGCATGCTATAAATTTTAAACTCTAGGATTTTTATTTTAACAAAAGTGGGTTGGGTTACCTGCCAAGAGGGACTGAGTTGGTTACGAATCTAGTTTCGGTTCTAGGTATGTTTGGAAAATCATGTCAGGCGAAAATTTTAAGATATCTAGTCTCAATTTTAGATACGTTGGGAAAGTCAAGTCAAAATTTGTAGTAAATGATACTAAAAATAACATTATTTACACGACTATATTTTTTTTAATTAAACTAAAATTGCATCAATCAATGCCATTATAGTGCCATGGCAAAATTTTTGAATGAACCCTGCTCGGATAACCAATGGCCCGCGGTAAAATGTAACCATATTTTAATATTTTGAAGGTTTTGTACCAACGGTCAAAATAGTGAAATTCTATGAGGATCGTATATGATAGGAGATATGAGCCGTCAAACAACGTAGGTCTGGCAAACAAAGACTTTTTCTCATAACTTGAATGTTGCACAGGGGCGTATCTAGGGTTTTTTGACAGGGACTTTACTGTGTGTGACGGTTTATTTAAAAAAAATTACGTAAACGAAAGTAAAAAAAATTTGCATTTTATTTTCCCTGGTGGGTTTTTATGGGTTTGATCTCATTCGAAAGGTAATTAAATGGCGTAAAAAGAATTTAATTTTAAGGTGTCTGTAGGTACTCTTTAAAGGTATGGGCAGGACGTACGCAGGGGGGGGGGGGCTGAAATACTTATGCCCCCTCCCCTTCAAAACTATTAAATATTGAGTAAAAGATTGAATTTTCCCCAAAAATTAAGAACAAAATAAATACCCTCCTCCAAGGAGTATGGGCAAAGTTTGGGTATTAAGTCAAAACGACGAAACAAAGCAGAAAAACGGGGGGTTGAGTAACAGCATAGTCTCTGACAACCATTTATTTTGATCTTAATTTTTGGGGAAAATTCAATGTTTTGGAGTCAATATTTAATGGTTTGTACGCCAGTATATACTTAAAAGTACGTTGTTGAAGTTAGATTGGGATTGGGATTGACAAATATTATAGCGGACCAAACAAATACTGATTATAGAATACCGATTCCGTTTAAAGTCGGTATAAAGGAGTTTTTTAGGGTGAGGATTTCAAATTTTCGATCATATTTCAAATATTATCAAGTTGAAAGCTCCCAGGGGGGGGTACCATCTAGTATCTCCGATTTAATTCAGAATTGGTATGTAGCGGTTTTTGTGGTCGAGGATTACGGATTTTAAAAAACTATAAAGTTGTCAGCTTCCCGCTGAGTTGGGGGGGAGGGCTACCATCTAGTATTTCCGATTTTTTGACCAGATTTCAAAAATTAGGTTGACAGCTTCTGGAGGGGGGGGTATCATCCAAGTATCTTAGATTTAGTTCAAAATTGGTAGAAAGGGGTTTTGGGAGTCAAGAATTACGAATGTTGGTTCAGATTTCACCAATTATGAAGTTAACAGTTCCCCGCGGGGGAACGGGGCTATCTATGTACACCAGATTTAGTTGAAAATTGTTATATAGAGGTCGTGGGAGGCGAAAGTTATGAATGTTCCCAAATTTTACAAATTATAAAGTGTTTAAAAATTGATATATCGGGGTTTTGGGGGCCGAGAATTAAAAATTTTAGAGCAGATTTCCAAAACTATGAAGTTGACAGCTCTTCGAAGACATGGGGCACCATCTAGTAGTATTTCCGATTTTGTTCAAAATTGATATTTAGGTGACATTGTCACGCCATATGTTATGCACAAATCGATAGCTGTCAAAATGAGCTAAATTCAAAAAATGGTTGTGTTTTTTGTGTTGTTTTTTAATATTTTAAAGTCAGTCTTGACGTTGTCACGCCATATGGAATACGTGAATCGATAACTGTCAAAATAGCCTTCTAATATGGATAATTTATGTTTTCTGCGCGAGACCCTAAAGTACGGAAAAACACCCCTAAATTCAAAAAATTGATGAATTTTGCATGTTTTTTAATGTTTTAAAATTTATAAATACCAATCGTGACGTTGTCACCCCACACGATATACATGAATCGGTAGCTGTCAAAATGCATTTTTAACAAAAATAATTTTTATTTTCAGCGCGAGACCCTAAAGTGCGAAAAAACACCCTTAAATTCAGAAAATGGTTAAATTTTACAAGTTTTCTAAAGTTTTAAAATTTTTAAATACCAATCGTGACGTTGTCACCCCATACGGTATACATGAATCGGTAGCTGCCAAAATGCCCTTTTAACTCAAATAATTTTTCTTTTCTGCGCGAGACCCTAAAGTTCGGAAAAACACCCTTAAATTCAGAAAATGGTTAAATTTTGCAAGTTTTTTACAGTTTTAAAATTTTTAAATACCAATCGTGACGTTGTCACCCCATACGGTATACATGAATCGGTAGCTGCCAAAATGCCCTTTTAACTCAAATAATTTTTCTTTTCTGCGCGAGACCCTAAAGTACGGAAAAACACCCTTAAATTCAGAAAATGGTTACATTTTGCAAGTTTCTTAAAGTTTTAAAATTTTTAAATACCAATCGTGACATTGTCACCCCATACGGTATACATAAATCAGTAGCTTTTAACACAAATAACTTTTCTGCGCGAGACCCTAAAGTACGGAAAAACACCCTTAAATTCAGAAAATGGTTACATTTTGCAAGTTTCTTAAAGTTTTAAAATTTTTAAATACCAATCGTGACGTTGTCACCCCATACGGTATACATAAATCAGTAGCTGCCAAAATGCCCTTTTAACACAAATAACTTTTCTGCGCGACACCCTAAAGTACGGAAAATCACCCTTAAATTCAGAAAATGGTTAAATTTTGCAAGTTTTTTACAGTTTTAAAATTTTTAAATACCAATCGTGACGTTGTCACCCCATACGGTATACATGAATCGGTAGCTGCCAAAATGCCCTTTTAACTCAAATAATTTTTCTTTTCTGCGCGAGACCCTAAAGTACGGAAAAACACCCTTAAATTCAGAAAATGGTTACATTTTGCAAGTTTCTTAAAGTTTTAAAATTTTTAAATACCAATCGGGACGTTGTCACCCCATACGGTATACATAAATCGGTAGCTGCCAAAATGCCCTTTTAACTCAAATAACTTTTCTTTTCTGCGCGAGACCCTAAAGTACGGAAAAACACCCTTAAATTCAGAAAATGGTTAAATTTTGCAAGTTTTTTAAAGTTTTAAAATTTTTAAATACCAATCGTGACGTTGTCATCCCATACGATGTACATGAATCGGTAGCTGTTAAAATGCATTTTTAACAAAAATAATTTTTATTTTCAGCGCGAGACCTTAAAGTGCGTTAAAACACCCTTAAATTCAGAAAATGGTGAAATTTTGCAAGTTTCTTAAAGTTTTAAAATTTATAAATACCAATCGTGACGTTGTCGCTCCATACGGTATACAAGAATCGGTAGCTGTCGAAATGCCCTTTAAATACAAGTAATTTTTGTTTTCTGCGCGAGACCCTAAAGTACGCAAAAACATTCTTAAATTCAGAAAATGGTTAAATTTCGCAAGTTTTTTAAAATCTTAAACTTTATAAATACCAATCGTGACGTTGTCACCCCATACGGCATACAAAAATCGGTAGCTGTCAAAATGCCCTTTTAAAGCAAATCATTTTACTTTTCTGCGCGAGACCCTAAAGTACGGAAAAACACACCTAAATTCAGAAAATGGTGAAATTTTGCAAGTTTCTTAAAGTTTTAAAATTTATAAATACCAATCGTGACGTTGTCACTCCATACGGTATACAAGAATCGGTAGCTGTCGAAATTCCCTTTAAATACAAATAATTTTTATTTTCTGCACGAGACCCTAAAGTACGGCAAAACACCCCTAAATTCAGAAAATGGTTAAATTTTGCAAGTTTTATAAAATTTTAAAATTTATAAATACCAATCGTGACGTTGTCACCCCATACGGTATACAAGACTCGGTAGCTGTCAAAATGCCCTTTAAATACAAATAATTTTTATTTTCTGCGCGAGACCCTAAAGTACGGAAAAACACCTCTCAATTCAGAAAATGGTTAGTGGATAGTTACCGTATGGGGTGATAACGTCACGATTGCTATTTATAAATTTTAAAACTTTAGAAAACTAGCAAAATTCAACCATTATCTGAATTTAGGGATATTTTTCTGTACTTTAGGGTATCGCGCAGAAGAGATAATTTATTTGTATATGAAGGGCATTTTGACAGCTACCGATTCTTGTATACCGTATGGGGTGACAACGTCACGAATGCTATTTATAAATTTTAAAACTTTAAAAAACTTGCAAAATTTAACAATTTTCTGAATTTAGGTTTGTTTTTCCGTACTTTAGGGTCTCGCGCATAAAATAAAAATTATTTGTACTTAAAAAGCATTTTGACAGTTACCGATTCATGTATACTGTATGGGGTGACAACGCCACGATTGGTATTTATAAATTTTAAAATTTGAAAAAACTTACAAAATTTATTTTCGGAATTTAGGGTTCTTTTTCCGTACTTTAGGGTCTCGCGCATAAAATAAAAATTATTTGTATTTAAAGGACATTTTGACAGTTACCGATTCATGTAAACCGTATGGGGTGACAACGTCAAGATTGGTATTTATAAATTTTAAAACTTTATAAAACTTATAAAATTCAACCATTTTCGGAATTTAGGGGTGTTTTTCCGTACTTTAGGGTCTCGCGCAGAAAAGAAATATTATTTGCGTTAAAAGGGCATTTTGACAGCTACCGATCCATGTATACCGTATAGTGTGACAACGTCACGAATGCTATTTATAAATTTTAAAACTTTAAAAAACTTGCAAAATTTAACAATTTTCTGAATTTAGGTTTGTTTTTCCGTACTTTAGGGTCTCGCGCAGAAAATAAAAATTATTTGCACTTAAAAGGCATTTTGACAGTTACCGATTCATGTATACTGTATGGGGTGGCAACGCCACGATTGGTATTTATAAATTTTAAAATTTTAAAAAACTTACAAAATTTATTTTCTGAATTTAGGGTTGTTTTTCCATACTTTAGGGTCTCGCGCATAAAATAAAAATTATTTGTATTTAAAGGGCATTTTGACAGCTACCGATTCTTGTATACCGTATGGAGTGACAACGTAACGATTGGTATTTATAAATTTTAAAACTTTTAAGAAACTTGCAAAATTTAACCATTTTCTGAATTTAAGGGTGCTTTTCCGTACTTTAGGGTCTCGCGCCGAAAAGAAAAATTATTTGCTTTAAAAGGGCATTTTAACAGCTACCGATTCATGTATACCGTATGGGGTGACAACGTCACGATTGGTATTTATAAATTTTAAGATTTTAAAAAACTTGCAAAATTTAGCTTTTTCCTGAATTTAGGGGTGTTTTTCCGTACTTTAGGGTCTCGCGCAGAAAATAAAAATTATTTGTATTTAAAGGTCATTTTGACAGCTACTGAGTCTTGTATACCGTATGGAGTGACATCGTCACGATTGGTTTTTATAAATTTTAAGATTTTAAAAAACTTGCAAAATTTAACCATTTTCTGAATTTAGGGGTGTTTTTCCATACCTTAGGGTCTCGCGCAGAAAATAAAAATTATTTGTATTTAAAGGGCATTTTGACAGCTACCGATTCTTGTATACCGTATGGGGTGACAACGTCACGATTGGTATTTATAAATTTTAAAACATTAAAAAACATGCAAAATTCATCAATTTTTTGAATTTAGGGGTGTTTTTCCGTACTTTAGGGTCTCGCGCAGAAAACATAAATTATCCATATTAAAAGCCCATTTTGACAGTTATCGATTCACGTATTCCATATGGCGTGACAACGTCAAGACTGACTTTAAAATATTAAAAAACAACACAAAATACACAACCAATTTCTGAATTTAGCTCATTTTGACAGCTATCGATTTGTGCATAACATATGGCGTGACAATGTCACCTAAATATCAATTTTGAACAAAATCGGAAATACTACTAGATGGTGCTCCCCTGTGTTCGAAGAGCTGTCAACTTCATAGTTTTGGAAATCTTCTCTAAAATTTTTAATTCTCGGCCCCCAAAACCCGGATATATCAATTTTTAAACAAATCTGAGATGCTCAGATGGAACCGCCCACCCCTCGGGCAGCTGTTCACTTAAAAATTTGTGAAATTTGAGAACATTCATAACTTTCGCCTCCCACGACCTCTATATAACAATTTTCAACTAAATCTGGTGTACTTAGATAGCCCCCTTCACCCGCGGGGAACTGTTAACTTCATGATTGGTGAAATCTGAACCAACATTCGTAATTCTTGACCCCCAAAACCCCTTTCTACCAATTTTGAACTATATCTAAAATACTTGGATGATACCCCCCACCCCCTCCAGAAGCTGTCAATCTAATTTTTGAAGTCTGGTCAAAACTTCTTAATTTTCGGGTCCAAAAACCCCTATATACCAAGTTTGAACGAAATCGGAAATACTAGATGGTAGCCCCCCCCCCCAACTCAGCGGGAAGCTGACAACTTTATAGTTTTTGAAAATCCGTAATCCTCGACCACAAAAACCGCTACATACCAATTTTGAATTAAATCGGAGATACTAGATGGTACCCCCCCTGGGAGCTTTCAACTTCATCATGTATGAAATATGATCGAAAATTTGAAATCCCCACCCTAAAAAACTCCTTTATACCGACTTTAAACGGAATCGGTATTCTATAATCACTATTTGTTTGGTCCGCTATAATATTTGTCAATCTCAATCCCAATCCCAAGCTAACTTCAACGACGTCTTAAAAGTGTACCGAATTGAATAAATGTGACAAAAAATGTAAATGCAAAAAATAATGTGGTTTCGAATGAGACCAAACCCATTAAAAAACCACCAGGAAAAAGAAACACATAAACCTTTTTACTTTAATTTACGTAATTTTACCAAAAAATTTACCCTCTCAGAAAGTAAGGCCCCCGTAAGATAAAACCCTGAATTCCCCAGTATTCGACTACCTTTCAATTGAGATCCAAATAGGAAAATCTTCAACTTACGAGAAAAAGTCTTCGTAGGTTGTTGCCAAAACATACGCTTTTTGTGACGGCTCATAACCTCCTATCACAGACATACGATCCTCAAAGAATTTCACTATTTTGACCTTTAGTGCAACACCTTTAAAGTACGGTTACATTTTACCGCGGGCCGTAAGTCCAAGTTATCCGTGCAGGGTTCTTTAAGTCAAGAATTCTTTAGAAATTCATGTTTTTTCTGAAATAAATACATGAAAAAAAAGTTGAGTTGAGTAACCTGCAAAGCTGAGGGATCGATTTTTTTATTTTTGCTAGAAAAAAGGGCTGAATACAAAATAGTAGTTTTTTTTATACCTTCTTCAAAAACATGATTTTAGTAACTGTCTGGCTTTTTTGGTTATTGATGCACAAAAAACTTTTTTCTTGATCACGGGTGCAAAAAAAGATTTCGGTCCGTTTTTTACCCAAAATTAAAGAGAAATAGCGGAAAATAGTAATATTGAAAAAATCTAATTATTCTTGCCTGAAAATTAAGCCATTTCCGCCAGTATATACGAAAAAATCATTTAAAAACATCGTCAAAATATCGAACTGAATAAAAAGGCACATCACCGTGGAAACCACCATTATTATTTCATTTACCAGCCGCCTTGATTTTCTTTCTTTTCTCTCTTTCTAATTTTCGATAAGTTAAAATTAATACTTTTTCTTTCTTTCTTTCTCTTTTTTTTTGCCCTCATCTTATTTATTTAAAACATTATTTTTTATTGTATGAAAAAATGCCTACAACCAATTTACTAATGTATTTATACTATTTTTATGGAAAAAAAAATCCATAGGTTAAGTTAAAGTTAGGGGTTAGGTGGAAGAACAGGACATTTGTTTGACTTCAAGCAGATGCCCTGAACCTCGCCCATTATATTATTATTATTATTTATAGTGTAAAAATGGTGTGTTGCGAGACGTGCTCTTCGTTCGAAATTTTTAAAAGTATTTTTTTTTACTCGCGTTTTTAAAAACCTCGCTGCGCTCGTTATTTAAACCAACGCTTGTAAAAAAAGCACTATCTTAGTCACTATTTGTTAAAACTACTATTTTAGTTTTACAAACGTTGGTTTAAATAACGAGCGCAGCGAGGTATTTAAAAAAGCAAGTAAAAAAACCACAATTTAGCTGCGAGTTGTTAACACTATTTTTTTTAATAGCTTTAAAAAACATCCAAGAAAAACAAGAAAATCCTTTTAAAAATCTCGAACGAAGAGCACTTATCGCAACATACCATCTTTACAGTATAAATCAAGGCAGCTGGTAAATGAAATAACAATGGTTTCCAGAGCGATGTGCCTTTTTACTCGGTGACGTTCATTGTTGCAACGTTTTAATCTTTGACAGTTTAGTATTTTGACGATGTTTTTAAATAATTTTTTCGTAAATACTTGGTGAAAATTTTTAGGCAAGAATATTTTTTAATATTACTATTTTCCGCTATTTCTCTTTGATTTTGAGTAAAAAACGGACAGAAATCTTTTTTGCACCCGTGATCAAAAACAAATTTTTTTTGTATCAGACAGTTACTAAAATCATGTTTTTGATAAAGGTATAAAAAAAGTATTTTTCGCCCTACTCAAACTCCACTTCGCAGTGCGTGGCTTGACTCTGGATCCCGCCTTTAACTTAGCGGTTTTGCTTGTGTGCCCACTTTGTCGTTAAATTTCTATCAAGTTGCCATAAGAAATTTGAAATAAAAATATTCGATTAATTAAAACCTTTTTAAAGAATCAATCAGTATGTAAATACCTACTATTGGGCTAAGTTAAAATTTTAAATTTGTTAAAACATTTTTTACAAAGGAAGCATTTTTAAGTGGTTCTGTTGTTTTTAAATTTCAAGGAATTTTTGGTCCGACTCTTTTTTTATTATGCTTTTTAAAATTCCAGATTTTTGTAGAAATTAACTGACATTTCACTGACTTTTCCCGGTTTTCCAAAAAATGGCCACCCTGTAATTTATTATAGATTGGTAGCCAAAATCATGGAATAAATGCGCCGCATGTAAAAATTTTGAGAAAACTAGCAGCGTTTGATACTCGCGACTAAACTGTGTTTTTTTTACTTGCGTTTTTAAATCATGCGCTGTGGTTATTTAAACAGCGCATGTAAAATTTAAATAATTTTTCAAAATACGTGAGTTGAAAAAAAGTACAAAATTTAAATCCGTTTTTCGAACTGGCATGCAAACTTACCGCAAAAACGACTTGACCAACTTTACTTTTTTTAAGTTCTCTCACTCTTTGTTCACTTTAATTCTACAAACTTCAGAATGCATGCCAATTGCCCTTGCCAAAACAGTATAAGCCACTTAGATCTCAGGACTGGAACAGTATTTTGACGAAAAATGAGTTAATAGAGAACTAGAAATGTCCCAAATTTTTTTTTGCAGTCTACGTGCAAGCTTTAGTCGGAAAAATACCTTTTACATAAATTAATATTATCCTCCTTAAATAACCCCTGCATGCATGTTATACTCACCAAAAATTCTATACATTAGGCACTTCTTTTGCTCTTTGGGATAGGAGAGATCACTTTTGTACACACGTTCTTCTATGGTCACCATCGTTTGCTTTTTAAGACACTTTCGTACTTCAACGACTAAATCCGAACACTTCCAACAAAATCTTGCGAGAAGTTATGGCGTTGATTAGGACATTTCGTAACTTGTTGTCCACAAATTTTGAGATTTCATTTTTTTGCGAGGCAGAATCTGTAAAAAGATAAATAACTAATATTTTTATAGAATGTGATTCATAAGTTGGGACTTCTTTTTTTACAGTGTGATTCATAAGTTGGATCTTCTTTTTTAACTAACTTGTGAACTTGCAAAAATGAGAATAAAAATAAGGTTAATTTTTCAAAGTTACAATAGCTCAAAACAAACTTATTGTTTTTTATATTTTTATAAATATTGAAGTACGTTCCTGATTATTTTTAATTATCGGCTAGTGTCAGCAGTATCCGGCACACTCACACGTATATCGTCAATTATAACTACGCATAACAAAAAAAAGACAAAAGAGCCTGTGAGAGGCTGATAAGTTGTACATTTAGTTCGGGCGACTATTTCGCTAGTGTTTTTAAGCCCGTTTTCTACTCACAAAACTCCTACCTGCCCGTTGATTGAATGGGTTTTCAGAGACAAAACTAGGACCCGTCTCAAAGGTATCTGATGTACAACTATTATTGTCAGTTTGACAAAAGTCATTAAATCGTCTTCTCTTGTTTTTCTCGTGAAATAGTTCTGTCGATTATCATGCGAGAGAAAA
Source organism: Oxystoma pomonae (assembly GCA_963921995.1). Taxonomy (NCBI): domain Eukaryota; kingdom Metazoa; phylum Arthropoda; class Insecta; order Coleoptera; family Brentidae; genus Oxystoma; species Oxystoma pomonae. The sequence goes on along the minus strand of OY998171.1, from coordinate 44,200,203 downwards.
TTTTGTAACGGCAAAATTTTCTCTTGGTTTTATGGTAAAGCCGTGATGACCCTTAAAATAATTTAGTTAAATACCTGTTAAATTATTTTTAGATGTGCTTAAATACACTTATAGTAGGACACGTTTTTTGATGAATTTAAAGACCGTAAAGAACTTTGATTGAAAGAAATTAATACCACCTTATGTCTCACACACTTTATGCTTTGAAAAATGTTTGTTGTTTTTTGTACAAAAATGGCAAAATAAAAATCATATGCACGAAACCACTCAAGATGACAGACAGATAACATAACAGAAATTTTTATTAAACAATTGCCTTAAATTATTTTAATTTTTCTCTAAAATACTTTTTTATAGCCTGCTGTCTCTCTTCAACAACCTTAAATATTTTTGCACTTCACTAAATTATCTCAATCTACCTCTAAAATTCTACCCTCTCTCTCTAAATATTTTTCATTTTAACAGAGAAAAAATATTATTTGGCAGTACTTTTTTTGAACGCTAAATAAACAGTAAACTTGAGTGTTTTATTCTAGAAATCGAAAGTTTGGAAAGAAATCTTTAAAGTGTGAGCAAAATCATGGCATAAAAATGTGAAAAAAATAGTAAAAATTGTTTAAATACAAACGTTTCCCCTTAAATTTTGCTAAAATATTTTAAGCCTTAAATTACCATCATGGCTTTACCATTACTCAAGTTTGTTGATTTTTGGAAATTCTCTCATAAAATTTGTGACAAAATATCATTTGCGAAAATTGCCAAGCAACAAACTTTCATACCAGTCTAAAATTTTACCGACAAAATTTTCTGTTATGATTTTTTTGGGAAACTTCAACTGATGCAAAAATAGTTATTTACCTAATAAGTGCGGAAAAGGCATTTTCCGCAAGAGTTAGGTACAATATTTTTCCTACGAGTTTTTAATATGCAAAGATTTTATAATAATGCTGCAAAATGACACATAAGATAGAATAGTTACATAAATCATTTAATTAGTCCTAAATATCCTAATTTTTAACAATACAAAAATCGTGCGGAAAAGTCATTTTTCAGCACTAGTGCGGAAAAGTTACTTTTCCGCACGGTGCATAGTACCCATAGAGAGAAAGTGTATCTTGAATTAAAATATTTTCATTTAAAGTGAAATTCGTGCGTTACATTAAAAGTCGTGCGGAAAAGCAAAAATCATGCGGAAAAGTAAAATCGTCTGAAAAAGTAAAATCGTGCGGAAAGGTACAACTTTCGAAACGAAAAATTGTGCGGAAAAGTTACTTTTCCGCTCGTGGGAAAATGTATTTGTAGCTCAAAAAAGAATTAAAAGAAGTATTTTTGGTCTACATAGTACGCAATTTCGTAGAGCAATTTTCAAATCTTTAAAAATGTTTACTTTATATGACCTTTTACTATGAGATGGCTCTATATTTTTACAAGAACAAACATCATTATTTACGGCATCGCTGCATCGACGCGGCAGTTTGAAGTTCATCAAAGAACAAGAACATTTAAAAAAAAAATATATTTTAAAATAAAATTAAATTCTTTTTTAATTAGATCAACTTGCCACAAGATTCACTAGATAAAATTCCCGAGTTTTTGAAGTCTCAGCAGAAAATGATGGTTTGGTGTGGGATCTGATTGAAATTCTAGATTTCTCGCGAAAATCCTGTCATAAGTATGCTAAGATTGTAACAATCAATGACGTTATAGTGCCGCAGACAAAAAGGTTTGCAGTACCTACCTATAAGATGTCTTACCAGTTTTTCGTAATTATTTTTAAAAATTTGGGTTAAGACGCTGAGTTGGGGTGGGATCTACTCTCAGTTCTATATGTGTTGGTGACATTTTATAAATGCCCACAGGCAAAAATTTTGAAAAAGTTGTACTAAACAAGCTGTTAACTAAAATTGTAATAATTAATGACATTATAGCGAGCGCCAAGAGCAAATTTTGTTGAAACTTTTGGGTTTAGTAAGATGCAAAAGGTGGGGGGGGGCGATTGCACACTGAAAAAAATTCTGATATATTGTGATCGAAACAAATATCACAGAGTGTAAAATTTTACAAAAAATAGTTTGTAATATCGTATATTTAAAATTAGAAAAAAAAAGTAAAATATTAAATATTTTATAAAAATAGATTTTCCATTATTTATAAAGAAAAAGGAAGCGCTGCAGGCGAAAATTTCATTGGAATTTATATATTTTTGTTTGATACTGGGATTTTTTATCTATAGTAGCCATCAATGCCCAATGTAGCAAAGTATTTTTGCAGACTTAAAACAAACACAAAATATCCATCCTATCCTGGATTCGAAGCAGGCAAGAACGCTACCCACTGCGCTACGGAGGCCGGAAAAAAATATGTACATTCTATATAGGTACAAGGGAATCTCAACCAGGTCAAAAATATCTGAAAAATTCAAGGACTCTTAGCAAATTTCTCGACTTTTTTCTCGACCCCACGGAATTCCCGACTTTTTCCCGGATATCCCGGTTTTCAAGGATTGTGACAACCCTGTTTCTATTCGTTAGAAGAGTACTTACGAAATCAAGTATAATTACAAATATAAATAAAATAAAATATTTTTAAATGATTCGACATAAGATTTACGTATTTAGAGTTTGATTTTGAAAAAATCCTCGGACACGTCGATTTTTTATTCGAGGAAGACACATTTTGGATATCTTAAAATTTTTTAGCGAGCACTCCCTTCGAGTGGTAAACTTTACTCCTATATTTTGAACAGAGAAAGTGGGTCGAGTGATACCTTGTTTTGAAGAATGTCTTTACATGCGTATAAAAATTTCGAAAATCTATTGATTCGTTCGATTCGAAACATGCTGGGTAATCATTAGACAAATAAACAATATAAAAAGAAAATTCAACAAATATGATCTGCGAGGGGGGGGGGTAACTGGGGGGGGGGTACAATATTGGTCAAAATCACCTCTTTCCAAATTACAAAAAAAATATCATCTGGGGGAGGCAACCGTCAAGTTAGCTCCCCCTTCCCCATATGAAAATGGCCAGTTACTCGTGAGAGGTCGTGCAAAATTTAAGTGTTGTTATGCGAGATTGTGCTGTTGCGGGGGAGGGCAAACTTGACCGACCCGCTCAAACAGAGCAATTGCCATTTTTTTTCAATAGGCAATTATAATCCTAATGGTCGTTTTTAATTGACAAAACCTGATTCTTTGATACGGGTCTTAATTTGCTGCTTCCTTCAAGGTTATTTACTCGGTTATTTATTTGATTAATTTTTTTTTTAAATTATTTATGGCTCAAATATAGCCATTTAATAAGCAAATATTGGTTTTACGCAGTTCATTACACGTGATATTATGAAATACTTAATTCATCTGAGCGTGTAACGGTCCATTACATGCCAGTTGTGTACTGTATTTTATCCACAGAAAGGGGAGGGGAGGGGGACTCACACACAAAAATTTGGTACAAACATCCTCTATCGGCTGACCATGAACTGAATAACTTTTATGTAGGGTGGTGCGAAATCGGGATAAAATATGTAAAAACATTGTAACTGGAACAAAAACGAGTAGCGATATACGGTTTTCAGATTTAAGTTTCCATGAATATGGGCTACAAATTTTGTTAAAGTCCAAATTCGTGCGAGCTTTAGTTTCCGAGTTATTTGAAAAAACGTTAAAATATATAAAAAAAAACATAACTTTAGAAGTAAAAGCAGCTATGGATATGCGCTTTTCAGATTTTGGTTTTCGTATTTTCATTTCCTTTCAACATAAAATAATTGATTGGATGGTGGACTATCCATGCTTTCTAGCACCAAGTTTTTTTAATAAATAAAGAAAAAAATAATTACAAAAAACTATATTTTAATTTCAACTCCTTCATTTATATGGTAATTTTAATAATTCCTTTAATTAAAAATGACAAATAAATTAGTCTGTGTCTCATGTTTAATTTGTTTTTGAAAAGACCAATTAAAGTTAGGCAACAACTGCTTTTATAAATGCCCTGTCTGAACTTAAAGAAAGTACCACAAACGTTAAACTCAACCGCGAACTGCAGCTGTCGTTATAAATAAAGTTTAAAGCTTGTTTTTAAAAATAAATCGAGCACCAGGAAATTTAGATGTTAAAATTATGCCCTGTCAACAAATATAAAAAATATCTTCTAGACCAGACTTCGCAGGAATATCTAGTTTCACTGAAGCTGCCCAACCTAGTAGCGTTGGCAGATAATTTTTTGGGTTACTTATAATTTTGCGAATTTAAGTTGATATTGAATACACATATTATATTTTTTTAACCGACTTTAAAAAAAAAAAGAGATTATAAGTTCGATCCGCATGTTTTTTTTTATTTTTTTTAGATGTTTGTTCCAGTATAACGTCCAAACGGTTTAAGCGATTTTCATAATTCTTTTTTTACTCGATTGAGGCAGTGGCGATCACCCGCCCCTTTTCTCCAGAAAAAAGTAGACAACAAAGATGCTGGTAGTACCCCTAAAGTCTTTAGAGAAAAAAACTAGAAATTGCAGAACAACAAACAAACGCATAACGTACCTACTTACTTAAATACAGAACAGTATCATAGAGTTTCTATTTATAAACAAGTTTTAGACAAAATCATTTCGGACATAAAATCTAGGTTCAATAACGAGACTAAGTATTTTTGACCTGAACATATTCATACCAAGTTTTATAGAACGTGAAGCCAAAAAGAAAGGCAAAATTAAGTAATGTCGTTTCCAAATACTATAAACTGTTTGATTAATCCAAAACACAAATTCTTGAACTTTTATTGGGAGAAGTCAGTACTTGGAAACAATATTGGTTAGAAGTAGGCAAAAGCTTAAATCAAAACATATATGATAAGGTTTTCGAGGCAATGAACAAATGTGCCGATATTTTTCCGTGGATAAAAACACTTTTGGATGTTCGCCAGTAAAGGCGATCACACACAAACGCTGCACTGCGGTGGCATAGAGGTTTCAACCAATTAGCGCTCCATCTCAGGACGCCATGTTGAAAATTCTCGAGCGCCGATTGGTTGAAACCTCTATGCCACCGCAGTGCACGCAGTGCAGCGTTTGTGTGTGATCGGCTTAAGCAATGCTTCGTCAGAAAAAAGCTTCTCCTGCCTCAGAAGATTGAAACATAAGTACTTAAAAGCACTATGACGGAAATTCGTCTGACGGGCTTAGCGTTGCTGCATATCAACAGACATATTGAAATTGAGCGAGTCATTGACCGGTTTGCCCAAAAAAACCGGAAACGAACTTTTTTTTGAGATAGGCATCTTTTATTTGAGATATGCAATAAAAAGGTAATATTTCAACTTGATGCTTTTTAGACCTCAAAAAAAGAGTATTTAGCTATTACCCAAGCGCGGATTTCAGGGGTTAATTACCGCTCCCCACGCTGGATTTAAATTTTTTACGAAAACATTTAGAAAATCAAAAGTGGGGCATAAATTGCGGCGCTGTAACACCTTTGATATTTACGGTATTAGTTTAATTTTTTGTTAAAAATTTTCAATTATTATATATATATTAAATGTTTCAACTATCGGATCATTTAAACATTTTTTTTTTAATTTTTTAAAATAAAATTTGAGTACACCCCCCTAGATTTGAGGCCAAATCCGCGCTTATAGTTACTAAATTTTATTTGCATATATTGATATGTTCCTCATAAAAGCTATACTATTATTCTAGTTTTCGAAACCGCCCCCCCCCCTTTTCAAATGGCTGCGTCCGCCACTGATTGAGGAGCCCTTCAATTTGATGCCGCTTTATTCAAAAACTTACTTCCCCTCTGCTTTTAAGACAATATTAGAAAAACCATTATGTTGCCTAAAATGTATATAGGAAATCGTTACTTTTTTAACCTGGGCTTCTTTTCCGGGCCCATTGCACTCCATGACGAGTTTTATTTATTTCTAGCGGCTCAATCGATTTTCATATTTTTTTTATATGGGATTCAGGATTCAAGAGTTTCAGTTTGGCATTTTTTATTGAAAAACGTACTTGCCCCACGACATATGCGTATTATAAAAAAAACAAGGTGAAGTGCATAAAATTAATTGCTTTTGTGGTTTTTCCACTGCCACTTTTATGAGTTAAATAATTAAGAAGCGGGGTTGTTCCTTGACACTGCCATAGTGAGTTTTTATTTTAAATAAATTAAATTAACCAATTTAGCCTGCGGTTGACATATATTTATTATTTTATTCGAAATACACTTTTGTCACCACTCTTCTGACAAAACCTAAACATCTATAATATAGAAAAACACTACAATTAAAAAATAAAAACTTACAAAATTGGACCGACTGTAAGAAAGTGCATTAAAAAGTATAAAATTAAATAATTTTATTGCTATATAAAATCCAACTTTTTTAAAGTCGGTTAATATACTACTACAATAAATGTGCCGCCATAGCCAGTCCATATAATATGAGGTGTGCCACACTGTAGTAAATCTTAAATATCGGTTACGAAGCCACATTATTTCGAAGCACCTCGATGTAACATTTTAAAAATTCGGATAAGAAATAAGGAAGTTTGCAGTTTTTAAGTAGACCAGAGTTTACCTGCAAAATCACGCTTATTAAGAAGAAATCTACTTGTTTAAATAGCAATAACTTTTTCAAAAATTGATCCATTTTATTAAGTTTAAACTTTTTAAAAGGCACAAGCTTCAAAATTTATAGAAGTAATGATAAAACTGACACTTTCTAAGAATCCAAGATGGCGGACCTATTTAAAAAATAGCATATTTCACCCCCTAGAGATTTTTTTCTGCGACACGGTATTCATTCTCAAACATCGGTTAGAAAGTCACATCCTTGTCAAGCACACCAATGAAATATTTTTAAAAATTCGGATAAGAAATAAGAATTTTTTAAATATTACATTGTGTGCTTGGAACGGATGTAACTTTGTAACCGATGTTTGAGATTGAACACAGGGTAGCAGAGAAAGTTTTTTCTAGGGGGGTGAAATATGCCTATTTTTTAAATAGGTCCGCCATGTTGGAATTTTAGTAAATGTCAGTTTCATCATTAGTTTTTGAATTTTTGAAACTTGTGCCTTTTGAAAAGTTTAAACGTATTAAAATTGATCAATTTTTGAAAAAGTTATTGTCATAGTAAATTTTTTCTTTATAAGCTGGATTCGTTATTTCTTGTCCGAAGTTCTCAAATGTTACATCGATGTGCTCCGAAAGAATGTGGCTTTGTAACCGATGTTTCAGATTTATTACAGTGTCGCACACAAAAAAATATCTAGGGGGGTTAAAAATGCCTATTTTTCAAATAGGTCCGCCATCTTGGATTTTCGGGAAATGTCAAGTTTGACACTGGCCCTATAAATTTTAAAACTTCAGCTTTCTAGAAAGCTAAATATTATTAAAATCGGAAAACTTCCCGCTAAGTTATAATCATTTTAAAAAATGCGTTTTTTTTGGCACACCCTATAATAATATATAAAGTAGTTAGTCCACTATTTTAAGGTATTATAGGCGCCGACTCCAAAAAATTAGATAATATATATATACATTGTAGAATGGTTTAACGATAATATTTTTAATGTGTAGGGTTTATGGGTCGAGGGATCTATTATACAGGGTGGATTCTTTAAACGGACGGTGCTTCTAGCGGGTTAGAATATGGTTTTATAAAAAAATCCAAAAACACGTCAACTGAGATTTTTAATTTTCTTTAATCGTGCTATCTTCGATTTTTTTATGTCGTTTTGTTTACGAGGTATGGCAAAAAAAAATTTTTTTTAAAAATAAAACACCCCGTATAGTTTCAAATTTTTAAATTCTAAAAAAAATATCTTTTTGATAATACCACACACTAATACTCTATCTCTTATGGTTTCCAAGATAGAGGCATTTAAACTTGCATTGAATTGTTGTCTATGCCCTGTTTTACTGGGGACATTTGAATGAATATCGAAGTTTTCCATACAGATTGAGATAAAAATATCTTGATTATCGTAAAAGATAGATCCTACTGTGTGGTATTGCTGAAGAGAGAATTGTTTGCAGATTTCGAAAATTGCAAAAATATACAGTGTCCTATTTTAAAAAAATTAAAACTCGTAAACTAAATGACATAGACAAAATTAAAAATCTCAGTTGACGTGTTTTTGGATTTTTTTATTCAACCAAATTCTAACCCGCTAGAAGCACCATTCCGTTAAAAGAATCCACCCTGTATATGTATTTTATACTTTTTAGTGCACTTTTTAAAAGTCGGTTTAATTTTTTGTTAATTTTTTTTTATCATAATTACCATTATTATAAGTATCTGCAATAAACTGTATTTTTTAAAGAATGATCAATAGAAAACTTTACAAAATATCATCTAATCGTTTTTAACTTGACTTATCATTACACACGCGAACTGTGCTTACATTGCCATTCATAAAAACCGATACAACGAAAAAAGCATGTGAAAAAAAATCGCGCGCGTTAAAGTAGCCACTATGATATGCTGAACTTAACTGAGATTGGTACTACTAATATGATACCAACACATAAGCAAGCCAAGTTTAAGTAGGAAGTTGACAACAATTTTTTTACTCTAAAATTTGAATACAAAATGCGCTGCTTCCAATTACTTAATCTAAAAAAATGTTAATCAAATTTGTATTAAATTTGTTTTGAGGATTCAAATTCACTCTTAAGGTAATTTCTTGAAAAAACGTATAGTTTTTAATGCTTTGCATCCACAGCAAAAAAGTTTACAAATAATGAGTATATGCAACAACAACCCATAGCAGCCCTAACTACATTCACTTTCGCATAAAAAAAAAATAGCTGTTTTCCTATCAGGTGCTATATTTTTTTCTAAGCAGCTTTGCTACATTCGCAGAATGCAAAATATCTTGCGGAATTTTGTGATTCGTATTTATTTCACACAATGGACGCGATTCGTCAAAAATTTGGTCGCGATTCTTCAAAAACCGTCAGAAAATCTCGCCCTTACAAAAAATCTGACGATTTTTAAACACAAGTTTACACTTAATGCTTTTTTGTCAGGAATATTTGCTAATATTCCTTAATATCTAGTTTCTTAATACTGTTCTAGTAAATAAACAATATATCAGTTTTAGTTTTTATAGGCGGTTTTTCTGAAAACCCTCTTTTTTATTTAAAAATGTATGTTATGAAGCTTATTTTTATGTGTAAACAAACCTTTCAAACTTTTAACATACAAAACCATAGAAAGCCATGGAGTATTTCGCTGTCACTGTTCAGAAAATTCACATAAATTCTGTCTTTCCCTTTACATGGTGAGAATTTTCGACACTTTGACGTTTAATGGTAAGCGTAGTAATAATTTTGCTCCGCCATAAACTAGTCTTGCAGAATATCTTTAAAATATTAAATTTACAAAATGTTATTAAAAAAATGACGCAGTTTCTCTTACAACGTTAGGATAAATATGAAGGACGCTTTGTTTTTATTTTAAATGGGGCCGTCAGAAAATCTCGCCCTTACAAAAAATCTGACGAACACAATTAACCACAATTTTACACCAATTGCTTTTTTTTAAGGAATAATTTGCTAATATACTTATATGTCAATTTTAATTTTTGTGGGCAGATTTTGTGACAACCCCTATTTTTTATTTAAAAATGTATGCTATTATACCTATTTTTTTTGTGTAAACAAACTTTTAAAATTTTCAACATACAAAAACCATAGATAGCCATGAAATATGTCACTGTCACTGTTCAGAAAAGTCACACAAATTCTGTTGTTCCTTTTACATGATGAGAATTTTCGTCACTTTTAAATGTTAATTGGTACGCGTAGTAGCAATTTAGCTCCGCCGTAAAACGAGTCGCGCTGAATTTCTTTAAAATAATAAAGGAGATCGGCCTTTTTAAATGGAAATTTGTATTCGGTAGAATTTGCTTGATATTTTGAAGTACTCGTCCTAAGAAGACTGTTTCATTGCGCCAACTTGTCGAAATCGCACTTTTGAGCAATTTTTGAATTATTGTACTGACCTTATTTGCAAACCGACCAGAAACTAATTTTCTTTTTTGAATTTACCATGACCGTCTTTTAAAAAAAAAATGTCAAAATTTCACTGGCATCTTGGAACCGCCATATTAAACTTTTTTATTTCTTATCTGATTTAAACGAAGCTTTCTCTAAACTATAAAACGTTTCCAAGACACCTAACTGTGACAGAAAACTGACAGATGTCAGCCATATTGAACTTGGTTATTTTTTGTCCGATTTAAACCAAACTTTTTATACATTTTAAGATTTTCTAACATTACTTAAATGTGACAAAAAAACAACGAAGTTCAATATGGCCGACGCAAGATGGGTACTGATGGGTTAATTTTGTATTTTTTCTGTCACAGTTAAGTCTTAGAAACGTTGTATAATTTAGAAAAAGTTTCGTTTAAATTAGATAAGAAATATAAAAGTATAATATGGCGGATCCAAGATGACAGTGCAATTTTGACGTTTAAATTTTTTTTAAAAAGACGGTCATGGCAAATTCAAAAAAGAAAATTAGATTCTGGTCGGTTTGCAAATAAGGTCAGTACAATAATTCAAAAATTGCTCAAAAGTGCGATTTCGACCACTTTGGCGTCACTTTTCGGGTACTTCTGGGAGGGATAGGGAGTTGGAGGAATGAAACAAAAATCATTTTAGGAGGAGTACTTCAAAATATAAAAAAATCAGGCAATTCTACCGAATAGAAATTACCAATTAAAAAAGAATATATCCTTTAAAAAATGTTATTAAAAAAACGTTGAAAAAAAAACAGTAGTAGTACAACATGCTTTATTGTCCAAGATATTATAATGTTATTGATAATGCTAAACTTAATTATAACTTATTGCTAAATCAGGATATGTCACTTAAACTTAGACATTTAATAATAATTAAAATAAAAGAAATAAATAACCTATTGCTAGTCAACTGTAAAAATGGTTTAATCACATGCCTAATCATATTTAAAATTGCGAATCTGGCAACAAAATATAAATAAATAAAAAACAAAAATAGGGGGAAAAACAAGATACAAAAATATTAGAAATAAAAAAAAATAGAAAAAATCAAACAAATAACAAAACTATAAACAGACAAAAAGGTAAGATTTAAAGTTGCAATCTAATATATAAGTATAATAAAAAAATTTACCATCAAAATATTATATGGACAATACATATTAAGGACGCTGTGTTTTTATTTTATATAAGGCAATAAATAAAAATCACCACTTTCCGGAATTGCGAAGGGTGAGATTTTCTGTCGTTTGTGAAGAATCGCGACCAATCTGACACTTTAAAATTAACTGTGAACGTCAATAACGGTTTTTGATAAATCAACCATGTCATTATTCGACGTCACAGGGGTTATATCAGTATTGTTTTACCTTTGTTAACTATTCTCGGAAATGCGTCTCTCCGCACGACAAACAGTGCGGGAAAAACCATTTTTCACACGATCGTAGAAAAAATAATAGAAAAACTACCCGACTGCCAATTCTGAATAGGGTTTGGAACACAATTAAGAAATGCCTTTAATTGAATTCGTCACGCGACTGCAATAGTAATTTACATAACAAGCATATTATGATGGTCATTTAACGCGAATATGAGGTTTGAGTTATCTGAGCGTGTAATGACCATAACATGCGAGTTAGTGTACTATATTTTACCTACGACCATGTACTTATAAACTTAATATACAGTCGCTGGAAGTGACAATTTTGTTAGCAACAGGTCATGATCAAGTAGGCCATGAAAACGAAGATATAGGGCCATTTTGCGCAAGTGCGTTGGTTTTTTTGGTTTTTAATTTTACTCACATTACACACACTATAGTGTACTGTGATTTTACTTCATCTTCTATGTTTATGGCAAGTATTTATACAAAATACAGTTATTTATACAAAATACAGTTATTTATACAGATCCAGATTGGCACTTTTATATCTTATTAATTTTCGATAATTAAACTGCGATTAAAAATGCCATACAATTACATTTCAGGGTTCCCACCAAATTCCCTGACTTTTTCAGGTTTTCCCTGACCATTTTTTAAAAAATTCCAGGTATTTTTTGGAGGTTTCTCTACGTGGATACTAGATAGATAGACTTTTAACATGACAATCTTTGAAAGTTCAAATTTAGCAGGTATTTATATTATCGAGATCAAAAAGGAATAAGCAGATAAATAAGACGAGAAACTTTGTTCGAAACTTTATTTGAAGACAAAAATCACAGGAACCGAATTCCTTAATCCTAAAAACAAATCAGGTACTTAACAGTATTAAAAATAAAAGACTAATTTGCCTAGTTCTATCAACGTTTTTTTTTTGTTCATCTAGCAAGTTATAAAACTAAATTGCGCGAAGTGTTAATATGTGTGTGCACATGCACACGAAAAAGAAGACCAACATAAGCTGGAATACGAAAAAACTCAAGACAGAACAAACACAAGAAATATACCAGAAACCAATTACTCAAGAAATAACAGAACCGCAATGGGGCTACAATGTAAACGAGCTCTGGAAGAACGTCCAAGAAAAAGTAACCAGGGTGGCTAATCAAGTGCTCGACAAAAACAGAAAACAAAGAAAGAAGTAGTTCGATGACGACTGTAGTAGAGCGATGGAAAGACGAAATATGACCAGGAAAAAAATGCTTCAACACCCAACAGCATCTAATATGGAAGAGTATAAACAGCAAAGATCTGAAGCACGCAGAATGATAATATAAACAAAAAAGAGAGACCACCATCTAAATATAATAAGAGAAATGGAGGAAAACAGACAAAACAGAATAAAAGAATACTGTCACGGACTAACAAAGCACAAAACATGATACCAACCCAGAACCGAAAACTTCCTCTCAACAAACAACGGCCAACTGAAGAGAGATCCTAACCACATGCAACAAATACTTTTGCGAAGTACTCAACGAAGAGGTAAATAACGATACTACAGCCATAAGCATATAGACCAGATTTTCACCGTTAGACAAATAATGGAAAAATGCTGGGAATTTGACAGAGAACTTCACCAGATGTTTATTGATTTTAAACAGGCATTTGACAGATTATGCAGAGCAAAGTTGTGGGAAGCAATGCAGGAACTGAGCTTTTAAAAGCTGATATTCTGCATCCATAACTCATTGCTTAATAAGAAAAGATTACAAAAAAGGAGTAGAACCCTGTTTGGCGGTGGAAGCAGTTGCTGTGGAGGTTCCTTCACTTCCAGTAGTTGGTGTGTCATTTTGTGCCAAGGCTGATAGTGTATCAGTTTTCTTGATTAAAAAAGGCAACTTTCTTGAATTTCTTTCAGCCTCGCATATTACTCAATTCAATATATTTTAAACAAAGCTTATAATATGCTTGATATTTATTGGTTTTCACACTAGCTATTCTAGTGGACTTATGGAAGTCTAATCCAGTCTAAATTAGAAAATGTTTTTTCGACATTTTGGAAATCTTGCATAGCAGTTGCACATCATTTAAAGGTTAGGGATAAACTAGACTACACTTGAAAGTTGTAACAGAAGATAGCACGATGTGTGCTTAGAACAAGGAAATATTACCAGGTGATATTTATTATTTCGAGACGAAAACCAAATATGTTCAATAAACACAATCTTCCTCTCTGGATAATGTCCTACACGTTTTCAAAAGCTTTCTTCTCTCTTTTCTCTTGCTCTTGGATTTTAGATGGACTGGAACTGATTGAGCGCGAAACAGATGTTGAGCTTATATTCGAGGTGAGCAGAGGACTCACATAATATTTTTTACAAAGTCGGTTTACAAAATAGGTTGATTGAGAAATTCCAGGTTTTGTGTGCCAATTCCCTGACTTTTGACGATTTTTTGGTCATTCCCTGACTTTTCAGGTAGCTCTCAAAATTCCCTGACCTTTCCAGGTCAGTGAGAACCCTGCCATTTTTATTTTGGGCGGCACGAAAACTGCTTGGTTTTTGAAAAGTGACATTCATATGCCATCGGACATCACAGTAAAGGGCATCGCGCTTGCGTAAAACGGCTGAAATTCCAAAAATTTTCATAGCCTCTTGGATTTAGGCGATTAATCTTGCTTACAAAATTTTTTTTCATAAATATATGCGTACGGACCAATGAAAATGTTATCATAAATATCACAAATTATTAAAAATATCAATGTTGAATTTATTTACGTTTAATAATATTTTTTGCCTTAAAAATATAGAAACATAATTCACAGTTTTGCGTGAATTGGTGCTCTTATAAAATAAAGTTTCATCGCTTGTCACGCCATCTTGTGGTTTACGTCTAAGCTTTATTATTATCCTAGGACCGTAAATGAGCCATTAAAATCGTGTTGAGATGGTCGTAAAATTAGTATTATTCGTTGGTCGTAGGTAAAACATTTTTCTATTATGTACCAAACCTTTTATTTAAATGCTTTTTTTATTTGTCACATGATAAAATGCTTTGGCCACAGCCCGTACTCCTTGTGGTTAGGGGTCAGTCGGAGAGGGGGAAGGAGCAAAAAAATTATCAAATTCTTTTTATATTTGAGAAATTTGTGCATCCAAAAATAAACTTTCTATAACATAAAGGTCAAAACTGTTTTGCTTCAAAGTTAGGGTTTTTAAATTTCGAGAAGTGGGGAAAAATGTACATTCCAAAAAATTAAAAATTCGAAAGCGACAAATGATTTTTTAGTTCATTGTTATCGAAAAAGATTTCACCTACTCACCTAGTTAAAAAAAAAAACAATGCAATGGGTAAAAAAAAAATATTTTATTTCCAGACAAAATAACATTTAGAAAAATCCTAAGATATCTTTTCGTTACGTATACCGGAGGAACTCTGTTAAATACCAAAAAAAATCATTCAAGAGCCCTTTTAATTAAAAGTTTTTAAAAATAAATACTCAAAAAACAAGTGTTTTCTTTCAAATTATGACATCAATTTTTTTGATAAATTTCTTATATGATAATAAAAAAGAACTTGATTTGAAGTAAAAATATGACCATAGCTAGGCTTCTCGGTGCATCACTGTGCTTAATTATTCTCCTTATTATAATTACATTACAAAAACGTTTTTTTTTAAGTTTTTTTGACCCCTATGTTACATTACTTTTCTCATTTTGACCTCCCCTATATTTCCTTAGCAGGTTTATTTACCTTCGACCAACGAATAATACTAATTTTAGTACCTAATAACCAAAAGTAAGTCCCGTTATTGAAATATTATGCATTATTAAGAAAAACCTTGTTTATAAAAAGATATATGAAAAGTCCCTAAGTAACCTTATTGTTTTGATGTCTTAGATAGAACTTCAGGTTATGAAGGTTGTTGACTTAAGAGTTTTCGCATTTGATATTTTTAATAATTTTTGATATTTATGATGACATTTTCATCGGTCGTATGTAAATTATAGTACACTAACTCGCATGTTATGGTAATTACACGCTCATCATAACATGCTTGTTAATACTAAACACTAAGTATAATATTATACAATTATAGATTGCAGAAAAATGTTAGCACCTCTTGGACTAACACAAATTTTATTGTTATCTTTTGTAACATTACACAACAGACCTAGAAAATGTGCTAGCAATGGAGAAGCATTAATACATATAATTTTTTTTATTTTAAAGGGTGTTGCTAGAAATAACATAAAAAATATTATTTAAAAAATAACATGCTGGTAAATGTTAAGGTTTTCGTGAATTTTTTTAAAGCCTTACTACTATAAAAATTATATACCAAAATTCCCTTTACTGTATTAATATTCGCGGACTACTCCTTGGACAAGCCTTGCTCTTAAGGAGCCCAATGGACTTTATACAGGGTGTAAAATTTACTTGAGTTTTTCTTGCAAATTTTATTTTATGTTATTTTATTTTATCAATATACGAACAAAGCATTTTACAATTAACAAGTTTGGTTCCTTTCTTCGAATGGAATTAAATAACAAAACAGGTTCAATATTACTCACTACCAGACTATATGATCACATATATCCTAAATGACTTCTTAGCTGACTTTTGAAACTAGTGAGCGAATCGTAATAATATGCTTATTGATTAACAATACTCTATTTGCTGATCGTGCTAGCCAAGTTATTCGCTCATTTATGCCATAATTGGTTCGGTGAAAAGGAACAAAAAATATATCATGTGTACAGGGTGTCCCATTTTCGATGGGATTCAATGGGTTTTCGCATTACCGTCTTACTTTTTTGAGCTTTAAAAATGGCATTAGCAGACAGAATAGACCCTTGTAGTTTTTCAGCTACAGGGGAAAGTTGAAAAATGGTCGGATTTACTAATTGATGATATCTGTTAAAACATGTCTGTGGCAACCTTTTTAGAAAAACACAATGATGTTTTCGAAATTTTCATCCGACGTTTTGTTTCGTAGATACCATGATCAGGATCAAAAAGTTAAATATCGACCAAAATATTTTACTTCATATTTTAGTTTCTTTTCAAGTTTGTTTGAAAATAGAATATATATTTTTTTTTTATTTTGAAGTTTCCATCTATATATTTTACTAATATATAGTAGACCTGGATAACCAAGATATATTATATACATATGGCCATACCGGGTGAACCGAAAAAAAAACCGAACAAATTGTTTTTTGCTATAACTTTACCAATTTCAATAAAAAAACGGTATTGATAAGAAAAGTACGCCTTTTGAAAAAAAAACATTCACTTTGCCGCCATATGTAAATCCATTAATGTTAGTGAAACTGGTAATTAAAGTTACAGCAAAAACAATTTGTCCAGTTTTTTTGGTTCACCCGGTATGTTCATATAATATATCTTGGTTGTTCCAACGCTGGCTACCATCAGCGCGATCTGTACCCTGTCCACTGCTTTTCGGAAAAGTGTTGTAGTACTAACACCATACCATTGTCTAAGATTTTTAAGCCATGATATCTGTCTACGACCCGGACCTCTTTTGCCTTCAATTTTGCCTTCTATTATCAATTTGAAAAGTTTATATTTGTCATTTCTCAAAACATGGCCAAAATGTTCAAGTTTTCGTTTTTTGATGGTAAGTAAAACTTCAAGCTCTTTATTTATTCTAAGAAGAACATTCACATTAGTTACTCGGTCCATCCATGATAACCTTAGTATTCTACGATATCGCCACATCTCGAATGCCTCCAACTTTTTGCACATGGCCTCAGTCAGTGTCCATGCTTCCATACCATAATATAAGATGCTCAAAACACAACATCGAAGCACACGAATTCGCGACTACACAACACTGATTTCATTTTGATAAAAGATCGACCTCTTCTGCCTTCAATTTTGCCTTCTATTATCAACTTTAAAAGTTTATTTTTGTCATTTCTCAAAATATGGCCAAAATATTAAAGTTTTCGTTTTTTGATGGTAACTAAAACTTCAAACTCTTTATTTATTCTAAGAAGAACTTACTCGGTCCATCCAAGATAACCTTAGTATTCTGCGATAACACCACATCTCGAATGCCTCCAACTTTTTGCACATGGCCTCAGTCAGTGTCCATGCTTCCATGCCATAATATCAGATGCTCAAAACACAACATTGAAGCACACGAATTCGCGACTACACAACACTGATTTCATTTTGATAAAAGATGGACCTCTTCTGCCTTCAATTTTGCCTTCTATTATCAACTTTAAAAGTTTATTTTTGTCATTTCTCAAAATATGGCCAAAATATTAAAGTTTTCGTTTTTTGATGGTAACTAAAACTTCAAACTCTTTATTTATTCTAAGAAGAACTTACTCGGTCCATCCAAGATAACCTTAGTATTCTGCGATAACACCACATCTCGAATGCCTCCAACTTTTTGCACATGGCCTCAGTCAGTGTCCATGCTTCCATGCCATAATATCAGATGCTCAAAACACAACATTGAAGCACACGAATTCGCGACTACACAACACTGATTTCATTTTGATAAAAGATGGACCTCTTCTGCCTTCAATTTTGCCTTCTATTATCAATTTTAAAAGTTTATATTTGTCATTTCTCAAAATATGGCCAAAATATTCAAGTTTTCGTTTTTTGATGGTAACTAAAACTTCAAACTCTTTATTTATTCTAAGAAGAACATCCACATTAGTTACTCGGTCCATCCAAGATAACCTTAGTATTCTGCGATAACACATCTCGAATGCCTCCAACTTTTTGCACATGGCCTCAGTCAGTGTCCATGCTTCCATACCATAATATCAGATGCTCAAAACACAACATCGAAGCACACGAATTCGCGACTACACAACACTGATTTCATTTTGATAGAAGATGATCTTGCCTGTTCAATTCTTGCACGAACTTCTTGCATGTTGTCCCAGTTCTCATTGAGGAGACAACCCAAGTATTTGTATGAATCCACGCGTTCGACTTGCTGCCCATTTACTTCTAACTCGGATGTTCTTTTACTTGGATATGACCATCCATTTTGGCAACAATTTGATTAAACAACTCTTGTAGGCCTTCCAGCGTGTCTGCTATTATGACAGTTTCGTCGGCATATCGTATGTTGTTGATTTTTATGCCGTTTATGGTCAGACCCTCTTCACAGTTATGAAGTGCATTCTCTATTATTTTGTTACTATAGATAATAAACAATAGCGGAGACAATCTACAACCTCGTACTAGTCTTCTTATCAACCTTTATTTGAGCAGTCTGATTCCAGTATAGATTAGCGATTATATTTAGATCTCGGTCATCTAGACCAACTTCTTTTAGCGATTCTATGAGCTTTTCGTGTTGGACTCGATCGTTCATAATCTATGAAACAGGCATATACTGGCACCGACACATCCCTCGCCATAAAGGATACGCATTTCCCATAAATTCTTGTGTGGATTATCTTTAGAAATATTTTTAAGATATGGCTCATTAGGCTGATTAGACGCTAATCACTACACTTCTTTGCTAAATGTATTTTAGGTAGCGTAACAAAGGATGATTTTAGTCAGTCAGCAGGAATTTTACCGCTACGAGAAATCAAGTAAAAAAGTTTGACCAGCGTATTTAGCGAATCTTTGTTTTTTATTAGTTGTAAAATCTCAGTGTGTACTTCGTATTGCCCTACCGCTTTTCTGTTTTAGCTGAATATATTGCGTGTTTTACTTCCTCTGGTGTTATATGTATGCCTTGGTTTGAGAATTCTTGTGGCTGTTCGGATCGGTTATCGGTAAAGAGATGTTTTTTGCTTGCTATAAAAAAATAACGCACAGCGAGTCTATTCTTGAATCGAGAGAAAATTTGCTCCCAGGGAGTCAAATTCTCTTGTAATAAAAACCTACTTTTTTAAATTATTATAACTAAGCAAGAAAACCTCCTAGATAAAAACCTACTTTTTTAAATTATTATAACTAAGCAAGAAAACCTCCTAGAAAAATCTGACTGTGCAACACTGTATTCAATCTCAAAAATCAGTTACACATACTTTCGAAGCATTTTAATGTAAGACTTAAAAGATTCGGTTTAAAAAAGTAGTTTTAAATGTTTAAATAGACCAAAATTTGCGTGCAAAATGTACTTGTTTGAATGGCTTTTTTGGCTAACTTTTTCAAAAATTAAACAATTTTATTAAGCTTGCACTTTTTAAAAAGCACAAGCTTTAGAACCAGTTACTAGATATTTAACATTTTTGAAATAGGCATTCCATTCATCGAAACATGTTCATTTTTGGAGGCAATTTCAAACTATTTTATTTCCCAACCAAATTTGTTAAGTAATACATTCAAAGGCTTGGAAGAAATGTAACTGTATAACGGATGTTTGGAATTGAATATTTTTCTAGGGGGCTTAAAAACTAGTTTAGGTTATTAAAAATTGTATCAGCTTTAAATCTTAGTACCTTTTTTTCCTCCCTTGATATCTAAGGGTAACCCTAGGTCAATTTTGCAGTTTTTTAAGCATTCACTTTGTGTCCTATGAGTTTCTGGCAAAATCGACAGTTGCTCTATAAAAAGCAAAAAAAAAACACGAATAAAAAACATGAGGATATACTTTTTTGTGTCAGGGAAACATAGAAAATGCAAGTGGTTGATAGTTTCACTAAAAGTGCTCTGAGATTCAGGCGAAATAAAACTAGTTAAAAAAAAATAAACAAGTTTCCAAAAATGTCGTGTTTTTCATGTCTGAGCCGCAATTCTGTATTTGGCATGCATTTGACAGATGTTAAATAAGTGGAATATTGATCCCAAATGTAAGGGCATTGAACATTAGGAGTCAAATTTGACACGCAAAAAACGGGGGACTCTAAGCGAATAGACTTGGCCTTTCATGCAGATTTTGTTTTATTTCGTTAATCAAACTTTGAAAGCAAGTTTTTCTTAGGACCTCACACCAATTTCTTAAACCAGAAAATATATATTTAGTTCTAGTTAAACTAGATGATACCTTTTTTCTTTTCTTTAACTATAAAATTATAGTAAATAAAGAAATTGAAATATCATAAATTATGTTACTGAAGTTTTGTTTATATCTTTAATACGTATACATAATCTTCTTCTTTGGTTTCTAGATTTTTGTTTTTAAACTTTAAAAAATAGGTAAAAGCGATAGTGCCAAATGATTTTTCAACTCATGGTAATTCAAAAATATCCTAATTAGTACCACAAAAAAAGACAGCAGGGGACAGACTTTCCCATAAAAATTTTAGTTCGTAAAGTCTCACTCTCAAGGTGGCCGTAGAAAAATATTTTATCTACTAGCGGGACTAGCGTGCTTAAAAGTGCACTTTTACGCAAGCATTGCGTGCGGAAAGTTGCAAAATATTATAGGGCACTAGTAATATGAGACCTTTTCAGTGAGATTTACTAAGATCTAAAATAGTACACCCCACAGGCCTAAATATTTACACCTGTGGGGGGTACTAAATTTTAAAACCAATTTTCAAAAAACACTTACCCATACAGAAAAGACACAAAGTTATTAATTATTTTGTATTGTTATTGCAAAATACCACTGAAAAACTGCTTTTTTTCTCAAAATATACCAAATTTTAGAAGAAAATGCCCTAAAACTAATTTTTTTTGACAGGTTTCAAAATGGCAAATGGTGAATACGCCAAAAATTTGGCACATAATACCTTCATTATTTGTGTTTGAGGTTATAAAGTTGGTGATTTTTTAGACCACCTCAGGGGGGTGGTTTAAATTTATAGTCCCCAGAAAGGATTGTTTTGTGGCATTTGGTAATAAGTTCGTTTATAATTTCCCTAAGGAACCGTTTTTAGAAGGATTAATTTACCTTATTTAATATCTCAAGTTATTCTTATTTTGTCCAGAAAAACGCAATATTTTGAACCCGTTTTCAGCACACAAAATATACTTATGAGGGCACTACGAGGCAAAACAAACATAAGTGGAGGTTACTGATTATGCACGAAAAATATACCAAACAAAAATGTAAAAAAAACTTTTATTTAAGTTTTTTAATACATTTCATAAATAAAAACACCTTTTAAATAAATACAAAATTAATCTACTCCTTATTTTATTATTATTCATCCAAATCGTTGTGTGACATCAAGTTATAATTGGAAAAATTAATTAACAAGGGTAAATTTTAATTAGAGTGACATATAGCCCCAATGTTAATTTATTCTACAGAGTGTTTCCTATTTAAACCCCGCGTGGGTTTAAATTTTTTAATTTTATTTTCTTCTAAATTGAAAATTTCCTCTTAAATCCAACAAAAGATTGTGTTAAGATGATTATTCAATAAAAAAATTTATTAAAATTCTTCTTATAAATCAAACTATGTCCAAAACTCAAGAAGGGTTGGTTTAAAATGCTTAAAACCAAAAATTTCACTTAAACTTAGGACCGTTCTAAAATAGACTAAACCTTTTTAGTAAATCTCACCGTTTAAATTTTAATATTTATTCATTTATTAGAAAATCGCTCACAGTGATGTACCTCGAGAACAAAGGACTTTTTACCCCATTTTTTAAAGCATGTTTCTTATTTTGTCCTCTCCTATCGTTATTCCCCATACTTATGGCGCAAGAATTATTATTAGAAAGGTGTAAATTGTTTGTTTTTTTTTTATTTTTCGACAAATAAACTTTTATTCTTTAAATACAACATTTAGCAGGTAAGAAGGGTGTGTGGGTTTTTAATATATAGTACAGTAAAATTGTCGTAAAAAAGGCGGTAGGCTAAAATTTTTATATGTTGTTGGGGAGGATCTAAAAGTAAGATCCCCAAGTTTGTGTTTCCCCCACTCCTCGGAAACCATCCGCAATTTTTGAAAAAACCTTGTAACCGACTTTTCTCCATTTCTATTGGTCGGAGGCGAAAAAGTCTGACAAGAAAAATATTTCGCATAAAATTTTTAACATTTTGGTCCAGGTGCTCAACTTTCTGTAATTAGTTTCGAAAAAGTTAGATGGCCCCGAAGTTACAAAAAATCAGTTTTAACGTATTTTGACCAAAAAAAGTGATTTTTTTAAAAATCTTTAAATGCAAAAGTTGTAGATCTCGGAAAAATCCTATATAGTGAAGGGGATTTTTAATGAAGGAGTTTTGTGACTATGTGGGAATAATAGCTCTTCAGTCACACAATCAAGTGTTACCGGGTGTTTTGTTCGCATCCGTGTAGAAGAGGTTGATATGACGTCATTTTTCAAGATGGCGGCCAAAAATCATAAAAAATACCACTTTCGCAACCAGGCCATGATTATACTCGATTCCATATAATTCGAGGACGAGGATTCCAAAAAATTTACTTTTCAGGTCATCCGACATTAAATAACCTTGAAAATCGCAAAAAACAAGATTTTTGCGATTTTCTCTTCAAAAAATCTTAATAATTCGACGTTTTGTCAGACCAACTTCAAATGTACCTCAAACTATTAGGCATGTATGTCAAATTCGATCCTTAGAGTTTGATGCAGTTTGAAGCTTCATGACCTTGAAAAATACCCCAGTAAAATTAACAAATTGCAAAAATAACATACTAAGGGCGCTATTCATCAACTATTCAAGCGAAGAAAACCAAATTTGGCAACAAAGATAAGAAAATCAAGTCCAACAATTTTGTTAAAAAAATTTTGTTCAGCTATGACATGTTTCAATAAGGCGGCTGATATAACCACATTTTATTTTATCCAATTTCCTAAAAAAGTAAAAATTACATGGTGGCAATTCTTGTTGACATATCTCCGCTTACTATGAAAAAAAAAGTTTAGTTGATGCATAAACCCGCTTTTGTAGTGTTTTTTCCAATTTACCACTACCCAAAAATTTTAAGTGCCGAAGATGAAATTAACATCTCAGCCATAAAAAAACACTTCATTTGAAACCTTTTGATTTTTTTGATATGGCGTTCTAGATGTTGGTGTAACAAAACGTTAAATTATAGAGATTTTTCTTTAAGAGAAAATGGCAAAAATCGTGTTTTTTGCGATTTTCAAGGTTATTTGAGGTCGGAGGACCTCGAAAGTGACTTTTTTGGAATTCTCGTCCTAGAGTTATATGAAATCGAGTATAATGACGCACCGGTTGCAAAAATTGTATTTTTTAGGATTTTTCGACCGCCATTTTGGAAAATGCCATGTAAAACACCTGGTCCAGAATATGGTAATGTATATCTAACTTCTGCTGCTTTTATAGGTAATTTAAATGACTTTGTTGGGTAGACAAGTGAATAGAACATAAAATTCACAGTTCCGAAACTAAAAACAACAGGCATATAGGTCATTTTTACCGGTGAATAGCATAAACATCTGGGACGCCAGCTCAAAAAAAATGATAGAGAGGTTTAAAATTAAGTGTTTATTTATGGCTAAGACGTTAATTTCATCTCCGGCACTTAAGTTTTTGCGTAGTTGTAAATTGTAAAAGAAAACACTACAAAAAGCTGGTTTTTCAATTTTACATGGTATTTTCAAGGTCAATTAAGGTCATGTATCAACTATTTTTTTTCATAATAATCAGAGATAAGACAACAAGACTTGAAGGTCACCTTTTTATTTTTACTTTTTTACGGAATTGGAAAAAATAAAATGTGGTTATAGATCTCTATTTTGAGATATCACTCGTCATATTGAAACGCGCCATAGCTGAACAATTTTTTTTTTACAAAATTGTTGGACTTGACCTTCTTATCTTTGTTACCCAATTTGGTTCTCTTGGCTTTAATATTTGATGAATAGCGCCCTTTAGTATGTTATTTTTCCAATTTGTTAATTTTGCTGGAGTATTTTTCAAGGTTATGAAGCTTCAAACTGCATCAAACTCTAAGGACCCAATTTCGCATACATGCCTAATAGTTTGAGGTACATTTGAAGTGGGTCTGATAAAACGTCGAATTATTAAGATTTTTTGAAGGGAAAATGGCAAAAATATTGTTTTTTGCGATTTTCATGGTCATTTAAGGTCGGATGACCTTAAAAGTAAATTTTTTGGAATCCTCGTTCTCGAATTATATGGAAACGAGTATAATCATTCACTGGTTGCGAAAGTTATATTTTTTATAATTTTTGGCCGCCATTTTAAAAGATGTCGTCATATCAACCCCTTCTGCACGGATGCGAACAAAACACCCGGTAACACTTGATTGTGTGACTAAAGAGCTATCAATCCCACATAGTCACACAACTCCTTCATAAAAAAATCCTACGGGATAGAAATTATCGACATATGCCCCTACACTAATAAAAATATTGTAACGAATGGTCAAAAAGGCCAAATTTAGTAGTAATAATAATTGCATATTTATAGATTTATAATAATTATTATAATTAATAAATATGCAATTATTATCAACTGGATGTATATTGTTTATAATTAATTAAACAGTCTCGGAGCTCCAGCGACTGAAAGTCGGTAAAATTTTTGAGAACCGTTTTCTGGGCATGCATGAAGTCGCGTGTTGTGGATTATTTACTATTATTTATAGTAAGAGCACTACAAATGAGGTATCAAATTAAAGTGACGTTCGCTACACAAATGACCCGTTCTGTCGGCATGAAAATTGCCGAAAGTATCTGACAGACTCACATTTAGTCGTCGTAACTTCAACGCCCTCTATATTTTTAAAAAATAACCACGGAAAGTTGAACCTGTAACAAAAAATATTGCAAATTTTATGCCAAAGATTTTTGTTTTTACACTTTTTTGCCTCCGCCCAACAGAAATGGAAAAAAATCGGTTCCAGTTTGTTCAAAATGGCGGATAGTTCCCGAGTTGGCGAAACACAAATTTGGGAATTTTATTTTTGAATCCCTTAAAGAGCATACAGAAAGCTCAGCCTGTCCGGTTTTTTTTCACTTCAAATGACAGTTTTACTCTACTACCATCAATTATGTAAAACCATTTTTCCAAATTTTGACCCCTCCCCCATGCAACACTTTATAACATTTTTGCAACCCCTTCTCCCCCCTCTCCCTTTTAGTACTTAATAATACTTCTACCTAGCCCTCCAACCCCTCTTTTCGCGTTTATGTAAGCGATGGATGGCCCGGGCCGTTACCCAGAACTTAACTATAGGACAGTCTAACGAACTGTCAAAAATCGATGTGACTCAAATCAGCTGATTGCTTGGAGTACAAGCAAACCAAATATTTACATAGGTTTTATATGGAATAGTGTGTTTTTTTTTAGTTTTTCTTTTAAAAAAACTAATTAAAATGCCAAACTTTTGGGGGGTTGTAGGGTGCGGCAATCGCTGACCCAGAGACAAAGTTAAGTTTTATAGAATTCCCACTGTTTTATCTTCTGAACATAAAAAACACCTAGGTGTAATCTACAAGAAGCTGTGAGAAGTGGATTCAGAACTAAAAAGGGAAGATTTAACAGAAAAAAAGTTAAACTTAAAGTTGGCAAGCTATTTTTCACAGATTATCCTACTTAATTCAAGAGTTTGTGCAATTATTTAATGCTACAGTAAAAATCCCAGCTTTTACTATAGTTAAGTCTCAACTTCACCCTATTGGAACTTGAAAGATACTCATTCAATATCTCCTGTCTGTATACATGTTGAAAGAATTATAAATTTAATCAGGCAAAAATAAGCTATAGCAAATGCATGCTTCTGTTCATAGTATTCATAGCTTGTGGCTTTTGGAATACCATGAACAGCAGCATGCATTTGCTATTGTTTATTTTCCTTAATGCATCTTTCCACATACCTCATACCGGTTACCTTAAGGAACTCTGAATCTGCCTTACCCGTAACCATAATTGCATCAAAAGGTGAAGAAGCTCTGCTAGATGAAATTGTTGTCCCATTGTAACCTTTTTTTTTAGTTTAATTCAGTCACTCCAGTTTTTTTATTAATATACCTAAAGTGTTTGATTTTGTACTTTTTTAGGAAATACAGCATTTTGAAAATAAATACAAGATATTTTTAAAAGTTTTTTTTTAATTTAGAACCTAAAATGCAAGAGTACCAACAAAAATGTTTAAAAATAAAATGTATATAAAAAAATTTAAATAGTTTTAAAAAACCTTTTACTTACATTAATTTGAAAATAAAGAGATACATACAGAACAAAATAAACAATTAAAGTAAAATCATTATTAAGTCTAGGGTTGCGTCAGTTTTTTTATTATAATAAATAACTTATTGGTTTGAATTTGTTTAAAAAACTTAATTATTACTATCTTGATCTTAAAGCTGGAAGATTCATTCTCTGTGAATGTTTGACCTGAAACAAAGAAAAAAAAAATATTAAACGAATGCCAAAAAGTATAAATAATTTACATAAAAAATAAAAATTAAATACCAGGACTCACAATAAAAATAAAGATGAAAAAAAGAGTAACAGAAAGGACTTTTAGGGATAGGGGTACGGTAAAATAAAATAAAATGTCATGAACAGATTGATATATACTGAGAAGTTCGGCCTAAGTTGGAAAAAGTTTGCAATCAGCATTTGGCAAAAGTTGGACATAACTCGCATGTTTATCGTTCGCCAAATTTAGCATTTTTTTTGTTGACGAACTATGAACTTAAGTAACTTAAGTTGGCAAAAGATAAACACGATTTATCTTGAACTTTTGCCAAATGCAAATCGCAAACTTTTCCCAACTTAAAGGTGCAGTTCAGAAAAACGACAAGTCCGGCTTAATTCATCATACAAAAAAAATTATGTCAATGGCTATAGCTTTGTTATTAAAATTACCACGTGTAATGCACACTTCATTTATGTCAGTTTTAATTTTTTAAGCCGTACTAGTTATTTTGCTGAACTGCATCTTCAAGCCAAACTTCTCAATATAAATTTCAGTAACAATTGCTCACCTTTGCCATAGCTATGGTGTAATCTCCAAAAATATGTGTTCTGCAATCACTCACAAATCCAGCCTCAAAATACTTGAATGCATTTAAACTTTTCATCTGCTGGTTGGTGTAAAATGAAGTAGTTAGCACAACAATGTCCATATTGGAAACTGGGGGAAAACTCGCAGGGTCAAAACAAATCGGTGTCTTTTAGGGTAAAGGGATCGACACTATTAATCACTGCAATTTTTTTGAGGTATCGCGAGGCCACTGGATAATCTAATCTTGTAAAAAAATCACAGAAGGTCTCAACAAAAAACGTCGCTAAATCAAAGAAACTTTTCAGTTCTTGAAGAAAAAACGTATTCTAGTAAGCACTAAAGGTATCTATTAGTGAAAACTCCCAAAAAAAAACTTTTTGATTTTACCAAAAAAACGAAAAAAAGCAAAAAAAAACACACAAAGCTATTTTAATCCACCTTTTGCTTGTACTCCAGACGCCATATTGATTCTGATTTAGACTGCCTTATAGGTACCCGACTAAATGTCAGATACTTTCGGCAATTTTCATGCCGACAGACTGGGTCATTTGTGTAGTGTACGTCACAAGCTCTTACTATAAATAATAATATATAACCCAGAAGACCCGACTTCATACAATGTGGGATTGATAGCCCTTTAGTCACACAATCAAGTGTTACTGGGTGTTTTGTTTGCATCCGTGTACAAGGGGTTAATATGACGTCATATTTCAAGATGGCGGCGAAAAATCCTAAAAATACAACTTTCGCAACCGGGGCATGATTATACTCGATACCATATAATTTGAGGACGAGGATTCCAAAAAATTAACTTTTAAGGTAATCCGACCTTAAATGACCTTGAAAATCTCACAAAACAAGATTTTTGCCATTTTCTCTTCAAAAAATCTTAATAATTCGACGTTTTGTCACACTAACTTCAAATGTACTTCAAAGTATTAGGCATATGCCAAATTCGATCCTTCGAGTTTGATGCAGTTTGAAGCTTTATGACCTTGAAAAATAACCCAGTAAAATTAACATATTGCAAAAATAACATACTAAAGAGCGCTATTATTCAACTATTAAAGCGAAGAGGACCAAATTTGGTAGGAAAGATTAGAAGGTCGAGTCCAATAACATCATTAAAAAAGTTTGGTTCAGCGATGATGCGTTTCAATATGGCGCAATTTCGTAAAAAAAACAAAAATGACAAGGTGGCCATCAATTATTGTTGAATTATCACCGCTTACTATGAAAAAAAGTTTAGTTGATGTATGACCTTGATTGATTTTAAAAATACCATGTACAAGTAAAAAAACAGGTTTTTCTAGTGTTTTTTTCCAATTAACCACTACGCAAAAACTTTAAGTGCCGGAGATGAAATTAGCATCTTAACCATAACTAAACACATCATTTTAAACCTCCCTATCATTTTTTTTTGATCTGGCGTCCAAAGCGTTTATGCTATACCCCGGTAAAAATGACCTATATGTCGTTTTTATTAAGTTTCGGAACTGTGAATTTTATGTTCTACTCACTTGTCTAGCCAACAAAGACATTTAAATTACCTATAAGAGAGTTAGCAGAAGTTAGATAAACATTACCGTATACTGAACCACGTGTTTTAGATGCTATTTTCCAAAATGGCAGTCAAAGTTAAGTTAACATTCATAATAAAATTTAAGGATGAGATTACAGCCATTTAGTCACACATTCATGTGCTACCGGCTGTTTTGTTCGCATCCGCGTAGAAAGTTCCTAAACTTAATAAAAACGACAGGCATATAGGTCATTTTTACCGGGGTATAGCATAAACATCTTGGACGCCAGATCAAAAAAAAATGGTAGGGAGGTTCAAAATGAAGTTTTTAGTTATGGCTAAGATGTTAATTTCATTTCCGGCACTAAAAGTTTTTGCGTATTGGTGGAAAAATTACAACAAAAAGCTGGTTTTACACTTGTACGTGCTATTTTCAAGGTCAATCAAGGTCATGCATCAACTACTTTTTTTTCATAGTAAGCGGCGATAAGTCAACAAGAATTGATGGCCACCTTGTCATTTTTGCTTTGGTACGAAATTGGATAAAATAAAATGTGGTTATAGGTCGCCATTTTGATATATCAGCCGCCATATTGAAACGCGTCATAGCTGAACCAATTTTTTTTAACAATATTGTTGCACTTGACCAGCTTATCTTTCTTACCAAATTTGATCCTCTTCCCTTTAATAGTTGATGAATAGCGCCCTTTAGTATGTTATTTTTGCAATGTGCTAATTTTACTGGGGTATTTTTCACGGTCATGAAGCTTCAAACTGCATCAAACTCCAAGGATCGAATTTGGCATATATGCCTAATAGTTTGAGGTATATTTGAATTTAGTCTGACAAAACCTCGAATTATTAAGTTTTTTTGTAGAGAAAATAGCAAAAATCTTGTTTTTTGCGATTTTCAAGGTCATTTAAGCTCGGATGACCTTGAAAATAGATTTTTTGTAATCCTCGTCGTCGAATTATATGGAATCGGGTATAACCATGCCCCGGTTGCAAAAGTTGTATTTTTTATGATTTATGGCCGCCATATTAAAATATGACGTCATATCAACCCTCTCTACACGGATGCCAACAAAACACCAGGTAAGATTTGATTATGTGACTAAAGAGCTATCAATCCCACATAGTCACAAAACTCCATCATTCAAAATCTCACGAACTTACACATGCCCCTTCACTACATATTTTTATAGAATTTTTTCGAAATATACAACTTTCCTATTTAGTTTTTTTTTAATCACTTTTTGCTGGTCAAAATACGCTAAAACTGATTTTTTGTAACTTTGGCGCCATCTAGCTTTTTGGAAACTCACTACAGAAAGTTGAGCACCTGGACAAAAATGTTTTTTTTCCAAATATTTGTGTTCTCAGACTTTTTCGCCTCTGACCAAAAGAAATGGAGAAAAGTCGGTTACAAAGATTTTTCAAAATGGCGGATGGTTCCCCAGGAGTGGGGTTAACACAAACTTGGGAAGTTTACTTCCAGACCCTCTGAAAGAACATACCAAAAACTCAGCCTCCCCGGATTTTTTTTTAGCCTCAGATGACAATTTTACTGTAGTAATAATGCGGTTTTTGTATTTCTATCAGAAAAAAACTGCAGACAAGAAATTTCTAATAAATTATTAAATATTTTAATTAGAATTAATTTAATTACTCCTACAATTTTTTTCAAGCAGATTAAATCAATGATTGGCACTGTTTTTCGAGCAAAAATTGATTTTAATCGATTTTTAATTTGTTAATTAAAACATTAGTAATGACGAAATTTAAGTAAAAACTCAAAATTTGCCTACCTTATCACTGCCCTTAAGGTTAGGATTTAACCTCGCTTTTAACTATTTGTTAATATAATTACTTCAAAATTTCAATACCACTTTGTATGATAATATTCAGTATACCACAACATTGTCTAAGAATTATACATTATTATAATAAATACTGACAGAATATACCAAAACACAACTGATTCTTCCCTTTTAGCACTTGATACATAACTAAAACAAAACTTTTAACAAAAAAACTCACTTAAATATATACCAATTAATCGCGACTGGTTTGTTTAATTGGCAAAGATTGGGCAAGATAAATAAAATTATGTAAATAAAAAAATTGTTAATATAATTGTGGTTAACATCAATCTGTTTTTAATTTTATTTATTGACCCTCATTTTGTTCAATATTAATTAAGTAGAATTTTTTCGTCAAAGAATGATACAGCAGAATAATATGACTCCGTAAAACATTTTCACAATCTTTATAAAAAAAAAGTAAATTTGAATTATCAAATAATTCACATAACTAATTATATTTTCTAGGTGATTTGAAATATATTTCATTGCCAGATGACTGACCAAGTCCTTGACGCTGGGGCCAATTTAAAAAATTGCATACTTGCATGTTGCTAAGCATTAAAAATGTATAATTTTTTTTCTACAGGATGATCCAAATCCGAGACGATTGGAAGGTTTTAGGTATTTCTAAGAGAGATAGCAAAAAACATGCAATCATTGTTTTTAAAACGTAAAGGAATTAACAATAATAATAAACCATTATTAGGTAAAAAAATATGAATATAGTATTAGTAATTAAACAATATTCATAATAAAGTATTTTTTATATAAATTATTTAATCTACCTGTACTTTTAAAATTATTTATTATGTACACTTTTTTTTTAATCGTTTATAAAAACCCAAAAACATTACAAAAAATGTCACCCAGGAATACCTTTATCTAAATTTACAATATAATAGTGACAATGGAGGTTATACTACACTAATTAATTACATAACAGGTAAAAAAATATATTAACCGATACAAATTACAATTCTCAAATAGCAGTACTCTGAATTTTAAGTTTCAAATTTCAATGTACATACAGTGGAATTATTTATTATTTTTTTTTTTATTTCAACTTTAAATTTTTTTATATGAAAGTTCGTTATATTCATTTACACCAACAAAATAAATTCAATTCATGGCTCCCAGCTTTTTTATCTCTTTGTCCTAAATTTTGTCTCCAACTTATTTTTTATTTATATTTTACTAGGCGGACTACATAATTTTATACCTCTTTTTGTTATTACTTTAATTCATTTTACGGTTCTTTGATTGAAACTTTATATATTTCTTATGTTTGTCTTGTTTTTTCATTTGCTTTATCCAATAAAGCTTTCTTGATTTAAATTGAATTAAATATATATGAGTATACCTTACTTAAAGCTTAAATATACAAGTGGAGTTCATGGTTTGTCTTTAATATTTTGTCTGTAACAGTTTCGGTTATATAATATACTAGGTAAAAACCAGCAGCTTTGCCTGCGGTTTTACCCATTTTTCTGGCTTTAAACGATCATAACTTTTGTTCTCGTGAATCGATTTTGGTCCTGCCTAGGACTCCAAGAAATCCATATCCGTTAAGTAGTTTTTGCGTTATGCTGAAACAAAGAAATAAAGACACAAAAATTCTAAAAATTGAACTTTTGGTATCTACCCATATGGTTTAGTTAAAAACTGACACCAAAATTTAAAAAAAAAATCATTGTACATAAATGGTCCATCTAGACATTTATTATATGTACAAATAAAATTACAAAATTCAAAGTTAGACGGGCAAGCATCATTTTTCATTAAATAATTATTATCCCATATGCATAACAAGTTTTTATTATTCAGTCAATCAGTCAATCATCAGCATGTAATTGTAGTAACTTAAACAATTATTCTTTTTTCCGTGAATAACTTATATTTATAATAAATTAATATTAACTTACACACAAACTCTTTGGTTTCTGGTTCCTGATTATTCTCTTTTATTTTTACTTTTTACAATGTGGTTACTAACAAAAATATTTTTCTCTATTTTAGTGTTCTAATGTCAATGACTCATCATTTTTGTGACACACATTTATTTGATTTTGGCTATGATGGTCCCTATTTTAACATCCATTAACCTAGGGGCCCCACCCCAAGAAAATCAAAATTTAGTTACGCCATAATTATGTGCTACTTTCGTCCCCAATCAAAAAATTTTGTGCTCTTCTGGTTTCTGAGAAAATCGAAAAAGAAAATGCGGTAGCTAGATTAATATTAATTTAGCAACCCCACCAGAAAATATGGCCCAAACTAAAAAAAAAATTGTTTTAAAATTATGTGCTCTACGAATATTTAAGAAAAAAAAATCGAGTTTTTCATTTGAAATTATATTTTTTGAAAAAAAAAAATGGTGAGGTAGCTAGGTTAATATTAACCTAGTGAACCTACATGTTTAGGTATCACGGAATTTAAAAATTTCATAAACCAGTATTATCTGAGAGAAAATCAATAAAAAGGATATTACATTATTTCTGAAGTACGATTCCAAAGTAAAAATATATTATTACAAAATTATGTGCTTCATGAATATGTGTAAGAATTATCACATAATTTTAAGACCAATAATTTTTAGTTTGGTGCCATATTTCCTGGTGGGATTGCTAAGTTAATATTAACCTAGCTAACCCACTTTCTTTTTCGATTTTCTCGGAAACCAGACGAGCACAAAATTTTCTGATCATGGACGAAATTAGCACATAATATGCAGATAATACTGATTTTTGAAATTTTTAAATTCCGTAATACCTAAACATGTGGGGTTGCTAAGTTAATATTAACCTAGCTAAAAATTCGATTTTTTTCTTACATATTCGTGGAGCACATAATTAGCACATAATTTTAAAACAAAAAAAATTTGGTTGGCGCCATATTTCCTGGTGGGATTGCTAGGTTAATATTAACCTATCTACCCCATTTTCTTTTTCGATTTTCTCAGAAACCAAAGGAGCACAAAATTTTTTGATTAGGGACGAAATTAGCACATAATTATGGTGTGACTAAATTTTTCTTATGTCTTATTTTAAACTTTAGTCCAATTTGTTGATGAGCGGACTGTCGTCATTTTTGCCTCTGAAACCGTATTTCTTTGTTGTCAACAGTTCACATGTCAAATAATTTGTTGTTGACAGTTTGAAGTAACAATGGAAACAATCAACGACATGACTTTTTTACATATTTATTGTCTTTGTCTAAAACAATGTATCAAATAGAGAGAGAGAGAGAGAGAGAGAGAGAGAGAGAGAGAGAGATTTGTTCTTCAAGAGAAAGCAGTGCGTTTTGTGGCTAATATTCACCAAAGAGTCATGTAGGCCTCATTTTGTTAATCAATAAATTCTAACTGTGACGTCATTGTTTGTTTTAGAGTTGGCAAGTTTGGTCTTTAATAATTTTAATATTTATGGTTCTGGACCAAGGCGTATGCCCAGACAAAATTTCAATCTTCCTTTACCAATTCCTAAAAGCACTTTGGCTTAAAAATCTTTAATTTATGAAGGGAGGAAAATATTTAATCATTTGCCAATCATTATTAAACATGTTACAACCCTTAAACAATTTTTTTTTTTAAATTAAAAAACCTCCTTGTAGAGAGACCATATTACTCGTCAGAGTTTTATGAGGACCAGTTTGGATAAGACCTAAGTGATAAAGTATGTTAAACTAATTTCTAGTCATTTTTTTTTTAACCAACCCTTTAGTTTTTTTTACCTCTTTATTATATTTTAATCTTTTTGTCTAGTTTTTTGTTTTATGGCTTTTATTTATTTTTTTGTTTTTTTTAACTGTAATCCATTTTTTTTTTTTAATTATTTATTCTGTTTGTGAGTCTAATGTTTAAATTTTCATGTTGTTTTATTATTTAACATATTAATATTATTTTTGTGGTATTTTTTCTTTTTTTCTTCCTCTTTTGACGTATTATCATATTAATTTAAGAATTTACTTTATCTAATTAAGTGACAAATTTATTAATAAATAGATTATTTAGCCTGCTTTGTCAACAGATTTTTTTTTTCTTGACAATAAAGTAGTTTTTGATTGATTGATCCAAAAAAATGACGTCAGTATGATCGTCAAAAAATTGGACTATACATATGCATCTATATATCTATCCTTTTGCATTGAGGATTTATTTTGACTTTTTTAATTGAATTTTAGTAATTTAAATTTGGGTGCCTACTACTTATTTTACGATTTATTTGTTATTCATAGATTACATTATTTGAAGCATGGGCTTTCCAGTGTTTTAAATTGTCAGAAATCAATACTTCAATACTTTTATATTTTTGTACAAAATATTTTTTAAAAAAACTCAAAGAACTCGTCATTCTCTTAACCAATCTTTTTTTTTTTTTGGGGCCGCCGTAGACCAGTGAACAGCGTCTTAGCCTGCAGAACAGAGATCGCAGGATCGGATCTCGGCAAGTATACATTGCTTCACACAACACCAAATGCGACTCGAGACGACGACGGGCGGCTCCACTTCTCAGCAGCTCCGCAAATGACGTTGTGCATAGAGTAACAACCAACGAGGTAGGCGGCACGGTTGACACTGCACGCGGGAGAGGAGACTAGCCGGTGACCCAAAAAGGACCAGGTCGTCCTTCTCCGAGATCGGGGCTCCATGGGACGCAGCTGGACTCCGACAGGCGATACCACCTTCGGGTAGCAGGACCACTCCAAAGAGACGCATCTGAAGACTCTGACGGCGACCTCGATCGAAAAGTCTACCGTCAACCAAGTTCTGCTGGGACGGTAGCGATGTTAGATAGATGCAAGACTAACATGTAGCAGGATCACCCTTCGGAGGGTGTGTAACGCCGGCGGTCTAGTGTGTATACTTGCTACGCAGTGTAAAGATCCCTGCCCTCAACAAAGAGGTGTCAGGCAAAATTAATTCCTCTTAGAGAAAGAAAACTTGCATCCTAAGGGGCACGTGCATCAGTCGGGGGTGCACGGGGGGTATGGCAAAAAGAGTTAATTATGCGGCCAAATTGCCAGGCCTACGGCCGCCCATCTACTACTACTACTACTAACCAATCTTTTAAGAAACAATTTATTTTCTTTTGCAATCTTTTTATATTTTTTAGAATTTGCATATATATAATCAAAATTATTATAAAATTAAATAAAAAGAAGAAAA
The DNA here is from genome assembly GCA_963921995.1 of Oxystoma pomonae. Lineage (NCBI taxonomy): Eukaryota > Metazoa > Arthropoda > Insecta > Coleoptera > Brentidae > Oxystoma > Oxystoma pomonae. Next base: position 44,164,356 of record OY998171.1, on the reverse strand, counting down.
TAGAAATAAAAATTAATTAACACAAGCATAAAACAAAAAAAACTACATATTAAAAATCTCATCCAATCCAAGATTTTCCCAAATAGTGCCCATCACCGAGGCCGCATTACCTCTTTGAACCGCCAGACTTATTTTTTGAGTGATGAAGCTCCAAGACTGGTCAGATGAGATTTATGATGCAATCTCTGAAACCAGACTCTTAGCCTCCTCACCCCAAGGACCTAATGTCTCGACAGCAAATAATAAAGGGAATGAAAATATAGCAATCCTCAAGCTCCTTATACCTGCAATTTTTTTGTTTTGTATGATTTGGCCAGTGTGTGGCAACATGTTGCGTCCCAAATCAGCTGTTTTCCACGATTCCATGAAATAAATGTCTAGCCTTTTTCCCTCATTTCTACAAATGCCAATGGGCTCCAGTCATGCAAGATATTCCGCAGATATTACAGCCCGTTTCAGAACATCATTGATCTGCCTCTGTCTGGAAGCACGCCCTGCACTTTTCTTGCAACTTAGCCCATGAGAGCCATATTTGTCTGCTATGTCGCCGCAAATGCAAGGGTGCTCCACAGATACAGGCAAACCAAGTTTTAGAGCAGTTGAAATCCGAAATGTGGAATTATTTAATAAGTTTCCTAAAGAGGCAGACGGAAGGACATTAAGCCAAGCATTAGATTCTGGAGACCGAAGAGCCAAAAGGCGCGCCCTATCTTCATCCCCCTGAGATTCCTGAGTAAGAATATAACTTATTTTTACCATACTCCAATAGAATAGAAGACTTTGAACCATAATGCCAAGCTACATCACTATGTTGGTCATGTATATATTCATGGGTATAGGGAGGGGGGGGGGCAGGGGGGCCGTGACCCCCTGGGATTTGTAAAAGAAATACTTTTAAACAAATTAATATCTCACCAATAGAAAAGAGGTACAGAACTTGAAAAATGTCTTCATTTAAAATAGTGATACTAAATTTTCCCACCTTTATAATGATTCCACATACTTTTATCTTGTCTTTCTTTTTGCAATGGTGCAAATTAGGGCGTATAATAATAATAATAATAATTAATGTCTTTATTTCACAATCTACAAAAATAAAAAATTTAAACAACACTTTCTTATCAAACGAAAAAAATAAGAATATTGTGAACACTTGCAAAATTCAGTACTAGGGAGAAGTTCTTTGCCCATAGCTCTGATCAGATAAAATCTATACAAAAAAGAATTAAAAAAAAAATAATTTTCATAGATTAACAGATTTTTATTCTTGATCGTTAGGTTTAATATGTTGCATTTAAATAATATAAAAGATGCTCTTCGTGGGATTTTTTAAAGCTTGGAACAGATTTATCTTTTATTTTATCGGGAATAGAGTTGTAGAGATTTGTGATGTCATAAGAGAAGCTTCTGTAGTTTTGTGTTTTGGTAGGTTAATCTTGTTTTTATGTTAGTATTAATGTTATGTATTTCACTAAGTTTGTGTGATACTCTGTTTGTTTTTAAATACTGTACACTGAGCTGTACACCAATTGCAGACAAGAGTTTTGCATTTTCTGTATTCTTCTTTTATCAGTCAATGATAGGCATTTATCATACACTACTTTTGTGTGTGTGAGAGGACTAATAACTTGCACAAAAGGATTTTCAGTTTTTAAACCTCAGACTGCTCTCCATCACCAAACATAATATTATTTAATTTTAAAAATAAAAAGTAAATAAAAACCTATACAACATCTAAAACTACAACAGGTAACCTAGATCTTTGCAACAGGAACATACACTTGGCCACTTGTCTGTGTCAAAAATATATACATATATTGTTTTTATTTAGTTTTTTAAAATAATCAATAATTTTTACTGTGTATTACACATTTTTAGAGTACATAAAATTATGCAAAATCACGTGCAATGGTTTCAGGATAAAGCTTTAAATTTTCACAGTACAAAATTTGATACAAATTTGACTACCAGTTTTTTAGATTAACTAATTGGAAAAAGCGCATTTTTCATTCAAATTCACGCAAAGGATACTAACTAAAACAAAAATGAGTTAACTGGCTTTTTAGTTGAGTATGGTGTTGATTCACCCTTAAAAGCCAGTTCACCCATTTGTTTTAGTATCCTTTGGCCTCCTATTGTGTGGCCTTATTAACACCAAACTGAGAGAAAATTCATGTTTCACCTGTCAATTTGGTTATAAAAATGGTGGTAACCATAGGCTAAAGGGCATAGAAGTTAACTGGCTTTTTAGTTGAGATAGTGTGGTGGGTAGGGTATAAGTACACTTAAGAAGACAAAAAAGTGGTATAACATTATGGTATTCATATTTCAAAGAAAATTTACTAAGCAATTGTCAAACTTCACACAAAGTAACTTGTAATTTTGCACCACTTTTCTTGGTTCAGTTTACCTACAACAAATTGTTAAACAATAGTATCTTTTGTAGAAGAAAAAAGGAGATAACCTTAAGTTAAGTTGTATGAAGTTCTGTAAGGTAACTGGTATGAGGTTCCATAAGGTAAGTGGTATGAGGTAATGCCTTGTTCATAATAGTATAGTAATCGCAATAGTCGTAATTTTAGTTATAGTCCAATTTTTTGATGAGCAGAGTTATGTCATTTTTTTGGATCTCTATTTGATACATCATTTTAGACAGCGACAATAAATAAGTAAAGAAAAGTCATGTCATTGATTTTTTAAACTGTTACTTCAAATTGACAACAACAAATTAATTAACAGAATGAGAAATAAAAATGTCCATAGTGGAGTTAAATATACATAAAAAGAGAGTTTTACCAACAGAAAGCTGTTGGATTCTGTGTCTGAAACCAGTCAGTAGTAGAACTGGTGGAGAAGGTGAAAAATCCAACAGCTTTCTGTTGGTAAAACTCTCTTTTTATTTATATTTAACTCCACTATGGACATTGGGAATTTATTTCTCATTCTGCTAACTAATGTTGTGCCGAACATTTGGCCATTACTACTGGACTGGTGGATGGACTGTGTCTGAAACCAGTCAATGGTAGAACTGGTGGAGAAGGCAACTAACAGCTTTCTGTTGGTAAAACTCCGTTTTTATTAACAAATTATTTGACATGCGAACTGTTGACAACAAAGAAATACATTTTCAGAGGCAAAAATGATGTCAGTCCGCTCATCAAAAAATTGGACTATATAATGCACGCTCTGTCACTGTCCTATTAACAAGAAAGACAGTGACAGAGCGTCCCTTATCACAAAAATTACAACCATTGCAATTACCAATTATGAACGATACTTAAAACGCAGCAAAAATAAACAATAGCAAATTCATGCTGTTCTTACTGCTTACTACTTGTAACTTGGGGAATACTATAAACGGCAGCATGTGTTGGCTAGTTACCAGTTTATTTTCATTGCGTCTTACCGCATACCTCATACCGCTTACCTTACAGAACTCTGAATCCACCTTTAAGGGGTGAAGAGGGTTCTAGAATCTGAAACCTTTGAGTATACCGGTCTGGATACCGGTTTTATGTTAAGATCTTTTAAATATAAACATATGACAACTTACGTGGTTGATTAAGAACAATTCAGTGCACTTTTCCATTGTCGTGTAAAAAGAAAATTGCAATTTTTAATTGTTAATTTTCTGAAAAATCTATAAAACTCGCCTGGAAAAGCCTCACCGACCTTGAAATTGTTGACATCTCATGATGACGTGCATTCTGATTCTGAAGTTGCTGGTGGTTTACAGAACAGACGATAGGTGGCGCAAAACTAAGGTCACCATATTTGGGACGTTCGTGGGTAAAGATCAGTAAAGAGTAAAAGGCGGGTTTACCAGCAAGTAACAAACGCTCCGCACTCGGAACACACACTCCCAAAAGGAGCAGGGAGGGTAAATGAAAGATTAGGTAGTTTTAGCTATTTAATAAACGCATCGGTATACCTATATCTAACGCGTTCACAACTAAGCAAAAAGGCACTAACGAGGCTCGATTTTATGATGGATGCGATAGTAGAACTGAGAAGCTGACTGCAATCGTTGCGTACGTCGGGAAGGACGTAACGTTGCAACCACAGATACGCACGCGATTACAGCCAGCTGTTCGTTCATCGCCTCCACCATAACATAAAGCCTTGTTCGAAAAATGGCGTAAATAAGTCAGGAAGGATAAGAATAGAAAAAATAGAGAATTATTGAACTACAGTTAGTTCCCGGCACTAATAAGGCCAGGCACTATTTTGATGATGTTGACAGATACGCATGCGCAAGAACGACCACATTTAGTGCGGACACTATTAGGGAATTATTGAAATACGGCCGCACTGGATAGACGCCTACTTAGCGCCGACCTTAACACAGGCTATTCCTGACCCTAAACTCAAACAAACAAAACTTTTCTTCGAGTCTCAAGGCAATGAAACTGTGCAAAGCTTCTGCATGCTTTCTTGCTTACATGCGTAAATTAGAGATTAACCAGCAAACCAGGTGGTGGCGGTAAACAGTCGGCCGCTAAGTGATACCGACGGATTTCTGACGGGACGTATATGCACTTGCAGTGCAGCCGCTAAAATCGTCCTGTATTTCGGAACGTATTTGGCGCTCGCTAATTCGAAATAATTCCGAGGTTGGTTAAACGCCACCAAAATGCGCTTTCTAACAAAGAAAAATAACCGATTTTGCCTATGGTATCACCAATTTCGATGGTCTATTAATCTATTAACGCTCTATTATCCATCGGATAGCCATTTTTTGTCCAAAACCGTCCGCATTCTCTATGGACCATTTACGGACCATGATTGACACAGTCATCGGTGTTTCTAAAACAACTGCCGGGCAAACGAAAGTTACCAGATTTCTGCAACACTGCCAGATTTCAGAGCAGCTTAGCAAACCTCAGAAATGAATGTTGCAAACCAAAATCAGTTTTGAGGATTCCTTACATTTAAGTTTTCTTAATTGTACTTTCTTTAACTGAATGTTGGTGCAATTGGCTATTAACTCTATATCTCTAGCGTAAATCCGACTTTTGACTTCGTCCTTTTTGTCGCTACGCGCTGAAATCCCCTTTAAAGTGACCTGATAATACTAAAGTGGCGTTACTTGAAATTATTAAAACTCAGGAGCTTTCGCCAAATCGTCATGACTATTCACAAACATCCCTGTGACTATTGTAAAAATCATAAGGGTAGGGTAAACGCACAGTCCCGAAACGGAACCAATTACAAACGGTATAGCAGACAGTGGCGGTTCCAGGAGGTGCGGAGGGGGGGCAACCGCCCTCCCTTTGATTCAGAAAAAAGTAGATCACAAGGATGCTGGTGGTAAGTCTTTGGAGAAAAAACGAGAAATTGCAGAATGTTCCTTTAAAGACATTCTAGAATCCCTCCACAATATTTTGGGATAGACACACAACAAACTAATGATGTAACTGCTTACCGCAAAAACCACGATATTGGAAATACAGTTAAAACAAGTTTTAGAGAAAATCATTTCGGACGTAATATCAAGGTTCAATAACGAGACTCTAATGCCCGTGTGCACCACTTCCCTTTACTTCTTCCACTTGTTCAAGTGCCGCTTGAACTGAGAGTGACCCTTGAGATTTACTTGGTTTGCAAAGGTTCCGAATATGTTCCACTTGGAAAAAGTAAGGAAATTATTGGCAACGTGGCAGTTATCTGCATTTTTTTGTGTTTTTTGTGTGGTGATCATGATTATTACCTGTCAGCTGTAAAAAAAAACACGTAAAATTTGAGGTTGTTTTTAAAAAATAAGTTTTATTGATGATTTATGATTGTATAGAGGAAATGGCAAATAAAACTACTATAATTGGTTGACTATAAAACCTGACTATTTATTTAGTATATGTTTTCACATCGTAATCGTAATAACATCGTAAAAAAGATTGTCTTTCTTTTTCTTCCGACAAAGAGCGTGACATTTGAAGAACAAGATGCTTGATTTTCGATACGTATTGAATACGATGTGAAAACATACTAATTATTACACCACCAGACGAACCCAACCCATTTTTCAGTTTCTTTACAACGAATTTGCAAAAAAAAGGTGAATCATTTGGTTAGAGAAAAAAACATGATTTTTTTTGGATATTCTAAACCTTTCGTAAAAGGTATTTTCATCTCATTTTTTGAAAAATCCTTCTTGGTAGGTATTACATTAATTACAAAGTCTAGTTCTTCATCTTCTTCGTCATCCCAAAGAAGTTCCATTTTAAGCACAGACCACTATTACAATCATAGAAATATTTTAAGGCAACGGAACAGTTTTATAATCTGATTAAATTAATGGTTCTTGTTTAAAAACATATTCAAAAAAATACCTCACATAACCTAAAAATGCGCTCAAGCCGAAGTAATTCTACGGCTTATCTTAACTACAGCTTAAGTGCCACTTACATATAATATTTCACACCCTTGCAAAACAAAACTAAAGCTTAGCTCGGCTTACATGTCAAGCCGAACCCGTGCACACGGGCATATGTATTTTTTACCTGAACACCAAGTTTTATACAACGTGAAGCAAAAATCAAGGCAACATAAACTAATGTTGTTTCCAAATACTATAAACTGTTTGATTAATCCAAAACATAAATTCTTGAACTTTTAATAGGAGAAGTCAGTATACAGGGTTCCTAAGCAAATCCTTAAGGGGCCAAGCAGCCGTGTATAAGACGCAGACAAACGGAAAAGCACATTAGGCATAAAAGGATGGGCATAAAAGGGGGCATTGTCACTACATCTTACACGTAGTAAATCCATTCCAGGTTGTTGTTTTCTAATGTTTTCCATTTTCATACCTTTAGGACTGGAATAAAAATTGTTTTTGCTCGACTTTAATACCAAACTGATGAAAGATATCGTAAAAAAAATATTTTTCGGCTTTTCATTTTGTAACCATTGTCCTTACGCACTGTTTACAGGCTGGGGACTGAGATACATGCAAATGCCTAACCTAAAGCGTTCATACACGGCCGGAGAAATCGACTAAGATATTTCCGTAGAAACTTTATCACGCAAATAGGACGGGTTGACGCTTTCGTACGTCCAAATCGGGTTTTGCACTTTGATTCGAAATCAAAAAGGAGGAACAGTCAGATGTGGGGCCGTGCACAAATTACGTAACGGTGATTTTACCAATTTTTGACCCCCTCCCTATGAAATGTTTTGTAACGGTTTGGCACGCCACTCCCCTAATATTACGTAACGATTTCAAGACCACTACCCCCCCCCAAAAAAAAAAAACTTTTCACTTATTTTCATTCCAAATTTTCTTAGTTTCACACAAATGCAAACGCTGTCGAAAATCCCCCTCCCCCCTACGTAACGTTTTGTAACCGCCCTCCCCCCTATGACCATTACGTAATTTGTTCACGGCCCCTGTAGTCCCAGTGGAAGAGGACGATAAAATATATTTTTAAAAAAGATATTGTTTTTCTTAAAAAATATACTCTTAAAAATATACTCTCAAAGAAGTAGGTCTATACTTTTTTGCGTTCCCGAAATTACGTAATTTTTGAAAAAAAATTGTAAGCGGCGCCATTTTTATTTCGTGCTTTTTTTAATTGAAAAATTTTTGCCTGCGGCGGCCTTTATCTTCTCACTCGAAACCAAGATCAAAACTGATCCCGTCTCTGTTTCTAAATTTTTTCGAATAAAAGTAGAGTATGACCATGGGGGAAATAATTTTTTTTTACGGTATGACGAAAATTTCGAGAAAGTTGAAGAAAAAAATAAAAAAAGTGGCAGAGCTCAAGTTTTTCGTAAAAAAAACGTTTTTTGTAAAGAAACAAAGCAAAATAAATCTTTTCACCCCTTTTTGGGTGTTACAAATATTGGCAGCCCCTTATTTTTCGCTTTTACCCTCCCGCTAGTTTTGAAGAACTGGTTCGCTACATGTTTCGAGATCATGTCATAAAACACCTCGAAAATATCAAATGTGGTGAAGGGCCAGCTTTATTTAAAATCAATAATATCGCAAGCAAAAAGCTCTGCAGGAAAAACAGCGCCGTTTATTGATTTCTTTGGCTGCTAGTGCTAGCTGCATGGTTTGGCCGTTTCCGGATAGATGTCACTAGTAGAACAGAATTGAAAGAAATTTAATTAAAAGCGAAGATATTTCTTTCTAATGTTAACAACCTCACGAGTTTATCGCTCAGTATCGTAAATAATGGACCCTGCCGCCTTCTTTAAGCAAGAAAAAGCTGTGGTTTGGACCTGAAAACATCTAATTTTTAATTAGATCATCTCATGGTGTGGGCGCCATCTAGCGGAATTTGCAGACATCTTGTCAACGGTTATTATTGCAACTATGATTTATGCTCACAATGAAAGAGTGGCGACAATTTTTTCTCGTGAAAGCAGTGCGGAGAAAATAACAAACTGGCACCATTGCTCAATATACCTGTTTCTTTTCTGCGCGCAGAACTTTCTATGCCATTTCTGTTTGATTTATTGAAATCCTATCCCTAAGGAAAATCTTAGGAATATTGGTCAGATGTAGGTAAAAGCTTAAATCAAAACATACATGATAACGTTTTCGAGGTAAACTCCATCCTGTTTATTAATGTTGATAAAACTTTGTAAAATATTTACTTGTAATACTGGTCAAATCTTTTAAAAAACTGTGTCATTTTGCTACAATGGGAACTTATAAAATCTTGTAAAATACTAATTTGTAATACTCGTCAAATCTTTTAAAAAATTGTGCTGGTAAAACCGTATAAAAAATCTATACTTTCGTTCCTGCTTGTTAACGCTTTTAAAACCTTGTAAAATATTTGCTTGCAATACTCGTCAAATCTTTTAAAAAATAGTGTCATTTTGGTGCAGTGTAAACTTATAAAATCTTGTAAAACATTAAATTATAATGTTCGTCAAATCTTTTAAAAAAATGTGCTGGTAGAACCGCAATAGAAACTTATAAAGTCTCCATACTTTTCTTCCTTATTAAATCTCGTAGAAACTCGTGCTTGTTAAACTTTGTCAAAACTTGTAGAAATAAAAACATTATTTGCGGATAAAATCAGGTCAAAAGTTCAAGCTCATATAACCTGATAAAATCTTAGCAACACCCAAAAATTTAAATTTTTATTCTTATAAAATCTTTTAAACTCTTGCCCATTTTGAGAAGTCAAAAAATTATTTTACATTGATCCTCATAAAACCTTGTCAGCTTTTACAAGTCACGATCTTTGCTGCATAAAATCTCTTAGACCTTATAAAATCTCGTAAAATATAATGAAAATGTTATCAGGTCTGACAAGTTTTTATGCGGTTTTTCTGGCAGGGAATGAACAAGTGTGACGATATTTTTCCGTTAATAAAAACATTCTTGGATGTCCGACAGTAAGTAATTCTTCGTCAGAAAGAAGCTTCTCCTGCCTCAGAAGATTGGAAACAAAAGTACTTAAAAACACTATGACGGAAATTCGTCTGTGGGGCTTAGAGTTGCTGCATATCAACAGGCATATTGAAATTGACATTCAGAGAGTTATTGACCGGTTTGCCTAAAAAAACCGGAAACGAACTTTTTTTGAGATATTGTAATATAAAATGTAATGTTTCAACTTAAAAAACTTTTCTGACCCCAAAAAAAAGAATTTAGCTAATAGGTTCTGTTTGTGGTTTGTTTGTTATCTATGTTTTTTATAACCGAAAAAATTATACGCAGTTAATCAAGCGCGGATTTCAGGGGGTTATGGGGGGTAGTTACCGCCCCACCCTGGATTTTATTTTTTTACAAAAACATTTACAAAATCAAAAGTAGGGTCTAAATTGCTACGCAATAACACCTTGATATTTACGGTATTCGTTTAATTTAGTGTAAAATATGGCATTTGTAGTGTAATTTTCTTAAAAATTTTCGCCTGCTGCGCTTTGAAACCATTGATATATTTACAATTTTAGTTTAAATTTAAATAAAAAAATACATTTTCAGGTCAATTTTCTTAAAAATTCTCGCCTGCGGCGCTATGATACCGTTAATATTTACGATTTTAGTTTAATTCGACTCAAAAATAGCATTTTTATTGTAATTTTTTAAAATAAAAATGTTTTAAAATAAACAACTTAAAATCTGAATATCCCTCTAGATTTGAAGCCAAATCCGCGTAGGTACTAAGTTTTGTTTGCATATATTGATATCTTCGTCATAAAAGCTATGCTTTTATTCTAGTTTTTTTTCGTATCGAAACCGTCCCCCCTTTTCAAATGAATAGGGTGATTCGCGTCCGTGGCAAGATTAAAGTTTGGCACTCCCCCCTTCTGATACAAACAGGAGATACACAAAAAAAACCAACATTTTTTTATTTACGAACAAATATTTAAATCTAAAAACAATAACGTTCTAAGACTGAATGAACTTTTCTTGCTTTTTGGTCTGCTATATTTGATATTTAAAATTGCTGGCGCGGATACAGCCGATTTGAAGGGGGGGGGGGTATACGAAAACAAAACTCAACAGGCCATTCAAGCATAAACTTCTTCACTTTTTCGCAGTTTTTTTATAAAATATTTTTAAAAAAATGAGTTAATTGGGGATCTGGTTTGAATAGTAGATTTTATTCCAAAATAAGTTAATAAATGCGCCGTAGACAAAAATTTAAAAAAAATCTAAACATATAATAAATTTCTAGATAGACCATTTCTGTACAATTTTTTTTTAATTTTTGATGTCGGCTTCTAAACAATCATTTTTTGTCTGTTTGTTTGTCTGCTCCAGCACCACGCGAAAACAACTGAACGTATTTTGTTTGAAGTTTCACTACTACTGGATTTCTTACAGTCCTGTGCAGGACACTTTATTTCGTATAAATCGGTTCACAGAAAAATAAGTTGTGATCATTAAAAGCAATAAAAACTGTCAAGTAGGTGGGACAAATCATGGCAGGGGCGTCAATTGGGGGGGAGGGGGCAGGCCCCCCCTTTTAGTATTCGCACTCAAAAATCAATCAAACATGATTAATGAGTTTGACCTGGACAAACTAAACTGGGCGCACTATGAAACCCTTTTTTTTTTATTTAGGAGAGTATTTTAAACCTCTGTAACTTTTATAGATTTTATTAATTTGAAATGGAATTTTTGCCATTTTGTATTTTATTCGGTATACAAGGTGTGCAAAAAGTACTGTTTTTTTTTTGTCAAAGTTTAAAGTTAACGAAAATAAAAAAAAAAATTGGGAAAAATTTAAAATTATTAAATTGGTTATGAAATCTTTTTTAACAAAATTAATGCTCATATTTTTTATTTTTCCTTTTGTTTTGAAGATATGATTTTTTTCCAAAATTTATGCTTATTTTATATTCTTTTGCCTCGTAGATTTGACCGGATTTTGAAAATAATTTTAAATATGCATTTTCCCAATCTCTGGAAGGCCTATTAAAAATAAAACGTATCCAAATTTATTTTGAAAATTAGTCTTGATTACCACTGGCGTCCAAGTTGTGAATTGTAACAGATGTTTACAAAAGTACTTTTTTTCTCGCTATTAATTAAAAAACTTTGTTATTTTTTTCAGTTATTAGTAACTAGTGACCATTGTTACTAAAGCGGTTTTTTATATTTTTTTAAATGTTAACCAGGGGCGGAGCTAGATTTTTTTTCAGAATACACTTTTATTGATAAAAAATGGTTACAGAAATTAGAGAAAGCAGGTTCAGCTTATATTTTTTTGAATTATTATGTAAATATTTTTTTTTTATAACGAGCACATCAGGGACGTGCATAATTTTTTATTTTAAAAAAATTTTATTTAAAAATATTTTGTTATTTCTGTGTGATCCTAAAGTGAATTAGTGAAAACCAATCATAAAATATAAGGTTTTTTGAAAATTTTGGTATTATTCGAAAGGTCCAATTTTGCACACCTATTTTGAAATGTTCCACACCCTATATGGGAACCCGCAATAGGGTTCATGAGTAACGAGGCTGCCCCCCTCCAGATGATATTTTTTGAAAATGTTGGAACCATTCGAAAGGTCTAGTTTTGCACACCCATTTTGAAATTTTGCACACCCCATGGGAACCCGCAATAGGGTTCTCGAGTAACGAAGCTGGCCCCCAGACATTTTTTGAAAATTTTGGTATCATTCGAAAGGTCCAATTTTGCACACCCCATGGGAACACACAAAAGGGTTCTCGAGTAGCGAGGCTGCCCCCCCCCCCCCGATGATATTTTTTGAAAATTTTGGTTTCATTCGAAAGGTCTAATTTTGCACAATTTTGAACAGTTATCTTGAAAAATGGGGGGGGGGGCAGCCTCGTTACTCGAGATACCTATTGCAGGGCAAAATTTCAAAATAGGTGTGCAAAATTGGACCTTTCGAATGATACCAAAATTTGATTGGCTTCTCTAATTCACGTTAGGATCACACAGAACTAACATAATATTTTTAAATAAAAACTTTTTAAAATAAAAAATTATGCACGCTCCTGATGTGCTTGTTATAAAAAAAATTATTTAAATAATAACCATTTTGATACCACTAAAAGTGTATTCTGAAAAAAAAATCCCCTGGTTAACATTTAAAAAAAAATAAAAAACTGCTTTGGTAAAAATGGTCACTAGTTACTAATAACTGAAAAAAATAATCTTTTTTTTTAATGAATAGCGAGAAAATTGATGTGAAAAATATAAAGAATTTTTTGTAAACATCTGTTACAATCCACAACTTGGACGCCACTGGTAATCAAGATTAATTTTCAAAATAATTTTGGGTACGTTTTATTTTTAGTAGACCTACCAGAGATTGCGAAAATGCATATTTAAAATTATTTGCGAAATCCGGTCAAATCCACGACGCAAAAGAATGTAAAATACGCATATATTTTGAAAAAAAAATCATATCTCCAAAACAAAAGAAAAAGTAAAAAATACGAGAATTTATTTTGTTAAGAAATGTTCCATAACCAATTTAATACTTTTAAATTTTTCCCAATTTTTTTTTTTTAATTTTCGTTAACTTTAAACTTTGACACAAAAAAAAGTACTTTTTGTCACACCTTGTATACCGAATAAAATACAAAATGGCAAACTTTGGTTATAACCTTTTTTTAGAAAAAAATATCAGCTGTACGATACCAAAAACCCCATTTAAAAATAGTAAAAAGTTACAGAGGTTTGAAATACTCTAATAAATATAAAATATGCGTTTCATAGTGCGCCCAGATTAGTTGACAAATTTTCTGTACAAGTCATTGTCGCTACCCACTAAACCATTAATTCAGTTATTAAGTCTAAGCTTTTTTGTTTCTTTTAATGTATGTTTTACCAAAAAATTTGTTTTGTTTCTTATGTTTATTTGAGTTATTTCGGCATCAATAAAGTGTTTTTTTTTCGTTCATACAAAAAGCAGTGCGGTTACTACAAAGCCGTGGGACATTTCATACAGCCTAGCGGCAGGCTCGGCCGGCCCTAGGGTGTTGGCCGCGCCTGAGGCAATTTTTTTAAATATCGCCCCTGACAAAAGCATTTTTTTAGTTACCCATTCAAAACAAATCTAGACATATAATAATTCTTTAGATATAGTTTTTGTGTAAAATGAATAGTTTTTTAAAATATTTGGTGTCGGCTTCTAACCAATTAAACCATACATATACCAAAAATCCATTTTTCAGAATTTTTGTCTGTGTGTTTGTCTGTATATTCCAGCATCACGCATAAACTACTAAATGTATTTGGATGGGAATTTCGCGACTGGATTCCTCGAAGTCCTGGGCAGGATATATTCTTTATTTATTATTTATATTTATCAAAATCGGTTCACGAAAACATGAGTTGTAATCATTTAAAGCAAGAAAAACGGAAAAAACGGGTAAAACGGCAGGCGAAGCTAGTTAATAATAAAAATCTTATAGTTTACCATTTTAAACAAAAAAATTTCTAGAAAAGATTTGTGGCGTAGAGGGCAAAGGGTGAGGGAATAAATCGGAGTAATGTTATAAAAGAAAAGTTTTTCCTCGACCAGGATTTGAAACCTAGAATACCAGTCTAATGCTCTACCAACTGAGCTACCGAGACAAATCTTTTCTGTAAATTTATTAGGGCGCTAAATTTTTCTTTCATTTTGTAAAAAAAAATTTGGTACAATACTGCCTTTATATACCATTATCACATAGGAGGTTGCAACTTTATGAAAGAAAGGAACGGTTGAGTTATTAGTTATTAAAATAATAGGGAATTATTGAAATACGGCCGCACTGGATAGTGCCTACTTAGCGCCGACCTTAACGCAGGCTGTGCCTGGCTCTAAAAGGTGCAAATTATAGAATTATTGAACGCGCCTCTAGCAAAACGGTGACGATACGACTTTGTGTCTAACCTACAAATATATGCTGCCTGTTTTCGAAATTCTGTGTGTTTTTTTTTATATTCTGAGTGATCAAAAGCATGGATGAGGTGTTGGAAGCAGAGGTCTTTGTGGAGGGTGGAGAGAAGGACCATTTAGAGTTCTGAAGGGATTTTGTTGAACTACTTCTCATAGCAAACAAATATTGTCTTCATCGGTAAAACGAAGTACTTGAGCCTTGCTTTTTTTAATTTTCTTGTGCTATGTCATCCGATTTCATAAAAATATAACTATTTTGTTCCAATTTTTGCTTTTTTGGCCGTCACAACACAAAAAATTTCCGAAAGTAGGGTTAAGGTAAAAAAAATGGCGAATAGTTGTCAAATACGGCTAGACACAGCCAAGATGCGGCCCAGTATAATTCCTCCACAAATAAGGGCAGGTTCTAACCTTATTAGTGTCGGCACTAAATGTGGTCGTTCTTGCGCATGCGTATCTGTCAACAGCGTCAAAATAGTGCCTGACCTTATTAGTGCCGGGCCCTAACTGCGTTTCAATAATTCCCTAATGCTTCCAAATTCACTCCTTAAATGCGCATACAAAAATTTGGAGAAAATTACACTAGAAACGCTATTTTTTACACGTTATAGAGAAACGTGGGTTTGAGATTCAAATATAGGCAACAGTATAGTTCACAAGTGACTCTTTATTTCTAGTTCTTTTTTCCTTTTAAAAGCTCAAGCTAAAATATTACAAAAGGAAAATATTACAAACCGGCTAGAACTATAGAAAATGTTAACATAATGTATGTAAATAAATCGAGTAAAGGTTTACTCCAAAACTTCCCTGGCTCAGAAGAACATATATTATTAAAAAACCGCAACTCATATATACATGGGTTACATTGGGTTGGTCAGACTTTTCCAGAGTATATTCAGACTTTTCTTGGGCGTATCTACACTGTTCAGGGGTGTATTCAGACTTTTCCATGGTGTACTCGGACATTTTCAGAGTGTATCCAGGTTTTTCCAGAGTGTATCCAGACTTTTCCAGGGTTTTTCCAGACTTTTCCAGAGTGTATCCATACTTTTTCAGGGTCTTTCCAGACTTTTCCAGAGTGTTTCCATTTTATATGTGCTATATATATATATATATAGATTCAGACTTTATTGTTTCTAAAAACATTTCGTTTTACATGTGCTATATATATATATATATATATATATATATACGTTTTCTTAACAAGTTGAGATCCGAATAAAACTTGGACAACCCGAGATCCACCAGAAGGGACAGAGATTTTAAAGTATATATTTTAAATACTTCCTGCGCACCATAAATATATGGGGAAACCGTTGAGAGGGGTAAAGAAATACGGTTTTAATTTTCTTAAATTTGATAAAATTAAGGTAGACTCAGATCCGATTTTAATTCGCGCACAAGTAGAGATCCTCGTGTGTATAAATAGTGGACTATATAGCAAGGTGAGATCCGGCGGTGGTGCCAGGCTTACAGGTGTCATAATATTAATAATAACCGTTAAAACATCTAGACCATAGAGCATACATAAACGCACAGATCAAACCATTTGACCTACAGCTACGAAAATTTAAGGGCATATTAGACACTTAAAGTAAATATTTCAACGCATCGGTATCCGTATACCTGACGCGTTCGAAACAAAGTCAAAATAGACTTGCTCATGCCATGTTTCGAACGATGCCTGCTTCTTTGACGGGTGTGATGACAGAATCTCGTTGCGTTCGTATCGTTACGGACTCACGAACATACGCAACGATTTCAATCAGCAGTTCTGTCATCGCAATCTTCAAGAAAGCGGACATCGTTCGAAACATCGCATAAAAAAGTCAAAAATGTAGTGTGTTTCGAACGCGTTACATATACCGATACCGATGCGTTGAAATATTTACTTTAGGTGTCTATTGGGTTTGTGACGTAAGCGCTCGATAAGAAAGGATTTTTGAAAATTGTACCAGGCATTCTCTGAGATTGCAACAAGCAATTGTGCATGAAATCGGATACCTTGTTACATTTTTTTCTAAGACAAAGAAACATTTTATCTTTTAATAATTTTGACGTTAATAAAAAAAATATGTAGGTACCCCAAGAATGCCTTCAACTACTTGGTATATGTAATAATGGAATGTTTGTTTCATCCGTTTTAAAATAACAATGAAACGTAAGACAATTTCTTTACCTATTTGAAGCCTTCTTTAGTTTGTTTCAAATCATGCTCGCGTGCTCGATGAGTAAATAACCATGGAGATACGCTAAATGGTTTCAAGAAAACCAATATGTCTTCAACCCAAATACCCCGCAAACACAAATCGTCGGCATTGAATCGGGCCAATGTCGACAACGTCGGTAGTGTGTCGGAATCGGCAACTACACTCTGGCCCAATGTTGTTCAGATTGCGATTTTTAGTTTTCGGTCAATAATCGGCAACATTACTACAGTCGACTTTATGCCGACACCACTTTAGGACCGACGATGGTCCGATTGGAACTTTGTTTAATCTGTCGAAAATCAGCAACTGACGATGGCCCGATTTACTATAGTCGACATTACGCCGAAGCCCACTTTATTTGCTTTAGGGCCGACGACGGTCCGATTGGAACTTTCTTTAATCGAACGAGAATCGGCAACTGACGATGGCTCAATTTACTATAGTCGACATTATTCCACTGCAAACTTCAACTGCTTTAGGGCCGATGTTGGTCCGATTGGAACTTTCTTTAATCGGTCGAGAATCGGCAACTGACGATGGCCCGATTTACTATAGTCGACATTACGCCGAAGCCCACTTTATTTGCTTTAGGGCCGACGACGGTCCGATTGGAACTTTCTTTAATCGAACGAGAATCGGCAACTGACGATGGCTCAATTTACTATAGTCGACATTATTCCACCGCAAACTTCAACTGCTTTAGGGCCGATGTTGGTCCGATTGGAACTTTCTTTAATCGGTCGAGAATCGGCAACTGACGATGGCCCAATTTACTATAGTCGACTTTATGCCGACGCCTACTTTATCTGCTTTAGGGCCGACGACGGTCCGATTGGAACTTTGTTTAATCGGACGAGAATCGGCAACTGACGATGGCCCGATTTACTATAGTTAACACTATGCCACCGCAAACTTCATCTGCTTTAGGGCCGATGTTGGTCCGATTGGAACTTTCTTTAATCGGTCGAGAATCGGCAACTGACGATGGCCCAATTAACTATAGTCGACTTTATGCCGACGCCTACTTTATCTGCTTTAGGGCCGACGACGGTCCGATTGGAAGTTTGTTTAATCGGACGAGAATGGGCAACTGACGATGGCCCGATTTACTATAGTCAACACTATGCCACCGCAAACTTCATCTGCTTTAGAGCCGATGTTGGTCCGATTGGAACTTTGTTTAATCAGACGAGAATCGGCAACTGACGACGGCCCAATTTACTATAGTCGACTTTATGCCGACGCCTACTTTATCTGCTTTAGGGCCGACGATGGTCCGATTGGAACTTTGTTTAATCGGACGAGAATCGGCAACTGCCGACGGCCCGATTTACTATAGTCGACTTTATGCTGACGACGACTTTATCTGCTTTAGGGCCGACGATGGTCCGATTGGAACTTTGTTTGATTGGTCGAGAATCGGCAACCGACGATGGTCCGATTAAGTCACCTTAAAATTTTTAAACTGCTTAATAGTTTCTTCCTAGTATGTAGAGATGGCGCTAATGTTACTATGTTCCCTGTACAGTGGAAGATAATATTATATATATAATGAGCAAAGATATTTCAAAACTAGAATGCGGACTTGACAAGATGGTGGTACTTCTCTACAAGAATCACCTCATTTGCCATTTAAACCAACCCGATTGTTTAAGCACCCGCATTATCGAAACTTTGTAGTTTGCCAATGTCGAGCCGCTTTAAGCTACCACCGACGGACCTCCGTCAATCGCCGACGTTGGACCGCTTTAGGAAACCAATGTCGGACTTGAATAGTTTATACCGATGTCGGGCCTAGACCAGCTTGCCTAAGACCGACCAAATTAAGCAGTTATACCATATCGGACCTTAATCGTACGGCGACGGTATGCCGATGTCAGCAAAAAGTAAAATTTACCATTGGTCCGACGATGGGCCACAGTCTAACGCTGCATCGGCAAACATACATTGGGCCTACATCGTAAAGCGGACAAAAAATACTGCTGGTCCGATGTCGTAAATCGACGTCGTGCCGATAACGACAAATTCGGCAATCGACATCGGACCGACGAAGGCCCGAGGGAACCGTGTTTGCTGGGATATGACAAAAAGTTTAAATTTGGCTATTTTTAAAAACGGTCAATATCCCTATATTAGCACTGAGTCTATCCATTGTGCGGCGCGGCGGTCGCTATTTAATTCATGCCCGTTTATAATATTAAAAAATCTAAATTGAGAAAGTCAGTTTTTAAGATGCCCCGATTTGAATCGGACAAACAGTGTAATGAAAAGGCAAGTAATGAATTGCTAACTACATGCGTTGTTAACTAAAATACCTATTTGTAATTACACAATTTAAGATAACACACGCTGTTTAATAAAATCATGTTTAAGAGGTGTTTAATACCAACAAAAAGATAGCATTATAGTTAAATTTTGTTTTTTATTTTTAGAGTGGGTTTAATTTAAAAAACAACAATAAGATCCACTGAAAGATTGCCCATGCACTCAATCTCCCGTCTGTGTTTATTGATAAAGCTAAAAAAGCTTCAGAACAGCAAATTATTAAATTTTCCTCTTGCAACATAAAAGTAAAAAGTAAATTTCCCGTATAAATACACTGTGTATATTATCGCTCAATGTCAGCGGAGATTCTAACATTCGGTCAACTGTGCCTGAGGGAATACTCTATAGGGACCGACCGGGATGCCAAAGGGGTCGAGCAAAATGATGTATGGGATACAGCCCTCTTGATGTTCTGTGTCGATAACTTTAATAGTGTATGTAGTCAACTTTAATGCTAGAATAGTGATGGGCACAAAACATCGATTTTTTTTGTTCATCATCGACGATTGATGCTTTTGTTAAACATCGGAACATCGAACATCGATACAAAAAAAAATATGGGAAATAATATGTCTGAGAAGTCTGCACTTGTACTCCACCGCATCAGAGCGCTTCAAAAAAAATATGAGTGGTACATTTAAAAGAATAAATATTATATAAAAAATGCTGTTCTCATTAGAGCACAATATTAGAGGTCCCAAAAGCTTTTTTCTACTGATTGTAGAAAGAATAATTTATTGAGGGTTGGTCCCTTCAACAATTTTTTTCAAAAGCTGGCCAAACCCTCACCGAAAGAAGGAATCGATTGAAGGGACCAACCTTCAATCAATTATTGTTTCTACAATCAGGAGAAAAAAGCTTTTGGGACCTCTAATAGTGTGCTCCAATGAGCAAACAACATTTTTTTATATAATATTTATTCTTTTTTTGAATGTACTACTTTTTTGTTGTTTTTTACCTTAGATTTTTAATAGCTTTTGTATATCATGTACCGATTATTATTATGAATATCTTATTTGTATGCTTATTATAAGTATTGTGTAACATTAACAATAAGGGCCGGTTTATCAATAGCGAGTTAGGCATTTAATCCCCTAGATAATCTTCAGCTCTCTCATTCTGGCACTTGGTATATGTCAGTCATCTTTCTCTTCAACTCGGGAGTTAAATGCCTAACTCGCTATTGATAAACCGGCTCTAAGTCTTTAAAAAAAAACAGTTTCTTTGAATAATGGGACACTCTAAAAAAAGCAAAAAACCAACATCGATGTTCAGAAACATCGATTTTTTCATTCCGATGTTTTTTCACCATCGATGTTTTTTTTCGATGTGCCCATCACTACTACTAGAAGAAAAAACTTAAATTTAGTCCAGTTTCTAAACTTTTCATTGCAAATAGTCTCAAACTGTTAGGCCGGTATTTACTAAGATGTACTAAGGTTTAGGACTATGGGACGCATGTCGTTTTTAATCTACTTATGCAGGTTTTTCTTTAAACTTGAGTGAAACTTGTTGGAATTACTATAATCATATAAGTCTTTTAAAGGAAAAACACAGTTTTTCCCAGTATTTCGAGAAAAAAATAGAACAAAAGAGATTGCCCAACTAGCAATTTTTCGTTGTAAACAACCCGAATTTACACTAATTTGGCGAATAATTTTAAACGTTGCGCGACAACTTGGAAGGCACACGTTACCGTTGTTTAAACGTTTCCAGGCACCTGATATGTGAACAGTAGGAGTTATTGTCGGCGTGTAGAATTATAACTACAAATAATACTATGAGTCAACTTATGAATAAACTAACTGGAGAAAATGGAGAAAAATATAAATCAACATATTTTATTTTTATAGGAATATATTATATTATTTTCTTTGGTGATTTGCTGTCGTCATTGACAATTTCTCAACGCACGTCAGTGTACTGTTAAAAGTCTATCCTGTAGCCCGAAAAAAATACATGCGCTCTCTTTTGGAACAATTTTTGAAGAAAAAATTCTGTTATTTTAAAAAAAAAAAAATAAAATTTTGCAAAACTGAATTTAAATTGTTCTTTACTTGATAAGAGACGAATTCAAGATCGTAATTCTACAAAAACGACAACAAATAACTTGTATAATGAACTTTTTTCTTGAATATAAAATCGATTGACGAAAAACAGTATGGCGTCCATGGCGGCGCTTTGTTAGTTGTGTGGCAACTAATAGCGTTTTCCTTTTCAATAAGTTCACCTTTATCCTTTTCTATTATGTATCAAAATAAAGGATAGGGTACAGTCACTGCGCACTGGTGCAAGAAAAGGAAACCGCTGTAAGAATCCTACTACGCAACTAATTGTGTTTTCCTTTTGATGCCCGGGTACGCACTAAGTGTTTTCCTATCCTTTTCTTTTCTGTACCAGGATAAACCCAAGAAGCACACGTCTTCCTCAAGACGTCCCATTAAGGGACGAACGTCCCGATTCCAAAACGTACGTCCTGGGGACGTTTGAAGTGGGACCAAAGATCGGTTGGGAACACTTATACGTCGTCAGGACATTCCCAGGACAGCATAACTGTAAAATTGGTTTATACTTATTTCGAGATTGGTTTTTATTGGTTGCCATTTTATTTGGTTTTTATTGGTTTTTTAAGTTATTTATATTGATAAATTTCATTAATGCTCAAACGACCTAGGTCCAAAATGTACGTTCTGGGGACGTTTGACGTGGTACCAAAATTCGAATTAAACCACTCAAACAGTTTTAGGACGTCCCCAGGATAGCTCTACTATAAAATTGGTTTAATAATTGTCGTTTTTTGGCGTAGAACACGGCGCTTGCGTTATTTCGAAATGTGACGTCACTGGTTCAACCGCAAAGTCATCGGTTTTTCAGTGACAGTTTTACAAACCTAAACTAACTTTGTTTTTATTTCTTATCCCCGGTTTATAATTCCTGGGTTATCTTATCCTTTGTTATTTTCATATATAAACTCACCACTAAATAACCTACTTGACGAAAGTTGCTCGGCAATGTCCGAATCTTCCTCTGAATTTGGCACATTACCAAATCAGACTCCAGCATTTTATTATTGAAAAAACAAAAAAGAATAGCCGGTGCGCCATCCCAAGTAGCACACATCTGTCTCAAAAAGGTCCTTGGGACGTTCGCCACCGGACATCCCCGGGACGTCCTAAAGACGGCATAGGTCCCAAAGCGGACGTACCTAAGACGTCCTGTGAATATGTCCTGCAGACGTTTTCTGTATACGTCCCAGAGACGCCTTTGTCGTACGTCCTGTGGACTAATTATTTTGTAATATAGGACCTCTCAGAGACGTCCCAAAGACGGCGGAGGTACCAAAGCGGACGTACCTAAGACGTCCTGTAAATATGTCCTGCAGACATTTTCTGTGTAACATTGGACCTCCCAGAGACGTCCTAAAGACGTCGTAGTTCCCAAAGCGAACGTACCTAAGACATCCTGTGAATGTTTCCTGCAGACGTTTTCTGTGTACGTCCCAGGGACTTCTTTGTCGTACGTTCTGTGGACAAATTATTTTGTAACATTGGGCCTCCCAGGGACGTCCTAAAGACGGCGTAGGTCCCAAAGCGGACTTACCTAAGACGTCCAGTGAACATGTCCTGCAGACGTTTTCTGTATACGTCCCTAGGGACGCCTTTGTCGTACGTTCTGTGGACAAATTATTTTGTAACATTGGACCTCCCAGGAACGTCCTAAAGACGGCGTAGGTCCCAAAGCGGACGTACCTAAGACGTCCTGTGAATGTTTCCTGCCGACGTTTCCTGTGTACGTTCCAGGGACGTCTTTGTCATACGTCCTGTGGACTAATTATTTTGTAACATTGAACCTCCCAGGGACGTCCTAAAGACGTCGTAGATTCCAAAGCGGACGTACCTAAGACGTCCTGTGAATATGTCCTGCAGACTTTTTCTGTATACGTTCCAGAGACGTCTTTGTCGTACGTCCTGTGGACTAATTATTTTGTAACATTGAAACTCCCAGGGACGTTGTAAAGACGTCGTAGATTCCAAAGTGGACGTACCTAAGACGTCCTGTGAATGTTTCCTGCCGACGTTTCCTGTGTACGTTCCAGGGACGTCTTTGTCGTACGTTCTGTGGACTAATTATTTTGTAACATTGAACCTCCCAGGGACGTTCTAAAGACGTCGTAGATTCCAAAGTGGACGTACCTAAGACGTCCTGTGAATATGTCCTGCAGACTTTTTCTGTATACGTTCCAGGGACGTCTTTGTCGTACGTCCTGTGGACTAATTATTTTGTAACATTGGAACTCCCAGGGACGTCCTAAAGACGCCGTAGGTCCCGAAGCGGACGTCCGGGGGATGTACGAATGTTCAGAAGCGGATGTCCCAAGGACGTTTTTGATACAGATGTGTGCTACTTGGGAAGGATAGAGATACACTCAGGGCGAACTGGTGCAACAAAGGGAAATCGCTGTTAATCCACAGGATTTTGAGTGGCTTGGGGTGAAAACCGAAGGATCGTATTCCACGATCCCGCTAATTTATCTGTAACTAAATTCAGAGTATTCCGCACATTTATGTAAAAAGTCTACATTATTTATTAGCATGCGCACATGCTTTAGCGCATTCCATGTTAGCCTCATTTGGAAGATCCGCCGAGCAACTAGCTATATTCTCTCGCTGCCTTTTTCGGCGATAATATATACTGGAATACTTGAATTTGAGCTTCGTGACAAACCCAAAAAAAATGTTTTTGGTTATGTTGTTTATTGTTATTCGTTTGACATTTGACTGACCCACGGCACAAAAGCCAACACCACCTAGATCACAAAATTCTCATTTAGGTGGCGCAACGTGAAGTTGCGTCGCAACGTTGTCCACTGTCCAGAAAACCCATAATCACTGGAGATACGTTCAGTAACCGTTGCGCTCGGTTGGACCGTGCAGCTTCATCCCTTTACAGTAGCAAAAAGGTTTACTATTAGTTGAGTTATTACCATAGTCGCATATAAACGTTGAGATAACGTAAAATTGTCGGTACACCGCACAGCAACTAGTATTCAACCCCCACGCAACGTTTCACCCTGGTCATCTGGTGACTCCGCAACTATCGCAATAAAAAAATGCTACTTAGGTGGCGTTGGGTTTGTCCTTGTATAGTAGAACTTTTAGCTAAAAATGCTCTGTTAATTGGGTGCCTTATTCAGATTTTTGTAACCTTTTCTATTCCTAAATTTGCGAAGGTTCATATAAGAAAAAAATGCCTACACACTTCTTCACACTAATGAGAAACAAAAATTGAAATTTTTCATTCATATATTTTAATAAAGGAATAATTAAAAACTGTCAGAACAAGCTTAACTGACGTTTCGCTAGCTGACGTTTAAACGAGAACCTTACCTTCTTAAATAAAAAAAAATTACATTTCAGTAAATAAGTCCAACACCAATTTTGCCAAATTTTCATTTCGACCCTCCCTCCTTGTTTGTTACATTTTCAAAACCTTCACCCCGGCCTTAAATTACGTAACAAATATTTTGAAGTATTATTTATTTTATTCTTTTCTTTATAATTTTTCAGATAAAAATGGTAACGAAACGCAGTTGCGAAGTTTTCTCCTCCCCCCTTGTAATACTTCACCTACTTCACGATGCCGCTTTACGTAATTTGTGGACGCTACCAACATGTTGTAATCTATAAGCAAATTCACGATCTCATGGTCCGAAACCGGGGAACAGCGCCTAGACAATAATAGGTATAATGTATTAATTAATAACCAACAATAACATACAACAGTATTGACAGCTAATCTTCAATTTGAAAAAAAATTTTTGCTTACATTTCAAATTTTATATTTATTTAAAAAAATTGTCTGAATAATAGTTCATCAATTCATTTTCTAAAATAATGTCACTAAATAGAGAAGAGTGCCTGGCTTTTTAGAGACATACATTTTGCCATACCAAAACTCTTTCCATTTCTTTTAATTTCTTATGTACCTACAAAATAGGTCAATTAACATAATAATAACACCAAAACAACAAAAAATAAAATATAGGGAGAGTATGGTGAACTGTGTGTCTTTTGGGAGCTTACACTAAAATCAAAAAAATTAATTCTTTTAATATAAAATTTATAAATTTTTTTGTTTTTTTCAACAATGTATTATTGGTATTAAAATGTAAACAAAATTGGTGACGAGCCGCGTATACTGTGTGGTGAGGGAGGCAGTAGATCTACCCATCTCTATCGGCAACGAGAAGACACGCATAAGTTTATCTGCGTCTAACACTTTTAAAATGAAAAAGAGAATAAGATGACCACTCTGTTGCGTCCTTTTCTCGTGCAGTATTCTCTGTATTACTCGCTCTCTCTCCTGGGTTACTTGATACACTAAAGAAGACGGTTAATGTGACCTCATAAACGTCAAAAAATTTAAAAAATAATATAAAAAGGAACTTTCGCCACCATTTTGAGGACTTTCAATTCTTTTAAACAAATTCATGTAGGATTTTATTACAACATAAGGCCCAAAAGGGCAAAAAAAGCTCAGAATTGTTCAGAGATGTCTAGCTTTATTGTTTTTCAATCCACTTTTGTGAGTACATAATTATTTAGATATATTTAAATGGGTACCTGTATAGTTTATCTATAATGGTTGTATTTTAATTCTAATGGCTTGTTAACTTATTGTAGAAGTCCTGAAGAAGAGAAATATATATTCTCGAAAGCGTGACTGTCAAAAAAGGAGTTTATTTTATTCCGGCCCATATAAGACTGCATCCCCACTAACCAACCGAGGTTATATATATATATACAGGGTTCCTAAGATTTTCCTTAGGGATAGGATTTCAATAAATCAAACAGAAATGGCATAGAAAGTTCTGCGCGCACAAAAGAAACAGGTATATTGAGCAATGGTGCCAGTTTGTTATTATCTCCGGACTGCTTTCATGAGAAAAAAATTTTGCCACTCTTTCATTGTGAGCATAAATCATAGTTGCAATAATAACCGTTGACAAGATGTCTGCAAATTCCGCTAGATGGCGGCCACACCATGAGATGATCGAGAAAAAAATTAGATTTTTTCAGGTCCAAACCACAGCTTTTTCTTGCTTAAAGGAGGCGACAGGGTCCATTATTTACGATACTGAGCGATAAACTCGTGAGGTTGTTAACATTAGAAAGAAATATCTTCGCTTTTAATTAAATTTCTTTCCATTCTATTCTACTAGTGACATCTATTCGGAAACGGCCAAACCATGCAGCTAGCACTAGCAGTCAAAGAAATCAATAAACGGCGCTGTTTTTCCTGCAGAGCTTTTTGCTTGCAATATTATTGATTTTAAATAAAGCTGGCCCTACACTACAATCGATATTTTCGAGGTGTTTTATGACATGATCTCGAAACATGTAGCGAACCAATTCTTCAAAACTAGCGGGAGGGTAAAAGCGAAAAATAAGGGGCTGCCAATATTTGTAACACCCAAAAAGGGGTGAAAAGATTTATTTTGCTCTGTTTCTTTACAAAAAACGTTTCTTTTACGAAAAACTTGAGCTCTGCCACTTTTTTATTTTTTTCTTCAACTTTCTCGAAATTTTCGTCATACCGCAGAAAAAAATTATTTCCCCCATGGTCATACTCTACTTTTATTCGAAAAAATTTAGAAACAGAGACGGAATCAGTTTTCCTAAAACGGGGGATCTTGGTTTCGAGTGAGTAGATAAAAGGCGCCGCAGGCAAAAATTTTTCAATTAAATTAGCCAAACGCAAAAATGTTAGAAAAACAAAGCACGAAAAAAATGGCGCCGCTTACAATTTTTTTTCAAAAATTACGTAATTTCGGGAACGCAAAGAAATAGGTCTAAAGAGTATAATTTTTAAGAAAAAAATATCAATTTTCTCGCCCTCCTCCACTGGAACTACAGGGGCCGTGAACAAATTACGTAATGGTCATGGAGGGGGGGGGTTACAAAACGTTACGTAGGGGGGAGGGGGGTTTTCGACAGCGTTTGCATTTGTGTGAAACTAAGAAAATTTGGAATTAAAATAAGTGAAAAGTTTTTTTTTTTGGGGGGGGGTAGTGGTCTTGAAATCGTTACGTAATATTAGGGGAGTGGCGTGCCAAACCGTTACAAAACATTACATAGGGAGGGGGTCAAAAATTGGTGAAATCACCGTTACGTAATTTGTGCACGGCCCCACATCTGACTGTTTCTCATTTTTGATTTCGAATCAAAGTGCAAAACCCGGGTTGGACGTTCGGAGGCGTCAACCCGTCCTATTTGCTTGTTAAAGTTTTTACGGAAATATCTCAGTGAATTTCTCCGGCCGTGTATGAACGCTTTAGGTTAGGCATTTGCATGTATCTCAGTCCCCAGCCTGTAAACAGTGCGTAAGGACAATGGTTACAAAATGAAAAGCCGAAAAATATTTTTTTTTACGATATCTTTTATCAGTTTGGTATTAAAGTCGAGCAAAAACAATTTTTATTCCAGTCCTAAAGGTATGAAAATGGAAAACATTAGAAAACAACAACCTGGAATGGATTTACTACGTGTAAGATGTAGTGACAACATGGCCCCATGCCCATCCTTTTCTGCCTAATGTGCTTTTCCGTTTGTCTGCGCCTTATACACGACTGCTTGGCCCCCTAAGGATTTGCTTAGGAACCCTGTATATATACATTTGTTTGACCGCCTATACAGACCCAAATCGCTATACTTCACCGCTTATAAGACCAAAATTGACGCTTTCAGACCCGGTGTCGGGTCTGGTAACGTTTTACTCAGGGGGGTTGGGGGGTGCCAGGGATGAATTTTGAGGCGGATCTGAAAAAGCGGTGATACATCATATTATATACAGATTAGTTCGCGGTTCGGCCAGTGTGAGGGCTCTTCGGTCGAGGGCTACTTGCTGTATCTAATTGCCATATTCAATCGGCGTCTTCAAACCCGAAATCTGGCAACCCTGCATGATGTATAAATACAACGATTCGGCCGCTGATGGGATTAGAGCTATATATTAAATAAAATTAAACTTTTCTCTGGATGCCCACAGACTATCCATAAATATGCTCTTATACAGTTCTCCACGTTTTACTGTTCTAGAAGTGGAGGTAAAGGGCTTAAAAAAATAAGTTTTTATATGTCCATCAAAAACACAATTTTAGTCTCTGTCTGTCTCTGTTCTCTGTTTTTTTAAGACCAATGAAAAAACCCAAGGATACAAAACAAAAATCCCATAACTTTCATACCGATTTTTTAAGAAAAATGATGGTAATAAAAAAAAAGATTTTTTTTTATTCTTAACTAAAAGTTTTTACAAAAAAAGGCATAATAGTCCAGTGTGCTAAATAACCTAGCTAGAACAAGCTATATGTTTTTTATTATTTAGAACTCGTAATGACCTCTCCGAGGGTCGTCAAGCTTGAAATCACACCCAAGCGTGCATTTTTTTGGATATTTTTTTAATAAGTAAAAAATATTCTTTAGAACAAAATACAATTTTAAGCAATGAAAAATGTCTTTCCCACAAAGGGAATATTAATTATAAAATTGTTTTTTTGATTATACTTTCTTTTACAATAAGTTAAACGGGAAACGCTACTTATAAATTCATTCATGGGAGTACCGTCTTTTATAAAATACTTTATGCACTTTAGGGATTAAATAGGTACGTTTAACCTCTTTTTTAGGGACTAAAGTGGCACTTTTAATCCCTAGGGGATTAAAAAAATAATCTCTAAGGGATTAAAAGTAAATTTAATCTCTCACCCTAGGGATTAGAAGTAAATTTAATCCCTCAGGGATTAAAAAAAATTAATTCCTGGAATATTATAATTACATTTATCGCAAGTCAAGCCAAACAGCACTTGCTCTTGGCCAAGACTTTATTATTAGCACCCTTTCTTGTAGTCGACTAACCATTTGGCGTAGAAATAACATGATTTTAACAATAATCTTTTCCTAAAGTGCATAAAATAGTATATAAACCTCGGGACTAGAGCGTCTTTTAATCCCTTAGCGAATTGTAGCCCTCTTTACGGTTGGGGTACAAGCCTTTCGCCTAGGGATTAAAAGTAGCACTTTAGTCCCTAGGTTTATAATGTAAATTTTTCTAATAATGACCCAAAATAAAACTAAGTATTTTTAATCGGTTTTAGGTCTTAAAAGCAGTGGGAAGTTATCGAGGTTGCTGGAAATAATTTTTATAACTTTTTAGTTTTTGAAAGTATCAGTTGGTTTTCTTATTAGGGTTTGGTTCAAATCTTGTTGTTACTATTATATATATGGGGGACTATTAAAATTTTATCAAAAATGATTTCCTAACGTTTCAAAACACCTTAAACGACGAAAAAAAAAAGTTGTCTGTCCGTCTATCGGTCTGTTGTCTGTCCGTATACACGATAACTTAAGAACGCCTTAATCGATTTTAACGAAATTTGGTACAGAAATGCTCTATCGGCTGACCATGAACTAATTAACTTTTGGGTGGGGGGGTTAAAGGGGGGAAATTTTTTTTAAAAAATTGTAACTTTGGAACAAAACAAGTAGGTTGGACTACAAATTCTGTTATAGAGTCCAAATTCGTGGGAGCTTTAGTTTCCGAGTTATTTAAAAGAACATTCAAATATATTTAAAAAATCATAACTTTAGAAGTAAAGTAGCTATTGATATGCGGTTTTCAGATATTGGTTTTCGTACATATTTCCCAAAATATTGTATAAGGTTTAAATCTTTCAAAGCTACAGTTTTCGAGATATTTTCATTTCGTTTCAACATAAAATAATTTAAAAAAAAACAAAAGACCAAAGGATCTTGGGTAGAAATAACGAAAATTCAAATTTGGATGAGCATCCCACAAGGAACACACAAAAAACCAAAGCGAAAAGAGAAATGATTTAACGATGTTTTGCTCTGGGTAACCAGCGCGAGCTCATCAGTGGTTTCGCTGGTCACCCTCCTCATACATCATTAAACACCATCATACACTTTGATTTTCAACCTTGAATCAATCACAAATAGGCATCGTTTCGCACTGGTACTTATCCAAGTTACCTGATACGGATTCGTCCTGGCGTGTTAATATTTCCAATAGGATTATGCTCCTAAGGCAATTAAAACAAAAAAAGAAGTTAAAAAACCCCCAAATCAGTTACTTTAACCGGAAAGAAAGCAAAAAACAAAACACCAAAAGATCTTGGATGGAAATAACGAAAATTCAAACTTCTGGGATGCTCATCCAAGTTTAAATTTTCTTGGATAAGTACCAGTGCGAAGCGATGCCTATTTGTGATTGATTCAAGGTTGGAAATCAAAGCGTATGATGGTGTTCAATGATATATGGGGAGGGTGACCAGTGAAACCACTGATAAACTCGCGCTGGTTACCCAGAGCGAAACATCGTTTAATCATTTCTCTTTTCGCTTTTCTCCTTTGTGTGTTCCTTGTGGGATGCTCATCCAAGTTTGAATATTCGTTATTTCCACCCAAGATCTTTTGGTGTTTTGTGTTTTGCTTTCTTTCCGGTTGAAGTAACTGATTTGGAGGTTTTTTAACTTCTTCTTTTGTTTTTTTTTATAAAATAATTGATTGTATTGCACTAGTTTTTCTGTTTCCATAATTTTACTAAACATATTTAAAGCAAATAAAGAAAACACCGTAACACAGCCTTAAATAAACTCCGGAAAAAAAAACCCAGAAAAAAAACCTGCAAAAAAATAAACCGTGAAAAAAACCCCTAGATCAAATTATTATAACTAAACCAAACACAACCCAACTCAAACTAGACCCACCCAACACAAAATAATATTTTTTTATTTTAACATATTTTGTAATAAATTTTTCCTGGAGGTTTTTTCCGCTATTTTTTTCCGATGTTTTTTTGGGGGTTCAAAATAAATCAATCCGTTCCGTAGTTCTTGCATGATGCTGAAACAAACAGAAAAACAAAAATTGTAAAAATTGCATTTTTGATATCTATATCGTTTGGTCGTGATCAAATTATAACAACAATTAAAAAACATATGTACAGAAATCGTCTTTCTAAAGCTTTAATATACCTACGTATAGATTACCATTTAATAGTTATTTCCAGCATTATTTTTTGTATTCTAAAAGTCAAGAAGGCAGACCTGCCGTTAAATCTAAAGGGGAATAATCGATTCGAGTTCTTGGTTCACCTTTTAGGTGGCAGAAATATATTTTAAATGTGTGGCACTCCAAAATTTTGAAAAAATTATACGAAAAACTTCTACTAAAATTTTTTTCGTGGGATATAAGCTTGTTTATAGGATGGGAAAAAAGAGACAACTTCTTTCCTCGGAACGTTTTGTTCTTTACTAGAATTTTTTAAACCTGCCTAAATGAAGAATGCATATTCACACCTAAAGATTTTTTTTTTAAATTAACAATAAGTATATTCTAATATTCCAGTTGGCACACCCAGAAATTGACTTCGGGGGGGGGGGAGTGGGGAGGGAAGGTTAAGAATAACTAAAAAACTTTGCAATAAAAATTTGACCATAATTGGTACAAGGAAACAGGTGCTTACAAGCGCGGACCTGGGCTCAAATGTAGAAGGATAGGGGGTGTTAACCAAATTTAAAATTGTTTAGTTATCCAAAATTTCATATCAAAATCATGGTTCAATGCGCCACAAGCAACATTTTTTGAGAAAATAACACTTAATTCGTTTGTAAAAATGCTAAATGCTTATAGCACCGCATCAAAAATTGTTAAAATTTAAGCAGAAACCTCTCCAAGATTTTTAAAAAACGCTTGGATCTCAAGAACTAATGAACCGATATTTATAGGTGACATTTTTTTGAAGAAAAAGTGGTCTTCTATTAGTTTATGTACCACATTTTCTTCGGGGTGGAAGGAGGGGGGGGGAGGGAATCGTCCCAGTATATACGCCGCATGCGCAATTGACAAACAAGTAAAACTTAGCAGAAAGTAGATCCAATAGCAACAAAAATGTGTAAAATAGGTATGGTACCCAG
The DNA here is from genome assembly GCA_963921995.1 of Oxystoma pomonae. Classification (NCBI taxonomy): domain Eukaryota; kingdom Metazoa; phylum Arthropoda; class Insecta; order Coleoptera; family Brentidae; genus Oxystoma; species Oxystoma pomonae. Next base: position 44,132,493 of record OY998171.1, on the reverse strand, counting down.
TCAAAACATAAGGGTAGGTAAACTTAAAATAAATTAAAATAGAAAAGACTGTTTAAGTACGTTTCTTTTTGGATATCTAATGACTAAATATGCCAACAAAAATTAAATACTGGCTGAAGATCCACTTCACCTAGTAAAACTCCCAGCAAAATCGGTTAAGTAGTTTTTTTTGCAAAAATTGTGCTGTACAGAAATGGTCTATATAGAGACTTTGTTCGCGAGTCGTAAAAAAATGAATTTTTGGTATTTATATCGTTTAGGTAGAAGCCAACAGAAAAAAATATAATGCACGGAATTCGCCTATTTAGAGATTTATTCATCGACGTACTAACTTATTATATGTATACAAGAGATTTCATATGAACTAAATAAAATAAATTAAATAATAGATATCCTATTCACTAAATAAAAATGAATTGTTGTCCTCCTGTTCTTTTTGTCTTTTAATGCCAAACTGGCAATAAGCTTACTTCGGGAAGACATCCACCTGCATCTATAGGTTCAACCACTTATACAGTTAAACAGAACTGCCATCGATTACACGCCTTTTTACTGGACCACGTAGGATCGTATCACAAACGATTTTTTTTGCGCACATATAACCGACGTTAACAGTCCGACTAAGCTGGCAACACCGCTGGGCATGAAAAGTCGGTGATATATCCGGGATTGGTATATTCGGGACTAAATAAGTTGGAAAGTGTGGCGGGTCTGGAAACGATTGTTGCTATTTTTTTATTAAAAAAAAATCATTTCCCCTCTGCGCATGCTCAAGAAGTTATATTTTTAAAAAGCTTATTTTCAATTTATATACACACCCAAATACGTTGGTTCTGGTGGGTCTTAGGTAGTCTTAAGAGTGTATCGGGACTGAATAAGTAGACTGGACCAATATATATATATATATATACAGGGTTCCTAAGCAAATCCTTAGGGGGCCAAGCAGCCGTGTATAAGACGCAGACAAACGGAAAAGCACATTAGGCAGAAAAGGATGGGCATGGGGCGATGTTGTCACTACATCTTACACGTATTAAATCCATTCCAGGTTGTTGTTTTCTCATGTTTTCCATTTTCATACCTTTAGGACTGGAATAAAAATTGTTTTTGCTCGACTTTAATACCAAACTGATGACAGATATCGTAAAAAAAATATTTTTCGGCTTTTCATTTTGTAACCATTGTCCTTACGCACTGTTTACAGGCTGGGGACTGAGATACATGCAAATGCCTAACCTAAAGCGTTCATACACGGCCGGAGAAATCGACTGAGATATTTCCGTAGAAACTTTATCAAGCAAATAGGACGGGTTGACGCCTTCGAACGTCCAACCCGGGTTTTGCACTTTGATTCGAAATCAAAAAGGAGGAACAGTCAGATGTGGGGCCGTGCACAAATTACGTAACGGTGATTTTACCAATTTTTGACCCCCTCCCTATGTTATGTTTTGCAACGGTTTGGCACGCCACTCCCCTAATATTACGTAACGATTTCAAGACCACTACCCCAGCCCCAAAAACCCTACGTAATGTTTAGTAACCCCCCTCCGCACTATGACCATTACGTAATTTGTGCACGGCCCCTGTGGTTCCAGTGGAGGAGGGCGAGAAAATTGATATTTTTTTCTTAAAAATTATACTCTTTAGACCTATTTCTTTGCGTTCCCGAAATTACGTAATTTAAAAAAAAAAATTGTAATTTTCTAACATTTTTGCGTTCGGCTAATTTAATTGAAAAATTTTTGTCTGCGGCGCCCTTTATCTTCTCACTCGAAACCCAGATCCCCCGTTTTAGGAAAACTGATCCCGTCTCTGTTTCTAAATTTTTTCGAATAAAAGTAGAGTATGACCATGGGAGAAATAATTTTTTTCTACGGTATGACGAAAATTTCGAGAAAGTTGAAGAAAAAAATTAAAAAAGTGGCAGAGCTCAAGTTTTTCGTAAAAAAACCGTTTTTTGTAAAGAAACAGAGCAAAATAAATATTTTCACCCCTTTTTGGGTGTTACAAATATTGGCAGCCCCTTATTTTTCGCTTTTACCCTCCCGCTAGTTTTGAAGAATTGGTTCGCTACATGTTTCGAGATCATGTCATAAAACACCTCGAAAATATCAAATGTAGTGTAGGCCAGCTTTATTTAAAATCAATAATATCGCATGCAAAAAGCTCTGCAGGAAAAACAGCGCCGTTAATTGATTTCTTTGGCTGCTAGTGCTAGCTGCATGGTTTAGCCGTTTCCGGATAGATGTCACTAGTAGAACAGAATGGAAAGAAATTTAATTAAAAGCGATATTTCTTTCTAATGTTAACAACCTCACGAGTTTATCGCTCAGTATCGTAAATAATGGACCCTGCCGCCTTTTTTAAGCAAGAAAAAGCTGTGGTTTGGACCTGAAAACATCTAATTTTTAATTAGTTTATTATTTATGTACAATTTTTTCTCATGATAGCAGTCCGTACATAATAACAAACTGGTACCATTGCTCAATATACCTGTTTCCTTTTTGCGCGCAGAACTTTCTATGCCATTTCTGTTTGATTTATTGAAATCCTATCCCTAAGGAAAATCTTAGGAACCCTGTATATATATATAGAGGGTGGAGGCTTTAAATGTAATATTGTCCGTAGCGGGTTAAAAACACGTCAACTAAGATTTTTAGCAGCTAAAATTTTCGGCAAATTTTTTTTGTGAACGGGCCCTCAGAAAAGGGTCTATTCGCATACAACTCTTTTTTTTAAAATGAGAAGCCCCGCTTGTAGTATCTTGTTGGAAAACTTATCAAAAAAGAAAAACGGTCTTGTAATTTTTTTTGACATTCCAACATGTTGCTACAAGCGGGGTCTTCTCATTTGAAAAAAAAAGTTGTATGTGAATAGACCCCTTTCTGAGTGTCCGTTCACAAAAATATCATGCGGAAAATTTTGATAACTAAAAATTTTAGTTGACGTTTTTTTTCTTTTTCCATATGCTTTCCAACAAGGTGCTACAAGCGCGGTTTTCTCATTTGAAAAAAAAAGTTGTATATGATTAGACCTGTTTATAAAAATTTGCTGCCGAAAATTTTAGCAGCTAAAATTCGTAGTTGACGTGTTTTTGGATTTTTCTAAAAAACAATTTTTTAACCCCCTAGAGCCAATATTCCATTTCAAGTCTCCACCCTGTATATATATATATATATATATATATATATATATATATGTGACCTATATACAGGGTGGATTCTTTAAACAGAACGGTGCTTCTAGCGGGTTAGAATTTGATTTTATAAAAAAAATCCCAAAACACGTCAACTGAGATTTTTAATTTTCTTTAATCGGGCTATCTTGGATTTTTTTATGTCGTTTTGTTTACGAAGTATGGCAAAAAAATACTTTTTTTAAATAGGACACCCTCTATATTTTGACATTTTTGAATTCTAAAAAATTTTTTTTTGACAATACCATACACTAATACTCCATCTCTTATGTTTTCCAAGATAAAGGTATTTAAACTTGCATGGAATTGTTGTCTATGCCCTATTTTACGGGGGATATTTGAATGAATATTGAAGTTTTCCATACAGATTTCGATAAAAATATCTTGATTATCGTAAAACCACCATCTTCCGATTTGTTTTGTATGGCATCTAAAGTTAGATGAAGTATAAAATATAGTCAGTGGAGGACTTTAGTGGTTTAAGTTAAGGATTATACCTTATCTTTCGTTGTTACGACGTCTTAGCTTGTATAGATGGACATTAGTCGTCGAGATAACGTTTGGAGCCGTTGTATGTACTCTAGGGCAAATTCCCGATAACGTTTCGACGTCGTTAAGGAGAAGGTTGTCATGTAGTAAAGAGTAAAACGTTAGCCCGACGTCTGAACTTGTAGTACTTGTGTAAGTAAAGTTTTCTGACGACGGTCCAACTACACCTGACGGTTTTTCAAAGTTAGGGTTTGGAATCTAAGCCAACGTAGTGAAAATTATTGTATTTTCGTGCGTGCGGTACAATTTTGTGTTATAACTAAGAATAGCAAAGAAAATCCAATTCAAATATACAATTCAAAAAATCATTATGAATAGCTAGCACAGTAACTAACAGAAGGTATAGATCAAGTATGGCAAAAAAATACTTTTTTTTTTAAATAGGACAACCTCTATATTTTGACATTTTTTAATTCTAAAAAAAATTATCTTTTTGACAATACCAGACACTAATACTCTATCTCTTATGGTTTCACAGATAGAGGCATTTAAACTTGCATAGAATTGTTGTCTATGCCCAGTTTTACAGATTTCGACAAAAATATCTTGATTATCGTAAAATATAGATCCTACTGTGTGGTATTGCTGAAGAGAGAATTGTTTGCAGATTTAAAAAATTGCAAAATATACAGAGTGTTCTATTTAAAAGAAATAAAAAATTGCCATACCTCGTAGCATGATTAAAGGAAATTGAAAATCTCAGTTGACGTGTTTTTGGATTTTTTTATTCAACCAAATTTTAACCCGCTAAAAGCACCGTTTCGTTTAAAGAATCCACCCTGTATATATAAGACACATGACAAAAGTGTCTTTTTATTCCTCGGCGAATTGTACTTTTCACCTCGGGATAAAAAGTACCACTTTAATCTCTAAGCATAATGTACTACAATTTATTTGGACCCTAAAGTAAATGCTTTTGTGTTCCTAGTTCTTTGTATGTTTTTTTCGTTTAAAATAGTGTTTACTACTGCCCGCTAAACTGGTTTTTTTTATATATTTGCAAAAAATAAAATAATACATAGTTTTGTTGTTTGCGGGCAATGAGTACAATCGTATTTTTGAGTTTTTACAACTAGTGGCTAAAATAGTGCTTTTTCTACAAGCGAGTGCAGCGAGGTATTTAAAAAAGCGATTAAAGAAAGCACAGTTTAGCCGCGAGTTTTTAACACTATTTTTTTTAATACCTTTATCAAAAAATCCAAGAAAAACAGGAAAATACTTTTAAAAATCTCGAACGAAGAGCACTTCTCGCAACACAACATCTTTACATTATAAATCAAGGCAGCTGGTAACGTTCATTGTTGCGAGATTTTAATCTTTGACAGTTTGATATATTGACGTTGTTTTCAAATGATTTTTTCGTAAATATTTGGTGAAAACTGGCGGAAATGGCTTAATTTTTAGGCAAGAATAGTTAGAGGTTTTCAATATTACTATTTTCCGCTATTTCCCTTCAATTTTGGGTAAAAAACGGACAGAAATCTTTTTTACACCCGTGATAAAAAAAGAGTTTTTTTTGCATCGGTATAACCAAAAAAGCCTTGCTCTAGTTATCTGCAGACAGTTACTAACACGGGTGCAAAAAAATGCTTCGAATTTAGCCATTTATAGTTCCTTGATAATTTTAGTAAACGTATAAAAAATAGTTTTTAAAACTTGGGGCTAAACTGTTAATTTTTTAACGGCGCTAGTTTAAAAAACGCACTATTTTATCCACTAGTTGTAAAAACTACCATTTCCGTTTTGATATTGCAATGGGATGTAAAGCACCCAAGTGAAGCTTCTCGCGATTTCATCTTGCTCAAGTAACGTAAATCGCTTAGGGCCCTATTTATTTCTCTTTTGCGTTCGTTTTGTGCATTACCATTAGGTATACATTTAAGGACAGAAGAAAATAAACAGTTTGGGCGGTATTTACTAAGATGCTACTAAGTTAACTTTTGAACTTACTATAAACATAGAAGTAACTTCGCAAGAAAAGAACACAGGATATCTCAGTATTTTAAGAAAAAAGTGGAAAAAAATAAGACTGGCGGTGTATACCCAAATAGCATTTTTCCGTCTTCCGACTTGTTTTGTATGGCATCTAAAGTCAGATGAGTTTAAAATATAGTCAGTGGAGGACTTTAGTGGTTTAAGTCAAGGATTATACCTTATCTTTCGTTGTTACGACGTCTTAGCTTGTATAGACGGGCATAAGTCGCCAAGATAACGTTTGGAGCCATTGTGTGTAGTCTAGTGCAGATTCCCGACAACGCTTCGACGTCGTTAAGGAGAACGTTGTCAGGTAGTACAGAGTAAGACGTTAGCCCGACGTCTGAACTTGTAGTACTTGTATAAGTAAAGTTTTCTGACGACGGTCCAACTACACCTGACGGTTTGTCAAAGTTAGGGTTTGGAATCTAAGCCAACGTAGTGAAAATTAGATTTCCTTTTTGTATTTTCGTGCGTGCGGTACATTTTTGTGTTATAACTAAGAATAGCAAAGAAAAACCAATTCAAATATTCAATTCAAAAAATCATTATGAATAGCTAGCACAGTAACTAACAGAAGGTATAGATCAAGCTTTATGCGATTAGTTTGGGTTGGTGCTCAACTTCAAACTTACCTCAACTAGGCTTTCAAGCAGTTTATTACAAACCGTTGTGTGTTGTGTATCACTTATTTTGATCATTTAGCGTCTTATATACAGACCGCTTCAAGCTACTGCGAACATAGGGCGGAAGAAGTCTAATTTGCCAGTGTACGTACATGCAGAGACACCGCACGCCTATCAGTGAAGCAACCAATACTCAGGCTTTCGATCACCACTTGCATGACTTTCCTTTGGTATTTAGTACGCCTCTAACCACGGTGCTGTGTGGAGCGTAGTCAATGAAACCGGAATTTGGTCAATAAATACGCAAATTTTTATAACGTAATTTTCTTATTTTTTGTCACTGATAAATAAGAGCGTTTTATTGTCAACTGCTCAGATTTATCAGTGACGACGTGTTACAATGAAAATAATAAGGAGAAACAAAATAAAAGCAAGTTCTCAAAATAAAATAATACATTCTAAAAACCAAAAAGATTCTCCCAGTGAAAAAAAATTTCAAGCAAATGTTCGAAAAGTCCTCCTTGCTCGGCTAGACAATATCCGAGCCGACTATAAAAACCCCTTCTAACGTTTCCAAGCATGTTAGGGGTGATAATTTGAAAAGCTTCTTCAAAAACAGATAGAAGTCATTAGGAGCAAGATCGGGAGATCGAGCTGGCCATAAAATAGTTCCCCGTGTATTTATAACCCGAGTAGGAAATACATTATCAAGATATTCCCTAACAAGGCCAACATTGTGAGCGGAACAACCATCTTGTTGAAACCATGTTTCACCAAATCTTACACCTAACAACTGCCTAGCAGTTGGAATAATGTGCTGCTGCAGTAGATCCAAGTATCTAGGACCATTCAAATTGCAATTGCCGTTAATAAAAAATGGCCCAATTACGTGTTCCCCTATAATACCCCCCAAACATTTAGTTTTTGGGGATACTGTGTTCTTACGTCAAAATACAAATGCAAATTTTCCCTTGACCAATATCGAACGTGTGTTGGGTTATGACGATTTGACCATTTGACCATCTGCACTTTTTCGGCAACTTCGTAGACATCCATTTTTGGTTTTAAAAATGTATTATTTCAATTAAGAACTTACCCATCTGTTTCTCGAGCAAGGCAGAAATAAAACAAAATAATAAAAACAAAATGAATTTCCAAAATCCACCTCGGTCGTACGGCACGGAGAGTAAATTGGACTTGATTCCCCTATGTTCGCAGTAGCTTGAAGCGGTCTGTATACGTGGTTGCAAAACATAAAACGGAAGAAAAAAAGGGCAGTTGGAAAAGGGAAAATTGTAACCGTAGTTATTACTTTCTCTATGATTGCAACCAAATTTTGCAGGTTAGAATTTTTTGCATTCCGTTAAAACTCACTGCTGACATCTTTCTCGGTCTTGTTCCGATGTCAGAGACGTAGTGGAGAAATCTTTTTTGGAAGCAAAGTTCTCTAAATAGATTAAGTTAAACAAATACCACCAGTGGGGTTATTCTTGAATCGAAAAAAAATTTGCTCCCAGGGAGTCGAATTCTCTGGCTACTATGCATCTCATTGGTCCAAATCTTCGGTTAAAATCGGTTTCTCTCACTTTTGCCCGATATTGATGGAAAGTAATTCTCTTAGTCAAAACCAATAGAATTACTTTCGATCAATATCGGACAAAAGTGAGAGAAATCGATTTTAACCGAAGATTGGGACCAATGAGATGCATAGTAGCGAGAGAATTTAACTCCCTGGGAGAAAATTTTCTCTCGATTCAAGAATAACCCCCCAAAGGTCAGACCCACCAGGGGCTCGATTCTGGGCGTAAAAGAACGATCATACCCTGAGAAGTGATCCATCGCACAAAAGTCATGCGAACAACGCACGGTGGTCAATTTTCAGAATAACGCGGACATAAATTGAAAAATTAAAAAATTCAAAATGTGTCTAAACGTCCTTATATGGTTGTCAAGATACTAGACGAATAGTTGGCTTTTTACGAGTTTGATATTACCCATCAGTATTCAACATCAAATCTTAAATAGAAGACCCAGTATTCAATTGTTGATATCTCGAAAACAGGTGAAGATCGACATAGGGTATGTTATATAAAAATGCTTAGAATTTCAAAACAGAATGCAAAAATGCAATAATGTACTAGGTGTTTCATTTGAAAGTTTCAGTTGGCATTATTTTTAATATACTCTATATACATAAAAATATACTAGTATACTGTAACATTTATATATTGTCAATTACTTTAAAATAAATTTGATTGTTCTAAACTAACATTTTTAGTTTAAATTAGCCAATTAATAAATATGTAACTTTTACCTTCTTAAAAATGTAGTAGTAAATAGATGCTTACTTATTTAAATATTGTAAACTATTTATGTTTTTATTAAAATTTAGTTTTTGTACGATTAAATTACAAGTTTTTTTATAATGTCCGCGTTTTTACAAAAATCGACCACTGTGCGACGTCGTACTTTACGAGACGGTCAAGTTGGCCGTAGCATGCGCATTAGCGAGATCTGACACGTGATGGTGTCATCCAATAGCGTACTCTGAAATCATACGAGAGACGTTTTTCACACGAGCTTTCCTAGTCTAGCAGCTCTGCGCGTGCCCATAATAGATTGGTGATTCTTCGATCGTCTCGTCACTGCTTTTAAGCGCGTTTATTGGTTGAACCTGCTTCCCTTCTCTCAGGCGAACGATCACTTCCTATGACTTCCAGAATCGGTACCCAGATCGAGTCAAACTTACACGGCTGGCGACCTTTAGGATCTTGAAGTGGCGTCACTCTAGATGAAAGCAACGTTTCGCCAGAACGGGCGACCGATTAAGTAAACGAAAATTTACTAGGGGTCCGGACCAGTCAGATTTGAAAAATAACACTGGAGTTTTAGTAGAAATCGGGCAAGTTTACTGAAATTTTCTGACATCTTTTTCTTGCGGTAGTTGTGGATAAATAATATTTTGGAAGTATTATGAAATCCCATAAACTTTGCAATAAAATATTCTTTAAATGTATAAATACATTATTTAGGCTTTTTTTCAAAATAAAATCTTATTTTTTATTGAAAATATAAGAATATTCGTGGCAATAGTGTATTTTCGGTCCTGCATTGGTCATCTGTGTCAGTAAAGTGAAGTGCGTTGGTAATTTTTTTTATTCAGCCTGGTTTTCAAGTTCGCACAAGTGACAAGTCTAAATGTTCTCATGGGGTATGTAATAGACACTTAAAGTAAATATTTCAACGCATCGGTATCGGTATACGTAACGCGTTCGAAACAAAGTCAAAATACACTACATTTTTGACTTGTTCTGTCATCGCAACCTTCAAGAAAGCGGGCATCGTTCGAAACATCGCATAAAAAGTAAAAAATGTAGTGTATTTTTACTTTGTTTCGAATGCGTTACGTATACCGATACCGATGCGTTGAAATATTTACTTTAAGTGTCTAATAATTTTGACATGAAACACTGACGGGATCTTATTTATGTCTGCCAACGTTGCAAGATTAAAAATCTAGGAATATTATTTTTTACCTTTGGTTGTTATTTCGAATCAAAGCGTAGGAGTTTCCTAAATTTGGACAAAAATATTAACTAAGTTTGTTGTCGAGGCGTTGAGCTATTTGCACTAAGCGCGACTTAGTTTGTAGTACAAATTTCAGTATTCCCTTTATGGAACCCACGTATGACGACGTTGGTACAACCCGGATTTGTATTCCCCATTTTAGTATAAATTTGAGTCGGTGCGCGGTAGATCTGACGTAGTCAGGTTGTGTACGCCAACGTCGAAACGACATCCACATGATAAGGGTAGTAGGTCTTTTAACTAAAAATGCTCTGGTAATTGCGTAATTTAGTCAGATTTTTGTATTCCTTTTTATTCCTAAATATGCAGATGGCCATATGACAAAAAATATCCACACTGAAGCGCACACATTTCTTTAAACTAATGAGAAACGAAAATTGAAATTTTTATTCATATATTTTTATCGAAGAATAAGTAAAAACTGTCAAAACAAAGAATATTTTAATATATTATAGAGGGGATCCCAATGAGCAATTTGCGTCATGTTTTGTCAATATGTACAGGGTGAGCTAGAAATTAGACATAAAATTACGTTTTTACTAAACTTAACCTTTGTTTACGACAAAAACAAAGATAGGATAATAATGGTTTTTGCAGATAGGATTCAACACATAACGACCTACATTTTTGATATTAGTACTAATGTCCGTACGTGTAATGGGTAAGCTAAAAAATACGCCTAAAATTGATCAAAATCCCTTATTTTAGAAGCACATTTCATGCTTGAAAAAGCAGCAAAAAAAATGGTGCCTTTTTTTGCTCACTCTATATACATCCGAAAGAGGTGGAATCAGTAATATTAAAATGTTGGTTGTGGTCTGTAAAATCATATTTTAAAAAAGTAATTCCGTTGCTTAGCTAGTGTTTTTTTTTTGTAAAAAATAGTAAATCACGTGATATTGGTGCATTTCGCGAGTTGCTTAACCTCCTTGAAATTCAAAAGTTTGTAGTTAGAAAAATCATCATTTCTTCAAAATCCGATTTAAGAATTAATTTTTGTTTTCGTTTTGCTACCCTTTTAATAGTCGAGTTTTATAATAAGCGATTTTGAGTCATTTCAGGCGTATTTCTTGACTTATTCTGTACATATTCGATGAGGAGGATTACAGTGAAAAATATTTGCTCTGGTTCTAGAATTATATAAGGAATAAAAATTTACTGTTCCTCAGTTATCCGCTTATTTAAACGTTAAATCAAGTTTAAAATTAAGATATTTGGAGCAATTTCAAAAATATTTTTGTCCCACCTTGTAAATATACGATATCCGAATTAAGATAAAATATGTTTGTTGTCGTGTCGTGTTATACAAAAAATAGTGAATAAAATAAGTGTTTCCTGATTGGTAGTTTCTTTGTAGGGACAATTTAAAAAAGTTAAAAAAAGCGTATTTCGTATGTTTTGGTGTACTTTGTACTTATTTAAAAGTTTATCACTCATTTTGTGTGCATCCTTTTTAGGGTATCAAAAACCATTTTTTTTCGTTGCCCCTAAAACCCAGTAAGCACCGTTATGTAGGAATCACGTAAAATTTACATAACAGATTTACCTTGTTACGTAAATTTAAGGTCACTCGAAGGTCACAATAAGGTAAAATTTAAGTCAGATTAAGGTGCGAAAACTCTGCATAACCTAATTGTTACATAAATGTGATGTAAATGAAATGACATACCTTTTACATAAATATGACATCCATGTTACGTAAGAGTTAGTTAAAAACTACGTAAATTTTACATAACTGGTTTACCTTGTTATGTAAATTTAAGGTCAAATAGAGGTCATAATTATTTATTAATAAGGTATAATTTGGGTCACATTAATGTGCGAAAACACTGCATAATGCCACGCTCAGAGCCCACCTAATTCTTAAATAAATGTAATGTAAATAAATATTACATTATGTTACCTTGGTATGTAAATTTAAAGTCACAATAAGTTAGTAATAAGGTAAAATTTAAGTCACATTAATCTACATGACATGCGCAAAGCGTCAACTATCTAAGTCCGACATGAGCATGCAGCTTGAGGCGGGCCAACGGTGGTGGTTAACCAGACGGTGGTTTTAAGTGGCGGAAGAGGTGATTCTTATAGAGAAGTACCACAATATCTCAAACTCCGCATATATATATCTTTGCTTTTTATATATATTTAATAATCATACGTAAACTTACGGTCCAATTGACCATATAATAATTATGTAAAATTTAGGACTTTAATTTAACGTAAATTATTTTACGGGAAATTTACATAACTTGAATGAAATAATTAATACATAAAACATGTTATTTAACAAATATGTAAAATTGTAAATGTAAAGTTAAGGTTTAAACTGTTTCATAATAGTTATGTAAATTTCAAAATTTTAATGGAACGTAATTCATGTTACAGAGCGTTTACGTAATTTAGATGATATAAATACTAACTACCTAAAATGTTTTATATAATGGTTAAGTAACATTTCAATTGTAAACCTACGGTTCAATTGATTATATAATAATTATGTAAAATTTAGAACTTTAAATGGACGTACATAATTTTACAGGGAAATTACATAAATTACATAATTAATAAATAAACAATTTTATGTAAGAACTATGTAAAATTTCAAATGTAAACTTAAGGTTCGCACTGTTTCATAATATTGTGACGTAAATAATTACATAAAATGTTTTGTATAATAGTTATATAATGTAAACTTTATGTCTAAATTGTTACATAATAGTTTCATAGTATTACTTTCATTTAAAGTAAATCATTTTATGTAACGTTTACGTAAATGGGATTACTTAAATATTACATATATTTTTTACATAATAGGTATATCATATTTTTTTTATGTAAAATGAAGGTTCCACTTTTTACGTAATATTTACGTAAATTTTATAAAGTCATTTTATTTACTTAAAATTAAGATTTCTTATGATGACTTAAATTTACAGTCAAAGTTTTGACGTAACATTTATATAATATGATGTAACATATTTTACATAAATATATAAACCTTAGATTTATATAACTATTAGGTTAAAGTCACAAATTTGTTTACTGGGAAGCGTTAAACGTGCTTCTAAAATAAGGAATTTTGAGCAATTTCAGTCGTATTTTTTGGATTATCCTGTACACATACGGAAATTAGTATTAACATTGTTATGTGTTGAATCAGATTTGCAGAAACTATTATTATCCTTTCTTTACTTTTGTCATAAACGAAGGTTAAGTTTACTAAAAAACGGCCATTTTTGTAACTTTAAATCTTATTTCTAGCTCACCCTGTAGTGGGGAAAGTGCCCATGACGAAAATTGCTCATTGGGACCCCCTCTGTACTATATTAAAATATAAAAAAATAACCGAAACCGTTTCTTTAACTGACGTTACTTTAGTGTATACGAAATAGTACGGTGTACCCAACGGGAATTTTTACCTTTCTCCCCTGGCTGAAAATTATAATTACGAAATGGGCGTGCAAAAACACGAAGCAATTACGATCTCGGGCTGTTATTATGCGGTGGCAGAGCTTCGAGCACTATTTCGCTCTTGCTGGTGCGTGGTTTCATCTCTCTAAGATGGTCCTTTTGGCTACCGTAATTGATAAATAGTTGCTCTAGGCTAAAAGTTTATTTATTTGCTTAAAATGTATATTTTAAAACCTTCATCAAACCACGATTTTAATCACTTTTCGCAAGGTACAAAACAATGACTATTTTGCTCTTGCTGCATGGTTTCATCTCTCTACGATCGTCCATTTGGCGACCGTGATTGATGGATACTTGGCCTAGGCTGAAAGACCTATATAATCACTTTTTCCAAGTTACAAAACAATCTCTATTTTTTTTTTGCTGGTACATGGTTCCATCCCTTAAAAAGGTCCTTTTGGCTACCGTGATGGATAAATGCTCGGTAAAAAATTTTGTCTACGGTGACAACATGTTCTTTTCTTGAACAAATTGTTTTACCTTAAAACAAAGTAAATTTAAATTAAATTAATTAATTAATTAATTAATTAATTAATTAATTAATCATAAAACAATGAAGGGAGAAAAATATAGTCTCATTTCAAGATTAAACACTGCGTTGAACGAAAAAAAAATATTTTAGTTCAAAACAAATTGTTTTAAGTAAACACTGCGTTGAACGAAAAAAAATATTTTAGTTCAAAACAAATTGTTTTACCTTAAAATAATTTGTTTCGAACTAAAATATTTTTTTTTTCGTTCAACGCAGTGTTTAATCTTGAAATGAGACTTTATGTTTCTCCCTTAATTGTTTTAGGAAATAATAAAAAAATTACTTGACTAAAATGACTAGTTTTGCATTTTACAAAGATCTGTCACTTATCCATGATCCGTCAGTTTTCATTCCAATCTCTAGGGATAAAAAGTGTCAATTTTATCTTTAAAATGCGAAAAAGACATAATAGTGACCAATATTTCTTCAACAAAATAAGCTGAGGTATTGAGAAACGAATATACCAATAAAATTAGCGTCCTTTCTTCTAGAAAATGAAAGCTCAATTTGTAAAAATATTAAATTTAAGAAAAAAATATTGTAGAAAAAAATAATACAAATCTCTGTTTGTTTTGATTTCAAAGAAAGATTTGTCTTGAAACAAAATACTGCATTTCTAGGTTTGTCTCAATTTGAAAAAACTTCCTTTTGCTTTAATTTTATTTTCATTATTCCATTTTAAGTTAAGAAAATTATTTCTCTTGGAAGGAAAATCACAAGTGTTTTGTTTTGAATAAGCAAATATTTTACTTCTAGAGAAAAAGGTGTTTTAGATTGATACAGTTCCATTTTATTAAAAAAAATATGTTTCGCATTAAAACCACTGAGCAAGATATAATTTATTCTAAATCAAGAAAATATTCTCTTGGTGAATAGGAGAGCACAAATTGTTATTGCAAAGCAATCTGCTTTGATCTAAGACAAAAAATTTTACCGTGAAGCCTAAAAGTTATTTGTTTATGTGTAGACTTATTCATTTGCAATAAAATTGGCTCGAAGTTAGCTACACACCCATCGCTTAACCATTTACATCATCTACATCAGCCGTCCTTGATATTTTTAGGGTATTGTTATAAAGAGAATATAGGCACTTTTTTTGCAAGATTAATATAATTACTATTGTCTTCTCTTTCTAAATCCAGCAAACACAAATCGTCGGCATTCAATCGGGCCAATTTCGACAACGTCGGCAGTGTGTCGGCATCGGCATCGGCGACTACACTCTGGCCCTATGTTGGTCAGATTGCGATTTTCAGTTTTCGGTCAATAATCGGCAACTGACGGAGGTTCACATTACTACAGTCGACTTTATGCCGACACCACTTTAGGACCGACGATGGTCCGATTGGAACTTTGTTTAATCGGTCAAAAATCGGCAACTGACGATGGCCCGATTTACTATAGTTGACATTATGCCAACGCAAACCTTATCTGCGTTAGGGCCGATGATGGTCCGCTAGGAACTTTCTTTAATCGGTCGAGAATCGGCAACTGACGATGGCCCGATTTACTATAGTCGAGTTTATGCCGACGCCTACTTTATCTGCTTTAAGGCCGACGGCGGTCTGACTGGAACTTTGTTTAATCGGACGAGAATCGGCAACTGACGATGTCCCGATTTACTATTGTCGACATTATGTGAGCTCAAACCTTATCTGATTTAGGGCCGATGATGGCCCGATAGGAACTTTTTTTAATCGGTCGAGAATCGGCAACTGACGATGGCCCGATTTACTATAGTCGACTTTATGCCGACGACCACTTTATCTGCTTTAGAGCCGACAATGGTCCGATTGGAACTTTGTTTGATTGGTCGAGAATCGGCAACCGACGATGATCCGATTACGTCACCTTAAAATTTTTAAAACGGGCCACAGTCTAACGCTGCATCGGTAAACATACATTGGGCTTACATCGCAAAGCGGACAAAAAATACTGCTGGTCCGATGTCGTAAATCGACGTCGGACGGACGAAGGCCCGAGGGAACCGTGTTTGCTGGGAAAGTAATAGGTGAGAAATTAAAAAAAAATAATGTTTTACCATTTTTCACAAAATAGCGCCAGCGGCGGCAGCACAGGGTGATTATTGCAAAATCTTGGATTTTTGACTGCTGATGCTGTACTTGCACAAGATTCTTTTAACGTTACTCCCACTCCTTTACAAGAATCGTAAAAATTATCAAAATACTGGATTTTGTAGGTAATTAAATTATCTATCTATCTAGAATAAAATGTTATGGAGTTAATGCGGAGTAATGTAAAAAAAACAGAAAATTTGGCCAAGCACGTGATTTTAGTCATTTTTCTGCAATACCTAGCTACATTATTAATAATCGTAGAACAATAATAGTACCACCAGGTTGTAGATAATTTGATCTTCTACAAAATTATAAATTACTTTTTTTGCGATTTAGTGCAGTGAAACGGAACTACAGACAAAAAACTAAAAAAAGTGCCAATTTTCGGTAGTTTTTTCAAGATGGCGGAGGAAGCACAGGAAGAGGGATGACGAAAACACGGATTTTTATTTAACTTACTGACCTATATAACATATCCAAAAT
Organism: Oxystoma pomonae; assembly: GCA_963921995.1. Classification (NCBI taxonomy): domain Eukaryota; kingdom Metazoa; phylum Arthropoda; class Insecta; order Coleoptera; family Brentidae; genus Oxystoma; species Oxystoma pomonae. The sequence goes on along the minus strand of OY998171.1, from coordinate 44,115,996 downwards.
TCCGTACTACCGGAACTTTTGTAGGGCCTCTATTCACTGTATACTATTTGGCTACCGTGATTGATAGATACTTAGTCTAGGCTGAAAGACCTTTATAATCACTTTTTCCAAGTTACAAAACAATCGCTATGTAATGAACTTTTACTGTATTTAAAATGAAAAACTAAAAATATCTTGTTTTAAAAACTATTGAATCATTAGGTACCGTGTATGAGGTTACGACAGCTATTTTGTTTTTGGCGGTACGTGGTTCCATCTCTTAAAAAGGTCCTTTTGGCTGCCGTAATGGATAAATGCTTGTACTACATGGTAAAAAAAAATTTCTACTGTGAAAACATGTTCTTTTCTTGAACAAATTTTTTTACCTTAAAACAATTTGTTTTGAACTAAAATATTTTTTTTTTCGTTCAACGCAGTGTTAATCTTGAAATGATACTTTATTTTTCTTCTTTAATTGTTTTATGAAATAATAAAAAATTTACTTTACTAAAATGACTAGTTTTGCATTTTACGAAGATCTGTCACTTCTCCCTGATCCGTCAGTTTTCATTCCAATCTCTAGGGATAAAAAGTGCCGCTTTTATCTTTAAAATGCGAAAAAGACATAATAGTGACCAATATTTCTTCAACAAAATAAGCTGAGGTATTGAGAAACGAATATACCAATGAAATTAGCGTCCTACACATTCTCCGGTTGTTTTGATTTCAAAGAAAGATTTGTCTTGAAACAAAATACTGCATTTCTGATTGATACAGTTCCATTGTATAAAAAAAATCTGTTTCGCATTAAAACAGTGGAGCAAGTTATAATTTATTCAAAATCAAGAAAATATTCTCTTGGTGAATAGGAGAGCACAAATTGTTTTATTTCAAAGCAATCTGCTTTGATGTAAAAGAAAATTTTTTACCGTGGGGGCTAAAAGTTATTTGTTTATGTACAGACTTATTCATTTGCGATAAAATTGGCTCGAAGTTAGCTACACACCCGTACCTTAACCCGTCCTTGATATTTTTATATAGGTCCGGTTTTGAGAGATTAAAAACTGATGAGCCCGCGCTGGTTACCCAGGGCGAAACATCGTTTAATCATTTCTCTTTTCGCTTTTATCTGAATTTTCGTTATTTCCACCCAAGATCTTTTGTTTTTTAGTTTCTTTTCGTTTTTTTTTTAATATAATTACTATTGTTTTATCTTTCTAAATGTATTCGTCTGAGAGAGATCCAGCATTTTAAACCATACTAGGAATATACCCGTCCGTATACCCTTCGACCTCGCATATCTGTCTGGTATGAGTAGTATGTTGGATATTTTTCAGACCGACTTTCGGACGCATTCGTTTAGAAAACTTTTAAAGAACAAGCTTTTGTTAAATGCACTCAAAAGTAGAAAATAATTTTTTATCTTTCTTATACCATAATAATTCAAAATTTTAACTTTGGGTATCGTACGGTCACATCGACCTTTCACCTAAGAAACAGTTGTATTACTCTATAACCCAAGGACATTTCAAAGGCTTGGCAGGGACGGCAATCTCACACGTTCTCAGCTTCTTTAGAGAGAGAGAAGAAGAATTTAGTTCTTTTTTTGTAGTTCTGTCTTTGTCACCGTAAAGTTAAAATTTTTAATTTGCCCCCTTGACTTTTATTATTAAAATAATAAAAGCTTGTTCTTTAACAGTGGGATGTACTAAAACGGTTTAGTCTATTTTAAAACGGTCCTAAGCTTAAGTGAAATTTTTGGTTTCAGCATTTTAAACGAACCCTCCTTGAGTTTTGGACGTAGTTTGATTTATAAGAAGAAAAGAAAATTAAGAAATTTAAACCCACGCGGGGTTTAAATAGTAAACTCTCTGTAGAATAAATTAAAATTGAGGTTATATGTCACTCTAATTAAAACTTACCCTTGTTAATTAATTTTTCCAATTAATACTTGATGTCACACAACGATTTAGATGAGTAAAAATAAAATAAAGAGTAGATTAATTTTGTATTTATTTAAAAGGTGTTTTTATTTATGAAATGTATTAAAAAACTTAAATGCAAGTTTTTTTTTACATTTCTGTCACTGTCGAAATGTCAGTTTAAAAATATTAGCGCTGCGTTAAATTACAAACAGCGAGTTCGGATCTTTTACCTCTGCTTGCACTTTGTCTTGCACCAACCTCTACCGATGAAAGCTACAGCTTTAAAATGAGTGGGCTTTGAGTAAGGAAAGGTCTTACCCACTAAACAAAAAAACATTTTAATAACGTTTAAATAACATATAGTCGGAAAATATAACGTTAGCCTGGATGTTAGTTCTAACATTATATTCACTGTGAAAAATGCGCTTAATAACCCGTTTTCTGACGTTAGAAAAATAACTTCATGTTTTTATAATAATTGAAAAAAAATGTTTTTATAACACTGAAAAAAATTTGTTTTTTTAACATCGAAAAAAAAATGTTTTTCTAACATTGATATAAAAATGTTTTTATAACATTATTAAACAATTTGAAATTAACTTTGTGTTTTGGACTTTCATTGTCTGTATTTTATTTATACACAACTTTTCGATTAGTACAATCTCTGATCATCTTCAGGTGCAAACTAGTTTGCAACGTAGTGTATAAATAAAATATAGACAATGGAAGTCCGAAACACAGAGTTAATTTCAAATTATTAAACAATGTTTGGTTAACCATTAAAAGGTAATATTTTTAACCAGATTAAAATGTTTCTGCACTTCTAGGACTAAAAACGTCACAAAGAAGAAAATGTTGTTCATAAAAACTTTTTTGCACTGGACCAATGTTTCAGTTTAGATTTATTTAAGTTCTTTGGTAAAGCAACAAATCCTTAAAATTAATAAACAAAGAAATCAAATTTAGGGATTAAAATGAAATTTTAGAGTAAAATAAAATTTTAGGGACAATAAAATTTTGGGGAGTTAAAATTAAATTTAGTCAATTTTAGTTTAAAAAAATATACTAAAAACAAGGTGACCTTGACCCCTTTAGGTGCAAAAGTAGTATATATTATAATTATTAAACCTACCACACATTTTTATCACTCAGCGAAATGTAGCTCTCGCTTTGTTCAAGCTACAAATTTTATGTCACTTTAGTTCCTAGCTATAATATAACTATTAAATTCGTTTTTTATGCCTTCAAAAACTCGATTTTAGTGAATGTTAAAATAAATTTAACATTTAACGTATTTAAATAGGTACATAATACTTACAGTTAGACAGAAAAAGCAGATTATTTAAACATATTCTCATACGTATACCTAACGCATTTGAAACAAAGCCATAATACACTAGGATTCTGATTTATATGGCATGTTTTAATGAGGCCCTATTTTATGGTAGATGCGGTGATAGAACAGCTGACTGCAATCGTTACATATAAAGATGTGTCTGTAAAGTTACTGCCATAACATTGTGAAATAACTAACACTACCACTAAACCGTAGCTAAAGTAGCATGAACAATTAAAGGTGTGGGGCATGTGCTTGGCACTGTGTTTATATTAAAATTATAATTGTAAGTCAGGACACTAAAATACAGATATGTGTCCAGCAATAAGTTTTTTTGTTTAAATAAAATTATATAGATTAAAAAGAAATAAGACATTCTGTTTATAAACTTATTGTTTAAATAAGTAACAATTTTTATTTAAATTAATTTAAAGAAAATTTATATTTCTGGTAGTTAAATAACTTTTGGTTAAAACAAAGAGAGTCAAAGAAAATAAATATTTTAAACTAAATGTTCAAATTTATTTGAAAAAATTTTAATTAAATACAAAAAAATTAACTTTCTCATTGTCGCTTATTTTTAAATAGTCAACTATTCTTAAATAAAAAAAACAACCTTTAAACTATAACTATCTGGAATAACCTTGTTTCTAAACTAAAGATTCCTATGGCAGGAATGTTTAAAATAAAAAATGTCATTTTATTTACAATTGCCAAGATATAACATTATCCAAGAACAAAGTTTTTTTTAAAAAAAATATATTTACATGGGAAGGAATGTTGTCTGAAAATTGTCTACGATTGTGTAGAATCGTCGAAATTTGTGCACAACTTAGGGGATTAAGAAAATAAATACTTTCTTATATTTTCTTCGAGGTATCAGGGAATCATGACATCTAGTCGCTGCCATAAAATCTACAAAGGTATATCTGGGAATTGTAAGTAAGTTACTTTAAGGTTAAAGTAACTAAACTTAATATTTATAAGGGTAAATTAAGGAAGGGTAACATTTTGCTAAGGTACAGTTAAATAATTTTAACTTTAGGTAATATGCTTTTTCGGTACTTACTAGGTTTAATAGCTTAAAGTTTAAAAAAACACGGAATAAAAAGCACGGAAAACACACAACATGGGGTATACATTTCAAAAGGTAGGTAGGTATACAGGCCTGAGTCTATGACATTTAGTAGACAAAACTCTGCAATTGATGGCAAGCCTCTCAAAGCTGGCCAACACAGGCATGACAAGGGCATTGGTCACAGCAGGTTCTAAGCAGCACCTCTGGAGGTAGGTCTTTAGCATCATCAGGTAAAGTAGGCTGGCATAGGGGTACATTGCAAGTTAAATAAAAGCTTGTAGAAAAGAGAACAATAGTAACTATAAAAACAAATGAATTTGTTTTCCGTGAAAAATAAATAAAAAGAAAGGTTCGTGGCATATCGTACACACATTTTGAACGGTCTTCTTTCAGTAACCGGTACCGTTTCGTAGGTTTCTTTTTTTTTGTCCTGCTCGCAAATTTCTTTTCTTAATGATATTTGCATCCTTTAACGTTTTACTTTTCGCTTTATTCTGATAGGCGGCGCGCTGCACTAGCCATCCAACATCCCGCGTTGTTTGATGACGAAAGTTGTTTAAATTCGCTGGGTCTGGTTGTTTATGTTATGCTTCATACGCCAGGTACAGGCCTATGTTACTCTGATGATTCCCAACAAGGATAAAACAAGCCTGTAGGTTTCTGGACTATCCATTAGATCTTGGAGGACTGGTCGTAACTATGTTAAGCTCAAAAAAACGGACCTCATATAGACTGCTCAATCAGTTTATTTTATTTATCATAGCATCAAAATAGTGTTGTGCTGTGGTTTTTTAGCACTATCTCCTTTTTGCTCATGAGCGGTTTCATGTCTCTAATATGGTCCTTTTGGCTATCGTAATTGATATGCCTAAAGGTTTATTTATTTACTTAAAATGTATATTTTAATCACTTTTCACAAGTTAGAAAACAATGGATATTTCGCTCTTGCCGGTGCGTGGTTTCATCTCTCTATGATGGTCCTTTTAGCTACAGTAATTGATAAATACTTGCTCTAGGATGAAAGTTAATTTTTTTGCCTATAAAATTTTTATTTTTACACCTTTATCAAAACACGATTTTAGGAGTATATACAGATGACAAAACAGAAAATTTAAATTTTTATTAAAAAATGGCGTTAAATTATCTTCGTCGTTCTCCTAAATACGTTTTTTAATGCTGCTTTCTCTCTTCAACATCCTTAAATATGAAAATAGTAGTTTTAACAACTAGTAGCTAAAATAGTGCTTTTTTAACAAGCGTTGGTTTAAATAACGAGCGCAGCGAGGTATTTAAAAACGCGAGTAAAGAAAAGCACAGATTAGCCGCGAGTTGTTAACACTATTTTTTTAATACCTTTATCAAAAAATCCAAAAAAAACAGGAAAATACTTTTAAAAATCTCGAACGAAGAGCACTTCTCGCAGCACACCATCTTTACACTATAAATCAAGGCGGCTGGTAAATGAAATAACAATCGTTTTCATAACGATGTGGCTGTTTACTCGCTGATGTTCATTGTTGCGACATTTTAATCTTTGACAGTTTGATACTTTGACGATGCTTTTAAATTATTTTTTCGTAAATACTTGGTAAAAACTTAATTAGATTTGTTCAATATTACTATTTTCCGCTATTTCTCTTTAATTTTGGGTAAAAAACCGACAGAAATCTTTTGTTGCACCCGTGATCAAAAAAAAAGTTTTTTTTGCATCGGTAACCAGAAAAGCCATGCTTTAGTTTTCTGCACACAGTTACTAAAATCATGTTTTCGATGAAGGTATGAAAAAAAAAATTTTTTTGGCAGTAAAAAAAATAAAACTTGAAAAAAGTGTTTTATTCCACGAATCGACGTTTTGGAAAGAAAACTATAAAATGTGGCGAAAATGATGGATTAAAATTGTAAAATATCTACAAAAATATCTGATTAACCAAAAAGTAACCGCTCAAATTACGCTAAAATATTTTAGCCGTACCTTAAGAGGCCACAAAAGAAATTTTACAAGAAAAATCGAAGCAAATTGCAAAATTAAAAACTGGTAAGCATTTTTAAAGACTGATCTGAGAGAGTTTTATGAAACGTGCTGCTGGAATATTTTCGAGGGAAATCAAAGGCTTGTTTTTTCTCTAAGTTTTTATGCCTATTTTACTTTTTATCGCACTTTTTTACTTTTATGTTTTAAATTTCAGAAATAAAAAGTGACTGCCACAACCGGCAGTAAAAGTGCACTTTAATGCCCGCATTTTCCAACGTGAAGTAGTTCTTTAATGCCCTAGGGCGTATTTTACGCCCGCGGGCTTTCAAGTTCTAAAGTTACTAGTTGTCTCATACAATCGTTTGTTGTTGTTTTAAGGTATATGTCAAGATAATATTTTGAAGTATTTTTGACTAAATTGATAATAAGTAAATTAATATTTTTTAAATATTAAAATATTAAACATGCTCATCGTGCATAAAATGTTGTATGTCAGTCAAAAACAGCTTTAACGTCATCAGCGTGTACAGCCCTCGGCTAAGGTGCATAAATAACGATTTTATTAGCTTTTCGTGAAACTCCTCTGGAGTGTAACAAAAAACCTTAGAACCAAAAATTCATATATTTTTTTCACGATCTATTTATTACTTCAGCATTTATTTCTGAAGCAAATAAACAATAAAAGCGCGGAACAACCAACAAATTAAAACTAAAAAATTTACATATATGAAAAGCGTGCATAAATATCTACAGAAGAAATAATTCTGTGTAGGTAAAAAATCAGTTAAAGATACTAAATCTCAAATCTTAATTGATGATCCTATAAATCAACCTCTTATCAACCCTCTCTGATTAAGATAACCGGAACAATGGTCGTTTGCTAGATGCATACAATCATACGTAACCACTAGACAGACATAACGTAACGTATAGATTCTGCCCTAAGGAATCTCGCTATCAACGGAGCGTCAGGCGCTCCCCTGAGACAGACCCGTAACAAAGTATATCATCCGAGAATCCAGAATAGAGACTACACAAAAACAATGGGGTGAATTGACAAACCGTGTGTGCAATTTTACGTTTAAATTGGGGGGCGGGTTTATTTGATAAATATATATTCCTTTTTTATCTCTTAAGAATCCTTCGTAAGTAGTGTTACTATTCTTCACCAAAAATAGATAAAATATTGGCTAATTTGGCAACAAAATTTGTACCGTGTTTTACGTAGGCTCAGTGATAAATTTGAAGCTTAAATTTAGATTTTTTTATCAAGTAGCTTCCCTTTATAGCTATACATTTTTTTGGATATTCGCGATAGTCATAAACTACCTAGCTTTTAATATGTTAAATCCTTATTTTCGAAAATTCCAAAACAAAAGAAGAACAACACTGAATCATAATTTATCGCTGTTAAAAAGTGTCCCAAAATATTTTGAAACGTTTTAGTGCCGAAAACCACGTATTTCTTATTCTTTTACTTCCGAGTTTTTTTTTAATAATGTCTAAAATCTCCCGGTGGAATTTACTAAAAGGGTTTAGTCTATTTTAGAACGGTCCTAATTTTAAGTGAAATTTTTGGTTTAAAGCATTTTAAACCAACCCTTCTTGAGTTTTGGACATATTAATTTTAATAAATAATAATATATTTGTTTACTGAATAATCATATTAACACAATCTTTTGTTGGATTTAAGAAGAAAGATTCAATTTAAAAGAAAATAAAATTAAAAAACTTAAACCCTCTAATAATAATAAACACTCTGTAGAACAAATTCAAATTGAGGTTATATGTCACTCTAATTAAAACTTGCCCTTGTTAATTAATTTTCTTGATGTAACACAACGATTTAGACGGGTAATAATAAAATAAGGAGTAGATTATTTTTGAATTTATTTAAAAGGTGGTTTTATTTATGAAATGTATTAAAAAACTTAAATGCAAATTTTTTCACATTTCTGTTACTGTCGAAATGTCAGTTTCAAAAAAGTTAGCTGCGTTCAAATCACAAACAGCGAGTTCGGATCTCTTACCTTGGCTTGTGCCAACCTCTACTGATGAAAGCTACAGCTTTGAAATGAGTGGGATTTGAGTAAGGAAAGTTTTCTTGACTGAGCTTTTAGATAACTTCAATGTTTTAATTTCAGTTTGTAAATAAATTAATATAGTTGTTTTGGGTTTTTTTGTTTGGTATATTTTTCGTGCATAATCCTTCACCTTTGTTTGTTTTGCCTCGTAGTGCCCTCATAAATATATTTTTTGTGCTGAAAACCGGTTTAAAATATGCCGTTTTACTGGACAAAATTGGAAGTGTTTTATTGGTTAACGAACAACTTGGGATATTACTAAGGTAAATTAATTCTTGTAAAAACGGTTACTTAGGAAAATTATAAACGAACTTATTACCAATTGCCACAAAACAATCCTTTCTGGGGGCTCTAAATTGAAATTAAAATCACCAACTTTATAACACACACATAAATAATAAAGCTATATTTTATGCAAAATTTTTGCCATTTTGAAACCTGTCAAAAAATTTAGTTTTAGGGCATTTTCTCCTAAAATATGGTATATATTGAAAAAAAGCAGTTTTTCAGTGGTATTTTGCAATAACAATACAAAATAATCAATAAATATGAGTCTTTTCTGTATGGGTAACTGTTTTTTAAAAATTGGTTTTAAAATGTGGTGTAAATATTTGGACTTGTGGGTGGTACTATTTTAGACCTTAGTAAGTCTCACTGTACATGTTTTAAAGGCAGTTATGTTTTTTAGAGACAAAATATTGAAGTTTAGAAGGTGGTTTCTTTCAAAACCATTTGATTAAATGTGTTGTAAAATTATATTAGGTAGCCATTATTCTTTACAAGATTACTTACTTAAGGGAAATGTTGTTTTGAATAAATTTAAGTGGAAAAGAGCCAAAGTTAATTTAATTTAATCATCATCTTTAAATTTAAATTAAATTTAAAAAATTTAATTTAAATTTAAACATAATGATGATATTTTTTCAAATGTAGAAAGGTAACTAAACTAATCAGTTACACACTTTTAGGCATTGGGAATATATTTCTTTCGATTACTGGATTGATTTAATGAACCAACTTGTTTGGGGGAAAGGTTTGTTCTGATCTTTGGATTTGATCTGGGCTTGCCGAATACATGTTGATGCTGACGTATATTCGCCCAGACATTCTCACAGTATATGTCTAAAGTCATCTCGCCGTCCTTCATCTAGTCTCTGCAATCGCTGTCTGAATTTAAAACAACTGCAAATCCATGTTACACTATTGACAGAAGTTATTTCTCGCCCATTCAAAGACTGCAGGCCGTTTCATGCGCTACTCTTTTTTAGGCTGTTATACTAAGTCGTGGTTTCCCTCAGGAGGGTCCCATGCACATATAGAGCATTATTCTAGAGCAGCCGTAGAGATACCATCTGTGTTAACGACCGATCCGCGTCCCTGATACGACCTTAATGCCCTTTTCATTTATTTATGGATCGCGTCATCGCGACTTAAAAGTTGATTCAAAAGCTTAAAGCAAGTCGAACAGATAAATACTTAATTTTTTATCGGTTCCCAGCATAACCCGTACAAGTATAATATCCTTCTATTTTAAGAAAATATAAACAAATTAGGACACCAAACCCATATTCAAGGTACATGAAGGCCTTGTACTTTTTGCTTTCCACATGGAAGATATGAGATTTTTTCGATAACATATGAGACCAAAATAAACTAACGTTTATTAGGACATTCCGCACGCCTTTATAAGTAGCTTTCTTGCTTTTAAAAACCTGTACGCAGCAGTACATGGTCTTAAATCCAACGTTGGTCTGAGACATTAAGGTGTCCTTTTACCAACGCTCTTCCTAATTTACATTAATGCGCAATTTTACAACTCATAGTTAAACGTCAAACCTCAGTTTAAACCACAGATGACGACTTTTTTACGTTTTATAGGTGCAGTTTACCAACAAACTTCGGTTTAACCATTACCGGCGGTCTGGGTGTTTGTTAAACTTCAGTTTAATAGTTACCGAAAGATTCTAACCTCAAAAAAGTTATTAAAAATTTGTTTTTGGTAAAAAGTAAGTATTTAGTAAAATCGCTATGATCAATGACTTAAAATTTATTTTTGATCAACTGGATTAAGAATGACGAAATTATTGATATTGTCGAAGCACGAAGATCAAATATTATTTATCCTAAAACAAATCTTTTGGAGGAGTCCGACAATATGTAGATTTTAAAAAGAGGTTTGAATTATCTAAAGAGATATGCGAACTTGTACTCAAGGAAATTCGACAACAGTTAATTGGAACATCCCACAGACCAGCAAGTTTTATTCTCACATCGAGCTCACACGTGTATATATACTGTATATCTTTTTGACAAATCTGAACATTTTTGTTGTGTCGTCTGGCTGTATGTCTGTCTGTAACCAACGCTGATATCTCAAAAACTACTTGACTGATGTTTATCAAAGTTTGGCTCTAGTTGGTGCCATTTTGGTTAATGTCCATTTGCTCTGCGATTTCTCTAAGGATTCCTTTGCGCTAAGGATCTCTTAACGGTGCTAAGTCGCTGATTTGGTTTGCTCAGCTTTTCTTTGTAGTCTAAGGAATACCTAAATTTAAGATGCCAGATATGGAGCCTTAAATCATCCTTAGGAGAGAATTCTAACCTCATTTTTTGTCAACTCAAAAACGGTAAAAAAATAAAAATGGAATTTTTACATGACGATTTGAACGAGCTGAATATAATTGAAAATGGTTTTGCCAGAAGGGTCTAGATTTAGATTTAGATTTTTTCAACGTTTCCGGGTAACCAAACCAACAGTTTGAAATATTTTGCCACTCATACAAGAACAGTTGGAGTTAGATGGAGGACGTTTCTGGTAAGACTATATGACTTACAAATTAGGACCAGTCAATGAAGAGACAAGCCCACATTCAATTTAATTTCCATGATGCCCCAATGGATGATGGCTTCAAGTTTTTATGGTCACATATTTTTATGCAAGTTTTTTTTGTTGTTTTATTAGTTTAATTAAAATAAATATTACTTTTTATTTTTTAGAAACAATACAACTGTCTCTTCAATTATACTAAGAACCCTACGACTATGTGCACTGGAGGGCATCTTTCTAGCATTGGGGATTTTAAGGCCAATATACAGGATAAATTATTTTAATGGAACGGTGCTACTAGCGGGTTAGAATTTGGTTGAATAAAAAAATCCAAAAACACTTCAACTGAAATTTTGAATTTCCTTTAATCGTGCTATCTGGGATTTTGTCTGTCATTTAGTTTACGATGTATGGCAAAAAAATATATATTTTTTAAAATAGGGCACCCTGTATATTTTGCAATTTTTGAAATCTGCAAACAATTCTCTCTTCAGCAACACCACACAGTAGGATCTATCTTTTACGATAATCAAGATATTTCTATCTAAATCTGTATGGAAAACTTCGATATTCATTCAAATATCCCCCGTAAAACAGGGCATAGACAACCATTCCATGCAAGTTTAAATGCCTCGTATCTTGAAAACCATAAGAGATAGAGTATAGTGTGTGGTATTGTCAAAAAGATAAATTTTTTTAGAATTCAAAAATGTCAAACTATACAGGGTGTCTATTTAAAAAATAAATTTTTTGCCATACCTCGTAAACAAAATGACACAAAAAAAAACAAGATCGCACGATTAAAGAAAATTAAAAATCTCAGTTGACATGTTTTTGGATTTTTTTATAAAGCCATATTCTAACCCGCTAGAAGCACCGTTCCGTTTAAAGAATTTACCCTGTATATGTTTAAATGACCCTTTGTGTAAACTGACGCAAAGAATAATTAATAATAAATAATAATTATAATAATAATAAATAATAATAACAACAAATAATGGTTTTATGACAAGCAGCGCCATCCAGTGGTTGAACTTATAACAAGATTTAATTCCTAGCTATGGAAAACTTTTTTTTGGCCAGAGCAAACGAATAAAATTTAGGGAATACTTAAAAATTATGGATTTCTTTACTACTCATTACTTAAGCATATCGCGGAGCAAATGGGCATAAAATAATCAACCCTATATATGTAAAGAAAATGTAGTCTTTCTTCGTGGCCGTGGTTTAACTCCGACTTTAAACTATGGTTTAATCTGGAGTTTTACCTTTGGTTGTAAAATTAGCCCTTTTACCACCTGCTGTTTGCATACTATAGAGAGGGGAAGCTTTTTTTGAAGGGGGGTGGTTTGATAAATGTTAGGTTGGGTAAGTGTGTATGAAAGTTAAAATATTTTAAAGCAAGGGTGGGTATAACATGTTCTTTTTCACTTAAAATTAAAAAAGCTATAAATGCGATTCTTGCCCTCAGGTATAGTTTATAAGAAAAAGTTCTTGGGTTATAGGACTAATAAACAAAAAGACACCTTCACTTGGCTAACGTTTCGAATGTATTTTCATTATTCTTCAGAGCTACAATCAAAAGGAAATATTTTTTTTGGTACATTATTAAACAAAAAAAAAATTGAAATACAAAGAACGAAAGACCGTTAAAAATAGTTTTTTATATATATAAAAAGGGAAGTTAACAATATTAAAACACTTTTAATATAAAGTATAAATAGTGGTGAATAATTCCACTTACCTAATTCTAACCAAGATGCTGGTTCATGTATAAAAAAATAATATGCAGTCCTACATAATTTTTCAAAAAAAGGAAAATAATTTTTTTAACACAAAACCAAACAAAACTATAAATTTTTGAATATGACAGTGCCCAACAGTAGCTGCAATGAGCAATGGTACCACAATAATATGCGAAAGCGACGAATCAATCGTTCTTATCAGCTGGTACCGCGGATTTTTTTTTATAGTTTTGCGTTTGTTTTTATTGCTTTTCTGTTCCTTTTCACACTTATGAAAATGGAGTTGCTTTTTTAATTTTTATTATACAAGTTTTTATTTAAAAAAATATTTTTATTTTTTTTTGTTTTTTATCGATGTGTGTGTTAGAAACAGTTGTTGAAGATATTACTGTAAGCTGAACTAAGACCCTGTTTTAAAGTTGATTGTGTTATTTGTTTGTATGTGTATAATTTCACATAAAAAAATTAAATGAAATGATACACATACAAACAAATAACACGGTCAACTTTAAAACAGATGTACAGGGTCTTAGTTCAACTTACAGTAATATCTTAAACAACTTTTTATAACACGTCAATACAAAAAAATTAAACAAATTTTTTTATTAAAAACTTGTATAATAAATATAAAAAATTAATAAAAAAAACAAAAAAAAATATTAAAAAAGCAACTAATTTTTCACGAGCTTTTTCATAGGTGCTTTTAAAAAAATTCAGATACCCCACCTATATATCATGAATGTGCGTGCATTTGCCTATTATCAATACTTAATCACCTATATCATATAAACTGCCCTGGAAGCCAGAAAAGGAACAGCAAAGCAATAAAAACAAAGAAAAAACTATAAAAAGAAAACAAAAAATTCGCGGTACCAGCTGATAAGAACGATTGATTCGTCGCTTTCACATAGTATTGTGTGTCATATTCAAAAATTTATAGTTTTGTTTCGTTTTGCGTTGAAAAAATTATTTTCCTTTTTTTAAAAAATTATGTTTGCCAGCAACATTTTTGTGTATTTTTATTGTTTTTTTATTCATGGACCAACATCTTGTTTAGGTAAGTGGAGTTATTCACCACTATTTATACTATAGTATGTTGCTCGATATCGTCTCAATCCTTTATACTAAAAGTATTTTTTTATATACCTTCAGCAAAAACATGATTTTAGTAACTGTCTGCATATAACTAAAGCATGGCTTTTTTGGTTACCGATGCAAAAAAACTTTTTTTTTTGATCACGGGTGCAAAAAAAGATTTCTGTCCGTTTTTTACCCAAAATTAAAGAGAAATAGCGGTAAGTAATATAGTAACATTCAAAAAAACTCATTCTTCTTGCCGAAAAATTAAGTCATTTCCACCAGTTTTCACCAAGTATTTCCGAAAAAAAAAACATCGACAAAATATCAAACTGTCAAAGATTAAAATTTCGCAATAATGATCGTCACCGAGTAGAGAGGCACATCGCTATGGAAACCGCATTGTTATTTCATTTACCAGCCACCTTGATTTAGTGTAAAGATGCTGTGTTACGAGAAGTGCTCTTCGTTCGAGATTTTAAAAAGTATCTTCCTGATTTTCTTGGATTTTTTGATAAAGGTATTAAAAAAAATATTGTTAAGAACTCGCGGCTACACTGAGCTTTTTTTTACTCGCGTTTTTAAATACCTCGCTGCGCTCGTTATTTAAACCAACGCTTGTAAACAAAAGCACTATTTTAGCCCCTAGTTGTTAAAACTACTATTAATATTGTTAACGTCCCTTTTTATATTAAAAAAAAATATTTCTAACCGTTTTTCGTTCTTTGTAATTCAATTTCAATTTATAGATGTCAAAACCATGTCAATAATGCGTCCCAGGCGAAAGTTTAAAAAAAAATTCTTTAAAAACTTTAATTTTTTTTACGTTCTTTGTGAATTGTCTAAAAAAAGCAAACAATAAAAGCTAAATTTAGAAATTTATTTTCAATAATTTGATTAGAAATATAACATGATATGGATGTAACAAAAGTGTAACGTGATTAGAACAATATTAAAAGCTATTAGTTTGCTGAATTTGCTAATGTGGACGCCCATGTCTGTTGCAATTGTGGCTTTTAACATCGAATATACGCTCCACATTGACGATGCTTTAAGCTTTTTTGACTTTTCGAAAAAATATGCTAGCAGTACCTTTTCTTCTGTAAATTCTTCTACATTCTGTTCTTTGCACCATTTGATAATCTCAGATAACTCTTTTTCATATTGTTCTCCAGATTTTCTTGGTAATAATTGGCCTACAGCCTCTTGAGCTGCCTTTTCGATTTGCTCCATCGCGACCAACGTCTTTCAGTCGATATGGCGAGTTTGACTAATATTTATCGAGTGGCTTTTGTTTTACTTAGTTACTTGTCATAACACACCAAGATTTTCAGTTGACAGTGAGAATCATGCCTGGATGATTATAGTACTATTATGAGGCCGTTGATATGGTAACAATCGGCCCCTTCGATGACGTTTTAGAAATAGAGTACCTACCGTTGAATAAATGAGTGAATGTAGAAACGCGGGCGGGGCAATTCCCATGTACGTAGGACACCTTTCTGGGCCCGTTGCACCCACACTTTTCATGGTTTAGCCCTGGAAGTTCGCAAAAGAACAGATTTTTCTGAGCTGCAACCTTCTTACATCGCCTGGGGCCAGCAGACAGTTCCCAAGGTGCGACTCTCTGAACCTGGCCAGAGCCGGACACTCCAGCAGGAGATGCAAGGAAGATTTTTCGTCCTCCATGCACCATCGACACTCCGAGTCCTGGACAATTCCCAGTGTCTCTAGGTGCTTATTGTCCTGTTAGGAGCCCTGTTGCGAGTTTCACATCCTTCCTACCTAGGTGGATAAAGGACTTTATTCTTTTGGCATTCAACTCACCAATCAGGAGTTTGACCTGTCTCACGCCCTGTGTGCCATTCCAGAGCTCCTCAGAGCGCCTGTGTAAGTCACTTTTCAGGGCCGTTATGACTTGTACCGGATCGGTTCATGTCCCAGGAGCCAGAGGAGATTGACCTTGTTGTACCTTGCCATAGTTGTCAAGACACGTTTGCACTCCAATACAAGGGCAGAGTTAACCCTGTCCGACCTAATAGCAGACAGTGCAGTCCTACTATCTGAGCAAATGTAAATATCCTTGCCTGAAGCGGAAATTTTCAGATTCAGAATTTTTTTTGGTAATTTTTTTCTTTCACGATTTACCTATCCTAAAGTGCATAAAATAGTATATACACCTCACGACTAAAGTTTTTTAAATCCATCGACACTCCTGTGGGTCAAGCTATAAACTTTTTGTCTCGGGATTTAAAATACTACTTTAGTCCCTGGGTGCATAATGTACTGTTATATCCATATTTGTTAGTTTTAATGTTTCATACTGATATTGACATTGAATTTGGAACTTAAAGTCCTTCTCGACAAACCTATAGTTTTTAACTATTCACGCACCCCATACTTTAACCCACACTTGATACAAGTATCTCTTTGTAGCCAGTATTGTTTATAATTTGTATCCCTTGGTTAACTGCTTTGTCCCACAGGAACCTGAAAACCACAATACCTACTCAGTGTTTAAATCGGTAATTATAAATTCGGCAAATTTTTTATGTCCAAAAAAAAACAAACAAAATCTTGGTTTTAAAAATGACGGAAATTTAGCACAACGCAGCATGTTTTAGAATATTTAACGCTGTGTCAAATATTTAACCCAGTATAAATATGAGCAAAAGCCTTTAAAATATTTAGTTATTTAAGAAAAAATATGTTATTTAAAAAAGTACTATTTTTAGGGTAAATGTAAAAGACACTTTTAATAATTTGGTTTAAATTTGTCAAAACATAAACAAGATTAATAAAAAAAAAATTACTTTCGAAAGGTACTGGTTGGTGATTACAAGCTTATTATTACAAAATCTTTTATTTTTACATTCAGCAGCTGTGTAAGCAATGTGTGGATAATTAATCATGCAGAAAATATTTAAATAGCCTTATGCTCGTATCCACTAACGCAAAAATTCTCCGATTAGGATTTACTAACGGCACTACGGTACTAATCGGTGTTTAGAATGTGGTGTTTTATATTAAAATTTTCTTTGCCAAGACTCATATCGAAATCCGATTAGTGTTAATCATGATTAAAGCTGAATCGGAGAATTTTCACGTTGGTGGATATGGACATTAAAGTGACATCTAGATCAGTGCGAAAATGCAGCGAAGAATAAAGATTAGTGGCAGTGGCGCACCTAGGGGGAGTTTGGGGTTAACCCGTCCCCCCCTCGAGAAGCCTGGTTACAATTGGCACAATCAAATAACAGTAAAACTAAATTATATACGGAATCAAATACTGGACTTTAATTTTTAACAAAAATCTTTAGAAAATCATAAATTGCAAATTTTTTTGCCTGTACATTTTTCATTTTTACATTTTCATGTAAAAATGGTCTTTGTAATGTAATTTTATTTAATTTTAAGTCAAAAGATGAATTTTAAGTGTTATTTTCTCAAAAAATTTTGCCTACGGCGTATTAAAGCATAATTTTAACATCAAATTTTGGGTAAATAAACAATTTGAAATTTAGGTAAACCCCCCCCTCTCTACATTTGAGCCCAGTTCCGTACTTGTAAGCTTGACTTTAATTAAAAATCATAAATTGCAAAATTATCTGGTCTTTTTAATGTAATTTTATCAAAAGAGAAAAAGAAAAAAATAAAAAAATTGGCAGAGCTCAAGTTTTTCGTAAAAAAAACGTTTTTTATAAAGAAACAGAGCAAAACAAATCTTTTCACCCCTTTTTGGGTGTTACAAATATTGGCAGCCCCTTATTTTTCGCTTTTACCCTCCCGCTAGTGTTGAAGAATTGGTTCGCTACATGTTTCGAGATCATGTCATAAAACACCTCGAAAATATCAAATGTAGTGTAGGGCCAGCTTTATTTAAAATCAATAATATCGCAAGCAAAAAGCTCTGCAGGAAAAACAGCGCCGTTTATTGATTTCTTTGGCTGCTAGTGCTAGCTGCATGGTTTGGCCGTTTCCGGATAGATGTCACTAGTAGAACAGAATGGAAAGAAATTTAATTAAAAGCGAAGATATTTCTTTCTAATGTTAACAACCTCACGAGTTTATCGCTCAGTATCGTAAATAATGGACCTTTAAGCAAGAAAATGCTGTGGTTTGAAATTGAAAACAATTTAATTTTTTCCTCGATCATCTCATGGTGTGGCCCCCATCTAGCGGAATTTGCAGACATCTTATCAACGGTTATTATTACAACTATGATTTATGCTCACAATGAAAGAGTGGCGACAATTTGTTCTCATGAAAGCAGTTCGGAGATAATAACAAACTGGCACCATTGCTCAATATACCTGTTTCTTTTGTGCGCGCAGAACTTTCTATGCCATTTCTGCTTGATTTATTGAAATCCTGTCCCTAAGGAAAATCTTAGGAACCCTGTACAAACAACAATTAAGTAGGACTCTGTACGAGTTCACAAGAAACCGGCAAACACAAAATACTGCTAAACAAAGGAGATTGTGGTTTAGTTTTAGTTAATTGGGCTTTTATTCTTATACAGGGTGTAACATAAACGATGCACCAAACTTAATGGGGTGATAATATGAAATTTACTGAAAACAAAAACTCCCAATAAAGTGGGGATCAAACCCAGGGTCAAACCTCTACAGTTTTCTACGATTTTTTCCAAAAAACGACAACACCGCATCATAGGTTTACCTTTACGATAGCAAACGAAACAGTTAGAGCCAGGCGCGGTGAATTACACTATAGATTTATCAAAGAATTAGATAAAATTTTTCACTTACTAATGTTGGTTTTAAAGGAGACGTTCAACGTACATTACTCACAAAGTACAAACGTAAAAATAAAACTAAAAAAGCTGGCGATATTTCGCAATGCGTTTCCTATTTTATTCAAATAGCATCCTTCTAAACGTAAGTAGCGATGAAGTAAAACGAACGACAAATTTTTGGATCCAGCAAATTTGTTTTAAATTTTTTATGATTTGGTCACAGCACCAATAAAACTAATTTTAATCTTGACAATCTGTCGGCTCATTAAGGTGTAATATGGATAAGAAATTGTTGTCGAATGATTTGTGATGTTTCCGAGACGAGTCTCTGTCCGGCATTGCCAAATATTTTTTTTTATCAATGTTCAGTCCCCAATGTTCTTCACCGACGAAAAAGTGTAAGAGCAAGTTTTCCCCGTGAGCGATAAACTTGAATTTAATAAATCTTAAAAGGGATTTAGCGAGGGTGAATAAGGCACTTTTTTAGGATCCACCTAGTGAGAGGTCCGTTTTTGAGACTTGACATTTCAGTGTGACAGGAGCACTGTCAAGTTCATTTTTTTTATGGACACATCCTTTTTTTCTCCTTTCGTTTGGTTCATAAAGGATGATAGATAACATTTTTCAAGCTTATTTTGACAAGTCACCTGACGTTTTGGGTTTACTGACCATCATCAGCCCAAATGTAATTTTTGCTTTTAACTTACTCAAGATATTTTGTAAACCCGATTGCAGTACTTTTTTAACATTTTAAAAATGATAGTGTTTTTTACATTTTGTTATAACAAAATAACTTTACCTAATATTTTAAAAATACGTTTTTTTCCTTGTTTTTTAATCTTTGAATTTGGGCTGATAATGGTCAATTAACTGTAAACGCCAGGTACTTGTCAAAATGGGGTTGTAAAATATGTGTCATTCTTTATGAGTCAAACGGCAGGAGAAAAAAGCATGTATCCGTAAGAAAAAATGAACCTGACAGTGCTCCTATCACACTGAAATTTCAAATCTCGAAAACGGACCTCTCATTAGGTATATCTTAAAAAAGTGCCTGTAGAAGCGTTGTTTGACAGCTTTAAGAAAAAGGGCGCAGAAAAATTAAAAATAAAGATTTTGTTTTTGTTCGCCTATCTCCGGAACTACCCGGAATTTGTAAACTTTTTTTTTGTCTTCAGCAAAGCGTCAAATTGCGCAACTTTGCCCTAATTTAAACCTTTTCCTATCTCCTACCGTTTAGGAGATCCCCATGGTGAGCATCGAATTTGGAACACCTTGTATATATAAAAAGTATTTTGCTTAATATGACCTGAACTATAACCCTTTGAAGTTTGGTGCATCATTTGAAATACACCCTGTATAAATGAAAGTTCGTTCTTTGTCCGTCTACCACCTTCAAAGAACATTTTTGTTGTAGCCGAATTTACCAATCCGTTCCGGAAAAGATGATCAACCCCGCGCCGATTTGCGGACAGATTCGATAAAAAATAGATGGGCTATTGAGCCATATGGTCCCATATCTGCCTGTCTGTTTACAGACCACCCTTATGTTCGGCAAAACATGCACTGCGTTTGGTTTGATCGTCATTGTGTTTTACCGTTCGCGGGGCATCCTATTTCCCTGATGTGCGGTTTTTGTCTCTGACGTGTGCACTTAAGGGAGTAATTGTAGTTGTTCCCGCTTTGTATACGCACATATTGTCGTTATTTGCGAATCAGTGAGACAATTTAAAATGGGCAGGGAGATATTGAGAATGCTTAAAAATCTTAGGCAATGGTATGATGTTAGCACTACGACACTTTTCCAAAAAGCAGCGGACAGAAGTGCATGGCACTTGAAGAAGAAGAACAAGGGTTATATAGACTAAAAAAATACTATATTAATACGCTGTCACCAGGGGGTTTCCGCCCACTTGCATAATATAATATATTATGCTGTAATAAGTAATCCAATTTTGAGGTCATATTTTCTTCCCCAGATTTGTATGTTTTAAAAATTCACAATTTGGCAACCATACCCAGATTGTTTAGCGATTTTGATAATCGTAATTAGAAACCAACCTGAAATCCTTGTGGACTATCAAGCCAAAATCATACCGAATACCAATGAAAAGCTAAAAGAATGATGTAGCTACATCTCTCGTTAGAAGAATTTTCAAACCCAGGCACAGGTATAACAGCAGAGGTAGTTCAACACGCAATATCTTCAACTAAAAACAGAAAAGCATAAGGCAAGACCAAGTATACATGGAGGTGTTAAAGCTTATAAAAAACGAAAATTAGTAAATACGGTGGTCAAACTTTTTAACTTTGCAGATAAGATTTATAGCGTAGAGGGCAAGGGAATTTATCGCATCGGTAAAATCCTTTCTGACTCGCTGAAATCAGCCTTTGTTATACTGCCTTAAAAATATTCAGCAAAGAAGTGTAATCAGCCAAATGGTCCATATGCTAAATATTATCCATAAAAAAATTTATGAAAAATTCGAATCCTTTATGGGCGTAAAATTGTTTGGATTTCATGGAAGGCTTGGGACAAGAACGGCCTTACTTTGCATTCAAGTCTTAGTTTAGCGTTCTAGGGATAAGTCGGTGTCATTATGTGCCTAAGAAAGCTTTTGATCGAGTTAAATACGAAAAGTTCATCGCTAAAAGAAGTTAATCTAGATGACCGAGATCTAAATATATAATCGCTGTTATTAAATATTTTCAGTAACAAAATAATAGAGAATGCAATTTACACCTGCGACGGGAGTCTGACCCTAAATGGCATAAAAATCAACAACCTATATCCTAACGACATAGCAGAGATGCTAGAAGATTTACAAGAATTGTTGAATCAAATTGCTCCCAAAAGTTCGCAATTTCGGCTTCACATAATTATTGGAAAAAAAATAAATGGTCATAGCCAAAAGGAAGAACATTAGAGGGTGCAAGAATTGAAAATGTCAGATTTTTTTATTAAGGTCGTAGTTACAATCTGGGGAATTGTTTTTAGCAACACTGTACGGGAAATCAATTTAAATATGTCGACCTGATTTTTTTGCAAAATTTTACGTCATTGAATTTGTTTTCCATGGCAACGCGGAGACTTTATTTATGTTTATCCACACTGGGACACCAGAGATTTTTTAGCAGCGGGTCAAAAATTTGGGGTTAGGTTACTTATTTCGACTTTTCGCGTTCTGCGCCGCTAAAAAAACAAGTAAATTACTCAAATAAAAGAAAACCATTTATTGCAGAATTACCTGCTAAAAAAGGCTAACCAACTACGTATTAAAGTAAATGGTTGGAATGTTTAAGGTTGCATTTATAATTGAATTGGAAACACTCGCTAGCTGATACCGACAACAGGTTAACTTAAAAGCATGCAGATTTAAAAATCGGCTACTGGCGCTAGACGAAATAATCGTATTCTATTTTAAACAGGAGCGTCAACGACTAGCAAGAGTCTTTCCAATTTCTAAATGGAGCTTTACTGACCTGTTTTGTTAGTACTCAAGTATTCGTGTGTTTTTGAAACTAAGGTTCTAAAATCTATCCTTTAGACTCCAAGATTTCACTAGTACACTTGCACATAACTATGCCGCAATAATTTAAATTAAAAAAAAATGGTTGAATCAAAATAAAAACAATATTATGTGGGCTTATGGGCGCCGAATGTTTCTATGCGAATTCCTAGTAACCCCAGCGAGCCAGTAAAGTTCTCTTGGTTCTGTGATAGACTCGGGGTAATGCCCGCGCAGCGCTAGGCCTTTTTCAGAGGGCGACCGCACACGCGGAGTGGTTTCATATTTGTTTTAGAACAATGTTTTTGAAAACACATTTTTAAAAGATAAACATAACCTCGAATGGTTTTCTGTCAGAAAACCTAAAAATAATCTTCTGTCCCACTGTGGCCCGATTTAAAGTTTGTTGACAAAACACCTGTAGTTACCATGGAATCGTATAAATTCTGCGATCTATCGGCCAACACTTGAAATGCGTGTGTCTCCCAAATTCAATGAAGTGTGATTGATTGATCGGTTTTCTTTTCCGGAGTGCACAGGCTTTTAGAAAAAAGGAAACTTAGTTTTTATTTTCGCTAAAGTAAAGAAATATAAAAAGGAAAAATGTAATCCAGAGGAAATTGTGAGCATTTCTCTATTTTTTTTGTAAATCGGGTTTGTTCTAAACCGCAATTATTTTGAGTCTTTGGGGATAGGTGACAGCACCAGAGCTTTTATTTATACACCCCTGCAAAATTTCAGCTAATTCTGATGTTTAGTTTTCCCTGTGAACAGAACAAGGCGTTGCCAGTTTTACTCTTTTTTACTTAAAATCTGGGGAGAAACTATAGCCTTAATGTGATATTATCGTAGAATACTCAGGATTCTCAGGAATAAACAAAGATCTTAAAGTTTTATTTACCATAAAAAAAACAAAAACTTAAATATTTCGGCGATATTTTAAAAATTAAAAATATGAAATCTTAATAATGATAATAGAAGGCAAAATGGATGACAGAAGAGGTCCGGGTCGGCTAAAAAATCTTAGACAATGGGACGGTGTTAGTACTATGACACTTTTCCTAGAAGCAGTTAAAGGGTTGCAGATCACGCAGATGATATCCAACGTTCAAAGAGAGTATGTCTCTTGAAGAAGAAGAGGAATTAAAACACATACGACCTGAAAAAATAAAACTCCTGCAAATTACAAACTTGATTTAGGCTTAATACGTACATTGTCATCAATTTATTCCAAATGAAGTTATAGTGGAATCCACTTAAAATATAGTACTCAAAATGCATAATATGCCTCAAAGCTGATTTAGGCGTTTCTACTATTCGTACACCTTGAGAAAATTTAATAAAACTAAATTCCCCTTTCTTCCAGGATATACATAATACCTCTCAAAATTTGAGAAAATCCCCGCGACTTCAAAGCTCATTACGAATTCCTGAAAACAGATATTCAAACTGAAATAAAATGCTGCCGTTTCGCACTTACTGAATAAAACATGAGCTAAAACTGACACCTGTCTATCAAGCCGTTTTGTTTATATGTTTCAGGCTGGAGTCAGGATTAATAAAGAGAAGGCAGAGGCAGAGAAGTTAAATTTAATTTAATTTTAATTAGATGGCTTCGAAAAATATCAAGGGCGGAGCTAGGACGGCAACGATTTTATTTCCCTCGCTAGGGAAAGTAATGCAACCATCTAAAAATCGTACTTCGAGATTTTGCTGAGTCCCCTCGAATTTGGTGGTTTCGAATCCAGATAAGCACCTTTCCTGACGCCGACGCACTGTCTGTCGTGTGCGGTCTGTTGACCGCTCACTTTGCAGTCACCATAACTCAAAAACTCCTGCACCAATCATAACGCAATTTTATTGCTTGCGTTGCAGACCCCTATTTCTTTTAAGCTTTTCCCCATTGAACCGACCCACAAAAAACTTCTGCAGTTATTGTTTATTTTGGCTGTATGTATAAATATTTATATACAGGACTGTCCATGAAAGTCGTAAGTTTTTTTGAATTAAGACGGGATTACTCAGCAACGTAATACAAAATCTTAAATTTAGTGCTTAATTTTATATTTCTATCTATACATAGAAAAACACAGATATGAAAAATTAAGCACTAAATTAAATAATAAAGTCCGTTGCACACCCTTGATTTTATAAGAAAGACGTACAAAGATTAAGGTTGAAATTAACTCTGTGTTTTGGACTTCCATTGTCTATATTTTATTTATACACGGCGCTTCGATCAGTACAATCTCTGATCATCTTCAGGTGCAAACTACAATCTATTCCTAAGGCTACGTACTTATATACTATGGGAAATCACTCAAACGTGAAGTTTAAGAAGTTGGCTCCGCGCAAGGAGGGGCTTCTAAATATTTGGAATTTCAACATTTGGCTTACTGAAAACACCCTGATTCTGCCCAATAAAGGCAGCTTCAAGAAATTTTCGTTTCTTCCAGTGTGACTCCTTGTGCAAAACCTTTGCTTCTTTTCACTTTATTCGGTGTTGTTTTGACCATGCGTGTTCGGCGATTCCTGACTTCGTTGTTTCACCTCTTTGGGTATTCGTCTGATGTTCTTTAAGCCTAACAGACAGTGGTCTTTTTGTTTTACCTATGTATCATTCACCACACTCACAGGGAACTTGGTAAATGCATTAATTATTTTTCATACTAAGAAGGCTTCGAATTGTATTATTAGATTTAGAAGCTGTTTTAATATTAAAGTTATTAGCTACTCTTAGAATCTTCTCTGACACTCCTTTAATGTACGGAATTGTAAGGAATACATTTGCCTGGTTTTGGTCCTGTAATATCTGTCTTGATTGCTGAAATTTAGAAATAGTATCTGTTATAAGTTTAAGGCTGTAACCATTCTGCTACAGATCCTTATTAATGTTTCTTATTTCGATTTCCAAGTCACGAGAATTGTTACAAATTTGAATGGCTCTATTATACAAAGTTCTTATTATGCCTCGTTTGGTTATAGCAGAATGATTTGAACCTTGATTTAAATTTGTCCTGTGTGAGTGGGTTTACGATAGACTGTTGTTCTGATGTCGCTTTCTACTCGTTTGACAAGTACATCAAGAAAAGGAATTTGACAATTTTGCTCCAACTCCATTGTGCATTTAATGGTTGGTCTTATATTATTTAGGTGGTGAAGAAATTCTGAAAGTTGTTGGTCATTCCCGGTCCAGACAATAAAAGTATCATCAAGATATCTTAGCCAGAGCCTAGGTTTATATGTTGCGGTATCAACCGCGTGTGATTCGAACCACTCCATGTAAATATTGGCCACCACTGGCGAAAAAGATGAACCGATTGGCAGACCATCATTCTGAGCATAAAACCTATCTTTCACCTGAAAATAAGAGTTATGTAGACAGCACTCCAACAACTCCATCACTCCCTCCAGCAAGCTTGTACGTTCACGCAGGGATTCGTCATCAACCAGTCTCTGTCTAATAATATCTAGCGATTCCTTTATCGGGATATTACTGTATAGACTTTCGACATCAAAACTGACAAATCTGTCCTCGGGTCCTAAAACAAAATGGTTGGAATTTTCTACAGATGAAGCGAACTTACCTGCAAGAGGTTGAATAATTTTCAAAAGGAATTGGATCTTTGTGAATTTTGGGGAGTCCGTATAGATGAGGAGGCTTGCTACCGTGTGGTGTAAGTTGAGACCTTGTGTTGTCCGGAATATATCTGGAATACTTTTTTAAAGTTATATAAACCTTACTTTCGATTGATTGCGTCGGTTCTTTTGAGATAAATTTATAGTTTCCTTTGGCAAGTCCCTTTTCAACTTTTTGGTCATAGGTTTCCGTGCCCAAAATCACTGTTGCATTGCCCTTATCTGCGCACGGCATATTGGGGGCTTCTTAGCCGTCTTACCTTTAAAAAAATAAAAAAAAAAGAATATAATATATAAAAACAAACACTTACGCACCCACCTACCTTTCGGCTACTTTAAAATTGCATAGATTTTGAATACTAATATACCCAAGTAGCGCAGGTGCTGAAAATAAGTTGCAGAAGTGTTGCCACAGCCAAATCTGTAGCAATATGGCTTTAGCTGTTGTCTGTGGCAACACTTCTACAGTATTATAGAAAGGTTGTAACAACTGTTTTTACCTCTCATTTTTTGGTTGTCACAATGTCGTGGGCAGCAATTTAGCTGGGTATTTTAAGCTTAAAATACAACTGAAATTCAGCATTTTTATACAGGCTGCCATTGTATTAGAGAACGTATTTTTATAACTAAATAAAAATTAGAAAAAGTAAATATGGATTACAAAGTTTTAACTCATAATAATATATTACCTTACTTATTTGACATCATGATAATGCGTAAAAAATGCCAATACACGAGTAAATTTGGGTGCTCCGGGCAGTTTATTGATAAAACCCATCGTAATAACTTATATTATTTTTTATTTTTTATCGGTTATGTTTACCTTTTTTCAAGGAATTTCATTCAAAAGTGTTAAAAATGCCTATGTTATGGATTATGCATAATTTGTATTACACTATTTGGTAAAATAATGTATTTTTCAATAAATAATTTGAATTTTACATTCACAATTTTCTGTTTTCATAAAACAAATCATGGCCGCCCAAAGAAAAAAGACGTCGATAAGATTTTGCTTTTTTGTGGATAGAAGAGAATTTAAAGCCAGTTACTAGCAAAAAACTTTCTGGGCCCAGTTGGAATAAAAAAAGAAGAAGAGAACAATTTGAAGTAACGCGTAGTTCACATTCTATCTTTTTTTCGCTAGCCATTATTTACTTCTTTGCCATAAGAGGGCAATATATTTTCCAATACCTCTCACTTTTTTCTGCAAATATGGAAGTAGATATCAGTTGCAAGCAGGTGGAATGTAGACTAGACGCAATTGATTATCGTAAGTTTTCTATACACCGGTAGAAGGCGCGGCATTCGCAGCTGTTCGCAGCATTTGGTTTTGGCTATAAATGTTCAAAAAAGTAAAAATTATGACCATTTGGTGCAGCTGAGGATCAACTTTTATCGTGACACAAAACATAGCTTTAATAGCTAGTTTAATAGACAACTTTGCATTAGTAACAACTTGGTTATAAAGTAAGTTGCCATAACAATTTGACAGTTAAAAAGGTAGCTTAAATAAAGTTAGCTACTTTACGGCAAAAACGTAGTTGTCGCAACGTTGTGACAGCTATGCTGCTTGGGCACAGAGAATACATGAGACCGATTAGTTTGTTGGTTTTCTTTATAGTTAAGTTTACACAAGGCATATATAGGATTGGTAACTTGATTAGTATTTGGTTTTGTTATAGTGTTAGTCGTAAAAATTGCTCACTGTTCATACTTGTCTTTGTTATAGTCATAACAATCACTAAGTAAGTGCATTTAACCTCCCTTTTTTATGTTTTGTTTTATTTTTTTTTATTTTTTGTACTTTGTCTTGAGAGAAAATAAGGTTTAATAGAAATAATTTTTTTTTGGAATCTACAAAACTCTAATTAGAGTCAAATAGTGACTACCTCTACCGTTAAAAAGACAACCAACCAAAATTGATGTGAGTCTGTGGTGGAAAATTTTTAGGTTCTAAAAATTTGTTTTAATTTACAAAAATTTTGTATATTTGGATTTTATTTTTTGTTAACCGTGTTTGTAGTAGTAGTGGGGTGCCTTTTTGACCGTTTTTTTTTTGGTAAACAGGTAAGAAAGTACAAATAAGTTTCCAGAGGCTCGTTTTCTTCTATTACTCCACCAAAGATATCTTGCAAAATCATTTGCCTGACTAAATTTATGTTGGGTTGTCCGTCTCCCAGTCCTATCACTAAATTAATATTTTCCTTCATGATATGGTTAGAAAAGCAAATAAAAAAAAGGCCTGAGAAAAAAACAACAAAAGTCAATAAAAAAGTAAAGGTCATGTTTACTGCCAAACGATTGACTACGTTTAAAAGTTTTACTTTTAACCTCTTGAAGTTACCTTTATTTACGGTAACGGTATAAGAGTATCGAAATTTGCCGTTAAACTGCCTGACCAGAATCTCCCTAATGAATGAAAACTTGTGTATAAAATCTCCCGCAGAGGGCCCTTATACCCAAAAGTAAAACACAAAATTTGTAAAATTTAAAAAAATTATGATGGAACGATAAAATTAGGAACAAACATTCATTAAAGTCCCAGCAATATTTTAATATCTCTTACTTTTTTAAAGTCGATGCCATGACGACCGCTTGGAGAGAAGGAACAGGATGCAGACAGAGCAGGGACTTCGTGAAGGGCCCGGATGTAGCCATACCAGGTATTTGGTTCCCTGGATGAGCAGGACCTGCACACGCTCAAATGAGATAAAATACTGAACTTTGCAAAAAGAACAGTAATAACAGAAGAGCAGACTGCCAGACCAGTGGTGCAGGCGGCAGATTAGAGACAGGCTCGGGGTAAGGCAGAAAGGGCCCAGGGAGGCCTACTTGCCAGGCTTCGCGCCGCCCCTTCTCTACTACTAGTACTTAAAGTCCCTCGATGAGGGTCCCAACACTTGACGTTAAACAAAAAAATAGAAAAATACCAAATTATCAATATCACCTTTTCAAAAAGCAATCATATTTGGTACAGATATTTGAACTAATGTATAAGATATGTCGCCACCAAAAAGTTTTAAGCGGAGTGCCTCAATTTACGAAATTATACACAAAAAATCGACACTGAATATCTCATTACTTTGTTACGAATGTTTAGCGCACCTCCTAGTATCAAATGAGATGCACGGATTTGGGCAAAGGACCCCTATTTTCAAAGTTTACGAAGAAAAACGCACTTTTAACGAAAATAACATTAATTGTACTGGTATAACAGTAAATATTATTGGTTGAATTTTGTCATTACGAAGTTCTCGATTTTTTCTTTTCGATTAAAATGTTTTTAAAATTAGTCACATATATTTGTTGAGGTCCTGGTTAATTTTAGTATATATTGCCAATACAAGGTCGCTTACTGAGGGCCCCAATTTCCCATGTTAGTGCCAAGAGGCCCAATGAACATTTGTGTGAAATTTTATAATTCTATCATCTTGCGTTTATGAGATATTTGATTTTTTTCTTTATTACTTCGAGACTCGGGGCTCCCTGCATAGGACTTTTTGGTGACAACATATCTTGAATGAATGAATGTATGTAGAAATACGGGCGGGACAATTCCCATGTACGTAGGCCACCTTGCTGGGCTCGTTGCACGCCTGCTATTCTTGGTTTAGCCCTCGAAGCCTGCCTCTTTCGCAAAAGAATCGATTTTTCTGGGCTACAACCTTCTTACATGGCCTGGGGCCAGCAGATAGTTCCCAAGGTTCGACTCTCTTGACCTGACCAGAGCTGGACACTCCAGCAGGACGTGCAAGGACTATTCCTGTCCATACACCCTCGACACTCTAAGTGTTCTAAGTGCTTGTTAAGGCGACAGTGTTCCGTTAGGAGCCCTGTTGTCAATCTTACATCCTTCCTACCTAGGTGGAGACAACATATCTTAATGAGAAAAGAAATATGTGTACCAAATATGGTAGCTCTGCCGTTTTTTTGGATAGTTGCTATTCATATTTTGGGTTTTTCCTATTTTTTTTTGTTTAATGTCAAGAGTTCTGACCCTCAGCAACAAACTTTAAGTAAGTAACAAATATTAAAATGTTGCTGGGAGTTTGATCAACATTTGCCAAATTTTATCGCGCCACCATAATTTCTTAAGATTTTGCGAATTTTTTGTTTTACTTTCGAGAATAGGGGTCCTCTGCAGGGTCCACTTAGTAGTTTGCCAAGTTTCATTCCTTAATCATTTTGCAAGATTGTACCTCTTATCCTTTGGAATAAAACATCAAGATTAATGGTTTAAAAGTTATCATGTGGCTCTCGAACCAGTGAACCGATTTCGATGCGGTTGGCTGTGGCGGTTCTTCCATAGGAGCACATGAGCATGTGCACCCTCACACAGAATAAGGAAGTAATAAATAAATTCCTATTATTATCAGGGCTGATTATTATGGCGCCGCGTCAAAATTAGATGAGTATTTATAATATGTTGTTTAAATTATCAAAATTTTAAGTTATAAAATTAAAAAGTTAAAAACAAAGAAACAGGGGATTTTCAAAACGTTAGGCGAAATTATTTTTTGTCATTTTTTAAAAATGTTAAAAAAAAGATACTGCAAGCGGGTTTTCAAAATATCTTGAGTAAGTTAAAAGCAAAAATTGAAAGGTGACTTGTCAAAATACGTTTGCAAACTATTATCTGTCATGCTTCATGAACCAAACGGCATTAGTAAAAAAGCACATGCCCATTAGAAAAAATTAACTTGACAGTGCTCCTGTCATACTGAAATGTAAAATCTCAAAATGGGCCTGTCATCAGTTAGATCTTAAAAAAGTGCTTGCAGAAAGTTTTAAGCGTTTTTTGACAGCTTTAAGAAGGAAGGCGCAGAAAAATAAGAACAAAAAATGAAAATTTTTGTTTTTTCGGATCACCGGAAACACCCGGATCTTGTAAACTTTTTTTTGAGTTTTGAACAAAGCATCAAATTGCGCAACTTTGCCCTAATTTAAACCATTTCGTATATCCTACCGTTTAGGAGATCCCCATGGTGAGCATCGAATTTGAAACACTCTGTATCTGTACTACCGTTCGGTGAAAAAAATCCTTTCAAAGGCGGAGCGAATTGGGGTAGTTTTTAGAAAAGTGTGTTTAGTTCCCCAGTATTTACAAATTTGCAGTTTAAGTTGGTGATTGTCGGGGGTTTTAATTTTTGTTTATTTTACTTGCTTAAAATTGTATTCCTGATAAATTTGACAAGTTTGAATATTTAATACCCTATATTTAAACATTTTTTTTTAATATTATCATCAATAGAAGTATATTCTCCAAACGAATGATAATAATTCTGCTTAATAGTTTATTTTATTTATAAAAACTAATATTATAATTATGAACAGAAGATTACTAATAAAACACTGTGAATTTGTTTCAAAATAAAAAAAATCCCGAGATTGTTCTGTAATCAAATTTCCTATCCAATAACAACACCACCACCAGTCAAATAATAATGTTAATGTTTCCTCCCCCATTTGGATTGACTGCAAGTTGTAGTATTTGTATTTATATTATATCCAGAGGAGAACCCCTCGAGATATTCATGCGACACGCCGACTGTGATTTTCGACCGCTAATTCACCAATTTCGAGGGTCTGACTGGAATTCTAATGAGTTTCCTCGAAGACTAATCAACTTATTTTAAATCTGTTGGTTGAATTACGTTTTAGGTGATTTACGTAAAAATCAAGCCTTTTTTGCTTTAATCTCAGTTTAAATTTTATTGGCGGAATTTAAAAAAAAAAATTTTAGACTAGAAATTGTTCATGTTTTAGCTGTTATTTTATAGCTTGCGAAAGAGTCCAAAGAACAAAAAGAAAACGTTTTGAAAATAAAATAATACTTCAAAATACTTCTGATTCTGATTCATTAAAGGTAGATTCATAGTTCCCTAAAGTAAGCAGTAAGAAGTATGCTTAGCAGTAAGGAAAATAACCGTTCATAGTTTTAAAACATAAGAAATAAGAGCTGTAGGAAGACAATTAGTAAATGCTCAGTCACGACACCCCTGGAGATATTCATGGAACACGCCGAATGTGATTTTCTACCGATAATTCGGCAATTTCGAGGGTCCGACTGCGATTCTTTATTGGTGGAATTTTCATCTGTCAAGAAAATACTAATTGTTTCGGAGCAAAATTTTTTCATCATCCCTTCTCTTGCCTCTGGTAGTCTATTTGTATATATACAGGGTAATTTTATTTAAACGTACCTCGCCATAACTTTTTTTTTTGTAAAAAGATAAAACGAAAACTGAATGAATTGTTGGACAATTGCAAATTTTTTTGATTTGTGAATTTTGAATATTATAACAAAATCAATGAATAGCGAGCTTTCCCTCAAAAAGGTAATGGTAATCGTAGATCCGGATTTCGCACTTGTGGTGCTCATCAGTACGGTGCCAGGAATTAGGAGATGAAATGATGAAATGATGATGGAAAAATATGACACAGGATTCATGTAAAGGACAACCATCTGTCAAATTGCAGAATCCGGATCTACGGTTACCATTACCTTTTTAAGGGAAAGCTCGCTATTCATTGATTTTGTTATTTATTCACCCTCACTAAATCCATTTTTAAATTTGAATATTATGTCTTGGATAATCCCTCGAGATATTAGACACTTTAAGTTGGTCATGATACGTACAAGGTGCCCAGCAGTATACGTGAAATTTTCCGGGTCAGATGTTTCTGTTTTTTTACATTTTATTACCTTTTTTACATATTTATTGTCGCTGTCTAAAACAATCATCAAACACTTATCAAAAAATTGGACTACAACTGATTCGGAGGTTTTTTTTTCTTTTTTGTTTTAATCGCCTTAGGAGCGTAACTCTATTGGAAAGATTAACACGCCAGGACGAATCCATATCAGGTGACTTAGATAAGTGCCACCCAGACAACCAAAACACGTCTATATCACGTCGAGAAGACGTAAAAAATTCGACCAATGACGTGATTTTTGCGACGTCTCTTCACCGTCTGTATCATGTGGGTTTGACCTGCTTTTTGACGTGGCTTTAGTCACATGAATTAATTTACGTGAATTTGACGTAACATTAATGACATATTGTTCTAAACAGGTGATTTACAATATATTAATTACCGCAAATCAAGGCGTAAAATGATACTTTTACGCCCTTGTGGTCAACTTCGAGCCAAACAGTTATTCTTCTAATATTTTCATTAGGTACTCTCGTGGCCGATGCCTAGTGAGCGAGTTGTTGACGGCGATATGGGTTTCCATCAAATAAAATACCAATTATTTCAAAACAATGAAAAATACTTAGATAAACACACAAAAACAGATGTAAGAAAAATGTTACTTGTATAACTCTGGTTGCCTGAGAGCTTAAAATTCGACGTCATTTATGTCGCTAAATAGCTAAATAATTGCGTACGTTGCTGGTTTACAGCTATTTTAGCCAGGAGGTTAAGACGAGCTTAAGGCATGCACTGTTTTCAAACATCCACCCCAGGTTGGATGATCCGGTTAGAGATTGGTACTCTACCTATGAAATATATTGTTTCTAAGCTTTGCCTGAGCTGGATTGAAATACTTTTTTGCATGGATCCCACAAGATTGAAAAACTACTTTCATTCCATACCGAATAATCAGAGTATAATTAGGTGAGTGACGTAAAGGCAATTTTTAAAGAAATAAACAAGTGTGGAAATCTCTTCAGGAGTCTAACTACCCTCAATTTTGTAACTGCTTTCAAATATATTCAAAACATGGCACCAATCATATCTTGACATAAAAACAAACATTTTATTTATTCGGATTATAGCTAATCTAAGAATGGTGTTAAAATAGCAAGTAGCCTTTTGTTTTAACAAAATTAACTATAAATTCGATCAAAAACTTTATGTACGATGTGTAAGAAAAACGAGAAATAATCTGCCACGTCTTGTCAGAATGCTCTAAATATAAGAGTCTTCGTTCGCCCGCAACTGCTTTCATTAATAAACCTTCTGGTGAAAATCCTTATAACTTCTGTGTTTCTTACTAATTAATATTTTAAAACTAAGGTCATTTATATTAAATGAGTAACATTAGTTCATTATTTCCATTTGTACCCCTAAACCAGATTATCGGAGGTAATAAATAAAAACGTGTTTTTTGAAAACTGCACCAGTTTATTTTTTCTGTTATGTCAAAACAATTTTTTGATACAACGGTAAAAATAACCGAGTGAGGTTTTCAACAAAAACACGTTTCTTCAGAATTAATTCTCAAAGCACGAATGGTATTCGGTAATAAATTTCAAGAAAATAGAAATTAGACTATTTATTGTAATTAATTGTACAATGGTATTATCAACTACTGGGGAGTTATCACTTATTAATTCAGCGATAATTCCACACCTCTTATGAACGCTTTTACATATTTACTTTTACTTTTACACAAATTATTTGTTTGTATACCTTATCTCAAAAGAAATATTTGATAAATTTTTTGTCTTCTGATCTTTTCTTTTTTCACAGATTTTTTCTATTCATTTTAAAAACCAACCAACAGGTGGTCTTTTTGGATTGCTTACAGTTTACTTAAAAAATAAAAATGTCAAGAGTTCGCGGTCGCCAACAATTTCATCATTTCTTCGACTTCGAGAAAGAACGCATCATGGGCATGAAAGAGGCTGGTTTTGGTTTACGGGAAATTGCAAGAAGGGTTAATGCCAATCTTTCAACAGTGCTAAGAGTTTGGAGAAGGTGGTCCAATCATGAGACCTACAGACGTATTGCGGGTGGACTCCCTAGATTATTACAAGGTCGCGATTTACGGCAACTCAGACTTCTTGCTGATCTTGGTCTCAGAAATCGATGGGATAGTAAACTCCAAGTAAGAGATGTTTTAGTTGCAGCTACAGGACTAGTGTTTTCAATTATGACAGTTAATCGAAGATTGCTTGGTATGGGGCTGAGGGCTTACCGCCCGCTTTTGATGCTACCTTTGACCCCCACAATATAAGGCTCGCCGCTTGGAGTGGTGCAGAGCTCGGTAAAACTGGAACGACGAATGGAATACCATAAGCTTCAGCGACGAATCCAGGTTTTGTTTAGGCGTCAATGATGGACGCATGAGGGTTAGGCGATTTCGAGGTGAGAGACGAAATGTAGACTTTGCTGTTAAACGTGATACAGCAAGACAGCAAAGTATTATGGTATGAGGTGCTATATGTTTAGGAAGCAGATCACCTCTAGTCCTCATCAACGGTAATCTGACTGCTCGGCGATATATCTATGAAGTGCTGCAGCTAGTTTTACATCCCTACCTACAAACTATCCCAAATGCGATCTTTCAACAAGATGCCAGACCACCTATTGATCGTGAAACAATGGACTCCTTACATGAACTTGGCATAAAGACTTTGAAATGGCCAGCAAGATCGCCTGACTTGTCGCCTATCGAACACGTATGGGATATGATAGGTCGCAATCTTAGTCGATTACCACGTCCCCCTGGAAACTTAGATGAACTCTGGCATGCTGTGAGGAGGATTTGGATGAGTGTTCCTTAATATCATATAGACCATCTTATTTTTTCAATACCCAATAGAACAAACGAGTGCATAAATAACCATGGAGGAACCACTCATTATTAATTTTTTGATGATTATCATGGAAGAATCTTCTTGGAAATCTAATCAATTACTAAGAGCATCCTAATGTATTAACATATAAATAAATTACTTTTAAAATATTTGTCCTTTCTGGTGATGCATTTTTTTTTGTTTTCCAGTATATCTTAAGTTTCTTTTTTTTGTGATCAAAGCATTTTTTTTCTCTTTAAATTATTTTTGATCTTCAATGTCTTGTGAAAATGTTATTACTTAAGTAATTTTTGCCCATTTATTTGTGAAACTTAACCTTCTTGTCATATTAATTAATTTTCATGAAAGACAATACACGAGTAAGTAAGTGTGTTTTCAAACCTTAGTTAAAAAATCCAAAAAGCGAGAAAAACTAGAGCACAGAAACCACAGAATTTAACTTTTTTCTGGTTAGCAGATTTAGCTGCACAATTATCTTAAACCACCGTGCCTAGTAAATCAGTATTTTAGCCACTAGTTAGGACTCACTATAGATGCTTACAAACATAAAATTCTACTAAAATTGGCGCATGTACAGGATAACCGTTTATAAAGTTCCACTGTTTGTTATTTATCACAAAAAGGTAAATCAAGAGAGTAGATTTCTATAATAGTTTACAAAGATGATGGCCATTTTTTTTAATGGAACATGAACTCTGTGTATTTTTTAAAATGTCAATAGACGTTTTCTTCCCGATTCCAAAAGTATATCATATCTTACAACAAATTCACAAAAACGTTGCCATAAAAGTAATGTATTGAACAAAGAACCACCTTAACTATTTTTCCATGGCTAACAAATTGCCCTCATGGCAAATTATTCTTAATTTTACCTGAGAACCGCCCGCCACAGATAAACCCTACATATTGTATAATTTTGGAATCAGAAAGAAGAGATCTAAAGAAAATATACAGGGTATTTAATTTAAAAAAAGATAACTTTATGTCTAACCTGCGTGTGATTAAAAAAAAACTGAAATGTGACATAATGAGAATGGGTAATTCATTTTTTGTTTTATCATTTTGTGACAAATACCAAAAAAGTTTTTCCAAGTAAAACTTTATAAATTCAAATGATGAATTTATCACTTTTATACATTATATATATATTATAGGTCATTTATATTAAATGAGTGATATTAATTCATTTTTCCATTTTTACAACTTGTACATTTACATTTGCATTTAATTATAATAACTATGTCATAATAAAAGTCCGTAACAGTACATTCTTCTCCGTTTTATTTTTCATATGGACGTTAAGTTTCCACCGATTTTTTCTTTCATGACCCCCCAGGCAGCACCTCGAGCCGTTTAGTTATTTTATCAACTAAAGATCAATTTCGCTAATCGAGTCACGCAGAGTCGAAGCAGTAAAAATAATAAACTTATCAAGCCCTCCTTGCAAAATCATCCAGCCCTCCCTCTTTGCAAAAAAGTACTTCATTTCGGTCTAAATTAGGTTACATTTGGGCCAACGTATTCATTGTGTCGCCAAATAGACCGCATAAATCCATCTGCATACATTTTTTAGGTTTACCCCATACAGGCAAAATATGGTTGGAGTTTATTTATTTATTTGTTTACTTACTTACTTACTTACTTACTTACTTACTTACTTACTTACTTACTTACTTACTTACTTACTTACTTACTTACTTACTTACTTACTTACTTACTTACTTACTTACTTACTTACTTACTTACTTACTTACTTACTTACTTACTTACTTACTTACTTACTTACTTACTTACTTACTTACTTACTTACTTACTTACTTACTTACTTACTTACTTACTTACTTACTTACTTACTTACTTACTTACTTACTTACTTACTTACTTACTTACTTACTTACTTACTTACTTACTTACTTACTTACTTACTTACTTACTTACTTACTTACTTACTTACTTACTTACTTACTTACTTACTTACTTACTTACTTACTTACTTACTTACTTACTTACTTACTTACTTACTTACTTACTTACTTACTTACTTACTTACTTACTTACTTACTTACTTACTTACTTACTTACTTACTTACTTACTTACTTACTTACTTACTTACTTACTTACTTACTTACTTACTTATTTATTTATTTAATTATTTAACAAATTGTTTATCGTCTCCTGATGATGCTAACCTTGTTAACGAAACGCGCGTCGAGTGCAAAAAAGTGTAGTTTTGGTTGAGGAAAACAATCATAACTTTGTTAACAACTAGTGGCTAAAATAATGCTTTTTTTACAAGCGTTGGTTTAAATAACGAGCGCAGTGAGATATTTAAAAACACGAGTCAAAAAAAACACAGTTTAGCCGCGAGTTGATAACACTATTTTTTTAAATACCTTCATCAAAAAATCCAAAATTTTTTGAAAAATATTGATGGGGTTTTGGGAATTTGATTAATTTACTTGCCCTTATTTCGTTTGTAAAAATGCTACAATGTGCCGCAGACGAAAATTTTTGCGAAAATGACACCATGACATGAACCATGACACCAAATCGCAGGCAAAAATGTTATGATAAAATTTTGAAATTTATGATGTTTTAAAGATTTTTGTTAAAACAGGATCTTGTATTTTATTTTCTATATTATATTTTTTTTCTGCTTTTATTTAATTGTGCCAATTGGTAACCAGGTTTCTCGGGGGTTTAACTCCAACCCCAACAAAATTTTATACAAATTTGATTACCAGTTTTTTAGATTAAGTAATTGGAAGAAGCGCATTTTTTATTCGAATTCATCCTTAAGTCTATATTGTCGAAACCGTGTTATTTGGGATATGACCTTTGTTTCTCTTTTTTTCCTCCCAATGACCCATTTAAATATTAATTATAATATCTCCAGATTATTTCCCTAGGTTGAATATATTTTGAAAGTCGTTAATGTTGTTGACTTTGAACCAAACGATATACGTAACAAAAAACAGTTTTTGTTTTGTTTTGGTGTTTGAATAAAAAATGCGCTTCTTCCAATTACTTAATCTAAAAAACTTTCATTATCCCGGAAGCATTTTACGAATCCTAAAAATGTTTAATTCACGGTAAAAATTATCGATTGTTTTAACTGGTCGACTGGCCTATGGGGGCTACCAGAAGCCTCCGCTGTGCAAAATTTTGTTCACATTCACTCTTAAACCTCCATTACTTGGGTTATCTCACTTGACAAATTCAAAATATATAGTAAAACCAGAGGCTCAAATAGCAAGCGTTTGTTTAAAAAACTAGCGCCGTGTGTGTGTGGGTGTGTATGTGCCAAGTAACACAGCTTCGACAATATAGACTTTAAAGCTAAGTCAATACTGCAGTACAGCTCTCTTTTTGCTATAAAATATCTAGCTTCATTTAATCTGTAATTTTGGCTGTTAAAATTGTCTGACTACTAATTTACATTCAAAATAACTTCTATGTTTATATCGTCTAGCAAATTAAAAAGGTAAAACGTATGCCTAAAAATATGCTAAAACCTACCTAACAAAATAGTTGCAATCTTAACTTCTTTTCTTAAAATACAACCGAAAAAATGCCAAGATGGCAACGGCAGTTTTTTGTCGTATCCTAGTGCTATTTTTCTTAAAACGCAGCTACTTTCAATGCTATTTAGCATTTAAGAAGCGTCCTCTACCACAGCCCACAGCCATAACGCCAAGATTTGCTTTTGTTTTAGAATTATTGCTTAAAAAAATGCAAAGTTTTTTGGTTGTACGGGCAGGCGAGCGGCCATGTTTTTTATTATGGCGAAATATAACCTCTCAAAAATTTATTAAAAAATTAATCTAAGTCTGAAAATCTAAAATATGCAAGACATGATGTTTTTCCTTTAATTCTGGATTAAAATAAGAAAAAAACAAAAATTTTGTAATTAAAAAAACCCTTATTATCTCAATTTTTTAAAGCGGGTACAGTTTAACGAGGTATCATGATAGGTTTCATCATCAAACGGGCCTTCGCACAAAGATTTGATTCTTGGGCAGTCCAAATATGTGTATTTTTGATTGAGTGTTAGTTAGAGATCACTAATATTTATTTTAGTTGTCTTCCATCTTCAGTCTTTTATGTTGGCAGACAATTTTGATTTAATTGCTAATTTTAGAAACAGTTTTTGTTGGGAAAGTAAAATTTAAACAACATTGCTTTCATGTGCAGAAATGCTGTATTTTCAGCTGCCATAGACGTTGTCACAGTCAAAAAAATATTCCTCAAAATATCTGTGACCACATTTTCATAACGTTTTCACTACGTTGTGGCAGAAGACAGCAAAAGCATTATTGTTATCTTTTTTGCTGTGGAAACCTTATCCCAGCTTATTTACTTAATCACGCAAAAATGACAGCTGTCAAATGACATAATTTTTGCACAAATAATTTTTCTGAAAAGTTATATAGGGTGCTAAAAATTTCCTTTATTGCAAAGTATAAAATGTTACCTCATTTTTAACCAACATATCGAAATTTCTTATGTGAGATCCACTACTTTATTGCCTTTATAAATATTTAAATGAAACCATGAGATAACTCAACAAAATCATTTCTATTTCCGTTCTAGTGGTTCCAACCTTTCATAGGCGATATCTGATGGAATCTGATTGACTACCAGTTTTGCCCAAACCTGCCACACGTTTACGTTTTTATTTTATTCTGGTAACATCAACGAAAAAAAAAAAAAAGAATGGGGCCAGCCAACCCATTGCTTTGTATTGACTGGCTGCACGGATCCTTATCTAACAAATCCGGTCCGTGGGGACTGTTCTCTCGTGACATATTTATATGATAATTTTGATCGGACGGGTCGCAACGTTAGTATGTACAGCTACTCCTGTGTTATTAGAGAGTTAATAGACACTTAAGGTATATATTTTAACGCATCGCTATCGGTATACCTAACCAAAATACACTACATTTTTGACTTGCGATGTTTCGAACGATGCTCGCTTTTTTGAAAGGTGCGATGACAGAACTGCTGATTGAAAACGTTTCGTACGTTCGTGGGTCCGTATTGTTAAGGCGCAATTACACAGACGAACATGCTCAAATAAAAGCTCGTGCAAAATATCTAAAAATTTTTGCGTGAACATTTTTGTGAGCTTTTCTTTGAACATTTTGTTCGGGTAAATTTTTGAGCAAATTATTGCTATCTATTTTGGAAACATATTTTTAAAGATGAGAATAAATAAAATTTCACATCAGTGATCAGTGATCTCAATTCTTTAAAAAAATGGAACACCAACTTTTATTTTAAATTTTTGTGAAAAAAAGCCGACGGCAAGCGAAACATTATTATTGCCTCTACTATCAGTTTTGTCACATGGATTAGGGTTACTTATAATATTTTTTTCTTAGGGTTTTTCCCGGATTTTTTTGCCCGTGGTTTTTTTTGGGATTTTCTTGCGAGTTTTTTTTTATTTCCAAGGGTTTTTTTCCTAAAGTCAAAAAAAAACCCAGGAAAATTATTCTTTTCCAAAAAAATTTTGAGTTTTTCAAATATCGGCAAAAAACTCAAAAATTGCACTTTTAATCGGTAATCCGCGCCTCGCGACTATGAGGAGTGGTGGGGAGGGGGATTTTTGTAGCTTTACTTTACCTTTAGCTTTTATTGTTGTTTTTTAATTCCTCACACCAGATTTACCTAGTTAGTTTAAGGTCCCAAGGGTTGCTTAAAAAAGCAAAATGCTGAAGATATAGATATTTATTGTCAATTTAATGTAATAATCAAGGTCGATTACTGACACTGAACAAACAATATGCAAAGGGCAACATTGCGATTCAAAAGAGTGGCCGGCCTACTACCTGCGAAATCCTAAACTCGGGATGATAGATCGGCGACACAGTCTACTAAATTACTGCTAAATTATATTTTTTAGACAAGGGTCGGGTTCGTAGGGTTGTAAAAGTGGGTAATAAACGGGTATTATTTAAACCGAACGTGCTTTTGTTCATATATTTAAGATTTAATAAAATTTATATAGGTTTTTTAATTTGACTTAATTATTATTGTAAAAGACTAAACTAGGAAGTAAAATAAAGGGATATTCTTTTAAACGTAAATTTTTATCATTACATTTTGCAGGCAACAGCAATAAATAAGTGCCAATTATTATTTTTTTTTATTCTCGTCTTTTTTACAACCCCAAAAAAGTTACAAGTATACTGGCATATCCCCTATAAAAATCAGATCAATCGAAGTTGCTTATGAGGTAAAATGTGAATTTCGGCATCGAATCGTTTTTCCGTCGGAAAGCACTTGATTAAAAGTACCTTATTTCAAAACTTTGTTTTTCTATTTTCAGTTAAGTTCAATGAATTCCGATAACAATGTATATTTTAAATTTGTAAAGAAATTTTTATAGCCCCAATTCTTCAAACAAATTTTGCTCAAGATTCTCTCCAAAATTTACGTGTGTTTTTTTGTACGAGATTTTGCTCGAACATTTCTTTGAACATTTTGCTCAAGAGGCTCGTGTAAATGTTTGTCGGCATTTCAACATCAAAGGAAAGTTTGTCTGTGTAAATGCGCCTTTACATACATCCCTCCGTACGCAACGAGTGGAATCAGCGGCTTTTATACGACCCCATTCATTTACACAGATTGTGAAAAAATTAATAGTAAAAAATCATATAAGTACAATTTATCGTAAATTTCGCAATGGTGAATTATGCGACGGTTGTTTGTGTTATTCGTAGTAGAGATGGGTAAATCGATCATTTTGTACTGAACGAATCGATCAGTGATTCGTTTCTAGAGTGATCGAATCTTTTAGATCGATCATTGAATCAATTATTCGAAATTAAATTAAAGAAAATGGTGACTTTTTTTTGGTCACCATTTTCTTTAATTTAATTTCGAATAATTGATTCAATGATGCAGCTAAATACGAAATACTCTGCTGACCAAAAAATCTAAATATTGAATGATATCTTTCTTTGTTCTCATCACCCGATAATAGGTAAAGTAAACGTAGTAAAAGTGACAGAAAAAGATAGACTTAGATAGATAGACTCTCTTGCTCTATTTAACTTATTAGTTTATTGGCTGTCTCTTTCAAGATCCACTCACGCTGGTCGCTGCTTTCATTCAACCGATTGAATCAGTCTGTCCGTCTGTCCCGTCTGTCCCTCTTCGCGTTGAGTTTCATTTAATTCGTTTTGTCTCCGTCGGTCACTCAATCATTTGATCCATTCCGATTTGATTCACTCGTTTAATTCATTCTGTCTTCGTCGGTCATTTGACTCATTTGACTGATGGAATCATATCGAGCAAACATGATTCGATCATTCAATACTCGCAAGTGATTCGATCATAATGAACGAATCGTTCACGAATCACACATCTCTAATTTGTAGCAGTAGAGATGGTATCCAAATTTGCTTCTGTTATGTCGGAGCACCTCAATAACATCACAAAATTTATTATTTAAAAATTCACTATCAAAATTAAATTATTTATCTTATAGATGGAGCGATTGCGAGAAGGAAATTATTCAAATTGTGAAGTAAGCTAAGTATTACTCAATAATCTTTGATTCCACTCCGGACGTTAGCCATGTTGAACAGATAAGTTTTGCCATAAGACTGTGAATATTTTACTGAATAAAATTGACGTAAGTGAATTTTTTCCGGGTGTCTTTTCAGTTACAAATACTACTGAAGGGAATTTTTTAACATTGCCAATTTCTCTAGAGCCGGGTGAGAGGAGCTTTTCCAAGGATTATAAACAATTATCTTAGGTCGTCTAACTTAGGGTTTTTATTAATATACCAAATACTTGTAATTTGCTTGTTTCTCTGTATATAACTTACAAATATTTGGAGCCCTGTTTGTTTCGAACGCTTTAGGTATACCGATACCGACGCGTTGAAATATTTATTTTAAGTATCTAATGAGAAACGGGATTAACGGATACGTGAATGACAAATAAGAGAAATGTTGCTTGTTGTTGCCTTATGTCTCTAATGACGTTGCACGAGTCGTATCGCTCGGTTTCGAAAACAAAATTAAACTCTGAGTTCGTAAGTTAGGTTTTTATTTAGTCGAACAAATTTTTGTGCCAAATTTCATAAAAAAATCCTTTGATCCCAATAACTCATTGTTAGTAAAAATAATTTTTTTTTGTCGATTTATAGCCTTTATACTCGTAAGTCGGTTTTAACAAAAGTAAAGCTCGGGTTGCCATCGCTGTTTTTTGGATTTTTGTGGCAAAATTGCGTGGCGATAATTTTGGAAATATTTTTTTTTCCTTTAAGACACAGGTAAATGTCAAGACTTTTTCTTTTTACTCCTTTGGTTTTTATTTTTGTCGGAACGCTACTTTAAGAAAATAGAGAGGAAGCTAAATATTTATCAATTAAGGAATTATCGGAAGTCGCGTTGGATAAAAATTTAATGGGCGCTATTTTTGACACCGCTATATATAGAAGTTTGAAGTTAGAAACATATCGTCCGGCCTGCCAGCCAGGTGGCATTTCGACCTTAATGACATGAGTGCACATGCGCAGTGTATATTATGTGTAAGTTATTTGATTTTATTTTATTTGCATAATTTTTTGTAGTTGTTTCATTACAACAAAATTAATGATCAGACTTTTGAAGTAAAAATTAAAAAATTGGAAAAAAATTGAGTCCAGTTAAAAATTAGGAGCTTGCTTTTACCATTTCACCAGTGAATCTCATGTTGTTAATCGAGGCAGAATTTTTCTGATCTTTTTCTTACCACCAATATTAATGTCGTGTTCACTATTAAATGATCATCATGGCCAAATTATTCGTGACGTATGTTCTATAAAAAAAATTATTGTATAAAAGTTTAACTTTATTGCTACCCAAGTAACACAGCTTTGACAATATAGACTTGAAAGCCAAGTCAAAGCTGCAAAAACGTTAGTACAGCTCTCTTTTTGCTTTAAAATAGCTAGCTTCATTTAATCTGTAATTTTGACTGTTAAAATTGTTTCACTACTAAATTTACATTCAAAATAACTTCTGTGGTTATATCATCTAGCGAATCAACTTTTAAAGGTAAAACTTATACCTAAAAAATGCTAAAACTTAAATATCAAAATAGTTGCAATCTTAACTTTTTCTCTTAAAATACAACTGAAAAAAATGCCAAGATGGCAACGGCAGTTATTTGTTGTATCCTAGTGCAATTTTTATTAAAATGCAGCTGCTTTCAATGCTATTTGGCATTTGAAAATAAGCGCCCTCTACCGCTAGGCTGGGACCATGAACCCAAAGCAATAACGCCAAGATTTGCTTTTGTTTTATTGTTTAAAAAAATACTTG
This sequence comes from Oxystoma pomonae, assembly GCA_963921995.1. Taxonomy (NCBI): domain Eukaryota; kingdom Metazoa; phylum Arthropoda; class Insecta; order Coleoptera; family Brentidae; genus Oxystoma; species Oxystoma pomonae. The sequence continues at coordinate 44,071,194 of OY998171.1, read as the reverse complement.
GTTGCACGGGCAGGCATAAATATGCTCAAATCTACGTCTGAAAATCTTTCAAAATTACCTAAATATGCCAGACCTGATGATTTTCCTTTAATTCTGGATTAAAATTAAAAAAAAATATTATAATTAAAAAAACTATTATTATCTCAACTTTTTGAAGCGTGTGAAGTTTAACGGAGTATCATGACAGGTTTCTTCATCAAACGGGCCTTCGCACAAAGATTTGGCTATTGAGAAGTACACAAAATGTGTATTTTTGATTGGGAGTTTGTTAAACATCGAATATTTATTTTAGTTGTCTTCCATCTTCAGTCTTTTATGTTGGCGGACAATTTTGATTTGATTACTATTTTTAAATACATTTTTTGTCAGGGAAGTTAAATTTTAAACAACATTGCTTTCATGTGCAAAAATGCTGTATTTTCAGCTGCCGTAGACGTTGTCACAGGCAAAAAATATTCCTTAAAATAGCGGAAGACAGTAAAAGCATTATTGTTGTATTTTTTGCTGCGATAACGTTATCCCAACTGATTTACAGCACGATGTGTTACTTGTCTGCCCTGGAACACCGCTTCTTTGGCAAAATAACAGATTTTTACTGGGCGGAACCTTCTTGCATTGCCAAGGTCCAGAACACAGTTCCCAAAGAGCAGCGCTTTTATCTTGACTACTGCAGGACACTTAATCAGTATCGACACTCCGAGCCATCAGCGATTTTCAGCGTCTTTAGGTGCTTATTCACGCAAGAGTCGCATATCCCTTCTACCAAGGGTGGGCAAGAACGTTTATGAAATGACAAGTGTATGCTTATTCTCTCCATTATCACCCTAAACATGCACACTGTTCCCGTGCTGCATCTATATACGCGACGTCCTTCGGGAGCCGCGTGCCAGAGATTAATCGGAACAATAGGCGCGTATCTAGATCGACGCCGTGTGCGACGCTCCTGCATTGGACAGCACAGATTAGCCCCTTTTATAGGATAGAGGGCGACGCTGAGCGACGCAGGACGTACGTCTACCTACCTATTTGGATGTGATGTGCGTGTAAACATTTTTTAGTCAAATCCACAAACCTTGAAATCTCAAAATTATAATGTGCAAAAAAATAGTACACATATACATATGCCACGTGACTAAATGTCTAATATATAGTGCGGTTAAAAACTCGCGAATTCAATTTTTGCTGGCAGAAAACTTCTAGGGATCCAGAGGCGTAGTCAAAAGATCATTTTTAGAAAATTAGCATGACACGCTCCAATGTACAGCTGGGTCCTTTAAATTTTAGGACGACTTCAGAAAGTGTTTGATTATTGTGAACACTTTATACTATTAAGTTGACATTAAAAATTTTGTAGGTTATTTACAACTACAGGATGATCTATGTTTCTTTAAGGGAACTGCTTGTACTTCTTACACTAAGGTCTTCTTTGTTTTTTTATTTTGTTTACTTTATTTATAAGACTTTTATACCAAAAATAATAAATACATTTTGTGTGTGTCTATGTATTTGTTATAATAATAGCAAAAAACTACAAAAAAATCAATATTTTGTCATGTCTCCGTTTACTTCGATAACGTTTTGTAATCTGCGAAACATTGACTCATAGAAAGACACCGTGAAATTTTCTTGGCCTGCAAGGTCTTCCCATATCGTTGTGATTTCTTCCCAGAAATGTTCCGCATTTTGTGGTAAGAACCTGCGTTGTTGGACTTGTATACAATAACACTCCAAACATTTTCTATTGGGTTCATATCTGGGCTGTAACTTGCCCAAGGAAGCAATTCAATGTTGTTTTCTTGTAACCACCTTGTTATGATGTTCGCGGTATGAACCGGACAATTCTCTTGTTGATATATAAAATCTTGGCAGCATGACATTGTTTAATATCTCTAAATAGGTGTGTCCCACAAATCTTCCGTCAATTCTCCATATCACCCCCAATCCTCTCGCTGACATCCATCCCCATACATTCACACTAAAATGACCAGCTGCTCGGTAGTGACTCACATACTGTGGATTGAATCTGGCGTTATCTGGCCTATACACTCTAATTTTGCCTTTCTTTGATGACTGAAAGGTTTTTTTCATCCGTAAAAATCATGCGGTTCCAAAAATCTTGATCTCTGTTGATATAATTCAGAGCAAAAAGCAAGCGAGCTTGTTTCTGTTGCGATGTGAGCTCAGTTTTAGTAGCAGCAACACGGAAATTTAAGTGTGATCTATTTATCCTTGCTTTTTTTGCTGTTAAAGAAAGGGTCCTCTTCGAGTCTTTGAATGAGAGCTGCATCTTCATCCTGGCTGGAAACTGCGGATCTGCCTGATCCTCCTCTCCTCTCTATCGTTCTTTCTTCCCTACACCTTTTGTTAATCAAGAATACAGTATTCCGGTTGAGATTGAAATGTTCTGCCACAGCTGCAAGAAACCATCCCTTCTCGAGCTTCGCTATAATCCGTGCTCTCAATTCCTTCGTCGTGTGTGGGGCCATGATCTGAGTTTCTTGACTAATTTAAGAATTTTATGTGACTAGAATAACACTATAATTTGACTGACATTAAATTGAAGTAAAATAAAATACACTGCTAGAATTCAAGAAAAAACTGCTTTAAGAGTCGTCCTAAAATTTAAAGGACCCAGCTGTACATCATCCTTGTTCCAACATTTGACATCCGACAAAGTTCTTTTATAGCTCACTCGAGAGCCAAGAAATCTATCTACTTGGCGGTGTAAGAAATTTTTGTGGGACTTAGCTGAGTATTTCGTCCACAGGTCAAAATAAAAAATTGAAAAAAAATTATTGTCACTTTTTTTTTATATATTTTGATTAAAAACATTTTTATGCCTTGCGTATTTGTACGATTCTGAGTTTGAATATTTAAAAAATATCCAGAACGTTTTGTGAATCCTATAAAGCCACAGTTTTAGTTCAGGCCCGCCCCATAAAACTGAAATAATTTTTTGAAAATCGATCTTAGCCGTATTTTTCAGGAAATTTCGATTCTGGTAGTTGACTGACAATTTCCATGATAGTTCGTAAAAATCCGCACATATTAGGAAAATAATTTTTATTTTGTGATATTCATCAGAAACCAACATTTCCAAAAAGTCTAAATTAAATCATAGTCATGATCCATTTTGAAGAGCGTTTATCAAAAATCATGGAACAGTGAAAATACTAAAAATTGCACCTTTTGAAAAAGTCATCCATTTTTCACTCTTTTGCTCATTGCAAAATACTGAGAGGATAATTTTATTAAAACTGCACCAAAATAATCTGATGATGATATTTTCTAAAAGGTTTTGTCATAATTTTGTTCAGTTCTTATCCAAGAAGCCGACACGAAGGTTGCCCTGCACGCTGTGTTCGAGTACATGGAATTTGGACGAATATCGACATAACGACACATTCTTGTATTGCAAAAATATTTCGGCCACCTTTTAAAAGTTGTTGGAGTTGGTTCTTTAAGAGAAATTATCGGTAAATTTTTGTGTTTTAGTAGAATTTGGATTACTTTTTCAGTCCAACAAAATTTTTTTTTAAACCGACGAGTAGATAGATTTCCTGGCTCCCGATTCAGCTATAAAAGAACTTTGTAGAATGTCAAATGTTGACACACGGATGATATACATTGGAGCGTGTCATGCTAATTTTCTAAAAATGATGTTTTGCCTGCGCCTCTGGATCCAGAGGGGGGTGATTGATTTTAACTATCATTAAAAATGCGCCGGAGTCTACTTTAGCTGTGTAAGAAAATTCTTTGTCCTAGAAGTTTTCGTAAAAGTGTGAAATTGCGAGTTTTTAACCGCACTAGTACTATTCTTGCACATTATGGAATAAAATTTTGTTTTAGGCCCTTATTTTAGGAACTAAAATGTAGTGGTAAAATTTACTCAATTTAAAAAATAGGCTGAGAAGGAAAAATTGATTAAACCCACTACCCACTTTAATTCTCCCCGTTCATTTATTCATACACATCACTAAATAAAAACACAAAGGTACTTTTTTTCTATCACGTACTGTTTTTTAGGTACGATACTTAAATAGTTATTTACCTAACAAGTGCGGAAAGTGATACTTTACCGCACGCGATGGCAGTGCAAGCCGGGAAGGGCGGTAAAGACACTTTCCACATCTGTTAGGTACAAGATTTTACCTATGAGTCTTAAAAATTCCCAAAAAAGGAATATAGAAATCTGTATTTTAATTTTTTGAAATAAACGTAGTCGCATTACGGCACAGTGTGCTGTAAAGTACCATCAAATTAACTTTAACGCACAGTGTGCGGTAAAGTACAATCTTCCACATCCAAAAGAGTGTTGTAAAGTTCACTTTACCGCACTCGAGTAGGTAAAAAATTGCAAAGCGTCCCAACGACCTTGAAATCATTCCTCAAGCCTTTCATACCCTATGAACATCTTGTTCGTCATTCATAGCTCCAAGATTTGAAGAAAAATACATTTTTATAAAAAAAGCTTTTTTTTATACCTTCATTAAAAACATGAGTTTTGTAACTGTCTGCAGATAACTAAAGCATGGCTTTTTTTGTTACCGATGCAAAAAAACTTTTTTTTTGGATCACGGGTGCAAAAAAAGATTTCTTTCCATTTTTTACACAAAATTCAAGAAAAATAGTAGAAAATAGTAATATTGAAAAAAATCTAATTATTCTTGCCTAAAAACTAAGCCATTTCTGCCAGTTTTCACCAAGTATTTACGAAAAAATCATTTAGAAACATCGTCAAAATATCAAACTGTCAACGATTAAAATGTCGCAACAATGAACGTCACCGAATAAAAAGGCACATCGCCATGGAACCCACCATTGTTATTTCATTTACCAGCCGACTGTGTTGAGAGAAGTGCTCTTGGTGCGAGATTTTTAAAAATATTTAAATAAAATAGTGTCAACAACTCGCGGATAAACTGTGCTTTTTTTTACTCGCGTTAGCACTATTTTAGCCACTAATTGTTAACACTACTATTGCAAAACAAGATTTTATTAAATGCACTAAAAAGTAGAAAATATTTTGTTATTTTTCGGATACCATAATAAAAGCGATCGTCGTAAATTAAAAATTTTAACTTTACGGTGACAAGGAGAACTACAAAAGAAGAACTAAATTCTTCTATTCGAATGCTAAACATAATGCTTTTATCTAAAGAAGCTGAGAACGGGTGAGATTGCCGTGCTTGCCAAGCCTTTGAAAATGTCCTTAGGTTATAGAGTAATACAACTGTTTCTTAGGTGAATCGTCGATGTGACCCATCGCTGTTATTATGGTATCAGAAAGATAAAAAATTATTTTCTACTTTTTAGTGCATTTAATAAAAGCTTGTTCTTTAAAAGTTTTTGAAATTTTTAGATTTGTCTTATGCATTTCTGATAATGCTTCGATATTACAAGATATTTTTCCTGTTAGTTTTGAACTATCACCAAGTTTGAAGTCCATCGGACAAGTAAAAATCCGTCCAAATTGACTTGATAAGTTTGACGCACAATCGGTCAGTTTAAACCCGCCATATTGAATTTTCAAAATCTGATTAAAAATTCGTTATCGTCATCGCCAAATTCCCCCATACACCAAATTTGAATGAAATCGGGCGTACTTCAAGTGTATTCCCTCAACCCCTTTCGAGTAGGGGAAGCTGTCAATTTCGTGACACTATAGAGTAGAGTAAATTTTTATTTGCATAAACTTTTACATATAATTGGGCAAATATGTGTTATAACGTATAACCTAGGTAGATTTAATAAAAAAGTTAATTAAATATTGAATTAAATTTAATTATTGTGGGATCAACGCAACTATATAAGCATGCCAAATTTGAAGCCGATCGGTTATGTGGAAGCTACTAAACAATCAAGCACACTTTAGCTATTTTGCCCCTCCCCTACTCTTCAAGGGGGGGGGAGATGCAAACTTACGGACAAGCAGAAGTCCGTCAAAATGAACTTGAAAATGGACCACTTTTAACCTGCCATATGGAGTTTTTAAAATCTGATTAGAAAAACCCAAACCCGATTTCCTCCCCCCCCCCAATTTCTCTCATTTATCAATTGTGCATAGGTCAAAAGTAACCAAAATATTAGTGTTTACAATTAGAGATTTTGAAAATTTACACAATATTACGAATTCAGTATAGACGATTGTGGGTTTGTGCCCTTATGTACACTTTAAACTATGGATTACTATATTTAATAATTTCTAATTACATGTATAGGGTGGACCACAAAAAACCGGACTGTTTTGGTTTAACTGCCAATTTTTTTTCATTGTCGCATTTTAACGCAAAAAATAGTTTTGGAAAGGTATCTTTTGTCTGTAAACTGATGTATCATTTGATAGATTCTATAAATAAATAAAAAAAATATGGATTTTTTCGTCTACTACCTTCTTCCATAAAATAAAATCTGGTAATAATTTAAGTTAACCAGATTTCGTTACCTTTTCGCCAATTTTGTTGACAAGGACACTACAGATGCTAACAATAAAGCTTACTTTTCTAAATTTCAATTACAATTTTATGCATTTTAAAAAACTGTTTGGTTTTTTTTTAAACACTTTGTATATTTTGTGGCTACATAACAGAAAAGTACCAACTATTATCTGTTAACCCAAGAAATAAGAAAAATATTGGGATTCTAGTGAAACACCTTTTATGCATGAAATAAATAAATAAACTAGAACATACATCAAACAAACTAAAGTAGCACTAAAAATTTGGACGCATGTGGTCACAATTTTCAGCAGCAATCAATCGCATGCATCCAAATTTTTAGTGCTACTTTAGTTTTTTTGTTGTGTGTTCTAGTTTATTTTTACAAAATTGACGTTAATTTTTTATTTTATACATTTTTTAATATTTGCCTTAATTCTTAATAGATTTTCACAAATGACACATTTTTAAAATGCATAAAATTGTAAGTGTCACTAAATGTCATTTTTTGACATTTAGAAAAAGAAGCCTTATTTTTAGCATCTGTAAAGTGTTCTTGTCAACAAGCGAAAAGATAGCGAAATCCGATTAAGTTAAATTAAGAAGTTGGTATAAGAAAAAACCCATAGTTTTTGATTTATTAATAGAATTATTCAAATGATACATCGGTTTACAGACAATAGATAGAACATTTTTGTAGTTGCAAAAAAATATACAGTGCCTCAAAAAAATCCAACAGTTTTTTAAGATGCATAAAAATTTTGGACTTCCGCCATTTTGAATTTTTGACAAGTGATATAAATAAAAAGTTGGCAGTTAAAAAAACAGTCCGGTTTTGTAAATGACAACATTTCTTTTAAAAAAATATATTTTTTTTATACCTTCATCAAAAACATGATTTTAGTAACTGTCTACAGATAACTAAAGCATGGCTTTTTTTGTTACCGATACAAAAAAACTTTCTTTTTTGATCACGGGTGCAAAAAATTATTTCTGTCCATTTTTTACCCAAAATTAAAGAGAAATAGCAGAATATAGTAATATTGAAAAAATCTAGTTATTCTTGCCTAAAAATTAAGTCATTTCCGACAGTTTTAAAATAATTTTCTTAAGTACCTGTTAATTTATTTTTATGTGCTAAAATACACTTTAGTAGGATACGTTTTTTGGTAAATTCAAAGACTGTAAAGAAATTAATACCCACTTATGTTTTACACACTTTACACTTTGCAAAATTACAATTTTTGCTGTTTTTTGGAAAAAATTGCAATAATTGAATAATAATAATAGAAATTTTTAGTAAACATTTGCCTTAAATTATATCTATCTTTCTCTAAAATACTTTTTATAACATGATGTCTCTCGTCAACAACCTTAAAAATTTTTGCACGTCACTAACTTATCTCTTCATCTACCTATAAAATTCTGCCCTCTCACTCTAAATATTTCTCGTTTTAATGTTTTTTAGCAGGACTTTTTTTGAACGCGTAAAAAGCAGTGAAAACTTGGAAAAATTTGAGAGTTTTATTCTAGAAATCGAAACTCTGGAGAGAAAGCTTTAGAATGTGAGCAATATCATGGCATAAAAATGTGAAAAACGTAGTAAACAATTGCTTCATCAAAAACGTTACTCCTTAAATTATTCTGAAATATTTTAAGCCTTAAATTACCATCATGGCTTGACCATAACATCGTCAAAATATCAAACTGTCAAAGATTAAAATGTCGCAAGAATGAACGTCACCGAGTAAAAAGGCAAATCGCTATGGAAACCTTAGTTATTAATTTACCAGCCGCCTTGATTTACATAAAGGATGACAGATAACATTTTGCAAGTCTATTTTAACAAGTCACCTGACGTTTTGGGTTTATTGACCATCATCAGTCCAAATTTAATTTTTGCTTTTAACTTACTCAAGATATTTTGGAAACCCAATTGCAGTACTTTTTTAACATTTGAAAAATGACAGTTTTTTTTTTGAAATTTTGTTATAAGAAAATAACTTCACCTAATATTGTAAAATAAGTTTTCTTCTTTGTTTTTCAATCTCTGAATTTGCGCTGATGATAGTCAATTAACTCAAAACGTCAGGTACTTGTCAAAATGATATTGTAAAATATCTGTCATCCTTTATACACCAAACGGAAGGAGAAAAAAAGCATGTGTCCTTAAGAAAAAATGAACTTGACAGTGCTTCTGTCACACTGAAATGTCAAATCTCAAAAATTAAAAAAGTGCCTGTAGAAAGTTTTAAGCGTTTTTTGACAGCTTTAAGAATAAATAAATAAATAAAGAATTAACCGGAATTTGTAAACTTTTTTTTGGTTTTGAGCATACTGTATACAAAGTGTTTCACACCTTACGTCAGAAACTTTTACACCGTGTTTAGTTGACTGCAATTAATACAGAAATAAATAAAAAAGGAGTATGCCGCTGGTCTCCGGAACTAGCCGGAATTTGTAAACTTTTCTTTTGATTTTGAGCATAGCGTCAAATTGCGCAACTTTGCTCTAATTTAAACCTTTTCGTATCTCCCACTGTTTAGGAGATCCCCTTGGTGAGCATCGAATTTGGAACACCCCCCCACCCATACGAGTGAACTTAAATAAAAACTTGTGAAAGAAGGGAATCTTTTTATGTGCATTTAACAAATCACTCACCATCCTACTTACCGAATATCCAACCAAAAAATAAAATAACCTCTTGAAATGAACCTATTATTATATTATATTTATTATATTACATATAATAAATATCTAAATTTTGCCTCTCTCTATTTGTTAGTATATTTGTTTGTTCAATATCAGGCAAAAGCTACTAAACGGAAATAAAAGTTATTTAAAGTAAAACCGGGAAAAATAGCGAACAAAACCGGTATGGAAGGGTTTGAAGAGCATAAGGTGAGGGTAAAGAGGAAGAGGCGTGAGGCGGAGGAGTCGTGGGCAATAGCTAATTTACTAATATGGACAAAATGAGGGTAGCCTAAACAAAAAGGTTAAGGGTGTGTGTCTAAAATTTTGTCGCTTTGGGATAAAAATTTGGCCCCTAGGTATATAATGTACTATATTACACTGATTGCAGAAAAATTTTTATAAATTTTTATTTAAAAAAAAAATAGATATCATTGCGAGTGTTCACCGACAGCATAATAGCGTCGAACTAACAAACGTTTGTCTATCCAGTTCTTCTTTAAGTTAGCCTAATTTAACCTTACTTACGGAAAATTTGGGCAGTTTATTCAGCTTAATAAACTAGCTGATACTTTTTGCAATTATGATGAAGAATTAAATTCTTCCTATTCTTGTATTTTTTCAAAAACTGTAAAAAATTAGTGGCCATCTTTGATTGGGCACGCGCACTTGATAGATTCCAAAAAATATTAAAGTTGGTCATCTCCTAAATTAAATCAAGTAAGGTTACACCCGCATGAACACGATCATTGAATCTTATTAAAGCAATTTTTAGGTGAAATTAAGTTAGGTTAAATTAAATTTCGTTAAGTGCTAATTTTTATTGTTTAAAAATTTAAAAAAGTTTAAATCAACTAGGCTTTAAAAAATCAAACTCACAGTCACAACAAAGGTATACCAACCACTCAGACACTACATGAGACATCACCTCCCCGAAGTTTCGAAATTGTTTTTCTCTTTTTGTTAGTACCCATGTATTTTTAATTGTTTTTACTGTTGTTATTATTTATTCTACTAAGATTTGTTATTAAGTTTTATTCACCTTATTTATATATGCAGCGAGTTAAACATATTGTTGTTTTCGATTCCTTTTTGCAACCACATAATTTTTAAAAATTTGCACTCAGGGAGCTTAAAAGAGTCGAACAACTAAGTCAAGGTACATTCTAACAGCACATTACTTAATTTAACTTAACTTAACTTAACAAAAACTTAGGTTCACACAGCTTTTTTTGGGCATGCATCACTTATTATAAAGAAATTTGAGAAAATATAAAAGTTGTTTATCCCTTAAATAAAATTAAGTTATTTTACGCCTGTATGAAGGCGATCATTGAATCTCATTAAAGCAATTTTTAAGGTTAAATTAAATAACGTTAAGTGCTGTTAATTTGCCAGCTGCCAAAAATTTTCCAGCTGGCCAGTCAAATTCTTCCTGCCCTGCTAAAAAAAAAAAAACGCATTAAACCTCATAAAAACACGCCTAATTTTTATCAGTTTTTATAAGTTTTAAAAACTTTTGTGAGGCAACATTTTAAGATTATAAAAGTTTGTAATAATTTATGAGTTATGTCTTTAATTTTGGTACGAATTCGTGTGGTTTCATATGTGTGTTTTTTATCTGATCCTATAATCAGACAGATTTATGAATGTTTATAAAATTTGATAGGTGCAGATATTTTTAACATATTTTATGGTTTTATAAAAGCACCATTTTCTAACAGATTTTAGAATCAAACCGACACATCAACATTTAGGGGTTTTTATAATTACATTCTTTTTCTTTTATAATGTATTTTGGGATTATATAAACTGATGACTTTTTGAGTTTTCTGCGAGATTTTATAGTCAAAACAACTCATAATATTTTATGGGTTTCTATGATTACACCCTTGTTCTTTTATAATGATTTAAGAGTTTGTAAAAAAACGTTTTTTCATGGGGTTTTTAGATATTTTATGATCAAACCAACTCATAGAATTTGACAGATTTCTATAAACAATTATAATTGTCTATGAGTTTAAAAATAATTTTTTTTATAAGTCTTTAAATAGATTTTATATTCACAAAAACTTACAATATTTTCTAGATTTTTATGTGTCCACCCTGCCAAAAAAACCTCATTAAATCTCATAAAAAACACACTTGATTTTTATCAGTTTTTTTGCCCACCTGAAAAAGCTATACTTAGTATTCTTACTTCTACAAAAAAATATTTTTCCCACCCTTCGTACCAGCGACGTACATTTTATGTCCATTTTACGTTGGTACGTCTCGGGACCAAAGATGTACATACATAGTACATAACAAAGTGTACGTACCTACGATCATTTTACGTCCAATATTGGTCCTAAATGCGAAATAAAATGTACGTACTGGGCCACATCCCAAGGACGTATACGTGTACGTACCATGGCTGTATGAAGAAATCTTATAAAATATTACAAAATCTCATAGAAACTTATCAAAGTAATAAGATTTTAGCTGCCCTAACTTATATGCCCTTTAAACAAATATATTAAGTCGTCGCCCACCGAAACTTATAAAATCTTATAAAAAAAAACTATAATCACATCATCTGTCGTAACTACTTTTACAACAAAAAAATTGCTTTTGGCTCATGAAATCTTGTAAGATTTTATAAACAATGCCTCAAACAATCTCATAGAAATTTATCAAAGTAACATCTCTCCCACAGCTCGTGGCGATCAATAAATACTTATACGAGAACAATTTTCTATTAGATATGTAGATATTGTGCAAGCACATGGAGTGTTACTGTATTAAAGTGGGTTAGGTCATCATAGTGTATAGTTTAAGTTAGGTTATAGTTTAGTTTGACTGTATATTAATCTCTATTACATTACTTCTACTACTATTACTACTACTACAACTGCCTAAAGTTGTGTCGTAATTTTTTATTTTAGAATGTTACAGGTAGATTTTATAAATTCTTATAAAATCCTTTAAACCTTTTTGAGGAATTGTCACATTAAAAATCATAAAATATTGTAAACTTTTATAAGCCAACTGGCTGATAAAATATGATGAACTCCTATGCGGGATTTGTGTTTCACTTTCACTCGTCAAAAATTATTAAATATCATAAGTTTAGATGAGCATAAATTATGAAAACTTATGATGTTTTATCTGTTATTTGCTATGATCTTTGATGAGGTTTTTTTGGAAGGCTGTTTTTGTAAGTTTTAACAAATTGTCAAAAAATGGGAGTCATGTTTGTTCGGGCACTGTTGGTTTCACTTAAAGAAATTTAAAAAAAATAAAAGCTAGGTTAAATAAAATAAAGTTAGGTTACGCCTGTATGAACGCAAATTTTTTAGGTTAAATTAAATAACGTTAACTGCTATTATAACCCTTACTGCTTAAAAAAATAGGTGTTATTGCGGTCAAAATGTTTCAACCTACCAAGGAGACAAATCTAAATGGCTACCGCAAATCCGAAGTTTGCACCCACAGAGCTTAAAAGCGCCGTCGAACAACTGACCCAGTCAACCGGAAGAATCCGTTTTTGACACTCTGCACAATGGCGCAGCCTGCGGTTTAGACCACACAGACAAAAGTCCCGATTGCACTCGTAGATAAACGTTTAAAATTTTTCAAATGTTTTGGGGGATTACGGTTTTGGAATAATTGCCATTCGAAGCGTGAATATCTCATCTGAGTAAAAAATATAAAACTAACAAAAATTGTACACTTTACATTTAGTGCTTTGACTATATTCTCAGCGGCGACGCCAGGGGGCCAGGCCCCCCCTAAAATTTACATTTTTATTATGCGCCGCACGTAATCTTGTTTTGAAAAAAAAAAATGCATACATGCGTTTTTACTATATATGCGTCAAACTGATTTTGAGAATAATTTTCTAGGTCAAAAATGCCGCAAATTATAGTTGACATTATACCCATTTGTAGTGACGTCACAATGGCAGCCACAAACGTATGTCCATCGATATTTCTTTTGCAACAAATGACTGGTGGCTAATTAACGGTGATACTTTTACTATAGGGTAATGGACATAATACAAAATAACAAAGTGAATCTCGTGTCCGCAAATATAAATTAAAGTAACACACCGTAAATTTATACTATATTTACGGTCTTCTGCACTTTCCAATTTTGATGATTTTGTTTATCGGTTTATTCGACAGGTGGCGCACACAGGTACTACGTCTCCGCTAATTACAAACTTTTTGTTTCAAATTCGAGAGGTGTGCATGGTGCCTGTGTAGCTTTAACTGCCAGGTACAATCCTATGACTCCCTGATGATTCCTAATAAGGATGAAACAGGTCTGTAGGTGTCTGGATTCTCCATTAGACATTGGAGGCCTGGTCGTAATGAAGTGAGAAACAAAAACGCTCCGATATGCCACGAGTGTTACTTTAATAAAAAATATCATTTTAACTTTGGATATGTTAAGGTGGCTGGCATTACCCTATAAATTAGGACTGGGTACCTACCTAAATTACTCGAAAAAAACACGATCTAATTTTATAACATACAGAGTGATTTTGGTCAGGTTTTTGGCCAGTCTGTTACTCTTACCTTTACTCTGGGCAGGCGCAGTAGTGCTTTGCCAGACTGCTACCTTTATTAGGTAAACATAGGCGTCAACTAACCAAAATTAGCGTGATTCTGTACAGAATATAAAAAATACTAACAATTTAATTTACTTGTTTAAGAAAAAAATAACATCTTGATAACATAAATAAAAAAATACAGTTCCAAAAAAGTTGCCAAGTTAATGTAATTTTAACAAAATTACTCAAATACTTACAAGAAATCTCAAAACAAAATTAGTGTTGTTTCATCGCTTTTCCTGCAAGAGGTAAATAATCTTTTTCTTTAGCCACCCAAATAGCCTCTGCTTGGTCCAAGACTTTCTTGAAATCTCTTCTGCCAGAATGGTAGGTTGCGTTGACCATGATTACTTTGGAGTAAGATTCGGAACAAGCTGTGTTTGAAACCAATTTTCAAATTTTTTTTCTGTTAATGTTGTCAATAACCCACTTTTGAATGTTAAATTAGCGCCTTTAATAAAGACATCTTTTGCTCCAGCGTGGACCACAATATATCGATGACCTAAAAAAAAAACGGAGATAACTTACCTAATTTAAATTTATGCCATATTCTGTAATACAAAAAAAAAATACAAAATTTTTTAAATAAAAGTGGGGGTCAATCAAGTTGTTTAAAAGGTACGGTTCTTTAAAGGTCCCCAGAACTTCACAGTGAAGCAATATGAGAGTCATACACGGAGTCATAGCACACCATCCGATTGACCTTAACCCCTTAACTTGTTTTACATTTTTTTAAACTTTTGAACTCGCCTTCGAAAAGTGTTCTAGGTATTTAAAAACTCTAAAAAGATAACAAGATTATTTTTACCTTCACTGTTTTTTTTTTTTAAATCCGTGAAAACTAGAGTAAAACCTGGACTTAAATTTTTATTTTAAAAAAAAGTTTATTCTTTTATAGACAATGTCTGGTATATCCATTAAATATTTTCTATTTGATTTCTTCCACTTAAAGCCTGTTAAACTGTTTATCCATCTTTTTTCCCTGAAGTTTTGCTTTACTTTTGCCAACGTACATTGAATAAATTGTTTCCCGAATTTCATTTTGTAAATAGTTTGTAATTTTGGTTTTGGCTGTTTGTTTTGCGTAAGTTTTGTCTGATCTTATCCCATTTTTCTTAAGGGACTTAAATTGATTGCTTCTGCTGCTCGATCTATTACATTCTTAACTTCAGGGGCGGTTCCGTTGCAGACTAGGTGTTTTTCCAGTTAAAAAAAGCTAATATATTTTTTGCACTTTAGGGACTAAAACGTATTTGAGGGACTAAAATGGTACTTTTTATCCCCGGGACTAAAATATTTTATTCCCCGGGACTAAAATATTTTAGTCCCGATCCTTATTATCAGGCTATATAAATTTACTTAACTTAACTTAACGTCAGCACGAATGAAGGTTTGGTAAAAACGCAATTTAGGAACATTTATATTTATTTGTAACATCCGAAAATAGGCATGAACACAATGTGAAAAAGAACTAATATAATCTATAAATTCTTAAACTATTTGATATTATTGTGCGTCACATTAATATTTACAATTGCCCCACTACAGCCAACTATTTTTCTATTTCTATTTTCTATTTATTTATTTATTCGCAATATTACAATTTTAAATAAATGAAATCTGGTGACCACAACTTGTGCAAATAAATAAGATTTTTACCCAAAAAGATCAGTTAAGATCTTGTCTAGGGCTTTCTTCTTCATTTTACACACACAACCATAGGCTCCAGTAAAATATTACGAAAAAATTAAATAATATGTAAATACCTAAATAATTAATTCTAGGTTAACTATATATATAATATATATATATAGTTAATATATAATAAGTTGATCGGAAAATAACTTAGTTTATAAGTAATTATTGTTGTTTTATAATTGTAATAGACATGAAACTATTAAAAAACAAATAATAATAAAACAACAAAAAATTATTAGTTACAAAAAAAGAACTGCATAAAGTACGAAAGATATAATTAAAGTCTATAAATTAGAACAGAAAATCTCTACAAAAGGTGCTCTTGTGATGTATGTTTTACTGGGATATATTCAAAATTAAATTATATATATTTGGGGTTTTATGAATCCATTTTTTAAGCTTTAGTTTGAAAGATTTCTTTGAAGATATTCTTAAAATTTCTTGGGGTATTAAGTTAATTATCTTTGGGCCTAGGAAAAGGAAGCATTTCTGTCCGATTGTTTTATTGGTTTTAGAAATGGTCATTTTGTTAGCGGACCGTGACCTGGTGTTGATGTTATGAGTAATTGCTGTTAGGTAGTGGGGATTGTAGTGCACGAAAACTGCCAACTTTAGGGCATACAACTGTCTAATGGTCATTACGTTAGCGTTGAGAAAAAGTTGATTGGTTGGAAATGTTCTGGGTTTTTTACATATTATTTTTAGAATCCACTTTTGTTCCGTCTCCAAAGATTTTAAAGCCGTCTCTCCTACCGTCTCCCACCCTATAGAACCGTATTGTAGAAGAGATTAAACTAAAGAGAAGTAAACCATACGGAGACTTTTTATGCCCAAAAATTGCTTAAATTGGTAAAATCTAAAAATGAGTCCACGTATTTTATTGACAGTATTTTCTATGTGCTTGTCCCATTTTAAGAAAGTGTCAACTGTAATTCCCAAGTATTTGGCATATTTAGTTAGTTTTATGGATGTTCCTGCTATATTTAAGCTATCGTACATGGGTAGTTGATTAACATTTGACGTAAACGGAATTATTTGAGTTTTATAGACGTTTAATGTAAGCTTATTTAACTGAAACCAATTCATAAATCCAATGAGATCCACTTCAATATCGACTTTTAGACTGTCCCAAGAGTCTCCAACATAAACAATTCCCTGGTCGTCAGCCAAAAGCGATTTTTATTCCAGAAGAGTTGGCTTTAAGCAAGGAGTTGATATATATATATTAAATAGAATGGGGCCTAAGACCGTGCCTTGGGGAACGCCGCAAGTAATTGATGCTTCATCGCTACTACTCTCTTTGATTGAGGTAGTTATTTAACAATTTGAGCGCCACCCCATTTACTCCAATATCCCTTAAGTCAGTCCCAAGGATCATATGATTAACTGTGTCGAACGCCTTTGCCAAGTCCAGAAACTCTACCATGCATGGCTTCTTTTGATCAACAGCATTATAAACTAACGAGCTGAATCTGGCAATGGCGTCCTCTGTGGATTTTCCCTCTCGAAAACCAAACTGTTCGTGCGACAAGAAATGATTTACGGTAAAATAATGGGTGAGACTTTTTTTAATAATTTTTTCAAGTACTTTAGAGATTACTGACGTAAGACTAATGGGGCAGTAGTTGGACACTACCCTGGTACTACCCGACTTATGAATTGGTTTAACATAGGAGCCTTTTAAGCAGGCTGGAAATGTACCTTCTGAGAGGCAACGGTTAAAAAGGTTAGTTATGCCTTTTAATATGAAGTTGAGAGAAAGCTTTAAATGCTCGTTTTTTATTCCATCTGGTCCTGTAGATTTTGTGCATTTGTTAGGTTAAAAGAGTTAAGCTCTAAGCACGGTTGCGCCTGTTTTTGCAATTCGACGACATTTAAGGGGGGTTGTATTTTTTCTGCCAATTTGGCTCCGACAGTTGAAAAAAAAATCGTTGAAATGGTTAGCCATTATATTACTATCCGTAGTGACATTACCTTCAATCAATAAAGAGTTGACTTCGTTCTTCAACATTTTTGTATTTGATACCTCATTAATTGTGTTAAGTTAAGTAATTAAGTCTTGTTTTGTTAATTAAAAGAGTAAGTCGGTTTCTATATCGTTTAAATGTTTCTTTTAGCTCAAGATTTTCCGGGTTAATGCGGTAACGTTGTACAAAGCATCTCTGTGTTTGATTGAGTTAAGGAGACCTTGAATTATCCAAGGTTTTTTTTTATTTATTGCATTTTTGATGTATTTTGTGGTAGAGTCCGTTATACATTTTGAAATAGCCATTAAGAAATCATTAAAGGCAGTTTCAGAGTCATTTTCTTGTGAGATTTTTGTCCAATTGATATTCTTCGTAAGTTCGACAAATTTTGAAATTTCAATCTGTTTTTGTTCTTGTTTTGTAGAAGTATTAGAAAGCATTTATTGGCAGATAAACGGGAAGTGGTCGGTGATCCTAGTTTGAAATATTGGCTGATGAGACGCCTTCAGGTTTTTGTGATTTAAAAGAAAATGTGATCTATGCAGGTATTGCTGTCTGGTCTCGTGACTTTGTTTACTTGAGAAATAAGCCCCTTTTCACTTAAAATGTTGAGATATTCTTGGTGTGAGCTTTCGGTCATGTTGAGCAAGTTAATATTAATATCTCCGACAAAAAAGCGCAGTCCTATGACCCAAGATTAAAACTGTCAAGAAATCTACTAAGACCTTAATTTTTTTGTTTCCAGCATTAATGTCCAATGATAGGTCCTATACGAAAAAATTCCTGCTTCTCCAAGATTTCTGTTTTGACGTAAATAAAAACGCCATCATTTTGATTTAACCTCTCTTGCGTAAATATAGATGAGTATCCATTTAGTTGAAGCAAGTTAATATCATGAACCTTCCTCGTTTCACAAAGGATTATGCAGGAGAAAGAATTTTGGCAATTAGACAGAGACACTTTCAGTTCGTTTATGTGTTTGTGAATACTACAAATATTAAGATGGAAAAAAAAACTTCCGGCTTTACAAAATTTTTGAGTTAATTTGATTTTAATACTTGAGTATATATTAGCTCGACCTGGTATTCTTCAATATATGCATCCATTTTATTTTATTTAGAAATTGGCAAAACAGAAAAAAAGAAATTAAATAGGCTAACTACAATTTATATGATAAAAATATATTCTTCTCCTTTTATATGCGGATAATAAAAACACAGAAAGATAAAATCCAAACATATATAAGAAGTAAGATTAATAATTAAAATGAATTTAAAAAAGTCAAAACATAAAAAAGCAACCCTCTATTCAGTATTCTTTCGGCCTCTCAATGTTCTCGCGCTGCCGTCTTTAGGAGTTCTATTTTGCGACGGTTTTCTCCCGTCCATGTCTGTTTTTGATTTCTTGCTTGGTGGTTCTGGGTCCGTCTCATATATCTCGCCTTCTTCAAGTGCGGAAGTTCCGTTTTGTTTTAGAGCGAAGGGCGTTCTTTTTTGCAGCTCTTTTTTCTTCAGTTCGTCGTGAGTGAAAGCTACTCCGTTGATAATCAGTTTGTTCCTATTTATTTTGGCCTCGTCTCCGTTTTCAATTGCTATTTTACGCTGACTTCTTGGAAATTTCTGCTTTTGGTAGTCTTCGGCAATGAGATCAGCAGACACGCGTTTGCGTTAATCAGAATGTCTTAGCTGAAAGTTCACGAATTCTACCACTAATGGTCTTCTTACAGTGTTTTCCCTTGGCTTTTTTCCAATTCTGTAAAGATCTCTGATGTCAGAAAATCTGCAATCTAATTTAATGGTGTTGTTGATCACGTCTAACAAGCTTCTAATGTCCTCAAGGCGATTGTCGTTTTTTCCAAAATTCTGGAAATTAGATTGTACTTTCTGCTTTTTCGGTCTAGATCCCTAATTTTCTGCCCTAGTTTCACGTTTTCTGCAGAGAGTCTTCGATGTTCTTCCTTTATTAAGTTAATTTCCGCAGATACGCTTTCTTTAAAAGATCGAAAATCTTCTCTAATGCCCTCGTTTTGTTTTTTTATGTCTTCAGTTACTGTCGTCAGATTTTAAATCATCTGGCATAGGTATTCGTTGGTACTTTTCCTGTCATTCTCTTGTATATTCAGTGTGCAATTTATTTACTTGTTTTTATTTTTAATGCGGCCCTGGCTTATTCTTGAAATTGAACGACAAAATTTTTCTTATCTGATTCAAATAAAATTATTATTGTTTTTTGTTTTGTCCGGTCTCGGTACGTTTGACAATATGCAAATAATGGATTTTTAAAAGCAAGAAGTAATTATTATGACTTACTTTTTATAGATTCCAGCACGCTGTAGCTTATTCTATACAGACCGCTTCAAGCTACTGCGAACATAGGGCGGAAGAAGTCTAATTTGCCAGTGTACGTACATGCAGAGACACCGCACGCCTATCAGTGAAGCAACCAATACTCAGGCTTGCGATCACCACTTGCATGACTTTCCTTTGGTATTTAGTACGCCTCTAACCACGGTGCTGTGTGGAGCGTAGTCAATGAAACCGGAATTTGGTCAATAAATACGCAAATTTTTATAACGT
Source organism: Oxystoma pomonae (assembly GCA_963921995.1). Lineage (NCBI taxonomy): Eukaryota > Metazoa > Arthropoda > Insecta > Coleoptera > Brentidae > Oxystoma > Oxystoma pomonae. The sequence goes on along the minus strand of OY998171.1, from coordinate 44,051,225 downwards.
AATTTTCTTATTTTTTGTCACTGATAAATAAGAGCGTTTTATTGTCAACTGCTCAGATTTATCAGTGACGACGTGTTACAATGAAAATAATAAGGAGAAACAAAATAAAAGCAAGTTCTCAAAATAAAATAATACATTCTAAAAACCCAAAAGATTCTCCCAGTCAAAAAAAAATTAAAGCAAATGTTCGAAAAGTCCTCCTTGCTCGGCTAGACAATATCCGAGCCTACTATAAAAACCCCTTCTAACGTTTCCAAGCATGTTAGGGGTGATAATTTGAAAAGCTTCTTCAAAAACAGATAGAAGTCATTAGGAGCAAGATCGGGAGATCGAGCTGGCCATAAAATAGTTCCCCGTGTACTTATAACCCGATTAGGAAATACATTATCAAGATATTCCCTAACAAGGCCAACATTGTGAGCGGAACAACCATCTTGTTGAAACCATGTTTCACCAAATCTTACACCTAACAACTGCCTAGCAGTTGGAATAATGTGCTGCTGCAGTAGATCCAAGTATCTAGGACCATTCAAATTGCAATTGCCGTTAATAAAAAATGGCCCAATTACGTGTTCCCCTATAATACCCCCCCCCAAACATTTAGTTTTTGGGGATACTGTGTTCTTACGTCAAAATACAAATGCAAATTTTCCCTCGACCAATATCGAACGTGTGTTGGGTTATGACGATTTGACCATTTGACCATCTGCACTTTTTCGGCAACTTCGTAGACATCCATTTTTGGTTTTAAAAATGTATTATTTCAATTAAGAACTTACCCATCTGTTTCTCGAGCAAGGCAGAAATAAAACAAAATAATAAAAACAAAATGAATTTCCAAAAGATAACACTGCAGCGTGCTTCGAATCCACCTCGATCGTACGGCACGGAGAGTAAATTGGACTTGATTCCCCCTATGTTCGCAGTAGCTTGAAGCGGTCTGTATACACCCTCCAACAATTATTTGGTGTAAAACTAAGTTAACAATTATGCAGAGTCGATGAACACACGTGCACACTTTAAATGACCAGGACCGTCTCTATTGACCAGGACCGTCTTCGCTGCTGTATTGGAGTAACATCTGCTTAAAAAAGCCAGTTAAATGTTTTTCAAATTAGTATCCTTTAGCCTACTATAGCGGTCATACTGACGCCCAACTGACAGAAAATCCATGTTTTACCTGTTAATTTGGTTATAAAAATGGCGGCAATCTTTGCCTAAAGGGCACTGAAGAGATAAGAGTTAACTGGCTTTTTAGTTGAGAACGGTATTGATTGGAGTTTAAAAGATTGCCGATTGGGTATGTTCAGTGCCGCAATCTTCAGTGATTGCAGTGCATATGTTACCAGATGTATCTTCGCTTTAATCAAAACGGTGCCCAAAGGTGCAAAAAATAGTATATATTCCATGTGAATAAAGTCTTTTTATCTCTCAGCGAATTGTAGGCCTCCCTCCGGTAGAGCTACAAACATTTCGCCTCGGGATAAAAAGTACCACTTTAGTTCCTGTGTATATAATGTACTATAAAATTATTAGCTGCGTTTGCTCATTATACCTATTATTTTTTTGTAGGCAACAAATTGATGTTTTTGAATGACAGTGACGAACAATAATCAAACTTCAATTTTTTCTAAAAATTTGTTGTCACAGCAACACCGTACTCAACTAAAAAGCCACTTAACTCATTTTCGTTTTAGTATCCTTTGGCCTATGGTCGGTGCCATATTGACACAAAACTGACAGAATATCCATGTTTTACTTGTCAATTTGGTTATAAAAATGGCAGTCACAATATGCTAAAGGGTACTGAGGCGGTAGGAGTTAACAGGCTTTTTAGTTGAGAATGGTGTTGGTCACAGCTGTTTGAAATGTACCAAACAGAGATAAACAAAAATGACGTCACTACAAATGGGTATAATTTCAACTATATTTGTGTGAACTGGGTTAAAGAAAAAACAATATTTTTGATTCTTATTTACATATTACAATATTATTCGGTTAGGAAAAATCCATTCAATTGATTTTCTTGAGAGAATTTAAAACGTCATTTGACCAACGTATTCCATATTTTTTTTAATATATATTTTTAATATTTTTTTTAACTTAAGTGTCCGCCATTGTAACTGAGGCATAAAATGATGATTTTTTTTTACACAAAAATTTAAAACTAATTTAGCTCATCCGAAAACTGCTTTTGTTTGCGAAACAATGTAAACGGACAGAAAAATTATCTTGTTTTTTTTATTTTAGTCGCCTCCATCTTTTTTATTATGGAATGGACTTACTTACTTAGCGCAACCCAATATTTTGCCAAGTATTTTTTGTTTAACTTTAGTTGCAAAATTGCTAACGTGCAGAAAAATAATGACGTTTCTTAATTTTAGACAGATGTAATTTTTTTGCAATTTTTGAGACAAGCGTCCTCGATTTAGTACAAATTGATATATTGCATGACGTTAGTGTAAATACCTTACCAGAAGAGGAATATTTATTTTCCTAACAAGTGTGGAAAGTGGTACTTTTCCTCACGCCTACAGATTTCCGAACGACGCGAAGCGGAGTTTGGCCAGCTGTCAAGTGTGGAAAAAACACTTTACACGAGAGTTAGGAACAATGTTTTTTCTACTAGCGCATGGAAAAAAAATGTCTTTCAAAATGTAGCATCTAACAAACCAATTAAAAAATCATTAATTTTTAGATAAAATGTACGTTTTCAACCAACTATTACTTTTCCGGACGCTAACTTACCCCCAGATGCACCGTAAAAACATTGGGATTAGTTTAGCTAATCCACGCTTCCTCTTTGTTCATTTATGTGGGATTAACAGAGAAAAATAATGGATTAGATAGCCAATAGAAATTAAGTGCCTACGGTGCATCTAGAGGTTAGTCAAAACGTACGTTTTAAACCAATTTTGACTGAAAGTTACATATTTGTTAAATTGGTATACATGCTATGTACACTCGCAGTAAAAAATGCTTACAAGTGATATTTTAGTCTGTGTAATTTTTGTCAATTTTAATTGAAGTCTCTCATTCATCTGACACCTGAATTTCTACGTACGTTATTTCTGTGCCGCTAAGTGTACAATTATGCATATGAAATGCAAATTTGCCAGATGACAAAACTCTTTCTCGAGTCGAAAAACTTTTAGTTAAATAAGTGTACGCTTTTAACCAAATTTTACTTTGGCGCACAGTGTGCGGAAAAGTAAATATTGGTTAAAAACGTATATTTTAACTGCTGTAGTATATGAAAAAGATTGTATTTCAAAAAAGCTATCTATATAAAAACATAAAAAAATATAAAAATTTGCCTTTTGTGATTCTTAATAAGAGACATATTTAGTCAAAATGATTGTTTTTTACCATTTTTTACTTTTCCGCACGCTGTGCGGCAAAGTAACTTTACCGCACGGCGTGCGTAAGTACGCAAATATTGGTTAAAATCCTAGATTTTAACTGCTGATGTAGCACATGAAAAAGAAAAAGATTGTATTTCAAAAAAACTACCTATCTAAAGTATTCTAAAGACAAAAAAATATCAAACTTTGGCCATTTGTTGTGATTCTTAATTAGAGAAAGTTTTGGTCAAAACGTAGTTTTTTTACCTTTTTTTACTTTTCCGCACTATGCGTGGCAAAGTAAGTTTGCCGCAAGGTGTGCGGAAAAGTAAAAATTGGTTACAAACGTACATTGTTACTGAATATAAAAAAAAAATTGTTTTAAAAAAATCTAAAAACAATAATATGTTTAGTGGATAAAAAATTGTCCAACTTGCGATTCTTAATTACAAATACTTTTAGTTAATAGGTAGGTTTTTTACCATTTTTTTACCTTTCCGCACGCTGTATGTCAAAGTACAAATTGTTTTAAAACGAACATTTAATTAAAATTTTGTCAATAAATTATTTAGATATTTTAACAAAAACTTTATTAAATGAAAATTTGTTTATTAAATGATAATTTGTCTGTTTTTGTTCTTTCAAACCAATTTTTACTAAAGAACACAATATTTAGAATAAATTTTAATAACAGAAAACTATACAGGGTGATTCAAAATTCTATAGACATACTTCAACTGTAGGTAGAATCTGTTGTTCCTTATTATTGTGAATTCCTTATTATAGCTCTCTTTCGATTTTTCTGGCAGAAATTCCATGTTCCGCACAGTACTTGGTTCTTAAGAAGTCATGCTGTTATTTTACGTAGTTTCAATTGTTAAGTGACATTTTAAAAACATAAAATTGTAAGATCATTGATAAATTATATCGAACTTAAATTTATTTAGAGTAATAATACATTTTTAATGAATTTTTACTTTTCCGCAAGGCGTGCGGAAAAGTGACATTTTCCAAATTAAAATGCGTACTGGAAAGATGCCAATCACGCACGGCTCAGTTAAGTTTGCCCCCCCAAGATCGATTTTCTCAAAAAATTTTATGCCAAAATTTTGCACACATTTTGCACAATTTTGCACACCACAAATCAAATTTTGCACACCTTCCTACGAGAAACTACAGCCCATTTTCTGTGGGGGGGGCAAACTTGACGTTGCCCCCCCCAGTCAATATTTTTCTAAAATTATGATGTCATTTGAAAGGTCTTATTTTGCACAATTTTGCACACCCATTTTAAAATTTTGCACACCTCCCTGTAACCCACACGAGGATTCTGAAAATATCAAGTTTGCCCCCCCCAGTCAATATTTTTCAAAAAGTTTGGTGTCGTTAGAAAGGTCTTATTTTGCACAATTTTGCACACCCATTTTAAAATTTTGCACACCTCCCTGTAACCCACACGAGGGTTCTGAAAATATCAAGTTTGCCCCCCCCAGTCAATATTTTTCAAAAAGTTTGGTGTCGTTAGAAAGGTCTTATTTTGCACAATTTTGCACACCCATTTTAAAATTTTGCACACCCCCCTGTAACCCACACGAGGGTTCTGAAAATATCAAGTTTGCCCCCCCCAGTCAACATTTTTAAAAAATTTTGGTGTCGTTAGAAAGGTCTTATTTCGCACAATTTTGCACACCCATTTTAAAATTTTGCACACCTCCCCGTAACCCACACGAGGGTTCTGAAAATATCAAGTTTGCCCCCCCCAGTCAATATTTTTCAAAAAATTTGGTGTCGTTAGAAAGGTCTTATTTTGCACAATTTTGCACACCCATTTTAAAATTTTGCACACCTCCCTGTAACCCACACGAGGGTTTTTAAAATATCAAGTTTGCTCCCCCCAGTCAATATTTTTTAAAAAGTTTGGTGTCGTTAGAAAGGTCTTATTTCGCACAATTTTGCACACCCATTTTAAAATTTTGCACACCTCCCCGTAACCCACACAAGGGTTCTGAAAATATCAAGTTTGCCCCCCCCAGTCAATATTTTTCAAAAAATTTGGTGTCGTTAGAAAGGTCTTATTTTGCACAATTTTGCACATCCATTTTAAAATTTTGCACACCTCCCTGTAACCCACACGAGGGTTTTTAAAATATCAAGTTTGCTCCCCCCAGTCAATATTTTTTTAAAAGTTTGGTGTCGTTAGAAAGGTCTTATTTTGCACAATTTTGCACACCCATTTTAAAATTTTGCACACCTCCTTGTAACCTACACGAGGGTTCTGAAAATATCAAGTTTACCCCCCAGTCAATATTTTTCAAAAAGTTTGGTGTCGTTAGAAAGGTCTTATTTTGCACAATTTTGCACACCCATTTTAAAATTTTGCACACCCCCCTGTAACCCACACGAGGGTTCTGAAAATATCAAGTTTGCCCCCCCCAGTCAACATTTTTAAAAAATTTTGGTGTCGTTAGAAAGGTCTTATTTCGCACAATTTTGCACACCCATTTTAAAATTTTGCACACCTCCCCGTAACCCACACGAGGGTTCTAAAAATATCAAGTTTGCCCCCCCCAGTCAATATTTTTCAAAAAATTTGGTGTCGTTAGAAAGGTCTTATTTTGCACAATTTTGCACACCCATTTTAAAATTTTGCACACCTCCCTGTAACCCACACGAGGGTTTTTAAAATATCAAGTTTGCTCCCCCCAGTCAATATTTTTTAAAAAGTTTGGTGTCGTTAGAAAGGTCTTATTTTGCACAATTTTGCACACCCATTTTAAAATTTTGCACACCTCCTTGTAACCTACATGAGGGTTCTGAAAATATCAAGTTTACCCCCCAGTCAATATTTTTTAAAAATTTTGGAGTCATTAGAAAGGTCTAATTTTGCATCATTTTGCACACCCATTTTAAAATTGTGCACACCTCCCTCTAACCCACACGAAGATTCTGGAAATATGAAGTTTGCCCCCCCCCCCACCGTCGATATTTTTCAAAAAATTTTGTGTCATTCGAAAAGTATTTTGCGCAATTTTGCACACCCTTCAGTACCCCACAAGAGAGTTCTCAAAAAAGTTTCCCCCCCCCCCCAAAAAAATTTATGTCATTCGAGAAGCGTAATTTTGCACAACTATTTTTAAATTTTGCACACTTCCCATGCCGTTTTCTTTTTGTGGCGTTTACGGTTAAACTTGGTCCTAGAGTTTCCCAGAAGTATAAGCAAACGAAGGAGACCTCGATTGTGTAATATCTTTGAATATTGTTTAAATTTACAGATAATTGTTTATGTTTACATTTGTATATAATCAAAAGTTTTTAATTTTTATGAATTTCCGGATTATACTTAAATTTTCATATCAAAAATGAACAGAAAAAATCGATGTAGACAGCGCATCCTGTCATGTTCGATGCCTTGAGAATCGGAACCAGCCTATTTTGGCGGTTCAGAATCGTTGCGGTTCTCAAGGTATGGATCTTCACAGGATGTGCTATCTACGTCCATTTGTTAGATGATGTCATAGCATGTGAAAAATTAAGTATAATCTGGAAATTCATAAAAATTAAAAACTTTTGATTATAGACACATATATGTAAGCATAAGCAATTATATGTAAATTTAAACAATATTCGAAGATATTACACAATCGAGGTCTCCTTATTTTGCTTATACTTCTGGGAAATTTTAGGACCAAGGTTAACCGTAACCGCTACAAAAAGAAAACAGCTCCAGAAACTAGTAGGTAGGTATATGCACCTGCCGTAAAGAGGAATGCGTGCGTACCTACACCTACCACGCGCGAAGGCCTTTTATGTAATATATTGAAATGTCGCTTAGCAATGCCTAGTTTTATTTGTGTTCATGATTCAGAATGACTTCGGGTGAAATTTCCGAAGTTTGCAACGTGTATTTTAAATGGTGGCGTTCCATTTCGGCAGGAAAGTCAATGTGAACGCCTCTATTTAAAATACATAACATTACGTAACGCCTGGTTCGCACCTATGCGTGCCCACCCTGACTCTAAAAATGCATCACGTGATCAGCCATGCATTTGTCGATTTTTTAAAAGTGTCGCGTGATGCGTTTTTAATGTCAGGGTGAGCACGCATAGGTGGCAACTAGGCGTAACGCTTATAGGGGTTATGTAGGGGTGAGCGGGGTTTTGCGGTTTTGTTACGTAACGCAATTTTTAAATTATTATTGTGAAATAAAACAACTTTTTGGATTTTTCGAGTGAAAAAGAAAAAAAAGAGGGGGTCTCTGGCAGCAAAACGTTTTGTTATTTTAGACTGGAGTAGTCCCAAACGTTACAAAGCGTTATATAGGGGGTCGCGGGTTGGGGTCAAAATTGGGCAAAATAAGGGTTACGTAATAAGTGCACTACCTCTCAGTTTACGCAATTACTTTGTGGTTATCGGTAAATATAACCTAACGTTCTTACTTACTTTTTACTTTTTTTAGTCGATGATACGTACCTTATCAATCAATTTTCCAAAAATATTACGAAAAAAATAAAATAACGATAACCATAAAGTAATTCCTCCGGAAATTCCGAACTCTGTTATGGAACTGCGCAGTCGCAGAAGGAACAATAATAATAAGGAAAGAGACAAAAACACTGACCAATTAAACAAAGACCTTAAGTGTGAATGGAACTTTAACTTTCTACCTATTGGTGTCATCCCATTTGCAGCAGGCGTTGTTTCCGTCTTTGGGTTGAGAATTAAGTCAAATTTACATGACATATATTTTGAATTCGATTTGATTTTTTTTTCGATCTATAAAAGGAATAATAATTTTTTTCTTATTTGCCATTTTAAGTGCATGAAATACAAAAACAAAATGTCTATGTTCATGTGTAGAAATAAATAAACGACTTCTTCTAATTATAATTATTGACGGACGGAATTTTTTGATGGAAACCTAGTTAATGACACACCAAGACGCCAAACGCGTGGTGTGAACTGCAAAATCAAGGCGGGCGTCATCACCGTAGCCGCTGTCCGCAAATAGCAAGGTGTGATCCCACCATTATCCAGATGAAAATTTTCGGACGCACCCATGAAATCGGAGGCGCGTTCGACCTCGGGTGAAACTTGCTCCAAAATGGGTAAGTGCAGCCCTCTAGAAATTTGATAAGCCTTTGGTATTCTTGACATGTAAAAGAGAAAGATAGAAATGCGGCGTTATAGGCGTTCTTAGTCATTTTCGGTAAGAGCTTCATAGAAAGTGACAGTTTCCTCGTCCTTCGCTCCCCAAATGGACCTACCTAAATTTTTGGGTGTTCTGCACCAAATTTTGACGTTTCTTGGACCTTGGTCATCTTGTCTTTACACTTTGCAGTGTGTATTTGTGGAAGAAATGAATTTAATGGACGAGAAGCACGAAAACGTCTAGGCGTGAAAAAAATTCTGTTTTTTTTTATAAGTTAACTATACAGGTTAGAAAAGTGTAGGTTGTATAAAAACAAGCTTACGGAACCGTGGAGTGAATTAGGGCGTACTCCTATTAACTCCACGGTCCCGTAAGTATCATATATACATATATAATATAATATATATAATATATAACTTTTATTTTGGTTTATTATTGAAGTAAAATATGCGTGCGGGAAAGTAGAAAGATCTGAAAGAAAACAAAGCGTCGTTTTTTTTTAAAGAAAGTGTTTATTTTACTATCAACGAAGTTTACTATTAGAAGTGCAACAACACGCAAATACGATTTACTTACTTTCGACTAACTTGCGTGACAAAGACTTTTATGGAACTTAAAATTAACGTTTTTATTTTATTAGACACATAAAGCCAATTATCAAAGTTAACACTATCCTAAGAGGTATCTCTGTCGAGTGGACCAATCAACCATGTACAGTTTTAAATATATGGGGAATGCGAGACAGCTCCAGCTGATCAAAGTACCCCTGGATACCCATTCTTCAGTTTCTAGACAAACTTTCGTGTAGGAACGATCACATCCTTTATTTCAACCATTAGGCAAGCCCCAATGCGGTTACGAAACATTCCATAAGCTGAAAAGCTCCACGGCGCCCGCGCAGGAGAACCCGCTCTCTTCCTCATAACCAGCAGATGTAAGTTGTAGGAGAGTTCTCTTGATATGCGGTAGCCCGGTAATGTCCGGCGGTGCTCGACTGATATCGGATGGCTAGTGCAAGCAGTCAAACTATCCTATTGGTCCAAATCACTAATGTGAGCATTCCTATAGGAGTGTTCTCTCGAAACTGAAAAATAGGTACCCTGTCCTGCAATACGTGTCAGGATAACAGGTAAGAAGACGTGACGTTACGTATTTTTCACCCAAGACGTTGCTCTATCAACAAAAACGTGTCATTTCGATCAGCTGGAGATGTCATGCATTCGCCATAAATTTAAAAGTGTACTTGGTTAATTGGCCGACAAGATAGAGATACGTCTTAAGATTTTTTTAGGGATGAGGTATTTTGGGGGTAGTTCCGAAGGGAGAAATGGAGCAAAGTTCAAAAACAATAGGGCTCCGCGCGTCAATACAGGTAATCGTTGTGTAAAATTTCGTTATGATCGGTGCAGGAGTTTTTGAGTTACAGTGGCGCATATCGAGGCGACGGACAGACAGACAGACAACAAATCAGTAAATCCATACCTTGAGAACCGCAACGATTCTGAACCGCCAAAATAGGCTGGTTCCGATTCTCAAGGCATCGAACATGACAGGATGCGCTGTCTACATCTATTTTTTCTGTTCATTTTTGATATGAAAATTTAAGTATAATCCGGAAATTCATAAAAATTAAAAACTTTTGATTATATACAAATGTAAACATAAACAATTATCTGTAAATTTAAACAATATTCAAAGATATTACACAATCGAGGTCTCCTTCGTTTGCTTATACTTCTGGGAAACTTTAGGACCAAGTTTAACCGTAAACGCCACAAAAAGAAAACGGCATGGCAAGTGTGCAAAATTTAAAAATAGTTGTGCAAAATTACGCTTCTCGAATGACATAAATTTTTTGAAAAATATTAACTGGGGGGGGCAAACTTTTTTGAGAACTCTCTCGTGGGGTACTGAAGGGTGTGCAAAATTGCGCAAAATAGACTTTTCGAATGACACAAAATTTTTTGAAAAATATCGACGGTGGGGGGGGGGCAAACTTCATATTTTCAGAATCTTCGTGTGGGTTAGAGGGAGGTGTGCACAATTTTAAAATGGGTGTGCAAAATGATGCAAAATTAGACCTTTCTAATGACTCCAAAATTTTTAAAAAATATTGACTGGGGGGCAAACTTGATATTTTCAGAACCCTCGTGTAGGTTTCAGGGAGGTGTGCAAAATTTTAAAATGGGTGTGCAAAATTGTGCAAAATAAGACCTTTCCAACGACACCAAACTTTTTGAAAAATATTGACTGGGGGGGCAAACTTGATATTTTCAGAACCCTCGTGTGGGTTACAGGGAGGTGTGCAAAATTTTAAAATGGGTGTGCAAAATAAGACCTTTCTAACGCCACCAATTTTTTTTAAACATGTTGACTGGGGGTGGCAAACTTGATATTTTCAGAACCCTCTTGTGGGTTACAGGGAGGTGTGCAAAATTTTAAAATGGGTGTGCAAAATTGTGCAAAATAAGACCTTTCTAACGACACCAAACTTTTTGAAAAATATTGACTGGGGGGGGGGGCAAACTTGATATTTTCAAAACCCTCGTGTGGGTTACAGGGAGGTGTGCAAAATTTTAAAATGGGTGTGCAAACGTGTGCAAAATAAGACCTTTCTAACGACACCAAACTTTTTGAAAAATATTGACTGGGGGGGGCAAACTTGATATTTTCAAAACCCTCGTGTGGGTTACAGGGAGGTGTGCAAAATTTTAAAATGGGTGTGCAAACGTGTGCAAAATAAGACCTTTCTAACGACACCAAACTTTTTGAAAAATATTGACTGGGGGGGGGGCAAACTTGATATTTTCAGAACCCTCTTGTGGGTTACAGGGAGGTGTGCAAAATTTTAAAATGGGTGTGCAAAATTGTGCAAAATAAGACCTTTCTAACGGCACCAAACTTTTTGAAAAATATTGACTGGGGGGGGCAAACTTGATATTTTCAGAACCCTCGTGTGGGTTACAGGGAGGTGTGCAAAAGTTTAAAATGGGTGTGCAAAATTGTGCAAAATAAGACCTTTCTAACGACACCAAACTTTTTGAAAAATATTGACTGGGGGGGGCAAACTTGATATTTTCAGAACCCTCGTGTGGGTTACAGGGAGGTGTGCAAAATTTTAAAATGGGTGTGCAAAATTGTGCAAAATAAGACCTTTCAAATGACATCATAATTTTTGAAAAATATTGACTGGGGGGGGCAACGTCAAGTTTGCCCCCCCCCCCCACAGAAAATGGGCTATAGTTTCTCCTAGGAAGGTGTGCAAAATTTGATTTGTGGTGTGCAAAATTGTGCAAAATGTGTGCAAAATTTTGGCATAAAATTTTTTGAGAAAATCGATCTGGGGGGGGCAAACTTAACTGAGCCATCACGCACGGTAGTATTTTTGATATATCAGGTGCCATCTTTGTACTCGCTTATAAATTCTGAATGAGGTCAAGAATCCGGTCAGTAGCTTTAATATGGGACAATAAAAGGGATCATCACTTAAAAAGTAAAAAAAAGCAAAGAAAAACTAAATTTTTAAAATCTGGCGGCCATTTTGTTTTTAAATGACATGTCAACTTTTTTTATACGTTTGGATTAAGTGGGACCTCCTTACTATTACCCAATTGATTTCGATTTGATTTTTCTGAAAAGGCAGAAAACACATTTTTTTTATTAATTTGACAGCCGCCATCTTGGATTCTAAAGCCGGAAAATGGAGGACCCTCGACTGGAATTTTAGGTTTTGGTATTAAGTATCAATATGCCAAATATGAAAAATATACCCTTTTTGCAGCTTTCATTTGGAAATTTCGAGAGATGTGTCGCATTAAATATAAAAAAAGAAGTGAGGTGCGAGTTTAAAGAAATGATTAAAGATTTGTTCTTATATACATATTAATCTTGCCAAAACGCAAATCCTTCACCAACCAGAACCAGGTAGGAATCCCCAAGCTCCAAACACTTCCATAAATGGCCAGCCTCTGCAGAACGTGGAACATTACCCATACCTTGGGAGCCACCTATCATCAAATGCAACTATTGACGCAGAAATACAGCATCGCCTAAAATGTGCTAGCGCAGCGTTCGGACGGCTTTCGGAGAGAGTCTTCAACAAACACGACGTCAATGCGGAGACCAAGCTTCGCGTCTACAACACAGTTATAATACCAACTCTAACATACGGATGCGAAACCTGGACCACCTACAGAAGGCATATTAAACGACTAGAAAAATATCAGCAAAGTTGTTTAAGACGAATCCTGAGAATAAGTGTTTTAGAAGAAGCCGGAAAAACTAGTATAGAAGCCCTTATCTTCAAGCACCAGCTTCGTTGGACTGGTCACTCCCAAAATAGATATTTTATGGACAACTGAAGGAAGGAAAGAGAAATCAAAGAGGTCAACAAAAAAGGTACAAGGACGTTCTCAAAGGTAATATGATGAAGGGTCACATCGATACAAACAACTTCGAGACCACGGCAAACGATAGGGCTTCATGGCGCCGAACAGTCCATGAGGGAGCACAAACTTTTGAAGAGCAACGACGTAGACTAGAGACGAAAAAGAGAGAACGTAGAAAGGAGCGACAAAATGGAAGAATGGATGACCAACAACACCCGGCTGCTGCCGGCGACTGGGTGTGCCAGAACTGTGGAAGGGTGTGCGGCTCGAGAATTGGCTTACATAGCCATCAAAAAACGCACAACAGATAGCGACGATACAGAATAGAGGAAAGTCATACTCGGTATCGAGGTATTCCCTATGATGATGATATACATATCGCAGGCAAAAGTACCGTACCTTTTATTTTTGATAAAAATTTAGCTTATGTCGTTTAGTATTCCTTGACCATCTATTGCCATTTGTATAGGTATACATTTAACCAAACTTTGGAATTAGCAAATTTTTTTAGAAAATTCACTAAATTGTTAATAACCAATTTTTTTATATCATCGAGGCACTATACTTTAACCCTCGATATTTAATAAATGTTACTATAAAAAAATATCCCATCAAACACGGTGTCCATGGGCCTTCGTCGGCCCGATGTCGATTGCCGAATTTGCCGTCATCGGCATGACGTTGATTTACGACATCGGACCAGCAGTATTTTTTGTCCGTTTTGCGATGTAGGCCCAATGTATGTTTGCCGACGCAACGTTAGACTGTAGCCCGCCATCGAACCAATGGTAAATTTTACTTTTTGCTGACATCGGTCCGATATGGTTTAACCACATGGTACCTATCATATAGCTACTTAATTTGGTCGGTCTAATATAGGCAAGCTGGTCTCGGTTAGACATCGGTAAACTATTCTAGTCCGACATTGGTCTCCTAAAGCGGTCCAACGTCGGCGATTGACGAAGGACCGTCGTTGGTAGCTTAAAGTGGCCCGACAATGGCAAATCACAAAGATCCGATAATGGGTGAATAATAAGGCCCCACATCGGCCTATCAAAGCGGGCCGACGTCGGTGATTGACGAAGGTCCGTCGGTGATTGCTTGACACGATCCGACATTGGCAAACTACAAAGTTTCGATAATACGGGTGCTTAAACAGACGGGGTGGTTTAAATGGCGGAAGAGGTGATTCTTCTAGAGAAGTACCACCATCTTGTCAAGTCCGCATTCTAGTTTTGAAATGTCTTTGCTCATTATACATATAATATTTTCTTCCACTGTACAGGGAACATAGTGACATTAGCGCCATCTCCACATACTAGGAAGAAACTGTTAAGCAGATAGAGTGCGTTTCGGCATAAAGTCGACTATAGTAAATCGGACCATCGGCAGTTGTCGATTCTCGACCAATCAAACAAAGTTCCAATCGGACCATCGTCGGCCCTAAAGCAGATAAAGTGGTCGTCGGCATAAAGTTGACTATAGTAAATCGGGTCATCAACAGTTGCCGATTCTCGACCGATTAAACAAAGTTCCAATCGGACCATCATCGGCTCTAAAGCAGATAAGATTTGCGTTGGCATAATGTCAACTATAGTAAATCGGGCCATTGTCAGTTGCCGATTCTCGTCCGATTAAACAAAGTTCCAATCAGAACGTCGTCGGCCCTAAAGCAGTTAAAGTGGACGTCGGCATAAACTCGACTATAGTAAATCGGGCCTTCGTCAGTTGCCGAATTTCCACCGATTAAACAAAGTTCCAATCGGAGCAGGCGAAAGCGATGAACTAATTCGCCAGTGGTGGCCAAGATTTACATGGAGTGGTTCTAATCACACGCGGTTGATACCGCAACATAGCTGTGGCTAACATAACATATACTTTTATTGTCTGGACCGGGAATGACCAACAACTTTCAGAATATCTTCAACACCTAAATAACATGAGACCCACCATTAAATTCACAATGGAGTTGGAGCAAAATTGTCAAATTCCTTTTCTTGATGTATTTGTCAAACGAGTAGAAAGCGACATCAGAACAACAGTCTATCGTAAACCCACTCACACAGAACAATATTTAAATCAAGGTTGAAATCATTCTGCTACAACCAAACGAGGCATAATAAGAACTTTGTATAATAGAGCCGTTCAAATTTGTAACAATTCTCATGATTTGGAAATCGAAATAAGAAACATGAAGAAGGATCTGCAGCAGAATGGTTACAGCCTTAAACTTATAACAGTTACTATTTCCAAATTTCAGCCAACAAGACAGAGTTTACAAGACCAAAACCAGGCAAATACATTCCTCACAATTCCATACATTAAAGGAATATCAGAGAAAATTCGAAGAGTGGCGAACAACTTTAATATTAAAATAGCTTTTAAATCTAATAATACAATTCGAAGCCTTCTAAATAAAACAAAACCAGAGAACAAAGAAAATAAGGAATGCATTTACCTACAAGTTCCTTGTGAGTATGGTGAATCATACATAGGTGAAACAAAAAGACCACTATCTGTTAGGCTTAACGAACATCATACGAATACCCAAAGAGGTGAAACAATGAAATCAGGAATCGCCGAACACGCATGGTCAAAACAACACCGAATGAAGTGGACAGAAGCAAAGGTTTTGCACAAGGAGTCACAGTGGAAGAAACGAAAATTCCTTGAAGCTGCCTTTATTGGGCAGAATCAGGGTGTTGAAATTCCAAAATATTTGGAAGCTCCTTCTTGGGCGGAGCCAACTTCTTAAACTTCACGGTTGAGTGAGTTCCTATAGTTTATAAGTACGTAGCCTTAGGAATAGATTGTAGTTTGCACCTGAAGACGATCAGAGATTGTACTAATCAAAACGTCGTGTATAAATAAAATATGGACAATGGAAGTCCGAGACACAGAGTTCATTTCAAACACATCATTGTCTCAAACTTTCAAACATCAAATTAATTATTATGAGTTTTCATTCACTTCCGGGAATAAATGCACCCATTTAATCCCGCTTTTGCGGGAATAAAGTGGGTCATTTATTCCCTAGGGAAATAAAGTAAAATTTATTGACATAGCGATGCTATGTTTCTGCGTTCAGAGCGAAGGTACATGTGGCGGTTTGTCTAGAGAGTGCGATTTTTTGAAAAATAAATAAAAAGATATAGTTATTTTTTTCACTTTTCTGCTTATTCTAAAGTGCATAAAATAGTATATAAACCTATTCACGTCATAGAGTTGTGACAATGTGCAAATTTTCAAACATCCAAGTAAATCTACCCTTTGCTTGGCCTAATCCAAATAACAATGAATTTGCTTTTTTTAATTTTCGATACAGCGGAATTAAAACAAAATCCGCAGTTTTCTCTTTTTATTCAGATGAACAAGAGGTGTAGTAGTGGTGATGAGTATTTGGTGTAAAATAATAGTGAGTAATACAGTGTGTTCAAGAGTCCAATACTAATGCAGATTGATACTCTTAATAATTCGGTACGGGATCAGTTACGGGGTATTATTTTCACAAGACTGGCCACTCGGATTCTGGGGAATTTAGTTTATTGGATTAGGTTGCAAGCTTGTGCATGCTTTCTAGTATAAATTATTGAGTCTACGGATTAGGTTTATTACTAGACATTACGTCAGGAAGGAATTTAATTAAGTCGCTAACATTGAAATCAAAGTTGAGTTTGATCAATTTTGACCCCCGACGTCAATGTAAAAAAAGAGGAGTGTTATAAGTTTGTCTGTTTTTTGATAGGTTGACGGACACTCTCAAACTCTAGATTGTGTTAATTTTGACACCACCATAACAATAGAAGAGTTATTTACGTAACAAGTGCTGAAACTGATAATTTACCGCACGCGACGGCAGTTGACCGAACGAAGCGAAGCAAGTTCGGTCAAGCCGGCAAGGGCGGAGAGCGGTAAAGTGCCATAATGTTAACTTTGCCGCACTGAGTGCGGTAAAGTACTACTTTCCGCACTCAAATAAGGGCGTTAAATTGCACTTTACCGCACGCGAGTGGGTAAAAGAAACTACAGTGCAAGTAAAAAACCGACAACGAACGGGGCCATTTATTTTTGTCGCGTTTTGTTTAGGAGCCGCAGTCAACTTTCGGTTTCATCAATTTTCATTAGAATTTGAACTTCTATTAGTTCGGTATCTTAGCCCCAAGAAAAGTAAAAAAATATTCCAGAACCGTATTAAATGGAAAATTGTTCCAATTACACTCACATAATTTAGTACATTTTAATTTAGTTTTTGCACATTTTCAAAATTTGCAGAAATGCTTACAAGCACACCTTATTAACTCCTGTAAACCGTTGGCGACTGTTGGAATAGTTAACCACAATGGGCCAAATCCATTTTCAAGTTTTTTCCATCCCCACAACTCAGGTTTTGCAGGGGTAAAGTTTTCATCTAAAGAGCTGTTCCAAATAATTGCTTGAAGAACTGCTCTTTTTGCAAAATACAGTTTTTGGTAGAAGGGCAGCGTTCAATTAGCCTGTTTTTTATAACAAATGAGTGCCGGCGAAATTCTTTCACAGATGTAAGCTGAGTCATATAAAACGACAAAAACTTTTCCAGTTCTTTGGTTATTTTGCTTTGGTGATATACCACTTACCAGTTTCTTAAAAGCTTCCTTTATGCCAGGAACTAATTGAAATTTTTTCCAGAACTTTTATCGCATCCTGATGAAAATGAAACAAAATATCGGGTGGCAAATTTTGATAAAACTTATGAATGGGCAGATAGTTATCACCATCATGATAATTTTTTGCAAAAAAAATATCAATAAATTATTAAGTTTTAAAAAAAATAAAAAAACACGGGGGCAGCTCAAGCCAGTGGCGCGCTACAGTGAATTGAGTATGTAAAAACACCAGAAAAATCAAGATAATTTGGTCTTACTTTATGGAGAACTTGTCGGGCCATAATTTATGGTTTAATAGTTTTTGTAAACGTGTTCCACCTAAGTCAGTAATCATAAAATTTAAAAAAACCTGAAAAATGGGGAAAAAGGTGGCAAAATTTTAATGCGATTATCATGTTAAAACCAGCGGTACACCACTGACTTCAATAAGCGTATAATTTATTAGCTCAGTATTTGAGAAATTTTTTAAGCTTTGATTTACTCCTTTGCACTTTTTCTGTCAGATGACTCTAAAATGACTTTTCTAGTAGTGAAAATCGATTTAATTTATTCTTAAAATGCTATTTAGTACTCAGTGATATCAAAAAATATTTTATGGTCCTTGAGGTCCAATGTAGGGCGATTGTGTCTAGGGCGTTTTCTAAAGCTCCAGGGGTCTGTTTTTAGACAAAAAGAATATCAGATCCAGCCATGTTTGGGCTTAATCAAGCTACACCCCTCTCAACGAAACTCAATTCGGATATTGTAAAAATGATGTACTAATTATGTACTAATTTAGTCCCCTTTTAAAAAAAAAATTGTACTTAATAAATAACCCCCCCCATGCTTAGGAGACAGATTTAATGAAAGTTGATGTGTCTTAATTTTGCACTTATTATGTACTGTTAAAGAAGGGTACTTTTAGTTTACAAAAACCATCGGTTCCTAAGATTTTTATTTTTTTTTAACGATTAGATTTGTACCCTAAATTGTCCATTTTGAATCCGCAATATTGAAATTTTCAAATCTGATCAAAAATTCATATCCCGTTCTCGAAAAACCCCTATATGCCAATTTTGATTTAAATCGAACAAACTAAATCTTTTCCCCCCTACTCATCCCTCGTTAGAGGGAAGAAGAGGGGAAAAAAATTTCAAATTTGAATACACACTCTTAATTTTTAGATTTGTACCCTTAATTGTCCATTTTGAATCCGCCATATTAAAATTTTCAAATCTGATCAAAAATTCATAATCCCCTCCTTAAAAACCCCTGTATGCCAATTTTGATTGAAATCGAACAAACTAAATCTTTTTCCCCCTCCACTTCCCTCGTTAGAGGAAGGTGGGTACCTGAGAATACCAGATTATTATATTTTCACCGGAACTATAAACGCATACCAAATTTGAACACAATCGGATGTAGATAAGTCAGTTAAAATTGGTTAACAAAACATGATCGAAAATCGTCCATCTTGAATAGGGCATATTGAGTTTTCAAAATCTAATAAAAAATTCTTATTCCCTATCCCCAAGACCCCCCGCATACCAATTTTGGTTGAAATCGGACAAACCTAGGTGTTCTCAACCCTCCAACCCCCTCGTAGGGAGGAGGGGTGCCTAATAATGACATGTTATTGTATTGTCACCGAAACTATAAATGCATGCATAATTTGAAGGCAATCGGATGTGTATAATTTAGTTAAAATTGGTTAGCAAAAGATGAACAAAAATCGTCAATCTTGAATCCGCCATATTGAATGAATTTTCAAAATCTGATTCGTCCCAAAGTGCCCCAACACACCAAATTTCAACGAAATCGGCCGTACTTCAACTGTACTTCCCTCCACCACCTTCGAGTAGGGGGAGCTGTCAATTTCATCACACTATATTCTTGTGTTGTCACCGCAACTATATAAGCACGCCAAATTTGAAGCCGATCGGATGTCGGGAAGTTGGTCAAAATTAAGTTGGAAGATTCCACCGGAACATACATATCTTGTTCGTTACATAAATAGATACATTGCAAGTTAAATAAAAGCTTGTAATAAAAAAATTTAAATATACATCGTGTCACGTTTGGGAAAAGACAAAAGGTGGCAATACAGAGAACAAAATATAAATCGGTATCAAGAAGATACATGTTGATCCAAGCATAACTTCGTTTTGATAGTCCTTAATATGAGTGAGTCGTTGGAACAAGTATACACAATAACTTGGATGGATATTTAGGATATTCCCCCAGGGTCGATTTCTGGCTACGCCACTGGTTTTGCGCTGTAAAATTATTTTCGGATAGACAGTCCCTTTGTTCACAAAAAAATACCAAAAACAAAGTTTTTTGAAACTTTAAAAATTAAAATCTGTAAATATTTTGGCCGCCTAAATGTAAATTAATTCAGCATTGATTACTCTCGTGTTTTTGAGTTATATTTTTTAAAATGTCAAAATAAGGGGAGTATCCGCTTTTAAAACACTATTACGGCCGGCGTTAAATCTGATGGGTGCTGCGCACGCGTATCTGTCAACAGTGTCAAAATACTGCCCGGCAATAATAGTGCCTGGCTAAAAAAAATCTTCATTAAGTCCCTATTACCCAAATCTTTTATTTTAAAATGGATATGGAAATAATTTAGTAAATCTCATCACTTCCTTTATAAAAAAATACAGTCACTTTACTCCCTCATTGTCTTAACACGATATTAAAAAATGATGATGGCTTGATTTGCCGGCATTGTCTATAAAACAAAGAAACCACAAAGCCACAAAAATACGCATCAAAAAGCAAAACCGCACGTCGAATATCACTTGGTAGTAGTCACTTCTCTTTATACACATACCAGGAAAGCAAAAATATTTATGAGAAGTTCATTTAACAGTTAAAAGAAAATTGAAAATAAAATTTAGTTATCATTAGCCTGTAATTTTCTTTCATAGGGGTGGCTGGAGCCAGGCCCGGACCTAGAGTGTTGGCCGCCTGAGGCAATTTTTTTAAATGTGGTCCCTGACCAAATCTGATAGACTATTTCTGTACAATCAATATATTTCAAAAATATTTGGTGTCGGCTTCTAACCAAACCATAGAGATACCAAAAATACAGTTTCCAGAATTTTTGTCACATTGTCCCTCTGTTGGTCTATTTTGATGGGAATTTCCCTACTGGATTCCTTGGAGTCCTGGGCAGGATATAGGCTTTATATTATAAATATCGGTTCACGACAACTAAAGTTGTAATCATTTAAAGCAAGAAAAACGATAAAAAACGAGTACAACTGCAGGCGAATCTGCAGGATCGTTTTTTCTTTGTCCCTTTTGCAGTTGAAACCTTCGGTCCTTGGGGAGAAGATGCAAAACAGATGACATCTGACTTGGCAAAATATTTAAAAGTAAATAGGGGCAAAAATTTCTTAATTCAAAAAATCGGTTTGGAAATCCAACGGGGTAATGCTGCCTCAATATTGGGATCCATTCTAGCAGGATCAGGTTTGGATGAAATTTTTGAAATATAGGGTAATTTTAATTTTAATTTAATTTTATTTGATTTTAATTTTAATTTTGATTTATTATGTTATTTATATATTTATCATAAATAGTTTTTTATTAGCAATAAAAAAAATGTAATCTGCGTTTTGCTGCTAGTTTGCCATTTTAAACAAAAAAATTTATAGAATATGCTGTCTTTACCATTAACACATAGGAGATTGCACCTTTATGAAAGAAAGGGATGGTTGAGTCATTGTGTATGAAATGTGGTTTGATTGTATACTTTTTATTTAAATATATTCTGATTCTATTCAAAATAGTAGTTTTAACGACCAGTGTCTAAAATAGTGCTCTTTTACAAGCATTAGTTTAAATAACGAGCGCAGCGAGGTATTTAAAAACGCGAGTAAAAAAAGCACAGTTTAGCCGCGAGTTGTTAACACTATTTTTTTTAATACCTTTATCGAGAAATCCAAGAAAAAGAGAAAAATAATTTTAAAAATCTCGAACGAAGAGCACTTATCGCAACACACCATCTTTACACTATAAATCAAGGCGGCTGGTAAATGAAATAACTATGGTTTCCATATCGATTTTCCTTTTTACTCGGTGACGTTCATTCTTGCGACATTTTAATCTTTGACAGTTTGATATTTTGACGATGTTTTTAAATGATTTAAAATTACTATATTCTGCTATTTCACTTTAATTTTGGGTAAAAAACGGACAGAAATCTTTTTACACCCGTGATCAAAAAAAAAAGTTTTTTTGCACCGGTAACCAAAAAAGTCATGCTGTAGTTATCTGCAGACAGTTACTAAAATCATGTTTTTGATGAAGGTATAAAAAAAAATGTTTAAAATTCTAGATTTGTTGTCAAAATCACTCCTTAAATGCATCGCATACAAAAATTTGGAGAAAATTAAAGTAGAAATTTAATGATGATGACAAAAACTGATTAAAATTAAAATTGTAACAATTAATGATGTTACATAGAGTCGCACTTTAAGGAAAACAATTTTATCTCTTTTACGTTTTTTGTAGACTATTTCAAACAAAGTGGGTTGGGGCGAGACAGTCTTAATTCTAGGTTTGATGGCAAAATCATGTCGTAATGCGATGCAGACGAAAATTTTAATAACAAAATGGGTTCAGCTTGCTGCTGAGGGGTGTTTAATACCTTTTTTTTACTAATTTAATAATTTTTTTAATAGGTTTCATTAAAGCCATTTGGCCGCCCCTCTAAAACGGCCGCCTGAGGCGGCTGCCTCCTTGCTTCACCCCTAGATCCGGGCCTGCTGGAGCTAGCAAAAAAAAAGAACGGGCGGGGGTGATGAACAAACAAAATAGTGCCGTATGCAAAAATAATGACACAGGTAAAAGTTAAAGAAAAAGAATTATAATAAAAAGGGGGAAAGAGTCATCCCCTCCCCGCGGATTGTTTAATGACAGACGAAGGCATTCAAAATCCAAGAGGAGGGGACCATGTGCACTTTACTCCAGAAGAATGCATCTGATTTTTTCTACTAGTATTATTGTAAATAAATTTTGAGTTTAAGTAAAAAACTGTGTTAAAATATATTTTATTTTTCCAAACAAACCATAAGATATGCGCGGTAGAGGGAGATAAGGTAAACACCAAATTCCCGGCGGTAGGTAAAGCAAGAAAAACTCACTGGGGAGGTAAAGTGTCATTTTCTTGCCACGTTAGCGGGTTAAAATAGTCATTTACCTAACAAGTGCGGAACGTGATTCTTTACCGACGACAGTCTTCGATCGTTCCGCGTCGTTCGATCAAGCCGGCAATGGCGGTAAACCCACTCTACGCAAGAGTTAGATACATAATTTTACCTTTGAGCATCTAAATTTAAAAAACATATATTCTAAAAATCCAAAATCACTCTAATAATATAACAAGGTTGTACAGTGTGCGGTAAAGTAGTAAAGTAAAAAATTTTAAAATATAAAATATCTTTTTTAAACAGTTTATCGAACCGAACCGCAAACATATCAATTAAAATCTAAGTATATATTAAAAAACACATTAATTTCACAGAATTTCACTTTACAGTATACTGTGCGGTAAAATGAAATTATACAAAATTGTATATAATTTCTCCGAAATTCTTGTAGAAAGCAAATAACGGAATAATTTTTAATACACATCAGATTTTTCCTTATGATATTACCATGCATTCTTTATAGAGGAATGAGAGAGAGTAATAATAGTGATTTACGTAACAAGTGCGGAAAGTGATACTTTACCGCACTAAACGGCAGGGGCGGTAAAGATAATTTACGCATGTGTTAGGTACACGATTATACCTACAAGCCTCAAAAATTCCCCAAAAAATAAAAAATATCTGTATTTTAATTTTCTGAAATAAACGTAGTCACTTCTCCGCACGGAGTGAGGTAAAGTGCCATAACGTTAGCTTTATCTCACTAAGTGCGGTAAAGTGCTACTTTCCACGCAAATGAGTGCGCTTAAGTGCACTTTACCGCACGCGAGTCGGTAAAGCTTTTTTTATTGGATTTTATGAGGAAAAAAATGATGTGTATCCAAAACATCTGTTTTGTTGTAATATTTTTTAATAAAACATTTTATTATTGCTTAAATTTTCAACTTTTATTTCAAGATTTCACAAAATTACGTCTTCCATCATGCTTGACATCGGGGAGAGAGAGAGCCCATTCTAACCTGCTCAAAATATATCTAAAATCGATGTTGCCAACATAAAACTAGCGACAAACGTCAAAAAACCAGAAAAGGCGTTAAATTCAAAAATTTCGACAACAGTTTCATTTTTTGCTTTCTACAAGAATTTCAAAGAGAAATTTTATGCAATTTTGTATGTTTTCACTTTACAGCACACTGTGCGGTAAAGTTACTTTACCATACGTTACTCGGTAAAGCACAACTTTCCGTTTTTAAAATAAAGCGGTAAAGTGCACTTTCACGCACGCAAGAAGGTAAAGACTCTTTACGCATGTGTTAGGTACAAGATTTTACCTAGAAGCCTTAAAAATTCCCAAAAAAGAAATATAAATATCTGTATTTTAATTTTCTGAAATAAACCTAGTCACTTTACGGGACAGTGGGCTGTAAAGTGCCATGACGTTCACTTTACCGCACAGTATGTGGTAAAGTACAATCTTCCACACCCAAAAGAGTGTTCTAAAGTGCACTTTACCGCACGCGATAGAAGATAGAACTTAAACAAGCAAGTTTTTGGAAAAATTGTGGATTTTTTGGACGATTGGTTTATTTTTACTTGCTTCTCCTATTTTTTTATTTCAAAAAACTATGTTCACAACTCCTACATCATCTTTATAATGTCACTCAAAATATGTCTAAAATCGATGTTGCCAACATAAAACTAGTGACAAACGTCAAAGAACCAGAAAAGGCGCTAAATTCAAAATTTTCGACAACAGTTTAATTTTTTGCTTTTTACAAGAATTTCAAAGAGAAATTTTATGCAATTTTGTATGTTTTCACTTTACAGCACACTGTGCGGTAAAGTTACTTTACCATACCTTACTCGGTAAAGCACAATTTTGCGTTCTTAAAATAAAGCGGTAAAGTGCACTTTCACGCACGCAAGAAGGTAGAGACTCTTTACGCATGTGTTAGGTACAAGATTTTACCTAGAAGCCTTAAAAATTCCCAAAAAAGAAATATAAATATCTGTATTTTAATTTTCTGAAATAAACCTAGTCATTTTACGAGACAGTGTGCTGTAAAGTGCCATAACGTTCACTTTACCGCAAAGTAACAATCTTCCACACCCAAAAGTGTTCTAAAGTGCACTTTACCGCGCGCGAGTAGGTAAATGTAATTTTCTGATATGATAGAAGATAGAACATTAACAAGCAAGTTTTTGGAAAAATCGTGGATTTTTGGACGATTGGTTTATTTTTACTTGCTTCTCCCACTTTTTTATTTCAAAAAACTATATTCACAACTCCTACATCATCTTTATAATGTAACTCATTCAACTATTTTTTTCGTCGTCTGTATGACGTCACAATCTCGTTAAATATCCACGATGCATGCTTTGCCTTCCGGCCTTCAGAATGTGCAAGAAAAAGTAATCCAGAAAAGGAGTCTATTCCTTGGTCTACTCTCAATCTTTTTTTAGAAATCTGAACCATACTAATTTACCTTACAAGTGAGGGAAAAGGCTTAATGAAGTACAAGGTTGGAGGTTTACGAACGAGGCGACGAAGGAGCCGAGCGGTTTCCAATGACAAACTAAGTGATGCGTGTCGAACTGAGTAAACTGTCAAATTAAATTTTTTATTTTAAAGGTTTTGCACCATAAAATCTTTTAACAAAATAATTGCTAAAACCAACGAAAAATTTTATTATTTAAAAGCTACATTTACAATATTTGTGAAGTTCTTGAGTATTTCTAAAGAAGGGGTTATATCACAAAACTACCGAAAAAAATATATTTTTACTACTTACATTTACCTCATTTTTTTAAAGTCACGCAATAAATATGGCGTCTTTGTTGTGTTTGCCTTTCTGTTCCTAAAGAACCGTGTTTCTTCTTTTTTCGACTTCAAATTAAAAATGCAAATAACTCTAAAAAATATTTTCTAACACAGTGGCGTAGCCAGGGAGGGGTTTTGGGGTTTATACCCCCCCCCCAAGCAGGTCCAACCCAATCTACAATAAATTAGTCATCATTAAGGGCCTATAGCTCCTCCATTTTTTTGACCCTTTACTGCGGTTGTGAATTTTGCCTGCGGTGCTATGACGTCATTAATTGTTACAATTTTAGTTTAATTCTAAGGAATTTGTTTCACCAGCATTCAAAACGTGTAATAAATAGCATTCTTAGTATAATTTTTCTTAAAATTTTCATCTTCGGCTCATTTATGATTTGGCAACAAATCTGTATATCCACTACAACATACCCCTTCTTGGCATCTAACCCAATCAACTTTTTAAAAAATATTTTATGAAAAAACGTTCGAAAAGACCTAAGAGATCAAAATTAAAAAAAAAAATTCTCGACATAGATTTGACAACACTGCCTCAACAATAGGTGGCATTAATGCCTGGATTGAGGGTGACTAGTGAATTCACTGACGAGCCCACGCTGGTCACCCCGGGCGAAACATCGTTTAATTGTTTCACTTTTCGCTTTGGTCGTTTGTGTGTTCCTTGTGGAACACTCATCCAATTTTGAATTTTCGTTCTTTCTCCCCAAGATCTTTTAATCTTCCCTTTTTTAGATCCTTTTTGGTTGATGTAACTGATTTGGAAGTTTTTCAACTTCTTGTTTTAATTATCTTAGGAGAATATTCTTATTGGAAAGATTAACACGCCACGACGAACCCGTATCAGAGTGTGCGATGGTGTTAAATGATGTCTGGATTGAGGGTGACTAGTGAATCCACTGACGAGCCCACGCTGGTCACCCCGGGCGAAATATCGTTTAATTGTATCACTTTTCGCTTTGGTCGTTTGTGTGTTCCTTGTGGAACACTCATCCAATTTTGAATTTTCGTTCTTTCACCCCAAGATCTTTTGATCTTCCCTTTTCTAATAGGTGGCATCACTAATACCATTTTGAGTGAGATCGTACAGTGTTCAGAACACGGTGCGAACACCATATGTGAGGAAAAGTATGACTTATTGTAACCATTAATTTATTAATGCTTCTTTAAAAGGTTTTGATTCTCGGCTTCATGCTTCATGGATTGCAATGTCTCGAAAAACAAATAACAGACTTGACATGTATCAATTTATTGACCGAATGTTCCATAAGACAAGTGGCCGGTGGCTATGCGGACCCTCAATTCCAATACTCCAATCGAACTCACTTCAGTTTCCTTGGGCCTACTAAATTACATGACCTGGGCGTTTTAGAATTCCGGCAGAATATTGCTTACAAAGAAAAAAACCATAACTTTTTTGTTATCAGATAATAGGATTTATAAAAATCTACAACCGTATCCAAAGGATTTTTCAAAATTTGATGTATTTTTTTGAAAAAATAAAAAAATCCAAAAATGGCTGTTACAGATTTCTGTATTATCGACGAGGCTAAAGAAAAAGCCAGGTAAGATTTTTGACTATTGTTAGCCGTGTTTTTTTTATTTCGAAAATGAGAGAGTGCAGCAAAAAGCTGTCTGGATACGGTTGTGAGGAATTCAAAAATAAACATTCGTGCTAAATTTCAACAGATTCCGTTTTCTCGTTTCCGATATTCTGCCCGGTAAAGATTGGACCAAAACAGCAAAGCAGTGTTGTCAAATCTATGCCATTTTTGTGGCCTTAAGCAATTTTTTTGTCAACAACCTGTGAAACGTATAAAAAAATAGCATTTTTTGGAAATGTTTGCCTGCGGCGCATTTAAGGGTTAATTTTGAAAAAAAATCTGCAAATGAGACTAGATGAGACCTGCTTTTAAAAATAAGTATTTTTGTTTCGTATACACGAAGTCAAAATTTAATAAACCGTTAAGTTCAAGAGCTCAAGCAATAGGCATCTACCTAATTTTTAAAAATCGGCCATAGGTATATAGGTAGTTTATATTTATTAAATGATGAAACAAACCCCCCCCCCCATAGTCGATTTCTTACTACGCCACTGGCTAAATATTATAACTCAAAAAACTAACCGTCGAAATTTATCCCGGTTTTAACTTATAGCGAATCCCGAAAATCTCTGAAAATCGACAGAACACAGCAGGGCTGGTTTATTGGTCGAAATGCTTGCGGTTAGCCACGTCACTATTTCAAGCCGAGCACAACAAACCAACTGTTGGCATTGGGGCACGTATTGACATCTGTAAAAAATAATCAAGTTATCAAGAAAATCCCTTATTTTTGCCAACAAAAGAGCACTTTCCGGCCCTAAAATCCCTTAAAAATAATTCAGGTGACTCTCAGATTGCTCTCGTCTAGCTAACGTAACTACCAAATAAATATCTCAAAATTAATGTTTGTTTACTCTCTCTTTAAAACGAATATAAACCTCCTTTATTTCGTATTTCTTGTACTTTTAGATCAGTCCCGAGTCGTAAGAAGGCAGATGGTTCTTTCCCCGAGATAAAATACTAAAATAAAGAACACTTGAAATGTGACCCGATGGTATAAAAGCGCAGTATATATCAAACTTAAATTTTAAAACAAGCACACAAAGACGGGCACTGTTTACTTCCAAACCAACTCAACGGGTAGGTCTTTTGTCAACTGACAACAAATGTACCGTGATTTTGTATAATCAATATCATATTATGGTTTGTGACAAACCTCCATGTGTAACATTTTAGGGAAATATAAGGAACCTTCGAGCCTTACAGTTTCAAGGATTAACAATGACATCAACTTAAAAATTTTAACTACTGGACCAACACTAGTTTCTAGTAAGTACATGATAAAACTAAGTCCACCTTTTAGAAAAAATTTATAAAAGGCTCTATTAATATCTACTTTATTTTTGTGTTTTCAATAAATGAAAAAACTTAGGTCATTCTGTTTATTAAGGATTTACCTAACACGTTTCGACACTATAGACTGACATCTTCAGGGGTTGACTAAAAAAACCTAAGAAGACTTATTTTAATAATGAAATCTGAATATAGAGGAGTTAGTTAGTAATCATTTATTTACCTTAAACAAACCAATACCAGCAGCAGCAGCAGCAGTGCTTGGTCTACCCATCCATCAAGCACAAGCCCGGTGCCAACCATCCAATAGAAAAAGGGAAGATAACCCAGAAGGGAAGCCCAACGCCAAGCCAGCAACCAACCGATGGACAGACCAAGCATACTCCAAAACTGAAAACCGTGAAAACCTTAAAACCTAATCTTTGACAAAAAACTTATCCTGGGGTGGTGCTACAAGTATGTCGACATCTTATGTCTATGTCTATAGACTATCTATGTCTATATACAGAAGATGTCGCCATACTTGTAGCATCACGCTAGGGTAAGCTTCTTGGCAAAGAATAGATTATATGTTGCAGATACTTGAGCAGATACTAAACTATCAAGTTTATTATCACCCAAAACAAGTCAAGTAAAGGTTTACTCTAAAACCTCCCTCGCTCAAGAACATACGAGTATATAAAAAAACCACTACTTGCATACACATGGATTAGATTTGGTCGGTCAGACTTTTCCAGAGTATATCCAGACTTTTCTTTGGTGTATCCACACTGTTCAGGGGTGTATGCAGAATTTTCCATGGTGTACTCTGACATTTTCAGAGTGTATCCAGGTATTTACAGAGTTTAGCCAGACTTTTCCAGGGTCTTTCCAGACTTTTCCAGAGTGTATCCAGAATTTTCCACGGTCCTTCCAGACTTTTTTTAGAGTATATCCAGACTTTTCCAGAGTGTATTCAGACTTTTGCAGGGTCTTTTCAGACTTTTCCAGAGTGTATCCAGACTTTTCAAGGGTCTTTCCAGACTTTTCCAGGGTCTTTCCAGACTTTTCTATAGTGTATCCAGAATTTTCCAGGGTCTTTCTAGACTTTTCCAGAGTCTTTACAGACTTTTCCAGGCTGTATCCAGACTTTTTATAGGGTGTATCTAGACTTTTACTGGATGTATCCAGACTTTCCAGGGTCTATCCAGACTTTTCCCGGGTCTTTCTAGACTTTTTCAGAGTGTATCCTTTTCCTGGGTATATCCAGACATTCCAGGGTGTATCCAGAACTTTACGGGGTTTATCCAGACTTTTCCAGTATGTATTCAGAATTTCTTTTGAGTAGACGAACTTTTCCAATACATATTATATGTGCTATATATATATATATATATAGATTCAGACCTTATTTCGTTTTATATGTGCTATATATATAACATTTTTAGTGGCGATAAACTAAGATAAACTAAGATTTTTGTCCAATAATCACGTAAAAACGACTAAACCGATTTGTATGATGATAAGGGGTGTGACCTGGATCTTAACTTAAGCTACTTTTTATGTAACATTTCGGTCCATAACACGAGATATATGGCACAGAAAATTTAATTTTTCAAGAGTTATTTGTAGTAGGTAGTCAAAAATTTTGGAGCCATTCAACTACGATTTTTATAAGCTTCCAAAAAGGTATTACACGATGAGAGAAAAACATATTTTTTTAGGGGTGAAGTGTTTTGGGGGTAGCTCCGAAGGATGTAATAGAGGAATGCTCAAAAACAATAGAGGTCACACTCTCCCAGTAAACACATCTGCTACTAACTTAAATCTAAAGTCAGCAAATGTATATAAAAAAAAATTTCGTGAAATTTACGTAATATTTACATAACATAACTTATGATTCTTTAATTACATTATATTTACGTAATAAGAAAGGAACTTTGTGCATGAGATTATGCAGAACATGTACGTTACTTTTTACCTTGTTGTGACATTAGAAGTATATAAATATTATGTGCACAATTAGAGTTTAATTTTACATAAATGTTACATTGCAACATGTAATATTTTTATAACAATAAATTTTAGGTTTTAAATTTATATAGTAGTTACATAAAAAATACGTTATTTACGTGACGTCAAGTTTACCTTGATGTCATTTTTAAGAGATATAAATATTATGTAAACAAATTTACACTAATTTTACCTTTTGATTTACTTTCTAGTTACTAGTTGATCGATATCTGCCGTTTTCCAATTTTTTTCCCTGTATTATTTACGTTTTTTTAATTACATCTTTTAAAGTAGGGAACTTTGTGTATGGCATTATGCAGAACATGTATGTACATTACTTTTTATCTTGTTGTGACTTGCAGCTTACCTAGAATTTATGTAACAAAGTAGTTATGTGTTGTAACTTTTACGTCATATTTACGTAACCGTGTTGCCTGAGCTTCTAAGTTGTTGTATTACAGTTGTGGTTAAATTACACATAAGCCGTTTAAATATTTTTTTATTTTGAAATTATTGAAAGAAAACAAAACAAATTCTTAAACAAATAGCTAAGCTGCTGCATGTGGTCATGTACAACCACGGTTCCTAAAATAGATAAGGTCTAGTAATTTTTCCCCACTCTTCGACCCGATGGCCTGACAAATTAAATTAACTTTTCGGATTTTTCTTTTTTTTTTGTTTATATGATTGATACAAGACCTATTTTTTGAATGTATCTTTTATTATAGCTTTTTGTGTATAAGTAAATATAATTTATTTTTGGCTTGCCTGCGTTGATCTTTCACCAAATAGAAATTAAGATCTTTAGTTAATAATCGATTCCATCAAGAAACTCATCTGATGAGTTGGATTTAGTTCGTACTTATAGTTCAGAGGTTAGGTTATGTAGTTGTTATTTTTCCAGTTTTAAGAAGCTATTTTATTTTGTACTTGATTTTTGCCACGCATTTTTGGGAAAGTGATTATTTTGTACTTTAGAAGGAAAGACTTGTTGTGCATACTACATGCAATAAATCTAATTGCAAATTTAAAACTATAAGATGCCTTGTTTTTTGTTTTTTTTTTCATTATTTAATGATGAACTTTTTCACTAAAAAACGCATAAATGCAGCCACCTATGACGAAAATAATTTAAGTAATATCACCAAGTATTTAATTAGGGCCAGGAAAAGAAATGATGAACAAAAACAATTTTTATTTCAAAAGCTCATGTAAAAATAATATAACCCCAAATGTCACCAATCAAAAAAATCAATAAAAAAAGCAGCTGATATCTTTGTGTCGTCATCAGGTGGGCGGAGCAAAAAATTTCTAGACCGTGTTTATTTTAGAGACCGTGATGTACAATTGGGTCTGCACTAGTGCAAATTTTTTTCTGTCTTGCTTTCTTTGATTCGGCCGTTCGTATTACCAATCTACCAAGTTTTTGGACTATTTTCGACAAAACTCGCTGCGTTAGCAACATGGAGCAGACGTTAAACAACGTCAGTTAACGTCTGGTCTGACCGCAATGTATACGTATGCCGTAAACGTGACCTTATTGAAAAAAGTTTAAATCAAGACCGGAAAGATGGAATTCTGATATCCGTATTCGATCGGCAGTCTTGTTTTTTTACAG
Source organism: Oxystoma pomonae (assembly GCA_963921995.1). Lineage (NCBI taxonomy): Eukaryota > Metazoa > Arthropoda > Insecta > Coleoptera > Brentidae > Oxystoma > Oxystoma pomonae. Next base: position 44,019,217 of record OY998171.1, on the reverse strand, counting down.
ATAAAAAAAAGACAGAATATTGAGCTATAGTCCAGTCTACCCGAACGTTCTATGAGGAACTTAAACTGCTTAATACTTTCAAAAATACTCCCCCAATATACAGTAAAGTTCGTAGTTTCTCGCCGATCCGGCAGATGGCCACGGAGATAGAGCTGTCACTTCTACACATACACATGCGAATGATGGGGGGGAATCACGTGGGGTGGCGCGAAGAGGGAAATCCATGGATAACTTTAGAAAATAATATGTTGGCACAGCATAATATACATGTTCAATTTCTTTCTAAATCTTAAAATAAAATATTCTCTTTCCGGTATGAAATTCTTTGTTTCCTAGCCAAATTTAAAAAAGATAATCCAGATTAGACTAAATTAAATACAGGTATTGACTTTAATTGTCTTGATAAAGAAATTAGGTGGGTAATATATTATTCTCTACTCCAGTAGTAGTATCTGTTGCAAAATATAAAGAAATTAGGTGGGTAATATACTAGTCCCTACGCCAGTAGTAGGAAGTATCTATTGCAAAATCTTATGAAAAATTTGAATATTTAAAATATTACATCGTCAATATTCGTAAAGTTGCCAAATTGTAAAAACAATAATTATCAAATTTTGTACTAGGGTAGTGTAAGAATATAGCAATTCTAGTAGGTGCTGGTCGTGCCTCGTGCAGGCCTTGTGTTATAGAATTGGAACGTCCTGTCCCAACGTTTACTATCTTCTTATTCATAGACTTATTGCTAACTTAATAAGGTTTTGGATTGTCATTGTCATGTCATTTTCAAAACTAAAGTGCGTTTTAGAAAATATAAAAAGTTTTTCAAGTAATCTACAGTGTTTTATCTGGACTTTATGGTTTCTATCCATACGCAGATCCACTGAGCAGGACAGGCCGTCTGGAGACAGGTATTCAATAGAAATAGGGTGTCTCTAGGTTGCTAAACTTTAAGAGGTAGATACGTTTTCAAATTGTAAGTAGGCATAAGTATAATCACTATATTGCAAACTTTATAGTGCAAAAAAACAATAATGTAAATAAATATACACCAAATTTTATGTAATACCACAATATATTTTAATATTTTCTGAAACAAAACATATATAAGTACCTAATTGTTTAACAAATTTATATTTTGCACTTTGCGGACTAAAAACGCATTTTAATCCCTTAAATGGAGGACTAAAATGGTACTTTTCGTCCATAGGGATTAAAATGGCACTTTTAGTCCCTAGGAACCAAAAATAAAATCCAGATAGGACAACACGGCACTTTTTCCTCTACATAAGTTTTCCGCTGCAGCCGCGCCGATGTCTATTATTTCTAAATTTTTGAAACTTTCAGAAATCTGTTTTCAGAAATCTTGACCGAAGTCGTTTGTGGGTAAGTATATCAGTTGTTACCCAGTACCTTGGCAACCTACTATTAGTGAAGCTATTAGTGGTTTGGTTTTGTGTCAAATTTGTTGGAACAGTATGTGGATGTTTTTGATTTTTTGTGAAAAGTTTAATGAGAATATACTTGTGTAAATAAATAATTTAATTTTTTTTTCTGGATTAGTAAGTTTCACCGTCAGATCGCATGCACTCAAGCTTTTGTTAAAAAATTGGCTTCAAAAAATTTCCTATATTATATATGAAAATAAATATATATAATGTACTATAGGGTACTTTAGGGACTAAAAGTAGAGTTTTATTCTCCATATGCAAGTACTAAAAAGACCCTTCTAGTCCTCAGGGATTAAAAGTTAAATATTTATCCCCAGGGACTAAAAGTGCCATTAAAGCAGTTTCAGGTGGTGTGTTTATCAAGGCCGCCAACCTTCCACTGATATCGCTTATTCATTAGATTACCGTTAAGTCATTTTTCATAATTTTTTATTTTTTTTTTCTTTTCTTAAAGTGCATAAAATATCGTATAAACCATATATATATTTTTATTCGTTGACAAATTGTAACTTCTGGATAAATGGTACCACTTTAGTTCTTTGGTGTATAATATACTGCGGATGATTAAGTTATGGTCATTCCAATGGTAATTCCAATGTTCTTGCTCAAACTTAGAAAGACAGAATGAAAACTATTACCAAAGTAATTGAAAAAAATATATATCTGATGATCTATCCAGTGTTGTAAGAGATCGATGTGGCCGAATCGGCACTCTGCCAGTCAGGAGAGGGGTGCGGGGCGACTTGGGGGACGCGACCGCTATGAATATAGATTAGCTGTTTTGCCGGCGATTACTAGAAAGGATGCTGCCGGGCGGGAAAGTGGCTCTTTTCCACCATTAGTTATACACTAACGTTATTGTTTTAAAGATTACTTATAAGTAAATAATACTTTTTTTCTATAAATATATGTAAAACTATCACCACCTAGTTGTTGAAATTGTTTTTTTCTTATATTTATTTAAACAAAACAAGAAAGAAAAAATTTGGCCAACTCTACCGAAGTTATACCACCAACTGGTTTCGGAACTATAGTCCAGTGTTGCCAACTGGGTTCGTCGAAAATTCCCAATTTTTTGTGGGAAAATCCCTAGAATTCCCTAGGTCAAATTACATTGAGTCAAGGCCTATCTAAGCAGACGGGCCACGACCCAAAACTTTTCTGACGTCAGAAACCTCACCTTCGTGACGTTATTTCGTTAGCAGCTGTCATTGCAAATATAATTCTGTCTTCAGACTACGTCACGATTGTGGGATGTGTGACGACACCAAAGTTTAAGGTCGTGGCCCATTCGTTTATGTAGGCCCTGATTGAATATTTAAACTTAGATGTCCCTACGTCTGTCAAAATCAAAACAGAATATTTTAGGAATTACACTTATTATCACAAAAAAATCGAAAAACGGTGAAATTTAATTATTTAAACTCAAAACAGGTCAATTTGTTCGAAGCAGTTGAAAATTCCCTAGATATTAGGTGACATTCCCTATTTTCCTATTGCACCAAAAAAATCCCTAGAACTAGGGAAAAATTACTTAAGTGGGCATCACTGCTATAGTCCATCAACCAGCCGAGTTGTTTGCTCTGAAAAATCCGTTTTCATCCATCATCCAGCCTGGTTATACCGCCGACGATAGCATGAAACAAACTTTTCCACCAAAGTGCCTTCGTCTCCGTCTATATTGACCGGTATTCTTGTGGTACTACGGTGTAAAAGTTTTTATTTTGCTATTATCTACGCCATTACCCAGGCCGGATGACAACAAATTGGTCGTAGTAAAGAACCCGACTGGTTGAACGCAAACCAATATCCAAATTTTCTCTTACTTGTTCCCTTGAACTTGGGGCTTTTTCGAAAAACTTCCTATATGAACGGGAATACAATGTCTAAGTATAATGGATGTAGAACTGAGGGAGGGACAATTTCCATGCATGTAGGCCACCTTGCTGGGCCCGTTGCACGCCCACTATCCATAGTTTAGCCCTGGAAGCCTACCTCTTCGCAAAAGAACAGATTTTTCTGGGCTGCAATCTTCTTAAATTGCCTGTGACCAACAGATAGTTCCCAAGGTGCGACTCTCTTGACCTGGCCAGAGACAGACACTCCAGCAGGACATGCAAGGACGATAATGGGTCCTCCATGTATCATGAACTCTCTGAGTCTCCGGCGCCAAGGCCACCACACCCATCCCCGATCCTCCACTCAGAGAAGTCGAGAGCGACCTAGAGTTGGATTCACCTAAGCGCTCCCTATCTGCGGCACACCGACTCCAAAGAGCTGCGATCCAAGGGGATGCGGTATGACGTTTCCCCACAGGAACAGGAACAGACCGACTTATTCAGTCGGGTCCACCCCCGCGAGTTGGACGCACCTGTTAAGAATTACCCCAGTGGGATTCAAAGAAGGGAGCTCGGGGTCCCCTTGGGTAGGGTTAATGCTTGTATCTTGCGAATTCTAACCCAACACAAGCAAAGGCAATAAAGACACTTTAGTTATTTCCTTGGATTTTTGTTTTCGCTATAAACTGCTTAAAATAGGCAAATCATAATATTCCAAGCTTTAAGAGTATATATAGTCTTTGCATATTCTGCGGGTAATCCAAACCACATATTTCAGTCATCTGCCCTTCCCTTTTCTCAGTACGAGTATGATTTATTCTATTTGCAAGGATTAATTTTGGCTTTATTGATAGACGAAGTACTTTTATAATTTTTTATTTCCAGCACCAGGTGCACAGTGTAGGCCTCTGAAAATGGGCAAATTTTGTCTTACCTATGAAATAGGACCCAAAATGTGTGAATTTTTGGAATTTGCTGTATTTTTTGTCCTACACTTCCGAATTTAAAAGTTGGGAACAAATTTGATTTTGTTGGGAAAAATTCAAGTTGGCGAATAATTCTTTAGCTAATTTTCCCCGCGTGTGCCCCTACTTCCGCTGCAACTCTCTTTCCGAGCCTCCTTGTCTTCTTTACGAAGTTCAGTATGTCGAACCATTTGAGCGAGTGCAGCTCTTCTTCCTCTCCCCACTTCAGCTGCCTTGATCTGGCATATGAAACGCACTCTGCTATCAAGTGCTGCGCCGATTCCTCTTCGAGCCCGCAAGCGGAACACACGGGATCCCTGCTTGTTCAGCCGATTGTGCCCAGTCAGCATCCCTGTTGCTACATTCCGACCATCCACGAATAGCTTGGACTGTCTGCACTTTGACTCTTGCCTCCAGTTGTTGTTGAGTTCACTCTGTTATTCCCAGAAGAGGTTCCGGTCCAATGTATTGGGTTTCGGCCCCTAGTTTGGCAAGTTCGTCCGCTTTCTCGTTCCCTGGTATTCCCTCATGACCTAGAACCCACATCAGTGTCACCCTCTTGTCTTGAGCCAGTATTTGCAGTGCTTCAGCGCACTCCTCCACCAGACTACTACTACTGCTGCCATTCCTGACCTCCGGTAGGGTTGCTGCTATGATAATGGTCTACACCTTCGCTTGAAATACCGTAGCGTGTTCTCCAAGTGAATAACTTTTCTGAACTTCTAGGCTTTCCATGTACACTCCTGCGCCTTTTATCTGCCTGGCTTTAGTCATCCGTGTAGCAGACAGTCGCCTCTCTGCTTAATTCTCTTCGGAATTCTTCCCTCTGCCACTTACTTCGTTCTGGTATTGTAACCTTGTTCTTTTTATCGAACCTCCATGGTTTAATCGGTGCTTTCGCTGGCAGTCTTAGGAGGGGCAACTCTTTCGTCGCCAGTTCCTCGACCGCCAGATGGCCCTCTCTTTCCTCCCTGCCCTTCCATAGTCCCTGGTCCCTTAACCCTAGGTGCGTCGCCATTGCCGCTTTCTTGATCCAAGTTGACAGCGAGGGGAGACCCAAGATTGTTTCCAGGGAGTGGATGGGGGTCGTCCTCATTGCGCCGGTTATCCCTCTGCAGAAGAGCTCTTGTTGGCTCGTGAGCTTTTTGGATATAGTCAGCTTCTCTACCCCGGACCACTAGACCACTGATTCGTATTGGATCCTTGGTCTTATGATGACCGTGTATATCCAGTGTAGGATCCTCAGGCTAATGCCCCAGGTTCGACCGACCACTCCAACGACTGTGTACAAGTACTCTTCTGGCTAATGCTAATGAAATAGGACATGAATTACGAATCGCGATAAGGGGGCGAGAGGCAAGTGAAGTGTTACGAGGTGAGAGACAGGTTTTGCAACTACGTTACGTAACATTAACATCCAAAACTAAAGCAATAAAATTCATTTTAACAAAAATAGGAGGGGTTTTAATTAACTGTAACGTCAGAAGTGTTACGAGGGGAAAAGAAGGAACAAATTTAGTAAAAATGGTGATACGTTATTTATGGACGGCCGCAAACTTATTTATAGGTATATATTTTTCATATTTATGTAATTTCTTCATTGGTCCATGAGTTTATCACTAAAGTTATAAAAAACGTATTCTTAAAAATAATTTCAATATTCTGGTCTGTAAAATGGATTATAGATTTAAAACATTCAAACGACAGCGTGGTAACCGTTTTGTCCCGACAAAACCCCAATTTCGCCTACTGTGTATTACTTAAATCGAAGAAAATAAGTTATACACCTTAAAAACTTTAAAACAATAACAGTGGGATTTACTAAAAAGGTTTAGTTTATTTTAGAACTTTCTTTAGTTTAAGTGAAATTTTTGGTTTTAAGAATTTTGAACTAACCTCCATTGAGTTTTGGACATAGTTTGTTGTATAAGAAGAAAAATTGTTTGATGAATAATCATCTTAAATCAATTTTTTGTGGGATTTAAGAGGAAATTTTCAATTTAGAACAAAAGAAAATTAAAAAAATTAAACCCACGCAGGGTTTAAATAGTAAACCCTCTATAGAATAAATTAACATTGGGGCTATATGTCACTCTATTTAAAACTTACCGTTGTTAATTAATTTTTCCAATTAATACTTGATGTCACACAACGATTTAGATGGGTAATAATAAAATAAGGAGTAGATTAATATTGTATTTATTTAAAAGGTGTTTTTATTTATGAAATGTATTAAAAAACTTAAATGCGTTCAATCACAAACAGCGAGTTCCGATCTTTGACCTCTGCTTGCACCTTGGCTTACACCCAGCTCTACTGATGAAAGGTGGGTGTTGAGTAAGGAAAGTTTTTTTAACTAAGCTCTTAGATAACCTCAATGTTTTAATTTCAGTTTGTAAATAAATTAATAGTTGTTTTGGGTTTTTTGTTTGGTATATTTTTCGTGCATAATCAGTAACCTTCACTTATGTTTGTTTTGCCTCGTAGTGCCCTCATGAATATATTTTTGTGCCAAAAACGGGTTCAAAATATGGCGTTTTTCTGGACAAAATAAGAGGTGCTTTATTGGGTAATGAACAACTTGGGATATTAAGTAAGGTAAATTAATCCTTGTAAAAACGGTTACTTAGGAAAATTAAACACTAACTTATTACCAAATGCCACAAAACAATCCTTTCTGGGGGCTATAAATTTAAACCACCCCCCTGAGGTGGTCTAAAAAATCACCAACTTTATAACTTCAAACACAAGTAATGAAGCTATTATGTGCCAAATTTTTGGCGTATTCACCATTTGCCATTTTGAAACCTTTCAAATAAAATTAATTTTAGGGCATTTTCTCCAAAAATATGGTGAATTTTGAGAACAAAAGCAGTTTTTCAGTGGTATTTTGCAATAGCAACACAAAATAATCAATAATTTTGTGTCTTTTCTGTATGGGTAAGTGTTTTTTGAAAATTGGTTTTAAAATTTAGTACCCCCCACAGGTGTAAATATTTAGACCTGTGGGAGGTACTATTTTAGATCTTAGTAAATCTCACTGTAAGTTTTTAAATATGTGATGCTTGGCCACATTTTAAACATGATATAACAACCACTGGTGAATATGGATTTTGCAGAAATGAGATTTTGGCCTACTGTAGATGGCCCTAACGTAAGCAGAGCCATCAGAGAGCGCACCAGTTAGCAATTTCGTTTTTGCTACAACAAGCTGAAGGTCGGAAATATTGGAGAATAATTTTTAAAAGATATTACCGCGTGATGCGTTTGTTTTTCAAATTTCGGTTAGATATTTTGTGCGGCGATTATTTTGGTTATTCTTTTATCAGAAGATACATATGAATAGATTATGGCCCAGTCTCATTTCGCAGTCGAAATGTTTTTTCAAGACTCGGACGAAGGCGACGAATTACGTCTACCAAAGTAAAACATTTGGAACTTTAGTCAGGAAAAAAATTAAAATAATTTAAAAGGAAAGCGTGCCAAACGCAGCAACGTGTGGGTAGTCGCAACGAAAAACTGACAGGGAAGAAGTGACCTATCTTTTTTTTTCTTTTATTTATCTAATCTGTGCATTGTTCACACTGCATTATTGGTCGTCCCGCGCTGTTATTCTGATGAGCAGCCAGAAAAAATGTGCCCTCCTAGGCATGATGGTCGGGATGCAGTGGATATTTTGGTGTGGCCCTACTGGAAGATGGAAACACAATGAATGTCGTGTTTGCCTCCACGTGGCACACCTAGATGGGGCACTACCATAGTTTGCCTCCTTGTGACATCTGTGGTAACACTTAATCAAAGACGCCTCATTGCCAAAAACACATTTTAGACTTTTTTATGCTATGTTTTTAACGCAATGATTCGAGTCAGCTGTTTTGTGACATGACATTAACAGTAAAAAATGTAGTATTTTTTATCTTTGTTTTGAACGCGTTAATAAGTAGTGAGTAAAATTATACCGCTCTTATGTGCACCAATCTGATTTGCCTTACTTGCAAAACCAAGAAATACACTAAAACTAACGTTGCAGGAAGTAAAAAAACTAGTCATTTTTGCAACGGCCTCTATGATGGACGATTGGACGAGAAAAAGAGGCCACACCGTTGTTATTAACTAGGTTAAATTTGGCAACCCTTTGACAACGTTTATTTTTACTGGAATATTGTCGGGTTTTTAACGACCGCAACGAATGACGGATCAACGATGCCAAAGGTTGATAATTAACTAGAGTTAATTAATTTACGTTCTTTCAACGTTTCTCTTTACGAGACAAAGGCGGCCAAATAATCAATGCAATTGCGCCCAATTTCAAAATATAACTGTATCTGTCAACTATATAAAAGGCACCTCCTTAGTCGCAAAACGGAGGTTTTCAGTAAAGCAAGAAATGATTATGGCCGCCACCCTGCCAAAAAAACCTCATAAAATATCATAGCAAATAATAGATAAAACATCATAAGTTTTTATAATCTATGCCCATATAACATTATTATGAATTATATTTTATAATTTTTGACTAGTGAAAGTGAAACACAAATCCCGCATAGGAGTTCATTATATTTTATCAGCCGGTTGGCTTATAAAAGTTTTATGATTTTTAATATGAAAATTCCTCATAAAGGTTTATAAGATTTTATAAGACCTACCTGTAGCATTCGAAAATAAAAAATTACAGCTCAACTTTAGCAGTTGTAGTAGTAGTAATAGTAGTAGAAGTAATATAAGAGATTAATATACAAGCAAACTAAACTATAACCTAACCTAAACTATAAACTACGACAACCCAACCCACCATAACACACCTTGTGCTTACACAATATCTACATATCTAATAGAAAATTGTCGCTTAAATACTTATTTATCGCCAAGAGCTGTGGAACAGATGTTACTTTGATAAATTTCTATGAGATTTCATAAGCCAAAAACTATGTAACGAACAAGATATGTTTGTTCGGGTGGAATCTTGCAACTAAATTTTGACCAACTTTCCGACATCCGATCGGCTTCAAATTTGGCATGCTTATATAGTTGCGGTGACAACACAAGAATATAGTGCGATGAAATTGACATCTCTCTTCTACTCAAAGGGGGTGGAGGGGGGTACAGTTGAATTACGCCCGATTTCGTCGAAATTAGGTGCGTCGGGGCACTTGGGGATGGAGATAACGAATTTCTAATCAGATTTTGAAAATTCAATATGGCCGATTCAAGATGGACGATTTTTGTCATCTTTTGCTAACCAATTTTAACTAACTTATAGATAGATAGATAGATCGATAGATTTTTATTTGCCATATTAGAAATACAATAATAACATTATATAAATATGGTATGTCACAATAAATGTATAAATGTACGGTCAAATACATTATTTCAAAACATAAAAAACAAAAATAATGTAAAGAATAAAGACAAACACTAAAACTAAAACTAAAAAAAATATAGCAATCTAATGAAAGATTGTTGTTTTTTATTTTATGTACACCCGGTACTTGCCTTAACACATTAAGAAATTCGACAAAGAACAGAATAACAGTACAATATGATTATGAATCTGGCATTTTAAAAAACACTAATGGAATATGTATCGTATACAAAATAAAAGCAAAAAATTGATTACAAAACCGACAATCTAAAAGACATTTAATAAAACGAGTTACGTAACTATCACTTTTTTGACTAGAAATTTTGACTAAGTTTTACATCCTAAATACTCCTCTATAGTGTATGGCTCAATATCACAGATAAAATTAAAACATGCCTTTTTAAACACTTTCAGACTACCTATATTTTTAATACTAATTGGTAGTTTATCAAAATATCTTACAGCTGAGTATTTTGGACCTTTCTCCGTTGATGTAAGTTTATGTTTAGGATAGTTAAAGAAATCGGTTTGATTATTGTTTCTAGTATTATGTCTTACTTGCAACCATGGCTTGGCCTGAGATCTTGAAATTGTTGGATGTTTTTTTTAACTGTTTTTTTCTACAACTCTCCCCAGATTTAAGTCCAAGTATGATGCGCAGTACTTTTTTTTGCTGGATAAAAACACTTTGCGCTTGACTACTGCCACTCCATAGTAGAATGCCATATTTTAGATGTGAGTAAAACATGCCATAGTAGATAACTCTCAATTTCTTGGTATCTTTCATTAATTTTGACACAACTCTTATTGCATAACTTACTCTGCCTAATTTACTGCATAGATTTTGAACATGTTGAGAGTAATTTAGCTTGTCATCAATAACAATTCTATTTCTTTATTATTAAATGTAAGCTTTTTTGTATCGTTAAAGTTTAGATTGTTACTTATTATCAAAATTTTTGTTTTCTCCTCATTTAATAGTAGTTGATTTTTATTTAGCCAGTCATTAGTTTTATCCAAAACGTCAACACACCTTTCTTGGACGTTTTCATTTTTAGTAACAGGTACTACGACATTGGTGTCATCCGCAAAATTTGCCGCTCGATTTGGATCACTGTATAGCATACCAAGATCATTCAGATAAATTACAAAAAACACACATCCGATTGCTTTCAAAATTGTCATGCATTTATAGTTCCGGTGACAATACAATAATATGTCATTATTAGGCACCCCTTTCCCCTTCGAGGAGAGTGTAGGGGGGGAAAACACCTAAGTTTGTCCGATTTCAACCAAAATTGGTATACGGAAGTTTTTGGGGATAAGGAATATGAATTTTTTATCAGATTTTGAAAACTCAATATGGCGGATTCAAAATGCACGATTTTCGGTCATGTTTTGCTAACCAAAACTGACTTATCCACATCCGATTGTGCTCAAATTTGGTATGCGTTTATAATTCCGGTGAAAATACAATAATATGGTATTCTCAGATACCCACATCCTTCTAACGAGGGAAGTAGAGGGGAAAAAGATTTAGTTTTTTCGATTTCAATCCAAATTGGCGTACAGGGGTTTTTAAGGTGGGGGATTATGCATTTTTGATCAGATGGGATCATGAGTCAAAAATATTTTTTTTGTAGAAGTAAGTAAGTATACTACGTATAGCTTTCTTTAATTAGTTTTCAGGTGGTCGAAAAAACTGATAAAAATCAGGTGTGTTTTTTATGAGATTTAATGAGGTATTTTTGGCAGGATGGACACATAAAAATCTATAAAATGTTGTAAATGTGTCTGACTATAAAATCTATTTAAAGACTTATCAAAAAATTGTTTTTACCAACTCCTAGAAAATTATAAATGTTCATAGAAATCTGTCAAATTCTATGAGTTGATCTGATCATAAAATATCTCAAAATCTCATGTAAAAACGTTTTTGTACAAACTCTTCAAACATTATAAAAAACAAGGGTGTAATCATAGAAACCCATAAAATGTTATGAGTTGGTTTGACTATAAAATCTGTTAGAAAACTATAAAAACATCGGTTTATATAATCTCATAATACATCATAAAAGAAAAAGAATGTAATTATAGAAACCCATAAGAGTTGATGTGTCGGTTTGATTATAAAATCCCTTAGAAAATAGTGCTTTTATAAAACCATAAAAAATGTCTGCACTCATTAAATTTTATTAACATTTATAAGCCTGACTGATTATAAGATCAGATAGAAACATACATATGAAACCAAAATTACACACAATTAACATAAATTCTTACAAAAATCAAAGACATACCTCATAAATTCTTACAAGTTTTATAGTCCTAAAATTTTGCCTCACAAAAGCTCATAAACCTTAGAAAAACTGATAAAATTCAGGTGTCTTTCCTATGAGATTTTATGCGTTCTTTTTTTGGGAGAGCATACTGTTTTCTTTTCCTGATTTGCGCCGCTACACCATTTGTGTAAATCGTTAAAAAAATCTTGTTTTTATGCTGGAGTTTGATGATTTTAGTTAGTTTTAGTAACTTTTTAGTAAGTATTCTTTGAGACTGGCTACAGTTTAAAATAGGTTTACAGCATTTTTAAAATTTTCAGTGGGTATTTAAATAAAAAATAGTTTAGCAAAAAAAGAAGAGTGAAGGCCCGCTTGTATTTTAAACCTAAAATATTCATTTTTGACGGAAACCTAAGGTTCGTTGGTAAATTTAGTGGCTGGGAACTTTAAAAAGCCACTTTAGTGTTATAAATTAACTTTTAGTAACCTAGCTACATATTTAAAAATTATTGATAAATGATTTTTGGAAATTAATCCATTTGTGGTTGCAGACGTGGAGGTCTTGATTTAAAATCAATTATATTAATTAAAATATTATCCAGAGGGCACTTTAGTCGTAGTAGCTTCGGCGACGTTGCAGAAACGTTCCAAGCGACTCTAGTCGCAAGCAACGTCAACACAACCCAAAAAATCTCCGCCAAATTGGTGCAAAAGCTAGTTGCTAGAACTTTTATACGCCTTTTCCACGTAACGGTAAGTCGCCTTTGGCAACGTTCTAATGTCAACAAGTTGTTCCTTGGATTAGCTCATGAAATTTATTATTTTATTAAATATTTATACTTTTATTAGTCAAATAAACATCAGAATTGGCTGAACTTTGAATGGAAGGCACATTTTGTAAAAACGAAGCCTACGGCTCGGAGCACTTTTATGATTTTTTGCCGAAAGAATTGTTGGCCTTAAGGATATAGTTTCTCCCCAGATTTTAAGTTAAAAAAAAGTACAACTGATAACGCCACGAAAAACTAAACATCAGAATAAGCTGAAATTTTGCAGGGGTGATCACTTTTAAATGCTTAACAAAAATATCTAAAGGATTTTTGAAAATTCTCAATTATTTTTTCTTCAAAATAACAGCTCTGGTGCTATCATTTATCCTAAAAGCCTCAAAATAATTGCGGTTTAGTATAAACCCGATTTACAAAAAAAAATACTTACAATTTCCTCTGGATTACATTTTTCCTTTTTATATTTCCTTGCTTTAGCGAAAATAAAAACTAAGTTTCCTTTTTTCTAAAAGCCTGTGCACTCCGGAAAAGAAAACCAATCAATCAATCACACTTCATTGAATTTGGGAGACACACGAAGTTCAAGTATTGGCCGATAGACCGCAGAATTTACACGATTTCATGGTAACTGCAGGTGTTTTGTTAACAAATTTTAAATCGGGCCGCAGTGGAAGAGAAGAGTCTTTTTACGTTTTCTGACAGAAAACCATTCGAGGTTATGTTTATCTTTCAAAAATGTGTTTTCAAAAACATCGTTGCGCGGGCATTACCCCGAGTCTATCAAAGAGAACTTTACTGGCTCGCTGGGATTACTAGGAATTCGCATAGAAACATTCGGCGTCCATAACCCCACATAATTTTGTTTTTATTTTGATTCAACCATTTTTTTTTTTAAATTTAAATTATTGCGGCATAGTTATGTGCAATTGTACTAGTGAAATCTTAGACTGCAAAGGATAGATTTTAGAACCTCAGTTACGAAAACACACGGATACTTGAGTACTAACGAAACAGGTCAGTAAAGCTCCATTTAGAGCTTGGAAAGAATCTTGCTAGTCGTTGACGCTTCTGTTTGAAATAGAATAAGTACGATTATTTCGTCTAGCGCCAGTAGCCGATTTTAAATCTGCATGCTTTTAAGTTATCCTGTTGTCGGTATCAGCTAGCGAAAGTATTTCCAATTCAATTATTAATGCACCTTATTCTAGGTGACCCCTAAATAAGTAAATATATTGGTGCAAATGGCTGTTGGTTTTTTAGCGGCGCAGAACGCAAAAAGTCAAAATAAGTAACCTAACGCCAAATTTTTGACCCGGTGCTACAAAACCTCTGGTATCCCACTGTGAATGAACATAAATAAAGTCTCCGCGTTGCCATGGAAAACAAATTCAATGACGTAAAATTTTGCAAAAAAATCAGGTCGACATAGTTAAATTGATTTCCCGTACAGTGGTGCTAAAAACAATTCCCCAGATTGTAACTACGACCTTAAAAAGAAATTTTAGCTTACTTGGCAAAAAATCAAAACAAGTGTCCCGAACCGTGTCAAAGTTCAGCCAATTCTGATGTTAATTTGACTTCAAAAAGTATAGATATCACATGACCCGTTTTGAACGTCACTTCAATATTTCCTGAGCTAAGGTCCATGACGGAAAAAAAAAGAATCTATACTCTTAAGAGTAAACTATAAATGGCGCGAAGAAAATTTTTCCTTGCCATTGATCTTAAAACCACAACAAGCTCAACCAACCAAACCGTAAACACGATATTGTCTGTCCAAATATTTTTTTCCCGACTAAACCTCACCTTTCCTCTATAGAGAGCCAAGGTAGGATAATACCATCGCATGCGACGCTCACCACACAAACACAAAAGAGGCCACCGTGTCTACTCGTCAACGCGAACAGACATACGTACGCGCGGACAAAAGGTAAATCACGCTAAAGCCACCTATATCATATCGCAAAAAGTATCCCCGCACCACAAAAACGATATAGTGTATTAAATTTCAACTTCATACGTCATTGTGTTGCATTTGGGCGTGAAATCACAAAAGTATGATCGCATGATGCAGAGCAGATGGATTCTCATCACATCTCATATATTTTTAAATTTTATTCACGTACACAAAACTGTCTGGTACATGGAGTAAATTTCGAAAAAAACCTTAAACACGTCATTTGTTTTCTTTGACACTTTTTGGCGTCTATATTGGAATTTTCGTGGGACACACCCCTTTCAAGGGAGTTTCACCACCAGAATTTAGATAGGGAAAGAATGGATCAAGTGACAACTTATTTTAAATTTTTTTCAAAGATGTTAACATTTTAAAAATCCAGCGTTTAGTTTTCAAGTTCAAGTTTTCACTTTCACATTTGTATGGACAAATAGAAAAATTGTGTTTTTTTCAATAAATTATTTTTTTTCTTAAGAAATCCCGGGACACGTTGACTTTGCTTTTGTTACTAGTACATTTTTTCATTCCATTTTGAGTCCACCATACCAATATGGTATGGGGGACTATTAAAATCGTGAAATTTGGATTTGATTTTATCAAAAATGAGTTACTAAGGTTCCAAAACACCTTAATCGACGAAACAAAAAAGTTGTCTGTCGGTCTGTCGGTCTGTTGTCTGTCTATATACACGATAACTCAAGAACGCCTTAATCGATTTTAACGAAATTTGGTACAAAAATCCTCTATCGGCTGACCATAAAGTGATTAACCTTTGGGTAGGGTGGTGGGGAGTTGAAGGGGTTAAAAGGGGGATAAAATATTTAAAAAATTATAACTTTGGAACAAAAGTAGCGATATACGGTTTTCAGATTTAAGTTTCCATGATTATGGACTAATAATTTTGTTATAAAGTCCAAATTTGTGGGAGCTTTAGTTTCCGAGTTACGTAATCATATATACAAAAAAATCATAACTTTAGAAGTAAAGCAGCTATTGACATGCGGTTTCCAGATTTTGGTTTTCGTAAACATTACCCAAAAATTTTGTTATAAGGTTCAAATCTTTGAAAGCTACTGTTTTCAAAATATTTTCATTTCCTTTCAAAATAAAATAATTGATTGAATGGTGAACTATCCGTGCTTTCTAGCACCAATTTTTTCTTCTAGGATACATTCCTACAAGTGAATATCTCAAAAACTAATCGAAAACTTTTTGCAGGACTCCCTAATTTGTTCAACAGATGAGATTTTGCTGAACGAGTATTTCTAACTTGAAATTCTGCTGACGACTATATACACGTTGATCCAGGACTCAGATAGAATACCCCTGCGCAAATTTTACCCCCCTACTCCCACCCCTGCGGAGATATTCACAAAAATAATATAAAAACTTGCTGACCGGATATTTCTAGGTTGAAATTCTGCTGACAACTCTGTATACACGTTGATGCTGGACTCCAATAGAATACCTCTGCCCAAATTTTACCGCTCCACTCCCCACCCCTGTGAAGATATTCACAAAAATAATATAAAAGCTTGCTGACCGGGTATTTCTAGGTTGAAATTCTGCTGACCACTGTATACACGTTGATCCTAAACTCAAATAGAATAACCCTGCCCAAATTTTACCCCCACCCCTGTGATGATATTCACAAAAATAATATAAAAGCTTGCTGGTTGAGTATTTCTAGGTTGAAAATCTGCTGATCTGAATTTTATCCCCTCTCACCCCGACCCCTGTGAAGATATCTACAAAAATAATATCAAAGCTTGTTGACCGTGTTTTTCTGAGCTGAAATTCTGCTGATACACGTCGATTCTGGACTAAAATAAATTAGTCCTGCCCAGATTTTAAGCTGGCAATTCTAGATATTGTGCTACAGAACAAACACCACGAAAAATTTTGTCCATACCTATTGGCATGGACGGCTAAAATATCTTTAACAATTAAAAATGGTCAGCAGAATTTTAGATTAGAAATACCCGATCAGCAAGCTTTTATACTATTTTTTTGAATATCTCCACAGGAGTGGAGGTGGGGAGTAAAATTTGGGAAGGGGTATTCTATTTGAGTCCAGGATCTCCGTGTATATAGTGGTCAGCAGAATTTCATCCTAGAAATACCCGGTCAGCAAGCTTTTATATTATTTTTGTAAATATCTCCACAGGGATGGGGGTGGGGTGGTAAAATTTGCGCAGGGGTAATATATTTGAGTTCAGGATCACTGTGTATATAGTGACCTGCAGAATTTTGGCCTAGAAATACCCGGTCAGCAAGCTTTTATATTGTTTTTCTGAATATCTCCACAGGGATGGGGATGGGGGGGTAAAATTTGCGCAGGGGTATTCTATTTGAGTCCAGGATCAACGTGTATATAGTGGTCAGCTGAATTTTAGATTAGAAATACCCGGTCAGCAAAATATCATCTGGTGGTGGTGGTTTTTCCCGTCTAAATTCTGGAGGTAAAACTCAGCTGTTTTACGAAAAATGCAATATAGCCAAAAAGTGTCGCCCTTCAGTAACAAAATGGAGGGTTCGAGGTTTTTTTTTTTCGAAATTTAGATAATCCATATACTCAAAGACGCCCGTTGACATTTTTGGGCGGAACATCCTGTATAGAGCGTCTGGGACAGAGCCTTAAACATTTGCTTACGCGAAGTAGTTTAAATTTATTCAAATTCTTCTAATAAATCAAACTATGTCTAAAACTCAATGGGGTTAAAATGCGTAAAACCAAAAATTTCACTTAAACTTAGGACCTTCTAAAATAGACTAAACCCTTTTAGTAAATCCCACCGTATATTTTTAAATTTTTATAGAGATATAGGTAGCAAAAACTTTGCGGACCCTGATCAGAGTTTTAAGGAGTTCTATGGACTACAATCTTATTTTGACATTCTCTGTTCTCTTCCAAAATAAATGACACCACTTCGAAATCACCTTTTACAGGCTAGGCCAGGCTTCATATTACGGCCAACAATTTGGATATGAGAATCCAGACGCAATGCTGCTCATTTTAAGCCGGGTTAAGTTTCGTAGGTGAGAACTACCCCAGTAATCCTCGAAAACAAAACAAGAGTTTATCCGTCCTGTGGCAAGTTGGGGCCTGATCTGTACGATCGAACGTTTGGTGGAGTGCAGAAACTTTTCTAAGAATAAGCGGTTTGGGTATTTAGCTTTTGTTCTATGGAATGACCTTTAGTATCACAAATGGAGTTTTTGCACATTTTTCACAAGCAACTATGTAAACTAAACAATTATTGAATCTATCCGTGCAGAGAAAAACGCTACCTAAAAAAGTGTGCTCAATTAGTAGTAGTGCTAGTAGTAATACATAATTATACCTATATACGGAACTAAACTAAAATTTGACCTAACTTAACTATAGCCTATTATCTAAATTAAACTACTACTACCGCAAACACACATTGAACTAAAACGGGCTTTGCATATATAGATAAGGAATATAAGTTGTGCTCGTATCTATAAGGAATATCATCTATCTTCCGCTATTAATAGGGATATTTTGGAAGACTTATTTGACACTTCGTAGTTTTTGTGAACGTCATTCCGTTGTGGTAATTAACCACTACCACTGCCGTAAGCTACGAATCCATTTCGTTGTGGTTGTGGTTATTTTTCTGGTTAATTTTAGAGAATTTTGGCGCAACCAATTGTAAAAATAATAAAATATTACCAGGTTCCAACATATAAAACACTTAAAAAATAAAAGATCAAAAGATCTTGGGTGCAAATTCAAACTTGTTACCTGGTTGTCTTAGGAGCATAATCCTATTGGAAATATTAACACGCCAGGACGAATCCGTATCAGGTAACTTGGATAAGTACCAGTTCGGGACGATGCCTATTTGTGAGTGATTCAAAGTTGGAAATCAAAGTGTATGATGGTATTTAATGATGTATGGGGCGGGTGACCAGTGGAACCACTAATGAGCCTACGCTGGTTACCCAAGTCGAAACATCGTCTAATAATTTCTCTTTTCGCTTTGGTCCTTGGTGTGTTCCTTGTGGGATGCTCATCCAAGTTTGAATTTTCGTTATTTACAGCCAAGATCCTTTGATCTTTTCTGTTTTAGTTTCTTTTCTGTTGAAGTAACTGATTTGGAGATTTTTTAACTTCTTTCTTTGTTTTAATTGTCTTAGGAGTATAATCCTATTGGAAATATTAACACGCCAGGACGAATCCGTATCAGGTAACTTGGATAAGTACCAGTGCGGAACGATGCCTATTTGTGAGTGATTCAAAGTTGGAAATCAAAGTGTATGATGGTGTTTAATGATGTATGGGGCGGGTGACCAATGGAACTACTGATGAGGCTACGCTGGTTACCCAAGGCGAAACATCGTTTAATCATTTCTCTTTTCGCTTTGGTCTTTTGTGTGTTCCTTGTGGGATGCTCATCCAAGTTTGAATTTTCGGTATTTCCACCTAAGATTGTTTTTTAGTTTCTTTTCGGTTGAAGTAACTGATTTGGAGGTTTTTTTTAACTTCTTTCTGTGTATATAAAACACTTATTTTGTAAAATTATTTAAGTGACAGTTTTTAACATATTTCAAAAACTCTGGTAAAATCAATGCGTGATAGTGGTAGTCGTTGTTAAACTCTACGACAGCGGCTGTCAAAGTTGTCAAAATTTTAAGCGTTCCAAAATTTCCCTAATAAGAGTTTTTGAGGCACGCGATCGAAATGCGTATTTGGCATCAAAAATGACGAAGCGTACCAGTCAGCACCTCTTTTCATCCAGCTACAGCTGTCATCGCCTGAAATGCAAGACGGACTGACGTTATAGCACTCACATTAAAGGAAAAAATGATCTTTTTGATGAAGGTACGAGGCTTTATTTCTCTAAAAGTAGATGTCAATTGAGGAAAATATCAAATATTCAGTTTTTTATAAACTTGTCCTATACTACAAACTTAACATCTGTTAATACAAAATTTTCTATAAAACTATAATATAGCATATAAAAGAAACAAAAAACAGGATAAAGAATCAAAGATTAAACTAAAGGAACTAAAATTGTTAATAAAACTACAAGCATCTAAACAAAAAATAAGGTAAAAGCATTATATGAAAAATTAAACAGACACAAAATAAAAACAAAAATTGTCTAAAATGCATGTAACAGGGATCGATTAACAAATATTAAGGTGAAAATAAATAACTAAGATTAAAACCTGTAAGTAAGTTCATTAAGTTTAAGTTTGTAATACTAGTAACACAGAAAGAAGAATAAATATTATATAAACGAGAAAAAACACTAGTTTTTTTTTTATAAAAATTGTCTAAACTCTCCAACACTATAAAGATAATATTTATATAACGAATCTTTGATTTTTGACTCAAATTTATTTTGAGTAGGGCACGTTTTGATTTCTTCTTGCATCAAATTAAAAAGAGAACTCCGAACATAAAATGGAGTTTTTTTGTAAAACTCATGTATGTGATTTGCAATTACAATATTGTTTATTTTTCGAGTATTTTATGTATGTCTATTATCCACCAGATTTGGCTTATTTTTGTTTTTGAAAATAATAGCCACACTTGTCAAAATAAATATTCTCGCAACAGTAAGAATTTTGAAATTAACTCTGTATTTCGGACTTTCATTGTCTATATTTTATTTATACACGACGTTTCGATCAGTACAATCTCTGATCGTCTTCAGGTGCAAAGTACTAGTTTGCTTTTTTGTTGTTGTTTAACTTTGTGGAGCCCCCAACTGGAGGCCCAGGGCCTACCAACTATTTTTTTTCAATTAGAAGGTACCACTTGTGGCACCTTTTTGGAGAGCTTGTTTAAAAAGAAATTTAACGCACTAGTTTTTTTTATATCTGTCAACCAATGTTTCAAAAACTTAAGAAATCTTAATTTTTTGTCAATTGTTGTAGCTTCAAAATAAACTATATATTTCTCTATTTACTAAGCCGAATAAAGAAAATAGCCTTCACTAAAGGTCCAGGGCCTACCAACATTTTTTTCATGAGGAGTTACTACTTGTAGCACGTTTTTGCAAAGCTTGTTAAAAAAGAATTTTGATTAAATAAAATTTTTTCACATTTGTCAATCCATGTGTTAAAAATTTTATAAAGACTATTTTTTGTCGTTCAGGATGATTAAGTGAAAAAGAAAATTGAGGTATACTTTGAATCTATTTCCCTTTTATCTAATATCCAGTAAATTTAAAAAAAAGGTAATAAGGTTGCGCCCCCAAATAGGGCGCCAATAATATCTTTGTGTGGTAGTTTTTTTAGTTAGTAATAAAAGAAACACGTAGTTTATTTTGAAGCTAAAACACGTGAAAAAAATAGTTTTTTTTTTAAATTTTTAATAAATGAGTTGACAAATGTCAAAAAAAGTTATTTAATCGAATTTATTTTTTAACAAGCTTTTCAAAAAGGTGCCACACATGGTACCTTCTTATGAAAACAAATGTTGGTAGGCCCTGGGCCTTTAGTGAGGGCCCCCAAATGAGCCGCCAATAATGTCCTTCTGTGGTATTTTTTTTATTCCGCTTCGTAAATAGAGAAATATGTAGTTTATTTTGACAATTTTTTTTTTATTTTTACACATTGGTTGACAGATGTCAAAAAAACTATTGCGTTAAATTTATTTTTTAACAAGGTTTCTAAAAATGTGCAAGAAGCGGTACCTTTTTATTTTAAAAAAATAGTTTTTGGGCCCTAGGCCTCCAGTTGGTGACCCCAAAATTTTTTTTTCATGGGCAGAAAGTTCGTAAAAAATCATGAAAGATTCGCTTTTAGCTTTTTTTAAAACCTCTTCTCTAAAGCCGGTAGAAGCACCGATCCATTTAAAGAATACACCCTGTATATAACACATATAAAATGTATTGGAAAGACCGTCTAGTCGAAAGAAATTCTGGATACACCCTGAAATATTCTGGCTACACTCTGGAAAGTCTCGAAAGACCCTGGAAAAGTTTGAATACACTCTGGAAAATTCTCGAAAGACCCTGGAAAAGTCTAGATACACTCTGGAAAAGTCTGGAAAGACCCTGAAAAAATCTGGATACACCCTGGAAAAGTATGGCTACACTCTGGAAATTTCTGGAAAGACCCTGGAAAAGTCTGGCTACTTTCTCGAAAAGTCTGGAAAGACCCTGGAAAAGTTTGAATACACTCTGGAAAATTCTCAAAAGACCCTGGAAAAGTTTAAATACACTCTGGAAAATTCTCGGAAGACCCTGGAAAAGTCTGGATACACTGTGGAAAAGTCTGGAAAGACCCTGAAAAAATCTGGATACACCCTGGAAAAGTATGGCTACACTCTGGAAATGTCTGGAAAGACCCTGGAAAAGTTTGAATACACTCTGGAAAATTCTCGAAAGACCCTGGAAAAGTCTGAATACATTCTGGAAAAGTCTGGAAAGACCCTGAAAAAATCTGGATACACCCTGGAAAAGTATGGCTACACTCTGGAAATGTCTGGAAAGACCCTGGAAAAGTCTGGCTACACTCTCGAAAAGTCTGGAAAGACCCTGGAAAAGTCTGGCTACACTCTGGAAAAGTCTGTGAAGACCCTGAAAAAATACGGCTACAATCTGGAAAAGTCTGGAAAACCCCTGTAAAAGTCTGGATACACTCTGTAAAAGTCTGGATATACTCTGTAAAAGTCTGCATATACTGTGGAAAAGTCTGGAAAGACCCTGAAAAAGTCTGTATACACTCCGTAAAAGTCTGGAAAGACCCTGGAAAAGTCTGGCTACACTCTGGAAAAGTCTGTGAAGACCCTGAAAAAATACGGATACAATCTGGAAAAGTCTTGAAAGAACCTGGGAAATTCTGGATACACTCTGGAAAGACCCTGTAAAAGTCTAGATACACTCTGGAATAGGCTGAAAAGACCCTGGAAAAGTCTGGCTACACTCTGCAAAAGTATAAAAAGACCCTGTCTGGCAATACTCTGTAAAAATCTGGAAAGACCCTGGAAAAGTCTGGGTACACTCTGGAAAAGTCTGGAAAGACCCTAGAAGTCTAATTACACTCTGGAAAAGTCTGGATACACTTTGAAAAAGTCAGGAAAGTCCCTAGAAGAGGCTGACTATACTCTGGAAAAGACTGGAAAGACCTTGGAAAAGTCTAATTACACTCTGGAAAAGTCTGGCTACTCTCTGGAAAAGTATGAAAAGACCCTGGAAAAGTCTGGATGCACTCTGGAAAAGTCTGGAAAGACCCTGTAGGAGTTGAGCTATAATCTGGAAAAGTCTGGAAAGACCCTGGAAAAGTCTGGATGCACTCTGGAAATGTCTGGAAAGACCATGTAGGAGTTGAGCTATAATCTGGAAAAGTCTGGAAAGACCCTGGAAAAGTCTGGTTAGACTCTGGAAAACCTGGATAACAAATCTGAATACACCCCTAAACAGTGTGGATACACCCAAGAAAAGTCTGGATATACCCTGGAGAAGTCTGGCTACACTCTGTAAAAGTCTGGAAAGACCCTGGAAAAGTCTGGATATACTCTGGAAAAGTCTGAAAAAACCCTGTAAAAGTCTGGATACACTCTGGAAAAGTCTGTAAAGACCCTGGAAAAGTCTGGATATACTCTGAAAAAGTCTGCATATACTCTGGAAAAGTCTGGAAAGACCCTGAAAAAGTCTGTATACATTCCGTAAAAGTCTGGAAAGACCCTGGAAAAGTCTGTCTACACTCTGGAAAAGTCTGTAAAGACCCTGAAAAAATATGGCTACAATCTGGAAAAGTCTTGAAAGACCCTCGGAAATTCTGAATACACTCTGGAAAGACCCTGTAAAAGTCTAGATACACTCTGGAATAGGCTGAAAAGACCCTGGAAAAGTCTGGCTACACTCTGCAAGTCTAAAAAGACCCTGGAAAAGTCTGGAAATACTCTGTAAAAATCTGAAAAGACCCTGGAAAAGTCTGGCTACACTCTGGAAAAGTCTGGAAAGATCCTAGAAGTCTAATTACACTCTGGAAAAGTCTGGATACACTCTGAAAAAGTCTGGAAAGTCCCTAGAAGAGGCTGACTATACTCTGGAAAAGACTGGAAAGACCTTGGAAAAGTCTAATTACACTCTGGAAAAGTCTGGCTACTCTCTGGAAAAGTATGGAAAGACCCTGGAAAAGTCTGGATGCACTCTGGAAAAGTCTGGAAAAACCCTGGAAAACTTTGGAGACACCCAGAAAAAGTGTGGATACACTCGGAAAAAGTCTGGATACACTCTGGAAAAGTATGGAAAGACCCTGGAAAAGTCTGTTAGACTCTGGAAAAACCTGGATGCAAAGTCTGAATACACCCGTAAACAGTGTGGATACCAATCTAACCCATGTGCATACGAGTAGTGGTTTTTTTTATATATGTTCTTGAGCGAGAAAAGTTTTAGAGTAATTCTTTACTCGATTTATTTTAAATCATAGAAAATGGACTTCAAAATCCAGAAAATTAAGCATCTTATAAGAATTTAATTCATTGAATAAAAAGCTAGCCTTGCAAATGGAGGTTAAAACAATATGGAAAATATTCTTTAAATTCCAAAATTTGTGTTGAGAATTAAGAATGCATTTCGAAGATCCTTGGCATTCCCTAAAAACGACCAGAAGTTTTGCTTGATCTAACAACATAGATCTAAAAGCGCTGTGCTCCCCTGAAATCGTTTTAGACATAGAGTCCCGCCTAATGATGCTAATTACTCCCAATTTCTGCCTTAAACAGAACAAAAACAGTATAAACCAATTAATTTCCCTTAATTTGCAATTTATTAAATAAAACAACGCTGTTAACTAGAGGCTTTTTCATCCCCCTTTTTCAAGCGCCTTCAATCCCCCGCTGCTCCCCGACACAAAAGAATGATTTGGAGCCAGTTAAATCACAATGAACTGGGCTGCGGAATTCTTATGGGTACATTAGTCAAGTAAATGGGTATTTATACGTAGTACGGGGTGCATGCGTAGGATTTCATAGGGCAGGGGCACTAATACTAAAATTTCCGCTCAACGGTATACGCATATACCTATTTCAATAAGGAGGATTTTTATAAATAATTGAATGAATGAACAAATGATGTTGTTGTTTTGTATGAAAGCATACAACAACACATCTCTCTCTATGAAGGAACGCATCAGATATACCGGGTGGGAAAAACCGCACAAAAGTTTTTTCGCTATACCTTTTAAAGTACTATGTCGCCATCTTGAAATTTAAAATGGCGCATTAAAACAAACAAAAGGTTTTATTTTATCTCGTTGTTTTCAATGTTGTATTTTTTTTTTAATTTTTATTTTTTTTTCTTAAACTACCATTCATGCTTATTTTAAAAAAATCTCTCATTCCTCAAAATCGGATAAACACTTTTTGAGATATTAGTTTTTATTTTGGTATCATTTTTCAAATTCATGCCTTGATTTTTTCGGTTTTCATAATTATTTTTTTACCGTAGCTTTCTTATTTCTTAACCAACTTTTACAGAACAAACCTTTTTGAAAAGAAAAAAGCTGTATTTTATTATCCTTTTTAAAAAAAATAGACCATTCGTAAATTTAGTATGGCGGACTTAATAAAATAATATTTTGTAATTTTTAGTTTTTAGAGAAGGGGCGGCTTTCGCGTGGCAAATAGGCCTTTTATAGACTTTTTGCCAAACCCCCTTGTACCCCCGACTGATGCACGAGCCCTCTAGGATGCAAGTTTTCTTTCTCTAGGAGGACTTAATTTTGCCTAACACCTCTTTTTTTATTTTATTAAGTCTGCCATACTAAATTTAAAAAATTAAGAATGTTACGGTAAAAAAACGGAAAAAACTAAGAGATGGATTTGAAAAATGATACCAAAATAAAATTTAACATTTCAAAAAGTGTTTATCCGATTTTGATGAATGATAGATTTTTCAAATAAGCATAAATGGTGGTTTAAAAAAAACTAAAAATTAAAAAAAAAATGACAACATTGAAATTAATTAATGCGCCATTTTTAATTTCAAGATGCCCACATTTCTTTAGTACGCAGCAAATGAACTGCAACACAAACAAAGGTGGAGCTGATTTTTTCTTTTGATTATAAAGGGTCACCTAATATCTAAAAACTTTGGATTTTTGATAATTTCTCCATTTTGGAAATTACAGCAGGGGATTTTTTAAAAATTAACAGTTTTCGTTATTTTTACACTTTTTAAGGTTACCACTCATGGCCAATATTTTCTTTTTAGCTTTGGTTAGAGTGAATTCTTGTCAAAAGAGAGACACCAAAAATATTGGTTTTTCGCGATCATACGCGTGGCAGATGAGCAATAAACATTTCTCACCTTACTAAGACGAGTTTTTTAAAGTTATATTGCTCTTCGAAAAGTTTTTTTAGCACTAGACAAATTTGTACGTGATCAGTTGATAGTTTGGACCATTATCTTGAAACGGTTTTTCTAATTTTTAAAAATACCTTAGTTTAGAGTGATATAGTGATTTTATAATTTACAGTGACGCCGTGTGTCACTCATAGGCGGAGCCGTTAGAATAATTTTAATATTTTAATGCGATGGTTAAGCTTTCATTTTTTTTATGTTTTAGGTTGTATGCAGTTTTTAGGTATCTCTTAATTTTATTTGTGACATAATCGAATTTCATAGACGTAGATAAAACTTATTGATACTTAAAAAATGCATAAAACCCAAAACAAAAAAAAAAGCTTCTTAGGGGTTTTTAATTTTTGACCTCCGCCAATGACAAATTACGATTAACACTGGAATATTAAAACAAAACGAAAAACACAAACCACAACAACATAAAATGTCTAAAATCAATGGATGTGAACCATCTTATTAAAATATTACAATTATTTTAACAGCTCCGCCTATGAGTGACAGACAGCATCACTGTAAATTAAATAAATTAGTAAGATAACGATGATAATAACCTTTCAAAAATATAATAATCCATGTTAACTCCAAGTACCTTTATGTTTTAAATAACTAAAAATATTTGCTAACTTCACCAATGGTTGACAAAAATATGTCAATAAACATTTTAACAAAATCAACAAACAATTTCACTCTAAACTCCACTCTACACATAATTATTTTCAAAAATTACCTTTTTTTTTCTCCGCCTATGGTTGACGTTTTTTAAAATTAAAAAAAAACGTTTCGAGATAATGGTCCAAAATATCAAATGAACGATGTTTTTAACATCGATGTCTATAAAATATCATCGATGTTAAAACATACTTACTTTTTTTAAACTTTTTTACAACACTTTTTTTAAACATCGGAAAATCGAAAAAATTTTGGGAAATAAGAAGTTTGCACCTGTACTACCCACTGCGTTTCGAAAAAGAAGAATTGCCTATTTTTGAGATGTCGGTCGGCTTTGCCACCATTAGGTGTCGCTACCTAATCTAAACCAATGTATATATATTTGTATATATCATGTACCGATTATTATTATATCTTTGATTTGCATGCTTATTATAAGATTGTGTAAAATTAACAATAGGGACATTTTGGAAGGTTTATTTGACACTTCGTAGAGGTTGTGGTAATTACTGCGTCTGCGCACTCACTAAGCTACGAATCTATTTCGTTGTGGTAGTTGTAATTTTTTGCGCTAATTTTAGAGAATTTTAGGGCAATTAATTTTTAAAATAATAAAATACTACCAGGTTTCAACATATAAAACACTTATTTTGTAAAATAAAGCTCAATTTTGTGTATTTTCTCATCTCTAATGTGTTCCAAAAACTCGGGTAAAATCGGCGCATCGTAGTGGTAGTTAAACATTACCATAATGGCTGTAAAAGTTGTCAACATGTTAAGCGTTCCAAAATTTCTCTAATAAGTCTTAAATAAGACAGTTTCTTTGAATAACGGAATACTCTCTAAAAAAAGCAAAAAAAACATCGATGTTCAGAAATATCGATGTTTTTATTCCGATGTTTTTTTTCGATGTGCCCATCACTACTCGTGGCATATTCGACAGGTGGCGTACACAGGTACTACGTCTCCGTGGATTACAAACATTTTTTTAAAACAAGAGGTATGCATGCTGTCTGTGTAGCTTCAACTGCCAGGTACAATCCTATGACTCCCTGATGATTCCTAATAAGGATGAAACAGATCTGTAGGTGTCTGGATTCTCCATTAGACATTGGAGGCCTGGTCATAATGAAGTGAGAAATAAAAACGCTTTGTCCGATATGCCACGAGTGTTACAAAAGAAGGGAAAATTTAGCGTACTAACAAATTTACCATAAAAAAAAATCGAAAAACGGAAAATACATACAAAAAGAATGGAACACAAAAAATCCGGGACATAATTTTTATCGCAAGATTGAAAAAAAGCAATCACGAAAAATACACGATAAAAACTGAAGAGAATGATGGTCTTAATTCAAGAACCCAGAGGAATGGCCCTATTCAAGATCATAATACCTTGACTCAAGTTATCCTTTATTTCAGTGTTGAGGTTAGAAACTCTTTTTTATAGTTTAAACGATTTTTTATTAGGTAATTAACGTGAGTTTTATATGTCCTAAAATAATATAATGCAAAATTTTGGGAGGTTTATCTTAAAACTCTAAAGTTAATTGGACTACTTCACGCTAAACATTTTGAATTTTTGAGATGTGGATGATTGGGGTGACTTCCATCAGTTTTCGTATCTTTATACCTCTGCCCTATCAACTGATTCCCCACTCTCGAAGGGTAGTTTCCCTTACAAGTTGTTATCAGGTGCGCGTTCAGTCATGACCACTGTTTCCAATTATTTACACAATACAGTGGCACCCCCTGAGCTTTTGTCTAGGCGTCCACCCCACCGGAGAGGGGAAGCAACATTTTCGAAACCTTGCTCCCATCGCGCCGCTTTTGTCTGTTTCATTTTTGAATTTGTTTCATCGGTTATTGTAGTTTTGGCTTCGGGTTTTGCGGACTCGTTTGACTTTTTTGTGGTTTCATTAGGCTCTGGTGATTAGTACTTAATTTATTTTATGTCGTGCAGAAGTTTGGGCCCACGATACACAATATAATTGTAAATTTTTTGAATTTAGTTAAAAATTTTCTTTTTACCAAAAAGATAATTAAAAACAAAATGAGAAATAAATTCCCAATGTCCATAGTGGAGCTAAATATAAATAAAAAGAGAGTTTTACCAACACAAAACTGTTGGATTTTTCGCCTTCTCCACCAGTTCTACCACTGACTGGTTTCAGACACAGTCCATCCATATTATTCGACTATAAAAACTTATGTCGCACTGATGATCTCTAACAAGAGTGAAACACGTGTCTGCGTCTAGTATCCAAGTCGCACCCGGTATGTATTCTTGTGGTACTCCGGTGTATTTTATAAAGTTCGTTTTTTTGCTATCGATTCGTCATAGTAGAAAGCCCGACTGGTCGATGTGTCTGAAACCAGTCAGTGGTAGAACTGGTGGAGAAGGCGAAAAATCCAACAGTTTTCTGTTGGTAAAACTCTCTTTTTATTTTTATTTAATTAAAAAATGCGTCATTCAAGTTTGTACAGGGTGTCCAAAATTCGATGGTTTTGGATACTTCTAGAGAAAATTTGACTCCCCTTTGCGAGGCTCAAATTTCAAGAAAATATTTTTGGTAAAGCGCAGTTCAATATGTCACCCCGTAAGTTATTAGGTTGTCTCTATGTCACCCCGTCTTCGAGCTACGGGGGTTTTTTGAAAAGTCTGCATTTTGAAATATCTTCGAGGCGGTAATTGCATTTCGGTAAAGTTTTTAAAATAGAATTTAATTGCCAAATCAGATTTCCTAAGTCACTTTTAGTTTTTGAGATATAACACAAAATTGGTATTTTGCTTATGGACCACCCCAACTGTTTTTTCATTTTTTGAATCCTTTTTTAATTTCCTTCAAAACGATGTGTTTCTTACGCAAATCTGATGAACAGTTGTCGAGTTATTAAATATTTCTAGGGTGCTTTGGTTGACAATCTGAACATAAAATATAGTTTTTTATTTTTTCGTAACATATGATTTTTTTTTTTAATTTTAAGATTTTTTAAGACCGGTTTATCAATCTAGGGTTAACCCTTACCCCTACCTGTGGGTTAAATTAAGTGGATGACTACTCAAAATATATATCCTATTTTACCTAGTATGGGTTAAGGACTTACCGGATCGGTTGATAATCCTTGTCTAGCCCATCTATCGGCCTCTTCAATTCCCGGTACACCTTCATGTCTCGGGACTCAGAGGAGATTGACCTTGTTGTGTCTTGCCATAGTTGTCAAAACACGTTTGCACTCCAATACAACAAATATTCCACCCAAGATCTTTTGTTTTTTAGTTTCTTTTCGGTTGAAGTAACTGATTTGGAGGTTTTTTAACTTCTTTTTGGTTTAAATTGCCTTAGGAGCATAATCCTACTGGAAATATTAACATGCCAGGACGAATCCGTATCCAGTAACTTGGATAAGTACCAGTGCTGAACGATGCCTATTTGTGAGTGATTCAAAGTTAAAAATCAAAGTGTATGATGGTGTTTAATGATGTATGGTGGAAAGTGACCAGTGAAACCACTGATGAGCCCACGCTGGTTACCCAGGGCGAAACATCGTTTATGCATTTCTCTTTTTGCTTTGGTCCTTTGTGTGTTCCTTGTGGGATGCTCATCCAAGTTTAAATTTTCGTTATTTCCACCCAAGATCTTTTGATCTTTTGTCTTGTAGTTTCTTTTCGGTTGAGGTAACTAATTTGGAGGTTTTTTAACTTCTTTTTGTACAGCGAACTTTGTTGTTGAGCCATTGAAGAAAAAACTACATCTCTCCGAAACTGGAGCATACATTATTGGCTCACTGAAACACTTCAGTTGGTGTGCCAACACAGTTGTTTTGCCAATACTAATTCGATGTTGAATCAACAAAGAAGAATCTTCATCTTAAATACAACGGATTTTATTGTTGTTTGTTGGGCCATGGAAGAAAAAACTACATCTTTCTAATATTGGTTCACTAATTATCTTCAGCCAAAACGTTAATATACCAAAAAAATAGAAATGTTAGAGTGTTGGCTTGGTAATCTGGAGGTTAACGGTTCGAATCCCGTCATCGTCTCACTTTTTTTTAATTTTTTGTTGATTTATTTGTTATTCTTAGGGTATATTGATATGTCATGTTTTTGGAGGACAAAAATATATTTTTTATTTTATTTAAGGCCATATTTTAGGATTTAAGTAACTAGTTACCCTTACGTCTTGCTGGTTAGATGGAGACCACCTACATTGGACCAATGACTATGTGACAAAAATCCTTCATTATGCTAATATATTTTTGTTGCTGATCCAGCAACAGTTTACCATTGGACCAATGATGTTGTCTATCGGTTTAAGTAAGTAAGTTCCAAGTTAGACAAAAAGTTAACGGCTAGACATCTGCCACCTTCAGTGGACCATTGAACGAGTAACTGAAAATTTATATTGGGTCAATAGTTATCCGTCACAAACTGTTTATAAGGTGTTTGTTTGTGTGTTTGTGCTACAATCACGCAAAAACGGCTGAACCGATTTGGATAAAATTTGGTAAGGAGATAGGTTGTAACCTGGATTGAAACATCTGTCACATGACAATATTTTTGGATATCGTGGGCAACACCGCGGGTCAACCGCTAGTTACTAATAAATTTTTCAATAAAAATAATGAAGTATTGCTTAAATTTACGTTAAAAGTAGAAAATATATATCAATGATGCACAATAAAATAATATCAATATATGTAACAACAATAAAAATAACATAAAAAATTAAGACATTTATACACGAAAAAAAAGCCTTGTAATTTTCTTAATTGATTTGTATAACTAAAAATAATGTAGATTTATTACACAATTGAGTATAAAATATACACAACTGTCTGTAAAACATACAATAACATGAAATTCTGTTACACAGTTTTCTCTCCGCTCCGCTCCATTTAGCTTCTGTGTTTAATTGGCAGCCGCCATATTGAAATTGGTCCGGAAAATTTGGAATGAGGTGTAATTATTATCAATCAATTTGGTCCTCATATAAAACTCAGACAAATAAATTAAAGATTTTTAAGTCAAAGTTCTTTTAGGTTATGTTTTCTAAGATCTCCAAGTTTAAAGCAATAAAAAAAAGAGTAAAGTAAAGGAAAATTTAGACACTAAATTTAAGCCTGCTAAAAATATACATATTTAATACATAACCTATCTTTCAAAATTATACAACATTCCATTAAACCAGAATGCTTTCGTCACCTTTTATGATATAAAAGTGATATAAACCGATTACAGAGAATAGAATGTTCTTTTTTAAATATTCCTGTAACATGTCAAGAACCTTCTTTAGATAAAATTTTATAAATTTTATCTACCACACCTTTGAGAAAAACAGTCCTAAATGTTTTTATTATTAAGTAATATTCCTATATCATATTACATTAACATTACAGTTTTTATCTACAGAAGGTTTTTAGTTTTTTTAGGAATATTTAGAAAAATAATAATAAGAAAGCGATTTATATCTCATTTCTATCATCAAATTACGAATATTCTTGGAATATTACTGTTCTGTTCTTTTTGTGTTTACTGGGTAAGAAGAATCCTCTTAAGGCGCAATTACACAGACGAACATGCTCAAATAAAAGCTCGTGCAAAAGATCTAAAATTTTTTGCGTGAACATTTTTGTGAGCTTTTCTTTGAACATTTTGTTCGGGTAAATTTTTGAGCAAATTATTGCTATCTATTTTGGAAACATATTTTTAAAGATGAGAATAAATAAAATTTCAAATCAGTGATCAGTGATCTCAATTCTTTAGAAAAATGGAACAGCAACTTTTATTTAAAATTTTTGTGGAAAAAAGCTCTACTATCAGTTTTGTCACATGGGTTACTTATATTTTTTTCTTAGGGTTTTTCCCGGATTTTTTTGCCCGGCGTTTTTTTGAGATTTTCTAGCGAGTTATTTTTATTTCCAAGGGTTTTTTCCCTAAAGTAAAAAAAAAACCAGGAAAATTTTTCTTTTCCAATAAAATTTTGAGTTTTTCAAATGTCGGCAAAAAACTCAAAAATTGCACTTTTAAGCGGTAATCCGCGCCTCACGACTATGAGAAGTGGTGGGGAGGGGGATTTTTTTTAAACATATTTTTGTAACTTCACTTTATCTTTAGCTTTTATTGTTGTTTTTTAATCCCTCACACCAGATTTACCTAGTTAGTTTAAGGTCCCAAGGGTTGCTTAAAAAAGCAAAAGGTTCATGAAAATGCTGAAGATATAGATATTTACTGTCAATTTAATGTAATAATCAAGGTCGATTACTGACACTGAACCAACAATATGCAAAGGGCAACATTGCGATTCAAAAGGGTGACCGGCCTACTACCTGCGAAATCCAAAACGCGGGATGATAGATTGGCGACACAGTCTACTAAATTACTGCTAAATTATATTTTTTAGACAAGGGTCGGGTTCGTAGGGTTGTAAAAGTGGGTAATAAACGGGTATTATTTAAACCGAACCTGCTTTTGTTCATATATTTGAGATTTAATAAAATGTATATAGGTTTTTTAATTTGAATTAATTATTATTGTAAGACTAAACTAGGAAGTAAAATAAAGGGATATTCTTTTAAACGTAAATTTTTGTCATTATATTTTACAGGCAACAACAATAAATAAGTGGCAATTATTATTTTTTTTATTCTCGTTCTTTTTACAACCCCAAAAAAGTTACAAGTATATTGGCATATCCCCTATAAAAATCAGGTCAATCGAAGTTGCTTATGAGGTAAAATGTGAATTTCGGCATCAAATCGTTTTTCCGTCGGAAAGCACTTGATTAAAAATACCTTATTTCAAAACTTTGTTTTTCTATTTTCAGTTAAGTTCAATGAATTCCGATAACAATATATATTTTGAATTTGTAAAGAAATTTTTATACCCCCAATTGTTCAAACAAATTTTGCCCAACATTCTCTCCAAAATTTAGGTGTGCTTTTTTGTACGAGATTTTGCTCGAACATTTCTTTGAACATTTTGCTCAAGAGGCTCGTGTAAATGTTTGTCGGCATTTCAACATCAAAGGAAAGTTTGTCTGTGTAAATGCGCCTTTAAACGTCTGAAACATCTGGTACTTATAAATTTCATTCTTTAGTTGGCTAAAAGTGTTAAAAAAAATAAACTTGCACAATGTGTTCATTTGAACACAATGCTTATTTTACAAAATCTAACGAGAAAACAATGAGAGGCAGATCCACAAAAGTATACACCTTTTTACCTGAGACCAATCGAAACAAAGCAAATAAAGTGTATCAGCAAAATAATATATACGCATGCGTTAATTAAATCGAGGTTTAAAGTTATTCTTGTTAGTTTTTGTGTAAATTTTCAAAGGTGTTAATAGTAGTTTTAACAAACTAGTGGCTAAAATAGTACTTTTTTTACAAGCGTTGGTTTAAATAACGAGCGCAGCGAGTTATTTAAAAACGCGAGTAAACAAAGCACAGTTTAGCCGCGAGTTTTTTTTAATACCTTTTTTTAATACCTTTAAAAAAATCCAAGAAAAACAGGACAATGCTTTTAAAAATCTCGAAGGAAGAGAACTTCTCGGAACACACCATCTTTACACTTTAAATCAAGGCGGCTGATAAACGAAATAACAGTCGTTTCCACGTGTCTTCTTACTAGACGACGTTCATTGTTGCGACATTTTAATTTTTGACAATTTGATATTTTGACGATTTTTTTAAATGATTTTTTCATAAATACTTGGTGAAAACTGGCGGAAATGACTGAATTCTTAGGCAGGAATAATTAGATTTTTTCAATATTACTATTTTCCGCCATTTCTCTTTAATATTTTTTTGCACCCGTGATCAAAAAAAAAGTTTTTTTGCATCGGTGACCAAAAAAGCCATGCTCTAGTTATCTGCAGATAGTTACTAAAATCATGTTTTTGATGAAGGTATTGCTGTTCAAGTGTTTACTTTTTAGTAATTTTGTAGATTTTTATCGAATATTTTTAGATCCACAGACATCAAACTCATAAAGCATATACCTACGGACTTAAAGCAAACTCTTACTAAGGGCATCGCAAAAAACAAGTTACAGCGCCTCTGGGGACTCAGTCTCGAAGTGACAAATTGCGCCGATGACATCTATCCCAGTAACCACACTTGTGACTTTAACCTAATATTTATATAAATCTAAGGTTCACATATTTATGTAAAATATGTTACGTCATTACAAAAATCTCACATAAAATATTTTTATAAAAAAAAATATGTAAACATTACGTCAAAACTTTGAGTGTACATCATAAGCAATGATAATTTTACGTAAATAATATGACTTTATAAATAAATTCCTAAAATTTACGTAAATATTACGTAAATAGTGAGACCTCAATTTTATATAAAAAATACTACATACCTATTATATCAAAAATTACATGTAATATTTAAGTAATCTAATTTACGTAAACGTTACATAAAAATATTTACTTTAAATGAAAGTAATAAAATGTACATAACTATTATGTAACAATTTAGACATTACGTTTCCATCTAAAATTTTACATAACTATTGTGTAAAACATCTTATCTAATATTTATATCATCTAACACGCTCTATAACATAATTTACGTCACATTAAAATTTTTAAATTTACGTAAATATTATGAAACAATGTGAACCTTCAGTTTACATTTCAAATGTTACATACACGGAAAAAAAGAAATACTCAATATAAAGCAATAAAACTAGATCTAAGCCTATGTTAGCATCATATATACGCGAGACGATATTTTTTTGAACTAAGAATATTAAATTCTCAAATTACCTTGTTCGGTTTAAAATTTTATAATTTTATTTTAGGTATACATCTTCACCTTATTCCTAAAATAATATTTTTAATGTGAAATATTAAAAATCTCAATTTTCTATCTTTTTTAATTTTGTTTTGAAAATACTAATCTTTAATACATGTATTATAAATGTCTAAAGCGAAACCTAGTTATTTTCTATTTGAGAATATGCCTTTCTTAAACTGAACATTGTTATTCGCATTTTCATCTTAAATCAATTATATTTTAATTCATATTTAAGATATAGACCTGTCTTTATATACTTATTTTGAAAATATTATTTATATTATATTTTAAATTAAAAAGCACTGTATCCTTAAAAGGAGTTACCATCAAGTCAGTTAAGCTGCCTTACCACTTTGTGGGTGGGGTGTTTTCCGCAGTCATTAAAACATTTTGCGCAGCAACTCCTCGAATCTAGTGACACTTGCACTAAAGAGGTTTTTTTTTTAATTTATTGCTTCCTAAAGTGCTTTTCGATCGGCCGAGGTGATAGATCCCATCGCACGAGAGAAAGACCGGATCGTATGACTTTAAAGAATATACGACCAGAGGGTTGCAAAAGATAAAAGTAGTTGCGCGATACTGCGCAAAAGATGCGCAAATAATTCCAATATTTTTTTTTTTAATTTTGAGTGGGGGGCAGCTTCACTAACCTGTTATCATCCATATTCCTGAATGGTAACTCCCATTAAGGATACCGAAGTGTTTTATCTGTGGGATTTAATAATAATAACTGAAGTCAAAAAAAATATACAGGTATATAAAAAGTACAAAATATATTGTCTACTTCCATTTTCTACAATAACTTCTTACGTTTTAGAAAAGAAACAAATATAGTAAAGGGTGTCCATACGAAATCTTATTTAAAAAGAAACTGCGGTAAAACTCAAGGACACGTCAATTGTGTTTGAGAGCGGGATATTTTTGAAAATTGGTTTAGGGCAAGACACAAGGCTTATTAAAATTATTTTAATTTCAAACATGAAACTTTCAACAAAGTGTATCTACCTAAAAATATCAAATCTTGCGTTTGACCCTTTAAGCGACCGTAATAGTTTTTGTTGTTTTTTAGTTAGCTAATCCAAAGCAGAATCAACGTGTGCAAGGTTTTTTTATATAACACCCTTTATATATATTATAAGCCAATTAAGGTATTCCAAAAAAATCCTAACTTTATATATTAATTAAGTATCGGAAATTTGAAATTTAAATTATTTTTAAAAAGAGAAACTTTAAACTATATATCGATGCCAAAACTGAAATTTATTTAAAATTTAAGAGTGCGAACAGATTTAAAATGTGGATCATTTTGACCCTTCCTGAAAAAAAAATGTTTGCGCCACTGTAAAAAAAATAAGTTGTTAGCTAAATAGCAAGTTCTGTAGTGTTACGATTCTCCTTGTGTGTTAAGACTGTCCCATTATAAGTCATATTCGACGTCTTGAATTTTAAGTGTCATTTTGGACATTGGCTGCATAACATTTTTAGCTTGCCAAAAGGCTTAAAATCTTTATATCCTGATCATTCTTTACAAAACTGCATCCCGTCAAAAAAAAAATGACTTATAGCGAGACAGTCTTTACCACCCAAAAAGCATCAAACGTAACATTCTGGAACTTTCTTACTTCTTAACCGATTTTAATAACGTATACATTAAGAGAATAAGGCTATTTAGCAAACTTCTTCATTTTTCAAAACTGTCCTCCTCCTTAATTGCAAAGAAATATCAGTTTTGACATAAAGCGAATCTTTCGCTTATTAATACGAAAGTTTTAGTTTAACTTATAAACTAAGAATCAACTAAACAAAACACAGATTAAAACATAGTATATCTAACTAACTATACTAACCGCCGCGCCGCACACAGGCGAATTTTGACGAAAAGCTGGTGAAAAATCAGAAATTCCGAATTCAAAATTATTGGAAAAACCAATTTTATAATTTTATTACCTAGTTACCTAAGTAATAAATCACCACCCTTTTTTTAATATTCTCGTCCCTCTTAAAAATATTTTAGTTTAAAGTTTACCTTTGATGAGACTTTTATAAGTGTTAATAAAATGTGTAAAAATAAGAATATTTCCTGAATTGAGTATTCCGTTATTCGCAAGTTATTGAGAAAATTTAAAGATATCGTGATGGAGCCTATTGCTGGTGGTAAGTAGAATCTTAAAAAAATTTTTTATACCTTCATCAAAATCATGATTTTAGTAACTGTCTGCAGATAATTAAAGCATGGCTTTTTGGTTACCGATGCAAAAAGACTTTTTTTATAACGGGTGCAAAAAAAGATTTCCGTCCATTTTTTAACCAAAATTAAAGAGACATACCGGAAAGATCGCAAATTACCGCAGGAACTAAAGGGTGGATTATTTCAAGGAGAGTTTATTTAAATACCTTGCTGCGCACGTTATTTAAACCAACGCTTGTAAAAAAAGCACTATTTTAGCCACAAGTTGTTAAAACTACTATTTTTGATCACGGGTGCAAAAAAATCTTTCTATCCGTTTTTTACCCAAAATTAAAGAGAAAAAGCTGAAAATAGTAATATTGAAATAATCTGATTATTCTTTCACCAAGTCTTTATGAAAAAATCATTTAAAAGCATCGTCAAAATATTACACTATCAAAGATTAAAATGTCGCAACAATGAACGTCACCGAGTAAAAAGGCACATCGCTAGGAAAATCATTGTTATTTCATTTATCAGCCGCATTGATTTATGGTGTAAAGATGCTGTGTTGCGAGAAGTGCTCTTCGTTCGAGATTTTTAAAATTATTTTCCTGTTTTTTTTTTTGGATTTTGTGATAAAGGTATTAAAAAAATAGTATTAACAACTCGCAAGTAAACTGTTTTTTTTACTCGCGTTTCTAAATATTTCGCTGCGCTTGTTATTTAAACTAAAAAAGCACAGTCTAGCCGCAAGATGTTAACACTATTTTTTTAATACCTTTCGAAAGAAGAGCACTTCTCGAAACACACCATCTTTAAACTATAAATCAAGGCGGCTGGTAAATGAAATAACAATGGTTGCCATAGCGATATGCCTTTTTACTTGATGACGTGCATTATTGCGACATTTTAATCTTTGAAAGTTTGATATTTTGACGATATTTTTAAATTATTTTTTCGTAAATACTTAATGAAAACTGATGGAGATGGCTTAATTTTTAGGCAAGAATAATCGGATTTTTTCCATTTTATTAATTTCCGCTATTTCTCGTTAATTTTGGGTAAAAAATGGACAGAAATATTTTTTTGCACCCGTAACTAAAAAAAAGTTTTTTTGCATCGGTAACCAAAAAGGCCATGCTTTAGTTATCTGCAGACAGTTATTAAAATCAGGTTTTTGATGAAGGTATAAAAAAACTACTATATTGAAGTCAAATATCCACAGAACTTTTTTTAAACTATATAGTCTCGTAAAAAATAAAAATAGGAATTTTTTTCCTTTTCTAGCCATAAAGTACATTTCCCCGTAATTTGCGGTCTTGCCAAAAATACATATTTAAAAAATGGGGTAATGCGGATAAATGTACTTTATGTCTAGAAAAGGACGAAAAATTCCTATTTTTATTTTTTACGAGACTATAAAGTTTTAAAAAATCAAAATTAAAAAAATTCTGTAGATATTTCAACTCAACAAAATTTTTGAGATTCTACTTACCATCAGCAGCAATAGACAGCAATTCACGAAATATTTAAAACACAAAATTCTCATCAAAGGTTAACTTTAAACTAAAATATTTCTAAGAGGGACAAGAATCTTAATAAAAGGGTGGTGGATTATTATACCTAGGTTTTATATAATAAAATTATAATTTGTGTTCACAATAATTTCAATTCCAAATTTCTGATTTTTGACGAGCTTTTCCTCGAAATTCGCCTGTATGCGCCGGCCGGTGACACATACAATAAAAGACTGACAGACTCTTACGTCCTAACTCGGACCCGAGAATTCCCGTGCGTTTGAGATGTTCAATTTAAGAATAAAACGACAAGGATTTTTTTAAATTAGGCATCTGAAAGTTATACTTAATTTTAGTAAAATCAATGAATAGCGAGCTTTACCTCAAAAAAGGTAATGGTAACCATAGATCCGGATTTCGCACTTGTGGTGCTCATCAGTACGGTGCTAGGAATTCATTGATTTTGTTATTTATTCACCCTCACTAAATCCCTTTTTAAATTTAATTTTACTATTTTAAATACTTATTTTGAACCTAAAGAACAAAATTTATATTAATATTAAAATTACAATAGTCTCATGTCAAATCTTGCAATTTTTTTAAATAAAAAATACTTTTTTGCCTAATTTAAAGATATGCTCTTAAAATGAAAATAAACGGATATTCATAATAAACTTAGTTCCGTTTTAATTTAATGTTTTCGGTAAATTTCCAAATGAAGATCTTAGGCTTCAAATCAAAAATTATAAAATTTTTAAACAGATAGTTTTTACTTGGATTAAAGAAAACATTTGAGAAAATTAAATTTTGTATTTAAGTATAACACTATGTTTATTTTAAAATAATCTGTTTAAAATAAAATTC
The DNA here is from genome assembly GCA_963921995.1 of Oxystoma pomonae. Lineage (NCBI taxonomy): Eukaryota > Metazoa > Arthropoda > Insecta > Coleoptera > Brentidae > Oxystoma > Oxystoma pomonae. The sequence goes on along the minus strand of OY998171.1, from coordinate 43,979,183 downwards.
TAGATTTTCATTTCAATGATGCAGTTTTGAGCATACTGAAATATTCATTTGTAGAAAATTTTTTTCCGTGTTACTATTATATAAAACATTTTATGTAATATTTATATCATCTATAATTACCAGTGTTTAATATAGTTTTTTCCTAGTAGGTAAAGATGGCGCTATTGAATTCGTTTTCAATATGTTTTGAAAACTTTTTTTTCATGAGTTTTCATGACAGGTTTTCAAATCGATTTTGAATCGATTTGAAAACGGTTTTCAAATTTTGATATTTGGCAGCTGACATATGTCATAGTTGTCACATATTCATTTTTGAGTTTTGGTACTTTTTTTTAAAAATTATTATGTTATTAATCTTCTTTTTTCTACACACTCCACTAAATTTTAGAATGCCGGTTCCACAGTTTCACTTCTATTTCTCTCTCTCTCAAAAAGAGTGAGAGCAATAAAATATAATTTGGCGGCTGTTTGGTAATCCGACGCAATACGCATGTGTAAACTCAATCCCCGTTTTCATGGAAAATCGGTATTTCGATCTCAATACGGTCTTGATCCAACCCTAAAAATTTTCAGGGTCGGATCTAGATTGAAATCGATTTGAATACTGGATCGGATTGAAATCGTTTTCAGAACGAACTCAATTCCAATGAAAACGTAACATATATATATATAAAGAGCAAAGTTATTTCAAAATTAGGATGCGGACTTTGAGGTATTGACAAGATCTCTATAAGAATCGCCTCTTCCGCCACTTAAACCAGCCCGTCTGGTTAATTCTGTAGTTTGACAATGTCGGACCGTGTCAAGCAACCACCGACGGACCTGAACGGACCTTCCGTTGGCCCGCATCAAGCTGCGGGCAAGCGGACTTAGATAGTTGACGCTTTGCACATGTCATACAGATTAATATGACTTAAATTTTACCTTATTAATAAATTATTTTGACCTCTATGTGACCTTATGTTTACGTAACAAGGTAAACCTGTTATGTAAAATATACGTAGTTTTTATTAACTATTACGTAACAAGGATGTAATATTTATGTAAAAGGTATGTCATTTTATTTACATAGCATTTATGTAAAAATTAGGTGGGCTTTGCGCCTGACATTATGCAGAGTTTTCGCACCTTAATGTGACTTAAATTTTACCTTATTGTGACCTCTGAGTGACCTTAAATTTACATAAAAAGATAAACCTGTTATGTAAATTTTACGCAATACTTACATAACGGTGTTTACTGGGATCTTAATCAATGTCCATCAATGTCATCGTTTTTTCGTTGTTTATGTGAGGTCTTTTTATTGATGTTTTTTAGTTTTGTGTGTTTTTGGCCTTTTTTTGGATTGTTACAGTAATTTCTTGGATTTTTGTAATAAGAACAATTGGAAAACTATGACCAAATATTGTGTCCCAGTGATCCTCTGCTTCATCGCTTTCCACACCCTAGAGATCAAGCCCGCCAAAGACAAGGGTTTGCCATCTGAAATGCTTTATAGGTTTAGAGTATGCACCCAAAATTTTAATCCAGAAAACTATTCAAAAAACTGTGGACGAAGCCTTAAATTCTAATGCGGCATGTAATTCCATCCTCGCATTTAACGGTAAGGCCTGAAACAAACTTTAACGGTAAGTACCGGGCAAGGTTTATACATCTGGGTGCCAATTCTGGAATTTTGTAGAAAAGATCGTACGGGAACGGTCACCTCCTTGATATCGACCAACCTCACCCGCGCCTGATTGCCGTGTATCAAAGGAACTTTCCTAGTTGCCATTCATACACTTGCCTCTGAGCAGGAGAACGGGTGCTCTTGAAAAACGATAATCGAGTTACCTTTGCGCGTGCACCGTAGAAGCTTGGCAGCTTCTGAGCCTTCTTATTGGCCGAAACGAAGGATGTGAACGTTCCTTTTGCCACATACAAAACTAAATAGAGTAGAAAAGAAAACAACAATTCTTGTGTTTGCAAATTAACTTTCACAAAAAAATTAAAAACCTAACTAAACATTATCACCTACCAGCTGCAGCTTTTGCTCAGAAATAAATCTGGTTGGTTGCAAAAAATAACCGAGCGGGTCCCGTTAAGCCTTCGTAAGTAACGTATTTCGGTTCAGTTATTTTTGGATACGGGAGAAAAATAACTGATTTTGCCTACGGTAGCACCAATTTTGATGGTCTATTAACGCTCGAATTTATTTAGCCTATTTGTTAATTACATTTTTTTGAGCCCACTCCGTTCAAAAATGCTGATTTTGAAAAACTCGCAGTTCTTAAAGGAAACTGCTGCTATTGAGGCCGACATGGGAAATAAATAAATACAATAGTTTCGATATGTATATATCTTACGAAAAGAATAACATAATATATTAAATACGACACATTTGGTTTATATCTTAAATTTATAGTCAATAGAATCAATAATATTTCGGAAAATAAAATTAATTATTGATGAATTAGGTTTTCAAAAATAATGTTGTTTCTAGTGAACTGAAATAGTTTAAAAAATATCCGAATTCAAAATTTCCCGGGCCCAGCGCCGCTACCCTAATTCAAGCTTTAAAACCAAGTCACTAGAGGCGCAACGTTAGCAAAAAACAGGGCCCTAAGTTGTCAGATCGCCTTCTATACCCGTAGGTACATATTTTGTGATCAAACTTTTAAAAAATAGTATGACAATAACATAGAAGTACAGTGAATTTTGCCCAGCATACTAAACAATATTAAAGTGTCAAACCTCAAAAAGAACTACTTGTTCCCAATAAAACATATTTGACATCGGGCCAGCCCCTTACAACGAAGGACCTTGCTACAAAAAAACCCTTATCGGGCTCCCTTGACTCACGCCCAACCGGATTTCCTGCGTTCTCCGACAAGGGTCCTGTTGCTCCGCAACTCTTCTCAAGAAAGAATATTTAGACAGCAGACAACTAAAGGAGACAGAAAGGCGCGCCTATAAAATGTAAATTGGTAAAATCTTAGACGAAGCAAAATATGACGTCGGGTAACCTGAAGGGACCATCATAAGGGGCCCAATACTACATTTTGTAGCTATTTGGTTTTCGAGAAAACGCGACCCCCTAGCTTAATCGTTAAGCTGCGGGGTCACCCCATAATTTCTAGTTCTGCTAAAGCTAGAGAAACTTCAAATAAACACCACATTTTGTAGCTCGGCTTGTTCCAGGGGATCACATATTAAAAGTATTCAAAATATTCCTAGATTTTATTTTATTAAAAAAAAAACGAGTTTCTTGTTTTTACATCGTGTTTAACTGACTTAAAAAAATCAAACGGGCAGCAAAAAATCTGGTAGAAAACTTCGATTTTATAGTTAACAAATGTTTGTTATTCCGTGTTTTTGTTATAATTAATAAGATATATTACAAAAGTGGATATTCTGGTTTCTGTTTAATGACTTCTTCAAAAAAGAAGGTTTATAAAAACAACTAATTTGTTTCTTTCAATTTTGAAAAACATGGTAACTGAGAACAACACTTATTAATAGAAATAAAGCAAAATATTTTTTAAGACAATAATGGTATGTGCCTTATCCCAAAAAAAACCTGCAGTTGTAAAAGACAAGCTCTTAGTACTGTGTAATAACAGGTTGTATTTCCTGTTAATCGATTGTTTTTGTTAAAGTTAATAGCACAAGAGTATATGTTAAAAACAATTTGCTTTATGATCAACAAATATTTTTTCTGAGGATAAAAATACGGCAATAAGCATGCCCGGGTCTTTTGGAGCGCGCCAACAACTGTCAGCGTCAAGTGTTAGCCGATGCGGACACTGGTTCAGCAATTTCATTTCGCCATTTTGGCCGCCGCGCCGTAGCGTCATTTTTATATTTTATATGAGACATACATAAAAGTTTTGTGTGTCACGATTATTGTTATATTTGTGCGCAAGGCATATGTAAATGGAAGCAATGGAAGGTAATGAAGTTACAGTTTTTTTGAGAAATGGATAAATTACACTTATTAACTGTTAACAAATCAAGAGTTTGGGGTTAACATGCATTTATTAACTGTTAATAAATCGCTGTTAATAGTTAACATACATATGTTTACTGTAACCAAATCAGAGTGAATGCGTGAACTATGTTTATTTATTATAAACAAGTCAGGGTTTATAGGTAATTGATATTTATTTACCGTAAACAAATCATTATTATTAGCTAAATTATAAATATTCATCATAAAAAAATTTTGTTTGGCTAATCAACTATCCTTATTTCTTATTAATAAGGTTTGTTATTAGTTAACCTAATATTTGGTTACTATTAACAAAAAGGACATTTTTGTTATTATTACAAAGTCGGTTATTTATAATTATTAAATAGGTGTGTCAATAATGATCACTGACTTGATTTTTATTACTAAATATTTGTTTTTAAATTTAAAAATTATGGTTTGTTTTTCAAAAACAAAAATCTAATAAGCCGTAAATCACAAAATCCTTGTTGTGGTTAATAGGATTTAGTAATTATAAGTAAACTCATTTCTCAGTGTGAATATGCAAATTTTGGTTATAATCTAACAATAGAATGTTACCCTAACCCAACCCAACCCAGCCCAGCCCAACTACAGTTATAGGGTGGCCCCTCAGCTTAATCGTTAAGCTAGAGGTAGTCTGGTTTTTTTTGGAAATGGTTGCAACTACAAAAATAATTAAACCGTAACAAAATACCCACAAAAAAGCTGAAACCAATACCATTTAAAAAAAAAACAAAAAAATTGCCTTTTTTAATAAAAAAACAGGAATATTTTTAAATTTTGAATATGTGTTTATTTGAACTTTCTAGCTTTAGCAGACTTGAAGTTATGGCCTAACGGTTAAGATAGGGGGGTCGCGTTTTCTCGAAAACGGCTACAGCTAAAAAATTAATTAACCGTAATAAAATAGCTACAAAAAGGCGAATGTAGTACTGAAAATGTTTGGGCCTCTTGTGGTTGTCCACAGGTTAACCGAGTTCAAAAGATGTATCAAATTGATAAATAATTTTTTTTTATAACTTCATCAAAAAAATCATATTAGTACCTGTCTGCAGATAAGTAAACCATGGCTGTTTTGGTTGACTATGCAAAAAGCTTTCTTTTTAGCTTAGCGGAAAACAAAATTAAGCTATTTCCGCCAGTTTTCGCCAAGTATTTACGAAAAAATCATTTAAAAACATTGTCAAAATATCAAACTTTCAAGGTTTAAAATGTCGCAACAATGTACGTCACCGAGTAAAAAGGCACATCGCTATGGAAACCATTATTATTTCGTTTACCAGCCGCCTTGATATAGTGTAAAGATGATGCGTTGCGAGAAGTGCTCTTCGTTCAAGATTTTTAAATATATTTTCCTGTTTTTCTTGGACTTTTTGATAAAGGTATTAAAAAAATAGTGGCAAAACTCAATATTCAGGTAACAAAAATCCAAATCCCACCCCTTCCTAATTTATCCAGTTCCATACACGAAAAGATCTCAGAACACTTAAAAACAAACAAAAATCAACTGAGTGGTAGACGCATGGTACTTGTAAGCTGCAAGTAGTATTACCGCAAAGGATATACCGTATTTTAAAATGCATTCCACCTAGAAAACTCTATCATCATCATCATTCTTCGCAAATGAACTCGAAATCATACTTTAAAACTTGAAAAACTTTAAGACTAACCGTTCGAGAACTTAGTTTGATCTGGTCAGTGTTGTACAAGTCATCAGAGGCTCAATTCTTAAATCACTCGAGTTTCAGTCGTATACGGACCACATTTCAGAAAAAAATTGACGAAAAAAGGGTTAAATTTTCTCTTATGCACTTATTAACGTACACATAACATTGAACTCGTACTGAAACTCTCTCATATAAAATTAAATTCGCCGTAAATTTACAACTTAAAGAAACTCCCCAGATTTTAAGTAGTCAGGCCGGACAGATCAGGACACTGTGGCATGAATCTGTCCGCTATGGGAATTTGGGCGAACCATACGGCCTGTAGCCTGTAAGCGGTGGGATGTAGCGACCCCCGACTACGATTCGAGTGTAGTGCTCAATCGTGCAATCAGCTGGCCTAATCTCGAGGGACCCAATCGTCGTATTCCTTACGCCATTGGGTCGTCACTCGTTATTAGGGACCGTGCGCTTGCTGACTGTGCATCAGCATGTCCATTAACATGGAAAAAAGTCTCGCACAGGCATTCTCTACTCCGAGTCTTTTTGCGGTCAAAACAAAAGGAAAAGAAATACAATGAACTTTGCCGCATGGAATATCCGTACACTTATGGATACAGACACAACCACAAGACCACAAAGAAGAACGGAAATAGTTGCACGTGAACTAAGGAAATATAATATCGATATCGCTGCTCTCAGTGAAACTAGAAGAGCAGACGAAGGCCAACTTAAAGAACACGGAGGAGGCTACACATTTTTCTGGAAAGGAAAAGAAGAAGATGAACCACGTATTTACGGAGTGGGTTTGGCTATAAAAAATGATATTGTGGACCACTTAACCGAATTTCCATCCGGAATAAGCGAAAGATTGATGACATTGCGCCTAAACCTTAGCAACCACCAACACGCTACTATAATCAGCGCCTACGCTCCAACTCTTGCAAATGCTGAACAAAATCTGCCAGAGACACAGTGTGAATTTAGGCCCAATCGAGGCACAGCTGACATGATCTTCAGTGCTAGACAAATGCAAGAGAAATCTAGAGAACAAAATCGCCCTCTCTTCATGGCCTTCATAGACCTAGTCAAAGCATTTGACTCGGTCAACAGAGAAGCTCTTTGGAAAATACTGGCAAAAGCTGAATGCCCTCAAAAATATATTCAAATTCTTAGACTCTACACGACAATATGAACGCAACAGTCCTGAGCAACGATGGACTAGGAGAGTCATTCCAGATTACGACAGGCGTTAAGCTATGGTGTGTTATTGCGCCCACCCTATTCTCTATATTTTGAGGTGCCATGCTTCACCTTATTGAGGAACATCTACCGCCGGAAGTGGAAATTCTCTATAGATTCGACGGTGGCCTACTTAACCTAGGCAGACTGCGAGCAAAAACTAAGGTCTCGACGACTTCGGTAATCGAACTGCAGTACGCCGATGACAATGTCGTTATGACCGATACAGAGGAAGGTCTACAGCTGGTAATCAACGCATTTAACCAAGCCTACAAAAGCATTGGCCTAGAGGTCAATCTTGCCAAAACGCAAATTCTTCACCAACCAGAACCAGGTATGAATTCCCAAGCTCCAAACACTTCCATAAATGGCCATCCTCTGCAGAACGTGGAAAATTACCCATGCCTTGGGAACCACCTATCATGAAATGCAACTATTGACGCACAGCATCGCCTAAAATGTGCTAGCGCAGCGTTGGGATGGCTTTCGGAGAGAGTCTTCAACAAACACGACGAAAATGCGGAGACCAAGCTTCGTGTCTACAACACAGTTATAATACCAACTCTAACATACGGATACGAAACCTGGACCACCTACAGAAGGCATATCAAACGACTAGAAAAATATTACCAAAGTTGTTTAAGACGAATACTGAAAATCAAATGGTAAGACCGACGAACAAACATAAGTGTTTTAGAAAAAGCCAGAACAACTAGTATAGAAGTCCTTATCTTTAAGCACCAGCTTCGTTGGACTGGTCACATTATCCGCATGCCCGAAACACGTCTCCAAAAGCAGATATTTTATGGACAACTGAAGGAGGGAAAGAGAAATCAAGGAAGCCAACAAAAATGGTACAAGGACGTTCTCAAAGGCAATATGATGAAGGGTCACATCGATATAAACAACTTCGAGACCACGGCAAACGATAGGGCTTCATAGTGCCGAACAGTCTATGAGGGAGCACAAACTTTTGAAGAGCAACGACGTAGACTAGAGACGGAAAAGAGAGAACGTAGAAAGGAGTGACAAAATGGAGGAATGGATGACCAACAACACCCGGCTGCTGCCGGAGACTGGGTGTGCCAGGACTGTGGAAGGGTGTGCGGCTCGAGAATTGGCTTACATAGCCATCAAAGAACGCTCAACAGATAGCGACGATACAGAATAGAGGAATATCATACTCGGTATCGAGTGATTGCCTATGATGATGGGGATGACCTCCCGAGTCTATCAAAGAACCAAGAGAACTTTACTGGCTCGTTGGGATTGCTAGGAATTCGCATAGAAACATTCGGCGCCCATAACCCCACATAATTTTGTTTTGATTCACCATTTTTTTTTTTAATTTAAATTATTGCGGCATAGTTATGTGCAATTGTACTAGTGTGTGTGAAATTGAAATCTTGGGGTGCAAAGGATAGATTTTAGAACCTCAGTTTCAAAAACACACGGATACTTCAGTACTAAAAAAAAAAGGTCAGTAAAGCTCCATTTAGAGGTTGGAAAGACTCTTGCTAGTCGTTGACGCTCCTTTTTAAAATAGAATATGATTATTTCGTCTAGCGCCAGTAGCCGTTTTTTAAATCTGCATGCTTTTAAGTTAATCTGTTGTCGGTATCAGCTAGCGGGAGTGTTTGCAATTCAATTATAAATGCACCTGTAAATGCAACCTTAAACATTACACCTAGTTACTTTAATACGTAATTGGGTAGCGTTTTTTTTTAGCAGGTAATTCTGCAATAAATTGTTTTCTTTTATTTTAGCATTTAACTTGGTTTTTTAGCGGCGCAGATAAGTAACCTAACCCCAAATTTTTGACCCGGTGCTAAAAAATCTCTGGTGTCCCACTGTGCATATATATAAATAAAGTCTCCGCGTTGCCATGGAAAACAAATTCAATGACGTGAAATTTTGCAAAAAAATCAGGTCGACATAGTTAAATTGATTTCCTGTACAGTGTACCTAAAAACAATTCCCCAGATTGTAACTACGACCTTAACGTTTGTGATGCGCTTTTTTCGCAAATTTCGACGTTCGAATGTCATATTCGCTCAGATTTGCATCGATTGCTTCTACCCACTCGATATAAATTCGAGCGAAAACGACATCTAAAGGCGCATTTACACAGACAAACTTTCCTTTGATGTGGAAATGCCGACAAACATTTACACGAGCCTCTTGAGCAAAATGCTCAAAGAAATGTTCGAGCAAAATCTCGTACAAAAAAACACACGTAAATTTTGGAGAGATTGTTAAACAAAATTTGTTTGGAGAAATGTTGGTATAGAAATTTCTTACAAATTTAAATTTTATAGTTTTATGGGAATTCATTGAACTTAACTGAAAATAGAAAGACTAAGTTTTAAAACAAGGTATTTTTAATTAAGTGCTTTCCGACGGAAAAACAATTTGATGTAGAAATTCACATTTTACCTTATAAGCAACTTCGATTGACCTGATTTTTATAGGGGATCTGCCAGTATACTTGTAACTTTTTTGGGGTTGTAGAAAAACGAGAATAAAAAAATAATAATGGCACTTATTTATTGCTGTTGCCTGTAAAATGTAATGATAAAAATTTAGGTTTAAAAGAATATCTCTTTATTTTACTTCCTAGTTTAAAACACAATACAATAACAATTAAGTCAAATTAGAAAACCTATATACATTTTATTAAATCTCAAATATATGAACAAAAGCATGTTCGGTCTAAATAATACCCGTTTATTACCCACTTTTACAATCCTACCATCCCGACCATTGCCTAAAAAAATATAATTTAGCAGTAATAGACTGGACTTCTGAATCAGAATGTTGCTCCTTTGCATATTGTTTGTTCAGTGTCAGTAATCGACCTTGATTATTACATTAATTTGACAGTAAATATCTATCTTCAGCATTTTCATGAACCTTTTGCATTTTTAAGCAACCCTTGGGACCTTAAACTAACTAGGTAAATCTGGTGTGAGGAATTAAAAAACAACAATAAAAGCTAAAGGTAAAGTAAAGTTACAAAAATATGTTTAAAAAAAATCTCCCTCCCCACCACTCCCCATAGTCGTGAGGCGCGGATTACCGCTTAAAAGTGCAATTTTTGAGTTTTTTGCTGATATTTGAAAAACTCAAAATTTTTTTGGAAAAGAAAAATTTTCCTGGTTTTTTTTTTAGGAAAAAAACCCTTGGAAATAAAAAAAACTCGCAAGAAAATCCCAAAAAAAACCCCGGGCAAAAAAATCCGGGAAAAACCCTATAATTAAACCTAATCCATGTGACAAAACTGATAGTAGAGCCAATAATAATGTTTCGCTTGCCGTCGGCCTTTTTTCACAAAAATTTTAAATAAAAGTTGGTGTTCCATTTTTTTCAAGAATTGAGACCACTGATCACTGATGTATTCTCATCTTTAAAAATATGTTTCCAAAATAGATAGCAATAATTTGCTCAAAAATTTAACCGAACAAAATGTTCAAAGAAAAGCTCACAAAAATGTTCACGCAAAAATTTTTAGATATTTTGCACGAGCTTTTATTTGAGCATGTTCGTCTGTGTAATTGCGCCCTAAGCGTCAGAAACCGTTTTATTTTCCCGCCAAAAATGCAATATTAAAATTTTGGGCCTATTTTGATTAAATATTTTGCATTGTTCATAGAAGTTAGAATGTGTGGGCATATTTGGTATCTGAAAAATTGATTTTTTTGTCGATAATTTTTTGCTAAAAGGTGATTCGTATATGACTAAAAATAGAGTGAGTTAGCGATATGGATCAAAATGCTTAGGCAGCTATTTGAAAAAACAAAAATCAACTGAGTTGTATGAACAACAAAGGTAAAATCCAGTGGAGCTCGTAAAATTTTCGAGTGAGTAAGCTTGATTTGAGCATTTGTTTTTTTGGTTGGATAGTTTCACAGTGGAGCTTGCAAATCATAATCCTAAAATAAAAAAAAAACACGTCAGTTCTCTCTAAATTAGCTTTCCTAATATCTGCGGGTATTAATTTGACGTCGTTTTTAATTTGTAGAATAGATTTTTAATTTTTTAAAGCTGTTGGTTTATCGGTTGAGAGATCTTATTAATGGAATGTCATTTTTTTGAAATGCGAACGTTTTAAAAAATTTATTTGCTTCTTCAGAGCTATTGCAGACGGCCGTTCCATATGTCAATTCTATTTGACCGATATACTCTCCGTAGTAGTAATATTTTAATTTGTTTGTTTATGTCTTTTTTAAAGGTTTCTAATCAAAATTACGGTACTTGTGTAAAAATTATGCCTTATTGCCATACGGTGAAGTCCATTGACAATAGAATTGACATATGGAATGGCCGTCTTACATAGCCCTGAAGAAGCAAATAAATTTTTCGGGACGTTGGCATTTCAAAAGAAGTACGTTTCATTAATAAGATCTCTCAATCCATAAAGCTACAGCTTCAAAAAAAGTCGTTTTTAATAAATAACGATAGACTGCAGGGTAATAGAATTTTTGTGACAAAATTGTGTGGCGAAAATTAAAATTTTCGCTAAGGACCTGTCGAAATTACGATAGGTAAGGTACCGTTTGGTTTTTGAAAGTTGGCCAACCGGTATAGGCTAGCCATTGTTTTTGCCACCGCCCTTTGGTGGCAAAATTGGCTGACGAGAAGCGACGTATCCAGCCCAGGCGTCTGGAGGGAGTATTTTAGTCTCGAGCTTGAGCGAAGCTAGGTACGGGGGCGTCAAGAAGGGGAGAAAATAAAAAATAGCCAAAAATGACACCGCAATTGGAAATTTTATGGAAATAAAAGTGAAGTGGACCAGAACTTGCACCGCGCTGCCGCCGGCGAAGTTTTTTTTTTCAGAAATGGACATTTGGTTTCAACAAAATATTTTAAAGTGTAGCAGAAATTACGCAGCAGGCAAAATTTTTTCCTAAAAGCAAAATCGAAAAAACTGTATCTTGGGTCTCCATTAATAAATAAAAATGTTTTGAGCTCTTAGAAGCTCCTATCTAAAAGTTTTAGGTCCTAGGCGGGACCAAAATTAGATGTAAATTTACCGTAAGTGGGCAAGAATATCTCACCAATTATTTTTTAAAAAAGTTTTGGACACACCGGGAATTGAACCCGCGCCTCCCGGGTGAGGCACAAATGCTCTACCACTAGACCACCACCTATAAATAGAAAACGCTGCTAAAATTGTGATATACTTTATAACGGTTTTTACTTGTGTTCGTCTCGCTTCTATAACGTGTACGCTTATGTATAGTGTACGTATTATATGCGTACATAGTACGACCGCTTAGTGTAGAGGTAGCCCTAAAATGTACGTAAAATGTACGTACATAGTACGTCCCTAATTAGTCCCGAGACGTACCGACGTAAAATGGACATAAAATGTACGTCCCTGGGACGAAGTGTGCTGAATAGGTACTTTGTCAGAATTTTTAATCGATTTTAAAATCGATAGATGCAAGGACATTCTTTGTAAGAAAAATTAACAATAAAAACCGTAATTCGGCAAAGCGATTTTTCATAAAAATCGCAATTTATCAGTCAGACAATTTTTTGACAGAATCGTAATCAGAATGAAACGATCATCACGTCCTTCTTCGTCTTAGAGCGTTAATCCGTATGACCTCGAGGAAGATGATTGTTTCATTCTGATAAAATCTGATTCTGTTAAAAAAATGTTCTAACTAAGAACTGATTTTACAAATTGAGATTTTAATGAAAAATGTGTTTGCCGAAGTTTCTTAAAGTAAATTGTTATTACGATAAAAATTTCCATAAAAAATGGTCACATAAAGACCAATTCTGATAGAACATAGGGACACAGTTTAGCTAGTTCTCTCCATGTATACGTACCTACGACAACAATATCTAATAACTGTAATATAATTATTTCTAAACTTGAATTTTTCTTGAATCACAGTTTATTTTTAAACCGAAAGTCACACCCGACTCAAGTTTAAAAATAAAAAAAATCTGCTAAAACTGCAAAAATTTTTGCCTGCGGAGCTCGTAAAATTTTCGAGTGAGTAAGCTTGATTTGAGCATTTGTTTTTTTGGTTGGATAGTTTCACAGTGGAGCTTGCAAATTATAATCCTAAAATAAAAAAAAAACACGTCAGTTCTCTCTAAATTAGCTTTCCTAATATCTGCGGGTATTAATTTGACGTCGTTTTTAATTTGTAGAATAGATTTTTAATTTTTTAAAGCTGTTGGTTTATCGGTTGAGAGATCTTATTAATGGAATGTCATTTTTTTGAAATGCGAACGTTTTGAAAAATTTATTTGCTTCTTCAGAGCTATTGCAGACGGCCGTTCCATATGTCAATTCTATTTGACCGATATACTCTCCGTAGTAGTAATATTTTAATTTGTTTGTTTATGTCTTTTTTAAAGGTTTGTAATCAAAATTACGGTACTTGTGTAAAAATAATGCCTTATTGCCATACGGTGAAGTCCATTGACAATAGAATTGACATATGGAATGGCAACATGAAACTTTTAGAAAACATCTTGCTTCATTTAGGTACTTTTTTCCACAAAATCATGAACAGTAAAAAAATTATTTCAGAATCTTTTAAAAATAAAATTAGGACCAACTCTAACATACACTCTTTAAATACTAGAAACAAAGAAAAACTTATAATTCCTGGTCATAAAACAGCATTTTTTGTAAAAAAGTTTTTTATATAGTTCAATTACTTTTTAAAATTCGCTGCCTGCAAATATAAAAAACTATTCAATATAAAATATAAAATCATGTTAAAATCATTATTGATCAGCAGACAGATAGAATATAATCTTACTCATCGCTAATCTATTTGCTGGCAGTTTTCTTTGAGTGCGGGTTGAATTAATTTATTTACTTGCGGTATTACTTACCTAATTAGATTTAATCTGTAGAATGGAAACGTAGGATATACTATTGTTTAAAAAAAAAAAATTACAAAATGTCAGTGCTTTATTGTTTTTTTTACTCTGCCTAAAGAAGTCTGATGTACACTATCGGCATCATAAAAGTGGTACGTGATAAACATAGGTATTTTTTTAATTGTATGGTTAACTACCGGATTATATTTTGTGACAGACTGGTACTAAAATGTGAAAATATTGACATCAAAGATTGCTTTCAAAAATAATTTTTATATTACAATAATACGCTAACGCATAAAACAACTGTAACAAAAATTAAAAAACACCACTGTAACGAAAATTATAAAACAAGAGAAACAAATTATTAGGTATATGAATTTTAATATCTAGTCATTGCGCCATTCAACTCAATTATAACATTTTCACCAATCAATTCTTCATAAGCATAGACTATTAACTGGACCAAGTGATGTTGATTTCCCGGCACAATATTAAAGCTTTCCAGCATTTTTGAAATTAAACCCCAGATATTTTTCATAGAATTGGCGTCTGGGGTTTTTGCAGCTCAAGGAAGAACTTCAATATTTTCCTCCCGAAACCAAGTTTGGCAAATTCTGGCCGTATGAGCAGGGAAGTTGTCTTGTTGAAAAATAATCTGGTCTTGATAAAGTTCTGTGACGGCTGGAAGCATAGTGTTCTCTTAAATGTCCACGTAAAGCTGTGCTTTGAGCCTTCCATTGATTCAAAATAGTGCACCATGACCTATAGCAGAAATCCAACCCCACATATTTACCGAAAATCTTGCAGCGCGATCTCATAGCGCGTTCTTGGTGGACGATACACCCGAATTTGTTTTCTGTCACTACAGGACTGGAAAACTTTTTCATCGGAAAATATTACCTTTCGCCAAAACTCTGGTTCCTTTAGAGAGTAATTAAGGGCAAAAAGTAACCTGGCCTGTTTGCATTCGTAAGTTTAATTTTTTTAGCGGCTACACGACATCTTAAATTAGAGCCTTTCCTTACGCGATTTCGTGCCACTCTTGCACATCCCGGAAATTGGGTTAATCTCTTTGCCTTTTTTTTCATAAAAGCGATAAAGTCATAATCTTGTTCATAAGTTGAAACTTTCAATAAACCAGTCCCTTGTTTTCTTTCTATTGTCTGATCTTCTTCCCATCGTTTTTTAATTTTTATAATCGTGGTTTTACTGCGTCCATAATGTCTAGCCACGTCCCTAATTGACCATTGACCATAATTGTAGGCAAAAATACAATAATGTGTGACTTTGTTTGTAAAAATAGACAAAGGTATTACAACAAAAAGTATTTGTACCACTTTTATGATGCCGATAGTGTACAGGTTAAGTTGGAGTAGCCATTGGCTAGACTTCGCCTGTTAGTTGGACATGAGATTAATTATAATTATTTCGTGCAATTTACATTTTTTATTTATTTTTTACAACCTTTTGCTTAACAAACAACACGAAATCTAGAAACAAAAGATCATAAGATCTTAGGTGGAAAAAACGAAAATTCAAACCTGGATGAGTATCCCACAAGGAATACACAAAGGACCAAAGCAAAAAGAGAAATGATCAAATGATTTTTCGCCCTGGACAACCAGTGCAT
Organism: Oxystoma pomonae; assembly: GCA_963921995.1. Taxonomy (NCBI): domain Eukaryota; kingdom Metazoa; phylum Arthropoda; class Insecta; order Coleoptera; family Brentidae; genus Oxystoma; species Oxystoma pomonae. The sequence goes on along the minus strand of OY998171.1, from coordinate 43,963,798 downwards.
ACACTTTGATTTCCAACTATGAATTACTCACAAATAGGTATCGTTCCGCACTGTGACTTATCGAAGTCACCTGATACGGGTTCGTCCTGGCGTGTTAATCTTTCTCATAGAGTTACGCTCCTGAGTCGATTAAAACAAAAAGCAGTTAAAAAATCTCCGAATCAGTTACTTGAACCGAAAAGAATCTAAAAATAAAAGATGGTGGTGGAAAAAACGAAAATTCAAACTTGGATGAGTATCTCAATGGAGAAACATCATTTGATCATATCTCTTTTTGCTTTGGTCCTTTGTGTGCTCTTTGTGGGATACTCATGCAAGTTTGAATTTTCGTTTTTTCCGCCCAAGATCTTTTGATCTTTTGTTTTTAGATTCTTTTCAGTTAATGTAACTGATTCGGAGGATTTTAACTTCTTTTTGAACACGAAATCTGTTCGACCCCTTCCTCTAAATTCAGTGACAGATACAGAGCGATCGCCCCTCTTTGCCACTAACCCAACCCACCTTTTTTTAACATATTTTACAAAAAACGTAAACTACAATATAAAGTCATTAATTTTGAACAATTTTTCTTAACATCATTCAAAACTCGATTCAAAACGTATGGCATAATGGCATTTTCAGTATATGTTTCGTAAAATTTTTGCCTGTGGCGTATTTAAGACATAATTATGAAAACAAATCTAAAATTAAAACTAGACCCGCCGAATTATTTTTCTGAGTGCGACACTGATACAATCAATAATTATACGTATTATGTTAAAAATTACCATAAAATTATTTGAATTAGGTACCTATGTACTCTTTTTCCTATAAAAATTTATAATCCCACTAGTCTAGCTTGTTGTTGAGATATCCCATGCTTCTTTACCTTATCTCTGACTTGTGTTTAGGGGTAGAAAAGAAGTCGGCTGATGGCAGCAAAGCAAAGCCCCGCCTGGCACTGGGCCGATAGCGCGTGAATGCGTGTCACTTGCAGATAGTGCGATTGACAAGCCCCCTCCTGATCCTGTTCTGCTTACGGTTGATGGTTTGCAGGGTGCATGCACATGCGATAAACGTGCATGGCATGTTTTATACACTGCAAAACCGTCGGACTAAAATTTATATTGTTGGATAATATATCAATGCATTATTCCAACTGCATTTTTCGTTTCGGATTTACTGGAATACTCAAGCGTGCCAAAAAATTTTATATGGGTCGGGTTGGTGGTTGAGAGGTGGCGGGATTACTTGTCCGTTACACCCTCCTCAGTGCAGTTTTACTTCATGATGCTCACTTTCCTTCTTTGTCAAAAAAAGTGAGAGGGCAACTAAATGAAAAATAGAAAGAGTGAAACTGTGGACCAGGCATTTATGAAATCCCACAGATAACAAAATAGTTAGGAATCAGGGCCGGCTCCAAAGATTTCATTGCCACGTGCAAAATATATTTTGCCGCGTTTCCCAACTGCAATTAATTTTACATTGTAGTTTTTACATTTAGCATGTATTAAAATAAAAACTCATCGATAAAAATTGTATTTTTCACAACTAGTGGCTAAAATAGTACTTTTTTACAAGCGTGGGAGTATAAATAACGAGCGCAGCAAGGTATTTAAAAACGCGAGTAAAAAAGAGCTCAGTTTAGCCGCGAGTTGTTACAAAAAGGAAAATACTTTTAAAAATCTCGAACGAAGAGCACTTCTCGCAACACACCATTTTTACACTATAAATCAAGGCGTCTGGTAAATGAAATAACAATGGGTTCCTTAGCGATGTGCGATTTTACTCGGTGACGTTCATTGTTGCGACATTTTAATCTTTGACACTTTGATTTTTTGACGATGTTTTTAAATGATTTTTTCGTAAACACTTTGTGAAAACTGGCGAAAATTGCCTAATTTTTAGGGCAGCATAATCAGATTTTTAACCAAAAAAGTCATGCTTTAGTTATCTGCAGAAAGTTACTAAAGTCATGTTTTTGGTGAAGATATAAAAAAAACCATTTAAAGAAAATGTATTGTCAAAAAATAATATTGATAGAGCTACTTTAACTAAATAACGTGGCTAAAAAAACACAATTAACATTGGCGAGATTATACCCCTTATTATTACTAACTTAAAATAATACGTAACAATATTAACAAAAAGAAATAACATACTTGCTGTATATAGTTCGAACACCTATTTAAAAAAAAAACATTTAAGTACCTACCTAAATATACTTATAGCGGCGAGGAAAATGTAGCATTTACTAGTGCAATAACACCCACAGTGCATAAGTAAATTTTTAAGAAAATCAAGTAGTCCGGGCTAGATTTGACTTCGTGCTGCATTTTTTTCTTAATGAAACTCAAAGTTAATATTTAAAAAAAGTGCCTCCTGGCTTTTTGCTCCTATGACGTGTTCTATAGAAATTATTGCAAGTCCCTGTGTCATTGTCGACCTTAAATAAGTTTTAATAAGTTTAAGTTTCGAAAAACTGCGTTCGCCACTTTCTACGGTAACGGGTAATGTTTAAAAGTCAAAAGAATGCTCACTGCTATAACCACATTAGGAGCATTATTAATTTTTAATATTAATTGTTGATTGTTTAGGTTCAGGCAATATTAATAGATATACATAAAAAATTAATATATAGAAGACAGAATATGTTTGACTTTTCACGGAGGTACACTTCCGGCCACATAAAATGCGTACGCCGATTTTATATAGTGTATTATGGGCCTCGCAACACACAAAAATTGTCACTGTCAGATTTTGTTGTTTTCATACGCTTATATTTAAAATTGCCCCAACTAAACGAATTGGAAAAAGTCCAAATTTTGGCAAAATTAGACGGTGGTTCGTCGGTTCGAAGAGTAGCGGCCCATTATGGACGAAACAAGGCTACAAATATAATAATAAGAAGAAAGTAATAAGATGAAAGTATCAAGAAGAAGGAACTGTACGACGAAGGTGAGACACTGGCTTCACCCAAGTCAGTAAGCCTCAGCAGGATCAGCAACTCATCGACTTTCTTGAAGACCACCCATTTGCGATCGCCCCAGAGGCGAAAATTGAGGCTTTTCATGCCCGTAGACGTAGACGGATAAGCCGTTCTAGACTTGCGCGTTGCTGCTAAGAAAACCTTACTTAGGGAGGTCAAGAAGCAAGCTAGGTTAATTTTTGCACTAAACTATTCACTACAAGAAGAAGAATTTTGGCAACAGGTGGTCTTCACGTAAGGAAAAATTCTTTCAGTTCCACAATGACAGCAAACAAATTTTGGTATATCGCCCGCTGCGAACACGCTATCTCGAAAAATATATTGCTGGGAACGAAGACCGGGCTGGAAGATTTTCCGTGAATGTATGGAGTTGGATATCGGCGAGAGGACATGGGGCTCTTTTTAGAATCCATGGAAGATTTACGGCTAAGGTTTATGTTGATATAATGAGAAATATTATGCTTCCAGAAGCAACCATTCTTCATCCAGAAGGTTTTGTGTATCAACAGGATAACTGTCTTATCCATACCGTACGCATTTCTAAACTGTGGTTCCAGCAAATCAACATCGAGGTTTTGCCATGGCCGACAAAAACTCCTGACGCCAATCGCATGGAAAATGTGTGGGGACTTATAGCAAAAAAGTTAACACGAATGAATATTGTTCCCAAAAGTTCCAACCACTTAATGGAGCTCAAAGTCAGAGGGTACGACGAAGTCATTGATCCTGCAGAGGTGCGCAGTTCCTTCTTCTCGATACTTTTTTCTTATTCGCACAATTTTCGTCCTGTTTTGTCCATAATGAGCTTTAAGAATAATTTTTTATAATAAAATGTTGAATAATTTTAAAACATTGTAGTATATTAGTTTTTTAGTAAAGTGTGGCCAGTCTCCTTATGTTTGTGTTTACAATGACAAAAGGTCTAACCTGTAATTCGAAAATGTCAAAGTCAGTTACGATAAGCAACGCAATTAGCAAAACTTAAATTCAACAGACCTGCAGCTAACTTCTGCTGTACGCATTTTATGTGGCCGGAAGTGTAGTAGGCTTTGCGTGGCCAGACATGACACTTATTTCTCTAAACTTCTGTTAAGAAAAAAAATTCACGCGCCTTTTGCCGCCCTGTGCGGGGGCACGCACTGCACGGAGCCGGCACGCTAGCTACGAACGAATACTGCAAGGGTGGTCATAAAGATAAGTGAGACGTAGTCGCCATTGTACGTTAGGTGACTAATAACTATGATAACTATATATCCTTAAGCGAAACATGCAATCAAAAGTTCAATGGTTATGTAACAGTTACCACCATTGCTACAAAGAAGTTACAAAAAAAAAAAAAATTCAAGGTCAAAAGATCTTGGGTGGAAATAACGAAAATTCAAACTTGGATGAGCATCCCACAAGGAACACACAAAAGATCAAAGCGAAAAGAGAAATGATAAAACGATGTTTCGCCCTGGGTAACCAGCGTGGGCTCATCAGTAGTTTCATTGGTCACCCTCCACTATACATCGTTAAACACCATCATACACTTTGATTTCCAACCTTGAACCACTCACAAATAGGCATCGTTCCGCACTGGTACTTACTTATCCAAGTTACGGAAGTGCAGAACGATGCCTATTTGTGAGTGGTTCAAGGTTGGAAATCAAAGTGTATGATGGTGTTTAATGATGTATAGTGGAGGGTGACCAGTGAAACTACTGATGAGCCCACGCTGGTTACCCAGGGCGAAACATCGTTTTATCATTTCTCTTTTCACTTTGATCTTTTGAGTGTTCCTTGTGGGATGCTCATCCAAGTTTGAATTTTCGTTATTTCCACCCAAGATCTTTTGTTTTGTAGTTTCTTTTCAGTTGAAGTAGCTGATTTGGAGGTTTGTTAACTTCTTCTTCACTATTTTTTTTGTTTGAAAGTTTGAAACAATGATGTATTTGAAATTGACTCTGTGTTTCGGACTTCCATTGTCTATATTTTATTTATAAACGACGTTTCGATCAGTACAATCTCTGATCGTCTTCAGGTGCAAACTACAATCTATTTCTAAGGCTATGTACTTATATACTATGGGAAATCACTCAACCGTAAAGTTTAAGAAGTTGGCTCCGCCCAAGGATCGAAACGTCGTGTATAAATAAAATATAGACAATGGAAGTCCGAAACTCAGAGTTAATTTCACTATTTCTTTAATACGTTTATTAAAAAATCCAAGAAAAATAGGAAAATACTTTTAAAAATTTCGAACGAAGAGCACTTCTCGCAACACACTCTCTTCACACTATAAATGAAGGTGACTGGTAAATGAAATAAGCATGCTTTCGATAGCGCTGTGCCTTTTTATTCGATGACGTTCATTATTGCGAAATTTTAATCTATTTTGAGGATGTTTTTAAATGATTTTTTCGTAAGTACTTGGTGAAAACTGGCGGAAATGGCTTAATTTTTAGGCAAGAATAATTAGAATCTTTTTTTTTTTGCACCCGTGATCAAAAAAAAAAAGTTTTTTAAAAAAAAAAAAGCCTTATTAGGTTTTTGCTTCGCATGCACGACAGAAATAGCTTACTTAAAAAAATTCTCGATTTTACCGGTAATCCAGGCAAAGCGCGGAGAGCAAAGGATAAAAAAGTATCCAACGCTGGAAATGAAGCAATTCCCATTTCTACTCCGACCGGCGGAAAATCAAAGCGTCGTCGTGGAAAGCCTGATGGTGAATCCCGCGCGCCGCGCCTCGCCAACCGAATTAGCATTTTTCCTCATTACCTCTGGCGTTATTTCTCCCAGTCTCGGCTATGAATTTAAATTATACCGAAGGGAAAACGATTTTTTTCTCTCTCTCCCTATAGAAGTTCAAACAAATATATAAAAAAAAATACTATAAAATTGCGAAGAAAATTCAATGTTTTGAACACACTATTGAATAACAGGTACAAAGGGGTGGAATTAGTTGATAGTTGACATTTTCTAACTTATTTTTTTTCATTACTGCTGGCATTATTTTTCCTAGGCTCAGCCAAATTACACCGAACGGAAAAGGTAAAACTCTGTCTCCATAGAAATTTTTTGAATGGATATGTACAAACCGAAAAAAATTAGTTGATAGTTGACATGTTCGAATTGACTTTTCCTCATTAACTTCGGCGTTATTTTTCCCAAACTCTGCTGTGAATTTAAATTATACCCAAGGGAAAATGACTTTCTTTTCTCTCGGTATCTACAAAAGTCCCAATAAATATATACAGGCTGTAAAAAATACCATAGTCATCATTTTGGGGCAAAATTCAACAGCTTTTGTCTAAATAACTTTAAAGTTAAAAAATTTAGGTGCTTTATGCTCATTTGCTCTGCGATTTGTTCAAGTAATGAGTAGTAAAGAAATCCATAATTTTTAAGTATTCCCTAAATTTTATTCGTTTGCTCTGGCCAAAAAAAAGTTTTCCATAGCTAGGAATTAAATCTTGTTATAAGTTCAACCACTGGATGGCGCTGCTTGTCATAAAACCATTATTTTTTGTTATTATTTATTATTATTATTATTATAATTGGTATTTATTATTAATTATTCTTTGCGTCAGTTTTTACATTAATTTTTTCAGCTTCAGTTAGGGTCATTTAAATATATCCAGGGTGGATTCTTTAAACGGAACGGTGCTTCTAGTGGGTTAGAATTTGCTTTTATAAAAAAATAAAAAAACACTGAAATTTTTAATTTTCTTTAGTCGTGCTATCTTGGTTTTTTTATGTCATTTTGTTTACGAGGTATGGAAAAAAATATTTTTTAAAAATAGGACACCCTGTATGGTTTGACATTTTTGAATTCTAAAAAAAAATAATTTTTTTCACAATACGACACACTAATACTCTATCTCTTTCCAAGATAGAGGCATTTAAACTTGCATGGAATTTTTGTCTATGCTCTGTTTTACGGGGGATATTTGAATGAATATCGAAGTTTTCCATACAGATTTAGATAAAAATATATTGATTATCGTAAAAGATAGATCCTACTGTGTAGTATTGCTGAAGAGAGAATTGTTTGCAGATTCAAAAATTGCAAAGTATACAGGTTGTTCGTACCTCGTAAACTAAATGACATAGACAAAATCCAAGATAGTACGATTAAAGGAAATTAAAAATCTCAGTTGACGTGTTTTTGGATTTTTTTATTTAACCAAGTTCTAACCCGCCAGAATCACCGTTCCATTTAAAGAATCCACCCTATATATTGGCCTTAAAATCCCCAATGCTAGACAGATGCCCTCCAGTGCACATAATCGGAAGGTTCTCAGTATAATTAGTTAATTAAAGAGACCTTTGTATTGTTTCTAAAAAATAAACAGTGACATTTATTTTTTAATTAAACTAATAAAATAACAAAAAAACTTGCATAAAAATATGTGACCAAAAAAACTTGAAGCCATCATCCATTGGGGCATCATGGAAAATAAATTTAATGTGGGCTTGTCTCTGCATTGACTGGTCCTAATTTGTAAGTCATATAGTCTTACCCGAAACGTCCTCCATCTAATTCCAACTGTTCTTGTATGAGTGGCAAATATTTCGAACTGTTGGTTTGTTTAGCCGGAAACGTTAAAAAAAATCTAAATCTAAATCTAGACCCTTCTGGCAAAACCATTTTCTATTATATTTAACACATCCAAATCGTCATTTAAAAATTCCATTTTTATTTTTTTTTACCGTTTTCGAGTTGACAAAAAATGAGGTTAGAATTCTCTCCTAAGGATGCTTTAAAGCTCGATATCGGGCATCTTAAATTTAGGTATTCCTTAGACTACAAAGAAAAGCTGAGCAAACCAAATCAGCTATTTAGGACCGATAAGAGATCCTTAGCGCAAAGGAATCCTTAGAGCAAACGCAGAGAAATTGGGCATAAATCTACCAGAATTTGACAAATATTTGGTCTAAATCCTCTAAATTTCAAAAAGTTAACAAAAAAATAATAAAGATTTCCTTTGAGTTAAAGATTTAAAAAACACTTGGCAACAGCGCAATTCGCTGCATACGTGAGTCTCTGACCTCCGACTCTCTCTCAGACAGCATATTTGTGCATCTTCCGCTGTTCGTTGTGAAGGTTGTCAGTAGCGCGAGTCTACCTGACGCCATTATTTTCGCGAGTTTTTTGCAGTTTGAGCAGTTTTCTTTTTGTCGCGGTTACGATTAACCAGTACCCTCTCCATACAGGCCGATCAACTCCTACCGATTTAGTATCCTTTACTCCACCTTCGCCGCCATTTTCATTCAAAAGTGACAGAAAAACTATTAGTTTTCTGTCAATATGGCGGCGAAGGTCGAGAAAAGGTCACTAAAACGGTAGGAGTTGATTGGCCTATGTGGAGAAGGTATTGGGTTAACCTTGGTTCTAAAATTTCCCAGAAGAATAAGCAAAAGAAGGAGACCTCGATTGCGTAATATCTTCGAATATTGTTTAAATTTACAGATAATCGTTGATATTTAATTATAGATCTAGTCAAAAGTTTTTTATTTTTATGAATTTCGGGATTGTACTTAAATTTTCAGATGACATACTGACATGAATAGAAAAAATCGATGTAGATACCACATCCTGTCAGCCTATTTTGCTGGTTCAGAATGATTGCGGTTCTCAAGGTATGGACCTTCACAGGATGTGCTATCAAAGTCTATTTTTTCTGTTCATGTCAGCTGAAAGGTCACGTTATAGGAATGTTCATCTGAAAATTTAAGTACAATCCCGAAATTCATAAAAATAAAAAACTTTTGTCAGCTGGTAGGTGACTTCATAGCATTTTTGATTTAAAAGTCTAAGTATAATCCCGAAAATCATAAAATTAAAAACTTTTGACTGCATATATATATATATATAAACATACACAAATATCTGTAAATTTAAAGAATATTCAAAGTTATTACACTATTAAAATATCCTTCTTTTGCTTATTCTTCTGGGAAATTTTAGAACCAAGGTTAACCGTAACCGCGACAAAAAGAAAACTGTTAAGGTGTGAAAGAAACGAATAGCTGTATGTCATGTTTTGCAACAAAACACAAAACAAAATAACTAAAAAAACTAATACTTCGCACCACAACGTGACGTGATGTTCAAAACTGAATCAGCTACGGGAACTCACACAAAAGTCGAATTTACAAAAACCGAAACACAATTGAACAGAAAATAGAGCATCCGAAACGAAATACGAACGAAAGTAAAATAGCCAAAAAATAATGGATACAAATATAATTTTATACAATTTTAATTTACCCGATCCTTAAAAGACACGAATAAAATTTAATCGATTATAATTTTCCAGAACCTTAAAATATCAGAAATACAAAAGTATCGAAAATAATTGTCTAGAAACGAAAAACACCCGATCCACAAATTGATAGAAAATAATATGCCCGATCCTTAAATGAGCAGAACCACAATCCAGCCGAATCGCTATTGGGCATGCGTCAAATTTAAATCTCTAGAGCGCCGTGGGCCCTGTTTATCTATTTGGAAGAAGACACGGGGATTTTTTTTATTAAACGATTTTATTTAACTTAACAGTTTCTGGCTGTCTTACTGTCTTTCAAATTTTGCGATTCATTTTTGTAATGTAGGTCCGATGACCATACATTATTATGAAGAAATTTGGGGGTAGGGGGTGGTTGAAGAATGTAAAGTGGGTAAATTATTACAATATCACAACTTACTTCGACTCTTTTCTGCTGTAGGCCTGGCAACGTAGCAATTGAATTCGTGGCTGTCGGTTCAAATCATTTGCGGCCAGATTGGGGTTCTTGAATATTGTGGTTCGGCATGATCATGTTTCTGTCAAATTATTTTCGTTTCAAATATTTTCTAAAATTTTGTGTTTCTATCAAAATATGTTTCACTTAAATTTAATTCTATGCATATATTTTCTAGCGATTTGATTTTCCCGTCATTTCATTTTCGAGAAATTTTTTTTCGGACCAATTATTTTCTCTTCTTATAAATTCTGACAAATTGTGTTTCTGTCAAATTTGGTTTCGGATTTTTTATAGGGACACTCAGCTAATATTGCATATTTTGTTTACTTTCTGTGGTACGATACGGAGATAAGAGCAGTGCAGGCTACGCACTTGATTGCTTGTTGCTTGTTTCTTGTTAGGTGCTTTGTTGATACAGTCAAAGTTGAAGAAAATGTTTTAGCACATTTCTGGTTATTTTTTTGGGAAAACTTTTGAACAAATTTAAGCATATTGAATCGTCATTTCAAACACCGACCAGTATTATTAGGATTCACGTCTTTCATTTTTATACATAAGTTGAGAAACACCCTGTATATATAAAAACCCGGTGGATTGAGTTGACAGTTGATATGTTCCAATTGACTTTTTCTCATTACCTCTGGCGTAATTTTTCGCAGAATCGTCCGTGAATTTAAATTATGGAAGAAGGAAAAACGATTTTTACTCTTTGTCCCTAAAGAAGTTCCAACAAATATTTTATTATATAAAGATATAACAAAACACCTCGCAAAAAATTCAACGATTTCCACCTTGGAGGAATAACAATTATTCCTTCACGATTTGCACACACTTTTTAATGAATATGTAAAAACCAGGTGGAATTAATTGACAGTTTCTCATTACCTTTGGCGTTATTTTTCCGAGACTCGGCGATGAATTTACATTATACCGAAGGGAAAACAGATTTTTTCCTCTATGTTCCTATAGAAGTTTCAACAAATATATAAAGGAATGCTATAAAACCGCGAAGGAAATACTTTTTGCAAACATTTATTCCAACACTTTTGAATAAATAAAACCGGATGAAATTAGGTGAAATATGTTGACTTTTTCTCATTACTTCTGACATTATTTCTTTTCCATACTCGGCCACGAATTTAAATAATACCCAAGGGAAAACAATTTTTTTCTCTCTGTCCCTATAAAAGCATCAACAAATATATTAAAAAATACTAAAATTCCGCGAATTAAATTTATTTAATTTTAATCAGATTTTTATAGGTAAAAACCAGGTACGTCCATGGATATGATGGTACCCCAAGTGACACTTCTTTAATTTAATATTTTAAAGTTATGATAAAAAATTTAAATATAAAAATGCTATAATATGATAAATCCATATTTAAGTAAATAAGTTATCACACGAGAAAAAATATATCCTACTTATTTGTTATTTCAAAATTTCATTAAATGTCGAAAACCATGTGGAGTGACATCTCATGGAGATGTTTTTGGGGGGTATATAAAATTTGAATTAAAAGAACAAAGGGTCTCCATTAAAGTAGAGAAACTTGTTTATTATATTCACTAATAAAATCTTTTATTATTTTGTTTTATGTACTTAAAATCTAGGGGAACGCACGTTCTGCCTACTTCTGTAGAATCACCGTTAAATGTTCTGGTTAAAGTTGTAGTTCTAAAAAATAACTGGTTATTTGCATGACAAAAATATTTATTTTATTGCTATATATTATAGCTTATTTGTATAAAATAAACCCTTGTTTGTCCGAAATAAACCCTGATATCTCATACATCATTTTGTGGAAAGAAAAAGGACGCGATACCATCAATCCCTTTTTCTTTTACTAAAGAAGATGGAGTCGAACAGTATAACAGTACCGTCGAGTTTGTAAATCGGGGGTAAAAGTTATTCGCACTTTATTTGCAATTTTGGCACTAGAATAATTTCATAGTACATAGAAACCGATAATAGGCTCGTCTCCCAAAATAACTTTTTTTTGAAAATGAAGCATTTAAAAAAAATGTAATATTAATAATTGAACCTATTTTGTCTCATTTAATTTTATCTCTTAATCTTTTTAGGTCTCCCATGGTATTTTGAAGCAATTTGTAAAAGTTTTGTAGGATGTGAGAAACCTGTAGGTTGTAGCTCTTTTGCATGGACTTTTCCCTGATAATTTTTTTTTGCGAGAACTCCAAAGTAATAAATTTATATGCACAAATGACTTACCTTCAAAAACCGACCATAAATGGCCTAGGTCAAGGAAGCCACTCTTCCATTTTAGACTCATAGGGGATTATACTACTTCACGACGCGACCTGTCTATGAGACACCTTCTCAGTGTTGCCAGGAGGTTGGAAAAAAGTATCATTTGCAATTCGAAAAATTATCAAGTTTAGGGAAAAATTATCATAGTTTTTATTTTTGAATGACATGCGCTTAAAATGTATTGTTATTGTTGAGTGGCCAAAAAAAACATACCTACAGTTTTTGTACCTTTTGTTTAGCAGTAAAGGAGAAAGTGAGAGAGAAGATCATCAGATGACCGACGTCGATTAATCAAGTTTATAGATCGGGAGTTGATGTCAACTATTGATGATATATAACTGTTCTAATATGTATACACCTACTATTAATTCGAATTTTCATACATTTAAAAAAAAATAAACATTGTTTTAACAATAAACAGCATTCTTTTTTAAATCTGTGGTTGGTGTTGTTAAAAAGTCACGACCAGGACAATACTATGCAAGTATAAAAAACAGGATGGCGTCCTGACTACAAATCACCACGATGTAACGAGACTCATTTCCATAGAAGAAAAACCAGATTTTTAAGTTGCCAAAATCAAACGCCCCCACGGCATTTTAACTACACTGCTAACTTTAAATCACTCCGAATAACCCCTTATATTACGCTTTCATATTAATCAAATGCACCATAGTGAAACAGCAAGATGCCAGAGATACTTTTTGGATGAAAAATATTATTATGTAATAGGCCTGTTAAGGCGGCCATGATATTCATTTTTATTTGTACATAGAACATAACAAAGAAAACGCGATGCTAACCCAATATGCCTGAGAGAGACCCAGACTGGTGATCGAAGTCAGTATTGTATGTTTATATGTTGGGGTCAAATCTTGCAACTCAATTTGGACTAACCTCTATATGTCCGATTGAATTGAAATTTGGTATGCGATTATAGTTCCGGTAACAATACAATAACATGGTATTATTAGCGTAGATTACCTACGTTATTACGCATCCCCTGGAGGGTGGAAAACGGCTAAGTTTTTCCGATTTCAACCAAAATTGGTATTCGGGGGTTTTTGGGGATAAGAAATACGAATTTTTTATCAGATTTTGAAAATTCAATATGGTGGATTCAAGATGGACGATTTTTGGTCATGTTTTGCTAACCGATTTTAACTGACTTGTACACATCCATTTGTCTGTAAATTTTGTATGCTTTTATAGTTCCGGTAACAATACAATTATATAGTATTATTAGGCACCTCCCTCCCCCTCTACGAGGGGGGTGGGTGGAGGGATACGGAGGTTTTTGGGGATAAGGAATACGAATTATTGATAAGATTTTGAAAATTCAATGTGGCGGATTCAAGAGGAACGATTTTTAGTCGTGTTTTGCTAACCAATTTAAACTGAATTATACACATCCAGCTGTCTTTAAATTTTGTATGCGGTTAAAGTTCCGGTAATAATACAATAACTTGGTATTATTAGGCACCTCCTTCTCTCCCTACGAGGGGAGTTTGTCCGATATCAACGAAAACTGGTATACGAAGTTTTTGGGGATAAGGAATACGAATTTTTGATCAGATTTTGAAAATTCAAAAATAGCGGATTCAAGATGAACGATTTTTAGTCATGTATTGCTTACCAATTTTAACTGAATTTTGGTTGACATCGGACATCAGTTAAAATTGGTTAGCAAAACATGAGCAAAAATCGTCCATCTTGAATTCGCTATGTTAAATTTTTAAAATCTGATCAAAAATTCGTATACTTTATCCCCAAAAACCCCCGTATGCCAAATTTGGTTGAAGTCGGACAAGCTAAATATTTTTCCCCCTCAAGTTTTCTCGTTAGGGGGAGGTGGGTACCTGAGAATACCATATTATTGCATTGCCACCGGAACTATAAACGCATACCAAATTTGAAGAAAATCGGATGGGTATAAGTCAGTTAAAATTGGTAAGCAAGACATGACCGAAAATTGTCCTTCTCGAATCCACCATATTGATTTTTTTAAATCTAATCAAAAATTCGTATTCCTTATCCCCAAAAACCCACGTATACCAATTTTGGGTGAAATCGGACAAATTAGGCGTTTTCTTCCCTCCAGGGAATGCCTAACATTACCATATTATTGTATTGTCACCGGAACTATAATCGCGTACCAAGTTTGAATTCAATCGGACTACAAGTTAGTAAAAATTGAGTTGCAAGATTTTTACATATATAGATAATAGAGGTGAAGTTAAATAAAAGCTTGTAATAATAAACTGATTGTTTTCTAATTTTGAGATTTAAGGCTGCTACGAATTTGCAGCTTTTAGATTTAAAATAACAAATTACTTCCGAATATTAGAGGGAATTGTGACGAAACAGATTTCTATCGATCTTGCTACACTTGCGGCTATATGTCCCTACAGTCCCTTCTATGATGTGTAGAGTTCGCACTATTTACGTTTTTGTATTGGATCAAAACTTGCTGCCTTGGCCATATCTAGTAGACTGTGATCAATTGTCTTACGATAACAATAACAAAATGGCAAAAAAATGGTTCAAAAACTTTCTATTACAATCAACTCGTGATAAAATTTTAACTAAACGAAATCGAAAATTTTCTAAATGAGGACCTGTCCATACTGTGATCAGTGTGGCCAACAATCCAGGGAGAAACAAAAAATAAACGTCAGACTCGTTGACTGTTGACGTCAAATAGATGCAAGTCTAGTATGTAGCACGACCACCTTTCGGAGGGGGTGTAAAGCCAGCGGTCCACTGTGTATACTTGCTACGCAGTCTAAAGATCTCTGTCCTCGACAAAGAGCTGTCAGGTAAAAATTAAGTCCTCTTAGAGAAACAAAAATTTGCATCTTAAGGGTCACGTGCATCAGTCGGGGGTGCACGGGGGGTATGGCAAAAAGGGTCCATTTTGCGGCCTAATTGCCAGGCTACGGCCGCCCATCTACTACTACTACTACTAATATATGTTACAAAAATCCAAGATTTTAAAAAGTATTATAAAAATATATTACAATAAGATATTAACTGGTACAATTCAGCATATTACATATCAAAATTGAGTAAAATTAAAGTTGACAATGTATTTTATTAAAAATTAAAAAATCATTTTATTTAATTTTAAAAAAAAATATGTATTACCGTTTAATTTCTCTTATTTTAAGATTAGATATATGTTTTAATAAGATTTAATAAATTAATATTTTCAAATTTAAAAGGTTTTATTTTACATGGAATTAAAATAAATATATTTAAAATTAATATATTATTTATTAATATATATGACAAAAATCCAATATTTTAAAGAATAATATACAATTACACTAAAACTAGATATTATTTCCAACATCTCTGGATTTAGTTTCGGGTAAAGATTTAAAATTTATCTTTCTTCGCGTCTGCGCGTTTACCTGTATTTTTTGTCTTTTAACAAAACCTTCTTCCTCTTCTTTCCTCGAAAAGAGTACCACATTTAGTACAAGAAATACATACAAAATCTGGCGAGTAATTCATAAAAACGTAATTTTCATATTTTTATATAAAAAGATTAACAAAATTAAATAAGTTAAATGTCAAAGCACACAAGTTTACAAACAAACATTAATTTTTTTTTAATACAAATTAAATAAAATTAGACAAAACAAGTCAGGGTTAGATTTTCTCCTAAAAAAATACTTTGACATAAAAATATATTTCCTCTATATACAATTCTTTTAATTATTTTTTAAACTTATTGTTACATATGTAAAATGTCTGCATTATGAAAAAAAATATGACCTAGTTTACGCAATACAAAAACGCAAAACCGCACATTTTAACTTCTAAAGTTTCCAACTGTCGATGTCCTCGAACGGTACGACTGTGGTAAATTTTAAACAGTGTAAAGAATAACAAAATCAATGAATAGCGAGCTTTCCCTCAAAAAATGTAATCGTAACCGTAGATCCGGATTTCGCACTTGTGGTGCTCATCAGTACGGTGCTAGGAATTAGGAGATGAAATGATGAAATGATGATGGAAAAATATGACACAGGATTCATGCAAAAGACAACCATCTGTCAAATTGCAGAATCGGCAGATGTACCTTCATTTTGAAGGAAAATTAAGCAACTCTACGGAGACAGATATAATTATCTTTACAGATATCCTAAGCTCTAGAGTTAATAAATTTAAAAAGGGATTTAGTGAGGGTGAATCCCTTTTTAAGTGTAAGGCAAAAATAAGAAACAAAAATCTATTTATGCCTCCATCTGTTTTAAAATTTACCTTGAATTACCGCAAAAAGTTAGTTCTGGCATTTGCTAATCTTCTAAGAGTTTTTGCAAATAAAGTGCATTCGTTGTAAGAAGTCCGCTAAGCAATAAAACCTCTTGAGCAGGTAAGTCGGTGGTTCTCAAACAATAAATTACATTTTCTAAATAATAGTAGTTTTTACATCTAGTGGCTAAAATAGTGCTTTTTTACAAGCGTTGGTTTAAATAACAAGCGCATCGGTAATTAGGAAACTCATGGTTTGGACATTTGTAAACAGTACTTAAATCATTTAAAGTGAATAAAAGTAATTAGGTAAAAAAGATTATTTCTTAGCTTTTATAGTATTTAGGCAAATTAGTTTTACGAATTCTTTTTTATAAAGTTTTGGTTCTAAAATGAACCGATATTGCAGTCTTGCAATATAAATCACCTACTTATAAATGCATACTAAAAATAGTCTTCATCTGCATCTGAAATATTATCTCCTTTCAGAATCACTATCATCATCCGTAATAATTAACGGTCTTACTTCGTCTATAACCTGTTCTGTCTCATAAGATTCAAAAATATTTTTTTCCGTCTGTTCAATGCATTTGCGCCATTCTTCTTTGCCCACTTTGCTTGCTTTTAAATGGCTACTCTTTACATTTGCTTAAAAGACCACTTTTTACAAATAAATTTTCATGGTTTATGTTTTTTATTGACAACCACTCTCTTATTTCCTCTTTTTTCCAGCTGCTTGTAGGAAATTTATCTTCGATTCTCGTATGGTAAGACACATTGTCCAAAACAATTAAGGAAGGGTTTTCTAAACTTTTTAAAAGTTTTTCCTCAAACCAATGCTCAAAAATTTTAGCATCCATATTGCCGTGATAATCGTCATTTTTTTCCGATTTTTTGTTTTTTATGTAATCTCTTAAAAATTGCCATCTTTTTGACACAATATTGGATTGCTCGCAAAGTACTTTTCTGTTGTTCTTTTTTTTATATTTAAAGCCCATCTCTTTTAAAATTTTGGACAAACTGGTAATTCCAATATTGCAAAGTTGTTTTTCCTTTATCTTTTCTAAAATAGCTTTGAGGGTAACATATTCCTTTGACTTATACATATCATAAACAATATTTCTAATCGATAGTTTAATCCCTTGGGATAGCTCAAAAGTTTTTGAATGCTGTCGAACCCCTTTATATGTTCTGTCCAATTCCTCTTCACTCTTTTTTCGAAGTCTTCTTAAGGTCTTATCTGAAATGCCGCAAGCATCAGCCGTTCGTTTCTGCACTGCCAAAACAGACACTAACGGGCTCGAGTTATTTTTTGCTAACGTAAAATAACGTTCCACTTATAATACCAAACGGCGTTCACCTGGAGATAAACATCTTCTAGCCGTTGTGTCACCTTGATGAAGATTTTCAATAACTTTGCTTTATAACTGCAAACTAAAAGCAAATAAAAGCATGCCTACTTATTAAAATTATTAAACCGCGAAATAAAAAAATCCTGTCAAAATCTTTAATTTATTGACGCAAAAAGTTTTTCAAAAGTATAAGTATAACGAGTAATTCTTAAACAATTTTGTTTTAAGACCACTGATTTAGCCCACTTGAATACAGTGAACCAGTGGGATGTCTGGTACGATCAAGTACAGCAAGGGCATTCTAACTTAACTAACTTACTGTTCAAAAAGCGATAACATCTTTTGAAGATTTAATCCGATATCGGACTTCATACAGCGAACCGACTTTAATTCATAACTTCTCAAACTTTCTACGCACTTACTCTAAACTACCGTAGACCGGGTATAACGAAAGATTTTTTCAAGTTTTGGCCTTTGTCGGTCAAGACACATCCGTCCGCGTTCCACGATTGAATATCGAATGACACTTTTAAAATTTTAAATTTTACTAGCTTGATTTTGAAAATATTTTTTTCTACGAGCGTGCGGAAAATCGCACACACTATTTTTAGTGCGGAAAATTCGTTTTTCCGCACGGTATGGAAACATTTTTCCGCACGTTGTGGAAAAATTTTTCAGCACCGATATTTCAAATTTCGAAAAACCTGTACTGATTCGAAGTTTCTGTTCATCATATTGCCTATGAAATGCCTTTGTTGGTATGGTGTGTATAACCAGTTATTTATGCATTTATTTGTCAGTGGCAAAAAAATTAAATGACTTCCAATGAAGAAATTACCGAAAATTTGGTAGAAGAGGTACCTGACGAGATTATTTTGGCGGCTGAATTTGCAAAAGAGGATCTGTTGCCAGATCAATCCAGAAAAAGTTACGAGAAAGAATACAACGCTTTTTGTAAATGGAGTTTGGACAAGAAAAACACGAATTTTCAAAAAAAAGAAGTTTTCCTAGCTTATTTTCACGAATCATCGACATTGTGTCAAACTCTAGTCAAGGTACTCAATGTCGAAAAGTATGCTCAAGCTAAAGAAAAATGTGGATATTAATAGGCATTTCATATTAATTGCTTTTCTCAAGAAAAGAAAAAAATGGTTGGCTTTATATCAAAAAAATCAAAAATTTTAAGCATAAATGACGAGGAGAAATTTATTGACAGCGCTCCCGATGACATTTACCTCCTTATTAAAGTGGCAACAATTTTCGGCCTAGCAGGGGCGTTCAGACGGGAAGAATTAACGAACTTGTTACTTGAAAACCTTCAGCTGGAAAAATCTATGATTTTTGTTAAAATAGCCGACAACAAAACGCACACAAGCCGAAGTTTTGTGATCAATGGAGAGAAAAATTTGAACTTGGTAAGGAAATATGCATTCCTTAGACCAAAACATACAAAACACCAAAGGTTTTTTGTCCAATATCGTAAAGCGGAATGCAGTATCCAGTGCGTCGGTATAAATAAATTTGGAGAAAGGCTATCGGAGGTAGCGGCATATTTACGTCTTCCGAATCCAGAAGAGTTTACTAGACATTGATATCGAAGAAGAAGAAAACCATATTTTTAAAAAAATTGTAACTTTTTAACTTTTTATGCTGCCTGCCCTTGCAGATGCTGGAGTGGGCATAACGAACTTGAAGCGCCATGGAGGATGGCAATCCACAAAACTAGCCGAAGGTTACAATGAATCTCTGGAAAATAAAAAAATTCATCGCAAGGAAAATATTGAAATCTTCTTTAGCCAATGCTTCTACCAGTTGTGTAGCTATTTCTGATTTGGATGCTGAAACAAGTGTTCTTCTACAACACAAACAAACTGGGCATCAAGAATACTACTGAAGTAATTATTCCTGTACAACAGGACCCACAATCTTTATTGGGCAACCGCAAACAACTGGCATCTGCTATGAATTTAAAAAGTGGCAATCATTGTACATATACCATTAACTATAATATAAATACGTGAATAAATATTATTTTAAATAAAAATGCTAAAAAACTATTTTCAGTGTATTTTCCTCACGCTCGTAGAAAAACAATTGTTCTTATCACGTGCGAAAACCTTTTCCGCAGTTTTTAGGAAAATAGCTATTTTTTCACTTGTAATATTTAATATTTTACGGAAAAATTGTAATAAATTATTTTAGGTTTAAATAGGTTCGCGTTTAATTTTTAAAAATAAATTTTATTAAAAACATGTTTTGATATAGTGTTTTTTTAAAATTTAATAAGAGCTGGTATTAAATTTTAAAACATTCATATTTTAGAAATACTTTGTAAAATATGTATCTTTATTTTTAAAACGCGTGATATTTACTGTAAAATTGTTATAAATCTAATTTTAGATTCGAATATCTGGAGTCTAAAATAAAAATATTTTTGAAACAAATAGTATATATATAAATATATTTTCTGTTTCAGGGAAGGAAGGAGTTTTTGTGGATCCCCAGATTAGACAACTTTTCCAAGATTCGACGTTTATTGAACACCTGAATCGAAAAAAAAACGAGCTTAGTTTGCATTCCAAAACGTTTGTAAGTGCACTTCCTTCACTCGCACCCCGACTTATTCCCTGAAAATTTAGGAGCAGACCCGGATGAACGCAGGAAACGGTTCCATCAAGACATCGCTAAGCTGGAGAAGAGATTTGGCGGAGTACTATTGGTCTTTGGAATGAGAGATTTGAACTCCAGGGTATAAAAGAAAGCAATGGACAAATCGACTTTCGTGTGCAAGTCGTGCTAACTTTTGTGCTGATAAGCTACGTTTGTTAAGGGTAGCCTATAGATCACGTTTTTACTTGTTGTCATTCTGGTAAATTCGTTTTAAAAAAAATATGGCGGATTCAAAATGGCGGAAAACCATATTTTTTAAAAAATTGTAACTTTTTAACTTTTTATCCGATTTTGATGGAAAAATTTTTGGAATACTTCGTTTGTAATAGATTTTATGAAAAAAATAAACCAAATGAAAAAAATTATTTTAATTTAAAAAAAATAAAAAATCTGAGAAAATAAAAAACTAAAAGAAGTTTTTTAAGTTACCTGAATGAAGTTTTTTAAGTTTTTTTTTGAAAATTATTGATTTAACAAAAAAAGTATTTACAAAAAATTAGTTCAAAGATTACATTCGGTTATAGTTTTTGAGTTATATTAAAATGACTGGTCAAAAATAGGGGTTTTTGGGCTATATTTGGCATTCATGATATTACCCAAAACTACAAGAACTTTTTGCGGATAACGTAAATTTGTTGAATAGGCTTAGTATATCAAGTTTAAACCCCTTGTTATTCTAGAATATGCGTTTTTAAACAAATATGACCATTTAAAAATGGCGGAAAGATGTATTTTTTAAGTATTTATAACTTTCTTATTTTTTATTCGATTTTGATAAAAAAAAGTTTGGGACACTTGGTTTATAACATTTTTATGATGAAAAAATAAAAAAGTTAAAATTTTTATACAAACATGTAAAAAAACAAAAAAGAAAGTTTATGTTTGTGTATATATGTGTATGTATGAATATATATAATTTTTTAACAAATATGCCGATTTCAATACGGAGGAACGGAATTTTTAAAAAACTTAATGTTTTAAAATATAGTTTTCCCAACAATATTTTTTATAAGAAATTAATAAGAAATGAAAGTTAAAAATAGATTGTATTTAAAAAATATTAAAACAAATTTATACTTTCAAAACACAAACAGGCTCTCTGTTCAGGTAATACACTCCATTATTTACAGCGGTGTCTCCAATTCTAAAACAATATATATTAAAAAATTAAAAACATTAAATCTAGTTTTTTAATTTTACTTACCTTTTTAATTTGAAGACAATTGGATGTATATAAGTCCGTTAAAATTGTCCATCTTGAATCCGCCATATTAAATTTTCAAAATTTGATCAAAAAATCGTATTCCTTATCTCCAAAAACCCCCGTATACCAATTTTTTGTTCAAATCGATCAAACTTAGGCGTTTTCCCCCTCCACACCCATCGTAGGGGGGAGGGGGTGCCTAATAATATCATATTATTGTATTGTCACCGGAACTATAATCGCATACCAAATTTGAATTCAATCGGAAGATTTGACCGGAACATACATACATACATAGTGGTGAAGTTATATAAAAGCTTGTAAAAAACAATTTCGCGCGTGGTCTTTCTAGTGACAACCAATTTGGTTTTCTGTTGAAATAAATGTAATATATAAGTGCATAATGCATAAAGCAAAATGGTTACTCTACGAGTTTTATTTCAAACTTTTTTTAAAATTTTGCCTTAATATTGTTGCAATGGCTTCTGAAAATAAATAACTGCTTTTTGTGACAAAAAAAGCAAAATTTTGAACTTTTATATAAAAAACAATTATATCGCGGGTTCCCACTGAACCGTTTGCTGTCTTTTTCGACTCTCTATGTTAATTTTTAAGAAAATTACAGCCTTTTTAAAAGTACCATGCAAAAAAAGTGGTGGGTGCAATAACTTGAAAAAAACAAACAACCCTTAACAAAATTAGCTTATCGGCAAAAAGCATGATTTGCACACGAACCCTCCTTTTTGCCCGATTTGTACATAGACTAAAAGGTAAATCTATATTTTCACTTATTATTGTTTACAGCTAAATTATTTCTTTTCACCCCTTCAAAATAAATTCTCCTCCAAAAATGGTGGGTGGTAGAAGAAAACGAGAGCTAATGGTGACAGGGCTCGAGATTGGCACACCGGTGGTATGTACAAACTGAGTGGAATTAGTTGACAGTTGACATATTCAAATTGACTTTTCTTCGTTACGTTTGGCGTTATTTTTCCGAGACCAGAGCTGTTTTCTTTTTGTAACGGTTACGCTTAACCTTGGTCCTAAAATTTCCCAGAAGGATAAGCAAAAGAAGGAGACCTCGATTGTGTAATATCTTCGAATATTGTTTAAATTTACATATAATTGTTTATGCTTAAATGTGTATATAATCAAAACTCTTTAATTTTTATGAATTTCCGGATTATACTTAAATTTTTACATCAAAAATGCTATGACGTCATCTACTAGCTGACATGAACAGAACAAATGGTAGCACATCCTGTAAAGATCCATACCTTGAGAATCGCAACTATTCTGAACCGGAAAAAAAGGCTGGTTCCGATTCTCAAGGCATCGAGCATGACAGGATGCGCTGTCTACATCGATTTTTTTATGTTCATATCAGCAATACATGACGTCATAGCATTTTTGATATGAAAATTTAAGTATAATCCGGAAAGTCATAAAAATTAAAAACTTTTGATTATATACACATGTAAACATAAACAATTATCTGTAAATTTCAACAATATTCAAAGATATTACACAATCGAGGTCTCCTTCGTAACCGCGACAAAAAGAAAACGGCACCGGACATAAATTTAAATTATATCGTGGGGAAAAGGTTTTTTTCGCTCTGTCCCATTAGAGGCTTCAACAAAAATATAAAGAAATACTAAAAAGCCGCGCAGAAAATTTATCGTTTCGCACAAACTTATTTAAACACTTTTGAATGAATATGTAAAAACCAAGTTGAATTAAAAAACAAAAGATCAAAAGATCTTGGGTGGAAATAACGAAAATTCAAACTTGAATGAGTATTCCACAAGGAACACACAAAAGATCAAAGCGAAAAGAGAAATGAATAAAAGATGTTTCGCCCTGGGTAACCAGCGTGGGCTCATCAGTAGTTTCACTGGTCACCCTCCACTATACATCATTAAACACCATCATATACTTAGATTTCCAACCTTGAACCACTCACAAATAGGCATCGTTCCGCACTGGTACTTACTTATCCAAGTTACCTAATGCGAATTCGTCCTGGCGTGTTAATATTTCCAGTAGGATTATGCTCCTAAGGCAACTAAAACAAAGAAGAAGTTAAAAAACCTCCAAATCAGTTACTTCAACCGAAAATAAACTAAGTTTTTTATTTTCTTTTCGGTTGAAGTAACTGATTTGGAGGTTTTTTAACTTCTTCTTTGTTTTAATTGCCTTAGGAGCATAATCCTACTGGAAATATTAACACGTCAGGACAAATTCGTATTAGGTAACTTGGATAAGTAAGTACCAGTGCGGAACGATGCCTATTTGTGAGTGGTTCAAGGTTGGAAATCTAAGTGTATGATGGTGTTTAATGATGTATAGTGGAGGGTGACCAGTGAAACTACTGATGAGCCCACGCAGGTTACCCAGGGCGAAACATCGTTTATTCATTTCTCTTTTCGCTTTGATCTTTTGTGTGTTCCTTGTGGAATACTCATCCAAGTTTGAATTTTCGTTATTTCCACCCAAGATCTTTTGATCTTTTGTTTTTTAGTTTCTTTTCGGTTGAAGTAACTGATTTGGAGGTTTTTTAACTTCTTCCAAGTTGAATTAGTTGACAGTTGACATGTTGGAAGTTACTTTTCTTTATTACACTTCCGGGCACATATAATGCGTACAGCAGAAGTTAGCTGCAGGTCTGTTGAATTCAAGTTTTGCTAATTGCGTTGCTTATTGTAACTGACTTTGACGTTTTCGAATTACAGTTTAGATCTTTTGACATTGTAAACACAAATTATTCAACAATTTTTTATAAAATCTTATTCTTAAAGCTCATTATGGAAAAAACAAGATCACAATTGTGCAGATAAGAAAAAAGTATCAAGAAGAAAGCAATAACCTAATCATAGTCAGCGCACCTGTGCAATATCGGTAAATTTGAGTAATCTAAGTCTTTGCAGACAAACAAAAATGTTCAAAATTAAAAAGAAATTATTAAAAGAACACTAAGTAAATAAAAAAAACCAGAAACCGTTTTTTCAGTAGCGTGTCATTGTCCCGTCAGCCTCGATAATGCTCGACATTCTTCGTGGCATGGAATCTGCTAAATTTTGAAATAAATTTGGATTTAAAACAATGACTTCGTCGTACCCTCTGACTATGAGCTCCATTAAGTGGTTGGAATTTCTGGGAATAATATTAATTCGCGTTAACTTTTTTGCTATAAGGCCTTACACATTCTCCATGGGATTGGCGGCAGGAGTTTTTGCCGGCCATGGCAAAACCTCGATGTTGTTTTGCTGGAACCACAGAAATGATTGCGGTATGGATAGGACAGTTATTCGGTTGATACACAAAACCTTCGTGATGAAGACTGGTTGCTTGCATATCAATATAAACCTCAGCCGTAAATCTTCCATGAATTCTAAAAGGAGCCCCATGTCCTCTTGCCGATATCCAACTCCCGGTCTTCGTTCCACGCAAAATATTCGAGAGAGCGTGGTCGTGGCGGCCGGGCAATATATTAAAATTTGTTTGCTACAATGGTGGGACTGAAAGATTTTTTCATTCGTAAAGACCACCTGTTGCCAAAATTTTTCTTCACTAAGTAAGATTTTCTTGGCAGCAACGCGATATCTCAGCCTAGAACGGCTTATCCGTTTGCGCTTCGTTCTTATGGATCCAGGAAAATGTGCCTCAATTTTTCCCTCTGGGGCCATCGCAAATGGGTGGTCTTCAAGAAACTCGATCAGTTGCTGATCCTGCTGAGGCGTACTGACTTGAGTCAAGCCAGTGCCTTGCCTTCGTCGAACAGTTCCTTCTTCTTGATACTCTCTTCTTATTCTTACAATTGTAGCCTCCATCCATAATGGGCCGCTACTCTTCGAACCGACCATTTTGCTAAAATATGGGCTTTTTCGAATTCATTTAGTTAGGGTCTTTTTAAATATAAACGTATGACAACAACAAAACCTGACGGTGACATTTTCTGTCAATTTGAAATATCTAAACGGTTACTGAGTTGCGAGGCCCATAATACCCTATACAGAACGCTTCAGGCTACTGCGAACACAGGCCGGAAGAAGTCCAATTTGCCAGTGTACGTACATACAGGGACACCGCACACCTATCAGTGGAGCAACCAACACTCAGGCTTGCGATCACCGTTCGCGGCTTGCGTTTAGTACGCCTCTAACCACGGTGCTATGTGGAGTGTAGTCAATGAAACCGGAATTTGGTCAATAAATACGCAAATTTTTATAACGTAAATACGCAAATTTTTTAAACGTAATTTTCTTGTTTTTTGTCACTGATAAACCAGAGCATTTTATTTTCAACTGCTCAGATTTATCACTAACAACGTGTTACAATGAAAATAATAAGGAGGTACAAAATAAAAGTAAGTTCTCAAAATACAATAATACATTCTAAAAACCAAAAAGATTCTCTCAGTCAAAAAAAATTAGAGCAAATGATCGAAAAGTCCTTGCTCGGCTAGACAATATCCTAGCCTATTATAAAAACCCCTTCTAACGTTTCCAAGCATGTTAGGAGTGATAGTTAAAAAGCTTCTTCAATTTTAATCCGAAGTTCTTCCAAATTATTAGCCCTTTCATGCCCGTAAACTTTATTTTTGGTATAACTCCACAGATAGAAGTCATTAGGAGCAAGAATGGGTGATCGAGCTGACCATAAAATAGTTCCCCGTGAGATATTCCCTAACAAGGCCAACATTGTGAGCGGGACAACCATCTTGTTGTTTCACCAAATCTCACACCCAACAGCAGTTGGAATAATATGCTGCTGCAGTAGATCCAAGTATCTAGGACCATTCAAAGTGCCCTCAATAAAAAATGGCTACGTGTTTCCTTACAATACCCCCCCCTCAAACATTTATTTTTTGGGCATACTGTGTTCTTACGTCAAAATACAAATGCAAATTTTCCCGCGACCAATATCGAACGTGTGTTGGCTTATGACGATTCAATAATGGAAAAGTGCTTTCATCTGTGAAAAGAATAGATCTCACAAAGTTTTCATCACGATTAGCCCTTTCCATCATTGTTTCGCAAAATTTCATACGACGATAGTTGTCCTTCGGAAAAATTTGATGCGTTTTCGACGCTTTGTAAGAATTATAACCATTCTTTTTGAGAACACGTAAGACAGTGGCTGAAGACGTATCAACTGAAATTAACTCTGTGTTTCGGACTTCCATTGTCTATATTTTATTTATACACGACGTTTCGATCAGTACAATCTCTGATCGTCTTCAGGTACAAACACATCATTGTCTCAAACTTTCAAACGTATTAACTGCTTCGGCAATTTGCTGGCTAGTTACTTTCGATTTTCCTCCACTGCAGCGCAAATCATCACATCTCGTACTTCCTGCTCGTCATTCAAAACAGTGGGTTTTTTATGGTTTCTTGGCGCTACACAACCAAACTTTTCAAAATTCTGCACAAACCTATGAATCGTTGATAAACTAGGTTCTGGGCGATTTACAAAAAAGTTCTTGAATAAGTCTCAATGGTCTGCCTTGATAGACATCCATTTTTAGTTTTATAAATGTATTATTTCACTTAAGAACTTACCAATCTGTTTCTCGAGCAAGGCAGAAATAAAAAATTAATAAAAACAAAATAAATTTCCAAAAGAACACTGCAGCGTGCTTCGAATCCACCTTGGTCGTACGGCACGGAGAGTAAATTGGACTTGATTCCCCCTATGCTCGCAGTAGCCTGAAGCTCATTGTATAAAATCGTCGTACGCATTTTATGTGGCCGGAAGTGTACCTCTGGCATTATTTTCACCAGACTCATCCGTCTATTTAAATTATAATGAAGAGAAAAGTTTTATTTTAAGTCATATCCCCAAGTTTTACAGAAAAATCTTCTCGAAAATACGACAAAATAACAAACTGTCAAAAATTAAAACAGCCAATACATAATAGTCCTTTGATTATTAGTATAAAAGTGGTGAACTGTGAATTTTGCGCTCGAGTTTAGTAATTTAAAATAATTTGCCGTTCTTTTAGAATTTTTGCGTTTGTAAAAAGCTATTTTATCCGCTATTGCTGTAAAAACTAAAGTTATATTTCAAAAAATAAAAATTTTTTAAAGAAGCCATATTGTCATGTCAATTTTACTGAAGCAGCACCGGCCCGTATTTTCCCCTCTCTATCCTGACAGGCACATACCGACTCGCTGGAATACTCGGTAAGTATCTCCCCGCTAAAACAATTTAAGTAAATTCTCTCCCGTACGTATGGTGAGATTTTTGCCTCTTTCGGCTATATTCCGGAGTTTTATATTCTGCTGTTTCTTGTCGAGGGACGAATTTTTATTAAGCAAATGATGATTGAACCAAGAATAATGGAATTTCTTAAAAGTTTTTTTAATCTTCTTTTTTTTTATTTTACTTGTATTTTTACACTATACAGTGTTTTGAAAAGTGAGGTAAAATTTTTTTAGTACAAACGCAAAGTATCCATGCAGCTACACCACGGATGTAGAAACTTTGGATTGGTAATACCATTGTGAAAAAATCACTGCCGCGTGTCTTCCGCTATTTTTGCCGCCATATTGTGGAGATTTGGGTTGGCGACATTGGTTTCCTCATTTCTAAATAGTAGTGAGGGAACACTGACTATCAACATTGTCAAAAAATGACGTTTTTATGAAAGGTTATTTCTTGTTGTTGTTTTCTAATACAAAAACAAAAAAGTGAAGAACCAAGCAATAAAAACCATTTAAAAGACAAATGCTCAAACGGCCACGCCATGATAATCTCTCTCATTTGGTCTGGGGAATGTGCAAATTTTAAACAAATAAATTACAACATGGAAACATTACCCCCACACGGAAAAAAAATTTCTACAAATGAGTATTTCAGTATGCTCAAAACTGCATCATTGAAATGAAAATCTACAATTTTATTTTAAACAGATTATTTTAAAATAAACATATTGTTATACTTAAATACAAAATTTAATTTTCTCAAATGTTTTCTCTAATCCAAGTAAAAACTATCTGTTTATAAATTTTATAATTTTTGATTTGAAGCCTAAGATCTTCATTTGGAAATTTACCGAAAACATTAAATTAAAACGGCACTAAGTTTATTATGAAACTCCGTTTATTTTCATTTTAAGTGCATATCTTTAAATTAGGCAAAAAAGTATTTTTTATTTTAAAACATTGCAAATTTTGACATGAGACTATTGTAATTTTAATATAAACATAAATTTTGTTCTTTAGGTTCAAAATAAGTATTTAAAATACTAAAATTAAGTATAACCTTCAGATGCCTAATTGAAGAAAATTCTTGTCGTTTTATTCTTAAAATGAACATCTCAAATGCTCGGGGATTCTCGGTTCCGAGGTAGGACGTAAGAGCCTGTCAGTCTTTTATTGTATGTGCATTGCATACAGTTAAATTTCGAAGAAAAGCTCGTCAAAAATCAGAAATTCGGAATTGAAAATTATTGGGAGCACCAATTATAATTTTATTATATATTTATCTAGGTATAATAAATCACCACCCTTTTATTAATATTCTCGTCCTTCTTAAAAATATTTTAGTTTAAAGTTGACCTTTGATTAGAATTTTGTGTGTTAAATATTTCGTGAATTGAACGTTTCGTTTTCCGCAACTTATTGAGAAAATTTCAAGATATCGCCATGGAGTCTATTGCTGCTGGTGGTAAGTAGAATCTCAAAAATTTTGTTAAATTGAAATATCCACGGAACTTTTTTAATTTTGATTTTTTAAAACTTTATAATGTCGTAAATATAAAAATAGGAATTTTTCGTCCTTTTCTAGACATAAATATGTATTTTTGGCAAGACCGCAAATTACGGGGAAATGTACTTTATGGCTAGAAAAGGAAAAAAATTCCTATTTTTATTTTTAAAAAAATTAAAATTAAAAAAGTTCTGTGGATATTTCAATTCAATATAGTAGTTTTTTTATACCTTCATCAAAAACCTGATTTTAATAACTGTTTGCAAATAACTAAAGCATGGCCTTTTTGGTTACCGATGCAAAAAGAAACTTTTGGTCACGGGTGCAAAAAAATATTTCTGTCCGTTTTTTACCCAAAATTAACGAGAAATAGAGGAAACTAGTAATATGGAAAAAAACCAATTATTCTTGCCTAAAAATTAATTTTCTCAAATGTTTTCTCTAATCCAAGTAAAAACTATCTGTTTAAAAATTTTATAATTTTTGATTTGAAGCCTAAGATCTTCATTTGGAAATTTACCGAAAACATTAAATTAAAACGACACTAAGTTTATTATGAAACTCCGTTTATTTTGATTTTAAGTGCATATCTTTAAATTAGGCAAAAAAGTATTTTTTATTTTAAAACATTGCAAATTTTGACATGAGACTATTATAATTTTAATATTAACATAAATTTTGTTCTTTAGGTTCAAAATAAGTATTTAAAATACTAAAATTAAGTATAACCTTCAGATGCCTAATTGAAGAAAATTCTTGTCGGTTTATTCTTAAAATGAACATCTCAAATGCTCGAGGATTCTCGGTTCCGAGGTAGGACGTTAGAGCCTGTCAGTCTTTTATTGCTTGCTTAAAAGCTCGTCAAAAATCAGAAATTCGGAATTGAAAATTATTGGGAGCATCAATTATAATTTTATTATATAGTTACCAAGGTATAATAAATCACCACCCTTTTATTAATATTCTCGTCCTTCTTAAAAATATTTTAGTTTAAAGTTGACCTTTGATGAGAATTTTGTGTGTTAAATATTTTGTGAATTGAACGTTTCGTTTTCCGCAACTTATTGAGAAAATTTCAAGATATCGCCATGGAGTCTATTGCTGCTGGTGGTAAGTAGAATCTCAAAAATTTTGTTAAATTGAAATATCCACGGAACTTTTTTAATTTTGATTTTTTAAAACTTTATAATGTCGTAAAAAATAAAAATAGGAATTTTTCGTCCTTTTCTAGACATAAATATGTATTTTTGGCAAGACCGCAAATTACGGGGAAATGTACTTTATGGCTAGAAAAGGAAAAAAATTCCTATTTTTATTTTTAAAAAAATTAAAATTAAAAAAGTTCTGTGGATATTTCAATTCAATATAGTAGTTTTTTTATACGTTCATCAAAAACCTGATTTTAATAACTGTTTGCAAATAACTAAAGCATGGCCTTTTTGGTTACCGATGCAAAAAGAAACTTTTGGTCACGGGTGCAAAAAAATATTTCTGTCCGTTTTTTACCCAAAATTAACGAGAAATAGAGGAAACTAGTAATATGGAAAAAATCCAATTATTCTTGCCTAAAAATTAAGTCATCTCCACCAGTTTTCATTAAGTATTTACGAAAAAATTATTTAAAAATATCGTCAAAATATCAAACTTTCAAAGATTAAATTGTAGCAAGAATGAACGTCACCGAGTAAAAAGGCATATCGCTATGGCAACCATTGTTATTTCATTTACCAGCCACCTTGATTTATAGTTTAAAGATGGTGTGTTGCAAGAAGTGCTCTTCTCTCGAGAGGTATTAAAAAAAATAATGTTAACAACTCGCCGCTAAACTGTGCTTTTTTAGTTTAAATAAGCAGCGAAATATTTAGAAACGCTGGTAAAAAAAAGCACAGTTTAGTCGCGAGTTGTCAATACTATTTTTTTAATTCCTTTATCACAAAATCCAAAAAAAAACAGGAAAATACTTTTAAAAATCTCGAACGAAGAGCACTTCTCGCAACACAGCATCTTTACACTATAAATCAATGCAGCTGGTAAGTGAAATAACAATTATTTCCCTAGCAATTTGCCTTTTTACTCGGTGACGTTCATTGTTGCGACATTTTAATCTTTGATAGTTTAATATTTTGACGATGTTTTTAAATGATATTTTCGTAAAGACGTGGTGAAAGAATAATCAGATTGTGTCAATATTACTATTTTCAGCTATTTCTCTTTAATTTTGGATAAAAAACGGACAGAAATATTTTTTGCACCCTTGACCAAAAATAGTAGTTTTAACAACTAGTAGCTAAAATAGTGCTTTTTTTACAAGCGTTGGTTTAAATAACGTGCGCAGCAAGGTATTTAAATAAACTCTCCTTGAAATAATCCAACCTTTAGTTCCTGCGATAATTTGCGGTCTTTCCGGTATTTCTCTTTAATTTTGGGTAAAAAATGGACAGAAATCTTTTTTTGCACCTGTATTAAAAAAAAAGTCTTTTTGCATCGGTAACCAAAAAGCCATGCTTTAGATATCTGCAGACAGTTACTAAAATCATTTTTTTGATGAAGGTATAAAATTTTTTTCTAAGATTCTACTTACCACCAGCAATAGGCTCCATGACGATATCTTTAAATTTTCTCAATAAATTGCGGATAACGGAACACTCAATTCAGGAAATATTTAACACTTATAAAAGTCTCATCAAAGGTCAACTTTAAACTAAAATATTTTTAAGAGGGACGAAAATATTAAAAAAAGGGTGGTGGTTTTAACTAGGTAATAAAATTATGAAATGGGTTTTTCCAATAATTTTGAATTCGGAATTTCTGATTTTTGACCAGCTTTTCTTCGAAATTCGCCTGTGTGCGGCGCGGCGGTTAGTGTCTTTAGTTAGATATACTATGTTTTAATCTGTGTTTTTTTTAGTTGATTCTTAGTTTATAAGTTAAAGTAAAACTTTCGTATTGATCATCCGAAATTTAAAATTAAAGTTTTTTGAAAGCGAAAGATTCGCTTTATGTCAAAACTAATATTTCTTTGAAATTAAGGAGGAGGACAGTTTTGAAAAATTGAGAAGTTTGCTAAATAGCCTTATTCTCTTAACGTATCCGTTATTAAAATCGGTTAAGAAGTAAGAAAGTTCTAGAATGTTACGTTTGATACCTTTTGTGTGGTCAAGACTGTCTCGCTATAAGTCATTTTCTTTTTGACGGGATGCAGTTTCGTCAAGAATGATCAGGATATAAAGATTTTAAGCCTTTTGGCAAGCTAAAAATGTTATGCGCCCAATGTCCAAAATGACACGTAAAATTCAAGACGTCGAATAGAAGATGACTTATAATGGGACAGTCTTAAAACACAAGGAAAACACTACAGAACTTGCTTATTTCTGAACCGATTTAAATAAAGGAAACGTGTTTATACGTTAAACGAATAAGGCTATTTAGCTAACATCTTATTTTTTTTACAGTGACTCAAACATTTTTTTTTAGGAAGGGTTAAAATGATCCACATTTTAAATCTGTTCGCACTTTTAAATTTTAAATAAATTTCAGTTTTGACATCGAGGGTATATAGTTTAAAGTTTCTCTTTTTAAAAATCTCTCGTGCGATGGGATCTATCACCTCCGCCGATCGAAAAGCACTTTAGGAAGCAATAAATTAACAAAAAACCTCTTTATTACAAGTGTCACTATATTCGAGGAGTTGCTGCGCAAAATGTTTTAATAGATGCGGAATACATCCCATCCACAAAAAAATACCAACATTTTTCATACGGTTGCTGCGCAAAAGATAAAAGTGGTTGCGCAAAAGGTGCGCAAATAAGTCCATTTTTTTAAAGTGGGAAGGCAGCTTAACTGACTTGATGTCAACTCCCTTTAAGGATACAGTGCTTTTTCTATATTTTAAAATAGGAATATGAATTCTTTGTTTAAATAACCCATGTACTTAAATTGAAAAATATTCATTTTTGTTTTAAGAATTATATTTTTGCTGTTAGGTTACACACTTAATTAATTTTAAAATATAATATAAATAATATTTTCAAAATAAGTATATAAAGACAGGTCTATATCTTAAATATGATATAAAATATAATTGATTTAAGATGAAAATGCGAATAACAATGTTCAGTTTGAGAAAGGCATATTCTCAAATAGAAAAATAACTAGGTTTCGCTTTAGACATTTATAATACATGTATTAAAGATTAGTATTTTCAAAAAAAAATTAAAAAAGATACAAAATTGAGATTTTTAATATTTTACATTAAAAATATTATTTTAGGAATAAGGTGAAGATGTATACAAAAAAAATAAAATTATGTATTTTTAAACCGAAGAAGGTAATTTGAGAATTTCATATTCTTAGTTCAAAAAAATATCGTCTCGCGTATATATGATGCTAACATAGGCTTAGATCTAGTTTTATTGCTTTATATTGATTTTTCTTCCGTGCAATTTATAAACTCAAAGGTACATCTTTGGGCACATGGAGTTTCACAAAATTAGAACAATACTTCATGAGTTTTAAAAAGAACATTAAAAAAATTCTTTTAGAGATAGTACCATATTATTATACCATTCGCGAGTTCCAAAATCACGAATTTTAATATTAATTTTAATATGTATTTTATCAGTATATTTTTTTCTTTTTAATGTTGTCAGTTGCAAGTGTTCTTTCTATATGTAATTTTAAGTAAGTAGTTTAAGATTTCATTGTCAATTTTTGTGATATTGTAGCCAGTATTTTTTTGAGATTTTAAGATATAACTATAAGATATTTTACCAGTTTACTAGAAATAAAGAAAAATCAATATTTATTTTTTAATCTTTATTAACAAAACCTTAATGTTAACATTGTTTAATATCTAAATGACATTTTGAAGACATTCTGTTAAATTTACCTTAAGGTTAATTCTTAACACTACATTGTGACAATGTTTTTTGTTTGCTAACAATTTTTGTAATAAAAGTTTTCTGATTCTGAAGACCTAAGCAGAAAAAGTTATTACTAAGATATCATGGAGTTTTGGAAAAATATAAAAAAATAAACTTTCAAAAAAATGTCAAATTCAATCATATTTTGACATTGTTGACAGTCAGTGTTCCCACACTACTATTTAAAATTAAGGAAACCAATGTCGCCAACCTAAATATCCACATTATGGCGGCAAAAATGGCGGCAGACACGCGGCAGTGATTTTCATGAAAATTTCCCATAGGTATTAGCAATCCAAGGTTTCTACATCCGTGACCTACACTGATAAAAATTTTATTTGAGTTAAATAAAAATGGATTTGATTCAAAAAAATATTTGTCTCAAAATTGAATTTCAGTAAAACTAATTTTTGTTTAGTCTATGTAAAAATTTATTTATAATAAATAAATTAGGTGTTTAACATAAACACCGATGTTTCGACTTGATGTTAAAATTTATCAAGTCAAATTCACGAAATCTTTAAACTAAAGTAAACTGACTGTGCATTTAAAATAAAATTCTCTACCATTCTTTTGATTGCATTATCAACAACATAACAGTAAAATACTGGTCAGTGGTTGTCACATTCCCAGGAGTAGTCTCATAGTATCGTGAAGAACATGATTAGTAACCAGTGTTGCCAACGGGAAAACAGTGAAAGATCCACTCACAACAGACAAAAAGTCCGAGAAATTCCGATTTAATTTTTTTTGACTAAAAAAAACAAAACACAGGCAATAAGTCCTCTCATTCAGTTACAAGCAATATTGCCAACACTTCAAAAAACACAAAAAAAGAAGGTCCTTCATTTGATGTGCCTAACTTCCAAGGAAATCCAGGTTTTTCTCTTTATTAAAATGAGTACCACGTGAAAAGTCCGATTTCATTTAAAAAGTCCGATGGAAGAAAAAGTCCACAAAAAGTCGAAAGAATAAAAAAATAATCCGCAAATCAGACTAAAGTCCGCCGATTGGCCACACTGTTAGGAACGTAGATCCCCATTGCTTGCATTTTTCTGCTCCAGACATATCAGCAAAATCCTTCGATGGATGCCGGCGAGATGCTGAACTAGCGTTCCGTAACGGTAAGCATAGAAGCTCGTGGTCGACCAGAGATCGGTAGGTAGATATGCGAGGCGTAGCAGTGTTAAATAATAAGTGCCTTCACCATTTCCTCTATATTTGCAGGGCAAAAATTATTTTCTAGGAACAAATCCATCATGTAATTAACTTAAATGACAATAAGTGAAGGGAATGAATCTCTTAAATGAAGTAATAAAAAATATTTAAGCCAAGTATAATTTATTTACATGGTGCGTTCGTTTATCTGTTCAGAGAGCGGAGCATGCAGAGCGTAGAGGTTGATCGAACGTGGATCGGACGGACAGAAATGTTTTTTTTCAAAAAAGCCATGCTTCTTTAGTTATCTGCACACAGTTACTAAAATCATGTTTTTGATGAAGGTATAAAAAAACTATTTTTATATCGCTAGTTTTTTAGAAGTCAGGAGTAAGCTAATATCAGTGAGGGTCCTAACCATTTGAAAAGGGAGGGGGCGGTTTCGATGCGAAAAAAAAACTAGAATAAAAGCTTAGCTTTTATGAGGAAGATATCAATATATGCAAACAAAACTTAGTAACTACGCGGATTTTGCCTTAAATCTAGGGGGGGGGGGTATTCAGATTTTAAGTCGTTTATTTCATATATTTTTAAAAATGTTTAAATGCGCGGAGAAATTACATTAAAAATGCAATTTTTAAGTCAAATTAAACTAAAATTGTAAATATCAACGGTAAAATTTTTAAGAAAATTCCACTAAAAGATGCATCTTTTTATTCAAAATTAAACTAAAATTGTAAACAATTATTATTGCGCCTCAATTTACACCCTACTTTTGGTTTTGTAAATATTTTCGTAAAAACATTAAATACAGGGTGGTGGGGTAATTACCCCCCTACACCCCTGAAATCCGCGCTTGAGTAACTGTGTACTAATTTTTTCAGTTATAAAAAACATAGATAACAGACAAACCACAAACAAAACCTATAATAGGTAAATACTTTTTTTTAGGTCTAAAAAGTTTTTTAAGTTGAAACATTACCTTATTCTTAGATTAAAAAGTGACAAGATATCTGGTCCAGCGAAAACTCCTTGGCAAATAATAACCACAATTTATTTACAAAATTTGCAATCACCCGACAAAATCAAAACAATGGAATGAAATAAATTCCATATGGTTCTAAACGTTAGAGAGGGAAAGCGACGGAGCTATGTAGGGTGTGATGCAGTGACGAAAACAAGTCTAAATGAAGAGGTAAATGGTAGAGCGAGCGTCTGTTTTGCTGCGGTGATTCTTGAACTGTGAGCATGCATTTGCTGTGCTCTGGCTGTTGAATGATCGATTCCTCTCGCGGCTTTGAAAATTAGGTCCCAAGATTTCTCAGATAATAATATAACCGGAGCCTCCGTAAGCATTGGATATCTTGTCTCTTTTTAATCTAAGACCTTATTATTATTACAATATCTCAAATATAAGATCCTA
This sequence comes from Oxystoma pomonae, assembly GCA_963921995.1. Classification (NCBI taxonomy): domain Eukaryota; kingdom Metazoa; phylum Arthropoda; class Insecta; order Coleoptera; family Brentidae; genus Oxystoma; species Oxystoma pomonae. Next base: position 43,927,115 of record OY998171.1, on the reverse strand, counting down.
TCTCAGAAAAAAGTTCGTTTCCGGTTTTTTTTTGGGCAAACCGGTCAATAACTCGCTCAACGTCAATTTCAATATATCTGTTGATATGCAGCAACGCTAAGCCCTACAGACAAATTTCAGTCATAGCGTTTTTAAGTACTTATATTTTAAATCTTCTCAGGCAGGAGAAGCTTCTTTCTGACGAAGCATTACTTACTGGCAAACATTCAAGAATATTTTTATCAACGGAGAAATATCGTCGCACTTGCTCATTGCCTCGAAAACGTTATCATAATATGCTTTGATTTAAGCTTCTGCCTACTTCTGACCAATATTTTTTCCAAATACTGATATCTCCCATTAAAAGTTCAAGAATTCGTATTTTGAATTAATCAAACAGTTTATAGTATTTGGAAACGACATTAGTTAATTAGTTATTTTTGGTCAGGTCAAAAATCCCTAGAGTCTCGTTATTGAATCTTGATTTTGTGTCTGAAATGATTTTCTCTAAAACTTGTTTATAAATAGAAACTATAGAATAATGTCCTTTACTTCTGTATTTCCAATATCGTGGTTTTTGCGGTAAGTACGTCACGCGTTTGTTGTATTTGTCCCAAAATATTGTGGAGGGATTCTAGAATATCTTTAAAGAAACGTTCTGCAATTTCTCGTATTTTTTGTCGAAAGACTTCAGGGTTACCACCAGCATCTTTGTTGTCTACTTTTTTTTCTGGAGCCAAGGGGGTGGCGATCGCCTTCCTCACCCCGCCCCACCTGGAACCGCCACTGTGAATATGGACAAAAATGCCATGTATATGTAAAGGGAAAAAAGGAGTCCAAATTCTTACACTGGAGCTGATAAATTTTAAAAGAAAACTCTATAAACCGCAAACTATTATATTCTAGGAACTACAGACCAGGGACCGGAGTCTTGACCTGTGAACGCATGTAAATGCGCACATGGATTATAGTTCTAATATTCTTGAACCAGCGTTCATCGATCACATTCCCTCAAAAACTGTGCCAACTTGATCGCTTGGCCTGCGAAAGGCGAACAGCTTCATTATATTCGTTTATTTAAATTATTTTTTATAATTTTGTTTTTTTTCACCGGGGAGCGTTCACTTCACAGAAGTGAACGATTGTGCATTTGAGATTCAAGAATTCAGCCCCAGTCATTTCGGTTCATATAGCTAGAGTGATTTGTGTCGCACTGATGAAAGTTAATTTAAAACAAGTGTCTGTTCAGTTGCTGGTTTTAATGAATTTTTGGGTTTCAGGAAATGAGATTTATCTGCCAGCCGGGTACCAACGTTTTGACCCTAAAACCTCTTTAGAACCTAGTTGCTTATTGTGTACACGTAAAATAAAAGTCTGTAAATTATTTTTGGTAGAGACAGGGATCAAGTCATAAAATCAGATACCAAATACATAACCAAAGGCATTTCTAAAGAATCAATTCTTGGTCCTCTTGTCTACAGAATCTACGCAAATGACATAGGCTTGAAAAATGGTGTCAATACCCAAGTAGCATTTGGACGTCAAACTACATCCTCTACTCGTTGGCTTAAAAACCCCGAGATTGGCAAGCGGACTACATATCTCAGTCCATACGACCCAAATCCGACCTAAATGGGGAATACAAATTCGGGTCGGCTCGACGTCGCTAATTGTACTTCAATGGTATATTAGTTTACCTATGACTACGTGATAATACGTCCGCCAGCTAACGTAACTTTATATTATTTAATTGATTGCCTAATGTGGTACTTGTTAAATAAATATTAGGTGAAATATATATTAACGAATTACTTACAAAAAATAAATGACCAGCTTTTTATTTCATTAACAATAAAAGTTATGCTATTAAAAAGGCACTTTGCTGAGTACTCTAGAGCGAAATATTTCTGCGAGGGCCACTTTATGGACAAAGGTGGCCAAGATGGAGCGAAAAATATCTCCCCCCCTTCCAAATTATCACAAAGTAGCAAAAGAAAAAAAATATGTAAAAAAATAGATTTTTTTAAAGCACTATCTCGGTTGTAATTGACACTAAAATCACTCACGAATAATACCAAACGCATCTTTAAGGCATTACTAAGTCTCTTTTATTGTTTTTTTTTCAAGAAAAACAAGAAAAAAATTGTTGTCAATAGCCCATTCTTGCAACTCCAAAATGGCCGTCTGATATAGTACTTTTACCAATTTATCATCTATTTGGACAAGCACACCGATTTGCAGCCCTAATTTTATCCAAATCTAACTAGCCAACGTTAAGGTAGGTGTAACGTTATACTACGTAATATGTGCAAACGTTCGGAATCCGCCATTCTTCGTTGGCCATGTAACCAAACCGACTTAAAAGAAGAATGACAATTTAGCTGAACATAACCTAGAAAAATATTTTCCGTTTTTCCTTAAAAACATGTATTATTTTAAAGTTGTATTTATTAAAGCACTAAATGAGCTCGAACCTGTCTCGCAGATGTGGGAGAAGGATAAAAATTGTTGGTTCCCCATCAAAAAAAGCGGCATAAAACAATATCAGTGTGACCCCACTAATGCTGCAGATAAAGTGGACTGGAAGAAATATAAGTGCGAGCTGAAGGTCCATCAGATTTTTGATTGGCAGGAAGCCAACAAATTGTGCAATTTGAGGCGTTTTCTCGCATTGAAATTATTTTGAAATATTATTTGAAACTATTTAGATGTGACGTCATCATTTAGAACCGAGAAAAAATGAGTAGTTCAAAACGCTGACGTAGTTTAGTGTAACCTCACTTTTTTTGTTTTTCTGTTTATTTTTTTGGTGTACGGCCAGTTTTAGTAGCATGGATGGCAAGCAATGGAAGCTACATAGATAGTGATTTTTTTTTATTTGCTGTTTGTTTAAGCCCCGAAAATCATATAAGACCACAAGGATACCATGAAAAATGGCTAAAAAGATATCTAGAATACGATTTTTCATCCATTTTCACGCAAAAACAAAAAAAAATCTTAGGTTAAAACAAAAATGTAGAATTTTGACGTATCCTTTACGCACGCGTCAGTTTTGAAACTAGAGTGGATTCCGTTTCAAAATATTTTTAACCTGTTTAGATGTGACGTCACCGTTGCAACGCGAGAAAATAAATGTTTCAAACTTTTTAAAAACATTTTAAACAATTTCAACGCGAGAAAACGCCTTTGATGTCTCAGATGCAAAAATGTAGGTTAAGTAGCCTTCTTTTCCTTCGTTCCTTTTTTGGTAGGTATCCAAATAAAGGCTCTGAAATGCGAAGTTGATTAAGGCCGAACAAGGCCGACGATGTTTCTTAGACAATTTAGGTATAGGCGTTAAAACAGTCGGCTTTGAAACGGAAACTGACACAAATCCGTCTGGGCAAATATTTGTACGAATTACGTTGCCTATTTTGACGTCGTTTTAGGTTCGCTTATGCGTACCTGACTACGTAAACGTCGGATTTTATTACAAAATACGTTTGTCGTTTGATTTACTAGTAGACAACATTATTTTGTACCTAACACGACGTCACTTTATGACAGATTAGATTGGAAGACGGATAAATGCTACTTGGGTATGGCAGCATTCGCGGACGAAATCACGGCACTATGTAGTGGAATCACGCAGAATGATGAAAATGCTACTAAGACCATAGACGACCTCACGTGTTTGTGGAATTGGCTAACAAACAACAATTTAAATCTAAACTTAAAAAAACACAAACTCTACAATTCCATAAGCAACCAATAGGGCCCTTAACATTCCAAAATTCTGATATTGAGATGTTGAATAGTGTATCTTTTTTGGGCGTACAGGTTGACAAAGAATTGAATTGGAAAGATCGGGTGGAAAAAGTGGGGATTAGCATTAGCAGGTACTGCTACGTACTAAAAATAATAGACATTTAAAGTTAAATTTCGGGTCTATCGGAATTCGTATCCTTATCTCTAATGAGTCGACCTATCGAGCAGGTGTACTTTTAAACTAATGGCGAATGCGTGACAGCTCCAGCTGATCTCATGCGTCAAAACATCATTTCGTATGCAGGGACGGTCGTAATTATACGTAATGTTACGACTCCCTTATCGTACCTAATGAGGTTTTCGTGCATTTAATCAGCTGGAGCTGTCATGCATTCGCCATGATTTTAAAAGTGCACCTGCTTGATTGTCGACTCGATAGAGATAAGGATACGACTGCTGATAAAACGGAAAATTAACTTTAAGGGTCTATTAAGCACTCACTGCATATCACACATATATTCAGTCATGCATATCACACATATATTCAGTCAAGGGTTAGATATGGGATCATGTTTTGGGAGAATTCTGTTGAGTCATTCATAATATGGCTGCTGCAGAAGAAATGTCTTAGAGTAATTTTTAAAATGAACGAAACGGTTGCAAGGATCTATTTACACACCCAGCAAACACGGTTCCCTCGGGCCTTCGTCGGTCCGATGTCGATTGCCAAATTTGTCGTCACCGGCACGACGTCGATTTACGACATCGGACCAGCAGTATTTTTTGTCCGCTTTGCGATGTAGGTCCAATGTATGTTTGCCGATGCAGCGTTAGACTGGGGCCCGTCGTCGGACCAATGGTAAATTTTACTTTTTGTTGACATCGGCATACCGCCGCCATACGATTAGGGTTCGATATGGTTTAACCACATGGTACCAACCATCCGCCCATAATTGCTTAATTTGGTCGGTCTAACGTAGGTAAGCTAGTCTCGGCCCGATATCGGTAAACTATTTAAGTCCGACATTGGTTTCCTAAAGCGTTCTAACCATCGGCGATTGACGGAGGTCCGTCGGTGGTAGCTTGAAGCGGCCCGACATTGGCAAACTGCAACAAGTTGCAGAAGAGGTAATTCTTGTAGAGAAGTACCACCATTTTGTCAAGTCCGCATTCTAGTTTTGAAATATCTAAGCGCTAATGTGGAAGATAATATTATATATATAATATTATCTTCCACATTAGCGCCATCTCTACATATTAGGAAGAAACTATTAAGCAGTTTAAAAATGTTAAGGTGACCTAATCGGACTATCGTCGGTTGCCGATTCCGGACCAATCAAACAAAGTTTCAATCGGACCGTCGTCAGGCCTAAAGCAGATAAAGTAGGCGTCGCCATAAAGTCGACTATAGTAAATCGGGTCATCGTCAGTTGCCGATTCTCGACCGATTAAAGAAAGTTCCTATCGGACCATCATCGGCCCCAACGCAGATAAGGTTTGCGTTGGCATAATGTCGACTATAGTAAATCGGACCATCGTCAGTTGCCGATTCTCGTCCGATTAAACAAAGTTCCAATCGGACCGTCGTCGGCCCTAAAGCAAATAAAGTGGCCTTCGGCATAAAGTCGACTATAGTTAATCGAGCCATCGTCAGTTGCCGATTTTCGATCGATTAAACAAAGTTCCAATCGGACCATCGTCAGTCCTAAAGTGGTGTCGCCATAAAGTCTACTGTAGTAATGTGGACCTCCGTCAGTTGACGACTATTGACCGAAAATTAAAAATCGCAATCTGACCAACATCGTGCCAGAGTATCGTCACCGATGCCCACACACTGCCGACATTGTCGACATTGGCCCGATTCAATGCCAATGATTTGTGTTCGCTGGGCAGCAAAGAATACTGACAGTGTACAGGCACAGTATAATATAATCAGTAGTAGACTGTGCACAGCTTTTATATCTATGAGTGTATCTCGTTTGTAGTAGATAATCCTGACTTATTTGAAAACCAAAAAAATGCACACTCATACAACACAAGATATAAAATAATCCTAAAAACCGTAGAAGCGAATACAAAATATATACAAAAAAATGCTTCTCAGTATTAAAAGTTTGGAATAGGCTGCCAGTACAATTCAGAAACCAACCAAAAAAAAACATAAAAACTAAACTAAATTTTCTTTTTATGAGAAAGTCTATTACCAGCTAACTGAATATTTTCCGATCACAATATAATTATCGCTTGATTAATCAACGCAGTCATTATTCTTTGAAACGTTTTAATTCTTCGAGGTTTTTTATTTTGTTTTATTCGCATTATACTATTAATTTGTACATGTTGTTTTAATCTAAGAAATTGACAAATGTTTTCTATAAAAACAATTGCTGTATGTATTGTTTGTTTCCATTTATTTTATACTATTTTATTTATTGTTTATTGTACTGTATTGTTTTATTTTTTATTGACACGATCAACACCTAAAATAGGTAACATGTAATTTATTGTATGCATGATCAAATAAAGATTATCTATCTATCTATCTATTCACAGGGGCCAAAACCTTGGTTGATTGATGTGTGTGAAAAATTAAATAAGAACTGTCCAAAAAAGACACAAGGTTTTTTCGTCAAAGGAGCGACCCAACCTGACCTCCCACGAAATTATAACGTTTAAAGAGACGAAAAACATATTACATATACAAATATCTGTAAATTTTGTAGCTATGTACTGTTTAGCTGATTTTCTGCTGCCTTTTTATTAGTAAGCGTTTAGCTCATTTTCTGCTGCATTATTTACTCATTTTCTCTATTTCATATCTAATCTTCTCCCCTGGAATCTATCTTTTTTCTTGTCACCCCTCCATTCTTTTTGTGCAAACTGCGGTCAGAGAAAAAATCTAACCAACATTTTTTAATCTCTTGTTGTTCGTTCCAAGTTTCTCGAACCAAATTCAAGATGGCGGCTTAACAATTAAATACAAAAATAGAAAGAAATTAATGGCATTATCAAAAAAATGGTCCGATCAGACTTGGAATAAATTGTATAAACATCTTTATTTGGAGCTAAGTGTATATTCCATAAACGCCATTTTGCTAGTTTCACTTTACCCAACCATTTACGAATCACAACTGATTCTCATGCAGGCGAAAAAATAAAAATAAATAAAAGGACGTTAAAAAAACGCTATCTCTGACCACAAATCTGCCAGTAAGCATCAAAGGTAGCCACGGCAGGCAGTAAAACAAAAGAAGACCTCGGCGTATCGACACCAATTTATCTCAGTTGGCCCCGGGCTATTCGTAATTTCGCTGCCTTCGCCTTCCACCTTTACCATTTGCCATTCGTTTGGGCTGTAAAATTTTTATTTCGACAAGGGGGCAGGCGTAAATTTTGGAAGATCAATTTTTTATGTCCCTCCATAAAACCCAACGCCTCTTGGTAGATGTCCCATCTTATTATTGCCTGTGAGTTAATTTATTTTTGCATGTTTTCTGAAGGTATCTTATTTTTGTCGTTTGAATCATTGCAAGTCATTATTTTAATGTTTCCTTGAAGTATAATAAAATCTTAAGTATCATTTTCCTTATTTACACAAACTCATTCTTGATACCTCACAAGCTATACTTTTAAACATAGTTTCGTGGCCATTGTTAAAAAAAGGCAGGACTAGACAAGGTAAGTATATTCGAAGTGCCTACACCAATTGTTTCTAAAAGTGAAATAGTAGTTTTCACAATTAGTACTGGTAAAATCAAAAAAGCCATGCTTTAGTTATCTGCAGACATTTACTAAAATCATGTTTTTTGATTAAGGTATAAAAAAAGTCTTTGTAAAGCGCCTTTGGGCGATTCCGCACAGAGAAAAACACTTTGGTAGATGTAATGGGAGTTACTATCCATATTCCTGAAAGACAATTCGGAATAGCATTAATAACAAGCTTCTTAAATCAATAACAACAATTCAGGGAGTGTTTTTGAGGCTACTACTACTACTTGTCATTTAAGATTATGGATAGGAACTCCTATGTTTACCGCAATGTTGTTTCTGATGCGCTAATGATGATAAATTAATGCGAATGTTAGCCTTTTAAACCAGAATTTGGATACTACTGCACTTTCCAAGACCTATGCTGTGAAGTGTGTTGCCAGTTGTAACAAATTTTCTGTAAAGAAACGGTCATAGTTACGAACTACATCTGCACGAATGTCAGTATAAATACCATGAAAGACTGGAACATTACTGTGATCCATATTACAATACTTGATCACGCATTTCTCTCTCAATCTCAATGAAATAGAAAAACTTAGAAGACAATAATTATCAATTATTGATTTTCTTTGCCAGAATACTTAGTTTTCTTTTTCGCTGAAGTATAGGGAAATATAAATAGGATTGATGAATATCTGGGGAGAAACTATGAACTTAAGCAAATCTCAAAGTAATCGGTCATCAAAAATCACTTAATACTGTTATGTTCCAAATAGAAAATAAGTTGCATATTTTTCTTTAAACTAAACTTGCACCAAACAAAATAAACCTCTACCTATACGACTTTAAAGGAGCCCATCGAGGCCATATAAGAAAATAAATTAATGACTTGGGATATATCGAATACAGTCCAAAGCGAAATTAGTAAAGTCATTTTCGGGTCATAAATCTAACCCGGCTGTGACACGGCCATATGCTCCAATTAAAAATCAACCGTGAAGTTGACTGCGATTGGTTCCGTTTAACTTGTGGTAATTTTTGGGTTTAGTTATAATTTTGAATTACCTATATAAAAAGTTTAGTTTACTTAACGGCATTGTTTACAATAATGATTGAAGTCATCTTGGTGATAATAATTTAATCCACTAAAAATTTAGTCAATTAAAACCAACATGTTTCGGCACTATAAATTGTTATCATTAGGGTTTCTAGCTTGACCTACAACACGGCGCTAACTTTTTAAGCAAAGGTAAATTTAGGCTAAAATTTGGAGATATAATTTTATTATCGGATCGTAAATCTAACCTGGCTATGACACGGCCATACATGAAGTTGAGTGTGACTTGTTTGGTTTAAGTTGTGGTCATTTTATGGCCTGGTTATAATCTTGAATTGCCTACCTAAGAAGTAACTAAGTTTACTTAACGCATTGTTTACAATGCCAAAACAAAATTTTATCATCGGACCATAAATCTAACCTGGCTGTGACACGGCCATACACTCCAATTAAAAATCAACCATGAAGTTGACGGTTACTGGTTCGGTTTTAGTTGCGGTTATTTTTTGGCTGGATTATAATCTTGAATTGCCTATCTAAGAAATAGATGAGTATATACTTAACAGCATTGTTTACATTTCTTAAAAGTATTAAATTGTTGAAGTCATTTTGGAGATGATAATTTTATCAAAACAAATATGACCGTTCTCCACAAAAATTTAGTCAATCAAAACCAACATGTTTTGGTACTATAAAATGTCATCATCAGGATTACTAGCTTGAACTACAACATGTCGGTCGCTTTTCCAAGAAAAACTAAATTTAGGCTTAAATTTGGAGTCTAAGGCATAATTTTATCATCGTATCATTCGATTAAAAAATCGACCGTGAAGTTCACTGTGACTCGTTCGATTTAAGTTGTGGTAATTTTTTAATTTGGTTATAATCGTAAATTGCCTATCTAAGAAGTACTTGATTTTACTCAACAATTAACAGCATTGTTTACAATTTTTTACATTCTTAAATTGTTGAAGTCACCTTGGAGATGATAATTAAATCAAAACAACTATGGTCAATCTGCACTAAAGATTTAGACAATTAAAGCCAACATGTTTTGGCATCATAAACTGTTATTTTTCCATTCCAGCTAAAAGTCCACCACAGGTAATATCGCGAAATACGAATTAATGAAGGCATTAACCTACTTTTACTGACCAATTATAGATTTTTCAATTTGCCTCCAAAAGCTGAAACTGTTTCTATTAAAAAAGTAATTTAAAATCCTTCTTTGTGACAAAAAAAAATGTAAAAAATGTCAAATTTGGGCGTTTTCTTATATTAAGAGATTAGCTTAAACTTTTTAGTCTCAAATAGTTTTGCACACTATCCATGAAATAATTGTATAAAAAATCAATAAAGTAGGCTTGCTAGTATTACCAAGACTTATTCATTTTGCGTAAATCACTTTTCTTGTAATTTAAATATTGTTTCTATTTTGAGTGGAAATAGTGTTCCGTCCGTTACGTTCCGTCCGTTACGCAACATTTTGTTTGTTCAATTCTTAACCTTTTCGTTTTTTGGTAAAATAGTAACAAATATTATTTAAGTGTGATTTTAACTTTACGGTTATATTAAATTTCGGCATATTTTGAGGTCCTATTGGCAAATAAATAAATAATACCAAAATGAATGAAGGTATGCTTCTTTTTCCTGTTGTGTCCGTTACGCATATTAAAACGCTTTTTACCAACTTAATAAAGTAGATAAAAAAAAAGTTTGCATTTGAATTGTTTGAGTATAATTAATGTATTTATTTTTTGGCATCAGCGTTAACATATTTGCAGTGCCTAATGGCAATATTTAATTTTATTTAAAAAAATCGTGCAAAGTGTGGGTCCGTTACGCTGGAATGGCTGCATTTGATAATGCCAAAACACGTTGGTTTTAATTGATTAAATTTTTATTGGAGATTTACCATAGTTGTTACTAGCTTGAGCTACAACATGGCGCTCAATTTAGGCTAAAATTTAAAGTCTAAGACATATTTTTAACGTCGGATCATCGATAAAATTAGCTCATTAAAAAAACAGACTATTTGTCGGTATTCTGTGCCAAAGCAATGCACTACAAGGTACAGTACTGTAACTGACATTTTTACTGTAAATTTAGCTTGTAGGGAAATCTTGTTTGGTATTCCTTGGTCATTTACTGGGTATGCAGAGTAAGTTACATTTTGATTTCTTGAATTTTTATATGCATAAAAATATAAACCACACTTCGTGATTATCAATTTTTTAAAGAAAATACCCTCGATCATTTTAATACAAAAGTTTTCCTTTATATATCATACGAGGTACTTTTGTACAAGGTACAAGGTTTCATATAAAAGCCTCACTTCAAAGTCTTGCGTTTTAAACTACTTAAAATTACTAGGTAGTTTTGGAATTTCTTTTTAAATTGTATTTTGTCAAAATATTAGTATTTTTTTACTATAAAGTATTGGAAAGTTATATGAAATACCTACTGATAATTTCCAGTTTAATTAATTAATATTTTTATTATTAGGTAGATTTAATTGTTTTTAGATATTACAGTTCCCATTTTAAAGAGGTTGAGGGTGGACATAATCTCCTAAATGCAGAATTAGTTTGGGGATTTAGTGGGAGATTCTTGGAGAATTTTGGAATGGTTTCAATTTTAAAATCTGAAAAAACAAAACAAACAATGCAGTAATAACTTTGTGCTTTCATCTTTATCAAAGGTTTTAAACTAAGTGCCAACCCAACCCATTTTTTTTTAAATGAAGAATTATAAACAATTTGCTCTGTGTTACATTATTTATTTTTATATTTCCCTACTTTGGCGAAAAGAACGAGGTTTTCTTTTTTCCAAGCCTGGACACCATGGAAAAGAAAATCAAGGATCGAAAATTGTTGCTTTCTAAGCGTTTTGATTTCATTGAGTTTGAGAGAGAAATCGCAGTTCAAGTGTTGTAATATAGATCGAAGTGGTGTTCCGGTGTTTATGGGCGTTTTGTACGTGCAATGTTGCTAAAAACTATTTCCCTGGATCCTAACTATAACCCTAAGCTTCCTTACAATCGGCACAACAAAACGCCTATATTTAAGTAGCAGTAAAGACTATATAAGGCATTAAATCAATAACAAAAAGTCATAAAGTAAAAGGAGTGTTTTTAAAACAATTCTGTCATTTAGAAGTAGGCGCTGATGGGAACTCATATCTTGAATATTCTAAAAATATTCAATTCTTTTTTTTAATTTTTTTTTCTTATGAGTATTAAATTACTAGCTGGTCGCCCACGACTTCGTTCGCGTGTTTAAAATTGTAGATTCCTCCTCCTTCTCCACCTTACCCCACTTTCACGCCCTCAAACCTTTAGCCCCTTAATCCTTTCCATCTACTCGAGTATCCGCTTCGCCTGAAGGTTTTTTTGTTTAGAGAGTCATAACTTTTGTTCACGTGATCCGATTTTGATGAAATAAAGTCTGTGTACTCCCCAGAAATCCAACTAATGCAGCAAAATTCTTCCAGCAGTTTCTTTTGCAAAAAAAACTTTCTTTGACTCCGATTTCATGATGGAAGGGGGGGGGAGAGGAGAGGGATAACAAAAAATAGCAAAAATAATAGAAGAAGTACTTTTCTCCATTCCGGACTTTATTTTCTTTAGTTTGATACCACACAATCCATATTTTAGTCGGTCAATATTTTCATTATATATGGGGGGGGGAGGGACGGGTAATAAAAAATTTCAAAGTTATTAAAAAAACACTTTTTTTGATTCCGGACTTTATTTTCTTCGGTTTGATACGCAACAACACATATTTAAACAGATCAAAATTTTTATCAAATATGGGAGATAATCCGTGTCCATTTATTTTATCAGTAGAGTCTATAACTTAGTGAAACCATAATCCGTCCGGTCCCCTGATTCCGGTCACTTTAGTTATTTAACTTTACTTACTGTAATACCCTCGTAAAAAAGGGTTTGACCTTGGATCGAAGATCGTACACCCCCACTCTAGATTCTCACCTAGACGCGATTGGTGGCATTATTTTAATTTTGACGTTTAATGAGACGTGTGTGGATTGTGATCCCTTACAGTTTAAAAAATGATGAAAGTGACGTAATAAATTAAGCTGATTTTGGTGAATAACTAAGACCTAGGTAAGTTTTTGCTATTTTTTAAATAAAATATATAGGTCTTGGAAGTATCCAAATGCTTTATTTTAACAAAAAAATAGAAATTGTGACTTTTCTAATAAAAATAAAAGTGGACGGAAAGAAGACCCTTAAAAAAACAGGGTCCCCTGATACCGTCCAACTGGACGGTATTGAGCATTATTTAGAGATCGAAACTTTATGAGTTTACTTAGCCGTAGCACAACTTTTTGTACATATTTTTTGCTTTTTATAATGGGTAGATTGTGAACTTTTTATAAACCTGTATACGACCTAGTCTATATATAAAAGATTTTACAATAATGTAAAAAAAGTATTTGTGATTTATGAAACATTTAAAGATAATCTTAAATTAAAGGTTAAACTTCTATGACAAACAATATGCAAATTATAAACTTTATTTATTGTTTGTGACAAAAAGTAAGAAAATATATATAATTAGAAGTACATTTCCACACAAATAATTAAAAATACATAAAGCCACTTTAATTTTACTTAACCGTTAAAATAGAGATATAACTAAAACAAAACATAAAATCTTGAACTGACCAAATTTAGAGAGTGATGAAAAATAAATAAAATTTTATACTTATTTATGAGATGTTTATGCAGTAATTTTTCAACTGCCATGCTTTTTTGAGGTTTGGAAATTTATGTTTTTTTTTTGTATATTTTGACTTCCTTTTTCCCGTTTTGAAGATTTAACAGGGTGTGGCTTCTACCACCCTTCCATTCCCTAATTTAATTGCCCACCTCCAAAAACAGATGATTTGTGACACTTTCAGACTTGTTATATGTCTAAACATTTTTTTTTCATTTCCAGGTTAAGTATAAGAATAGCTGCAAAAGTCAGGTTTCTAATCGAGGAATGTTTCTGGTTCCATAAAAGGATGACTTTAAAAAAAATGTTTTATACGCCTTGAATTTAAAGTTTTTTATTATTATCTATTATCAGTGTTTATTGTAACTATTTTTTTTATTTATTAAACGAATTAAAAAAACACTAAAATGCCTTAAATTTATTGTACAGTATAACTATAGGACGGACAACGGAGCCTTGGTGGACGGTATCAAGAAAAAAAAAGTAGCTGGACGGAGAACGGGGAATTTTAACTTTTGTAAAAAGAACTTTTTAAATCATTAATTTTATAGTAAAAAACCTTGGTCACAATATTAAGGCGTTCATAATTTTTAAGTTTGATTAGTACATTTTTTATAAAAACCCCTTACATACTGAAGAACTGGACTTAAATGTATTTTTTAATCATTCTTAGCAATCAATCTCATTAGTGGGCGGACTTACGTGCCATTACGTTAATACCAATTTCTAAACCTCTGTGACTTTTTTCTTCTGAGATTTAGAAGATTCCGTTACCCCCTTTAAAATCGAATTACCCCTATTTCTTCATCCCTCAGTTGAAATTTCGAAAAACGCCAAAACTCTTGTTTACTTATTTTATTAGTAGAAACAACATACCAGTTTTCAGATCTCTGCCGCTTTTCGTTTCCGAGATATAGAAAACCTCTTTAAAATTTAACCTTTATTTTTACCCCCTTGGGGTTGAAATTTTTAAAAATCCTTTCTTAGCGAGCGCCTACGTCAGAAACCCAATAAGTCCTTAAATTTTCATAACTGTAGGTCAAGTGGTTTGACCTGTGACTACCGTTCTTTTATTAGTTTAGATTACTACAGATGAAAATTATTTAAAATTTTGTATAAAAGGTTAAATATTTTATCAATTTATCCTAGCAGTAAACATGGAATGTAGTTGTAGCCTGTAGGCCTCAGTAATTAGGCTGCCCCTTAGCCCGTTACGCTAGCACGATACACTTAACACGGTATGGTACTATTTATGCCCAATTCCGTCGGTTTTCGCGCAATCATACACTGACGTCAACATTCGAAGTTTTATTGGCGTGCTCGATTGTCAGAATGAGTTCACTGGGCTGATATACTTGTCACATGTTTTATTTGAAAGCGTAAAGGAACAAAAATAATCTCGCTCGCCCTATCAAAACAATACGATTTGATTGAGAGACTGCCTTCTACAATGTTCTACGATAACAACACACAACTTGTGCAAGTACCACTTTGTTGTTTGGTAATGATTATATCAGTGTCAAAATTTATTTATAATAATTATTAACTATGTGAAAGTGCGCTGTTTTTGAATGTAATAATTATTACAGAATTATAAGAAACATTAAATACTTTAGATTACCAAGGGAAAAAGTTGTAGAAATGAAATCGATAATTGCTTGCCAAATAAACGCCAAATAAAGTCAAAAAATTTTATTTTTAATTATTTATTTTAACACTTATGTTTTAGCATAGCCCTATATATTTAGGCTATGGCTTTAGGAAACGCCATACGTATAAAATATAAATCTAAACAAACGCAGGTCAACCCCTACAAACCAAAAAACACACTAAACGCGCGGCAGCCCAAAATTACATTATTGGTATCGGGTGCACAAAGTGACGTGACGCCGAAATGCGCATTGTCATACTGTGTTAAGTGTATCGTGTACGCTAGCAGGCGCACACAAAAACGAGATATTGCGTCGATTTTAACTAGTGCAAACCCAGCAAACACAATTCCCTCCGGCCTTCGTCGGTCCGATGTCAATTGCCGAATTTGTCGTCATGGGTACGACGTCAATTTACGACGTCGGACCAGCAGCATTTTTTTGTCCCCTTTGCGATGTAGGCCCAATGTATGTTTGCCGACGCAGCGTTAGACTGTAGCCCGCCGTCGGACCAATGATACATTTTACTTTTTGCTGACATCGGCATACCGTCGCCGTACGATTAAGGTCCGATATGGTTTAACCACATGGTACCGACCATCCGCCCATAACTGCTTAATTTGGTCGGTCTAACGTAGGCAAGCTGGTCTCGGCCCGACATCGGTCAACTATTCAAGTCCGACATTGGTTTCCTAAAGCGGTCTAACGTCGGCGATTGACGTAGGTCCGTCGGTGGTAGCTTAAAGCGGCCCGACATTGGCAAACTACAAAGTTTCGATATCCGGGTGCTTAACCAGTCTGGATGGTTTAAGTGGCAGAAGAGGTGATTCTTGTAGAGAAGTCCCACCGTCTTGTCATCTTGTCGCATTCTAGTTTTGAAATATCTTTGCTCATTATATATATAATATTATCTTCCACTGTACAGAGAACATAGTAACATTAGCGCCATCTCTACATACTAGGAAGGAACTATTAAGCAGCTTAAAAATTTTAAGGTGACGTAATCGGACCATCTTCGCTTGCCGATTCTCGACCAATCAAACAAAGTTCCAATCGGACCATCGTCGGTCCTAAAGCAGATAAAATGGTCGTCGGCATAAAGTCGACTATAGTAAATCGGGTCATCGTTAGTTGCCGATTCTTGTCCGTTTAAACAAAGTTCCAATCGGACCGTCGTCGGCCATAAAGCAGATAAGGTTTGCGTTGGCATAATGTCGACTATAGTAAATCGGGCCATCTTCAGTTGCCGATTCTCGTCCGATTTAACAAAGTTTTAATCGGACCGTCGTCGGCCCTAAAGCAGATAAAGTAGGCGTGGGCATAAAGTCGACTATAGTAAATCGGGCCATCGTCAGTTGCCGATTCTCGACCGATTAAAGAAAGTTCCTAACGGACCATCATCGGCCCTAAAGAAGATAAGGTTTGCGTTGGCATAATGTCGACTATAGTAAATCGGGCCATCGTCAGTTGCCAATTTTCGTTCGATTAAACAAAGTTCCAATCGGACAGTCGTCGGCCCTAAAGCAAATAAAGTGGGCTTCCGCATAAAGTCGAGTATAGTAGATCGAGCCATCGTCAGTGGCCGATTTTCGACCGATTAAACATGGTTCCAATCAGACCATCGTCGGTCCTAAAACTGAAAATCGCAATCTGACCAACATCGGGCCAGAGTGTAGTCGCCGATATCGATATTGGGCGGGTTCAATGCCGACGTCTTGTTTTTGCTGGGAAGGCTCTTAGAATTGAAATGTGAAATATCTCTCAGAATTTTCAGTAATTTTTTAACTGGCTGGTTTCTTAAAGCCTATACACAATTTCTGCTGCAGTTATTACCCTAGACGAAGTCTACCCGATTTCTCATGCCTCGATCGAATCGCAGGATATAAAGGTAGATATTTAAATCTATCTTTTATAACAAAAAAAAAACGATGGTTGCACTGCTAGTTTAGTTTAATGTTAAAGAGGCAGTTCACCAAAATGACAAGTTAAGTTTAATCGATGGCAAAATAATCTTTCTGATGAATAGTAATTTTTTTTATTAAACCCCATCAACGTGAAAATTCTCCGATTAAGCTTTAATCATGATAAACACTAATCGGAGTTGGAATGAATCTTGGCAAACAAAGTTTCAATGTAAAACACCACATTCTAAACACCGATTAGTAACTAATCACGATTAAAGCCTTTTACGTTGGTGAATACGAGCATTAATTAATTTTGATCACTTAGTATATCTTTGTGTTTTTCAGTTGACTGATTGTTACTACATGTATTTTTTGGCAGAAAGAGATTCAATCAAAATTAAAATATGCCATAGATGATGTGTGCACTGCACGTCGTACAAACGTGCTTATATCTCTTTAACGGCGGGGCTTCATAGGAAAAATAAATTGTTAAAAAAGAAAAATTCTAAAGAACAAGCTTTTATTAAATGCACTCAAAAGTAAAAAATAATTTTTTATCTTTCTTATACCACAATAAAAGCGATGGGCGCAAATAAAAATAAACTTTAGTCGGTCACATCGACGATTCACCTAAGAAACAGTTGTATTACTCTATTGGGAAATCAATTTAACCGTGGCGACCTGATTTTTTTACAAAACTTTACGTCATTGCATTTGTTTTCCATGGCAACGCGGAGAGTTTATTTATTTTTGTCCACAGTGGGACACCAGAGCTTTTTTTGCACCGGGCCAAAAATTTGGCGATAGTTTACTTATTTTGATTTCGCATTCCGCGCTGCTAAAGCACATAAGTTTTTTTTACTTTCGCTTCCGTGTAACTCATGATTCGTTGCTGTAGCCCGAAATTGCCTTGCATCATCATTACCGCCGTACGGTACCATCGCGCAAATAAACCTTTAGGTCCATGTGACTGTCTGTTTATTTTTCAGGCAAAAACAATAAGTTTTTCTATTTGTCCCTCGGTTTTTGCTAATGTAGTACATTATTTGCCTCTTGGTGTGCTTAAAGACTCCGAAAATATGCAATGGATCAAGAAAAAATAAAAGGAAGCAAATTCTTAAGGTAAGACCTCGGGTTGACTATACATTTTTTGAATAAGTATTGTTGTCTTTATAAGGGTTTTTTCCTTGGTTTTTCCTTGGAAGGTAATTATGCACTATACGGTTTTCTGCCATTTTTTATGAAAAATTCTTTATGGGGGCACCTACTAGGGTCCCTAGGGCCCCAAATCCGGCTGCGCCCGATTTTTTTTTTTAAAGAGAAAAAAGGGTGCCTGGAGGGGGGTTGTAATGTTTTTTTCATTGTTTTGGGTTGGACTGTGTTGGATTGGGTTGTTTTGGTGAAAAAAAATTAAAAAAAAAAATCAAAAATGGCAGAAAACCGTATACTGCATAATTACCCCTTGAAATAACTATAAGGGACTAGGCAACGTTGTTAGGTACTCATTTTTAGTTTAAGGAAATTTCTCCCTTCTAGATTCTTTTAAGGTGTATTCAGAGTTCCATAACTATAGCAAGCATATGCTGCTGTCCTCAGTTACTACGTTTATATGCACCTAAAAGCGCTTTTATATATTGATGGTTTTAAATAAAATTGCTTTCTTCGAGGGTTATGTCCATCATTAAATGTCAGTTTAAAGAAAAAACAAATAAAACAACATAATTAATTAATTAATTAATTAACAACAGATTTTTTGAAAGACTAGGGTTTAGTATTTTCTTTAGGTTAGAAGAAATGCACTAAAGTGTTTATAACGACCCTAAAATGGGCCAACACTGTTCTTAACTAAAACAACCAGTTAACTCATTTTCATTTTAGTATCCTTTGGCCTATGATCAATGCCATATTGACACCAAACTGACAGAAAATCTACGTTTTACTTGTCAGTTTGGTTATAAAAATGGCAGCCACAGTAGGCTAAAGGGCACTGAGGCCGTAGAATTTAACTGACCTTTTAGTTGAGAATGGTGTTGAATGGGCTTTTTTTGAGTGATAAACTGCTTCCAAATAAAATCAATTTAGTGCTTAAATCGGTTTTAGTGGTGTTTATATGACAACATTTTCAAACCATCCTTATATAAAAGCGCTTTAAGAGACCTATATAAACAAAGTAAGTGTTCCATAAGCCACAAGCGGTATGCAGTAAAAGCAGCATGCATTTGTTATTGTTTATTTTCCTTGCATCTTACCTCATACCACTTGCCTTACGGAACTCTAAATACGCCTTTATTCCTCTGCAAAACAAGTTATTTTATGTAGGTACCTATATATAATAAGTATGTTTTTCCTTTTTGACTACCACTAACATATGTGGAATTAGGTACCATACAAATTAATAGTCCCACAGCCCATAACTTAAACTGTTAAGACCTTGCCGGACTTTGCATAATATTTATTTTTTATGTCCACTCAGATGATATTTTAAACATATATATACTTAAATTTGTAACTTTTGGAAAATGGACAAAAATTTTGTCAAAAAAATATATTTTGTCATTAAGCCCCTCTTGATAGCATCGAAAAGTTAAATTAAGTTCCTCACAGCTGATTTTTCAAGGATTACTTTATAAGTATTTAAAACACATGGTCACATTATCTAATTTAAACATTTCCGAGAAATTCTGTTGAAAGGACCTTAACTTAAGGGCTCAGTTAAGGGTTAAGTTTGGAGGGGTCTCTAAAAATACCCCTTAGAACATCTTGAAGAACACATACAAAGTCTCAACAGTGAGGTAGTCATAAATTTTCATAGGCCTGGGCTCACGGACTATAGTGAAAATATTAGGTAAAGAATAAAAACATACAAAAAAATAGTGAGGCACATTTTGCTCACTTTGGCTCATTTACTTATTTCTAAGTTTTCTCTACAGTAAAGCTAGAGAAAGTCCAGTTTTAATACCTACCTCTATGCACTTTTTAAGAGTTGAAAATAAAATTAGGACCTGAATATTTTTGTAAATTTAAGGTGTCCAAGATAAAGGACCGAGGTGAGGTGAGCGAAATTCCCCTCACGTTTGTTCAAGATTAAGCATACTGGCCTGAGGAAACTGTCTAGGAGGGAGGGTTCCTGAAAATACTAATAAGAAGGCTGCTCCACCTGGCAAAAAAAACACCTATGTGAACAGTAGAAAAGAATATGCAATGAGGAATACAATAAGCCTTGCAATAAGCAAACTAGCTGCAGTATCAGGGATTTCCTAAATCATGCCTTATTGTAGGAAAGAAATCTATCAAGATGGAATGACACTGCTTTTCTTGTCTTCAAGGTATATATATAAAATTCAAAATTTAAGTTCTTATTGTAACAATTTTAATCAGTCAGAGTATGTATGGAACTGAAAAACCGAGAAAAGTTGAGAAATTTATTCTTTGAAAAGGTCAGGAAATTTGACAAAAAAATATACAAAAACAAGGAAAATCTGGAAGCCCATCTGGAAAAAATTGATTTAAAAACAAATTAGAATCATGAAATTTGTCAAACTAAAATTTTGCAG
Organism: Oxystoma pomonae; assembly: GCA_963921995.1. Classification (NCBI taxonomy): domain Eukaryota; kingdom Metazoa; phylum Arthropoda; class Insecta; order Coleoptera; family Brentidae; genus Oxystoma; species Oxystoma pomonae. Next base: position 43,906,772 of record OY998171.1, on the reverse strand, counting down.
CTGTTTTCTTTTATACAAAATTCTTGAAAAAATTATAAGTTTTTTACAAATGGTTAGGAATAACTGGGAGACATCAGAGAATCCAATTAAAGGTTTTCTGTACAAACTCTGTTATTGACCTTATGTACTGATGCCTTTTTCATTTAAATCTCTTACCCAAAATTATTACTTCTTGTGCAAACCCAAAAATAAATAATTCAAATAAAATCCAAAAACTTAATATTTAATATGCTTGCACACACAGAAATACTACCTATTTATTTTTGTTGGCATATAGGTAGGTACCAAATGTAATGTTACATCTCTTGCTATCTTTTATGTAAACTTGTGTTTTCTGTTAGTGAATCATTTATTGTTTAAAAAGTTGAAATGTGTAGCTTCTGAAAGAGATACCTACAGGTCCAAAAATCTCTAATTTCCTAATAAAAGATCCTTTAATTAAAACTCTAATTACCAATGCCCAATGTAGTTAAAAATGCATAAAATAAGGTTGCGGCATAGATAGGGTTGCAGAAATACATTCTCTTTTTTGGAGTTCTGTTTTGGTTGTAAGTGAACATTTATTAAAGTACTCCTTACCAGTACTAAAAAAAGCGTTGTAGCTAAATTAGACAAATGTTTACCTCTAATTTTTTTTATTTTCAGATTTTGGAATTTAGGCAAGAAAACTACCAGAATGAACAATACAATTTTTATATATTTTAGTTATTCACAAAACAATAACAACTATATGGGTAGAATACTTTAGCATTTTTGTGTCGTAGAAATATTTTTAGCAATTTTAATTAACTATATATAATAAAATTTTAAAAAATATGCTGAAAAATTACATTTTTACATATACACCTCATTCCAAATTCTCCGGACCCATTTCAATATGGCGGCTGATAATTAAACACAGAAGCTAAATGGAACTGTCATTGTCAGTGTCAAAAAACTGGTCTGCAGCAATTTGGAATGGAGTGTAATAAATATTTCAATTTAAAACATAATTAAATGTATTTGGTGTTTAGAATGTGACACCCTCCTATTAACACATTGCCCATGCTCACATGTGGGCATTTCTGTTTTACGTCTCAGGACCGCGTGCCTACCGATGGTCACAAAACAGTGGAGGATTTGTGTCCACCGGTGGGCATCTGGTCCTTGGAAGTAAAACTAAATGCACACATGGCTCAACTTGTTGAGGTGATTATGGCCACAACATTATAAAAACCTATGCAATTAAATAAATTAATTTAAAAACTTATCTCAAAAATACTTATTAATAATCATTTAAATTAAATCTAACTTAAAAAAGAAAAGAATAACATTTTATTTTTTCCTTCTTTGGAACCGCAAACTAGTAGCTGTAGTTTCAAATATCAGGCTTCATGTGGTTAGATTCTGAAATTTAAAAAAAAAAAAGTATACCTGTATGAACTGAAAAAATATTTTCTTTAGAGAAAACAACAAAATTGAAGAAAGAGCTTGATAACAGATATTTTTTTACTGATTTTGGGAAACTTGAATCCAGATATTCAAGGTGGTGACCATTTTTTAAAAATAACTAATAAAACAAAATATAGGCATCTGATACATCAATTCAGGGGTTTTTGGGTTCCCTTAATCCATTTATGTGATTTAAAAATTCTTAGAAGTATCTAAGGGTTCTAGTAGCAGTTTTAAAAGTAAACATTTTGCATGCATGGTTGACTAATTTCAGTTTTTTTAGTTGATTTTAATTGGTACAGCTGTACATTTTATGAATCCGATTAATGCCACTCTGATACCCCTGTAAAACTCAAAATATTTAAGATGGGACACAAACATTTTAGAAGAAACCAGATCAAATACAGACATCCACTGATATCATTCTTTGGATAAAAAAAAAATCTGGAGACAATAAAAGGATCTTAGGACAAAATTTTGGGACCTAGCCCAAACTTACATTACCTCTTAACATATATACAACTTTAGAAGACTTAAAAATATCCAAATCGATATATTTCCCTAAAACTACCTCTAAATCCTCGTCTGAATCCCTATTGTAATAATTGGAACACCAAAATTAATTTTGGAAGACCCAAAAGACCCCTAAATTAATATATCACATATCTTTTACACCAATAATTTTTATGTTGCCCTTTCAGGCTCCTTACATTACCCCTAAAAACTGTTTAACCCCCAAAATGAATTTAGTTAACCCCAGAATCTCCAAAGTGATGTCTTTCTATCAATAGTATGTTGTTTTTACCCCTAAAACTCACCCTTAGGCCCCTTAAATTACCCCTAAAATTTTTTTTTTACACCAAAAATGAATTCAGTTAATCCAAAAATTTCTTAATTGAGGTCACAAGTTTTTTTGTCATTTACGATTCTTTTTGCCCCTAGGAACCTTAATTATATTATTCCCAAAAAATGTTTATTCTAAAAAATGGAATCAGTGTTTCCAAAAATCCTGAGGTTAATGTATTATACGTGTGTACTTGATCTAGTTTCTCATGAAAATTTTGTGCTTTTAAGTCGCCGTCATCGCCATCTGCAATATTTGGGGTGTCAAAAAAAATATATATTCCGACAAAAATGGATTTATATATAGTCCATTTTTAATGTGTTTATTTAAAAAAATGTTTACTGTTATATCTGTTCTTAGAACCCTTATGGTGCCTATATTATGTTTTATTTTTTGGAGTTCTCCCAAAGGAGCCAGAGTTTCATCACTTGGATTTGTAAAATAGACCCCCTTAGCTACCAAAATCCGTCAAAAAACCTTTATTATCAAGCGCTCCCTTCAAACATGGAAAAAAGCCCATTGGCACCTTGATTTATGCTTGAAATAATTCAAATTCATTTTCAACGAAAACATAAACTAGAAATTACTTTTTAATATATTTTTTTCCATAAACAGGCTTTTTGGGGGTGACTTGAGGGATATGAGTTTTTCCAGGAGAAATTATATAAAAAAGTGGCTCGAATGACATCTTATTTAGAAGATCGTTTAAATTGCTTTACAAACATGCAAGATATTAAGTTTAAATTTGTCAAGGAGCGACAAATTCTTGCACAAAATTCAGGAAAAAACGTTGGTTTTAAAGTTACATTTTTCATAATAAAAAAGGGAATAAACATTTCATGATTTTTTTCTGATTTGTTTTCTCAAACATATCATCCAAATAAGCCTACTTTTATTCTTTAAATTTTGGTGGTCAAACTGATCCGCTGAAAAGGTTCAAACCTTTTCTTCATTCCATACCAAATTTAAAAGCAAATATCTTAAACACCAGTCATCCTAGCTTTTTAAAATTTTGACATAATTAATAGTAAAGACCTTTCCCCTTTTAAATTCCAGAGATAAAAATTACCCTATGAAATTTCCAACAGAGCCAAAAAAAATCTGTGAGTGTCCCCCTTCAAAATTGTTCTGTTTTGTTCTTTGTGTAGTTTTTCTTTTTTTTAATGGAATTGAAATAGATGAGGGGAGGCTCAAAATATGTCCAGAAATAGGTCCAGGAAATTTGCAATAAACAATAAGAGTTAAATTAATTTTTGATATCGGATCTAGACTATCATAAATTTTGTTTATTTAAGGAAGTTTCACCAAATATAATTGAAATCAGAAGCAAAAACTTACTTTGAGTTTATAGATTATTATTCTTTGTTTGGTGTTGACTCTATAGAACCATCTTGTTTTGCTATACATTTTAGTTGGCAAAATATCCACTGCTCTGTATGTTTGGGTACAAATTGTAGACTTTTTAATTTATAGATTATTATTCTTTTCTGGGTGGTGGCACTTTAGAATCTTCTTCTTTTTCATTTAAGGTAGTTGCCTAAATATCCACTGCTCCATATATTTTGTTGTTATATACAGCTCCTAAAAGAATAATAAAAATAACAAGAAATACTCTATCTCTAAATTTTGTTTCTATATTTTGCACTTTAGGCGAGGACAACCAATATTTCTTAAAAATTTTCTCTTGATTGGCACATGTTTATAAACTGTTTAAAAGATTTTTTGCATAATAATTTTTTAGTTACAGAAGCAGAGGTTTGGTTTTGTTATCTAAGTTATAAGTTAGAGACAAAAGTATCAATCCAAAGAAAATCAAGTTTTGTAATCTGCAGTTTTATTTTCCTGTGTTATGAGTTTTAAAATCTAAGCAGGTTCACAGTGCATGATTCAACTTTCATAGAAGTGTTCACTAACCACCAGTTATGACATATTCACATAGTATTTGATCCTGTGTATTTAATTTATTTGAAAGATGAGTGAGCAACTATTTATATTTTAAAGAATTTTTCCTGATTAATATTCTCCAATTTTCAAGTCACTAACCTATTTTATTCAAAAAACAAGAGAGACTAAGGGCCGGTTTCTCAAAAGCGAGTTTGTGTTAACTCAAGCAACATAACCTAGTAAAAATCTTTAAAAATCAGGTTAAAATTAACTCCAGGATAACCAGGGCTTCAAGGTGAGGGTAAGTTACATTGCCTCAGGGTTAACCTAAAAAAAATATTGGCTTAAAAACAGCAAGGAAACTGGGATTTATAGTGCGCGAGTTACTTTAAGTTTCTGATAATCCGCTATTGAGAAACTGGCCCTAAGAATAACTTTTTATCAGTAAAATTTTCTACAGTATTATTTCATGCTGCTCACTTAATATATTAAGGCTAAACGGTATTAGTGTAGTAAACAGTTTTCTTAAGATACCTATTTAGCACTTACCTGAGCCCCTAGGAAGTTCAAATTTACCAGTGATGAAACTTTTTTCATTTTTTTTAACTAAAGCGGGAACTAAACCACCCAAATCCTGAACTCAAACCAACCCAGCACTTTTTAGCAATTCCAGCGATCATAAATTTTAACTCTTTAGGGACCCTAGTTAGTGCCTACATACAGATATTTTTCATAAAAAAAACTGAGTAAAATACTAAAATAAAAAAAACCATTTACTGCACAATTACTTGCTAAAAAAACGCTACCCAACTACATATTAAAGTAACTGGGTTTAGTGTTTAAGGTTGCATTTACAAGTGCATTTATAATTGAATTTGAAACACTCCTGCTAGCTGTTGCCACTGATTTAAGGACAACAAGTTAACTTAAAAAGCATGCAGATTTAAAAATCGGCTGCTGACGCTAAACGAAATAATCATATTCTATTTTAAACAGGAGCATCAACGACTAGCAAGAGTCTCTTCAACCTGTAAATGGAGCTTTACTGACCTGTTTTGTTAATACTCAAGTATCCGTGTATTTTTGAAACTGCTGTTGGGATCTAAAATATATCCTTAGGCCTCTAAGATTTCACTAGTAAACTTGCACATAACTTATGCCGCAATAATTTAAATTTAAAAAAAAATTGAATCAAAATAAAAACAAAATTATGTGAAGTTATCAGAATGTTTCTAGGCGAATTCCTAGTAATTCCAGCGAGCCAGTAAAGTTCTCTTGGTTCTTTGATAAACTCGGGGTAATGCTCGCGCAGCGCTAGGCCATTTTCGGCGGGCGACCGCACACGCGGAGTGGTTTCATATTCGTTTTTGAAAAAAAATTTTTGAAAGATAAACATAACCTCGAATGGTTTTCTGTCAGAAAACGTAAAAATACCCTTCTGCCTACTGTGGGCCTTGTTGACAAAACACCTGCAGTTGCCATGGTATCGGGGGCTTTAGGATAGTTGGGGGCTTTAGATTAGAGGGCGCTTTGCTTATCTTGATTTCCCAATAACCGAAGGACATTTTCAAAGGCTTGTCAAGCACGGCAATCTCACCCGTTCTCAGCTTCTTTAGAGGAAAGCATTATGTTTATCATTCGAATAGAAGAAGAATTTAGTTTTGTCATGTCAAGTTAAAATTTTTAATTTGCGCCTATCGCTTTTATTATGGTATAAGAAAGATAAAAAGTTATTTTCTAATTTTGAGTGCATTTAATAAAAGCTTGTTCTTTAAAAGTTTTTTTTAATAAAAATTTATTTTTTAATTTTTAAGTTTGTACCGTAAATCGTCCATTTTGAATCCGCCATTTTGAAATTTTCCAATCTGATCAAACATTCATAATCCCCCTGTATGCCAATTTTGAATGAAATCAAACAAACTAAACCTTTTCCTCCTCCACTTCACTCGTTGGAGGGAGGTGGGTATCTGACCAAATTTTGAAATTTGAACACAATCGGATGAGGTTAGCAAAACATGAACGACCATCTTCAATCCGCCATATTGAATTTTCAAAATCTGATAAAAAATTCGTATTCCTTTTCCCCAAAAGCCCTTGTATACCAATTTTGGTTAAAATGGACAAACTTAGGTATTTTCCCCCCTCCCCCCCTTGTAGCGGGGAGGGTTGCCTAATAATGACATATTATTGTATGGTCCCGGAACTATAAACGCATGCCAAATTTGAAGGTAATCGGATGTGTATAGGTTAGTTAAAATTGGTTAGCAAAAGATGACCAAAAATCGTCATATTGAATTTTCAAAATCTGATTAGAAATTCTCCATCCCCAAGTGCCCCAACACACCAAATTTCCACAAAATCGGGCGGTAGGGGGAAGCTGTCAATTTGATCACATTATATTCTTGTGTTGTCACCGCAAATATATAGGCGTGCCAAATTTGAAGCCGATCGAATGTCGGGAAGTTGGTCAAAATTAAGTTGCAAGATTCCACCCAAACAAACATAATTAGTTACATACATAGATAGGTACATTGCAAGTTAAATAAAAGCTAATTAACAAGGGCTATATTCTTGATTTTTGATTCGTGAACATTAAAAATATAAAATATGTAATAAAAATAAATGTAAATTGGAAAAAATTAAAAATTAAACAAATTAAAAAAAACAATAATAATCCTCTTCCAAACTCTGTACCTTTGTAGAAACGAAGAACACCATTCATCGTAATTGTTTTGCCATCGATTAAGCCTATCTTGTCATTTTGGTTGAACTGCTGCTCCGAAGTAACCAGTGCAAAGGCTCTTAGAAATTATACAAGAAATATCTCTCAAAATTTTCGGTAATTTTTACACCACTTGTTGCGTTAGGTATTCCCGAAACTCGCCAGTTTCTTGAATGCTTTATACAGGGTGGATTCTTTAAATGGAACGGTACTGCTAGCAACTTTAGGGAACAGGTTTAAAAAAAAAACTAAAAACGAATCTTTAAGAACTTTGTACAGACTTTGCGCCTATAATAAAAAAAAATTGTTGTCCCCAATTGGAGGCCCAGGGCCTACAAACTATTTTTTTCTTAATAAGAACGTACCACTTGTGGCACCTTTTTGGAAAGCTTGTTAAAAAATAGTTTTAACGCATTAGTTTTTTTGACATTTTTTGTCAATTGTTTTAGCTTCAAAATAAACTATATATTTCTCTATTTACTACGCGGAATAAATAAAATACCACAACATTTTTTTCATGAGAAGGTACCGTTTGTGCCCCCTTTTTGGAGAGCTGGTTAAAAGAGAAATTGACATCTGTCAACCCATGTGTTAAAAATTTTACGCCTATAATATCCTTGTATGGTAGTCTCTTTATTCCACTTAGTAAATAAATAAATATGTAGTTTATTATGAAGCTAAAAAAATTGACAAAAAAAAGGTTTTTCAAAATTTTTGACACATAGGTTGACAAATGTCAAAAGAATTTGTGAATAGCGAACTTTCCCTCAAAAAAGGTAATGGTAACCGTAGATCTGGATTTCGCACTTGTGGTGCTCATCAGTACGGTGGCAGGAATTAGGAGATGAAATGATAATGAAAAAATGTGACACAGGATTCATGTAAAAGACAAACATCTGTCAAATTACAGAATCGGCATATGTACCTTCAATTTGAAGGAAAATTAGGCGTCTCTACGGAGAGCTCTCAGAGCTTAGAATATCTGTCAAGATAATTATATCTGTCTCCGTAGAGACGCTTAATTTGCCTTCAAATTAAAGGTACATCTGCCGATTCTGCAATTTGACAGATGGTTGTCTTTTACATAAATCCTGTGTCACATTCTTTTATCATCATTTCATCTCCTAATTCCTAGCACCGTACTGATAAGCACCACAATTGCGAAATCCGGATCTACGGTTACCATTTAACTTTTTTGAGGGAAAGCTCGCTATTCATTAATGTTGTTATATATTCACCCTCGCTAAATCCCTTTTTAAAAAAATTTATTTAATCGAATTTCTTTTTTAACAAGCTTTCCAAAAAAGTGTCACGAGTGGTACCTCGTAATGAAAAAAATGTTGGTAGGCCCTGGGCCTTCAGTGAGGGCTCCCAAACGGGCCGCCAATAATGTCCTTGTGTGGTATTTTATTTATTCCGCTTAGTAAATAAAGAAATATGTAGTTTAGTTTGAAACTAAAACATTTGACAAAAAACTAAGTTTTTTAAATTTTAGACAGATTGGTTGACAACTAGTGCGTTAGGTTTCTTTTTTAACAAGCTTTCCAAAAAGGTGCCACAAGTGGTACCTTCTCATTAAAACAAAAGAACTTAGTAGGCCCTGGGCCTCCAGTTTTTTTTTATCCCGGACAATTTTTTTTTATTCCGGACAGAAAGTCCGTAAAAATCGTTAAAGATTCGCTTTTAGCTTTTTTAAAACCTCTTCCCTAAAGCCTCTAGAAGCACCGTTCCATTTAGAGAATTTACCACCCTGTATATTGCCGTGTATACGCGATTTCTACTGTAGAGCCCTTTGATAGGGATTGACAAGAGATAACATATCTGTATATAGTGTTATAGCCCTAGACGAAGTCTACCCGATTTCTCACGCCTCGATCGAATCTCAGGATAGGTAGTAAGGGCCAATTTTTCATCCGCCGATGACTGATGCCTGTCTATTTGTTGCACGTCAAGAGTGCCAAGATTGGTTACGCCCCGCTGCTACAAAGTCGTCAGGCCGCTGCATCGTATATAGCGATGCTTCGGATACGACTCTCGCTAAGAAATAATCATTTTTTTCGTCTTCTAACGGTTTTTGATTATCATGTTGTTTGAGACGCGAGGAAAAATCACGGAATATTTCGTTGACTCTTCGCTTCGTTCGTGAAGTTATCAAGGGTCAGTGGCGTAGCTAAAATGGTTCCAGAGGTTCCGTGGAACCAGGCCCGGGATCCTAATAGGGGCCCGCGGTCAGCCTTAACAAAAAATACCATTTTTCTTGAAAGTTTGAGACATTGATGTGTTTCGGATTTGTACACGAAGTTTCGATCAGCAAAATCTCTGATCGTCTTCAGGTGCAAACTACAATCTATTCCTAAGGCTACGTACTTATATACTATAGAAAATCACTCAACCGTGAAGTTTAAGAAGTTGGTTTCTCCCAAGGAGTGGCTTCCAAATATTTGGAAGTTCAACACTTGGTTTACTGAAAATACCCTGATTCTTCCAATAAAGGCAGCTTCAAGGAATTTTCGATTCTTCCAGTGTGACTCCTTGACGACGATCAGAGATTGTACTGATCGAAAAGTCGTGTATAAATAAAATATAGACATTGAAAGTGCGAAACACAGAATTAATTGCATCATTTTTGTTGTTGTTTTCAGATTCAGATTCCTTGTTGGTGTTAATTGAGTGTCACACACACAAGTCAAAAAAAGAAATACAATAACTATACTATAAGAAAAAATAGAAAAATGTTAAGTCACACACTTATAAATATTGTCTAAAAACTAAAAAAGATATATACCAATATAATAAGTGTTAATTAAGTGGTAACACTCCTACATAGTAAGTAAAATATATACATATATATATATATATATATATATATATAATAATTAAAATTACCTACTGTAAAAATATCAAAATTTTAAGACAAGCATTCGTAAAGAATATTAAAAAACACATAATGATATAACACATGTTAAAATTTTAAAACACAAAGATTAAGTTTGACCAATAAAAACAATTATAATAAAAGAGAGAAGAAAATTATATTTCGGAGAAGTCAGCATTTAAATATGAACGGAAATCATTTCGAATTAAAAATGACTTAATTGTTTTTTTGAATTGCTTATGATTTAGTTATCTAATTCTAACTGGCAACACAAGCTTTCTAAGGCTCACTTGGTTGGAACAGGTTAAAGCTCCATTTACTAAAAATTGTATTTTATCTGCCTTGAAATAAATAAATAAATAAATAAATTAAAAAATTTAATACAATAGTACCCAGTCCCGCTTCTTGTTTCTCCAGGCGAAGTTGCGGTAAAACAACATTATTACGTCTCCTTGTTCTGATTGTGTGAATATCACTATGTGTTGTGAACTTTGGCATATTTATTTTTAAAATGTTAGTGTTTTAAATGCCTCCACACAATCAGCACGATATGACAGATTAGAAAGGATTCTTACCCCTCTGCGTTGTAACCTAAACGCCAATTCCGCATGTGTCTTCTGTCAACCAAAAGATTTATATGGCTCTCCCACCGAAGGTTGTCATCCAAGTAAACTCCTAAAAAACGGACAAGTTTTTCTAGATCTGTTTTACCAGATTTATGAATGTTTTTTAATGTAAAAGTCATGTGTTCAGTTTTGCTTTCATTTAAACTTAATTTATTAGACAGGAACCAGTCCTTAATTAATGTCAAGGACTCTGAGGAAATTCTTTCAAGCTCGTTTGCATACAAAACAAATTAAATAACACTCTATTGAGGCGTTAACTTGTGCCAGGTCATTTACATAAATCAAAAATAACACTGGTCCCAACACAGAGCCCTGTGGAACCCCGTAGTTAATTGGCAGTTTTTTAGATACCATCCCTTTATATGACACAAATTGCTCTTTTAGATAAATAGGAAGATGATAGTTGTAAACTTACTTTATCAAAACCGTAATATCCTAATTTTTGCAATAAAATATTGTGTCACAATCAAAGACTTTAGTTAGGTCTAAAAATTGTGCAGAAATAAACTCTGATGTTTCGAAACATAAATTAATTAGTTGCACAAGCCTACTTATTGCTGCACCTGTTGACATACCTTAAACCAAACTGAATAACGCCAAGTTGTTTTCTTCAAAGTAACTACAAATTTGTACCTTAAAGACTTTTTGTTGTTGTTCTCTTCTGTTAACCGTTACTTTTTTGAGTCCCGTGGGCACTATAAACTTAATCGGAAGTATTTTAGAACTACGCGGGGTTGGAACCCACGATACACCGGCAACGAAGAAACCTAAAAAAAAAATAAAAATTGAGTAAATATGTGCAACCTAACAATAACAAAACAATTCGGTATTTTTATTTTAAACTATATATATAAAATAGCAGTGGCGATCCCAGGGGGCGAAGGGGGCGATCGCCCCCCCCCTTTGCTTTAGAAAAAAGTAGACAATAAAGATGCTGGTGGTACCAACACTGAAGTCTTCGGAGAAAAACGGAGAAATTGCAGAAAGTTCCTTTAAAGACATTCTAGAATACATCCACAGTATTTTGAGACAGTTTGACCCTCAATTCGTTACACCAAACAAACGCGTGACGTACTTACCCCGAAACCTATTGGAAATACAGAACAGTATTATAGAGTTTCTATACGTATATAGACAAATTTTGACAAAAGCAATACAACGTGAAGCCAAAATCAAGGCAAAATTAACTAAAGTCGTAAACTGTTTGATTAATCCAAAACACAAATTCTTAAACTTTTATTAGGAGAAGTCAGTATTTGGAAACAATGTTGGTCAGAAGTAGGCAAAAGCTTAAATCAAAACATACGTGATAACGTTTTCGAGGCAATGAACAAGTGTGGTGACATTCTTGTAATTTTGCGAGTAAGTAAGTAATGCTTTGTCAGAAAGAAGCTTTTCATGCCTCAGAACATTGAAACCATAAGTACTTAAAAACACTATCATGACGGAAATTCGTCTGTCGGGATTAGTGTTGCTGCATATCAACAGACACATTGAAATTAACATTGAGCGAGTCATTGACCGATTTGGCCAAAAAAAACCGGAACCGATTTTTTTTGAGATAGGCATCTTATGTTTGAGCAACACCTTCTTAACTAGTTGAGTATGGTGTTGATTTGAGATATGCAATATAAAAGATAATAATTGTAGAATGGTTTAATGATCCTATTTCTAATTTTTTTGAAGGTGTAGGTGTAGGTAAATACATTATTTATTTATTTATGGGTTGAGGGATCTTATTAATTAAATGTCCTTTTTTTGAAATGCCAACGGTTCAAAAAATTTATTTGCTTCTTCAGGGCTTTCCTTCAGTGAACGAAATACTCGCCATAGTAATAATATTTTAATGTGTTTGTTTAAGTCTTTTTAAAAGTTTTTAATTAAAATTGTACGGTACTTGTATGAAAATAATGCCCTTTTACCGAAGGATGACGTCTATTGGAAATAGAATCGACATATGGAACAGCCGTCTTGAATAGCCCTGAAGAAGGAAATACATTTTGCGAAACGTTGTCATTTCAAAAAAAGGATGTTTCATCAATAAGATCCCTCAACCCATAAACCTACACCTTTAAAAATAAAAGGTAATGTTTCAACTTAAACAGCTTTTTCAACCTAAAAAAAAGTATTTAGCTATTAGGTTGTGTTTGTGGTTTGTTTGTTAGTTATGTTTTTTATAACTGAAAAAATTAGACGCAGTTACTCAAGCGCGGTTTTCAAGGGGATAGGGGGGGGTAGTTAGCCACCTCTACCCTTTAAATTTTTTATGAAAACATTTAGAAAATCAAAAGTAGGGCATAAATTGCGGCGTTATATCACCTTTAATATTTACGGTATTAGTTTAATTTTGTGTTAAAAATGGCATTTGTAGTATCATTTTCTTAAAAATTTTCACCTGCTGCGCTTTGAAACTATTGATGTATTTACAATTTTAAATTAATTTTAAATAAAAAAATGCATTTTTTGGTGCAATTTTCTTTAAATATTTCGCATGCGGCGCTATGATACCGTTGATATTTACGATTTTTGTTTAATTCGACACAAAAATTGTATTTTTAATGTAATTTTCTCAAAAATAGTCGGCGCATTTAAACATTTTTTTAAATAAAAAATATATCAAATAAACGACTTGAAATCTAAGTACCCCCCCCCCCTCTCTAGATTTGAGACCAAATTCGCGCTTGTAGTTACTAATTTTTTTTGAATATACCTATTGATATGTTCCTCATAAAAGCTATGCTTGTACTCTAGTTTTTTTCCGTATCGAAACCGTCCCCCCCTTTTCAAATGGCTGGGACCGCCACTGTATATAGATAGACTTTCCTATTAACAGCAGTTTTTTTTTAACTTAAAAAGTCAATAAAACATTTGCTAAAATTTATTTTAATCGACAATTACTCATCCTGTTCTAGCTCTACTGAAGTAATAACACTGTTCTCTGTATCTCACAATTCCTATGACTGTCATGTCGCATCGGTAGAATGATCCTTTTCAAAACTTAAGTTAATAGAGACATAAGGCTATTTGTAACTCATCGCAGTATACGTATCCGCATCTAGCGAGAACCAAGCACATTGATTGGTCAGAAACTTGTAACACGTTCGAAAAGAGCAGATATATGTTAATTTAAGGTGTTTCTGAACGCAATAGGTGCTGAGATACGATACGTGTGTCGTAACGATACGTAATACCTAAAGGCGCAATTACAAAGACGAACATGCTCAAATAAAAGCTCGTGCAAAAGATCTAAAATTTTTTGCGTGAACATTTGTGTGAGCTTTTCTTTGAACATTCTGTTCGGGTAAATTTTTGAGCAAATTATTGCTATCTATTTTGGAAACATATTTTTAAAGATGAGAATAAATAAAATTTCACATCAGTGATCAGTGATCTCAATTCTTTAAAAAAATGGACCACCAACTTTTATTTAAAATTTTTGTGGAAAAAGCCGACGGCAAGCGAAACATTATTATTGGCTCTACTATCAGTTTTGTCACATGGATTAGGGTTACTTATAATATTTTTTTGCCCGGGCTTTTTTTTGGGATTTTCTTGCGAGTTTTTTTTATTTCCAAGGTTTTTTTCTAAAGTCAAAAAAAAAACCCAGGAAAACTTTTAAAATCCAAAAAAATTTTGAGTTTTTCAAATATCGGCAAAAAACTCAAAAATTGCACTTTTAAGCCGTAATCCGCGCCTCACGACTATGAGAAGTGGTGGGGAGGGGGATTTTTTTTTAAACATATTTTTGTAACTTCACTTTATCTTTAGCTTTTATTGTTGTTTTTTAATCCCTCACACCAGATTTACCTAGTTAGTTTAAGGTCCCAAGGGTTGCTTAAAAAAGCAAAAGGTTCATGAAAATGCTGAAGATATAGATATTTACTGTCAATTTAATGTAATAATCAAGGTCGATTACTGACACTGAACCAACAATATGCAAAGGGCAACATTGCGATTCAAAAGGGTGGCCGGCCTACTACCTGCGAAATCCAAAACGCGGGATGATATATCGGCGACACAGTCTACTAAATTACTGCTAAATTATATTTTTTAGACAACGGGTTCGTAGGGTTGTAAAAGTGGGTAATAAACGGGTATTATTTAAACCGAACGTGCTTTTGTTCATATATTTGAGATCTAATAAAATGTATATAGGTTTTTTAATTTGACTTGATTATTATTGTAAATTTTTATCATTATATTTTACAGGCTTCAACAATAAATTAGTGCCAAGTATTATTATTTTTATTCTCGTTTTTTTTTACAACCCCAAAAAAGTTACAAGTATACTGGCATATCCCCTATAAAAATCAGATCAATCGAAGTTGCTTAAGAGGTAAAATGTGCATTTCGGCATCAAATCGTTTTTCGGAAAGCACTTGATTAAAAATACCTTATTTCAAAACTTTGTTTTTCTATTTTCAGTTAAGTTCAATGAATTCCGATAACAATATTTGAATTTGTAAAGAAATTTTTATACCCCCAATTCTTCAAACAAATTTTGCTCAACATTCTCTCCAAAATTTACGTGTGTTTTTTTGTACGAGATTTTGCTCGAACATTTCTTTGAGCATTTTGCTCAAGAGGCTCGTTTAAATGTTTGTCGGCATTTCCACATCAAAGGAAAGTTTGTCTGTGTAAATGCGCCTTAACGCATCTCAACACCTATCGCGTTCAAGAAGATTAGCATATATCTGCTCTTTTCGAACGTGGTACAAGTTTCTGATCAATTAATGTGCTTGGTTCTCGCTAGATACGGATACGTATACGGCGATGAGTTACAAATAGCTTTATGTCGCTAATAAAGACATAATAGACAGTTTAAGTTGGTCATGACACGTACGAGGTGCGTCGTAGCGGTAGACGTTAAATTTAGATCGGGCGTTTCTATAATTTACATTTTATTACCATGTATTCCCGAACCTCTTTTGGGAATACAGAGTGAGCTCAACAAATGGGCGAACAATGAACTGAAGACGTCCTGGGATGCGTTCAGATTGAACGTCGGGTGACGCCCGGGCGCGCCCTTGCCGTTCAGATTGCTCTGGTTATTAAATTTACCCGGCAGTTCAGATTGTCGGTAGATTTTTACCGGACGGTACCCAAACGCGCACTTTCGCACCCCACGAAATAGGTTGATAAAATTTGTCCTGCATGTGCAGATCAAATGCACAACCATTTCTAACCTTATTTCAGAGACAATATTTTTTGTATTTGTGTTTTATAAATTTGAAGTCTAAACGTAAACATTCCCATAATTTGGTTTCGGACGAGGAAGGCAATTTTGTTCTAGATGGAATAATCAAGAGTGAGTGAGTGAGTGAAAAAGTGGTGAAGGTGAATCATCCTCAACGAGTAGTTCTTCATTTATAAACGCATTTACGATTACTTCTTCCATAATTACAAAAAAAAATTAAAATCTTAAGAGTGAGGTTATGATAATGCGTCTTGTCCGTTCATATTGGACGAATCGCCAGGCACACTCGTAGTGCACTCTCTATCGGATAACGCTCTGCGCCGGACTTCACCCGGACTCTTCAATCTGAATGAACCCCTGGAGGCAAGAGTCAGACAGTCCAAGCTATTCGTGGATGGTCTGAATGTAGCCAGAACTAAATGGCTCTGAGGCAAGACCCGAAAGGACATTGGACTGCTAACAGGAATGCTGACTGGGCACAATTGGCTGAACAGGCATCTAACGCAAATGAGAGTAGCAGGAGATACCGTAAGTCCCTCTTGCGGCTTGGGCTCGAATAGGAATCGGCGCAGCACTTAATAGCAGAGTGCGATGCATATGCCAGATCAAGGCAACTGAAGAGGAAATTTCCCACGATGGAGGAAGAAGATCTGCACTCGCAAATGAACCGACATAAAATGAACTTCGTAAAGAAGACATTGAGGCCCAGAGAGAGGGTTGCAGCGAAAGTAGGGGCATAGGGGTGGGAAACGGGATATGGCAGAAAGGGCCCATGAAGAGGTTTAATTCCTATGTTTCTTCGTTTGTTTCGGCCGTTCGTATTAGCAATCTATTGATTTTTTGACCCTCTTCGGAAAAACTACATTCGGAAATTAATAAAACTCTAACGGTGGGATTTACTAAAAAGGTTTAGTTTATTTTAGAACGGTTCTAAGTTTAAGTGAAATGTTTGGTTTTAAGCATTTTAAACCAACCATCCTTGAGTTTTGGACATAGTTTGATTTATAAGAAGAATTAACACAATCTTTTGTTGAATTTAAGAGAAAATTTTCAATTTAGAAGGAAAGAAAATTAAAAAATTTAAACCCACGCGGGGTTTAAATAGGAAACACTCTGTAGAATAAATTAACATTGGGGCTTTATGTCACTCTAATTAAAACTTACCCTTGTTAAATAATTTTTCCAATTAATACTTGATGTCACACAACGATTTAGATGAGTAATAATAAAATAAGCAGTAGATTAATTTTGTATTTATTTAAAAGGTGTTTTTATTTATGAAATGTATTAAAAAACTTAACTGCAAGTTTTTTTCACATTTCTGTCACTGTCGAAATGTCAGTTTAAAAATATTAGCGCTGCGTTCAATCACAAACAGCGAGTTCGGATCTTGTACCTCTGCTTACACCTTGGCTTGCATCAACCTCTACTGATGAAAGCTACAGCTTTAAAATGAGTGGGTTTTGAGTTTTTTTGACTGAGCTTTTAGATAACCTCAATATTTTACTTTCAGTTTGTAAATAAATTAATTTAGTTGTTATGGATTTTTTTTGGTATATTTTTCGTGCCTAATCAGTGACCTTCGCTTATGTTTGTTTTGGCTCGTAGTGACCTCATAAATATATTTTTTGTGCTGAAAACGGGTTCAAAATATGGCGTTTTCCTGGACAAAATAAATATTGGGATATTGGGTAATGAACAACTTAGGATACTAAATATGGTAAATTAATCCTTGTAAAAACAGTTACTTAGGGAAATTATAAACGAACTTATTACCAAATGACACAAAACAATCCTTTCTGGGGGCTATAAATTTAAACCACTCCCCTGAGGTGGTCTAAAAAATCACCAACTTTATAACCTCAAACACAAATAATGAAGGTATTATGTGCCAAATTTTTGGCGTATTCACCATTTGCTATTTTGAAATATGTCCAAAAAAATAGTTTTAGGGCATTTTCTTCTAAAATACGGTGTATTTTGAGAAAAAAGCAGTTTTTCAGTGGTATTTTGCAATAACAATAGAAAATAATCAATAACTTTGTGTCTTTTCTGTATGGGTAAGTGTTTTTTGAAAATTGGTTTTAAAATTTAGTACCCCCCACAGGTGTAAATATTTAGACCTGTGGGAGGTACTATTTTAGATCTTAGTAAATCTCATTGTAATAGCTTAAAATGTTACTTGGGGAGTAGTGGGCGTGACATTCAGGGACTGAATTCTTGAATCTCAAGCGCAGGAAAGTTCACTTCTGTGAAGTGAATGCTTCCCAAGAATTGAATAAATGAATATAAAATAGTTATTTATACGCATATGTCTCTCGAAATGAAGCTGTTTAGCTGCCGCAGGCCAAGCGATCAAATTCGCATGAATTTTATGTGAATGTGATTGTTAAACGCTGGTATAAAAATATTATATTTATAATCCATGTGTGCATTCACAGGTCAAGAATGTAGACCCACGTGTACTACTTACGTGTGATTTATTTTTGCCTGAAAATCCATTTTTATATCCATTTCAACCCATTTTATCTTGCACACAAAACAATAACTAAAAGTGAAAGCAGTTGAAAAACCTCCAAATCAGTTATTTCAAACGAAAAGAATCTAAAAACAAAAGATCAAAAGATCTTGGGTGGAAAAAAAAACGAAAATTCAAACTTGGATGAGCATCCCACAAGGAACACACAAAGGACCA
The DNA here is from genome assembly GCA_963921995.1 of Oxystoma pomonae. Lineage (NCBI taxonomy): Eukaryota > Metazoa > Arthropoda > Insecta > Coleoptera > Brentidae > Oxystoma > Oxystoma pomonae. The sequence goes on along the minus strand of OY998171.1, from coordinate 43,888,498 downwards.
AAGCGAAAAGAGAAATGATTAAACGATGTTTCGCCCTGGGCAACCAGCGTGGGCTCATCAGTGGTTTCACTGGTCACCATCCCCAAACAACATACATAGTGTAGTATCGATAATTTCTATCCCATGGGATTTTCAATGAAGGAGTTTTGTGCGTATGTGGGATTGATAGCTCTTTAGTCACACAATCCAGCGTTACCGGGTGTTTTGTTTGCATCGATGGGGTTGATATGACGACATCTTTCAAGATGGTGGTAACAAATCATAAAAAATACAACTTTCGCAACCAGGGCATGATTATACTCGATGTTTTTCCATATAATTCAAGGACGAGAATTCCAAAAAATTCCCTTTTAAGGTCATCCGACCTTAAATGACCTTAAAAATTGCAAACAACAAGATTTTTGCCATTTTATTTTCAAAAAATCTTAATAATTCAACGCTTTGTCAGACCAACTTTAAATGTATGTACTTCAAACTATTAGGCATGTATGCCAAATTGGATCATTAAAGTTTGATGCAGTTTGAAGTATCATGACCTTGAAAAATACCCCAGTAAAATTAACAAATTGCAAAAATAACATACTAAAGGGAGATTCCTCAAAAGCGAAGAGGACCAAATTTGGTAACAAAGATAAGAAGATCAAGTCCAACAATTTTTTTTTTAAATTGTTCGCCTTTCAATATGGCGGCTGATATACCAAATTTTCTACCTATAACCACATTTTATTTTATCCAATTTCGTAAAAAAGCAAAAATGACAAGGTGGCCATCAATTCTTATTGAATTATCTTCGCTTTCTATGAAAAAAAAATTTTTGGAAAATGGCATCTAAACATATGGTAGTGTATATTTAACTTTGCTAACTCTCTTATAGGTAATTTAAATGACTTTATTGTCTAGACAAGTGAGTAGAACATAAAATTCACAGTTTCAAAACTTAATAAAAGCAACAGGCATATAGGTCATTTTTACCGGGGCATAAAATAAACAGCTGGGACGCCAGATAAAAAAAAATGGTAGGGAGGTTTAATGAGTGTTTATTTATGGCTAAGATGTTCATTTTATCTCCAGCACTTAAGGTTTTTGCGTAGTGGTAAATTGGAAAAAACACTACAAAAAGCTGTTTTTTTCACTTGTACATGCTATATTCAAGGTCAATCAAGGAAATTGGTTAAAAAAAAATGTGGTTATAGGTCGCCATTTTGATATATCAGCCGCCATATTGAAACGCGTCATAGCTGAACCAATTTTTTTTAACAAAATTGTTGGACTTGATTTTCATATCTTTTTTGCCAAATTTGGTTCGCTTGGCTTTTAATGAATAGCGCTTTTTAGTATGTTATTTTTGGAATTTGTCAATTTTGCTGGGGTATTTTCTAAGGTCATGAAGATTTCAACTGCATCAAACTCTAAGGATCGAATTTGGCATACATGCCTTATAGTTTGAAGTTCACTTAAAGTTGATCTGACAAAGCGTCGAGTTATTAATGTTTTTTGAAGAAAAAATGGCAAAAATCTTGTTTTATGCGATTTTCAAGGCACTTAAGGTCGGGTGATCTTAAAAGTTAATTTTTTAGAATCCTCATTCTCGAGTTATATGGAATTGAGTATAATCGTGCCCCGGTTGCGTTGTTATGATTTTTGACCGCCATCTTGAAATATGACGTCATATCAACTTCTTCTACACGGATGCAAACAAAACACCCGGTGGCACGTGAATTAGAATTTTTTATGGTTTTTGGACCGCCATTTTGGAAAATGGTATCCAACACACTTCGTTCAGAATATGGTAATGTATATCTAACTTCAGCTATCTCTCTTATAGGTAATCTAAATGACTTTGTTGGTTAGACAAGTGAGTAGAACATAAAATTCACATTTCCGAAACTTAACAAAAACAACAGACATATAGGTTATTTTTACCGGGGTGAAGCATAAACATCTGGGACGCCAGATAAAAAAAAAGATGATTAGGTTTAAAATTATGTGTTTATTTATGGCTAAGATGTTAATTTAATCTCCAGCACTTAAAGTTTTTGCCTAGTAGTAAATTGGAAAAAAACTCTACAAAAAGATGGGTTTTCATTTGTACACTTGATTTCAAAAAAAAATCACACATGTTACAAAATTTAGCTTTCCATTAGTGTATACTATTATAAGGCACTACCAGCTTAGTTTGCCTGACAGCTTAAAATTCAGTGTGACATCCTTACAAATTATCACTCGAGTTATAGAAGACAGCTGGTCTATAAAAAGAGCGGTCACCCATTTTGGAGTTGATAAAATGACGATAATGGGATGGAAAAAGTGCTGGATTGAAAATAATTCTACGGATAGGAAAGATGGATCAGGACGACCAAAAGTAAGTTCTGAAGTGCAAGATGAGAAACTTATTGACCATCTCAAACAAAATCCTTTTTCAACGTCGTTTGAAGCAGCTAATGTAACATTATTTTTGGGGTTCTTTAGCAACAGTAAATAGAAGAGTAACGAAATTAGAAGTCTCTTGTCGAGTTGCTACAAAGAAGCCTTTTCTAACAGAAGAACAAAAACAGGCCAGAGTGATTTTTGCAGTGAACAACGTTCTTCGTGATAATGACTTCTGGGAGAGAATGGTTTTCAGTGACGAAAAATTTTTCAATCTTCTTCAAGCAGCAGGAGAATTTTAGTTTATCGTCTACCAAATTCTAGATTTGAACCCGAATATACAAACCAAATTAAAAAAGCTGGACATTTTTCTGTAAACATGTGGGGCTGGTTTAGTGCTAGAGGTTTGGTTTTTTTTGGAGAATCGAAGGAATATTCTATATTGAACGATATATTAAAATCCTTGAAAACGTTATGCTGCCATCTGTACAGGCTTTACATGAAAATAATGACTTTGTTTATCAGCAGGACAACTGTCCAGTACACACGGCTAATGTCGTTCGCCAATGGTTTCAGAATAATAATATAGAAACACTTCCTTGGCCAGCCAACAGCCCTGACCTTAACCCCAGACGTTTGCAGCTTGTAATAGAGAAAAATGGTGATCCTATTAAATACTAAATTATTTATTTTAGTTCTTTTTTAAGTTAAAATAATTAGTATTAAGTTTACCATCGTTTTTGTCCTAATCCAAGTTTCCTATTCGTCGAATTGTTTTCAATCCAGCGCTCTTTCCATCGTATTATTGTTATTTTATCAACTCCAAAATGGGTTATCGCCCTCTATATAGAACAGCCTTCGTTCGTTACTCGAGTGATAATTTGATATTGTTCAATAAAGACTTTACTAAAACATAATTTTTGCTGATTTTTTAGTATTAATCAAAATTTAATATAAAAATAAATTTGGTCTGACAAAGCGTCGAATTATTAAGATTTTTTGAAAAGAAAATGGCAAAAATCTTGTTTTTTGCGATTTTTAAGGTCATTTAGGTCAGATAACCATAAAAGTAAATTTTTTGGAATTCTCGTCCTCGAATTATATGTAATCGAGTATAATAATGCCCCGTTTGCAAAAGTTGTATTTTTTATTATTTTTGGCTGCCATATTGAAAGATGACGTCATATCAACGCCTTCTACACGAATGCGAACAAAACACCCGGTAACAATTGAGTGTGTGACTAAAGAGCTATCAATCGCACATCGTCAAAAAACTCCCTCATTAAAAATCTTTGATTTCCAAATTTGAATCACTCAAAAATAGGCGTCGTTCCGCACTGGTACTTATCTAAGCCACCTGATACGGGTTCGTCCTGGCGCGTTAATATTTCCAATAGGCTTACGCTCCTAACGCAACTAAAACAAAAATTAATTTATTCGTGACAAAAATGAATTTAATCATTTTTGTTTTAATTGCATTATAGGAGCATAATACTATTGGAAATATTAACACGCCAGGAGAGTTTATTCGTATCAGGTGACAAAAATGAATTTATTCATTTTTGTTTTAATTGCCTCAGGAGCATGATACTATTGGAAATATTCACACGCCAGGACGAACCCGTATCAGGTGACTTAGATAAGTACCACTGCGGAACGATGCATATTTGTGAGTGATTCAAATTTGGAAATCAAAGTGTATGATGGTGTTTAATAATGTCTGGGGAAGGTGACCAGTGAAACCAATGATGAGCCCACGCTGGTTGCCAGGGCGAAACATCGTTTAATAATTTCTCTTTTCGATTTGGTCCTTTGTGCGTTTCTTGTGGGATGCTCATCTAAGTTTGAATTTTCGTTTTTTTTCCACTCACGATCTTTTGATCTTTTGTCTTTAAAACAATAACTACCGAAGAAAATCAGATGATGTAATAGTAGAAAATGTCATCATAAATATCAGAAATTATTAAAAATATCAAACGCGAACACTCGAAGTCAACAACCTTCCTAACCTGAAGTTTCAATGACGTTCTATCAAAAACGTCAAAACAAATGAGGCTACTAAGGCACTTTTCATATATCTTTTTAAAAACAAAGTTTTTTAAAAAAATTGCGTAATATTTCAATTTAACGGGACTTGTTTTTGGTTAGGTACTAAAATTATATTAGATTTATTTATGTTTAATATATTTATTGTCTTAAAAATTCACATTTTTGCGTCAATTAGTGCTCTTATAAAATAAAGTTTTATCGGTTGTCACACAATTTTGTGGTTTACGTCTAAGCATCATTATTATCCTAGGACCGTAAATGAGCCATTACAATCGTGTTGAGAGGGTCGTAAAATTAGTATTACTCGTTGGTCGTAGGTAAATAGTATTATTTAAACACTGACACTGACATTCTTTCAGGTATTCCAATCGTTTGAAGCGCGATTATGATGATTAGCGAGTGCTGCGTTAAATCACCACTACTTGCTTATTGTTTTCTCACCGTCGATAACAGAAATACGCCTATCTAATAACCCGTAACGTTCCCTATCATTTAGTTTTACTGTTGCCAACCTTTCAAACTCCGTAAAAACGATAATCACTGGTTGTCAAACCGAATTTTGAGCTTGTCTGTACGATTACCGTGTTTAAAACCCTCGTTGTTAATCTTGTGGCACGCGGCTTTCGGTTCCACCCTAACAACAACATTTGCACGGAAGTTAGAATTTTGCACGTAAGTAGCTCGTTCTGCTACTAGTTTCCTATTTTTCTCGTAATTTTAAGTGATAAAATAGCATGATACAATAAAAGAAGGTATGTTTGAAAGTTTGAGACAATGATGTGTTTGAAATTACCTCTGTGTTTCGGACTTCCATTGTCTATGTTTTATTTGTACACGACATTTCCATTAGTACAATCTCTGATCGTCTTGTCTTCAAGTGCAAACTACAATCTATTCCTAAGGCTACGTACTTATATATATAGTTGGCTCCGTCCCAGGAGGGGCTTCCAAATATTTGGAATTTCAACACTTGGTTTAATGAAACGTCATGTACAAATAAAATATAGACAATGGTAGTCCGAAAAACAGAGTTCAAATCCCGGTACTTTTTCCAGGCTACAAGAAAACTTTAATTAAGCATACCAGAGAAGACAGGCACCTCGAATTCCTATGTCAAGCAAGGGACAGCATCATTATTCCGATTGCGTTTCGTCTTAAGGTATAATTTCCAGGACAAAGAGTTCAGCGGATTCTACATGACGCCAGTAAAGCACTTATACGATCCCAAATCAGCTTTCATCGCTGGAACAAGTCCTTACTGACGGAAGAACTGGGACAACGGTTTCAGGAGATTCAAGAAAATACTATAGATGAAGAATAGAAAGTCATCCTCTTTCACGACAAGACGCCGACGAGTTCAGATATCAAGTAAGGACCATTATTGAGAAACCTATTTAGCATATATCTAGCATAAGTAAGACAGAGGAAATCGCGTTGAAGAATCTTCAAAAGGACAAATCTGTTAAAATCTTACCGGCAGACAAGGGCAATGCAACAGTGTTTTTGGACACGGAAACCTATGACCAAAACTTGAAGCGGTACTTCCCAGAGGAAACTATAAACTTCTCCCAAAAGACCCGACGCTATCAATCGAAAGTAAGGTTTATAGAATTTTAAAAAAGTATTCCAGATATATTCCGGACAACACAAGGTCTCAACTTACACCACATTATAGAAAGCCTCCTCATCCATACGGACTTCCTAAAATTCATAAAAGATGCAATGCCCTTACGCCTTATCACAGATTCTAGAAATTCTCCAACAAGCAATCTGTCTAAATTCTTTTTAAAAATTATTCAACCTCTTGCAGGCAAGACCGCTTCATTTGTAGAAAATTCCAACCATTTTGCTAATATCCTTAATTCTTTTGTTTTAGTACCCGAGGAAGGATTTGTCAGTTTTGATGTCGAAAGTCTATACACCAATGTCCCGATAAAGGAATCGCTAGATATTATTAAACAGAGAGTGGTTGATAACGAATCCCTTAATGAACGTACCAGCCTGCCACTGTAGGGAGTGATGGCGTTGTTGGAGTGCTGTCTACATAACTCTCATTTTAAGGTGAAAGATAGGTTTTATGCTTAGGATGACGGTCTGCAAATAGGTTCTTCGCTTTCGCCAATGATAGCCAATATTAACATGGAGTGGTTCGAATCACACGCGGTTGATACCGCAACATATAAACCTAAGCTCTGGCTGAGATATGTTGATGATACTTTTATTGTCTGGACAGGGAATGACCAACACCTTTCAGAATTTCTTCACCACCTAAATAACATAAGATGCACCGTTAAATTCACAATGGAGTTGGAGCAAAATTGTAAAATTCCTTTTCTTGATGTACTTGTCAAACGAGTAGAAAGCGACATAAGCACAACAGTTTATCGGAAACCCACTCACACAGGACAATATTTAAATCAAGGTTCAAATCATTCTGCTAGAACCAAAAATAGATCCATTCAAATGTGTAACAATTCTAATGACTTGGAAATCAAAATAAGAAACATCTGCAGCAGAATGGTTATTTACATTTTTAATATCTACCGTGTTTATTCACTGTTTGTTTTTGTTTTTTTTTTGTGAAAGCTTGACATGTTTTACTAACCAAAAAAAATCAATCTTTTAAAAACTGTCTGGGGAAATTATAAAAAGAGCCAATAAAACATCAGCCCATTTCATAAAATTGATTTTACATGCAAATATGAAAAAAATAGAAAGAGAGGGCAATATGAGTTGCCTACCTATGGTAAAACAATAACTGTCAAATGTATAGAGGGCCTCTAGGCCCTGCTACACACTCCATTCCAAATTGCAGCGGATCAGTTTTTTGACACTGACAATGACAGTTCCATTTAGCTTCTGTGTTTAATTGTCAACCGCCATATTGGAATTGGTCCGGAGAATTTTGAATAAGGCGTCGTTTGCAAGGAAAAATTTTAGGTACCTCATCTATTGTCAAAAATCATATAGGTACCTATCCATAGGGTATAAATAGGGTATAGGTAGGTATGTACCAGGAGGCAATGTATAGCCTCCCATACAAAATGCTATATCTCAAAAACTACAGCTCAGGCACACTCTGATGTTATTTTAACTTTTCTTAAAAATATAATTCCCCATCTAAAGCAAAGGTCGAGTTTCACTAGATAATATGATTGACGATTTGTTTAACTCATTTTTGTAATTTTGCCGAGAATTTTTCTTATATCTGAGAGACAGCGGCTCTGACTAATTTTAATGTTGAAAACCGCACTTCGTTAGCTGCTCCCTCCTAACCCCCTTATTCCCAGGTGCAATAAAACAAATAACTAATTTGGTGTGAGAATAAAATAGTTTTTTTTTGATTTGACAGTCCCAATATCCTTACCAAATCTGTTGGTATGGTCGGCTAAAGACAAATAAAATAGCATAATCGTCATCCAGATTTTTTTTTCATTTTTTACTTACTAGTAAATCACCATCATCCGATTTAAGGCCACAAAAACGGCATAGATTTGACAACACTGCTTTGCTGTTTTTGGGCCAATCTTTACCGGGCAGAATATCGGAAACGGGAAAACGGAATCTGTTGAAATTTGGCAGGAATGTTTATTTTTGAATTCCTAACAACCGTATCCAGACAGTTTTTTGCTGGACTCTATCATTCCCGAAATAAAACACGGCTAATAATAGTCAAAAGCCTTACCTGGCTTTTTATTTAGTCTCGTCGATAGTAAAGAAATCTGTAACAACAATTTTTGGATTTTTTTATTTTTTGAAAAAAATCCTTTGGTTACGGTTATAGATTTTTATGAATCCTATTATCTGATAACAAAAAAGTTATGGTTTTTTTCTTTATAATCGAGATACTGCCGAAATTCTGAAACACCAAGGTCACGTAATTTGGTAGGCCCAGAGAAATTGAGACATGTCAAGTGATAAAAATAATACAAAAAATTGTTATAATTTTTTTTTTCTTTTAATTGATATTGCAATCCATTAAGCATGAACGACAATGGCTAGTGAATTAAGTAGTGATTGTGATAAGAAAAACATGGAAATTTATTTGCGTTTTTTGAGGCCGTCGCTGGGTACTTATATATATTCGAACATCGAGTGGGGCGTAGCCTTATTATCATTAGCCTACTGTTGGGTTTCAGTCTTAGAACCTGAAATTAAGACCTGCAAGCTAGATGGGAGGTCTGTAAAGAAATTCTGGATCAAGATGAGTCAGGCATAAGCAATTATACTTCATGGAATAATACGAATACCTACCTATATTTAGTTACTGTTCTGAACACTGCACGATCCCACTCGAAATGGCATTAGTGGTGTCACTTATCGTTGATCTTTCAAAAAAAACATCAAAGCAGTGTTGTCAAATCTATACCGTTTTTGTGGCCTTAAGCGGTATCGAGCTAGCAGATGAAATAGATGTTGTAAGTTCTCTTCTGCAGAAAGAGAGCAATTCTCAGGAAGTGCTACAATTTATAGTTCAGGTTAATTGCGCACCAAGTTTGGTTATAGCTTTAAGAATTTTATTAATGCTTCCTGTGACTATTGCTTAAAGAACGTAGCTTTTCGAAATTAAAAATAATTAATACTTGTTTAAGGAAAACGACGTCACAAACGACATTAACATATCTAGCATTATTATCCATAGAGTACGTCAGTAATAAATTTCGGAAATAATTCGCCAATTTGCTGAGTTAAAAGTGCATAAGAAAGTTTTTGTATATTAATTTTTTGATTTGTTGTTTTCTTCTAGTTATTAAACTTGTCTTTTTCTTTTCTTATTATATAGGTATTAAAAAAAAGTGTTTATTAGTTTGCTCTATTTTGGCAAAAAAATAAAAGCATAATAGTGTAACATCCTTGATTAAAAACTGTGTTTGTACCAAAAACTTTAATAGTGGGATTTACTAAAAAGATTTGGCCTATTTTAGACAGGTCCAGTAAAATTGTTGGTTTCAAGCGTTTTATACCAACTTTATAAGAATATTTTTAATTATTTTTTTTTTTTAGTGAAGAATCATCTTAACACAACCTTTTGTTGGATTTAAGAAGAAAATTTCAATTTAAAAGATGTTTTTGTTTTAATCCTAGGGGGGAGGATCTAAATGGTAAACACTCTGTTGAACAAAACTTACCCTTGTTTATTGATTTTCACGATTAATACTCTCTACCACAAAACCATTTCGATATGTAATCATAAAATAAGGATTAGATTAACTTTGTATTTTTTTAAAATGGGTTTTTATTTATCAAAAGTATGAAAAAAACTTTACAAACACAAACCCATCGCAATGGCAAACCAAAAATAAAAATATTTTAACAAAGGTGGTCATGAAAACAAATGCGGCTAAAAACAGATCTGAATCCAATCATTCACTGATGCGTTCATAAAAGAGTCATGTCGGTTCAACGAAGTTGGCGGTGCCCGGTTCTCTGGTAGAACATGAGAAAATGGCCATTAGCAAAGTACCGATGAAAACCGAGACTTTTCAGTGTAATATTTCAGTGGAAACTTTTGTTTAATGATTAAGCTTTTAGATAAACGCAATGTTTTAATTTCAGTGTGTAAATAAATGAATAGGTACAGATGTTTTGGATTTTCTTCATTGAGAACAGTTTTTAGGCATAATCAGTGACCTTCACTTATGTTTGTTTTGCCTCGTAGTGCCCTCAGAAATATATTTTTTGTGCTAAAAATGGGTTCAAAATATGGCGTTTTCCTGTACAAAATTGGAGGTGTTTTATTGCTTAATGAACAACTTGGGATATAAAACAAGGTGAATTAATTCTTGTAAAAACGGTTACTTAGGGAAATTATAAACGAACTTATTACCAATTGCCACAAAACAATCTTTACTGGGGGCTATAAATTTAAACCACCCCCCAGAGGTGGCCTCAAAAATCATCAACTTTATAACCCGAAACACAGATAATTAAGCTGTTATGTGCCAAATTTTTGGCGCATTCGCCATTTGCCATTTTGAAACCTGTCAAAAAAAATAGTTTTATGGAATTTTTTCCTAAAATATGGTATATTTTGAGAAAAAAAGCAGTTTTTCAGTGGTATTTTGCAATAACAATACCAAAATAATCCATAACTTTGTGTCTATTCTGTATGGGTAAGTGTTTTTTGAAAAGTGGTTTTAAACTTTAGTACCCCCCACAGGTGTAAACATTTAGACCTGTGGGGGGTACTATTTTAGATCTTAGTAAATCCCACTGTAAATATCTAAATAATATAATAAAAATACCTAACCAAAAATTGTTTTAGGTTTACCACAAATTAAAAATGAGAAATCGTGTCGTGCCCACGGAAAAATTGCAAAACAAAGTATCAAGGGGGAAGGCGGAATTTTATACTTTTGTCCACAGTCGTAAAAAAGCTGGAAACGGACCAGATCCAGGGCTAAAAAGGCTGTAGTCCAACTGCAGCGAGGGCTACGATTTGACAAGGGATAAAAATACACTTTAATTATGAGCAATTTACAAAGGGGTTTCTAAAATCTGTTGGTAAAGGGAACTTAAATAAATAAGACAGTTTCCATTCATAATAATAAATAGCAAGCGTCTGCCCAACATTTTTTTAAAATTTAAAAAGAAGATGCATATTTAAACTACATACACATAAGAACGGCAAAAGTGCATATAGGACCCAACACTAACTTTTAGAAAGGGCCAATGTCCAGCTAGTCTGGAGATTGACCATTTCTTCTTACTCAGTGTTTTTAAGGAATGGACATTGGCCTTTACTGAATCATATCCTCCAAATAGTTTTTAGTCATGTATTATTGCAGAATTAGTGAGTTTTTTGTAAAATAATAACGAAAATAAATTGCCGGAATTTTTGCTTTTATTAGATTAAAAATTACTGATATTATATTATGATGCTCTAAGGCTTATCTCCAGTACACAGCTTCCTAAACCTACGGTTTCAAGAAAAAAAATATACATTCTTCACATTTGCGTTTTTAATAATCTTCACAATAGCCTTGATCAACAAATAGTAGTTTTAACAACTATTGGCTAAAATAGTGCTTTTTTACAAGCGTTGGTTTAAATATCGAGCGCAGCGAGGTATTTAGAAACGCGAGTAAAAAAAAAGCACAGTTTAGCCGCGAGTTGTTAACACTACCTTTTTTAATACCTTTATCAAAAAATGCAAGAAAAACAGGAAAATACTTTTAAAAATCTTGAACGAAGAGAACTTCTCGCAACACACCATCTTTACACTATAAGGCGGCTGGTAAATGAAATAACAATCGGTTCCATAGCGATGTGTCTTTTTATTCGATGACGTTCATTGTTGCGACATTTTAATCTTTGACAATTTGATGTTTTGAAGATATTTTTAAAAGATTTTTTGGTAAATACTTGATGAAAACTGGCGGAAATGGCTTAATTCTTAGGCAAGAATAATTAGATTTTTTCAATATTATTATTTACCGCTCTTTCTCTTTAACTTTTTGTAAAAAACGGACAGAAATCTTTTTTTGCACCCGTGATCAAAAAATAAAGTTTTTTTGCATCGGTAACCAAAGAAGCAATGCGTGAGTTATCTGCAGACAGTTACTAAAATCATGTTTTTGTAGAAGGTATAAAAAAACCTTGTTTTCGAAATCGTTTATGTGGAATTGAGTGTACAGTCGGCTGATCAATAAGGACTATACAAAAAATGGTACTTTCTTATTGGTTTAATAATCAGAAAATTTTAAACTACATAATTTTATAAAAAAAAATATACCAACTACTGCGAGAAAAAAAGGCTATTCCCCCCCTTTCAACGCGACCTCTTCCCCCGCTGAATTGTTAGAAAGGGTACCCTCCATACTATTCATCAACTACAAATGCTTTTCCTTTGTGAATTTTAGATGACTTCAGCATATTTATTATGCATGGCTTGTCATTGCTTCCAATATTAAAAGATTATCAAGGTTGGTCATGATTTAAAGTTAAAAAACAATTGCTCTTACAATGATAGGTTCACTCCTGCACCAACTTAGACCAACTAAGTATTCTAAAAATGGTAAAGCTAAATTCTCCCGAAGAGTGCAGAAAATCAGTTTGCTTTTTGTTTCAATAAAACCCGTAATAAAATTATAATAGTGGCACGCTGTTGACGTTATAAGAAAACAAGGGTGTCAACTTTGATCAATGCGATGAATGAAATTTTTCAATTTTGTATAATCCACCATTTCATCAGGCTTCCTTGCTTCAGTTGATATAGGATGAATGAAATTTTTCAATTTTGTATTCTACACCATTTCATCCAGGCTTCCTTACATAAACCAATTTGCACGCTGGTAAAGAATAACGAAACGTGCAGGAGTGAACCTGTCATTGTAAGAGAAATTGTTTTTTAACTTCAAATCATGGCCAACTTTGGTAAGCTTTTAATATTGGAAGCAATGACAAGCCACGAATAATAAATATGCTGAAATCATCTGAAATTCATAAAGAATAAGCATTTTTAGTTGATGAATGGTATCAATGGTACCCTTCCTAACAATTCAGCGGGGTAAGAGGGAGCGTCGGAAGGGGGAATAGCCTTTTCTTCTTGCAATAGATGGTATATTTTTTGTATAAAATTATCTAGTATAAAATTTTCTAATTATTAAACCAATAAGAAAGTACCATTTTTTAAGTTTTTTATTGTTCAGCCGACTGTACACTCAATTCCACATAAACGATTTCAAAAAAAAGTTTTGTTGATCAAGGCTATTGTGACGTTTATAAAAAACGCAAATTTGGAGAATGTATTTTTTTTTTCTTGAAACCTAAGTTTAGGAAGCTATCAGTAATGTAATTCTTTAAAAGTCCGATCTCCAAGCTCCTTCTAAATCGAAAAATACTAAAAACTAATGAAATTAAATACATTCCAATAATAATTACTTCAATTATTAATATAATTCTACAATTAGTTTAGGAAAATACCTTTTAAATAATTTTTTACAAAAAATTTAATCAATTGAAGAACTTTAACGATTACTCAAAACACTAAAAATGGAGTTTGGCGTTTTTTATACTAAGGTCCAGAACTATTAATGTTATTTTTATCCGTCTAATCTTTGTGTGCTTTGGTTATCAAAAGTTACTAAATTTGCATTTTATTGTTTATATCTTTTGGTGATTTTTCTTTCTCATTAGGTAATCTAGAAAAACATAATCTAGCTACTTCATCCAGCTTCAGCAACAATACCTCTTTAATGCGCACGTAAGAGATGCGGTTAAAAACTCGAGATTTCCATTTTTGCTGGCAGAAAACTTCTAGGTCAAAGAATTTTTGTACACAGCTAAAGTAGACTCTGGCGCATTTTTATTCATAGTTAAAATCAATCACCCCCCTATGAATCCAAAGGCGCAGGCAAAAATCATTTTTTTCAAATTAGCATGACACACCATCAAGAGCCAAGAAATTTATCTACTTGTTGGTGTAAGAAAAGTTTTTGTGAGACTTAGATGAGTATTTCTTCTGCACGTCAAAATAAAAAATTGAAAATAAAAATTATTGTCACTTTTTTTATATGTTGAATAAATTTTTTTTATTTACGTATTTCTACGATGCTGAGTTTGATTTTTTTTTAAATATCTAGAATGTTTTGTGAATCCTATAAAACCACAATTTTAGTTCAGGCCCGCCCCATAAAGCTTGACTGACAACTTCCATTGTAGTTCGTAGAAATCCGCACACAGGAAAATAATTTTTATTTTATGATATTCAGCAGAAACCGACCTTTCCAAGAAGTCTAAACTGAATCATAGTCATGATCAATTTTGAAGAGCGTTTATCAAATATCATGGAACAGTGAAAATACTAAAAATTGCACCTTTTGAAAAAGTCATCCATTTTTTCACCCTTTTGCATATTGCAAAATTACTGGGAGAATAATTCTCTTAAAACTATACCAAAATAATCTACATTGTATTCTCTAAAATGTTCTGTCACAATTTTGTTCAGTTCTTATCCATGAAGCAGACACGAAGGGTGCCCTGCACGCTTTGTTCGAGTAGATGGAATTTGGACGAATTTCGACATAACGACATATTCTTGTATTGCAAAAATGTTTCGGCCACCTTTTAAAAGTTGTTGGAGTCGGTTCTTCAAGAGAAATTATCGGTAAATCTTTGTGCTCTGGCAGAATTTGGATTACTTTTTCAGTTTCTGAGTAATGCTTCTTCAAACACAATTTTTAATTTTATAAAATTTTTGAAGGATCGTCTTTCCTTAATGTATAATACGATTCCTGATTTGATTTCATTTATAGAAAGGGCATTTCATGCCGATTCTAAAAATGTACAATGTACGATGTTAGTTTAACCGGATTTCAGGTTTCGGTTTCACTTTTCTGTAAGGCACACTTTGAAACTCCGACACCTCAAGATTGGGGAATAAGCATGTGCATAAGCTGCACGACTGAATTTAATTATTCCTTTAAACGACCCAATGCGCAAATATAAGCACATAAAACTTGTTTTGTACTATTCTGAATATAGCTCTCCAACAAGTAGGCACAGTGCTCAAAAATTCAAACGAATAATGATGTTTCTTTCATTTTTTCCACTGTAACTAACTACCTGCATAATAACAATTTTGGAGCATATTGTGATCTAGTTTTAAATGTATGCACTGCTTGTAAACTGTTCATACGATGCAGAACAAGCGAGCGCACAGTGATCCAGAAAGTAAATGATACAATTATGGAAAGGAAATACCGTTAAACTATAATTTATGTCTACATATTATGATAATGAATTGAAGAAGACTTCGCGATGTACTCTTGTCTGTACCTAATCGGAGGAATTATTATACACGAGTGCCGAAAATGTTTTGATATTAATTGATTTTATGTGTATTGCAAAAGCAACTAGTTTT
Source organism: Oxystoma pomonae (assembly GCA_963921995.1). Lineage (NCBI taxonomy): Eukaryota > Metazoa > Arthropoda > Insecta > Coleoptera > Brentidae > Oxystoma > Oxystoma pomonae. Next base: position 43,873,218 of record OY998171.1, on the reverse strand, counting down.
ATATTTTAACGAAATCGCCCTACTTATTTCAAAGAAAACTGGGAAATTTTTACGCATCAAGTGTAAATTATGAAAAAAATAACTCAAATAAATAGTAAATAACTTTAACTTTATTTATAACCATTAAAAATGGTAATTTTCTATGTCAATAAAAACCAATAAAAGGCTAAAACAAGCTAGAGTGTAATTTTTGGTAGCAAGAGGTACATGCTACATACACGAGGATAATATTTAGGTAATAACGGTACACTTGTCATTCGTTTCTGGATCCTAATTTTAAAAATATAGTGATTTCCATAATTGTATCATTCATGTTCTGGACCACTGTGCGCTCGCTTGTTCTGCATCCTATGAACAGTTTACAAGCAGTGTATACATTCAAAACTAGATCACAAAATGCTCCAAAATTGTTATTATGCAGGTAGTTACAGTAGAAAAAATGTAAGAAACACCATTAACCATTTGAATTTTTGAGCACTGTGCCTACTTGTTGGAGAGCTATATTCAAAATAGTACAAAAGAACGTTTTATGTGCTCATATTTGTGCGTTGGGTCGGTTAAAGGAATAATTAAATTCAGTTTTGCAGCTTATGCACATGCTTATTCTCCAATCTTGGGGTGTCCGAGTTTCAAAGTGTGCCTTAAAGAAAAGTGAAACCAAAACCGGTTGACCTAACATCGTACGTTGTACATTTTTAGAATCGAGATATGAAATGCCCTTTCTATAAATGAAATCAAATCAAGAATCGTATTATACATTAAAGAAAGACGATCCTTCAAAAATCAGCAAAATTTCAAATTTTTTTCCGAAAATTTTCAAAATTAAATATTGTGTTTAGAGAGGCATTACTAAGAAACTGAAAAAGTAATCCAAATTTTACCAAAACACAAAGAAAAATCGATAATTTCTCTTAAAAAACCGATTCCAACAACTTTTAAAAGGTGGCCGAAATATTTTTGCAATACAAGAATGTGTCGTTATGTCGAAATTCGTCCAAATTCCACGTACTCGAACACAGCGTGTAGGGCAACCTTCGTGTGGGCTTCGTGGATAAGAACTAAACAAAATTGTGACAGAATCTTTTAGAGAATATTATGTAGATTATTTTGGTACAGTTTTAACAAAATTATACTCTCAGTAATTTTGCAATATGCAAAAGAGTGAAAAATGGATGACTTTTTCAAACGGTGCAATGTTTAGTATTTTCACTGTTCCATGATTTTTGATAAACGCTCTTCAAAATTGATTAGACTATGATTCAATTTAGACTTTTTGGAAAGGCTGGTTTCTGTTGAATATCATAAAATAAAAATTATTTTCGTGTGTGCGGATTTCTACGAACTACAATGGAAATTGTCAGTCAACTACCAAAATCGAAATTTCCTTAAAAAACGGCTAAGATCGATTTTCAAAAAATTATTTCAGCCTTATGGGGCGGGCCTGAACTAAAATTGTGGTTTTATAGGATTCAAAAAATTTTCTAGATATTTTAAAAATACGCAAGTCATAAAACAATTTTATTCAAAATGTGTAAAAAAAAGTGACAATATTTTTTTTTCAATTTTTTATTTTGACCTGCGGAAGAAATACTCAGCTAAGTCCCACAAAAATTTTTCTTACACCAACAAGTAGACAAATTTCTTGGCTCTATAAAACGCTTTGTAGGATGTCAAATGTTGACACACGAATGATGTACATTGGACCGTGTCTTGCTAATTTTCTAAAAATGATCGTTTACCTGCGCCTCTGGATCCAGAGGGGAGTGATTGATTTTAACTATCATTAAAAATGCGCCAGAGTCTACTTTAGCTGTGTACGAAAATTCTTTGCCCTAGAAGTTTTCTGCCAGCAAAAATGGAAATCGAGAATTTTTGACCGCACTACTTTGTATAGTGCTATTTTTCATTTTTAATCATGTTTAACCGATGATTAATATTTGCCCCAATCATAATAATTGTCGCTTTCAGAAATATTTATTTTGGGTCTTGTATGTACTTTAGCATACAACATTTTGAATATTCCATTTTTGTTTGTTTAACACTTACATTGCAATTACGCGTAAACAATTTGCAATTATTGGGTGAACCATATTTCAGTTAAATAAACAGTGTTTCTGCCATAATGAAAAAATGTTTTGCATTAAATGTTTGTGTCAATTTAATTCAGTAAACAACGCTTTTTTTAATTAATGAAAAAAAACGAAATTGTCATTTGGGTATAAATGATGAAGCTACTTGTTGCCCAAAACATATTTTTTACCCGGCTTAAACTTGTTTGAATACTTGCCATTAAAAAATTTTCTAAAGAAAAAAACCCTCCGTTTCAAATTTTCGAGTCGTGAAATGATAGAAAATACATAAACGTGAAAACTTTTAATTTTAATTTACAATTTAATAATAATAATTTTAATGCCCTAGTGGTACTAACCTCGTAAATACTATTTATACTGCCGTCAGAAGGAGAAACCCCGCAACCCACAAATTTTTCAAAAATTACTTTTTTACAGAAAAGATTTGTGGCGTAGAGGGCAAAGGGTGAGGGAATAAATCGGAAAAAAGTTTTTCCTCGACGACTAAACTTTTTTTAGTTTTTTGAAATTACTGGTTGGTTAAAATAAAACAAAATATATTTTTTTATTTTTGACTTTAAAAAAAATGAAACCACGTATTTACAACCCTTTTATGATCTCTTACTAAGCTATGACCACGTATATCGCCAGTGCTAAGAAAAAAACACATAAAGTCTGTGGATTTACGTGGATCTTTCTTAGTATTAATAGCTTTTGCCCAGCAGGACTGCCCAAATAACACATCCTGATTTTACCGTATGCAAAACGTACAATTATTAATTATTGTGTTTTAATTTTTGTTATTTTAATTCATATTTTGAATCTTTATTTCTAGCCAAAAAAATCATTTGTCTGTACTACGCCTAGAACGTTTAAGAGACTTCTTTTCTATTTTTCCACAAATCAAGTTTAGGTCGCTCACGGGGTTTTTCCTTCTGACGGCAGTATATATTTAGCATTACTTGTTGTTGGTCGAGCAGTGGTTACCATTATATTACCATACCAATATACCAAATATACGTCCTGGTTCTTCCCTTCCGACCCGAGTTTATAAGCTCTGCATTGCCCTTTAATGAAGAAGTAACTCTTAAAAGAATGCTTTTACTTTTTTATTAGCCCCTGCACATAGTTTTACCAGATATCCACAAAATAAAAAATATATCTCAATGATAATGATAAGCACTAATCCAGACCCCGGCGCCGTCGCTCTGTCTGTCGGTTTGTCAGTCTGTCGGTCGATCTGTCGGTCTGTCGCCTACTTCGTAGCCACTCTGGGGCGCAATTTTAATGTTCTTGAAATGGGACCATCTGGAGCACAAACCAAGTCTACGTACCTACTAAATTTCGTCAAAATCAGACAAGTGGTTTTTAAGTTACGCGCGTTGGTGACAGACAGACGGACAGACGGACATTGAGGCAAAAAATTTTCTAAAAATTTTTTGAGAAAAAATGGCGTTTATTTAATAAGAATCTTATTTAGATTTGAGTAGCCCTAGGTAACCACAACCTCCCCTCTCCCCTTGGGTACGCCACTGTTTATCTGGCGGAAATATCAAAAACATAGAAAAACCACTCTCGTTTTATTTCTATCTTAAAAACCGTAGAAAAGAAGAAGTAAAACTACATTCTGCATCACTCTGTAAAAAGTGTCAAACATATTTATAGTATTTTTTAAAAAAAGCGCCGCAGGCAAAAATTTTCTCAATAAGGCTAAGGTTATTGGTAAATAAGTACTTTATTCCAGATATCAGTATTTGCTCACCTTTCCTTTTCACGAAGTTATTTTAATTCTCGCATAATGTTTTGTTGCAAAGCAAACAATTAATTTCCTCGCTTTCCTCGAAATACATAAGGACGAATATCGAATTATACTCAAAAAATTTAAATTTTGAAAGTAGCTACGTAGAATATTATCTAATATTCCAAAATGGAAAAACACTCACTAACGACAGTCAATAATAGGTGAGTAGGTACTTTTGTTTTGTCTTGACGGAGGCCCACGGTTTATCAGAATGTATAAAATCAAACCCGTTAAATAAAAGAAAGTTCAATTATAAAATCATTCACTATAAAAACTGCAATTCGTTAAACCAATTTTTTACCCGAACCTTATTTCTTCAAACCCATTCAATAAAAAATTCGAAATTTATAAGACCCATTTTTAATCGAATCATTGTTCATCAAACTCATTTAATATCAAACTCGTAATTTGTAATCCCCATTTTTAATAAAACCCGAAATTTGTCAAACCATTATTTTTCAAAACCAGAATTCGTAAGAATCGTTGTTTATCAGGAATTTCTGCTAAATCGATTGCGCATTCGCCAATGATACATGAACGGGAGGCGTACACGCAGGTGGCGCAGCGGCGCGGCGTTTCGATGCATTTGTCGCTGCTACGCGCGCATACTTGTACAAGTAGCGTTCAATGTTCAATAGTTTGTGTATAGATGTCATTTGCATTCCAGTTAAGAACAAATTTCTGATAAACAACGTGTCTTACGAATTCCGGTTTTGAAAAATAATGGTTGGACAAATACCGGGTCTTAATAATAATAAATAAATTACAAGTTTGATATTGAATGAGTTAGATGACCAATGGTTCGATTAAAAACTGGTCTTATAAATTTTGAGTTTATTATTGAGGGAGTTTGAAGAAATGAGGTTTGGATATAAAAATTTGTTTAACAAATTGCTGCTTCTATGGTGAATCGTTCTTATGATGAAAATTTTTAATTAATACGGTTTGATAAATTCCTGGTTTGACAAACCATAGGCGTTCGTCATGGCCAACTTAATAAGAGAGTTAAATCTTATCTCAAGAATTTGTCAACTTTGCAGCACTGTCTCAGCTATTTTTTACTATACAGAAAAAGTGTTAAACAAATTATAGGGAATTTTGATATCTACAATTTATATTTGAACAGTTTTATCCTCAAGTCTACACAAAGAGAAATATTCGCTAGTAAGTAATCACATGTCACCATGTTCGGGAGTCCTAGGCATAACTTTTTTTATGACACATACAGAAAAAAACTTTCGAAAAAAAACCCAACAAATAAAACCGTTTTAAAATCGGACAAATATTAATTGAAATATATAAGGGAAATTTGGTTGGAAAAATGTGCATTTAGGTTTCTGGCATGATCCCCTATTAGTCCTGAAAAGTGTGGCTGTGTAGTCAGTTTTGCAATTTTAAAGTACTGACAAACCATAGGCGTTCGTCATGGTCAACTTAACACAATAAGAGAGTTAAATCTTATCTCAAGAATTTGTCAACTTTGCAGCACTATCTCAGCTATTTTTTACTATACAGAAAAAGTGTAAAAAAAATTATAGGGAATTTTGATATCTACAATTTATATTCTATTCTATTGGGCTAATAAACAATTCAAAAATCTAATGTCTTTTGTCTTTCTGTTGAATGTGTTAGGTATACCGATACTGATGCGTTGAAATATTTACATTGTCTATTATATGCTTTTATTTTTTTACATATCTAATTTTCTTACTCGGAATGGAGCGGCCATTGCGCCAAAAGTCTGGGTCCGGCCCTGTCCTAACTTAGAAAGACATTCTTAGCACAAAAGCTCAAAATTGGTTTTTATCAGTATTTCGATGCGACGGTATCATGTCAAAAAACAACTACATAATATTACAGTCTAAATCTGTACCACATAAATCTAATCTAAAGTAAAGATACTACATAGTGATTGCAAGGTACAACGTGCCACATAAATTCGAAATTAAAAACCGATCTCATGCTGTATTGCCCCCTTTCCGTGATTTTCCTGTATTTAAATTATTATTTGTGTTTTTGATTTCCACAATTTAAAATTACCATTAAATTTAAATTTTCCGTACGTTTAAAATTAACTTTGCGAGCGACTGACTGGCTTGATATACATAAGCTTCAGGCTACTGCGAACATAGGGGGAATCACTGTCCATGCCGTACGACCGAGGTGGATTCGAAGCACGCTGCAGTGTTATCTTTTGTAAATTTATTTTGTTTTTATTATTTTGTTTTATTTCTGCCTTGCTCGAGAAACAGATTGATAAGTTCTTAAGTGAAATAATACATTTTTAAAACTAAAAATGGATGTCTACGAAGTTGCCGAAAAAATGCAGATGGTCCAATGGTACTATCAAGGCAGACCACACCAAGAACTTTTTTTGGAGAATTTTGTAAATCGCCCAGAACCTAGTTTATCAACGATTCATAGGTTTGTTCAAAATTTTGAAAAGTTTGGTTGTGTAGCGCCAAGAAACCATAAAAAACCCACTGTTTTGAATGACGAGCAGGAAGTACGAGATATGATAAGTTACGCTGCAGTGGAGAAAAATCGAAAGTTAACTAGCCATCAAGTTACCGAAGCAGTGGATACGTCTTCAGCCACTGTCTTACGTGTTCTCAAAAAGAATGGTTATCATTGTTACAAAGCGTCAAAAACGCATCAAATTTTTTCGGAGGACAACTATCGTCGTATGGAATTTTGTGAAACAATGATGGAAAGGGCTAATCGCGATGAAAAGTTTCTGAGAAGTATTCTTTTCACAGATGAAAGCATTTTTCCATTATTCGATCGTCATAACCCAACACACGTTTGATATTGGTCGAGGGAAAATTTGCATTTGTATTTTGATGTAAGAACACAGTATCCCCAAAAAATGTTTGGGGGGTATTGTAGGGGAACACGTAATTGGGCCATTTTTTATTGACGGCAATTTGAATGGGTCCTAGATACTTAGATCTACTGAAGCAGCATATTATTCCAACTGCTAGGCAGTTGTTAGGTGTGATATTTGGTAAAACATGGTTTCAACAAAATGGTTATCCCGCTCACAATGTTGGCCTTGTTAGGGAATATCTTGATAATGTATTTCTTAATCGGGTTATAAGTACACGGGACCCTATTTTATGGTCAGCTCGATCACCCGATCTTGCTCCTAATGATTTCTATCTGTGGAGTTATATTCAAAATAAAGTTTACGGGCATGAAAGGGCTAATAATTTGGAAGAACTTCGGATTAAAATTGAAGAAACTTTTCAAACTATCACCCCTAACATGCTTGAAAACGTTAGAAGGTGTTTTTATAATAGGCTCGGGTATTGTCTAGCCGAGCAAGGAGGAATTTTCAAACATTTGCTCGAATTTTTTTTTGCCTGGGAGAATCCAAAAATAATATCATTTGAGAAAAATGTTAAATAAAAAGTAGCCTATTTTTCAATCTAGGTCACACCCTACCTTCTTATAAAATTTCATCTAAATCATTTCAGACGTTTTTGCGTGTTTGACGAACAAACATGCACAAACACTAATACAAAAACAAACTTTCCATTTATAATATTAGTAGGGTAAAACTCAACTACATAACATTACACTAAAAAAGTTAACAAAGAAGATTTCCAGATATCTACATTTGAAGAGTCTACGGGAGAATAGTGAAATGTCCATCCGACATTGTTTTGAAATAATTCCACTTTTTGCAAGGATCCTTCGCCTTTTTTCACTGTACAGGATATTTTCAGATCACGTTTACTCTGTGATGCTTCGTGTTTCTTCCCTTTTTCAATTAGGCATATAAATCTACTACTAATAGTAGACACTTGTTGCCGTATTTAACTCAAAATTCAAAAAATGTGACATTTCGCCTATCTTCCGTGGACTCTTCAATTATAAAATTTGTAAATAGGCATATACAACGGTAGGTGATACAATAGATTTCAATTAGGGCAAAGTTGCGCAATAAGATGCTTTGCTCAAAACTAAACAAAAAATACAAAATCGAAGTAGTTCCAAGGATAGGCAAATAAAATACAAATTTTAATTTATAGTTTTTATTTTTTTGCGCCTTTATTTCTAGAGCCATCAAAGAACGCTTTAAACTTTCAACGGGCACTTTTTTAAGATCTACCTAATGAAAGGTCAGCGAGCAGGTCAGTCAGGTCAGTGTGACAGAAGCACTGTCAAGTTCATTTGTTATTATGGACACGTGCCTACGGTTTGGTTCATGAAGGATGACAGATAATATTTTGCAACCCTATTTTGACAAGTCACCTAACGTTTAACGTTAATTGAACATCATCAACCCAGAATTCAGTATTTACTTCTAACTTATACTCAAGCTTTCAGCACCTTTTTTGAAATTTTAAAAATTACATTATTTTTTGACGTTCTTTTTTAGAAAAATAATCTGCGGCAGAAGAAAAATAGCGCATTGATTTGTCAAATGTCAAAAACTGATTGGGTAGATTTTGAAAAAGTGCCAGCAGAAAGTTTAAAATGTTTTTTGACAGCTTTAAGAATAAAGGTACAAAAAAGTAAAAGTTCTTTAGTTTTAAGCAAAGCATCAAATTGCGCAACTCTGCCTTAATTTAAACCTTTTTGTATATCCTACCGTGTGTTGGGTTCTGATAGATTATAGTATAAAAAGACTACTTCTTTGTTAAATGTTATGACTATGAGATACCATAACGGCCCTGCCCTTGCATTTTTCGGAAAAAAAGCCGTACCGATAATATCTCTCCTAATTATGTTAGCCTGGAAAAAATAGCCACGAATCGATGCAAAATATAAGTCTTACCTATCTCTACGACCACCCTTGCAGTATTCGGACGCAGCTAGTTTATCCTAACCATTTTTTTATCTGTGGGTTTTTATAAATGCCTGAATTATAGTTTCACTCCTTCTATTTTCCATTTTATTGCCCTCCCACTTTTTTCGACAAGCAAGGAAATAAAAGTGAGTAGCATGAAGTAAAACTGTGCATTAAGCACTGAACAAGAATTGGTTTGGTTACATCGTACGTTGTACGCACCACAAACTCTTTTTTTTTAAAGACACTTTCACAAACGCATCAAAGATACGCTAATAACTTTATGCCCAATTGCACCGCAAATTCCTTAAATCTAAAATTTCTTTGCACCAGATTTAACTTTAAGATGCAGACACTCTGTTAATACTGAAAGCCCATTTATGATGAAAAAATATAATATGAGTTATTTTAGCATAATTCTTGCGTTTTTTCATTTACGTTTACAACAAGCAACTTTTCGTATTATATTTCTTTCTTACAAATCCTTAAAAAACGAAAAAATACAAACCAAACACAGGACAATGAACTTTGCGCAAACCTCTTTTTTTAACCGATTTTTTTACTCTCTTCCAAAAATCAGCGAACAAACTGCTTTTATCCACTTTCCAAAACGAAGAAACTACAATAAAAAGCATTATCACCAATAGGAAAATCACTTTATATTATACCGTGGCTAAAATTACGACAGACAAGAAAAACCCGTTTTTTACATTTTCACAAGAAAACCAACCCCATCCAACAGAACACAACACAACCCCAGTAAACCCTACACAACACAGGAAAATCCAATCTTAAGAACGATGTCGTAACTCTAGATACAACTGTCGTAACTTTAGCTACTGCCTTGAAATTAACGTTGCGGCTTTTGGAAAATCGTTTGTTTGCCCTTCACAACACATAATCGTGACAGATCGTTGGGCCCTTCCATTTTAAAATTCATTGTCTTTACCAACGCACTCAACAAATATGAAAACAAAACAGCTGATTGAATTTGACATATTCCGTCAAAAATCTGACCAATGGGAAACAAGTTTTATGCTAAATCTGGATTTAAGTTTTTTATGCCTTGCCGAATGAGGTGTTCACCAAACCAGGTTTAACGATCTCGGCGTCTTAAATTTAAATCTGGTTTTAACTCTGCTGTGCAAATGGACATAAGTGTATATTGCTTCTGTGTAGTGCAGCGTTGACATATCAATCTTGAAAATTGGGTAAATAATTTTTTACTTACGGTGGTGATAATCAAATACATAACAATTTACCTTAAATACCTTTGATTAAAGTTGAAAATGTTTTATTGAGAATAGATCTGACCGCTAGTTTCTATGACTTCAGAATTTCATGAGAAATCCCCCAAAACGAAAAGTATGTCAGAAACAAGTGCTTGTTTCACACGTGATACGCATTTGCTTGGAAAATTGTTGATGTGATCTTGACGTGTGTGCAAGGGTTGAAAGGTCTTATAGGAAATCGTAATAAATAGGGTGATTTTCGTCCGTTTTAGTTGCCAATTTGGGACGCTTATTGTAATTTAAGCTTTAACCTTCATATAAACTTCGTCTTGCCTACAGAGCAAAAGTTGCCCACTAAATTTTGTTTGTTTTTTTGAATTCTTAAAACAAGATAAAAACGCTTCTATGATGAGCCGTCTAATGTCGTTTTCTGAAGAACATGATATTCTTGATGCAAGATCTTATGAACCTAATTTAAAGTATTCTTTCCTTATATAACATTTTTTTTGCTATTTAAATGTATTGTTTTTTACTGAGATTGACATTCATTGCAATACATTAGTACAGCACTATGATTATCTGTCAACTTTAGATCACACTTCTTACATTACATTTGAAATGGCAGCAAGAGTTCTTTTGAGTGGATCAAATCGATCATGGGAGACAAAGGTGGAAATCCGTCACCAAAGATGGAAGGGTTTGTTAATTTCATCGTCGGGATCTTCTGGCGGAAATGGGCACTATCCTCCTTCTACTTTTTTTGTGACCTCATCTTTACATGCATATTATCGGTTCGTATCATTTTCTACTATGTTTACGTTTACGCAGGGCCGGATTAAGATACAATGGGGCTAAAATAATGGTGGGGGCCCTATGTACATATAAGTAATTTATCCAATCTCAATTTTAAATTATCCTGAGATTTGGGGGCCCCTTTCAATGACGCGGCCCGGGGCTATAGCCCCCTTAGCCCCTTCCGTTAATCCGGGCCTGCGTTTACGTAGTAATCATTTTCATAAGGATTTTGTGTTGTATTAAACCTTTTACAGAACAACAAATTAAATATTTCTAATAGTGATGGGCACAAAAGATCGATGTTTCAAGACCATCGATGTTTTCTGTTCAACATTGACGTTTTTAACATCGATGTCTATAAAATATCATCGATGTTAAAACATCGATACTTTTTTTAAATATTGGAACATCGATCCAAAAAAAATTATGGGAAATAACGTGTCTGAGAAGTTTGTACTTGTACTATATATTGGCCACTGCGGCCTAAATGACCAGAATTTCCTATTTTTGAGATGTCAGTCAGCTTTACCCCCCCCCCCAATATGTGTTGCTATATAATATATAGTTTTTTTTGAATGTATCACTCATATTTTTTGTGTTTTTTTTAGCGTAGATATTTAATAGCTTTTATATATTATCTACCGATCATTATTATAAATCTCCTATTTGCATGCTTATTTTAAGTATTGTGTAAAATTAACAATAAGTCGTAAATACAATAGTTTCTTTGAAGAAAGGAATACTCTCCAAAAAAAGCAAAAAAAAAAATATCGATGTTCAGAAACATCGATGTTTTTATACCGATGTTTTTTCACCATCGATATTGAATTTCGATGTAGACATCGATTCTGAACATCGATGTTTTTTTTCGATGCGCCCATCACTAATTTATGAACAAGAAATACTTAATTGAAAAACACTTAAATTAAACAAATTATGTTCTACTTGTAATATAATACATAATTGAAAAGATAAAACAGTAATCTTCTACTATTTCGGGTAAATAGAGCAAAACTAGTACTGATGTACTGAAAATAGCTGTCTATAGAAATATTTAATCTCGTCAATAATAGTTGATTCAAAAATATCACATTGATGACTGATCAAGTTAAAGTTATGACACATTATGTAATTTGGAGATCTGGTAAACAGATTTGTCCTGGTTCTATCCACGCGAAATGTTGGGTTGAGTCTACGAAAGTTTCAATCAATTTTTGAATGTGAAATCTTGTGGAGGAAAGTCAGGGCAAATAATGTACGTCTAGTCTAAGTAACAAACTATCCATTTCATACTTTGCCAACAAAATACTATAGTCTATCCGTGTTTCAGTATATAACCATCCACCATTCATCATCTTTGCACCTTTTTCAACGTGGTCTTGTCAATGTCATAATTTGGAGATCAGATAAGTGAACAGTACTCAAGTTTAGAGCGGACAAAAGCAAAAAATAGTAATTTAAGCGCATTAAGGTGGTTAAAATTGCGACAGTTCCTGACGATAAATCCGTACATTCTAGAAGCTTCAGCACATACAGTATTAACGTGACCAATAAAAGTTAAAGACGAGTCAAAACTAACACCTAAGTCTTATATAGTATCATATCTTGTAATCTGTTATTGAGGGTATAATTAAAGGTAATATTTTAAATTTTGCGAGAAAAGCTGATATATTTACACTTTGAAACATTAAGCGCAAGTTCATGCATATGCACCGTATATGAAGATTATTGAGGGTTGTTTTGAATAATGTCACAGTCCTCCAAAGAATTTATGACTGCATTTAACTTAAAATCATCCGCATAATATTCCCTTTCAACTGATATTATGTCATTTAAATCTTTAAAAAAAAGTCCGAAGAAGAGTAGTCCCAGATTGGACCCTTGAGGTACACCCGAGGTAGAATGGTATTCCACCGCCCTGAAGTCATTATAGAAAACAAATTGTTTCCTGTAGGTTAGGTAAGATTGACATAGTGATTTCAGGTTGGGCGAGAAACCAAACTGACCCAGCATTTGAAAAAAGTAGATTTCACAGTTAGGTTTTTCGGGGCGACATTTTTTGATTTGGGATTTTATGGAAAAAACAATCTTTATTTAAAATATTTCTATAAAAAATAAAAGTTTATGTTCAGAAAAAGTATTTGTATATTTATTGAGATACATCGTTACTCACAATACATGTTTTTTTAGAAATTTTCAATTCCTTCCACACTCACCGAGGTATAATTCGAAATCTGTACGTAAAAAACTTTGTAAAGCAAATTTTTTGAGGTCTTTCCTTCCGAGTTAGGTCCAGGAAGATCCGTGCAATTCTTGCAATCTATGAGTACTGCTCTATCGTTATCTGTCAACTTGAGATCACACTTCGAACATTGCATTTGAGGCGGCGGTAAGGGTTCTTTTGAGTGGATCAAATCGGTCATGGGAGGCAAAGGTGGAAAGCCGTCACAGGGGACATAAGGGTTTGTTAATTTCATATCATCGGGATCTTCTGGTGGAAATGGGCACGAGCCTCCTTCCACTCTTTTGGTTACCTTATCTTTGCATATTATAAGGTTTGTATCGTTATCCACTACGTTTACGTTTACGTAGTATTCATCTCCATAAGGATATTTCGTATTGCCTGCAGGAATGTAGATTTCACAGTTGGGTTCTTCGGAACGACATTTTGTTATTTGAGCTTTTATCGGGAATAGTAAATGGATTAAAATAATGACAAGACAATATTTGTTAACCATAATTAATTGTTGAAATCGTTCACTAAAATTTTGAATTTAAAACTCCCACTAAAAATTTTAATGAAGTTGTCAAATTAATTGATAGCATAACAGCATTCAATTTGACATTTAAGACAGCAAGATGTATTTTATTGGTTAAGAAATGTTTAGGAATATTACTAAATTCGCACCTAACTTATGGCAAAATTGGCTGAGGAACGGTACGTCACACTTGTCTTGAAAATTTAAATATGACCCATAGATGGATTTTGAGAATTATTTTTAACAAACCTTTTCGTTTCTTTCAAACTCTTTCGTTTCAAAGCGCTTTATTCTGATTCGCAGATACTAGAAATAAGGCAATATTTCCAGAAACTTGTAGTAAAAGGCTTTAAAAGTAAAAATCAACTTAAGCAAAATTACTCAACCAGAAATCGTCAGTTATATACCACAGAACAATCAACTCTAAACCTTGGTAAAAGAAATTGTACTTAACTTATACCAAGAGCTTTTCACATTCTACCTAAATCCATTCAACACGAGCAAAGTTTAAAAAGTTAAAAAATGCCGTTAAAATATTGGTGTGGCATTTACTAATAGGGTTTAGTCTATTTTAGAACGGTCCTAAGTTTAAGTGAAATTTTTGGTTTTAAGCATTTTAAACCAACCCTTCTTGAGTTTTGGACATAGTTTGAGTTATAAGAAGAATTCTAATAAATTTGTTCATTAAATAATCATCTTAACACAATCTTTTGTTGGACTTTATTTATTTAAAAGGTGTTTTTATTTAACTTAAATGTAACTTTTGTTTACATATCTGTTACTGTCGAAATGCCAGTTTTAAAATATTAGCTGCGTTCAAATCACAAACAGCAAGTTCGGATCTCTTACCTCTGCTTGTACCTTGTCTTGCACCAACCTCTACTGATGAAAGCTACACCTTTGAAATGAGTGGGCTTTGAGTAAGGAAAGTTTTCTTGACTGAGCTTTTTAGTTTGTAAATAAATTAATATAGATGTTTTCGGTTTTTTGTTTGGTATATTTTTCGTGCATAATCAGTGAAATTCACGTATGTTTGTTTTGCCTCGTAGTGCCCTCATAAATATATTTTTTGTGTTGAAAACGGGTTCAAAATATGGCGTTTTTCTGGAAAAAATTGGAGGTGTTTTATTGGTTAATGAACTACTTGGAATATTAAATAAGGTAAATTAATCCTTATAAAAATGATTACTTAGGGAAATAAAAGGTGACAATTGTCGTTAGTGTCGTTTGTGGGAGAAATGAGCGGCATCGACCAATGAGAACCGCGCATTTGTGTGGAATTATTTTCTTTTCCCTGATCTCACGAATAGCTACACTGGGGACTATAAATTTAAACTACCCCCCCGTGGGTCTATTCTTGAATCGAGAGAAAATTTACACCCAGGGAGTCGAATTCTTTCGCTACTATGCATCTCATTGGTCCAAATCTTCGGTTAAAATCGGTTTCTCTCACTTTTGCCCGATATTGATGGAAAGTCAAGACCAATAGAATTACTGTCGATCAATATCGGCAAAAGTGAGAGAAACCGATTTAAACCGAAGATTTGGACCAATAAGATGCATAGTAGTGAGAGAACTTAACTCCCTGGGAGCAAATTTTCTCAAGATTCAAGAATAGACCCCCAGAGCTGGTCGAAAAAATCACCAACTTTATAACCTCAAACGCAGATAATGAAGTTATTATGTGTCAAATTTTTGGCGTATTCACCATTTTCCATTTTGAAAGCTGTCAAGAAAAAATTAGTTTTAGGTCATTCTCTCCTAAAATATGGTATATTTTGAGAAAAAAAGCAGTTTTTAAGTGGTATTTTGCAATAACAATACAAAATAATCAATAACTTTGTGTCTTTTCTCTATGGGTAAGTGTTTTTTGAAAATTGGCTTTAAATTTTAGTACACCCCACAGGTGTAAATATTTAGACCTGTGGGAGGTACTATTTTAGATCGTAGTAAATCCCACTGTTATTGTTTAATACTAAAACTGAGATAGTGATTACTGTAAAGTGTGCTTATTTATTTATTTATGTATTTAGGTACCTACTAAAATATTGTTTGCTTCTTATATTATTATTTATTTTTATTGTGATAAACTAAATGTGACAATTTTTTCACATTTGTGTCTTGAACTCAAATGTGAATTTTTTCCTCTACAGTGTCTTTTAACCGAATGTAACAGTTATACACAGTTGCCACCAAACAAACAGAATTTGAGAAAAACTTTTATGCGCCTACGTGTTTATAATACTTAAACGGTGATTTGTATGTCTATTTGTGCAAACAAAATTTGTATTATCTCTTCATCTTATTTAATAATGTATGTCTTGCAAAATAAACATTCTATTATATTCTAATACTAATTGTAAATGGTTCGTAAGGAAAATCTTAGATTCTTTGATTGATTTCCCGGTATTCTCTGACCGTGTTTAACAAACTCGACTACAAAATGTATTAAAAAATATTTTATTTTTTGAAAACATATTGATAAGAGCCTGTTGTGTTCTTTATTTTTTTTCAGATGGCGTTCGAAATTTTGTCTGTTTTGCCGGTCGGTACAATTCTTGTTGTACCAGCAAAAGAGAAGCAGATCAGTTCATCTGTTCGGTCTGCGGACGACGGGAGTAAGTCAAAAATCGCAAATAAAAGCAGACGACGGGGGATTACCGATGCTAGCCAAGGAGGAGCTAAACTCATCAAGGTGAGCTCTGACACATTTTGAACTTCGTAAAGAAGATCGGAGCTGGAGGCCCGAACAGAGTAAAGCAAAGCGCAACTGGAGTAGAAGAATAATAAGTATGATGAAAGAAAGTGGTCAGACACGACCTAATTTCTAGGCCACCCCTAGTGTACAAAAGATTCTATTAGATACGCTCAAGCTCAAAACCCTCCTGATTTTGCTCTTGCTTTTTCAGAATCCTAGGTGTTGGATGCAAATCTAAAAGTATTTATTTTAAATTGAAGAAGTAGTCCATTCGTAGAGAGATTTCAAATAAATGAACATATTTCTAGAACAGGGGTTTACTGAAAAAGATTTGTTATAATCTGAATGTAGTAAACAACTAACATGGAGAGCATTTGTAATTGCAAATTAGATCCAAAATCTTGGTTTCAATGCAATCTCCCTGTCAAATATGGAGCACCCGGTATTTGTCACACTTCCACTATATGTTTTACTGCCTTTTTGGGATCTGTTCAAAATTCAAGCAGTTTAGTAAATCTCATCCTTCCAGAAAAAATCAATTCTTGTAAAGATTTAGAATATGGTGCGACCCTAGACAATTGGATGAAAATCTCAAATCTCCAATCTGTCCCAGGAAACTGGTTCGGCGTGTTCTTTTTGACTGCAATGATTTAAGAGCAATAGCCAAATATCTCGCTCTTCAAGAGCCAGAAAGTAATGCTTGGCTTGGTGCTCTCCCATCTTCTCCTTTGGGTACTCTTCTGAATAATTAGACTTTTCGTGTTTCCGTTGCTTTGAGGCTAGGCGTTCCTGTTTACGAGTTTCACGACTGCAACTCTTGTGACCAAACAGTAGATATTTATGGTTATCGAGGCCTGAGCTGTCACAGTGCAGGGCTCGCCACAGCACGTTAAATGTCATTCTTCAACGGGCTCTAGCTTTTGCAGGATTTCCTTCGGTTCTCGAGCCGATTAAAATGTGTCGGAGCGACGGAAAACGGGCGAAGGGAATGATCAGATGTCCATGGAAGTCTAGTGTTTTTTTGCTGAATAATGGACAAACTTCACGATTTCTTCTACTACTCAGGATATGGTAGGAGTAGAATAATCCCTATCACCATATCAGCTAGTTGAAAAAATATACCCCCAAGATTTTGACAACCCTTTTGAGAGGTTTTCTGAAGACGTTAAAAAAACGATATTGGTTTCCTAAAAATATATTTCAAGATTTGATACACCCAATTGAATAAGATGAATTAAACAAAGATAATAGGAGAGGGCTTCAGATAGAACCGATGATTCAATTCAATCATGCAGAAAAATTGCTGTTGTAATATTTGGTTATTTCTTCCCATTCCTTTTGTTCTTTTTGAAGTGATGGGGCATGCACTTGTTTTTTTTTTGGATTCCAATATGGAAAATTTTGCCACCAGTGAGCACAAGTAGGTACTCCTTTTCATCATTGGAAAAAGGAGTTCTGTTCTCCTTTCGTTTTTCCATGGCTTATATAGCTTTAAAAACTACAACATGCAATTTAACAAAATTAGTAAAATCACACAAACTAAAAAATAACCTAACATTCTTGACAACCACTACAGTTCACCAAATAAAATCCTGTTTTGCAAAAATGCAACGTTGTCACATATTGCGCGACCTCAAAGTGGCCTTCAGCGAGCCTTTCTCGAGAAAGACTTTATAAAACGGACTTAATGAGGAGCACTCAAGGAATCCTCGCCGAGGGAAGCCTTAGACACTTTAGGACCTGAGGTTAAACATTTAATAAACAAAATCGATCAAATTATGAAGGGTGTATCGGGAGGCGATTCAAGAGTTAAATCATTCATTACCCAAAACATAAGTTTAGCAGTTCAGAGGGCCAACGCGGCATCAGTTCTCGGAACTTCTTGCCAAAAAGGTATCTAGGAAATGCTTTATGTTTAAAATTATTGCTATTTTTATAGACTTTCAATTAAAATTTTATATTGTTGTTCTTTTTAGGTTTATTTTGAGTTTCATATTGACTTAGGTATTGTTTTTAATTAAAAAATTAACAAATAGGATCATTCAGAATCGCGATAGACAAAAAAAAAGACATGGAAACATTGCCAATATACAGTACATTAATTTTCGCAAATTTTATGATTGTGTGTTAGCTTTAAAAATCTTTCCTTTGACAATTTTAAATCAGCTTTTTTCAGGATCGGGCTTCCCTTAATCCGCCATCACTTTTTCGTCGGGTTTTTGTTCGCACTTTTTCGACCGCATTTTTAAATTTCCAGCAACATAATAGCGTCACAAATCCCGTGTTTGTCCTCGATAAATAAACTGCTGCGCTCTAACAATGCTCCCCCGAGTCGTAGCGCCTGCTGCTAGCAGAAATAGGGTTTCGCAAACAGCAAAAGGAAACCCCCACGGGTGTTCTCTTATTCTTGCGTCCCCGTGTTATTTAAATATTTACTGCAATTCTCCAATTACTGGTTAAATCGCTTCCTGAAGTGTCAAATGTTTATGAAACGGCATTAAGGCCATATAAGGATACTTTATTTCTTAAGACATGGAGCAACTAAGTTTAAGTGTAACGGTAAGGTTTTTAGAATTGGATTATAATTTTTGATAGTACACTAGATGACGAATTTTTCGCTGTTTATTACACTTATTGTCACAGTCCTGCCCCTTTATTTATACCTATACCTACCAATCTGTGCTAGAAGAGTCCCGGTAAAGGTGAAACGCTCTTTTTTTCCGTAATTTTTTTAATTTGAGCTCTTACACGAAAAAAACTCGGATTTTTTTTACACAAATTGTAATTGAAAAATTATAATATTGATCTGTTTCGGTAATTCAGCTCCGATCAGTTAGACGTAAATCGGTTTGCTCGATGGTGAGGTTAGGTGTGTTCAGTTTTTTAAATTTTCAGGTATAATTTTTTTAACAGGAGTGAAAATCGAACTTTATTGTCAAGAAATACTTGCTATTTAGCTAGATGAAAAGCGAAAATATGTTCTTTTCTATGTTCGATACAATAGTAAACTAGAGGATTTCTTCATCTTCCACCAAAAACCGACGTGGATGCGCTCGTCCTTAAAACAAATAATGTTTTAAATAAAAAACTTGAGGTAGGCAATCGATCTAGAGCGTTCGAATAAATCTAGAATAATCTGTGATCACGTGATCAAAAATCCTTCGCGTCCACGAGGCAAATACCGAACGCAGCTAAAGTCAATTTTAGCGAGAGTCAGTCAGAGAGCATATGTTTTTAAAACGGCATTAAGGCTATATTGGGAAATCAATTTAACTGTGGCGACCTGATTTTTTTGCAAAATTTTACGTCATTGCATTGGTTTTCCATGGCAACGCGGAGAGTTTATTTATGTTTGTCCACAGTGGGACACCAGAGTTTTTTTAGCACCGGGTCAAAAATTTGGGGTTAGGTTACTTATTTTGACTTCGCATTCCACGCCGCTAAAGCACATAATTTTTTTTTACTTTCGCTTTTTTCGTAAAGTGCATGCTGTCTTTCACGCGTCCGTGTAAGTCATGATGCGTTGCTGTAGCCCGAACTTGCCTTACTATCATTACCGCCACTGTACCGTACCACGGCGCAAATAACCCTTTAGGTCCATGTGACCGCGTGTTTATTTTGATTTTTCAGGCAAAACCAATAAGTTTTGTGTGGTGTGCTTAAAGACTCCGAAAATATGTAATGGATATCAATATATTCCCTAATACTAAATACTAATACTAATAATACTAAAATAAAAGAAAACCATTTACTGCAGAATTACTTGCTAAAAAAACGCTACCCACCTAGATATTAAAGTAACTGGATGTAATGTTTAAAGTTGCATTTACAAGTGCATTTATAATTGAATTGGAAACACGCCTGCTAGCTGCTACCACTGGTTTTGGGACAACAGGTTAAATAATCATATTCTATTTTAAACAGAAGCGTAAACGACTAGCAAGAGTCTCTCCAACCTCTAAATGGAACTTTACTGACCTGTTTTGGTAATACTCAAGTATCCGTGTTTTTGAAACTGAGGTTGGGATCTAAAATCTATCCTTTGCCCTCCTTCACTAGTAAACATGCACATAACTATACCTAATTTATTTATTACCTAATTTAAATTAAAAAAAATATATTTCATCAAATTAAAAACAAAATTATGTGAGATTATAGGCGTTGTTTTTTGTTGTTTCTATGCCAATTCCTAATAATTCCAGCGAGCCAGTACAGTTCTCTTGGTTCTTTGATAAACTCGGGGTAATGCCCGCGCAGCGCTAGATCATTTTCGGCGGACGACCGCACACGCAGAGTGGTTTCATATTCGTTTTAGAACAATGTTCTCGAAAACATATTTTTGAAAGATAAACATAAGGCTGGTTCATGGTTAAATTCCTTTTCCCTTACTGTAACTTTGGCTGTAACTTTACCCTTTTCTTTTTTCTTAAGTAAAAAGCTGGTTAATGCTAAAATTCCTTTTCCTTAACTTTAGGCCCTAAGGTTGACACATTGACTGGTGCAATCGCGATTTTGGCCTTTTATTTACAATATTTGGGGTCCTTTTTGTCCTAAAAATGTGGAAACTCTTTCACCATGATCAATTTCCATTTCTGTAATAACTGCTGCTTCAAATAATGAAATAAAAAAAAATAATTTTGAGGTTGAAAAAAAACATCAACAAATATTTTGCCGCCCGCACTTGCGCGACGCGAT
Organism: Oxystoma pomonae; assembly: GCA_963921995.1. Lineage (NCBI taxonomy): Eukaryota > Metazoa > Arthropoda > Insecta > Coleoptera > Brentidae > Oxystoma > Oxystoma pomonae. The sequence goes on along the minus strand of OY998171.1, from coordinate 43,852,371 downwards.
GTTTCCGCTTCTTTTTCCTTAAAAGTTAAATATTGAGAACTTTCAAGGTCATTTCTTAAGGCTTAAGGAAACAGTTACAGTTTACAGTTACAGTTTAATAATTGCTAAAGAAAAAAGTTACAGCAAAAGTTCCAGAAAAGGAAAAGGAATTTAACCATGAACCAGCCTATAACCTCGAATGATTTTCTGTCAGAAAACGTAAAAATACTTTTCTGCCGCACTGCAACCCTTGTTGACAAAACACCTGCAGTTGCCATGGTATCGGGGGCCTTAGGATAGTTGGGGGCTTTAGGTTAGAGGGCGCTTTGCTTATTTTGATTTCCCTATACGGATAGTTTTGAGTAAACATAAGGTTTTTCAGAACTTGATTACAATTTTCAAAAGTGCACTCGCTGACGAAATTTTTCGCTCTCTTTTATACTAGAGATGTGTGATTCGTGAACGATGCGTTCACTATGATCGAATCACTTGCGAGTATTGAGTGATCGAATCATGTTTGCTCGATATGATTCCATCAGTCAGTCAAATGAGCGATGAAGACAGAAAGGAACAAACGAGTGAATCAAATCGGAACGGATCAACGACTGACTGACCCACTGTGGCGATACACTGAATCAGTCGGAAATAGGTCGATCTTTTCGTTCATTCGTTCCTTTGATTCAAATTCCTGCGCGCGGGGTAATCTGTATGACAATATAGATATTTTGGGCAGCAGAGTATATTGTATTTAGCTGCATCTGGCATCGACCTTTTTTTTTTGGTCACCAGGTCACCATTTTCTTTAATTTCAAATGATTGATGCAATGATCGATTCAAAAGATTCGATCAGTTTAGAAACGAATCACTGATCGATTCGTTCAGTACGACTTACCCATCTCTATTTTACACGTTATTGCTACCATCGCCAATTATATTTGCATTAAAATGTGGAGAAACAAATCTTACTCTGGAAACGTTAGGTATGCGTCCCCTGGTTGTCTACAGTTTAGTCCAGGGGACAAGATGCATGAAATGATGATATAAGCCTTTGAGGCTGACGTGTTGCTATAGTGTAATCAGACAGACTCCCGGTGGAGGTTAGGTTTAGTGACTTAGAGTCTCACACTATTTGAGTGTCTACAAAAAAAACTTACGTTGCTTTAAATAAAAATGAAAATAAAAGAGGATCGATCTTTTTTATTGTTCTAAAAATCATTCTTGAAAATTGGCGAATTGCCGAGTTACAAAAAAAAATCAAAATATTCAAAGTTAAGAATGTGGAAATTGACTCAGACCTTTTTTAGCATCTTCCTGTCTTCGTTACATCTATTCTGAGTTTCAAACCTAGGACCTTATCGTATCTCACGCACTGTATCTGTAGATATAGGATATAGAGTGCACAATGGAGCACTTAATCCCAAACACGTGTCAAAATTAACCATACGTGGGGTGACTACGCGTGCCGGTTGTCAAATACTATTCCATAACTTTGACGTCATGTAATACTCGAGTTTCTTTATAACCAATTAAAGTTTTAGATTTTTAAATAAATTGAGTAAAGATTTATGACAAAACTTCCCTCGCTCAAGAAAATGCAGACATTTTCAGGGTGTATCCAGACTTTTATGGGGTTGTATCCAGACTTATTCAGGATGTATCCAGACCTTTTCGGGGTATATCTAGACTTTTAAACGGTATATCCAGACTTTTCCAGGTTGTATAAAGGGCTTTTCATGTGTGTAACGAGACCTTTTCAAGGTGTATCCAGTTATTTCCAGAGTATATGCGAACTTTTCCTGGATGTATCCAAAATTTTCCAAGGTCCATCTAGACTTTTAAATGGTATATGCAGACTTTTCCAGGGTGTATCCAGGCTTTTCCTGGGTGTATCCAAACTTTTCTAGGGTGTATCCAGACTGTTACAGGGTGTATCTGAACTTTTCTATTACATTTAATACGTGCTAATATATATGTTTTCAAAAATTTTAGCGTCAGTCCTTGTTCCCACGTACAAGTCGCCAATAGACTAAGAGTTTTCTTCATTAATCACGCAAAAACGGCCAAAATGATTTTGATAAAATTTGCTAAGAAAATAGAGTCGTTTTTTGGCGTAGCACACGGTGCTTGCGTGATTTCGAAATGTGACATCACCGGTTCAAACAAAACGTCATCGGTTCTTGTTGTCGCCAAAATGCACTTCTCAGTGACAGTTTTACAAAACCTAACCTAACTTATTGCTCTTCTATTGAGTGTTTTTATTTCCCATCTCCGTTTCATAAATCCGAGGTTATTTTGATGTATAAACCCGCCATTAAATAGCTGACGAAAGCTGCCTGGCCTCGTTCGAATCTACCTCTAAGAGGAATTCTTCCAATTGAATTTGGCACATTACCAAATCAGACTTTTTTTTCAATTACTTTCTTTATGGCGACGAGAAATCTTCATAGACACCGGTCTCTGGTGATCTACCGAATGTGCCCGATTCATCCTCTGTCGAGGACACCTACGGACTAAAATCCTCCGCTGTAGATTTGGTCGAAATAACGAAACCATTCTCAGGAATATAAAGTCACTATTTCGCCGTTTACTGTTTTGATCTCTTAGGTGCGTTCGTCTTCGTGTTTAGTTTTTGGAATCGTTCTGATCATATCATGTCCCTGGTTCTATTTGTCTACGTCTTGTATCATTTCTTTAAACAGGTTCCCTATGGTATGTTCTGCGTCATCTATTCTTTGACAGTACCGACATATGTCGTCCGTTTTCCCTATTCGCTTTGTGTGTATTTTGTGTTTGCAGTCTATCCATGTTTTAATGTCGGGAATTCCCGACCAAATCAGACTCAATCATTTTATTATCGAAAGAACAAAAAAAAATAGCCGGTGCTCCATTTATTGTGAAAATATTGATTTCCTTGTTTTACAAATAAATTCCACGATTGACAATAAATACAGACTAATCTCACAAAAGTAAACTTGTGCAAGGGAGTGATCTGTATAAATTTACAAAGGTTAGTTCCTACTTATTAAACAATAGTATGTTAATAAATACCACGTTTTTAGTATTAAAAAAACAATGAAAAAACTAAAAAAATAAACCTAAATATACTACATTATACATGAATATTAATTACCGCTACTTAATTAGCTGATACGTGAACAAATAACTTTTCCTTAAAATTTAATTTAAAAGTTCATGAATATCATGCCTTGAGGAAGTTGCTTGTAAAAATGTTTTTAATTATTTTTTAAAGGAGTATGATGTTGGTGAAGATCTTAAAACGTCTGAGATATAAGTAAAAACTTTTGTGCTGAAATATATAAAACACCTCTGTCCAATTGTTATGTTCATTCTTGGTATAATTGTGGAATTTTCCCTTTAACGGGTGTTGTAGTATAATTATGCTGGATTTCTTGGATTGGAATTCTTTTGGTAAAAATGCGAATTGCGATATTTTAAAAATATAAAAGTATTGTATCAAAAATATTTGTGTCCTTATTCGCGTATTTTGCCAAATGTCAACTCCCGCCATATTGGAATCGTGATTAAAGCGCTTTCGAAACAGTCCGAGGAGCGGTTTTGAAATCCTTTAAAATGTGTTAAACCGTGACGTCACCAGTTCAACGCCAAAATGACATTTCGTGCATGATTTTGAAACGATTTCAAAATCTTCTCACGCCAAAAAACGACTTAGATTGTAACCTGGATCTTAACATAGGCTACTTTTTATTTGACATTTCGCTGAATGACTTGAATTATATGGCCCTAAAAATTGAATTTTTCAAAAGTTTTTTGCGCTTTTATGTGCTTTTTGGCGCCATTAAACTATTTTTTTTTTATGCTTTCCTACGAGGTATCATAAGGTAAGAAAAAATTTTCTTTGTTTATCTTCGTCAAAAACATGATTTCAGTAACTATCTGCGGATAACTAAAGCATGGCTTTCTTGGTTACCGATGCAAGAAATAGTTATTTATCTAACAAGTGCGGAAAGTTATACTTTTCCGCCGTAAGTGCGGAAAATACTTTCGGCACGCGTTAGGTACAACATTTTTCCTACGAGCGTGCGAAATATCAAAATATTTTGTCATTATTTTAGTTAAACCTAGCAGACTAAAAATGAAAAAATAGTCAAAACTACGAATTTTATGTTTTATTCAGAACTAAACTTTAACAAGCTTAAAAAATTAAAATACTTTCCGCACGCGTTAGGTACAACATTTTTCCTACGAATATTTTGTCATTATTTTAGTTAAACCTAGGAGACTAAAAATGAAAAAATAGTCAAAACTACGAATTTTACGTTTTATTCAGAACTAAACTTTAACAAGCTTAAAAAATAAATGCTGATGTTGCCTAATGCCATCGTCGACTTCAAGTCTTCCTGATTCATCACTGAGCAACAGCGTAATCAACAAGAAGCGTGCTCAACAGCGTGCGTGAAAAATTTTTTTTGCTTCACAGCGTGCGTGCAAAATTTTTTTGCTCAACAGCGTGCGTGAAAAATTTTTTTCGCGCACGGAAAAGTGGCACTTTCCGCAGGGAATTGAGTGCGAGAACAGCGTTTTTCCGCACGCTCGTAGGAAAAAGTATTTTTCTGTTTTTCTTGGATTTTTTGATGAAGGTATTAAAAACAATAGTATTAACAACTCGCGGCTAAACTGTGCTTTTTTTTACTCGCGTTTTTAAATACTTCGATGCGCTCGTTATTTAAACCAACGCTTGTAAAAAAAGCGCTATTTTAGCCAGTGGTGCAAACTACCACTCTTTAGTGTTGAAGTTTTTTGGGGGAGAGCTCAAAAACGCACACGACAGCGCGCAACACAATTCTCGATTAATCGTTATGTAAAACTTCGTTATAATTAGAACAGGGATTTTTGAGTTACAGAGGCTCCAAAGTGAGAGACGGACAGACTGAGAGACAGAGCGACAGCGACTGAGTGAGGGAAGTAAAAACACAAAAAAATAAAGCTATTGGAATGAAGGTGCTATCAATTTGCAGTGAAAAAAAACTTAGGCCTAAGTTAAATGATATGGAAAAACGAAATGGAACGGGTCGATTCGTACAAATACTTGGGTTGCCAGCTCAATGAGGACTGGAACAACAAAATAATCTTTTATCAAAATTACAAAAGTGTGTGCTTAGTTGTTCTGTGTTTAGCACACATACCTATTAGCTTAAATATAAGACCTTCCAATGCTTTCAGCCTGTACGAAGTTGTAAGCAAGATGTTTCTCTCTTATTTATCTTCCTTTCGCTCTCTATTAGGATATTTTGCTTAGTAACGTTGTTCTGTACATGCGCCGCGCCAGCGTCATCGACCAAGCTCCGAAGTCAGCCGATCGTTGTTGTTTGACAAAAAAAAATCGGTATTTGTAATGTATTTGTTTACTTTTCTGAGGAAGAAACATAATCGCGTTTACCGGTGAGCCGAAAGCATTTGATTCGTGGGGGGGGGTGGGGGTGATAAAGGCCATTTTCCCAACTAACATTTAAAGCGATTCACAAGTTAACTGAAACTTTGAGATTTTTTTGATTGTTCTTTGAAGAAATTAGAAATAAAAATGTTTTGTAAAATGTACTTAAATTTTCTAACTGCAAGCAACTGAAAGCAACATTGGAGGGGGGCGGCACCCCCCCATCCCCCCCCCCTATGTGATCTCCGGTGAGTACGTTGATGTTTAAGTGCACCTTTTCAAAATAAAAAGGCTACCACTCGATACCTCCGATGGTATCGAATGGACAATGGACAATACACTCTCATGACTCCTTCAACGAACACTGATCATATTGCCATCCAGCCAGCAGTTTGAATCTATCGATTTCTATGCCTATTACAGACAAATGCAAAAATCTTCTGTATCTTAATGCCTTCTCAATTAAAAATAAATTAAATAAAATTGAGGTCTACCTCTTACATATACAATCAGAAACACATAACAATAATTTTAGTAACCGAAATATAGGTTGAAGAATGCTAACAAAAATTTTTCCAGGCTACACTGCAGCCTACTCATCAGAAGGAAAAAAAAGTGGTGACCGTGGAATATTTACAAAACTTAACTCAGTAACTGAAAACTAACTCCTCTGTAATATACAATCCCCCAAAAAGAAAAATTAATATCGGAGATACACTACAACTACTACAAGAAGAGTTTGAAGGGCACAACAACAGAAACACCTGGCTCCTAGGTAATCTAAACATAGACCTGTTGACAAATACTCAAAACAACAGGTACTACAAGAGACTACTGCTTTAGCTAGCAGTGCCGATCGCAGCCATTTGAAAAGGGGGGGCGGTTTCGATATGAAAAAGAAATAGAATAAAAACATAGCTTTTATGAGAAAAATATCAATATATGCAAACAAAACTTAGTACCATAAGCGAGGATTTGGTCTCAAATCTAGGGAGGGGTACTTAGATTTAAAGTCGTTTATTTCGTACATTTTTTATTTTAAAAAATGTTTAAGAAAATTTTTGAGAAAATTACATTAAAATTGTAATTTTTAAGTCGAAATAAACTAAATCGTAAATATCAACGGTATTATAGCGCCGTAGGCGAAAATTTTGAAGAAAATTGCTCTAAAAAATGCGTTTTTTGATTTGAAATTAAACTAAAATTGTAAATATATCAATGGTTTCAAAACGTAGCAGGCGAAAACTTTTAGGAAAGTGATACTACAAATGCCATTTTTAACACAAAATTAAACTAATAGCGTAAATATCAAAAGTGTTATAGCGCCACAAATTATGTCCTACTTTTGATTTTCTAATGTTTTCATAAAAAATTGAAAGCCAAGGAAGAAGGGGGGTTAACTACACCCTTATCCTCCTGAAATCCGAGCTTGGGTAACTACGTATAATTTTTTCATTTCAGTTATAAAAAACATAGATAACAAACAAACCACAAACAAAACCTAATAGCTAAATACTTTTTTTTAGGTCTAAAAAGCTCTTTGTTGAAACATTACCTTTTATTTAAAAAGGGATTTAGTAAGGGTGAATAAATAACAATATCAATGAATAGCGAGCTTTTCCTCAAAAAGGTAATGGTAACCGTAGATCCGGATTTCGCACTTGTGGTGCTCATCAGTACGGTGCTAGGAATTAGGAGATGAAATGATGAAATGATGAGCACCACATGTGCGAAATCCGGATCTACGGTTACCATTACCTTTTTGAGGGAAAGCTCGCTATTCATTGATTTTATTACCTTTTATATCGCATATCTCAAACATCTCAAAAACAAAATCATTTCCAGTTTTTTGGGCAAACCGGTCAATGACTCGCTCAATGTCAATTTCAATATGTATCATAGTGTTTTTAAGTACTTATGTTTTCAATCTTCTGAGGCATGAGAAGCGTCTTTCTGATGAGGCATTACTTACTGGCAAACATCCAGGAATGTTCTAATCAACGGAAAAATATTGCCATACTTGTTCATTGCCTCGAAAACGTTATCAGGTATGTTTTGATTTAAGCTTTTGCGTACTTCTGACCAATATTGTTTCCAAATACTGACTTCACCCAATAAAAGTTCAAGAATTTGTGTTTGGAATTAATAACGAACGACTTTAGTTAATTTTGCCTTGATTTTGGCTTTATGTTAAACTTGGTATGAATATGTTCAGGTTAAAAATACTTTTTTGTCCGAATTGATTTTGTCTAAAACTTGTTTAAAATTGAAACTCTATAATACTGTTCTGTATTTTCAATGGTTTTCGCGGTAAGTTCATCATGCGTTTGTATATTCTTGGTCTGACGGATTAAAGGTCAAACTGTCCCAAAATATTGTGGAGGGATTCTAGAATGTATTTAAAGGAACTTTCTGCAATTTCTCGTTTTTTCTTCTTTAGGGTTATTACCACCAGCATCTTTGTTGTTGTTGTCTACTTTATTCTGGAGCCGCCACTGGCTGTAGTCTCATGGATCACATAATTACAAATACAGCAAATCACAAGGCAAAGCTGGCAATCATAAAAACTGGACTAAGTGACCATAACATTCAATATTTGAGCATAAGGAAAAACATACGTACATATGTGAAAAATACCTATCAATACACAAAGAATAAAATAGGAGCTTAAAATGCTGAATGAAACTTTTAACGAAAAAAACCCTAAAAGTGAAAACTAATAAGCACAATATGAACGATTATTTTGAGAAAAAAGCTCAGCAGTGTCCAACTAATGCATACCTCAAAAAATCTAATGAATACCTCAAAAAATGTATATGTTGTTACAAAATTCGGTCATGTCGAGGGTAATGCAAAAAAGGAATGGTAAATAATCAACGAAATAGCAACTAGCGGAGACAGGCCATGTAAGAAAAATACATCGAGTCTAAAAACTCTAAATCAAACTGTTATAGAGGTAAAATCCATCAATGAAAACCTAAACAAATATTTCACCAAAGTTGCGTCCTCCATTGCATCCAAGATTAAAAAACGCCAATTAAACAGAGATACAGAAATAACATCACAACAACCTTTTGAGCTGAAAGAGAAAAAATGGAAATACTAAAAATAATTGAGCGCTAAGACTCCACTAAAGCAATAGGACACGATAATATTATCATCAATATTTTCAAAAACATAAGGCATTTTTTTAAAATACTTTAAGTGTATTTCTCCTTAAATGTTAATGGTACTTCGACTTGCAAATTTGTTTTTAACCTGTTAAAACAAAACCTAAAGTTCAGTAGTCACCAAACCAACAAAATAAAAACAAAACAGCAACTCAATGTTTCCCAACATTTTTGAAACAAAACGTGAACAATGCGGCAACTTTTTTGTCTTGTTGGTGTTTTCAGCAATTTTTTATTTTCCCGTCGCCTCGTCTGTCGTCAAAGATCAAAGTGTTGATGTTTTATTTACGTTTCAAGCAACTTTGTTGGAGTAGTCTGTACGCACTCGACAAGAATAAAACAAAAATAAATCATTAGACTCTGGTCATACTCGCTAGTTGCCAAAAATCTCAAAGATATCACTAAACGTTCTGTTACACGAGTAGGCAAGGCACTAATGGCATTTCGAAAATTTGTAACTTTTTTCTTTATCGAGGGTCCGATAATTTGTATTAGATATTCAAGATCAGTACTGGTCATTCTTAAAAAGTTTTTGAAGCTAGATCGCATTTCTCCACCAATAGCGATATCATATTTTTGTAAATCTTGTAATAATTCCTCAACATAGTATTTTTGTCGGTTCTTTGAGCTCGATCTAACCCAAAAACTTTTTCCCCTTTTTTTGTGTAAGAAATAGAAAACCAAAGTTGACTAATCGTTTTCCTATATATGGACAGCAGTTGACAATGTGTTCCTGCTTTCAAAAACTTGTAGTTTTGTTTTGTTGGTGTTTTGTTGGTTTGGTGTGGACCCAGATTAAGCAAACATAACTTCAATAATTCAAGAATATAATGCAAACAAAAGCCTTTTTATGTATTGGAATCTAACAAAATTGACAATTAGCTCTGATAATGGCCCAAGGTCGAAAGCATGCTAAGCTATTTACAATAAATAGTTGCACTGAGTACAAACCCAATGTTTATAAAAATGCACTCAGCCAAGTATACGTTGAATATTTTAGCCATATTTTGAGAAATCATAAATGAATTCTTAAAATTAATAATAGATGAATAATTAATTAAAGGCATAAGAGGTCCAGGTCCAGACGAACATCAGGACCTAAAAATCCTAGACAACGGTATGATTGCACACAGAAAAATAACTGCAGTAGCACTAATGAGAGTTCCCATTCCTATTCCTGCATGATAATTAGATATTCTCTTAACAACAATTATTTTAAATTAATACCAATCATGGATTTCCAGAGTAAACTTTCAAACTTCCATTGTCCTTTTGTTTACTTTTTCACAACTTTTCGAATGCTTATGTATCTGAAATCGTCATCAACAAAAAATAAGACTACCTACTCGTATATACTAGCATGTGTTGAATGAATGAAGTTCAATGAACCATGAAGTTTACACTTGGTTGGCTCCGCTCTTTTACCGTTGAAATCTGTTACCTCCGAAAAGGGTGGATTTTCAAATATCCTTTATGGTGACGCTTGTTTGAGAAAATACATTCTGGTTCCTCAGGATGAATGCTGTGTCTTTTTTTCGCTTATAGGTTTTCATCCTTGGCGACGATCTTTGCCTCTTTGCATTCCATATGATTTTTATTTTCCCAGCAATTTTGAGTTATTTTCGATTCAGTTATGTCCCCTTGTCGAGTTTTGCGTTTGTGTTCGGTAAGTCGAACATCCATAGGTCGGCTGGTTTCTCCGATGTAGATATTCCCACACTTGCATGGTACCTGATAGATGCGGTTCTTGCTGTCGTGGCGTTGTGGTTTAGTTTTTCCAACAATGGTATTGGTTGCCTATTGTTCTTATCTTTTCTGAGATTCCTTTGACGTACGGAATTATAAGTGTCGCCTTTCTTTCAGTATTTACATCTGTAGGCTTTGGTGTTGTTGTGATCTGAAGAGTTTTATTAATCGTGTAGTTGGAGAAACCTTTCCTTCGCAGATCGGATCGAATTTTTAACTTTTCTTCATTTAAAGCTTCTTCTGTATTGCAGACATAGGTTGCTCGATCTATGAGAGATTTTACAATTCTCAGATTGATTGGTGGAGTAGTTTGATTTGATATTAAGATATTGTCCAGTATGAGTTGGTTTGCTATGTACGGAAGTGATTATGGTTGAATTATATTTGGTGACTAGAACATCGAGAAAAGGGAGCTGACAACTTTCTTTTTTTTTCTGAGTGAATTTGATGTAGTTTCTTATACTGTTGACATGATTGAAGAATTTTTCTAGTGTGTTGTGGTTCTTTTTCAAGATGATGAATATGTCGTCCAGGTATCTTACCATAGTTTGGGTTTCTGACGTGATATTTGCCGACGTTCTTTTTCAAAGGATTCCATAAAGATATTGGCCACTACCGGCGAAAGTGGAGATCCCATGGGTAGACCATCTTCCTGTCAAAAATATCTGTCCTTCTCCTGAACATAAGAATTCTGCAGACAGCATTTCAACAAGTCAATAATGGCATTGATTGGTCGATTGGTTCTGTCAGAGAAGTGGCTGTCATTGAGTGGCTTCTGTTCAATGATTTGGCATGATTCTTCCAGTGGTACGTTAGAGTACAAACTTTCGATGTAAAAACTAACAAACTGGTCGTGAGGTTGTAGGTTGATGCCTCTAAAGAGGTCCACGACGTGTTTTGAATTTTTTACGAATGATGGTGAATTCTCTTGAAGAGGCTGGATGATTAGTAAAAGATATTTAGCAAGATTATAAGTCGGAGAATTGCGAGGACTGGTTATCGCTTGGAGAGGCATGTTTTCCTTATAAATTTTCTCGGTGTTTTGTCGTAGTGACAGTTTGGTAGATTTTTTTTCTATAGTGGTGGTTGGGTCTTGACTTATTTTTCTGTAATTTCTTTTTTGTAGAGCCTCTTCAATTTTCTGGTCGTAGGTGATGGTGTTCATTACTACAGTTGCATTTCCTTGGTCTATAGGAAGAATTTTAATCGATTGTTCTGATTTAAGATCTTTGGGGGCTGATCCTTCTGGCGGTGTCAGGTTGTTCTCCAATTTCGATTTGTTGTCTCTCTCTGCTTGTACTCTATCTCTTTCATTGATTTTTGTATATTCAATGGCAGTGAAGATGTCGACTGCTGGTATAGTGTTGGGTGTAATGGCGTAGTTAAATCCTTTGCTGAGTAACGATGATTCAGTCTGTGTAAGTGGTCGGGAAGAGATGTTGATGACAGTATTGGTTTTGGTGATTTATTCTTCGATCCTTTGGACTAGGTTTTTCCATTTCTTGTTGTAGGTCTTTTGATGTTCTTCCAAGGACTTCTGATAGCATTACTCAATTTTCTTCAAACAACACATAGATTTCTAGGTGGGTTAGGAAATCCGTGATACCAACAAGTCATTGAATAATTAAGAAATAAAAGCTAATTATTACCTTAACATTAAAAAACACTAAAGCACTTCTGCTGTTCAATTGTTCGTACCAAACTCCAAGCCTAGCACCCTTCTTGAGTATCTTAAAACCATATTTATAAAATTAAAAAGAAATTCAAGACCAATTTTATCATAAAAATCAATACAATTAATAAAAACTGCCGTTTTTTTCCACACTTTGGTAATAGTGAAACCGATGTGTATGAGTTTTAAAGTTTTAAATTTTGTCTCACAGCCTGGGCGGTAACCATTTTAGTGGAAATATTCTGGTTATTAAAAAAACTCACTAATAAAGAGAAGAACTTGCACGAAACGCTAACACATGTACCGCTAACCGAAATAAACAGCAAGCAGGTCGCTCAGCGGCACGCTGACCGACGACTTTTTGTATTCGTTTTGCCGAACGCGCTGAAACAGAATCAAATTCGCTTAGATCATCTTGGCATCATCGCATTTTGCATTTTTTATTTTTTGTTATCCTTGTTCCTTTTATTTTTTCTATGTGTAAGCTTTCTTTTATTTGCACAAGTGTTGATTCTTTTACTTTAAGGATTGGCCTAGCCCAGTTAAACCCGTCTTTAACTCCCGCACATAGTGCGAGAAAAAAATTACCCCGAGACTTATTCGCACACTTAAAAAAAAATCCCGCACTCGTGTTTAATCGATTCCCGTCCTCAGTCAGGGAAAGTGGTGTTTTCCGCACGGTCGTAAAAAAACTTACAATTTTTAAATAATCTGCTAACAACAGAAAATTTTTTTAATGGTAATAAAAACGCACTGAATAATAAAAGAAACTATACATCTACTGTATTTTCCGCAACACTATAAATTATTGGAGGGAAAAAAATTGTGGGACAAAGCAGCTACTAAATGGTAAGTGTTTCTCAAAAGGTCGCCACACGCTGAGCAGGTTTGGTCTACGCTTTGAGTTCAATATACGTAAATACCATTTTTGTTACTTTGATTACGTGGTAGGCGAACATTGCGTTATCACACGGTGGGGCAGATTTTGGATTTCTCCTAAAAGTTTAATGACTGGAATTGTCCTTTTAACTGAAGCTCTAGGGACATCAGCTAATTTTTTTATGCATACAAGCGCGCAAGGGGGCAGAGGGGGAGTTTTAAATTTGTCATTTGTAATGTTTCACTTTATAATTTATTTTTTTAAAAACTACTTAGCTCATTTAAATGAAAATACTATCGATTGAAAGGTAATACTTAACCGCAAAGCATGTAATAAGTTTAAGTCTTCGACAGTAGTCTCGGAGGTAACAACAAAATTACAAAGTTTTGATTTAAAAGTAAAAACTAAAAATTTAATTTTTAAACTGTAATTTTACTGTAGCTAAACAATTTTAATAAATAAGTTAGAATACAATGAATATAATTTTAATTATAACTAAAGTATACTACGTAAAAATGGTATAAAAATCTTTAAAAGATTTCTTTTCATATTTTAAAAAAAATATATTTTTTGTCTTGAGACCATCATATTTTCCTTATTTTTATGCAACTGGTTCTCATTTAAAATAAATTTTTTCCTGTTGAAATAAAAACCTATTTTTATCCAGAATTTTTTTTTTTGCTTCCCGTTAGTTGGCCAAAATAAAAAGTAGCCACAACATTACCCTTAATGACCTTGTGGTTGTCTACATGTAGCCCAACTGGAAAAATAGAAAAAACTTATTTAAAAACAAAAGCACCATTTTCAAACTCTCCCTATTATAAATGCATTTTTGATAGGTGATTCCGGTTTTTACTATGGATTCGTTACCTCTAAGGCCGGAGCTTTCAAATTATGTTCTATAAAAAAAAATTAGCTTTAGAGGGTTAAATTCCAAGAATATTGAATTTATATGGATTATGCGTTGTTCTTGCGCGGATGCCTTATGTTAAATAGATTTTACGGTACGCGGCTGTTGCCGCAAAACATTTACCGCGATTTTTTTTACAGCGAGGTTTTCTACCGCTTCATCATATACAGTGCAAAAAATTTACCGCGAATGGAGCTAACAGCGAAATAAATTACATCGCAAGCAAATACAGCAGCGCAATGCACTTATCGCGAAATACTTTAAGAGTGCCTGCAATTACCGCGACAATAAAAAACGCGCATATGTATTACAGCGCAACACTTCTACCGCCAAGAAAGTTACCGCGCTCATTAAGATACCGCACACTACCAGATATTGCGAAAATTTAAAAAAAATATATATATATTTTTCATGATTTGCAGGCGTGTTATTTAATTTTAAGGCCAGAACTAGAACGTTAGTAAAACTTTTTTAAAACTATTTTGATCCTAAATATTTAAATCCATGTTACAACGTTGTCATAAGATGCCGTTATTAATAATCTAAACAAGCAAAGTTGTAGGAAGATAAAGAAAAAAGAGCAATTAGTTTTCTGCTGAAAAATTAGTTTTTTTAGCGCAACACTTCTACCGCCAAGAAAGTTACCGCGCTCATTACGATACCGCACACTACCAGGTATTGCGAAAATTAAAAAAAAAATATATATATATTTTTTCATGCTTTGCAGGCGTGTTATTTAATTTTAAGGCCAGAACTAGAACGTTAGTAAAACTTTTTTAAAACTATTTTGATCCTAAATATTTAAATCCATATTACAACGTTGTCATAAGATGCCGTTATTAATGATCTAAACAAGCAAGGTTGTAGGAAGATAAAGAAAAAAGAGCAATTAGTTTTCTGCTGAAAAATTTGGTTTTTTAAAAATAAAAACTGTTTTTTTTTAGATGAAATTGTTTTATTTTATTTTTTCAAATTATAACAATATGAAAGCTTTGTTATTTTCTCGTTCTTAAGGACACATAACACTGAATACTTTAATTTAAAAAAAAAACGAGTGGCGTCAAACTTTTGATATTTTACTTTCCAAATAAAATAGGCAACAAAAAGAATTTAGTAACTCAAAATAAACTATGTCGTAACATCCAAAATTAGAGCTATCGATGCCGTTGCTAAAAGTAGCAATTATATCCTTGAAAGTTGTAGATAATGTTTGGTTTACAAGTGAAAGGTTTTGGTCTTCCATTATCTTTATTTGTAATTTTTCGCAACGTTTCGACTGAAGATATTACATCAGTTGAAACGTTGTGAAAAAGTACAAACAAAGACAATGGAGGTCCGAAACCTTTCACTACTTATCGAAACCCAAAAAAAATAATCTATATTTCTCACTTTTTATCATGTTTTGTTCCAAAACAAAAACGTATATAATATTACAAAACTGTTTTATTACCCATTATTTAATACTGAAAACAAACTAGCAATAATTTTGATCTTATTAGGACTACCTGCGTGCTCCCAAATAAGATAGGAAAGTTGGACAGAACTTTAAGATGTACTAAATATATAGGGTTTTCTGAGAAAAAAAACTGGAATAGAGTATATATGTATGTATATATAATACACTCACTCTTATATCGTTATAGAACAGATATGCCTTATTAAATATATATTTACCATCGTACTCCAAATTTCCTCTGACAGAGGCTCCGAGGGCATGGGCTTGCTGCAAAATATTTTTTGCATTTCAGGAACTAAAATGGCACTTTTCGTCCTGGGGACTAAAATTAAATTATTTGTTGAACCATGCAAATTTTTATTTCATGGGATTTCAGAATAGCATATTATTATGGATGTGTTAAAATTTATACGTACAAAATCTGACATTGAATTTTTATCGATTTTATCTTAACACAACATCCTTATTATTTGAATTTCCTTAAAGTTTACCTACCTCTCTAAAACTCATTTTTTTTTTCATTTTCATTCATTTCATTCATTTCATTCAACCGTACACCTACATTTTTTTAAATAGTCTTGGATTCTAAAGGCGCATTTACACAGACAAACTTTCCTTTGATGTTGAAATGCCGACAAACATTTACACGAGCCTCTTAAGCAAAATGTTCAAAGAAATGTTCGAGCAAAATCTCGTACAAAAGAACACACGTAAATTTTGGAGAGAATGTTGAGCAAAATTTGTTTGAAGAATTGGGGGTATAAAAATTTCTTTACAAATTCAAAATATATATTGTTATCGGAATTCATTGAACTTAACTGAAAATAGAAAAACAAAGTTTTGAAATAAGGTATTTTTAATCAAGTGCTTTCCTACGGAAAAACGATTTGATGCCGAAATTCACCTTTTACCTCATAAGCAACTTCGATTGATCTGATTTTTATACTTTTTTGGGGTTTAAAAAAAAACGAGAATAAAAAAATAATAATTGGCACTTATTTATTGTTGTTGCCTGTAAAATATAATGATAAAAATTTACGTTTAAAAGAATAGTCCTTTATTTTACTTCCTAGTTTAGTCTTTTACAATAATAAATAAGTAAACCTAAAGGTAAAGTAATGTTACAAAAATATGTTTAAAAAAATCCCCCTCCCCACCACTCCTCATAGTCGTGAGGCGCGGATTACCGCTTAAAAGTGCAATTTTTGAGTTTTTTGCTGATATTTGAAAAACTCAAAATTTTTTTGGAAAAGAAAAATTTTCCTGGCTTTTTTTTTGACTTCAGGAAAAACACCCTTGGAAATAAAAAAACTCGCAAGAAAATCCCAAAAAAAACCCGGGCAAAAATATCCGGGAAAAACCCTAAGAAAAAAAAATTATAAGTAACCCTAATCCATGTGACAAAACTGATAGTAGAGAAAATTTTAAATAAAAGTCGGATGAAATTTTATTTATTCTCATCTTTAAAAATATTTTTCCAAAATAGATAGCAATAATTTGCTCAAAAATTTACCGGAACAAAATGTTCAAAGAAAAGCTCACAAAAATGTTCACGCAAAAAATTTTAGATCTTTTGCACGAGCTTTTATTTGAGCATGTTCGTCTGTGTAATTGCGCCTTTACCGAGTGAAATAGATACCAAAAATCCATTTTGGAATATTTGTCTGTTTGTGTCTCAGCATTATGTAAAAACCACTGAACTACACTACTGCGTTCGTTGGGCTCCTGGGAGATACATATATAGGCTTTATTTCATCGAAATCGGTTCACGGGAACCAAAGTTATGATTATTTAAAGGAAAAAAACGGGAGAACACGTGTTAAGCCGCTGGCAACGGGAGGTGAAGAGAGTAGGGGAAGAGCTAGAGGATGGCAGGAACCAGACAGAAAAAAATCAAACATGTTTTGTTTTGACCAACAATTTTCTTTATAAAATATGAAAACAGTTCTTTGGAACATATTTATGCCATGTATAATTACTTTAACAAACGTAAAAATTCAATGTGTTATAGCTGCTTTATTAAAATTGTAAATTTAAGAAAATTATTTTTTGTTGTTGTTACTTTCAGGACTGTACTACTAAAAGCAGTTTTGGTCGGTAACACCCTCATAAGACACTATTTTTTTGGTACCGTCAAGTCGGGTTTCTCGAAACACTTTTTAATTGGAGAACGATATTTCACATAAACTTAATAGCTAGCGTGACTTACGGGGTGTCATTGTTTGAGTCTTGATCTATAGAACTGCTTTTTGGAAAAATTTCTTTAAAATTTTTATTTTGTACAAGTTTTTTTTAAATTTTTTTCTCGGTTTCAAGCCAGACTCCCTTCCGGGTGTATTGAAACACTGCCTGTTCTGGACAAGCCGTGCATGTCGAAAGTCCAGCATCTGACTTGAAATATAGGTACATCCGTTACGTACCTTTGTGAATTTATTTGAAAAAAAAGGTTAAAAAATAAAGTTATAGGAGTGTTTTTTATACCAACAGACAAAAAGAGACGCAATTTTTTTTTTATTATAAAGAAATATAAATGACAAAATAATGTCTTGAAGCTAAATAAACCAACAGAAAAATAAACTACCTACATAAAGACCTATCTACAGTTCGATGGGAAAAGAATGTCTACCACGTTTAATAAAATTTGGTTTCAATTTTTGAATAATTTGTTCCTTCTTGACATTGGCAACATCGGGAATATCTGGGAACGTAAAAATATGTTGGCCTCCACTCATACTTTTGCGCAAAAATTTGCAAACAAACTCTTGCCTTTCACGAACTTCGGTGACTTGTCCTATAAACTTTTTCGGGAAAGACCTTTTTTTCCCAGGGACGTCATATGCGAATTCTGCCAAGACGAAATCTCCAACCTTGATGTTATCTAAGTTCAGATCATCGTTTTCATCATCTTGGAAATTTTCAGGTGTGTCTGAAGAGTCTGCAGTGGACCATGTGTCATCATTCTCTGATTCTGACTCATATAACTGCCTTTTTATTTTTAAATTATTTTTTGGTTCGTTTAAAGAATCATCTTTATTTGTTTATGCCTGCTGATTACCTTGATTTATGTTTGTCGGTTGTTCTTTGGATGTAGATGGCATAGACTCATCCAAATTTGTAACGCTTGCGCCTACCTTGACGTTTAGTTTTGGTTTTTTTGTTGCCTTTTTGGCTGCATTTGAAGATGATACAAGTTTCGTAAAAATATCTCGAAACTGCTATCCATAATGGTAAGGGTAAATGTTTCAGCACGCAATCCCTGTTGATTGGGTAAATGCCACTGCCTCGAAATCCAGCTTTTAGATTGGCTGCAGCCTTCCTTTTTCACGCAGTTTTTCTAGGTAGCTATTTAAAAGTCGTGGAAAATCATCCTTTGGAATCGTCTCTGTATTCTTCATTTTCCAATCTAGTAGGACATTCCGCCATGCAGACTTCAGCGGCCTGAAAAAAGCAACGTCCAGCGGTTGGCATACTCCTGTAGAATTAGGTGGAAGCAATATCAACCTTATGTTATTCTGCTGGCAGGATTCAATCACATTGATGCCTGTAGTCCAAGTTGAGTATAAATTTTCGGCCTTGTAGACAACGTAGATTGGTAGAAGTTCTCCTGATGCCGATCCAGAAAACATAACGAAATGACTGCTTTTTGAAGAGTCTATAATGCGATGAGCATGCTTAGAACCTCGTCGTACGATCACCTTCAATTTCCCCGGATCGTCTGCAAGATTGGTCTCGTCATAGTTAACTATGCACTCCGGATCAATCCCGTCGAGACTAACTCCCAGCTCATCAAAATACGCATTAATGACTTCCGGACTGATTGAGGCTCTTGAGCGCTTGATGTTTTTACACCAACGTACACTTAAAATTTGGCGATATCTCCCTAATAAATTTACAGAAAAGATTTGTGGCGTAGAGGGCAAAGGGTGAGGGAATAAATCGGAAAAGAGTTTTGCCCTCTACGCCACAAATCTTTTCTGTAAAAAATATCTTTGTAGTAATTCCTCTGAAGTTTCTCCAGCCTACCGCAAAATCAATTTAACATAGGAGATCTATTCAACAACAACGCAGAATCCCTATAAATTCGATTTTCTTGGAATTGAACTCGCTTTTTTTTCATAGAACCCTCTAAAACTCACTTTTTTTTCATAGAACCGTATATTATTTTATACATCATTCGAAAGCTTTATCCTTAGTGGTTAAGACTCCATAGTCAAAACCAGAATCACCTTTCAAAAATTCATTCAAAATAGAAATGGTTTTAAAATGGTGCTTTTTCGAAAAATCATTTTTTTTCTATTTTTCTAATTTGGCGACATCTAGACATCCACAAAGTCATTAAGGTCAATACTTTTTATTTTGGCCACCTAATGGAAAGCACAAAAAATATATTTCTAAATAAAAATAGGTTTTTATTTTACCAGCAAGAAAATATTTTTAAATGAATTAAGTAAAAATAAGGAAAATGTGATTTTCCGAAGACAAAAAATATTTTTTTTTTAAATATGAAAACAAATCTATAAAACATTTTTATACCATGTTATACGCAGTATATTTTAGGCATAATTCAAAGTGGATTAGTTGTATTCTAACTTTTAAATTAAAATTGTTGGGCCACATCAAACATAGATTTTAGAAACTAAAATTTTTTGTTGGTTTTTTAAATCAAAATTTTGTAAATTTTGTGGCCGCCTCCGGGCCTATTGCTGAAGCTTTAGACTTGTCACATGTTTTGCGGCAAGTATAATCTTTCAACCGATATTATATTTAACTAAATTAGTTAAGCAGTTTTGGAAATATAAATTATGAAATATAATACATTACACGTAAAGAAAGAAATTAAATCTTCCCCCTCTCCTGCCCCCTTGCGCGTGCATATATAATAAAAAATATTTTTTTGTAATCAGCTAAGGGTCCTGGACCTCCTGTTAAAAGGGCATTTCCAGCCTACGGCAAAACTTATTTTACATGGGGCATCTGCCCTAATAGTCAGCGAGTCAGTATGTATCTAGTACGAGAATAGCGGTCCCGGAATGTTTTCAGATTAAACGTTGAACGTGCCCCAAAAATGTTGCCATCATTATTTGCCTTGGTTGATGGACAGTGACAGAAATATCACCCGACGACCGCGCACACTGGTTCAGGGGCCCAATTCTTGAATCACTCGAGTTTCAATCGTATACGGACCACATTTTAGCAAAAAGTTGACGAAAAAAGGGGTAAATTTTCTCTTACCCACTTATTAACACACACACAACATTCAACTCCTAATGAAATTCTGTAATAGTAGATTAAATTCGCCGCAAAATTACAATTTTACGTTTGTGATGCGCTTTTTTTCGCAATTTTTGACGCTTGTAACGATATGTAAGTGTCAAAAACCGTCCTATTATTCCCGCCAAAAATGCATTATTTAAATTTTGGGCCTATTTTAATTAAATATTGTGCATTGTGCATACGTGTTAGAATTTGTGGGCATATTTGTTATATGAATTAGTACAAATTGACCCTTTTTTCGACAATTTTTTGCTAAAACGGGATTCGTATATGCCTAAAAGTCGAGTGCTTCAAGAATTAGGCCTCAAAATCTGATATTATCAAGCGGAAATTAAAAAAAAAAATGATGCTTTCATGAACAGAAAATTCACAAATGTTTCCTAGACACACCCTTTGTGTCTAATCGGAGCTTATTTTTTACTCTTGGAGCCTTTGTTAAAAATCATGCATCTAAACATACATGCACACAGGAAGACATAGGCTGCAGGACTATTTTGGATTAGCTCATGGCTTCGAAAAGTTAGAAAATGGTGTTGTTTTTTAGACCGTTTTAGTGCCAAAAAAATTACATTATATTACATATACATAATCTCAATATTCTAGTACGAGTAAATGCACAATTTGTGTATATAAAAAGTTTATTAAATTTAGCAATATTTAATTGCTGATTTGCTGTACGATTAAGTTTGAACCTCTTTCTAATCACTTAAGAAGAAATTGGCTGCTACAACCTACGACCAAGAAAATATTTAAAAAAAAAAGTTGTCATCTACATTGTCACGGACACATACCAACGAAGATTTTCTTCATATGCTGTTGATTTTGTCTGATCCAATAATGTCGCAACTAATACCACCTACTATTTACTACCTCGCGGAACATAAAAATTAATATATAATTAGTATTAGTAGTATATAATTAACAAATTCTTAAATATTATAATCCATAGTTTAAAGTTTATATAAGGGTACAAACCCACAATCGTCTGTACTTAAGTAACCTCTGCTGGTCTCTAATGGTAAACACTAATATTTTTAAAAAAATTTCCTTCAATTTGAAGGCTCATCTGCCGATTCTGCAATCTGACAGATGGTTGTCTTTTACATGAATCCTGTGTCACATTTTTCAATCATCATTTTATCTCCTAATTCCTAGCACCGTACTGATGAGCACCACAAGCGCGAAATCCGGACCTACGGTTACCATTACCTTTTTTGAGGGAAAGCTCGCTATTCATTGATTTTGTTATTTATTCACGCTCGCTAAATCCCTTTCTAGATTTATCAACTCCAGAGCTAAGGATATCTGTAAAGATAATTATATCTGTCTCCGTAGATATGCTTAATTTTTCTTAATCTAATAAATAATTGAATTTCCGCCCGGTAATATCAAATCCTGGACCAGTGTGTGGCGTCGGGCGTGTAGTCAAAACTTATTGCTTACAGTATACAGAGCGCTTCAGGCTACTGCGAACATAGGCCGGAAGAAGTCCAATTTGCCAGTGTACGTATATGCAGGGACACCGCACACCTATCAGTGAAGCAACCAACACTCAGGCGTGCGATCACCGTTCGCGGCTTGGGTTTACCCAATGAGCATTTTTGTCTATATAAAAGTTACAGCAAATAATATAAAACCTTCATAAAATAACCAAAAGTTATATTATTTAGTGTTGGTGATAATTTTATAACTCTAATATATCTCTTAAATGAGTAAAAAAGACTTGAAAAACAACTGTTCAACACCAGCTTATAAAAATTTATGGTACATAGTAATGGATAGAAAAACTACATATAGATTTTATAAAACTTCCTTATGAGCCCTCAAGTATAGAGATTATTATAAAAAGGTTTTACAACAGTTCTAACAACACTACATAACAAATTAAAGGTTTTTATGGATTTAGAAATATAGATTTCCCATCTTTCTTCCCTTTGCTTGTTATGTATTATTCTTTTTCTTTTTACAATAAAAAAATTTATAAAATGGTGTTTAGCAATCTTCTAAAATAAATAAAAATGAAAGTGAGATAAGCTGAAGCAGGAATATGAATATTTATATACTATAGTCAAATAAAAGCTGTTTTTCAAGTCATCCTACTCTGAAAATCAGCTGCGGTCCCGTGTGTACTGTATAGTTTTCGAATACACTCACGTAAATTTCATGGGCTCCAAAAATACTTGAGAAAACGAGAAAAAAAATATTAATTTAAATATCGGTTTTTTTTTTCATACGCGTTTTTTTCTTTCTGGGACAAATATTGAATTGTGTATGTTGTTCTTAACCCTAACAAGCAATATTTCGATTGAAACACATATTGAAACCCCATAAATAACGTTTTTATTTAGGCCAAAAACCTATTTTTGTAATCCAAAATGGCGAAAATTTCCGACAATTCTATAAAAAAAACAATACAACTATACCACTGTTTACCTCGTCAACACTATTTTATAACACTTTTAAAAAATGATGCTACTTGGAACAAAGGGCTACAGATAGCGCAGTGTTGAACACTGATGGTCTGTTTCTGCGAGCTTAACATAGTTACCATTGTTCTCTTTTCCTAATGCGCAATTTTACAACTCATAGTTAAACGTCAAACCTCAGTTTAAACCACAGATGTCGACTTTTTTACGTTTTATAGGTGCAGTTTACTAACAAACTTCGGTTTAACCGTTACCGGCGGCCTGGGTGTTTGTTAAACTTCAGTTTAATAGTTACCGAAAGATTCTAACCTCAAAAAAGTTATTAAAAATTTGTTTTTGGTAAAAAGACTGTAAGTATTTAGTGAAATCGCTATGATCAATGACTTAAAATTTATTTTTAATCAACTGGATAAAGAATGACGAAATTATTGACATTGTCGAAGCACGAAGACTATATTATTTGTCCTAGAACAAATCATTTGGAGGAGTCCGACGATATGTAGATTCTAAAAAGAGATTGGAATTATCTAAAGAGATATGCGAAATTGTGCACAAGGAAATTCGACAAGAGTTGGAACATCCCACAGACCACAGCAAGTTTTATTCTCATATCGAGCTCACACGTATATATATACTGTATATCTTTTTGACAAATCTGAAAATTTTTGTTGTGTCGTCTGGCTGTATGTCTGTCTGTAACCAACGCTGATATCTCAAAAACTACTTGACTGATTTTTATCACGTTTGGCTCTAGTTGGTGCCATTTTGGTTAAAATAAACAACCCTATATATGTAAAGAAAATGTAGTCTTTCTTCATGGCCGTGGTTTAACTCCGACTTATAAAATTGAACAACTTGTTTACCGATGGATTAATCCAAAGATTAAACTGAAGTTTAAACTATGGTTTAATCTGGAGTTTTACCTTTGGTTGTAAAATTAGCCCTAAATGCATTCCTCGAGAGATCCAGCATACTACACATACCAGGAAAAATACCCGCCTCCACACACTTCAAGCCCGCATAACTATCAGAGGTAACTATCTAAAGAATATAGTTAGATTGAGGGGTCGAAGGGTGTACAGGCGAGTATTTTCCGGGGTGTTCACATTTGCCGCCGACTAGCAGTATCAGCGTATGCGCTCAACGTTTCACGGTTCTCTTTTTCTAAAACACGGTTCCCATCTATGCGTTTCTCATTCGTGGGTCCCCCGAATCAAAACACGTATCACGTGGTCTAAGCGAGATTTGCCTATACAAGTTCATGTCGGACCACGTGATGAGTTTTTTGAGTCAGGGTGACTGCGCATGGGAAACGCTGGTGGGAATCGGGTGTAAAATGCATTCGATCCCGATATCTGTCATCGGCAACTCAACTCAACAATCTCAAAAAGATTTGGATCTCTTATCTCTCTCAGATTGATGTAATTAAAACAAGATAATAATGGTATGGTATCTCGCAAAAACGTGCCTTTTGATGTCGCAAAAACGCTCCTTTTGAGGTCGCAAAAACGCGCCTTTTGATGACACAATATTAACCTTAAAAAATCTTGTTTGTTTTGTTTTTATAATTGCCAAAATAAATTAAAATTGTTTTTTTCTTGTTCTAAAAACAGTTGTATTATAACCACTATATAAAGAAATTAATAACAAAATTATAGAAAAAACCTTATGGGCAAAAAAGGTTTATGAATGAGTTCATAAGAATATTACAGACACCAATTTATATAACTATTGTGTGTGAGTTCCCAAGTTTTTATAAGTGTCTCTCGAAATATTTTCAATCTTATCTTATATAAATTTGTTGTTGGTTAATTAAGTTTTATAAGTGGGTTGATAGCAACATTTTAAAAACCAATCTATTATATATCTTTAATTGATAGTTACTTACGGTTTTATAGGTGGGTTGACAGAAAGATTTCAAACACCAATTTATATAACTTTTATCACTGATGACTTATATTTTTATAAATATGTTGGTGGAAACATTGTTAACACCAATTTATATAACATTTGAACCAATGACTTCAATTTTTATAAAGATGTCCGTGGAAATATTGTTAACGCCAGTTTTATGTTACTTTAGGGTACCATCAATTTAGAGCCTTTAATAAAACAAATATACAAACTCAATTCTTGTAGGAAACTTCTAAATACCCTAGGGTATCAATGGAACCCTTTTTATAATAATTATATAAATATCTGTCACCAGAAGTTTCTAAAAATGCTCATTGGGTAGTACGCCTCTAACCACGGTGTTATATGGAGTGTAGTCAATGAAACCGAAATTTTGTCAATAAATACGCAAATTTTTATAACGTAATTTCCTTGTTTTTGTCACTGATAAATTAGAGCGTTTTATTTTCAACTGCTCAGATTTATCACTAACAACGTGTTACTATGAAAATAATAAGAAAAAACAAAACAAAAGCAAGTTCCCAAAATAAAATAATACATTCTGAAAACCAAAAAGACTCTCCCAGTCAAAAAAAAATTAGAGCAAATGTTCGAAAAGTCCTTCTTCCAAATTATTAGTCCTTTCATGCCCGTAAACTTTATTTTTTATATAACTCCACAGATAGAAGTCATTAGGAGCAAGATCGGGTGATCGAGCTGGCCATAAAATAGTTCCCCGTGTACTTATAACCCGTTTAGGAAATACATTATCAAGATATTCCCTAACAAGGCCAACATTCTGAGCGGGACAACCATCTTGTTGAAACCATGTTTCACCAAATCTCACACCTAACAACTGCCTAGCAGTTGGAATAATATGCTGCTGCAGTAGATCCAAGTATCTAGGACCATTCAAATTGCCGTCAATAAAAAATGGCCAATTACGTGTTCCTCTACAATACCCCCGAAACATTAAGTTTTTGGAGATACTGTGTTCTTACATCAAAACACAAATGCAAATTTTCCTTCGACCAATATCGAACATGTGTTGGGTTATGACGATTCAATAATGGAAAGGTGCTTTCATCTATGAAAAGAATAGATCTCAGAAAGTTTTCATCACGATTAGCCCTTTCCATCAACTTTTCAAAATTCTGCACAAATCTATGAATCGTTGATAAACTAGGTTCTGGGGGATTTACAAAATTCTCCAAAAAAGCTTCTTGAATAAGTCACAATGGTCTGCCTTGATAGTACCATTTGACCATCTGCACTTTTCCGGCAACTTCGTAGGCATCCATTTTTAGTTTTCAAAATGTATTATTTCCCTTAAGAACTTACCAATCTGTTTTTCGAGCAAGGCAGAAATAAAACAAAATAATAAAAACAAAATAAATTTCCAAAAGATAACACTGCAGCGTGCTTCGTATCCACCTCGGTCGTACGGCACGGAGAGTAAATTGGACTTGATTCCCCCTATGTTCGCAGTCGCCTGAAGCTCATTGTATAGTCACAGTATTTGTGCGAATTTTAATATTTAATATTTCTATTTTGTAAAGATGTGGTTAATGTAGTTTTCCCAAAGTTCATCTTCTACCCTGTTGTTTTACGCAAATAAAACATAGTTTTACTCGTAAAATGACCATATTATTTCATTTAAAAAGAAAAAAAAAAACATTGCCTGATATGATTTTTGTCCGAGTTTACATAGATGTGCTAAAAAAATTTTTGTAAATTTTCAAAGTTTTTATCAATGTAGTATTACATTGATCCGTAACAATAAACTTAATCATGTACACCGAAACAATTAGGTTAGATAAGTAAGTAATCACTTTCTTTCGTTCGTTCGCGAGATTTTTCTTTACGATCCGCCCCGGGAAGGAATCGTTCGTTACTCTCGCCTAATAATAATTGATTTTGTAAATTGCTCGACTACTGGTATTAATAAATTATTGAACGGTCCACGCCTTTTCAACTCGGGTGAAACGGCATCTTTTAAAATGTTACCCATGTTATTTAAATAAACTTGTAAGTTTCAAGTATCATAATTAATCTAAGGCAATTAATTACATACATCGAAATTAGGTGCTTTTTGGTCAAAAGTCCAGAAACATTAGTTTTTTCTCTTAAGATAGTACTTAATCGGTAATGAAATATTTTTTAAAGAGTTAATTTTAACAAAAGTTTTACCACTAACTGGTTTCGCAGCTAGTCATCATTTCACTATACAACAAATTTGTTTTCATCTGGCCTGGGTACTGGCTTAGATAGAAAAATACAAACTTTACCATTACCGAAGTACAGGGTGATTCATTATATTTGGACACTCCGGTTATCGCGGTTAATACTAATGATAGAAAAAATGTTTTAAGGTAATATTTTAATAATTTTGTCCAAATTTTTTGAAAACTTTGACAATGCTGTGAAATGTCATTCCCTATGTCCAATTTTGACATCAACTTTCTTATTTTAAATTGAAAACCCTATGTTTTTTTACTCTGTTAAGTTATGTTTTCCTTTCTTATTTAAAAAATATATCAATTGTCTAGGTGCGGTAAACAGTTTTCGAGATATTGCATGTTTTTGGTGGATTTTTGCACTCCCGTTGATGCTCTTAATATTAAGGATAGAAAAAAAGTTTAAAGGCAAAAGTTGTTCAGTTTTTTATAGACTTTATATATATTTGGCCAGAAAATGTCGAACATCATTTTTATGTCAAATGTATAAATCACTATACTAAATTAGGACTACTCTATTTTTAAATACGAACGACAACAACAACGACAACAAAAAATTTACTAATCTAACAAATGCTCGAACACATCACCATTTACTTTAACACAAAGTTCATAACGCCTTCTTAGGCCAGAAATCGTGTTGATTATTTTATGTTTCAGATTTCTATTAATATTAATTGCTTCATTATTTCCTCGATTTTTAATTTCTTCTTAGGTGTTCGGGCGATTTGAGTAAATAGTCTCCTTTAAATCATCCCACAACCAAATACCCGGAGATGTTAAATCTGGCGAGTTTGGTGGCATTGATATAGTCCCATTTTTTTTGCTCGAGTATTGTGAATTGATGACCCGTCCTGATATATGCTATAGAAGGTGATAATAAAATTCATCATCATCAATAACCTTCAGGAATAACAAATTTTTCAAATTAAAATTATTCCATATGGATTGGTTCAAATGGGACCATACCATGGCCACCAAACTCCCCAGATTTAACACCTCCGGATATTTGGTTGTGGGGCCATTTAAAGGAGACTATTTACTCAAGTCGCCCTAAAACCTTGGAAGAAATTGAAAATCGAGGAAATAATGAAGAAATTAATATTACTAGAAACCTAAGACATAAAATAATCAACACCATTTCTGTCCTAAGAAGGCGTTATGAACTTTGCAATGAAGTAAATGGTGATGTATTCGAGCATTTGTTAGGTTACTAAATTTCTTGTGGTCGTGTTTGTCGTTCATATTTAAAAATAGAGTAGTCCTGATTTAGTTTACTTATTTATACTTTTGGCATATAAATTACATTTGACATTTTCTGGCAATATATGTATAAAATCCGTAAAAAACTCAACAACTTTTCTTTTTAATTTTTTTTCTATCTTTAATATTAAGGGCACTAACGGGAGTGCAAAAATCCATCAAAAATATGCAATATCTCGAAAACTGTTTACCGCACCTAGGCAATTGATATATTTTTGAAATATGAAAGGAAAATGAAACAAACAAAATAAAAAAATTCATGGTGTTCAATTTAAAATAATAAAGTTAATGTCAAAATTTGACATATGGAATGATATTTGACAGCTTGGTCGCGATTCTTCAGAAACGACAGAAAATCTTACCCGTCAGAATTCTGGAAAGTGGCGATTTTTACTTATCGCCTCATTTAAAATAAAAACACAGCAACCTTCATATTTATCCTAACGCTGTAAGAAAAACTGCGTCATTTGAAAATTTAATATTTTAAAGATATTCTGCAGGACTAGTTTATGGTTGCTACGCGTACCAATAAACGTCGAAAATTCTCACCATGTAAAAGGAAAGACAGGATTTGTGTGACTTTTCTGAACAGTGACAGCGAAATATTCCATGGCATCTATGGTTTTGTATGTTAAAAGTTTTAAAGATTTGTTTGCACATAAAAATATTTAAAGCATTAAGTGTAAACTTGTGTTTAAAAATCGTCAGATTTTTTGTAAGGGCGAGATTTTCTGAAGGTTTTTGAAGAATCGCGACCCTTTTGTCAAAGTTTTCAAAAAATTTGGACAAAATTATTAAAATCTTACGTTAAAAATTTTTTTTATCTCTAATATTAACGGCTATAACCGGGGTGTCCAAATATAGTGAATCACCCTGTACCATAAGGATACATACCGAGTGCAACTTAAAGAGTTATTGACGCAGACACCTGTTTCGCTCTTATTACGGACTCATTAGTGCGCCATATATTTTTATAGACAAAGAATGTAAATTACCGATTTCCGTGAAAATGGCAAAAAAAGTTTTACAACGAGGAATTACTTTCAAACGAAAAAATTACCGAGTTCAGACAAAAAACAACATGTCTAATAAAAATTTTGGGTTTTTAGTCTTGAGGAACAATGGGAATATGGGTAATTTTTCTCACGGCAACCCTTCACCAAATATGACGTTCAATTGTCAACAGTGTCAAATAGAATTAGTCGTCGGGCATTTTGATCTATATTACTACTAAAATCTATTATATTACTGAAAAACGCAATGGTAGTTTATCTTCATAAAAATATTATTATTATATATTTATTACTATACTTTACCTACGACCAATTAAAATGTCAAACGCGAACACCAACAACCTTCATAACCTAAAGTTTCAATGATGTTATATCTGAAACGTCAAAACAAATAAGGTTTCTAAGGGACTTTTCATATATCTTTTGAAAAACATGGTTTTTTTCTTAAAAATGTGTAAGATGTCAATTTAACAACTTATTTTTGATTAGGTACTAAAATTATATTAAATTTATTTAGGTTTAATAAATATTTATTGTCGTGAAAATATAGAAAAATAATTCACATTTTTTTATTAATTAGTGCTCTTATAAAATAAAGTTTCATCGCTTGTCACGCCACCTTGTGGTTTACGTCTTTTTTTTTTTATTCCTGAAGAGCGATGTGGTCCAAGAATTATTATAGGTGTAGCATATCACATGCGTATGTTTTCTTTTATAATTTTACTTTTATATTCTTTTTTACGTAAGTTAAGGAACCCATTGTTAATAAAAATTGTTAAATTTTAAAGAAACAATAAAACTATTGAATTGAATTGAACGTCTAAGCTTTATTATTATCCTACGACCGTAAATGAGCCATTAAAATCGTGTTAAGATGGTCGAAAAATTAGTATTATTCGTTAGTCCAACACCGTTAAGAACGGTGTTATTGGTCGTAGGTAAATATAATTAACATATCAAATTTTTAGAAAAATTGTTTTTGTATAACATCCCATACTTAAAACGCTATTTTAATATTTCTATTAAAATATTTATTGTCTAAATTGACTCACTGTATAGCACTAATGCACTAGCGTTTATTAATTTTGCATAATACCTGCTACAATACAGCAATTAATAAATAATTGATAGGTTATTATAATTAAATTATTATGGTCTGACTTACTCTAGTCAGGTCAATAAAAGAAAACAAACTTAAAATTGTAGTGCGTCAAATTAAATGAAAAATTTTGAAATTAGTAGTCTTGACTTGGTATCTTTTAATGAGATGCTAGTTTTCTCTACTATGGTAATATTCTATTTGAAAAAAAAAAACTAAAATATAGATTTTATGCATTTTGGGGATTAAAGGTACACTTTTTTTAATCCCTAGGGATAAAAATAAATTTAATCCCTGAGGGATCTAAAGTGAATTCTTCCAAATTAAACACCCAAACTATAAACGAAATACAATAATCAGCACATACTTACTTACATTCTAGTGCTTTATTACTTCTGATCATGATTTACCTATATTTATATTCACTTCGCGACAGTTTGCAAGGATAACGAAGGGCGAACAGTTGGAAGCCACGTTTTTGGTTATAGATGTATTTCACACAAACGTAGCCGTCGCCGTCGTCATCTCAGTTTCTGCAATCGCTCTTTCTTCTTTAATTAATTGAGACCTCCCGGAGAAAGCATTAGTAAAAATTTGATCGGCAACTTTTTTGACTGAATGAGTTTCCAATGTATCCTTCATCGACAGAACTAATTCAGTATTCATAGAATTGCTTCTTATAGATCTCACGAGATTTCTAAGGAGGAAAGCCAGCAATGGCCTTTTCGGCGGCCTTTTCAATGTCCATCTTAAAAACAAAATGCTTTTTAACTATTTTTAGTCCACCATACCAATATTTGAATTTTCTTAATTTTATCAAAAATGAGTTACCAAGGCTCCAAAACTCCTTAATCGACAAAAAAAAAGTTTTCTGTCGGTCTGTTGTCTGTCTGTATACACGATAACTCAGGAACGACTTAATCGATTTTAACGAAATTCGGTACAAAAATCCTCTATCTATGACCATAAACTGATGAAACTTTTGGGTAGGGTGGTGCGGGGTTGAAGGGAGGAAACGGTCGGGCTACAAATCTTTCGCCGCGGGATTAAAAGAGGCACTTTAGTCCCTAGGTTTATAATGTACTAATATAAACCTCGAGTCTAAAGCGTCTTTTAATATAATCCTTTAAACATTTCGCCGCAGAATTAAAAGTAGCACTTTTGTCTCTAGGTTTATATTATACTGTTTATTTTTACCGTCATTTAAATTGATAAGGTATTGAAAAAATTGGTGCTAGCAAGCACGGATAGTCCATCACACAACTAATTATTTTATATTGAAAATATTGGGGTAATATTTACGAAATTTATTTTTTATATATTTTAACGTTTTTTCAAATAACTCGGAGACTAAAGCTCCCACCAATTTGGACTTTATAACAAAATTTGTAGTCCATATTCATGGAAACTTAAATCATAAAACCGTATACCGCTGCTTGCTTTTGTTCCAAAGTTACAATTTTTCTAAATATTTTATCCCATTTTCCTCCTTTCAACCCTGCACCACCTTACCCAAAAGTTAATCAGTTGATGGTCAGCCGATAGGAGATTTTTGTACCAAATTTCGTTAAAATCGATTAAGGCGTTCTTGAGCTATCGTTTATACAGACAGATAACAGACAACTCTTTTTTTTCGTCGATTAAGGTGTTTTGGAACCTTAGTAACTCATTTTTGATAAAATTAAGAAAAGTCAAAATTTCACGATTTTAATATTCCCTACCGAGGTCTCTACTCTCCAAAATAAATAAGGGCAATCAAGCAGTGTGTCTACGTACACGTTTTAGTATTTTTTGAGTCACTGAAATTACAACACCAAAGAAACAGTAATTTCACGGTAAATTTTTTAGTAGGTGTCCACATTACAAACCAAATCACGCTCTTAGACCGCGACTAATTTAACAAAATTGTTTGCAAATAAGTTATTTAATACCCTCTTGTATACCTACACTACCTACCTACTACCTACAGAACTTTGCCAAAAATTATTAAATTAAAGAATGACATTTTGTAAAAATTCGAAATGGCAGACCAATATTTCAAAATATTGAATTTTAACATTGTGTTCTAAAAATCTACAATCTCTTCTTTCCATAAAAATCAAAGTTAACAACTTCGAATATCATGTTTATTGATAAAGTTAAAGCCAATCAAAATAACTGAGGTAAAAAGGTATTTCTGGTACTTTAGGGATAAAAAGTGCACTTTTTCTCTCTAACATTTACAATAGGGATAAAAAGTAAAAAAGAGGAGATGAAAAGTAAAATTGTGGTAAAAAAATATGACAAACTTTAGATTTTTCCAAAAAGTTTGCCATCAGTAGTAGTAATATGGACCTGGCAATTAGGCCTCTTCATAGGCTCTTCCTGCCATACCCCGCTCCTTACCCCTATGCTCCTACTTCCACTGCAACTCTCTCTCCGGGCCTCTCTGTCTTCTTTACGAAGTTTCGTATGTCAGCCCATTTGAGCGAGTGCAGCTCTTCTTCCTCTATCGTAGGAAGTCCCTACTTCAGCTGCCTTGACCTGGCATATGCATCACACTCTGCTATCAAGTGCTGCGTCGAGTCCTCTTTGAGCCCGCAAGCAGGACACACGGGATCTCCTGCTACTCTTACTTGCGTCAGATGTTTGTTCAGCCGATTGTGCCCAGTCAGGATCTCTGTCAGCAGTCCAATGTCCTTTCGGTTCTTGCCTAAGAGCCATTTAGTTCTGGCTACTTTGATTCTTGCCTTCTTCAGTTTTCAGTTCATTGTTCGCTCATTTGTTGAGCTCACTCTGTACCTGTTTCCTTGTTATTCCCCGAAAAGGTTCCGGTCCAATGTTTTGGGTTTCAGCCCCTAGTCTGGAAAATTCGTCCGCTTTCTCGTTCCCTGGTATTTCCTCATGACCTGGGACCCACATCAGTGTCACCCTCTTGTCTCGAGTCACTGTTTGCTGTGCTTCAGCGCACTCCTTCACCAGACTACTAACTATTTTGGGTGCACTTAGAGCCTTAAGGGCAGCCTGGCTGTCGGAGCATATGTAAGTCCCTCCTGCCATTTCTGACCTCCGGTCATACACCTCCGCCTGAAACACCATAGCGTGTTCTCCAAGTGGATAACTTTTCTGAACTTTTAGGCTTTCCGCGTACACTCCTGCACCTGTTGTCTGCCTGGCTGACAGTTTAGAGCCATCCGTGTAGCAGACCGTCGCCTCTCTGCTTAATTCCGTTCGGAACTCTTTCCTTTACTATCAACATGTTTTATAATAATTCAGTAGGTTTTTTTCCCAGACTATGTATTTAACAATTCAGTTTTATTTTTTGAAAAAAGTTCTTTTTTGACCCCTTTAGATATGGAGAAGGCTCGATCTTCGCTTTAAATTCTAACAAGTAAAGTATTTGAATATCACTCAACATAATTTCTAATTTAAAAAGGGATTTAGTGAGGGTGAATAAATAACAAAATCAATGAATAGCGACCTTTCCCTCAAAAAAGGTAATGGTAACCGTAGATCCGGATTTCGCACTTGTGGTGCTCATCAGTACAGTGCTAGGAATTAGAAAATATGACACAGGATTCATGTAAAAGACAACTGCCAAATTGCAGAATCGGCAGATGTACCATCAATTTGAAGGAAAAATTAAGCGTCTCTACGGAGACAGATATAATTATCTTTACAGATATCCTTGTTGTCTTTTACATGAATCCTGTGTCATATTTTTTCATCATCATTTCATCTCCTAATTCCTAGCACCATACTGATGAGCGCCACAAGTGCGAAATCCGGATCTACGGTTACCATTACCTTTTTTGAGGGAAAGCTCGCTATTCATTGATTTCATAATTTCTAATGATTTTTTCACCTCTTGATTATTAAATTGTTTTTTATACCTCGCCTACTAGTAAGTTTTAAGAAATAATGAAAAAATCATTATTTTAAAATATGCCAAGATATTGGCCTTTTATGGAACCCCAACGTCTATTTAAACAAATTATTATGAGTAAAACAATTCCGACACATTTTTGTTTTAGAGATGAGGATGGATTTTTTAAATCCGAAACATGAAAAGACTAAGGGTTTTACTGGAGCTGAGAAAAAATAGATACCTTATTGGCAAAACGGAATTGGCATTTGAAACAAACGCTATTGGCCATTTTAATACCCGATCTTCGCAACCCCCTGTATATTTAGTGTAATAGAGACAATATTATATTATTTAAATAAGCAATCCACTCCCACGTCATCGTCATTTTCATTCAGTAAAAGACCAGCACACGTGTTACCCGTCGAACCTTAACTCATCAAACATTCAAAAAAAATCTTTAAATAACAATACCTCCATTTAGCTACTGTGACTTATCTTTAAAGCAGTGTGACAGTGGCCCATGTTAGCAACGGTGATAATGTCATTGAATAACGTAGAGTAACTGGATGGTCGACTAGAATTATCCGATCACATCTGACTTGGAAAAATTACCCATAGTGTTGAGAGTTAAGATCTTAATTTTATAGTATGAGGACGAGCTTGCTTATGGCAAAGTATATAGAGTGATATAAAAAACGGAAAAAAGAGGACAAGCCAAAATAATTTGCTTATCATGGTCCTGTCATAATTCGGGAATTTCAGCCCTTTAAATTTATTTTATTCTATTTTTGGATTCAACCAAATGAATTATTTTGCCAGAGCAGAGGTTTTACCTCAAGAAGACATTATAGTAACTAAAAGCGCTGCTAGAAGAATTAAATACTTACTATTATCTCATTTTAGAAAAACATGTATGTACACTTCCGGCCACATAAAATGCGTACGCCGATTTTA
Source organism: Oxystoma pomonae (assembly GCA_963921995.1). Taxonomy (NCBI): domain Eukaryota; kingdom Metazoa; phylum Arthropoda; class Insecta; order Coleoptera; family Brentidae; genus Oxystoma; species Oxystoma pomonae. The sequence continues at coordinate 43,817,139 of OY998171.1, read as the reverse complement.
TATAATGTATTATGGGCCTCGCAACTCAGTAACCTTTTAGGTATTTTAAATTGACAAAAAATGTCACCGTCAGATTTTGTTGCTGTCATAAGCTTATATTTAAAAATGCCCCAACTAAACGAATTCGAAAAAGCCCAAATTTTGGCAAAATTAGATGGTGGTTGGTCGGTTCGAAGAGTAGCGGCCCATTATGGACGAAACAAGGCTACAATTGTAAGAATAAGAAGAAAGTATCAAGAAGAAGGAACTGTTCGACGAAGGCGAGGCACTGGCTTAATCCAAGTCAGTACGCCTCAGCAGGATCAGAAACTGATCGACTTTCTTGAAGACCACCCATTTGCGACGGCCCCAAAGGCGAAAATTGAGGCACGAACGCCACGAACACGCTATCTCAAAAAATATATTACTGGGAACGAAGACCGGGCTGGAAGATTTTCCGAAAATGTGTGGAGTTGGATATCGGCGAGACGACATGGGGTTCTTTTTAGAATTCATGAGAGATTTACTGCTGAGGTTTATGTTGATATAATGAGAAATATTATGCTTCCGGAAGCAACCATTTTTCATCCAGAAAGTTTTGTGTATCAACAGGATAAGTGTCCTATCCATACCGCACGCATTTTCAAACAGTGGTTCCAGCAAAACAACATGGAGGTTTTGCGATGGCCGGCAAAAACTCCTGACGCCAATCCCATGGAAAATGTGTGGCGGCTTTTAGCGAAAAAGTTAACACGAATGAATATTGTTTCCAGAAATGCCAACCGATTAATGAAGTTCATAGTCAGAGGGTACAACGAAGTCATTGTTTCAAATACAAATTTATTTCAAAATTTAGCAGATTCCATGCCGCAAAGACTGGCAAACATTATCGAGGCTGACGGGACAATGACACGATACTGAAGAAACCTTTTCTTGTTTTTTTTTTTTAATTTACGTAGTGTTTTTTTTAATAATTTCTTTTTTATTTTGAACATTTTTGGTTGCCTGCAAAGACTTATATTACTCAAATTCACTGATCCTACAGAGGTGCGCTGACTATGATTAAGTTATTTCTTTCCTTTCGTTAAACAGTCCTTCTTCTTGATACTTTTTTCTTATTCGCACAATTGTGGTCTTGTTTCGTCCATATATAATGAGCTTTAAGAATACTAATTACTAATACTACTTTAAGTTTTTATAATAAAATGTTGAATAATTAAAAAAAATGGTTTTATTCATTAGTATAGTATTTTAGTAAAGTGCGGCCAGTCTCCTTCTTTTGTGTTTACAATAGGGAGATTTTGGTCAGGCAGTTTAACGGCAAATATAGTTACCCTTATGGTTACCGTTACCGTAAATAAAGGTAACTTCAAGAGGTTAAAAATTGAGCTTGTGAACGTAGTCAATCGTTTGGCGGTATACATAACCTTACTTTTTTATTGACTCTTGGTGTTTTTTCTCTTTTTTTTATTTACTTTTCTAACCATATCATTGAGGAAAATATTAATTTAGTGATAGGACTGGGAAACGGACACCCTAACAAAAATTTAGTCAGGCAAATGATTTTGCAAGATATCTTTGGTGAAATAATAGAAGAAATCGAGCATCTGCAAGCTTATTTATACTTACTCACCTGTTTACCAAAAAAAACAAAACGGTAAAAAAGGCACCCAACTACTACTATAAACACGGTTAACAAAAAATAAGATACAAATACACAAAATGTTTGTAAAACAAAACAAACTTTTATAACCTAAAAATCTTCCACCTCAGAATCACATCAATTTTGGTTGGTTGTCTTTTTCACGGGAAAGATAGTCGCTATTCGACGCTAATTAGCGGCAGTGGTTACCTTTACAGACAGAGCGTTACTGCGCATGCCCATCTAACCTGTAATTCGAAAACATCAAAGTCAGTTACAATAAGCAACGCAATTAGCAAAACTTAAATTCAACTGACCTGCAGCTAACTTCTGCTGTACGCATTTTATGTGGTCGGAAGTGTACTTGGGATAAAAGCAATAAGAACTTGTCCGTTGTTTTTTATTGCATTTAATGCATACAGCAGAAGTTAGATACATGTCTACGTTTTAAAAATTTTGCTTGCTTATTGTTACCGACTTTTGTAGGTTAACGTTTTTGCACAACATAAACAAATTTTGTTAAGGAGACTGAAAGCATTTTTACCGATATTTACTGGCATTAAGGTTGCTGTTACGAAATATAAAAAATATTTTTTTTTATAATGCAATTCAATCAAATTTTGGCAGAACTGAAGAAGGTTGGCCCCTTCGTCAAATAGCCGGTCGAAATGGACGAAACAAGTCCACTATAGTGCGACTAAAAGAAAAATACAAAGAAGAAAGAACTGGAAGGCTTTGGGTTAAAAAAGGTCAATACACATAAACAGGATCAGTTTTATAAACAACAAAATATTAAAAAACAAATAGAAATAAAAAAACCCATCGATAAACAAAAATCAAAAATATTAACTTCAGTATCTGGTCATTGCACTATTTGCTTGAATAATTTTTCCTAAAGGCCTTGGCATGGAGTCTGCTGCTAACTTTCAAATAAATTTGGATTTTCTTCAACGATCTCTGCATAAACTCTAACTATTAGCTCCATCAAATGTTAGCATTCCGTAGATGAATATTAAATTTTGATAACTTTTTTCCAATGAGCCCACATACGTTCTCGATGGGATCAAAAATTTTTTCATCGGTAAAAGTTACCTGTCGCCAAAATTCGTTTTTCTGTCTCGAAAAAGTAATCTGACCTGCTTTTTTTCTTTACTTAGCCGTATCTTTTTAGCTGCACACGACATCTCAGCCTCGACTTCTTTATTCGTCTTAGTGCAGTTCTTATCATACCAAGAAAATGAACTGTTAATTTTGCTTCTCTGGCCGTGGAAAATGGGTGTTCCTCCAGAAAATTAGTGACTTGCTGATCCTGTTGGGTTGTGCTGACTTTTGTCAAGTCAGTTCCTTCCTTTCGTCGTACATTTCCTTCTTCTTTGTATCTTCTTTTTAGTCTTACCATAATGATCGGCAACCCCACGAACAGACCAACCACATACCTACGGACTTCGAGAAAACTCTTACTAAGGGCATCGCAAAAAACAAGTTACAGCGCCTCTGGGGACTCGGTCTCGAAGCTCACGCGACAATTTGCGCCGATGTCCATCAATGTCATCGTTTTTTCGTTCCTTTCATGAGGTCTTTTCATTGATGTTTTGTATTTTTGTGTGTTTTTGGCCTTTTTTGGACTGTTAGAGTGACTTCTTGGATTTTGGTAATAAGTACAATTGGAAAACTATGCCTAAGTATTGTGTCCCAGTGATCCTCTGCTTCATCGCTTTCCTCACCCTAGAGATCAAGCTCGCCAAAGACAATGGTTTGCCATCTGAAATGCTTTATAGGTTTAGAGGACGCACCCGAGATTTTAAACCAAAAAACTATTCAAAAGACATGTAATTCCATCCTTGCATTTACCGCCAGGGTTTGAAACAGACTTTAAGGGTAAGTACCGGGCAAGGTTTCTACATCTCTGGGTGCCGATTCTGGAATTTTGTAGGAAAGGTCGCACGGGAACGGTCACCTCTTTCATATCGACCAATAACGGGATTTAAAGCTATCACGAGTTATCTGAAACCCATCCGACCACGGCCGAACCTCCACCCCGCCTGATTGCCGTGTATCAAAGGAACTCCTACACTTTCATACACCTCCCTCTGAGCAGGAGAACGGGTGCTCTTGAAAAATGATAATCGAGTTACCTTTGCGCGTGCACTGTAGAAGCTTGGCAGCTTCTGAGCCTTCTTATTGGCCAAAACGAAGAACGTGAACGTTCCCATTCGACCATTCTCTCGAAATTCAAGAATCGGCACCAAAAGGAAAAACTATTCAGTAGAGAGTTAATAGACTACTAACTTATCTTCACCTTATTTGCTTAACGTATTACTGTAACTGAGATGCTAAAAAGAGTTTTTAAACCACAAACACAAATTACCGTAACCGTATTCTTTTGCCCACATACAAACTACTAATGTAAATAGAATAGAAAAGAAAACAACAATTCCTGTTTTTGAAAATTAACTTTCACAAAAAAACTAAAATCCTAACTAAACAAAAAAACGATTTATCACCTATCAGCTGCAGATTTTGCTCAGAAATAAATCTGGTTGGGTGCAAAAAATAACCAAGTGGGCCCCGTAAGTATTTCGGTTCGGTTATTTTTGGATACGGGAGAAAAATAACTGATTTTGCCTACGATATCACCAATTTTGATGGTCTATTAACGCTCGAATAGGGCATTTATTTAGCCTATTTGTTAATTACATTTTTTTTAGCCCACTCCGTTTAAAAATGCTGATGGGTAACCAGTTACACAGAATTTTTTGAAAATGAAAAAAACTCGCAAGTCCTAAAAGAAACTGCTGCTATTGAGGCCGACATGGGAAGCATAATAAATATAGTTTAATAATAAATACAATAGTTTCGATATGTATATATCTTCTTAAAAGAATAATATGATATATTAAATACGACGCATTTGGTTTATTTCTTAAATTTATAGTCATTAGAATCAACAATATTTTGGAAAATAAAATAATTATTGATGAATTAGGTTTTCCAAAATAATGTTGTTTCTAATGAACTGAAATAGTTTAAAAAATACCCGAATTCAAAATTCCCCGGCGCCAGCGCCGCTACCCTAATTCAAGCTTCGAGACCGAGTCACTAGAGGCGCAACGGTAGCAAAAAACTTATAACAGGTCCCTAAGTCATCAGATCGCCTTCTATTGTGCAGACCAACCTCCATCCAATTTTGATAAAATTTAGTAATCGAATTCCGATAGCTGTCTCGACATTTTTGAGTTGGACAAGGCTGTGACAACAAAACATGACAATGAGTGGAGTCTGACACTTTGTGACAGAACAGGTTGCTAAATCGTAAAGGCATGAAATTAACTCTGTGCAACACCGTTCTCAACTAAAAAGCCAGTTAACTCATTTTCGTTTTAGTATCCTTTGGCCTATTATCGGTGCCATATTGACACCAAACTGACAGAAAATCCATGTTTTACTTGTCAATTTGGTTATAAAAATGGCAGCCACAATAGGCTAAAGGGCACTGAGGCGGCAGGAGTTAACAGGCTTTTTAGTTAAGAACGGTGTTGCTCTGTGATTCGGACTTCCATTGTCTATATTTTATTTATACACGACTCTTCGATCAGTACAATCTCTGATCGAAACGTCGTGTATAAATAAAATATAGACAATGGAAGTCCGAAACACAGAGTTAATTTCAAATACATCATTGTCTCAAACTTTCAAACTAACGTAAAGAACATATTGCATATAAAATCGGCGTATGCGTTTTATGTGTCGCGAAGTGTACAAATGAGGTATCAAATTAAAGCTTGTGACGTGCGCTACCCAAAATACTCGGTCTGACGGACGGCATGGAAATTGCCAAAAGTATCTCTCAGACTGACATTTAGTCATTAAACTGATTTTTCGTAACTTCAACGCCCTCTACCTTTTTAAAAACTAACTACAGAGAGTTGAGTCTGTAAGAAAAAATATTTCAAATTTTATGCCAAACATTTTTGTTTCTACATTTGTTTGCTTCCGACCAACAGAAATTGAGAAAATCAGTTCAAAATGGCGGATAGTTTCCGAGGAGTGGGGAAAACACAAACTTGGGAATTTTACATTCAGACCCCCCAAAGAACATACAGGAAACTCAGCTTGACCGGTTTTTTTTCGACTTCAAATTTACTGTTCTACCATCAAATATGTAAAACTATTTTTCCAAATTTTAAACCCTCCTCCCCCTGCAACATTTTATAATAATTTTGCAACCTCTTCAGTCTCCCTTTTGGCACTTAATAATACTCCTACCTACCCCTCCAACCCATCTTTTCGCGTTTATATAATTGATGGATGGTCCGTTACCCAAAAGAACTCGACTATTGGTCATTTGTGTAGCGTACATCACAAGCTTTAATTTGACACCTCGTTTGTACTGCTCTTGCTATAAATAATAATATATTATCCACAATACGCGACTTCATGCATCGCCAGAAAGCGGTTCCCAAAGAATTTTACCGACTTTCAGTTGATGTAGTTCTAAATTCTTATTTAAAGTTTTTTTAAAAAATCACTTTTTGTTGGTCAAAATACGTTAATTTATTTTTGGCGCCCTCTATCTTTTTGGAAACTAACTACAGAAAATTGAGCACTTGGACAAAAATGTTGCACAATTTTTGCCGGATATTTTTGTTCTCGGACTTTTTCACCTTTCAAACTAACGTAAGGGACATATTGCATATAAAATTGGCGTATGCGTTTTATGTGTCGCGAAGTGTACAAATGAGGTATCAAATTAAAGCTTGTGACGTGCGCTACACAAATTACTTGGTCTGACGGACGCCATGGAAATTGCCAAAAGTATATGTCAGACTGACATTTAGTCGTTAAACTGATTTTTCGTAACTTTAACGCCCTCTACCTTTTTAAAAACTAACTACAGAGAGTTGAGTCTGTAAGAAAAAATATTTCAAATTTTATGCCAAACATTTTTGTTTCTACATTTGTTTGCTTCCGACAAACAGAAATTGAGAAAATCGGTTACAAAGATTTTTCAAAATGGCGGATGGTTCCCGGGGAGTGGTGGACACATAAACTTGGGAGGTTAACTTTCAGAGCCCCCGAAAGAACATACGAAAAAATCAGCTCCCCAGATTTTTTTCGATCTCAGATGACAATTTTACTGTACTATAGGACCAACTAAAGCCTAAACCCAGTTTACTACCAGATTTCTTCAAAAACTCTTTAGTTATAAATGTCAACTAGTATTTTTGTATAATTTATGTTGGTTAAGCTTTACATAAATTTCGATCAGACGCCATTTGTTTCGTCTCAATTTTCTTCATGTGCATATCATTTTCAAATTTCTGTTTGCTTTTTTGTAGATTTTTTTAAAGCAGAATTCGACTGTCAAACTGAACTTTATCTGTCACTTTTAGTTTCTGAAATAAAAGACACAGTATTTTCGTTACGAAATGTCCTTTTTTTATTTTATTTTTAAAATCAGATAAAATTTCGTTTAAAATCACTCTTTGTTTTATTTTTTGTATTATTTATATATTTTTATATTTTTTATTACTCATTTATTTTTTTTATTACTGTCTTATTTCATTCACTTTTTTCAATAATAAAATATTAAAGTAGCTATTAAAGAAAAAAAAATAGAAAGATATAACAAATACAAAAAATAAAACACAAAGGGTCATTCCGTAAGAAAAATACCAACTCAGAAACTAAAAATTATAAATAAAATCAAGTTTGATAGTCGAATTTTGCTTTAAAAAATCTAAAAAAAAACCATTTACACCAAATAAATTTTCAAAAATAAAAAAGTTATAGAAAATGGCTTGACATATCTAGATGCGGTTTTCAACTTAAAACTTCTTTTAAAAATTAAGCCTTACAAGTGCGACTCAGTTTTTTCCATCTCTTCGGGAAACATCCGAAAACCTCCAAAACCATAGAATTTTGGACACCCTGCACATACTAAAGTTTTACTTTAAATAAAAATATTAAAGTTTCATTTGACTCCAGTCATTTAAAAGCTCCTTATCAAGTTGAGACGTCATATTTGTCCCCGTCTCGCGAGCACAAAACTTGACGTGGTTATCAGGGGACGAAATCAGGATCGTTCTTTTTGACAATGGGTACTTTAGAAGCGCTCACAGCGATTAAAAACCCCGTCAGATCACTTAGAGCGGAAGACATTTACCAAGTTTATTTTTTTTACTTTACGTCTTGAAATATAAAAAAAATTAATTTGTTGTCCGTAAAAAACAAATAAAAAGGAAGGTTAGTGGCATATCGGACACATATTTTGCTTTTCAATTCATTACGACCAGGCCTCCAAGATCTAATGGATAGTCCAGAAACCTACAGGCCTCCTTTCATCCTTGTTAGGAATCATCAGAGTAACATAGGACTGTACCTGGCGTATGAAACATAACACAAACAACCACACCCAGCGAATTTAAACAACTTTCGTCGTCAAACAACGCGGGATGTTGGATGGCTATATGCAAGGTATTTTTAATTCCTAGGGATTAAGATTGAATTGCTAGGGACTAAAATTGCCATTGATACCACACGGTAAAACATTTTGTCTACTATGAGAACAAGTTCTTTTCTTGAACAAATTCTTTTACCTTAAAACAATTTGTTTTGAACTAAAATACTATTTTTTAGTTCAACGCAGTGTTCAATCTTGAAATGAGACTTTATTTTTCTTCTTTAATTGTTTTGTTTCGATACACCCCATTTTGCAACTAAACAAATTGTCTTCATATACAGGGTGATCCAAAATTCCCTAGAAAGATTTGAACGTTCAGTGGTTATATACCATTAATCTAAGAAAAGTTAGGTGATTATTTTGTTTAAATTTCCTTTTTTTTTCTCTCTGAATATAGGAGTAAAATTTTCGTATTTTTTTGGGAATCGCCTATAATAGTACATTATATACCTAGGGACTAAAGTGGTACTTTTTATTTCGAGGCGAGATGTTTGTAAAATTCGCTGAGTGATAAAAAGACACTTTAGTCACATGGTCTATATATACTATTTTTTGCACTTTTGGGCATCGTTTTTATTCAATTTTTATTATTTTTTTTAAAGAAAAAACGGATCTTCATTATACTGGCCTATAAACGGGGACTAAAATATTTTCGTCCCGGGGATAAAAAGTACCATTTTAGTCCCTGAAATGAGGGAGTAACATACGTTTTTAGTCCCTGAAGTGCAAAAAATAATTTACCAAGCAAGCCTAAGTATGCTAACAATGAAATGGTTTACGGTTTTTGTCAAGCATTTTGAAGTTGTCAAAGTTTTGTTTTCAAAAATTGATGTTTCTACCACGTAGTAAAAGGTGCTTCTCAGAAAATATGAACAATTTTTAATGCAAATATCTCTGAAACGAAAAAGTTTAAAAAAATATATTTTACTAATTCTTGTTCAGAACAACAAATTCTACCTACAGTTAAAGTCTTTCAGGGGAATTTTGAATCACCCTGTATATAAGTCATTCAGAATTCTTGCTTTATTTTATTTAAAATAAAACCAAAATTAAGTTTTATCGAAGCTAAGAAAAATTAAATCTTGAAAATTGGGGTTTTACCCAAAACAATACAGTAAAAACAACCTAAGGCTTAGAATCCTATTGATTCCTACATTTTCCCGAAATTTGTCTTGGAAGTGTTTTGACACGCTCTGAGTCATTAACATGATGTGAAACGAGTAAGTCTGTCGGAATGTTGATTTGATCTATAGAAATATGCAAAATATACTTGAACTTTTGGAAGAATGAAATATGACCCCTGGAATAATAAAAAATTTACTCTATTAAAATGATTAACTAGTTTTGTATTTTACGATAATCTGTCACATTTTATCCCTGATCCGTCACTTTTCATTTCAATCCCTAGAGATAAAAAGTGCCACTTTTATCTTTAAAATGCGAAAAAGGCATAACAGTGACCAATATTTCTTCAACAAAATAAGCTGAAGTATTGGGAAACGAATATACCAATGAAATTAGCGTCCTCTCTTCTAGAAAATAAGCCCAATTTGTAAAAATGTTAAATTTAAGATAAAAAAATTTTTAGAAGAAAATAATACAAATCTTCGGTTGGTTTGATTTCAAAGAAAGATTTGTCTTGAAACAAAATAATGCATATGTAGGGTCGCAATTTGAAAAAACTTTCTTTTGCTTTAAAAAAGGATATTGTCTTGAAAGAAAAATATAGATATTTTCATTATTTCATTTTAAGTCAAGAAAATTATTTGTCTTGGAAGGAGAATCAAAAGTGTTTTGTTTTGAATAAGCAAATATTTTATTTCTTGAGAAAAAAGTGTTTTAGATTGATACAGTTCCATTTTATAAAAAAACAATTTCTTTTTCGCATTGAAAGAGAGGATCAAAACATATTTTGTTCTAAATCAAGAAAATATTCACTTGGTGAATAGGAAAGAACAAATTGTTTTATTTCAAAGCAATTTGCTTTGATCTTCCCCTTTTACAAATTGTTCACCTCCCCCCCTCGCGTCGGGCTAACTTTTCGCCTTGGGATGAAAAGTGCCACTTCATATCCTTGGTGTAAAATATATAAATTATTTCCCTTAAAAAGTCAAAGAATATTAGTTTCTTGTACTTTTAGTCCGACAAAGATAAGAAGACTCTCAAATAAACGTTCCTACTTAGTATTTAAAGTAATCACTTATCCGCATCCGTATCGAAATACGCATATGCACACACGATACGTCTGCTTCGATACGTTACGTGAAACCATTTTAACTATTCTTTAGTCTTAATTTGTGATCTATGGGAAAATTGAACAACTGGCAACGTCTCTTTCCAAAACTTTGCCAGAGTGCCCAAGGAAAACTAAACATCAGAATTAGGTGAAATTTTGCATGGTTGTTCATTTTCAAGTTTTTAAGAAAAATACCTGAAAGATGTTTCAAATTTTTCAATATTTTTTTCTCCTAGTTTTCAATAAATTCCTCTGGATTACATTATTCCTGAACGAAAAAAAAATAGGTTTTCTTTTTTATAAAAGCATGGGCACTCCAGCCAAGGATATCAATGATCGATAAATCTTGCTTTCTAAGCGTATGAATGCATAGAAAGGCCACATATATATTTTCTTTTGGAAATGCACAACTTTTTTTGTACTTTTCTTGTGAATTCACAACTTTTTTTTGTCAATTTACAACTTTTTTTGTGAATTCACAGATTTTTTTTATAATGCACAGATTTATCTATGAATTCACAAATATTTCTGTGAATTCACAAATATTACTGTGAATTCACAGATTTTTCTGTGAATTGACAGATATTTCGGTAATTTCACAGGTTTTTCTGTTAAATCACAACTTTTTTGTGAATTCAGATTTTATAAGCTGAACTAATCCTAACTTGTATGGTGGTCATTTGACCACTTGGCCATTTAGCCAATTTGCTATTTAGTGAATTGGCTCGTTATTTCACCACTTGACCTCTTGGTGATTTAACCATTCAGCCACTTGGCCATTTAGACACATTGCCACTTAGCCTTTTATCCACTTTGGCCAGAGTTTAAAATCAGAATTTCGAGTTAAAAGGCAAAATTTCAAAATTCACAGAAATATTTGTGAATTCTCAAAAAAAGTTGTGAATTTAAATATATATATATACGCTTTCGTAGACATGCGTCTTAAGGCTATGCTTTCTACCTTTTTTTGATAGGTCACTTATCTTCTTCCGATAGGGGGGCCGCCGTAGACCAGTGAACAGTGTCTTAGCCTGCAGAACAGAATTGCCAGGCCTACGGCCGCCCATCTACTACTACTACTACTACTACTACTACTACTACTACTACTACTACTACTACTACTACTACTACTACTACTACTACTACTACTACTACTACTACTACTACTACTACTATTCCTACTATTACTACTACCACTACTACTACTACTACTACTACTACTACTACTACTACCTACTACGGATAGGGAAAAGTGTTGAAATTTACGATCTTACTTTATTGCCATTAGGGACTTATCGGTTGACAGTTCCGCATGTCTACTACATATTTTGAGCACTTTACCCATCTGTTATGAGACGACGCTCTTCTTGGTTGCCGAGGCTGTCCGAAACCGACGTTCGAGGAGAGCTTTCTTGTGCGCGCTGCTATCAAAATAATGTCGACTTTCATAATGTTTGTGCCGACCTTTAATAAAGTCGGCACTATTTTTCACAGTTCAGCATGACTACCCCATATTTTAGGCACTTCACCCATGCCAGGGCTATCCAAAACCTATGTTCGAGTAGAGCTTTCTTGTCGACGGTGCTATCAAAATAATGTTGACTCTCATAATGTTTGTGCCTACCTTTAATAGGGACTTATCGGACATTCTGTTATGGGACGATGGGACGCAACGCTCTTCTTGGTTACTGGGGCTATCCAAAACCTGCGTTTGTGCCATCCAGCCAGAGCTTTTTTGATCGCGCCGCTGTCAAACTAATGATGACTTAACATAATGTTTGTGCCTGCCTTTAATAGGGACTTATCGGAAATTATAGGCTGACTTCAATAAAGTCGGGAATGTTTTTGACAGTTCCACACAAAGGTAAACAATTACTACATGATTTTAGGCACTTACACATCTATTATGGGACGGCGCGGCGCTCTTCTTGGTTACTGTGGGGCTATCCAAAACCTGCGTTGGGGCTATCCAGCCAGAGCTTTTTTGATCGCGGCGCTTTCAAAATAATGTTGACTTAACATAATGTTTGTGCCTACCTTTAATAAAGGACGGCATTAACTTTAATTTGTCAACTTTATAAATGGGACAATATGAGCATGTTTAGATGACATGTTTACATGACAAAAATGTCAGAAACCTTTCAAACTTCGTGCGGAACTGTCAAAAATAGTGCCGAGTCAGGCTATGCGTGAACTTCGATCACTAATATAGCCTATCAACTCGTTTGTCAGAATAGATCAGCTGTGGATAGACGTTTCTAACCTGTACGTATGACGCTGTCACCATAAACGTCGGAAAAATTAAAAATAACAAAATTCTTTTGCATTTTTCAAAGTCACTGTCAATCTTTTCTTAAAATTTATAGCCGAATAGTCCGTAGGATAAAGGGCCAAAGTATTATAAAGTAATGAAAACATGTCACGTATACTTAGTAGACCCTTAGTCAATTGAGCGTCAATAATATTTTGGTTGGCTATAGGTTGGCTTGATTCTTGAACTTTATCCTTCGTACTAAAATATAGAATTAGTTGTTTATTATTATTAGTTATGTAATTACTTTATAACTAGTTTGAAACGCAAAGATTTTGAAAGTACCGACTTTAAACTGTTTCTTTATAATAATACATACCTATAGATAAAAAGTAAAGAATAAATAATGTAAAAACGATTAGCACACGTATAAGCAAATGTCTAATGTGTCCTTAATTATATGAAGGTATTCTTATTTTCATGAATTTTTCATTGGGTAAACTAAAAGAGATAAAACAAAAAAGAAGTTAAAAAAACAAATCAGTTAATCAACCGAAAAAAAACTAAAAAACAAAAGATCAAAAGACCTTGGGTGGAAATAACGAAAATTCAAACTTGGATAAGCATCCCACAAGGAACACACAAAAGATCAAAGCGAAAAGAGAAATGATTAAACGATGTTTCGCCCTGGGTAACCAGCGTGGGCTCATCAGTAGTTTCACTGGTCACCCTCCACTATACATCATTAAACACCATCATACACTTTAATTTCCAACCTTGAACCACTCACAAATAGGCATCGTTCCGCACTGGCACTTATCCAAGCTACGTGATACGAATTCGTCCCGGCGTGTTAAATTTCTGTTCTTTAGAAAACTGCAGAGTTTCACTTTGGAAGAATTAAGGCAAGATTCTATTATTATCAAGTAGTGGTGATGATGATGAAGCCATTGGCAGATTTTGAAGTGCAATGTAAAAAAAATATGAAGCTATGAATTTTGTAGAAGAAACTGTGGACCTATATGATGAGAACCAATTCATGGAAAATTTTCGGTAAAACATTTATTTTATGTTAAAAATAAAGACATAAAGTTAAGACACTCTGAATCACATCAAGTGCTTCTTCTTCACCCTATTATTATGGCTTGCTATCAATGTACATGCGGTAATTTTATGAAAATGCGTTCGAGTTCGTCCAAAAATTGTAAACTGTTAAGAACAGTCCCGTCGATTGCACAACTATCACGCGCAGTTCTAAAACGTTCCAGGACGGTTTTAAAATTCGGAACCCGAACAAACCATATGATTAGTGACCGAAAGTCACGGGCTATGCCGACTTTATGTACCGATAAGCTAATAAAGGACGGCTTATGTCAACTTTATGGGTGGCACAATATGAGCATGTCTAAATGACATTCGTGCGGAAATGTCAAAAATAGTGCCGACTTTATTAAAGTTAGGCTTTTCCGACTTTATATACCGATAAATTCCCGATTAACTCTCAAAAATATTAAATGAAAACTTACTCAAACTTGAAAAATATTAATAATCACAGTTATACAGAAGTTCGCCCAAAACTGTCTAAACAATAATAGACCGAATAAATTTAGTTAAGTTTGTACAGATTAGTTTGTGATATGAGCTAAGTAAAAAATAGTAGTTTACCTAACTAGTGCGGAAAGTTCCACTTTTTCGCACGCGATTGCAGATAACGACGCATTAGCGGAGTTCGGCCAGCAATTAAGTGTGGAAAAGTAACTTTATTTTATCTACTCGTTTGACTTCAGTATTCATTTAACCCAATAAAAGAAATTTTAAAAATATTACTCTTTATTTGTCGTGACTAAAATGTTTACATAACACAAAAAACAAAATTTTTTAAAATATAGCAATATATTTATTTTTTATTTTTGTTTGAGTGCGGTAAAGTGAATTTGGGGCACGCTAGTAGAAAAAAAATTTTAAGCTTCGCGCCATTTTAATAATTTTATTGATGAAAAAAAAAATATTTACGCATAACCAAAAATTCACAAAAATATTTTAGTAACTTTTGAATTTGGGGGATTTTACAAAATACTGTTATAGTAATTTACGTTACAAGGCTAGATGTTTAATTTTTTAGACGAGTACTTTAATTACATTTCACGACCGTGTATCGTACAACGTTTTATTATATACTGTGGGTGGGATATCCATTATTTTTTTTTTTTTAGTTACTTTACCGGACTAGTGATGTAATGTACCATTTCCCGGACTGAAATATAGATTTCAGTCCAGGAAAATTTCTTTACCGGACTAGTGATGTAATATATTATTTCCCGGACTGAAACCGGTAACGTAAAGGAGTACTTACTAAGGTGCCTTTAAATCCCTCTGGGCTGAATTATTAAAAGTAATATTAAATATTACGTTTTTAATTATTTTAAAGATTGAATATAGCGAAAGTATATATAGGGTGGGCCACAAAATTCCGCACTTTTTGGATTAGCTGTAACTTTTGACATGATTACGCGATTTTGAAATATATTGGCTTTTTGAAAAGATTCGATTCGATTCGGTTAAAAATTTACAACTTTCAAAAAATTCAAGATGGCGGACAGTTCTAGAAAATGTGTAATTTTCACCCCCCCCCCAAAAAAAAATGTATGTGCGACACTGAACAAACTCTAAAGCATTCACTACAAACGCTCATCGTTTCTGTGTATATTGAAGTATCCTTTAATTAAATCAGTTGGGAAATAAAAAAGTTACAAGTTTTTTGACTGCGAGTGTTTTGGCTTCGCATCGAAAAAATCACAAAATTACATACATTTTCCATTTGCTATATCTTTTGACCTAATTATTTAATTAAGAAAAATACTAAGAATCTAAATACCCATTACTTTTTTATTTCTTATCCGATTTAATTAGGCGATACCTCGATGTACGAAGAAAAAAGGGAGGTTTGGAAATACTAATTTTTATTTTGTCCAGTGTCTTACTTAAAAAAAAAATAAGGCGTATAAAAGCTAACCCTGTTTAAAACTATCCACCATCCTGATTTTTTTTTAATGTCAAATTTTGAAGAAACAGACGCAACTCTCATGTTTTATATCTTTAAAAAATATTTTTTTTTAATTAACTAACCAGGGCAAAAGTTACAGCAAATTAAAAAAATATGTAATTTTGTGATTTTTTCCAATGGTAAGCCCAAACACTCATAATCTATAAGCTTATAACTTTTTCATTTCTTAACCGATTTAAGTAAATGATACGTCAACATACACATAAACAACGAGCATTTGTAGTGAAAGCTGTAAAGTTTGTTCATTGTCGTACATACATTTTTTTCAGGGGGGGGGGGGGTGAAAATTACACATTTTTTAAAAATGTCCGCCATCTTGGATTTTTGAGAAATTTTAAATTTTCAACTGGATCGAAAAAGTATCACGTTTCATCAATCTAAAAAAAACTAATACCTTTAAAAATTGAGCACTTATGTCAAAAGTAATAGCCAATCCAAAAAGTGCGGAATTTTGTGGCCCAACCTATATAAACGTACTTTTAAGACACCATCGCAAAGTATTTAAAATTTAAGGTGGACCGTTTGATATGGATTTTCCCATATTTAAAGAAATTTTTTGTTCCGTTATCTCGTCTTTTTAGAAAACTTCTTTTATTTTTTGTTAAAAGCTTATGACGAACAACAACCTATCAAGAAGAAAAGAGTGGATAAAATAGGATCAGTAGCGTAGTGGCCGAAATCAAAAGATCAAAGCGAAAAGAGAAATGATTAAACGATGTTTCGCCCTGGGTAACCAGCGTGGGCTCATCAGTAGTTTCACTGGTCACCCTCCACTATACATCATTAAACACCATCATACACTTTAATTTCCAACCTTGAACCACTCACAAATAGGCATCGTTCCGCACTGGCACTTATCCAAGCTACGTGATACGAATTCGTCCCGGCGTGTTAAATTTCTGTTCTTTAGAAAACTGCAGAGTTTCACTTTGGAAGAATTAAGGCAAGATTCTATTATTATCAAGTAGTGGTGATGATGATGAAGCCATTGGCAGATTTTGAAGTGCAATGTAAAAAAAATATGAAGCTATGAATTTTGTAGAAGAAACTGTGGACCTATATGATGAGAACCAATTCATGGAAAATTTTCGGTAAAACATTTATTTTATGTTAAAAATAAAGACATAAAGTTAAGACACTCTGAATCACATCAAGTGCTTCTTCTTCACCCTATTATTATGGCTTGCTATCAATGTACATGCGGTAATTTTATGAAAATGCGTTCGAGTTCGTCCAAAAATTGTAAACTGTTAAGAACAGTCCCGTCGATTGCACAACTATCACGCGCAGTTCTAAAACGTTCCAGGACGGTTTTAAAATTCGGAACCCGAACAAACCATATGATTAGTGACCGAAAGTCACGGGCTATGCCGACTTTATGTACCGATAAGCTAATAAAGGACGGCTT
Organism: Oxystoma pomonae; assembly: GCA_963921995.1. Classification (NCBI taxonomy): domain Eukaryota; kingdom Metazoa; phylum Arthropoda; class Insecta; order Coleoptera; family Brentidae; genus Oxystoma; species Oxystoma pomonae. Next base: position 43,800,096 of record OY998171.1, on the reverse strand, counting down.
ATGTCAACTTTATGGGTGGCACAATATGAGCATGTCTAAATGACATTCGTGCGGAAATGTCAAAAATAGTGCCGACTTTATTAAAGTTAGGCTTTTCCGACTTTATATACCGATAAATTCCCGATTAACTCTCAAAAATATTAAATGAAAACTTACTCAAACTTGAAAAATATTAACAATCACAGTTATACAGAAGTTCGCCCAAAACTGTCTAAACAATAATAGACCGAATAAATTTAGTTAAGTTTGTACAGATTAGTTTGTGATATGAGCTAAGTAAAAAATAGTAGTTTACCTAACTAGTGCGGAAAGTTCCACTTTTTCGCACGCGATTGCAGATAACGACGCATTAGCGGAGTTCGGCCAGCAATTAAGTGTGGAAAAGTAACTTTATTTTATCTACTCGTTTGACTTCAGTATTCATTTAACCCAATAAAAGAAATTTTAAAAATATTACTCTTTATTTGTCGTGACTAAAATGTTTACATAACACAAAAAACAAAATTTTTTAAAATATAGCAATATATTTATTTTTTATTTTTGTTTGAGTGCGGTAAAGTGAATTTGGGGCACGCTAGTAGAAAAAAAATTTTAAGCTTCGCGCCATTTTAATAATTTTATTGATGAAAAAAAAAATATTTACGCATAACCAAAAATTCACAAAAATATTTTAGTAACTTTTGAATTTGAGGGATTTTACAAAATACTGTTATAGTAATTTACGTTACAAGGCTAGATGTTTAATTTTTTAGACGAGTACTTTAATTACATTTCACGACCGTGTATCGTACAACGTTTTATTATATACTGTGGGTGGGATATCCATTATTTTTTTTTTTTTAGTTACTTTACCGGACTAGTGATGTAATGTACCATTTCCCGGACTGAAATATAGATTTCAGTCCAGGAAAATTTCTTTACCGGACTAGTGATGTAATATATTATTTCCCGGACTGAAACCGGTAACGTAAAGGAGTACTTACTAAGGTGCCTTTAAATCCCTCTGGGCTGAATTATTAAAAGTAATATTAAATATTACGTTTTTAATTATTTTAAAGATTGAATATAGCGAAAGTATATATAGGGTGGGCCACAAAATTCCGCACTTTTTGGATTGGCTGTAACTTTTGACATGATTACGCGATTTTGAAATATATTGGCTTTTTGAAAAGATTCGATTCGATTCGGTTAAAAATTTACAACTTTCAAAAAATTCAAGATGGCGGACAGTTCTAGAAAATGTGTAATTTTCACCCCCCCCCCCAAAAAAAATGTATGTGCGACACTGAACAAACTCTAAAGCATTCACTACAAACGCTCATCGTTTCTGTGTATATTGAAGTATCCTTTAATTAAATCAGTTGGGAAATAAAAAAGTTACAAGTTTTTTGACTGCGAGTGTTTTGGCTTCGCATCGAAAAAATCACAAAATTACATACATTTTCCATTTGCTATATCTTTTGACCTAATTATTTAATTAAGAAAAATACTAAGAATCTAAATACCCATTACTTTTTTATTTCTTATCCGATTTAATTAGGCGATACCTCGATGTACGAAGAAAAAAGGGAGGTTTGGAAATACTAATTTTTATTTTGTCCAGTGTCTTACTTAAAAAAAAAATAAGGCGTATAAAAGCTAACCCTGTTTAAAACTATCCACCATCCTGATTTTTTTTTAATGTCAAATTTTGAAGAAACAGACGCAACTCTCATGTTTTATATCTTTAAAAAATATTTTTTTTTAATTAACTAACCAGGGCAAAAGTTACAGCAAATTAAAAAAATATGTAATTTTGTGATTTTTTCCAATGGTAAGCCCAAACACTCATAATCTATAAGCTTATAACTTTTTCATTTCTTAACCGATTTAAGTAAATGATACGTCAACATACACATAAACAACGAGCATTTGTAGTGAAAGCTGTAAAGTTTGTTCATTGTCGTACATACATTTTTTTCAGGGGGGGGGGTGAAAATTACACATTTTTTAAAAATGTCCGCCATCTTGGATTTTTGAGAAATTTTAAATTTTCAACTGGATCGAAAAAGTATCACGTTTCATCAATCTAAAAAAAACTAATACCTTTAAAAATTGAGCACTTATGTCAAAAGTAATAGCCAATCCAAAAAGTGCGGAATTTTGTGGCCCACCCTATATAAACGTACTTTTAAGACACCATCGCAAAGTATTTAAAATTTAAGGTGGACCGTTTGATATGGATTTTCCCATATTTAAAGAAATTTTTTGTTCCGTTATCTCGTCTTTTTAGAAAACTTCTTTTATTTTTTGTTAAAAGCTTATGACGAACAACAACCTATCAAGAAGAAAAGAGTGGATAAAATAGGATCAGTAGCGTAGTGGCCGAAATGTAGTATGAAGTTATTTAATTAAAAACTTAAATAGCAGGGTCATTATCGTTATTTTTCGTTATTCTTAGTAACCATAACCAATCACTTGTTAGTGTTGTGTAAAAACGGAGTAGGTACCTAATCTTGTAAAAATTGGCACGTCCCTACTTACACACATTTCAATAAAAAACTGAAAACCATTCTCTATCAAAAACTTAATGAAGAAAAACGCCTGTGAAGACATATCAACAAAATCAATAAAGTCAGAACCTAATAAATCGAATCTGTGTTAAAATCACAGAAAAACTTATTGGTCAGTTGTACATAATAACAAAGGAATATCATTCTACAACAAAGTGTCAAATAGGCATTTTAAAATGTCACTAATAAAGTAAACATAACCCCACATATTAAGAATTAAAGTCAGTTCATAAGTCATCTATAAGAAAGAGTTTGACTCTCGCTCCACAATATTTACGTGCAACCTGACTATCGAGGCGTTATTGTAGAACTAATATATAAACATTACAGTTTTTGTTTTAGGTTAGCGCAGGCAACTGACCTAAATAGCTTAATATTTACCCATCATTTTCCTTCCATTTTGGTGCGGCACTGCTGGATGGAATAGCGTGGAAAATAATGAAAATAAAAGAAGAGTCCGCCGACCCGACCCCAACACGTTTCTCCCGTTTTTCCTCAATTCGATTTCTTGACGTCAAGTCACTCTAGAGTGAGAGGGAGACACTTTCTTTAAAAGGGCCAGAGTTGCTCCCAAAAAATACATAGGTATATTTAAGAATCATATTTCTATTATTTTGAATCCCTCTCTTGGGCTTAATATTAGAAGTCCTATTTTAATCTCTTGGTTTGACAATATCTTCTCTTTCCCCTAGGCGCGGTTGTACCTACCGGGACCGCATCGTTTGTCCCAGGGACGTATATTTGCGTCCCGGGACCTACTAATAGGTACCCAAGTAGCAATTTGTCGACGGCATGACGTCGCGAAATACGACCCGACGTCAGGCGCTTACGTCGGTACATCCCGGCCTGATTTGCACCAATTTGATGGGTTATTTTTTAGACATCATGACGTCGTGATCACGATCTATAGTCAGCCTCGACGTGTTTATTTTGGTAGTGTATTTTTTCCCGAAAGTAAATATTTCCGGACTATTTGGACATACCTGCCACAAAAAATAACCACAAAAAGAAATTTGCAATTTTTCAAAATGAAAACTTATTTTAATTATTTTAATTGCTCGTCTTTAATCAAACCAGTGCCTAAATCTATAAAAGCATACCAGTTTACTGTTACAAACACTTCTTGTAGTTCTACATAACAAGCGGGCCTTCTTGTTTCCTTGTAGAAAAATATTTTTTATAATTTTTTTGAATTTCTTAAGAATGTGTTCAAATATGTTAAAACTGTATTCTGTATTGATAAATTAATTGCCTGTAAAAAACAATTTAAAAGGCAAAAAGCATTAAAAATTAAAAAAAAGCTTGTTAAAACTTGTTCATATTTGGACAACATTATAGGTTGTGAATTTTCGGTCCGCGCAAGGTACAGTCCCGCTCGACGCATTTTTAATGAGATCATATAAGTCAAGTACGGCTCCTTAATGCTATTGAGGCTTTAAACCACGTAACCTAATTTTGAACCTCATTTTTTGTTTTTGTTCGTAGAAAACAGATTCTTTAACGATTTTTTTTCAATTTAATCCAACCCGACCCAATCCAATCAACGCAGTCAACCTCACTAACTCCGGTAAATCAATAGCGAGGAGCCGGGCTTGACTTTCAACAAAAAAATTGAATAACGAAGCATTTTTGGCGTCATTGACTGTGTCCAGCTGATTTTTTTTATGTAAAAAAACAATTTAGAGGTTAACATAAACTTGCAGTTTTTTAATCTATCAACATCATCGATATTTATTAGATAGGTATCTATTTTTTAGCAAGAATACGTGAAAAGAAAATCATTGAAAAATTTGTTTCGTTTTCTATTTTGAACATTAACTTACTGGATTTAGGAAACCAACGCCTCCTTTATATAAACCAAAATAAAATCAATTAAATCCAGTTTTTTTTACCTTCCCTGGAATCACCCAGTGGAAACTACTATTTTGTTCCATTGAAAAAGCATACAAGAAGCGATCGACTCTTCGTCTAGTTTACTATATTCCACATTCCAAACTGAACCGAGCGACCTTTCGCAAAGAAAAACCACAAAAACGAATGCGACATTTTCCGAGAGACTATCTATCCTCGAAGGTGCATCTGATTGGACGCCCGGCAACGGGGAAAACTTTTCAAAGAAAATTGATTTTCCTGAGGGCACTCGTCGTATAAGCAGACGAATGACGGCTCGTGACGTCACAAGCGAGAGAAGAAATATTTTATTCGAAAAAAATTAAGGCAAAATATAAGAAAACGAGGTTTTTGATAAAAAAAACCAATAGAAAAGTGGCGCATAAAAGCTAATCACAAAACAACACAACACAATGCTCAAGAAGAAGAAGATGCAACAAAATTATTTTGTTACATTGTTTATAAATTCGTAAATACGGTTCATTTTCCGGGAGAGGGGACAATGTGAAAAATTCTAACAATCTCTAAATCTAATGCAAAAAACAGAACTTTAATTAAAAAGGTAGAATAGTCAAATGCACCGATATATTTAATCTCTCTTTGACTTTTTTAATAAATCCTCCAGGCCCATGGGAGACAATACACCCTTTCCTCTTCCCTCTCCCTTAAGTACAAATTTGCTAAATATTTTAATGCAAATAAGAAGAGAATGAAATTGCTAATGGGATTTTTGCACATTTTTCAATAGCAGCATATTTTTCAACCAATTCATTTACACTGAATGAAATTTTTGCAATTACTTTTTACAAATCAGCTTATTGTTTTTTTTTTTAATATTTTTTATAAGCAAGCTCTTACTCAGGAATCGTTTTTTTTTTCTTTTCATATGTGATACTATGGCAAGTTTACAATGTAAGGTGTAGAATTTCTATTAAATTTTAAATTTCTACCTTGTAAAATAAAGTTTTAAAGTATCTACTATGGCCACAAAGTTACCAATGATTGATTGTATAAATTCCTCTTAATTTTTTTTAATGTGCTTTTACCAGTGAAAAGTAGACAACAAAGAAGCTGGTGCTAACCCTGAAGTCTTTGGGGATAAAAACGAGAAATTGCAGAAAGTTCCTTTAAAGATATTCTAGAATCCCTCCACAGTATTTTGGGACAGTTTGACCTTCAATTCGTCACACCAAGAGTAAACAAACGCATGACGTACTTACCGCGCAAACCATTGGAAATACAGAACAGTGTTATAGAGTTTCTATTTATAAACAAGTTCTAGACAAAATTATTACGGACATAAAAAAGTATTTTTGATCTGAACATATTCATACCAAATTTTATACAACGAGAAGCAAAAGTCAACGCAAAATTAACTAAAGTAATTTCTAAATACTACAAACTGTTTAATTAATCCAAAACACAATTTCTTAAACTTTTATTGAGAGAAGTCAGTGTTTGGAAACAATATTGGTTAGAAGTAGGCAAAAGCTTAAATTAAAACATACCTGAAAACGTTTTCGAGGCAATGAACAAGTGTGGCGATATTTTTTCGTTGATAAGAACATTCTTAAATGTTTACCAGTAAGTAATGCTTCGTCAGAAAGAAGCTTCTCATGCCTCAGAAGATTGAAAATATAAGTACTTAAAAACACTATGACGGAAATTCGTCTGACGGGCTTAGCGTTGTTGCATATCAACAGACCAACACCGTTCTCAAGTAAAAAACCAGTTAACTCATTTTCGTTTTAGTATCCTTTGGCCTATGATCGGCGCCATATTGACACCAAACTGACAGAGAATCCATGTTTTACTTGATAATTTGTTTATAAAAATGGCAGCCGCAGTCGACTTAAGGGCACTGAGACAATAGGAGTTAACTGGCTTTTTAGTTGAGAACGAGCGAGTCATTGACCGGTTTGCCCAAAAAGAACCGGAAATATGAAAGGTAATGTTTCAACTTAAAACGCTTTTTAGACCTCAAAAAAAAAGTATTTAGCTATTAGGTTTTGTGTGTTATCTATGTTTTTTATAACTAAAAAAATTATACGTAGTTACTCAAGCGCGGATTTCAGGAGGATAGAGGGATAGTTAACCCCCCCTACCCTGGCTTTAAATTTTTTATGAAAATATTTAGAAAATCATAAGTAGAGCATAAATTGCGATGCTATACAACACCGTTCTGAACTAAAAAGCCTGTTAACTCCTACCGCCTCAGTGCCCTTTAGCCTAATGTGGCTGCCATTTTTATAACCAAGTTGACAAGTAAAATATGGATTTTCTGTCAGTTTGGTATCAATATGGCACCGATCATAGGCCAAAGGATACTAAAACGAAAATGAGTTAACTGGCTTTTTAGTTAAGAACGGTGTTGTGCTATAGCACCTTTGATATTTACGGTATTAGTTTATTTTTGTGTTAAAAATGGCATTTGTAGTGTCATTTTCTTAAAAATTATCGCCTGCTGCGCTTTGAAGCCATTGATATATTTACAATTTTAGTTTAATTTTAAATAAAAAAATGCATTTTTTAGTACAAGTTTCTTAAAAATTTCGCCAGCGGCGCTATGATACCGTTGGTATTTACGATTTTAGTTTAATTCGACCAAAAAATTGCATTTTTAATGCAATTTTCTCAAAGATTTTTGGCGCATTTAAATATTTTTTAAAATAAAATATGTATGAAATCAATGACTTAAAATCTGAGTACCGCCCCCCCCCTAGATTAGAGACCAAATCCACGCTTGTGGTTGTAAGTTGTGTTTGCATATATGTTCCTCATAAAAGCTATGCTTTTATTCTACTTTTTTATCGAAACCGCCCCCCCCCCTTTTCAAATGGCTGGGACCGCCACTGTTTTACCACAGTATTTTAACTTAAAAAACACGCATGCCAATAGTAAAAAAATTGATGCGAAACTTTTTAGTAATAATGTATGATCCTAATACATGGTGTAGCCTACTTTTTTATGTCTGATTTTGTAGGTACATTTTCGAACGGCAGCTCTAGTATTTTTTTCAGAAAGCTGGGATGTAGGTTCTTTTGAACATTTTTGTAAGTTGTCTTTTACTAAACTGAATGGACGCCACTCGTTTTTTTTTTAATTTCAACTATATGTGGTTTTGTTTTATAAAAAACGAGAAAAAAACAAAACTTAATTTATGTTGTTGAGTATTGAAAACAAGTTTACTGAAAACATGGCGGTAAGAATACAAAAATAAAACATCTTCCTTTTTAACAAATAGAAAACCTATTGTTTTATTTCATGAAAAATAAACCTTTGAACATTGAATGAAAAAATAAGTAGGAAGACTCACTAATTCTTTGTGTTTGTAGTTTTAAAGAGAATTAGAAAACCCAAAAATAAATGCCAATTTCTTGTGTAACTATAAACAAACTGCCATGAAGAGGGACACCTGGATTATGGCCATAAATCAGGGTTAGGGTAAAAAAAAATATGTCATTTATATCCTTTTTAAAAAGGTTACATGTTTTTAGTTTAATAATTTATGAGTTTATGTTTAATTTAATTCAATTGAAGAAAGTTTTAATTAATTAATTAAAATTAACCATGAGTTGTGACGGCAGGAGACTTCCTTGGAGACATATTACTTTGGAGACATATTATGACAAAAAAAATGATTTGGAAAGATCTTACCTGGCATTGAAAATCCATGCTGTCTGTAGGCTAGCCAGAGAAGCCTTCAGTGGAGACTTAAGGTTATCTACAGGCTGATTCTTGGTAGAACTCCTGGAGCAGGCAGATAGGGATTTTTAATAAGCCGCAGCCAGAGGCTTGAAAAATCAGAGGCGTGATGTAGCCGGAAGACCCTATGTACAAAAAGTTCATTAGAATTTTTTGTCCATGTATAAAGAAATTTTGATAGTTTTCTTACCTCTCAGAGGGAAAATTCCCTTCACTTTTGATCACCCATTGTTACTACTTGGAATAGAACGATGTCTAGTTAACAAAACAGGAAGGAAAGTAGCTAATTTTACAGATCCATTATAAATGGAAAATTGGGAAAAACGTGTCCACGATGTTTCAGGTGGACCGGAAAAGTGAAAGTGAATATGACAGTCCTAACACGGAAGTCAGCTGATTTTTTAAAGGAGAAATATGGTAACAAACAGAAAATTGGGTCCGTTCCGAATTCGGTGTACACAAGGTCACAGCCAGATGGAGCAATTTTATTTAAAGGCTGTTTCACGAATGATCAACACTACTACAAATTTATATATGAAAAATATTTATTCAAATGGCCGGAAAAATAAAAATGCTACAATGGCGTTCAGCAAAATGTCATTACCAAATTCCCGGTTTTTTCTCCGTAAATTTATACTATTTCCCGGTCTTTTTAGGACTTTTTCCCAGAATTATTTTTTTAATTTAATATGCACTTTATTCAAGGGCGGGTCTAGTCTCAAATCCAGGGAGGGTATAATAAGATTTCAAGTCGTTGATTTACCTTAAATTTTTATCCAATAACAAGCTTTAAAAGTGTAGCACAGGCAAACATTTTGCATTTTAAGCAGAAAATTCACTATTTTTTGTGAAATATTTAACAATTGGATAGCTACCAAGAGACAAGAGCTGAAATTTATAGTCGATACTCAAGGCCTCCTTAAGGCTTAGTGGTCTTTGAGGATCCCTTAAGGTCGGAAACACATTTATAGTCGCTGAAGGAGGCCTTCAGTTTGAGTAAAGGCCAAGGTAGCTTGGGAGCTACCGTAAGAAGGCCTTGGGTCGTGTTTTTCAGGTTAGGTTTAGGTTTTATGTGTTGTTGTTGGTGTGATTTTTGGAAAGTAGTTTTCTGCGTTCTTTTTTGGTGAATAATGGACGAACTTCAAGATTTCTTGGACTGCTTGGATTATCAGGATATGGGAGGTTTTTTTTGAAATTTCCACTTTCCAAAATTTGATGCAAAAAAATAAAAGTCGAAATCAAGCAAAAATAAAGATGTCGCAGGTCCTGTTAAGATTCTAAACTTAGTGATTTCACAAAAGCACCAAATAACTTTTGTTTTTTTTTGCTGGAGAAGCAGTTTTCTGAGGTCATGTCGTTTTTTTGTAATCTTCCGAAACGCCCATATCTTCTGGCTGTAGGAAAATAATAGACCACAATTTACTCTCCTGCCAGTATTTACAATAAAGTTCAACCAATAATTTTTTAAATTAAATGTTGTAAGTTTTCTGGGAAAAAATAAATGTATTATCTATATTTCCTTAAAGTAAATAATACATTTTTGTATTTTTTTGAGAATTTTCCTTGCTAGTTGAACTATATCTCACTATCTAACCAAAAAAGATGTGTTTTCGACTTTTTGATATGTACCTAGTATCTGTTATAAGTTTAAGGCTGTAACCATTCTGCTGCAGATCCTTCTTAATGTTTCTTATTTTGATTTCCAAGTCATGAGAATTGTTACAAATTTGAACGGCTCTATTATACAAAGTTCTCATTATGCCTCGTTTGGTTAAATTAAATATTAAAAAAAAATTAAAAATTAAATATTGTCCTGTGTGAGTGGATTTACGAGAGACTGTTGTTGTAATGTCGCTTTCTGCTCATTTGACAAGTACATCAAGAAAAGGAATTTGACAATTTTGCTCCAACCCCATTGTTAATTTAATGGTGAGTCTTATGTTATTTAGGTGGTGAATAAACTCAAACGGTGGGATTTACTAAAGGGGTTTAGTCTATTTTAGAACGATCCTAAGTTTAACTGAAATTATTGGTTTTAAGCATTTTGCACCAACTTCCTTGAGTTTTGGACATAGTTTGATTTATAAGAAGAATTTTAATATATTTGTTTATTGAATAATCTTAACACAATCTTTTGTTGGATTTAAAGAGAAAGTTTTAATTTAGAAGAAAAAAAAATTAAAAAATTTAAACCCACGCGGGGTTTAAATAGGAAACACTCTATAGAATAAATTAACAATGTCATTATATATATATATGTCACTCTAATTAAAACTTACTCTTGTTAATTAATTTTTCCAATTAATACTTGATGAAACGCAACGATTTAGATGAGTAAGAATAAAATAAGGAGTAGATTACTTTTGTATTTATTTAAAAGGTGTTTTTATTTATGAAATTTGTTAAAAAACTTAAATGCAAGTTTTTTTACATCTCTGTCACTATCAAAATGTCAGTTTAAAAATATTAGCGTTGCGTTCAATCACAAACAGCGAGTTAGGATCTTTTACCTCTGCTTGCACCTTGGCTTGCACCAACCTCTACTGATGAAAGCTACAGCTTTAAAATGATTGGGCTTTGAGTAAGGAAAGTTTTTTTGACTGAGCTTTTAGATAATATTAATGTTTTACTTTCAGTTTGTAAATAAATTAATATAGTTGTTTTCGATTTTTTGTTTGATATATTTTTCGTGCATAATCAGTGACCTTCACTTATGTTTGTTTTGCCTCGTAGTTCAAAATATAGCGTCTTTCTTGATAAAATAGGAGGTGTTTAATTGGTATAATCCTTGTCAAAACGGTTACTTAGGGAAATTATAAACGAACTTTTTACCAAATGCCACAAAACCATCCTTTCTGGGAGCTATAAATTAAACCAACCCCCTGGGGTGGTCTAAAAAATCACCAACTTTATAACCTCAAACACAAATAGTGAAGCTATTATGTGCCAAATTTTTGGCGTATTCACCATTTGCCATTTTGAAACCTGTTTTAGGGCATTTTTTTCTAAAATATGGTGTATTTTTAGAAAAAAGCAGTTTTTCAGTAGTATTTTTCAATAACAAAAAGTACAAAATAATCAATAACTTTGTGTCTTTTGTATGGGTAAGTGTTTTTTGAAAATTGGTTTTGAAATTTAGTACCCCACACAGGTGTAAATATTTAGACCTGTGGGGGGTATATACTATTTTAGATGTTAGTAAATCTCACGGTCATTCCCGGTCCAGACAATAAAATTATCATCAACATATGTTACCCAGAGCTTAGGTTTATATGTTGCGATATCAACCGCGTGTGATTCGAACCACTCCATGTAAATATTGGCCACCACTGGCGAAAGCGATGAATCCATTGGCAGACCGTCATTCTGAGCATAAAACCTATCTTTCACCTGAAAATAAGAGTTATGTAGACAGCAGACAGACTTATTAGACAGAGAGCCACTTTCTCACTTCGGCTTAAGTTCTAAGTTCAACTTAAATAAGATAAGTAGCTTGCTGGTGCTGTCAAAGTGTCCCTTAAGGGAAACATTGTTGGCGTAAAGCTAAATGGAGGAATTTTGAGACTTAAGTTAAACTTGGCTAAATTTTTTCAAGTTTTTGAGACTTGTTTGCTTTTACTATTACCTTAAAACATATTTTTCGGCTTTTGACAGTGTTTTTAAGCTATTTTTGTGTTTTTTAGGAGTAAAAATAATTTTTAAAAATTTCTATCCTCACAAATTGTTTTACAAAATTTATCAAAATAAGATAGTTTTTTAACATGATATTTAAAACAAGAACTTGTTTTTGTTGTATTATTATTATAACAAAATATAGTGAAAACCCAAAGGGTGAACAAATCCTCAAATTTTGTACACCTCCTGCACAGGGTCCATACAACACCGTTCTCAGTTGAGAACTGTGTTGGTCCATATTCTAGGTCCTGCCAAGTCGTGTCAGGACTCAACAGGACCCAAATTATAGGACGGGACCTCAGACTAATAACTAAAGAGCCGGGACACTGAAAAAAGTGTCATATTCTTTTTTAATTTTCTACCATCTTGAATTTTTTAAAAATGCCATTATTGACACTTGTTCGGAAAACTATAAAGTATAATATATGTTCAGTTGTAAATCTTTTTTTATCAGAAAATTGGTTTTAAAGTTATGACAATTCAAAAAGTCTAATTTTTGGTTGCTATGTTAAGGATCTTTTGGTCAGCATACCAAAATAAGAACCTTTGTGGTTGTCATTGTTTGACTAGCTCTCAAGAAGAGAGTCATTTCGGTTTATTTTCCTAACTCTTTCTAAGCTTTTGCATATAAAGCAATGTATTTTGCATCTTCCTTTATAAAAAAATAACAATTTTAAGCTTTCTTTTCGCAAAATTATCCAACAACACAAACACTTTGACGTGGATTGACAGAAGTATATATAAACAAAATAAAGGTAGATTATTTTTCTGGATATCTTCATTGTGTTTATATTTACTGCTGTCAATCCACGTCAAAATGTTTGTCTTTTGGCGAATTTTGAAAAAAAGTTTAAAATCTATTTTTGATTAAGGAAGATCCATAATATATACATATATATATATTGTTTTATGGGTAAGCGCATAATTAGTTACAAAAACCGAAATAACTTTATTCTTGACAGGTTTTCAAATCACAATAACCACAAAGTTTGTTATTTTTTAAAACTAAAAAATATATTCAAATATTTTCTTAGAACAAAGTAATTTTTATTTTGTTTTTTTATCATGTTTTATCTATTTTTTATTGCCTACCAAACATCTTAAAAACTAATAAATTCTGCCCCCATAAAATATCAAGATTTTTTTCTGTTTGTGAAAGGGGCCAGAATTTATTACTAAGAACTGTACCTATTTATAGTGGTAATTTGAAAAAAAAACAAAAACTTAAAAGGTAGGTAATTCTTTCTTCTAAATTATAAAATATTTCAAAAATAATAAAAGGAACTGAAATAATCAACAAAAATAAAATTCATTTAAAATTAAATGTCAAACTTGGGGATAAAGCAAAGCAATACCCTCTCCACATAAGTCGATGAACTCCTACCATTTTTGTGTCCTTCTCCTGACTTTCTCTGCCGTATTGAAAATTTTCTATCACTTTTAGTAAAAATGTTTTTCTTTTGCGGGATGTCTCCTGCCAGTCCAGGTCTTTCCATGTTTTTAGTAGATAGGGAAGTCGTTTGAAAGAACTTTCTAAAAAATAAAAAGGCAAATAAATAATGCAAAGAGTTCTTGGAATTTTCTTAAAATATTTGCTAAATTAAAAATAAAGGCAATATTGACATGCTCTTTAAATGATGACTCAGGATTTATTGATCTATGAAAAATTTTATGTAAAGAACGTGAATAATGCAAAAATATTTGTATCAAGATGTGTTAGTAACTTTTTTGTAGTTCCAGATGATTCAGCTTTACCATAAGTTATTCTTATTTAGTATGTACCTTTTCTATGAAGATGATCATCTTGCCACCTTATCTGTAATCTAAAACAAAGGAAAATAATATATTTTTCTCTGAGGTGCAAACATGTAAACCATCTTAAATAAGCTTTTTCCAAAGAATTTTGACAGAACAGTTTTAAAAAGAATTGAAAATTAGTTGGACACCCAGTTTTAATTATAACAAAAGTAGGTACCTATACCATAGTATCCACAGCATTTCTCAAAAATCTCTGACTTTCCACGACCAACCTACTACCTCCTGCTAGATTGGTTCACCTCTTGGGGCCAACCCATTAATAAATAATAATACTGGCTTTATAGAAACTTACCAAAGGACAGAATCCAAATCACCTTTCTCCTATCTTTCTGCAGGTCTTGGGGATGGTGAATCGAGAACCCCTGGTGAATCTCCTCTGCTTCCAACAGTAATTGACAGTAAATAAAAATTTGGGCTCTCACTTTTTTCCAAATCGTCCGTTTTTTTACATTTCAATTTTTGGAAACCACAAAAAAATAAACAAAAAAATTGACACTGAAATTCAAGACTGCATCCAAAAAACACAAAAAATGAGACGCTGCCAATTGTAATTTATAGCATCAACCCAATTTTATATTCTCTGGTTCCACTTAGCCAAGGTTGCACCTCTGCAAGAGAAATAAGGATAAGTTGAACTTATACTTATGTTTTAACTTAGCTTAGTTTTAAATTTAAGCCGAAGTGAGAAAGCGGCCCAGAGACTGGTTGCTGACGGATCCCTTCGTGAACGTACAAGCCTGCCGCTGGAGGGAGTGATGGAGTTGTCTCAAACTTTTAAACAGCAAAAATGCTATTGTAATATTTGGTTATTTCTTCCCATGCCCTTAGTTTTCTTTGAAGTGTTGTAGCATCTGTTTTTTGGATTCCAATATGGAAAATTTTGCCACCAGTGAACACAAGTACTCCTTTTCCTCATTAGAAAAACAAGTTCTGTTCTCCTTTCCTTTTTCCATGTCTTATACCTTTAAAAACTACAACATGCAATTTAACAAAATCACACAAACTAAAAAACAACCACCACAGTTCACCACACAAAATCCTGTTTTGGATCAAACCTGACAGCGGCCAACAAAAAAAAACACGAAAATGCGACGTTGCCACATATTGAGCGACCTCAGAGTGCCTTTCAGGCTTTATATAACGGTTAAAACTAATTTTTATTAAGTAAAACTTTTATATTAACAACATAAACATTAGTTGAAATTAACTCTGTATTTCGGACTTCCATTGTCTATATTTTATTTATACACGACGTTTCGATCAGTACAATCTCTGATCGTCCTCAGGTGCAAAACTACAATCTATTCCTAACGCTACGTACTTATATACTATGGAAAATCACTCAACCGTGAATTTTGAGAAGTAGGCTCCGCCCAAGGAGGGGCTTCCAAATATTTGGAAGTTCAACACTTGGTTTACTGAAAACACCCTGATTCTGCCCAATAAAGGCAGCTTCGTTTCATCCAGTATGACTCCTTATGCAAAACCTTTCCTTTTGTCCACTTCATTCGGTTTTGTTTTGACCATGCGTGTTCGGCGATTCATGATTTCGTTGTTTCACCTCTTTGGGTATTCGTCTGATGTTCTTCTGAGCCTAACAAATAGTGGCCTTTTTGTTTCACCTATGTATGATTCACCACACTCACAAGGAACTTGGCAAATGCATTCCTTATTTTGTTTGTTCTCCGGTTTTGTTTTGCTAAGAAGGCTTAGAATTGTATTATTAGATTTAAAAGATGTTGTTAAAGTTGTTATCTACTCTTCGAATTTTCTCTGATAATCCTTTAATGTATGGAATTATAAGGAATGCATTTGCCTTGTAATCTCTGTCCTGTTTGCTGAAATTTAGAAATAGTATCTGTTAAAAGTTTAAGGCGGTAACCATTCTGCTGCAGATCCTTCTTAATGTTTCTTATTTCGATTTCCAAGTCATGAGAATTGCTACAAATTTGAACGGCTCTATTATACAAAGTTCTCATTATGCCTCGTTTGGTTGTAGCAGAATGATTTGAACCTTGATTTAAATATTGTCCTGTGTGAGTGGGTTTACGATAGACTGTTGATCTCATGTCGCTTTCTACGCATTTGACAAGTACATAAAGAAAAGTAATTTGACAATTTTGTTCCAACTCCATTGTTAATTTAATGGTGGGTCTTATGTTATTTAGGTGGTGAATAAATCTTGAAAGTTGTTGGTCATTCCCGGTCCAGACAATAAAAGTATCATCAACATATCTTAGCCAGAGCTTAGGTTTATATGTTGCGATATCAACCGTGACTCGAATCACTCCATGTAAATATTGGCCACCACTGGTGAAAGCGATGAACTCATTGGCAGACCGTCATTCTGAGCATAAAACTTATCTTTCACCTGAAAATAAGAGTTATGTAGACAGCAGACAGACTTATTAGACAGAGACTGGTTGATGACGAATCCCTTCGTGAACGTACAAGCCTGCCGCTGGAGGGAGTGATGGAGTTGTCTCAAACTTTCAAACAGAAAAAATGCTATTGTAATATTTGGTTATGTCTTCCCATGACCTTAGATTCCTTTTAAGTATTGTAGCATCTGTTTTTTAGATTCCAATATGGAAAATTTTGCTACCAGTGAACACAAGTACTCCTTTTCCTCATTAGAAAAACAAGTTCTGTTCTCCTTTTTTTTCCATGTCTTATAGCTTTAAAAATTACAACATGCAATTTAACAAAATCAAAAAAATTACACAAACTATAAAATAACCTAACATTCTTGAAAATCAACACAGTTCACCACACAAACTCCTGTTTTGGCGGCCAACAAAAAAAAACGCGAAAATGCGACATTGCCACATACAGAGTGCCCTTCAGCAAGCCTTTCTCCAGGAAGGCCTTATAAAACGGACTCAATGAGGAGCCCTCAAGAAATCCTCACCGAAGGAAGGCCTTAAATACCGACTATAAATTCCAGCCTAGATTATAGTGGAATCGAGTGTGAATTATAGATTGATAGCTAATATTGTGCCGTAAATGTGCCGCAAGCGAAAATTTTGGAAAAAATTGGAGTAAAAATGCCATTATTTACATTCCCCTTTCCCCCTTAAACCACTCAAAACTTCTGTATTTATTTTCGGAGGTAATTATCCTGGTTTCTAAAAATTTTCGATAATTTTGCATGAAATCATATTGCATAAAAAGAGTTTTTTTTCCATATTTTGGCGAAATAGCTCGAGTCCGAAGGACAAGGGCTATTTTACAAAATTTTAAAATAAACTAATGTTGATTTTCAAAGGAAATACGCTTAAATGAATAATTATACAAACGGTAGATTCTTGTCCTTGCGATTCTTACAGAGTTGGGTGTTCTTGGGTTTAGGACAGGAGGTGCTTCAATAAGACACTTGAATTAAGCTTACGTTTCGGGTATATTTTTACTCTTCTTCAGAGCTACAAAGAAAAAGTTTTGGTACACGAAAGTTTTGGTTTACATTTTTGAAAAAACAAAAAAATTATATGTAAATTCGAATTATTAAAAAGGAGAAGATCGGTTTAAAAAAAACGTGGTTTTAAAACATATAAAGCAGATACACTAAAACAATTTCAAATATCGTAAAATATTAAGAATTAAAATTTAATTTTTGTTATTTTTATTTTAAATAGATTACTTAACAACGATTCATATAGGCATTAGCAATAAGAATAAATAGTATGTTTATTCGCTTACCTAATTCCTAGTCTTCTGCACAAAGAACACCAAGTACACTATAGGTAACATAATTGGATTTTTTCCTTTAGATAATAAGACAATTCAAAATTATTTAAAAACAATAGAATATTGTTCTCTTGTCAGGTACGGCAGGCAAATAAATATAATAAAAACAAATCATACACATTATTTTTATTGGTGTTATTTTTATTAAAAAATATCTTTTGTTTGTGTTTTTTTTTTAAGAAAAAAAAAATTTAAGAGAATTGGACGGATATGAAAATCAGAAAAATTGCTCCTTACATAGGAATATGTAAGTACAACTGGTTTGAAAAAAATTGAGTACGATAACCCGCACTCATTCATTCCAAAACCCACTGTCCGTCACTTTGTTTGTCATGTGTTTCTCTATGTTGATTATATATAACTTTATGGCTTGTCAAAATAATAGCGAAAAAACGGGAAATCTATAAAAAGTTGCCCCTTACAAAGGGGAAAAATAAAAAAATTAAAAAAGCAGAAGTTGGAGCAATAATAGGCAATTACATGTAATGTCGCATTGCATCTTGTCGGTTCAGTTTTTCTTTTCTTTTTTTTTTATTTAAATTTATTTATTTTATTTTTATTTATTTTGTATATATATATTTTTTTTTGGTTTTTTATATATTTTTAATTTTTTTACTTATAAGCATTGTTTTAACCACTATTCACTATTTTGACTATTGTTGCTCCCCATATAATTTTTTAAAATGTTCATGTAAGAAGAGCTAAGACCTTCTAAAGTTAACTGCGTTATTTATTTGGATAAAAATCATTTCACTGATTTTTCGTTTTTTAAAATTTATTTCTAAATCCAAAACTTTGGGATTTTCGACATCAAAGACGTGCCCCTGAGAGAAATGATGGACCGCCAATGCTGTTTTGTCATTTTTGTTTTGGCTTTTCTCTTGACAATCATAATTATGTTGTCGCATTCTTGTCTTTAAGTGTTGTTTGGTTATTTCTATGTAACATTTATTACAATCCTTACATGCAACTTTATAAGTCAAATTTGACCTAAGTTGTAGTGTGGTAGGGTCCTTCAGGCGGGAGTAAATAGACCTAAGGGTTTGGTCATTATAAAATGCCAAATTACAGTAGGTGAAGTTTTTCTTAATAACTCTGCCGATCTGCTCTGATAAACCCTTGACATATGGGAATCTAAAATAGAGAGTTTTAGGTTTTTCTGTTGTATCAACTGGTGGTTTATATTCGTTGATAATTTTGTTTATTATGTTAAGTGGATAATTATTTAAAGTTAATAGAGATTGTATTTTTTAAAAGTTTTCCGACTGCTTAGGTTGTATATCCTAAAAAGCATGGTTTTTATGCAGCCGACTTTTTAAGAAAAAGGGTGATTTGACAAGTAATTGAGAAGTAATTGAGTAATCTACCAGAGGAAGTCAATTTAGTGTACCAGTTTGTTGATAAAATTTCTGACGATGGATCTCTCTTCACCATTACATCCAAAAAAAGTAATTGAAAATCGACCTCAATTTCCATCGTAAACTTTAGTTTGGGGTGGTAATGATTAAGGTGGTTCAAGAATATGTCTGTTTGATCCTTGGGGATTACAAAAAAACTGTCGTCAACATACAGTTTGCAGAAGGGAATGTCAAAATCGATTGTGGATAGCCTATCATTTAACAATTCATCGATCACTAAATTTGCAATAGAGGGACTGGCAGGGCTCCCCATCGCAGTGCCTTCTAATTGCATAAAAAACTCTTGGTTATACGTAAAAAAACTTGCTGAAAACAAAAATTCAACTAAACGAACAAACAATTTTTTTGAGATATTTGTATATGCTGATATATTAGACCATCTTTTTAAAATTATATTTAAAACTAAATCTTTAGGGATGTTGGTAAATAATGACACCACGTCAAATGAAACCAAAATGTGAATTTTCGGGATTTCTATGTTTTGGATTTCTGAGACAAAGTCAAAGGAGTTTTTTATGCAATATTTTGAGGTAGAGTTTACCAATGCCAAAATATTGTGTGCATAGACTGCAAGATTGTACGACGGAGAATCAATACAATTCACGATGGGTCTTAACGCAAAATTGGATTTATGCGTTTTTCTCAGGCCATAGATTTTTGGTGCTACAGAATTATGCCTTTTTATTTTTTTAGATGTTGAGTCATCGATGGCACCACTATTAAACAGTTCGTTGACAAGTTCATTCGCTTGAGTTTGAAACTTTATTGTTGGATTTTTTTCTATTTTTTTGTAAGTTGTCTCATCACTTAATAAGTTATCCATCCCCCTACTGTACTCTAACCGATACATTACAACCGTTGAGTTGCCCTTATCGGAACGTGCAATTAGAATGTCGTCATGATCTTTTAGAATTTTTTTGGTAAATTTTAAATCTTTTGTCAATATGCTATTATTTTGACCACCATTTTGATTATTGTGTTTGATACAAAAGTTTGTAATAATGTTTGTGCACTGCGCTCTTATTACATTTTTTGTGTTCGTGTCTGAATTTTAACATTTTATGCAAAATTCCAGGTCTTTAATAATGGATATTTATTCTTATTGCTAATGCTTATATGAATCGTTGTAAAGTAATCTATTTAAAATAAAAATATGTTTTTAAAAATCGACTAAATCGACTTCCTCTGGTGGATTACTCAATTACTTGTCAAATCACCCTTTTTCTTAAAAATTCGGCTGCATAAAAAACATGCTCTTTAGGATACACAACCTAAGCAGTCGAGAATTTCACTCGGAAAACTTTAAAAAAATACAATCTCTATTAACTTTAAATAATTAACCACTCAACATAATAAACAAAATTATCAACGAATATAAACCACCAGTTGATAAAACAGAAAAACCTAAAACTCTCTATTTTAGATTCCCATATGTCAAGGTTTTATCAGAGCAGGTCGGCAGAGTTATTAAGAAAAACTTCAACCACTGTAATTTGGCATTTTATAATGACCAAACCCTTAGGTCTATTTACTCCCGCCTGAAGTACCCTACCCCACTACAACTTAGGTCAAATTTGACTTATAAAGTTGCATGTAAGGATTGTAATAAATGTTACATAGGAATAACCAAACAACACTTACAGACGAGAATGCGACAACATAATTATGATTGTCAAGAGAAAAGCCAAAACAAAAATGACAAAACAGCATTGGCGGTCCATCATTTCTCTCAGGGGTACGTCTCAAAATCCCAAAGTTTTGGATTTAGAAATAAATTTTGAAAAACGAAAAATCAGTGAAATGATTTTTATCCAAATAAATAACGCAGTTAACTTTAGAAGGTCTTAGCTCTTCTTACATGAACATTTTAAAAAATTATATGGGGAGCAACAATAGTCAAAATAGTGAATAGTGGTTAAAACAATACTTATAAATAAAAAAATTAAAAATATATAAAAAAAAACAATATATATATATATATATATATATAAAATAAATAAAAACAAAATAAATAATTTTAAATAAAAAAAAAGAAAAGAAAAACTGAACCGACAAGATGCAATGCGACATTACATGTAATTGCCTATTGTTGCTCCAACTTCTGTTTTTCTAATTTTTTTATTTTTTTTTATAGATTTCCCGTTTTTTCGCTATTATTTTGACAAGCCATAAAGTTATATATAATCAACATAGAGAAACAAATGACAAACAAATTGACGTACAGTGGGTTTTGGAATGAGTGAGTGCGGGTTATCGTACTCAATTTTTTTCAAACCAGTTGTACTTACATATTCCTGTGTAAGGAGCAATTTTTCTGATTTTCATATCCGTCCAATTCTCTTTAATTTTTTTTTCTTAAAAAAAACACAAACAAAAGATCTTTTTTAATAAAAATAACACCAATAAAAAGAATGTGTATGATTTGTTTTTATTATATTTAGTTGCCTGCCGTACCTGACAAGAGAACAATATTCTATTGTTTTTAAATAATTTTGAATTGTCTTATTATCTAAAGGAAAAAATCCGATTATGTTACCTATAATGTACTTTGTGTTCTTTGTGCAGAAGACTAGGAATTAGGTAAGCGAATAAACATACTATTTATTCTTATTGCTAATGCCTATATGAATCGTTGTTAAGTAATCTATTTAAAATAAAAATAACAAAAATTAAATTTTAATTCTTAATATTTTACAATATTTGAAATTGTTTTAGTGTATCTACTTTATATGTTTTACAACCACGTTTTTTTTTAAAACCGATCTTCCCCTTTTTAATAATTCGAATTTACATATATTTTTTTTGTTTTTTAAAAAATGTAAACCAAAACTTTCGTGTACCAAAACTTTTTCTTTGTAGCTCTAAAGAAGAGTAAAAATATACTCGAAACGTAAGCTTAATTCAAGTGTCTTATTGAAGCACCTCCTGTCCTAAACCCAAGAACACCCAACTCTGTATGAATAATTATCTAAAGATTTTTATGCTCGAGTGTAATTTAGGGAGAAAATTACTAGAAAAACGGTTAAAAAAATTTGTTAAGTAAAACTTTTATATTAAAGACAGAAAAATTAGTTATTATTAAAAACGCATTAGTAATAATATTTAATATTTGAGTTTAAAACAGAGACAACCTAATAACTTACGGAGACGAACAGAAAGATAGGGCAGGAACTAGGTTCCTGTAGAGCATAGCGCATTGCAGCGGAGAGTGAAAGTAATGCTTGTATTAAGTCAACACCTACCTTGCCCCGTCCATCTCTGTCTATATGATCATGAAAGAAAGACAGAACATTTTTCAATGTCGAAATATATTTCACACAATTTTAATTTAGTACCTGCCGGTTTTTGCCACCGCTTCTGTCTGTCAAGCCTGTCAAGCGGTTTTTTTAGATTTTCAAAAGTGAGTTATTTTAATTAGTTTTGGTTGGAAATCGCGCGAGTATATGGGATTAGCTATATAGTGGATTAACAACTTATTGTAAAATCTAAAATGCCCTTCAAATTAGACTGGAAATTGGAGTTCAGATTTTTGCGAACCAAATCCGTGAAAAAAATATTGTGATGATTTATACAGAGTTAAGCAAGAAGATAATAGGTTAAAATACAACAAAAAAAAAGAGATATAGGTTAAAACATTTATAAAATCTGTAAGACTTTTATACTGATGGGATTTTTTTTCCAATTAATAAAAGAAAATAACATAATAAAATGTTGTTATCTTTAATTTTTGGTAATATTCCTCAACATAGTTATAACCCCCTACCACTATTTTAGACCTTTAAAGTGTCATATATACAGTTTGTAAGCTAAAAAAAGTTTTTTAGCTGCATGGAACCGTACAAAGCTGGTTAAGGTTTGTATAGACCTAAAACCTTTCGCGAATGCAATGCTTTTTTAACAATAAAAAGTATGCAAAAACTGCGCCTGTTAAATTTTTTCATATCTTTTCATTAATAAATAAGTAGGTGTCTGTAAAAAATTAACCAAAAGTATATTATTATGCGTGTGGCTGTAGAAGTAGTTACTTTTCGGTGTAGCCGAAAAACAATGTTCCCCAAGTATAACACAGTATCGGTAACTCTCGCGTAGCTATGACTTTCTCTATGGTTTAAAATATTATTCAAATGAAGGGTGTTGTTGGGGTGTTACTATGCATGTAAAATAAGATTTATTTTTTAAACTTCAAAATGTATCAATATTTGTGTCAATACCCAATAAATACTTTAGCCACTAGGGTGATTTTCGTTGGCTACAGAGGTCTATTTAAAAAGAACCTCGCACCCGGTTATACAGGATTATACGGAAAGTTTTTTTTCGGTGGAATTCGCTATAATTATGATATGTTGTAGAGGGATATATAACTAAAAAAATGTGAAATTATAAAACTTTTTATATATCTAGTTCCTGAGATATAAACGGTCAAAGTTGAAAAAAAGGCTGTTTTCGGCTATGGTCTATCAATAAAAACTCGTAACACTTATCTAAAAAAAAATAAGTTATCATAAAATTAAAATGGTTGAAGCTTATAGACAAACCCCATGAGGATGTCATTTATGACAGTTCAACTGATATTTTTGATACTTCTACTACTACCGAATTGTGAATACAAAGATGTTGTATTTGAGCAAAAAATAATACTTTTAACCCATTTAAAAAAAAAAGTTTGTTTTGTTAGTAGATTCCTTTTTCTTAGATAATGACTTTTCTTTTTTAGATCAATTTTCTGCCACATTTGATTTAACCTGTAAAAAACCATTTTGTGAATAACAATAAAAAAATTTTTAGTTATATTGGGTTAAAATAACTCACAGAAAATCGTTTAACTACCCAAAAATTGTTGTATAGCCTTTGCTTCAGATACAGGGTCCATTAAAAAAAATTGAATTATTTACTTTTTACCCGTGCATGGCTTTTAATTTATTTTTTTAAAACGACTTGGTCAATTTTAATAAAACTTTACCTGATTACTTCTATATCTATCCTCCACCATATAAAAAAAACAAATATATTTTATATGTATAGAGATAGAGATATTAATTTTATATTTTTATATTTTAGATCATTTTAAAACTTACGTCGAGAAGAATATACATTTTAAAATAGTATATACTCCCAAATATAAAAATCTAAAAAATATTTTGAAAAATGCGACAATATTTGTCGATTTTATTTGGCAGAAAAATTGACCTATAAAAGAAAATTCATTATCTAAGAAGAAAGAAGCTACTAAAAAACCAAACTTATTTTTTTCTTTAAAAATGGGTTAAAACTATTATTTTCCTCTCAAATACAACATGTTTGTTTTCAAAATTCGGTAGCAGTAGAAGATTAAAAATTATCAATTTTTGACTAGCCCCTGTATATTACCTAATGAACTGTCATAAATGACATCAGCATGGGGATGGTCTACAAGCTTCTACCATTTTAATTTTATGGTAACGTACTTTTCTTTAGTGTTACGAGTTTTAATTGATAAAACATAGCCGAAAACAGCCTTTTTCCAACTTTGATCGTTTATATCTCAGGAACTAGACGTAGAAAAACTTTTAAAATTTCACATTTTTTTAGTTATATATCCCTCTAGAACATAGCATAATTATAGCGAATTCCACCGAAAAAGAACTTCCTATATAATCCTGTATCCTCGTTTTATTAATGGACAAGCTACTTTAGAAGATTCAATTTGATTATTGAAAGCAAAATTTGCATTTTTGTACTCAATTGTAATAAATAATATAATTAATATTTCCGGTTTGATACAAAAATTTTTTTTTCTCTAATTTTAAATCTTCTGTTTTTTGAATCTGCCACAACATATATGCCGTGACGACTAGAAATCGTAAAACAGAGGAATTCTACAAAGTAAATCCGGCCTTCTTTGCAGAATTAACGTTAAACATAATTTACAAATATTTTCACGGAAATTAACACTGCATTGTTTTTAATACGCTTTTTTAACCGATTCTGTATTGTAAATGAAGTATTAAAACTGAATTACCGTAAAGCGCTTCAAGCTGTGACTAATTTTTGTAATTTTTTTTGTATACCTTTATCATAAACCCGATTTTTCTCACTGATGGCCCTCAAATAAATAAAACTATGGCCTTTTTTGGTTGATCTTTTTAGTTTAGGGGTGCAATTTTTTTTACACAAATATTATAAAAATTAAATTGAGATATCGTCACCTTAGAATTACAAGGTTCTATCTACCTGCCTTGCAACTTTTGGCAATTGCATTTTTTTTAAATAGTGCTCTAGAACTTGTTTAAATATTTCAAACTAATAATTTAATTTGACTTAATTTCGAAGATTTTAAAAAATTTGGTCTGATCTATTTTTTTCCATAGGAAACTGTCAATGTTTGACATGGAAAATTGGGATAAAACTTTGTAATTCTCAAAATAATTTTTATATTAAAAAACTGGTAGATAAAACTTTGGTACATTTAAAAGTTCTTACTTCTCGTTAACCGAGTTTAATAAAATTTGGTAAACTTGTGTAATTCCAATCACATTATATTACAATAAAAACTGCGTTGGGGGGGGGGTAGTTAAGAAGGTGAGTGGGGGTTAATTTATTTAAAAATTAAAAAAATCATAACCTTAAAAATAAGTTTTAATAAAGCTCTCCGTTTTTAAAACGGACTAAAAAGTATAAAATAATTTGTGTTCGTGGAGATTAACGCAAAAAAAAACTTGAGTCGCATGCAATAAATAAACGTAAGAACATAATTTAATTTAACTTTTTTTTATAAAGTTAATTATAAATGATTAGGTACATCGCATCAGGCCACAAAAACAAGAAGAAAACAAACAATTGGTTTTCAAACAAAATAATTTTATTGGTATTAATTTAAGAAAATTAAATGAATGAATACAAGTTTAATAAAAAATAAATAAATTCTTAGGGCTTTTAAATGCACTAGTTTGCAAAAAAGAATACTTACTTAAAGTTACGGTTCCTATGATTCGGCGGACGCATGCGGCTGACATAGGCACGAAACGCAGACGGACCAAAGGAAACGATTACTTGCTTAAAAGGGGGGAGACGTTTTTATTTAAAAACGGCAAAAAGATAATTTGAAGGTCAGGACTGGCGGAGGAAAAAAGTATAATCAAAATCGCGACTAAAAATATTTTGGTCGATAGAACTTTGTAATTCTAAAATAATTTAAAATCATCCACTTGGAACTTTTTTTTTTCTATTTATTTTTTGTTTAATAAAATGTCAAATGTTGTAGATAGAACCTTGTAATTCTGATGTGACGATATGGTGCGAAATTTTAAAAGGAAGTAGGCGGTGTCAAACTGTTTTTGTGTTCCAACTTTTTGTATATTTTTAGAATTTTTTGATGAAGGTCTTAAAAGTTTTTCAGGCAATTTAGGGATTAAATAGGTACGTTTAATACCTCTTTTTAGAGACTAAAGTGGCACTTTTAATCCCTAAGGGATTAAGAAAAAAATAATTCCTAAGGAATTAAAAGTTAATTTAATCCCTCAGCCCAGGGATTAGATGTAAATTTAATCCCTCACGGATTCAAAAAAAAATTAATCCCTGGAAAATTATAATTAAATTTATCGCAAGTCAAGCCAAATAGCACTTGCTCTTGGCCAAGATTTCATTCTTAGCACCCTTTCTTGTATGAAGAACCATTTGGCGTAGAAATAACCTGATTTTAACAATAATCTTTTCCTAAAGTGCATAAAATAGTATATAAACCTTGGGACTAAAGCGTCTTTTTAATCCCTTGGTGAATTGTAGCCTTCCATACGGTCGGGCTACCCACTTTTCGCCGCGGGATTAGAAGTATCACTTTAGTCCCTAGGTTATTAATCACTCGCTGCGTTGGTTCTTTAAAACCACGCTTTTAAAAAAATCACTGTTTTAGCCACTAGTTTAAAATACAGTAATAAACCTTATAACAAACATGCAAAAAACCTCCAATATGACCAACTCCATTGTTATTTTTTGGTTGCATTAAGTTTTTTTGCTTCTCCTGTAAAATTATGTTTTTGTTATCTCGAACGTAACACATTTTTTGAAAATCGTAACCAACAATGTTTTTTTATAGTTTTTTGCTTTATCTGTAAAATTATTGCTTTTTTACATTACGATAATATTTATAAAACTTATTAATGTTATACATATTTGATATCATAGTAGCCTATACGTTTATTAAGTTAAAAATCAATTTAACAGAATCGCCCTTAGTTAGTTTTAGTTTTAGCTTTAGTTTATGTATTGAATACTAAGCATTTATTATTTATTGGTTAATTAATTGGGCAAGCTATTTTCATAACTTTATAAAGTGTTGCGGCTCTTGCATAAAAAAATCATTTAATTTTTCCATTTCTCCACTTTTTCTGTTTGCTGGAAGTTTGGGGTATAAGAAAAAACCACCGTTGGATATTGTGAGGTCACGCACTGCCCATGAATAAAAGTGTTGTGCGACTGCATGCTCGAATGACTTGAAAACGCGGACAGAAAAAGTACTACCTCTCTACCCAAGTAACATAGTGCAGAACCTTTAGATTTTACAGCCAACACATAGCTGTGGACACGTTGTGGCAGAAAAACGTGTTTGCCGAAAAATAGCTAGCCTAATTCAAACTATTTTTACACCCAAACTGCCACCAATGCAAATTTATATAGGAACGTGCTATTACAGCTTGTTTTATGTTAAAATACAAGCTAAATCTCAGCTGCCAAACAGCAACAAATTTTAGCATTTTTTAGAAAACCTGCATTTAGAGTTTCGATCACGGTTAGGCTGTGGCATAAATCCCAGTATTTCTGGATCAAACTCCCGAAAATTCAGGTTAGTCAAGCCACACCCCTCCCGCCCCCCCAGAAGAATATTCAAGTTTTGATATGCTTATTATTTCGAACCAATTTCAAACTAATTTTGAACCACTTTGAAAAAATTTTAACCACACTCATTCCTGCTTTTTTTATATTCAAAATGAGGAGTGCAGTAGAACGTCAAGCTACACCCCCCTCATTTAAAGCATAGAAAAAAATGAAAAGCAACTATCCCAAAATTAATAACTAATTTAAAACTCCTAATATCGCCAAAAAGAATTTCGAAAAATCCACTAGTAATCCTGTTTTTTTATAAAATATGATGGGGGGTGCAGCTTGACGTCAAGCCACACACCCCTCAAAAAAATTTCGAACTTTAATATGCTTATAACTTTGAACTAATTTCGAACTAATTTTGTACAAGTTTAACAAAATTTTAACCATTCTAACAGGAAGGAGTGTGGTTCAAATTTTTCAAAGTGGTTCAAAATTCTTTCGAAATTTTAAACATATCAAAATTCGAATATCTTTGGGGGGAGGGTTGTGGTTTGACTGACCCTAAAATTCCGGTTTATTAGTATTTTTTACTGGTTTGTTAGACTATAATATGTTTGTCTAGTTGCCCACCACAAATAGCCAAAACAACTCACAAAAATTTGGTTAACCAGGTCAAAAACGGAAAATAATACGAAATATGTATAAACTGATTGGAAATTGATTAAATGTGTGATTTAACATTTATTTGGAAAATAATATTTTAACAAAGTAGATATAACTTCAAAATAAAAATAAATAAAAACACTAGAAACAGTGAAGATTCCAAATTTTTGAGGGGCGTATAGTTTAATGAGGTATCATATCAGGTTTCATTAGTGAACGGGCTTTCGCACAAAGATTTCACCACCGGTAAGTCCTCAAAATGCGTATTTAGGAATACGATTTTAGTTAAACATCATAATTAATTTTGTTATAATTGCTACCTGTCTGACAAATTGCAGAATCGGCAGATGTACCTTCAAATTGAAGGAAAATTAAGCGTCTTTACGGAGACAGATATAATTATTATCTTTACAGATATCCTAAGCTCTGGAGTTGATAAATCTAAAAAGTGATTGGTTTCTTTTCGGTTGAAGTAACTGATTTGTTTCTTAACACAAAAATAAAGTGTGACGAAATTGACAGCCCCCTTTACTCGAAGGGGGTAGAGGGGGGTACAGTTGAAGTACGCCCGATTTCGTTGAAAATTGGTGCGTTGTGGCACTTTGGTATGGAGATAACGAATTTCTTATCAGATTTTGAAAATTCAGTATGGCGGATTCAAGATAGACGATTTTTGGTCATGTTTTGCTAACCAATTTTAGCTAACTTATGCTCATCCGATTGCCTTCAAATTTGGCATGCATTTATAATTCCGGTGACAATACAATAAAATTTTATTATTAGGCACCCCTTCCCCCTACGATGGGAGTGGAGAGGGGAAAACACCTAAGTTTGTCCGATTTCAACCAAAATTGATATACGGGGGCTTTGGGGATAAGGAATACGAATTTTTGTTCAGATTTTGAAAATTAAATATGGCGGATTCAAGATGGACGATTTTCGATCATGTTTTGCTAACCAATTTTAACTGTCTTATCCACATCCGATTGTGTTCGAATTTGGTATGCGTTTATAGTTCCTGTGAAAATAGAATAATATGGTATTCTCAGGTACCCACCTCCCTCTAACGAGGGAAATGGAGGAGCAAAAAGATATAGTTTGTTCGTTTTCAATCAAAATTGGCATAAAGGGGATTTAAGAAGGGGGACTATGAATTTTTGATCAGATTTTAAAATTTCAATATGGCGGATTCAAAATGGACGATTAAGGTTACAAACTTT
This sequence comes from Oxystoma pomonae, assembly GCA_963921995.1. Lineage (NCBI taxonomy): Eukaryota > Metazoa > Arthropoda > Insecta > Coleoptera > Brentidae > Oxystoma > Oxystoma pomonae. The sequence goes on along the minus strand of OY998171.1, from coordinate 43,770,609 downwards.
AAAATTAAGGGTGTGTGTTCAAATTTGGTATGCGTTTATAGTTCCGGCGACAATAAAATAATATGGTTTTTTTAGGTGCACACTTCCCTCTGACGAAGGAAGTGGAAGGGGGAAAAGATTAAGTTTAAAGAAGATATGAATTTTTGATCAATTTGAAAATTTCGATATGGCGGATTCAAAATGGACGATTTAGAGTACAAATCTACAATTTAAAAAATAATTTTTTATTGAAAAAAACTTTTAAAGAACAAGCTTTTATTAAATGCACTTAAAAGTAAAAAATAATTTTTTATCTTTCTTATACCATAATAAATGGGATGGGCGCAAATTAAAATTTTTAACTTTACGGTAATAAAGAGAGAACTACAAAAGAAGAACTAAATTCTTCTTCTATTCGAATGATAAACATAATGCTTTCATCTAAAAAAGCTGAGAACGGGTGAGATTGCCGTGCTTGTCAATCCTTTGCAAATGTCCTTTCAATTTTTAATTTGCACCCATCGCTTTTATTATGGTATAAGAAAGTTAAAAAATTATTTTCTACTTTTAAGTGCATTTAATAAAAGCTTGTTCTTTAAAAGTTTTATTTAATAAAAATTTTTAGTTATTAGCAAGTTGGCAAAACCCGATTATAACCAATGCAGGAGTATCTCGTAAATAAAATAAAAATTAAATCACCAAAATCTTAAGACGCTTGTCAAAAGAAGACAGCAGATCTGCAGATCCTAGGGATATTGGTTACTAAGAAATTGACTTATTGGCTATTCAGCTTACAAATGTTTTCTTTGAAACGATAATTCGCCTATTTATACAAACAGAAGGGTAAATAACAGGAGATTAGTGCCTGTGGTGACCATCAGGTATTATTGGGCTTTTGACTGGTTTTCAAAATATATCCTATTAGAAATATACACGATCAGTATGTTACACGTCCCTAAAAATTGGTTTGAAATTTATTAATAAAAACATTTTTTGCACTTCAGGGACTAAAAACGTATTTTACGTCCTCATTTCAGGGAGTAAAATGGTACTTTTTATCCCCGGGACTAAAATATTTTAGTCCCGCACCTTTTTATCAGGCTATACAAATTAACTTAACGTCAGAAAGAATGAAGGTTTGGTCAAAACGCATTTTAGAAACATTTATATTTATTTGTAACATCCGAAAATAGGCATGAACACAATATGAAAAAGAACTAACCTAACCTATAAATTCTTAAACTCGTGCGTCACATTAATATTTACAATGGCCCTACCACAGCCAACTAAATGGACTAATGGTCACGAATCTGAGGCGGTTCCGCTTCGCTGCTGTATTGGAGTTTGAAAGAGTGCCGATTGGGTATGTTCAGTGCTGCAATCTTTAGTGATTGCAGTGCATATGGTACCTGATGTACTTTCGCTTTAAAAAAAACGTTGCCCAAAAGTGCAAAAAATAGTAGATATGCTGTGACTAAAGTGTATTTTTATGTCTCTTGCTCTCTCTCCGGTCGGGCTACAAACATTTCACCTCTAAAAAGTACCACTTTAGTCCCTAGGTATATAATGTACTATTTTCCGACTACCCTGTCATAAAATGACATTTTTGACCAGCCTACATAGCAGGAATATTTCACTTTACCTTCCTCCCGCCGGGCGTGGTGCTAACGTTTACTCCCTCTACCTACCGCGCGTTTTAAAAAAAGAATATTGGCGTCAGCAGGCGCGTATAGCCGTAAATAAAATCTTTAAAAATCAATAAAATTTTTGTGCCAAATTTGATAAGAATCGATTTAGCGGTTTTTCAGTTATTGTTTGACAGACAGACAAACACCATCACAAAATTTTGTATTTAGGTCTTTTTTGACCCAAATAACTCATTTTGAATAATAACTTGATTCTAGTGGAAAAATAAGACATGTTCTATTTTCAATGTTGGCATTCCCACATGCCTCTAAAAATATTTTTTTTTTATTTTTAACACATTTTCTCGTGATAATTGTAAAATTGTTAAAAGTCAAAAAGTTGCACGACTCACGCATGAGGTGTTGTCAACATTTCTAGAGACTTTGAGCAAAAATGCAAGCAATTTCATGCATTTCTGGGGGGTTTTGTCAAAACGCGCCGGAGTAAACAAGAAACCCCGGGTACCCACTCCGTTTCAAAACACCCCGCATGGGCACGCGTTGGTGTGGTTTCCACGCACGATAAAAGTTTTTGTCATTTTTTCGATTTTTGTATTTAAATAACTATAATTACCAAAGAAGTGTCTGGGGTATCACTTTTGTTCAAATCATAAAATAACAGGCACCAGCCAAAATATAGGCAAACAAAATATTACCGCTTTATAAGAAATTTCCCGTCAGTTATCGCAAAATTACATTTAACTTAAAATCGAGGCAAGCAAAAAAAACTAATTTCATACTATTTTATTATATCTAGGGAGCAAAAGTATATTTTGAAACAACTAATTTAAAACTAATTTTAGATTAAGAGGGAAAGCACTTTAAAGCCCTTGATTTTTCTCTGCCCGTTTTTGATGTCGCGTCAGTTAACACCAATTTTCTTGTTATAGATATCTTGGATCCTAAATAAGAAATAATTTGCCTTTATTTTTAAATTATTCTGACAAACCCTCTACAGAATGCATTAAGATATGGCAGTGGTGTGGCCAGAAATCGACTCTGGGGGGGGGGGGGTTTCTATATACCTACAGCAAATTTGTAAAAGGTGGGTTGAGTTAGTGTATACGAAACAAAAATACTTATTTATAAAAGCAAGTTTCATCTAGTCTCATTTGCAGATTTCTTCAAAAGTAACCCTCAAATGCGCCCTAGGCAAAAATTTTGAACATGCTTAACATTAAACAAAATTGTAACAATATTTAATATTTCTATAGCCCCGAAGACAAAAAAAAAACAAAATATTATTTAAAAATTTGGATCTTTTAGATTTATGGTAAAATATTTTTGAAAAAGTAGATTGGGTTAGATGCCAAGAAGGGATGGGTTACGGTGATTCAAAATTTTCTAGAAAAACTTTAACTGTAGGTAGAATTTGTTGTTCTCAACAAGAATTAGTGAAATAAATTTTTGTAAACTCTTTCGTTTCGGAGATATTTGTTGTTATATATTGAATTGATATATTAAGAAGCACCGTTTACTACGTCGAAAATACTTTTTTTTTGATTTTTTTGCCACTAAGTTAAGGAATTTTTTTCAAAAATGTGTTAAAACCCACTGCATAAATTCCTAAAGAAAAAAAAAATATTCGTTTGTTAGTGGTTTTTAAATAAGATAAAAAATTTGCCTACAGACACGCAAATCCTAACTAGAACCTAAGTACTTATCTTTACGATCTAAGTACTTATTTAGGCAGTGGGTTTTAACATATTTTAGAAAAAATTTCCTTAACTTAGTGGCGAAAAACCCAAAAAAAGTAGTTTCGACATTATGAATCCGCCACAAACATATTTTATTTACTCTTTATTACTACGTGGTAAAAACATCAATTTGTGAAAAAAAACTTCAAAATGCTTGACAAAAGCCCTAAAACATGTCATTGTCAGCATACGTAGACTTGCTTGTTAAATTTCATTTCAAAGGCGACTCCCAAAAAAAATTGAAAACTTTACTCTTAAATTCAGAGAAAAAAATATTAAATTTTAACAAAATAATCATGTAACTTTTCTTAGATTAATGATCTGTATATAGATTTGTTTCCAAATCATAAATCCGCCGCAGATGAAAATTTTAAGAAAAATTATGCTGGTGATAAAAACTCCTTAAATTAAATAAAAATTTAACTAAAATTGTAACAATTAATAACGTCATAGCACCGTAGGCTAAATTTTTAAAATTTAAGATATCAAACACACCTCACAAACCGGAATAAAGGGCCAAAAAAGTGGGGGAGCTAGCTCTCCCTGGGGCGTCGTGATTAATTTATTGTAGATTGGGTTGGACCTTCTGGGGGGGTTTTAACACTAGATATGGTAATTCTGGAATATCTTTAAAAGAGAGAAAAATGAGATCAAAAAATTAATTATTTAACATTTGTCCCGTCAATTATCATGGTATTGCCAAAATAGGAAACCTTATGCCTTTTCACGTCTAACGAGATATAATAAAATTCGGTTAGGTAGTACAAAAGTTGCATTGGCGCAAAATGTCGCATATTCTTACCACCCCAAAATAATGTATCTTTTTGTTTCCCAAGAACTTTCTTATTTCTTGTGGGATTTTTACAAATTTATATTATTTCTGGAAAGATAAATAAACCGTCAAAACGTCAAAGGTCAAAAACCCAAGATAACGGACATAGCAAAAAATTACTTTTTTAACCTTCCTGTTACCTTTTATTGCAAATCTATAAAAGTATTTTACGTTTAACGAGATATTACTCATAAAATTCGGTTAAGTAGTAAAAAAGTACAAGAATCGTCGTTTTCGTTAAAATTAGCTTTTTTTGGAAAAATAATTTTTGACTGCGTATGTCCGCCATCTTGGGTTTTTGATACATGACATTTTGACTTGGTTTATTTACCTTTGCAGAAAGGATACACCTTTAAAAATCTGATGAGAAGTAAGAAAGTTCTTGGTAAATAAAAAGAGACATATATTGTTGGTGGTAACGTTATGCGTTATGTTGAGCCAATCCAACTTTTGTACTAGTTAACCGAATTTTATGTGTGGTACCTCGTTAGACGTGAAAAGGCATCAGGTTTGCTAGTTTGGCAATAAAAAATTACGCAAGTTCGGCATTTTGAATTTTTGACATTTTACATCTTTTGTAAAAAAATAATAAACTTTGTTCTTTTAGCTTTCCAAAATTCCAAACTTTATAAAATTCGGATAAGGAACAAAAAAGTAATTAGGATATTAAATTAGTCCAAGATTTTCTGGTCCTTCCTATGTATTATTATGGATTAAACCATCAAATGGGAGAGACGAGTGAAAAGGGGGCGATAAAAAATATTTACCTACTCAAAACTGAATAAAATAACAAAAGAACCAATGCTTTTTTTAAGTAAAATTGGAGGACTTGTAAAAATCATCTATGTTTGACAAAAATCCTGAAGGCGTCCAAGATTTAAGTTTGGCGTCTTTAAAAGGATAATTCATTGCCTTCAGGCAGCTGTCAAAATTTCAGGAATCCCATGAAACAAATTCTAAATAGACGACAAAATATAAAGCATGATATAATTTTTGTTATTTTTGAAGATTTTAGCAAAAAGCATTTTTTATGTATGTTGTTAAATTTTATTAAAACTTGTTACATTTAATATTCTAGCGTTTTATATAGCCTTTTAAAAAACATATTTGGCAAGCATTTGAAGTTAAGCAGCCGGGGTCAAAAAATTGAGATTTTGTAAATTTTCTGAACATGCGTTAATTTCCAATTTTTTTGTGATTTTTCCGTGGCATGAATTTTCAGTTTTTTTATATCGACGAATCGGTAGGACCTTCTTATAGTCACTTTTTTTGTAAAGTTTTAGAAAAAAAATACAATATTTTTTAAAATCTCAAATTGATTATTTTTTATGCAATCAACCGGAAGTAAAATGTCATGTTTTGCATACCATATTAAAGGCCATTTCATATCCTTTTAAGCGGTTTAACCAAAATAAAATATTGACACTTAACCGAGATACAGCTGTCAAAATGAGCCTATGTCCTAAAAAAAGTTTAGGGCATCGCCACGCCTAACATACGCCGTCGCCGAAAAAACTAATATTCATTTGGTGGTCCCCGAAGTTATACCTAAGTGTATACCGAATTAAAACAAAATCACCAAAAATCTTCCTATACATTGGAAAAAAGATATAAAAAACCGCCGACTAGTAAAATGCTCCATGCAACTTTTCGGATATAAAGGCTTAGCCACACCCCCAAAAATCTTTCCAATTCTATGTAAATTTCACAGCTAATAATGACTTTACCTGAACACCTTTTTGAAAGCGAATTAAAATACGACGACGATGATAATGCGGGTGGGCCGTAAAGTTAAGTAGCAGCACAAACCGAGGGGGTGTCAACCGATAATCTGTTTGGGACAGTCAACAAAGAAGTGGCCACGACGGTGGGCGAGGAAGATTATTGTGATATTATGCTAGAGATTATTATCGAATAGAAAAAACCCCAAGAAATTTTGTCATTTTCGTGAAGACTGCAAAAAAATCAAACGGCCATGTGGTGGTTGAATAAAGGCTAATAAAATTTCATGCTTGTAGCGTAGATCGGGGAAAAAGCCCGCACTTAAAAGGCTATTTTCAGTGTGGAATGATTCTTAATAGTAGTAGTAGTACAGAAGAGGTGGCGCGAAGCCTGGCAAATAGGCCTCCCTGGGCCCTTTCTGCCCTACCCCGAGCCTGCCCCTAATCCACCGCCTGCACCAGTGGTCCGGCAGGTCGAGTCATTCTCCACCGCGATCCGGGTCATGTGCTTCCTTAGTCGATCAGACCAGCGTCCCTTCGCAATCTCTCCAGAAGCCATTTATGTCTGGCTACATCCGGGCCCTTCACGAAGTCCTTGGTCTGTCTGCATCCTGTTCCTCCTCTCCAAGCGGTCGTCATGGCATCGTCCGCCCATTTATTGAGTCGACTTTGCAATTGCCTCTTAGTTGTTCCTAGGAGTGGTTACGGCCCTACATACTGGGTGCTTGCCCCGATCCTGGCGAACTCGTCGGCCATCTCGTTACCCGGCACCCCCATATGTCCCGGTACCCACATAAGTGTCACTTGTTTGCCCTCTCCCAAGGATTCTAGTGCATCCGCACATTCCTCCACCAGGGTGTTGTTGATCTTGGGCGCCCTTAGTGCCTTTGGCTGTCGGAGCATATATAAACATGCTCCTCCCTACCGTTCTTTATTTCTTTCATTGTTGCAGCCATTATTATGGCATACACCTCTGCCTGAAAGACCGTGGCTTGCTCTCCGAGCGGGTAGCTCTTTCGAACCTTCTGGTCTTCCACATAAACCCCCGATCCTGTGGTTTGCCTCTCCGACACTTTGGACCCGTCGTTGTAGCAAATCACGACGTTCTCCTCGAACTGTTCGCGGAGGTTTTCACTCTGCCATAGTTCCCTGTCTGGGATGACTACTTTTGGTCTTTGTGTTTTAATCGCTGCCATTGGAATTTCTTTCTCGGCGATTTGGGCAATCCTAAGATGCCCCGCAGCTTCCCCTCTTCCTCTCCATTGACCTGTATCTCTCAGCCGGAGGTGGGTCGCCATCGCTTTTCTGATCCAGATCGGAAGCGGCGGCAGTCCAGAATGGTGCCTGTATAGGTGCCGTCCTCATAGCGCCGGTTATCCCTCCTCAGCGTGGAATGATTCTGAATAGGTATTTACCAATGCATTTCCGCGATTTTGGTTTTAACCAAAGTAGGGGAAATTGTGACGTAACGGATCAGCTGATTTATTTTTGGTATTTACCATTTATAACCACACTCTGGACTTGGGTTCATCTTTTCGTTATTGCTAAGGGTATGTTCTTTTTTGTGAGAAGTTTTTTTGGGTTTAGGAAATGGAAGAAAAGTGGTAATCTATGAAGGATAAGGAATGATGATCAAGGTCAACGACCTCGAAACTGCAAGTTTTCTGCTAAATGGTATTTATTTGTAATACGAGCCTGTAAATTGACTTTTTAGTAGTCTTATGGGCAAAAAACTTAAGAATAAGCACTATTCCATGTTCTAATATTTATTGCTAAAGTCTCGAAAAACAAAAACATAACTCTATATTCCTTTACTCTTTAACCAATTCATTTCAGCGAGCCATTTAACTCATTTATGATTATTGAGTGGTGGGGGGATATGACGTCACAGTTAATGTCAAAGTTGTCAACCGAAAGAATAACCGCGGTATATACCAAAGATAAATCATTCCAGGCTGAAAATCGCCTAAAGTTGTACCGCTCACCAATTCTATACTAAAGGGACTTTTTAACCAAATATATTTGACTAAATATAACCTAAATACTTCCCAGGTCGTTCTCAAATCAAACCAAAGATAAATTTTTGCAAAAAAAAAACTTTTAAAGAACAAGCTTCTATTAAATGCACTCAAAAGTAGAAAATTATTTTTTATCTTTCTTGTACCATAAAATATAATATAATAATTAGGTATCGTATATCGGTCACATCAACGATTCACCTAAGAAACAGTTGTATTACTCTATAACCCAAGGACATTTTTAAAGGCTTGGCAAGCACGGCAATCTCACCCGTTCTCAGAATAGAAGAAAAATTTAGTTCTTCTCTTGTAGTTATCTCTTTGTCACAGTAAAGTTAAAATTTTTAATTTGCGCCATCGCTTTATTATGGGATAAGAAAGATAAAAAATTATTTTCTGCATTTAAGTGCATTTAATAAAAAATTATTTTTTAATTTTTAGATTTGTACCCTAAATTGTTCATTTTGAATCCGCCATATTGCAATTTTCAAATCTGATCAAAAATTCATATCCCCTTCCCGAAGAACCCTGTCTGCCAATTTTTATTTAAATCGAACAGGCTAAATCTTTTCTCTCCTCCACTTCCCTCGTTAGAGTAAAGTGTGCACCTAATATTGTATTATCGCCGGAACTATAAACGCATACCAAATTTGAACATACACCCTTAGTTTATAGATTTGTACCCTTAATCATCCATTTTGAATCCGCCATATTGAAATTTTCAAATCTGATCAAAAATTCATAATCCCATTCCTTAAAAACGCTTGTAAGCCAATTTTCATTGAAATCGAACAAACTAAATCTTTTTCCCATTCCACTTCCCTCGTCAGAGGGACGTGGGTACCTGAGAATACCATATCATTGTATTTTCACCGGAACTATAAACGCATAACAAATTTGAACACAATCGGATGTAGATAAATCAGTTAAAATTTGTTAGCAAAACATGACCCAAAATTGCCCATCTTGAATCCCCGCCATATTGAATTTTCGAAATCTGATCAAAAATTCGTATTCCTTATCCCAAAAATCCCCCGTATCGTAGGGGGGAGGGTTGCCTAATAATGACATATTATTGTATTGTCACCGGAACTATAAATTTATGCCAAATTTGAAGGCAATCGGATGTGTATAAGTTAGTTAAAATTGGGTAGCAAAAGATGACCAAAAATCGTTCATCTTCATAGAAATTCGTTATCTCCATCCACAAGTGTCCCAACACACCAAATTTCAACGAAATCGGGCGTACTTCAACTGTACCCTGCTCCACCCCGTTCAAGTAGGGGGAGCTGTCAATTTCATCACACCATATTCTTGTGTTGTCACCGCAACTATATAAGCAAGCCGATCGGATGTCGAGAAGGTGGTCAAAATTAAGTTGCAAGATTCCACCCGAACAAACATACATAGATACATTGCAAATTAATTAAAAGCTTGTAAATAGGGTCGTTTTGCCACATGGTGTTCGAAACTGGTGATTAGCTCTCCAACAAAATCTAAATCGTGCACTATGGCCTTTTATGCCCAGGAATCTGCAGAGATTTTAAATATCGTAATTAAAACAAATACGACAAGGGAAAATAAAACTCCCGCAGTCTACAAAATTTGACTTTCCCTTCAACTTATGCCAGTTTAAGGTAAACAAACATCTTAAAATATAATTATGAGCCCTTTCATTGAGGCTCAATGTTATTGCCAAAAAAGTGGGACGACTTAATCGGGAAACAACATATTGTTTTTTTTAGATTTGCTGATAGCTGATAGAGATATTGCAAAATAAAGGAAATGTTTTATAAATATTTTAAACGTTTTTCTTGTTGCATCTCACACAAAAGCGGCCAACCTTTTAATCGTAACAAGCCTGACGACTTAATTTCAATGGCATCCAATCGATTTCATGGAATTTATCAGAAATTTCAAAGGAATTGACCGTACCGTCTTCGGAATTCGACTTTTTGCCCTTAAAAAATTTCACAGCACACGGTTTTATTTTACTTTTCTTTTACGCTAGTGCTACAGATATTGTGATGAGAGGTCGCGTTGTGTGATATGATTATTACTTATAATGAAATAAACGACTTATTAGTTTTTGTTTTATTATGATCTAAACATAACGGTGGGATTTACTAAAAGGGTTTAGTCTATTTTAGAACGGTCCTAAGTTTAATTGAAATTTTTGGTTTTAAGCATTTTAAACCAACCCTTCTTGAGTTTTGGACACAGTTTGAATTATAAGAAGAATTTTAATAATTTTTTTTATTGACTAATCATCTTAACATAATCTTTTGTTGGATTTAAGAAGAAAGTTTCAATTTAGAAGAAAAGAAAATTTAAAAATTGAAACCCAAGCGGGGTTTAAATAGTAAACACTCTGTAGAACAAATTAAAATTGAGGTTATATATCACTCTAATTAAAACTTACCCTTGATAATTGATTTTTCAAATTAATACTTGATGTCACACAACGATTTAGATGGGTGATAATAAAATAGGGAGTAGATTAATTTTGTATTCATTTAAAAGGTGATTTTATTTATGAAATGTATTAAAAAACTTAAATGGAAGTGTTTTTTACATTTCTGTCACTGTCGAAATGTCAGTTTAAAAATATTAACGCTGCGTTCAATCACAAACAGCGAGTTCGGATCTTTTACCTCTGCTTGCACCTTGGCTTGCACCAACCTCCACTGATGAAAGCTACAGCTTTAAAATGAGTGGGCTTTGAGTAAGAAAGTTATTCTGACTGATCTTTTAGATAACTTCAATGTTTTACTTTCAGTTTGTAAATAAATTAATATAGTTGTTTTGGGTTTCTTGTGTGGTATATTTTTCGTGCATAATCAGTGACCTTCACTTATGTGTGTTTTGCCTCGTAGTGCCCTCATAAATATATTTTTTGTGCTGAAAACGGTTTGAAAATATGGCGTTTTTCTGGATAAAATTGGAGGTGTTTTATTGATTAATAAACAACTTAGGATATTAAATAAGGTAAATTACTTCTTGTAAAAACATACCACCAACAAACTCACCAATTTTATAACCTCAAACACAGAGGATGAAGCTATTATGTGCCGAATTTTTGGCGTATTCGCCATATGCCATTTTGAAGCCTGTCAAAAAAAATTAGTTTTAGGACATTTTCTCCTAAAATATGGTATATTTTTAGAAAAAAACCTGTTTTTCAATATTTTGCAATTATAATACAAAATAATGAATAACTTTGTGTCATTTCTGTATGGGTAAGTGTTTTTTTTTAAATTTGGTTTTAAAATGTAGTACCCCCCACAGGTGTAAATATTTAGATCTATGAGGGGTACACTGTAATATACAATTTAAGCACATTATTGAAAAAATACTAAAAGCTGAGCATTCCATTAATAGTATTTGTTATGCTATCATCTTCCACATCGCTAGACAAAAGCCATATAGCCACGGGTCCAGAAGTCGTAGGTATTCAACTCCGCGAGAAATTCTCTCGATTAATTCGACACCTTCACTTTTAAAAAGAAATCCTATCTTTACACTATTTTGAATTTCTATTTCCTAATAACTCTGAGTTCTTTTATTTGCTCGAAGACTTGAGCACACACAGGTTTTAGAGCATAACGTTTCCCTTTTAATTTGCCAACTAAGCGCCTTCTTTTTAGAAAAATATCTAATCGTATTTCTTCTGGCCTTATGCTATGGCCAAAGTCTTTCCTTGCATGAACCCACAGCAGCTTTCTCCGTTACACTGGTCTGCAAAAAAAATGTCTCGAGGCCTGGCAACATTCCTGCTGATTCTTATGTAAAATGTCGACAACGTCGGCAGTGTGTCGGGATCGGCGACTACACGCTGGCCCAATGTTGGACAGATTGCGATTTTCAGTTTTCTGTAAATAACCAGCAACTGACGAAGGTCCACATTACTACAGTCGACTTTATGCCGACACCACTTTAGGACTGACGATGGTCCGATTGGAACTTTGTTTAATCGGTCGAAAGACGACAATTGACGATGGCCCGATTTACTATAGTCGACTTTATGCCGACGCCCACTTTATCTGCTTTAGGCGGACGACGGACGGTCCGATTGGAACTTTGTTTAATCGGACGAGAATAGGCAACTGACTTTGGCTCGATTTACTATAGTCGAATTTATGCCGACACCACTTTAGGACCGGCGATGGTCCGATTGGAACTTTGTTTAATCGGTCGAAAATCGGCAATTGACGATGGCCCGATTTACTATAGTTGACTTTGGCCCAATCAGATTTTTGTTCGATTGGTCGATAACCAGCAACAGACGATGGTACGACACATTAAAATTTTTAAACTGCTTAATAGTTTCTTCCTAGTACGTAGAGATGGCGATAATGTCGCTATGTTCCCTGTATAGTGGAAGATAATATTATATATATATAATGAGCAAAGATATTTAAAAACTAGAATGCGGACTTGACAAGATGGTGGTACTCCTCTACAAGAATCATGTCTTCCGCCACTTAAAGCAGTCCGACTGGTTAAGCACCCGCATTATCGAAACTTTGTAGTTTGCCAATGTCGGATCGTGTCAAGCAACCACCGACGGACCTTCGTCAATCACCGACGTTGGACCGCTTTAAGAAACCAATGTCGGATTTGAATAGTTTGCCGATGTCGGGCCGAGACCAGCTTGCCTACGTTAGACCGACCAAATTAAGCAGCTATATGGATAGATAGCTAGGATAGATCCCGTTTTCTTCCACCACCTACCATTTTTGGGGGCGCCCCTCTCTATTTTTATCTTTTTTCGATAAGAATAATAATTTTATAGACATGAATTTAATTTGAAAGGGTAAAAAGAATTATTTTAGCGATAAACAATAATAAATAATTTCTCTTTATACCCTAAAGTACAACTATCTCGTTCCAAAGAGCAGTGGTATTCCGCCAACATGCTTGAATTCCACTTCCGTGAAAATCTATTCTCCAGCTTAGCGATGCACGATGGTCGATTTTCAAAAAAACGCGGACATACATGAAAAAATTTTAAAAATCAAAATGTATATTGTTTTCAAGATACTAGACGAGTAGTTTGCCAAAGAATAAACTATGTTTTTTACGAGTTTGACATCAGGCAAATCTTTAAAAGACGAGTTAGCAGAAGGCAGCATCGTGTATTTATTATAAAATATTGGTTTGCCAAGCTTCTTACCTCCGTAGAGTCAGTTTGTTTATTATTTGCGTGATTGTCTGATATCAATACTTTTAGGTGTACTTTAACATTTGACAGGTAAATTTGTGTTAAATGTAACTTTCAATAAATGTTTTATTCAAAAGTTTAGACTTGGGTTTTCATTTTTATAATATGCAAGTATTATGTTTGATAATATAAAAATAAAAAGTTTACCTGTTTTATTAGGTGCAGGGTTTTCTGCCTAGTATTGGGAAATCAATTTAACCGTGGCGACCTGATTTTTTTGCAAAACTTTACGTCATTGCATTTGTTTTCCATGGCAATGCGGAGAGTTTCTTTATTTTTGTCCACAGTGGGACACCAGAGCTTTGGGATAGTTTACTTATTTTGATTTCGCATTCCGCGCTGCTAAAGTACATAAGTTTGTTTACTTTCGCTTCCGTGTAACTTATGATGCGTTGCTGTAGCCCGAATTTGCCTTGCATCATCATTACCGCCGCTGTACGGTACCACCGCGCAAATAAACCTTTAGGTCCATGTGACTGCTTGTTTATTTTTCAGACAAAAACAATAAGTTTTTCTATTTGTGCCTCGGTTTTTGCTAATGTAGTACATTATTTGCCTCTTGGTGTGCTTAAAGACTCCGAAAATATGCAATGAATCAAGAAAAAATAAAAGGAAGCAAATTCTTAAGGTAAGACCTCGGGTTGACTATACATTTTTTGAATAAGTATTGTTGTCTTTATAAGGGTTTTTCCCTTGTTTTTTCCTTGGAAGGTAATTATGCACTATATGGTTTTCTGCCATTTATAATTTTTTATGAAAAATTCTTTATGGGGGCACCTACTATGTAGGTATCGGCTGCGCGTGATTTTTTTTTTTAAGAAAAAAGGGTGCCTGGAGGGGGGTTGTAATGTGTTTTTTTCATTGTTTTGGGTTGGACTGTGTTGGATTGGGTTGTTTTGGTGAAAAAAAATTTAAAAAAAAACAAAAAAAACGAACAGGCGCAGGCGGATTTGGGGTCCTAGGGACCCTAGTAGGTGCCCCCATAAAGAATTTTTCATAAAAAATCAAAAATGGCAGAAAACCGTATACTGCATAATCACCCCTTGAAATAACTACAAGTGACTAGGCAACGTTGTTAGGTACTCATTTTTAGTTTAAGGAAATGTCTTCCTTTTAGATTCTTTTAAGGTATATTCAGAGTTCCATAACTATAGCAAGCATATGCTGCTGTCCTCAGTTACTACGTTTATATGCACCCAAAAGCGCTTTTATATATGGATGGTTTTAAATAAAATCGCTTTCTTTATGTCCTTCATTAAATGTCAGTTTAAAGAAAAAACAAATAAAACAACATAATTTATTAATTAATTAATTAACAACAGATTTTTTGAAAGACTAGGGTTTAGTATTTTCTTTAGGTTAGAAGAAATGCACTAAAGTGTTTATAACGACCCTATAATGGGCCAACACTGTTCTTAACTAAAACAACCAGTTAACTCATTTTCATTTTAGTATCCTTTGGCCTATGATCAATGCCATATTGACACCAAACTGACAGAAAATCTATGTTTTACTTGTCAATTTGGTTATAAAAATGGCAGCCACAGTAGGCTAAAGGGCACTGAGGCAATAGGATTTAACTGACCTTTTAGTTGAGAATGGTTTTGAATGGACTTTTGAGTGATAAACCACTTCCAAATAAAATCGATTTAGTGCTTAAATCGGTTTTAGTGGTGTATATATGACAACATTTTCAAACCATCCTTATATAAAAGCGCTTTAAGAGGCCTATATAAACAAAGTAAGTATTCCGTAAGCCACAAGCGGTATGTAGTAAGAGCAGCATGCATTTGTTATTGTTTATTTTCCTTGCATCTTACCTCATACCACTTGCCTTACAGAACTCTAAATACGCCTTTATTCCTCGGCAAAACAAGTTATTTTATGTAGGTACCTATATATAATAAGTATGTTTTTCCTTTTTGAAGGGTGGACTACTCAGGTGACTACCACTAACATATGTGGAATTAGGTACCATACAAATTAATAGTCCCACAGCCCATAACTTAAACTGTTAAGACCTTGTCGGACATTTTAAACATATATATTCTTAAATTTGTAACTTTTTTAACAAGAAATGGACAAACATTCTGTCAAAAAAATATATTTTGTCATTAAGCCCCTTTTGATAGCATCGAAAAGTTAAATTAAGCTCCTCACGGCTGATTTTTTAAGGATTGCTTTATAAGTATTTAAAACACATGGTCACATTATCTAATTTAAACATTTCCGAGAAATTCTGTTGAAAGGACCTTAACTTAAGGGCTCAGTTAAGGGTTAAGTTTGGAGGAGTCTCTAAAAAAATACCCCTCAGAACATCTTGAAGAACACATACAAAGTCTCAACAGTGAGGTAGTCATAAACTTTCATATGCCTGGGCTCACGGACTATAATGAAAATATTAGGTAAAGAATAAAAACATTATACAAAAAAATAGTGAGCCACATTTTGCTCACTTTGGCTCATTTACTTATTTCTAAGTTTTCTCTACAGTAAAGCTAGAGAAAGTCCAGTTTTTAATACCTACCTCTATGCACTTTTTAATAGTTGAAAATAAAATTAGGACCTGAATATTTTTGTAAATTTAAGGTGTCCAAGATAAAGGACCGAGAGGTGAGGTGAGCGAAATTCCCCTCACGTTTGTTCAAGAATAAGCATACTGGCCTGAGGAAACTGTCTAGGAGGGAGGGTTCCTGAAAATACTAATAAAAAGGCTGCTCCACCTGGCAAAAAAAACACCTATGTGAACAGTAGAAAAGAATATGCAATGAGGAATACAATAAGCCTTGCAATAAGCAAACTAGCTGCAGTGTCAGGGATTTCCTAAATCATGCCTTATTGTAGGAAAGAAATCTATCAAGATGGAATGACACTGCTTTTCTTGTCTTCAAGGTATATATATAAAATTCAAAATTAAAATTCTTATTGTAACAATTTTAATCAGTCAGAGTATATATGGAACTGAAAAACCGAGAAAAGTTGAGAAATTTATTCTTTGAAAAGGTCAGGAAATTTGACAAAAAAATATACAAAAACAAGGAAAATCTGGAAGCCCATCTCGAAAAAATTGATTTAAAAACAAATTAGAATCATGAAATTTGTCAAACTAAAATTTTGCAGCTGTTTTCTTTTGTACAAAATTCTTGAAAAAATTATGATAAGTTTTTTACAAATGGTTCGGAAAAACTGGAAGACATCAGAGAATCCAATTAAAGGTTTTCTGTACAAACTCTGTTATTGACCTTATGTACTGATGCCTTTCTCATTTAAATCCCTTACCCAAAATTATTACTTCTTGTGCAAACTCAAAAATAAATAATTCAAATAAAATCCAAAAACTTAATATTTAATATGCTTGCACACACAGAAATACTACCTATTTATTTTTGTTGGCATATAGGTAGGTACCAAATGTAATGTTACATCTCTTGCTATCTTTTATGTAAACTTGTGTTTTCTGTTAGTGAATCATTTATTGTGTAAAAATTTGAAATGTGTAGCTTCTGAAAGAGATACCTACAGGTCCAAAAATCTCTAATTTCCTAATAAACGATCCTTTAACTAAAACTCTAATTACCAATGCCCAATGTAGTTAAAAATGCATAAGATAAGGTTGCGGCAAAGATAGGGTTGCAGAAATACTTTCTCTTTTTTACAGTTCTGTTTTGGTTGTAAGTGAACATTTATTAAAGCACTCCTTACTAGTACTAAAAAAAGCGTTGTAGCTAAATTAGACAAATTTTTACCTCTAATTTTTTTATTTTCAGATTTTGGAATTTAGGCAAGAAAACTACCAGAATGAACAATACAATTTTTATACATTTTAGTTATTCACAGAACAATAACAACTATATGGGTAGAATACTTTAGCATTTTTGTGTCGTAGAAATATTTTTAGCAATTTTAATTAACTATATATAATAAAATTTTAAAAAATATGCTGAAAAATTACATTTTTACATATACACCTCATTCCAAATTCTCCGGACCCATTTCAATATGGCGGCTGATAATTAAACACAGAAGCTAAATGGAACTGTCATTCTCAGTGTCAAAAAACTGGTCTGCAGCAATTTGGAATGGAGTGTAATAAATATTTCAATGAAAAACATAATTGAATGTATTTGGTGTTTAGAATGTGACACTCTCCTCTCAGGATCGCGTGCCTACCGATGGTCACAAAACAGCGGAGGATTTGTGTCCACCGTTGGGCATCTGGTCCTTCGAAGTAAAACTAAATGCACACATGGCTCAACTTGTTGAGGTGATTATGGCCACAACATTATAAAAATTTATAGATATGCAATTAAATAAATTAATTTAAAAACTTATCTCAAAAATACTTATTAATAATCATTTAAATTAAATCTAAATTAAAAAAGAAAAGAATAACATGTTATTTTTTCCTTCTTTGGAACCGCCAATTAGTAGCTGTAGTTTCAAATATCAGGCTTCACGTGGTTAGGTTCTGAAATTTAACAAAAAAACCAAAAGTATAAGTGTATGAACTGAAAAAATATTTTCTTTAGAGAAAACAACAAAATTGAAGAAAGAGCTTGATAACAGATATTTTTTTACTGATTTTGGGGAACTTGAATCCAGATATTCAAGGTGGTGACCATTTTTTAAAAATAACTAAAAAAAAAATAAAACAAAATATAGGCATCTGATACATCAATTCAGGGGTTTTTGGGTTCCCTTCATCCATTTATGTGATTTAAAAATTCTTAGAAGTATCTAAGGGTTCTAGTAGCAGTTTTAAAAGTAAACATTTTGCATGCATGGTTGACTAATTTCAGTTTTTTTTAGTTGATTTTAATTGGTACAGGTGTACATTTTATGAATCCGTTAATGCCACTCTGATACCCTTGTAAAACTCAAAATATTTAAGATGGGACACAAACATTTTAGAAGAAACCAGATCAAATACAGACATATGATATATCAAATTGAGGATTTTGGGATCAACTGATGTCATTCTTTGAATAAAAAAAAATTCTGGAGATAATAGAAGAATCTTAGGACAAAATTTTGGGACCTAGCCCAAACTTATATTACCTCTTAACATATATACATACTTTAGAAGACTTAAAAATATACAAATCGATATATTTCCCTAAAACTACCTCTAAATCCTCGTCTGAATTCCTATTGTAATAATTGGAACACCAAAATTAATTTTGGAAGACCCAAAAAACCCCTAAATCAATATATCACATATCTTTTACACCAATAATTTTTTATGTTGCCCTTTCAGGCTCCTTACATTACCCCTAAAAACTGTTTAACCCCCAAAATGAATTTAGTTAACCCCAGAATCTCCAAAGTGATGTCTTTTTATCAATAGTATGTTTTTTTTTACCACTTTACCCCTAAAACTCACCCTTCGGCCCCTTAAATTACCCCTAAAATTTTTTTTTTACACCAAAAATGAATTCAGTTGATCCAAAAATTTCTTAATTGAGGCCACAAGTTTTTTTGTCATTTACGATTTTTTTGCCCCTAGGAACCTTAATTATATTATTCCCAAAAAATGTTTATTGTAAAAAATGGAATCAGTGTTTCCAAAAACCCTGAGGTTAATGTATTATACGTGTATACTTGATCTAGTTTCTCACCAAAATTTTGTGCTTTTAAGTCGCCGTCATCGCCATCTGGAATATTTGGGAATAAATGGATTTATATATAGTCCATTTTTGATGTGTTTATTTAAAAAAATGTTTACTGTTAAATCTGTTCTTAGAACACTTATAGTGCCTATATTATATTTTATTTTTTGGAGTTCTCCCAAAGGAGCCAGAGTTTCATCACTTGGATTTGTAAAATAGACCCCCTTAGCTACCAAAATCCGTCAAAAAACCTTTATTATCAAGCGCTCCCTTCAAACATGGAAAAAAGCCCATTGGCACCTTGATTTATGCTTGAAATAATTCAAATTCATGTTCAACGAAAACATATCAGAGGTGTTTTTGAGTATTTGGTGAACACTTGAAAAACATTAGACAATTTTAGCAGTCTAGAAATTACTTTTTAATATATTAAACAGGCTTTTTGGGGGTGACTTGAGGGATATGAGTTTTTCCAGGAGAAAGTGTGGCTCGAATGACATCTTATTTAGAAGATCGTTTAAATTGCTTTACATACATGCAAAATATTAAGTTTAAATTTGTCAAGGAGCGACAAATAAACAATTTCTTGCACAAAAGTCAGGAAAAAACGTTGGTTTTAAAGTTACATTTCTCATAATAAAAAAGGGAATAAACATTTCATGATTTTTTTCTGACTGTTTTCTCAAACATACCATCCAAATAAGCCTACTTTTATTCTTTAAATTTTGGTGGTCAAACTGATCCTCTGAAAAGTTTTAAACCTTTTCTTCATTCCATACCAAATTTAAAAGCAAATATGTTAAACACCAGTCATCCTAGCTTTTTAAAATTTTGACATAATAAATAGTAAAGACCTTTCCCCTTTTAAATTCCAGAGATAACAATTACCCTATGAAATTTGCAACAGAGCCAAAAAGTGTCCCCCTTCAAAATTGTTCTCTGTTTTGTTCTTTGTGTATAGTTTTTCTTTTTTTCCTAATGGAATTGAAATAGATGAGGGGAGGCTCAAAATATGTCCAGAAATAGGTCCAGGAAATTTGCAATAAACAATAAGAGTTAAATTCATTTTTGATATCGGATCTAGACTATAATAAATTTTGTTTATTTAAGGAAGTTTTACCAAATTTAATTGAAATCAGAAGTAAAAACTTACTTTGAGTTTATAGATTATTATTCTTTGTTTGGTGCTGACTCTATAGAACCACCTTGTTTTGCTATACATTTTAGTTGGCAAAATATCCACTGCTCTGTATGTTTGGGTACAAATTGTAGACTTTTTAATTTATAGATTATTATTCTTCTCTGGGTGGTGGCACTTTAGAATCTTCTTCTTTTTCATTTCAGGTAGTTGCCTAAATATCCACTGCTCCATATGTTTTGTTATTATATACAGCAAGAATTATAAAAATAACAAGAAATATTCTATCTCTAAATATTGTTTCTATATTTTGCACTTTAGGCGAGGACAACCAATATTTCTTAAAAAAATTTTCTTGAGTGGCACATGTTTATAAACTGTTTAAAAGAATTTTTTGCATAATAATTTTTTAGTTACAGAAGCAGAGGTTTGGTTTTGTTATCTAAGTTATAAGTTAGAGACAAAAGTATCAAGCCAAAGTAAATCAAGTTTTGTAATCTGCAGTTTTATTTTCCTGTGTTATGAGTTTCAAAATCTAAGCAGGTTCACAGTGCATGATTCAACTTTCATAGAAGTGTTCTCTAACCACCAGTTATGACATACACACATAGTATTTGATCCTGTGTATTTAATTTATTTGAAAGATGAATGAGCAACTATTTATATTTTAAAGAATTTTTCCTGATTAACATTCTCCAATTTTCAAGTCACTAACCTATTTTATTCAAAAAATAAGAGAGACTAAGTGCGGGTTTCTCAAAAGCGAGTTTGTGTTAACTCAAGCAACATAACCTAGTAAAAATCTTTAAAAATCAGGTTAAAATTAACTCCAGGATAACCAGGGCTTCAAGGTGAGGGTAAGTTACATTACCTCAGGGTTAACCTAAAAAAAATATTGGCTTAAAAACAGCAAGAAAACTGGGATTTATAGCTTGCGAGTTACTTTAAGTTTCTGATAATCCGCTGTTGAGGAACTGGCCCTAAGAATAACTTTTTATCAGTAAAATTTTCCACAGTATTATTTCATGCTGCTCACTTAATATATTAAAGCTAAGCGGTATTAGTGTAGTAAACAGTACTTACCTGAGCCCCTAGGAAGTTCAAATTTACCAGTGATGAAACTTTTTTCATTTTTTTTAACTAAAGCGGGAACTAAACCACCTAAATCCTGAACTCAAACCAACCCAGCACTTTTTTTAGCAATTCCAGCGCTCATATATTTGAACTCTTTAGGGACCCTAGTCAGTGCCTACATACAAGATTTTTTTCATAAAAAAAAACCGATTAAAATACTAAAATAAAAAAAAACCATTAACTGCAGAATTACTTGCTAAAAAACGGTACCTAACTACATATTAAAGTAACTGGGTTTAGTGTTTAAGGTTGCATTTACAAGTGCATTTATAATTGAATTTGAAACACTCCTGCTAGCTGTTACCACTGATTTAAGGACAACTGGTTAACTTAAAAAGCATGCAGATTTAAAAATCGGCTGCTGACGCTAAACGAAATAATCATATTCTATTTTAAACAGGAGCATCAACGACTAGCAAGAGTCTCTTCAACGTCTAAATGGAGCTTTACTGACCTGTTTTGTTATTACTCAAGTATCCGTGTGTTTTTGAAACTGCTGTTGGGATCTAAGATTTCACTAGTCAACTTGCACATAACTTATGCCGCAAAATTATGTGAAGTTATGGCAATGTTTCTAGGCGAATTCCTAGTAATTCCAGCGAGCCAATAAAGTTCTCTTGGTTCTTTGATAAACTAATGGGGTAATGCTTGCGCAGCGCTAGGCCATTTTCGGCGGGCGACCGCACACGCGGAGTGGTTTCATATTCGTTTTTGAAAAAATATTTTTGAAAGATAAACATAACCTCGAATGGTTTTCTGTCAAAAAACGTAAAAATACCCTTCTGCCTACTGTGGGCCTTGTTGACAAAACACCTGCAGTTGCCATGGTATCGGAGGCTTTAGGAAAGTTGGGAGCTTTAGGTTAGAGGGCGCTTTGCTTATCTTGATTTCCAATAGCGAGTTAATTTGAATACTTATGGAAATGGAAAAGTGTTGTATGTTGTTTAAGAATTTTTAATCTAATATGTCATTTCAGTAAATGTCAAACTTTGACATGCTAATGTTGAAAAACCTGTATATTATTTTGTTGTTTAATCTGCTTGAAATTTTACTCATTCTAGTGTGATATACTTTATGGCAAATTTAAATTTTATTACTTTGAAGGCACTGATAGTTGAAAATCGTATATTTTTTTAATTTAAGGTGCTGTTCATCAAAAACGGCTTAAGACAGAGCAAAATGAATGTTATTTCCCTGTCTTAATTTTTTACGAGCTATCTAATGGTACGTACCGCTTCAGCAATATGGCTGGTGGGGTCCAAAAATATATATACGGGAAACCCCACGAAAATTGTTTTATTCTCATTCAAAACAATTAATGCAATATGAAATAATAGAAAATTAATTATTGATTCCTCATAATATATTAGAGAAGTACCTAATAAAAAAATATTAAATACAAAAAATTGAAAAGATTTATCTAGATTTTTAGACTCTCATTTTTATGTATACAGGATATATAAAAAAAATGGCACTCGAACTTTCAAATTTCAAATAGAGTTGAAGATCGACATAGGGTATGTTATATAAAAATGCTTAGAATTTTAAAACAGAATGCAATATTGCAATAATATACTGGGCGATTCATTTGAAATTTTGTAAGTTTCGGTTGGAATTTTTTTAATATACCCTATATACCTAAAAGTATACTAGTATACTGTATATTGTATCAACTACTTTAAAGTAAATTTGATTGTTCTAAATTAACATTTTTAGTTAAATTTAGTCAATCAATAAATATGTATCTTACCTCTTAAAAATTTCTTAAGATAAATGTAAAAATTCACCCGATCATCCTGTGTATGAGCTAAATAAGAATAAATGCTTATTTAAATATTGTAAACTATTTATTTTTTTATTAAAACTTAATTTTTTGTTCGATTAAATTACAATATGGAAGTTTTTTTTTAATGTCCGTTCCCTGTGTAGTAAAAATCGATAATGTTTATTATTTTTTTACAATATGAGCAAGAACCCCCCTAAAAAAAAGTCTACCGCCTTGCTACAAACGTTCATGTTTCAGAACACTGTAACATAACATAATAAGCCTGGTTACAGTTGGCACAATCAAATAAGAGAAGAATATATAGGGAATTTTGCTTGCGATTTGGTATCAAAAATGACATTTTAACTGTAATTTTCGCCGTGGCGCATTTTAGCACTTTTCAAAACAAATTAAGGGTAACTAAACAGCTCAAATTCTCAAAACACTATCAATATTTTCGATATTCGTTTAATTTTAAGTCAAAAATTGCTTTTAAAATGTTATTTTCTCAAAAAATTTTGATGATTTTGACATAAAATCTTGGGTATATAAACAATTTGAGCCCATTAATGAAAATGAGAAAACTAGGTATAAAACTTTAAGGAAAAGAAAGTCAATTCGGAAAAAATATCACACACCGCGCGATCATACAAAGTGGGATTAGAATTTTGACAACAAGCTTGGAATGAAGAGAGTACCTCAATTTGCTTACTTGATGAATAAATGAACCCAAAAAAAGCGCACAATTTCCTCAACTTTGAATAAACCAACGGAGTTTTGTTCTTAAGTATGCACAGACGCACAGATTGAATAAACAAGTGCAGTATAATCTGTTACGTAAAGTGTAAGACTTCTTTAGGAATACAATAATCAAGCAATTTGAAAGGAGTCAAAGAAAAAACAGGTTATTTATCTTTTTTTCTACTAAATTCATTTAGCTACTATAAAATCTAATTCGCCAAACAATACTTTCTCCATTTCAATCAGCCTCTATAGCAAACTACGTCGTAGAAAATAATTTATTAGGATTAAAACGAAAAAAAAAGTTATTAAAACAAATTAGTCACGCAACCAAAGAAAAAAAAACAGATCAGATCATTTGGATATACCTACCGATCTTCAAACTGCTTTCAGCAATTCAAAGAAAATCAGCCCATGTAGGCTACTTTTACAATGGATTTTGTCGATCAACAAAGTATCTAATCTAAGCCAATGAAAGAGGAAGCTAATCGATATTAAAAAAAATTTCAGCCCATGATCAAAAAGGTTATAGATATAAAAGGGAGTATGATACTGCAAAAATTTTGAGTTGGTATGCAATAAAAGCAAAACAGTTTTTAGGCCTCTTTTAGCGCTTAAGTTAAGAAAATGTAAAATATTCAAGTGTGACACTTATTTACTCCACACAAAAATAGTAGTTTTTTTTTACCTTCATTAAAAACATGGTTTTAGTAACTGTCTGCAGATAAATAAAGCATGGATTTTTTGATTACCGATGCAAAAAAATCTTTTTTTTATCACGGGTGCAAAAAAAGATTTCTGTTCGTTTTTTATCCAAAATTAAAAATGTAATTATACTTACCTAAAAGTTAAGCCATTTCCGCCGGTTTTCACCAAGAATTTACGAAAAAATCATATAAAAACATCGTCAAATATCAAACTGTCAAAAATTAAAATATTGCAACAATGAACGACACCGAGTAAAAAGGCACATCGCTATGGAAACCATTGTTATTTCATTTACCAGCTGCCTTGATTTATATTGTAAAGATGGTGTATTGCGAGAAGTGCTCTTCGTTCGAGGTTTTTAAAAGTATTTTCCTGTTTTTCTTGGATTTTTTGATAAAGGTATTAAAAAAAGTAGTGTTAACAACTCGCGGCTAAACTGTGCTTTTTTTTGCGGTTTCCATAGCGATGTGCCTTTTTACTCGGTGACGTTCATTGTTGCGCCATTTTAATCTTTGACAATTTGATATTTTGACGATGTTTTTAAATGATTTTTTCATAAATACTTGGTGAAAACTGGCGGAAATGACTTAATTTTTAGGCAAGAATAATTAGATTTTTTTAATATTACTATTTTCCGCTATTTCTCTTTAATTTTGGGTAAAAGACGAACCGAAATCTTTTTTTGCACCCGTGATCAACAAAAAAGTTTTTTTGCATCGGTAACCAAAAAAGCCATGCTTTAGTTATCTGCAGACAGTTACTAAAACCATGTTTGCAAAAAAAGATTTCTGTTCGTTTTTTATCCAAAATTTATTCTTGCCTAAAAGTTAAGCCATTTCCGCCGGTTCTCACCAAGTATTTACGAAAAAATCATTTAAAAACATCGTGAAAACATCAAGCTTTCAAAAATTAAAATGTCGCAACAATGAACGTCGCCGAGTAAAAAGGTACAACGCTATGGATACCATTGTTATTTCATTTACTAGCTGCCTTGATTTATAGTTGCGAGAAGAGCTCTTCGTTCGAGATTTTTAATAGTAGTTTTGACAATTAGTGGCTAAAATAGTGATTTTTTTACAAACGTTGGTTTAAATAACGAGCGCAGCGAGGTATATAAAAAATCGAGTAAAACAAATCACAGTTTAGCCACGAGTTTTTAACACTATTTTTTTAATACCTTTATCAAGAAATCCAAGAAAAATAGGAAAATACTTTTAAAAATCTCGAACACACTATCAATCAGGGCGGCTGGTAAATGAAATAACAATGGTTTCCATAACGATGTGCCTTTTTACTCGGTGACGTTTTTGACGATATTTTTAAATTATTTTTTTTTACAAATACTTGGTGAAAACGTGCGACGGAAATGGCGTAATTTTAGGCAAGAATAACTAAATTTTTTAATTTACTATTTTCCGCTATTTCTCTTTAATTTTCGGTAAAAAGCAAACAGGAATGCAAAAAAAGCAACCGTGATTAAAAAAAAAGTTTTTTTGCATAGGTAACCAAAAGAGTCATGCTTTAGTTATCTGCAGACAGTTACTAAAATCATGTTTTTGATGAAGGTATAAAAAAAGGTATTTTCCTGTTTTTCTTAAATTTTTTGATAAAGGTATTAAAAAATATAGTGTTAACAACTCGCGGCTAAACTGTGCTTTTTTTTACTCGTATTTTTATATACCTCGCTGCGCTCGTTATTTAAACCAACCAATACTTGCTAAAAACTTTTATATCTGATATGTTTTTCTTTAAAAAAATATAGCGCTAATTGTAACATTATGTCGTTCTAAAGAACTGAGTTAAAGAAAAAACAATATTTTTGAATCTTATTTAAATATTGCAATATTATTCGGATGGGAAAAATCAATTCAATTGCTTTCCTTGAGAGAATTTAAAGCGTGAATTGACCAACGTGTGTTATCTTACAAAAAATTATTCTTTTTAACTTAAATTTTCGCCATTTTAACTGTAGTATAAAAATGTATTTTTTTTGTCACACTAATTTAGCTCATTCTAAAACTGCTTTTGTTTGTGAAAAAATGTAAACGAACAGAAAAATCAAGTTGTTTTTTTATTTTAGTCGCCGCCATCTTGATTTGTGAACGACATATGTCACTTTTTTCATTTTTGGAATGGCTATGTCTTACTTAGCGCAACCCAATATTTTGCCAAGTGCTTTGTGTTTAACTTAAGGAAATAACGAAAAAAGCCCTTTCTTTACTTAATCATCCGCTATTTTAACAAAAGCATAAATTTTTTTTTTAACACGAAAATTTAAAACTAATTTAACTCATTCTAAAACTGCTTTGAGTCAGTGGTGGTCCCAGTCATTTGAAAAGGGGGGGGGGCGGTTTCGATACGAAAAACAAGCTACAATAAAAGCATATACAGCTTTTATGAGAAATATATCAATATATGCAAACAAAACTTAGTAACTAAAAGCGCGGATTTGGTCTCAAATCTAGGGGGAGGGGTAGTCAGATTTTAAGTCGTTTATTTCAAACATTTTTTCTTTTAAAAATTGTTTAAGTGCGCCGAAAATTTTTCGAATTAAACTTAAATCGTAAATGTCAACGGTATCATAGCGCCGCATGCGAAAATTTTTAAGAAAATTACAACAAAAAATGCATCTTTTGATTTAAAATTATACTAAAATTGTAAATATATCAATGGTTTCAAAGCAAAGCAGGCGAAAATTTTTAAGAAAATGACACTACAAATGCCATTTTTAAGGTGTTATAGCTCCGCAATTTATGCCCTACTTTTAATTTTCTAAATGTTTTCATAAAAAATTTAAAGCCAGGGTAGGAGGGGTTAACTGCCCCCTTATCCCTCTGGAATCAGCGCTTGAGTAACTACGTATAATATTTAATATAATATGTATAAAAAACATAAATAAGAAACAAACCACAGACAAAACCTAATAGATAAATACTTTTTTTTGAGATCTAAAAAGGTTTTTAAGTTGACACATTACCTTTTATATTGCATATCTCAAAAATAAGATGTCTATCTCAAAAAAAAAATCGTTTTCGGTTTTTTTGGGCAAACCGGTCAATGACTCGCTCAATGTCAATTTCAATATGTCTGTTGATATGCAGCAAAGTTATGGTAAAGCCATGGTGACCGTTAAAATAATTTTCTTAAATACCTGATGTTAAATTATTTTTAGATGCTAAAATACACTTTAGTATGACACGTTTTTTGCTAAATTTAAAGCCTGTAAAGGACTTTGATTGAAAGAAATTAATACCACCTTAAGTTTTACACACTTTACACTTTGAAAAATTACAATTTTTGCTGTTTTTTGGATAAAAATTGCAAAATAAAAATCATATGCACGACACCACTGTGTATGTGTACCTCTAAAATTCTGCCGTCTCTCTTTAAATATTTTGCTTTTTAACAGAGAAAAAAATGTTTTTTGGCAGTATTTTTTTTTGAACGCCTAAAAAACAGTCAAAACTTGAATAATTTGAGTGTTTTATTCTAGAAATCGAAAGTTTGGAAAGAAAGCTTTAAAATATGAGCAATATCAAATGTGAAAAACATAGTAAAAAATTGCTTCATCAAAAACGTTACCCCTTAAATTATTATTATCAGACGAATTTCCGTCATAGTGTTTTTAAGTACTCATGTTTTCAATCTTCTGAGGCATGAGAAGCTTCTTTCTGCATAAGCATTACATACTAGCAAACATGCAAGAATGTTTCATCAACGGAAAAATATCGCCGTACGTGTTCATTGCCTCGAAAACGTTATCAGGTATATTTTGATTTAAGCTTTTGCCTACTTCTGACCAATATTGTTTCCAAATACTGACTTCTCCCAATAAAAGTTTAAGAATTTGTTTTTTAGATTAATCAAACGACTTTAGTTAATTTTGCCTTGATTTTAGCAGGTCAAAAATAATTTTTTATCTTTTATCTTTGCACCCGCTAACTCTTTTTTTTTTATTTTGAGATTAAGAGGCCGGTCAGTAGATTTAATATTATACATTAAAAAAGATTATCACTTAAAAATTAAAAAAAAGTCAATTAGAAACTAAACTTTTGAAATCTAACGCCATATTTTTGGATTAATTGGGACCTCCTCCCTCAACCCAATTGATTTCGATTTGATTTTTCTGAAAATGACAGCCACCATCTGGTTTCTGGGGCCGGAAAATGGGGGATCATCGACATAAATTTTAGCTTTTGGTGTTAGGTATTACTATGCCAAATATAAAAGAATATGCCCTTTTTGCAATTTCTTTTGAAGAATTTACTCCACTATACTACGAATAATTCATTAATAGAAAGCTAATTAATGACTTAATAATTTATCTACATGGTGTTCCTAAAAATGCATTTAGTCAAGTAGAAGGTAAACCAGATAACACAAAACCTTGTGTAAATACACATGTCAGCAGAGTGTTAGGCATAATGACAGAACATTTTCAGGTATCAGTATTTAATTCCTAAAACCGTGATTATCATCGATCCTAAGGTTAAATCTGTTTAAATCTTTTGGTCGTTTCCCCTAAATCTCTGCAGCTTAGTTTAATCCCTTAACAAAACTATATGGTTGCAAACAAATAAGAATATTATTATGCTTGGCACTGATGATATATTTTTTACAATACTTACCTAAGAATAGAAGACGAAATGAAGATGAAAAATCTAAAAAAGGAAAATATGCAAAAATAGCTTCATTGTGAAGGAAAATTTGGCATGTACAAGGGAGGGGAGGGTAATGGAGGGTAATCACACCACAAAATACGCAAATAAAAAAAAATAAAAAATTGACACCTAAACTACTTTACTGTTTGTTCGTTTTATTTTTCGTGTGTAAACCAACAACATAGTATGGTTACCTACTCGCGTGCGGTAAAGTGCACTTTACAACACTCTTTTGGATGTGGAAGATTGTACTTTACCGCTACTGTTAACGTTATGGCACTTTACAGCACACTGTGCGGTAAAGTGACTATGTTTAGAGGGGGCCTGAAAAAACCCAAAGAAGAAGAAATAGACTTATTGTCTTATTAAGACAATATGTCTATTTCTTCTTCTTTGGGTCTTATTAAGACAATAAGTCTATTTTTTCTGCTTTGGGGGTGTGTAGCTTGATATCTTTGCTTAGGAAAAAGATTCGACGAAAAGTGACTATGCCAGAATTTGGTACTAATTATGTAGTAATTTCATCTCTTTCTAAAAAATTGCCTACTCTCAAGACAACTTTTGTTTTATTTTGTAGGGTGTGCCTTGATATCAAGCTACACACCCCATATAAACAAAAAAAAGTTTTCTCGAGAGTAGGCAATTTTTGAGACGGGGACGAAATTAGTACATAATTAGTAATATCAAGCTACACACCACATAAAAACAAAAAAAAAAAAAGTTATCTTGAAAGTAGGCAATTTTTTAGAAGGAGGCGAAATTAGTACATAATTAGTACCAAATTCTGGCATAGTCCCTTTTGGTCGAATCTCTTTCCTAAGCAGAGGGGGGGGGTGTACCTTGATATCAAGCTACACACCCTATAACAAACCAACAAAAATCTTAGGAATCGATTGTTTTTGTAAACTAAAAGTATCCTTCTTTAAGAGTATATAATTAGTACAAAATTATGACATGTCCACTTTCATTAAATCTATCTCCTATTTCCCCTTAACTCCATTATTCATTCAAGTACAATTTTTTTAAAAAGAGGACTGAATTAGGACATAATTAGTACATAATTTTTACAATATCCAAATTGGGTTTCGTTGACTATATGAAAATGTGGCAAAAGTAGTCAATCCAGCTCGCGAAAAAATAAAACAAAACAAAAAAGTTGTCTAGGCATTTTATTAGCCTCGCGAGCCAACCCTTAGCTTGTTTACGGTCGCTTAGCGGTTTATTTATATTCATAGGGCGATGCGGCCGGGATGAAAAAACAACTGGAAAAAAGTTAATAACTTTTTGGTTCGCCAAAGACGACCATCATTCATCTAAGGGGACAGAAGAGGCACGCCCACTACACGAATTTCTTAGCTGGTTCCGTTCAGGTTCATCTCGTTTTTTTTTCGTTTTACTTTTGCCCGACTGTGTTAGAGCTTAATGAATTTTATTTAGAATAGATGAAGGTTTATGATTTATTTACTATATGAACGAATTCACTTTGCATAATTTCTCAAGTCTTACAGAATTAGATTTTTGTTTTATATCTACGTACATTTTCTTAAATTTTTAAAATTTTAACATGTTGTAAGAAATGGCCTATATGCATTCTGCCAGATGACCCGTGAAACTATATTCTTCTTACGTTCTCTCTCTAAAATTTTTAAATGTATTAAGATAAGTTATTCTCAATATGGGACTCAGCCGGACATTATTTAAGGGAAGGGTTAGGGGGTTCAAACCCCTCCCCCCATGGATTACAAAGCCACAAAATACCAAATTATTTTTACAAGCTTTTATTTAACTTGCATTGTACGTATGTATGTATGTATGTATGTTTGTTCGGGTGGAATCTTGTAACTTAATTTTGACCAACTTCCCGACATCCGATCGGCTTCAAATTTGGCACGCTTATATAGTTGCGGTGACAACACAAGAATATAGTGATGAAATTGACAGCTCCTCCCCTACTCGAAGGGGGTGGAGGGGGGTACAGTTGAAGTACGCCCGATTTTGTTGAAATTTGGTGTGACATGAAGTTAAACTTCCAAATCAGTTACATCAACTGAAAAGAATATAGAAAAGGGAAGATCAAAAGATCTTGGGAGGAAAGAATGAAAATTCAAAATTGGAAGAGTGTCCCACAAGGGGTTTGAATTTTCATTATTTCTTTCCAAGATCTTTTGATCTTCCCTTTTCTAGATTCTTTTCGGTTGATGTAACTGATTTGGAAGTTTAACTTCTTGTTTTAATTGTCTTAGGAGCATATTCCTATTGGAAAGATTAACACGCCAGGACAAACCCGAATCAGGTGACTTATAATATGTAACATGCGGAACGATGCCTATTTGTGAGTGATTCAGAGTTGGAAGTCAGAGTGTGCGATGGTGTTAAATGATGTCTGGATTGAGGGTGACTAGTGAATCCACTGACGAGCCCACGCTGGTCACCCCGGGCGAAACATCGTTTAATTGTTTCTCCTTTCGCTTTGGTCTTTTGTGTGTTCCATGTGGGACACTCATCCAATTTTGAATTTTCATTCTTTCCTCCCAAGATCTTTTGATTTTCCCTTTTTTTTTGGTGTGACATGTTGGGGCACTTGGGGATGGAGATAATGAATTTTTAATCAGATTTTGAAAATTTCATCTTTTGCTAACCAATTTTAACTAACTTATACACATCCGATTGCCTTCAAATTTAGCATGCGTTTATAGTTCCGGTGACAATACAATAATATATCATTATTAGGCATTTCAACGAAAATTGGTATACGGGAGCTTTTGGGGATAAGGTATTGAATTTTTGATCAGATTTTGAAAATTCAATATGGCGGATTCAAGATGGACGATTTTCGGTCATGTTTTGCTAACGAATTTTCAATTTCAAATAAGCTTTATTGTCGTAAAATTCAGAATTTCATTGACAAAGCAAATAATCTTAAACTAATCAAGTAATATTAATCTAGTTGTCTAAATAATATTAAATAAATTTTGTTGAAGTGTAAAAACATCCAACGTAGATAATTAAATCACAAAGTTTTAAATGCTTTACATGAAAGAGAGTTTTAAAATACACATCTAGACATATACAGTTAAAGAAAAAAAGATGTACCTGTAAGGAGTGCAGAATTTAAAATAAAGAACACAATAATATTAGTCACATTAAACATAATTTTAACATTATATATACACTATTAAATTTTATAAAACTCCCCTAAGGTATAAGACGCTTTGGTACCAAAAATTTTTTTACACTACTTCGGAAACAACTGTAATCATCAATAGTCTTTATTTGGTCAGGCAGGCGATTATACAGTTTAACACTCTCGTATATTATCGAGTTTTTGGTTAGTGTAAATTTTGGTAAAGGTAAATTATTGTTACGGAGACTATAATGCCGACTGTTAACAAACAATGAAAACTTCTTAAAGACCAAACTAACAGATTCCAAAATAAAAATGCAAGGTACAGTTAAAATTTCATCCTGTATAAACAACTACCTACAAGTCTCTCTGCAGTATTTTTTGCAAATATAGCGAACTTAACTGACTTATCCACATCCGATTGTGTTTTGGTATGCGTTTATAGTTTCGAAGAAAATACAATATTATGGTATTACTAGGTACTCTTACCTCTAATGAGGGAAGTGGAGGGGGGAAAACATTTAATTTGTTCGATTTAAATAAAAATTGGCATAAAAATTAAAAAATTAATTTTATTAAAAAAAACTTTTAAAGAACAAGCTTTTATTAAATACACTCAAAAGTAGAAAATAATTTTTTATTTTTCTTATACCATAATAAAACCGATGGGCGCAAATAAAAATTTTAACTTTACGGTGATAAAGAGAAAACTGCAAAGGAAGAACTAAATTCTTCTTCTATTCGAATGAGCCTTTGAAAACTTAGGTTATAGAGTATAGGGTTAAAATTTTTAATTTGCGCCCATCGCTTTTATTATGCTTGTTCTTTAAAAGTTTTTTTTATAAAAATTTATTTAAGAAAAAAATTATAGAGCGGTTTGATTGTACCTAGCGATTTTTAGGCAATCTGAGAAACATCCTGCATTAAAAGCTTTGTCAATTAATAAAGTGAGTATAGGCGAGATTTCTTGAACTATTTCTTTTAAACTTTTACTTTTGATATCATCCCAACCGGTCGATTTTTTTTGTTTGAGATTTATTATAGTTTTTTATATTTCAGAAATTGAAACGTCGTTTAAAAACATGGGGTTTTCATTTTTCAAGGTTAGGAATGTTGTTTTTGTAACTTTTCCCCCAATTCGCTAAAATAGGTAGGTAGTGAGTTCTTCGATTCAGATGTCGTTTTGTTTAGTTAAAATTATGCTAGAATTATCTTTAATTTGTTCGATTTTAGTTTTTGATTTAGTTTTTTACATATTTTATTGACACATTTGCAGAAATTTGACTTTGATGAAGCATTCAGATTTATTTCAAATCAAATCAAAAAGTAGCTTTATTGTCTGGATACTATAAGAATACATTGACAAGGCCTTGCTTAATCTAACATAGTCTGAATTTATCACTTTGATGTAAAACTACATTATATTAATCTAATTAAGGTAAAGCAGTAATTAAATAGAAAATAAAATTTTAACAATATAAACACATCAAAGTTCAAAAACAACTTTAAAAAAGTAGTCAGTATAAAAAAAAACAAAAACATTTAACAGACCATCAGCCCGAAAAGAATTCCTCCTGCGTATAATACGCTTTGGATACCAAAAATTCTTTAGATTTTGTTCTAAATTTTCTATAACAGGTTATTTGCTTAATTTTAATTGGTAAGTGATTGAATATTTTTTTCGCGTTGTATACGAAGGAGTTTTTGACTAGAGTGGAATGCGGGATGGGTAGTTACAGCATTCACGGTCGCCCGTCCACTGTATGGCCTTACTCTGTCAAGTTCATTTTTGTATTTTTTGTAAACTACACAAGCTCTCTCTAAAATATAAATGCAGCATATAGGTAAAATCTTATTTTGTAAAAACAATGGTCTGCATGAACTGCGCCGCTTTACTCTACAAATATTACGTATAGCCCTTTTTTGCAGAACGAAAACAATATTAAAAATGGAGTTGGCACAAGAACCCCAACGCTAGAAGAAATCTTTTTGTTTAAAATTTTAACATGTTCATAAAATTTTAGGTTTTGATCTATTGTTAAGGCCAGGAATTTATTGCTTTCTGGGTTTAAGAGAGTTTTACTTTCTAATTGAATATTGTTTATTTCGCACTTAAAGTTTAAAATGTTAGTTTTTGAGATATTAAACGAAAGTTTATTTGAATCGCACCATTCATTTATAAGTGAAGTGTCAGTCATCGGCAAATGTTGTAGTAATCTTTCCTTTTATAGGAAGGAGGCAAATATCATTAATGAAAATCAAAAACAAAAGAGGTCCAAGAATTGATCCTTGAGCAACACCAGCATTAAAGGGTTGTGCAGAAGATTTTTCTTCATTAAAAAGAACATATTGAATCCTCTCTTATAAGTAAGATCGGAACCAATCTAAGGCTATTCCCCTAACACCAAAAATTTCCAGCTTTTTCAGCAGTATTTCATGATCTACACAGTCAAATGCCTTGGATAGATCACAGAACACTTATACTGTACCACTGTGATAGATCACACAACACTGAAAAAATTGTCTTTTACTTTGTTTAACTAAGAGTCTTAGTTTTTTCTTGCACCAAATGTTACTTTGTTTTATGTTGTTATTATTTGGTTGATTAAGGAGATCCGTATATAACTTGTATATATAACTTTCGGTATTTAGATTGGAAGTCATCCATTCTTTTCGAAAATTATTTTGGAATACAAACGATTTTGAATTATTTATGCCATCATTTGGCTCTTTCAAAAAATATAGTCTATGCAGGTTCCTGATTTTGGCCGAGTAACTTTCGTTATGTAAGGCCACAGTGTAATATAATATTATATTAGTAGACTGTGGTAAGGCTTAAATTAATATTGGGCCAAGAGGTTTTTATAGTTTTCGACGCTATCTTCAATATTGTTTAATAAATTAATGTTAATATCTTCGACTAAAATATGCGATTTGTATTTTTTTACATTTATCTAGTTATTCCAGAAAGTTGTCATTAAAAGAGTACTTTTCTATTTGAGGGAATTTGTACATTGCAATACGTCGAACATCCAATCATTTAAATATTTGTAATGAAGCAGAAAAGCTTGCAAGATATGGTGGCGAGATTAAAAAATCCAGGACTGTAAGTCGCCAAACTCAGCGTGGAAATGTTCCGGCTGAAAATGATGAGCAGTACTGCATTAGAAATTCATACATTCCGTTCATGAATTATGATATTATAGTTAAGTTAAAAGATCATTTTTCTGAGCATCTCAAATCTATTTCATACTTACAGTTACTTATATCAGAAAAATGTTCTGCCGGTAAGCTTGTATTATTGAAACCTATTTGCGAATTATATGAGAAATATTTTGATTATTCTCAGCTGAATTAGATATGTGGCAAAAGAAATAGATTAATGATTATATTAGTAGTGGTAACCATCTGCCAAGAACGGCCATTGACGCGTTTTTAAACAAAGGTGAATCATAAAGCAAAAGATCAAAAGATCTTGGGTGGAAATAAGGAAAATCCAAACTTGGATGAGCATTCCACAAGGAATATACAAAGGACCAAAGCGAAAAGAGAAATGATTAAACGATGTTTCGCTCTGGGTAACAAGCGCGAGCTCATCAGTGGTTTCACTGGTCACCCTCCCCATACGTTATTAAGCACCATCATACACTTTGATTTCCAACCTTATCCAAGTTACCTGATACGGATTCGTCCTGGCGTGTTAATATTTCCAATAGGATTATGCTCCTAAGGCAATTAAAACAAAAAAAGAAGTTAAAAAACCTCCAAATCAGTTACTTCAACTGAAAAGAAACCAAAAGATCAAAAGATCTTGGGTGGAAATAACGAAAATTCAAACTTGGATGAGCATCCCACAAGGAGCACACAAAGAACCAAAGCGAAAAGAGAAGTGATTAAACGATGTTTCGCTCTGGGTAACCAGCGCGAGCTCATCAGTGGTTTCACTGGTCACCCTTCCCATACATCATTAAACACCATCATACACTTTGATTTCCAACCTTATATCATTCAAGATGAATCATGTTTTCCAATTATTAAAGATCTTTTACAAATACTAGTAATGCTTCAACTTGGGAAACTCAAAGTCATAAAGTCTCAAAATACAAAATTTATTCAAAATTAGGTAGGTTACACGTATTAGGCCTGCATAGGCATCTTCAGACCTACAAATTACGATATACTATTGTAAGCTTATTCTAATTGCAAGAACCGACAAAAATTTAAAAAAAAAAGAAAAATAAGCAAAAAATAGTGTTACCTGGTATATAATAATTATATAATTATTTTGTGGTTATGTTCTTTACCTAACCTAAATATGTTCATTTATAAAATGTAGAACGAGTCCCGCTTGTTTAAATGTTTTTTATTTTTATTTTTTAAACTTTTGTAATGTTCTTTAAATGTTAATCTCTAACGTGACATTTTATATACCAGGTAATTACTATTTTTTGCTTAATTTTCTTTTTCCTAATTTTGACGATTCTTGCAATTAGAATAAGCTTACTATAGTATATCGTAATTTATATGTCTGAAGATGCCTATGTAGGCGAAACACCTGTAACCTACCAAATTTTGAAAAAGTTTTGTATTTTGAGACTCTGTGACTCTGAGTTTCCCAAGTTAAAGCATTTGAAATTCAAGTCTCTTTGAGAAAATGGACGACCCTTTTCAATTCAAATACTAGTAACTTTATCTTGCTCTACGGCAATACTAGACAGATCTTTCAATGGTAAATGAACGTTTAAACGGTTTAGCTCTAATGTCAGTGCGCCGAGAAATTAGTATTAGTTTCGAGGATATTATGAATAGGTTTTGTCTAAAAAAACACAATGTAGTGCTATATATTTAAACGTTTAAGAATATTGTTGTTTTAAAAAATTCCGACCTTTTTTTTCCCCCCTCCCCCCTTGACCAAACTCTAGCTACGGTCCTGGGACTAAACACTTGCAGCATTTTTTAATATTTCAACCCTGAGTTAAATTTAAAAATAGTCTAAAACGATAGCTCGTGAAAAAAGGAGCGTGAAAACCGTATGGTTCTATTCTTAACCGTTAAAATGTTGAGGCACAGTCTACTAATGCTATATTACGTTATATTACACTGTGGTTATTAATTGTCAATATTTTAAAAACAGGTGAAGATAGTTATAAGAAAATCTACATAAAATGTACCTAGAATTTTTTGTAAAATCCAAAAATGCTAAAATATACAGGGTGTTTCATTTAAAATAAAGTTACTTTACATTGACTTAGGTTAGAAAAGAAAGTTCGAAAAGTTTCTATTGTAGTTTTCAAAATAGTCTAATAGGCCACCAAACTTGGGACACCCGGTATATCAAAAAAGTATTTATTAAAAAGCAAGGGTGCAAAATTTACATGTTTTGAAACTTGTTGACAAAAATTCCTTAAAATCAATTTAAAAATGTAAATTTTCAAAATTGAAGTTAAAAATTATTTCAAGATATTGGGTTTTTTAATTTTTTTGGGAACACCAACAGTTTTCTAGTGATTTTAGAAATCTCAAAAAACAACCGGAATATTTTGTGGTCCCAATATAAAATACAGTGGCCATGGTGAGTGGGTTTGCATATCATTAGTTTTTCCTATCTTAATTTTATTTACTTCTTTTCTATTCATATTACACCGCTTGTTCCTCTTACAAAAATATTTGTCTCAAGCAGAATAAGTTTATGTGATGATAAACAACACACATCATATCTTTTACTTCTCAAGATCGAGCTATAAAAGAGGGGGCGTTATCTTTTTTAGAACTTTCCAACGAATGACGCAAATAGCAAGGGGTGAAGAATCATAGACTTGTAGAAATATAGGTTTTTGTAGACTTTCATCAAAAACATGATTTTACTCACTGTCCGCAAATAACAAAAACAGGACTTTTGCTACCGATAAAACCCATTTTTTTATTGTTCAGAGGCGCAAAATAGTACAGGATCTTCTACATCCTTCTTCTAGACTCTCCAGAGGTACACTTCGCGACACATAAAACCATATATGTATGGGCTTAAATATACGCCCTTGCAATGCTTACGGCGTGCACAACTTTGTAAGCAGGATGTCCTATATATATGCCTATACCTTTCTCTTTTACTCTTTTAGGACTCTTATTGTCTCTTTCTGGCGTCAAAGCTTAGCGGTTCTGCACATGCGCGGCCATCGCCATCGGTTAACCAACCCAAATTCCAGAAAGACAGCTGTGCAGTTGTCAAAATTTTTCTATTTGTTTACGTTTTTAGAAAAATCAATCTTCTATTTTTAAATAAATAAATATATGAATAGAAATAATTTTTAGGTATTTTCGTTTACACGTCTTTTTACGCGGCGACATCTTAAGCTCCAAGATATAAACAGTTTTTATTATAACTCCTAAATACTTTCGGGTAACCAAAGATTAAGAATATTACAATAAAAAAAATTGCATAAACGAAAACGCGGAAAACGACTATGTGTGATCAAAACAAATCAACAAAAATGGCGTCTCGACCGAAGGGCGAAGACGAAGGTCGCGAAACCGAAAGCCTCGTAAAATTTTCGCGCACGTGCATAGGCGCTGGGAAAGGCCTATATTTAACCTCATACATATATGCATAAAACGCATACCCCGATTTTATATGCAATATATCCTTTACGATTTAGCAGACTCCATGCCAAGGCGTTTAGAAAAAATTATTCAAGCAAATGGTGCAATGACCAATACTGAATTTAATATTATTGATTTTTGTTTATCGATAGTTTTTTTATTTTTATTTGTTTTTTAATATTTTATTGTTTATAATACTGAGCCTGTTGATGTGTATTGACCTAGCTTGCATCACCCAACCTAGAGGCACTGCATACGATTTTTGACAGTTATTGTTTGACCAGAGGTGAACAAATGGATTTGACAGTTTGTTAGGGAAATGTTTGAAATTTTGTGTTGGCAATGATGGTTGGTAACCCCTGATAATAAATAACTTTGTCACTGTCAAATTTTTGATCAATAAACGTAAGGTTTAAAAATGGAATTTTTCTGTATCAAAAACTGTAAAAATACGTGCCTCGACGAATTTATATTATTCCTTTGTCCAACGGAGAAAGAAAGAGAGAAAGAAAAGTGAAAAGAAAACATGCATTTACCAAGCTGTAAAATTAATAAAAATAGCCGAATTTGCGAGGTAAGTGAGCTACAAGCAGAAGATGCAAACATACCCATTTAGCATGTACTTCGTTAATAAATAACACATTATGTTTCCATATTTTATTGTATTATTTACATTTTTAATATCTACCCGTAAATACACCGTGTGTATTCACTGTTTGTTTTTGTTTTTTTTTGTCAAAGCTTGACATATTTTACTAACCAAAAAAAATAAATCTTTCAAAAACTGTCTGGGGAAATTATAAAAAGAGACAACAAAATATCAGTCCATTTCATAAAATCCGTTTTACATGCAAATATGAAAAAAAATAGAAAGAGAGGGCAATATGAGTTGCCCACCTCTGGTAAAACAATAACTGTCAAATGTATAGAGGGCTTCTAACCCAATCCAGGCAACCAGATCGGTCACCACACGTGTATTTGACGTCTAATTTGATACCATAATTTGACGTGATCAATATCACGTCGAAGCAACACCGTTCTCAACTAAAAAGCCATTTAACTCGTATCTTTTCAGTGCCCTTTAGGCAAAAATTGCCGCCATTTTTATAACCAAATTGATATGTAAAACATGGATTTTCTGTCAGTTGGGTGTCAATATGACCGCTATAATAGGCTAAAGGATACTAAATCGAAAAAGAGTTAACTGGCTTTTTAGTTAAGCAGGTGTTGGTCGAAGTAGCGTGAAATTTTGGGCATCAAGTTGACTAAAAACATAATTCACGTCAATTTGACTAATATTGAAAAATAAAATATGTTGTGTAATGTAAATACAACTTGGTTGTGAAAATCTCCGATATTTTATTATCATCGGCCTAGTGCTCTTGCCCGAAAAGTGCAGCACTTCGAAAGCACCTCTGCTTTCGCCCTAAAAAAACTTTTTGTGCCGGGTATGATATATACTTGCTCCATATTCTGTATACTGTTGAAATTAATAGCGATACGTTTCTTTCTTTTTAATTGCCAAATGTTAGAGGGAGAGATAGACATATCGCTAAAGACAGAATAAAGGCTATTATATTTTTTAAATCAGGACGAAATGCTCTCGAAATTTAATAAAACATTAGAGAAGTTTTTTTCAATTTTATATATCAAATGACAGTTGACAGTCCTTGTCATAAGTATTAAAAAATTTATGAAAAACTAAACAATTTTTGTTTTATTTAAACTTTTTTTTCCCAAATTAGTATTAACAATACTAAGTAAGGGACCCAAATATAATGAATCACTTTTTGCATAATATTTTATATTGATATTAGTTGATAAATATAAACATTATTTCTTGAATACACAACATTTTTAATCTTTATAACAAAAAAATCTTTTTTTTTATAGTTACGTGACTAAAAAAAAAATTGGTGCTTCTTAAGACGTTTTTATTCGTCATATTGAGACTTTAAAAGAACGTTGGATTTAATAGATTTTATTGACGTCATAAAATGTGATGTCAAATTCACGTAGTTAAAATGACGTCAATTTTTGAGACAAACCCACGTGATTTTCACGTTAGAAACAAGTGACAAAATAGACGTCATAGTGGTAAATTTTGACATCTATTCGACGTATAATTTACGTCTTTTGATTGCCTGGGAAAGCCTTTCTAGTTCTTTCTTCTTCGTATTTTCCTTTTAGTCGCATTATAGTAGACTTGTTTCGTTCCTTTTGACCGGCTATTTAACGAACATACCAATCTTCTTCTACGTTTGTCAAAATTTGATTAAATTGCTTTGTTTATAATAAAAAATGTGTTTTGAAAATGTATTTTATATTTCGTAACAGCAACCTTAAAACTATAGAGCCAGTAAATATCGGTAAAAATACTTTCAGTTTCGCCCTTGACAAAAATATAATTATTCTTGTCCAAAAATTAAGTAATTTCAACCTTCTCAAAGAATTCACAATAAGAAACTGTCATTAGAAATTAAAATGGCCGCCAATGCAAGGTCTCTGACTGAAAAGAAACGCATTATACAAAACCATTTTTGCGTCATCCATCAGCCGCCCTTAACTCATAGTGTTAAAATAGTTATGTGTTAGTGCATGTTGGTTCGAGTTTTTTGGAAGTATTTTCCTATTTTAGTGTTTACAACTGGCGGCTGAACTGCGTACTTTTTTTGGCCGCTAATAAAAGGTACTATTTTTAATTTTGTAATACAACGAGAAATTAGGAGTTTTTCAAGGTCGAACCGGGCCTTAAATCTAAAAGTGGTGGAGGGGGTTGGGTTTTTTTACTTTAAATTTGGCAAAAATATGCTTTAATAGCGTCACAGTCAAAAAATATCAGAAAATTATTTATTCCATTTTTGATACGTTTTAATTTTTTAAAAATTAAAACAACGTTAAAGTTTCAACAGTTTTGTAGCGGCGCAGGCAAAAATTTTGGCAATTTCGTCTAGTGCGTATTTAGTTTACATAACCAATAACAATGTGCTCTCTTTTCTACAGTTTTCTACATGCGCGACCTTATGGAAGGGTGCAAAAAAGAGACAAGAAGGGGTCAGAATATCTAAATATACGTTTTGGGATGCCAGCCACGCGCACTGATATCACTTAAGGGTAAAAAAGC
Organism: Oxystoma pomonae; assembly: GCA_963921995.1. NCBI lineage: Eukaryota > Metazoa > Arthropoda > Insecta > Coleoptera > Brentidae > Oxystoma > Oxystoma pomonae. The sequence continues at coordinate 43,728,852 of OY998171.1, read as the reverse complement.
GGATAACGCTAAGAGAGGAAGCCGGTTTGGCTTTAAAATGGGGAACTAGGGTAGGGGAGGGATTTGGTTTACAATCTTGTGTGAAATAAAAAGAAACAAATATTTTTGTTATCATCTGCGTTATTACAATTTAAAGCAAACTAGTTATTTTGTGACCAATGTTACGCATTATATTCGAATCTAAAGGAGAAAAAAACACACACAAACTAAAAAAGAAGTAAGTAGCTGAAATAATAAATTCATTGCATTAAATAACTCAAAAGTTTCTGATTTTTATACCACTTTAAATTGCAACAACTATTGACATTATAGTTAAGGCAACTTTTGAGTAAGGTAATTTTCCTGGGGCACTTAATTTCAAACGCAAATCCATAGATAGAGAAAACCCTTCTCTATCTACGGTAAATCCATTGTACAAATCTGAAAAAATCTCTGAATTTAAACCTGTATTATGTATTATACTTTCAATAGCTAAATTTTAAACAAAACTTAATGCTATGTTTTAAGAATATTTTTATTCAATTGATATGATGAATATACCCTAGTGGCATTCCCAGGGGAAGGCAGGGGGCGATCTCCCCCCCTCCTTTGCTCCAGAAAAAAGTAAACAACAAAGATTCTGGTGGTAAAACCCTGAAGTCCTCGGAGAAAAAACGAGAAATTGCAGAACGTTCCTTTAAAGACATTCTAGAATCCAGAATAGTATTTTGGAACAGTTTGAAACAAACGAAAACCACGATATTACAAATACAGAACAGTATTAGTTTCGATTTATAAACAAGTTTTAAACAAAATCATTTCGGACATAAAATCAAGGTTTAAAAACGAGAATCGTATTTTTGACCTGAACATATTCATACCAAGTTTTATACAAGGTGAAGCCAAAATTAGGGCAAGATTAACTAATGTCGTTTTCAAATACTATAAACTGTTTGATTAATACAAATCACAAATTTTTGAACTTTTATTGGAAACAATATTGGTCACAAATAGGCAAAATCTTAAATCAAAACATATATGATAACGTTTCCGTTGATAAAAACATTCTTGGATGTTGGTCAGTAAATAATGCTTCGTCAGAAAGAAGCTTCTCCTGCCTCAGAAGATTGAAAATATAAGTACTTAAAAACACTGCTCGAAATTCGTCTGACGGGCTTAGCATTGCTGCTTATCAACAGACATATTGAAATTGACATTGAGCGAGAGATTTGAGATACTGCAAAATAAAAGGTAACGTTTCAGCTTTTTAGACCTTAAAAAAAAGTATTAAGCTATTATGTTTTGTTTGTGATTTGATTGTTATCTATGTTTTTTTATAACGGAAAAAATTATACGTAGTTACTCAAGCGCGGATTTCAGGGGGGTAGGTACGAAAATATTTACAAAATCGAAAGTAGGGCATAGATTTTGGCGCTATGGCTTAATTTTGTGTTAGCAATGGCATTTGTAGTGTGATATTCTTAAAAATTTTCACCTGCTGCGCTTTGAAACCATTAATATATTTACAATTTTATTTTAATTTTAAATCAAGAAATGCAATTTTCAGTGCAATTTTCCTAAAAATTTTCGCCTGCGGCGCTATGATACGTTGATATTTACGATTTTAGTTTAATTTTTGGCTCAAAAATTGCATTTTTAATGTAATTTTCTCAAATTTTCGGCGCATTTAAAAAATGTATGAAATAAACAACTTAAAATCTGAGTACCCGGCCCCCTTAGATTGGAGGCCAAATCCGCGCTTGTAGTTACTAAGTTTTGTTTGTATATATTGATATGTTCCTCATAAAAGCTATGCTGGGACTGCCACTGTATACCCAAACGCCTAAAAGGAAAGCATCCAAATAAAATAAGCAGTAAAAACTTACCCAATATAAAAGTTTTTATATGAACACAGTTCAAAGCAACTCAAATTGTGTATCTATGTAAAAAATCCTTTTAAAATTTCCACAAAATTAAGCACAAATTTGCGAAAATCATGTACCTATGAGATACTATAACGGCCCTGCCCTTGCATTTCGCGAAATAATGTCGTAGGGATAATAACTCTCCTAATCAAGTTAGCCTGGAAAAAATTCACAGCCAAAACCTCTTCTGTACGCGAGAAGACTACGTCAGGCATATGCCGTAGATTTTTCGCCATTGGCCTTGCCCAGTATAATACATACGGACTACCAGCTAAAATGCCTAAAAACTTCAAAAGTACGACAATTTGTCATATTGTTTAAAAAAGGTCTATAAAACTGAAAATATTTTTTTTACTGAAATTAAAGGCAACCTTATTTTTATATTAAATTTTGCATAATACTAAAAAATCAGCAAAAATAATGTTTTAGTAAAGTCTTTATTGAACAATATCAAATTATTCTCGAGTAACGGACGAAGGCTGTTCTACAAAGAGGACGGTAACCCATTTTGGAGTTGATAAAATAACAATAATACGATGGAAACAGCGCTGGATTGAAAACAACAACAAACAACAACTTTAGAAGTTGTAGTAGTAGTAACAGTGGTAGAAGTAATACAGTATATAGTGAAACTAAACTATAACCTTACTTAAACTATAAACTACAACAACCTAACCCACTATAATACAATAACACTCGTTGTGCTTGCACAATATCTACATCTACCTAATAGAAAATTCTTCTCGTATAAGTACTTATTTATCGCCGCCTCTTTTTTACAAACTTTTATTTAACTTGCAATGTATCTATCTATGTAACTAACAAGATATGTTTGTTCGGGTAGAATCTTGCAACTGAATTTTGACCAACTTCCCGACATCCAATCGGCTTCAAATTTGGCAGGCTTATGTAGTTGCGGTGACAAAACAAGAATATAGTGTGATTAAATCGACAGCTCCCTCCTACTCGAAGGGGGTGGAGGAGGGTACAAAATTGGCATACAGGGGTTTCGAAGGAGGGGGATTATGAATTTTTGATCAGATAGGATCATGAGTCAAAAAATACTTTTTTGTAGTAGAAGTAAGTAAGTATACTAAGTATAGCTTTTTTTAATTAGTTTCCAGGTGGTGGAAAAAACTAATAATAATCAGGTGATTTTTATGAGATTTAATGAGGTTTTTTTGGTAGGGTGGACACATAAAAATCTTATAAAACTTATAAAAAAATCGTTTTTACCAACTCCTAGAAACTTATCAATTTTCATAAAAATCTGTTAAATTCTATGAGTTGGTCTGATCATAAAATATCCCAAAATCTCATTAAAAAGCGTTTTTTTACAAACTCTTAAAACATTATAAAAAAACAAGGGTGTAATCATAGAAACCCATAAAATGTTATGAGTTGGTTTGATGTAATCCCATAATAGATAAAAAAAAAAGAATGTAATTATAGGAACCCATAAAAGTTGATGTGTTGGTTTGATTATAAAATCTCTTAGAAAATCGTGCTTTTATAAAATCATAAAATATGTTAAAAAAAATGACTGCACTTATCAAATTTAATAAACAATTAAGCCTCACTGATTATAGGATCAGATAAAAAACACACATATGAAACCACATAAATTCAAAGACATACCTCTTAACTTCTTACAAGCTTTTATAATCCTAAAATTTAAAATAAAATTCAAGTGTGTTTTTTATGAGGTTTTATGATGATAAGTTGGCCATGGTCGGCCATAACTGGTCGTCAGTCATCACTGAATTAGCTGTGTGAAGCTAATAGGCACTACACTATAATTTTTCTAATGTTTTTTACAATTTTGAACAAGTTAAAAATACAAAAATCATTTCTTACCACAAAACTTTACTTGTTTTTCTTTAGTTTTCATCTTAAAAACCACCGGCCTTGCGGAAATGGATATCTAGCCAACAAGATGCAGAAAACATCAGGGGACTGTTCATAAATTACGCAACACGGCTAGGCGTTGACGAAAGTGATAGCTACTAAACTGTTTTTTCTCATCGTTTGAAAAAAAAAGTACGTACGATACACGACCGGAAGTGGCTTTACAGGTCTCCGAAGGTTTCCTGCGTAAAGACCAATTTTCCGGTCTGGTGACGTAAATACCTATTTATGGGAAAGCTCTACTGTCCCTTTATCGAGAAAAAATTGAAAAAAGAAATATTCAGCCTACGTGGTGTAGTGGATACTGACTCTCACACGGGCGGCCCGGATTCGATTCCCAGCCGAAGCACTTTTGGCAGAAAGTCTCGGTATAACTAGAAAAAAAAAGAAAATCAAATTGGACTACTTCGATGATTTTCAATTTCTGTGAATTTTTAAAACACATGATTCGTTTAACACAATCCAACAATTTTACACATACCCATTGAGCATAAAATATACAGGGTGTTTCAAATTCGATGTTCACCATGGGCATCTTCTAGGAGATACGAAAAGGTTTTAATTAGGGCAAAGTTGCGCAATTTGATGCTTAGATCAAAACTAAAAAAAAATGTTTAAAAATTCCCGATAGTTCCGTGGATAGGCGGAAAAAGCAAAATATTCATTTTTAGTTTTTATTTTCCTGCGCCCTTATTCTTAAAGCTGTCAAAAAAACGCTAAACTTTCTACAGGCACTTTTTTAGGATCTACCTAGTGAGTGGTCCATTTTTGAGACTTGACATTTCAGTGTGACAGGAGCACTGTCAAGTTCATTTTTTCTTATGGATATCGTGTCGTTGGATTCATAAAGGATCACAGATAATATTTTGACAAGTCGCCTGACGTTTTGGATTTATTGACCATCATCAGCCCAAATTTAATTTTTGCTTTTAACTTACTTAAGATATTTTGGAAATAATAAATAACTTTACCAATATTTTAAAAATAATTTTTTTTTATTTTTTAATCCTTGAATTTGGACTGATGATGGTCAATTAACTCAAAATGTCAGGTAGTTGTCAAAATGAGGTTGTAAAATAGCCGTCATCCTTTATGAACCAAACGGCAGGAGCAAAAATGCATGTGTCTATAAGAAAAAATGAAATTGTTAGTGCTCCTGTCATACTGAAATGTCAAATATCGAAAACGGACCTCTCATTAGGTAGATCCAAAACGACCTCTACTACAGGCGAGATATTGTATGCCTGATGAAGTCATAATGGCGGCGAGTGCTGCCTACTCAGTGCTTGGTTTACATTCGGTGAAGAAGGTTTTATTTTCTATTTTTAGCAGTTAATTTTTCATCTAAATATTATTAAAACCTTAAGGCGCAATTACATAGACGAACATGCTCAAACAAAAGCTCGTGCAAAAGATCTTAAATTTTTTGCGTGAACATTTTTGTGAGTTTTTCTTTGAACATTTTGTTCGGGTAAATTTTTGAGCAAATTATTGCTATCTGTTTGTGAAACATATTTTTAAAGATGAGAATAAATAAAATTTTACATCAGTGATCAGTGATCTCAATTCTTTAAAAAAATAGAACACCAACTTTTATTTTAAATTTTTGTGAAAAAAAGCCGACGGCAAGCGAAACATTATTCTTGGCTATCAGTTTTGTCACGTAGATTAGGGTTACTTATAATATTTTTTATATATATATTTTCTTAGGGTTTTTCACGGTTTTTTTTGGGATTTTCTTGCGAGTTTTTTTATTTCCAAGGGTTTTTTCCTAAATTCAAAAAATAACCCAGGAAAATTTTTGTTTTCCAAAAAAATTTTGAGTTTTTCAAGTATCGGCAAAAAACTCAAAAGTTGTACTTTTAAGCGGTAATCCGCGCCTCACGACTATGAGGAGTGGTGGGGGAGGGAATTTTTTTAAAACATATTTTTGTAACATTACTTTACCCTTAGCTTTGATTGTTTTTTTTTCATTCCTCACACCAGATTTACCTAGTTAGTTTAAGGCCCCAACGGTTGCTTAAAAAAGCAAAAGGTTGATGAAAATGTTGAAGATAGATATTTACTGCCAATTTAATGTAATAATCAAGGTCGATTACTGACACTGAACAAACAATATGCAAAGGAGCAACATTCCGATTCAGAAATCTAGTCTATTACTGCTAAATTAAATTTTTTTAGACAAGGGTCTGGGATCGTAGGGTTGTAAAAGGGGGTAATAAACGGGTATTATTTAGACCGAACGTGCTTTTGTTCATATATTTGAGATTTAATAAAATGTATATAGGTTTTTTAATTTGACTTAATTATTATTGTATTGTGTTTTAAACTAGGAAGTAAAATAAAGAGATATTCTTTTAAACGTAAATTTTTATCATTACATTTTACAGGCAACAGCAATAAATAAGTGCCTATTAACATTTTTTTATTCTCGTTTTTTTACAACCCCAAAAAAGTTACAAGTATACTGGGCATATCCCCTATAAAAATCAGGTCAATCGAAGTTGCTTATGAGGTAAAATATCAATTTCGACATCAAATCGTTTTTCCGTCGGAAAGCACTTAATTAAAAATACCTTGTTTTAAAACTTAGTCTTTCTATTTTCAGTTAAGTTCAATGAATTCCCATAAAACTATAAAATTTAAATTTGTAAGAAATTTCTATACCAACATTTCTTCAAACAAAATTTCCGTGAGTCTTTTTGTACGAGATTTTGCTCGAACTTTTTTTTGAACATTTTGCTCAAGAGGCTCGTGTAAATGTTTGTCGGCATTTCAACATCAAAGGAAAGTTTGTCTGTGTAAATGCGCCTTTACAAACAGTTTCTTAAATGTTTAAATAACAGGTAACTTACTATTTTCTATCAAAATTTGCGAAAAAGCCTGTGTTTTTTGTGGTAAATAGGTTTAGAGATTTTATCAAATTGCCGGTCGGGTCGTGTATTAAGAGGGTTATGAACAATTTTTCGCCGGTATAAATAGGCAATTTGTTCGAAAACGTGCTTGGGCATATAATTTAGAGATTTTTTGTTTATGGGTACCTATGTGTTATTTTGTAACAACTGAATTTGGTATAAATATTTTATGTTCTTGCAAGAGCCATTACAAAAATAATGGACCAAATATATCTGTGTTTCAATTTCCAAATGCCTAGTGCTGGACTAACAGAAAAATGGATGAATGCAATTAAACTTGAAAAATTCACCCCATACAAAAGTTCAAGAGTAAGATAAAAGAGTGAAAAAAGTAGTGAAATTTGTGGTAATTTAAAATGTGTTGTACTTGTTAAGTATGTGAATTGCATTTTAAAGAAAATTAATTTGAACTTTCAAGAAAATTTTTCACAAATTCTGGGGATCTTTTGGATGTTCCGCTTTTAAAGCCCCGTCTAAAAAAGATAGGTATAGGTACCTGCTATTTTTTGTTTAATTATTACACACAGGTGCTACTTATTATAATACTTAAATGGTACCTACTATGAGTCACACTTGGTATACAGGGTGATTCAAAATTCCCTAGAAGGACTTTAACTGTAGGTAGAATTTGTTGTTCTGAACAAGAATTACTAAAATTATTTTTAACGAAAGAGTTTACGTTTCAGAGAAATTTGCATTTAAAAATTGTTAATATTTTCTGAAAAGCAGCCTTTACTAAGTGGTAGAAACATCAATTTTTGAAAACAAAACTTTGACAACTTCAAAATGCTTGACAAAAACCCTAATACTTGTCATTGTCAGCCACACGTAGACTTGCTTGGTAAATTATTTTAAAAGCAATTCTCGAAAAAAATACAAAAATTTAACTCCTAAATTCAGAGAAAAAAAATTTAAATTTAAACAAAACAATCACGTAACTTTTCTTAGATTAATGTTATCTAAGCACTGTTCAAATCTTTCTAAAGAATTTTGAATCACCCTGTATATATATCCCAAAAAAAATCAATAAAAAATATGAATTTCATACATTTGTGGCACAGAAGGGATACATACGAGATTTAGAATATTATTATTTAGTTTTCAACAAAATGTACTTACCTATGCTATTGTATATTTGCATTATAGGTTTGCACTATATAGTACCTATATGATAATTTAAAAAGCTATTTTCACTTAAATCTAGGACTTGTCTAGTGTGACCATTTATAGTATTTTTCAGAGTAGGTACTGTACTCTTTTTAGAGCTTTGTACTCTATATCTATTAGCTTAGAACTATACTCTTTTTCCCCATAGCACAGAAAATGACCTAGGAAATGGTCAAATTTTCAAACCAAAATAAAAAATTCACATCCAACGCAAATAGGGCACATGCAAGAAAGATAACATTTAAAAATATTATAAAATTTTGCGCTATTAAATTATTTTTTACAATTTTAGTTAAATTTTACACATTTTTTAGCAGCTACCAATAGCCTCGCTTATAGCATTAAAATACTCTGCCAATGCATGGGCACCGAAGCTCACACGTTTAGTATTACCTATTTTGGTCCGCGATAAGGTCCCCCCTATTTTTGCCCCTCCCCCCCATTTCTTTGAATTAATTTTTTTTAACCCTTTCTCTATTAAAACAGTGAATACTCTAAAAAATTTATCAGTTCACAATAATTTTCCTACAAATCTAATATCCGCTAGTTACTGAACATGATGTTGTATTTTGTGCTGCATTTGCTTATTGAACTGTGGAAAAAATTCTTGCCAAAGAAGAAATCCGGAAAAATTAAACAACAATCACTTTGGGAAATATAAATGGGGCAGACATGACTTCATTTCCAGGTCACAATTGCAAAATACATGAAACCATTTTCATTATTAATAGAATTTTGTTTAAATTTGCAAATTTGCTACTTAAGAATTAAGAAGAAAAAAACCGACACAAAAACTTCAACACTTCAAAAAACCTCATTATTAATTAAAAAAAAAATAATAAATATTTTTTAATTTAAATTAGTTAGTTTTATAGCAGGACTACATTTAACATTCAATTTGCAATTGACTTATATCATTTTTTTTTACTCTTAAAAAATGTTGGTAAGTATGCTTTTACTTTAACTTGAAATATTATTGAAATACAAAAATCGTTAACATTTAATTCTGTTTTCTTTTAAAACAGATCTAGAAACTGTTAAAAAATAATTTTAATCTCTTAAAATAACAAACATCCCGCCATACGCCCGTCAAATGTATCGGCTTCATGGGCGGCCATCTTGTTTTCGATACTTGGCTTTCCGTAGAGGTGGTGTTGGTAGATCTTAAGAAATCGCCTGCAGAAAGTTTTAGCGTTTTAAGGATAGGTTTTAAGGCTTTAAGAATAAAGGCGCAGAAAAATAAAAATTAAAAATTAAGATTTCGGTTTTTTTCGCCTCCGAAACTACCCGCAAATTGTAAACTTTTTTTTCGGATTTGAGCAAAGAGTCAAATTGCGCAACTTTGCCCTAATTGAAACCTTTTCGTATCTTATACCGTTTAGGAGATTCCCATGGTGAGCATCGAATTTGGAACACCCTGTATAAGCAATCTGTGTTGTTTAAAATTAAAAATTTATCTATGTTTGTCGGCCTTTGCTGCCTCGATTATTTGGGTTTGGGATTTCTAGCTTCCTTCCAAAAAACACAGTTTCCCGCACTTTTTTCAAAATGTGCATGTCCAGGCACCATTTATAACCCTAAAAGCGCATATAGGTTTTTTGGCTCTCATGCAAAACTTCGATTTTGTGACATCCGCCCATTGTGAACAAAACCACAGAAATAAACTTGGTGAAACAATTTTTAACTAAACCTTGGATCTAATTGTTTAAACATACCAGTTGGAATTTGAGCGAATATTACAAATCTACCAAAATTTAAACATGCCACGAATAATATCTTCGCGTTTCTTCGAATTCAAAAATATGAATATTTTATTAGTAATCACCATAAATCAAGAGGTGAGAACCAATTTAAATAATTTAAACAAAATGTTTGTGGCGGTTCCTCCCCCAAGAACCCAACTCAGAACCCGGATTCCAGAGTGTCTGAAGTAAAAATTTAACCCGACCTACCTAATATTTAAAACGAATAATTAATTATGTTGAAGAAGGGGAGTGGTTACGTGCACGCGAATTACAAAATTAAGCAAGTTCTGTATTTCGTGCAAAATTGTTTATTTTCTATCAGACCGGTTTCGGCTCAATGATGAGCCATCATCAGTGAATTTTAACTTCTTTAAAGTTGTTAAGCCAGGTGTTTTTGACACTTGGTTTTTTACAATGAAACATTAAAACAGGTGGTGTAAAAGACGAGGGACTAAGTAATTTTCTTTGCAGACAAACATTAAGTTTTAAACATTAAGTACATATAACGAGAAAAATGCCCGGATCAGTTCTTTTTAATTGTACATTTCTTGAGATTTGCATTGCCAATGCACCCCACTACTACTATAAATACGGTTAACAAAAAATAAAATCCAAATACACAAAAAATTTTTAAAACAAAACAAACGTTTATAACCTTAACGGTAAAGGTAGTCGCTATTCGACGCTAATTAGCGCCAGTAGTTACCTTTAATAAAGGTAACAGCCTGACGGAGCGCTACTAAGGTAAGGGTAACAGACTGACAAAAAACGTGACCAAAATCTCCCTAATAAAAGGAAATTTATATTAGGTAACTCCTGTAGTGCGTAACTTAAGTCTGCGGCTACCATTACCGTTTTTTAAGGGAATGCTCACCATTCTATTATTTTGAGTCCACCATACCAATATGGTACGGTTGACTATTAAAATCGTGAAATTTTGACTTTTCTTAATTTTATCAAAAATGAGTTACTAAGGTTCCCAAACGCCTTAATCGGCGAAAAAATTGGTGCTAAAAAGCACCATACAATCTTTGTGTGTATACATGATAACTCAAGAACGACTCTATCGATTTTAATGAAATTTGGCTGACCATGAACTGATTTACTTTGGGGTAGGTTGGTGGGGGGGTTGAAGGGGGATAAAATATTTTAAAAAACTAAAAATTTTGTTATAAAGTCCAAATTCGTGGGAGCTTAAGTTTCCGAGTTATTTGAAAAAACGTTAAAATATATTTTAAAAAATCATAACTTTAGAAGTAAAGCAGCTATTGATATGCGGTTTTCAGATTTTGGTTTTTGTAAATATTACCCAAAAATGTTGCTATAAGTTTCAAGTCTTTCAAAGCTACAGTTTTCGAGATATTTCCATTTCCTTTCAACATAAAATAATTGATTCTATGGTGGACTATCCGTGCTTTCTAGCACCAATTTCTTGTAATAAAAAGAAAATTTTTCAAACGGAAGTATAGCTATTTTCTGTAGTAACATCTCAAGGGATGGGGAAATTATTAAATTATTGGTTTAAAAATTAATTGTTATCGCAGGGCAATTTTCAGTTTTGATATGATAAATTGTCATTTATATGGGGTGAAAATCATCCCTTTAAGCGGGCCAAGAAGCTGAGATTTACTTTATAAAAGAATGCCTGTAACAAAAATTAACATTATATCCTTAAGTAATCATTATTCTGCCACAGAACCGGGCATTATAAAGAAGCAGGGGCGTAACCAGCCCAAGGAAATATGATCCCCGGTAAGGTATATGATCATCAACTAACAATGCCCCCAGATGGGTCTCAAGAAAATTGGTTGGAGGTTGGAATCCGACCATATTTATGAGTGTAAAACAATAGCTATTACCTTTTAAAGTAAAGTTCACGTCGGGCAATAAAAAGAAACTGATCATGACAAGCACTTAATTTTTTAACGGTTCATTACAACTAGGCCTCCATAATCTAGTGGAGAATCCAGACACCTTCAAACATGTGTTATCTTTATTAGAATTCATCAGGGAGTCGTACATAATTTTTGTCCTTTAAAGCAGTGGCGTAGCCAGAAATCAACTCTGGAGAGCGGGGGTTTCATCATTTAATAAAAATCAACTACCTACCTATGGCAAATTTTTAAAAATTAGGTAGGTTAAGATAGTGTATATATACGAAACAAAAATACTTATTTTAAAAAGCGAGTCTCATCTTGCAATTTTTTTTTCAGAATTAACTCTTAAATGCGCCGTAGGCAAAAATTTGGAAAAAATTACACTTAAATGCTATTTTTTACGCATTTCAAATGTGGTTGACAAAAAATTGCTTAAAATTAAACAAAATTGTAACAATATCAAAAAAGTGAAATAAAAGAGTATATTTTTTGAAAATATTTTATATTCGTACTGTTCTCGACAAAAAAACAAACATTCCTTAGAAATTTTGGTCTCGATTTTTTCTAAAATATTTTTGAGAAAGTAGATTAGGTTAGATGCCTAGAAGGGGTGGGTTGCGGTGGTATATATGGCTCTCCCCGGGGCATCATGATTAATTTATTGTAGATCGAGTTGGACCTCTTGGGGGGTTCCCCCCAAACCCCCCCCCCTTTGGCTACGCCACTGTTTAAAGGCCTTTTTTATTATCCGCAGAGTTAGGGGCATTTGTTGATGTTAGTAATAATTTAGGGGAAATTTTTAAATACTGATTTAGGTTTACAGACTTTAAATACATTCGTGTAGGAGTCGTTTTCCGTGTAGGCTTTAATCATTCCAGTTTATTTATAACCCGTGGAGTTTTTACCGTTTTGGCTTTTAAATTTTCATACTATATGTTGGTAAAGTCTTAAATATAATGTAAATAACGAAAACATTACCCAAAAAGACACCTATCTGATCAGGGTACATATATACACATGGGGAGTTATTTAAGCTCCTATGTGCCAGGTCATCAAAATATTCCCCTTCAAGGAGTGCGACATATTCACCCGGTTGTGAAATTAAAATTTCGCTCCCTTTTCTTTTAGTAGGTACACTTTTTGAGGGTAGAATTTGGTGTAACCGATGTCTTTTGAAATGTAGGTATAGTTCTGGTAAACAATGAAACTTGATTATTTAAATTACATCACATTACCTCAAAATTGCCTAAAATAAGCGAGTTTCTAAATTTACCGATGAGTTCAACGGTGACATCAATCAAGAGATTATAAACTGGAGAAGTGGGTGAGAAACGAATGTTCAACCTTACGCGTTTCTACTAAAAATCAGTCATCTTCGAGACATAAAAAGCTATGCATCGCAGCCTTCTACACAAGTAAAGCCATATCAATCTGCTGGAGAGTCGACACATAAAATTCTAAAAATTTCTTACCACCCAAGTAAGGGAAAATTTACAGCGTTTGCGGATGACCAGACAGTTCAGTGGCATGATGTTGATGTTGGGAGGCTTGCCGAAGTTGTTCAGAGGGATGTATCCTTAATTAAAGAATGGTGTGATGCCAATTTACTGTCGTTCAATATCTCAAAAACAAATATATTAAATTTTAAATGTGACATAGGCAATATAATGTTAGAAAATAAAACACTTTCAAATCCAGAAAATAATAAATTCCTTGGAATATCAATTGACACCACCTCCGATTTGATGAGCATGTCAAAATCTTGAAAAGTAAAATATCTTCTAGCTGCTTTACTCTTCGAGTTATTTCAGACAATCTGGACATTAGTATAACAAAAACTGCCTATTACTCGCTGGTACAGTCGCATCTCTCCTATGGAATATGCTTTTGGGGATCTTGCTCAGATTATTTATTTAAATCCGTTTTTAGCCTTCAAAAGAGAGCTCTAAGAAATCTATGTAAAGTAAAAAGACGTCATTCCTGTCGTCCATTGTTTCTTCGTCATAAAATTTTAACATTATGTTCCATATTCATCCTGGAAAGTGTTTGTCTTATATTTAAAAATTATAAACAAGAAATGTCAAGAGCTCAACATTATAGTGTACGACGTCCATATCTTTTAAACCTACCGATCCCCCACTCGGCTTTGATTAAAAACTCTTTTGTTTATAACGGTAGAAAAATATTTAATCAATTACCTGTCAACATCAGAACAATTGAATGCTACAAAAAATTTAGAAATAAAACTAAATAGTTTTTAATTTCCAAAGCTTACTACTCACTGGAAGAGTTCTTTACAGAATAAACTCGGAATGAACTATTTTGTGATATTTTGTGATATATTTTGTTTTTCTTTATTTGTCAAAAACATTAATGTTTTTTATTATTGTTATTTTAAAAACTTGTTTTGTAATATATTTTAAAAACTTGTTTTGTACTTAAATATCACATCATCTTAAAAATTATTTTAGAAATTGATTTTGAATTTTATTTTAAAAATGTATGAATTATTACCTCTTTTAAAAAATGTGCGATTGGATTCGACCTATTGATTGATTGATTGAATGTGTGACTTTTATTACACTTAAGTTATTTACTTATTATAAGCATGGCTTTGTCGATGTGTACCAATTATTCAGACAATAAAAGAAAAAGCTGTGAAAACGTTTTGTCAGCACCTTTTTGGTTGCAAATTAGCTTGCTTACTTTTTGTAATACTTTTTGCTTTCATAATGTAAGCGCAACCCATTTTAATGACCATACTGGTATTAAAAGCAAAAGTATTTATTAAACTTTGCTTAAAAATACTATTCTTTGGGCAGAAAAATATGCAGAATGTTGGCTATACATTAAAGCCAAACTTTGTAGCTTTTTTAAATCAATTCTGACATCAATAAAAACTATATAGGAGCAATAAAGTTGTAAAAACAGAAAATAATATTTTTGACCATAAAACAGCAAGTATAGCTGTCGGGTTTTTTTGAATCGTTTCGACAATAATGCGCTTTCTGTGCAGGAGGTTGTAAAAATTGTTAGAGAAAAACATTTTCAGCTAAAACACAGTAATTTTAGCCGTCGGGTTCTTTGCTCTTCGCGAACAATTGATATTAAGTACAAAAAATAGTGGAAAAAACATTATTTGCTAAAGTACAGCATTATTAGCTGTCGAGTTAGGTTCCGTTGTTAGTTTCAATGGCGGCCATTACACGAAAACAACCTTAAAAAACATAATTTTTTCCAAATTCTATAAAAAGAGTAGATTTTTAAAACTAAAACTAGTTTTAAGGAAGAGATAACTATTTTTTGGTTATTTTGGCTCCAATCCAAAAACAAAAAATGTAACCTAAAAATTAAATTAAAAAAAAAACTTTAAATATTTTTTATATGTGACGCGCGCGTGTTTTGGTGAGGTTTCGTGATTAATATTATCAGTAAACTGCCTTTCGCATGGATGAAGCCAAAAATGTGATATTAAGTGTGTGTATAAATAAATATTCCCATCATCCATACATCCATACTTGTGTTTTCAAAACCGCATCAACCATTTATTTGTACAAAAATCTATTTTGGTTTTTTTTTGCCATTTTTTCTTTGGGTTTTGTAAGAAATGTTTTTTCTTAAATTAAGTTAATTGAAAAAGATATATCGCTATAAGTCCTGCAATGGTCATTACAGTGACCAAAAAATGATTGCCAAATTGGGCTAGGCGACGTTTTATCAACACTTTGTTGTAGCACGTTGTAGCAAACAACAGCAAAAACGTTGTTGCAAAAGTTTTTCAGCACCTTGTCTTACCTGGATACTAAGCGCTACTACGGACATAAAAATCAAAAACAAAACGTACTTAAATTTGAACGAAAAAATTAACATTTTTATTGTTTAAATATTTATAAAAGTACGTTTTGTCAATTTGGTTATAAAAATGGCGGCAACAAGAGGCTAAAGGGCACTGAAGAGGTAGAAGTTAACTGACTTTTTAGGTGAGAACGGTCTTGTCCCATTTTATAACTTCACATCAAGGAACTAAAAAAATAACCACTCTTTACCTACGACCAACAATACTAATTTTACGACCATCTCAACACGACTTAGACATAAACCACAAGATGGCGTGACATGCGATAAAACTTTATTTTTGACTATAATTGACACAAAAATGTGAATTAATTATTTTTCTATATCTTTAAGACAATAAACATTTATTAAACGTAATAAATCCAATATGATTTTAGTACCTAACCAAAATAAATCCCGTTAAATTGACATTTTACGCATTTTTAAGAAAAAAAAATCTCGAAAAAAACTTTTGTTTGAAACAATGATGTATTTGAAATGAACTCCGTGTTTCGGACTTCCATTTTCTATATTTTATTTATACACGACGTTTCGATCAGTACAATCTCTTATCGTCTTCAGGTGCAAACTACAATCTATTCCTAAGGCTACGTACTTTAGTTTAAGAAGTTGGCACCGCCCAAGGAGGGGCTTCCAAATATTTGGAATTTCAACACTTGGTTTACTGATAATACCCTGATTCTGCCCAATAAAGGCAGCACTCAACTTACCTTCAAAGAATTTTCGTTTCTTCCAGTGTGACTCCTTGTGCAAAACCTTTGCTTCTGTTGTGCACTTCATTCGGTGTTGTTTTGACCATGCCATGACCATTTCTTGCTTCACCTCTTTGGGTATTCGTCTGATGTTCTTTAAGTCTAACAGATAGAGGTATGTATGATTCACCAAACTCACAACGAACTTTGTTCTCCGGTTTTGTTTTACTAAGAAGGCTTCGAATTGTATTATTAGATTTAAAAGCTGTTTTAATATTAAAGTTGTTCTCTTCTCTTCGAATTTTTTCTGATACTCCTTTAATGTATGGAATTGTGAGGAATGCATTTGCCTGGTTTTGGTCTTGTAAACTCTGTCCTGTTTGCTGAAATTTAGAAATAATATCTGTTATAAGTTTAAGGCTGTAACCATTCTGCTACAGATCCTTCTTTATGTTTCTTATTTCGATTTCCAAGTCATGAGAATTGTTACAAATTTGAAAGGCTCTATTATACAAAGTTCTTATTATGCCTCGTTTGGTTGTAGCAGAATGATTTGAACCTTGATTTAAATATTGTCCTGGGTCAGTGGGTTTACGATAGACTGTTGTTCTGCTGTCGCTTTCTACTCGTTTGACAAGTACATCAAGAAAAGGAATTTGACAATTTGGCTCCAATTCCATTGTGAATTTAAAGGTGGGTCTTATGTTATTTAGGTGGTGAAGAAATTCTGAAAGTAGTTGCTCATTCCCGGTCCAGACAATAAAAGTTTCATCAACATATCTTAGCCAGAGCTGCCTTTATTGGGCAAAATAAGAGTATTTTCAGTAAACCAAGTGTTGAAATTCCAAATATTTGGGCGGAGACAACTTCTTGAACTTCACGGTTGAGTGAGTTACCATAGTATATAAGTACGTAGCCTTAGAAATAGATTGTAGTTTGCACCTGAAGACGATCAGAGATTGTACTGATCGAAACGTCGTGTATAAATAAAATACAGACAAGGGAAGTCCGAAACACAGAGTTCATTTAAAAAAAACTTGTTTTTAAAAAGATATACGAAAAGTCCGTTAGTAACCTTATTTGTTTTGACGTTTCAGATAGAACATTATTGAAACTTCAGGTTATGAAGGTTGTTGACCTAAAAGTGTTCGCGTTTAATAATTTTTGATATTTATGATGACATTTTCATTGGTCGTAGGTAAAGTATAGTACCCTAACATGTTATGGGCATTACACACTCAGATAAATTAAGACATTCGCCTGCGGCTCGCATCTCAAACTTCATCTTTAGTATTACCCCCTATACATAATGTTTGAAATTTGCAACAACACACAACACAACACATTTTAAAAACTAACCTAAAACAGCAAAAAAATGCGCACTTACGACATAATACCTATCTAGAAAGGTGCTATAATTTCGATTCGAAAAAACTGCCCCTTTGAGATAGAATTTTGGTTAAAAAAACGTTGACCGCAGCTTTAATCTGATTGTTTCGATGAGTGGAGTGACGTCAATTTCTTGGATTTCTATTTGATAGGTACGTTATGTAAAGGCGCATTTACACAGACAAACTTTCCTTTGATGTTGAAATACCGACAAACATTTACACGAGCTTCTTGAGCAAAATGTTCAAAGAAAAGTTCCAGCAAAATCTCGTACAAAAAGACTCACGAATATTTCGGAGAGAATGTTAAGCAAAATTTGTTTTAAGAAATGTTGGTAATAAAAATTTCTTACAAATTCAAAATTTACATTTTTATGGGCATTCATTGAACTTAACTGAAAATAGAAAGAATACGTTTTAAAACAAGGTATTTTTAATACAGTGCTTTCCGACGGAAAAACGATTTGATGTCGAAATTCACATTTTACCTCATAAGCAACTTCGATTGACCTGATTTTTATAGGGGATATCCCAGTATACTTATAACTTTTTTGGGGTTGTAAAAAAACGAGAATAAAAAAAAAATAATTGGCACTTATTTATTGCTGTTGCCTGTAAAATGTAATGATAAAAATTTATGTTTAAAAGAATATCTCTTTATTTTACTTCTTAGTTTAAAACACAATACAATAATAATTAAGTCAAATTAAAAAAACCTATATATATTTTATTAAATCTCAAATATATGAACAAAAGTAGGTTCGGTCTACATAATACCCGTTTATTACCCACTTTTAAAACCCTACAATCCCGACCCTTGTCTAAAAAATATAATTTAGCAGTAATATATTAGACTTTTGAATAGGAATTTTGTCCCTTTGCACATTATTTGTTCAGTGTAAGTAATCGACCTTGATTATTACATTAAATTGATAGTAGATATCTATATCTTCAGCATTTTCATGAACCTTTTGCTTTTTGAACCAATCCTTGGGGCCTTAAACTAACTAGGTAAATCTGGTGTGAGGAAATAAAAAAAACAATCAAAGCTAGGGGTAAAGTAAAGTGACAAAAATATGTTTTAAAAAAAATCCCCCTCCCCACCACTCCTCATAGTCGTGAGGCGCCGATTACCGCTTAAAAGTGCAATTTTTGAGTTTTCTGCCGATATTTTTTTGGAAAAGAAAAATTTTCCTGGGTTTTTTTTTGAATTTAGGAAAAAAACCCTTGGAAATAAAAAAAAACTCGCAAGAAAATCCAAAAAAAAACCTCCGGCAAAAAAATCCGGGAAAAAACCCTAAGAAAAAAATATTATAAGTAATCCTAATCCACCCTAACTAAAGCTAGACCCACCCAACCTAATCCAAAATAATATTTTTTGACTTTCATATTTTAATAAACTTCTAAATTCGAAAAAAAAACCGGTAATAGTAGTTTTCAGAACTAGTGGCTAAAATAGTGCTTTTTTTACAAGCGTTGGTTTAAATAACGAGCGCATGCAGCGAGGTATTTAAAAACGCGAGTAAAAAAAGCACAGTTTAGGCACGAGTTGTGAACACTATTTTTTTAATACCTTTATCACAAAATCTAAGAAAAACAGGAAATTACTTTTAAAAATCTCAAACGAAGATAGACCTGATAGCCAATAATAAATAATGTTTCGCTTGCCGTCTGCTTTTTTTCACAAAAATTTAAAATAAAAGTTGGTGTTCTATTTTATTAAAGAATTGAGATCACTGATCACTGATGTGAAATTATATTTATTCTCATCT
Source organism: Oxystoma pomonae (assembly GCA_963921995.1). Classification (NCBI taxonomy): domain Eukaryota; kingdom Metazoa; phylum Arthropoda; class Insecta; order Coleoptera; family Brentidae; genus Oxystoma; species Oxystoma pomonae. The sequence goes on along the minus strand of OY998171.1, from coordinate 43,709,629 downwards.
TTAAAAATATGTTTCCAAAATAGATAGCAAAAATTTGCTCAAAAATTTACATGAACAGAATGTTCAAAGAAAAGCTAACAAAAATGTTCACGCAAAAAATTTTAGATCTTTTGCACGAGCTTTTGTTTGACCATGTTCGTCTGTGTAATTGCGCCTTTAGATAACCACAATACCAAAAAAGGCATTTCGATGTTCGGATTCAACTTTAAATTCATGGCCCAGTTGTTCAATCAAGGTGCGGGTTCAATTGAACTTGGTTCAAGTATGAACCTGGTTCTGATTTAGTGTCCGGTTGTTCAATCAAAATTTGAACTGAGTTTAGTTGACTGAAGTTTAACTGTCGATCAATTTTATTGAAAGCAATAATGAATTGGTCAACTGTAATATTTTGTGTAGAATACAACATAATCCTTATTATTTTGTATTGTTTAAAAGCACAGAGTACTGAAACAGTTGGTGATCCGTGTTAAAAGAGCGGTTGATTTTTTTAAGTTTGCCTCTCTCTTCTTCGATTCTAGCTGAATAGATGAAACTTGAATATAGTAAACAGATTGCTGCAAAGACTTTCCACAATACTTTGCTGTTCGTGTTTTGGTATACGCCTATTACATTACCAATTGTGATTAAAAATTGTCTGTAGCACAATACCTGAGTTTTAAAAGAACCATCTCTGTTGGCGTCAAAAGCACAATTTCAGAGAGAAAAAAAAGTACTGAATAAAGCTTTTGTAGCATTAAATTTTCATATGTCCCGAGACATATATGTGATAAATGAAAGGTAGAAGCCCGGTTGTTTCATCCCATTTAATAAGTCCAATAAAGAGAATTTCATTGTTGAAAATGAAGAAGTAATAAAAAAATGCGAAAGCTCGGCCTTTTTGTAACAGAGTTTGGGAATAAAAAGCTTTTGACCAACACCCTGTAAATTTCCATTGACCTAAAAAATCTCCAGCGGTCATTAAACAAAAAATTAAACATAAATGCATTAATACTTTCTTCAATTTGGACAATGAGAAACCTCACCCCCTCCTTCATAAAGCGTCACTATCACTAACTTCTATAAAAAAATAATCTGGCCTCGCCTTCTAATATCTCCCTGAATCACAATAATAAAATATTGAAAAAGTCTTCATTATCTGTTAGTTGGTCCATTTTATAAAAGTTAAAAATTCACCTCAACCAACAGTTTGGACTAGCACAAAAATCCTTGTGCATATTAATTACTGGAAATTTTTTCTGGGTTAATAAGTGGAAATCTTTGGCAATCGCATGACATGTGTCATCTTATATCTTTATATTAGATTTTCTAATGTTTTAAATAAAATTTGTCCTCTGTTGGAAATATGCAGTTTCACTTGGTATATTCTCTATCAGAATATAACGCATGCATGTCAGATTTCCTTCTTGGAAATTTTTGAAAGTTTCGTTTTCAGCCAATTTAAAAAAAAAAAGCTTTCGTGCACTCAAACTTTTGTTAAAAAAATTGGCTTCAAACAGAATTTCCAAATATTTCCTAAGTCTGACATGCACTAGGTATATTAAATAAATAAAAATTTGTTTATTAAAATATTTCAAAAGAAATTATAAAAAACATTGAGCGAAAATGAAAATAAACAAGCTCACTTTTGAAGAGAGGTTAACCACTTGTTGTGGGAAAAATAGTCCTATATTTTTAATAACTTTACAGTCACTAGTTGGGTAAAAGTCACAATTTGGTTTTTTAAAAGACACTTTAGAGTTTATTCGACACATTCGGGTAAAATGACAATTTGGGAAAAAAGACCCATTTTTTGTTGCACGCACAGATACTTTTAAGTTTTAATACAGTACAATACACTATTTTCTGCTTTACTTAGTTTTACTTAGTACATTACAATAATTTGTTCAAACACAAAGCAATTTCAACCATTTTATTTAAACAATTTTTCTAATTCAGCATTTGATTTTACCATCCATGCATTCAATAGTTTTCTGTAGTTCTGTATTCTCCTAACTGATTTTATTTCATTGGGTATGAAATTAAATAATTTAGGAGCCAGATAAGTTATGGATTTTGTTCCGATAACCTTATTTGTTTTACGTAACTTACAACTTTTTTTACAAAATTTCTAATTCTGTGTATATTTTCTATTTCTATTATAAATAACTTTTATTATCCATTTCTGTATTATGTTAGGTCTAGATATATTGAATTCGTTAACATCTGATTGAACTAAAGCATAATAAAGTTTTCTTAAATCTTGTAATTTTAAGAATTTTCTGAGACATTTGAATTTAGATATAAGATATCTTAATTTGTTTAATAAGTTTTTTATTTGTAGGTTCCATCGTAAATGTTTATTAATCAGAATTCCTAAGTATTTAATGGAGTTAGTAGAAGTTATTTCTAGGGTACCGTTAATTTTAAAAGTATTTAAATCTGGTAGATCTGAATTATATGATGAAAATGAAACGAAATGGGTTTTGTTTATATTAAGTGTTAATGTATTCAAGTCAAACCACTCTTTTAATTTGTTAAAGTCCCTTTTTGAAGTTTCCTCAGTTTCGTCTCATGAGTCTGTACTGACAAAAATAAATGTATCATCCGCAAAACTGGCTATTATACTTAAAAGATCTAAATCAAATATATCATTAATCAAAAGGTAACAGAGGGGATTTCGGGCATTTTTCGTACAAATTTTGAAAAAAGCTCGGACACGTCGATTTTTTTTTCCAGGGGGATCGCTTCGGGCTCTCGATAGGATGCACCCCCTAAGGAGGGTGATTCTCACCCCACTTATTTAAATAGGGAACATAGGTCGAGTGGTACCATGTTCCAAAGATCTTTCAATTATAGACAACTCAGTGTTTTTTTCAAAAATCGTGCAATTGGATTTCCAGATATTCGCTGTTTAATTTATCATGGGAGAAAAATCAAATAACTTTTTCGACTTGTTTTTTCCAAAATTTGACTTTTTCCTCGGACCCGTCGATTTTATTTTTTTGAGTAGTCTATTTCAGCCATCTTGGATTTTTTGCATTTGTCACCTCTCCTGAGGGGTGATTTTTACTCCACTTATTTTAATAGGGAACATAGGTCGAGTGGCACCTTGTTTGAAAGGTCTTTCAATTCTCTTTACATTACAGCATAAAAACTCGAGAACAGGCACGGAATAGAACTTGATTTTTTTAATATCGTTTTTGGATTTTAAAGTCATTCACTTGTGCATGTCTTCGAAGGAGTGCTCTTCAGATAGGAAACGTAATAGAAGGAGAAAATGGATTAAATTAAATTTTCTCCATGATACTTACTTACCTATTGAACGTATTTTACTTTTCATCGGCGCTATCTAAATATGGGCAAAAAATAATCTAACCATTTACTGATAAATTTTCATTGTTTTTTTGGTTTCTTATTTTTCATACTTCTCTTTTTACTAATAATTATTGTTAGTTTGAATTCGAATTTAGAATAGATATTGTACTTACATAATTTTCTGACATGCCTTATTCGGTCGACGAAAGAGTTGCTATGGTTGCTCTATTTTTCGGAAATGAACAATGTGCAAACACAGCAGCAATATTGTTCAATAAACAGCACTCTGGCAAAAATGTCAGTAGAAAAGTGGTTTTGCAAATCGTCAGAAAGTTTAGGGATACAGGTTCCGTATTAAACTGTAAACGGGGAGAAGTTGCCCGGCCAGTGAGAAATGAAGCCAATGAGGTGGGAGTCTTGGGCGAAGTGGCCATTAATCCCAGGTCGAGTATTAGGCGATTGTCCTAGTCGACAGGTATCAATCCTATTAGCGTATGGAGGATACTAAAAGGACACAAATTCCATCCATACAAAATCAAGCTTGTTCAGAAACTCAATGAAGACGACTTTGATCGACAACTGGAGTTTTGCGAAGTAATGAGCGAACGTCTGATAGAGAACCCGAATTTATTGTACAACATCTGCTTTTCTGACGAATACTTATTTTTTTTTGAATGGAATCGTGAACCGGCACAACTGTCGTTATTGGTCAGATGGCAATCCTCAGGAATACGTTGAAATACACACGCATTATTGGTCCTTTTTTTATAGAAGGAAATCTGACGGGGGAGTCCTATCTCGATTTATTACAGAATGCGATACTTCCTCGAGTTGTAGACTTAATAGAAAATGACCCTACCTATGCTGACGACCTGGCACATTTTCAACAAGATGGTGCTCCTCCTCACTACTCCAGGGAAGTTTCTGAATGCACATTTTCCAAGACAGTGGATTGGGAGACGCGGACCGATAGAATGGCCAGCACGTTCCCCAGATCTGACTCCTCTTGACTATTTTTTATGGGGTTATCTGAATTCTAAAGTATACGCGACACCACCCGCTAGTCAGTCTAGAGAATCTCCGCCAACGTATAATAAACGAATGCCGTGCTATCACCCCAGAATTTTTGAAAAACGTACGGGCAAGATTTGAGCAAAATCTCTACTATTGTATGGAGGAAGGAGGGAAGCATTTCTAACAGCACTTGTAGTGATGAAGGATGATAAGCAATAAAATCTATTTTCTTAATTAAGTTCATTGATATTTTTTTACTACTCACGCGCGGAAAAGTGCACTTTTTGGCACTGTTTTGCGCGCGGAAAGTGGTACTTTTCCGCACAAGTGCGGCAAAGTCACTTTTCGGCAATAATTTTTTTAAATTTATTTTTGTTGTAAAGTCAACGCATAATAAATTAAATTAATCATTCATCATTCATCAACCAAAATAACACTTGCTTTTTTTAACAAAAACTATTTATTTTCTAAGAACTGACGATTTCTATGTTCGTAGGAAAAATGTTGTATCTAACACTTGCAAAAAGTGTATTTTCCGCCCTTGACGGCATGCCCGAACTTCACTTTCCGCACGTGTTAGGTAAATAACTATTTCATACTGGTTAGTATACGAGAGAAATTTGTCAGTCAATATCTTATAAACTAAAATCGAAAAGTCAGTTGAAAAGGTCACATCTCGAAAAAACGTGGCAAAAAAAATACAATTTCATTGTCCTTCCAAGTCAACTTTGAATGTCTAGAAAATTAATCAAAGAACTTTTGAAAAAAATAATGTGTTGTAAAGAGAATTGAAAGACCTTTCAAACAAGGTGCCACTCGACCTATGTTCCCTATTAAAATAAGTGGGGTCAAAAACACCCCTCAGGAGGGGTGACAAATGCAAAAAATCCAAGATGGCTAAAATAGACTACTAAAAAAAATAAAATCGACGGATCCGAGGAAAAAGTCAAATTTTCAAAAAACAAGTCGAAAAAGTTATTTGATTTTTCTCCCATGATAAATTCAACAGCAAATATCTCGAAAACCAATTTGCTCGATTTTTGAAAAAAGCACTGATTTGTATAGAGATTTGAAAGGCCTTTTGAACAAGGTGCCATTCGACCTATGTTCTCTATTTAAATAAGTGGGGTGAGAATCACCCTCCTTAGAGGGTGCATCCTATCGAAAGCCCGAAGCGGTGAAAAAGGGTCCCCCTGGAAAACAAAATCGACGGGTCCGAGCTTTTTTCAAAATTTGTACGAAAAATGCCCGAAATCCTCTCTGTTACCTTTACCAATAATGGCCCGAGCACCGGCCCTTGAAGTACGCCAAACTTGATAGATTGCATTTCACTTATGGTGTCACCGATTTTTACTGCCGGTTTTCTATCTGAAAGATAACTTTTTAATAACTCACGGCACGGTCCTCGGATTCCATGTCTTTCCAGTTTTTTGATCAGATTTTTGTTACAGACTGTATCAAAAGCTTTGGCTAAATCAACGAAAATACAAAGCGAAGCTTTTTTGTTGTCTAGTGCTTCATAAATGTTTTTTGTAAGATAAACAATTACATCCTCCGTTGACCTGCCTGTACGAAACCTAAACTGATTATCTGAAAGTCGATGGTTTTTTCCAGGAAGCCTACCAATCGGTTTTTAACAGTCATTTCGAATATTTTTGATATTGTTGACATTAATGTAATTGGTCTATAACGGACCATTTCATTTTTGTCACCTCCTTTATATAGAGGTGAAATTATACCGATTTTTAAAGCTTTAGGAAAATACATGGTTTCCATGCATCTGTTTATCAAATAGCTAATATGAGGTGAAATCTGTTTAAGTAATTCTGATCTGATTAAGTCATAGCCTGGAGATTTTTTTGTTTTTAGTTTTTTAATTAAAACTTGTATTTCTTGGGGAGCAGTAAAATCTAGAAACATAGAATTTAGGTTTATAGGTTTATCAGAAGGTTTATTTACAGGGGTAACTATTCGGTTTGTATATTTGTTTTAGGTCATAGAGGCTTGTGTTATTTATGTTAATTTCATTTATATCTGTTTTTTGTTTATTTTTATCTCCAGTTATATTGTTTACCATAGTCCATAGTTTTTGTGAAGAGTCTGAAATATTTTGTACCTGTTTTTCGTAATACTGTTTTTTTGCTTTTTATATTAAACTGTTTAATTCATTTTTATAAGTCTTATATTTTCTTAAAAGCTCTTCATTTTCAGGATTTTGTCGACATTCAGTATACATTTATATTACCCCTGAAAACCTTGACTTAAAAAGGAGCTATTTAGTGTAAAAAATCAACAAAAACTATTAAATTTATTAGCCCTTTTTAAGTTTCAATTTAAAAAATAATTTAAGTAATATTTAAAAAAATATTCTTAGTCAACGCAAGTTGAAAGTATATCCATGGCATATCGATAAAGCACAGTTGGTCTACAGGGGGGTTTTAAGAAAAAAAAAATTATCTTTAAAACATAAATTTGTTTTCGATGTATCGCCAACTACCATTTATCTTAAAAAGTAAAATCCCCTATGTAGCTCTTTTCTGGGGGTCAATTTTTGGAAAATATTCTAAAAATCTTAAATAGCAACTCCTTCTTTTGACTTCATATTTGAATTCTCGCTGAAATACTCTTTCCAATAGTATATAAGGCTACTTTACTAGTTCTCGAGATATTGGATTTAAAATGTCAAAAATTCAGTATTTAAGGGGCAATATTGGAATATTCAATTTTAATACATGACATATTTCAAAATTACATCAAAAACAATTTGGTATATTAATTGTTGACTGGAAAGAAATAAGTTTCAGAGGCAAATATGACGTCACTCCACTCATCGAATAATTCGACTATAATTCATTTAACCATTTTTCCGTTCGCGGTTAAAGGTTATTTTACCCAATCTGCAGTTTTTACCCACATATATCTTAATTTACTTTGGAACTGCGATTTCACAGTTCACTGATTAACTCGTTCAATGCAATTTTAAACTTAAAAAAATTAATTAAATATTCTAACGCTTTACATAAGCAAAGTAATTTTTCAGCGTATAATTTCTAAGGGAATTTAAATACGTTCTTTGCAGAAACTCTTTAGAGAAAGGCACATTGAACGCGCGAAATAAGTAATTTTCAATATCGAAAATACGGAGTAAGAAATGAGTTCTAGAGGGAGGGTTAGCTACCTAACGTGACCATCAAGGATAAAAAAAAATGTGAGTAGCGGATAGACAGAGCGTGTCATGAGTAAAGTAATAAGTCAGGTGGTGCAGATTAAGCTCAAAAAGTGGTAGCGACAAAGCAAAAAGCTAGCTCTAAAGCGAAAAATTCGAAAGACCCACCAAAAATCATTTTTAGGGGAGTTTTAAAGTTACCAATAATTTTCCGCCGGTTTTCAATAATTACAATAAGATATTAACTGCTAAGATTCAGCATATTACATATAAAAATCCATCGTATTTTTCAAATGAAAATGTATTTTATTAAAAATTCAAAAATCATTTTGCTTAAACAAAAGATCTTGGATGGAAATAACGAAAATTCAAACTTGGATGAGCATCCCACAAGGAACACACAAAGGACCAAAGCGAAAAGAGAAATGATTAAACGATGTTTCGCTCTGGGTAACCAGCGCGAGCTCATCAGTGGTTTCACTGGTCACCCTCCCCATACATCATTAAACACCATCATACACTTTGATTTCCAACCTTGATTCACTCACAAATAGGCATCATTCCGCACTGGTAATTATCCAAGTTACCTGATACGGATTCGTCCTGGCGTGTTAATATTTCTAATAGTATTATGCTCCTAACGCAATTAAAACAAAAAACAAACAAAAAAAGAGTTAAAAAACCTCCTGGAGGTTTTAACTAACTCTTTTCGCTTTGGTTCTTTGTGTGTTCCTTGTGGGATGCTCATCCAAGTTTGAATTTTTGTTATTTTCACCCAAGATCTTTTGATCTTTTGATTTTGGTTTCTTTTCGGTTGAAGTAACTGATTTGGAGGTTTTTCAACTTGTTTTTTTGTATTGTTTTTTTTTTCTTTTTTTTTTCATTTTCCTCAATTAAAAAAAATGTTTTATCGTTGAACATCTCTTATTTTAAGATTAATTCTTTAAAAATATAAATATACGTGGAATTAAAATAAATATATTTAAAATTAATATATTATTTATTAATATATGTTACAAAAATCCAATATTTTAACGAGTTATATACAGTTACACCAAAATTAGATATTATATAGATTAAATAGTAACAATTTAATGTTACAAAGACAGCTTTTCTCTTTTTCTTTATTTTATCGAATCCCCCCAACATCTCTTGATTTACTTTTTGTCCGATTTAAAGTTTTTATTTCTTCGCATTTGCGCGTTTCCCTGTATTTCTTTCTTTTAGCCAGACATTTCCTTTTTTCTTCTTTTTTCCTGGAAAAGAGTACCAAATTTAGTAAAATAAAAATACATATAAAATCTGGCGAGTAATTCACAAAAACGTAATTCTTTCAAATTTTTATAAAAATGAGTTAAATGTTAAAACACCGTTCCTATGTACATACAAGTTTACAAACTAACGTTGATTTTTTTAAAAATACAAATAAAATAAAATTAGACAAAAGCAAGTCAGGGTTAAATTTAGAATAAGATAATTCCTTTATATAGAATTATTTTAATTGTTTTTTATAATAAGTGTTACCCATGTAAAACTTTTTTAAATTTTTTATGCACAACCGGACGTTAAAATGCCTTTTACCGCCCGAATTTTAGAATGATAAGTAGCACATTAAGGCCCTAGGCTGACTAAACGCTCGCGGGCATTAAAGTGATTTTTGCTGAAATTTTATATTAATTTTGCTTTTTCTGTTTGACTTGCATTTTGTTCATTTAAAACAAAGAGATTTTTTGCCTAGATATGTTTTTTTTTTCAGTTTTTTCATAGATGTAACAGCAATAAAAAGCAAGCTTTTATTTTATTTTTTCAATTTTTATTTCAAGAACAACAATAAACATATTACATGATTATAGGTACAAATCAATCCAACTTAAAATTAAAGATGCAGTTGCTGAAGTTTGAAAAATTCAGAATTTCGACGTTGTTGTTAAAAGTAATTGACCATTTTCCGAGTTTGACAGGCTGGGTAGCAAAAAGGTTTGCCACCAAACTAAAACAAAATGGCCAACAAAAGAAAACAAAAAATTGACAGGTAAATTTTGGTGGCAACCCTGATTTTTGACATAACCAAACTTTTTGGTTTTTAATTTGCGAAAATAAACGAGCACTTCAGTGAATTTAAGATAAAACTTTCATAAAAACTAGAGATATAGTGTAATAAAATCCCCGCGAGGTTACTTCTTACTTTACGGAACCGGAACTCTCGACTGCACATTTAAACTTTTAACTTACATGAGCATATCAACGTTGGAAAGAACATTTCCACACATTGAAGTGCTGCATATCTCGAGGCATATCTGTAACTGGCTGGATTCCTTATCAGAGCAGTAAAAGGTCTACGCTATCCATTTCTAAGAAGCCAAATCTTTACAACGCCTTTTTGAACATGTTTTGAATCATGAGCTAATCTTTAAACCAGCCTTTCATGGTTCTCATTCTACAGCAGTAACCCCGCGGGGGATCTATTATTATTACACTTATACTTTTACAGTGGGATTTACTAAAACGGTTTAGTCTATTTTAAAACGGTCCTAAGTTTAAGTGAAATTTTTGGTTTTCAGCATTTTAAACGAGCCCTCCTTGAGTTTTGGACGTAGTTTGATTTATTATAAGAAAAATTTTAATAAATCTGTTTATTGAATAATCATCTTAAGACAATCTTTTGTTGGATTTAAGAGAAAATTTTCAATTTAGAAGAAAAGAAAATTAAAAAATTTAAACCCACGCGGGGTTTACATAGTAAACACTCTGTAGAATAAATTAACATTGGGGTTATATGTCACTCTAATTAAAACTTACACTTGTTAATTAATTTTTTCAATTAATACCTCATGTCACACAATGATTTAGATGAGTAATAATAAAATAAGGAGTAGATTAATTCTGTATTTACTTAAAAAGTGTTTTTATTTATGAAATGTATTAAAAAACTTAAATGCAAGTTTTTTTACATTTCTGTCACTGTCGAAATGTCAGTTTAAAAATATTAGCGCTGCGTTCAATCACAAACAGCGAGTTCGGATCTTTTACCTCTGCTTGCACTTTGGCTTGCACCAACCTCTACTGATGAAAGCTACAGCTTTAAAATGAGTGGACTTTGAGTAAGGAAAGATTTTTTGACTGAGCTTTTAGATAACCTCAATGTTTTACTTTCAGTTTGTAAATAAATTAATACAGTTGTTTTGGGTTTTTTTGTTTGGTATATTTTTCGTGCATAATCAGTGACCTTCACTTATGTTTGTTTTGCCTCGTAGTGTCCTCATAAATATATTTTGTGTGCTGAAAACCGGTTCAAAATATGGCGTTTTTCTGGACAAAATAGGAAGTGTTTTATTGGGTAATGAACAACTTGGGATATTAAATAAGGTAAATTAATCCTTGTCAAAAGGGTTACTTAGGGAAATTGTAAACCAACTTATTACCAAATACCACAAAACGATCCTTTCTGGGGGCTATAAATTTAAACCATCCCCCTGAAGTGGTTTAAAAAATCACCAACTTTATAACCTCAAACACAAATAATGAAGCTATTATGTGCCAAATTTTTGGCGTATTCGTCATTTGCCATTTTGAAACCTGTCAAAAAAAATTAGTTTGAGGACATTTTCTTCTAAAATTTGGTGTATTTTGAGAAAAAATGCAGTTTTTCAGTGGTATTTTGCAATATCAATACAAAATAATCAATAACTTTGTGTCTTTTCTGTATGGGTAAGTGCTTTTTGAAAATTGGTTTTAAAATTTAGTTCCCCCACAGGTGTAAATATTTAGACCTGTGGGGGGTACTATTTTAGATCTTAGTAAATCCCACTGTTAGTTTTTATGTACATTTTAACACTGAGTGCCCATTTGTTTACTTTTGCAAATTAAAAATAAAAAAGTTTGGTTATATTGAAAATCAGAATTCCCACCAAAATTTACCTGTCAATGTTTTTATTTTTTCTGTTGTTCATTTTGTTTTAGTTTGGTGCCAAACCTTTTTGCTACCCAGCCTGTCAAAATCGGAAAATGGTCAATTGTGGTCTTCAACATAACTCCAAAAAATAGATTTCGCGAGCAAAAGGTCCTTCTTTGCCTCTTCAACGACATTCAGGATTTCCCTTGGGAGACTTTGTGAACTCTGTTCCTCGATATCCATTAAAATCGCGAAAACAATGCAGTTTGTATGAAAATTTACAAGAAACTTCTCAAGTAACGCTCAGTTTGTTTATTTGGTTGCTACGTGTTGGTAGGAGCATTATTCAATGTTTTTGTCAGATTGCTTGATTAAGAAATGACATGAATAGACTGGCCGCCCGCTTATGAATAGACTGACCGCCCGATAGCGATTCGTGTGTTGTCAAAATATTAGAGAGTTTTAGACCAACAAATTTTTTTTGTGGAATAATTCATAGCCTTTTTTCTCCTAAAAAACACGGTTGTGCATAAAACATTATATGTATCTCGTTCTTAAATTACGGTTAACGACCTCTGCGTGTATAATTCCTCGCCCATCACCTCGGGTCTTTATTTTCATGCCGCAGGCGTTAAAGGCTCTCTTTAAGATATAAATAACTATTATTTAAAGGAAATAGTTTGTTTAGGCATTTTACTTCCATATAATTTGGGTTATGTTGTAAAAAATATAACCTAACTAACGCAATACAAAAACCCTAAACCACGCATTTTAACCCCTGAAGTTTCCCACTGTCGATGTCATGGAACGGTTCGACTGTGGTAAATTTTAAACAGTATAGAGAGTTTTTTTATAAAAGGCAGCAATAAGCCTCGATCTGTTTCCAAACTTACCTTGAAATTCCGCAAAAATTTCTGGCATTTGCCAATCTTCTAAGAGTTTCGGCCTTTGTCGGTCAAGACACATCCGTCGCGTCCCATGATTGAATATCGAATGACACTTTCTTAAATTTCAAATTTTACTAGCTTGATTTTTATTTTTTTTTTCACTTGTAATATTTTATACTTTTCGGAACAATTGTAATAAAATTATTTTAGGTTTAAATAAGTTTGTGTTTTATTTTTAAAATATGTTTTATTTAAAAGACTTTTTAATATATTGTTTTTTGAAATTTAATGAAAGCTGGTAATAATATAAAATTTTAGAAACTTCATATTTTAAAAATATTTTGTAAAATATGTATATTTATTTTTAAAACATATATAATATAAAAATGTATTTAAAAGAAATACTCCCACGTTTTTAAACTTAATAAAATTATATTTAAAATCCATATTAATAAAAAAATACACTACATTTTTTTTCAGTGTAGTAACCATGGTAAAAAATATCGGGAATAATGGCAAAAGTGCATCAAAATTACCGATAATTTTTTACATTCGATTGCAAGAGTTTGTTTTCATATTTTTGCGCCGACTCCGCAGGAGTCGGCGTAAAATATGAAAACAAACAAATGCCATTTATAATAAAAACAAGTTGAATACAAAAATGAATTAGTTCATTTTGATCCACGAATGTAATTTATTTGAATATTTCCCGAGTTTTGTGGAAATAACGAAAATTCAAACCTGTATGAGTATCCCAGAGAAGATTAAAAGATGTTTCGCTCTGGATAACCAGCGTGAGCTCGTCAGTGGTTCCACTGGTCACCCTCCTCATACATCACTAAACACCATCACTTTGATTTCCAACTTTGAATCACTCACAAATAGGCATCGTTCCGCACTGGTACTTATCCAAGTTACCTGATACAGATTCGTCCTGGCGTTTTAATATTTCCAATAGTATTAGGAACCACTGACGAGCTCACGCTGGTTACCCAGAGCGAAAAATCGTTTAATCATTTCTCTTTGTGTGTTCCTTGTGGGATGCTCATCCAGGTTTGGATTTTCGTTATTTCCACCCAAGATCTTTTGATCTTTTATTTTTAGATTCCTTTCGGTTGATGTAACTGATTTGGAGGTTTTTTTAACTTCTTTTTTGATTTTCCGAGTTTGTTGTACTATTGTCCTCAAAGTTTTCAAAAAATGGCACTGAATGTTTTTTCGTACGTCACTTTATCAAAAGAAACCATCAAAATTATAAAAATGTAATTCTGATATTTATTACCAGAAGCTGATATGATTTGACATTAGGGAAACAATAGGAACTTGCTGTGCAATTTTAGATTTCTACAATGCAATAACGGCTGTAAGTTTGCAAAAATTGCATACCTCTTATGGAAGTTTTAACACATGAGGGAAATATTCATAGGTAATATTCCGAGCGCATAAAAAATTATCATAATTTGCTTTGCACGAGGGATATTCTGCATACTATTTCTTAAAGTAAATATTGTATGATTTGTTTACATATTTTGTATTCCTAATCTTTGCAACTTGACGGAAAGAAATAATGTCCTAGAGCTCAGTAAATCGTGTTAAGCCCGTCAGATACATCTTTTGCTAGATGCATGAAATCCAAAAGCTTTCACACTGTGCATCAAGAAATGTCATTTTTAGCCAATAAACACAAAGAAAAAAATCAGGAAACAAATAATTAAAATTTTGAAAACTAGAACCTAGGAGCCTGGTTAAAATTGGCACAATCAAATAACAGCAAAAATAAAATATATAGAGAATAAAATATAAGATCCTGGACTTTAATTTTTAACAAATATCTTTAAAAAACCATAAATAGCTAATTTTTTCGCCTGCGGCGCTATAACACCTTTCAGTTTGAAATGATCTTTTTAATGTAATTTTATCAAAACATTTTGCCTGCAATTTGGTGTCAAAAATGGCATTTAAAGTGTCATTTTCGCAAAAATTTTCGCCAGCGGCGCATTTTTACACGTTTACAAACAAATTAAGGACAAAGAAACAACTCAAATTCTTAAAACCTCATCAATATTTACAATTTTAGTTTAATTTTAAGTCAAAAATTGCATTTTAAGTGTTATTTTCTCAAAAAAATTTGCCTGCGGCGTATTCAAACATGATTTTGACATCAAATTTTGAATAAACAATTTTAAATTTGGTTAACACGCCCCCATCACTATACATTTGAGCCCAGGTCAGCGCTTGTAAGCACCTGTTTCCTTGTATCAATTATGCTCAAATTTTTACTTTAAATTGACAAAAATTAGAACAAGCTCTATTACATGCATCTCGAGTCCATGCATCTATTTTGAGGAAAATGCATGGTGTGAACACAAAAAATGCATAGTGAGAAGCAGGCTTTACCAATTTTAAAATTTGTCAACTTTCTAAAATTTACTACAATATATTTTATTTTATATCCTATGCAATTGAGTTTAGTACGGCGTAACTAACATCTTTCGTTGAACAGTAGTTATCGCCAGTCAGTATAAGCTTAACAGACCCTAAATTTGATTTAAACTTTAAAGAATTAAATTCTAAAATTCTCACCATAAGGGGCCACAAAAATTCCCATGCCAGAATTTGGTGCTAATTTGTTGCTAATTTGTTACCGAATAATTAAATTTGTCGCTGTTGCCGTTTCCGAGAAATCGCGACCCCTGTGACTTTACGGTAAAGCTGAGGGGCCACCCCATAACTCCTGATTGACAAGCGATAGAAGAATAAATCAAACGCCATAAACGAAGGCCTTATGTGCATTAACATATAAAAAACAACGAAAATGTCGCGGTTTTTTGCTAATAACTTCTCTTGTATTGAACCAAATGATGCAGAACTAAGCCCATTAGGCGTCAATGAGCTTGTTCGAATTTGTTGCTGCCATTTAAGTGTTTTACAATCAAAATTTAAAAAAAAAACATTTTTTTTGGGAAATTGTACTACTGTGCGTCCAATAAATCGTATCTTGGTTATTTTACTAGATATTAAGCTTAAACCAAAAACATAATTTAAGTCATGCTAAGTCCCAATTTTTTCGGGACAATAGCAATTCGTCGCTTCTGTGGCGTTCAAGAAAATTTATTGAAACTATTTTCTGAAATTGACCAAAAAGTCGCAATGATTTGCATACCGTGAAGCTGAGCTCAAAGTGGCTTTTTAAGTACTCAAACACAACATTTTTCGCCGGTGCCGTTATCGAGCGCGATATTGCGATGAAAGTGGTTCACTATTCCAGAAATCTGCACCCGGATATCCACAAAACTATTTATGGGGCCCCCAAGATTCGTATACCATTTAGCTGGGCCCGAACAGGGCTTTTCAACTATCTAGAACCAGAAATTGTCGCTGGTAACGTTATCGAGATATCGAGATTTAAGGGTTTCACTATTCCACATCTCTGCAGCCGGATATTTCCAAAATTAGTTATGGGGCCACCAAGTCTCGTATACCGTTAAGCTGGGTTCAAATAGGGCTTGTTAATGATAAAAACACAGAATTTTTCGCTGGCGTCGTTATCGAGATATTGCCATCAAAGTGGTTCACTATTGCACGTCTCTGCACCCGGATATCTCCAAAACTAGTTATGGGGCCACCAAGTTTCCTATACCGTTTAGCTAGGTACGAACAGGGCTTTTTACTTACCCAAACACGTTATCGAGATATTGCAATTTAAGTGATTCACTATTCCACATTTCTGCACCCGGATATATCCAAAACTATTTTTAATGACCCAAACACAGAATTTGTCGCTGGTGCCGTTATCGAGATTTTGCCATTTAAGTGATTGACTATTCCACATTTCTGCACCCGGATATATCCAAAACTATTTATGGGGTCACCAAGTTTTGTATACCGTTTAGCTGGGTTCGAACAGGGCTTTCCAAGTAACCAGACCCAGTATTTGTCGCTGGTGCCGTTATCGCGATATTGATATTTAGGTGATTCACACACAGTGATATCTTCAAAACTATTTATGGGGCAACTAAGTTTCAACCTCTTTTTACCTCCTTAGGTGTAACTTTTTAAAAAAAATCTTTCTTGGCGGGTGCCTATGTCACACACCCAATATGTCTTCCAATTTTTACGGCTGTAGGTCAAGTGCGTTTATATATACTGTTGTCTGCCGTTCTTTTATTAGTATAGATTAATTATGATAGTAGGTAAATTAAAAAATGGCTATACCATCCATAAAATCTTTTAAAAAAATTCAAAATTTTGTTTTTAAAAAACTTTTTTCATTTTTTTTTTGGTTGAACATGCAATTATCTATCTTAATATAAAAACCGCGTGTCGCCAGCTGCTGCGGTTCGTGAGTTAGGTTTTTATAAGTATATTTTTATTTTTTTTAGATATCTCAAAAACTACGAATCTGACAGACTAACATTGATATAGTTTTTGTTGAAAATATAATTATCCGTCTAAATATTAAAACCGTGGCTCTCTAGATCCTACAGTACGTGGGTTAAGATTTTTATAGGTATATTTTTGTTTCTCTTACATATCTCAAAAACTACGAATCTAGCAGGCTTCATCATTGATATAGTTTTTATAGAAAATGTAATTATTCATCTTAGCGTGAAAATCACGTGTTTCAAACTGCTACGGTTCGCAGTTAAGATATTTTAAAAAGTTTATCTCCCATTTCTACCCTCTTCGCAACCCCCCACCAACACCAAAAACTAATCAGCTCACCGCCTGGTGCCAGAAAATTTGATAAGAATTGGTTAAGCGTTTTGTGAGTAATCGTCCTAGGAGAGGACGTTAAGAGGACGGTCCCGTGTGATCCATATATTAGAGACCTTTTGCACCTCTTGTAAAAAATCCCCGTTAGGTGACTTTATCGCTTAATAACGCGCTGTGACGTATCTAACGTCACGTTATTTTTAAGACAGCATTTTTAGTTTTTCCACGCCGCCTTTGATTTGTTTATGGCCGACTTTATACGGTATTTATTATTATAAAGATTTACAAAAAGAATTTAATGTCCAATATATTCTTGTGTTTTTTACGTGAATTTTAATTACAATTAATCTTTAAAAACTCAAAAACACAACGGAGAAAAGGAAGGTTATGATAAACAGATCGGAATCCCTTTTCATACTTGCCAGTGAAAATCAATATTTTACATTTCTTACGAAATTCTAGCCAAAGAAAATGATTAAACAAAAATTGAAACGTATCTTTGCAACTAAAAAGAATACAGAACATATTTTTGCATTCAGAATCAATTTAAATTTTTTGTTTTTCTACTTAACGTTTTACTGTCAGCAACCATGTCAATTATAAGGGATTCGGTATTCTTCCGCAAGTAAACTTTAACTGCGCATGCCCGAAATAAGCGAGAAAGTAAAAAGGCATCAAAATTATAGGTGCAAAAGGTCTCTATTGATAGTGGAGCACGTTAAAGATCCCTAGCAGCCCCGACAAAGTGGTTTAGGTCTAAATCCCTCTAGGAAAAGAAAAGTGCCTTCCTAGGGGGTGCTCATCAGAACCGTATAAAGTCTGGTGAGTGGGGAAGGGGGGGGGGGAAAGAGCAACAATAGATCTCTCAGGTCGCAGTGGAAGGAGCTGTTAATTGCACAAACCTAACCTAACTGAATGTTACTCTGTCAGATTCGTAGATTTTGAGATATCTAAGAAAAATAAAAATACACTTGTAAAACCGTAACTCACGAACAGTAGCAGCTGGCGACAAAAAAAATTGAAAAAATTTTTTTTGTTCAAATCTGAAAGTAATAGGCAAAATATGTCTTAAAGTGAGCTTTTAATATAAAGTGATAATATCGGTTTAATTCGTTTCCTATTGGTCCAAATCTGCCAGCCCCATCGATTTTATTGCTCAATATTTTCTGAGGATAATAAACTCTGTAATTCTTATCACTTGACGTAAGTCAAAAGAATTATCACTTTTTAAACGGCTGAACCGATTAGACTACTTTTTATTTGAAATTTCGCTTGATGGCAGCTGTCAAACAACAATATTTTTGGATATCCCGGGCAACGCAGCGAGTCGGCCGCTAGTTTATAATAAT
Source organism: Oxystoma pomonae (assembly GCA_963921995.1). Classification (NCBI taxonomy): domain Eukaryota; kingdom Metazoa; phylum Arthropoda; class Insecta; order Coleoptera; family Brentidae; genus Oxystoma; species Oxystoma pomonae. The sequence continues at coordinate 43,691,311 of OY998171.1, read as the reverse complement.
GTTATTAAAAATATTTAAATGAAATATATTTAAAAAAGATATAAATCAAAGTTATTTAAAAATACAAACGTTTCGATTTCCACGATGTATGCTGACCAGTAAAATAGAGAAAGTCCTATCCGGAGAAATATATCACAAAGGATAGGGTTTAAACCCCCACTGACAGTCAATAAGCCCTCCAGGATTAAACTTTTGGTCAGTTTAAATTCCCCTTGTATACCCTTTTCATAAAACATACTTATGTTTTCACATTGGAACAAAATTTTGGGTAGCAACATAAAATTGATATTTTAAAATTAACTTAAATTAGTGACGAGAGGGAGGGGGGGGGGGCAATTAAAGCCCTAGTTCTGAGTAAGTTAGTAAAGCCTATTTTGTGCCTGGTCGTCCTTATTGATTGCACTCAACTGTTCCACCATAAAATCGGGCTTCGTTTAAAGCACGGCATAAAAAAGTAAAAAATTTGGCTTTGTTTTGAACGCCTTAGGCGATGCCATTTTTGGTTACCGAAAAACATTTTTTTATAATTTTTGTACACACAAATGTCAAAAAATCAAATAACCAACAGAAGGATATGGTGCAAATTTGAAAACGTAGCCAGTGATGAAATAAATTCTTTTTTTATACCTTTATCAAAAACATCATTTTAGTAACTGTCTGCAGATAACTAAAGCATGACCTTTTTGGTTACTGATGCAAAAAAAAAACTTTTTTTTGATCACGGGTGCAAACAAATATTTCTGTCCGTTTTTTACCCAAAGTTAAAGAGAAATAACGAAAAATATTAATATTGAAAAAATCTAATTATTCTTGCCTAAGAATTAAGCCATTTCCGCCAGTTTTCAACAAGTATAGAAAATTATTTAAAAATATCTTCAAAATATCAAATTGTCAAAGATTAAAATGTCGCAAGAATGAACGTCACCGAGTAAAAAGACACATCGCTATGGAAACGATAGTTACTTCATTTACCAGCAGCCGCCTTGATTTATAGTGTAAAGTGGGTGTGTTGCGAGAAGTTCTTTTCGTTCGAGATTTTTAAAAGTATTTTCCTGTTTTTCTTGGATTTTTTGATAAAGGTATTAAAAAAAATAGTATTTACACCAAGCGGCTAAACTGTACTTTGTTTTACTCGATATTTAAACCAACGCTTCGAAAAAAATAACTATTTTAGCCAAGCGGTTGTTATAACTACTATTTTGTTCTAGTGTTTTTTTATGTTTTTCCGTTCTTTTAATTTTTTGATGATGGTAATAAAAAAATTACGTTTTTTAAAGCACATTATATCTATTGTGCTTTTTTTTAGTCGCGTTTTTAAATAACTCGTTGCCCTCGTTCTTTAAAACCACGCTTGTAAAAAAGCACTATTTAGCCACTAGTTGTAAAAATTACTATTTCTGCCCACTATCAGCATCTGAAAAAACAAAGGGGGTTAAAAAAGGCGGTAGCTCATTTTCAAACAATATATTTTTAATTTATTTCGCCATGTAGAATTTTATTGTGACTTTTGTTTAAGATAAATCATAAGTTTGGATCCCTTACCTATAAAATAACCATAAAGCAAAATCCGCGGTTATTCTGTTTACATCATTAAAAATTTTCTTAGGTTTATAAAAATATTCCGTGTGGTTAAAAAAAGGTTCCAGCTCATTTTGTATTAACTTAGTTTTTAATTTACTTCGCCATCTTGTATTTTATTACCTTTTTAAAATAGATAATAAATTTTGATCCTTTACCTTCCAAAAGGTCCAAACTTGCTGAAATCGGTTAAAAACTAACAAAGTTATTACTAAACAAAGACACATCAAGATGTTTGGACACACCTTATATTTTTTAATTTTTACTCCACCTTATCTCTCTAAAAAGTGACTCAAAATTTATCTATTTTAAAGACTGAATTAATCCAACCGAGATTTTCTAATCGCTTCACCCATCAATCATTTTATTAATTGGTAAACCTGACTTCCTCTTATAAAACATTTTGTTTTGTATGTTTTTCTGTTTTTTAAATTTTTTCATGACGGTCTAAAAAAAATTGTGTTTTCAACTCGCAGCTATAACTACTGTGCTTTTTACTCGCGTTTTTAAATCACTCACTGCTCTCGTTTTTTACAATCACGCTTGTAAAAAAGCACTATTTTAGCCACTAGTTGTAAAACTACTATCACAAATAATTCTATCTAAAAAAAAGCTTTTTAAATACAATCTTTTATAAAATATAAAGTGCATAAAAAGTAAAAAATAATAATAAAGGCGATGGGCGCAAATTAAAACTAACAATTTCCATCCATATATCAGATAAATTTTAGGGTAGCTTGGGTCGGGTTAGGTTGGGTTTACTTACCCTTGCAGTTCTCTGCTTTACAATTAATTCAGATTCTTGCGAACAATCATAATATAATCAATAATTTAAATTTATCCAGTCGACATGGCCAAACTTCCTGAAATGCGCCCATCACTTTTATTACTATGATATCAAAATGCTAAAAATTATTTTCTACTTTTTAATGCACTTTATACTTTATAAAAGCTCAAATTTGAAAAGCCTTTTTTTTTAAATTTGTCTAAGCCTATGCATTTCAGCTAGCGCATCAGTATTGCAGGGGGTTTTTCCTGTTAATTTTTGTTGACACCCTAATTCCACTCAGTCCTCAGCACGGCCTCACCTTGTCGTTGATTTTAAATCCGACATATTAAAATTTTCAAATCTGATCAAAAATAAATAATCCCCTTCCCTAAAAACATCTATACCTTTATCTATCTCTGATACAATATTATTGTATTGTCATCGGAACTATAAACGCATACCTACGAAATTTGAAGACAATCGAATATGTATAATTCATTTAAAATTGGTTAGCAACAAAAATCGTCCATCTTGAATCTGCCATATTGAATTTTCAAAATCTATTGTCACCGTAACTATAGTCGCATACCAAATTTTGATATTTTACCTTACAAAACCTCCAAACTTGCAGAAATCGGTTAAAAACTAACAAAGTTTTAAGAAACATAACACCTCAAGATGTTTGGGCTCACTCTATATTTTTTACTTTTTACTCCATCTTATCTCCCTAGAAAGTGACTCAAAATTTATCTATATTAAACACTGAATTAATCCAACCGAGATTTTCAAAACGGTTCACTCATCAATCATCCTATTAATTCGTAAACCTGACTTCCTCCTATAACACACCCACTTTTTGTCTTGCAGCAGAATCAACAGGAGTGCCGGGTCACAGCTGAGAAAAAGTATTTTCACACTCCTGCTGGTCCTTCTCCTTAATTTCAACCAGCTGAGATCAGAAAAAGCGCTCAACTTTGCTGAAACTATGTGTGTATATCGTAAGGATTCGTGATCATTCCTAGGTCCTAAAATTAACACAATACCCGGTCAACTTAAATAGACTAAAAGAAAAAATCACCCTGATAAAGAACGGGTGAGAGTGTCCCTTAAATATGCAATTTATATTGCCACTAAGTCGCGATTTTGGGCGGATGATTAATCGAGTTTTTTATGGGGGTGTCTTACAGGGGATGTTCGAAATTAAGGGAGCGACAAAAAAGTTTTCGTTATCTTCTTTTACCTACTCGCATGCGGTAAAGTGCGATTTGCCACACTAATTTGGATGCGGAAAAATGTACTTTATCGCACTTAGTGCAGTAAGTGACTACGTTCATTAAAAAAAATTAGAATACAGATATTTATATTTGCCCGCTTGACCGCTGGTGGCCAATATTTACATGGAGTGGTTCGAATCACACGCGGTTGACACCGCAACATGTAAACCTAAGCTCTGGCTAAGATATGTTGATGATACTTTTATTATCTGGACCGGGAATGACCAACATCTTTCAGAATTTCTTCACCACCTAAATAACATAAGACTCAACATTAAATTCACAATGGAGTTGGAGCAAAATTGTCAAATTCCTTTCCTTGATTTACTTGTCAAACGAGTAGAAAGCGACATCAGAACAACAGTCTATCGTAAACCCACTCACACAGGACAATATTTAAATCAAGGTTCAAAACATTCTGCTACAACCAAACGAGGCATAATAAGAACTTTGCATAACAGAGCCTTTCAAATTTGTAACAATTCTCATGCCTCAAACTTATAACAGATACTATTTCTAGATTTCAGCAAACAGGACAAAGTTTACAAGACAAAGACCAGGCAAATGCATTTCTCACAATTCCATACATTAAAGGAGTATCAGAGAAAATTCGAAGAGTAGCGACCAACTTTAATATTAAAACAGCTTTTAAATCTAATAATACAATTCAAAGCCTTCTTAGTAAAACAAAACCGGAGAAAAAACAAAAGGAATGCATTTACCAAGTTCCTTGTGAGTGTGGTGAATCATACATAAGTGAAACAAAAAGACCACTATCTGTTAGGCTTAAAGAACATCAGACGATTACCCAAAGAGGTGAAACAACGAAATCAGGAATCGCCGAACACGCATGGTCAAAACAACACCGAATGGAGTGGATAGAAGCAAAGGTTTTGCACAAGGATTCACACTGGAAGAAACGAAAATTCCTTGAAGCTGCCTTTATTGGGCAAAATCAGGGTGTTTTCAGTAAATCTAGTGTTGAAATTCCAAATATTTGGAAGCCCCTCCTTGGGCGGAGTCAACTTCTTAAACTTGACGGTTGAGTGAGTTCCCATAGTATATAAGTACGTAGCCTTAGGAATAGATTGTAGTTTGCACCTGAAGACGATCAGAGGTTGTACTGATCGAAACGTCGTGTATAAGTAAAATATAGACAATGGAAGTCCGAAAAACAAAGTTAATTTCAAAAAATGTGTTTTTTGTAGTTTTACAACAAAATTTGTAATTTTACATATAACATACATATAACAAGTTTGTAAAATTACAATGTATTTTTACAAATTTGTTTGTAGTTTTACAAAAATAATTGTAAAATTACAATGTAGTTTTACGAAAAATTTATTGTAATTTTACTGAACGGTTTGTTACTTTAAAATGGAAAACTTTATTTGCAAGTCGGGGTTTCGATTCCTACAATTACAGTACATACTCTGTAAAAAAATACACTTTATATTATGTAAAGCATAGTTTTCTGATATGTATCGTTGGTCACAAAATTACCAACGATAAGTTCTGTAATTTTACATATCTTATTAACAGTATAGGCTCTGTATCGAAGAGAACGAGATGACCAGACATGTGCTGTGTGAGTGTCCGGCCATTGCACGTCAACGTCAACTTATTTTCGGAGGACCACAGATCGATACGCTGGATCTAAAAGATGTTTCACCAAAGCAAGTTGCGGGGGCTGAATATTCTGTAGCAACAAACAATGTCAAAAGTGAGCCACAACAGACCCGCTAGTGGTCGCAGTGGACACTGTCAGACTGGCACACTCGCAGATGAATCATTAATCACAAACCGCGCAAATGTTCTTCGCCTTCGCGCAAATTAAAGAATAGCGTATGTAAAAAATAGTAATAATAAAAGGTCCGCGGCTGTAACCACGCAGAATATACCGCGCAGCAAAAAAATGCATTGTGCCATGATATCCGAGTATAACATGTAGTTTGTTATAATCGGATAATATCATATGATGCCCCAGTAAAGGTCTTCCGCCGCCGGTAAAAGTCTTCTGCTTGAAAATTATTCCGCGCTAAAAGTCAGAAAAGTAACGTGTGATTTTAGCATTTTTACGAAATTTTTATGAAAATTCTTAAATTTTTTGCAGAAGCAGGGAAGAGGGAAAACAATTGCTCACCCCCCTGCCTACATGCCTTTCTTCCAGATATGCCTTACGCCTAAAGGTCCACATTGCAACTTTTTGGTGGCATCCATAAATTAAATAACGGTGCGGGGAAGTAGCTAAAAGTTTTACGAGGGGGGAAGGGAGAGTTCGGAACTACGTTTCGTTACCATTTGTAACTCAAAATGATAAAGAAAATAATAAAATAACTAAATACTTCAAATTTAAAAATATTTCTTACCTTATTTAAAGAGGGGGGGGGGGGAGGGAAGACATTTATAGAAAATTTTATGAAGATGAGCAAAATTACAATTTGGCACGCGTTTATATATAGATGTAGAAGGCTTTTTTTTATTTCAGAAGGTACGCTTTTTTACCAAATTTCATCCAAACCGGTTTCGCCGTTTTTGCGTGATTGATGGTCAAAAAATCTTAGTATATTGGCGCTAAAATGTTTGAAAACATTTATACAGGATTCCTAAGATTTTCCTTAGGGATAGGATTTCAATAAATCAAACAGAAATGGCTAGAAAGTTCTGCGCGCACAAAAGAAACAGGTATACTGAGCAATGGTGCCAGTTTGTTATTATCTCCGGACTGCTTTCATGACAAAAAATTGTCGCCACTCTTTCATTGTGAGGATAAATCATAGTTGCAATAATAACCGTTGACATGATGTCTGCAAATTCCGCTAGATGGCGGCCACACCGTGTTTTCAGGTCCAAACCACAGCTTTTTCTTGCTTAAAGGAGGCGGCAGGGTTCATTATTTACGATACTGAGCGATAAACTCGTGAGGTTGTTAACATTAGAAAGAAATATCTTTCCTTTTAATTAAATTTCTTTCCATTCTGTTCTACTAGTGACATCTATCCGGAAACGGCCAAACCATGCAGCTAGCACTAGCAGCCAAAGAAATCAAAAAACGGCGCTGTTTTTCCTGCAGAGCTTTTTGCTTGCGATATTATTGATTTTAAATAAAGCTGGCCCGACACTACATTTGATATTTTCGAGGTGTTTTATGACATGATCTCGAAACATGTAGCGAACCAATTCTTCAAAACTAGCGGGGGAGTAAAAGCGAAAAATAAGGAGCTACCAATATTTGTAACACCCAAAAAGGGGTGAAAAGATTTATTTTGCTCTGTTTCTTTACAAAAAACGTTTTTTTTACGAAAAACTTGAGCTCTGCCACTTTTTTTATTTTTTTCTTCAACTTTCTCGAAATTTTTGTCATACCGTAGAAAAAAATTATTTCCCCCATGGTCATACTCTACTTTTATTCGAAAAAATTTAGAAACAGAGACGGGATCAGTTTTCCTAAAACGGGGGATCTTGGTTTCGAGTGAGAAGATAGAGGGCGCCGCAGGCAAAAATTTTTCAATTAAATTAGCCGAACGCAAAAATGTTAGAAAAACAAAGCACGAAATAAAAATGGCGCCGCTTACAATTTTTTTTCAAAAATTACGTAATTTCGGGAACGCAAAGAAATAGGTCTAAAGAGTATAATTTTAAGAAAAAAATATAAATTTTCTCGCACTCCTCCACTGGGACTACAGAGGCCGTGCACAAATTACGTAATGGTCATAGGGGGGAGGGGGGTTATAAAACGTTACGTAGGGGGGAGGGGGGTTTTCGACAGCGTTTGCATTTGTGTGAAACTAAGAAAATTTGGAATGAAAATAAGTAAAAAGTTTTTTTTGGGGGGGGGTAGTGGTCTTGAAATCGTTATATTAGGGGAGTGGCGTGCCAAACCGTTACAAAACATTACATAGGGAGGGGGTCAAAAATTGGTAAAATCACCGTTACGTAATTTGTGCACGGCCCCACATCTGACTGTTCCTCCTTTTTGATTTCGAATCAAAGTGCAAAACCCGGGTTGGACGTTCGAAGGCGTCAACCCGTCCTATTTGCTTGATAAAGTTTCTAGGGAAATATCTCAGTCGATTTCTCCGGCCGTGTATGAACGCTTTAGGTTAGGCATTTGCATGTATCTCAGTCCCCAGCCTGTAAACAGTGCGTAAGGACAATGGTTACAAAATGAAAAGAGTTTGGTATTAAAGTCGAGCAAAAACAATTTTTATTCCAGTCCTAAAGGTATGAAAATGCAAAACATCAGAAAACAACAACCTGGAATGGATTTACTACATGTAAGATGTAGTGACAACATCGCCCCATGTCCATCCTTTTCTGCCTAATGTGCTTTTCCGTTTGTCTGCTTCTTATACACGGCTGCTTGGCCCCCTAAGGATTTGCTTAGGAACCCTGTATATATATATATAGCAGTCTAGATACACTCTAGCAAAGTCTGGATATACGTCAGAAAAGTCTGGATACCTCCTGAAAAAGTCTGGGTACACTCTAAAAAATCCTTGATACGCCATGGAAAAGTCTAGATATATCATATAAAAGTCTGGATACACTCTGAAAAAGTCTCATTACACATTAAACATCCTAGAAAAGTCCGGATGCACCCCGGAAAAGTCTAGATATATACCGGAAAAGTCTGGATACACCCGGGCAAAGTTTGTATTTTCTTAAGCAGGGGAAGTTTTGAAGTAAGTCTTTACTTGACTTTTTTAATAGTTAATAATGATATATGGACAACTGAAAAAACTCGACAGTATAAAATGTATTATTATAACAAGATGTAATGATGATTTAACTTAGAGTTTTAATAATGTTTAAAAAATTCAAACTTTTGTTAAAAAAATTAAGCTCTCCTGAATCGAACAAATGAAGAATATAAAAATCGTTTTCATTTAAAAGTTGTGAGGGTTCGGTATGTTTTTTAATAAAACGAGACCCAATTGGGGTTCTCTGTAATAGAATAAACATCTAAATTCGGTCTAAGAGCAAATCAGAGTCCATCAATCTTGTTTTTAACAAAATGTCCCGGTTTTTAAATTTCAGGAGTTGGTCCTATCTTTTACCCTATTTTACCTTTCTGTAATCCACTGCTTTTTAAGAGTTGCCAAACAAAACAAGGAGGCAATCTAAATCTATATATATATATATATATATATATATGTGCTGACTACACCGAATAACAATTTATTTAGGAGTGACTCGGCCAAATATTTTCCTTTGAGTTATGCGTACTACTAACTAATTTCACGCTAAATTTATCAAAAAAATAACACCCAAATTGATCTGTCCATCTAGGGATCTCTGCTATGAAATATATAGTGTGTAATACACTGTAAAAAGGTGCCCTGTAAAATTACCGCCCTTAAAAAACGAGTTTACATATCAACGAGTTTAATATTGTTTCCTATATGTATGTAATTACTCCAGTTGGCCTTTTATTGAAATTTTAAACGAAAAAAAAAAGATAACAAATTCAAAATAATATAAAAAACTAACTACACAAATTTGTAAAAGGCACAGCTAAACTAGGCAATAATTTTGTAACAGTTAAAAAATGTTTTATAGAGAAAAAGTTGACACCTCAAGTAAGAAAGTGGATAGTAACAGAAAGAAGAATTATTTAAAATTATTTTTGAAGATAATGACAAAGTGTACAAAACCATGACGTTATTGCGGAAAGAATGATTAACCACTATTAACAATATCTAGATGAAATGGAAAAATCTATTGACAAAGGCGATTTCGAAAAAAGTTGAGGTCCCGATAACACAAACAAGTTTTAAATCCAAAATCACAGTCTACTATGAATCCTCTTCTAAGTTTATAAAATATGGTAAACTACCTAACAAACTTAAATGTTCCGGTATAACCTATGTTCCAAAAATTGCAAATATAAAAAGATGGACTGTGGGACATTGAGAAGAACAGTTGTTGGAAGAATTTATTGGGACTAATAAAATTTAAGTATTAAGATTTAGAAAAGGATACTCCACCAAACCATCACTTCAATAAGTTTTATGAAAAGGGAGAACTCATATTGGAAACAATTGACCGGTAGACAAAAATTATTAGTGAAAATATCAAAACATAGCACAAAAGTTCTCACAAACCGTAACATCTTAAAACCAGAGAGTAAAGTAGAGTTTAGAACTTCCACTGCCTTTATTTTTTACTTTTTCGCAAAGTTTCAAATGCTTATGTATCTGCAATAGTCATCAGGTGAATACTAATAAACCTAAGACTACCCAATCTTACATACTAGCATGCGTTCAGTGAACTATAAAAAGTAACCTGTGTTCAGTAAACCATGAACTTAGCAGCCATACTTTGTTGATAAAACACATTCTGGTTCTTCTGTATGAATTCTGTTTCTTTGAACTTCCGCTTGAATAGATTTTCCTTCTTGGCGACGACCTTTGCCTCTTTCCATTCCATACGATGCTGATTTTCCCATCAATATTGAGCTATTTTTGATCCAGTTCTGTCCCCTTGATGTAGATTTGGTTGATGTGGAGTGGTTTGATTGAAACTTTAGATATTGTCTAGTATAAGTTGGTTTTTGATATACGGGAATATGGTTGAATTCTTTTTGGTGAATAAATCGTCGAGAAAAATGAGCAGAAAATTTTCTTGTTTTCCCAGAGTTAATGTGACGCAGTTTCCTATGCGGTTGGCATAATTGAAGAATTGTTCTAGTGTATTGTCGTCCTTGTATCTTAGCCATAGGTTGAGTCTCTGCCATAATATTCGCAGAGCTTCTTCTTCAAAAGATTCCATAAAGATGTTGGCCACCACCGGCTGAAGTTGTCTTATGGTATGTATATATATATATGTATTCAAAACTAGCTCTCTACCGCAGGCTGAACCATGTACTGCGGTCTTAAATGGGCCTATTGAGCCCAGGTATACACTGAGATTTTAAAGATCGCAATTTGAACACATACTATCCAGAAAACTAAAAAATCCTGCACTACAAAACTTGCAAACAAAACTTGATTTAGGCTTGATATTTTGTCTTCAACTTATGACAGTTGAAGCCTTGGTGAAAGTTTCCCTTGTTTTCGGTGCTGAAAACGAACAAATTGTGTTATTTATAGTTTACACCATCATTTCATCAGATTTGAGTTAATAAATGAATGTCCATTTGTTAATTTTAATGATTCAGTTAAATCGGGCAGGTTTCCAAAGGTTTTAAAGAAAGCAATAATCGTTCCTATATTTAAAAAAGTTCTCCAAACTGAAATGGAAAATTATAGACCGATAGCAGCACTCAGTGTTTTCTGTGAGATCATTGAGAAATTAATTTCAAATAGAATAGAATTATACCTGGGCAAATTCAATTTGTGTTCAAGTAATCAGCATGGTTTTAGAGCAGGGCACTCAACGGAGACAGTGTCCGTATTAAGGGTGTAACAGGAAATCTATCCTCAAACGACGGGAATAAAAATTATAGCATATTAGATCAATTATCTTTGGAATATTCAATAAATCAAAATATAATAAATCAATTTAACAAAAACTCTCTATATTCCTCATAATGAACTTATGTTAAGGTCGAACACCTGATATTATTATACGGAAATTCCGGAACTAAATAAATATTTGGCAGATTTTACTCTTGCGGAAAAGCAAATTGGATTCAAGGAACTAAGAGGCATTTTTCTGATCGACGGAAACACATGTTTAAAGGAAAAAAAACTGCATTTTGAAAAAAGAACCATTGGTAGTTCTTCAATAATCAATTCACCGATATTGAAAATCAATCATCAAGAATTACCTGAATTCAGTATTGACTTGAATTGAAATTTGATAAACCAATCATCAACCCTTTGGTTCCCTTACATGAAGAGAATACACTATCCGACATGTACATCCCTAGTGGTTAAACAATCAGCCTTTATGACATATTTTTTACAGCTCTTACGTACTTTTGCTACTACCAAGAAAAGGCAAAAATAAGCAAATTTCGACTACACTCCCAGGGGAGGCGTCCTTCTAAGGGTGGAGGAATTATATAACAATCTTATACTGATAAACCATTGAAGATGTTGCAAAGCTGCTGAGTCTGCAATCACATGGAATATTTCTTCGAATCTTAATATTTTATTAACATGTATGCTATTAGTTACTTTTAGTTTTTAGTCTATCTAGAATTATATTTAATAGAAATCACTTGTGTAATTTTAAACAAGAAAATTACAATTTTTTAAAAACTGTTTTACGGAGACCCGTTTTTTTAGTTACATATACTGTATGTGAATTTTGCAGGATGGGAGTAAATTAAATCGAATTGGATTGAATTAAATTATAGACAAGTAATCATTATCTTATGCTCAGATTAAAAAGAGGCAAGATACCTGACACTTACCGAGACTTTGGTTATATTGTTATATGGAACAATGTTTACCTTTCTGTTGTTTACAGTAAACAGAACAGTGGCGTACCTACGTAAATAGAAATTAACACAGGGATTATATTATTAAAATTATACTATAATATGAAATCTACAAAATAATTTAAAAAACATGCAAAAAATAATTCCGCCAATTTGAGCTTTGGAAGCTTCCTAACAATAAATGTTTGTAGTATAATTTTATACACTTTCAATTTTCAACACCTTCAACAAATTATGACAAATATTAAAACAAAGAAACACAGTTCATAGCACCTGGAACATCAAGAAAAAAAAATATTATCCACTAGCTAAATATTATGTTATTGTGTTTGTTAATTTTGTTATTTTTTCTGGTCATTAGCTGAAACTTACTTATACTGACTTCTTCAGTACACAATAATAATAGGACAGACAAAAAGATTTAAATATCAATTCGAAGGACGAGCGCAGATGGCAACGGCGGCAGTATAAACCAACCTTAATATTCTGATAAGAGGTAGGAATTCAATATTTTTACAAACCTGAACACATGTGAATTAACTTTTATTGTTGTTTGCAAATTGGTTTAAGGACTACCTTTATTTTATAGATTTTATAAAAAAAAAACGTTCGGAAATATTTTATTTACGCATTCACTACTTCATTAAAAGTATGCTTTATTTTATCGTCTTTATAAAAAAAAAAACCTCGAAAAAAACCTTATAAAAACGTTCGAAAATATCTCATTTGACTCGATATTTCTCACCTTTGTTTTGTTATGATTTTATTTGTAAAAAAACAGTGGTTATCTTGTCTCTTTTTAATCTAAGATCTTATGAAACCAAAATTATCAAAAGCAAATCCTTTGTTAAGATAACCAAAACTTGGCCCAAAATTACCTCTAAATTGGACCGTTTTTTTATCGAACACTCTACTTTTCTGGATGGACCTATCGCGACTCAAACTGAACTTTAAAGCCAGTATTCAAATAGGAATTAAAGACCATAAAAATGATATTATTATTCAGATAGATAACAAAACAGGCCTGTGCCTGAGTATAGAGCAATAAATTCTGTCATTAAACGTGCAGTAAAAGCCGAATGTTTTACGGCTACGAGTGATTTGTGCTTGAGCGACATATCCTGCTTGTTTTGCGCCTAAAAACGGTTTATAGTCGATCTCATCTACATTATTTGCGTGAATTTATTAGTTTTTACGCGACCGATATAATACAACCGCCTCAGAAAAGTTCTATCTAGCATTGGTATCGGGGAAGACATCTGGGTACCGATTCTGGGGTTCGATTCTGGGCGTAAGAGAACGATCATACCCTGAGAAGTGATCCATCGCACAAAAGTCATGCGAACAACGCACGGTAGTCGATTTTCATAAAAACGCGGACATAACCTGAAAATGTCCTTATATGGTTGTGAAGATACTAGGCGAATAGTTGGCCAAAGAATAAACGATGCTTTTTACGAGTTTGATATTACGCATCAGTATTCAACATCAAATTTCAAATAGAAGACCCAGAGTATGACAGTATTCGACTGTTGATATCTCGAAAGTAGGTGAAGATCGACATAGGGTATGTTATATAAAAATGCTTAGAATTTCAAAACAGAATGTAAAAATGCAATAATATACTAGGTGTTTCATTTGAAAGTTTCGGTTCGCATTATTTTTAATATACCGTGTATACATAAAAATATACTAGTATACTGTAACACTTATATATTGTATCAATTATTTTAAAGTAAATTTGATTGTTCTAAAATAACATTTTTAGTTTAATTTAGCCAATTAATAAATATGTAACTTTTACCTTTTTAAAAATGTCTTAAGGTAAATGTGAAAATTCACACGATCAGCCTGTGTATCAGCTAAAAAAAAATAAATGCTTACTTATTTAAATATTGTAAACTATTTATTTTTTTTATTAAAACTAAATATTTTGTACGATTAAATTACAATGTGGAAGATTATTTATAATGTCCGCGTTTTTACAAAAATCGACCACTGTGCAACGTCGCACTTTACGAGACGGTCAAGTTGGCCGTAGCATGCGCATTAGCGAGATCTGTCACGTGATGGTTTCATCCAATAGCGTGCTCTAAAATCATACGAGAGACGATTTTCACACGAGCTTTCCTACAAGTTCATAGTACTGGGTCTAGTCGAGAGAACGGCTTCGCTCAAAAATTGTTGTTCAAGGCAGCTCTGCGCGTGCCCATAATAGATTGGTGATTCTTCGATCGTCTCGTCACTGCTTTTAAGTGCGTTTATTGGTTGAACCTGCTTCCGTTCTCTCAGGCGAACGATCACTTCCTATGACTTCCAGAATCGGTACCCTGGAAGTAGTTTCAACGAAAAGACGCGCTTAAGAGCTGTGACGAGACGATAGAATAATCACGAAACTATTATGGGAATGCGCAGAGCTGCCTCGAACAACAATTTTTGAGCGAAGACGTTCTCTCGACTAGACCCAGTAGTTGGGAGTTGTAGGAAAGCTCGTGTGAAAAACGTCACTCGTATTATTTCAGGGCACGCTATTGGACGAACCCATCACGTGACCGAACTTGCTAATGCGCATGCTACGGCAAACTTGACCGTCTTTTAGAGTAGTGGTCGATTTTTGTAAAAACGCGAATATTAAAAAAAACTTACACATACAAAAGATTTAGTTTTAATAAAAAGATAAATTTATTCTTATTTAGCTGATACACAGGATGATCGTGTGAATTTTCACATTTATATTAAGACATTTTTATGAGGTAAAAGATACATATTTATTAATTAGCTAAATTTGTGATGGTGGTGTGAGGGGGGATCTACGAAGGATATGTAGATTGAAAGACGATTGGAGCTTGAATAGGTTGTATTTAGCCAATAATGTTGGGATGTCAAATACAGTTTGAATATAGCACTGATGGTTACGTGACTATTTAAAAGTGTTCAGTCGCGTAATAATTTTGGTTACAGTTAAAGTCACATGATATTTTAATTTTAAGCTCACTTCACAAAATTAAACTAAAAATGTTAGTTTAGAACAATCAAATTTACTTTAAAGTAATTGACACAATATATAAATGTTACAGTGTACCAGAATATTTTTATGTATATAGGGTATATTAAAAAGAATGCCAACCGAAACTTTCAAATGAAACACCCAGTATATTATTGTATTTTTGCATTCTGGTTTGAAATTCTAAGCATTTTTATATAACGTACCCTATGTCGACCTTCAACTGTTTTCGAGATATTAACAGTTGAATATTGTCATACTCTGGGTCTTCTATTTGAAATTTGATGTTGAATACTGATATGTAATGTCAAACTCGTAAAAAGCATAGTTTATTCTTTGACCAACTATGCGCCTAGTATCTTGACAACCATATAGAGGCAAATTTAGATACATTTTAAATGTTTTAATTTTTCCATTTATGTCCGCGTTTTCCGGAAAAACGACCATCGTGCGTCGTTCGAATGACTTGTGCGATTGATCACTTCTCACTTGCTTGCCAGAGAAATGGGACCGATCCCTGGCTTTGGGATCATTCGACACAAATCTATGTCGTTCCCTGCTCAAGAATTAGGGCCCTGGAGCTTTATGCTGCTCTCTTTCTATTACTGTAAGTATTTCTTCTTTTTAAAAAAAGGGTTTTATAAATTCGATTAAAAACGGAACCCATTCTTTAAATTACAAATTTTATTACATGAAATCTTACTCACATTTATGCAAATCTTATACAGTATTTAAAATCCTATAACTTCCTGATTTCACAACGAATTTGGAATGCTAAATAATAATCTACAAATTTGAGACACTTCAAAACCGAAGATTGGGTTCCGTTTTAATCGAATTTATAAAACCCTTTTTTTCAAAAACACTGTTTGTCAAATTAAGCCACAATTGTATTCGAAATTTTTGAAACCCATTTTTAATCAAACCGGGTTCATATAAAGGTTTGTGCCCTTTCTATATTTGAGTGTGTGAGATAAATAGCTATTTTCCTAACCAGTGCGGAAAATCGGTTGTTCCGCACGCAACCGCCGTTGACAGAACGACGCGCAGCGAAGCGGATCGGAGTCCTGTCAAGCAGTTAAGTGCGGAAAAAAGGCTTTTGCACGTGTTAGTAACAATTGTTTTACTTTGAGCGTGAAAAAATTACAGTAAAAAAATTAACTCATTAAGCTTATTTCATTTTTAATTACATTTACTTTAATTAGGAATTTAAAAATTTCTCAATGTCATCCATGATAAAGAATCTTTGATTTTTTTCGGTCTAAAAGCTACCATTTCCATTGACCAGTTCCTTTATTGTGAACATGCATTATTTTATCATTACACCGTAGTGTGGACGGTTGGCAAAATTTTAACAATTTGGGAATGTAAACAAGAAAAACGTCTTCTTTTTGAAAATTGGTATTTTTGTGATTTATGCACCATTTGAGAAAGGATGCGTATTCTTTTTCATACCTTTTTTTCGACTTATCGGGTAATAACTCAGCGTGCAGCTTGAAGTATGCCCATCAGTAATATTAGAGAAATTTTGGAACGCCTAAAATTTTGACAACTTTGACAGCCGTTATGACACTATTTAGCAACCACTACCACTACCCCGCGACGATTTTACTCGAGTTTTTGGAACACATTAGAAACTGTCACTTCTAAAAAAAATTAGAGATGAGAAAATACGCAAAATTGGACTTTATTTTACAAAAAAAGTGTTTTTATTATTTTGAAAATTAATTGCGCCCAAATTCTCTAAAGTTAACCAAAAAAATTACCACAATCACAGCGAAATGAATTCGTACCTTACGGCAGTAGTATAGTGGTTAATTACCACAACGGCATGACGTTACAGTACAGTATGTGCCACCCGAAATTTATCCACATTGATTGACGTCAACTGTCAACGAGAATTTTCAATCTGACGTTTATTTTTTGTTTTTCCCTAGATTTTTGGCCACACCTATCACATTATGGATAGGGCCTCATTTAGAAAATTTTCGATTTCGTTTAGATTAAATTTTATCATAAGTTGATTGATTGATAGAAACTTGTTGAAACATTTTCTTCGCCATTTTGTTATTGTTATCGTAAGACAATTGATCACAGTGTACTAGATTGGGGCACAGGCATGGTGGACGCACCCACCCATTGGTCATTTTCAGGGGCACAATATATAAGCATATAGCCGCAAGAGTAGCAAGATCGATAGAAATCTGTTTCGTCACAATTCCTTCTAATATTAGGAAGTAATTTGTTATTTTAAATCTAAAAACTGCAAATTCGTAGTAGCCTTAAGGCTCAAAATTAAAAAACATTAGGTTTATTACTACAAGCTTTTATTTAACTTCACCTCTATTATGTATATATGTTTATATGTTCATGTTATAATTCAAACTTGGTACGCGATTATAGTTCCGGTGACAATACAATAATATAATATTCTCAGGTACCCACCTCCCCCTAATAAGGAAACTGGAGGGGGAAAAATATTTAGCTTGTCCGACTTCAACCAAAATTGGCATACTGGGGTTTTTGGGGATAAAGTATACGAATTTTGGATCAGATTCGGAAAATTTAATATGGCGAATTCAACATGGACGATTTTTGCTCATGTTTTGCTAACCAATTTTAACTGACTTATACACATCCGATCAAAATTTGAATACAGGAGTTTCTAGGGAAGAGTATTATTAGTTTTTTATCAGGTTTGAAAATTTCAATATTGCGGATTCAAAATGGATGACTTAGGGTACAAATCTAAATATTAAAAAATTATTTTATATAAAAAAAGCTTTTCAAATACAAGCTTTTATATAATGTAAAGTTCACTAAAAAGTAGAAAATAAAAGCGATGGCCATAAATTCGATCGAGTTGGGTTGAATTTACTTAACCTGCATTATAGTGAATTCAGATTCTTGCCAACAATCATATAATCAATAATATAAATTATTCGAGTCAACATGGCCAAACTTTCTATAATGCGATAAAAAATTCATAATCCCCTTCTCTAAGAACCCCTGTATGCCAATTTTGATTCAAATCGAACAAACTAAATCTTTTTCCCCCTCCACTTCCCTCGTTAGCCATACCATATTAATGTATTGTCACCCGAACTATAAATTCGTTAGCAAACGATGGCCAAAAATCGTTTATCTTGAATCCGCCATATTAAATTTTCAAAAATTCGTATTCCTTATCCCCAAAAAAAACCCGTGTACCAATTTTGGTTGAAATCGGACAAACTTAGGTGTTTTCCCCCCTTCACTCCTCCCGTAGGGGGGGAGGGGGTGCCTAAAATACCAAGTTATTGTATTGTTACTAGAGTTTTAAACGCATACCAAATTTGAAGACAGTCGGATGTGTCTTATTCAGTTAAAATTGGTTAGCAAAACATGACTAAATATCGTCCATCTTGAATCCGCCATTTTTGAATTTTCAAAATCTGATCAAAAAATTCGTATTCCTTATCCCCAAAAACCTTCGTATACCAATTTTGGTTGACATCGGACAAACTTAGGTGTTTTCCCCCCTCCACTCCCCTCGTAGGGACAGAGGGGGTGTCTAATAATACGAAGTTATTGTATTGTTACCGGAACTTTACGGAACCAAATTTAATGTGTGAATGTGTATAATTCAGTTAAAATTGGTTAGCAAAACACGACTAAAAATCATTCCTCTTGAATCCGCCATATTGAATTTTCAAATTCTTATCAAAAATTCGTATTCCTTATCTCCAAAAACCTCCGTCTATCAATTTAGGTATTTTCCTCTCTACTCCCCTTGTATTGTTACCGGAACTATAAAAGCGTACCAAATTTGAAGACAATCGGATGTGTACAAGTCAGTTAAAATTGGTTAGCAAAACATGACCAAAAATCGTCCATCTTGAATCCGCCATATTGAATTTTTAAAATCTGATCCAAAATTCGTATTCCTTATCCCCAAAAACCCCCGAATACCAATTTTGGTTGAAATCGGAAAAACTTAGCCGTTTTCCTCCTCCAGAGGGTACCTAATAATACCATATTATTATATTGTCATCGGAACTATAATCGCATACCAAATTTGAATTTAATCGGACATGTAGAGGTTAGTCAAAATTGAGTTGCAAGATTTGACCCGAACATATAAACATACAATACATAGAGGTAAAGTTAAATAAAAGCTTGTAATAAAAAATACGCAAAATATAAAGCCGGTCCAGCATTTTTAAACGTCTAAATTGAATTTAAATTCATTAATTTTTGGGTGACTTCGCTCACCAGTCTGGGTCTCTCTCAGGCATATTGGGTCAACATCGCGTTTTCTTTGTTATGTTCGGTGTACAAATAAAAACGAATATCATGGCCGCCTTAACACGCATATTACATAATAATATATTTTTCATCCATAAAGTATCTCTGGCATCTTGCTGCTTCACTCTGGTGCATTTGATTGATATGAAAGCGTAATATAAGAGATTATTCGGAGTGATTTAAAGTTAACAGTGTAGTTATAATGCCGTGGGGGCGTTTGATTTTGGCAACTTAAAAATCTGGTTTTTGTTCTATGGAAAGTGAGGTTATGTTTTGCCTAAATAAAAATGGAATGGACTGTAATTACCACAACCGCTACGAAGTGTCAAATAAGCATTCCGAAATCTCTCTATTTTCATTAATTTCGTAGACTGAATTCATTTTTTAAAAATTAAAATTAACCAAAATGACTTGAAAAAAAACGAGAGTTTTTGATAATAATAAATCAACACCTAAACAACTGGCTAGGTATACCATAGCAACCAAGTATTTTCATAGCCAATATGATTAATAGAGTTTAAAATTACAGGTTTTTAGTGTAAAAACAGTGCGGATCTACAAAATCGTTAAAAAAAAAGCGTGCATAAAAGTATTTTTTTACGCACGCCGTGCGCGAAAAATTATTTTCCGCACGTCATGCGGAAAATACACAAAGTAAATTCAGTATTTTTAAATTATTAAAACAAATTATTTTCGGTGGACACTACTTATGCCATTTTATTCTAAACTACCAATTTCCCATGACTTCGTTCGCGTCTTTAAAATTGTAAATTTTTTTCTATCCCTCCGTCTCACGCCCCCACCTTCTGCCCCTTCCATTCAGTCAAATACCCGCTTTACACGCTGGTTTTTCCCAGGTTTTACTTTAAATAGTAATAATTTTTGTTTCCGTGAACCGATTTTAACAAAATAAAGCCTATGTCCTGCCCAGGAATCCAAAGAATACTGCACTGAAATTCCTATAAAAATTAATTTAATAGTTTTTGCATGATGCTAGAACAAACAGAAAGACAAACAATTAGAGAGAGATAGAATTTAGATATTTATTATGTGTATAGATCAAACACCTTATTTCCAATTGGCGAAATTACTATTAAGCTGCAAAACCATAACCAGCCAATAAAAATAATATTTCGAAAATAAAATGTCAACTATTAAAATTTTTACTTTTTACGTTTAATAAAAATTTTAAACGAAAACATTCAAAAATTTTAGCGACCATTCGAACCAGGCACCGACGCAAATTAATTTCGCACGCAGTAAACATTTATGAGTGCTTTGTTAAAAAAAAATAACTTGCATAATATATTTGACAATATAATGTGCCATAAAAATATAAGTTTAAACCTTACTCTTTCGCCACATTGTTAAATAATGACTCCATAAGCTTAGGGACCGGGGGGGCAAGGGGGCCATGGCTCCCTCCTGGAGTTAAGACTTAGCACTGCTTTTAAAGAAATCAAAATCCAACAGAAAAACAAGTTATTTGAAGTTTTTCATTTATTTAAACAGTGGCAGTTTCAACCATTTCAAAAGGGGGGGGCGGTTTCGATACGAAGAAAAAAACTAGAATAAAAGCATAGCTTTTACGAGGAACATATCAATATATGCAGACAAAACTTAGTCACTACAAGCGCGGATTTGGTCTCAAATCTAGGGGGAGGGTACTCAGATTTTAAGTCGTTTATTTCATAACTAAATATTCCATAGTATACGAGTGTCAAACTATAAAACCACGTGCCATTAGCACTAAGATCGATCAAAGACTATAATGTTTTTAGAAATCTAGTGGGAAATCTATTGATTAATAAGCCATAGTATAGCTGTGATGAATATTACTGTGATAGATTTTAAAACGATCATAGACGGAAACTAAGTATAACTGTTGTTTTTAACTTATATTTAAAGGAAAAATTTCAATTTTTTTTCGTGTTATTTGTATTCCCTGTTTATAATGTGGTATTTTTTACTTTTTTACTTTATTATATTCCTTTAAAACATCATTTTTTGATAAAACTTTTATACATTTCTTTTTCTTGTGAACAAAGGACCTTAGTTTGTTTTTTACGTAAGTAGGCACTACCTTAGATTTAAGTTTTGCTTTGTCAATTGGAGATTCTGTTTCCAAAGACAATAAAGCTTTTTTGACTTGACATACATTTTCCATTTTAAAAAATGTTTAAATGCGCTGAATATTTTTGAGAAAATTACATTAAAAATGCAATTTTTGAGTCGAATTAACTTAAAATCGTAAACATCAACGCAGACTAAAATTTGACACTACAAGTGCCATTTTTAACCCAAAATTAAACTATACTAATACTGTAAATATCAAAGGTGGTATAGCGCTGCAATTTATGTCCTACTTTTGATTTTCTAAATGTTTTCATAAGAAAATTAAAGGCAGGTTAGGGGGGGGGCGATAGCTACCTCCCTATCCCCCTGAAATCCGCGCTTAAGTAACTACGTATAATTTTTTAGTTATAAAAAAACATAGATAAAAACAAACCTCAAACAAAACCTAATAGCTAAATACTTTTTTTGAGATCTAAAAAGCCTTTTAAGTTAAAGCCTATTATTATATTGCATATTATTATCTCAAAAGATGCCTCCGGTATTTTTGGGCAAACCGGTAAATGACTCGCTAAATGTCAATTTCAATATGTCTGTTGATATGCAGCTCAACGCTAAGCCCGTCAGACGAATTTCCGTCATAGTGTTTTTAAGTACTTATGTTTTCAATCTTCTGAGGCACGAGAAGCTTCTTTCTGACGAAGCCTTACTTACTGGAAAACATCCAAGAATGTTTTTATCAACGGAAAAATATTGCCACACTTGTTCATTACCTCGAGAACGTTATCAGGTATATTTTGATTTAAGCTTTTGCCTACTTCTGACCAGTATTGTTTCCGAATAGATACTGACTTATTCCAATAAAAGTTCAAGAATTTGTGTTTTGGCTTAATCAAACAGTTTATAGTATTTAGAGTCGACTTTAGTTAATTTTGCATTGATTTTGGCTTCACGTTGTATAAAACTTGGTATGAATATGTTCAGGTCAAAAATACTTTTTTATAAATAGAAACTCTGTAATACTGTTCTATATTTTCAATGGTTTTCATAGTAAGTATGTCATGCGTTTGTTTATTCTTGGTATGAATTGAAGGTCAAGCTGTCCCAAAATACTGTGGAGGGATTCTAGAATGTCTTTAAAGGAACTTTCTGCAATTTCTCCTTTTTTCTCCAAAGAATTTAGGGTTACCACCATTGTCTACTTTTTTCTGGAGCAAAGGAGGGCGCGATGGCCCCCCCTGGGACCGCCACTGATTTAAACTAGGTAAATTAAATTGGACATGCTCAAAATTTAAAATTTAAAAAAACTGCTAGTTTAAATCGCAAAAATTTTCCTCTGAGGCGCAATAACACCATAAATATCAACGATTATAGTTAAATTTTGAACAATTTTGTAAAGCATGTTTTTGCCAACAAACTTAAGAGAAACAAGCCACTGGAAGTCTCATCCCCTCTGAATTTGAGGCAAGGTCCGTCCGCTTTTCAACCTTTGATAGAATTCCTTATAGAAAATTGCCCCCCTCTGAGGAAAATCCTAACTACGCCCATGTATAGTCTATAAAATAGCCACTTTTTAAAACGTCTGTAAATCGCCGCTTTGTATTTTTAACAGTAAAACAGTAAACGATGAATTTTTAAACGGCAGACAGAGTAACTGGCTGCCATTCAGCGATTAACCTAGCCTAGGAAAAGTCTGCCACTCAGTTAAAACTAATATTGGTCGCGATTCTTCAAAAACCGTCAGAAAATCTCGCCCTTACAAAAAATCTAACGATTTTTAAACACAAATTTACACTAACTGCTTTTTTGTCAAGACTTATTTGCTAATATTCCTTAAAATTTAATTTGTTAATACTGTTCCACTAAATAAAAAATACATTAAATTTAATTTTTGTAGGCAGTTTTTGTGAAAACCCCTTTTTTTATTTAAGGATGTTCATTATTAAGCTCATTTTTGTGTGTAAAAAAACCTTTAAAACTTTTAACATACAAAATCATAGATAGCCATGGAATATGTCGCTGTCACTGTTCAGAAAAGTCACACAATTATGTCTTTCTTTTCTTTCTTCAAAAACCTTCAGAAAATCTCGCCCTTACAAAGACTCTGTCGATTTTTTAACACAGGTTTGCACTAACTGCTTTTTTGTCGGGACTTATTTGATAATATTCCTTAAAATTTAGTTTCTTAATACCGTTCCAGTAAATAAAAATAACTTGTCCGATTTCAAAAATTTTGTTTTTGTTTTATTGGAAACCTAAAGCTTTAAGCTATAAAATCCTGTCACCAGAATTGACATTTCGCTAAAATTCAAGATGGCGGACACTTTTTAAAAATGCCAATTTTTCGCACCCCCAGCAATTTTTTCTTTGAGTCACTGTGTTTCCTGACTAACGTCAGTTAAAAAGCCACATCCTTGACGTGTTCAAAAATATATCACTTTTTAAAATTGGTCATGAAATACGAAAGATGGAATAAAATTAAGAGAATGAGTTTAGTTGGCCTCGTATTAAAAGTTGTTGGGTGTTTTCGACATTACATTGACAATAGATCCAAATCCACGTTTTAGCAAAGCCAAAAAACTACTCCATTGACTACTGGCGCGACAGGTATCTAGTGATTCGCAAACATATCTCTGCTAATTTTTCCAAAGTATGGTAGAACTCTATGCTTAAAGACATAAATAATTTTTTAGGGGCCAAAAACTAACCCTGTTAATTTTATTATATCCTTTGTATTTCATGACCAATTTTAACAAATGATACCTTTTTGAACACGTCAAGGTTGTGGCTTTACAACTGACGTTAGTCAGGAAAGACAGTGGCGCATATAAAAAATTGGCAGGGCGGGACGAAAAATTGGCGTTATTCAAAAGCGTCCGCCATCTTGAATTTCAGCCAAATGTCAATCCTGGTGACAGGATCCTATAGTCTGAAGCTTTAGCTTTGCAGTAAAACTTCTTTGAACCTGTTATTAGAAAATTTGATGCCTGGAAATGTTGCATAGTGAGAACAGGGCTTTGGTCATGGTCAGAATTTTCGACATTTTTTGACGTTTGTTGCTACGCCTAGTAGCAATTTAGCTCCGCCGTAAAACTAATCTCCTGCAGAATATCTTTAAAATATTAAATTTACAAAATGTTATTAAAGATACGATGCAGTTTCTCTTACAACGTTAGGTTAAATATTAAGGACGCTGTGCTTTTATTTTAAATAAGCCAATAATGTCCATTTGCTCTGCGATTTCTCTAAGGATTTCTTGGCGCTAAGGATCTCTTAACGGTGCTAAGTAGCTGATTTGGTTTGCTCAGCTTTTCTTTGTAGTCTAAGGAATACCTAAATGCCAGATATCAAGCCTTAAATCATCCTTAGGAGAGAATTCTAACCTCATTTTTTGTCAACTCGAAAACGGTAAAAAAAATAAAAATGGAATTTTTAAATGGCGATTTGGATGTTCTGAATATAATTGAAAATGGTTTTGCCAGAGGGGTCTAGATTCAGATTTAGATTTTTTCACCATTTCTAGCTAACCAAACCAACAGTTCGAAATATTTTGCCACTCATACAAGAACAGTTGGAGTTAGATGAAGGACTTTTCGGGTAAGACTATATGACTTACAAATTAGGACCAGTCAACGCAGAGACAAGCCCTCATTCAATTTAATTTCCATGATGCCCCAATGGATGATGATGGCTTCAAGTTTTTATGGTCACATATTTTTATGCAAGTTTTTTTGTCGTTTCGTTAGTTTAAAATAAATATCACTGTTTATTTTTTAGAAGCAATACAACTGTCTCTTCAATTATACTGAGAACCCTACGATTATGTGCACAGGGCATCTTTCTAGCATTGGGGATTTTAAGGCCAATATACAGGGTGGATTCTTTAAATGGAACGTGCTTCAAGCAGGTTAGAATTTCGTTGAATAAAAAAATCCAAAAACACGTCAACTGAGATTTTTAATTTCCTTTAATCGTGCTATCTTGGATTTTGTCTATCTCATTTAGTTTACGAGGTATGGCAATTTTTTTAAAAATAGGACACACTGTATATTTTGCAATTTTTGAAATCTGCAAAGAATTCTCTCTTCAGCAATACCACACAGTAGGATCTATCTTTTACGTTAATCAAGATATTTTTATCTAAATCTGTATGGAAAACTTCAATATTCATTCAAATATCCCCTGTAAAACAGGGCATAGACAACAATTCCATGCAAATTTAAATGCCTCTATCTTGGAAACCATAAGAGATATAGTATTAGTATGTGGTATTGTCAAAAAGATAATTTTTTTTAGAATTCAAAAATGTCAAACTATACAGGCTGTCCTATTTAAAAAATATATTTTTTTTTCCATACCTCGTAAACAAAACGACATAAAAAAATAAGATAGCATGATTAAAGAAAATTAAAAATCTCAGTTGACGTGTTTTTTGATTTTTTTATAAAACCAAATTCTTACCCGCTAGAAGCACCATTCCATTTAAAGAATCCACCCTGGATATGTTTAAATAATGACCCTTACTGAAGCTGAAAAAATTAATGTAAAAACTTACGCAAAGAATAATTAATAATAAATAATAATTATAATAATAATAACAAATAATGGTTTTATGACAAGCAGCGCCATCCAGTGGTTGAACTTATAACAAGATTTAATTCCTAGCTATGGAAAACTTTTTTTTGGTCAGAGCAAATGAATAAAATTTACGGAATACTTAAAAATTATGGATTTCTTTACTACACATTACTTAAGCAAATCGCAGAGCAAATGGGCATAAGTAAAATTCGCCACTTTCCGAAATTGTGACGGCTGAGATTTTCATCCGTTTCTGAAGAATCGATTGGTGGCCTTCTGTAAGGGCGAGATTTTTTGACGGTTTTTAAAAATCGCGTCCATTCAACGACTTTACGTGGACTAATAAAAATTAAATATTTTTCTCCCAGATTAAACAAAAGTCTGGCAGCTAGAAAAGTTACTGCCAATATAAAAATCGATTAAAAATCGGTTGGATATATGAAAGTGGGACAAAAACCCGCTTCCCCGTACAGCTTTTGTGAAAAATTTCAATTCCACAATTTTGCACACATTTTGCGTAATTTTGTTCATCAAAAATTAAATTTTCCACATCTTCCAAAAGCCCTCATTTTGGTTCTCGAGTAGCCAGGTTAGCCTCCCTAGACGATTTTTTTTTAAATTTTTTATGTCATTCGAAAGGTTCCACTTTGCACAATTTTGCACCCCCATTTTAAAAGTTCTCAACCCTCCCCCCCCCCCTATAGACTCTCGCGAGGTTTCTCAAGTAGCCGTGTTCCTGGGGAATTACCAAAATTTGAAAATTAGTCTTCAAAATTGTGCAAAATTAAAATAAGTATTGGCTGGGGAGCTAACTTGGTTACTGGAGAACCCTCCTGTAGGTTCCTAGGATGTGTGCGAAGTTTCAAAATACAATACAATTTTGCATTATGTAAAACTACATCCTGCATATCATGCAGCATAATTTTTTTTTTAAATATCGTGTGGGTGGGGGACCTCACCTGGTTACTCGAAAACCTTCTCGAGAGTTCATGGAAGGCACCCTACTAAGGGATAATCCACCACACATTTGATTGAGAACAGTCTAAAAATATTGTAATCTCTAAATTACTATTACTCATTTTGGGATGACGTTATTATCGAAACATTTTGTACAAAAATACATGGCCGAGAAAAAATTTCCTACAATTTTCAACAAATTCAACAGACGACCCAATCAAAATCTGATTGCTGCTTCCCTTAGCCCGTATTTACAGAGAGAGGCTAAAAAAATTGTTCAAAATTGGTTAAAAATTGTTATTTTTGCGAAATATTTGTGATGGTCTTTAAAGCAATAAAACATAACTAAAAGTAACTAGTACCCTACTAAAATAGTACCCCCCACAGGTCTAAATATTTACACCTGTGGGGGGTACTAAATTTTAAAACCAATTTTCAAAATACACTTACCCATACAGAAAAGACTCAAAGTTATTGATTATTTTATATTGTTATTGCAAAATACCACTGAAAAACTGCTTTTTTCTCAAAATACACTATATTTTAGAAGAAAATGCTCTAAAACTAATTTCTTTTGACAGGTTTCAAAATGTCAAATGGTGATTACGCCAAAAATTTGGCACATAATAGTTTCATTATTTGTGTTTGAGGTTATAAAGCTGGTAATTTGTTAGACCACCTCAGGGGGGTGCGGTAGTTTAAATTTATGGCCCCCAGAAAGAATTGTTTTGTGGCATTTGGTAATAAGTTCGTTTATAATTTCCCTAAGTAACCATTTTTATAAGGACTAATTTACCTTATTTAATAACCCAAGTTGTTCATTACCCAATAAAACACCTGCTATTTTGTCCAGAAAAACGCCATATTTTGAACCTGTTTTCAGCACAAAAAATATAAACATAAGTGAAGGTCACTGATTATGCACGAAAAATATACCAAACAAAAAACCCAAAACAACTATATTAATTTATTTAGAAACTGAAAGTAAAACATTGAGGTTATCTAAAAGCTCAGTCAAAAAAAGTTTCCTTACTCAAAGCCCACTCATTTAAAAGCCGTAGCTTTCATCAGTAGAGGTTGGCGCAAGGCAAGGTGCAAGCAGAGGTAAAAGATCCAAACTCGCTGTTTGTGATTGAACGCAGCAGAAATGTTTTTAAACTGACATTTCGAGAATGACAAAAATGTAAAAAAAACTTACATTTAAGTTTTTTAATACATTTCATAAATAAAAACACCTTTATTTTATTATTTCTCTTCTAAATCGTTGTGACATCAAGTATTAATAGGAAATATTTAATTAACAAGGGTAAGTTTTAATAAGAGTGACATATAGCCTGAATGTTAATTTATTCTACGGAGTGTTTAAACACTATTTTTTATTTTTTTTCCTTTTAAATTGAAAATTTTCTCTTAAATGTAACAAAAGATTGTGTTAAGATGATTATTCAATAAACAAATTTATTAAAATTTTTCTTATAAATCAAACTATATCCAAAACTCAAGAAGGGTTGGTTTAAACCTTCTTAGTAAATCCCACTGTAAATGGTTGTCAATCTTATGCCTATGTAAGCAGTGGCATATTAAAAAGACTTTTCTTGAAGGGGGGGGTTCTACCGGCTCATACGAACATATTAACTTTTCTTTTACCTACTGGGATAATATTTATTAGTTATAACTACAAATTTTACGTTGACTGCCTAGTCATCTTTTCAAAAAGGGGAGGGGGGACTAAAATATATTTAAGTCGGATCGTAATATTTAATTATTACGCAATGATGTTACATCACGTACGTCTTACCCCTTAAGTACTATGGCTTAAAAATAATCGCTCTAACACTTCACCGTATCATATTTGAGTAAAGTTTGTATCTATAATTACCTACTTATAATCCCAGTAGGTAAAAGAAAAATTCATATTTTCGTCGTCGGTAGAACCCCCCCCCCCAAGAAAAATATTGTAAAAAAATTGATAACCATTTATTATATTTGGCCAAAAATAACGATTTATGACCTTTTATGGACAATTTTTTTAGTCTCCCTGTATAAATACGGGCTAAAGTGTAGATACGAAAAACGTTAGCTGTGCTTTACCAAACAACATACTTGAAACTAACTTTTCTCCATTTCATAGTTTCCGTAAAAACAAGGATTTACTTGAACCTTTTTTTCTGGCTTACCCTGCTATAATAAAAAATATTAATCTGCCCCTTTCCTATAACATAATAAAATTTGAAAAAATTTAACCGGTGCCGACGCTAAAAAAATTGGTGGGTTTCTTTGATCACACTCACGGGCAATGGTGTCAAGAATACAGCCCCTGTATGCTGAATTTTCCCTCAATTTTCTTATGACCTCGATTTAAATGAACAATCCCCTCACGTTAAATAAAAAATATCTGACGAGTTTATTTTGGTAAAACAGGAAGCGTGTGTACAAATGTGCGTAAACGCATTTTTGTGGTGGCATGTTTGGTATGCAAGCTCATTTGTTTTTCGGTGAGTGCCTGTAATGGAACAATAAAGAAGAGGAAAATACGAATAGTATGATAAAGACGAAACTGTCCAAATTATTGGGAAAATACAAAGAAAATACTTAGTAATCAATCATTTTAAGAGCTGTATCAAATTAGGTTTTTTACCAATATTTAATAGGTTTATTTATCCAACTTGGCCCTTTATCAAGATGTAAAAGAAAATTTCTATAGTGAATAATAGTAATCTCTCACTTATTACTCCTCACAACTTAGGTCCTTCTCACCGAAGAACATTTTTTTCATAAAATGAATGCGTTTTATAAATCCCTGTTTGGGAGGGTCTCTAGTTGACTATTTATCAAAGTTAAAAACAATCACCTTAAGAAACATTAAAGCCCGCTTGACATGAAGCAATAAAACGAGAATTTCTCTCTCCTTTCATCTCGCTTTAGTAGTACCAGTACCAGATAGAAAGGGAAAACGTGTGAGTCGATTTTAAGTACTTACTATTAAATAATCTGGAAAAGTATTCTTGGTTAAAAAGTCAGTTTATCATTACCAAAAAGTTTTAAGATTTGCCGTTTCAATTGTATGAAGAATTTAAGAATTTAATTTTTAATTTTATCACAATATCTAATAAAACTAATTTTTATAATATCAGGAGCAAAGTCTTGGTGCAGCTTAACACCGGAGAATCTTACTGTTGGTAATGAAATGTATTTTATGCACAACCGAGCGTTAAAATGCCTTACACCGCCCGCGTTTTAGAGCGATAAGTGGCACATTAACGCCCTAAAGCGCACTTAACGCCCTCTGGCATTAAAGTGCTTTTTGCTGAATTTTGATAGTAATTTTGCTTTTTCTGTTTAGCTTGCAAAGAGATTTTTTACCTGAATATTTTATTTTTTCAATTTTTGTTTTAAGAACAACAATAAACAACCAAAGGACCAAAGCGAAAAAAGAAAACGATTAAACGATGTTTCGCCCTGGGCAACCAGCATGGGTTCATCAGTGGTTTCACTGGTCACCCTCCCCAAACATCATTAACCACCATCATACACTTTGATTTCCAACTTTTAAATTACTCACAAATAGGCATCGTTCCACACTGGTATTATCTAAGTCCCCTGATACGGGTTCGTCCTGAAGTGTTAATATTTCCAATATGATTATGCTCCTAGGGCAATTAAAACACAAAAGAAAAAATTAAGAAACCTCCATTAATTGCCAGGACAAACCCGTATCAGGTAACTTAGATAAGTGCCAGTGCGGAACGATGCCTATTTGTGAGTAATTTTAAAGTTGGAAATTAAAGTGTATGATGGTGTTTAATGATGTTTGGGGAGAGTGACTAGTGAAACTACTGATGAGCCCGTGCTGGTTGCCCAGGGCGAAACATCGTTTATGCACTTCAGGGATTAAAAAGGTGCTTTTAATCCCTCTTTTTAGGGACTAAAGTGACACTTTTAATCCCTATGGGATTAAAAATAAATTTAATCCCTCAGCTTAGGCATTTGAAATAAATTTAATCCCTCAGGGATAAAAAAAACTAGTCCTTGGAAAATTATAATTAAATTTATGGCAAGTCAAGCCAAACAGCACTTTTACTATGCCTATTTGTGAGTAATTTTAAAGTTGGAAATTAAAGTGTATGATGGTGTTTCATGATGTTTGGTTAGGGTGACTAGTGAAACTACTGATGAGCCCATGCTGGTTGCCCAGGGCGAAACATCGTTTATGCACTTCAGGGATTAAATAGGTGCTTTTAATCCCTCTTTTTAGGGACTAAAGTGACACTTTTAATCCCTAGGGGATTCAAAGAAAATTTAATCCTTATGGGATTAAAAATAAATTTAGTCACTCAGCTTAAGCATTAGAAGTAAATTTAATCCCTCAGGGATAAAAAAAACTAATCCCTGGAAAGTTATAATTAAATTTATGACAAGTCAAGCCAAACAGCACTTGCTTTTGGCCAAGATTTCATTCTTAGCACCCATTCTTGTAGTTGACGAACCATTTGGCGTAGAAATAACGTAATTTTAATAAAGATATTTTCTTAAAGTGCATAAAATATTATATACACCTCGGGACTAAAGTGTCGTTTAATCCCTTAGCGAAACCTTTCACCGCGGCATTAAATGTGGCACTTTAGTCCCTAGGTTTATAATGTACTATTAATAATTTTCTTTTTTCGTTTTGGTCCTTTGTGTGTTCCGGTAAAAGACATTTTAACGCCCAGTTATGCATATAATAGTTTATGTATCTAGGTCTTAAAGACAGCGTTTAACGCCCGCGGCATGAAAATAAAGACCCGAGCCGGTAGGCGAGGGTTTTTAGACGCTGAGGTCGTTAAATGAAATTTAAGAACGAGATACATACAATTTTTTATGCACAACAAGTGCGTATTTTTGGCCAAGATTTCATTCTTAGCACCCTTTCTTGTAGTTGACGAACCATTTGTCGTAGAAATAACGTAATTTTAATAAAGATATTTTCTTAGTTTTCTTTAATCCCTTAGCGAAACCTTTCGCCGCGGGATTAAATGTGGCACTTTAGTCCCTAGGTTTATAATGTACTATTAATCATTTCCTTTTTTCGCTTTGGTCCTTTGTGTGTTCCTTGTGGGATGCTCATCCAAGTTTGAAATTTCGTTTTTTCCACCCAAGATCTTTTGGTTTTTAGATTCTTTTCGGTTGAAGTAACTGATTTGGAGGTTTCTTAACTTCTTTTTCGTAACAATAAACAAATTACATAATTATAGATGCAAATCAATCACACTTAAAATTGAAAATGCAGTTGCTGCAGTTTGAAAAGTTCATCACGGGATCGCGATGGTAATTTTCTCGAAGTGCATTGAGATGGACCGGTGCGGCGCTGGCGCTGTTAAAAGTGCATTATTTGACGGCTTGCATCGTTCAGTTGATTCTCCATCGTGTTTTCTGCTTTTTTACTAACGTCGACGATATTGTTAAAACTAATAGTGGTCTTCAACATACTGTAATAGCTCTAAAGGGAAGACGACTTGTTTCGTTTCGCCTTTTCGCTGAAGTACGCCAGCAAAGTATCTTCTTTTAGGTTTAGGCATCCACTTTCAGCAATATTCTTCTCTGAACACCACAAAAAATAGTCATTATATACCTTTTCGTAAAGTTTTCTGGATTTCGCGGGCAAAAGATCCTTCTTTGCCTCTTCGGCGGTATCCAGGATTTTCCTGGTGAGACTTGGTGAGCTCTGTTCCTCAATATCCATTGAAATCGCGAAAACAATGCAGTTTGTATAAAAATTTAAAAGAAACTTCTCAAGTGCCGCACAGTTTGATTATTTGGTTGCTACGTGTTGCTAGAAGCATTATTCAATGTTTTTGTCAGATTGTTTGATTAAAAAGTGACATGAATAGATCGGCCGCCCGCTTACTGACAGTGATTCGTGTGTTGTCAAAATATTAGCAATTAACAATTTTTTTTCTGGAATAATTCATGAAGTTTTTTCTCCGAAAAAACACGGTTGTGCATAAAAAATTGTATGTATCTCGTTCTTAAATTTCATTTAACGACCTCAGCGTCTAAAAACCCTCGCCTACCGGCTCGGGTCTTTATTTTCACGCCGCGGGCGTTAAACGCTGTCTTTAAGACCTAGATACATAAACTATTATATGCATAACTAGGCGTTAAAATGTCTTTTACCGGAACACACAAAGGACCAAAACGAAAAAAGAAAATTATTAATAGTACATTACTGGCACTTTAGTCCCTAGGAGTGCCACATTTAATCCCGCGGTGAAAGGTTTCGCTAAGGGATTAAACGACACTTTAGTCCCGAGGTGTATATAATATTTTATGCACTTTAAGAAAATATCTTTATTAAAATTACGTTATTTCTACGCCAAATGTTTCGTCAACTACAAGAATGGGTGCTAAGAATGAAATCTTGGCCAAAAGCAAGTGCTGTTTGGCTTGACTTGTCATAAATTTAATTATAACTTTCCAGGGATTAGTTTTTTTTATCCCTGAGGGATTAAATTTACTTCTAATGCTTAAGCTGAGTGATTAAATTTATTTTTAATCCCATAGGGATTAAATTTTCTTTGAATCTCCTAGGGATTAAAAGTGTCACTTTAGTCCCTAAAAAGAGGGATTAAAAGCACCTATTTAATCCCTGAAGTGCATAAACGATGTTTCGCCCTGGGCAACCAGCATGGGCTCATCAGTAGTTTCACTAGTCACCCAACTTTAAAATTACTCACAAATAGGCATCGTTCCACACTGGCACTTATCTAAGTCACCTGATACGGGTTCGTCCTGGCAATTGATGGAGGTTTCTTAATTTCTTTTTTGTTTTAATTGCCCTAGGAGCATAATCATATTGGAAATATTAACACTTCAGGACGAACCCGTATCAGGGGACTTAGATAATACCAGTGTGGAACGATGCCTATTTGTGAGTAATTTAAAAGTTGGAAATCAAAGTGTATACTGATTAGCCCATGCTGGTTACCCAGGACGAAACATCGTTTAATCGTTTCCTTTTTTCGCTTTGGTCCTTTGGTTGTTTACTGTTGTCGTTAAAATAAAAATTGAAAAAATAAAATATCCAGGTAAAAAATCTCTTTGCAAGCAAAACAGAAAAAGCAAAATTACTATCAAAATTCAGCAGAAAGCACTTTAATGCCCGAGGGCATTAAGTGAGCTCTAGGGCGTTAATGTGCCACTTATCGCTCTAAAACGCGGGCGGTGAAAGGCATTTTAACGTTCGGTGGTGCATAAAATACATTTCATTACCAACAGTAAGATTCTCCGATGTTAAGCTGCACCAAGACTTTGCTCCTGATATTATAAACATTAGTTACTATTATATGCATAACCAGGCGTTAAAATGTCTTTTACCGCCCGAGTTTTAGAGCAATACGTGGCACTTTAACGGCCTAGAGCTCACTTAACGCCCGCGGGCATAAAAGTGGTTTTTACTGAAATTTGATACAAATATTGCTTTTTTTTTGGCTTGCATTTTGTTCGTTCAAAAAAAAAAAAAAATTTACCTAAATATGTTTTTTTTCAGTTTTTTCATAGATTTAACAGCAATGATTTGCTATATTTTTTCAATTTTTATTTCAAGAACAACAATAAACAAATTACATAATTACAGGTATGTTGGGAATTTGGAACCAGGGTTGCACTATAACAAATTTATGATTCTTTTCCACAAACCTAAACTACACGTTTTTGCACTCGACACGCGTTTCGCTAACAACGTTAGCATCATCAGGAGACGATAAACAATGTAGATTGTACAAATCAATCCAACTTAAAATTAAATCGTTCTTCCGCTTCAAAAAAGCTATGCGCTTTGAAAATTTACGAATGTCGACGTTGTTGTTCAAACTAATAGTGATCTGCAACATATTGTAATAGCTCCAAAGGGAAGACGGCTTGTTTGGTATCGCCTTTTTGCTGAAATACGCCAGCAACGTGTCTTCTTTTAGGCTTAGGCATCCATTTTCAGCAATACTCTTCTCTGAACACCACAAAAAATAGTCGTTATAAGTTTTCTGGATTTCGCGGGTAAGAGGCCTCTTCGGCGGAATCCAAGATTTTCCTGGGGAGACATGGTGAACTATGTTCCTCGATATCCATTGAAATCGCGAAAACAATGCAGTTTATTTGCAGTTGTCAAAATATTAGAGAGCTTTAGACCAACAATTTTTTTTGTAGAGTAATTCATGAAGTATTTTTTCTCCTAAAAAACACGGTTGTGCATGAAACATTGTATCTCGTTCTTAAATTGAGTTTAACGACCTCAGCGTGTAAAAACCCTCGCCTATCGGCTCGGGTTTTTATTTTCACGCGGCGGGCCCTAAACGCTGTTTTTAAGACTTCCCACTAAACAAAAAAACATTTTAATAACGTTTAAATAACATATAGTCGGAAAACATAACGTTAGCCTGGATGTTAGTTCTAACGTTATATTCACTGTGAAAACTGCGCTTAATAACCCGTTTTCTGACGTTAGAAAAATAACTTCATGTTTTTCTAATAATTTAAAAAAAAATGTTTTTCTAACATTGGAAAAAAAATGTTTTTCTAACATTGGAAAAAAAATGTTTTTATAACACTGAAAAAAATTTGTTTTTTTAACATGGGAAAAGAAATGTTTTTCTAACATTGACAAAAAAATGTTTTTATAACATTATTAAACAATTTGAAATTAACTTTGTGTTTCGGACTTTTATTGTCTATATTTTATTTATACACGACGTTCCGATCAGTTTAATCTCTGATCATCTTCAGGTGCAAACTAGTTTGCAACGTCTCGTCGTGTATAAATAAAATATAAACAATGGAAGTCCGAAACACAGAGTTAATTTCAAATTATTAAACAATGTTTGGTTAACTTGGTAATATTTTTAACCAGATAAAAATGTTTTTGCACTTCTGGGACTAAAAACGTGACAAAGAAGAAAATGTAATTCATAAAAACTTTTTTGCACTGGACCAATGTTTCACTTTAGATTTATTTATAGTTCTTTGGTAAAGCAAGAAGCAAAGAAATCAAATTTAGGGATTAAAATGAAATTTTAGAGTAAAATAAAATTTTAGGGACAATAAAATTTTAGGGAGTTAAAATTAAATTTAGTAAATTTTAATTTAAAAAATATACTAAAAACAAGGTGACCTTGAACCCTTTAGGTAAAAGTGCAAAAAATAGTATACATTATAATTATTAAACCTACCACGCATTTTTATCACTCAGCGAAATGTAGCTCTCGCTTTGTTCAGGCTACAAATTTTATATCACTTTAGTTCCTAGCTATAATATAACTATTAAATCCGTTTTTATGCCTTCAAAAACTCGATTTTAGTCAATGTCCGCATATATTTAACAGAACTAAGAAAATTATTTAAAAAAATGCCATTATTGTTAAAATAAATTTAACATTTAACATATTTAAATAGGTACATAATACTTACAGTTAGACAGAAAAAGAAGATTATTTAAATGTATTCTCATATGTATACCTAACGCGTTTGAAACAAAGCCAAAATACACTAGGATTCTGATTTATATGGCATGTTTATAATGAGGCCCTAACAGCTGACTGCAATCGATACATATGTAGATGTGTCTGTAAAGTTACTGCCATAACATTGTGAAATAACTAACACTAACACTCGACGTAGCTAAACTAGCATGAACAATTAAAGTTGTGGGGCATGCGTTTTGGAAAAAAATTTGTATGTAATGAACGCCACTGTGTTTATATATTAAAATAATAATTGTAAGTCAGGACACTAAAATACAGAAATATGTACAGCGATAAGTTTTGTTGTTTAAATAAAATTATATAGATCAAAAAGAAATAAGACATTCTGTTTATAAAGTTATTGTTTAAATAAGTAACAATTTTTATTTAAATTAATTTAAAGAAAATTTATTATTGCTGGTAGTTAAATAACTTTTGGTTAAAACAAGAGAGTCAAAAAAAATAAACATTTTATTTGAAAACATTTTAATTAAATACAAAAAAATTAACTTTCTCATTGTCGCTTATTTTTAAATAGTGAACTATTCTTAGACAAAAAAAAACATCCCTTAAACTATAACTAAGTGGAATAACCTTGTTTCTAAACTAAAGATTCTTACGGCAGGAATGTTTAAAATCAAAAATGTCATTTTATTTACAATTGCCAATATATAACATTTTAAGAAAAAAAATATATTTACATGGGAAGGAATGTTGTCTAAAAATTTTCTACAATTGTGTAGAATCGTCGAAAATTGTGCACCACTTAGGGGATTAAGAAAATAAATACTTTCTTATATTTTCTTCGAGGTATCAGGGAATCATGACATCTAGTCGCCGCCATAAAATCTACAAAGGTACACCTGGGAATTGTAGGTAAGTTAATTTAAGGTTAAAGTAATTAAACTTAATATTTATAAGGGTAAATTAAGGAAAGGTAACATTTTGCTAAGGTACAGTTAAATAATTTTAACTTTAGGTAATGTGCTTTTTCGGTACTTACTAGGTTTAATAGCTTAAAGTTTAAATAAACACGGCATAAAAAGCACAGAAAACACACAACATCGGGTATACATTTCCAAAGGTAGGTAGGTATACAGGCCTGAGTCTATGACATTCAGTAGACAAAACTCTGCAATTGATGGCAAGCCTCTCAAAGCTGTCCAACACAGGCATGACAAGGGCATTGGTCACAGCAGGTTCTAAGCAGCACCTCTGGAGGTAGGTCTGTAGCATCATCAGGTAAAGTAGGCTGGCATGGGTGATAGTTGACTCACATAGGGAAGACATGTCTATCAGAAAAATGTCTTAACATTTTGGGAGACTTTCAGAGATATCGTCAATGGAATCCATGGAGGAATCTACGGAGCACCCTATTCAATACAAAGTACACACTCTTAGAAGAATAGTTCAGATAATAAAATAAGGTAATTATGCAGTATATGGTTTTCTGCCATAACCACACTTCTATCTAAAAGAAATATATAAAAAGAACATACCTTTCATCAGAGGGTTATCCATCACAAAAACTACTTAGGCAATCGTAATCTATTTAATTCGAAAATTATAAAAAATAATTTTAATTTAAATAAACATAACTGATTTTTGAAATAATGCCAGAATAATTTTTTGAAACAGGAAGAAACAAAGGTCAAAAGTCAAAAAAATTGAGGTTACAATTTCTTATCAATCAAAAATCATGTTCTTTTTTATTTCTATCTTTAGCCGTGGCGACTAAAGCTAAGGCCAGAAAGCAGAGTCTGCTAAACACCAATGTACAGAAAAGTAAATAGGCAAGAAATAATATATTGAATTCGAAGAAAAAGAACTAAGGTGAATAAAAGTGCAGCATAAGAAATAGTATAGTTGAACTTTCTAGGATTTGATCGAGATATTAAGAAAAGAAAATGAAGAAAATAAGGACCTTCTGGGCCACTGGATCAGTACCGTTATTTTCCGGCCTTCGCGATAACTAGGAGGCGAAATTGAAGAGAATCAGCTGATGACTTCTGGGCCTGTAAAATGCAAAATTAAACAAATCGAGTTTTTAATAACATTTTGGTAGAAATTAAATAAATAAGAAGTTGTCAGACGATAACAATATTAAAAAGAAGTAGGCTGTATAAAACAACATTTTAGATTATAAAAAATCATTTTAATTTAAATAAACATACCTAACTGATTTTTGAAGTAATTCAGAATGTTTTAGAAGGGTCTTTTTATTTTGTTTTTCGCTAGAAAATAAACTATTAAAAAAACAATTAAAAGAAAACATATCTTAATGGACTTTTTTGGATGTTATAAATAAATTTTAGTTAATCCCATACATTAATTAATAATTTGTATTAAAAAGTTTAAAGTGAAAAAAACATTCATTAAATAAACAAATTTTTATGGTGGCCTTTTAATGTCAAAAAAACAATTATATTTATACCCTTATTCCATCCTAAATTCATGTTCGAAGTATTCTCTGGTTAATGACATATCAAAAATAAACATATATTAATGGTCTTTTCTTTAATGTTAATAAAATTAACGTTCTTTAAATGTTTGTTTATTAATGTTTTTTATAATATATATTTTTAGTCATGCTTTTGCTTAAAATTTGAGGTAAGTTTTCCTACATTTTTTTTAAATTCCAAAAGATGCATTAATTCTAACACATTTTAGTGTTTGAAAAAAAAACATTTTTTTTTCAACATGTATTTGACTTTTAATACGATTTTGATGTTTAGTGGGTTAGATACGTAAATAACTATAAAAACTACTTTGTTGGGAATTTGGAACCTTTGGTTGCACTAAAACAATCATAATTTTGATAAAAACTACTTATCTCAAATTTTGAGTAAAAAATATTTTATTGTAAATAAGCATAAAATAAACAGCGTTTGCCATAAAGAAGAAGTTAAAAAACCTCCAAATCAGTTACTTCAACGAAAAGAAACTAAAAAACAAAAGATCAAAAGATCTTGGGTGGAAATAACGAAAATTCAAACTTGGATGAGTATTCCACAAGGAATACACAAAAGATCAAAGTGAAAAGAGAAATAAATAAACGATGTTTCGCCCTGGGTAACCAGCGTGGGCTCATCAGTAGTTTCACTGGTCACCCTCCACTATACATCATTAAACACCATCATACACTTAGATTTCCAACCTTGAACCACTCACAAATAGGCATCGTTCCGCACTGGTACTTGCTTATCCAAGTTACCTAATACGAATTCGTCCTGGCGTGTTAATATTTCCAGTAGGATTATGCTCCTAAGGCAATTAAAACAAAGAAGAAGTTAAAAAAACCTCCAAATCAGTTACTTCAACCGAAAAGAAACTAAAAAACAAAAGATCAAAAGATCTTGGGTGGAAATAACGAAAATTCAAACTTGGATGAGTATTCCACAAGGAACACACAAAAGATCAAAGCGAAAAGAGAAATGAACAAACGATGTTTCGCCCTGGGTAACCAGCGTGGGCTCATCAGTAGTTTCACTGGTCACCCTCCACTATACATCATTAAACACCATCATACACTTAGATTTCCAACCTTGAACCACTCACAAATAGGCATCGTTCCGCACTGGTACTTGCTTATCCAAGTTACCTAATACGAATTCGTCCTGGCGTGTTAATATTTCCAATAGGATTATCCTCCTAAGGCAATTAAAACAAAGATGAAGTTAAAAAAAAACCTCCAAATCAGTTACTTCAACCGAAAAGAAACTAAAAAACAAAAGATCAAAAGATCTTGGGTGGAAATAACGAAAATTCAAACTTGGATGAGTATTCCACAAGGAACACACAAAAGATCAAAGCGAAAAGAGAAATGAATAAACGATGTTTCGCCCTGGGTAACCAGCGTGGGCTCATCAGTAGTTTCACTGGTCACCCTCCACTATACATCATTAAACACCATCATACACTTAGATTTCCAACCTTGAACCACTCACAAATAGGCATCGTTACATCCAAGTTTGAATTTTCGTTATTTCCACCCAAGATCTTTTGATCTTTTGTTTTTTAGTTTCTTTTCGGTTGAAGTAACTGATTTGGAGGTTTTTTAACTTCTTCTTTGTTTTAATTGCCTTAGGAGCATAATCCTACTGGAAATATTAACACGCCAGGACGAATTCATTTCTCTTTTCGCTTTGATCTTTTGTGTGTTCTTGTGGAATACTCATCCAAGTTTGAATTTTCGTTATTTCCACCCAAGATCTTTTGATCTTTTGTTTTTTAGCGTTTGCCATCTTGAAATTCAAAATGATGAACTTTAGGTAGAGGTACGAATGATCATTTATAAACGCCACCCATTTAACTTTTTGGGATTTGCCACAGAAAGTTAAAGCAAAAAGTTAATTAATGATGAAATTATGTAGATTTTTTCACAGTTTCAGTTTTTCTGTATATTAACTGGTACCCGCATGGTAGCCATGAGTTCCTTTTTTTTTAAATAAAACACCCTGTATATTTGTTTAAATTTAGATCGATATTTTTTTCCTGCTTAAAAAAAATATTTTTTTTAAATTGGGTTGGGGTTATCTTATTTTTATTCAAGTGAAATACTTTACACTTTAGGTGATTCTTTGTTCAACACATTACTCTTATGGCAACGTGTTTGTCCAGGTAACTGGAATCAGAAAGAACACTTATAAATTTTTAATTAGGTACAGAATGTTCTATTGTTCTAAGAAAGAACCTCATGACCACCCTGCGTGTAACGGGTGCCAAAAAAAACTAAAACTACATTAAATCATTCACTAATTCACTTTTTGATTTAACTTTCCGTGATAAATACCAAACAAGTTAAAGAGGTGAGCTTTTATAATGAACATACAGACCGCTTCAAGCTACTGCGAACATAGGGCGGAAGAAGTCTAATTTGCCAGTGTACGTACATGCAGAGACACCGCACGCCTATCAGTGAAGCAACCAATACTCAGGCTTGCGATCACCACTTGCATGACTTTCCTTTGGTATTTAGTACGCCTCTAACCACGGTGCTGTGTGGAGTGTAGTCAATTAAACCGGAATTTGGTCAATAAATACGCAAATTTTTATAACGTAATTTTCTTATTTTTTTGTCACTGATAAATAAGAGCGTTTTATTGTCAACTGCTCAGATTTATCAGTGACGACGTGTAACAATGAAAGTAATAAGGAGAAACAAAATAAAAGCAAGTTCTCAAAATAAAATAATACATTCTAAAAACCAAAAAGATTCTCCCAGTCAAAAAAAAATTAAAGCAAATGTTCGAAAAGTCCTCCTTGCTCGGCTAGACAATATCCGAGCCTACTATAAAAACCCCTTCTAACGTTTCCAAGCATGTTAGGTGTGATAATTTGAAAAGCTTCTTCAAAAACAGATAGAAGTCATTAGGAGCAAGATCGGGAGATCGAGCTGGCCATAAAATAGTTCCCCGTGTACTTATAACCCGATTAGGAAATACATTATCAAGATATTCCCTAACAAGGCCAACATTGTGAGCGGAACAACCATCTTGTTGAAACCATGTTTCACCAAATCTTACACCTAACAACTGCCTAGCAGTTGGAATAATGTGCTGCTGCAGTAGATCCAAGTTTCTAGGACCATTCAAATTGCAATTGCCGTTAATTAAAAAAATGGCCCAATTACGTGTTCCCCTATAATACCCCCCCCCAAACATTTAGTTTTTGGGGATATAGTGTTCTTACGTCAAAATACAAATGCAAATTTTCCCTCGACCAATATCGAACGTGTGTTGGGTTATGACGATTTGACCATTTGACAATCTGCACTTTTTCGGCAACTTCGTAGACATCCATTTTTGGTTTTAAAAATGTATTATTTCAATTAAGAACTTACCCATCTGTTTCTCGAGCAATGCAGAAATAAAACAAAATAATAAAAACAAAATGAATTTCCAAAAGATAACACTGCAGCGTGCTTCGAATCCACCTCGGTCGTACGGCACGGAGAGTAAATTGGACTTGATTCCCCCTATGTTCGCAGTAGCTTGAAGCGGTCTGTATATTTTGATTACTTAGCGGTTCTAGATTCATTATATTTAGATAAAAAATATAAAGTTATGAATCTTTAAAAAAGGTTTAATTTTATGAGACCCTAAATTTAGCAAATATTCTACTTCTATGAATGTTTATTTTCTTTAGATGAGTGGCTGTTAGGTATATGTTGTGGCAGCTGATTGGTTTACTCACTGATTTTAATTGAAATACTTTCGGTTGAGAAATGTAATTTAAGACAAATTAGAGACTGATTTCTTTGAAAGGGAAGTAGAGGTAGAGGTATGGATACAGAAGCGTGTCAGATTTTTCTGAGCCCCCCCCCAAAATTTTTTTAGGGTGCCCCCTCATTCTACTCGATATTTTTTTTCGACGACAAGAAAGTTAATGCATTAATGCGGAGGCCATCTTTAAGGTGTGAAAAAATCGAACAACAACTATTGTTTTTAGCCTACATTTTATTATTACAAATATTTATAACGTATAATAAAACTTACTACAAAGAAAACCAACAAACATAGATATTGCGTTTATACCTTAAAGAAAGAAGCTTCTTTACACTTTGTGCAAATCTACATCTTTTGCTCTTTTGTTCTCTACTGAGATAATTGCCAAAGAGCTAAGGCGATTTTGAAAGCTTTTATTAGCATCAGCTTTGAAAATGTTCTTTCTGGTTCAGCTAATGTCACAGGAAGCACCAGAAACCATTTTGAGGCAAGCATCCGCGTAAAATGTATATTTTTCAATATTAGAATTATAGAATGTGTGATTTTAAAGGAGCCGAAATATATTTGTGTGCGTATTGTGTATTGTGTGCAAGAAAAAGAATAAAATATATATATTGTATTCGTTTTTTTGCTTTTTTTAAGGCAAGGTGGCTAAGAGGCCCCTAATATGCCGTGGGCCCCCCCGCCATACGGGGGCGGCGGGGGCGTTTGACACGCCCCTGTATGGATAAGAATTGGATTGCAACTTATAATTGCAGAAAATTAAAAAAATAATTTTTGTCGTAAATTTAGACAAAAATATTTTTTTGTTAAATATTAATTGTGTTATTTAATAGATGTACTATACCCAGTGGTACAATAGGGTGTTTGTTCTACAATAAATGTCACACCCACTTTTCTCCGTTATTATA
Source organism: Oxystoma pomonae (assembly GCA_963921995.1). Lineage (NCBI taxonomy): Eukaryota > Metazoa > Arthropoda > Insecta > Coleoptera > Brentidae > Oxystoma > Oxystoma pomonae. Next base: position 43,647,770 of record OY998171.1, on the reverse strand, counting down.
CATGATACAACCAAGTTTTGAACACTCTAAGGCCATCTTTCACAATATTTATGGCAAAATTGCCAAGTGTCATTATTTCTTATTTTAAATACGACACCCTGATTTCTGATTTTAAAAATATAAAATATGCCCATTCTATTATAAACCGCCAAGGTGTCTTCGACATCATCTACTGTAATTTTGTAGAACTTTTGCAACCTTACAGAATTTATATGTCAAAGTTGTCAAATGTCATTACAATTACGGTAGATGAGATCATAGTCAACTTTGCCATACATATTCTGAAAGATCGCAAAAAGTTACATAACCTTTGTATTTAAAACTTTCTGTAGCACGCATAATAATGGAGAAAAGCGGGGGTAACGTTTATGGTAGGCCCCCGAGGTGGGTCCTGTACTTTTTTCATTTTTATTTCCAGTACCAGTGGTAGACTGCTAAAAACGGCACAATGGTCAAGATTCTTCAGAAACGACAGAAAATCTCACCCATCTCACATTCTGGAAAAGGGCGATTTTTACTTATTGCCTCTTTTAAAATAAAAATATAGCGTTCTTAATACTTATCCTAACGTTGGAAGGAACAGAGCGTAATTTTTCTAATAACATTTTCTAAATTTATTATTTTAACGATATTCTGCAGGACTAGTTTTACGGCGGAGCTACCAATAAACGTCAAAAAGTGTCGAAAATTCTCACCATGTAAAAGGAAAGACATAATTTGTGTGACTTTTCTGAACAGTGACAGCGACATATTCCATGGCATTCTATGGTTTTGTATGTTAAAAGTTTTAAAGGCTTGTTTACACACAAAAATAAGCTTCATAACATACATTTTTAAATAAAAAAAGGGTTTTTCACAAAAACTGCCTACAAAAATTAAAATTGACATATTTTTTATTTACTAGGACATTATTAAGAAACTTAATTTAAAAGAATTCCAGCAAATAAGTCCGGACAAAAAAGCAGTTAGTGTAAACTTGTGTTTAAAAATCGTCAGATGTTTTGGTATTTTGTATCTTGTAATTTGTATATCATTAACGAAAATGGTGCAAAAAAGTGAGGTTAGAAATCACTGTAATTTGTATTTAGTCGCTTGTATTTTCAATGGTGCCTTCAGCTTATGGGCGAGATTTTCTGACGGTTTTTGAAGAATCGTCGCGACCAATGTGTCATATTTATAACACTATTGCACGGAAAGAATTAAAAAATACACTTTACACTTAAGCTTTGGATTTTTTGGACACAGTCAGTTTTTTACTGGTCCTCTAAATAAATAAAATTAAAGAATTAAAGAGGTCCTCTTAAAAACAGCTCAAACAAACTTATCACTCGTCATAATCTGGTTACAATAAACCTGCAAAATTAGATTATGTCTCAAATACTCTCAAAGAGTCACGCATCGTTTGAAAACAACCCTCAATTAACCATATGTACACATGCGACCTGTTACGAATCCATGAAAACTTCCGACGCAGTCTGTGGTATCTCTGCATGAAACGTTATACAGAGTGTCCCATAATTCGCACTCCACGGAAAATTCCTAATCCCTGTGGGAGAACCGGATATGGTAAAGAAATCAAACTGTCATTTTCACGGAAAACTTGATCATAAATATAAACTTAGGTATACCTATTTAGCAACTTATTATATATAATACAACCTATTTTAAAAAGAAATGATTATTTCTTGAAAATAGACCAAAGGTAGTAGAAACAATTATAATGGTTGTACCATTAGAAAAATGCACCTGCATTTTTTTCAAAGCTGATCAAAATGTAAAAAATCCCAAAACATGTTGATTTTGTTTGCAGAGGGCGCACAATTTGTAAAATGCTCAAAAACCTTTTCGCTGTGTGAATGAAGTAATTGAATGAATGAATGAATGTAGAAGTGCAGGCGAGACAATCCCCATGTACGTAGGTCACCTTACTGGGCCCGTTGCCCGCCCACTATCCATGGTTTACCCCTGCCTCTTTCGCAAAAGAACAGATTTTTCTGGGCTGCAACCTTCTTACATCGCCTGGTACCAACAGACAGTTCCCAAGGTGCGGCTCTCTTAACCTGGTCACAGCCGGACACTCCAGCAGGACATGCAAGGACGATTCTTCGCCCTCAATTCAATATTGACTCTCTGACTCCCGCCTAGGTGGAGCAAGCACTTCGAGCAGATGCTCTTCAGTCAGCTCTGTTTCGGTTTAACCGTCCATGCTGACCACGATTTTGATCTGGAGCGTCCGCAGGCGCCCCTAATGCGTTTGTAGAGTGTCCAATGGGTACTTCTGCAGTTCTCTGTCGGGCCTATTGTTTTGAAGAAGATCTACTGGGTCCTTGAACAGTTCCTTGCTGATCCTTATCTTTAGAGGTTCCACTGGGTACCTGTTCGGTTCCCTGTGTTATCCCTTGGTTATCGGAGGGTCCCTCTGGAGTTCCCTCACAGACGAGTAAATCGGCTAGAATCACCTCCCGCTGGTTCCCTGGAAAAAGTAATTCAAATTGTCCCTTATTTTTAAGGATCTTTAATTGTATTTACCAACATGTTAAAATTTTAAAAATCTAGCGATTAGTTTTTAAAATATTTGCTTTCAATAAAATAGGTATACATTGTATCGGTAAATTTCACGCCTTATAGGAGTGTATCCTAGAATAAAATATGACGAAAGCAAAGTCAACGTGTCCCAGTATTTCTAAGTATAAATGGAGTAAAGATTTACTCCAAATCTTCCCCAGAAAATACATAAAAAACCACTACTTGCAGTATGTACTATTTATTCTCCTACGACCACATATGAAAATGATGAATTTCACAAACACAAATGTGACTCGCGTGCAGAAATGTTTCCGCACATGTTTTGCAAAGTACTTTTCCACACATGTGCGGAAAACCAGTTTCATTTGATTTATGCAAAATTATAGACCAATTTTTACAAAAATTAGTGACTGATGGAGGAGAAATAGCTTATACAACTCGATTAAAAGTAACTTTCTTACACTCGCGTGTTGTTTCACTCGACTAGCGCCTCGTTCATAACATTCACGCTCGTGCGAATTTTGTGACTTTCTTCTCTTGTTATGTAATATACTATTTTAAATATTTCTGATCAACTGTGGATCGTATCCAAACGTTTTTTGGGTGTATCTAGACTTTTCCAGGGTGTATCCAGTAGTATCCAGACTTTTCCAGGGGCGGACTCCGATTTTTCCTAGGTGTATCCAAATTTTTCCGAGATGTGTGTTTCAGAGTGTATCCAGACTTTTTCAGGGTGTACCCAGTTTTTTCCTGGGTGTATCCAATTTTTTCCAGGGTGCATTCAGACTTTTACATAATATATTTAGAGTTTTCCTGGGTGTATCCAGATTTTTTCGGGGTGTATCCAGACTTTTCCTGGGTGTATCCAATTTTTTCCAGGGTGCATTCAGACTTTTACATAATAAATTTAGAGATTTTTTCAGGTTGTATCCAAACTTTTCCGGAGTGTGTCCGTGTTTTTTCAGAGTTTATCCAGACTATTTCAGTGTGTATCCAGTTTTTCCAAGAGGTATCCAGATTTTTTCTGTAATGTAATTAAGATCATTAGTTGTTAATCAATTCCGTCAAGAAACTCATCGGATGAGTTGGAGTTAGTTCGTCCTAGTAGTTCAGAAGTTAGGTTATGTAGTTGTTATTTTTCCTGTTTTGGAAGCTATTTAGCTACCTATGACAAAAATAATGTAAGCAATATCACAGGGTATTTAATTAGGGCCAGAATAAAAGAAATGATGAACAAATACAATTTTTATTACAAAAATTTATGTAAAAATAATAAAACTCCCAATCAAGTGGGCGGAGTCTAGAGACCGTGATTTTATATATGTTGTCAAAAATCTAAAACTGCTTAACCGAGTTGTGTAAAATTTGATAAGAAAATAGGGTGTAAGGCCGGAATTATACTATTTTATACTAATTATACTATATTTTTCAAAGATCTTTTGTAACAGATGTTTGATGAAACATTTTACAGTGAAATATATAATATTTTATTAAATAAAAGAAATATTTTATAAAATATGGTACATTACACTGTAAAATGTTTCACGAAATATATTTTATAAAAGATCTTTGATAAATAAATTTTAAAGTGTAATTCCGGCTTAAGGGATCTTAACGTACGCTACTTGAATTGAATTTTTCAAAATTTGTGTGTGTGGTACATATTACATAGGTCTCTTGTCAAAAATTTTGGCGCCATTAAGCTCAAAAACAGGGGAAAGGTACTATTCGGCGCGGCCGATTCGGCGCGACCGATTCAGCGCGATGGCAGATATTTTTTCTACCTAACTAAGAGTGCACTTTCATGAATGTTTCGTATAGATAACATTCCGCATTACTTTAATTTTAAGTTTGTGTTTACGGTTTTTATGTTGGGTTTAGTTTTTCATGTTGAGTTAGTTTTTAGGGTTTTTAAGTTGGCTTGGGTTGGAGAACGGAGAATTTGGAATAACCACTACATGCTACTTTGTCCTAAAAACACTTTTTCTAAAGGTATACAGATTTTTATCTAACTTTTTATTTAACTTTGAAGGACATTTGATTTCTTCTTCAAACCATGCAAATTTTTTGGGTGTTACTATTGACAAAAATATGGGCTGGTCTGAGCATATTGATACTCTTTCCAAAAGGCTTAACCGGAGTGATGCGTGAGATTAGCGAACTTTTAAATGTTTACTATAGCACAGTACACAGTCTAATTGGGTATAACATAGTACTGTGGGGGAAGGCTGGGGAGATTGAAAGGATTTTTATAATTCAGAAAAGAATAATAAGGCTTCTTTTTAACATAGCTTACCGGAAGTCATGTAGGGAAATATTTAGGACAAAAAAAGATACTAACGCTTGCTCTAATTTTCTTACTAAAACTTCTCGTCTTTGTTTTTAAAAATAAAAATATATTAAACTGCGTTGGAGATAGATATCTGCACAATACGCGGGGTAGAGGTAATCTACTTCTGACCAAACATAATCATGAATTATTCAAAAAAGCACCATTTTACTCCGGAAGTTATTACTTCAATATCTTACCAACTGAAATAAAAAACAGCCCCACTTCTTCAAACTTTAAATCAAAACTTAAAGAATTACTTCTAAAAAATACTTTTTACACTACTTCAGAGTTTGAAGACTGTGTTAGTTTAATGAGATAATAGGCATTGGTATTTTAGGGTTTTTATATTACATCTTTGTTTCTTAAAATTTAAGTGCTTGTCTTGTTATTTTAGTTTACTTGTATTTTGTCTTAAATAAATGTAAATGTCACTAGTTAAGATTTTAAGATATATACTTTCTTTTTTTTTTAAATAATGTATTCTCATAATTGCTATAACTAAATTCCTACTTAAGTTTTCTTTTTGTTTGTTTATTGTTTTTTTTTCTTTTTTATATGTGTTTGTGTATTTACATATATGTAGGTATTTTTTTGACCTATTTATACCTTTTTTATATAACAACAGTACTTTCAAGTACCAGACTTTATTTAATATTTTTTCCTTCTTTTCTTTTGTCGTTTAGAATAGTGACGTTGTCTATACTATTTTTATAGTTTCTTAAGACAATAAAGAATTTTTGATTTTGATTTGATTGATTTGAAGTATGCCACTAGGAAAAGTGGTAATAATATTTAGTGGCGCTGAGTCGGACGTTCATCAAAATCTCGAAGTACGATTTTTAGACGATTACAAATGATTTTTGTTTTGCATTCACATGCAACTTTGGGAATAACTATATCAAAACCTAGTTGGTAAAGTTTTTAAAATGTTTGTAAATTCATTTTAAAGTAAGTTTTTACTTGACGCACTATTCCTATTTGAAGTTTTAAAGTCTAGGGTGATGCTTGGCTCTTGAACGGGGAGCATACCACAAACATTTCAATACAGCCAAAATTAACTTGTTTTGAAATTTTTAAATTTTTTTTATCAGTTGTCGAGAAAATCGAGGTGCATCTCTTTAGATAACATCCTGTGTACAGGGTGTCCCGCTATATTTTGAGCCTCCAGTTAGCGCCGTTGTTATAAATGTTAGAAAAAAGGTTTAATGCAAAACTTGTATTACTTTTTGCATGCTTTAAGAGTTACCTGTCTAAAGTAGCTAAATGTCATTACAAATGTCAAATTTTGACATAATGTTTCTTATTTTAAATGAAACACCCTGTATATTGTTAAATGTTTGAACCTTTCCTTCCTACTTTCAAAAATACCTAACACTTTATCTCTATCTATATTAGTTTGCAAGAAAAGTGCAAAAATCCTAACCATAAGCATAATTTGTTAGAGAGCCCAGCAAACACAAATCGTCGGCATTGAATCGGGCCAATGTCGACAACGTCGGCAGTGTGTTGGCATCGGCGACTACACGCTGGCCCGATGTTGGACAGATTGCGATTTTCAGTTTTATTATCATTACTACAGTCGAATTTATGCCGACACCACTTTGGAACTTTGTTTATTCGGTTCAAAATCGGCAACTGACGATGGCCCTATTTACTATAGTCGACTTTATGCTGACGCTCACTTTATCTGCTTTAGGGCCGACGACGGTCCGATTGGAACTTTGTTTAATCCGACGAGAATCGGCAACTGACGATGATCCGATTTACTATAGTCGACATTATGCCAAGGCAAACCCTATCTGCTTTAGGGCCGATGATGGTCCGATAGAAACTTTCTTTAATTGGTCGAGAATCGGCAACTAACGATGGCCCGATTTACTATAGTCAACTTTATGCCGACGCCTACTTTATCTGCTTTAGGACCGATGATGGTCCGATTGGAACTTTTTTTAATCGGTCGAGAATGGGCAACTGGCGATTACCCGATTTACTATAGTCGACTTTATGCTGACGCCCACTTTATCTGCTTTAGGGCCGACTACGGTCCGATTGTAACTTTGTTTAGTCGGACGAAAATCGGCACCTGACGATGGCCCGATTTACTATAGTCGACATTATGCCAACGCAAACCTTATCTGCTTTAGGGCCGATGATGGTCCGATTGAAACTTTGTTTAATCGATCGAGAATCGGCAACTGACGATGGCCCGATTTACTATAGTCGACTTTATGCCGACGACCACTTTATCTGCTTCAGGGCCGACGGTGGTCCGATTGGAACTTTGTTTGACTGGTCGAGAATCGACAACTGACGATGTTCCGATTACGTTACCTTAAAATTTTTAAACTGCTTAATAGTTTTTTCCTAGTATGCAGAGATGGAGCTAATGTCACTATGTTCCCGTACAGTGGAAGATAATATTATACATATATAATGAGCAAAAATATCTCAAAACTAGAATGCGGACTTGAAAAGATGGTGGTACTTCTCTACAAGAATCACCTCTTCTACCACTTAAATCAGCCCGACTGGTTAAGCACCCGCATTATCGAAACTTTATAGTTTGCCAATGTCGGATCGTGTCAAGCAACCTCCGACGGACCTTCGTCAATCACCGAAGTCGGGCCGCTTTGAGAGGCTGATATGGGGCCCTTATTATCCACCCATTATCGGACCTTTGTAGTTTGCCATTGTCGGACCGCTTTAAGCTACCACCGACGGACCTTCGTCAATCGCCGATTTTGGACCGCTTTAGAAAACCAATGTCGGACTTGAATAGTTTAACGATGTCGGGCCGAGACCAGCTTGCCTACATTAGACCGACCAAATTAGGCAGCTCTATCGGCTTATGGTCGGTACCATGTGGTTAAACCATACCGGACCTTAATCGTACAGCGACGGTATGCCGTCGGCAAACATACATTGGGCCTACATCACAAAGCGGACCAAAAATACAGCTGATCCGATGTCGTAAATCGACGTCGTGCCGATGACCTCAAATTCGGCAATCGACATCGGGCCGACGAAGGCCCAAGGGAACCGTGTTTGATGAGAGAGATTAAAGCTTAGCTAATGGTAAGGACTTTGTTATTTTTCTCGCAAACTAATTATATATACTATAGCAAATCAGGCCATCGTCAGTTGCCGATTCTCGACCGATTAAAGAAAGTTCCAATCGGACCATCATCAGCCATAAAGCAGACAAGGTTTGCGTTGGCATAATGTCGACTATAGTAAATCGGGTCATCGTCAGTTGCCGATTATCGTCCGATTAAACAAAGTTCCGATCGGACCATCATCGGCCCTAACGCAGATAAGATTTGCGTCGGTATAATGTCGACTATAGTAAATCGGGCCATCGTCAGTTGCCGATTCTCGTCCGATTAAACAAAGTTCCAATCGGACCGTCTTCGGTCTTAAAGCAAATAAAGTGGGCTTCGGCATAAAGTCGACTATAGTAAATCGGGCCATCGCCAGTTGCCGATTTTCGACCGATTAAACAAAGTTCCAATGGGACCATCGTCGATTCTAAAGTGGTGTCGGCATAAAGTCGACTGTACTAATGTGGACCTCCGTCAGTTGCCTATTATTGACCGAAAAATGAAAATCGCAATCTGACCAACATCGGGCCAGAGTGTAGTCGCCGATGCTGACACACTGCCGACGTTATCGACATTGTCCCGATTCAATGCCGACGATTTGTGCTTGCTGGGTTCGAATAAAAGAAAAAAAATGGGGCGAAAATTTATCGAACATACTCACCCTGTAAAATTCTCTTGAACCATACCTTAGCCCTTTCGACAATGGCATAAGCCCTAAAATAATCGAGTAAAAATGTCATTATGTCGCTAAACAGCGTGAAAGTTGTGTTCGTCCGGCGCGACTAATAGAGAGGCGCCCGCTGAGAGGCTGAAAAGGTCTCCCTGAGGTACCCCCTTTCGACACAACTGTTACTCTAACATTCTGTCATCCGAGGGTCCTGAGGGACGCTGACAGCGATATATTGTTGGACTGTAAACAAGCAAGGGTGCGCTGCAAATGTATATTTGAAAATAATGTTTACATGGTTTCAAGGCAATAATTTTTCGAGTCCAAAATATAATATTGGAGAGAGAGAGAGAGAGAGCTATAACCTCATACTTAATTTTTACATAGTAAAAGTTATGTTTATGATATTCTTACCTAAGGTGCGTTCAGTGGCGGATCGAGGGGGGGGGGCGCGAATATGAAGGTTTTTTTGAGCCATAATATTATTGAGTAAATTAAAGGAGTTCATATGAAAGTATATTTTAAAATTATAGTATTCCTCTTGCCTAAAAGAATTACATTAGGTAGCTTAATCGGGTTCACAATATTTTGTGAGCAACAGAGTCGAGACAAATCACTTAAATATCGTAATTTGCAGCCTTTATGCAAGTGTCTGCCAAATATCACATTTGAATTGCATACAGGAGGCGATCCAAGATATCTCTAAAATCAATAATTTTGATCCCTTTACTTTTTTGATCATTTTTCACAAAAGTAGTGCCAAAACTATTTTCTATTACACGTCAAAATGTAATTAACTTTCTATGACTAATTATGAAAATAGCTACAAATATGATCTGATCAAAAAGACGGCGACGATGCCCCGACACTATGGCTTTTTTTACACTATATAGTATTGCTAGTGGTAACAATGTTGTTACAGCCTGTAACACATTAAGGTCCATGCCTCAAGAACTGATGTACGTGACCCTCACAACCTTTAACATCATTGTTACCACTAGCACTACTATATATACCTACACATTTTTTCAAACCAACGAGAGCGTCGAGGAAACGCCATCAACGTCCGCCGATGCTTGAACATCCTTTTTGTTTTTGACTCTAGCTCAAGCAACTACGAACATATGTAGGTCGAAACTATGGTTAGTGAGGAGAGTCAGGTCACCACTAACCAAAATACCAATCCAACCAAACCACCAAAAACAATGAACACCATAAAAAAAATGCCCTATGTTCGTATATAGTCGCTTGAGCCGACCTACATAAGTTTTATTGCTTGCGCCCCCCCCCTGGTGAAATTACTGGATTCGCCACTGGGTGCGTTGGAGTAATTCTCTTTATTCACTCTTTTTGACTCCTTTTACACCAAATTGTTCGAGTATTTAGTATTTAAACCAGAGTGAAAAGTGCAGTACTTTTTAGCGTTCGAGTATTAGGAGTATAGCAGAAAGAACTCAGTCCATAAGTTCCACCTCGCGCATTTACTCCTTCTACCCACATTTTGTGCTTTTTCGACGCTTTTTTTTAAATATTTTGTGCAATTAGGCTCGATCAAATAAACTGTTAACCTTTTCTAAAACGTGGTTTTTTATTCGATGAATAGTTATACAAAATTTTCTTCTGGAACATAAGTAGACCGGGAACCCACAAAAATGCCGAATTTACAAAAACCGAAACACAATTAAACGAAAATAAAACGTCCGAAACGAACACGAAAGTAAAACACCCAGAAAATAATGGATACGATTATAATTTTATAGGATTTTAATTTACTCGATCCTTAAAAGACACGAATGTAATTTAAACGATTATAATTTTCCCGAACCTTAAAGTATCAAAATGACAAATTTAAATCTCTGGAGCGCCGTAGGCCCTGGATTGCGGCGTTGACAAGTTTCTCTATTTGGAAGATGACACGGGGATTTTTTATATTAAACGATTTTATTTACCTTCACAGTTTCTGGTTGTCTAACTGTCTATTAAATCTTGCGATTCATTTTTGATGCTTCCCGTGAACCGATTTTAATATTATAAAAAAATGTGGGGGTAGGGGGTGGTTGAAGGATGTGACGGGGGTAAATTAATACAATATCTCACCTTACTTCGACTTTTCCTTGTCTTAAGCCTGGCAACGTAGCAATTGAATTTGTGGCTAGCGGTTCAAATTATTTTCGGACAGATTGAGGTTCTTGAATTTTGTGGTTCGGCATTATTATGGTTCTATTAAATTATTTTCGTCAGAAATATTTTGTGATATTTTGTGTTTCTTTAAAAATATGTTTCGTTTAAATTGAATTTTATTTTCCCATCATTTCATTTTCGTTTTTTCGGACCAATTAATTATTTTCTTTTAAATTCTGACAAATTATGTTTCTACCAAATTTGGTTTCGGCTTTTTTATAGGGACCCAGTAGACCCTCAATATGTGAAGTATTTTCGAAAAAATCCATTTAAAACCAGAAAATATTTTTTTTTGTTTCTCCGGACTAATTGCAATAGACACATAGAAACTAAACGGAATTGTGGGTGTCCAAAAATTGGTCTGAGTAAATTTGGAATGAAGTGTATTCTACATAGCTGAGTGACTAACTTTGCACGCCGTTTAAGTAGGGTTGGTCAAGTTCTGCCCCCTCTCCTCAGGAAGCGTTGTCAAAAAATTGTAATGCCAATTGCCCAGCCCCCAGACTATTTTTTTTTTAATTTTTAATTTGAAAGGTATAATTTTGTACAATTTTACCTACTATACAGACATACTCTGTAGAGTTCTCGAGTAACCAGATTAGCCTTCCCTCCCAGACGACAATTTTTGAAAATTTTGTTGGTTAAAAATCTGATTTTGCACAACCATTTTAAGTTTCAAACACCCCCAAGAAACCCGCAGGAGGGTCCTCGAGTAACCGAGTTTCCCATCCCCCCAGACAATAATTTTTGAAAATTTTTATAATATGCGGAAGGTCCGATTTTGCACATTTTGCAAACCAAATTTTTCCAAATTCCCAGGATCTCGGTTACATGAAAACCCTCCCGAGGTTTCCTGGGGAGTTGTCAAAATTTTAAAATTGGTCTCTCACATCTTTGGGGGGGGGCAACCGTTAAGTTAGCCCCACCCCCCTCATATGAAAATGGCCTATTTACTCGTAGGAGAGTGTGCAATTTTTTTTTATGCAAAATGTGCAAAAAAACCAAAAGATAAATATGAAATTTATCATTTCAGCTTGCCGAAATTTTATTAAAATATACAGTCTGAAATAATAGAATTTTGTAGGAAATTATTCCGGAAAAAAAGCTTGGATACTTTCCTCAAAAATATCTATTTAAAAAAAATATATCCGCTTTTATACAGGGTGACTCAGAAATTTAAATGGGACATCCTGTATAGTTTTTAAAGTTTATATTGGCTTATATGAATATGTATAATATGTTGGGTTTATTTTTGGCGGTTCTACATCTAACATCGAATTTAAAAGACCCTGTATTTACATGATACACTGCATGCCCCCTAAAAATATCCCCAAAAAGAAAAATCGAAATAAAAAACAAATCAATCTATCAGTATCTCCGCAGGAAGGTGCCAGCAGAGCCGACAAAAGCCGTGTTATTCCGTATTTAATGCGCCACGCGGGGTCCTCCAAGGAACGTACCTGGGGCTCCCATTATCATCCTTAACGAACAAGTGTAAGGCCAAGAGTAATGGTGGTGCCCGTTTCGAGGGTCAAGAGTTCAGTTTGGCTTGATAAACCAATACAGGAGAATTATTTATGTCAAGTCTATGGTATACAAAGCAGGACATATAACAGTGGTCAACGTACAATTGGGTGCCGGAGATTTGTTTGGCATTTTTGGCTAATTTTGTTACACTGAATTTAAAAATACTATCAGATATTTTATTATTATTATTTTTTTTATTATTTTTTAATTATTATTATTATTATTAATGTTTGTCTTTATCGAGAATGAAAAATTTTATACACAACCGGGCTCCAAAATGCCTTTTACCGTGTTTTAGAGCGATAAGTGGCACTTTTAGAGCGATAAGTGGCACTTTTCTTGCATTTTGTTCGTTTAAAACAAAGAGATTTTTTTGTTGTCAAAATATTAGAGAGCTTTAGACCAACAATTTTTTTTGTGGAATAATTCATGAAGTCTTTTTAGTCCACCATCCCAGTATGGTGAGTTACTAAGATTTCAAAACACCTTAATCGACGAAAAAAAAAAGTTTTCTATCGGCCTGTCGATCTGTCGGTCTGTTGTCTGTCTGTATACACGATAACTTAAGAACGCCTTAATCGATTTTAATGAAATTTGGTACAAAAATCCTCTATCGGCTTACCATGAACTGACTAAATTTTAGGTAGGATGGTGGGGGATTGAAGAGAGAAAAGGAGGATAAAATATTTAAAAAAAATTGGTGCTAGAAGGCACGGATAGTCCAGCATAAAATCAATTATTTTATGTTAAAACGAAATGAAAATATCTCGAAAACTACAGCTTTGAAAGATTTGAACCTTATAACAAAATTTTTGGGTAATATTTACGAAATCCAAAATCTGAAAACCGCTGCTTTACTTCTAAAGTTATGATCTTTTTTTATATATTTTAACGTTTTTGCAAATAACTCGGAAACTAAAGCTCCCACGAATTTGAACTTTATAACAAAATTTTTAGTACATATTCATGGAAACTAAATTATGAAAACCGTATAGCGCTACTTGCTTTTGTTCCAATGTTACAATTTTTTTAAATATTTTATCCTCCTTTTTCCCCTTCAACTACCCACCAAAAGTTAATCAATTCATGGTCAGCCAATAGAGAATTTTTGTACTTAATTTCGTTAAAATCGATTAAGGCGTTCTTGAGTTATTGTGTATACAGACAGACAACAGACAACAGATCGACACACCGACGGACAACTTTTTTTTCGTCAATTAAGGTGTTTTGGAACCTTATTAACTCACTTTTGATAAAATTAAGAAGAGTCAAAATTTCACGATTTTGATAGTCCCCCATACCATATTGGTATGTTTGACGACCTCAGCGTGTAAAAACCCTCGCCTATCGGCTCAGCTCTTTATTTTCACGCCGCGGGCGTTAAACGTTGTCTTTAAGGCCTAGATACATAAATAACTATTAAAAAACCGTCATAATAAACGATTAGCCAAATTCTCAAAGGTCCAAGTCTAGGTGATTTGAAATCAGCTACTCAACAATAACCCGTTGTTGTTTAAAACATTACATGTAACATAAGTTGCGTTTTTTTCTGCAACGTTGCGGTGGAAAAAAATGGCGTCGAATCCACCGGTCATTGGAAAACATGGCGGAAATTATAAAGAAAATTATTAACTGCAAGATTTGTTTTTATTGGGTATACTTCGTTTGCCAATTCTATTTATATTATATAATAATGTCCATTTGCACCGCAGAGTTAAAACCAGATTTAAATTTAAGACGCCGATTTTCATTTGCACCGTATTTTAAAACCGGATTTAAGGGTCGTTAAACCCGGTTTGGTTAACACCTCATTCGGCAAGGGTAAAAATTCTTAAACCCAGATTTAGCATAAATCTTGTTTCTTATTGGTCAGATTTTTACGTTTAATTATATATGCAGTTGCAGCAAGTTGCATGAAAAAAGATTAGAATTTTTATCTAAAAACACAATGATTGATGTACCTTTTGTGTAGTTTTGGATTTATGCTTTTGTTGATACGGCCTCGAACGGATTCAAAAGGATTTTATGCGTGCAAATGTAAACGTAGCTGTGATCTCAGAAATCATAATTGTCATATGGAATTAGTTGGGACGAGTTGGACTTAGTTAGGATTAAGGTCTATTATTTAAAAAATAAAATAAATAAAAGGTGTTTGTTTGTAGATATAGGTATGAGTTTACTTTTTTAAAAAACACAACAAAATAAAATGATTTATTTAAATGAAATCAAAATGAACACACAAAGCCCATTTGTGATCTGTAATTTTTCTGCTTCCTTTTGTGATGTGTTGCTTTTTCCACTTTTTAAACGCCGAAAGTTCTTATTGGGCTCCTTTAATAAAAATTTAATGTCCCGTCAGAATAAAAATCTTCTAAAGATCATGACTACGACGAGTCTTGAACCATTTTGGCCACATAAAGGCACTGCTCTTGTAAAATTAAAAACAAGAAATTCTAACCAAAAAATTTAGCAGCAACCACAACGCCACCGACTTTCAAAGCTGGTGGAAATAGTCAGCGCTAGGGCATGTCCGCAAGTTTAAAATTTTAGTCGGAATATGCGTCTTTCCTTTACCAATAGTATGACAAAAAAGGACAGAGAGAAAACAACGACGATTTTCCGTCATTCTCGGACATACCTCTGTTGACATGGGCAACCATAATAATAAAGGCTGATCTACATAAAATTTAATGAATTCTGATAAATTTGACAATATTTGCCCTATTTAACACAAGAAAACGATTAAAATAAATAAAAGTAATAGTTCTCTCACAAATGATTTTAGGAATAAACTTGAAAACTGATTAAAAACCCGTTTTTAGTCTCGTGTGAACACGTCTTAATTCCACCAAACAAAAAAAACATTCGCGTTGTCCAACGCCAATGCAACCTTGTGGAAAAAACGCAACTATACTTACAAGGTTGAAAAAATTACCAAAATTATCTAAATATTTTTTGTGCTTTTACGGAAAGCCAAAATTGAATTTAATTTAAAGTTATTAGAAAACTCGTTGTAAAGCTGGACTACATTGAATGTAAAACGGCGTTCAAATAATTTGGTTCCGTTATTGTAAAACTGTACTTATGCAATACAGAAATACAATCAGAAACATATATTTATAACACAAAGCAAAAACAACAAATTTAAGAAGAAGTTAAATTATAAAAACAAAAAGTCATACTATCACATAAAAACTTTTTTTTAAATTTCTATCGCTAGAGACTTCAACAGTGTCTGCCTTCATGTGCGTACCCCTTTTTCCAGCATTAAAGAGACCAAATACTTATTTAAAAATCTTTATCAAAAACTAGGGCTAATCCGAAAAAAAACGGAAAGCCCTTTTAAAATCAGCGGGACAAAATTATTCAAAACCTCTTTCTCGGGCAGTCTGCTAAATAATTTCAGCAGCATATTTTGGAGTATTTAAATATATGACTGAAATTCTTGATCCCTACATCCCAATTGATAAGAATGATGAAGATTTGGACGATTCGTTTCGTAATAAAAAACGAAGATCCGGTAAATACGCTGGTCAAACTTTTTAAGTTGATTTATCGCACCGGTAAAATCCCTTTGTTACACTGCCTAAAAAACATTTCAGCAAAGAAGTGTAGTGATTACCGCGTAATCAGCCTAATGAGTTAAAAATATTTTTAATTTTTACATGCTGAGGGTGTTAAGCGCATTTTATGACTGAGATACACACAATGTTTTATGCACAACCGCCTGATTTAGTGTCTAAATCTCTCTAATATTTTGACAATAGATAAGTCACCAGTTGACAAATAGTTAAGTATTCGAAAGTGACCTGTTTCTTGGTTATTTCTGTCATTCTCAATCAAGCAATCTGTGCCACAAACAGTTGCTTGTCATTAACAACCATATCAACAAATTCATCATTACAAATAATGTTGCGTTTTGGTCGCTATTTTTACCATTTTTCTTGTAAAATATTATGGAATTTGAAGAAAAAGTAATCCCTAGAGATATACTGGAGGCCGCTGAAGAGTCGAACACGAATCTTTTGCCGCCCAAATCAAGAAAACTATACGAAAAAACCTATAAAGATTAGCGACATAAAGCTATTTGTAACTCATCGCGGTATACGTATCCGCATCTAGCGAGAACCAAGCACATTAATTGGTCAGAAACTTGTACCACGTTCGAAAAGAGCAGATATATGCTAATCTAAAGTGTTCTTGAACGCGATAGGGGTTGAGATGCGTTAGGTATCACGTATCGTTACGGCACAGGTATCGTATCTCAGCACTTACTGCGTTCAGAAACACCTTAAATTAGCATATACAGACCGCTTCAAGCTACTGCGAACATAGGGGGAATCAAGTCCAATTTACTCTCCGTGCCGTACGACCGAGGTGGATTCGAAGCACGCTGCAGTGTTATCTTTTGGAAATTAATTTTGTTTTTATTATTTTGTTTTATTTCTGCCTTGCTCGAGAAACAGATGGGTAAGTTCTTAATTGAAATAATACATTTTTAAAACCAAAAATGGATGTCTACGAAGTTGCCGAAAAAGTGCAGATGGTCAAATGGTCAAATCGTCATAACCCAACACACGTTCGATATTGGTCGAGGGAAAATTTGCATTTGTATTTTGACGTAAGAACACAGTATCCCCAAAAACTAAATGTTTGGGGGGGGGGTATTATAGGGGAACACGTAATTGGGCCATTTTTTATTAACGGCAATTGCAATTTGAATGGTCCTAGATACTTGGATCTACTGCAGCAGCACATTATTCCAACTGCTGGGCAGTTGTTAGGTGTAAGATTTGGTGAAACATGGTTTCAACAAGATGGTTGTTCCGCTCACAATGTTGGCCTTGTTAGGGAATATCTTGATAATGTATTTCCTAATCGGGTTATAAGTACACGGGGAACTATTTTATGGCCAGCTCGATCTCCCGATCTTGCTCCTAATGACTTCTATCTGTTTTTGAAGAAGCTTTTCAAATTATCACCCCTAACATGCTTGGAAACGTTAGAAGGGGTTTTTATAGTAGGCTCGGATATTGTCTAGCCGAGCAAGGAGGACTTTTCGAACATTTGCTTTAATTTTTTTTTGACTGGGAGAATCTTTTTGGTTTTTAGAATGTATTATTTTATTTTGAGAACTTGCTTTTATTTTGTTCTCCTTATTATTTTCATTGTAACACGTCGTCACTGATAAATCTGAGCAGTTGACAATAAAACGCTCTTATTTATCAGTGACAAAAAATAAGAAAATTACGTTATAAAAATTTGCGTATTTATTGACCAAATTCCGGTTTCATTGACTACGCTCCACACAGCACCGTGGTTAGAGGCGTACTAAATACCAAAGGAAAGTCATGCAAGTGGTGATCGCAAGCCTGAGTATTGGTTGCTTCACTGATAGGCGTGCGGTGTCTCTGCATGTACGTACACTGGCAAATTAGACTTCTTCCGCCCTATGTTCGCAGTGGCTTGAAGCGGTCTGTATCTGCTCTTTTCGAACGTGCTACAAGTTTCTGACCAATCAATGTGCTTGGTTCTCGCTAGATGCGGATACGTATAACGCGATGAGTTACAAATAGCTTTATGTCTCTATTATGTTTTGTGGTGTACTGGTAAAAACATTCCGGAAAGCAACCTAATCGTAAAAGAAGGCGCCTTACTTGCATCCTTCAACGAAAAACTGAAACAACACAAGCCGTCTTCCCTATGGAGTTACTATAGTTAGTTAATATTATTATAGTTATTATTTTTTTATAGGTAATTTTATTGTTGCGTTCGTTTAATAAAAATTATTGAAAAAAAATTTTGCATTTTTTCGTCTACAAATTCAAGAAAAGAGTATTACAAAAAACTATAGAATGACTGCTTTTTATAAATAATTAAAAAAGTCCTTAAATTTAGCACATGTAGGCTTTAACATAAGTTTTAACGCCCGCGGGCGGTCAAGTACTGTTTTAACGCAAAACGTGAAAGTGCACTTTAACGCCCGGTTGTGCATAAAAGAACTTATGGAAAATAAATGAAATCAGTATTGTGTAGTCGCGATCTTAATACCACTCTTCGAATTCGTGTGTTTCGGTGTTATGTTTGTAGCATCTTATATCATGGCATGGAAGCATGGACACTGACTGAGGTCATGTGCAAAAAGTTAGAGGCATTCGGGATGTGGTGTTATCGTAGAATACTAAGGATATCTTGGATGGACAGAGTAACTAATGTGGATGTTTTGCTTAGAATAAATAAAGATCTTGAACTTGAATAGTTTGGTCATATTTTGAGAAATAACAAATATTAACTTTTAAAATTGATAATTATAATAGAAGGCAAAATTGAAGGCAGAAGAGATCCGGGTCGTAGACGGATATCATGGCTTAAAAATCTTATACAATGGTATGGTCTTAGTACTACGACACATTT
The DNA here is from genome assembly GCA_963921995.1 of Oxystoma pomonae. Taxonomy (NCBI): domain Eukaryota; kingdom Metazoa; phylum Arthropoda; class Insecta; order Coleoptera; family Brentidae; genus Oxystoma; species Oxystoma pomonae. Next base: position 43,629,022 of record OY998171.1, on the reverse strand, counting down.
TCGAAAACCAGTGGACAGCCAACGTTCGAAGAGGCAGTTGAAGAAGAAGAAGTTTCCGGATATTATGGTAGGTCTCTAACGAACGCCGTAATTTTTTGGAATGTCAATGGTCAAAATTTAAAGTATTTGTAGGATAATTTTTTTAAATACTCAGCTTTTGTATCTACCTACGCGATTAATTTAATTTTGAGTTTTAAATGAAATTTAAAGGGATAATTTTTCTACTTTTTTGACAAAATTCTGCAAATTTATTGTTCAAAAGGCAAGCAGCATCTATTATACGGATAGGTTTGAAATTTAGGACATGCTTTAAGAATCTATTAAAGCTATTATGCCAACCTCTTGGGAGGACACTCAACCGCCTAAACCTTTATAAATACGTGTACGAATTATGTACTACAAATAGGGCCTGTGCGCGCCGAAATCCAATTTGGTAATTTTATTTTCGACGAAATGGGATTGTAACGAAGTTTCGATCGGTGCAATATCCGGCCGCTTCGTTGGAACCATAGAAATCGAAGAAAAATAGAACGATAGCCTGACAAGTAGGCCTTCATAGACCCTTTTTGCCAAACCCCCGTGCATCCCCGGCTGATGCACGTGCCTTTTAGGATTCAAATTTTCTTTCTCTAAGGCTAGCCTTCCATGAGCAGATTTTCCGCATGGATTTCAAGTTATGATGAAGGTGCCAATCGTTCTGTCACTGTTTCACTCACTGACAGACAAGGTCAAATTTCAAAATCCGCGCGGAAAAAAGCTTATGGAAGTTCAGCCTAAGAGAATCTAACACCCAGTTCCCACCTACGACTTTTTTGTGCGTGCCCGCTCACGCGTCACATGACTGTTATAACATTTCATATTGACATCATATGACCCGTGACTGAGCACTCACGAGAAAGTCGTAGGTGGGAACCGGGTGTACGAGGACTTAATTGTGCCTGACACCTTTTTTGTGCCTGACACCATCTTTAGACTGCGTAGCGACCGGGTGATCCTGCTACATCTTAGACTTGCATCTGATGTCCAACATCGGTACCTTACCAGCAGAACTTGGTTTGGATGGTAGACTATTTCTCCCCAACCAGCAGCTGCATGTGTTGACTGAGAATACTGTTACGCTGTCACCTTAATTAAAGAAGCTAATTAGCGCCAAATAGCCACTACGTTTAACGTTAAAAAGCCAACCAACCATACTTGGTAAGATTCTGGTTATTTTACAAAAATTTGATAATTTTTTTTTTGCTTTTTATGTTTATGTGATGAAGTTAATATGATAAAACCGAGGATAAAACATAAACGCAAAGAATTTAGAATGACGAAAAAAACAACTAGAAAAAGGTAAGGTTATATTTATCGACAAACGTTATTTTTGGGTACGTCAAAAGCACTGTTTTTAACATCTTAAAGTTAACAAAAAAGAAGTTAAAAAACCTCCAAATCAGTTGCTTCAACCGAAAGGAAACTAAAAAACAAAAGATCTTGGGTGGAAATAACGAAAGTTTAAACTTGGATGAGCATCTCACAAGGAACACACAAAAGAACAAAGCGAAAATAGAAATGATTAAACGATGTTTCGCCCTGGGTAACCAGCGTGGGCTCATCAGTGATTTCACTGGTCACCCTCCACCATACATCATTAAACACTATCATACACTTTGATTTTCAACTTTGAGTTACTCACAAATAGGCATCGTTCCGCACTGGTACTTATCCAAGTTACCTGATACGGATCCGTCCTGGCGTGTTAATATTTCCAGTAGGATTATGTTCCTTCGCTTCGTTCGGTCAAGCCGGCAAGGACGGTAAAGAGACTTTACGCATGTATGTATATCTGTATTTTAATTTTCTGAAATAAACGTAGTCACTTTACCCCACTGACTGCGGTAAAGCGCCATAATGTTAACTTTACAGCTCTGAGTGCGGTAAAGTGCACTTTACCGCACGTTACTTTTTATCTTTGCCGTAAAGCAAAAAAAGGACAAAAAAAAGAAATACCCGCAGAAGGTACGTGCTAATATTATTTTACTTTCATAGGCGTTCAAAATAACTGAAATTGTCCAAAAGTCTAAAAAACCGAAACAATTTGACGACTGTCGCGTCAGCCAGCGACACATGAGTGTGTACTCTATTAACTAAACCAACCAACCAATCAACCTTTATCTGTAGTGTGATCTGTTGCTGACTACACTCGCATTCATTTTGGCTTGTTTTGGTTTTAACTAATTTTTTTTATTTGGTTTGCATTTTTCCTTGCCCATTTTTTTTAGACTTTTTTCACCTCATTTTTAGTTGAACGCGTGTAGTGTTTCACAGACTTTGAGTTTGTGTTTGTGTTGTTGATTGTGCCTTTGGGGTCCCGTTTTTTAAACACGGTCTTCTCCGTAAAGAGATGCAGGACTTTAAAACGTGTGTTATTGGATGACCAGATTTCGTTTCATACGTATATCAGTGGAGTAGCCAGAAATCGACTCTGGGGGAGGTTCATTAATTATTCAAATCAGATTTCAAATTCAAATAATATCAAATTTATTTAAACAAGTTTAAAAATATAATAATAGTTTGAAAAATATAATATAATAATAGTTAAAATAAATATCTACTCCGAAAACCAGACAATTGTTTTTTAAATAAGGTTGTTGTTTATTTTTACCCATTGTTTAATTTTATTTTTAATTGGTTTAGTAATTATATGTTTATTTCGTATGTTATGCGGTAGAAGATCTAATAATCTAGGTCCAGTAAAACAAATACTTCTCTGAGTAGAGTAAAAATTTTGTAGAGAAAAATTTTTGTAGAGAAGTGCAAAATCTTGATTCTGATGCAGCCCTAGTTTGTATTGGGTGGTTAACAATGTCTTGGAAAATCTTATACTTTAAAGAGAATTGTATAAATATAACACAGTACAGTTTTCTTAGGTTTAGAAACTCAATTTGAGAGAACTGTAAATCTGTGGAATACAGTTTGGGCTATTTTTAATGGTGTTAACACAGACTATCTATATATGGCAAATCTATGGCAAATAGAAGTTTTCACAACTAGTGGCTAAAATAGTGCTTTTTTACAAGCATTGGTTTAAATAACGAGCGCAGCGAGTAAAAAAAAGCACACTTTAGCCACGAGATGTGAACAATATTTTTTTTTAAATACCTTTATCAAAAAATCCAAGGAAAACAGGAAAATACTTTTAAAAATCTCAAACGAAGAGCACTTTTCGCAAAAAACACCATCTTTACACTTTAAATCAAGGCGGCTGGTAAATGAAATAACAATGGTTGCCATAGCGATGTGCTTTTTTACTCGATGACGTTCATTGCTGCGACATTTTAATCTTTGACAGTTTTATATTTTTACAATATTTTTAAATGATTTTTTCGTAAATACTTGGTGAAGACTGGCGGAAATGGCTTAATTTTTAGGCAAGAATAATTAGAGTTTTTCACTATTTTCCGCTTTTTCCCTTTAACTTTGGATAAAAAACGGAGAGAAATCTTTTCTTACACCCGTGATCAACAAAAAAAGATTTTTTGCATCAGTAACCAAAAACGCCATGCTTTAGTTATCTGCAGACAGTTACCAAAATCATGTTTTTGATGAAGTTATAAAAAAAAACGTATTTTTCAACAGTTCCCACGTTTATTCTTAAAATCATTTGTGAGACTGTAATAGAACTATTACTTTTATTTATTTTAATCGTTTTCATTTATTATTATTTAAAGGGGTATGTCCGAGAATTACGGAAAATCGTCGTTGTTTTTATTCTGTCTTTTTTATCATGCTATTGGTAAAGGAAAGAAGCATTTCTCGACCAAAATTTTAAATTTGCGGACATGCTTTAGCCTTGATTATTTCCACCAGCTCTCAGGTTAGGATTTACATTTACAAGAGCATGGCCTTATGTAAAAAAAATGGTTTAGGACTTGTCGTCGCCTTGCTCTTTAGAAGATTATTCTGACGGGACATTGAATTATTTTTATTAAAGGAGCCCAATAAGAGTCGCCGACGCTTAAAAAGTGGAAAAAGGAACACATCATAAAGGGAAGAGGAAGCAGTAAAATTGTGGCTCACAATTTAATGAACTTTGTGAGTTAATTTTGGTTTTATTTAAATAAATCACTTTATTTTTTGTGTTTTTTAATAAAGTGAACTCATATATCCAAAAACAACTAACAAAGTAAAAATCGTCCTAACTAATTCTATATGACAAAGACCGTTATACATAATAAACAACAAGTCAAACAAGGATAGCCATATATTTATTAATCATATCTACAATACACAAACAAGCACTACAAGTTGCATATTCACTCGTCTCGATCACAACTACGTTTACATTTGAACGCATAAAAACTTTGGATCCGCAAAAAGCCATCATTACAAAATAAAGTAAGCCGATCATATGCTATGTTTTCATGGGTATTGAGTTCGTTTTCAAAACTCATTGTATCTTTTTCTTTTATATAGCGTGTTCTTTATCCAGAGCAAGAACACGCTATATAAAAGAAAAGGATACAATGAGTTTTGAAAACGAACTCAATACTCATGAAAACATAGCAATTGTATCTTAAGTTAAAAGTTCGAATCTATTTTCAACTTGCTAAAACTGCATTTATAAACATATAAACCTTTTCACAATATTTGCAACGTTTGGTATTGGTTTGGTAGAGTGGTTTGTTCAAAATTTCCACTAAACATTAAAACCAATAGCTGTTGGCACTTTAAAAAAAAAAGAGTGGGGACTCCCAACATATCTCAACTTTCGTGCAGGAAGGAAACATTATCTATTCCCCTCCCCTATATCTATGCTTGGAACGTTGTTGCCAACAACCCCCTTTTTACGCCCCCCCTCCCTCTCTACGGCACCTCGACTCCTGTTTATTTCATCCATCCTCTCGCGAAATATCGGCAAAAAAGAAAATTCCGAAAATACTGGGTGGCCTAAATTCGACGGATCTCGGCGTTTTCGAGTGTTTCTATAGCAAAGAAAGGCAAAACTAATGTATCGTTTTTGAACAACAGAGTTTTTTCGAAAAAAATTACCATATGTGTTGCGTCACAAACTTCACTAATAAAAATGATTAGTGAATTTACACAATCAATCATTGATTACCGTATGGCCATAGTGGATACTGTAAAACTACTTGGTGCCTGTAATTTTACAAAAAAATTGTGAATATACCTTACAATTTAGGGTGTCCCATTTTCGATGGGATTCAATGGGAATGTTTTTGAAGATAGAGACATAAGGTTTTCGCTACTTTTTTTATCTTTAAAAAATGGTATTAACAGATTTATGTTACAGGGGAATGATATCTCCCTTAATTTAAGAGATAGTTGATGTAACTGATTTGAAGGTTTTTAACTTCTTTTTTTGTTTTTAATTGCCTTAGCAGCATAATCCTATTGTAAATATTAACACACCAGGACGAATCCATCGTTTAATAATTTCTCTTTTCGCTTTGGTTCTTTGTGTGTTCCTTGTGGGATGCTTATCCAAGTTTGAATTTTCGTTATTAGAGACTTATTGGGCATTACTCTATAAGGTTTTACCATAATAAGGGAAAACCGTATTTTATTTAAGTTGAACCTTAAGCATACTTAGAAAAGTGTTATTGGAAGTCGCATAACTTTTCCTTATTCCTAACTTAAAATTTCTAACCTTGTAGGGATTTTCCCTGATCTCGCAAAAGAATTATATCGTCATTGTAGCTGAACCTCAACCTTGTAGGTTTCTCCAATTTATTAATTTTTTCACAGTAATTTTAAAAATCCACAAGATGACTGTTTTTGTTTATAAACAAAAAACTAAAAATCCAAAGAATATTAGAAAGTCGTGTCGAAAAACAAATCAACCATCACTATTATTCGTGCTAATTGAGGTTATGTTTAAAGATAAGGGACGTACGGTAACTGTAGCGAATTAAGGGAACACCGTATTTTATTACGGTTCCCTTAATAAAAACGAAGGTCAACGCATGCGCAGAAGAGTCACCTTTTTTTACCATTTTTCTCGGTTAACTTGATTTCTCACGGGGTTGCCGCGACGCTTTTTAATATAGGGAAATATACGGGCAGGGTCTTTATAGTTAAGTTATAATTATACAGACCGCTTCAAGCTACTGCGAACATAGGGCGTAAGAAGTCTAATTTGCCAGTGTACGTACATGCAGAGACACCGCACGCCTATCAGTGAAGCAACCAATACTCAGGCTTGCGATCACCACTTGCATGACTTTCCTTTGGTATTTAGTACGCCTCTAACCACGGTGCTGTGTGGAGCGTAGTCAATGAAACCGGAATTTGGTCAATAAATACGCAAATTTTTATAACGTAATTTTCTTATTTTTTGTCACTGATAAATAAGAGCGTTTTATTGTCAACTGCTCAGATTTATCAGTGACGACGTGTTACAATGAAAATAATAAGGAGACACAAAATAAAAGCAAGTTCTCAAAATAAAATAATACATTCTAAAAACCAAAAAGATTCTCCCAGTCAAAAAAAATATCCGAGCCTACTATAAAAATCCCTTCTAACGTCTCCAAGCATGTTAGGGGTGATAATTTGAAAAGCTTCTTCAAAAACAGATAGAAGTCATTAGGAGCACGATCGGGAGATCGAGCTGGCCATAAAATAGTTCCCCGTGTACTTATAACCCGATTAGGAAATACATTATCAAGATATTCCCTAACAAGGCCAACATTGTGAGCGGAACAACCATCTTGTTGAAACCATGTTTCACCAAATCTTACACCTAACAACTGCCTAGCAGTTGGAATAATGTGCTGCTGCAGTAGATCCAAGTATCTAGGACCATTCAAATTGCAATTGCCGTTAATAAAAAATGGCCCAATTACGTGTTCCCCTATAATACCCCCCCCAAACATTTAGTTTTTGGGGATACTGTGTTCTTACGTCAAAATACAAATGCAAATTTTCCCTCGACCAATATCGAACGTGTGTTGGGTTATGACGATTTGACCATTTGACCATCTGCACTTTTTCGGCAACTTCGTAGACATACATTTTTGGTTTTAAAAATGTATTATTTCAATTAAGAACTTACCCATTTGGAGAGTAAATTGGACTTGATTCCCCCTATGTTCGCAGTAGCTTGAAGCGGTCTGTATGGTAAGCACATTTTTTAGGGAGAACCGTAAGTTAACTCGCGCTACGGTCACCGAATCGATTAGGGATATGTCTAACGCAGTTTTGTGTGGATTAAATCGTGTTTTAGAAATGGATATTGGTAAATAGCCTTAAACAGTTTATGTTTGGATAATGGGAGGTTTCTTTGGAATGCTCAATTAAATTATTAGATAGCGGTGAAGTTATATTTATTCTGTCATATGCAAAAACGGCATAGTATTTTGACAATGTGGTCTGCGTTTAGGTAAGTAAATCTTTTTGTCAGTGCAAAAACGTATTTTTTCACATCGACTTTCCGTAGACGTAACAAATTTGAAACAAGCTAAAAGTAAGTAATAGCATAATATACGAAAAATGAAATAAACCATGAAAAAAACTTGACGGCTGTATTACCTACAAAATCAAAATAAGCAAAGTTCACCGCAAGTTCATTTTCTTCTTGTCAAGGTTGTGGAGAACTTTAATTAACCGGGAGCTGCTTCTCACCGTGAACTTCTTCTTTTCAATTTTTTGGCAAATTTTATTCACTTCACGCAAAGTTCTCCTTCTGGATATTCAAGAATAAGCAAAGAAATTGATGGCAGACCAAATGTTAAATTTTTTATAAATTAAAGTTACCACTAGGATCAAAACGTATCTATCTCTCACTCGCTAACTTTGGTTGAAATGTCTTATTTTGATGTTTTTTTTACAAAACATTCAAAGCCTCGATACTTTCAAAACTTTTAGCGTGCTTTTAGCTTTGAGGAGTTCAAATTGTCTTGTTATTGCATTTCGCGATGTAGGGATCCATGTTATTTTCAGCAAACTTTGTTTGAACATTACCTTTCTTTGAGACTTGGAATTGTAAAAGATGTTAGAGGAGATGTTTTTTTTTTAATTTTAACATTGCATTGGTCGGAAAACAGAAAATAAGGAAGTTTTCTGCGACAAAAGATAAAATTTTACTGACGCGACTCAAAATTTGACATATGTCAAAAATCCAAGATGGGAAACCGCTTTAACATTTCACCATCTCTGCAAAAAAATTGTGTGCTGCCCTGGATTTGATTTTTTTCAGTAAGGCAACAGCCCTATACTTTCTTCGCCTACTGACGTATTACGTATCTAAATTGGTTATAAGATAAAAAAAAGTTATACAAATTTTAAATCAGGAGTATTTAGACCAAAAATTGTAATGTCTGTAGGAAGGTGCACTGTTTATGGCTAGCATAACTTTAATTTAGGCTCTGACTCAAAATTTGACATATGCCTTCTTCTTCTACTGAGGTATCACTTATCTAAATTATTTATAAGATAGAAAAGTTATAAATATTTCAGTCCAGGAGTATTTAGATCAAAAATTCTATTATGTTCCCTAAAACTTTTGACCAGTCGCCCAATTTTTGACATATGTCAAATTTTGAACAGAATTGGTAAATACTCATGTCTTGTTTACCAACGTGCTTAAAATTTGCGCGTTCCTACAGAAATTACCAACCAATTTAGATAATTAATACCTCGGTAGGTGACGGAGGTATGGAGCTTTTGCCTCATTGACAAAAATCAAGTCCAGGGTCACACACATATTTTTCGCAAGGGGATGAAATTTAACCATTTTTTAAAGTTCTCCGTCATCTTGGATTTTTTACATAAGTAATATTTTGAGCCAGATTAGTAAGAACTCATGTCTTGTCTTATCAACAAGCCTAAAATTTTTAAAATCGGATTACTAAGTTGCAAGTTATGCTAGCCTAAAACAGTGCACCTTCCTACAGAACAATTTTTGGTCTAAAAAATACTCCTGATACAAAAGTTGTATATTTTTTTTTATCTTATAACCAATTTAGATATGTGATACCTTCGTAGGCGAAGAAAGTCTGGGGCTTTTGACTTATTGACAAAAATCAAGTCCAGGGTAACACACAAATTTTTCGCAGGGGTGTGAAATTTATCCATTTTTTAAAGGTCTCATCCATCTTTGATTTTAGACATATATTAAATTTTGAGTCGCGTTAGTCAAGTTTCAACTTTTTTCTAAAAAAACAGGCAAAAATTTCGACAATCGGCCGATTGGGTCCAAAGTTATAGCGCGTTCAAAAAGTCACAAATTTTTTGGCTCACCCTATACAGGGTGCTTCAAATTCGATGCTAACCATAGGTATCTCCTAAACGGTAGGAGATACGAAAAGTTTTAAATTAGGGCAAAGTTGCGCAATTTGATGCTTTGCTCGAAACTAAAAAAAAATTTACAAATTCTGGATAGTTCCGGAGATAGGCAGAAAAAACCGAAATCTTCATTTTTCGTTTTTATTTTTCTGCTCCCTTATTCTTAAAACTGTCAAAAACGCTTAAAAGTTTCTACAGGCACTTTTTTAAGATCTACCTAGTGTTCATTTTTTCTTATAGGCACATTCTTTTTTTCTCCTGCCGTTTGGTTTATAAAGGATGACAGATAACATTTTGCAACTTTATTTTGACAAGTCATCTGACGTTTTGGGTTTATTTACCATCATCAACCCAAATTTAATTTTTGCTTTTAACTTGTTCAAGATATTTTGGAAACCCGATTGCAGTACTTTTTAACACTTTAAAAAGAACAGTTTATTTGACATTTTGTTATAACAAAATAACTTTACCTAATATTTTAAAAATACGTTTTTTTCTTTGTTTTTTAATCTTTAAATTTGGGCTAATGATGGTCAATTAACCCAAAACGTCAGGCGACTTGTCAAAATAAAGTTGTAAAATATCTGTCATCCTTTATGAACCAAACGGCAGGAAAAAAAGGATGTTTTTTTTTGCCTCTCCGGAACTACCCGGAATTTGTAAACTTTTTTTTTGGTTTTGAGCATAGCGTCAAATTGCGCAACTTTGCCCTAATTTAAACCTTTTCGTATCTCCTAACGTTTAGGAGATCCCCAAGGTGAGCAGAATTTGGAACACCCTGTATACATATATAAAAAAGCAGAAATTTTTACGAAGAAAAACCTTTTGGATTTTTGGCCTACCACACTAGATATACCACTAACTAATTCCGGAGGTAGTCCATCAACCACATAGGCTTTTCCCTACGACAAATTCATCCGGCCTGGTTAATTTCGCGGCGGTTTTTTTTGTACCCATGTGGATAGTAATCCAAAAATTTCCTCTTTTAGTAAAATTTTCTTTTTTTGTTGGTACTTACTTCGGTACCCAGGTCGGATAATAACGAATTTGTTTTAGTTGAAAGACCCACGGGCTGATGGCCTAGCTGGTATAGTGGAGTAGGCCAAAAATTCAAAAGTTTTCTCTTTTTTAATATTTTTTATCTTTAATTTTTTAACTTTCATTTATCCACGTATTTTTTAAATATAAAATATATTTTAATCTAAAAAACTTTTTTCGGATTAAATAATATTTTTTTTCGATCGACAATTTTATTAGATAGATAGATTAATAAATAAATGCAAAGATTTGTTAATTTTGACCATACCTTGAATTGTTTAAACTGCTATAATTTCAGAATCGGTCGGTCTAAGTCACTCGAAATTGCTGTATTTAACTGGATTTTTCATAGACTAAAATAAACGAACTAAGAAAAACGACTGTCAATGCTCAATGTAAAACGACCAAAGTATTCCGGGTCTTTAACAGGTTTTTTTAGGCTGCTAAAAACCCTAACTTGGGTGTCTAGAAGGGTGACAAAATAGTATTGTTAAACAAAGAAAATCAACAATTTTGTCCACTTACCTCTCCTATGTTGGGAATTTTGTTTCACTTACCTCTCGTTTCCAGCACATTTATTAAATCCATATTTACAGGCTCTGTAGTGAGTAAAACTTTAAAGAAATAATGATCATACGTTAAAGCAATTTTGAGAAAAAAAGACCTTAAACATCATTTAAAGGAGAGTAGAGAAATATTTAAAGTAAAACGACCAAAGTATTTTGAATTTAGTTTTGACAGGTCTTTTAGGCCGGTTACAACCCTAACTTGGGTGCATATATAGGAGGGTGACAAAGTCATATTGTTAAACAAAGAAAATCAACAATTTTGCACACTTGCTTTTCTCGTTTCCAGCACATTTATCAAATTCATATTTACAGGCTCTGTAGTGCGTGAAACTCGAAAATTAGCATTTTTCGAAGGGAAGTGCAGCCGCCCCATCGCCGATTAGCCTCGTCGGTGTGACGAATTCCAACTTGTGTCCCTTATTAAATTGTACTTTATTTATAGGAGGTGGACGATTAATAACGGGAATTAAACTCCCAGAGGAAACTCCCTTTAGTTTCTGTGGGAGTTTTGGGACACATTTTTCTTGTTGACATTCACCTAATATCTTTAGGTATTAAGTATATTAGGAAAAGCACAAAAAAGCAGAATTTACAAAAACCGAAACACAATTGAACCAAAAATAAAACGTCCGAAACGAAATATGATCGAAAGTAAAACACTTAGAAAATAATGGATACGAATATAATTTTAAAGAATTTAAGTTTACTCGATCCTTAAAAGTCACGAATATAATTTAACCGATTATAATTTTCCCGAACCCTAAAATATCAGAATTACAAAACTATCGACAATAATTGTCTAGAAATGAAAACCGACCCACAAGTTGATAGAAAATAATATGCCCGATCCTTAAATGAGCGGAACCACAATCCAGCCGAATCGCTATTGGGCATGCTTCAAATTTAAATCTCTAGAGCGCAGTAGGCCCTGGATTGCGGCGTTGACAAGTTTATCTATTTGGAAGATGACACGGGGATTTTTTTTATTAAACGATTTTATTTAACTTCACAGTTTGCTGTCTAACTGTCTATCAAATCTTGCGATTCATTTTTGTAATGTAGGTCCGATGACAATACAATATTATGGAGAAATTTGGGGGTAGGGGGTGGTTGAAGAATGTAAAGAGGGTAAATTAATACAATATCACAACTTACTTAGACTCTTCTCTGCCGTAAGCCTGGCAAGGTAGCAATTGAATTCGTGGCTATCGGTTCAAATCATTTTCGGCCAGATTGGGGTTCTTAAATTTTATGGTTTGGCATTATTATGTTTCTATCAAATTATTTTCGTTAAAAATATTTTGTGTACCTATAAAAATATGTTTTGCTTAAATTTAATTCTACGCATATATTTTGTAGCGATTTGATTTTCCCTTTCATTTTCGAGACAATTTTTTTCGGACCCATTATATTATTTTCTTTTAAATTCTGACAAATTGTGTTTGTGCCAAATTTGGTTACGGGTTTTTTATAGTGCCCAAAAGCCGTTTTTTTTCTTTTTTTTCTTGTATCTGGAACATTAAATTAAAATTAAAATGCTATGAAAATAATATATCCCTTTCTAACTTTAAGAGTATAGTCTTCGCTGGAAGCTTTTCTTGTCAAAATTGCGCTTCAAGGGTATTCTTGGCTCCACATATTTGTAATAAATTTTTGAACAATAGATACTTTAGTTTTTATTAAAAATAAATTTTTTGTGAATTACGTTTTATCTTTATTTTCAAAATTACAAAGCGCTATGTGCACATTTGCAAATCTTTTGAGAATAACGTAATATTTTCGTTGACGTGCCAATATTACAAGCTTTTAAAAACTTTCTTAAATTTATTTGAAAGCCATATTACATATTTATAGAAGCCTAGAACAAGGTCAAGAAACTTGTGGTGTATTTTTTGATATGTCAAAGCATTTGACACAGTAAATATTGATTTTGTTTTGGAGAAATTAAGTGCTTTAGGTTTTAGAGGAAATTTACTAAAACTAATTAAATAATATTTGGAAGATCGAAAGATGTATGTTTCTCTGGATGGAAATAATTCAAAGCATTCAATATCGGTGTCCCTCAGGGTTCTGTATTGGGTCCGTTGATATTTCTTTGTTTTATTAATGACCTGCCGTTTAATTTGGCTGAAGATTGTATTGTTTTATTTGCTGATGATATAAGTATTAGTATCTCAGCAAAAAAGTTATCCGAACTGCAAAAAAACAATTTTCTCACAATTCTATGTGTGGTTTGAAAGGAATCGCTTGGTGGTAAAGGTCAGAAAGACAGTTGTAATAGTGATTTCGTGATTAATTATGTGGAGCAAACGAGGTTTGGTTAAAGATATCCAAAATATTAATATAAATGGTACTGAAATCACCAAGGTAGAGAAAAATAAGTTTCTAGGTTTAACTCTGGACATCGACACTAATCTTGGATGGCAGGACCATAATGAAGAGGTATGCAAAAAACTTAACTCGGAATATTTTGCAATTTTACAATTAAAGGAAATGGATGGGCAACATCACTAAATGTTTCCTATGCGCTAGTCTATTCAGTATTATCTTATGGTGTAGTCTGCTGGGGAAACGCAAGACATATTGAGAGAGCATTTATTAAGCAAAAGCGCATAATTAGGCAAATTTTTAACCTTAAGCAATTGGATTCTTGTCGACCAGTATTTGTTAAAAATAAAATCCTCACCTGTTACTCATTGTTTGTGTATAAGTGTGTAATGTTTATTAAGACCAATTTTTCAGAGTTTGTCACAACAATTCATAGTCATAATTGTAACACCAGACATGGAAACTTACTACGCACGAATCATCACTCCAGTGTTCTGTACAATAAATCAGTTAGTCACATATCAATAAAATTGTACAATAATCTTCGAGACAAACTGAAAACAATTAAAAATATTAAACAGTTTAAATCTTCATTGCTCAAACGTCTAGTTAACAACTGTTATTATTCTATTAAAGAAATATTGTAATGTTTTTCATCGGTGTATAGTTATTATTATTTCATAATTATGCTTTTTGTCTTGTTTACAATTGTTTGGGATATCTTAATAATGTACTTTTTTGTATTAATAATTGTGAGAATTTAGTGTTCTTTTTTTTCCCCGTCATTTACCTTTAAAAATGTTTAGTGTTTGTTTTTTTCCCTTTCTTCTTAATTTATTTATATGACGATAAATTTTATTTTATGCTATTTCAAAATATATTTTATTTATTTAGATGGTTTTATCTAGCACATTTTTTAACATGATATTTTATTACTGTGTTACCCCTGGTAGAATCTCCTTTGCTCTTTCACCCTGCATTGTATCGTCTCTACTAATCTAACCCAAATGAAAACGAAAAAGCCGCACATCCCAGTCCCAAAGGACTCAAGGACTCTAGGCTAGCCGTCCCCCGATTTGAACCTATGCGAACCTAAAATAAGGAACAGATAGATGGGCTTTGTGAGTATATAAATGTCTATACAAAAGGAACTGAGTTTATTTCACTGGCCACGGTGTAAATCTATACGATTAGAAAAAGGAAGGCGGTGAGATACGGCATAAAAGTATTGAAAAAAAAATCACATTAACTTGGCCCTGCGGTACTTAACTTGCTATAGGGATAATGATGAGGATACTATACCCTAAAGTTACAGATACAGACAAGTCATAAAAATTGTAAAATTGTTGTGCGAAAATCACGAAAACAATTAATAGAAAATACATTTAGTAGAAAAACAGGTGGTAGAAAATACATTTAATAGAAAAACAACTGAAAGAAAAGCATTTGGTAGAAAATATATTTGGGGTTGCTTTTAGCAGTAGGGAGTGAGGAATACGCACGCAGTGAACTCCTCTACGAACCCCGGGTAACCCCAGCACATGTCCACACTCTTTCCATCCACCTACGCACCAAAACCAACCCCTGGCAATCCAGCACGCCACGAACCCTCCTACCAACTCCACCTCCGTGAGTGAACCTTTTGTGTTAAAAGTGCGAAAACCTGTGTTACTTCAATTAACCTCCAGGGTGATAATTTATGAATATCGGGAGAACCGCCGCTCCTATAACAGTGACCCCCTCCCTCCCAGGAGGTCCAACCAAATCTCCAATAAATTAATCATAATCATATGTATGTGACGTGTGTTTGGTGTGATGTCTTAAATTTCAAAAATTTTGCCTGTGGTGCTATGACGTCATTAATTGTTACAATTTTAATTTAATTCTTAGGAATTTCTATTACCAGCTTTCAAAAAATAAAATTTTCATCTTTGGCGTATTTATGATTTGGCAGCAGCTCTATACAGACCGCTTCAAGCTACTGCGAACATAGGGCGGAAGAAGTCTAATTTGCCAGTGTACGTACATGCAGAGACACCGCACGCCTATCAGTGAAGCAACCAATACTCAGGCTTGCGATCACCACTTGCATGACTTTCCTTTGGTATTTAGTACGCCTCTAACCACGGTGCTGTGTGGAGCGTAGTCAATGAAACCGGAATTTGGTCAATAAATACGCAAATTTTTATAACGTAATTTTCTTATTTTTTGTCACTGATAAATAAGAGCGTTTTGTTGTCAACTGCTCAGATTTATCAGTGACGACGTGTTACAATGAAAATAATAAGGAGAAACAAAATAAAAGCAAGTTCTCAAAATAAAATAATACATTCTAAAAACCAAAAAGATTCTCCCAGTCAAAAAAAAATTAAAGCAAATGTTCGAAAAGTCCTCCTTGCTCGGCTAGACAATATCTGAGCCTACTATAAAAACCCCTTCTAACGTTTCCAAGCATGTTAGGGGTGATAATTTGAAAAACTTCTTCAAAAACAGATAGAAGTCATTAGGAGCAAGATCGGGAGATCGAGCTGGCCATAAAATAGTTCCCCGTCTACTTATAACCCGATTAGGAAATACATTATCAAGATATTCCCTAACAAGGCCAACATTGTGAGCGGAACAACCATTTTGTTGAAACCATGTTTCACCAAATCTTACACCTAACAACTGCCTAGCAGTTGGAATAATGTAGATGTAGCAGTAGATCCAAGTATCTAGGACCATTCAAATTGCAATTGCCGTTAATAAAAAATGGCCCAATTACGTGTTCCACTACAATACCCCCCCCCAAACATTTAGTTTTTGGGGATACTGTGTTCTTACGTCAAAATACAAATGCAAATTTTCCCTCGACCAATATCGAACGTGTGTTGGGTTATGACGATTTGACCATTTGACCATCTGCACTTTTTCGGCAACTTCGTAGACATCCATTTTTGGTTTTAAAAATGTATTATTTCAATTAAGACCTTACCCATCTGTTTCTCGAGCAAGGCAGAAATAAAACAAAATAATAAAAACAAAATGACACGGAGAGTAAATTGCAGTAGCTTGAAGCGGTCTGTATATATACCACCGCAACCCACCCCTTCTTGGCATCTAACCCAAACTATTTTTTCAAAAATATTTTACAAAAAAACTCAAAATTTTTAAAGAAATTTTTGTTGTCGACGACATTTGAAACATGTAATTTTTAAAACACCATCATACACTTTGATTTCCAACCTTGAAACACTCACAAATAGGCATCGTTCCGCACTGGTACTTATCCAAGTTACCTGATACGAATTCGTCCTGGCGTGTTAATATTTCCAGTAGGATTATGCTCCTAAGTGTATGATGGTGTTTAATGATGTATAGTAGAGGGTGACCAGTGAAACTACTGATGAGCCCACGCTGGTTAACCAGGGCGAAACATCGTTTAATCATTTATCTTTTCGCTTTGATCTTTTGTGTGTTCCTTGTGGGATTCTCATCCAAGTTTGAATTTTCGTTATTTCCACCCAAGATCTTTTGATTTTTTGTTTTTTAGTTTATTTTCGGTTGAAGTAACTGATTTGGAGGTTTTATAACTTCTTTTTTGTTTTAATTGCCTTAGGAGCATAATCCTACTGGAAAGATTAACATGCCAGGACGAATTCGTATCAGGTAACTTAGATAATTACGAGCGGAACGATACCTATTTGTGAGTGTTTCAAGGTTGGAAATCAAAGTGTATGATGGTGTTTAATGATGTATAGTGGAGGGTAACCAGTGAAACTACTGATGAGCCCGCGCTGGTTACCCAGGGCGAAACATCGTTTAATGATTTCTCTTTTTGCTTTGATCTTTTGTGTGTCCCTTGTGGGATGCTCATCCAAGTTTGAATTTTCGTTATTTCCACCCAAGATCTTTTGATCTTTTGCTTTTTGCCATTTGAAGTATCGCGTCTCTATCGTCCGGAGCAAGCAGGTTGACCCACATTAACGAGAGCACAGGTTATAGTGTTCTTTCATATCAACATAGTGTAGTATTATTTTGCTATTATTTTCTTAAGAAGTAGTACTCTATTTACTTAAATTAAGTACATTTACATTAAGGAATTTGGGTTTCATGTACCCTCTGAATATTAATGCTCAAAAAGTTGAATTTTAAAAGAATCGAAATGTGTGCTTATTTGTTTTTATGTGTTATGTTGAAGATGCCGTGCCCCCCCCCCCTTCGTCTTGCGGGGACGGTGGGGGCGTTTGACACACCCTTAAAAGAAAGTATCAGGGAAAATCGGACTGTGAAATATTAGTCAACTACTGCTGGACTATTAGGAGAGATGTTCCAGAGACTAGATTCAATAATAAAAGTATGGCATTTAATTGCTTCTGTTAAATTAAAAATATATGGTTATATGTATTTTGTATATTCATTGTATGCCCTTAAATTTTGGAACAAATAATATAGTTATTTATGGTACAAGTGTCTTATGTTGAAAATAAGTCACGCGAGAAAGATTTATACCACAAGGCTGTCAGGCCGAGTGGTATAAATTCTCAAGTGACTTGGGAAGCATAACACACGAGTGTCATACAATTTTTTATCCAACAAGTGGGAGAAATCGTTTTCTTATGAGATAATAATTAATAAGCTTTGTGATCAAATCAAAGCTACTTGCGTCTCAGTACCCTATAAATATCTTGACAGTGACTTTTTACATTTTGGTCAAAGTTGGTTCTTTGTTTGGTTGCCACGGGCATCATACATTGTTAGCAAATGTTTAAATAAACTTTGACACTTGTCAGTTTTCCCTGCAGAAAAAGAAACCTTTTTTGAAGTTGATGTTGATGCAAGGGGCTTTGATAATGGGAATAGCGGTGCTTGTAGATACGATGAATTGGTCAATTTGAAAATGGAAAACATTGAAGACAAAGGGAGAAATTATCACGTAGTTTTGCCAAACACTAAAACCAAGAAATCGAGAAGTTTCACCATACTTTAGGAAGGATTTCCAGTCCACCCGATCAATTTGTGTAAAAAACCTATGTCTTTGAGGGTAAAGAATACTAGTTCTAGCCACTTTTTTTTGTGTTGTTGTTGTTGTTGAATAAATACGTTGTCGAAAATACTTTTAAGAATTCCAATGTTTTTGAAATTGAGGCGAACAACTAAAATATTATTAAATTCAGGACACCCTGTGCCTACTTGTATAGAAGGACGTATTATATATAGGAAACGTAGAGGGACGTCTATAGAGGGTATAGTCTGCTGAAATGAGAGGGTGCAATTCGCTCACCCGAAAAATGGTCTTAAGCAGATTTAGGTGGAAAATGATAAGAGATATGCCCATGACGCGTGGTATTATGTTTTATGTCGGAAGCGTGTTTCTTTTTGCGATACGGAGCGCACAAGAGTTGGATTATTTCTTTGTTGGATTACGAAATATCAGGCACTGGTAGGTATTTCTCACAATGTATTGGATTCACTACACGTTTCACTCTTTTTTTTGATAAGCTTTCAAACAAAGTGATACAAGCGGGGTCTTCTTATTTGAAAAAAAAAGTTGTATGTGAATAGACTCCTTCCTCAGGGTCCATCCACAAAATTTTTTTTGCTGCTAAAAATCTTAGTTAACGTGTTTTTGGATTTTTTGAAAAAACAATTTTTTAACTCGCTACGGCCAATAATCCATTTAAAGTAGCAGTTATTAACCAAAAATAACATAATTAATATATTGCGCTAAAAGTATATATTGAACAAAGTGGGAATAGCTACTCGCTGGCAGAAATACTGCCTTACTACTTTATTAAAATTCCTTCAATTTTTATTTAATGATTTTATATTAATTTTAATTACTTTTTAGTGTGGATTTTTGAAAAAAGTATTCATTAATTCCTACTGCCTTAGTAGCAATCCCTTCCTACTTTATTCAAATTCCTTCAATTTTTATTTAATGATTTTATATTAATTTTAATTACTTTTTGGATTTTGGAATAAAGTATTGCCATCTTGGAACCGCCATATTGAACTTTTTTATCTCTTATCTGATTAGGGCAAAACTTTCTCTAAATTATAAAACGTTTCCAAGACATCTAACTGTGACTGAAAACTGACAGATTTCGGTCATATTGAACTTCGTTATTTTTTTTCCGATTTAAACAAAACTTTTGTTGACTTTTGGACTTTTGGAGACTGACATCTGTCAGTTTTCTGTCACAGTTATGTGTCTTAGAAATGTTTTATAATTGAAAGAAATTTTTGTTTAAATCAGATAAAAAATAATAAAGTTTAATACAGTGCGCAATTTTATTCAGTTATGGCAAATTCAAGAACAAAATTAGATTTTGATCGGTTTGCAAATAAGGTCAGTACAATAATTTAAAAATTGCTAAAAAGTGCGAAATCGACGACTTTGACGTCACTTTTCGGGTACTTCTGGGAGGGGTAGAGAGTTGGAGCAATAAAACAAAATCTTCTTGGGATGAGTACTTCAACATATAAGAAAATCAGGCAATTCTACCGAATACAAATATCCATTTAAAAAGGGCGATATCCTTTAAATCCAAAAACCGTATTCAAAAAAAGCTCATCAATTATCGTCTTTTTTTTTGATGATCCAGGAAATCAAAAATATCTCAAACGTTCCCCAAAACATGTCTAATATTCTCATATGTTTTTCTACATGCCTAAACCAAGTTTTGCCCAATTCCCTTCACGCTTCGTTAGCTCGTAACCTAATTAGCTCTGAAAAATAGCCGCTAATTTGTCGACGTTTGTCACGCGACGTGATAACGTGGTATTTTTACGGGGCGGAGGTGTCAATCCACTGTAACTTTCCACACTTCCTATTCGGCAAGTTTAAATTTTCGACATTTTTTTAATTGGGTAGTAGTAGGCTGTAGATGCACTATTATTTAAATTTTAGTCGGGAATGACAGGCGGATATTAACAGCAATATTTTTTCAATACCCGCTTAGAAAATGACGTTTACGTCATTTTTGCAAAGCTTCAGACGAAAATGTTTCTTTTTCCTTTTAGTTATTAAGTTTTATGCAGGCTTTTTTTCACTTTATTTTTCTTTAATAACTTTTATTCCGGTAAAGAAGATTTGTTTAAACTTGTAATTCTATGTGATGTACACACTGATTTAAGTACCTTCAATTTAAAGGAAATTTGTTTATAGTATATTATATTTCACGTCGGGGTAAAAGTCACACTTTTTATACCGAGGTAAAAATTCGTCCAAGGATAAAAAGATACTTTTATCACAAGAGTTAAGTGCTACTTTTGAACTTTTTCGTTACAAATATACCTATTTGCATAAAATATTATTTTGATAGAGTATGTTACATGCATATAGGCACCATACAGGTACTCAACCAAAAGCAAAATGTCAAAAAAGCTGTCTGGTAGCCAATTGTAGAGTTTTGTTTTTTTTACCTTTCATTCCTTTTTACCTTTTAGCACTTTTCATCCTTGTTTAAATTGTAGGTACAAAAAGGTCACTATACATACAACATTTATTGTAGGTCAATCACAATAAAAAAAATGCGTTTTTGAGGTAAATTTTCACCCAAAACTTCCCATTTTTTTCAAACTGGTTGTAAGTTTATAGTACTAGATAGTTTTAGCTCGTACCAAACTATAGCCCGATAACTTTGCCGACAACGATAACTTTAACACTATTTGACAGTTCAAACTAGCCTTTTTGGCACAGGTTTTACGTCGACGGTCCGGTTATTTGACGTTTGCGATAATTTATTAGTTTTTATTTTTTTTAAATTAAGTTCCTATATAAAGTAGAGGATTACAACTACCCAAACTTAATGTTTTTAAATAAATGCGTTTTGAAGTATTAGCTATTTAATTACTCATAAAAGAATTCTCAAACAGAAAAACGCGCTTGGGTGTGCCTTGGGTTCTGAGCGCAGCGCCTCCCTTTTCGAAATTGTATAGAAGTTCGCCAAAACACAAATGCGCCTGCGTCGTCCGTTGAAATTCTTATATTAACCATTTACGGTACGTGTTTAGTCGTCAGTTGTTTCAGGCACGACCAAAAACTATCTATTATCTTAACCAGAACGATTCTCTACGTGTATCTTTCCAAAATGTTATTAAAAATCAACACATTAAACATTTTACGACTAATTTCGAAAATGATTGGGTCAGGTACAATTCCAGAACTCGCCAAAACATTTTTCAAATGACTTGACACATTTGCCAAAAAGAGAAACCCACCCAAAACCGCAATCATTAGGCGGAAGATACATCATAAGCCCCAAACATCGTCCCTCTCGGTCCAAACCCGACCGAAACAAAAGAGAAAACAAATGACGATCATCAAAACTACATAATTTCTTTTGCTCGGGCTAGGAAGACTAGAAAAAGCAAAGCGGCCCGAGAGGTGTATACCCAGCGGGTCGCTTGTAGTTCATGCGTTCCCCGCTGAGAAGGTCTGTCGTCACTTTTGGGGTTCTGCAAGCGCCGCCAACAACTCATAGAGACCCTCGGGCCACTTGATTTATATGTACGGTTTATTGATAGCAAAACAAAAGGCTGAAAAACTAAAACAGGGCGGTAGATAGCCAAGTCACGGCGATATTGCCTCAAGATGATGAGGTAAATGGTACAAATAACGGTAAATTCTAGGTTCAGCTAGGGTTAATCAAAACAAAGAATATCACTAAGGTTATAACAAAGGAATGCGCAACGCCCGTATAAATAAATTATCCGAATAAATCGTAGATTTACGTCATAAAGCCCAAGAGAATAAAAAATTATATATAATTGCAAAACAAAAGGGTACAAAAGTTTAAATAATTGCCAAATAACTATAAATTTTGGTTCAGACAGGTTTAATTCAAACATAGAATATCAAAGTTACAACAAAAAAAAATTAACCAAGTTTAGAAGCAAAACTAAAGAAATAGTGGCATCAATGTATAATTTAAAAGCCAAAACAAAAGGGTAAAAAAGTTTAATTAAATGACAAATAACAGTTCGAATAGAGTTACTTAATTAAAATAAACAAAAGAATATCGTCACACTTATAATAATCAATAATCCGACCAATGAAAATATGAGGCTTTACAAATTTAGCCAAGATAATAAAATTAGACAGTCAAAACCTAAGATATGTTATCAATGTTAAACAAAAAGCTAAAATCAATGAAAACATAATTATTTTAAACATAGATCATAAAAACACAGACAAAAAAGTAGAAAAAAACTAACATACCTAGTTATAATGTTACGTTAAACGTTAAGACTAGCCACAGCCTACAACTTATTTGATTTTTATTTTTTAAAATAGCTGGCCAAGTATTTTGGTTCATACTGATGAGATCAAGATAAGGTCGAAACACGTGTCTGTGACTAGTCTTAAGGTTTTTTTAAGTTTTAAGGGATGTTTTTCAGAACATCTGCGAAGCTCGGTAGGTTGATGGAGTTTTATGGCCTCGAAGCATATCCTTGGGTAATACCAAGAGGTTTTCTTGTAAAAAAATTAAATATCCTAAGATATCATAAATTTAAATTATAAGATCCAAGACAGCAAAAGCTGAAGCAAAACTTAAGGAATCAAGTATAAACTAGAAGTTTGCATAGCTATAGCCAACAATATGATCAAAGTTATAACAAACAAATGCATCAAATATCCGAAGAAATAGCAGATTTAGATCATAAACCTCAAAACAATAAATGTAGAAGCAAGACTAAAGAAATCGTGTCATCAATGTATAAATTAAGAGCTTTAGCAAAACAAAAGGGTAAAAAAGTTTAATTAAATGGCAAATAACAGTTCAAATACAGTTAATTGAAATAAACAAAAGAATATCACCACACTTATAATGATGAACAATCCGACCAACGAAAATATGATACCTTACAAATTTAGATTATAAAAACACAGACAATAAAATTTGACAGTCAAATCATAAGAAATTATCAATGTTAAACAAAAAAACTAACATACCTAGCTAAAACAAAAATCGAAGCAAAACGTCTAACCTTCTAGCTGTATCATACAATTCAGTCCCTGTGTATATATTTGTAATTGTAATTGTAATTTTTCGTGAATTTATTTGAATATTTCTGAATTTTATATGTAAGAATTCCCCGATGATCACGGACGACCAAAAAGTCGTAATTAACAAAGAGTAAAGAGTAAGTAATAAACAAAGAATATCAACCAAAGTCGTATGGTCATAAAGAGGTTAAGTTTATTAACTAAATAAATAAAAGGCGAGTTGCCGCGATGGAACATTTATAACAGGTTATAACCCATTGATTTCCGCGACTCCTCCGGTTTGAACCAGAGGAGGGGAAATTGTGATGACACCGATCTGTTTGACTTTTGGTTAAAACCAGGAGTAACCGCAGTTTGGATCTGGGTTTCGGTTCAAAGTTTGTGAGGTTACAAAAGAAGATTGAGCATACTAATAAGTAATTAGGTGAGTAAAGATGACCTGAAACACTTGCTTTTCGTCTATCTTCTTCGTCTAATTTTGTGGTAAACAAGGTCTAACTCAACATTAACAAGCTAACTTCTGAAAATATTTTTTATTTGTAAAATAAAACAACCAAAACAAAATTCGTTTCCGCGATCAATTTGTGACTGAACCAAAAAAGGCACCGTTTTCTAAAAAAAATACATTGAGACAATGTATTTTTTATATGATTTTCGCTCCGATGTAAAGTTTTATTAATATCATAATCAAGTTTACATACATTTTATAGCCAAAACGAATTATTGATTTTACTGCTTCAAAACACATTTTCAAAAAAAAATTATTACAATAGAAAGTCTTTAAGAATAATTTTTATGAAGGCTGTTATGAAATCAAGGATTAAGAGACATGTTATTTCCTAGCTTTTAGTTACACCTAAGAATGAATTTAATAAAAGACTGTTACGTACATAAGTTTCATAACCTTGTTTATGTATTTTGTATGCCCTGTTCATAATTTTCATAAACTTGTCCATACATTCCATACCAACTTTTAAACGGCAGTCAATGATCGCCATTTATTAGATTTATTTGAGTAAAATCGTTAACATTTTTTATTTATTTCATATGATATTTTATTATCTCCATAACCTGTATATACTATTGATAACAACTCTCTATAAAATGTCAAGAAACATTTTTCATTGATTTCGTAACTTCTGTTTAATAATTTCATTTCTGTACAATTTTTTTTATAACTTTCCTCCGATTTTTGTAACAGTTACGTGTTCTTGATGTAAAAATATCTACAAAAAATTAATAAACGCCTATTATAAATACTATGTACGATATTTATTTCAGAGTGCGTTGGATTCGCAGGATACAAGCATTAACCCGGCCCAAGGGGACCCAGACTCTGAATGCCACTTGGGTAATTCTCAACAGGTGCGTCCAAGTCGCAGGGGTGGACCCGACTGAATAAGTCGGTGACTAAATCCTGTAGGGGAACGTCATACCGCACCTCCCTGGAACGCAGCTCTTTGTGGTCGGTGTGCCAGAGATAGGGAGCGCTTAAGTGAAACCAACTCTCACTCGGTCTCGACTTCTCTGGTGAATCGGGGTCGGGTGTGTTTCTTAAACGCCAGGGCCACGTGGATGAGGCACCACAATAAAAACCTGGCGCACCCTGTTGTATAAAGTCCCCTCTCCGAAGTCCAGGGGAAGTTATTCTAGCCGATTTACTAATCTGTGAGGGAACTCCAGAAGGACCCCCCGACAACCAGGAGGTAACACAGGGAACCGAACAGGTACACAGTGGAACCTCTAAAGATAAGGATCAACAAGCAACTGTTTAAGGACCCAGTCCTGGCCAGGTCAAGAGAGTCGCATCTTGGGAACTATCTGTTGGTCCCAGGTCATGTAAGAAGGTTGCAGGCCAGAAAAATCTGTTTTGCGAAAGAGGCAGGCTTCCAGGGCTAAACCATGGATAGTGGGACCAGCAAGGTGGCCTACCTACGTGGGAATTGTCCCGCTCGCACTTCTACATTCATTAATGGGTGGCTACGAAGATGAAGTCAAAGATGTCAACCAAAAGAATACGTGGTATTTACGTGGTATAAAATGATCGTCGAAATATATTTAGATCATAAAACCCAAAGAAATAAAAGTCGAAGCGAAACTTATAATCTGCTAGTAGATGTATTATGCGATATAGACTTCACCCTGCGTACAGGGTGATTCATTGTATGGGTGAATATCAAAAAATTACCTCTTTTTATTGATGAATTTTGCAAAAAACTTAAAATGGCTAAGAAATAAAA
This sequence comes from Oxystoma pomonae, assembly GCA_963921995.1. NCBI lineage: Eukaryota > Metazoa > Arthropoda > Insecta > Coleoptera > Brentidae > Oxystoma > Oxystoma pomonae. Next base: position 43,603,559 of record OY998171.1, on the reverse strand, counting down.
GAAGTAATTAAATGTTTTGGTAATTTCGTTGGGTTTTTAAGAAATATAGTGGCAATGTAGTTTTCTTAAAAATCTCGCTGTCACGTGACGTTTATATTTTCGTGCCAGGAGAATGAGAAAGTAGTAGTAGTAGTAAAAAATACATAAATAAATAAAAAGTAAAGAAAATAATAAATAATAAATAAAGAAAAGAATATATACAGAATAACGGATCATTTATTTCATTCTCCTGGGAAGAAAGTACCCAGGAAAATGAAAATGCCAGGAGAATGATATGCCAGGAAAATGATAAAATACATCATAAATATTTATTTTTGTAGGTAAATCGCAAAATTAGGATAACTGGTTTACACTACTAGGAAAAGTAACACATTACCTTATCTAAGACATACAAGCGTGTTATAAATAAAACTTCGTTTTGGTAAAAAATGATCCAGGAGAATGAAAATAATAAATATACTATTTTATGATTTTTCACTTCCTTATTTTATTTTGGACAAACTTTAATTGGTTACAAAAGGCAAATCGAAAAAGAGAAATTTAATGTTATTTTGAGTTTTTTAGAATAAAGAAGTTATGGGTTGGATGCAAAAGCAGGTAGTTTTAGAGTGCTTAACAGAGCCACGAGAATGAGAATAAAAGTGGGGGACAATTTTTAAGTTATTCCAGTGCGCATATTTTTTAACATTATATTCTACTGTTTTTGCCAGGTGCAGATGGGATCAATATGAATTTAAACTAAATCAAACTTCTAATCTATAAGAACATTTTATGGGGAAAAAAAAACTTACCCGGAAAAAAGTGAGCTAAGGACATGTCAGGAGAATGAGATTGGGGCTGTATTTTTTAAAATGAAATATTAAAAACATAAAAATGAAGGTAAATTTTCCATTTTTACAATCAAATACACCTCTCTTCCTAACCACATCAAAAAAAAATTCACAAATCCCTCGTATTTGCAAAGTAAAATAGTAGGGACAACTAGAGAGATGATTTTTTGATATTCACCCATATATGGGCACCCCGTTTATATAATGGGTAATATTAATGATAGAAAAAATGTTTTAAGGTAAAATTTTAATACTTTCGTGCAAATTTTTTAAAAACTTTGACAAATGCTGTCAAATGTCATTCCATATGTCCAATTTAAACATCAACTTTCTTATTTTAAATTGAACACCCTGTATTTTTTTATTTTGTTAAGTTTTGTTTTCCTTTTTTGTTTCAAAAATATATCAATTGTCTAGGTGCGGTAAACAGTTTTCGAGATATTGCATGTTTTTGCTGGATTTTTGCACTCCCGAATACTCTTATAATATAGAAGATGGAAAAAAACTTAAAAAGCAAAATTTTTTCAGTTTTTTATGGATGTCATTTTTATGTCAAATGTATAAATAACTATACTAAATTAGGACTACTCTATTTTTAAATACGAACGACAACAACAACGACAACAAAAAATTTACTAATCTAACAAATGCTCGAACACATCACCATTTACTTCAACACAAAGTTCATAACGTCTTCTTAGGCCAGAAATCGTGTTGATTATTTTATGTTTCTATGAATATAAATTTGCTTCATTATTTCCTTGATTTTTAATTTCTTCTAAGGTGTTCGGGCGATTTGAGTTTTCCCATAAATCGTCCCACAACCAAATATCCGGAGGTGTTGAATCTGCCGAGTTTGGTGGTCATGAGATGGTCAAGTATTGATGGAAGGTGATATTGAAAATTCCATCAATAACCTTCAGCAGTAACAAATTTTCTAAATAAAAATTATCCCATATGGCTTGGTTCCAATGAGACCATACCATGGCCACCAAATTCTCCAGATTTAACACCTCCGGATATTTGGTTGTGTATATAAAGTCCGTAAAAAACTCAACAACTTTTATTTTTAATTTTTTTTCTACCTTTAATATCAACGGCCCTAACGGGAGTGCAAATGTCCACCAAAAATTTGCAATATCTCGAAAACTGTTTACCTCACCTAGACAGTTAATATATTTTCGAAATACGAAAAGAAAATGAAACTTGGCAAAATTAAAAAATACAGGGTGTTCAATTTAAAATAAGAAAGATAATGTCAAAATTTGATATATGGAATGACATTTGACAGCTTTTTTTAGAGTTTTCAAAAAATTTGGAAAAAATTATTAAAATCTTGCATTAAAACATTTTTTTTCTATCTCTAATATTAACGGCTATAACCGGGGTGTCCAAATATAATGAATCACCCTCTACATAGTTGATGAATATTTTTGAAAAAAGTAATTTTTGTGAATTTATTTAAATACTTCTGGATGTTGTAATGCCCCGAAGGCACACAAAAAAAGTCGTAATTCAAGCAGAAATAAAATTCCACCGAAACCGACCAGTCATGGTTCTCGTTACAGTAAGAAAGGCGTAACGTTACGCGGCGCAATAATAAAAAAAATTGGATCCTATAATTAAAATATTAAAAAATGCCCTCCTCGCACATGGACATGCATACGGTCGAAATGTAAATGGTGGCACGTTTCACGATTGGCCACGGTCTCCGTCGAATCGAACAATCATTATTTTCGGTGGGAACGCCAACTGCTCGCATTAAACATTACACCCAGTAGTAATAATACACTCGCTGCAATCTGCGGCGTGTTTTATTTTTACGCTATACACTGTTATTTTATTGCTTTTCAGCCTATCGAATCACCTTTGGCACGCAGTCTTCTAGGATTTAATTTAATAAAAAAGGAGAGAATTTTACCAAAAAAACAAAACGTTTGGACCTTTCACTTACTTCACTAGTTATACCTCACCAACTGATTTCGGAGCTAACCCATCAACTAGTCGGATCTTTTACAATGACAAGTCCGGGGTAGGGCGAGTTTGTAAATTCAACATTTTTTTTAACAGCTGTGGAACATCGGTGCCAACATTCGGTTGACAGATGGGTTTGACATCCATCTGAGATCTAGCAGTGATGAAATGTCGTTGTTCCATCGAATACAAAAAGAACGCATTGCAGTGTAAACAGCTGAGTGGCAATAACCACACTTAAAATAATAAAATCATACCTTAACTTCGGCTTGAGAAAATCGGAAATGTGACTTATAAGGGCCGTATTCATAGTCGCTCCAAAGTCTCCTTTCTTCCTTGGAAAATGTAAATTTTTTATGGGCGAAGGAAGGAAGGAAGGAGCCTTGAGGAACGACTTGAATACCATCCTTAAAGGCACTTATGCTGTACTTCTAATTTAGTATGATGTCTAGCTCATCATCAGAGTCTTCACTTGAACTGTCTTGCATTAATATTATGGGTCGACACTCAATTAAGCATCCTGTACTGTACCTTGTATTAACTAAATTAACTGCATAAAAAACTATCTTGGTTTGAATAAGTTATAAAAAAAAACTGGAAAAAATAAATAACCATAAAGTAGGGTTATGTTTAATCCAACGAAGATTTTCCACCGACTCCCGAAGCCGGTGGCGATCGGTGCCAACATTTGTTGGATTGGTGAAATCCATCGAAAAATTGAGGAACTCTATTGTTGGACTGGTGAAATCCATCTAAAATTTATGAACTCTTTTGTTGGCAGCGGTGGATTTACAAACTCGCCCGTACTACAAGGACTGGGTGCGACTTGAAAACTAGACATCGACAAGTGATTCGTCCTAATTAGGGACTCATCGATGCGCTATAAATTGATATATTTAGATAGTGGACAAGTTATGTACAAATAATCGGCAAGCAATAATAATAGTAACAAAATACGGAATGAATTCCCAATATCCATGGTGGAGTTAAACATAAAACTTATAAAACAAGAGTTTTCGTACTTATTGCAATTTATTCATTTATTTATTATGCAAAGCGCTTTCGACCGTTAAGGTCATCATCAGTGCAATCTTGTTTAAGAACTCCACTAGCTAACATTTCTGTGACTTAATCGTCTTGTCGTTTTTATTTCTCTTAAAACTAGGACAAATATATGTAGAAGACACTTTAAAAAAATGGACAATATATTTAATTTTTTTTTTATCAAAAAAAATAAAATTTTAAATGTATTGCCATTTTTTAATTAATTTTAATAAAAAAAAATTAAATGTATTGTCCATTTTTTAAAGTGTCTTCTACATATATTTGTCCTAGTTTTAAAGAAATAAAAACGACAAGACGATTAAGTCACAGAAATGTTAGCTAGTTGAGTTCTTAAACAAGATTGGTCGAAAGCGCTTTGCATAATAAATAAATGAATAAATTGCACTAGTACGGAAATTCTTTTGTTTTGGATCGGCAAGTGCACGCAACCACACCTCTCAATAAAACTAATATTGAACTACACCATGGACATTGGGAATTTATAAATAAAATTTATGTTAAGGCGCATTTACACAGACAAACTTTCCTTTGATGTTGAAATGCCGACAAACATTTACACGATCCTCTTGAGCAAAATGTTCAAAGAAAAGCTGGAGCAAAATCTCGTACAAAAAGATTCACGGAAATTTTGGAGAGAATGTTAAGCAAAATTTGTTTGAAGAAATGTTGGTATAGAAATTTCTTACAAATTCAAAATATATATTGATATCGGAATTCATTGAACTTAACTGAAAATAGAAAAGCAAAGTTTTAAAACAAGGTATTTTTTACCTCATAAGTAACTTCGATTGATCTGATTTTTATAGGGGATATGCCAGTATACTTGTAACTTTTTTGGGGTTAAAAAAAACTGGAATGAAAAAAAAATAATTGGCACTTATTTATCGCTGTTGCCTGTAAAATGTAATGATACAAATTTACGCATAAAAGAATATCTCTTTATTTTACTTCCTACTTTAAAACACAATACAATAATAATTAAGTCAAATTAGAAAACCTATATACATTTTATTAAATCTCAAATATATAAACAAAAGCACGTTCAGTCTAAATAATACCCGTTTATTACCCACTTTTACAACCCTACGATCCCGACCCTTGTCTAAAAATATAATTTAGCAGACTTTTGAATCGCAATGTTGCCCCTTTGCATATTGTTTGTTCAGTGTCAGTAATCGACCTTGATTATTACATTAAATTGACAGTAAATATCTATCTTCAGCATTTTCATGAACCTTTTGCTTTTTTAAGCAACCCTTGGGGCCTTAAACTAACTAGGTAAATCTGGTGTGAGGAATTAAAAAAAACAATCAAAGCTAAGGGTAAAGTAAAGTTACAAAAATATGTTTAAAAAAAATCCCCTCCCCCACCACTCCTCATAGACGTGAGGCGCGGATTACCGCTTAAAAATGCAATTTTTGAGTTTTTTGCCGATATTTTAAAAACTCAAAATTTTTTTGGAAAAGAAAAATTTTCCTGGGTTGTTTTTTGAATTTAGAAAAAAAAACCCTTGGAAATAAAAAAAACTTGCAACAAAAGCACGTTCGGTCTAAATAATACCCGTTTATTACCCACTTTTACAACTCTACGATCCCGACCCTTGTCTAAAAATATAATTTAGCAGACTTTTGAATCGCAATGTTGCCCCTTTGCATATTGTTTGTTCAGTGTCAGTAATCGACCTTGATTATTACATTAAATTGACAGTAAATATCTATCTTCAGCATTTTCATGAACCTTTTGCTTTTTTAAGCAACCCTTGGGGCCTTAAACTAACTAGGTAAATCTGGTGTGAGGAATTAAAAAAAACAATCAAAGCTAAGGGTAAAGTAAAGTTACAAAAATATGTTGAAAAAAAATCCCCTTCCCCACCACTCCTCATAGACGTGAGGCGCGGATTACCGCTTAAAAATGCAATTTTTGAGTTTTTTGCCGATATTTGTAAAACTCAAAATTTTTTTGGAAAAGAAAAATTTTCCTGGGTTGTTTTTTGAATTTAGGAAAAAAACCCTTGGAAATAAAAAAAAACTTGCAACAAAATCTTAAAAAAACCCCCGGGCAAAAAAGTCCAGGAAAAACCCTAAGAAAAAAATATTATAAGTAACCCTAATTCATGTGACAAAACTGATAGTCAAGAATAATGTTTCGCTTGCCGTCGGCTTTTTTCACAAAAATTCAAAATAAAAGTTGGTGTTCCATTTTTTTAAAGATCACTGATGTGAAATTTTATTTATTCTCATCTTTAAAAATATGTTTCCAAAACAGATAGCAATAATTTGCTCAAAAATTTACCCGAACAAAATGTTTAAACTCCACCGTGGGCATTGAGAAGTCCTTTCTTATTTTGTTATTTATTTTAATAGTCCAGTCATTTTATTTTTCAATAATTACGATGTTACAAGTTTTACTATTTTATACCCATGTCTTTTTAGCCATTTTAAATTTTTTTTGTACAATTATTCCGAAAAAATAAAGTGTGTTATTAAAGTTTTGCCTTTGGGAAAATATTTTTGGTGCTGATTTTTTTAAATTATATATTTTCCAATAACCTACAGTTTAAATACTTTAGTAATAAAGATTCATAAAGAAAATAAACTGATTAAACATTTGTCATCCAAATCCCCAAAATAGTCGAAAAATACGTTTTTGTTGGTAGAACCCTTCTAACATAGAAAGTTTTGTTTATAAAAATAACTAATGAACTAAATAATTTGTCTAGTAGACGTAAAATTTGCTTAATTCTGTAAAGGTAGGTTCAGTATACCGGGTGTCTCAAGGTGAGTAACCTATTAGAATATTTTGGAAACTATACAATGGAAAGTTTTCAAACTTTCTATTCTAACATAAGTCCATGTAAACTATCTTCATGAAATACTTTCATTTTTGCCGTATTGCCATTTGCAGGAAAACTTGGCAATAACTTTCTTATTTTCAATTGAATACCCTATATATTTTTGCATGTTTGGATTCCACAAAATATTTTAGGTACATTTTCTGTCTAATGGCAACACTGCAATATGAGAGTATTTCATAAGGATAGTTTACATGGACTTATGTTAGAATAGAAAGTTTTAAAACTTTCCAATGTATAGTTTCTAAAATATTCTAATAGGTTACTCACCTTGGGACACCCGGTATACAGTGGCCATCACCACCCTTGCAGTTAACCAAACCCAACTTTTCTTAAATATTTCAGAATAAACGTGAATAATTTTTTTTTTTAAATTTCAAAAATTGGCTCTGTAACGTCATTGTTATAATTTTAATTTAATTTTTATCAATTTTTTTAACAGCTACCAAAAAAATTGTATTTTTAATATCATTTCCGTCTACGGAGCATTTATAACATGCATGCTTTTGGCAACAAATCTTTAACTGATACATTATGTACCACCCCAACTCACCCCTCCTTGGCAGCTAATACAACCGACTTTAAAAAAAATATTTTCCAAACAACTTGAAAAGGATTAAAATTTAAAAAATGTTCTCCTTAAATTGCAAAAATTCTCGCCTGCGGTGCTATAGCATCATTGATTTTAACAATTTTAATTTATTCTAAGCAAATTTTTGAGATTGATCAAGTTTGTCACTTACAGGCAGCGTTTTAAAAAAAAAATGTATACCAATATTTATTTATACAGCAAAAATTAAATTTTGCACACCCTCCCACGAGTAACTCTGGCCATTTTTCTATGAGGAGCCCCCTCCCAATATTTTCAAAATATTTATTATTCGAAATGTATAATTTTGCACAATTTTACACACCCAATTTTAACACATGCACATGCCCCAGAAGCCCTCAGTAAGGTTCTCGAGAAACAAGGTTAGTGCGTTAGCCCCTCCCCCAGACGATTTTTTTTTAAAATATTTATGTCATTCGAAAGATATAATTTTGCACACCCAATTTTAAAATTTGCACATCCTCCAGAAGTCCTCAGTAGGGTTCTCGAAAAACCAGGTTAGCCCTTCCCGAGACGATGTTTTTTTTTATATTCATTTCACTCAAAAGGTTTAATTTTGCTTACCCAATTTCCAGGAACCTCCGAAAGGGTTTTCGAATAAACAGGTTTGAAAATTTTTATGGTTTCAAATTTGGTGTAAAAATTACACTTTTCGAATGACATACTTTTCTTTTAATATTGTCTGGGGGGGGGGGGCTACGTCGGTTACTCGAGAACCTTTCTATTGGTTTCTAGAGGGTCTGTAAAATTTAAAAATGGATGTGCAAAATTACACCTTTCGAATGTCATGAAAATTTTGAAAGTATATCGTTAGGGGGGAAGAGCAACCGTCAAATTAGCCCCCCTCCATATAAAAATGGCCACTGTTCCTCGTGGGAGGGATTTAGTTTTTGGTGTGCAGAATCGTGGCATTAAAACCCGACCCAAATTTTTATCAAAAAAAAGATTTAGAACGCGTAGAAAATGGCTTAAATATCAAACATTTTTCCTGAAGCGCTGTGACATATTTGCATGTTCTCATTTTAAGAAAATTGTTTTAACGTCATTCAAAACGTGTAACAAGATTTTGACAGCAAATCTAAAATTAAGTTTAGATTCGACCACAACAGCCCCCTTCCACTTGGCATCTAAACCGACCCACTTTTTCATAACATTTTACAACTGATACTGCAATTTTTTTGCCTGCGTGTGGTTTAATTTTAAGCAATTGTTGTCCAAAAAGTGTAAAAAAATACTTTTTAGGATAGTTTTCCACAAGATTTCGCACCCTCCCTTGCCTTTAAATATTATGAATAATTTTTTTTGTACACACCAATCATGCCCAACACTGACTAAATCGCCCCCATTCCTTCAAAAAAAGTTTCGATGACCCCTGGTGAGGACCGGGCGGCGATTATGCAATTTTTCCAGAGCGCTCAATAATCTGAAGACGCTCTTGCACTAGTTATACCACTGATTTTTTAAACTAATTTTCAAACCAGTCGGACTTTTCACTACATCAAATCTGTTGTCATCCGGCCTGGGTACCGGCGTAGATATCAACAAATTAAACTTTACATCGGAGACCCACAAAGATACATACCGGGTGCCACTTGAAGACTAGACGCAGACACCTGTTTCGTTTTTATTACCGATTCATCAGTGTGCCATAAATTAAAATAGACGAAGAGAAACGGTAAAATGCTAATGCTTGGCCAGCAATATAATAATTTCCAATGTTCGTGGTGTAGCTAAATAAATTAAATTTTTAAAAATTATATTTAGTGCCACCATTAGGAATTATTTCATTTAGTTTGTTAATTTAAATTTTTCTTTATAAATATTTGGTATAAAAAATGAAGTGTGTTATCAAAGTTTTTCCTTTGTAGCAGACGTGAAAATCATCAACGCTAAAAGAGGAAGAGCTGGTTTGTTGAAGAGTGGTTTCGCTTTGGTTGCGCATAATCATTACAATTTTTCGAAATTTTTATTTGTTTTGGACGTAATCTGTTTTTAAATATAATTTTATTATTAAACAAAATCCAGATCAAAATTTTAGCTTAGTGCACCCACATTACTAAGGTAATAAGATGAGCATGGGGGAAACCGGTGTAATACTTACTTGTTTATGAAAAATTACTTAAGTTGTAAAAATATTTTGCAATTTTTTTTTGTAATTTTTACATAATTTTGTGAGTAAAAAATACACAATATTTTGTAACTTTCAACATTTTTTTTTTAATTTATCTAAAAATTTGTATATTCATTTCACACAGGGCGTGATAAAATTTTGCACAGGTTTTTTTAATATTTATCACAATTTTTGTTTATATTGTTTACTATAAACTTAAGATTTTCTTCCAGTTGTGTAAAATTTTTACAGTAGCCTTGCTTTGCGTTGCTCAGGCCAAAAAGAGATTACATTGTAGCGAATATATTTTTTTTCGTCGTTTTAGAGCTTGTTCAATATCCTTCGGTACCTCAAAAAATATATTGATATTAAGTAAAGACTTTAACTTTTGTAGCAAATTTTATATTACTCTGGAATTGTTCGAAAACATAATGGGATCCATCTGTCGTATCGTTTGCTTACTTTATCACTGGCGTACCGAAAGGGGGGTTTTGGGTTTAACCCCCCCCCCCCGAGAAGCCTGGTTATGGTCACATTTTTACTTCAAATTAAGTTTTGTTTATTATTTATCCCTAACCCCCTCCCCCCGAAGTCAATTCCTGGGTGCGCTACTGACTTTATGTTTGGTGCTCGGATTTGATCTCTCTTATTACTTTGTTTGGTACCTTATGGGGTAGAGCGGAGAGCAATAAGAAATCAACGTTAACAAACTCGAGCTAGTTCAAGTTGGTTATCACTGATGAAAAGTATTTAGTAATAAGTGAGTAAGTACGTAAGTAATTAGGTACTATTAAAAAAACTTACAATTGCTTTAAAAATACAAGAATATTCGGAGGGAAATGCAAAAACACAAAAATATGTAAAAAAATGGATGAACCACAAGGACTTTTTTTTTGTTTTTATGCAATTAGATACATACAATTGTCATTTATACACCTTTCCAAAAGGTTTAAAAAGACGTTTCTGTCGAACCTATAATTATACACAATTTTTAAAATACAAATTTCTAGACAAGGCCTTATTCTACAACCTAATGTTTTAAATAAAACTTATCATCCCGTACCTGTTTAAAAGTTAAGATGGAAGTAAACCGAACCCTGTATAAAACGAACTATAACCAAAAGAGCTGCTTTTGGTCAAGCCAATATTTTCTGGAAGAGCTTTTGAACCTCATTCTGTTAATCTTTTTTTGATAGATTTCATTTTTTACTTTTATTTAACGCCGCCACACTAATTAAAAAGGAGGCCAAAATAAAGCCATATTCTCTTTTCACCTGCATTTGAAGTCCGTTACGCACTTTCACTGATGCCAGTGGATTCATTTAGATAGAGGGTGCTGTTAGAGCAAACTTGCCAGATAAACAATTGTTAAGTAATGTCACATGACCTGCGTATTTATTTTAATAAGAGTTTTTACAATGAACTGCCATAAAATATTTCCTAATTACGTTTAGTTGAGAACAATAATTTTTGTATGTTTGCACACAATTTTTTTCCACAACAAAAATTTAAAAAAATCCACAGCGTATTTTCTCAGTACATTTAAGATATGGACTCGGATAACCCGATTTTTTGGATTCTGGTACGCCGAATTCGTGAAGATGCATCATAACACATTCAACTACTAGAAGATATACCAACTTTTGTAAAAATAAATGCTTCATTGAATCTTACAACTCGTAAAATAAAAATGATAACAACACAAGTATGCGAGAAAGCACGGATCCAATTTCGCATATGAGAATTTTAACAAAAAATAAGTTTGCCATAATAGAAACGCAAATGAATCCTAATATCACGCTGGTTTCTATATCAGTGTAATGCATTATTTGAGAAAATAGACTCGGTATATAATGTTCCTACAACAATATATATCCCAATTTATAAACTTGCCGGGTACGGGTTAAATTTTGTATTATCTGTGGTTTCTAAAAGCACGAAGTTCATGGGATTGAAGGTTTATCCAGAAAATAATACACTAAAAGTATTTCTTCTTCATCTCTTGAAAATTGAATTTTCTAATGGAACCTTGATTTGCATTATGCGAACTAAGTAATTTTCAGAAGTCAATTTATAAATTGAGCTTTAAACTATTTCATAATAAGCAATTTCTTTGATAACTTCCATTCGATTTTGCTCTTTGTCTTATATTATATTATATTCCACCTGATAATTTACTCTTTTGTTATTTGATATTACTGCCAATTTCTTAAAACCACATTTTAGCGCTCTGACTGTAACAGTAATGAAATATATAGGATGTTCCAACGAATAAAGGCTTTTTCGGGTATTTCTGAATATATAGACCGATCGGATTAACTCATTTAGCGAGAGAAAACTAAAAAAATTTTAACAGAATTTTGATAAGTAGAAATGGTAAAGGGGCTTCTGATAAACTTTTAAAAAAATGCGTGAGTGAGGTGGGGGAAAGGGAAGAAAAATGGTATTATTGCAATTTCCGGCAAAACTGAACCTCATAGAGTAAAAAATTCAATGCAAAAGTTGTAGACGGAGCAAAGATCTACAAATTTTGTTAATGTCACTTTTTAACATAACCTCAAAATTTTCGAGAAAAATGCGAAAATCGTAATGTTTTTATTTTTTGGTTTTTATTTTTCATTTCCACAAAAATAATTGCATTGACACGACACATGTGTGTCCTTAATTCCTACAATTTTTTTTTAGTTAAAAAGGTTCAAAATTTTTTGAGATATCAATTTTTTTTGGTTCAAATCACTTTTTTTTAATCAAAAATTATACTCAGGAAAGTTCTCGTAGTATTTTTTGACGTTCCTTATTTTTTTTGCTTTGACATATACTTTTTGGTGTGATAATAAGAAAATTATTACAATTTATAGCCCGACCAATGAGAGGGTTATGATTTGTCGAGGGATTTAAAAACAACTTAGTCTTGAGGTGTATATCCTATTTTATGCACTTTAGGATAGGTTGAACGTTAAAGAAAAAATAAAAAACAAAAATTGAATGCAACTAAACGATAGGTACTCTATTTCTAAAACGTCATCGAAGGCGCTGATTGTTACCATATCCACGACCTCATTATTGTACTATGATGATCTGTGATGATCCAGATCATGATTTTCATGTCAACTGAAAATCAAACAAAAGCCACACCAGCTCCTAGAATTTACAGAAGAAAAGATACTGCTGGCATATTTTTTGGAAAAGTCAAAAAAGCTTAAAACATCGTCACTGTGGAGAGAGAAATTCAGCAAACTAACAGCTTTTAATATTGTTCTAAACAGGCTACGCTTTTGTTACATCCACATCATGTTATATTAATAACAAAATAAACACACAAGTCGATAAACAAGCGAAACAAGCTTAGTTCCATATTTGCAATTCAGAGGAAGGATTTTTAATCTCGTATCTGATTGGTTGAATTGTAGTAGTAGTAGTAGTAGTAGTAGAGAAGGGACGGCGCGAAGCCTGGCAAGTAGGCCTCCCTGGGCCCTTTCTGCCATACCCTGAGCCTGCCCCTAATCCACCGCCTGCACCACTGGTCTGGCAGTCTGCTCATCTGGTTTCACTGTTCTTTTTGCAAAGTCCAGTATTTTGTCCCATTTGAGCGTGTGCAGGTCCTCCTCATCCAGGGTCGGGGAACCGAATACCTGGTATCTCATCCTCTGGTATGCCTCGCAGTTCGCTATAACATGTCGAGATGTATCTTCTGCCCGCCCGCATGCCCGGCAGGTCGAGTCATTTTTCAGCGCGATCCGGGTCATGTGCTTCCTTAGTCGGTTGTGAACTGTTATGATTCCTGTCAGCAGGCCAGAGTCCCTTCGTGATCTCCCCAGAAGCCATTTTTGTCTGGCTACATCCGGGCCCTTCACGAAGTCCCTGGTCTGTCTGTATCCTGTTCCTCCTCTCCAAGCGGTCGCCATGGCATCGTTGGCCCATTTATTGAGTCGACTTTGCAATTGCCTCGTGGTTGTTCCTAGGGGTGGTTCCTGGCGAGCTCGTCGGCCTTCTCGTTCCCCGGCACCCCCATATGTCCCGGTACCCACATAAGTGTCACTTGTTTGCGCTCTCCTAAGGATTCAAGTGCATCCGCACATTCCTCCACCAGGGTGTTGTTGATTGGGCGCCCTTAGTGCCTTTAGGGCCGATTGGCTGTCGGAGCATATATAAACATGCTCCTCCGTAACGTTCTTTATTTCCTCCATGGTTGCAGCTATTATTATGGCATACACCTCTGCCTGAAAGACCGTGGCTTGCTCTCCGAGCGGGTGGCATTTCGAACCTCCTGGTCTTCCACGGAAACCCCCGATCCTATGGTTTGCTTCTCCGATAGTTTGGACCCGTCGGTGTAGCAAATCACGCCTCGAACTGTTCGCGGAGGTTTTCACTCTGCCATAGTTCCCTGTCTGGGATGACTACTTTGACTGCCGTGTACATCCAGTGAAGGTTTCTGGGGCTCAAACCCCAGGTGCGGCCAACCATTCGACACAGTTGCCACATCGTTGCCTGCACCTTATTGGTCAATTTCGCAACGTTGTTGATTGGTTGAACTGAAACCACGTGGCACCCGCGCTAACGAATCAAAATGCGTAGAGGAAATCCGAGCTCGTTAGGGTCGTATACATCGCTAAGTGGTTAATATTTAAGGCTCCCTTACTAAAGGAATCGTTTAATACATTTCATCAATTTAGTGTTTTTTGATTCACTGGGATAAGAAAATATATATAAGACTAGGGACCATTTGCACCGACAAGTTAAGTGGCCACTCGGAGTGGGTACTATTCCTTATAACAATAATATATTTAATAAAGTATTCCATTTCCTACATACAACCAAAAATAAAATTTAAATATGCAGATTACATTAGAAAACAAATATTTGGGGCATATTTATTGTGCAAATATTCAATGATATTGGGCTAGGATATGTCTGTCTTAAATACAAAAAACAGATAAACAGAATATACTAAAACGCATACACACTGAATATTGGGAAAATATCCATATTTTTTATATAATTTCTTGCAATAAATTTTATCTAAAAAATATATAGTATTTTAAATGCAGAGGGAAATATTAAAAACCTTTTTTAGAGAATATTACGTAATAATTGTAAAATTTTTATATTTAGTTTACCTTAATAAACAAATATTCGGGTAATATTTTATTTTAAAATATTACCTAATATTCGGTTAAAAAATGTAAGGCTTGTATACAAAAAACATATTTTTAGGATGAACGATAGCGCATATACACTGAATATACAGTAAATATCCGTTTATGTTTTCTTTTTTTGAAACGAATGATTTTTTCTTTATAACATATACATGTAACATACAAAACGTATATCCTAATTTCAAATATCTTTGTGATATACAATATCCAAGGCTTGCTATGTGGGTGGAAAGAACGGAACGTAGAAGAATTTACAGGAGAAAAGGTACTGCTGGCATATTTTTTTAAAAAGTCAAAAAAGCTTAAAGCATTGTCACTGTGGAGCGTATATTCGATGATAAAAGTCACAATTGCAACAGACATGGGCTTCGACATTAGCAGATTCAGCAAATTAACAGCTTTTAATATTATATTATATTTCTACTCAAATTATTAAAAACAAATTATTAAATTTAGCTTTTATTGCAAAGAAATTTACTTTAAATCCCTAGAGATTTAATGTATATTTTAAATACCTAGAGATTTAAACTACCACCTTTTTCCCGGAAAATAGGGATTTAAAATATCCTTTAAATCCCTAAAGTGCATAAAAGCTAAGGAAGCATGGCCTTTTTTGTACATGGCCTTCACAAAAATTTTCATAGTCCTAATTTTATATGAAGTGGCGATGGTGGTAGGAAAATCTGTATGGATCTATAAGATCGGAGCTAACTGAAACTTTTGCAAGACAGATGTTGATTATTATAATAAAACAAGTAAGATTTTGCTATTGTGGTCTAGAAAACATTTTTGCTGTTCCCCAGTGAATTCGATTTTTCTTTTTGTGAGACAGGTATTTTTCAGGTATTTGGTTTAGCCTAGGGCACACTTTCCCCTAAAATGTAAAAAGGAAACATCGGTCGGATGGCAATTTTTTAGAAAGATTTTTTAATTCTGATGATTTTGGAAAAATTATTGATCAGTTTTCCAGATGTTCGCGTTTCAAATCGCAATCCACGCCATCCCAAATCGACGGGTCGACGAAAACTTCGAAAAACTTTTGTTTAGTGACTTCAAATGCGTATATCTCAAAAACAAATATCGATAAAATTTAAAAAAATAGACCTGTAAAGGTAATTAAGTACCGTAAAACGGGGTTACTTCGACAGATTTTAGTAATACTTCGTGCTCTCTACCATTCTCTTGAGAATCTTGGCTCATGAATCATTGGAACAATTGAAGCCATGGTTCTTCATAACCAAAAAATAAATTTTGCCCACCCCCTCCTTCTACCTTTTATTTATTTTTTTTTTGGTGTCGAATTTACCTCGGTACACTAAAAAATAATTTTACAAAGTCATTTATTTGTAAAAACTTTGGCAGGAGAATGAAGAACTAAAAACATAATTATAACTAAACCAAATTTATTAAACAAAATGAAAACAACGAAAAAACATTGGATATCCTGAAAAACAACAAAAATCCTGAAAAGACAGTTACCCCCGCTGTCGAAGTAACCCCGTTTTACGGTTGGTATTTTTAGTTTTATATTTTTTTCAAAAACACTTGGCCAGAGCTCTTAAATCACGCATTTTGAATAAGGTTGAACTTGTTATATGACAGAGGCGAAGCATACCCATTAAAATAATATAACTCGAATGAGTCGACAGTTATGTGTATCACAGTGTATCACAAAAGATGCACAATCTGTACAAAATCTTTGCTTCAGTACTGGTAAAGCTTTTGTAAAAATATCAGCAAGCATATCCGTTGTCGACAAATAGAGAACTTTTGTTCTTTTATGATTAACTGGATTTTGTATAAGTTTCTGTGTTGACTGATTATCATTGTAGAGTTTCACACATTTTTCAAAATCTGGTATAAGATCTTGGGCTACAGCGCTCAAATATACACACACATTCTTTGGCTGCTTCTGCAAACAATGATACACTGGTTTGCTTCTTACATCCCCATGAGACTGCACCATCACACATAGTAAACGCATATCCACTAAAAGACTTTGTGTCAGTTTCTACATATCCCTTGATCTATATTTGATGACTTTTGTAGGTTACGCACAAGTTCTCTGTGCCCTTTAGGTATCTCAACACACGTTTCGCAGCATTCCAATTTTCACTTGTGTGGTTATTATTGAATTGGCTCAAAAAAAATACTACATAAGAAATAAAACACAAAGATACATTAGATATCCAATCAGCTGTTGATATGGCACATTATCAATGAATTTTTTACTAGTAAACTTTAAATTTGGTTCCAAAGGTGCACCAACTGTCTTTGCATCTTGCATTCCAAATTTGTTAAGTACAGACAACAAATACTGTTTTTGATTCAATTTAATTTGTCGGTTTTGCCTGTCTCTTTCAATTTTTATACCTAATGCGTAAGATACTGGTCCTAGTTCATTAATTTTAAAGTTTTGTTTTTTTGTTGTCAGCCATATTCTTGTCATTATAAAAAAGGAAAAAATCATCCACATACAAGGCTGTATACACAATACTCCTCAATCTCCTTATTTTTTCAAAAAAAACACAGCATCGCTTTGACATTGACTGTACCCTGAATTCAGTAAACCTTCTTTAGCTTTAAAAACTCTGGAAGACTGTTTTACTTTATTTTCATTACCTTTTTGTATAAATCCGTTAGGCTGAGTCATCTAAATTTTCTCTTCCAACTGCCCGTTGAGGAAGGCTGCCTGACATCTAAATGATCAATTTCAAGGTTCATGGCTGCAGAAATGGAAAATAAAACTCGTAAAGTGCTGAGACGAATCACTGGCGAGTAAGTTTCTTCATAGTCTATACCTTATTGTCGGCTAAAACCTTTTGCTACCAATCTGGGTTTGTATATCACTATCTCACGATTGTTGTTTTTCTTTGTTTTAAAAACCCATCTGTTTTTTACTATATTTTTCATATCTGATGAATTATCAATGAGCTCCCATACATAATTTTCTTTCATAGAATTTAGCTCTTTTTTTATAGCATCCTGCCATTTTACTTTGTCAAAACTTGACATTGCTTGAGAAAATGTCACCGGATCAAATGGTTCTGCAAAACACTGGTAGATTACATAGTCTGAGAAATCTCTTGGATTTCGGCAACACCGTACTCAACTAAAAAGCCAGGTAACTCCTACCATCTCAGTGCCCTTTAGCCTATTGTATCGGCCATTTTTATAACCAAATTGACAAGTAAAACATGGATTTTCTGTCAGTTTGGTGTCAATATGGCGCTGATCATAGGCCAAAGGATACTAAAACGAAAATGAGTTAACTGGCTTTTTAGTTGAGAACGGTGTTGATTTCGGTTGATGTTCAGAGTGAAGAAGAAAGGAAAAATGAAGTTGAAGAATATAACCTAAGTAAAATTGATGAAAATCAAGAAGAAGCAAGACTTTATCCTCAGAGAAGTTTGTTCTGCAGTTTCCATATTATGAACATTTTCTGTAATATTTTCTGCTGACTGCTCGGTATAAGAAGTTTTATCTTCATTATCAGAAAATGTAGGAAAAAAAGTTTGTTGTACTGGCGTTTCTAGGTCTGCTTGTTCTGTTGAATTTTTAAGAACCACAACATTTCTTGATGTGACAATCTGGTTTGTCAATATGTCAAAACACCGATATCCTTTCGTGTCATCACAATTACCAACAAAAACTAAACGTTGAGTTTTTGACTCCAGTTTTCTCCGTTTTTCTTTGGGAATATGTGCATAAGGCAGACATCCAAAAACTCTCAGATGGTCTAACTTGACCTTTTGACCGCTCCATACTTCTTCTGGAGTTTTTCCAGGTAACCTCTTAGTCGGAGATCGATTTCTTAGGTAAACATCTGTACTTGCAGCTTCTGCCCACAACTTTTTACTACATTTAGCATCTCTCATCTTAGATCTGATTTTCTCCATGATGGTTCGGTTCATCCGCTCCGCGACTCCATTTTGTTCGGGTGTGTAAGAGCAAGTTAACTGATGCCTAATGCCACAGTCTTTTATATACATGGTAAGAGCTCTGTTACAGTATTCTTTACCATTATCAGAACGTAAAATCTTTATTTTTCACTTATATTCATTTTACTTACTTCATCTTTAGTCGCTAATCTGTACCCAGACATTTGACTTGCTGTTGCAATCACTTCACCTCTGGCTTGATTCTTTATTTCGTCAAGAATTTTGCATCCGTCTTTGTCAAAAACTACTGTATATCCTTTATTAGCACGCGCACTTACTGATAATAGATTTTCTGACAAATTCGGAACACATTTTATCGGTACTTCACCACTTCCGGAACCATAAAACTTTGAATCATTGGCTACTGTAATTGCTAATTCTTTAATGGCTTCAGTTGGCTGGTTTTTGACAGATTTAGAATCCGCTGTCATATGATTTGTTGCGACACTGTCAATATACCAATCTGCGCGATCAAAAGAACCCGCTCCAAGTGTTGTTAATAAGGATTTATTTGGTTTCTTGTCCTTTTTATCACTGGTATTTTTCTTTTCTTCAATCTGCTTAGGACAGTTCAATTTGTTATGTGGTTATTTGCATTTAAAACACCATGGTTTTTGTACTTTTTTCCCTTGTTTTTCGCGAGAAGAGCAGAATTTTCTATTCTCCTACCTTTTGTCCTGTAGAAGTTTAGTTTTTACAAGATCACTTATAATCTGAACATTTGAGTGTTCTAGTGCCATCGTCATGGGATCGTATTCTTCGGGAAGTCCTTTTAACATGGTGATTGCTATGTATTCGTTACCGACTTTCCAATACCATTTAGTGCAAGCAGCTTGGTTCTAACATAAGATTAATTTTACATAGTGCTCTTTCATTTCTTTTTATTCTCAACGTATCCTCAGTTTTGTTATCAGCTGGATAACCCACTATGGTGTACCATAAATTAGCATGAATCAATAAATTCTTCATCTGAAACTTCCAGATACCATAGTTTTCGCGACCTTTAAGTTTCGCAAATCCTCCTAGGCTTAGAGATGTTGAAGAATTATCTTGCGTCATAGTATAAATTTGACCTCAGGAACTGGAACCAGCTTTTTACTATGGAACTAACGTTTTCACATTTAACAGACTAGGCTTATCTTGCTGGGCCCAATCCGTAATAAGACTGTGAAGTATTTAAAACGTAGTTTTTTTTTATATTATATCAACTAGACAATGGACACTTAAAGTAAATATTTCAACGCATCCGTATCGGTATACGTAACGCGTTCGAAACAAAGTCAAAATACGCTACATTTTGACTTGCTCATGCCATGTTTCGAACGATGCCTGCTTCTTTGACGGGTGTGATGACAGAATCTCGTTGCGTACGGAAGGATGTACGTATCGTTAAAGACCCACGAACGTACCTAACGATTTCAATCAGCAGTCCTGTCATCGCACCCTTCAAAAAAGTGACTCAAACATCATTACATTTCTAACAGTTTTTAAACATGGCTTTGATATTTCACCGCACGCCGCTGCTGAATGGTAACCCTATACTGCTCCACTAGTAAGATCACTATGGGAATTTGTTTTTTATTTTGTTATTCATATTGCTTGCTAAGCATTTGTCCATAACTTGTTGATATGATCGTTTGTCTTCGTTTATATTAACTTATGGCCCACTGATGAGTTCGTAATAAGTGCAAAACTCGTGCCTGTGTCTAGTCTTCGGTATGACCTTGTAGTAGGTACCTAGTACAATTACTACTACTACTACTACAACTACTTTGCAATCCACGCCGGCGCCCAGGCCAGATGAATACAGACTTCTCGTAGTGAAGAACCTGGTTGATGTATTAGTTCTTATAATTCTATAAATGAGCAAGAATCACATTCGGATTGAAAAACTAAAACATTCTATAAATTTAAATTATATATTTATGCACTTTCTTCGACTTCAAGGTAAATTTTTAACCGTAAAGGCGCCGCCTTTCAGGGGTCATCATTATTTTGACAAATCTTAATTCTGTAGGATCCCTATTTTTCAACATGTTCAAAAAAAGCTAAATATCTCTTTTATGGCTCAAATAAATTATTATGAGCCATTTTTTGCTACGATGTGCGTTTTTAACAAATAATTTCGTGCATGACGCCTTGCCCCACGGGTTCGGAATTTTTCAGATCGCATGCACTCAAGCTTTTGTTAAAAAATTGGCTTTAAGCAAAATTTCCCAAAAATTTCCTGGAAATCTGACATGCACTAGTTATATTACTACAAGCGGCTTAGCGTGACTTAAAGGGCGGAGGGGGGGGAAGACTCAAAAGGGCACCACAGTTGTCGGTGCTTAGGTATATAACAGTATACTCATAATTTAATTTATTTATAGTGTAAAAAATGTATTACTACAGTTGTTATAAGTAAGATTTTTTTTTACATTTTATGTTAACTTTAAACTAAAAATGAAGTCTACGAGTTTTTCAAATCAATAGTGTGGCTATATTCCCTCTCAATACTAATTATAGTAAACGCATTCAGGTTGTCTTCAGTCATTTGTGACCTTTCATAATTTTTATTATTTTTAGTCTATTAAAAGTGCGCCCAGCTTCCGCACTGCTAGTATTAATTGTACTCGTTATTTGGTATAATTTAAAAATGTTTGGGAAGCTGTTCTTAAAACTGTTTTTTATCATAAATGGCAAAATTTCTACGGGTTTCCCGATTTCATCTTTTAATGCGGATATCAACAAACCCACGATATTTATTTATAGTAGTACTTTCTAGATTTATTTATAATAGTACTTTCTAGATCTGAACTATAACATACATAAAATTAAGGCAGCGAGACATTTTAAATTATTTTCTGAATCGTTTACATTGATTGAACAATCGAATTTTTGGGAAATTTTTAAAAAATCTTGAAATCTTGTTTAAAGCGTCTCTATAAGAGTATCCAATGTCATATAGAATATATTTATTTTACAGTCTAGATCTACGCTTACCTACCTACCTAACTATTTTTATTCATATATTTTTATTTATTTATTTTTATTTATTTATCTACATACCCATCCTAACCAGATTTAAATATAGAAAGTTTTCTCCACATTACTAGCATTTCCAAAAAAATCAATTAAGTTTTTGAAGTGTTTTGTTCGAACGCTTTCCAGCAACCTTTTTCGTTTTTCCAAACAAAATTAATTTCCTGATTTTTTTTCTTTTTTGACTTTCCACAGTTAATTTTCAATTTTTGTTGCAATAAGTCACATGATAAACACTTTTCTACCACTGTTTCAAAACATCTTTCTTTTTTCACAGCAAAAGAGAAAGACTTCTGATTATCGTTAACTCATTGCGGGGCGCGTAACTGACGTTTATTATTCTAACTGCTTACAAATAATCTTTATTTGTGGACGTCTTTAAAATATAAACTGCTTAAAATTAAAAAAAAAATAATTTTGACCTAGAGCCCACCCACATCACAGGACCTCCAAACTTGCCCACCTTTACGGAGGTGTGCCGAATCCTTAATCACAATTGAGGTGCAAGACATTTCGTATTGAGGAGGAAAAAATAAAAATCTCAGCAAAAAATGGTTAAAGGGGTTACCTATCCGTAATTTCAAGAATAAGGACCCATCAGGAGGTTTTCTCTAAAAACAACCGTCGAATCGTAAAACGTCGGCTCTAATAGATGTTTCACAACGCGGCGCGGGCCTTGGCCATTTTTGCATTGGTCACGTGTCATTAATTTTATCTTTTAATATTCTTCCATTTAAGAAGAAAGACCGAAACGAACCACCGAAACCGATGACTTTTGTTTCTGTTTTTGCCATCGTCACATATATGAGGTATTATAGGCGTTTGATTTTTAATGCGCTATTTGTTTCATTAAGAAAAAACCTTTTAACAAATAAAATTCGGTGGGATTTACTAAAAGGGTTTAGTCTATTTTAGAACGGTCCTAAGTTTAAATGAAATTTTTGGTTTTAAGCATTAAACCAACCATCCTTAAATATTGGACATAATTTGCTTTATAAGAAGATTTTGAATAAATTTGTTTATTGAATAATCATCTTAACACAATCTTTTGTTGGATTTAAGAAGAAAGTT
Organism: Oxystoma pomonae; assembly: GCA_963921995.1. Classification (NCBI taxonomy): domain Eukaryota; kingdom Metazoa; phylum Arthropoda; class Insecta; order Coleoptera; family Brentidae; genus Oxystoma; species Oxystoma pomonae. Next base: position 43,580,927 of record OY998171.1, on the reverse strand, counting down.
TCAATTTAGAACAAAAGAAAATTTAAAAATTGAAACCCACGCGGGGTTTAAATAGTAAACACTGTAGAACAAATTAAAATTGCGGTTATATGTCACTCTAATTAAAACTTACCCTTGATAATTGATTTTTCCAATTAATACTTGATGTCACACAACGATTTAGATGGGTGATAATAAAATAGGAGTAGATTAAATATGTATCTATTTAAAAGGTGTTAAACTTAAATGCAAGTGTTTTTTAAATTTCTGTCACTGTCGAAATGTCAGTTTAAAAATATTAGCGCTGCGTTCAATCACAAACAGCGAGTTCTGATCTTTTACCTCTGCTTGCACCTTGGCTTGAACCGACCTCTACTGATGAAAGCTACAGCTTTAAAATGAGTGGGCTTTGAGTAAGGAAAGTTATTTTGACTGAGCTTTTAGATAACCTCAAAGTTTTACTTTCAGTTTGTAAATAAATTAATATATTTGTTTTGGGTTTTTTTGTTTGGTATATTTTTCGTGCATAATGAGTGACCTTCACTTATGTTTGTTTTGCCTCGTAGTGCCCTCATAAATATATTTTTTGTGATGAAAACGGGTTGAAAATATGGCGTTTTTCTGGACAAAATTGGAGGTGTTTTATTGATTAATAAACAACTTAGGATATTAAATAAGGTAGATTACTTCTTGTAAAAACGGTTACTTAGGGAAATTTTAAACGAACTTATTACCAATTTCCACAAAACAATCCTTTCTGGGGGCTATAAATTTAAACCACCCCCCAGAGGTGGTCTAAAAACTCACCAACTTTATAACCTCAAACACAGATGATGAAGCTATTATGTACCAATTGTTTGGCGTATTCACCATATGCCATTTTGAAGCCTGTCAAAAAAAATTAGTTTTAGGGCCACAGTTGGTCTAGAGAAGGGTTTTAAGAAAAAAAATATATAATCTTTAAAACATACACTTTTGTTTTTCATCCATCGCCAACTACTATTCACCTTAAAAGTAAAATCCTCTATGTAGCCCTTTTCTGTGGGGCTATTTTTGGAAAATATTCTGGGAACCCTAAATAGCAACCCCCTATTTTGACTTCATATTTAAATTCTCGCTGAAATTCTCTTTCCAATGGTACCCCATACCATAAGGTTTACTTTACTACTTTTCGAAATATTGGCTTTCAAAATGTCAAAAATTCAATTTTTAAAGACCCATATCTTAGAAACTAAACAAAATATCTCTATTGTGTTTATTATCGATTTTAGGGGTTTTTTACGAGGAAATAAAAAATGACAACAGTTTGACAATCTGACCTTCTACTTCATAATAATATCATCAAAATCACTGAAAATCAATAAACTGTAAATATGAATGTGCAAACGTCAAACTATTGTCATTTTTTATTTGCTCTAATAAAACCCTCAAAATCGATAGTAAACACAATAGAGATATTTTGTTTAGTTTGAAAATTGAATTTTTGACATTTTGAAAGCCAATATCTCGAAAACTAGTAAAGCAAACCTTAAGATATAGCATACCATTGGAAAGAGAATTTCAGCGAGAATTTAAATATGAAGTCAAACTAGGGAGTTACTATTTAAGATTTTTAGAATATTTTCCAAAAATAGCCCCCCAGAAAAGGGCTACATAGGGGATTTTACTTTTTACGGTAAATAGTAGTTGGCGATGTATCAAAAACAAAAATCTATATTTTAAAGATTATATCTTTTTTTTCTTAAAACCCCTCTCTAGACCGTGGGACATTTTCTCCTAAAATATGGTATAGTTTTTAAAAAAAGCTGTTTTTCAATGGTATTTTGCAATAATAATAGATAATAATGAATAACTGTGTGTCTTTTCTGTATGGGTATGGGTTTTTTTTAAATTTGTTTTTAAAATTTAGTACCCCCCACAGGTGTAAATATTTAGATCTGTGAGGGGTAATATTTTAGGTCTTAGTAAATCCCACTGAAAATGTTTAAAAGCCCCCGACAACTATGCTGCCGTGTTAATAAAGAAGAGCGAATGTGCAAATTTCTAGTTTTGAGAAAAACGCATTAGCAGTTTTTGACTTCTTAAAAGTAGTTCTAACTTCTTTAAACATCCGTATTTTTATCCTGATTTTGAAATTTATGGCAACTTGTTAGGGTCGTAGTTACAACCTGGGGAGTTTTTTTTTTGCAAAATTTTACGTCACTGAATTTGTTTTCCATGGCAACGCAGAGACCTTATTTATGTTTATCCACAGTGGGACACCGGGTCAAAAATTTGGGGTTAGTTTAGGTCGTTAGGTTACTTATTTTGACTTTTCGCGTTCTGCGCCGCTAAAAAATCAAGTAAAATACTAAAATAAAAAAACCTCTTTATCATATATTCTTTTTAATTTATTTTTATAGGTACTCATAAAATCTTTCTTGTCAAATCTGGTTGGTGCTTGTCTATTTTCTACGCTTTAATACTTCTATAAAATCTTGTGAAATCTTCACAACACTTTACCCTATTTCTCATGAAATCTTGTAAAATCTTGTAAAAACGACCCTTCTCTTAGACATGTGAAATCTACTAAAATCTCATACAAGTCTTGCTTGCTAAACCTCATGAAATCTCTGTCTGATATAAACTTACGAAATCTCTTGCTGTAGTCAAATTTTGTTAATTATAAATCTTTACAATTTATTCGTTTTAATTTATTTTTATAGGTACTTATAAAATCTTTTAAATTATCATCTTGCCTGTCAAATCTGGTTGTGCTTGCATGTTTATATCCTACACTTTAATACTTAAATAATCTTGTCAAATCTTCACAACCCTTTACCTTATTTCTCATGAAATCTTGTAAAACATCTTAACATGATATTTTATTGTCTTTAGGATCTTCTGAAATCTTGTGAGTCAGAAGTCAGAGTCAGAATAGTCAGAAATTATTTGAAAATGATTCATAAGAATTTCTCAGTTTTCATGTGGCATACATTTTTGCTAAGTCAAGTCTCTTCAAACCAATAAAATCTCTTAAAATCTCATCAAGACTTGATCAGTTTTTAAGAGTTTTGAAGTGGTTTTTTTGGCAGGGCCCTAAATGCACCGTAGGCACTTAATCGCGATTGGCTATCTAATCCATTATTTTTCTCTCTTGATCACACATAAATGAACAAAGATGAAGCATGAATTAGCTAAACTAATCCGAATATTAGCTACGTTCGGTATATACATCCGATCAATCCGACTGCTCCAAATCGTTCGGCAATTCATAGCGGAGGTAGGGGAGGTAAATCTGGCGCGTTTGTTTAATGAATCCAGATCAATCGGAGCTAGATCGATCTGCTCCAAATTTTAGACGGATTTTCCAGATTAATCTTAACTTTTAGGGTTATGTTTTTGTTTATTTTTATTTTTGTGGTTGAACTTTTTTGGATTTTAAGAAAAAGTAGTGGAAAATCAAAACCATTTAAGTAAGTTTACGTACGTAAGAAAACGCTCGCGCCATCGACAACGACTGGCGCGATTGAATCGAAAGATGAGGGGTGATTTATAAACGAGTTGAGTTGAATGGCATATTCTGAAATGTTCTTTAAATTGCCTCTGTCTCTTACTAGTGGGAATTTTTCTTCAGCAAAGCCAAAGAGCTTATTGCAGTCTTCTGAACAGTTAACCTCATCATCATTGATATACAAACACAAAAAATAAGTCAACAGGAGGAGAATAAAAATATGTAAGTATTGTTTATAATTTTTTGGTTTCAATTTTTGTGTTGTTTTACTTTGACAGCTTTGCAGTCTAGAGTTGCTGCATCGTAATTTAATGCATAATGCTTTTTTTATTTCTATTTCTGTCAAATTTTTTTCAAAAAATACAAAATTGTGCATTATCCATTAAAACTTGAGTAAATTTTTTGCTTACTTCTGTGAACTATAAACATCAACATTGATAACCCATAGTTCATTTTCCTTGTGTCTTATGGCTTACTTTTTATAGTGCAGCAACTCTAGACTGCAGCTTAACCTAAAAAGTCAGACAAGAAGAAAGTTCTAATTTTCTCTTGCTAAAATACAGTTCTTTGGGGTAAATTGTTGTTTTCCTAACACCCAACCAAACAAAGTACTATTGTTTTGTTACTATATTGCATTATTGTTTTTTTTACAGTTTCAAACAAAAAACTCCCCAAAAAGTCTTAAGAAAAATGATAGGCAAGGTATTCAAGGAACAACCTGCATATTGCCACCAAATTGTAGCTACACGGGACCAAAGAATAGATTGAGAACACACCAGGATTTGCCATAAGAAAAATAATAGGCAAGGTATTGAAGGAACAACCTGCATATTGCCACCAAAGTGTAGCTACAGGGGACCAAAGAATAGCTTGAGAACACATCAGGATTTCTATAAGTTGGTTTATTAATTGGAGGTAAATAATATATTGGTCATTACTCAAAGAGGGTCTCCAGTAAAAATACAAGTTGTGTTTATTTTGTAGTAGAAATGATCCTAAAACTAGTGGCTTAATTGATTTTTTTATATCACTTTTAATAACTGAGAACTTTAATTCTAAAAATTAAAGGTGGTCAGTATTTGGTCGTTATAACCTTAGATTATAACCATCCGTTTATCTTTTTTAAATCTATTGTAGGCTGGTTTTTGAAGGTTAAGTGCCATATAGAAATGACAATAATAACATATTGTATTTATTAACTTATGTCAGTATTGCAACATGACATATTTTGTAAAGGCTTGTATAACCCAAAAGATTAAATTAGAAATAAATAAATATTATTAATATTAGGTTTAATCAATAAAAAGGATATTACATAACTCAGTAAAATTTGATATTATACAATACATACACTTAATTTTTTTTTGAATACAATACAACTTACAATTGAAATTGCAAAAGCTAGCCTATAACATTAAAAATCAAATTGCAAAAGACAGCCTACAGCATTAAAAAAGCTAAGTCTAAACATATCTGGACACTAGAGCTAAAGCTTAATTAAATTAAAGTTAATAAAAAAAAACGTACCAAAGTCACACAAAGATTTCTGTTCCACAGACCTACTAACAACATTTTCTGAAAAGATGACTATGCAGTAAACGTAAAGTTTGTATCTTTAACTATCTATACTTATTAACCTAGTAGTAAAAAAAGGGAGGGGGGGCTGGTAATGATAGAAAAAATTGTCTGACCCTCTTCTATAACATATTAAAATTTAACGCTCCATAATAAATTGGAAGGAGTTCTTTCTAGGCCTTTTTATGTAAAATAACTTCTTGAGTTTCTATGGTTTTATCAGAATCATGTTTGTCATAACTAAGAACAATAAAAAATAAGTACCGTATTTTGTGAAACTCATTCTTTATCAAAAATGTAATTTGTAAAATCCTTTTTTTTGCATTGTTTCAGATATAGCTTGATCAGGATTCAGCCTGCAGTAGGGTGATGAGTTCTGGAAAACTGCAATGTACTTTTTTAGTGTGTTTGTTAAATGATATTTTTTATACACCAAATCAAAGTGCCTGTACTAATTTTAAAGAATAAAAAAAATATATAAATTTGTGTTCCTTATTGTTGCAAATTGGACCGCAGTGTTAAACCTGGTTTGACTTGTAAAAGTACTTGTGTAATACTTACTTATAAAGAAACTAAACTAAACTTTGAATTTAATTGTGGTTTAGAATGTGCTCTCATAATAAGCTAAGGTATCACATTCTAAACATCAATTAAATTTAAACTAGGTTTAATATTGCGGTGCAATATGCAACGAATATTTGTATAAATCACTACATTTAATCCACATGCCTATGATACAAAAGGAAGCACCATACTTCAAGTGGGTATCCGACTCGTGGTCGCCTGGAGGAAGCGCGCCGCTTCGGAGGGTACTTTCGGCCCGAATCCGTCACTTCGGAAAGCCTTCAGTTTGCCACTCTCGGTCCATGGGGATTTGGTTTATTGGGTATCTTCAAACATTATTTGTTGTCCGTACACAACAGCACAAATAGCCTTTAAAACCATGTTATTCATGGTACCTTTGAGACTCAAAAGCCCATCAGCCGAAAAAAAACAAAAATTTTTAAACAAAAAAAAAACTTAGGTTAGAAAGTTTAAATCTGAACCCGTTCGGTAATGCGACTTGCTCGGATTAATCGACGATCAGCTGATCAAAAATCCGTCTGATCTGCGATCTATATACCGAACTTAGCTATTTTTACGGTGCATCTGGGGGTTAATGCATCGTAGGCACTTAATCGCGATTGGCTATCTAATCCATTATTTTTCTCTCTTGATCCCCATAAATGAACAAAGAGAAAGGATGGATTAGGTAAACTAATCCGAATATTTTTACGGTGCATGTGGAGGTAAAATAGCCACACTTTACGAAATGGTCAGTAGAATTTTTGTTAATGACAGCAGATGAACGATACGACATAACCACAGTACCAACACATGTAACAATTTGTTGGCATGGTTATAAGAACATTCAGTTACCTAAGTACCAGTGTAGAACGGAAATATTGATCGTTATATTTTTTAATCAATTTTTTGACAGGTTTTGGCACACTTGTCACCATTCAAGGAGCTGAATGCAACCCTTGATATTCTTGCCGGCGGACTGATACAAGTCCCCACAATAACACCTAACAAAATTGCCGCTCTCACCCGCAAGTTTTTGCAGAATTGTCAGTCTTATCTGAAAAACCACGATATCCAAAATAACCCCGCGTTTCTCAAATAGCCCCATTTTACGGTAGTCCGCCATACCATATTCGTATGGTGGACTAAAAAACGCATCGACATCTGCGCAGACACAGACAGGGGTCAAACTTATAAAACCCTTCTTTTTCGTAAAAATTGCAAAAAAATCATAGGTGACATGGTGCTATAGAGTGTAGTGCACATCATTTTATATGGATTTCCCAAAAAAATATCAGCTTTAATTTCTCAATAAACAAACGATAATCACAATAAAGAAATGAATGAATTAAATACTGAAGCAGCATACAACATGTGCACAACTAAACAGACAGACAACCAGTCTCTTGATTCGGTCTAATTGGCTGTTAATGACGAAAAGACGGGATGTTGTAATGATCTGTGTTGGGATTATGGTTCACCACAGAAGAATCGTATTTTTTATGACTTTAATGACCCCGATTTGTATTATTTTTAAGTTGTGTTTTTTTTAACTTATTGGCACGGTAAAGCACTTGGACATTTCATAATAAGTTCTCAAAATAATTATCGAAGGAAAAAATATCAATTAGTCGAGTCCAAAGTTCAACCTCATTCAAAAAGAAAACTTTATATTTTGTGGGTACTGAGCCTTACGTACTTTTTCTGGCCGCGTGTTCGATTTTAAAAGAACATTTTATTTACCTTAGGTGCTGTTGTAACTATTTTATTCAAGGAAAGACTTATTAAAGATATATTAGCTGTAAATGTCGAACGCGTCGATTCGGACAAAGACTTGATTTGTCACACAGACGAAAATACTTGTGTAATTCTTTTAATTGAGTTCTATAACTAAAAATTGTATAGACTTTACACACATTTGTATATAAAATATGCATAAAATAATAATGCAAATTTTCGAATTTGTTTGTTGTGTTGTCGTTTTTAGCATTTTTTTATAAAGGCGTACTATAGAGGCATTGATAGTCATAGCGTATAATGATAAGGATAATTTTGCAGAGTACTTAATGTCGATGTTTTACTCAGATTAGATAAGAAAGAAATAGTTTTAAAGCAGAAGAAGCCACACTGAGAAAAATGGTGGGCTACGAGAACTCAAATATGTTTTCTCCTAGACCCAGCCGTGTTACCAATAGAGAACAGCCCAGACCTCTGGGCTGTGAGAACCAAGTTCAAGAGATTGCAGGGAAACATGGTTCGTGTGTTGTTGGAGCCAAAAAATATGCATAAACACTGAATGTATTTTTTACATCTAGGTTGTGGTGACTCATTATCTGGGCTGGGATAACCCTGCCTTTCGGCTACCAGAACTCAGCACCTGGGTTGTGGTAACTCATGATCTGGGCTGGGAGAACCCTGCCTTTGGGCTACCAGAACTCAGCATCTGAGTTGTAGTATAGTCAGTTAAACCATTATGGGTAACGTTAAACCACTTGGAAAATTCAGTTTAAACACATGAAAAGTTTTTATTTTATTTTTATAAGAAACTACAAGGTTAAAAATATTTTAGTCGACGAAATAAATGCGAATGCAAAGAAAAAAATCTTAATTTTCATCTTGAGCACGAACGCTACCAGAGATAAAAAAAATACCGTCAACTAGGGAGCATTAATAATGTGGATCGTGTTTTTCTCAAAAAAAAAAGATTTTGTGATTTAAAATTAAACAAAATCCAACGAAACCTTGACTCTCAAGTTGCCCCGGGTGACTGTATACAAAATATAATGAATAAATAGCTAACTATACAGCTCTATCCATTATAAACAAGTATAGAATTTTTGACTCTTGATCTGACAAATTTGATATTAGAATACTTTGGCTTTGTACATGTATTTTGTTACTTTAAATGAAACACCCTGTATTTTGTCTAATTTTTATAGCTTAGCAGGCTTTACCCTTGCCAACGATGCTGAATAACTTGAAAGACTAAACGAGATTTTTTTAATTTCTCTTAAATTCAACAAACAATAGCACACAATAAACAAGGTGTTACGTTGAAAATAACAAAACATACCTATGCAATTTGTAAATTATAAATGTCAAATTTCAGATAAGATGATAAGGTTTATAATGGATAACCCCTTAAAAAATAAAAAAAAAACTTAAAATAAATCTAAAATATCGCGTTTGAAAATGTTTGACTGTGAAAAATAAAAACAAAATCAAATATTTTAATATAAACATGGTGTGTTAAAAACGAAACCTAAAGGCTGAACTATAACGCTAAAGCCGTCCCTAAATATAGTTGTAAATTAGGCAAAAACAAATATATATAGTTCTAAATTAGGCTTAGGAAAGAGTTAGCGGCGTTAGTAAATCTCAGCCAAACTGTTTAAAATACAAAACAGACCCTATAGATCTCGCACTCCACACTTTCATATTATTTAGAAAATACAACAAAAGTTTTCATTCGTGAACCTGCCGCTGCACCGGCCAGGATACACCTGGAAATGAAGTAGAGATGTGTGATTCGTGAACAATTCGTTCACTATGATCGAATCACTTGCGAGTATTGAGTGATCGAATCATGTTTGCTCGATATGATTCAATCAGTCAAATGACCGACGAAGACAGAATGAATCAAACGAGTGAATCAAATCGGAACGGATCAATGACTGACTGACCCACTGTGGCGATACACTGAATCAGTTGGAAATAGGTCGATCGTTTCGTTCATTCATTCCTTTGATTCGAATTCCTGCGCGCGGGGTAATCTGAATGAAAATATAGATTTTTTGGTCAGCAGAGTATGTCGTTTTTTGGTCACCATGTCCTTTAATTTAATTTGAAATGATTGATTCAACGATCGATTCAAAAGAATCGATCACTCTAGAAACGAATCACTGATCGATTCGTTTAGTACAAAATGATCGATTTACCCATCTCTAAAATGAAGCTAGCAACCGCCAGCCAAAGCAACCCGCAACCCGAATATGTGCTAAACTCGACATTCGGTAAGTACCGCCTGTAATCAGATTTACATGTGTAAATCCCTGAGTTTTACTAGACGGCGGAAAAAATAAACTATGATCATAAGTTCAACAATTCAGGCCCTGGGTCGTAGCCTAAACCGTGAATTATCACAGACCCAAAAAGTTAATACATTAAACTGGGCTGGGGCAATCCCATTCCTGAATTGTGGTAGCCCACGACTTGCTGAGATCTCCCAGCTAAAGTAAAATAGTCTGGGACAATCATACCGTGTGCTACAGTAACGCACGCTGTGAATTCTGGTAGCCCAAAATTTTCAACCCACGGCCCCGTTTTCTCAGTGCAGGGTCACAAACAAAAATTTTAGACAATGGTTTGGTGTTAGTACTATAATACGGCACTTCTCAGAAAGGCTGTGGATAAGGTGCAAATCGCGCGTTCAAAGAGAGCATGGTACATAAAAAAGGAAAAAATGCCATTTTACCTCACAATGCCCAACCAAAGTTTTTTTCAATAGAGGAAAACTTAATGTAAGTAATTTTATGGTAAACACATATTATATTTTAGCGCTTTCTTTCCAAACTTTCGATTTCTAGAATAAAACACTCACGCAAAAAGTTTTCACTGTTGTTTAAGCGTTCAAAAAAAGTACTGCCAAAAAACTTTTTTCTTTGTTAAAATGAAAAATATGTAAGGTTGTTGAAAACAGCAGGCTATAAAAAAGTATTTCAGAGAAAGATGGAAATAATTTAAGGCAATTCATTTGTCTGTGGTGTCATCTTTAGTGGTGTCGTGCATATGAACATATGATTTTCATTTTGCCATTTTTATCAGCAAAAATTGTAATTGTTCAAAGCGTAAAGTGTGATAAGACATATACACACATACAGTCTTTAAATTTACCAAAAAACGTGTCCTATTTTTTATTAGCGGACTGCCGTAATTTTTTTGGACCTCTATTTGATACATTGTTTTAGACAACGACAATAACGTTACGAGTAACCTCAAACTGACAACCACACATTTTTTGACATGCGAACTGTTGACAACAAAGAAATACGTTTTCAGAGGCAAAAATGACGTCAGTCCGCTCTTTAAAAAATTTGACTATACTATAAGTGTATTTTAGCACATCTAAAAATAATTTAACAGGTATTTAACAAAATTATTTTAAGGTTCATCATGGCTCTACCATTATATGTGTTAAAATACTATAAAGTAGGACACGTTTTTTGGTAATTTTAAAGACTGTAAAGAACTTTGATTGAAAGAAATTAATAACAGCTTATGTCTTACACACTTAACGCTTTAACCAGTTACAATTTTTGCTTTTTTTTTGGATAAAAATGGCAAAATAAAAATCATATGCATGACACCACTAAAGATGACAAACAGATTTTTTTTAAAACAATTGCCTTAAATTATTTCCATCTTTCTCTAAAATACTTTTTTATAGCCTGCTGAGAAAAAATGTTTTTTGGCAATACTTTTTTTGAACGCCTAAAAAACTGTGAAAACGAAAAATTTGAATTTTGTATTATAAAAATCGAAACTTGGAAAGTAAGCTTTAAAATGTTCGCAAAATTATTAAAAAATATGAAAAATATAGTAAAAATTGCTTAAGCAAAAACGTTACCCCTTAAATTATGCTAAAATATTTTAAGCCTAAAATTACCATCATGGCTTTAGCATAACAGAGAAAAACTTATTTTTTTTACATTATTGTTTTTTAACGCTAGAAAAACAGTGACAACTTGAAAAAAGTGAGTTTTTATTCTACGAATCAGCATTTTGGAAAGAAAACTATAAAATTGTGGCTTAAAAATGAGAAAAACCTAAAAAAAATACGTTATACCGCTTAAATTACGTTAAAATATTTTAGGACCTAAATTCCCATCATGACCATATCCTTAGGATCCTTAAAATAAAATGCAAGGAAGAAAAAGGGTTTTTCATGCAAGAAGATACAGTGGAATATACGTTTTATATCTATATAACGTCCTCTTTTTGAAGGCCGGTTAAAATGTGCTAAAGTACTCAAGGTAATTACAGATCCCTCCGAAACACTATTATCATTATAAATGGCTGAAATATCCGATAATATCAGAACAGAAAAAGCAAGTTGCACTTTGCGAGTAGGTAACACCGTCTCTTCTTTAATTAATTTTGCTACCATCGCACAGTGTAAGATTTTACAATTCCAGGGGGTCAACACTGTGTTGAATGAGTCAAAATTATAGGTGATTTTATCAGCACATTTGTCACTAAAATCGTAGTACCTAGTACTCGGCTGCCAAGTAGTGGAATTATCGTTTTTTTAATAGTCTTCCACCATTTTTTAGCGAAAGATTATTTTCAGAAGCAGGAAACGTCTTTGAGATTCGCATCATTCTTTAATCAGACTTAAGTCGTTTTAAACTATAACAGCAAGCCTTTCATCATCAACATCAAGTCACAAGAATGTGTTGTCATCCGTAAACTGGTGATTTTACCATTTACAGAAAGATGCGATATGCCATTTACAAAAATTAGGAATAATATAGGTCCAAGAATAGATCCTTGCGGATCACCCACATTTAATTGTTGTGAGCTGGAGGTTAAATTGTTTAAGATCACAGGCTGTGGATGCTCGGATAAATATAATTTAAACCACTTTAACGCTACGCCTCTGATTCCATACCTCTCAAGCTTCCTCAGCAATGTTCTATGATCCACGCAGTCAATGATAGATCACAGAACACTGTTGCAATGTTGCAACACTTTCACCTAAATTAATGTTATTAAAAAGCTGTTCAAGCAAATTAAAAATGCCATATTTCGAGCCTACGTTATCTTAAATACTACACTACTTGTACTACTAAGAATACTATTGGGAAATCAAAATAAGCAAAGCGCCCCCTAACCTAAAGCCCCCAACTATCCTAAAGCCCCCGATACCATGGCAACTGCAGGTGTTTTGTCAACAAGGCCCACAGTAGGCAGAAGGGTATTTTTACGTTTTCTGACAGAAAACCATTCGAGGTTATGTTTATCTTTCAAAAATATTTTTTCAAAAACGAATATGAAACCACTCCGCGTGTGCGGTCGCCCGCCGAAAATGGCCTAGCGCTGCGCGAGCATTACCCCGAGTTTATCAAAGAACCAAGAGAACTTTACTGGCTCGCTGGAATTCCTAGGAATTCGCCTAGAAACATTCCCATAACTTCACATAATTTTGTTTTTATTTTGATTCAATTTTTTTTTAATTTAAATTATTGCGGCATAAGTTATGTGCAAGTTTACTGGTGAAATCTTAGAGGCCTAAGGATATATTTTAGATCCCAACAGCAGTTTCAAAAACACACGGATACTTGAGTATTAACAAAACAGGTCAGTAAAGCTCCATTTAGAGGTTGAAGAGACTCTTGCTAGTCGTTGATGCTCCTGTTCAAAATAGAATATGATTATTTCGTTTAGCGTGAGCAGCCGATTTTTAAATCTGCATGCTTTTTAAGTTAACCTGTTGTCCTTAAATCAGTGGTAACAGCTAGCAGGAGTGTTTCAAATTCAATTATAAATGCACTTGTAAATGCAACCTTAAACACTACACCCAGTTACTTTAATATGTAGTTGGATAGCGTTTTTTTAGCAAGTACTGCAGTAAATGGTTTTTTTTTTATTTTAGTATTTTACTTGGTTTTTTTTTATGAAAAAAATCTTGTATGTAGGCACTGACTAGGGTCCTTAAAGAGTTAAAATTTATGAGCGCTGGAATTGCTAAAAAGTGCTGGGTTGGTTTGAGTTCAGGATTTGGGTGGTTTAGTTCCCGCTTTAGTTAAAAAAAATGAAAAAAGTTTCATTACTGGTAAATTTGTACTTCCTAGGGGCTCAGGTACGTGCTAAATAGGTATCTAAAGAAAACTGTTTACTACACTAATACCATTTAGCCTTAATATATTAAGTGAGTAGCATGAAATAATACTGTGGAAAATTTTACTGATAAAAAGTTATTCTTAGGGCCAGTTTCTCAATAGCGGATTTTCAAAAACTTAAAGTAACTCGCAAGCTATAAATCCCAGTTTCCTTGCTGTTTTTAAGCCAATATTTTTTTTAGGTTAACCCTGAGGTAAGGTAACTTACCCTCACCTTGAAGTTCTGGTTATCCTGGAGTTAATTTTAACCTGATTTTTAAAGATTTTTACTAGGTTATGTTGCTTGAGTTAACACAAGCCCGCTTTTGAGAAACCGGCCCTTAGTCTCTCTTGTTTTTTGAATAAAATAGGTTAGTGACTTGAAAATTGGAGAACATTAATCAGGAAAAATTCTTTAAAATATAAATAGTTGCTCATTCATCTTTCAAATAAATTAAATACACAGGATGAAATACTATGTGTGTATGTCATAACTGGTGGTTAGTGAACACTTCTATGAAAGTTGAATCATGCACTGTGAACCTGCTTAGATTTTGAAACTCATATAACACAGGAAAATAAAACAGCAGATTACAAAACTTGATTTACTTTGGCTTGATACTTTTGTCTCTAACTTATAACTTAGATAACAAAACCAAACATCTGCTTCTGTAACTAAAAAATTATTATGCAAAAAATCTTTTAAACAGTTTATAAACATGTGCCACTCAAAAGAAAATTTTTAAGAAATATTGGTTGTCCTCGCCTAAAGTGCAAAATATAGAAACAAAATTTAGAGATGGAATATTTCTTGTTATTTTTATTATTCTTTTAGGAGCTGTATATAATAACAAAACATATGGAGCAGTGGATATTTAGGCAACTACCTAAAATGAAAAAGAAGAAGATTCTAAAGTGCCACCACCCAGAGAAGAATAATAATCTATAAATTAAAAAGTCTATAATTTGTACCCAAACATACAGAGCAGTGGATATTTTGCCATCTAAAATGTATAGCAAAACAAGATGGTTCTATAGAGTCAGCACCAAACAAAGAATAATAATCTATAAACTCAAAGTAAGTTTTTGCTTCTGATTTCAATTATATTTGGTAAAACTTCCTTAAATATACAAAATTTATTATAGTCTAGATCCGATATCAAAAATTAATTTAACTCTTATTGTTTATTGCAAATTTACTCGACCTATTTCTGGACATATTTTGAGCCTCCCCTCATCTATTTCAATTTCATTAGGAAAAACAGAAAAACTATACACAAAGAACAAAACAGAGAACAATTTTGAAGGGGGACACTTACAGATACTTTTGCCTCTGTTGGAAATTTCATAGGGTAATTTTTATCTCTGGAATTTAAAAAGGGAAAGGTCTTTTAAACGTCTTTACTATTAATTATGTCAAAATTTTAAAAAGCTAGGATGACTGGTGTTTAAGATATTTGCTTTTAAATTTGGTATGGAATGAAGAAAAGGTTTAAACCTTTTCAGCGGATCAGTTTGACCACCAAAATTTAAAGAATAAAAGTAGGGTTATTTGGATGGTATGTTTAAGAAAACAATCAGAAAAAAATCATGAAATGTTTATTCCCTTTTTTATTATGAAAAATGTAACTTTAAAACCAACGATTTTTTCCTGAGTTTTGTGCAAGAAATTGTTTATTTGTCGCTCCTTGACAAACTTAATATCTTGCATGTTTGTAAAGCAATTTAAACGATCTTCTAAATAAGATGTCATTCAAGACACTTTTTTTATATAATTTTTCCTGGAAAAACTCATATCCCTCAAGTCACCCCCAAAAAGCCTGTTTATGGAAAAAAAATATATTAAAAAGTAATAGTATGTTTTTCAAGTGTTCACCAAATACTCAAAAACACCTCTGTTATATTTTTGTTGAACATGAATTTGAATTATTTCAAGAATAAGTCAAGATGCCAATGTTTGAAGGAAGCGCTTGATAATAAAGGTTTTTTGACGGATTTTGGTAGCTAAGCTAACAAATCCAAGTGATGAAACTCTGGCTCCTTTGGGAGAACTCCAAAAAATAAAAAATAATATAGGCACCATAAGGGTTCTAATAACAGATTTAACAGTAAACATTTTTTTAAATAAACACATCAAAAATGGACTATATATAAATCCATTTTTGTCGGAATATACACTTTTTTTGACACCCAAAATATTCCAGATGGCAATGATGGCGACTTAAAAGCACAAAATTTTGATGAGAAACTAGATCAAGTACACATGTATAATACATTAACCTCAGGGTTTTTGGAAACACTAATTCCATTTTTTAGAATAAACATTTTTTGGGATTGATATAATTAAGGTTCCTAGGGGCAAAAAGAATCGTAAATGACAAAAAAACTTGTGACCTCAATTAAGAAATTTTTGGATCAACTGAATTCATTTTTGGTGTAAAAAAAATTTTTAAGGGTAATTTAAGGGGCCTAAGGGTGAGTTTTAGGGGTAAAGTGGTAAAAACAACATACTATTGATAGAAAGACAGCACTTTGGAAATTCTGGGGTTAACCAAATTCATTTTGGGGGTTAAACAGTTTTTAGGGGTAATGTAAGGAGCCTGAATGGGCAACATAAAAAAATTATTGGTGTAAAAGATATGTGATATATTGATTTAGGGGTTTTTTGGGTCTTCCAAAATTAATTTTGGTGTTCCAATTATTACAATAGGGATTCAGACGAGGATTTAGAGGTAGTTTTAGGGAAATATATCGATTTGGATATTTTTAAGTCTTCTAAAGTTGTATATATGTTAAGAGGTAATATAAGTTTAGGCTGGGTCCCAAAAATTTGTCCTAAGATCATTCTATTATCTCCAGAATTTTTTTTTTATCCAAAGAATGATATGTCTGTATTTGATCTGGTTTCTTCTAAAATGTTTTTGTCCCATCCATATTTTGAGTTTTACAAGGGTATCAGAGTGGCATTAATCGGATTCATAAAATGTACACCTGTATCAATTAAAATCAACTAAAAAAACTGAAATTAATCAACCATGCATGCAAAATGTTTACTGCTACTAGAACCCTTAGATACTTCTAAGAATTTTTAAATCACATAAATGGATCAGATGCCTATATTTTGTTTTATTTTTTTATTAGTTATTTTTAAAAAATGGTGACCACCTTAAATATCTGGGTTCAAGTTCCCCAAAATCAGTAAAAAAATATCTGTTATCAAGCTCCTTCTTCAATTTTGTTGTTTTCTCTAGAGAAAATATTTTTTCAGTTCATACACTTATACTTTTGTTTTTTTTTTAATTTCAGAACCTAACCACGTGAAGCCTGATATTTGAAACTACAGCTACTAATTGGCGGTTCCAAAGAAGGAAAAAATAACATGTTATTCTTTTTTTTAAAGTTAGATTTAATTTAAATGATTATTAATAAGTATTTTTGAGATAAGTTTTTAAATTAATTTATTTAATTGCATATCTATAGGTGTTTATAATGTTGTGGCCATAATCACCTCAACAAGTTGAGCCATGTGTGCATTTAGTTTTACTTCCAAGAACCAGATGCCCACCAGTGGACACAAATCCTCCACTGTTTTGTGACCATCGGTAGGCACGCGGTCCTGAGACGTAAAACAGAAATGCCCACCAAATACATTTAATTATGTTTTACATTGAAATATTTATTACACTCCATTCCAAATTGCTGCAGACCAGTTTTTTTGACACTGACAATGACAGTTTCATTTAGCTTCTGTGTTTAATTATCAGCCGCCATATTGAAATGGGTCCGGAGAATTTGGAATGAGGTGTATATGTAAAAATGTAATTTTTCAGCATATTTTTTAAAATTTTATTATATATAGTTAATTAAAATTGCTAAAAATATTTCTACAACACAAAAATGCTATAGTATTCTACCCATATAGTTGTTATTGTTCTGTGAATAACTAAAATGTATAAAAATTGTATTGTTCATTCTGGTAGTTTTCTTGCCTAAATTCCAAAATCTGAAAATAAAAAAAATTAGAGGTAAACATTTGTCTAATTTAGCTACAACGCTTTTTTTAGTACTAGTAAGGAGTGCTTTAATAAATATTCACTTACAACAAAAACAGAACTCCAAAAAAGAGAAAGTATTTCTTCAACCCTATCTTTGCGGCAACCTTATCTTATGCATTTTTTACTACATTGGGCATTGGTAATTAGAGTTTTAGTTCAAGGATCTTTTATTAGGAAATTATAGAGATTTTTGGACCTGTAGGAATCTCTTTCAGAAGCTACACATTTCAAATTTTTAGACAATAAATGATTCACTACCAGAAAACACAAGTTTACATAAAAGATAGCAAGAGATGTAACATTACATTTGGTACCTACCTATATGCCAACAAAAATAAATAGGTAGTATTTCTGTGTGTGCAAGCATATTAAATATTAAGTTTTTGGATTTTATTTGAATTATTTATTTTTGAGTTTGCACAAGAAGTAATTTTTGGGTAAGGGATTTAAATGAGAAAGGCATCAGTACATAAGGTCAATAACAGAGTTTGTACAGAAAACCTTTAATTGGATTCTCTGATGTCTCCCAGTTTTTCCTAACCATTTGTAAAAAACTTATCATAATTTTTTCAAGAATTTTGTATAAAAGAAAACAGCTGCAAAATTTTATTTTGACAAATTTCATGATTCTAATTTGTTTTTAAATCAGTTTTTTCCAGATTGGCTTCCAGATTTTCCTTGTTTTTGTATATTTTTTTGTCAAATTTCCTGACCTTTTCAAAGAATAAATTTCTCAACTTTTCTCGGTTTTTCAATTCCATACATACTCTGACTGATTAAAATTGTTACAATAAAAATTTTAATTCTGAATTTTATATATATACCTTGAAGACAAGAAAAGCAGTGTCATTCCATCTTGATAGATTTCTTTGCTACAATAAGGCATGATTTAGGAAATCCCTGACACTGCAGCTAGTTTGCTTATTGCAAGGCTTATTGTATTCCTCATTGCATATTCTTTTCTACTGTTCACATAGGTTTTTTTTTGCCAGGTGGAGCAGCCTTCTTATTAGTATTTTCAGGAACCCTTCCTCCTAGACAGTTTCCTCAGGCCAGTATGCTTATTCTTGAACAAACGTGAGGGGAATCTTGGACACCTTAAATTTACAAAAATATTCAGGTCCTAATTTTATTTTCAACTCTTAAAAAGTGCATAGAGGTAGGTATTAAAAACTGGACTTTCTCTAGCTTTACTGTAGAGAAAACTTAGAAATAAGTAAATGAGCCAAAGTGAGCAAAATGTGCCTCACTATTTTTTTGTATAATGTTTTTATTCTTTACCTAATATTTTCATTATAGTCCGTGAGCCCAGGCCTATGAAAATTTATGACTACCTCACTGTTGAGACTTTGTATGTGTTCTTCAAGATGTTCTAAGGGGTACTTTTAGAGACCCCTCCAAACTTAACCCTTAACTTAAGTTAAGGTCCTTTCAACAGAATTTCTCGGAAATGTTTAAATTAGATAATGTGACCATGTGTTTTAAATACTTATAAAGCAATCCTTGAAAAATCAGCTATGAGGAGCTTAATTTAACTTTTCGATGCTATCAAGAGGGGCTTAATGACAAAATATATTTTTTTGACAAAATGTTTGTCCATTTCTTGTTAAAAAAGTTACAAATTTAAGAATATATATGTTTAAAATGTCATCTGGGTGGACATAAAGAATAAATATTATGCAAAGTCCGGCAAGGTCTTAACAATTTAAGTTATGGGCTGTGGGACTATTAATTTGTATGCTACCTAATTCCACATATGTTAGTGGTAGTCAACTGAGTAGTCCACCCTTCAAAAAGGAAAAACATACTTATTATATATAGGTACGTACATAAAATAACTTGTTTTCCAGAGGAATAAAGGCGTATTTAGAGTTCTGTAAGGCAAGTGGTATGAGGTAAGATGCAAGGAAAATAAACAATAACAAATGCATGCTGCTCTTACTGCATACCACTTATGGCTTACAGAACACTTACTTTATTTATATAGGCCTCTTAAAGCGCTGTTATATAAGGATGGTTTGAAAATGTTGTCATATAAAGACCACTACAACCGATTTTTAAGCACTAAATCGATTTTATTTGGAAGCGCTTTATCACTCAAAAGCCCATTCAACACCTTTCTCAACTAAAAGGTCAGTTAAATCCTACTGCCTCAGTGCCCTTTAGCCTACTGTGGCTGCTATTTTTATAACCAAATTGACAAGTAAAACATAGATTTTCTGTCAGTTTGATGTCAATATGGCATTGATCATAGGCCAAAGGATACTAAAATGAAAATGAGTTAACTGGTTGTTTTAGTTAAGAATAGTGTTGGCCTATTTTAGGGTCGTTATAAACACTTTAGTAAATTTCTTCTAACCTAAAGAAAATACTAAACCCTAGTCTTTCAAAAAATCTGTTGTTAATTAATTAATTAATTATATTGTTTTATTTGTTTTTTCTTTAAACTGGCATTTAATGAAGGATATAACCCTCGAAGAAAGCGATTTTATTTAAAACCATCCTTATATAAAAGCGCTTTTAGGTGCGTATAAACGTAGTAACTGAGGACAGCAGCATATGCATGCTATAGTTATGGAACTCTGAATACACCTTAAAAGAATCTAAAACGAAGAAATTTCCTTAAACTAACAACATTGCCTAGTCACTTGTAGTTATTTCAAGGGGTAATTATGCAGTATACAATTTTCTGCCATTTTTGATTTTTTATGAAAAATTCTGGTAATTATGCAGTATACGGTTTTCTGCCATTTTTGATTTTTTTTGAAAAATTCTTTCTGGGGGCACCTTCTAGGGTCCCTAGGACTCCAAATCCGCCTGCGCCCGCTTTTTTTTTTACGAGAAAAAAGGGTACCCAGGGGGGGGTTGTAATGTGTTTTTTTTATTGTTTTGGGTTGGTTTGGATTAGGTTGGGTTGGACTGTGTTGGTTTGGGTTGTTTTAGTGAAAAAAAAATTAAAAAAACCAAAAAAAAATAAAAAAAACCAACGGGCGCAGACGGATTTGGGGTCCTAGGGACCCTGGAAGGTGCCCCCATAAAGAATTTTTCAAAAAAAATCAAAAATGGCAGAAAACCGTATACTGCATAATTACCAAAATTCTTTATGGGGGCACCTACTATGGTCCCTAGGACCCCAAATTTGCATGCGCCTGTTGGTTTTTTTTTATAATTTTTTTTCACCAAAACAACCCAATCCAACACAGTCCAACCCAAACTAATCCAACCCAACCCAAAACAATGAAAAAAAACCCTGTTTTCTCTCTAAAAAAAAAAAATCGGGCGCAGCCGGATTTGGGGCCCTAGGGACCCTAGTAGGTGCCCCCATAAAGAATTTTTCATAAAAAATAAAAAATGCCAGAAAACCGTATAGTGCATAATTACCTTTCAAGGAAAAACCAAGGGAAAAACCCTTATAAAGACAACAATACTTATTCAAAAAATGTATAGTCAACCCGAGGTCTTACCTTAAGAATTTGCTTTCTTTTATTTTTTCTTGATCCATTGCATATTTTCGGAGTCTTTAAGCACACCAAGAGGCAAATAATGTACTACATTAGCAAAAACCATAGGTTAATCTATGAGCAAAAACCAAGCCACAAATAGAAAAACTTATTGTTTTTGTCTGAAAAATAAACACGCAGTCACATGGACCGAAAGGTTTATTTGCGCGGTGGTACCGTACAGCTGCGGTAATGATAAGGCAAGTTCGGGCTACAGCAACGCATCATGAGTTACACGGAAGCGAAAGTAAAAAAAACTTATGTGCTTTAGCGGCGCGGAATGCGAAATCAAAATAAGTAAACTATCCCCAAATTTTTGACCCGGTGCAAAAAAAGCTCTGGTGTCCCACTGTGGACAAAAATAAATAAACTCTCCGCGTTGCCATGGAAAACAAATGCAATGACGTAAAGTTTTGCAAAAAAATCAGGTCGCCACGGTTAAATTGATTTCCCAATAATCTATTAAAAATTTGTCCGCCTAGTTTGTACCAATTTTTAAATTATTTTGGACAATGCATGGGCAGAGCAATTGACCTGAAATTTGAAGGAATGTTTTGATCTCCTCCTTTAAATAGAGGTAGTATCAGAGCTTTTTTAAAGAAATCTGAAAAATTTCCCGAACTATATGATTCAACAAAAACGCAAAACTGACTCTGGGAGTGCTTCAAAAATTCTAAGGGAGATCTTGTCCCAGCCAGTGGAGGTTTTATTCTTTAATTTTTGAAAAATTTATTTAATTTATAAAGCTGTTGTGGGACCAAGAGAAAACGTGTTTGGAACAGAAATGTTATTCAGATAGTCCAGAGGATCTTTACTTGATTTAATTTTGCTGGAAAGTTTACTGCTATACTGCAGTAGAAGGCATTTAAATCGTGAGGATAAATTTGCCATCTCAATTTGTTAACTATTTTCCAAGTCTCTTTGTTTTTATTGTGAGCTTTCTGGATTCTTGTAGGATAATATGATCGTTTGGCGTGCTTTAATATTCTTTTATAAAGTTTGCGATACTTTTTCAATCAATTTTAAGAGGAATAACAAGAAAAGATATATTAAACTTTGTGCACATTAGTAAGTGAACATTTTCTAAAGAGTCAGGACCTAAAAATACTTTTCCAGTCTCTTCCCCTAACGTTAAAAGAGAAACAGTTCTCCACAATTTTATCGAAAGCATTTAACGTGGATATGATGGGCATTTCGAAGTAGATCTGATTTTTTAAATAATGCCATCGTTGCCTTTAAAGAGTTTTGATAAAATTTTGAAAGACTGTTTCCCTTTCAACGTTAGTGGAAATCTGGGCCAATATACCAAGCATCTACAAGAAACTGAAACTCTGAATATCCATATAGCGCTTTGCCATTTAGAACAAGAACTTGAGTATCTTGACGGTCAAGATGTTGACCATTGATCTACACAGCCTGCCGAATCTCTGCATAGAAAATTTTTGAAAACTTGGTATAGGTTAAAATATATGTTTCTTTTTTAGTGAAAGCAGTTGTTAACTTTTCCCTCTTTCTTATTTAGCATTATTTGTCAATTAAAATAATGAAATAAGCAGTAGCGGATCCAAAAGTATTTCACGATGTTCAACCAAGTATATTTTTTAAAAAGAGTCCTTAACAAATGTACCAAAACTAAAACTTATAATAATAAATAATATCCTAATATAGTTTGTGTGGACTCGAAAATTCAAATTCAAAATTTTTGCCTACTCGGACTTGTCTTCCCAAATCGCTCAATTATATTTTATTGCAATATCACGGCAGCAATGCATAAAACATAGACCATTTAGTCTCTGTTCCCCCATAGTTGTCACCAACCACGATTTCACACTGTTAAAACATCTGAAGGTTCTTTTGGCGGTGGCTGCAGTGATTGGAAGAGTTATAAAAAAATTTAGTAACTTGTGTATGGTTGTCATCATACAACTGCAAGGTGGAGAGCGCATCTTCTGGTAGCTCTATTTTACCTTCCAGGCGAATCCTTCATAAATTTAGTTCTTCATCCAATCCCAAGAAATTAGATGACTATAGATATTTATCTGTATCGGCAAAAGTAGTAAATAAGCAGTGACAATAAAGTTTACTCTTTTATAAACAGAAACATAGTCTTACTTAAAAATCACCTGTGGAGTAAAGGACCCCCAATTTAATCCGTAATTAGATTAGATATTTTAAAGTGTTCTAACCACAAGCATGCTGGATAATACCATCGTAAAATAAGACGGCTAAATGACTTTAAGTTAAGCTTTGGCCACAGTCTACTAATGCTAAATATATTACACTGTGCTTTGGCGAAACTGAATACTTATTGAACTCATATTTGACAAAAATTTCGATTTTGTCCGATTCGCAAAATTCTACACTGCGCATTAAACAAACCCGTTTCCATTTTAGATTTAGAAGAAGAAAAATCAATAGACATTAAATTAAAACATAAAAATTATTTAAAAAAAAAAGGTCACTGAAGAAGTAAAAGTTAACTGGCTTTTTAGTTGAGAACGGTGTTGATTGAAAGGGTCCGGAGAATTTAAAAAGACAAATTGTGTCGACAATAGTTCTATTCTAAGTAAAGGATCGACTTCTGATTTAGTGTGTAATTACATTGAATATTTTAAACTGTTCCATAACACAAGCATGGATAATACCACAGTCCTAGAAAATAATAAGCTAAAAGGCTTAAAAAGAAGGGTCTGCATAATGGAGCTAAGCTTTACGGCAACTAAGTACCTAGGACTAAGAAGAGGAAAGATTAAATCAGCCCTTATGCATGACTTAAGCCTGGACTAGAATAGAACAGCACAAGTTATGAGAGACAAGGCAAGAAGTGTATATTCAGTAATTCCAAAAGAAAATGGCTGGTATTGATGACATAGAGAAGTGGTGACCCTTAAACTATTCTTACCGGATAGTATAAAATGTGGAGTTCAAGCATCTGCAGTTAGCTTTTTAAGATACGTCTAAGGTAGTAGTAGTAATAGAATGTTATAATTTTTTACGTTTATATTTTGTTTCCTTAAGAGGTATTTCGTCCAAGGCTCGCTCTAAGTTTATCTTTGTACAAATTGCAATTCTATATGTAGCATTCGATTTTCTTGACCTGAGGGCCAATTTTTCGGTTTTTAGATTTAGATTTCGATTTAGCATGACGTCACACTAGAATTCCGCTTCATGATTTCAAAAAATATCTGTAAGAGAAATATTTTATAATATCGGAGGGTGCTTCTATCAACAACAATGCGTTGAGGGCTTATGTTTACAAGGGAACACACACCTTAATATTAAATCATACTTCAATGCAAAAATAAATTAGCTTTTTCTGTTGAGTAACCTTCATCGATATATAGTATGTAGGGGTGGGCCCGTGAGACACTTTCTGTCATATCCCGTTCCTTACTTCCACGCCCCTACTTCCGCTGCACCTCTCTCGTCCATTTGTTGAGCTCACTCTGTACCTGTTTCCTTGTTATTTTTAGAAGAGGTTTCTGTCCAATGTATAGGGTTTCGGCCCCTAGTCTGGCAAGTTCGTCCTCTTTCTCGTTCCCTGGTATTCCCTCATGAACTGGGACCCATATCAGTGTTACCCTCTTGTCTTGAGCCAGTATTTGCAGTGCTTCAGCGCACTACTCCACCAGACTACTGACTATTTTGGGTGCACTTAGAGCCTTGAGGGCAGCCTTGCTGTCGGAGCATATGTATATGTCGCTTCTGCCATTCCTGACCTCCGGTAAGGTTGATTCATGATAATGTCATATACCTCCGCTTAAAACACCGTAGCGTGTTATCCAAGTGGATAACTTTTCTGAACCTCTTGGCTTTCTGCGTACACTCCTGTGCCTGCTGTCTGCCTGGCTGACAGTTTAGAGCCATCCTTGTAGCAGACCGTCACCTCTCTGCTTAATTCCGTTCGGAATCCTTCCCTTGGCGCCACGCATTCCGTTCTAGTATTGTGACTTTGTACTTTTTATCGAACCTCCAGAGTTGAAACGAACCTCCAGGGTTGAAGCGAAGCTTTCACTGGCAGTCTTAGGAGGGGCAACTCTTTGATCGCCGGTCCCTCGACTGCCAGAAAGCCCTGATCCCTTAATCGCAGGTGCGTCGCCACCGCCTCCTTCTTGATCCAAGTTGGAAGCGAGGGGAGACCCAAGAGGTTTCCAGGGTCGTTCTTATTGCGCCGGTTCCTCTGCAGAAAAGCCCTTGTAGGCTCCTGATCTTTTTGAATATGGTCAGTTTCTCTACAGCGGGTCACCACTGATCCGTATTGGATTCTTGGTCTTATGATGGCTGTGTATATCCAGTGTAGGATCCTCGGGCTAATGCAACAGGTTCGACCAACCACTCGGCGCAACTGCCACAAGTCTAAGAGTAACCAGAAGAAATCTTTGGAAGAAATGTTTAGAAAACGAAATTGAACATGATTTAAGCTTAAAAACAACTACTTATTCAAATATATGCGAATTTAACCAATTTGTAAAAAAATTCTCGGGCTTTCATATTTTAATACAAAATATCACCAGCATAAATAAAAACTTTGATAGTTTTTTGGTTCATTTACAAATGACAGATTACGTTTTTGACATAATTGTTTTTACGGAAACTTGGAAGATTGATTTTGTTGACTATTATAAAATAAAAGCCTATGATATTTTTTATAACCATGGATATACTTATTCAAATATATGCGAATTTAACCAATTTGTAAAAAAATTCTCGGGCTTTAATATTTTCATACAAAATATCACCAGCATAAATAAAAACTTTGATAGTTTTTTGGTTCATTTACAAATGATAGATTACGTTTTTGACATAATTGTTTTTACGGAGACTTGGAAGATTGATTTTTTTTACTATTATAAAATAAAAGGATATGATATTTTTTATAACCATGGAAATCTTAACCAAAATGATGGGGTCGTAGTACTAATAAAAGATAAATGGAATGCTGAAGTACAAGAGGTAAAGATTGCGGGTATCAGTGTTTTAAAGTTTTTAATAAAAATCAGCCCCTTCTTTAAATTTTCGTTTAATGCCATTTATAGACCTCCAGAACAAAATTTGGATAGTTTTTATGGCACCAAAAATATTTAACCTTTTAACTGCCGATCAAAAAACGTCAGTCTGTCAAAATTACAAAAAACAAATCTATAAAACATTTATAACATCAATTAATTATAAAAGCCTTAAATCCTATTTTCAGTAAAATAAAATTCTAATTCGACTAAAATAAATCAATTTAAGTTCTTTTTTCTTTTGGACCTTTTTTACATATAAACTACATCTTAAGAAATTATCTAGCATTAGTAGGTATAGTTGCTATTAAGCATAAATAACATATTTATATTGGGCTAAGAGTATATATTGAAGAAAGTGGGAAAAGCTACGCGCTGGCAGAAATACTGCCTTAGTAGCAATCCCTTCCTACTTTATTAATATTCCTTAAATTTTTATTTTATTTTTAATTTATTTATTTATTTAATCAAATTTTATTTATTTATTCGGATTTTACATTAACTGTAATTATTTTTTAGTTTGGATTTTGAATAAAGTATTCATTCATTCATTCATTCACCCATCTTTTTAGAAGAGCAGAAACAGTAGTTTGACACGTACAGGGTGACCATTTATATACGCTCATGCCCCTTATCTGTTTTACTCATATATGTATAAGCTTAAATATACGCCCTTGCAATGCTTTCGGCGTGAAAAACTTTGTAAGCAGCATGTCCTATATATATATGCCTATACCTTTCTCTTTTACTCTTTCATGACTCTTTATTGTATCTTTCTGACGTCAAAGCTTAGCGGTTCTGCACATGCGCGGCCATCGTCATCGGTTAACCAACCAAAATCAAGCTGTGCAGTTGTCAAAATTTTTCTATTTGTTTACGTTTTTATAAAATCAGTAATTTTCTATTTTTAAACAATTAAATATATGAATAGAAATCATTTTTAGGTAGAAAAAATATGTACCAACTTGTGGAACTTCACTTTTATTGTTTGGCGGCATCCACAAACACAGCACGTCTTTTTATGCGGCGACATCTTAAGCTCCAAGATATAAACAGTTTTTATTATAACTCCTAAAAACTTTCGGGTAACCCAAGATTAAAAATATTATAATAAAAAAATGTGCATAAACGAAAACGCGGAAAACGACTATGTGATCAAAATAAATCAACAAAAATGGCGTCTCGACCGAAGGGCGAAGACGAAGGTCGCGAAACCGGCCGCCTCGTAAAATTTTTGCGCATAGGCATAGGCGCGGAGCTAAGACGGCTCCATGGCCTGCTAGATTTTAGATATTGCTTACAAGTTTGGCCTGGGAAAGGCCTATATTTAACCTCATACATATATGGTTTTACTATTTGTCGCAGAAAGTCAAATTAAAAAGTTAGTTTGTTTGAAAGTTTGAGACAATGATGTGTTTGAAATTAACTCTGTGTTTCGGACTTGCATTGTCTATATTTTATTTATACACGACGTTTCGATCAGTACAATCTCTGATCGTCTTCAGGTGCAAGTTGAAACACAGAGTTAATTTCAAAAAAGTTAGTTGTTGAAGTATTTTATCTTGGGAGATTATAATTAAATGAAGACAATTATAATCATTCTCCACTTAATATTTATTTATCAAACCAACATATTTCGGTGGTATAAACTGTCATCATAAGGGTTTATAAAAAAAACCCAGGAAGAAGTGACACAAAAAAAAGAGAAAAAAGCAAATTATGTTTCCCTCCAACCTACTGAGAAATCGATGCACGGAGACGCTGCATACTTCATAAAAATTGAACAGGAAAAGATGAAATTTCTCAAAATAAACAAACAGTATGAAGGAATTTAAAAGATGAGAAAGAAAAGATATTTTACTTTCAAGGGCGGGTATAGCCGATTTGAAAGGGGAGGCGCAATTTATAGTAGGTGTTGGATTCGATTAACGTGTAGGAAAAAACTTATTAAAAAATTACCTGTCTCAAATGCGCCGCTGTCAAAAATTTTGAGAAAATTATTCTAAATTTGAATTTTTTACACATTTCAAATGTTGTTGACGAAAATTTGTCAAAATTAAAGTTGTGACATAATTGATCATTGATATCATTTCGCCGCAGGTATCAATTTCTTGCATTTTAGGCAACATTCTTAAAAATTTTGATCTTTTTTGCGATTAATGATATATTTTAAAAAACTGCGTTAGGATTTGGTATCAATTCTAGATTTGCTGCTAAAATTATGCCATAACTGCGCCGCAGTCAAAAATTAAAAAAATATGTAGTAAAATTGTAGCAAATACTTTGAATTCTTCAAAAATTATGATTTTTTGCGGTTTTATTAACTGGGATGGGTTAGCTGCCAAGGGGGCCGGGTTGGGATGAGATCTGATCTGAATTTTAGATTTGTTGCCAAAATCATGTCACAACATAAATGTCGTTTTTTTACACGTTAATTCCACTGACAAAAATTGCTTAAAGTTAAACAAAAATTGTAACAATTAATAACTTTATAGCGACGCAAGCAAAATCTTGTGAAACCTAAAGTAAAAATTTGAATATTTTTCGTATGTTTTGTAAATTATTTAAGAAAATGTGTGTTGGGTCAGCTACGAAGGGGAGGGGGGAGCGATCGCCAGTATCCGACACTGAACTTTTGAGTATATAGATCGAGATATAGATGCTAAAAATTTTATTCTAAACGCTTTGTTTGTCTAAGCGCCCATCCCATTCCAAGTTTGCAAATAAATCGCTACCAGAACGTCGATCGATTTTATCGGTAGTAGTTAACGATTTTTTTGGATTTTTACTCGATGCGTATCAGAATTTTACTGGTTATGCAGCGCGTTAATCAACCTATCTATAAATTGCGGAGCATCCTCTCTAACGTTCGGCGAGGAATTATTTTAAAAATGTTAAATGTTATGCAGAATGTAGATCCTCCTCCCGAGTTCGACCTTCATGTGATGATTTCATGATTTCAATTAAAATAATTGCTTCGATTGAGTGTATCGATAGTTATCTCAAGTAGCACGAAGCTCGTAAAAATATTTTTTTTGTACCTTCAACAAAAACATGACTTTAGTAACTGTCTGCAGATGACTAAAGCATAGCTTTTATGGTTACCGATGCAAAAATAACTTTTTTTTTATCACGGGTGCAAAAAAAGATTTCTGTCAATTTTTTACCCAAAATTAAAGAGAAATATCGGAAAATAGTAATATTATTATTGAAAAAATCTAATTATTCTTGCCTAAAAATTAAGCCATTTCCGCCAGTTTTCACCAAGTATTTACGAAAAAATCATTTAAAAACATCGTCAAAATATCAAACTGTCAAAGATTAAAATGTCGCAATAATGAACGTTACCGAGTAAAAAGGCACACGCTATGGAAACCGTTGTTATTTCATTTACCAGCGGCCTTTTTTGATAAAGGTATTAAAAAAAATAGTGTTAAAAACTCGCGGCTAAACTGTGTTTTTTTTTACTCGCGTTTTTAAAAACCTCACTGCGCTTGTTATTTAAACCAACACTTGTAAAAAGAAGCACTATTTTAGCCACTACTTGTGAAAACTACTATTTTCAACTAAAACTTACAGCAAAATGATGGTTAGCTTTTTAAAATGTTCTTAAATAATTAAAAATCTGTTGATATCTTTGAAATTATACTATTAAATAACTTTATGCACTTTAGAGATTAAATAGGCACTTTAGAGATTAAATACGTACTTTTTAGGGACTAAAGTGGCACTTTTAATTCTGTAGGGATTCAAAGAAAATTTAATCCCTAAAGGATTTAATCCCTCAGCTTAGAGATTAGAAGTAAATTTAATCCCTCAGGGATTAAAAAAAAACTAATCCGTGGAAAATTATAATTAAATTTATGGCAAGTCAAGCCAAACAGCACTTGCTCTTAGCCAAGATTTCATTCTTAGCATCCTTTTTTGTGCATAAAATAGTATATAAACCTCGGGAGTGTCGTTTAATCCCTTAGCGAATTGTACAAACCTTTCGCCGCGGGATTAAATGTGGCACTTTAATCCCTAGGTTTATAATGTACTCTTTGAGTTACATGTTTTTTATTCTTAAGTTTTTTTCTCATGCAGAGTCCTTTTTATAAGGGGTAAACTAAGTAAATGTACTAAATAATGGTGCAAACCAAAGTGATGGGTAAAAGCAAGCAATTTTTAAAAACTGCTGTGTACTTTTTGGCTGCGCTAGGAGGGTAGTGCATGTGTAGAGAGATGGTACAGGGTAAAGTCAATTATAAACCAAAGTAGGTGAATAATATACGTACTGCAGTAAAAAATTGGTCAAAAATATTTTGAAGCTATTTTTAAAAAGGATTTTTTTTTGGTTATTTAAAGAAATGCAAAATAAACAGGGCGATATTACATATTTTATATAAAATTAAAATAAAAACCCAAATTTTATTTTTTTTGCATTAGGTACCCGGTTTTATTTGTATGTATTTCACAAAAAAACATTTTAAAGGGATTTAGCGAGGGTGAAAAAACACTTTATCGACGCCAAAAGAAATAAAATTTTTTGGTAAAACATACAAAAAAAAACAAAAAGGCTTAGACCTAAACACTAAATTATTGGTTTAGTTGATAAGTAGGCGTACCTAAGTTAAAAGGTGTTTTTAAAATGTGTTTTATTTGTAAAAGCCAAATTTTGATTTTACTCCGCCGTAATAGCTTGTTGAAAATATATATATATATTCATATATCTTAAAAATTCTTTTTAATTTTTTTTCTATGAGGATCCTTTACTATACTATGTATGCAACCTACTTTGAAATTTGAGGGCAAAAAATTATTATTGATGGGTTTATGATTAAAAAGGAGAAACTACGTTATAGTTTAATTTCTATTATACTTTTTGTGAACCATTATCAAATGATTTGATTTTTTTACAAAAATAGTGCTTTGGGAATTTTTCCAAGGATTAAAAATACATGTTTCTTATTTTTTTAATAAAATAAAGGCACTGTGACAAATTATATGAAGGGTTTTTAAAAGAAATTTAAAACAAGGTATCCCTCGCCTTTCTAGCATAAGTAGATTTTATTATAAAATTCCCGCCATTTGCCCATTTAAAGCAGTGTTGTGTGGGAACGTAAGTGGCGGCCATTTTGAATCCAATTCTTGGCCTTCCGTGGAGGCGGTATTGACTTGTTCTTAGATTAACTAGAATATCTAATTATTTATTAGATGTAGTATTTGAGACTTACCTAAATAAATGCTTTATCCTCATATTTCTGCTCTTGGAATTTTCTTTCTTCCACAGTCAAGCAGCGTAAAAGATACGTATCGAATTAATCATAGCCTACTTTGCGGTAATATTAAAATCGTCAATATCTACTGAACTACTTTACCAATTGCGACGAGGGGCACATCGTTGCAAAGGAAATTTATTGGACAATTTAAAGCCGTGAAAATATATAGGGTGACCCATTAAAAAAATCAAACTTTCTGTAATTACTCAAAAACTAAAGGAGTTACAAAAAGTCTGTTTTGACAGGTAAAGTCTACACTAAAAACCTATGAAAAAAGCTTTTTGCACCAACATACTATTTTGACACACAAAAAAGTTATATCAACTTTTTCAAAATGCGTATTTTTCAAAAACACCCTGTAGTTCACAGACGGATTGAGATATTAAGATGCGGTTTCAAAATTGAATTTGTCTGTAAAATCTAGCGCCATGTATACCAGATTTTGGCTATCTCTCCTAGAAACAATAGTAGCCATGGAGGCCCATCGAATTTGGCACACCCGTACATTTTAAATCCCTAGGGATTTAAAGTGCCACTTTTTTCCCGAAAATAGGGATTTAAAGTACCCTTTAACTCCCTACAGTGCATAATAGTTATTTAAAAATACCTTACAATTGTTCCACTAGTAAACCCAGTGAGAAACGCATTCGTTTTATTTTCCATTTTTTGCACTTTTTGACACTAACATGTTGTAACAAAATGTATCGTTATTTTTCGCTAGACAAGGCTGGAAATGCGGATAAACATTTTGAATTGATGCTTTCATAAAAGTGATGCTTTTATCCCTAAAATTGTAGATAAAAAAGTGTGCAAAAAAGTTTAATGAAATTTTAATAACAATATTACCAGCACACATGATAAAAGTAAAATTAAAGAAAGCTATGCAGCCAGCGCCACCTAGAGGAGAAATTTTTCTCTTGAACTAGCCTGGGCACTTCCGTTTGACAGTGAATCCACTATTCACAGCTGATCGATGTCGAAATCGAAATATAAACAATGCCAGTGTCAGTTCAATGTTTTCGTTTGGATTTTTTATTTAAAAATTCGTTTTTTCGGCAATTTTTTCGAGTTGGTTTTTACCTCGTCTCTTTCCAGAAATGTTTGTGCCCTGTTTTATGTGTATGTATCATCGCCGACGCTCTCGTGTTGAATAAGTACTGTTGCATAAGGAAAACTATTTTAGTTTTGCCAATTATTGTTTATTACTTTACTTTAGGCTTGGTTCATGTCTTGAAAAGCCTTGCAAACACAATTAAATGTGTTTGATTATAACCATTTAAGGTGGATTCAGAGTTCCATAAGGTAAGCAGTAGTAAAAATCTAAAAT
Organism: Oxystoma pomonae; assembly: GCA_963921995.1. Classification (NCBI taxonomy): domain Eukaryota; kingdom Metazoa; phylum Arthropoda; class Insecta; order Coleoptera; family Brentidae; genus Oxystoma; species Oxystoma pomonae. The sequence goes on along the minus strand of OY998171.1, from coordinate 43,548,287 downwards.
AGGAGGAGGGGGTTATAACTGTGTTGAGGAATATTATCAAATATTATTTTAACCACATTTTATTACGTTATTTTCTTTTATTAATTCGGAAAAATTCGAGTATCAAAGTTTTACATATTTTCTAAAGGTTTTAGCTTATCTGTTTTTTTTTTGGTTGTATTTTAACCTATTATTCTTGCTTAACTCTGTATAAATCATCACAATATTTTCTTAAGGGATTTGGTTCCCAAAAATCTGAACCCTAGTTCTCGGCACTCTTCAAATAGTCCCATGCTAGCTTATGGTAGTGATCCAGCCTAATTTGAAAGGCATTTTAGACTTTATAATAAGTTGTTACTCCACTATATAGCTAATCCCATAAACTCGCGCGATTTTCAACCAAAACTGATTAAAATAACTCACTTTTGAAAATCTAAAAAAAAACCGCTTGCCAAGCTTGACAGACTTTGACAAGCGGTGGCAAAAACCAGCAGGTACTAAATTAAAATTTTGTGAAATATATTTCGACATTGAAAAAGATTCTGTCTTTCTTTTATGATTATATAGAAAGAGATGGACGGGTCAAGGTAGGTGTTTACTTAATACAAGCATTATTTTCACTCTCCACCGCAATGCGCTATGCGCTACAGGGGGGCTATTCCAGTGGCTCATACCGATATCGTTACGTAGCGAATTCGTTATCGCGGCAACACCGCGGTTTGTTTTGTTGTTTCACAATGGCCGCGGCCGTGTCAATTCAACTTTGACAACTAAACTCGCACAAAAATATAAGTTTTGATTTGATTGAGAAAAATTAACATGATTTCTTCTGCGATGGTTGCAGACATCGGGAAACAAAATACTTTTTATAATTCCTGCTGCCTAGTTTCTCCTGTGATCTTGTGTTCTCCAACCACCCCAATGGAAGACGAAAATAAGTTCACACCATATTTGGAGCCCACAAAGAACGGCACAGTAAGTAAAACTAGCTTTTGTTATGGGGAAATATTTGTTTTACTTATCCCAAACTTGTACATCACTGCTATTTTAAGCTGGGTTTATATTTTATACTCTTCTGTAAAGGGAATCGCAAGCCCTTATGATAGAATATAGATAAGCATGGCCCAACTAGTTGAGTTTATCATCCACTTAAATTAAAGTCAGGCTTGGCAAGAATGTGATACATTGAGATAGTTTATTTAAAATGAAAACTACTGACTTAGATTCTTGCAGTTCACCAAAGAAAAAATAACTACTTAAAGCTGTGATCAGATTTTGGATAAGTACTATTTTGATAAAACTTAAAGTGTATACTTCTTTTTAGGTATAACATGCTAGGGTATGTGAATGGAGCTACATGTAAGAATCATTCTAGTAGGATAGTACCACACAAGACCACAACTTGGGCCACAAATTAACTATGGATAGATTCAAGTAAGACACAGACCAACCTTCCAAGGCACTAAATGAAACTAGACAAAGATTCGATGTTCAATAGACATAGTGAAACTAACTTTCAGAAGAAACTGATGCAATATACATGTATGCTAAATGTTATTTGTTCTCCCATTAAAAAATAATAAGATAACTTTTAATGAATTAAAAAGTTGTGTAAAATATAGTACAGAAATAAAATTTTATTATTTAATTCTGTTAGGTCACATTTGTTTAAATCAAAAAATTTAAATGTCACTTAAGTGATAGTTATAGAACATTGGACCTATTGTAACTACGATTTTAGAACTTTTTCAAAAAAATTCGCAGATTTTTTGGGGGAGTCATCGAAAAAGTGTGGGCCACTATATATTATTTTAAGTTATTGCAAACTTTTTAAAATAAGGCAGAGTTTTTTTTCAAGAGCCTTTAGATTGGTTTGGTGGGGTAAGTTAAGTACAGTATTGAGTTATTTCAAGCTCTGATTGCTATAAAAAAGAATTGATGAAGATGTTTTAAAAAATTGGACTGATGTGATTTAATACCTAAATGATATTTCTTCATTATTTTACATCCATTTTTAAATTATCTAAATGATATTTATTCCCACACACATAGCATAGCTTGATATTTATATAGCAGTTGGCTAATTAAGCAAATTATTTTAATTTTTAATACCTGAGTAATATAATTTAAGAAACCTACTTAGTACCTACTTCAAATAAAGGGCCCTAAATGTATGCTGCATTTTTAAATTAACTCTAAAGTTTTACTGACTGACATGGCAAGTTTTTTACAATGCATTTAGATACATTTATTTTTTTGGCTAGATTAATACTTTATACTAGTTTTTAATTTAATATTACCAATTTATTATATTACAAAGAAAAAATTGATTTGAGTTGATTTTGTCACTCTTAACATTGCTATTAAAAAATAATAAAATTTGGGATAAAAAAAACTGATTTATTTTACTTATTGGTTTAAATGTTACTTAGAATTACAAATTGTTTTCTAATATTTCAATAATTGGTGGATTGCATCTTTTCTTTAATCAGCTTGGGCACTGCTAACCTGAAACAAAAAATAAGATGTATTTCAAAATGTAAGCCAGTGAAATGGCTACTTAAGATTGAAAGCTTTCAAGTTTGGTTTATAAAATCAATCAATTACACCAATAGTAACTTTTAATCACCTCACCCTTTGAACAAGAGTATAATCCGACTTATTAGACTTACATTGACTATATCTCACCAATTTTTTGGCCACCAGTTTTATTGCTGTTTGCCAATTTAGATTCTTTTAGAAAAGTACGGACCAAGTTTTACATTACATTCTACTTTGAAAATTTTATTATTGACTATCTTTTGTTTACCCCACATCTTAATATTTAAGGTAAAGTAGAAACTTAAGCGATGGTCAATGCTTGTGTGAATTTGGTCCAACGCACGTTGATTTAGAAACTAAGGGAGAGGATAAAACAACTTCTGGCTAAGGTCGTAAAAAAACTTGCCTGTTAAAAAAAAACGATATGAATTTGGCCCTTGTATATATTATTTAGAAAAAGTAATGTAAACTGTCGATCAAAAAAACTATCAAGATAGTGAATAATAATTAAAAACCTTGGGAAAACAAAGGGAACAAGTTCAGAAAATCTAACAAGTTGGGATCCAAGTGGAAAAAGACTTGAGTTTTTCTTGTAAATTAACGAAATAAGTGTGGCTTATCCTCTAGTTACCCCAAGATCTTTAATTGTTATTTAATGTTTTTTTTTTAAATATCCTGTGGACATAAAAAGTTACCTTAAAACTTTATTCCTCCTTGAATTTTACTAATGAAATTTGAAATATTTAGGTTTTGGTGGCTAATAAAAATAGTAGAAAACAAAAACTTAAATTACAGCAATAAACAAGTGGAAATTTATGTGTGGTTGAAACGAAAGTAGCCAATTTTTTTAATTTTACTGATGAATTTTTGAATGTATTGTATGTATTCATCATACATCTTAATAATTATGAGAAATCATTGATCTGAAATTAAATTTAAAGTAATTTATTATAGGTGTGATGTATGCAAATCTATAGTCTAATCAGCTAACCAGTTAGTTCACTTGAATTAATACTTCAGACAATAGCAATACCATGTGCTATTTTTTTTTGTTTTTTTCCCAATATTTTTCCAATTTTGTGCCAAATTTAAAGTTAATCTTCTCATCTAGGCCTGAATCAAAATGAATGAATGACCTTTCAATACGAGGAAAAAAATGAGCTAACTTTTTCATGTAAAAAGTTTAGATTTTTATAACATATTTTAGGTACTGTATTATCAATTTTACTTATTCTTTTTATTAGTGACATCCATAAAATCTGCATAAAATATGTAACGTAAATTAAATAATCCAATTTTTTAAACATTATCTAACAAAAATGCATAAGATTTGTTATATAGGTGTATATGGTTACCCAGTGGCGTCCCAAAGAAAGGGGGAGTCGAGGTAAAAACCCTCTGATACCGGTTAAAAAACGAAATTATCTGAAATTATCCCAATAAAATGATTTCTGAGTAAAATTACAATTTATTATTATTAAATTTTTTAAACTTTACTAATTTTGTGTGATGATGGGTTAAATAATTTACTGATAAGAACTAGTAAACTTTGTAAAACAGTAGATAAAAACTAAAAGAGTTTTTAAGACAGGAATTTGATCAACAGTAGAGAGTTTGAAAAGTTAAAAGTTTTATGCATTTTGAAACGCAAAGGTTAAATATTTAAAAATGACTATTTATTACTGACATAATTGTGAAACTTAAAATGATGTTTCGTCAAAAACCACAATACTCTAATTTTACACAAAAATATTATATTTACACAAACTTTTTTGTTTACTAGATTTAAGTAAACATTTTTAAAACTCAGAATCTAAAACCGAGAGGCCAACACCTCCAATAGGTGTACGAAAACTCGATAATACCTGACAATACTTGACTGTATGGGACAAAATCTTAGGATAGTTTGCATTACTTGACAATAGGTGTACCTACAAATTTAAAATCAGGTGTTGGAATTGAAAACTTACCAAAACTGATTTCTATGGATAATTTATCAATATACATTGAGCAGCTACGGTAAGTGTTTATTCCCAAACTTCATAATTTATTTTCTCTCTTATTAGCACTACAGCATGGGTCCTGCTCTTGGAGATTTTCAACAGTTGACCGTTGACCTAAAAAAAGAACAGTAAATTATATTACATTAAAACATTAAAACTTTGAAAACCTTAAAAAAAGAAAATGTGTACATCAAAATTTGTTTTAGCAAAATCAATTTGAATATATGAAAGTTAGGTACATGACTCTTATCTGTCTGTCAGAGGGAGGGAGTTCAAAAGATCTAGTATCCTGTGCAAATAAAATAATTGAAGAAGGGGGGACAGTATGAGAAGGGATGCTAAATTTTTACTTGATCGTGCATAGCAGTTCAGAATCAGCCGCCTCTCTTCAACTAGGTACTCAATGCGGTCTGTTGTAAGTACTATTATTTATACAAGGCATACTATTTAGTAATTTGGCTATAACCTCAAAAAATACAAACATAAACTGTCCAAATAAATAATATTTGATTTTTTCTCGATATATAGGTAGATATTAGTTGATGTCAGATTTTTTTTAATAAAAAGTCAGTGTAATAACCTTGGATCAAACAAATCCTGCATTCTTGAATTTCCAACTTTTTTTCTTATAATGTATGAATATTTTGTAAAATTATTTTTCGGTTTTCTGGCCACTGGCTCACGTCTTTTCAAAATGTATAAACTGAACTTAAATCGGACCTACTATATCTTTTTGTTTACATTATGTAAGTAGTGTTCTTTAAGCACCAAAAAGAACAGAATAGAATATAAGATAAAGTAAATATAAGTACTTACCCAAACAAAAAATCTGGAGGCACTTCCACACAAGACCCATGTGGATTTTTCTTCACAGAGAACGTGGCTTTTCCAAACAAAATTCAATAACGGTTGACCACCATCACATTGTGATCAGATTTTTAGTCCATATTGCGTGCAAAAAGCTCATTAAAATTATTATTTTCCCGAAATTTCGCCGCAACAAAAATCTAAACAAACTTGACTGACTGTCGGCATTTGACAGTTGTTTTGGGAAAGTATTGCTGGTTGCGTGCCATTTAAGCCTTCTTTTTAATTAATAATAAGCGATGTTGCCGTAACAGTGAAAATAATGGCGATAGCGATCGTTATCTCATAACGATAGCCCACTGGAATTGCCCCCCTGGAACGTAGTTCCTGCGCGGCCCTATCTTTCTCTTAGTCTCCGTAAGTTATTATGTTGTCTCTGGGGTAGGGTCAAGTTACCTTTAACACTCTTCCCTGGTTTTTTTAGCCTATTAAATTTTATTCAATGCCGAACAATTTAGAAAAAGTGTTTTAGGATTGCGCGGGATTTGGACCCGCGACACACCGGCAATCACAAGGGCGTGTCTAACGCCACCACCACCCCTCTCTCTTCTTGCCTTAAAAAAAGCAAAAAAGAAATAATATAATATATAAAAACAAAATACTTAGGCACACAAATACCTTTCGGCTCCTTTAAAATTGCATACACTTTGAATACTAATATACAGAGGGTACATAAGACCCATTAGCTTGTTAGTTTTCTTTATAGTTAAGGATCGTTCACACAAGGTAAATATAGGATAAGTAACTTGATTAGTATTTGGTTTTGTTATAGTTTTAGTCTTAAAAATTGCTAACTGTTCTTACTTGCTTTTGTTATGAACATAACAATCAACAAGCAAGTGCATTTAACCTTAATTTTTTGATGTTTTGTTTATTTAGTTTTATTTTTTGCACAAAGAAGATAGGTTTAATAAAAACATTTTTATTTTGGAACGTAAAAAACACTCAGCAACTGGTTTTTGCTTTTAATTTGCCTGTAGAAAATTTTTGAAAATGTTGATTTCATTCCTGTCAACATAGTTGGACGCCATACTTAAAATTTGGAACTCGGGCATGCGCACTTATATTTGTTATAGTAGTAGTCGTAATTTTAATTATAAAAGTTGAAAGTTGCCAACTTTTCCTTAGAGCTTCGACCAAACCTATGACAAATCATAATCGAAAACATTGCATGAACACTTTCATCACAAACAGTGTTTTTAACTATTTTGTGATTAAGACTGTAACAAAAATTAAACCAACTAAGCATATGCCTTGTATGAACGATACTTTAGTTTTATTATATATTATAAATATTTGTAATAATAAAATATAGACTAAACTATCAGGTAGAACATGGGGGCCTCAGAAAAATCTGACACGCTTCTGGGCAATCAAGAAACCTAACTTGATCGTGTCTCTCGGCTAACCGACTGAGCCTCCAGAGCCGGTTTTTCTGATTTCTTTACCTGAACATAACCTAAAAAAAATAATAAAAAAAAATTCTGGAAATTGCAAGTTTTTGAAGAGCGCGTGTATTTTGATGGGGTAAACTAATAAGACTTATCAGTTTAGTGAGTTTCGAAGAAAATATGACCATGGGCAAACGTCTACGTGGTTATTTTATGCGTGCGCTAAAGTATTGTCCATCATCACCTTCATATCATCCACTTTTTTAATTAAAAAAACTTTGATTTATTTTTTACACATAGTGAAAAAGCCAATGTTTTTAAGAAACTTGAAAAAATGACTGATAAAATCAGTGGCGGTCCCAGGGGGGCAGGGAGGGGCGATCTCCCCCCCCCCTTTTCCCCAGAAAAAGTAGACAACAAAGATGCTGGTGGTAACTCTGTGGTGGTGGTAAGTCTTTAAAGAAAAAATCAGAAATTGTAGAAAGTTACTTTAAAGACATTCTAGAATCCCTCCACAGTATTTTGAGGCAGTTTGACCTTCAATTCAAGAATAAACAAATGCATGACGTACTTACCGCGAAAATCATTGGAAATACACACCACCAAAGAAGGCACCGTTTCCTAAAACAAAATACATTGATCCAATGTATTTTGTATATAATTTTTGCTCCGATGTAAAGTTTATTCAATATCATAATCAAGTTTACATAAATTTTATAGCCAAAACGAGTTATTGATTTTACTGCTGCAAGACACGGTTTCAAAAAAAAGTTGTTACAGTATAAAGAGTCTTTAAGAATGATTTTTGTGAATGGTGTTATGAAATCAAGGATTAAGAGACATGTTTTCATAGCTTTTAGTTACACCTAAGAATGAATTTAGTAAAAGACTGTTAGGTACATAAATTTCATAACCATGTATATGTATTTTGTATGCCCGGTTCATAATTTTCATAAACTTGTACATACATTCCATAACAACATTTAAACAACAGTCAATGATCGCCATTTATTAAATGTATTTAAGGCATTGATTAAAATCGTCAACATGTTTTATTTATTTCATATGCTCTTTTATTATCTCCATAACCTGTACATACTATTAATAACAACTCTCCATAAAATGTCAAAAAACATTTTTCATTGATTTGGTAACCTCCGTTTATTAATTTCATTACTTTATATGTTTTGTAACAGTTACGTGTTATTGATGTACAATAATGTATAAAAAAAAATTAATAAACGCCTATTATTAATACTATGTACGATATTTTTTTCAGTGCAGGACAGTATTATAGAGTTTCTACTTATAAACAAGTTTTAGACAAAATCATACTAAGTTTTATGCAACAAGAAGCCAAATTCAAGGGAAAATTAACTAAAGTCATTTATAAATACTATAAGCTGTTTGATTAATTAAAAACATAAATTCTTGAACTTTTATTGGGAGAAGTCAGTATTTGGAAACAATATTGGTCAGAAGTAGGTAAAAGCTTAAATCAAAACACACCTGATAACGTTTTGGAGGCAATGAACAAGTGTGGCGATATTTTTCAGTTGATAAAAACATGCTTGGATGTTTGTCAGTAAGTAATGCTTCGTCAGAAAGAAGATTCTCATGCCTTATTATGACGGAAATTCTTCTGACGGGCTTGCTGCATCGGTTTGCCCAAAAAAAACCGGAAATTATTTTTTTTTGAGAGGCATCTTATGTTTGAGATATGCAATATAAAAGGTAATGTTTCATCTTAATAGTAGCTTTAACAACTACTGGCTAAAATAGTGCTTTTTTACAAGCGTTGGTTTAAATAACGAGCCCAGCGAGTTATTTAAAAACGCGAGTAAAAAAAATACAGTTTAGCCGCGAGTTGTTAACACTATTTTTTTTAATACCTTTATCAAAAAATCCAAGAAAAACATAAAAGTACTTTTAAAAATCTCGAACGAAGAGCACTTCTCGCAACACAACATCTTTACACTATAAATTAAGGCGGCTGGTAAATGAAATAACAAAGCGGTTTCGATAGCGATGTGCCTTTTTACTCGGTGACGTTCATTGTTGCGACATTTTAATCTTTGACAGTTTAAAATTTTGACGATTTTTTTAAATGATTTTTTCGTAATTACTTGGTGAAAACCGGTGGAAATTACTTAATTTTTAGGCAAGAATAATTAGATTTTTTCAATAATACTATATTCCGCTATTTCTCTTTAATTTTGGATAAAAAACGGACTGAAATCTTTTTTTGCACCCGTGATCAAAAAAAAAGTTTTTTTTTTGCATCGGTAGTCAAAAAAGCCATGCTTTAATTATCTGCAAACAGTTACTAAAATCATGTTTTTGATGAAGGTATAAAAAAAAGGGTTTTTAGAGTTCAAAAAGAAAAAGTAGGTATTTAGCTATTAGGGTTTTTGTGGTTTGTTTGTTATCTATATTTTTTAAAACGGAAAAAATTATACGTAGTTACTCAAGCGCGGTTTTCAGGGATAGGGGGGTAGTTAACCCTCCTACCCTTGCTTTCAATTTTTTAGTAGGACATAAATTGCGGCGCTATAACTTTATGTTAAAAATGGCATTTGTAGTGTCATTTTCTTAAAAAAAATTTCCTGCTGCGCTTTGAAACCATTGATATATTTATAATTTTAGTTTAATTTTAAAACAAAAAATACATTTTTTAGTGCAATTTTTTTAAAAATTATTATTATGATACCGTTGATATTTAAATTTTTGTTTAATTCGACTCAAATATTGCATTTTTTATTTAATTTTCTCAAAAATTTTCGACGGATTTAAACATTTTTTAAAGATGTATGAAATAAACGAATTAAAATCTGGGTACCCCTCCCGCCCCCAGATTTGAGATCAAATCCGCGCTTGTAGTTATTAGGTTTTGTTTGCATGTATTGATATGTTCTTCATAAAAGCTATGCTTTTTTTCGTATCTAAACCGCCCCCCCCCCTTTGAAATGGCTGGGACCACCACTGATAAAATTCTTTAAATAGACCAGAGACTAAAACCCATTTTGCCTTCCACGTTTTCATTGGTCGACCCAAGGTTACTTGAATGTGAGTTTATAGATATAATTTGATTTTATTAACTTTCTTTTCCTACAAATTAAAAAAAAAACAAATAATAACCAACCCAACCAAAACCAACCCAACCCAATCAAAACCAACCCTACCCAACGAACCAACCTATCCCAATCCAGAGTGATGGTGAGAAAGATTTAGACACAGAAGCCCTAACCTCACAAACGTGTAACCTTGAGTCGGCCAATAAAATCGTGGAAAGCAAAGTGGGTTTTAGTCTCTTCTTTAAAGAGGTCGCAATAGACAAAAGCCATATCTATAAGGCTGCAGGATTTGGCTGGCAAAACGTTTTGGCCAACCGTTTTCCATCAGCTTCTGCTACTTGGGATTAACCCCTTCACTTTGGTGTTCCTTGAATTTATATTCATTCAATTCAAATTTCAAATGAACGTCAACTGATACTTGATTTAAAAAGAACGCATACATGCAGTCACAAAATTGACCTTTCTAAAAGTGTATAATATATACGGACTACCAGCTAAAATGCCTAAAAACTTCACAAGTACGACAATTTGTCATATTGTTTAAAAAAGGTCTCTAAACTGAAAATATTTTTTTTTTCTTAAATTAAAGGCAACCTTATTTTTATATTAAATTTTGCATAATACTAAAAAATCAGCAAGAATAATGTTTTAGTAAAGTCTTTATTGAACAATATCAAATTATCACTCGAGTAACGTTAATGGAAACAGCGCTGGATTGAAAACAATTCGACGAATAGGAAACTTGGATTAGGACAAAAACGATGGTAAACTTAATACTAATTATTTAAACTTAAAAAGACGCTAAAATAAATAATTTAGTATTTAATAGGATCACCATTTTTCTCTATTACAAGCTGCAAACGTCTGGGCATTGAAAAGGTTAAATTTTGAAAATACTGATGGTCTTCTGAGAGCTGATCCAATGCGCGATAAATAGCATCGCTTAACTCTTTGTATATTATTTTAAAGATTCGACCTCATATATTTTCCATTGGGTTAAGGTCAGGGCTGTTGGCTGGTCAAGGAAGTGTTTCTATATTATTATTCTGAAACCATTGGCGAACAACATTAGCCGTGTGTACTGGACAGTTGTCCTGCTGATAAACGAAGTCATTATTTTCATGTAAAGCCTGTACAGAATTATGGCAACATAACGTTTTCAAGGATTTCAATATATTGTTTACTATTGAATCTTTCTTCGATTCTCCAAAAAAACACCCAAACCTCTAGCACTAAACCAGCCCCACATTTTTACAGAAAAATGTCCAGTTTTTTTAATTTGGTTTGTATATTCGGGTTCAAATCTAGAATTTGGTGGACGATAAACTAAAATCCTCCTGATGATTGAAAAATTGTTTCGTCAGTGAAAACCACCCTTTCCCAGAAGTCATTATCACGAAGAACGTTGTTCAGTGCAAGAATCACTCTGGCCTGTTTTTATTCTTCTGTTAGAAAAGGCTTCTTTGCAGCAACTCGACAAGAGACTTCTGATTTCGTTACTCTTCTATTTACTGTTGCTAAAGAACCCGGAAATAATGTCACATAAGCTGCTTTAACCGACGTTGAAAAAGGATTTTGTCTGAGATGCTCAATAAATCTCTCATCTTGCACCTCAGAACTTACTTTTGGTCGTCCTGATCCATCTTTCCTATCCGTAGAATTATTTTCAATCCAGCGCTTTTTCCATCGCATTATCGCCATTTTATCAACTCCAAAATGGATGGCCGCTCTTCTTATAGACCAGCCGTCTTCTATAACTCGAGTGATAATTTGAACTTTTGTAAATGTTGATATCTGTGGCATTTTTAAAGATGTCACACTGAATTTTAAGCTGTCAGGCATACTAAGCTGGTGATGCCTTATAATAGTATACACGAATGGAAAGCTAAATTTTGCGGCATAGGAAAAAATGCATGTACGAGTTTTTTTTTAAATCAAGTGTACAATCTTAAAACATTATACATAACACCATCAAAAAAGGTCGATTAGTCTGACCATAATAAACCAAAAAAAAAAATATAATTAATGATCATCATATTTTTCTTTCTTTTGTATAAACAAAAAAAAGGAGCCGACGCCCTAAAGAATACCTGTTGCTCTAATATAGGCTCGGGACTACTACCTGTTTCAGCCGACTAACATCAAGAAACCGCAACATCACCTTGAACTAATTAACATACTAATTAACTTTATTCCGAAAAGTGGGCATAAAAATCAATCTCTGCACTATAAACAAAAGTTTGTGAAGGCATCTAAAATATACATCGAGAAAAAAGGTCTGAACCAAAACAATGACAAGAACTTGTGATTTTTTGGAGACACCGTTAAAAATTAGACAAAAATATAAACGGACTTTCTGGTGGCAAAAACTCTTTAACGAATAGTTCAAAGAGTTACATTTAAACACCACCCCGTAAGCAAAAAAACTATTTCGTACTAACGCTTCCAAAAATATCTTAGACTGTGATTCTTTACTCGATTTCTATAACTCGACGGTCCCATTCTACGAGCGATCGGTTATTCCGAAGGCCCGAGGTTCATTTTTCACTGTCCATGGCCAACACGATGATATATGAGTCGTTGTTTTGCCTCCCAACCTATTTATTCTTATCTGTGAAAGATGGACCTTTTCAGACGCGCTGAACGCAAGTGGTAACCCGAGAGGCCGCGGGATGAGTGATTTTAATATTTATTTGATTATAAACTCGTTAAAAAGTCATTGAAGACGCTATTCTCTTGTTTTTAATTTAAACCGATCAATATAGGAATAAAAGAAGCAAGTTATTTGAAACATTTTATCTTATAAGAGCTCGTATACTTTGTAGACTATTACCAAATTATCAAATAGGTTTACATTGAGGAAGTAGTCCATTGGTGGCAAGATTTGAAATAAATAAAAATGCTTCTGGTCATTATCTACTGTTTTTTTAATTTCATTGATTTATCCAAAAAGTTTTGACTCACTGAATTGGTTAGGTCGTCGTTGTTTAATTTAGGTTGTATATCAGAGCAATACGTTCTAAAGAGAAGCGTCTCAGCTCCAAAAATCGATAAAAACATGGCGTCGGGGGTCGAGGTGACAATTGATTGTTTACATTTTGTAGCAGATCGTTTTTCGTGTTTTGAAAAGGTGAAAATTGCTATTTTTGGCTGTTTTTCGGATTATGTACTATTAGTTTCTATTTTTATAGAAGTGCCCTTCAGTCAAGAGTCGCGTACGGAGGTTATGTTTTGTTTTTATGCTGTGTTTTGTAGTGGTTTTGCGTTATAAATACCTAGTGAAATTATAATTGTTTTTGTCAAACATTGTGTTTTTGTGCCAAAGTGTCGGACTCAGTATGATAAGAAAGGCTCAAACTTATCGACCTTTAAGTGTAGGTTATGCTTCAGTACCACTAAAGTAAACTTTCCTGTCATTTGTTGACTCTTTCCAAAAGGGCTTACCTTGTACGGTCGAAGTGTGGTATACATTTTAAAGCCGAAGACATTGAAGGGTCCACACATTTTTACACAGCTACAGGGGATGTTTTGAATATTCCATTGAAAACACCACGCTTAAAAGAAAGCGAGTAAAGACCCATAAGTTTGCACAAAACTTACAAACCCTGTCCTCTTTGAGCTATAAGTAGTAGTTTCTGTGATAATATCAAACAATTTTTGAATAATGACTTTTTTCCCAAAAATTTACCACAAATATATATGTGTGCGTGTGCAAAAATATAGCAGTTTGTAAAAAAAACAACCCTTTCCCTGATTTACTTGCACATTTGGTTAACATGTATTTATATTTATGGCACGCATCTTAGTCTACAATTTAACCTGACCGAGGCACCCAAATGCATAAAAAATGTGTTGTGTGGGAACAACATCGTTTTCTTGAAAGAGATATGAAAAGTTTACTTATTAAATTTTAGATGTTATCTCATCAAAGTTGCCAGGATGCCCTAAATATTTGACAAAAAAAGAAAATGTATGAGAAAGGCCAAATACAAAGTGACTGAAATTAGACAATGCTGCTCTCTTTAAAGCTATAGAAGATAACATTGAAACAATCACATAAAACGATATTTGGCAAAAATTTCAAAATAAAATCATCAGTCCATGGACAATTACAAAAACGGAAAACTAGTTTTCGTTTTTTGTAATTTTACACATATTGTGGAAAAACCTGAACTTTATTTATTTCAAACTCTATTAGGACGAACATTTTTTTATACTTTTTAGTAAACTATTTTAAAAATTGACAATTTTTCATTACTCCTTATTTCACCAATATTTATTTTTCTTTTACTTTATCTATTGCATGATCAGCTTTATCAAAATACTTTTCAACTAACTATTGTTATATTTTTTTGCAAAATGGCTTTGCTAGTTTTCAGTCAAATTTTAGATTAAGCGTTGAACAAAATCAAATAAATGGAAGAAAATGTTTAAAAGAAAACCAGGACGAAAATATTCCTCTAGGGGCGTCCACAGAGACATTCAACTAAAATATTGGAACCTTGGACGTCCATAAATCATGTACCACACTTTTTTGCCCAATTTCAACCCTCCTTTCCCCTCTTTTGCAACTCCGTTTCAATAAAATTACACACTTAATTTAAAACCTGAAAAATACATGTTTTAAATATTTTTCGGATCGAATTGTGATGTAATGCAGTTGCTCCTCCCTTCCTGGTTACACTTTTACCTACTCCCCCCATTTCTGCGTTACATAACTTATCAATGGCCTCTAATAGCAAAATTCGTGCGATTTATATGTTCCTCGACTTCCGCGGACATATTGAATCGAGTTGACTGGCCTTCCGTGGAGGTGGTATTGGTCAGAGTATAGATTAGGTTATAGTTTAGGTCGATTTGTTGGTCTAAGAGCACAAACTTAATCAAACATAGGAGTCCTTGATTAAAACAATTTTTATTCTTAGTAGTTTGATTAAAAATTGCATGTTTGATAAAGTATAACAATTATTATTCCAAGCAGGCAATCTGGTCGAATAAAGGATACTATTTCTTTAATTCAAGTAGTTCTTTACCTACTCCTAAATATTACTTCGATTATCCATTCAAGTAGTTGTGTACATTTGTTCCAACGACTCACTAATATTGAGGACTATCAAAACAAAGTTATGCTTGATTGCTTGGATCAACATGTATCTTCTTAGTACCAGTATATATTTTTTTCCTTGCAATATGCAGACTATCATCATCAGAGGTTAAATGAAACCACCCAAGAAGACTTATTATAAATTGACATTTTTTTAAACAGAGCAGTTCTTGGCTTACCCATCCGTCAGACACAAGCCTAATAGCAAACAACTTACAAGGGGGGGCAACCAACCGATGGATAAAGCAAGCATACTCCGAAACCGTAAAAAACTTAAAACCTAATCTTGACAAAAATTTACCCTGAGGTGGTGTTGCAACTGCGGTGATATCTTATGTGTCTTTGGAAAAGTAGGAAAATTTAAGTCAATATAGTGTGTAATTGTTTGGGGGTCGGGTATCCCCTCTGAATTTGTTTGAATAAAGAATTTCTGCCATTGAAAAATGAATTTAGTTTACAGCCAATGCAAGACATTAATTAATAGTATCCATATGGCTCAACTGAAAGTAAGCTTTTAAGTTTAATATTTATCAAGGAAGAAACAAAATAATTTAGGAAATACCTGCTGCTACGTTTCTTTCCTTAGTATTTTTATTCGCGAAATAAAATTTATAAAATTATCAAAACCAAAATTTAAAAACTTTTCCGTGCACAAAACTTTTCTTGGCACCCTCTCTGGCTTATCCCCATACAAAGCTCAGAGCCTAAAATATCATCCCAAATTCCTAAACAAAGTATACTTGATTTCAGCAAAAGAAAAACTTCCTTATAAAATATTTTTCCAGTAAAATAATGAGGCAAATCCATCAGGTTTTCCAAACTTTGTTTTTTTACAACTTAAAGATAGGCAACTTTCCATTCATCCCGTGCATGATCTTCTCTCCCAACTAAATAAAAACATAAAAATAACCGAGAACATTATTTATTAAGAAGATTTCGTGACCCAGTTGTAATTTTTTGTTTTTTTCAATTTGTTGGAGGGGGTCGGAAAAAAAGAAAGGAAATTTTATGTCGACGTTTCGACCTTTATTAGGTCATCCTCAGGACACTAAAATTTACAATAACAATCGGTTTTTAATATTTTCTCCTATATTCTAAACCTTTATGTGCAACTTTGACTTATGTTTAAGATTTTGTGGGTTTTATTTTTACACAAACTGAATAAAAAAATACCTAAATGATAAAGATGGGTTTTTTATACAATATTGTTTAAGTTTCATTTGTGGAGAATTTGGAGCTTTTTATTATTAAAAAATATATAAAAAGGTAATATTTAATAAACAACACAAAAAAACAGTACAGAAAAATAAAATAAACATATTTAAAGACATTTTTGGCTATCATGATCATAATTCTTAATTTACTTTTGGTTAATTCCTTTGCTTTCCTTCTTTTTTAAATTTAGTTTTTGTCTAGTTACAGTTATGGTGCGATAAATAAAGATAGACCTACCAAAGTGTTTAAATTCCTTTTGTCATTGATTTACTGTACATAAAGAGATTTTTGATAACAACAATTGACATTTTTACGATAACTTTCCACTTTGTTGACACTATTTCAAACAATATAAATATTCTAGCCGCAACAAAATTTATTGGCACCTCGTTTATGTGTGCATATGGTACTACTCGCTGTTTTAAAATGAGAAGAATTGAATAAACTACGTTTTTTGCGCTGTTTACATTAATTTAAATTATTCTTCCTATTGCTATTTTTGTTTTTTTTTATAATCTACATAATAATTATTTTGGGTAACACAAAAACTGTTAAATACATTTTCTCTGTCTGCCTGTCTGTGAGTTTTACAAAAAAAAGAATTTTGAAGTTGTTTTTCTTATTTATAAATATGGTATTTTTTTATTTTATATTATGTATTACGATTTTGTCAAGAGATGAATTATATTAAAAATTAAACAGGCGTCAAAGTTACACATACATGTTTAGAATATAGGAGAAAAGATTAAAAACCGATTATTATTGTAAATTTTAGTGTCCCGAGGATGACCTAATAAAGGTCGAAACGTCGACATAAAATAAAAAAAAAGGTTCCTTTCTTTTTTCCGACCCCCTCCAACAAATTCAAAGAAGCAAAAAAAAACATTACTTATACAAAATCAGAAGAAGTAAGTGTTGATTAAAAATGGAATTTTAACGCTGGTAGGTATATAGTCCAATTTATACTATACTTATGATTAGAGACCCTGAATGTATGACATTTATTGAAGAAAAAGCAAAATTTTTTGGTTAATTTATTTTCTTGTCAAAATGTCGGAAGTGCATTGGTATTACACCCAAACACTTATATAAAAAGGCTTACCTTGATTCTAGATCCAAAACGTCCACAAATATAGAAACATAATATCTTAAAAAATTACTTTCTGTTTAAGGTGACAGCAGCGGTGTCATCGAACATCAACAGTTAAACAGGCACATTTGTCAAAAGAGTAAACAATTTTTTTTTATTTTCCACCCATGAATAAACAAGGACAAAACGTCTCACTCTCTCTAAACAATGCATATAAGTATAG
Source organism: Oxystoma pomonae (assembly GCA_963921995.1). NCBI lineage: Eukaryota > Metazoa > Arthropoda > Insecta > Coleoptera > Brentidae > Oxystoma > Oxystoma pomonae. The sequence continues at coordinate 43,530,800 of OY998171.1, read as the reverse complement.
AGCAACGATATTTTCATCCTTTTTAATAAACTTGATTTTAATAGAGTTATAGCATCTATCATTGAAAATATGTCATACATATGCAAGTTTTCTACTTAACATTAGGTATGAGTGTGCAAAAAACAACCAACTGAATCCGTAGAAGTACCTTCATTTTGAAGAAAAATTGGCTACGGAGAGATATACAGGGTTGGCCATTTAAAAGGGTTCCCCTGGATTTTTTCAAAAACTGTAAAGAATTGGAGAAAATACTGAAACACGTCGATTTTTTTTGTAAGGGGGAGACTTTTTGGCTATCTTGAAATTTTTATAGGGCGCATCCCCTTTGAGGGGTAAGCTTTACCCCTGTATTTTGGATAGGGAAATTGGGTCGAGTGATACCTTGTTTTGAAGGTCTCCTGAATGTCTTGACAATCGTATAAAAGTTTCGAAAATCTTTCGATTAGTTTTTGAGATATTCACTTCACAGATGCATGGACAAATGCAAAAATATTTTTTTAAGAAATCTTTTTTTTTTTTTGAGAAATCCCGGGATACGTCGACTTTGTTTTTGGGAGTAGTATATTTTATCATTGCATTTTTTTCTTCTAGGATACATTCCTACGAGAGGTGAAATTTACTTGTTCAATTTGAGCTTACTATGAAAGTAAATATCTCAAAAACGAATCGATAGATTTTCTAAATTTTTACACGATTGTCCAGAAATTCAGGAGAGTGTTTCATTTTCTTTACAGTTTTTGAAAAAATCCAGGTGAAGCCTTTTAAATGGCCAATCCTGTATACATAGTAATATTTTCAAAATTATAGGCAATCCAAAAAGTTTTCTGTGGCTCATCCAATTTTATTTTTTAGGGAATGCCTGTTATTCTGTAAGTATTTATTCTGACTTTTTACTTAAAATATAATAGCAAGGAAGAAAAAAATTAAGACGTTAACAGTTAGAATAACAAAAAGCAATTTTAATTTTTTTTAAAGAAATTGTTGCCTTATCAAGCCTTAGAAAATTAAGTACATATATAGGATTTCGCTGCGTTTCAGGGTCCTCGGTTATGGTGAATCAAAACACTGTCATTTAAAAAGTCACTAAAAAGCTTTAAAAAAGTCAACATTTATTTGCATATTGGCTATATGTTAACTAATATTTTTGTTTATAGGTTCATTTTGTTCCTATGTCACATCTTTATTACAAAGTTTCAGCACGTTTACCAGCTTTGCGTAGATCTCGCCACTTTTTATAATATTATGTTAAAAATGACGTCGTTGAAAACCATATTTGTGGTCAAAAATAATTTTGTGGTTGACTTTTTTGTTTATTATTTATTTTTAATTGAGCGCGATGTTGGTGATGTAAAAGTAATCGCTGAACAGATTTAAGTTAATAAATGAATCATTCATGAAATTGTGATAATATTTGACTGATCCTGACTGCCAAAGTTTCCAATGAGCTAGGATTAGGCTAAGGATTATATCGTTCATGAAATCTTGATAGTATTTTCCTGATACAGACTCTGCCAAATTTTCCAATGAGCACGGATTACGTTAAGGATTATATCATTCATGACATTAGACACTTAAAGTTAATTTTCAGTTTTATCAGCATTCGTATCCTTATCTCTATCCAGTCGACCAATCAAGCAGGTGCACTTTTAAAATCATGGCGAATGCGTGACAGCTCCAGCTGATTAAATGCACGAAAACCTCGTTAGTTAAGATAAGGGAGTCGTAACATTACGACCGTCCCTGCATACGAAATGATGTTTTGACGCATTTGATCAGCTGGAGCTGTCCCGCATTCGCCATTAGTTTAAAAGTACACCTGCTCGATAGGTCGACTCGATAGAGATAAGGATATGAACCCGAAATTTAACTTTAAGTGTCTATTGTCATACAGATTGTAAACGATATGGTAGTAATTATTTAAATGGGTGATAAAGGGGCCAAAATAAACAAAAAAGTTCATATAATATGGGCGTTAAAACTTAGTGGTTTCGGAGACGACTTTTAAATTAAACACCGTTTGGCAAAAATGCGCTTTCAGATGCGAGAGTAAATATGAGCGTATCACCATGACACATTTATATCACTTTTTTCACATTTTACAAATTATTAATTATTTAAAAATAGTAAAATGCAAAACAATAACAGTGAGATTTACGAAGATCTAAAATAGTACCCCCCACAGGGCTAAATATTTACACCTGTGGGGGGTACTAAATTTTAAAACCAATTTTCAAAAAACACTTACCCATACAGAAACTGCACAAAGTTAATGATTATTTTTTATTGTCATTGCAAAATACCACTGAAAAACTTCTTTTTTTCTCAAAATGTACCCTATTCTAAGAGAAAATGCCCTAAAACTAATTTTTTTTGACAGGTTTCAAAATGGCAAATGGTGAATACCCTAAAAATTTGGCACATAATAGCTTCATTATCTATGTTTGAGGTTAGAAAGTTGGTGATTTTTTAGACCACCTCTGGGGGGTGGTTTAAATTTATAGCCCCCAGAAAGGATTGTTTTGTAGCAATTGGTAATAATTTCGTTTATAATTTTCCTAGGTAACCGTTTTTACAAGGATCAATTTACCTTATTTAATATCCCAAGTTGTTCATTGACGTACAAAACACCTCCAATTTTGTCCAGAAAAACGCCATATTTTCAACCCGTTTTCAGCACAAAAAAAATATCTATGAGGGCACTACTAGGCAAAACAAACATAAGTGAAGGTCACTGAATATGCACGAAAAATATACTAAACAAAAAAACCCAAAACAACTATATTAATTTATTTACAAACTGAAATTAAAACATTGAGGTTATCTAAAAGCGCACTCAAGAAAACTTTCCTTACTAAAAGCCCGTCCATTTCAAAGCTCTAGAGCTTTCATCAGTAAAGGTTGATGCAAGCCAAGGTACAAGCAGAGTTAAGAAATCCGAACTCGCTGTTTGTGATTTCAACGCAGCTAATATTTAGAAACTGACATTTCGACTGTGACAGAAATGTAGACAAAACTTGTATTTAAGTTTTTTAACACATTTCATAAATAAATACACCTCTTAAATAAATACAAAATTAATCTACTAATTATTTTATAATTACCCATCTAAATCTTAGTGTGACACATTAATGAAGAAGGGTAAGTTTTATTTAATATGATATGATTAAAATTTAATTTGTTCTACAGTGTTTAATATTTAAAACCCGCGTGGGTTTAAATTTTTTAATTATCTTTTCTTTTAAATTGAAACTTTCTTCTTATATCCAACAAAAGATTGTGTTAAGATGATTATTCAATAAACAAATGTATTCATATTCTTCTTATAAATCAAACTACGTCTAAAATTCAAGAAGGGTTGGTTTAAAATGCTTAAAACCAAAAATTTCACTTAAACTTAGGACCGTTCTAAAATAGACTAAACCCTTTTAGTAAATCCCACCGAAAATGTTTACTTATCGAAAATTGGTTTTAGCGCCTCGTCTTGTAAAAGTTTATTTAAAGCTCCTTTTCGGTATCGAAATAAAGTTTTACTTTAAAAACGAATGCAAATTTTTAGAGTAATATGGTCCACTTTTATTATACAAAAAAGTACCACACCTCACAATTTTCAAAGCCCTTTGTAATCTGTAAAAACGCTTTTTTCATTAATTTTGTTTTGGCAAAGACTCATAAAAACAGCTCTTTTCAGCATTTGTTTTTACACTGTTTCTAATTTGTAAAAACTCTTTGTTTATTTTGAAAAATACTCAAAAAACCAAGCAAAAAAATACTTCCTTTAAGTCGCTGATGTGGAAATCTTTCGCGATACATTTGAGCTGCAAGATTTGAGTTTCTGCGATCTTCACCGTATACTAATAGCATGTCAACGTATTCCTGATCGGAAAATATTTTTAATTCAGTTTAAGGCTATAGTTTCTCCCCAAATTTTAAGTAAAAAAAAGTACAACTGGCAACGCCTTCTTCTTTAATTTTTTAATCTTTTGCCAGAGTGCACAGGGAAAATTAAACATCAGAATAAGCTGAAATTTTGCAGGGGTGATCATTTTTAAATGCTTAACAAGAATATCTGAAGGATTTTTTAAAATTCTCCATTATTTTTTCTTCAAAATAAAAGCTCTAGTGCTGTCATCTATCCCAAAAGCCTCAAAATAATTGCGATTTAGAACAAACCCGATTTTTTAAAAAAATAGAGAAATACTCCCAATTTCCTCTGAATTACATTTTTCCTTTTTATATTTCCTTGCTTTAGCGAAAATAAAAACTAGGTATCCTTTTTTCTAAAAGCCTGTGCACTCCGGAACAGAAAATCGATCAATCAATTACACTTCATTGAATGTGGGAGACACACGCATTTCAAGTGTTGGCCGATAGATCGCAGAATTTATACGATTTCATGGTTACTGCAGGTGTTTTGTCAACAAACTTTAAATCGGTCCGCAGTGTGACAGAAGAGTATTTTTACGTTTTCTGACAGAAAACTATTCGGGGTTATGTTTATCTTTCAAAAATGTGTTTTCAAAAACATTGTTCTAAAACAAATATGAAACCACTCCGTGTGTGCGGTCGCCCTCAGAAAAAGGCTTAGCGCTGCGCGGGCATTACCCCGAGTTTATCAAAGAACCAAGAAAACTTTACTGGCTCGCTGGGATTACTAGGAATTCGCATAGAAACATTTGGCGCCCATAACCCCACATAGTTTTGTTTTTATTTTGATTCAACCATTTTTTAAATTTAAATTATTGCGGCATAGTTATGTGCAAAGTGTACTAGTTAAATCTTGGAGTGTAAAGGATAGATTTTAGAACCTCAGTTTCAAAAACACACGGATACTTGAGTGCTAAAAAAATAGGTCAGTAAAGCTCCATTTAGAGGTTGGAAAGACTCTTGCTAGTCGTTGACGCTCCTGTTAATAGAATACGATTATTTCGTCTAGCGCCAGTAGTCGATTTTTAAATTGCATGCTTTTAAGTTAGCCTATTGTCGGTATCAGCTAGCGGGAGTGTTTCCAGTTCAATTATAAATGCACCTGTAAATGCAACCTTAAACATTACACCCAGTTACTTTAATAAGTAGTTGGGTAGCGTTTTTTTAGCAGGTAATTCTGGAATAAATGGTTTTCTTTTATTTTAGTATTTTACTTGGTACGGCGTAGAAAGCGAAAAGTCAAAATAAGTAACCTAACCCCAAATTTTTGAACCGGTACTTAAAAATATCTGGTGTCCCACTGTGCACTGAACTAAAATATTTTGTACATGATTTTTGCTCCGATGTAAAGTTTTATCAATATCATAATCAAGTTTACAGTCGTCTTCGTATGCAATTTTGATGCAAAAGACAGTGTTGTGCGAAAACATATTTAAATTGGCGATAACGGATTACTTGTTTGGTTAGACATTATACTGTTGCTAATATCCCGTGTCTCTCGTCTCAAAATTCGATCAAACCCGGGCGCGTTCACAACAATGTCGAGTGTCCCCGATACAATTAAAGATTTCTCTCCCGAGGGAACAGCAGAGGGACTACGCCGGCTCTGCAGCAAGCTGTAAAGTCCCGGGGGAGATTCTAGGGCTGGTTCTTAAAGAGAGCGGTGCAAGGTATATAAAAGTTTTTCTAATGCTGATGTTTTAATAGTATGCCTTAAGATTTTCAGATCGCAGTTCCTTACGGTTTTAGTCGGTCAGTCATTATTTAAATTGTCAACCCACGCGGGGTTTAAATAGTAAACACTCTGTATAATAAATTAACATTCCAATTAATACTTGATATCACACAACGATTTACATAGGTAATAATAAAATAAGGAGTAGATTAAGTTTGTATTACTTTGTATTAAACTTAAACGCAAGTTTTTTACATTTCTGTCACTGTCGAAATGTCAGTTTAAAAATATTAGCGCTGCGTTCAATCACAAACAGCGAGTTCGAATCTTTTACCTCTGCTTGCACCTTGGGTTGCACCAACCTCTATTGATAAAAGCTACAGCTTTCAAATGACTGGGCTTTGAGTAAGGAAAGTTTTTTTGGTTGAGCTTTTAGATAACCTCAATGTTTTAGTTTCAGTTTGTAAATAATTAATTAATTAATATAGTTGTTTATTGGGTAATGAACAACTTGGGATATTAAATAAAGTAAATTAATCCTGGTAAAAACGGTTACTTAGAAAAATTATAAAAGAACTTATTACAAAATGCCACAAAACAATGCTTTCTGGGGGCTATAAATTTAAACCACCCCCGTGAGGTGGTGTAAAAAATCACCAACTTTATAACCTCAAACACAAATAATGAAGCTATTATGTGCCAAATTTTTTGCGTATTCACCATTTGCCATTTTGAAACCTGTCAAAAAAAAATAGTTTTAGGTCATTTTCTCCTAAAATATGGTGTATTTTGAGAAAAAAGCAGTTTTTTAGTGGTATTTTGCAATAACAATAACAAATAATCAATAACTTTGTGTCTTTTCTCTATGGGTTAGTGTTTTTTGAAAATTGGTTTTAAAATTTAGTACGCCCCACAGGTGTAAATATTTAGACCTGTGGGGGGTACTATTTTAGATCTTAGTAGATCTCACTGGAAAAGTTAATTTTTATTTAAATGGCCTTGAATTTCGAACCAAATGACAGGTCTGATGTCCGTCGTTATGATCTATAAGGTGTTGTAGACAATCCTCGACATACGTCCTTATTGACTTCTGATAGAGTCTATTTTAATCCTATTTTGCTGGTGATAAGAAAAGTTTCATGGCCATTTCATCGTAGACAATTATTGACATAAAATCATCTCCTCATTGAGTGCTAATAAAAGTTTCATGATATTCAGACGCAGTCCTCTACTTTATTTTATGCTTTACAAAATTTAATAATTAATGCATTCTTTACATATATTTAAAATGTATCTAAACTGCAAAGAAAATGTCCATTTTTAACTAAACTGTCTTCAAGTTGCAACTACAGATCAGATCTGTCAGTCGTTCTATATATTAACTATCCACTGTCAAGCTGTAACCTGTCAGTTGTTAGGACTTATAAGTCATTGTAGTTAAAATTTGTCAAAACTGCGAAGAAATCATCCATTTTTATCTAAATTCTCTTCAAGATACAACTAAATAACAGGTCTGTCGGTAGTTACTACTTATAAGGCTTTGTAGATAGTTTTCGACGTATTATCTCCGTACAGACTGCTGCTAAAAAAGTTTCATAACTATTTCAATAGCAGGCGTTATGATTTTCAGATTTCTTTCCTCTAGTTGGTTTTATGCTTCACAAGATTAGTGATACTACATTCTTTATACGTTCAATTTAAATTTTTTCATAACAATAAAATCGGTTCACGGGAAGTATGTCAAAAATGAATCTCAGTATTTAAGTTAAATAAAATCGTTTAATAAAAAAGAAATTATCTTCCAAATAAAGAAACTTGTCAACGACGCAATCCAGGGCCTACGACGCTCTAGAAATTTAAATTTGACGCATGCCCAATAGCGATTCGGATGGATTGGGGTTCTGCTCATTTAAGGATCGGGCATATTATTTTCGGGTGGGGGGGCGGTCGCCCCCCCCCCCCTTTGCTCCAGAAATAAGTAGACAACAACAACAAAGATGCTGGTGGTAATATCCCTGAAGAAGAGAAAACGAGAAATTGCAGAAAGTTCCTTTAAATACATTCTAGAACTTTTATTGGGAGAAGTCAGTATTTGGAAACAATATTGGTCAGAAGTAGACAAAAACTTAAATCAAAACATACCTGATAACGTTTTCGAGGAATGAACAAGTGTGGCAATATTTTTCCGTTGATTACAACATTCTTGGATGTTTGCCAGTAAGTAATGCCTCGTCAGAAAGAAGCTTCTCATGCCTCAGAAGATTGAAAACATAAGTACTTAAAAACACTATGACGGAAATTCGTCTCACGGGTTTAGCGTTGCTGCATATCAAAAGAGATACTGAAATTGACATTGAGCGAGTCATTGACCGGTTAACCCAAAAAATTGGAAATTATTTTTTTTTTAGATGGGCATCTTATGTTTGAGATATGCGATATAAAAGGTAATGTTTCAACAAAAAGCTTTTTAGACCTCAAAAAAAAAGTATTTAGCTATTAGTTTTAGTTTGTGGTTTGTTTGTTATCTATGTTTTTTATAACTAAAAAAATTTTACGTAGTTACTCAAGCGCCGATTTCAGGAGGATAGGGGGATAGTTAAGCCCCCCCCCCTACCCTGGCTTTCAATTTTTTATAAAAACATTAAGAAAATCAAAAGTAGGGCATAAATTGCGGCGCTATAACACCTTTGATATTTACGGTATTAGTTTAATTTTGTGTTAAAAATGGCATTTCTAGTGTCATTTTCTTAAAAATTTTCGCCTGCTGCCCTTTAAAATCATTGATATATTTACAATTTTAGTTTAATTTCAAATCAAAAAACGCATTTTTTAGAGCAATTTTCTTAAAAAATTTCGCCTGCGGCTATAATACCGTTGATATTTATGATTTTAGTTTATTTCGACTTAAAAATTACAGTTTTAATGTAATTTTCTAAAAAATTTTCCTAAACATTTTTTAAAATAAAAAATGTATGAAATAAACGACTTAAAATCTGAGTAACCCCCCCTAGATTTGAGACAAAATCCTCGCTTGTAGTTACTAAGTTTTTTTTACATATATTGATATGTTCCTCATAAAAGCTACTCTTTTATTCTATTTTTTTTTCGTATCGAAACCGTCCCACCATTTTTAAATGGCTTCCTCCAATTGGTTTGATGCTGATGATGTATTTAAATTTTGTACAAATTGCAAAGGAAAAGAAAATTAACTAAACTGTCATGAACTTACAACTAAATACTTACAATAAAAAGAGACAAGATATCTGGTCCAACAAAAACTCCTTGGCAAATAATAACCAGTATTTGTCTACAAATAAAATCACAACAATACAAAGGTGAGAAATATCGATTATTTTTTTATCCTTTTAAACAACGTTAGAACGATAGGGACAGAGAATTCTGTCTCAACCACTTTAGGTCGTGATTGGCTTGTGGGTGGGGAAAGTCGGCAAAGCACAGACGGTCGGATGATATTTTTATTGACATAAGCTTTTGTGTGTTATTTATTTTAAAATTTCAGGATATTTTAAGCAGTTTATAAGTCGTTTTAAAACCACATTTTGTCAAAAACGTTTGTAGTGTGTTTTTTACCAATAGGAGAATATTTCAGTGCATTTAAAGTGATATTTTGGAACAAATCGTCAAATGTTTTGAAAACAAAGGGAGAGCAAGTAAAATCATGGCGGTATATCCTTAGATTAAAATATTAAAAAACACGTTTTTTTTTGATGAAGTAGTTAATTCGCAATGCGTCAATTGAGATATTTTCGAACATTTCTATAAGGTTTCTTTCGAGGTTTTTTTTTATAAAGACTATAAAATAAAGGTAGGTAAAATCCTTAAACCAACTTGCAAACAACAATAAAAGTTAATTCACATGTGTTCAGGTTTGTAAGAATATTAAATTCCTACCTCTTATCAGAATATTAAGGTTGATTTATACGTTGCCATCTGCGCTCGTCCTTCGAATTGATATTTAAATCTTTTTGTCTGTCCTAGATGTCTCTATATACCCTAAGCATTATTGAATTTATTGTGTACTGAAGAAGTCTGCAGTATAAGTAAGTTTCTGCTAATGACCAGAAAAAATAACAAAATTAACAAATACAATAACATAATTTTTAGGTAGTAGGAAATATTTTTTTTTTTTTGGTGTTCCAAGTGCTATGAACTATGTTTCTTTGTTTTAGTGTTTGGCATAATATTTTATTCCGTTGACAATTGAAATTGCTATAAATCATATACAAACTGTTATTGTTAGGAAGCTTCCAAAGCATATTTTTAAAATTATTTTGCAGATTTCATATGACAGTAAAATTTTAGTATTATAATCCATGTGTAAATTTATATTTAAGTAGGTACGCCACTAGTGTGTTTACTGTAAACAACAGAAAGGTAAACATTGTTCCATATAATAAAAGTCTCCGTAACTGTCAGGTATCTTGTCTCTTTTTAATCTAAGACTAAATATAACCCCTAATTAACGGTCCTGTCGGTCGTTATGATCTATAATGCACACACACGACATAAAATCATCCTTTATATTTTAACTTGACTGCCAATAATTATATTGACAAATTAAACTCCTTGCAACCTCAAAAACAAACAAAATCTACTATAAAAGGAACGACTATACCAAAAAAGATGAATCAGCTTTATGCAGTCAGTCTTTAAATTGAATAATTCCTTTTTGGTTCTGATGATGTTTCTGTAGCGAAACCTGAAGAAACTGTGGGAATAAACAAGACAACTAAAAACACTTGATGGTTTTAATGAACTTTATTCTTCAACCCTTATACCTTAAAACTATCTTCTAACTTTTCCTCATATGCGACGTAGACTTGTAAAGAAAAATAAATCCTAAGGTAAGGCCATTTGTCATTGTTAAAACACATATTTCTCATGTTTACCGTACACACGCGGGATAATAGCAACCTTTCAAGAAAGTATGCGTTCATAAATTTAGAAAAAGAGGGATGGACCCAAGCTTCCTTTGGAACGACCTTTTCTACCACTCCCACGCACCTTTTTGTTATTTATTAAGTTCAATATTTTATGTACTGGAAGGGAGTCTTCGTCCTTTGTTTATGATTTTACTTCAACTTTTTACATGAAACAAAAAAATGATCAAAAATATATTCCTTTAGTTTTATAGTATGTGAACTATCATAAAGGATTAAACGACTTATCTGTAAGGAAGTTCAATCCAAATTATACGAGATTGGTCACATCCTATAAGATATACCAGCTATAGTGATACTCTGTAGCACATCACACGCAAGTTTTAGAGATAAGAAAAACATACCGCCCCTGCAGCCTGTCTGATCTCTGCTAGGTACTTCAGTATACTTCTAAAGCTTTCCTGAAATTTGGATTGAACTTCCTTACAGGTAAGTCGTTTAATCCTTAATTATATACTTCGATTGGGCACATCCTATTAGATATACCAGGTAGTTGTTTAGAGAATATGGCGATATTAGCTAAAAAGATAAATAATAATAAGGAAACCACAAGGTTTAAAATTTAAATGTGTTTAAAATATATTTCTTACTTTAACCCACATGCTAAAAAATATTTTAAAACTAAAGGTTTATTATAAAATCGATTGAACGTTTTCCTTTTTTCGGAACATCCCGCAGCCTTTCTAATACTTTTGATTGATGCACCAACCCTTAATGTTGCGGAAGACACCCCATGTCCTGTGCTATGTCCTTTAAAATTTGATTCTATTCCTGCGTTTTTTAGACCTTTTTAAATCCACCTGCTAATGCTTTAAGAGTTATTTCTATGCTCTTTTCTTTAGCTTTGATATTACTTAACTTATAGAAAAAGTCTGAACTCTTTGAGCAGAACAAAGAGTCAAAAGAAGTACCATTTTTATAGTTAATAACCCGAATGTTAAATTTACCAAAGGGTAGAAGTTACCTATATAAGGTAACACTGGTTCCGGATACCAAGTTTATATTTCGGAAACTGAGAGCGCAGCTTAAAAATGCCTCTCATAAACCTATCTACCATTTCTAACTTTTCTGCTCGCGAATTAAATTTAAGGCAGACCTATGTGTGTTAAGAGTTGTATATATCCCAGTATTTTGAGATTCTATTTCTAAAAAGGATACAACTTTATTTACATTAGGCTGCAAGATGGTCTCCATATTATTGTCGCAAAACTTCTATCATTTGAAAAAAATAAATTGCATCCTCCCAGGGAAAGATTCTTTCATAGTGGGTGGAGTTCCCTAAACGAGGATAAGAGTAAATCACCTTTCGGATTTAAAACTATAACTTTTAAGCGAATCATGGATTCGCTTGAGTTTTCCAGATAGAATAAATCACCAGACATATCGCATTATCGTTTTCAATTTTTTTTTTTTTTAAATTTTGGAAACAGTGAATATAAGAATTAAGATCTTTCTAATTCATTGTGAATGCATCCACTGGAAGTCACGACACAAACCGTTGGCATATTTTGTTCAAATAGCTTGCAAATTATACAATTTTTATACCAGATTTTTTTGTCCGCTATATGATTATCCAACGTATTTATGTACGTGACAAATACAAAAAATATACCTAAGCTCACTGCCACATCATTCATGACATTTGACAATTTTGTACAAAGCTTGTTAAGCCATAAAAAGCTGCCTTCATTTCAAGAATGTTGTGTTGTGTTTCTCCTGTTCACCTTGTTGCCAAAAAAAAACCTTTTGTTTCCTTTCCGTTGCAACACGCCCCCATCCCGATTTGTATGCATCGGAGAAAATTTTAATGTTATAATTAGCTGTAAAATAGTATGTTTGGCTTGGTCTATGTGCTTTAACCACCACTCAAGTTCATTTTTAACTAAGAACCTAACAAGCATCTTTTTGTTATAGTTGTTCCTGTTAGCCTTAAAGGCACGATATTTTTCTCGCTCAAGGGTTTTTACGTACAACAAGCCGTACTCTGTAGCTTAACAAACCGAGACTAGCCTTCCTATAGTTAGCGAAACCTCTATAATTGTTAGTTTATTTCCTTTTTTTTCTCTTTAAATAATCTTAATGGCTGTTTTTATTTTTGTTATTCTTTTCTGTGCGATAGATATCCACATCTTTTTTGCATTAAGGATAAATCCTAAAAATTGTATCTCTAGTCGGTTGTGTATGGCTTTTTAATTGTTAATAAAAAACCTAATCTTTTAGATAACAGAAACAGGCCTGAGTAATTTGGTGAAACCTTAAATTAAAAAGGGTGGAACAAAAAAGTGCAGTGGCTAGACTGAATGGTAAACATTGGAATTCAAGTTTTGTTTTGAAAATAAAATTTTAAATATTTTTTATATTCATCAAACATTGGAACTAAAAAATATGTAGCTTTAAGATCTAATGTCGCAAGGAAGCAGTTTTTAGTAATTAAATTCTCTAATATCTTCCAGTTGAAAATGAGGTGTGCGAAAAAAATTTATTTAGGTCTTTAGGATTAAAGATAAACCTAAAATCCCCTTTTATCGTTCTGTCTTAAAAAATAGCTTAACAAAAACTAATCTTGACAGTTATTAACAGTTTTAACTGCTCCTACTTATAAATGTTGTCTGCTTTTCGAATAAATTTTTAACTCATTTTTGGCAAATTTTGAGGTTTTGGGGGTGAAAACTTGAAAAGGTTTGTCCACAAAAGGAATTTTGTAACCTTTTGTCCAACTCAAAGTTAATTTATTTTGAGTTAATTGATTCTACTCTTCTGAAAAAAATTACGACAGGTGAAGGGTTTTTGTTATAATAATTATTCCGAAAATTAAAATGTGATATTTTGGAAAGGTCTTTTATTAACATTATGGAGTTTATTAACATTATGGAATATTTTATTGAGACTAATATGGCGGGTGTAAGTCAAAAACTATGGAGGGTTTAAGTTTTTATGAGTCATAAAAGCAAATGTGTGTTTACAGAATCCATGCCAAAAAATATTAGATAATAGCCTAATATTTGTCTCACTCCACTGTTTAAAACTGACAATGCGCCTTACTTACTTGAATCAGGACTCTTCCTTTTCCTTTCCTTTTCCAGTTTCCAAATTTTCTTCTTTAGGTAATCCATTTGCTTCTCACGTTTTCTTTTGTTAGATTTTTTCTTTAAAAGCGTATTTTCACAATTCGTTCGCGCGTTACCGACTTCACTTGTCGCGTGACAGCGCTGAAGTACCTAGCAGAGATCAGGTAGGCTGCAGGGGCGGTATGTTTCTCTTATCTCTAAAACTTGCGTATGACGTACTACGAAGTATCACTACCTGGTATATCTAATAGGATGTGCCCAAGTATAATTACGTATATTACCAAACTAAAAAAATGTTTGACTATCCCGCAGAATAACAATCGGAGTCAAAATAACTCGTAAATAAAACCTCAACTTTAATTTTGGGTTTACATTTGACAAATACGAAAATATTATCGAATTGCAATTCCATGATAAACAAGATACCGCTATACTTTGTATAGGTGTTCCAAACTAAGAAAACTTAAGAAAAACTTTGAGTCTGGCCTATCCAATCCAAGTCTTTATGAGAGGTTCCGAAACCTTTTCTAATATCTAATTTGACGAATATTCTTTATACATTTATTTTCAAATGATTTTAAGTTAAAGCGTCATATTTATGATTTTGATATGAACCTTACTTATCCATGATAGATTTTCTACCGCAGTATAGGTTTAGCTACTTAACTAGCTTTGCAACAATCATTTTATTAGGGTTTTCGAAAAACCCCAGACCTTTCGGAAGCTTGAGTTAGTTATCCAGTTAGTTAGGCCGAGCCCTCATACAAGATGGAAAAAGCTAATTTGTCGTCTTCATCGTATAGTTTTACATATAGCTTAAGAGTCCCATTACTATTGTGATCTGATTTCTCATAACTCCCTCTAGCTTTAGCTAACCTTTGAGGTTAGCTAATAAAAGAGCATATTATGAAATAAATAAAACATGTTGACGATTTTAATCAATACTTTAAATAAACTTAATAAATGGCGATCATTGACTATCGTTTAAAAGTTGTTATGGAATGTATGTACAAGTTTATGAAAATTATGAACCGGGCATATAAAATACATAAGCATGGTTATGAAATTTATGTACGTAACAGTCTTTTACTAAATTCATTCTTAGGTGTAACTAAAACCTATGAAAACATGTCTCTTAATCCTTGATTTCATAACACCCTTCACAAAAATCATTCTTAAAGAATCTTTATATTGTAACAACTTTTCTTTGAAACTGTGTCTTGCAGCAGTAAAATCAATAACTCGTTTTGGCTATAAAATTTATGTAAACTTGATTATGATCTTGATAAAACTTTACATCGGAGCAAAAATCATATACATACATACATATTTTGTTTTAGGAAACGGTGTCTTTTTTGTTTCAGTGTATTTTCGTCTTTGTTGGACTTTTGGTACCTACATAATATGTGCATTAACAATATTTTTCATTTTTGGTCGAATTTCCGGTTTTTTTTGCAGTACATCTGGCAATCCTAACAAGGAGTGTAGTTTTTGGTGATATTAGGATTTCGAAAATAGTTCTTAATTTTAGGATAGTTGCTTTTGATTTTTCTCTACGCTTTAAATGAGGGAGGTGTAACTTGACGTACGGCTGCACCCCACATTTTGAATAGAAAAAAAAACAGGAAGAAGTGTGGTGGAATTTTTAAAAGTGGTTCAAAACTAGTTCAAAATGGGTTCGAAAATCTTTTGAGAGAGGGTGTGGCTTGACTGACCTGATTATTTAACCCTTAACCAAAAATGTGATGAGTTAGGAGGTCTCGCCATAACCTTGTTTCTTACTGTTTTTCCTAGAAATTTAAATACGGGGATTAGTACCAAAAGCCATGGCATTAAACTGTATGAATTCACAATTTTTTGAGATCTGTGGAATAGCGCAGCATGAATAATCTTTTTCTAAACATTTTTAGCGGATTTTTTTGCCAACATTAAGCTAACAGACAACTCTAGTCATATTATAGCGTAGGCAGTGGCCTCGCTATAATCTAGCAACCCGAGGCAAAGCCTCGAGGCCCGAGTCAGTATTTCCAGTGAATAAAATTGTTTATTTTTTTTTACTAACCATCTAAAAGCCGATGTTGATTTTCTTAGGCCTACGCTTCTCCCCTCTCTAACCCAACCTAACATCGCAACTCTCATACCCAATTTTTATGTTATTGATCAGGTTACAGGTCAAATTGAGAATCGATTCAGAGGTATGATGACGGTATGCGATTATTTTGATTTTTTGGATCCCAGAACCATTACAAGTTCTATACTAAAGAAATTCTTCTACAAAAGTGTAAACGCTTTAATTTAATAACAAATATTCTGAAATTATAGAGCCTTCTTTGGTAATCGAATATACTCATATTTTACCATTTGTAAAAAACGATCTAAATTATTAAACTATACAGAATTCTAGAAAGTAACTTTGTTCTAATATTTACGGCATTTTTGTTTTTTGGTTTCTTTTTGGTTGAAGTAACTGATTTAAAGGTTTTTTAACTTCTTTTTTTGTTTTAATTTCCTTAGGAGCATAATCCTATTGGAAATATTAACACGACAGGACGAATCCGTATATCAGGTAACTTGGATAAGTACCCGTGCGGAACGATGCCTATTTGTGAGTGATTCAAGGTTGTAAATCAAAGTGTATGATGATGTTTATTGATGTATGGAGAGGGTGACCAGTGAAACCAGTGATGAGCTCGCGCTGGTTACCCAGAGCGAAACATCGTTTAATCATTTCTCTTTTCGCTTTTGTGCTTTGTGTGTTCCTTGTGGGATGCTCACCCAAGTTTGAAGTTTTATTAGCTCCACCCAATATCTTTTGATTTTTGGTGCATTTTTATTGTTTTTAACAGTAGCAACTCTTGAGAGGACGTTTAGTAAATTAAAACTATTTAAAGATTACCTACTTAAGATCACAAATGGTTCAAAGTAGATTAAACAGCTTAGCTTTACTTTCAATTGAAACGAAACTTGCTTACGAAATGGACTTAACGATTCTAATAAAAGAATTTGCCAATGAAAAAGCCAGGAAATGGGACTTTTAAATTATTGACCTCTCAAGACTTGCCACTCTTCCAGAAAATGTTAAATAAAAATGCGGTAAATAAAATAAATAACAATATTATTCTAATAGTATGTTAAGTTACCATTGTTACCAAACTAAAGTACCTTTGGTAGTATTTTATTTACTTGAATAAAACACTTCAAAATTTACATTTATGCATTTATTAGCGGGGGGAGGCAAAAATTATCCTTGCCTCGGGGCCTCAAGTCATGTTGCTACGCCGCTGAGCGTAGTCAGAAATATTTAGAGCTTGTATATATGTCATTTATGGTAAACGAAAAAAAAAAACAGAAAAAAACCCTCGCAAGAAAAAACTACTATATATAGATTATTTCATATTAAAAAAATAAGTTAATTGAGAATTGAAAATTGGGTTGGGTTTTGGGATTGGGTTAGTTATAATATTTTTTTTAGGTTTTTTTTTCTGGGGTGTTTTTCCTATAGATTTCCTATAGATTCGTCATTTTTATAAGCCAGATAAGCCATATCCAATAAATTGTGAAATTTTGTCCAAATATAGATATACATATAATTTAGTTATACAATAATATCTTGTATTGTATATATAATTTAGAAAACACCGCGGCACTGGAAGATTTTTTAGAGCGTCAGATTGCGCATATTTTGTCTTTGTCTGACACATTGTGATTAATTTTCCTTTAAATTAAAGGCACACTTCTCTCCACATAAAACTGGTACAGCAGAAGGTGACTTTGTTATTTTAGGTTATATTTTTGGCATATTATTATATAAACTTTTTATAAGTAGACGGCTTGTTTATTTTTTACTAATTTAAATTATAAGGCCACTAAAACTAAAAACTATTCGACTGATTATGAAAGAAGCAAGGCTACGATAGTAACCATAATAAATCGATTTTAAGAAGAAGGAACTGTCCCTCGAAAGAAAGGCATCGGTTTGACGAAAGTTACTAGCCAGATCAAGTTAACGAAATAAATAAAATTTAAGAAAAATAACAAAATTAAAAACATATAAAAAAATTGAATTGGCTAAATTTTCAAATAAGTTTGGATTTTCAGCAATAACTTCCCTATATACCCTTCATTAGACTGAATTCCTGGAAAACTTGCTTGGATTCGCATCAGGGATTTTTGCATGCCAAGGCAAAATTTTGATATTATCCTGGAACCATCGCTGCGCAATTCTGTCCGTATAAACAGTATGACAGTTATCTTGCTAGACTAAAAAATGATCTAGATAAGAGACTCTCACCTCTGGAAGCATTACATTTTCCAGCATATTAACGTAAATTTCGGCTGTAAATCGCCCATTAATTTTAAAGAGAGCGCCATATCCTCTAGCCGATATCCAGCTCCAAACATTTACCGAAAATCTTCCCGCCCGGTCTTCGTTTCCACCAATATATCGTTCTTCGTATCGGGTTCTTGGCGGTCGATAAACCAGAATTTGTTTTTATCGCTGTTGGACTTAAAGATCTTCTCATCTGTGAAAACCACCTGCTGCCAAAATTCTTCGTCCCTCAGAGAATAATTCAACGCAAAAATTAATCGAGACTGCGAGACTGCTTCTTTTCCTCACTTAGTTTAATTTTTTTTTTCCGCAACGCGACACCTTAGCCTCGAACGTTTATAATCCTTGATTCAATTTTTACTTCTTTCGCTTTGGCAAATGGATGATTTTTCAGAAAATTGATTGCTTCTTGGTCTTCTTCTGGGCTAGTAACTTTCGTCAAACCGGTGCCTGCCTTTCAGTGGATAGTTCCCTCCTCTCGAAATCGGTTTTTTATGTTTACTATCGTAGACTTGCTTCTCCTTTAATGAACAGCTTCTTGCTGAACATAGAGAAAGTAATTTGCCGAATAGACGAACCACCGTCTAGTTTTGCTAAGATTTAAGCGCTATCAAATTCGGAAAGATGCGGCGTCATTTTTTTAAATTTGGATGGCACTGACATGCAAAACATGATGTTGTCAGGAGTCTGTGACATTGTCACTTATAGGAAGACAATGCCGTACTATAAAAATTTAAAAAATTAAACAGGCTGCTAACTTCTGCTGTACCAGTTTTATATGGAGAGAAGTGTACATCTGCCGATACAGCAATTTGACATATCATTTGGTTCTGAAAGTTAACTCGATAATTTTTGCGATCGTTGTTTGGACGTTAAGCAGGGTGATGGGACTTTATCCATATAATTGTTGAATTAAATGCTTCACTAAAAATGTTATAGTTGCGATACTTAAATGATCTACAGTAGCAACCAACAAGAGCTTTAATATCTGCTGTTTATTAGCTTCTTCATTAAAGACATAGAAAATTAAAATACCATGTAGTAAACGGAATGTGGGTATGCATCGAGGTTTAATTGCTTTTTTATCTTTCACACCACCGATACATCTGATATTGCTGATAACAGCAAAAACAAAACAAAATCGGTAGCAATAAGACAACACAGCAGCCGACAAAATTGTTACAAAAAAAAAGCAACACAACAACTTAGCAAGAAAAAATAGGTGCCAGGCGATTGCAAGCTTTCCAGCAAAACGGCATAAGATCACGGGCATCATCACACTATAGACGATCTATTTATCAAATTTACCGACACGTCCTTGAGAAAAAATGTAAAGTTTAACTTATTTTGACAGTTGCGAACGGTAGAATTTTCACCCACTAGTCTTTTAAATTGACATACAGATCTGTTAAAAATAGACTTGAAAATATACTGCGATTCTTTGCCAGCCCATCAAAAAATAATTAACGTCCCACACTTGGAACTAAGGGGGCAGTACAGAATCGTCAACTTTTAAAAGTGGAATATATTTTAGCGTGTTAATGTTATTTTTTTAAATTTAACAGACGTTATCGACTCAGGTTGCATAAGACGATTTTAGGAGACTGTAGGAAGAGCTTCGCAATAGATTAAAAGAAATCTTATCAAAAGGTGATTAGACACATGTAAAAAGAAAATCTTGCACAAGATTCCATAAAATGGAGTTGTAGTTGAAGCAAGCCCACTCCGATAAAGATCATAACCTCATGGCTGCCCAGGTAAAGGCGGGACTTTCGAAACGGAGGCGGTCCGAGGTCCCTCATTGGACCGATCCGAAGAGTGGGAACTTTGAAAACCAAATCGATCGCCAAGTAGGGGTAGACAACACTTTATACAGACCCAACCAGTCAGTTTTATCACTCTGTCGTGTTTATACGTAGCGACTGACACTGTGACACTCTTTAAGATTTACCTGTCAAATTTTGACGTGCGTGGGGTAAACAGGTCAGATAATAGACGCGTGTCGAGTGCGGGGTAACACATTCTTAAGCTACCGGAATTGATTCTGGTACTTAATAAATTAATTTTAAAAAAACAAATTACTCATAAACAAAAAGAAAACAGTGAGTTACGCGTAGTAAACATAATTATACTTTGTTGTGCGGTGGTGAGTGATAGAGAGAAAAGCCATCAACCTGGCGGCATTTCTGGAGGGAGCCGCTATTGCGCCCGTAGGGACATTAACATTAAGGGCCGGTCTGGCCCATGTGCCCTTGGGTGGGCCGAACCCGAATTATTTGCAACATTCGACGCACAATATAGGTTAGTTTAGATTTATTAATATTACTATATCCTTAAGACGATTACTTTTTGACAATTTATCATAATGAAATACAATGAGGAGTGTCTGAAAATGCGGTTAGTCATTTGGAGGTTTTAATCCATTTTTTTGAATAATATATAATAATTCTCCAAAAAATATCAAAAACTCGGTCGAAAAATAAACAGAAAATTTTAAACATTTCGAACATTTTGGTAAAAAAATTAGAAACCTACCGAAAACTCAAGTTCCGCTTTTGAGAGGCCTTCGGTTATTCTTTTTATCCAACATCCTATATATAGTTTGAATTACTGAAATCAGTTCCAATAAATGATGAAGACCACATAATTCCATTTATTAGTGATCGAGTGAAACACAATAGTTTCAGTCTCAATACTTAAAACGCAAAAGAAACATGGTGGTTTCTATAAAGCAACACTGGAGCAATAATAAAGCTGGATACCACCACCACATTTAAATGAACCCTATGTAATTTGCAACATTCATAATAGTATATTCAAATAATTCCAATTCCCTAACACCCAAGTTAGCCCGAATAAACAAAATAGAGACAAATCTTAATGAAGCAAATGTAATGCTAAAAAAAAGCATCATCCCTGCTTTCACAAAAAAAAACTCGCAAAAATAAATAAACGTTATTTAATTTGCGACATAACAATATAATTCAATTAAGTATATTAAAAAAAAAGAATCGTCAAATCAAACTAATATAGCTACCATATAAACATGCCAACAAAGTTGTTTCGCCAATACCAATTCGCTGTTGAATCGACGGAACAAAATCTTCCTCTTAAATACTAAGGCCTTTGTTAATGAACTATGAAAAAACTACATCTCTCCGATAGGTACTGGAGCATACACTATTGGCTCACTGAATAACTTCAGTTGGTGTGCCAACACACTTGTTTTGCCAATATACTAATTCGATGTTGAATCATCGGAGAAGAATCTTCATCTTAAATACAAAGAACTTTGTTGTTGAGCCATTGAAGTGGCGCATACATTATTGGCTAACTGAATAACTTCAGTTGGTGTGCCAACATACTAATTCGTTGTTGAATCGACGGCAAAAATTCTTCATCTTAAATACAACGGACTTTGTTGGTGAGCCATTGAAGAAAAAACATCTTTTGGATACTGAATAACTTCCGTTGGTGTGTCAACATAGTTGTTTTGCCAATACTAATTCGTTGTTGAATCGACGGCAAAAATTCTTCATCTTAAATACAACGGACTTTGTTGTTAAGCCATTGAATAAAAAACTACATCTCTCTGATACTGGCGCATACATTATTGGTCACTGGATATCTTCAGTTGGTGTGCCAACACAGTTGTTTTTCCAATACTAATTCGCTATTGAATCGACGGAAAAAAAATCTTCATCTTAAATACAACGAACTTTGTTGTTTCGCCATTAAAGAGAAAACTACATCTCTCCGATACTGGTGCATACATTATTGGCTCAATGAATAACTTCAGTAAGTGTGCCAACACAGTTGTTTTGACAATAGTAATTCGCTATGGAATCGACGAAAAAAAATCTTCATCTTAAATTCAACGGTCTTTGTTGTTGAGCCATTGAAGAAAAAACTTCATCTCTCCGATACTGGAGCATACATTTATTTGCCAACAGTAATACGATGTTGAATCGGCGAAGTAGGATCTTCATCTTAAATACACCGGGCTTTGTTGTTGGGCCATTGAAGAAAAAAACCGACAAAAAACTATGTCTCTCGTTCACTTTGTTGGGCCATTTCCGATATTGGTTTACTATCTTCAGTCAAAACGTTAATATACCGAAAAAATGATAACTTTCCTATGCAATGGTCCAGTGGTTATAGCGTTGGCTTGATAATCTGGAGGTCCCTCTTTTTTTTTTGTTGATTTATTTTTTTTCCTACGATGTATTGATTTGTCATGATATATTTTTGTTACTGACCAATGATGTGGTATATCGGTTAAGTAGCCAGTATTCCCAAGTTAGACTAAAAGTTACCGGCTAGACATCTGCTACCTTTAATATTGAACGAATAACTGAAAATTTATATTGGGCCTATATTTATCCGTCACAAACTGTTTATAGGGAACCGATATAGGAAAGGAAATAAATATTATTTAATTCAAAAAATAATTTAATTACCTTTTATGAAACTGATTAATAAACATTTTTTCCAAAAAGGGTTTCTATTTTTGGAGAGAGAGGAACTCGACAAACCTACAAACTGATTTGCTCAGTCGTTTTTAATTGCCAGAAAAGCTAATTATTATTAGATAATTTCTTGATTTTTTTTTACATTGGTCGTCAAACCAGAAATCAGATTTTGGAAAAAAAATATGTAAATCAATATGGTTTAAACCTTCCAGGGATTTCATTATTAGTTTTAA
Organism: Oxystoma pomonae; assembly: GCA_963921995.1. NCBI lineage: Eukaryota > Metazoa > Arthropoda > Insecta > Coleoptera > Brentidae > Oxystoma > Oxystoma pomonae. Next base: position 43,508,137 of record OY998171.1, on the reverse strand, counting down.
GGATTCACCCCTAACATTACAATGAAAGATTCTATGAGGGAACATCGACCGTTCCGAATTTTTTGTAGGCTTGCCCAGTAAACAATTTACTACGGCTCACTGTTGGCCTGTTGCAGAATCATGGACAGTCATACTTATGGCCTTTTAACAATATGTTTATGGGATCCCGGTCCAAAAAAAAGTACGGAAATGTCCCCTCGAGCCAATAAAGATGCCGGTCCGGGACCCCGGCATTTTCTGCCGGCATGCCTGACATAGACCATCAATATCCCAATCCGTGAAACCTTCAGTGAAACTATAATAGGCCATCGTTATAAAAAAAAAGTGACAGCCTAATGCAAGCCCAGCATTAGGCTAGAAATGGCCTTTTGACAATATGTATATGGGACTTCGGTGCAAAAAAAGTACGGAAATGTCCCCTCGGGCCAATAAAGGTGCGCCGGTCCGGGACCCCAGCATTTTCTGCCAGCATGCTTGACATAGACCATATCCCAATCCGTGAGACCGACCATTCATTCCAAACAATTGATGGTACACAGTACTAAGACGGGCGATTTGATGCCAGTGCTACACACAATCTTGCATGATGACTTAACACTTTACAGCTAAATCGTGCGACAAGCATGAAAACTAAAAAAGTGGAAAGGGTAAAGAAGCAAAATGGTACCTAGTCCTTTTAAAAACAGATCATAAAAAATATGAAGACTCCGTTCTAGAAATAAAAGTGCGCCAACAAAAAACCTCGATTTTACACCTCTTTTAAGAGCTCAACAGTTGTTACCTATAATTTTGAGTTGTGTTATATAGCTTTGATTGTCCAATAGTAATTTTAAATAAAAAGTAATAGGGGCTGGGAAACGTCGGGCCATCATATGCACTTGGTCTTTAAGTTGCTATATAAATATCTGTCAGAAAATGGTTACAGGCCTATTGTCTATTGCCTGATCAAAAAAATGTCCAAATCTTACTCAGTGGGCCAACAATAGGCTTTCTACAAAACTTCGGAGGAGTGACTGCGGTTCAGGCCTTTGCTTAAAAAATGTGCCGGGGTATCCCCGGGTATCAACCAAAAGGCTTTTACTAGCAAAGTGTGGCCCAACCATCCCCCGGAGTGTCCTTCACTGGGTCGGACTTTTCCCGTAGCAAGCATGTTTACTGGGTGGTTCCAAAAATATTGACGAATTATGAGAGTTGTCCGCTTATAAGAGCTGTCCGTAAAGAGACCTTTTATTGTACAGGGTGTTCCAAAATTTAAATAAAAAAATTATTTCGCGCCAAGTTTTTTTCTAAGGTCTTGCGGTTTTTATTTGAAATGTATTAAAATTTTTGAGAAGACTTTTCTTCATAATTCCAAAGATATCAAACACATTACTGTCTTTAAGTAAATGGTTTCTGGTACGGTACTGTTACGTGTTAATTCAATTAATTTTGACTTAAATACACTGTTACACATGCCATACCTACCATCAGTTTCAAACGCTATACATTTTAGCGCCCATCAAGCACACCTCCAACACCATATCTGTGCGATTTATGGTTGACGTTTGACAGCGTTCTCTGTAACGTCTATTTGCAAGCCATAAGTGATTTCTTCACGTCCTTTAACCGATGGTATGTTTTCTGAGAACTGTTCTTAATTTATATATTGAGGTTTGTTTATTGTTACTTGCAAAATTGAAATTGCCTTGAAGATATTTTTAACCCGTATTTAATAACTACTATCTGCTTTTAAAATGAAAAAAATAAGTTTTGAAGAAAAATCTGGTTTAAAAATATAGGTCTCAGATACTGACGTTAAACGTTGACCATATAGTTGATAAGCAAATTAAAAAAAAAAAACAAAAATAAAGTAAAAAATACCAAATAAAAAAAGTATTTTCTACCAATTTACCATATAAATTCTTATTCTGTAGAACCTATACGAAAATCCAATTTTAATAATGAAAGAGACACTGATTTAGTCAAAGAAACGAACATTAATGTCAAAAATCCTTAATGTCTGATGTAGAATTTACTATAGCACATTTAACATAAACATACATATATTTATCATAAATAATTCCAGTGAATTAGTTTGGGTATATATTAATTATAGCCTGATCGTCTCATTTTAAATCTTCAGAAACCACAATAGATTGACACGTTTAAAAAGGAAAGGTATAGTTTCCAGGCTACTATTTAAATTGATTATGTTACAGTCAATATTTTACGCTTTTTTAATTTGGTATAGAGTTGACCAAATGAAGGTCATGTTTAAACTATGCTGATTATATTATTTACTGTTGTTTGAAGGTTGTGGACAATGTCGAACTTGAGAGTAAACTAGAGTTTTGAACTTCCATTGTCTTATTTCTTACTTTTTCACAACGTTTCGATGTGCATCTGCAATCTTCATAAGGTGAATACTAAAAAAAAGTAAGACTACCTAATCTTATGTACTAGAATGTGTTCAGTAAACCATGAATACACTTGGTTGGCTCCGCCCTTTCACAGTTGAAATCTGTTATCTCCGAAAAGTATGGGTTTCCAAATATCCTTGATGGTGATGCTCTGTTGAGAAAATACATTCTGGTTCCTCGGTTCCTCTGTATGAATGCTGTTTCTGGCGACAATCTTTGCCACTTTCCATTCCATATGATGTTGATTTTCCCAGCAATGTTGAGCTATTTTTGATCCAGTTGTGTCCCCCTGTCGAGTTTTGCGTTGGTGTTCTGTAAGGCAAACTTCCATGGGTTTCTTCGACGTAGATATCCTCACACTCGCATAGTACTTGGTACATGGAGTTCTTGGTGTTGTGGCGATATGGTTTAGTTTTTGTTAACTGAATTCTTATTGTTATGGTCGTTTTCTTATCTTTTCTGTCTTCCTTTCGATATTTACGTCTGTCGTCTTTTGTGTTGGTGTGGTCTAAAGAGTTTTATTGATCGTGTAGTTGGAAAAATCGTTTCTTCGTAGATCGGATAAAGCTTCTTCTGTATTGCAGATGTAGGTGGCTCGATCTATAAAGGTGCAGTTAGACTGTGGTAGTGTTAGTCGTCGTTGTATTGTAGCTGTAGTGAATTTTTTTTCGTAGATAATGCAGAACAGGATATTTTACAGATAAGTAGTTAACAATATTTTTTGGTAAACACTTTTGAATATACCCTTGTTTAATGTTTTAAACAAATATTGGTGATAACATATTTCTTTTGTATTAACCGAGAAAGTTCCGTTTTTTCTTAATATAAGTTCAAAAATGCTTTAGTGATGGACAAAATAAAACTTGGGGAAGAAAAAAATGTGGTAATTTTGTATTTGCATACATACATACATACAGTCAATAGCGTGTTCAGTGATATTAGCGATAAATTAACAAGGTACTATAGTAGTTTGATCCGCTGATTAATCATTCTGGTTTATTATAATTGCGATGAAATTAGGGCATTTTTTCTAAGTGAAAAAAAGCGCTTACTCTTAGCATTACTTTGCTTGCATGGACAAATTATATCAAATAATTTACCTTTTTAATCTTATATATTGCTTTAGCAATAACCTTTAGAAAAGTTATAGTACCGTATTATCAGCAGTGCACGGTGGTTATGGTATTATTAAAAAAATATTTACTTTTATTTCCTTTACGAAAATTAATGACTGTTAATATCGTTTTATATAGCTTCTTTAATGTGAGAAACTTATATCTGTTAACGAAAATTGCATTAAATGACATTGACAGCATGTAAAGCATAAACCAGGTATCATAAGTAATATTTATATTCCCAACCGCTGATCAATCATTCTGGTTTATTATAATTGCGAAGAAATTACGGCCCTTTTTGTAAGTGACAAAAAAATATCAAATAATTTACATTTTTAATCCCATATTTTGATAGTAATAACCTTTAGAAAAGTTATAGTACCGCATCAGCTGTTGTTGTGGTCAAAAAGACTCACATGGGGGGATGGGGACATACGTAAATATAATACCTTGTTCATTTTATTTTATGGCAAAGATCGACTGATGCTTTTCGAAGAAATAACTCCCATGCTTAAGGTTGATGTGTTCATGCCATCTCTTTCATACGCGCCCCAAAAAAATCTACCTATCTCTGTGTGAGTCTTTTTGACCAAAGCAAGGGCTGATACGGTACCATAACTTTTGTAGAGGTTATTACTAGTAAAATATGGGATTAAAAATGTAAATTATTTGATAGAATTTGTCCATGCAAGCGACGAAATAATGCTAAAAGTAAGCGCTTTTCGCCACTTAGAAAAAGTGCCGTAATTTCTTCGCAATTTTAATAAACCAGAATGATTGATTAGCGGATATATAGGAATATACCTAAATATCGCTTATAATACCTTGTTAATTTATTACTTATGTCACTGAACACACTATCGAGTGTCTATTTGTATGCAGACATAATATTTCCACCTTTTTTCTCCCTTTTTTCCCCAAGTTTAATTTTGGATTTCTTTGCTACCCTATCAACCTCAATTTTAAAACTAAAGCATTTAAATATTAAGAAAAAACGGAACGTACTTGGTTAATACTAAAGAAATATGTAAGGTGAAACTTTTAACATATTCTAAAATTTAGCAGGAGGCTCTATTACCACCAATATTTGGTTAAAGCATTTAGAAAGTAAATTATATTAAAAAATGTGTACAAAAAAATATTGTTAAATATTTATCTATCCGTTGTGCATTATCAATGGAAAAAAATTCACTACAGCTGCAATGCAACGACGACTACACTACCACAGTCTAAGTGCACCTTAAAGGTGGTAGTGTAGCCGTCGTTGCATTGCAGCTGTAGTGAATTTTTTTCCATAGATAATGCAGAACAGGATATTTTACAGATATATAGTTAACAATATTTTTTGGTACACACTTTTTAATATAATTTACCTTGTTTAATTTTTTAAACAGATATTGGTGATAATAGACCCTCTTGCAAAATTTTTATGTTAAAAGATCCACCTTACATATTTCTTTTGTATTAACCAAGAAAATTCCGTTTTTTCTTAATATAAGTTCAAAAATGCTTTAGTTTTAAAATTAGGGTTGATTGGGTACCATACATACATACAGTCAATAGTGTGTTCAGTGGTATTAGCGATAAATTAACAAGGTACTATAGTAGTTATATCTGATCCGGGACAGGCTCTAATTTCTTCGCAATTATAATAAACCAAAATGATTAATCAGCGGATCAGATATAATTAGTATAGTACCTTGTTAATTTATCGCTAATACCACTGAACACACTATTGACTGTATGTATGTATGCAAATACAAAATTACCAAATTTTTTTCTTTCCCAGGTTTTATTTTGTCCATCTTTGGTACCCAATCAACCCTAATTTTAAAACTAAAGCATTTTTGAACTTATATTAAGAAAAAACGGAACTTTCTCGGTTAATACAAAAGAAATATGTAAGGTGGATCTTTTAACATGTTCAAAAATTTTGCAAGAGGGTCTATTATCACCAATATTTGTTTAAAACATTAAACAAGGTAAATTATATTAAAAAGTGTGAACCAAAAATATTGTTAACTATTTATCTGTCAAATATCCTGTCCTGCATTATCTATGGAAAAAAAATCACTGCAGCTGCAATGCAACGACGACTACACTACCAGGGTCTAACTGCATCTTAAGAGATTTTTTTCCAATTCCTAGTTTAGTTGATGTGGAGTGGTTTGATTTGAAGTTTATATATCGGCCAGGTAGGTTTGCGATATACAGAAGTGGTTATGGTTGAATTCTTTTTGGTGACTAGAACTATTATTTACTGTGATATTTTGCGACCCAATTGAAATTTAGTTGAGGTAGTTTGTTGGAAGAGGTCTCAAGAAAACGCAGAAATCTTTCGTCAATTGCTTTCTTTATACATTATTTTTATTAATATTGACAAAATACCAAGAAATCTGAATATGTTTCTTACATCATTTGAATCCTACCTACAAATATTTTGGACAGAAGAAATCTTAAAAGTTTCAGTAAGTACCTAGCTACTTATCCTCATTTGTTGTTATTATTAAAAGTCCGCTTGGAAATCGGTTAATAAAAATATTTAAAACAACGGAAATATTATATAAAAAAGTCCAAAACAATTACAAATAGTATACCTATAACACTTTTGATTATTACCCTATATTTTTTCTGTCTCAGTTTTCCTTTATTTCTAAGGAAACGTATAACGTAAGCGACAACGTATAACTTAAACAAAAACATAATTTAATGATTGTAAAACTGTCACTGTTTTTTTTTGTATGTTTTCTAATTTATTTAAGTATGTGTCTATTTTATATGTAAAAAAAAAATTCTTGTTAACTCAAAAACAACTTAAATTTTAACATTGTACTTTATATATATATTTTTTCGAATTCTTGGAATATTTTTCATCAAAATTGTATTCTAGTGCCTTGAGGATGGACCAATAAAGGACCGAAACGTCGGCATAGAGACCACAAAGATTTCTGTGTTTTCTTGAGACCTCTTCCAACAAACTACCTCAACTATATTATTTACTTCTTAAATTTTTATAAAGGCGTGGACATGCCAGATTTCCAAAATTTTAAGGCGTAAAAATTGAGAAACGGCTCTTAAAAAAAGCGTTTTTATCTTTGTTTAAGGAAAGCCCCGACCTTAAACCAGTGGCACACCGAGGTTAATGGTTATGGTCACATTTTTACTTCAAATTAAGTTCTTTTCATTACGTATCCTTAACGCCCCCCCCCCCCCCCCCGAAGTCAATTCCTGGGTGTGCCACTGCTTAAACGCAGGAATTCAAGAATGTTGACCCATTTTGTTTTTAGGCAAGGGATTCTTTTTTTCAGTTTTTAATTCAAATCTCCTACATTAATATTTTTAAATAAATAAAACTTTGGTTTACACTCAGCTACGTCAATGTGGTCTATTAAAAATTATATGGAGCATTTGTAAATGCTATTTTCACCAAAAACGGCTTTTTTACGATTTTCCATTTTTATGTACGCGAGTTTTCTGTACACCGAATTGCCAGCATGAAATAGAGGTTTTGTTTTTAATGGGTCCACATTAAAACGGATCTCTGTTTTCATTGTTTATTTATGCGGTGACGTTATTTATCGAAATTTCATACTACAATTTTGGACCTTGTTTACAAGAGGGGAGGCTTTGCGGCATAAGCTCCCCAGGGCCTTAATTCTTGAATCTTAAGAACAGGATCAATCCCGGGGAATTATCCCACCCACCGAAAAAAGTCACCTTTTTCTAAAAAGGATTTTTAAATAATAGGAAAATGTATTTTAAGTTAACATGGCAACAACACCTTGTTCAATGTTCTAAGTTAGAAATTATATTTTTACGTGTCTCTAAAATTACCCGATCTCCGTTTTTGGATTCGGAGAGCACAGTACCCGATTTCTGGACTTCTGCGTTCTGGACGTGTATTCTTGAATGGTATACGATCAGGGCCTTAATTCTTGAGCAGGAAAAGACATAGATTTGTGTCGAATGATCCCACGTCGAACGCATTTCGTATTCTTGAGCGGTGAGCACTCATTCTATTCTATCAAAAATTGGGTGTTCGAGCTCCCCGACTCCAAAGCCAAGGATCGGTCCCATTTCTCATCATAAAATTTAGAAGAGGTTTCAAGTAAAAGCATCATTCTTTCGAGGGATGGGATCATTTCCCGGGATTGATGCCTTCTCTTAAGGGATCGTTGTTTCTCTCGAGATTAAAAAATTAGGCCCTAGGTCTTTCTCTCGTGCAATGGGATCTATAGCATGAGATTTATTCCCTTCCACGGTCGAAAAGCAATTCAGGAAAGAATACAATGTTTTCGTTTCATGTGATCATTCGCCATAGATCTATGCCGCTCCCTGTTCAAGAATACACGTCCTGATAGAAAGAGATAAGCGATTCGGCGTGGGATCATTCGACACAAAACTATGGACGTGTTCATAAAGTCAACTAAAATTCACCGATTTGTTGAGTTTGATTCCACCAATTTGATGGACAGATGGTTATGACAATGTCTCGAGACATTCTAAAGTAGGCTTTAAAATAGGATAATATATAAAGGCTCTCTGCAGGATTTTTCAAATTACAGGCTCATATCAGTTCTTTCACCGTTTTCCACGCTTTTTGAAAAAATTATTACTAATAGATTGTTTAGTTTTCTGGATCGATTTAATATACTAATACCAAACCAACATGGATTCAGAAAAAATAAATCGACAGAAACTGCGACAACCGACACCTTAAATGTAGTTTATTCTGAGCTTGACAAAGGTAAACATGTTGCTGGAATATTTTTTGACCTAAGTAGAGCTTTTGACACTTTAAATATTAATTTTTTATTAAGTAAACTTTATAACTGTGGTGTTAGAGGAGAACTTTTAGACTTTATAGCGACGTTTCTTAAAAGCAGACATTTAAGAGTAAAGATGGAAGGGAAATTTTCAAAGGAGTACAAATGCGACACGGGTGTACCTCAGGGGTCTGTTTTGGGACCGCTGTTATTTTTGTTGTACATAAATGATCTTGCTCAACATAATAAACTGGGTTTCTGCACTATTTTTGCTGATGACACAACTATAATTATATCAGCAACTTCCTTAATAGAACTTGAAAATCTAATAAGTCAAGTAGTGTCTGGTTTTTCAGATTGCTGTTTCAAAAACAAGCTTATTTTAAATGCAAGTAAAACAGAAATTGTTTATTTTTCAAAAAGGCGAGCAAGACCAGAATTTGATTTAGCAAAAAATATTAAATTTACAAAGTCTGTTAAATTCTTGGGTATATATACCGATGAGAATCTATGCTGGGATCTTCAAATTGATTATATTTGTAAAAAACTTGTAAGTACATGCTATACCATACGCCAACTTAAAAACTTTGTTACAACCAAAGACCTACTCACTGTTTATTACACATTAGGCTACTCATATTTAATTTATAACATACTTGCATGGGGAGATTCCTCAACTGTAAGTAGGGTCTTCATTCTACAAAAGAGATTAGTGAGAACTATATTTAATATAAATCCTAGGGAATCCTCCAAAAACTATTTTATTAAAAATAATTTCTTAACAGTCTGCGGTATATATATATATAAAGCAATAAAATATGCTAGGTCAAAAATAAACAACTCTCCATCTCAGTTTACAAAAGTCTCTGATATCCACGAGCACAATACTCGAAATGGTCAACTTTTGCGCTTGCCAAAACATCAAAATTCGTTTTTTAAGAAGTCTCCATACTACATAGCCATTAAATATTACAATACCTTACCAAATGATTTAAAATCTATAGTTAAGGATAGTATGTTTTATAGAGAAATTAAGAAATATTTAGTGGCGAAAGCTTTTTATTCATACAATGAATAGTTAAAACAATAGCGCTTTTTTTCCCTAATATTTTCGTTCTTCGTCACTTCTGCTTCTCTTGTATTTTTTTTAAATTACTGTGTTAGTGTATATGTAATTAAAAAAAAACTCTTGTTATGTGTACTTAATTATACGAAAACATAATTATGTTTCTTAAGCATGTAACTGTTAGTGCTGACTTTAAAAGTGTATTAGTCTATTTATTCATTTACAATTATGACACGGGCACACTGTGCTTAAAATTTAAAATATAAGTTTGACATGTATATTCTATAACATTTATAGGCCAAAGTACAGAATAAATTGAATGACTTTGTTTCGCTTACAAAGTTGTGAATTCGAAAAAAATTTTGCTTTAAAACAAATAAGTGCAGTTCCTCCTTATCAAAGTCTGATAAAGAAGACTCTTCCGCTGTCATTTTTAGCACCACTACAGGCTTATTTATAACTAGTTAATAACTTATTTAATTATTTTCATGAAAATATTAAGGTTATGTTTCAATCCATTAATCCACCGCATCAGTTCCATCAACCTCAAAAGCCGGTTGCTATTGATGGCATCAAATAATGGAATCAGAAATCCATCAGAAATTGAAAAACGCGATTGATGACATCGTAAAACTTTACGAACGCAATCGATTCCACCGATGGATCAATTGGTGACTTTACGCGCCCTATGTCGTTCCCTGCTAAATTAGGGCTCAGGTCACTCGACCCATCCAAAACTCCGAATCCTAAAAAAATCCAAATGAAAAAAAAAATCAAATAATATCCCTTCTTATTTGGACCTCTTCGGACAGTTGGGCATCAACCTTTATTTAAGCAGTCTGGTCCCAGTATAGTATTATCTTTAGATCTCGATCATCTAGACCAACTTCTTTTAGCGATTCTATGAGCTTTTTGTCTTGGACTAGATCAAACGCACCTGCAAGACTTAAATTTGCTACAAAAATGCCATCAACAATGTCAAATAATGTGACAAATAATTCCGGATAATGCCAAAAAATATTAAATTATGTCATTAAAATTCCAGAAATGTATTTCTTATCTGACATGAATTTGTACACATATTACCCAGTAGCGCACCCAGCAATTGACTTCGGGGGAGGGGGGGGGTTACGGATAAATAATAACAAAAACTTAATTTGAATTAAAATGTGACCATAACCAGGTTTCGCGGGGGGGGGGGGGATTAATCCCAAAACCCCCCCTCTTGGTGCGCCAGTGTATTACCACGTGTAAAATCCCCCTCGGTAAAAGCTACTTGAGATTTTAACAAACTTTTATGAAATACAAACCTTCTATTTGTTTAATTTCATCTGAATTAACCTCTGGCTACCAAAATAATTGCAGTGTTTTTTATATGACACTTTAAAATTAAATAAAGCTAAATATCCCAATTTTTTTTTATATATTTGTGAGCTACTTGGGTGGCCGTTTTTCGGTACTGGCATTTTATGAGTGGTAAAAACTTAATAATAAAAACGAGATTACGATCGACCGCCCTCCACGATCGATATTTAATACGTTTTAAACTTGTCCACTTTCCAATACGGACTAAAAAAAATGGATCTTTTGAATAAAGTTCGTATGTTTTTGAATAGGTACACTTCTCTCCATATAAAACTGGTACAGCAGAAGTTTAATTTTTAAAATTTTGATAGTACGGCATTGTCTATAAGTGACACTGTCACAGATTCTTGACAACATCATGTTTTGCATGTCAGTGTCATCCAAATTTAAAAAAATGCCGCCGCACCTTTCCGAATTCGATAAAGCTCCAATCTTAGCAAAACTAGACGGTGGTTGGTCTATTCGGCAAATAGCTGTTCATTATTGGAGAAGCAAGTCTTCGATAGTAAACATAAAAAACCGATAAAGAGGAAGGAACTGTCCACCGAAAGAAAGGCACCGGTTTGACGAAGGTTATTTTCTGGAAAATCATCCGTTTGCCAAAGCGAAAGAAGTAAAAATTTAACCAAAATTTTCCAGGATCCATAACAACATTAGGCAATAGAATTAAACGTTCTAGGCTAAGGTGTCGCATTGCGGAAAAAAAAAATTAAGCTAAGTGAGGAAAAGAAGCAGTCTCGATTAATTTTCCCTTGAATTATTCTCTGAGAGTCGAAGAATTTTGGCAGCAGGTGGTTTTCACAGATGAGCAGATCTTTAAGTCCATCAGCGATAAAAAACAATTTCTGGTTTATAGACCGCTACTAAGAATGATATAATGCTGGAAACGAAGACCGGGCGGGAAAATTTTCGGAAAATGTGTAGAGCTGGATATCGGCTAGAGAACATGGCGCTCTATTTAGAATTAATGAACGATTTACAGCCGAAGTTTACGTTAATATGCTGGAAAACGTAATGCTTCCAGAGGTGAGAGTCCCTTATCCAGATAATTTTCTATTCCAACAAGATAACTTTCCAGTTCATATGGCTAGAATTGCGCAGCGATGGTTCCAAGATAATAATATCGAAGTTTTGCCTTGGCCCGCAAAAACCCGTGATGCGAATCCAATAAAGAACGTTTGGGGACTTATCGCAAATAAATTAGCCAGTTTTAATATCATTCCCAGGAATTCAGAACATCTAATGGAACTCATCGTAAGGGCATATTGGAAACTTATTGCTGAAAATCCAAAATAATTTTAAAATTTAGCCAATTCAATGTCCAGAAGACTTCAAAACATCATTGCAGCCAACGGTGCATTTTATATGTTTTTAATTTTGTTATTGTTTTTTTAAATTGTATTTATTTCGTAACTTTCGTCAAACCTGTGTCTTCCTTTCGAGAGACAGTTCCTTCTTCTTAAATCGATTTAATATGGTTACTATCGCAGACTTGCTTCTTTCTTAATCAGCTAGTCGAATAGACCAATTACTGTGTAGCTTTTGTTAAGCTAATAAAATATTTGTGCTTTTTTAAAATGTGTTTTTTTTAGTGGCCTTATATTTTGAATTAGTAAAAAATAAACAAGCCGTCTCCTTAAAAAAACGTCAAAAAGTCAGTGTTGCACATAGGAAAATATAAAAAATCGTATTTCAGCTACCTTCTGCTGTACCAGTTTTATTTGGAGAGAAGTGTACCTACAACCCCTTTCAATTTTTGAAAACAAAAATATCACCTAATTAATTTATGAAGCCGGAAAAGATAACATGTTGACAAATTTCCCAAAGAGATGATTTTTATTAGGCATCCTTAGAATAAAAACGTAACGTAAAACATTGACTTGCACTGGCAACTAAATCTTGATAATAATAAATACAAAAACTAAAAATGCTGATGATTTATTTTTATGTTTTGGTAACTTTGAGGCAACACCGTTCTCAACTAAACTCTTATCTCTTCAGTGCGCTTTAGCCAAAGATTACCGCCATTTTTATAACCAAATTGACAGATAAAACATGGATTTTCTGTCAGTTGGGTGTCAATATGACCGCTATAGTAGGCTAAAGGATACTAAATCGAAAAAGAGTTAGTTAAGCAAATGCGTACGCCGATTTTATAGTATATTATTGGCCTCGCAACTCAATAACCTTATTTATTTCAAGTTGACAAAAAATGTCACCATCAGATTTTGTTGTCATATATACGCTTATTTAAAAATGCTTGAACTAAACGAATTCGAAATGCCCAAATTTTGATAAAATTTGACGGTGGTTGGTCGGTTCAAAGAGTACCAGCCCATTGTGGACGAAACAAGGCTACAATTGTAAGAATAAGAAGAAAACATGAAGAAGAAGGAACTGTTAGACGACGGCGAGGCACTGGCTACGCTTCAGCAGGATCAGCAACTGATCGACTTTCTTGAAGACCACCCACCCGAAAATTGAGGCACATTTTTCTGGATCCATAAGAACGACGCGCAGACGGATAAGCCGTTCTAGGCTTAGATGTCGCGTTGCTGCCAAGAAAATCTTAGTTAGTGCGGAAAATACGCAAATCAGGTTAATTTTTGCACTAAACTATTTACTACAAGAACAAGAATTTTGTCAACAAGTGGTCTTCACGGATGAAAAAATCATTTAGTCCCACAATGACAGCAAATAAATTTTGGTATATCGCCCGCCACGAACACGCTATCCCAAAAAATATATTGTTGGGAACGAAGACCGGGCTGGAAGATTTTCCGTGAATGTGTGGAGTAGGATATCGGCGGGAGGACAGCCCCATGTCCTTTTTAGAATCCATGGAAGATTTACGGTTGAGGTTTATGGTGATATGATGAGAATTATTATGCTTCCAGAAGCAACCATTATTCATCCAGGTTTCATGTATCAACAGGATAACCATCCTATCCATACCGCACGCATTTCCAAATAGACGCCAATCCTATGGAAAATGTGTGGAGCCTTATAGCAAACAAGTTAACACGAATGGATATTGTTCCCAGAAATTCCAACCACTTAATGTAGCTCATAGTCCGAGGGTACGACGAAGTCATTGCTTAAAATCCAAATTTATTTCGAAATTTAACAGATTCCATGCCAAGAAGGCTGGCAAACATTATCGAAGCTGACGGGGCAATGAAACGCACGAAACATTTTCTTGTTTTTTTAATTTACGTAGAGTTTTTTTAATAATATCTTTTAGATTTTGAACATTTTTGGTTGTCTGCAAAGCCTTAGATTGCTCAAATTTACCGATCCTACAGAGGTGCGCTGACTATGATTAAGTTATTGCTTTCCTTTCGCCAAACAGTTCCTTCCTCTTGATACTTTTTTCTTAGAGCTAACTTTACAACCAAAGGTAAAACTCCAGATTAAACCATAGTTTAAACTTCAATTTAATCATTGGATTAAACCATTGATAAACAAGTTGCTCAATTTTATAATTCGTAGTTAAACCACGGAAGAAAAGAAGAGCTGTTGAATGAGTTGTAGGATTAGGAGCACAACAAGTTTCTTTCTAGTTTAAAAAGACATTTTCTTTTCATATAAGTAGGATTCATTATTTTTACCATATCTTTAAAATGGCACCAACTAGACCCAAACTCAGCAAATTCAACAAATTTAATAAAATCAGTCAAGTAGTTTTTGAGATATCAGCGTTGGTTACAGACAGACATACTGCAGCCAGACGCGCCACAACAAAAAATGTTCAGAATTGTCACAAAGATATATACAGTATTGCTATGTTTTCATGGGTATTGAGTTCGTTTTCAAAACTCATTGTATCTTTTTCTTTTTTATAGCGTGTTCTTGCTCTTGATAAAGAACACGCTCTATAAAAGAAGAAGATACAATGAGTTTTGAAAACGAACTCAATACCCATGAAAATATAGCATATATCTACGGGGAGCTCGGTGTGAGAATAAAACTTGTCGAATTTCCTCGTGCACAATTTCGCATGTCTCTTTACATAATCTAAACTTCTTTAAAATCTACATCGTACGTCATACTCCTTCAAAGGATTATTTGTTCTAGGACGAATAATTTTTGGTCTTCTTGGTGGTCATCATTTCATCCAGTTGATCAAAAATAAATACTAAGTCATCGACCATAGCGATTTCACTAAATACTTTTACAGTTTTTTTTTAACAAAGACAACCTTAATTAAATTTTTAATAACTATTTTGAGGTTAGAATCTTTCGGTAACTATTAAATTTAAGTTTAACAAACATTCAGACTGCCGGTTACGGTTAAACCGAAGTTTGTTGGTAAACTGCACCTATAAAACGTAAAAAAGTCGACATCCGTGATTTAACTGAGGTTTGACGTTTAACTATGAGTTGTAAAATTACGCCTTATTCGCACAATTGTGGTCTTATTTCGTCCATAATGAGCTTTAAGAATAAGTTTTTATAATAAAATGTTGAATAATTTAAAAAAATTGTTTGTATATTAGGCTCTCAGTAAATTGTGGCCAGTGTCGTTATTTTTGTGTTTACAAAGTCAAAAGATCTAACCTGTAATTCGAAAACGTCAAAGTTAGTTACAATAAGCAACGAAATTAGCAAAACTTAAATCAACACCTGCTTTTTAGTTGAGAACGATGTTGCTTACATTCAACAGACCTGCAGCTAACTTCTGCTGTTTTATATGGCCGGAAGTGTACGTAAAAAGTGGCATACTTAGCGCAATTGAATCTATTTCGCGTAATGTCTAGCTTCTCACATCTTTATAAATGTTTTAAATATATTTTGTTTTTCTCTTAGCGCAGCGTTTAAATTATTTTTTACAGGTTAACTACTTCGCAGGAAAATGTGTATACTCCAGATGTATTTCAAAGATTTTTAATTTTCTTTTGGATACATACATATTTTTAACTCAATTATTGGCACATCCGATATAATAATAACAGCTGAGAAAATTAGAACCAAATTATTTTGTGCACAGTTACTTTCATGAATAAGCAACATACAGCTTTTTTGCTTGTAAAAAAAATTATGCAACAACTAGTCACTGCTATTCTATTGGTCGAAATTTGATGGATTGAGTACATTATATTATCAATGTATATTATTCAAAATGAAAATTTGTAAATAAAAACCAATTGGGTACAGCTGGACTTAAAATTGTGTTTCGCAATGCCTATCAGAGCGAGAATTTTAAAACCTTTAAAACCAATAAAAACGCAGCGCAGCGGGTATTGTGTTTTTTTTTTGTAGAAAAACAATAAAAAAAACGATTAAACCGATGAACCGTTAATTTTTCGACTTGACTAACCTCAGACTCGGATCCGTGGTAAATCGAAAGCCTTAAAAACGGGCGAAAAAGGTTTCACGCTATTGACACAAATGTTATCATTGCCACCGAGATTCTGTAAAAAAACTATAAAAATAATTATGAATTGTCATTGCGGACTGCGGGACTAGAGTTTCTACCTCTTTTAAAAAAGAAGAAAAAGAACCTCCGAATCCGGTTACAAAAGTTCACTTCTCATACCTTTTAAGAAAAAAAATATGTATCTTTAGAGGAAACAAAATTTTTAAAATCTACTTGTTTATACAGTGGCGATCGTAGCTTTTCCAAAAGGGGGGAGGGCGTGAGGGCAAAATTTTGTAAAAGAAAATGTAACTTTTGTCCCAATAGGGCGCCGCAGGCGAAAATTTTTGAAAAACTATCACAAATGTTACTATTTTTATGAAAAACCGGCGATTTTTCAAATATATTCTCGAAAAAAAGGGAGGGGGCGGTCGCCACTGGTTTATAGTTCTTTCTAGCAAACAAATATAAAATCTTAAAATTAAATCCGACGTTTCGATCAGTACAGTCTCTGATCGTTTTCAGGTGCAAACTACAATCTATTCCTAAGGTTACGTACTAATATACTATGCGAAACCACTTAACTGTGAAGTTTAAGACGTTGGCCCTACCCAAGGAGGGGCTTCCAAATGTTTGGAATTTCAACACTTGGTTTACTGAAAATACTCTGATTCTGCCCAATGAAGGCAGCTTAAAGGAATTTTCGTCTTTTGCAGTGTGACTCCCTGTGCAAAACCTTTTCTTCTGTCCACTTCATTCGGTGTTGGTTTGACCATGCATGTTCGGCGATTCCTGATTTCATTGTTTCACCTATTTGTGTATTCGTCTAATCTTCCTTAAGCATAACAAGTGGTCTTTTTGTTTCGCCTATGTATGATTCACCACACTCACAAGGAACTTGGTAAATGTATTCCTTATTTTGTTTATTCTCCGGTTTTGTTTTACTAAGAGGGCTTCGAGTTGTATTAGTAGATTTAAAAACTGTTATTAAAGTTGTTCACTACTCTTCGAATTTTCTCTGGTACTCCTTTACTGTATGAAATTGTGTAAGGAATGCATTTGCCTGGTTTTGGTCTTGTAATCTCTGTCTTGTTTGCTGAAATTTAGAAATATATTAGTATCTGTTATATGTTTAAGGCAGTAACCATTCTGGTGCAGATCCTTCTTAATGTTTCTCATTTCGATTTCCAAGTCATGAGAAATGTTACAAATTTGAGCGGATTTAAATACTGTCCTGTGTGAGTGGGTTTATGATAGACAGTTGTTCTGATGTCGCTTTCTACTCGTTTGACAAGTACATCAAGAAAAGGAATTTGACAATTTTGCTCCAATTCCATTGTGAATTTGATGTTATTTAGGTGGCGAAGAAATTCTGAAAGTTGTTGGTCATTCCCGGTTGAGACAATAAAAGTATTATCAACAAATCTTACTCAGAGCTTAGGTTTATATGTCGTGGCATCAACCGCATGTGATTCGAACCACTCCATGTAAATATTGGCCACCGCTGGCGAAAGCGATGAACCCATTGGCAGACCGTCATTCTGAGCATACAACCTTTCACCTGAAAATAAGATTTATGTAGACAACACTTCAACAACTCCATCATTGCCTCCAGCGGTAGGCTGGTTGTTAGTTGCTTTCACTACTGATGCAATCAACGCGCCTGCCCGGTAGACTCTTTGCCTCTGGATTATTTCCAGACTAACTTGATTATGAGAGTTAATATCGGTACGCATTTTTCTCGGGAAATGCAAGGGCACGGCTGTTATATTAGCTCATAGTTATAGAAATTCCAGGAATCATTTAATTTTCAAGTTTTCGTGTCCATCAGGTTGGTCCAGTTTAATCAGTAAAAATAAAATCGACCTCTTACTCATTCTCAAGCTGATTTTCTTTCAAATGCAGAAAAATAAGTAATAGCGTCTTATTGTCTTACAGAGAGTGCAAAATTGTGTAGAAATAAACTATCCACGGCAAAAAAACCACCAGTAGGTATAGCCAATGTGAAATTTTGAGGCCTAAAATATTTATTAAAAAAACAAGAAGAATTTAGTTCTTCTTTTGTAGTTCGCTCTTTGTCACCGTAAAGTTAAAATTTTTAATTTGCGCCCATCGCTTTTATTATGGTATAAGAAAGATAAAAAATTATTTTCCACTTTTGAGTGCATTTCATTAATTTTTAGATTTGTACTTTACATCTGATCTGATCAAAAATTCCTATCCCCTTCCCGAAAAAATCCTGTATGCCCATTCTGATTTAAATCGAACAAACTAAATCTTTCCCCCCTCCACTTCCCTCGTTAGAGGGAAGTGTGTACCTAATAATACCATATTATTGTATTGAACTATAAACGCATACCAACTTTGAACATACACCCTTAATTTTTATATTTGTACTAATCGTCCATTTTGAATCCACCATAATAAAATTTTCAAATGTGATCAAAAATTCATAATCCACCTCCTTAAAAACCCCTGTATGCCAATTTTGATTGAAATCGAACAAACTAAATCGTTTTCCCCCTCCATTTCCCTTGTTAAAGGGAGGTGGGTACCTGAAAATATTTTCACCGGAACTACAAAAGCATACCAAATTTAAACACAATCGGATGTGGATAAGTCAGTTAAAATTGGTTAGCAAAACATGACCTAAAACCGTCTATCTTGAATCCGCCATAATGAATTTTCAAAATCTGATCAAAAATTCGTATTTCTTATGCCCAAAAGTCCCCGTATACCAATTTTGGTTGAAATCGGACAAACTTAGGTGTTTCCTCCTCTCCACTCCCTTCGTAGGAGGGGTACCTAATAATGACATATTATTGTGTTGTCACCGGAGCTATAAATGCATGCCAAATTTGAAGGCAATTGGATGTGTACAAGTTAGTTAAAATTGGTTAGCAAAAGATGACCAAAAATCGTCCATCTTGAATCCGCCATGTTGAATTTTTAAAATCTGATTAGAAATTCGGTATCTCCATCCCCAAGTGCCCCAACACACCAAATTTCAACGAAATCCGGCGTACTTCAACTATACCCCCCTCCACCCCCTTCGAGTAGGGGGAGCTGTCAATTTCATCATACTATATTCTTGTGTTGCCACCGCAACTATATAAGCATGCCAAATTTGAAGCCTATCGGATGTCGGGAAGTTGGTCAAAATTAAGTTGCAAAATTCCACCCGAACAAACATACATATCTAGTTAGATACATTGCAAGTTAAATAAAAGCTTGTAAAAAGAAAGAAAACTATAGATTTTGTTCCTTTCTGTACAAAATCATCTACTTTCTATGATACTTTTTTATTTCACAATAGATAATTACTTAAACCTAAAACCGCCAAAATTTAAAATTTCAAAAGCATAGGTATGTTATAAACTTTATCAATCCAATGAAAGGTTCAAACTTTATGTTTAAGAGTTCAAAAGCGTTTTAAAGCAAAGCCACTGACGTTTCATTGGCACATTCTAAAAATGTTTTACTACCGCTCTAATAAACTGTATAATTTATAGGTTAGATTGTTTATAATAAAAGTCAAGATTATTTACTGTTCATTTTTCATCGAGATTTCCAACAAAAACCCTTTTATTTTTTACTGTGTATTTTCATTGGAAATGAGTAATACATCATGCTTTGGAAAGGTTTTATACTTTTGAAATATTTTATGGTAAAAGCATTCTCAATTTCTACACAAGCATGCCATCATACAGCAAATTCTGCCATTAATAATTGGGGAATATATTTGCTGCCAAATTACCAGATAAATAATATGTGAAGTAGTGATTTTCTTATTGCCAACATTTAGGAAGTTAGAGTCCCTTTTTGACAATGACAGTTCCCTTTAGTTACTGTGTGTAAATGTCAGCGCCAAATTGAAATTGGTTCGAAGAAATTGTAATGGACGGTATGACCTGTAAAGATTTAAAATATTTTTCTCTCCTTTTAATAATTATTTTGAATTGTTAAAAGACGAAGAAGAAACGTACCTAAACAAAAGAACAAAATCTTCCTTCGGCACTATTAAGCATTTAAAACTGACATCTTGAGAGAAAACAGTATAAATACCAAAATGCACTGACTTTTTGAGACTTTATTAATTAATAAAGGCCTACGCATGTCAGAGATACGTAAAAATCGAGAGAGGTGTACTCTTCACAATTTTATTATAACAGTTAAAATTTCAGACAGTAATGGTGGTGTTGTGGCGAGGAATCCTAATAGAATTGGTAAAATAGGTTCTAACCGGATCTTTTTTCTTCTTTCCAGATACTTACCTACTTGTGTTTTTCACATGCTGATGTGTAATATTGGCCAAGATATTTACGGACTCTGGAGATACGTAAAAATCGAGAGAGGTGTACTCTTCACAATTTTATTATAACAGTTAAAATTTCAGACAGTAATGGTGGTGTTGTGGCGAGGAATCCTAATAGGACTGGTAAAATAGGTTCTAACCGGATCTTTTTTCTTCTTTCCAGATACTTACCTACTTGTGTTTTTCACATGGTGATGTGTAATATTGGCCAAGATATTTACGGACTCTGGAGATACGTAAAAATCGAGAGAGGTATACTCTTCACAATTTTATTATAACAGTTAAAATTTCAGACAGTTATGGTGGTGTTGTGGCGAGGAATCCTAATAGGACTGGTAAAATAGGTTCTAACCGGATCTTTTTTCTTCTTTCCAGATACTTACCTACTTGTGTTTTTCACATGCTGATGTGTAATATTAGCCAAGATATTTACGGACTCTGGAGATACGTAAAAATCGAGAGAGGTGTACTCTTCACAATTTTATTATAACAGTTAAAATTTCAGACAGTAATGGTGGTGTTGTGGCGAGGAATCCTAATAGGACTGGTAAAATAGGTTCTAACCGGATCTTTTTTCTTCTTTCCAGATACTTCCCTACTTGTGTTTTTCACATGCTGATGTGTAATATTGGCCAAGATATTTACGGACTCTGGAGATACGTAAAAATCGAGAGAGGTGTACTCTTCACAATTTTATTATAACAGTTAAAATTTCAGACAGTAATGGTGGTGTTGTGGCGAGGAATCCTAAGAGGACTGGTAAAATAGGTTCTAACCGGATCTTTTTTCTTCTTTCCAGATACTTATGATAAATCAAAGTATACTTAACCAAACCACAAACTTCTTTTTATTTATAGCAAATCTAAACCAAAATATCACATGATGTAAAGTACTGGAAATTAAGATGTTGATAATAATTGGTTTAAAACTAAATTGGGCGGTATTTAAAATAGTTACAAATAATATTTTTTTTGTTTTTATGACTTTATAGAGCACTATGAAAAATTTGTTAGTCTTGACAATTGCAAATTACGCAGTAGTTTTGGAAAGTGGTTGTTTTTTAGGCTTCTGGGGATGGAGGTTAACTCCACATCCCCTTTCTTCCGTACTGAATTATGCACCTAATTGACAATTGACTGTATCGGGTGAAAACATCTTATATTGTCAAATTTTACGTTTTCTGACAAGTCATGTGACTTCCGGTTTCACAGAAAACAGCCTTAACTTTCGATTTTTAAGTAAGACACCTTGTATATTTTTACATTTTTGGATTTCTGGAAACATTCTGCGCCGAACGGTACCCCCTATGTCAAGTTTTGATAGCTTTTAATAAAATAAAATATTGTTTTTTAAATTTGGGTGGACAAAAATTAATATTTCGATCTCAATTAATTTGACAAAAATTAAAAATACCCTTTAAATGCTTTACGCATAATTTAATCGCGTTCTGAAATTTAAAAATAAAAACTGCCCATTTTTAAATAGGATGATATTTAATTTTTAGTGAAAAAATAGAATAATAAACAAACATTAACGGTGGGATTTACTAAAAGGGTTTAGTCTGTTTTAGAACGGTCCTAAGCTTAAGTGGAAGTTTTGGTTTTAAGCATTTTAAAACAACCCTCCTTGAGTTTTGGACAGTTTGATTCACAAGAAGAATTTTAATAAATTTGTTTATTGAATAATCATCTTAACACAATCTTTTGTTGGATTTAAGAAGAAAGTTTCAATTTGGAAGAAGAAAAGAAATTAAAAAATTTAAAACCACGTGGGGTTTAAATAGTAAACACTCTGTAGAACAAATTAAAATTGGGGTTGTATGTCACTGTGATTAAAACTTACCCTTATTATTTAATTTTTCCAAATAATTGTTGATGTCACACGGCGATTTAGATGGGTAATAATAAAATAAGGAGTAGATTAATTTTGTATTTAAAAGGCGTTTTTATTTATGACATATATTAAAAAACTTAAATGCAAGTTTTGTTTACATTTCTGTCACTGTCGAAATGTCAGTTTCATCTGGCTTCAAATAACAAACAGCGAGTTCGGATCTCTTACCTCTGCTTGTACCTTGGCTTGCGCCAACCTCTACTGATCAAAGCTACAGCTTTGAAATGAGTGGGATTTGAGAAAGAAAAGTTTTCTTGACTGAGCTTTTAGGTAACCTCAAAGTTTTAGTTTCAGTTTGTAAATAAATTAATATGTTTTGTGTTTTTTTGTTTGGCATATTTTTCGTGCATAATGAGTGACCTTCACTTGTGTTTGTTTTGCCTCGTAGTGCCCTCATAAATATATTTTTTGTGCTTAAAACAGGTTCAAAATATGGCGTTTTTCTGGGCAAAATGGGAGGTGTTTTATTGGTTAATGACCAACTTGGCATATTAAATAAAGCAAAATAATCCTTGAAAAAGGGTTACTTAGGGAAATTATAAACGAACTTATTACCAATTACCACAAAACAATCCTTTCTGGGGTCTATAAATTTAAACCACCCCCAAGGTGGTCTAAAAAATCACCAACTTTATAACCTCAAACACAGATAATTAAGCTATTATGTGCTAAAAACTATCAAAATAAATTAATTTTAGGGCATTTTCTCCTAAATATGTTATATTTTGAGAAAAAAGCAGTTTTTCAGTGGTATTTTGCAATAACAAAACAATCTAATCAATAACTTTGTGTCTTTCCTGTATGGGTAAGTGAGTTTGAAAATATTAAGCCCATCATGGCCATCTAGATTACAAAAAAATATAAAGTTTAATTTTTTTAAAAGCTGTCAGAATGTTTCCAGGAATCTAAAAATATACAGAATGTCTCATTTAAAAAGCGAAAGTTGAGCCCGTTTCCTGTGAAATCGAAAGTCTCCGGAAGTCACGTGACTTATTAAAAAACGTCAAATTTGACCCTATATGATATTGCCAAATTTAATTTTTCTATCTTGAAAAAGACAGAAAAAAAGGGGGTGAACCACCCCTGTGAAACACCCGATATATAACTAGTCTAGGCTAGGACAGTACTTAAAAGGTTCTAAAGTTGATGAATACAAAAACCTATAGAAACACAAAAACCACTGATAGAATCAAACTTTAGATCAGAATGGTCATTGTGCATTAAAAAAAAAATCAAAAGAACCTATCGGTATACACTATACACTATGCGATGAGGTCGACGAATCATGAAGAACTCAACGTCTTCTAGAAATCAAAAATTTTCCAGGAGAGACGTTACCTGAAAAAAAACTAATAAAAAGGCTACAATAAACAAACCAGCTGCACTATCACAGAACAACCCTGAACCTCGCCTTGCTGTAGAAAATAAATATAAATGTCGCTATTGACACGTAATAATAAAATGACAAAATGGTAGCAATTCTTCAAAAACCGTCAGAAAATCGCGCCCTTACAAAAAATCTGACGATTTTTAAACTCAAGTTTACACTAACTGCTTTTTTGTCAGGACTTATTTGCTAATATTTCCTAAAATTTAGTTTCTTAATACCGTTTCAGTAAATAAAAAATATGTCGATTTAAATTTTTGTACGTAGTTTTTGTGAAAAACCCTTTTTTTATTTAAAAATCTATTAAGCTGATCTTTGTGTCTAAACAAACCTTTAAAACTTTTAACATACAAAACCACCGATAGCCATGAACTATGTCGCTCTGTTCAGAAAAGTCACACAAAGTCTGTCTTTGATACCTTTTGCAAGCAATAAGTAAAATATCTGAAGAGTCGCGACCAATTGCCAAAATGATAATTACATGAATTAAATTTGTAAACAAAGGGAAGTTCTCGCCAAGGCGGCAATTTACTCCGCTGTTGTTTAATATCTACTGTAATAAAATAATAGAGAATGAACAACTTACGAAGAGTAACTGATTATACCCACACAGAATAAAAACCAACAACTTAAGATCTGCTGACGACAAAAGTGGTTGAATCCGAGGGTTGAATGAAATTGCAGTTAAAGTTTGCGTGGGATGGTTATAGGCAGGGAAAAAACATTGGAGGCATACTAGAAGTAAATGACTGAATGGACAGAGTACATAATGTGAATGTTCTGCTCAGTTTGGATAAGGATCTTAATGTTTTAACCATTAAAAGGGGTCCAGTCGCAGATGAGGATCATAGCTTGACTTAGACCTTCAGAAAGGCAGTACATAAAGTGCAAATCGCGCTAACAATGGCTAGTATTCGAAGAATGCATGCCACTTAAAGAATAAAAAGAAATCCCTGATGTGTAGAACAAATTTAACATATTTTTTCCAAGGGTCAGTGCAGATGTGCCACCAACATTTTCGTTTGATTCAATCGGCATTTGTTTGTAGTAATAAGCTTCAGAACAGTCCTCCAAAATCGGATAAGTTTCACGCTTTACCCCGAATACATAAGTTAATAGGCATTAATCCTGTTATTGTTCTTTTGTAAAGTTATACAGCTTATTTAAATAATATGTCAGTGCGTTTGTTGGCCGGTTGTCTTCGGCCTCGTTACGTTTTGATCTTATTAACATAAACACGATTTTCATCCCGTCCCCGTTCGTTGAAACAATGTGATAGATATACATGACGTTTCGGCTTGGCTTTCTGATTTCCCACTGATCGTTTCAAGAATTTTGTGTGCTTAGGGCCATTCTTTAATTTTCAATCTTTGAGTTGATCTTATAAATATTCGCAATGTTCAGAACTGGTTGTCCATTTAAAAGTTGAAAAACTTCGGGAAATTTTGGACTTGCTTGAAAGATAAGATTTCCCACTGATCGATTTGAGAATTTTAGTGATTTGACCAATAATGACCGGTCGTATTTGTTCAAGACCAATGCATCTAAGCGACACCGGTTTTAACCAAAATAGGGGAAATTGTGACGTCATTGATCAGCTGTTTTACTTTTCCTCTTGACCAAAGATAACCGTGCTCGGGAGGTGAGTTATGGTTCCAGTCATTAGTTTTGGAGAGGAGTATATTTTTAAATAGCAATTTTGAAATTTATTTTACGAACTTCGATGAGAATCTTGATCTGACGATGACTTATGTCGTTGGAGATCAGATTTAAAGGGGATTCAAAGTTTTATGTGAAAAAATATCTGAGGCGAACAACTCCGGGATTATAGGGCTGCGCCCCATTTATAGACTACACTGTGTTACTGTTGAAGTTAAGAGGTTGGGTGGGTCCTAATCCAAAAGTTGCCTTTGGCAGTATTACTAAAATTTCCCAACCAGTCAGTTAGACCGTTCCATCCAAGCGAACGGTCCGTTGGGTTACGGTTATTGTGAACTACGTCATATTCTAACCTCAAAATCAAAGACCAAAAGAATAGCCATGGTCAAAACCGCTCCTTACTGATCAATGGCTTATAAATCAGTTTTGTTTGTTTATTTCTTTAATTTTTAATCTCCAAGTAGATCTTATAAATATTCGTCATGTTCAGCACTGGTTGTAAAGTAAAGAATAATATCCGAATATAACAAGTTGGTTTGTAATATTAGGGTATCGCATCCGTTTTTAATTCCCAAAACTTTTTTCGGCTTTCTGATTTCCCACTGACAATTTCAAGAATTTTGTTTGCTTGGATTTGAATTTTCAATCTTCAAGTGGATCTTAGAAATATTCGAACAGTTTAGCACTAGTTATACAGTTCAGAATATTATCTTCTTAATTTTTTTTATTTTTGGTAGTCCCCTAGAAAAGGACAAAAAGGAAATATGGATTAAGTAAATCGGAGTGTATGTGGAGGTAAATCTACCAAGTTGTTCTAGCTGTTCTTTTTTTACGAGACGTGCATTACATTATAAAACAGTCCAAACCTTACACATCCATTTCTGATTGCTAACAAGTAGTGGTGGTAATTAAGGGGCTATTTATAATATTTTTATAATTTAAATTGTTCCAGTTATTAGTGGCACTACCATTAGGGACTTCTTGCTTTTTTCAATTATAATAAGCATTACTACCTCTGATAATATTCCAAGTGATTGCCTGGATGCCCAGCTGTTTATAGAAGAAAAATAATTTAATTGAAAGTAGAATATTTTTTGCTTAACTTTTTATCTTGCATGAATTTCGAGAAAAACATATTTGTTTTATACTGACTCTCTTTCATAAACACTTCTTAACAATCATAACTAACTTATTATATGCTAGTTTTGTGAAAAATCTACGAAGTTGTTCTAGCTGTTCTTTTTTTTACGAGGAGTACAATACAGAGTATGCGCTCAAAGCTGGTATTGAAATATATCAAATGCATGCAAAAATAAAATATTCTAAACATTACACATCAATTTCTGATTGCTGACAAGGAATGGTGGTGTTTTTAAGCTGAGCAAGTAGGGATTGTTGAAGAAGTAAATTAAGTTTGGATACCTTAAGTATTTTATATGAATACCAACAAGTTAGGATTTTTGGTGTTGAAAAAATCTACAATTAATTGCAAGTTTAAATACCTCTAATAAATTAATTAATATACCACCATAACTTGATAATATCATTACCGGTTAAATTGTTCCAGTCACTACTGGGACTGCCATTAGAAACTTTTTGCTTTTTTAAATTATAATAATCAGCATTACTACCTCTGCTAATATTCCAAGTGATTGCCTGGATGACCAGCGCTATCTATAGAAGAAAAATAATTTAATTGAAAGTAAAATATTTTTTACTTAACTTTTTATCTTGCAGGAATTTCGAGAAAAACATATTAGTTTTATACTGACTGTCTTTCATAAACACTTCTTAACAATCATAACTAACTTATTATACGCTAGTGTTGTGGAAAATCTACCAAGTTGTTCTAGCTATGCAAGGAGTGGTGGTAAGGAAGGGGCTGTTTCTAAGCTGAGCAAGTAGGGATTGCTGAAAGTTAATTAAGTTTGGACACCTAAAGCATTTCACATGAATCCAACAAGTTAGGATTTTTGGTGTTAAAACAAAATCTGCAATTAATTGCAAGCTTGACTAACTATCATAAATTAATTAATATACCGCCATAACTTCATAATATCGTTACCATTAAAATTTTTCTAGTCCTTAGTGGCACTACCATTAGGAACTTCTTGCTTTTTTGAATTATAATCAACATTACTAACTCTGATAAGGTTACAAGTGATTGCCTGGATGCTATTTGTCTATAAAAAAAAATAATTTAATTGAATGTAGATAGTTTTTGCATAATTTTTTATTTTGCAGAAATTTCAATAAAAAAATATTAGTTTTATTTCATGAACGATTCTTAATAATCATAACTAACTTATTATATACCAGTTTTATGGTGTTCGGTTACAAATAGGCGCACAAGCGTGACCCCAACTTAAAACAACTGATCATCGAAATGTTAATTATCGTAAGCACGATTGATTTATCGATGGTCAAAACTCTAAGGTCACTTATCACGATAATTATCTACATACACGTTTAGAAGAAGCAGTCTCCCTATTATCAATTCTCCTTTTTGAATATTTGAAATACAAAATATCTTATTGCCCTGATTAGTAGTGGTATCAGAGGAAAGGTCCGTAGTTCTGGCAATTAGGCCGCATCTCGATCCCTTTATGGCAAATATTCGGTACATCTTAGTAAGTGCAACTCCTACCCCTCCAGTGAGAGGGAGCCCTGCGTTACATTCTACTACCAGGGGTTGTATTCTTGACGTTCATGCCCACGTGAGTTTGCCTATTATCAATTTTTCTCGTTGAATATTTAAAAGACGAAATATCTGACTAGCCTAATATATAGTAGTTATTAGTGGTGATATGAGAGAGGTGGTCCGTAATTCTGGGAATTGGGCCGCCTCTTAATACCTTTTTGTTGGGGTTGTATTCTTGACTCTCATGTCCGCGTGAATTTAAACAAATTTCGCACTTCTCACCCCAACTAAAAAAGG
This sequence comes from Oxystoma pomonae, assembly GCA_963921995.1. Taxonomy (NCBI): domain Eukaryota; kingdom Metazoa; phylum Arthropoda; class Insecta; order Coleoptera; family Brentidae; genus Oxystoma; species Oxystoma pomonae. Next base: position 43,479,875 of record OY998171.1, on the reverse strand, counting down.
TAGAGCCTTTACTCGCCGGTCACCCCACACACACCTCAAGGGCCGTCAAGAAGGTAGTCCCAGGTAATGCAATGATTCCTTTACTCCTACTATTATCATTAGCATTTCTGGTAAACGGTCCAATATCTTTGCGTTCTGACTGCATTCGCGGACTATTCAAATAGTTTGGACTGTCTTCAGTGTAACTGTTAGCTCCAGGCGGAGTTTAATAGATCGTTTATCTATTTCTTGAGATAGCTTTGTATACCTGTTTATTTCTCATGCCCAATATAGGACCATGGCTGCGTTCTAGGTTTCAATCATATAATTTCCGCTTTTTCTAAGACACCTAATAAGAGTTCTTCGCTGTAGCGTATACTTTCCAATTAGTGGCCTTATTACGGAGAGCACGGCCACACGTCGAGAAAATATAATATTTTGTAGCCTATCGCCATTAGTAGTCATCGTGGTGTATTTTGTATAAGGCCTTAACAACTTCGTGATCGATGATTATCGATCAACACATTAATTTAACCTTTACTGCAATTTGGATAAAAAATATATTTATTTCAATAATTTCTGAATGCCGATCTGTATTTAAGACATATTTAAAGTTGCTACGTTGAGAACGGAGGAATGAGACAATGAGGAATTTTAAACCTTTGTGCGTGGACCGCTCGTCTCTATGCTTAATCGACAACTTCACTCTTGCTGCTACCCGACTTATATGTCTCCCTTTGCCGAAAATAGTGAAAGGGCTATACAAACTCTCTCATTACAATAAAAATGGACATGGAAGTCAGCGGCAAAAAGTGAAACTCTTAACTTAAACATTTTAAGTAAAAAATTGTATTTTTAAAATATTTCAATAATCATATGTTCACTTTGAAATTAATATACTATTCAACAAAAATTTAAATGCAAAACCGAAAAAACGCAACACTTACACTGAAAAAAATATCGTACATAGTATTAATAACAGGCGTTTATTAATTTTTTATAGATAATTGTACATCAATAACACGTAACTGTTACAAAAATCGGAGAAAAGTTATAAAAATTGTCATATACAGTAATGAAATTAATAAACGGAAGTTACAAAATCAATAAAAAATGTTTCTTGACATTGAAGCATGAAAACGAGGGCGAGTATCTCTAAGATTTCATACGCATCTTGCATGCACAAAGCTTAAGTGTTAGACTTAAGTAGGTATTTAATTATAATCTTCTCCTGAAAATGCTAACATAGTTACATAGTTAGCAAAATAGTTGCAGAGAGTGAAAAATATAAAGTTTTGGTAAAGCGAACGTTCCAGTCGGCGTAGTAGTTAGCTGAACATTGTTTAAATGGTTATATATAAATTATTTTATAAAGTTTTTTTTTCTTGTTTCAGGGAGGTGCGAGCCGGCCGCAGGCATGATAATCGCATGTGCGGGGTGCGACAAACCGATAATGGACAAATTCCTGTTAAACGTGCTGGACAGGACGTGGCACGCCGAGTGCGTTAGGTGTTTCGACTGTCAAGTGCCTCTGAGCGATAAGTGCTTTTCTAGGGAGGGGAAGTTATTTTGTAGGACAGACTTTTTTAGGTAAGGCACCTTCATAGTGCTCTTATATGTATATAGATATAAGAGTGATTTTACTCCGCTAATTTGTTCCTGCTGTCGTGCTTATCGTTTTCATAGCTTTTAAGAAGAAAAATATATACTGGAGAACAAAAAAAAATGCAACACCAGAAAGGACAAAGATTTTGAAAGTAATTTATGTATATATTAATACATTAGGATGCTCTTAGTAATTGATTACATTTCCAAGAAGATTCCTATCATATTGAGGAACACTCATCCAAATCCTCCTTACGGCATGCCAGAGTTCATCTAAGTTTCTAGGGAGACGTGGTAATCGACTAAGATTGCGCCCTATCATATCCCATACGTGTCGATAGGCGACAAGTCAAGCAGTCTTGCTGGCCATTCCAAAGTCTCTATGCCAAGTTCATGTAAGAAGTCCATTGTTTCATGAGCAATATGCAGTCTGGCATTATCTTGTTGAAAGATCGCATTTAGGATAGTTTGTAGGTAAGGGTGTAAAACTGGTGATTAGTCAGATTGCCGTTAATGAGGACTAAAGGTGATCTACTTCCTAAACATATAGCACCTCATACCATGGTACTTTGCTGTCTTGCTGTATCACGTTCAACAGCAAAGTATACATTTCGTATCTTACCTCGAAATCGCCTAACCCTCATGCGTCCATCATGGCCGCCTAAACAAAATCTGGTTTCGTCGCTGAAGCTTATGGTATTCCATTCGTCATTCCAATTTTGCCGAGCTCTGCACCACTCCAAGCCGCGAGCCTTATGTTGTGGGGTCAAAGGTAGCACCAAAAGCGAACGGTAAGCCCTCAGCCCCATACCAAGCAATCTTCGATTAACTTTCTTTCTTGAAAACACTCGTCCTGTAGCTGTAACTAAAACATCTCGTACTTGGCGTATACTGTCCCGTCGATTTCTGAGAGCAAGAAGTCTGAGACGCATTAAATTACGACCTTGTAATAACCTAGGGCGTGCAGAACCCACACAACTATAAGTCTCATCATTGGAGCACCTTCTTCAAACTCTTAACACTGTTGATGGATTGGCATTAACCCTTCTTGCAATTTCCCGTAAACCAAAACCAGCCTCTTTCAGCCCACGATGCGTCCTTTCTCGAAGTCGTTTAAATGATGAAATTGTTGGCGACCGCGAACTCTTGGCATTTTTAAGTAAACTGTAAGCAATCCAAAAAGACCAAAAACTACGAGAAAAATGATTTAAAATTTTCAGAAAAGGTCTTTAATGTGTTGGTTGTTTTTGAATATGAATAGAAAAAATCTGTGAAAAAAGGAAAGATGAGAAGACAAAAAATTTATCAAATATTTCTTTTGAGATAAGGTGTACACTCAAATAATTTTCATTCAAATAATCATCCATATACATGGTGTTGCATTTTTTTTGTTCTCCAGTATATATGTTATGGGTCACATATTTTAGTTTATATATTTTTTTCTTTAATATGCAGCTTAGGCTAGCTTTGCGCACAGATAAAACATATAAGAATAGAACGTTTTCCCACAGTCAAAGCGTCAAAAATGAAGACCGAGTCTGCTATATATGTGTTGGGTTCACGAATAATTTTTAGAGGCCATCAAAATAACCGATTGGTCACGGCAAAGGCCACGTCATGCATTTCGGAGCTCCGATTTCGTTTTTACGAGTCGGAACCGGGCTTATGGGTCGTTTTTTACGGTCCTCCGAAGCTTGTTAACTCTTAAAAATGTGTTTTGTTGTTTTTTTGAGGATTAGGAATATTATTATGCAAAAAATTATAGGTATTTATTGTTCGGTCATTAAAGTGAGTAAATAAGGGGCAGACCCGAACCGATAGGGCGAGTTTGTAAATTCACCGATGAGCTCATTAATGAAAATTATTGGGTTCTTAAATTACCCGATTGATTCCACCAATTCACAAATTGATGGCGTCGATGCTCACTCTGCTCATTTAATCAGCTGTTTTTTGTTGTTATTATTTTGTTTTTAAATTTTTTGATGTTTTTTAATAACGATTGCCTACTCGATAAGAAGTCGCGTTAAAACTATTTGAAAGACAGTTTTCGAGGACTAATGCTGGATTTATATAGCCTTTCCACTAATAAATTCAGTAGATTCACCAACAAAGGAACAAGTTACAAAATAGACCCAAAAGAAATATGTTCGGTATGTAACCTTCTTCACTATGAAACTATCCACCATGTACTTTTTGAATGTCCACTTTATCAAACCTCACGAGTTAGTACATACTTCTTGGATCCAGATCACTTTTACCACGCCATCACTAATTCGAACCCTCGAAATGCTAAGACAATTGCAAATACTGTAATTGGTATCCTGAGACTGCGAGCCTTCTTAAGGAATGAATAGGTAAAACTTTGAGTAGATCTCCAAATTTATTTTTTAAATTTATTTATACTTTTATATACTATTTTAAACTTATTTTTTAATGGTAATTTATTTTTCATGGTAATTATATCATATTATCTTTTCCTGTTGCATAGGTTTTCTTTTCTGTTTTTTTTTTCAGATATTTTATTTTTCTATTCTATACACATACCTCGGAAAGTCTCTATATTAAATAATCCATCCTTGTTATAAAAATATTACAATTTTCTAGAAACAATATAGACCAATCGCAAGGCTAATTCTTATTTCTTGTTTTATTTTATTTGCTGTATAAAACCAGCATATATAGGGAGATAAATAAATCTTCAATTTGGGCTCGTATAAGATGGACATAAGTTTTATTGTGAAGTCCTATACGAGGATTTTTCGTTCGTCTTTATTGTAATAAAAGGATTTTTTCGAAAAAGCACAAATTTCAAAAAAAAAACCAGGCCATAGGTAAATTCTGACTGATTTTTATCATGTCAGATTAACGTCATATTTCATTTGTTAAAAAACCGAGGACCTCGGTGAAAAAAATGTGTTGAATTTACAAACTCGCCGATCCTGAACACTCAGGTGATTTCGTTTTATTTTATGTTCTCATTCGAAAGCTTATTAAGGCCATATTTTCGCTCCAAATTTTAAAGAAAACAACTACAAATGGCAACAGCTTTTTTTTCTTGATTTTTTTAACCCTTTCTCGAAACTAAGTGCGATCCAGAACAAACCCGATTTTTTTAGAAAAATTGAAGAACTACTAATAATTTCCTCTGGATTATATAATGTCTTTCTATGTTTTCCTATTTTAACAAAAAAAAAAAACTAAGAAATATTTTTTCTAAAGGCACCCTGGCGAAGAAAATTAAGGATTAATATTTTTGTTTCTATTTCATTGAATTTCAAACAGAAATACGTAGTTCATGAGTTGCAATATGGCTCGCAGTACTCTTCCGGAGTTTAACCGAGACCTTTTGGCGGATTTTCTACCGTTTTATGGGATTTACCACCACGTGTGCTGTGCTGCCAAAAACTATTTTCCTACGTCGAAACTATGACCTTTAGTACATACGTTCTATGTTTCCGTTTGTTTAAATGAATGAATACGCTATATAGACAGCACTTAGAGAACTCGAGAGCGATTCAGAGTTGAGTTCACCTAAGCGCTCCCTATCTCCGGCACATCGACCCAAAGAACTGCATTCCAGGGGGTGCGTTATGACGTTCCCCAACAGAATTTAGTCACCGACTTATTCAGTCGGGTCCACCCCTGCAAATTGGAGGCACCTGTTGAAAATTGCCCAAGTGGGATTCAGAGAAGGGAGCTTTGGGTCCCCTTGGACCGGGTTAATTCTTGTATCTTGCCAATCCAACCCAACACAAGCAAAGGCTGTTTGTTTAAAAAAAAAAACTTTTATCGATTATGATTTTCAAACGCTTTATCAATTCATGCCTTTATATAGTGGGCAATTTTCTAATTTACCCTCCCGTAACCGAAATGCAATTTTACCATGTCCAAACACATAAACGTTTCCTTTTTACAGCCCCCTTAGACTTGTAGATTGTATACTTACCGCCCTCTGTTTTCGAGCGCGTCACAAACGGGATCAAACGCTATGCTAACCTCTTTAATTTTGCGTATTCGTGAAACTTATATGCATGACCTTGAAAATAAATTTATGAAAGAATCTTGTGTCAAAATTTAGATCGTTGATGACTAGTGGTAAGTAGATAATTTTGTGCGATTTTGTTTTACCACAGTGTCGTACTCAAGGGAGGGGGCGCTTAGAGCTCAAGTTCGCCTCGGCCCCCCTTAAAGCCATTGAATATCGACTCCAAAACAATTAATTTTTCCCAATCGAGAACAATACTAATGCGCAAGTCCCCCTTCCACCAAAAACAACTTTTGCGTACACCGCTGTTTCTGGGCCTTTTATCGATCTGCTTTCACCAAAATAAAAGTTCCTACACTGAAAAAAATATCGTACATAGTATTAATAACAGGCGTTTATTAATTTTTTATAGATAACTGTACATCAATAAGACGTAACTGTTACAAAAACTCGGAGAAAAGTTAAAAAATTGTCATATAAAGTAATGAAATTAATAAACGGAAGTTGCGAAATCAATGAAAAATGTTTCTTGACATTTTATAGAGAACTGTTATTAATAGTATGTACAGGTTATGGAGATAATAAAAGAACATATAAAATAAATAAAACATGTTGACGATTTTAATCAATGCCTTAATTAAATTTAATAAATGGCGATCATTGACTGTCGTTTAAAAGGTGTTAAAATTATGAACCGGGCATATAAAATACAGAAACATGGTTATGAAATTTATGTACGTAACAGTCTTTTACTAAATTCATTCTTAGTTGTAACTAAAAGCTATGAAAACATGTCTCCTAATCCTTGATTTCATAGCATCCTCCACAAAAATCATTCTTAAAGATTCTTTATATTCTAACAACTTTTTTTTGAAACTGTGTCTTGCAGCAGTAAAATCAATAACTCGTTTTGGCTATAAAATTTATGTAAACTTGATTATGATATTGATAAAACTTTACATCGGAGCAAAAATCATATACAAAATACATTGGCTCAATGTATTTTGTTTTAGGAAACGGTGCGTTTTTTGGTTCAGTGTACAACTTGAGAGGATTTGCCATTTAAAATATAAATATCTCCTTAAAATAGTATCGTTGTCAGGGGTCGAAGGGTCTGACAGTACATTTTCCTGGTAAGGTGTGGTATGCGGGATCTCTCTCAGTCGAATGCATTTAGAAAAATTGAAAAATAGTAACTATAGTAAGTAAGCTCAAAAAAATTTGCTATTTGGCATTCATCTGATTAAACAGTTACTACGTTTATACACACCTAAAACCGGTTTTACATACGTCCCTCCTTATATGTATATATTTACATGTCCGTTTAAAAAGAAAACAAGTAAAGCAACTAGGTTAATAACAGATTTTTCTGTAAAACCAGGGTTGAGTACTTCTTTATGTGGGAAGCAATTTGCTAAAGCGCTTTTAAAGTGTTTATGTGCGATAAACCGCTTTCTTTAATCGCTTTAAAATAAATCGATTTAGTGCATAAAACGGGTTTAGTGGTGTTTATACGACAAAATTTTCAAACTGTCCTTATACAAGGGGCTTGTATAAACAAATTATAACTGGATGAAATGTGGTTGATTCAACGAAAAATAAAAGAGCAACAGTTTTTTTTTAATTGACGCATCAAATCCACTTAAAATACTTGGGCCTAACTATGAGGACGCCCACTATTTATCAGAATGTGCAAAATCAAACCCGTTAAATAAAAGAAAATTCAATTACAAAATCATTCACTATAGAAACAGCAATTCGTTGTAGTAAAACATACCTACCCAGGTTCGTTTAACAAATTAAAATAAAACAACCAAAATAAATAAAAGTCCTACGTTGTTAACCCCACTCAACATAATTTTAGGAGACTTGAGGTAAGGTATGATATGTAAAATAAGCACAAAATTTGAAAAATACTCCTAATTTATTAATTCAAAGAAAAACAATAGTATTGCCGTACTCATCCTGAAATTCACGAGGGGAAAGAGCACGGCAGAGAAACCCTCGATCTCAATTCCAAAAATCGAGTCATGCTGTTCCAAACATTGAATTACAAGTACTAATTAAATTAGTAAAAAAAATAAAATTACTTTCTCAGTACTAATATTTGTCGTTCTACATTTATAACAATACATACAAAACTGAAGAGTTTGTGGTTAGGTAGCTGGACATCACCAGAAGGTACTGAGGTCCCATACGGGAGGCTACTAAGCTAATAGTTGATATTTTGGGCTAATATCTCTAGACTATACTTTTTTTTACTTGCTAGGATATTCTCTCAATCAGGGAAGGAAAATGTTAGTAGATTCACCAAGGCCCTTCCTCACATCCTGAATCATGCCAAAAATATATGATATATCTATTTCATACATCTTTCGTCATACGTCATACAAATTAAAATCCCAGCACAAAAACGATTCTATCTAAATATACACATGTTATAAACCACACATCAAATATTATAGAAATAAAAGAATACTTTGTTTGAAATATAATAATTTTTAAATACGCATTTTACTGACCTGTAAACAATTCTCTACACCGTCAACCAAACAACTCCCACTACTATCTCTTGATTCCGAATCTCGTAAAAACACACACACCCACACAAATGCATGCTTCTTTTTTGTTGTTTGTTTTTTATTAATACCTACCTATATGATGCTACAAAACCAAATAAAAGATTTAACATTTTTTTAAATAGACGATTTTCTACATCGTTAAACCAATTTTTTATCCGAACCTTATTTCATGAAACCCATTCAATAACAAATTCGAAATTTAGCAAACCCATTTTTAATCAAACCATTGTTCATCAAACTCATTCAATATCAAACCCGGAATTCGTAGAACCCGTAATTTATCAGAAAATTTTTGCTAAATTAATTGCGCCTTCGCCAATACCACATGAACCGGAGGCGTACACGCAGGTGGCGCAGCGGCGCGGCGTTTTGATGCATTTGTCGCTGTCACGCGCGCATACTTACAGGTTGCGTTCAATAGTTTGTGTATAGATGTTACTTGCATTCACCCGTCTTGCATTCATGTGTTATTGGCGAATGCGCAATCAATTTAGCAAAATTTTCTGATAAATTACGGGTTTTACGAATTCCGGGTTTGATATTGAATGAGTTTGATAAACAATGGTTCGATTAAAAACTGGTCTGTTAAATTTCGAATTTGTTATTGAATGGGTTTGATGAAATAAGGTTAGGATAAAAAATTGATTTAACGAATTGCAGTTTCTATGGTGAATCGTTCTTACGATGAATTTTTTTATTAAATACGGTCTGATATATTCCTGGTTTGATAAACCGTTCAACTATAATATATAAGACCTCGGGTCTTCACTTAAACTTTTTTGTATAATTAATGTTGCAAATTTGCTCACCACTCCAATATACGCACTTCTTACCTTGTTTCACGGAAATTTTGACTTTAAACAAAGGAATCCACGAGGTTCGTATGAAGTCTCGAAAGCCGTTATAGCGATTGTTGCCAATATTTTCTAAATTAGTAAAGTCCAAACTTAAGAAGCTTTTGTAAAATTGGTGAAATTTATTGACGATTTGTGACCACTATCACTTACATCAGTGGATTTAAAAACTCGCTTCCCCCTTGATATTAGGCCCTTTTGGTCGCTCATCCTCAAATTAAACGATAAAAGAACGCTTTCATTTATTTATGGTAATCGTTTGGAGAATAGACTCCCTCCGCGTATATTTTAAGTACATCCTCTACCTATTCACTGTAGTAGATAACTGATGCCAGACTAGATAATGCCAAGCTACTTTTTAAGTCAATTTAAGATTCGATTAGATTACCTTCAATTTAATACAAACTAGTTTTACTAACGTGATTTTTTTAGCTAATCCAAATATATTCTATTTATTATTCATTCCTCGACTCACATCCAAACCACGGAAATAACTAGGCAAATAACCGTTGAACGCTAACAATTGACTATCCCTTTTCAAAGCAAGTATAATATGAGAAAGACAGGAACACACCAGTAAGGTGGCAAAGTTGACTAAAAGTGCGCACCTTGTTAGAGGGGTAAGATTCTTCCAGGCGACTTCCACCCAAAGGAATCAGAAATATTTTTTCTTCACCGTAAAAAAGACAGAGAAATCCGCTTAAAATACGACTCGGCGCAGATTCTAAAATTCCACCTTTGAAAAACCGTTTCATTGCAATATTGCCATTTCTTTATGATGAACATCGTGTCTGGTATCTTTTAATTGAAAATATTAAACTTTACCCAGAACTTTGGAATGCACCTCATAAAGTTTCTGAAAAATAGAGTAAAAAAGCCAAGGCACTTTAAAAAATTAGCAGAACTATTTGATACATCTGAAAATAATCAAACGCAAGTTGCCAACCTAAGAGCACAACTGAATGAAGAAAAATACAAAAGGTAAAGACGGGACAAAGAGCAAACTAATTTCTATAAGAGCGTGGAACTTGCATAATGATGTTGTCCATCTAAGGCTTCTCCACAGTTTGGAAACTTCCAGATAGTCTCAAAAATGAAAATTCAAAGTTATATTGACTAGGACTTAAAAAGAAGAGTTTGAAATAGAATCTAAAAATCCAACAACGAATGATGAAAAAATAACTGAAGAAAGTGACTCCTCTCAAAAAGCTGCAAAAAGTAAACGTAAATCAATCTAAAGCTCTAAAGGTGATGGATCCTTTGGATAGTTTGGATTTTATGCATGTATCAGAGCTTCGATCTGCGAACAGTCCGAAGAAAGATCAAAAGAAAGTTAAAAAGATATTCTTGAAATTTCAGATCTGGTTTATGAAGAAGAATCTGGCTTCTGGTCCTATTTTTTTTCCTTCGTACGAAAACAGTATCTCAAATGCGTCGTAGTCTACCATGCAGTCATATAAGACCCACAATTTAATTTAGACTTTTTTGTTAAAAAAAAGTGTATTTACACGTTTCACTAAACAACTGCCGCAAACGAGCTTGTTAGAATAACTTGCGAGAATAAATTTTGAAAAAAAACACAGTGTAGATTTGCAAGTATACCCGATGCTTTAAGATATCTCTGCCGAATAAGTTTGCATAGCCTCAGAGGGTCGTTTTCTCTTGGAAACCTCCCTTGACTGCAGTCGAGATGTAACAATTATTATTACCGAAGTTAAACAAAAAATACCCGCCAAGGGTGAACCTCTTTTATAAGGTTTTTCAGAGCTCTCTTTGACTTAATTGGGAGGCGTTCCAAAGTTTTTAAGATATTCATGAGAAGTCATTACATTAGGAGGCTCGTTTTTTTGACTCTGGAGTGTTTTAAAAAGGAACCGTTACAATTACGACAAATTACAAATTATTATGCTGAATTTAACAGTTACATTTTTTTAAAAGTTTTTTTGCAAAAAAAAGATCTTTTAAATATAAAAATAAATCAAATTTGCTTTAAAAAATCCACTTTGCCCTAATTTTGATGGGGAGTATATACTTTTATTCTTATTCTCTGCAGGTTCACCTGTTATTAAGTCATAGTCAATCAACATAAATTTATTCAAATTGCTTGTGAATAATTTTATAGTGAAACTGATTTATCATTTTATAAAGAATTTTACTTGCTCTGTCTTTAAATTTGGTAGCCCAAAGTCTTTACCATCGAAACAAATGTTTGAACTTTTTAAGTTTCATTTTACTACTACTTCACTATCAAGATATCTGAATTTGTCAGGGAAACCTCGTTCTTTAAACTTCTCCTCTTACTGTCATGGGGAAAACCCACTGATGCTATGACACATATTTACGAATGGGGACTCGAACTACACTAAATTGCGGTCGGTGAACTCAAAAATGCCATTAGTTTTGACACCTGTCTAAATAACGAATAAATAATTTATAAACTTGAAATTTTTGGAAAAGCAAATACCTTCTTTTTACTCTGTAAAAGATATTGAATCGGAAACCGTAAAAAAGTGACAGTTTTCCCCATGACAGTTGAGACAATTGTCACTTTATTTCGATCTTTATTTTACGGTTTTCGATCCGATATTGTCAACAAAGTAAAGAAAGGTATTCGATTTTCCCAAACCTCCATGTTTATAAGATATTTATTCGCCATTTTCACAGAGTTTGACAGGTGCCAAAACTAATGATTTTTTTTGAGTTTATCGACTCAATTTAGTGTAGTTCGAGTCCCCATTCGTAAATATGTCACATTTTTACGGTTTTCGATTTAATATCTTCAACAGAGTAAAAAGAAGGTATTCACGTTTCAGAAACTTCAAGTTCATTAATTATTTTTACGCCATTTTGACAGCATTCATTCATTTATTCAAGGCAGTAAAAAATCTTTGTTGACGTGTTTTTGGATTTTTTTAAAAAACAAAATTCTAACTCTCTGTCATCATTATCCCTGCCCTTCCTGTTTATAGATGCCATCATAGTAATTAAAAGTTTTATACATAAGAGTTTACATAATATTCGGTTTTTTCAATTCTAACGTATTTTTTATGGGTTTTTTTATTCAAAAATCATTTTGCATCGTTGTTTTATATGTAAAAATTCAGGTTACAAATAGAGCAACTGTAAAATACTTATACCTACGTATTTGTTAGGATCTCAGCAGATGCAAACTATACCTATGTTTAAAAAACAAAAAAGTTAATCTCGTGTCCGCAAATAAAAATTAAAGTAACACTCGTGGCCTATCGGACAAAGCGTTTCTCACTTCATTACGACCAGGCCTCCAATGTCTAATGGAGAATCCAGACACCTACAGACCTGTTTCATCCTTATTAGGAATCATCACGGAGTCATAGGATTGTACCTGGCAGTTGAAGCCACACAGGCACCATGCACACCTCTCGAATTTAAAACAAAAAGTTTGTAATCCTGTGTGCGCCACCTGTCAATTAAACTGGGAAACAAAAACATCAAAATTGCAAATAAAAATTTAAGTAACATGTTACTTTAATTTTTATTTGCGAACACGAGATTTACTTTTTTGTTTTTTAAATATTTTGGCTTTTTAGTTCTGCCCAACAAGCCTCCTCCGGAACGATTGCTTGCCGATGCCTTAAAATTAGGGCCACGTAGTATGAAGCTCCAATTGGGGACAGTGCTGCTGCGAACGTTAACTCTTTTTAGAGTCATGTTACAGTGACCTTATACTTTTACAGGTTTCTTCTTTATAACCTGCTGAGAGGTACAGGATTCTGTATTACGGTCTTCTGCACTTTTCAATTTTGATGTTTTTGTTTCCCAGTTTATTCGACAGGTGGCGCACACAGGTACTACGTCTTCGCGGATTACAAATTTTTTGTTTTTTAAATTCGAGAGGTGTGCATGGTGCCTATGTGGCTTCAACTTCCAGGTACAATCCTATGACTCCTTGGTGATTCCTAATAAGGATGAAACAGGTCTGTAGGTGTCTGGATTGTCCATTAGACATTGGAGACCTGGTCGTAATGAAGTGAGAAACAAAAACGCTTTTTCCCATATGCCACAAGTGTTACTTTAATCTATGTATGTTTCCCAACCTTTCTAATATGTACCAACATTAAAATTATTTTAATTATTATAAATAAGGTTTATATACAGCCATTTCATTTTGGAACACCCACACACCGCAATAAAATGTAGTAAACACCACCATCAAATTAATTCTCACCATATCAACTCATAATTTCTTCAGAAACAAATAAATTTGGTATAACTTAATTAATTTCTGTAGATAAAAACTGGCTACCCAATTGCTTGCGGTAGAACTGAACTAACGATATCTGTGGGATTATATATTGAAATATGACAGATTTAACATGTTTATTATTGTTTATAGACTAGTTTAAGTACCGAAAGCGGCTTTTTCGAAATAATTTGTATCTTGCAGGCCGATAAGATTAACTTATTGACAAGTTATGCGGTGAAAATGGGCGTAAGTAAGGATGCTGAAGGACCACCGGGCAAAATCAAAAGTAAAAAACAATTCGTTTTCACACTTTAGGAAAAATTGCACAAAAAAGAGGGATAAACAGTAAAAGTAGGAATAAAAAGTAAACAAAAAGACCAATCTTCGATTTCCAAATATGCCAGCATAACGTTTCACCATAATTCTTTCATATTTTTGATTTTTTCTGCTAAAAGTTATATTGTGACATCTTTGTGCACCTATGCTTTAATATTTAAAAATTTTGAATACATTTTTACTAACATGAAACTTACACCAAATATTATAGGTACACTTCGCGACACATAAAACGCATATGTCCTTTACGATTTAGAAACCTTTTCTGTCACAAAGTGTCAGTCATTGTCAAGTTTTGTTGTCACAGTCCAATATCGCCTCCGCACACCTCCACACCGTTCTCAACTAAAAAGCCAGTTAACTCCTACCACCTCAGTGCCCTTTAGTCTACTGTGGCTGCCATTTTTATAACCAAATTAACAAGTAAAACATGGATTTTCTGTCAGTTTGGTGTCAATATGTCACCGATCATAGGCCAAAGGATACTAAAACGAAAATGAGTTAACTGGCTTTTTACTTGAGAACGGTGTTGGACAGCTATCGGAATTCGATAACTAAATTTTATCAAAATTAGATGGAGCCAGTTCGTCGAGTCGCCAATCATTATGGACCAGAGAAGTCCACTATAGTAAGTCTAAAAAGAAAATACAAAGAAGAAGGAACTGTACGACGAAGGGAAGGAACTGGCTTGACCAAAGTCAGCACACCGCAAGAGGATCAGCAAGTCACTAATGTCCTGGAAAATTAACAGTTTATTTTCCTGGTACGGTAAGAACTGCACTAAGACGGATCAAGAAGTCGAGGCTGAGATGTCGTGTTGCAGCTAAAAAGATACGGCTAAGTGAAGAAAAAAAGCAAGCCAGATTACTTTTTCGAGGCAGGAAAACGAATTTTGGCAACAGGTAGCTTTTACCGCAAAAAAGTTATCAAAATCTAATATTCTTTCACGGAATGCTGACCATTTGATGGAGTAATAGTTAGCACTTATGCAGAGATCGTTGAAGAAAATCCAAATTTATTTAAAAATTTAGCACACTCCATGCCAAGGGGTTTAGGAAAAATTCAAGCAAATGGTGCAATTACCAGATATTAAAGTTAATGTTTTCGATTGTTATTTATCGATAGGTTTTTTTATTTCTATTTGTATTTTAATATTTTGTTGTTTATAAAACTGATCCTGCTGATGTGTATTGACCTTTCTTAACCCATAGCCTTCCAGTTCTTTGTTCTTTGTATTTTCCTTTTAGTCGCGCTATAGTGGACTTGTTTCGTCCATTTTAATCGGCTATTTGTCGAAGGGGCCAACCTTCTTCTAGTTCTGCCAAAATTTGATTGAATTGCTTTATTAATAATAAAAATTTAGTTTTAAAAGCGTTTTATCTTTTTTTTGTATTTCATAATAGCAACGTTAAAACTATAGAACCAGTAAATATTGGTAAAAATGCTTTTAGTCTCCTTAACAAAATTTGTTTATGTTGTCTAAATGCGTTAACCTACAAAAGTCGGTAACAATATGCAAGCAAAATTTTGAATATATAGACATGTGCCTAACTGCTGCTGTATGCGTTTTATATGTCGGAAAGTGTACTTATATCCTTTGTGGGTATTTATTTATCAGTGGCGGCCCCAGCCATTTGAAAAGGGGGGGGGCGGTTTCGATACGAAAAAAAAAAGAAAAGCATAGCTTTTATGAGGAACATATCAAGATATGCAAACAAAACTTAGTAAGTACAAGCGAGGATTTGGTCTTAAATCTAGGGGGGGGGTACTCAGATTTAAAGTCGTTCATTTTATACATTTTTTATTTTAAAAAATGTTTAAGAAAATTGCATTAAAACTGTAATTTTTTAGTCAAAATAAACTAAAATCGTAAATATCAACGGTACGGTTTTTTGATTTGAAATGAAACTAAAATTGTAAATATATTAATGTTTTCAAAGCGCAGCAGGCGAAAATTTTTAAGAAAATGACACTACAAATGCCATTTTTAACACAAAATTAAACTAATACCGTAAATATCAAAGGTGTTATAGCGCCGCAATTTATGCCCTACTTTTGATTTTCTAAATCTTTTCATAAAAAATTTGAAGCCAGGGTAGGGGAAGGGGGTTAACTAGCCCCCTATCCTCCTGAAATCTGCGCTTGAGTAACTACGTATAATTTTTTCAGTTACAAAAAACATACATAACAAACAAACCACAAACAAAACCTAATAGTTATTTTTTTTTTGAGGTCTAAAAACTTTTTTGTTGAAACATTACCTTTTATATCGCATATCTCAAACATAAGATGCCCATATCAAAAAAAAATAATTTCCAGTTGTTTGGGCAAACCGGTCAATGACTGGCTCAATGTCAATTTCAATATGTCTGTTGATATGCAGCAACGCTAAGCCCGTTTTTAAGTACTTATGTTTTCAATCTTCTGAGGCATGAGAAGCTTCTTTCTGACGAGGCATTACTTACTGGCAAATATCCAAGAATGTTCTAATCAACGGAAAAATATTGCCACACTTGTTCATTGCCTCGAAAACGTTATCAGGTATGTTTTGATTTAAGCTTTTGCCTACTTCTGACCAATATTGTTTCCAAATACTGACTTCTCCCAATAAAATTCCAAGAATTTGTTTTTTGGATTAATAAAACAGTTTATAGTATTTAAACGACTTTAGTTAATTTTGCCTTGATTTTGGCTTCATGTTAAACTTGGTATGAATATCTTCAGGTCAAAAATACTTTTTTATGTCCGAATTGATTTTGTCTAAAACTTGTTTAGAAATAGAAACTCTATAATACTGTTCTGTATTTTCAATGGGTTTCGCGGTAAGTTCGTCATGCGTTTGTATATTCTTGGTCTGACGGATTGAAGGTCAAACTAACCCAAAATATTGTGGAGGGCTTCTACAATGTATTTAAAGGAACTTTTTGCAATTTCTCGTTTTTTCTTCTTCATGGTTATTACCACCAGCATCTTTGTTGTTGTTTATTTTGTTCTGGAGCAAAGCCCCCCCCCCCCTGGGACCGCCCCTGTATTTATTAATGCAAGCAATTGCAACCACCTTTTGCGTTTATAGTAAAAAAGTGCGAAAGTGCAAAAAACAACGTATAAACCCCCCTCCTATTTGAGACGTATATAGCTAATGTGTGTCTTTTGTGTCACTCAACCCATTTCTCCTTTAGAGTTCCTTCTATGATCCGCAGAAATAAAAGATATTGCCAAACATTCGAAATTCTTGGATATTTTTGCTCCAATCAAACAACAAAGAAAAAAAGAAGTATGTGAATATGTATGACACTTTAAATAAGATAACTGCGGTAACCTAAGTTGTGGTACTTTTTATCCCGAGGTTACAAGTTTGTAGCCCGCCCCGAGGGAATATATCGCTAATAGCATAAGTACGTTTTTAAAACGTCCCTGGAACGTCCCACCGGGACTTTGTGGGCGTCCCGGGAAAGTACGGTGCCGTCGCGGGAACTCCTGGGGACGTTTTTTTTTGGTAAAAGTATACTTTGTGACCGCCCCAGGACGTCTACTGGGGACGTGTTTAAAACGTACCAAAATAGTTACGTAACCACCATCCAGACCATATTCTTTGTACTACTCCATAGACGGATCATTATTTCGTTCGCTTTAGAGCCTTCATTATCAAAGAAAAGTTGCAGGGACGTCCCTGGAACATTGCAAGAAGGTACGTCCCGGGGACGTTTGCTAATATTGTAAGATACGTCTTTAAGGGGGAACTAGACGACGATCCTACCCTTGGTTGCAAAAAGTGACATTGACAGTAGAAATCGTCGAAAATTGTTTTTTTTGCTGCCTGCATCTAAAGTGTCCTAAAAAGTATGTCCCGGAGACAGCTAATTATAAACGTTCCTGGAACGTTTTTTTGGTGACGTCCCCGGAACGTCTTTTATGAGTCCGGGACGTCTCCGACCTACATGGACTTAAAAAGTACGTCCCGGGAACGAAGTGTGCTATTAGGGATATAGTATTTTTTGTTTTCATCAAAAATTTTATAAAAAAGAGAAACAGCCACATCATACTGGTTCAACACAATTGACTTAAAACCATACCACCGATCATTATCTCACGTTATGACCAATTATATTCTCTTAGATATCTTCACTAATAGTTGGTTGCCAAGGTACTGGGTAGGAAGTGACATACTTACAAACAACTTCACTGTCAAGATTTCCGGAAGTTTCAAAAATTTAAAATTATGAAAGACTGCGGTTGAAGCGATAAAGGCGTCACTTAGTGTAGGAGCATATGTCGATAATTTCTATCCCGTGGGATTTTCAATGAAGGAGTCTTGTGACTATGTGGGACTGATAGCTCTTTAGTTACACAATCAAGTGTTAGCGGGGGTTTTGTTTGGATCCGTGAAGAAGGGGTTGTTATGACGTCATCTTTCAAGATGGCGGCCAAAAATCATAAAAAGTACAACTTTCGCAACCGGGGCATAATTATACTCGGTGCTATATAACTCAAGGACGAGGATTCCAAAAAATTAACTTTAGGGGTCATCCGACCTTAAATGATCTTGAAAATCGCAAAAAACAAGATTTTTGCCATTTTCTCTTCAGAAATCTTAATAATTCGACGTTTTGTTACACTAACTTCAAATGTACCTCAAACTATTAGGCATATATGCCAAATTCGATCCTTCGAGTTTTATGCAGTTTGAAGCTTTATGACCTTGAAAAATACCCCAGTAAAATTCACATATTGCAAAAATAACTAGCTAAAGGGTGCTATTAATCAAGTATTAAAGCGAAGAGTACCAAATTTTATTTTATTTAAATTTATTTCATTTTATCCAATTTCGTCAAAAAACAAAAATGACAAGATGGCCATCAATTATTGTTGACTTATCGCCGCTCACTATGAAAAAAGTTTAGTTGATGTATGACCTTAAAAATATCATGTACAAGTGAAAAAACCAGCTTTTTGTAGTCTTTTATCCAATTACCCACTACGCAAAAACTTTATGTGCCGGAGATGAAATTAACATCTTAGCCATAACTAAACACATAATTTTAAACCTCCCTATCATTTATTTTTGATCTGGCGTCCAAGGTGTGTATGCTATACCCCGGTAAAAATGAGCGATATGTCGTTTTTATTAAGTGTCGGAACTGTGAATTTTAGGTTCTACTCACTTGTCTAGCCAACAAAGTCATTTAAATTACCTATAAGAAAGTTAGCAGAAGTACCATATACTGGACTAGGTGTTTTAGATGCTATTTTCCAAAATGGCGGTCAAAAAACCATAAAAAATTCTAATTGTGCCAGTAGGGCATGACTATACTTGTTTATTAACATTCATAATAAATTTCAAGGATGAGGTTACAGCTATTTAGTCACACATTCATGTCCCACCGGGTATTTTGTTCGTATTCGTGTAGAAAGTTCCTAAACTTAATAAAAACGACAGACATATTGGACGGCAGATCAAAAAAAAATAGTAGGAAGGTTCAAAATGAAGTTTTTAGTTATGGCTAAGATGTTAATTTCATTTCCGGCACTTAAAGTTTTTGAGTAGTGGTAAATTCGAAAAATTACAACAAAAATCTGGTTTTTCATTTGTACATGGTATTTTCAAGGTTAATAAAGGTCATGCATCATCTAAACTTTTTTTTTCAGAGTAAGCGGCGATAAGCCAACAAGAATTGATGGCCACCATGTCATTTTTGATTTTTACGAAATTGGATATAATAATAACCTATAGGTCGCCATTTTGATATATCAGCCGCCATATTGAAACGCGTCATAGCTGAACCAAATTTTTTTTAACAATATTGTTGTACTTGACCATCTTATCTTTCTTACCAAATTTGGTCCTCTTCCCTTTAATAGTTGATAAATAGCGCCCTTTAGTATGTTATTTTTGCAATATGTGAATTTTACTGGGGTATTTTTCGTGAAGCTTCAATCTGCATCAAACTCCAAAAATCGAATTTGGCATATATGCCTAATAGTTTGACGTACATTTCAAGTTAGTCTCACAAAACGTCGAATTATTAAGATTTTTTGTAGAGAAAATGACAAAAATCTTGTTTTTTGCAATTTTCAAGGTCATTTAGAATCCTCGTTGTCGAATTATATGGAATCGAGTATAATCTTAAAAGATGACGTCATATCAACCCGTTCTACACGGATGCGAACAAAACACCCGGTAACACTTGATTACGTGACTAAAGAGCTATCAATCCCACGTAGTCAAAAATCCTTCATTCAAAATCCTGCCCATGCCCCTTCACCAACTGTCTGCAAAATCGCAGAAGATTGTACTCTTTGCCTATTTTTTAATTTTAGCCCATATGGACTAAAAGTGACATTTTTGTTCCTAGGGATAAAAACTAGAGTTTTAGTCCCTAAAGTGCAAAAATGTTATTATCACAAAACGTCCTTAAGATGTTTGGGCCTCGTTTTAGGTCCACCATTAAATTGTACCGAACGTTATGTTGAAAGTTGTAAAGTTAAAGTTTAGTGTAAATAACTCGAAGTAAAATAGAACACGACCACGACGGATTTTAACGAGTTTTGGCTCATATATCGAACCGATGTGTTCCGATTTATGTTCCAGCCAGCTACGGTTCTCCAAGGGATTGTACACGTATACTTCTATTTTCTCTAGTCCTGTGCAATGTTCGTAAAGAAAATCATCGTAATTTTAATAAGCCTGCTCCAAGAGTAGCCATCGTCATAGAAATGTGGAAATGGATACAGACTGTCCCAAACCCCCCCCCCTCCCAAACCAAAAGCGGCACAGATGTATATTTTTTCCAATTTGAGTAGAGCATTTTTCTTCTGTTTCCAAAAATACCAAATATTTCACCTTTTTCTCTAACGGTTTTTTAATAAAATGACAAGAAGTTTCCAATAAAAGCAATGAGTTCAACAAAGAATTACCGAGTATCATTGTTCTTGTCTATAACATTGATAAATTTGCCGTTATATTTAAAAAACATTAGATAAAAAGGTTATATAATAAGTATTTTAGGAACCAGAAAGAGACGCCCTATTCAAATTTGTTAAAATATGCGGAGTGTCTCATTCAAAAAAAGAAACGTCACCGCCCCACTTTTTTGTAAACCATCTAAGATGTAAAATTTAACGTCTCTGACTTTTTTGGTTTTTAAGTTATTAGAAGGGGCTTAAACAAGATAAGTACATTTTCTTAAAGATTATAAAATCTTCGTCTTAGGTTTGACCTTACGAAATCTGGCAAAGTTACGCGGTCTACGTTAAACGAATGGCAACAAAAAAGCACATACAGCCGGCCCAAGGATGGTCGTAAATACTGTTCAAAATTCCTCTGGACACTCGTAAAAAAATGCGCAAACCCAGAGCGAGTTACTGTTTTTATGGTATTTCGAGGTCGTATTTGATGTTATAATTTTGCCCCGATGGAGCGCCTCAAGGGTCCCATCTGGGACCACATACACAATACATACCAAATTACGGTGTGAGAAATCTGTCATGAGATACCAAACACTTGCAAAAGGGCGTTTCATTTTATCAATATTTTAATCAACTCAAATTACTTTCTTCTTCCCATTTTTTAAAATCACTCATTGGATCTATAGGAAATTGTTTTAGCAAAGCACAAAATTAATAATTATTTCACATATGGGTTAGACTTTGAAGTTACAGTTATAAAGTGCATATTCAAAAAAAAATATATCTATACTTTGAACTATATATTTTTGAGACAGACATACCCCTAGCTATTTTTTGGGGGGACATTTTTGGGGGCAATCTTAAATTTTTTTGTTTCTAATACCAAATTTTAAATCCTTATAAAATTGGTTTTTTAAAGATATACCCCATATCATAGGGTTCAAAAACGCTAAATCACACAAAGTTTTAAAAAGATCAAAATTTTAACTTTGTGCTGTCTCTATTTGTATGAATTGTGTAATTTTGTTTTTTCAAAAAAATCAACCCTAATTCGTAATATTAATATACATAATATAAATACAAGGCAAAAAAACCAATATAGGGTGCCCTTTCATAAAACTAAATTAGGTAACAATCTGCCCTTAACAGTAGGAATTAGGGTTTTCATGAAACTGCCAAAGAGGATACAGGAGATTGAGAAAAGACATAAGTTTAAAAATGATTTAAAGGCTTTTTTGATACATAACGCTTTTTATGATATGCAGGAATATTTTTCAGGTAGTTTTTAGTTTATAATTTTTAGCTTAATTGACGATACTATTTCGGATAATTGAGACCGTAAAAATTAAAAAAAATATATTTAATATTATTTTAGTCGATTTGTTTTAATTTTGTTACCTCTTTAGGATTTTTTATTTTTTGACTTGTTCCATATTATTTGTAAAGTAATCTACGGAAAATAAAGATTTATTGTATTGTATTGTATTGTATTTTAACTTCTGGAGTTTCCCACTGTCGATATCGTGGAACGGTATGACTGTGGTAAATTTTGGACACTTTTAAAATTTCAAATTATACTAACTTGATTTTTAAAATATTATTATTTCCTTTGTAATATTTTATATTTTATTATACGAAAAAATTGTAATAAAATTATTTTAAATTTAAAAAGGTTCGCGTTTTATTTTTTAAAATATAATTTACTAAAAAACTTTTTAATATATTGTTTTTTTAAAATTTAATAAAAGCTGGTATTAAATTTTAAAACATTCATATTTTAAAAATATTTTGTAAAATATATATATTTATTTTTAAAACACATGATAAAACTGTAAAATTGTAATAAATCTAATTTTAGAATTGAATATCTATGAATTTTAATATCTGGGATCCTATTATTCTAAGTCTAATATAAAAATATATTTGAAAGAAATACTCCCACGTTTTTAAAGTTTCTTGGCAAAACGTTTTGGAATGAATGTACAGGGTGTCCCATTTAAATCTTGTTTCAAGGAAGACGTATTTTGGTTACGAATATGATGTCGTATTTTAAAAGTCTTTTAAATGCCTTTACAAACACGTTGAAAACTATAAAAATTTAGCGGTTAGTTTTCGAGATATTCACTTTCACAATACGTTTAAATTGCAGTATGTGTAAATTTTACCCCTCGTAGAACTGTATATTCCTCAAAAAAAAATAATAAAAAATATACCGATTTTTGTATTGATTCATTCCCCTTGAAAAGTAAATTTCTCAAAAACTAAATGCTACATTTTTAAAATTTTACCATGTTTGTAAAGTCATTTGAAAAACCTTTAAAATGAAGTATCACTTGACCACGGAAATAAAAGATTATTTGCAATTTGAAAAACCTTTAAAATGGTAGATAATCCCTACATTATGTAAGTGCATGGTGCATCTGTGTAAACTTAATCATCAAATTGTGCCTTAACTAATGTATTTGTTTCAGGAGATACGGTACTAAATGCGGCGGCTGTCACCAAGGCATCTCACCCAGCGACCTCGTAAGGAAAGCTAGGGAAAAAGTGTTTCACCTTAATTGTTTCACGTGCCTGGTGTGTAGGAAACAATTGTCGACGGGGGAGCAACTATATGTATTAGACGATAACAAATTTATATGTAAGGAAGATTATTTAAATGGGAACAAGACGGCGAGTATGACACATCAACAAGGTGAGTTTTTCAAATTCAAATTTAAAAAGGCTTTATTGTTCGAAAATAAAAATTCATTGACAAAGCAGTTAGGCAATTCTAAAAATTTATAAAAAACCGTTAAAAATTACTGCTATATATAAATTAAATAAGATTGATGCATTATTAATAAAATATTATTTTGTGAGGCTATAATAAAATTCAACTAAGGTAAGTACTAAATATAAAGTAGACTACTTAATATTTATAGAGTTTGATAAAATATGTAAATAATACGTATTCCTTATAGGACTATTGATTCTAACTCTCTACCTTAACTCTTCATATTTTCAAAAAGAATAAAAACAGTAATTTTAGTATAACAAAACTCAAGTCGCTAAGAGAAATTCTCACTGAACTTCTCAGCTAAATGGATTGTCGAGCAACATAATTGGGCCGGTAGGGAGGGTACTTAATTTTATAGTGAATCCTGAAGGCATAAATTTGCGAGTGAATTATTTGGACTCGGATAATTGACATATAGTACTTAGTGTTTCTTTGACTATAAATGGAAATAAAGTCATAATTTTATCTTTAAATGCATTGAGTAACTATAAGAATCCCTATAGGTTATCCTAGAGAATCGTAAGGAGCTGTCTGGCCCTTGACCTGTTAAACACTGTGTCATTTATATTTATTCTGGGACATTCTGGGCATGAAGTCATAGCTGCAGACCGACTAATGCGGAATGTTACCTCCACCGTTTTTATCGGCCCTGAATAAAAATATGGTCAACGCTGAACTCCCCCGGACGGACGGAATTGTATTATTAGATTTAAAAGCTGTTTTAATATTATAGTTTTTCCCTACTCTTCGAATTTTCTCTGATACTCCTTTAATGTATGGAATTGTAAGGAATTTAATGCATTTGCCTGGTTTTGGTCTTGTAATCTCTGTCCTGTTTGCTGAAATTTAGAAATAGTATCTGTTATAAGTTTAAGACTGTAACCATTCTGCTACAGAAATTTGTACGGCTCTGTTATACAAAGTTCTTATTATGCCTCGTTCGGTTGTAGCAGAATAATTTGAACTTTGATTTAAATATTGTCTTATGTGAGTGAGTTTTGATAGGTATTTTCAGTAAACCAATTATTGAAATTACAATTATTTGGGAGCCCCTACTTGGGCGGAGCCTACTTTTTAAACTTCACGATTGAGTGATTTCCCATAGTATATCAGTACGTAGCCTTAGGAATAGATTGTAGTTTGCACCTGAAGACGATCAGAAATTATACTGATCGAAACGTCGTGTATAAATAAAATATAGGCAATGGAAGTCCGAAACACAGAGTTAATTTCAGAAAAAAAATGTTGTGAGAACGATCCCAAACATATAATAAAATAAACGCACGAACTCCATTAAACGTTTAGATAATCCTGAAAGCTATGCCTACCGGCTCAAATAATGTTTCAATGATGAAACACTGTTGGTTCCTCGGAAAACTCGATAAAAGGAAACCGCAGTATATAAAGCTACACAAAAACTAATAACTACTGCACAGCGCATGTTATAGGTACCTATCGTTTGCGGTGAAAATAAATACAACCATCACGAGAAAAAACAACAGCTTCTAACAGGATATCCATATTGATGGCTTTAGATGGTTTTAGAAGAAAAAACTTGCATACATGCACAAGACAATAACCGTTTGAAATAACCGCAGATTTACAGGAAGATTAAGATGTGGTAATCAGCATACTTCATATTGCGGTAGAATCTGTTATGCAAATATATAACACGAGTGGGTACCAGAAAAGGCTTGTATTGTTGTGTATAATTTTTTATGATAATTAAAAGTAACAACAATTTTTTCTAGTCAAATAAATATCCAGTCAGAATTTCACCATGCATCGAAGATCCATACACACATTCTTGACTAGTGCATGCATGGTAGTAACTTTACTCCAAAAAATAATTTTACCGTTGCTCCATTTGTGACTTTAATTGCTACAGATGAAGCTACCATGGTCCGGCATTAACTAAACTTTTTTTTCGTGGTACACGGCGATAAATCAACAAGAATTGATGGCCACCTTGTCATTTTTGCTTTTCTACGAAATTGGATAAACTAAAATATTGTTATAGATCGCCATTTTGATATATCAGCCGCCATATTGAAACGCGTCATAGCTAACCATATTTTTTTTAACAATATTTTTTGACTTGACCTTCTTATCGTTATGTTAATTTTACTGGAGTATTTTTCAAGGTTATGAAGCTTTAAACTGCATCAAACTTTAAGGATCGAATTTGGCATACAATTACATTTGAAGTTGATCTGACCAAACGTCGAATTATTAAGATTTTTTGAAGAAAAAATGGCAAAAATCTTGTTTTTTGCAATTTTCGAGGTCATTTAAGGTCGTATGACCTTAAAAGTTGTATTTTTTATGATTTTTGGCCGACATCATGAAAGATGACGTCATAACAACCCCTTCTACACGAATGCGAACAAAACAGTAAAACTTGTAAAGAGATATCAATCCCACAGTTACAAAACTCCTTCATTCAAAATCCAACGGGATAGAAATTATCGACATATGCCCCTACACTAATAGTGCCTTGGATTGTAAAAAAGCATGGAATTTTTCTATAGTATAAAACATTTAATCACAATGGCGATAATCTAAAACCTGCAAATAAAATAAGTATGAAAAAATTTACTTCATCAAAGTTGATGAGGAAACAATGACATCAGTGAGTACATTTCAAGTTGATACTTGAACTGTATAATATGCTCCTTATGTCTATAAGTCGTCATATTAAACCCCACCACTGGGTAGTTTTAGGTAAGCCTATAGGTATCTATAGTCGCGACTAAAGTCTAATAAGTCGCATTTTTGACAGTATTTTTTATATTTCTCTTTATTTTGAATGGCTTTAATGTTGTTAAGCACTTTAAGAGTATCAGAATATTAAAAATGAAACCGTGCAGAACAGAGAAATAGTAGCCCCCCCACAGATCTAAATATTTAAACCTTTACACATATACACGGTAAAAAATACCATTGGGAGTGGACCTGTTTTGGGAGAATTTGGAGTAAATTTCAAGTAATTCTGAGTAAATTTTGGGATAATTCGAGTTGTGAGTGAAAATTTACTCAGAATGAGTTAAAGTTTACTCAAAATCATTCCAAACCAGATCCAATGAGTTGAAGTTTACTCAAAATTCTTCCAAAACAGGTTCACTCACAATGGTATTTTTTATTGTGTACACAAAGTTCTTGATTATTCTGTATTGTTTAAATACCATCAATGAAAAACTACTTGTTTCGTCACCTATTTTAGGAGAAAATGCCTTAAAACTAAAATTGGGAACAGAATAATAGCTGCATTATCTCTATTTAAGATTAGAGGTTTGTGATTTTTTAAAAACTACCATTTTTTGGCGATTGGTAGTTTGTTTATAATTTCTGAAAGGAACCTTTTTTAGGAATATTAATTTACCTTCTTTAAGAGAAGAGACCCTTTTTTTCTTCAGTGACCTTAGAAAACGTCGAAGTGCCGTTCAAAACGGGTCACATCCATACTTTTTGGAAACATAAACATCAGAATTGGCTGAACTTTGAATGGAAGGCTTTATTTGTGTTTATTTGGCTCCAAAAAATATGTCTTAATATCACAAGTTGTAACCAATATAAAACCTCTAATTTTGTCCAGAAAAGCGCCGTATTATGAACCCGTTTTCAGAACAAACTACATATTTATGAGGGTACTAAAAAACAACTTTATTAATTTATTTACGAACTGAAATTAAAACATTGAGGTTATGTAAAGGCTCAACTAAGAAAAATTTCCATACTGAAAGCCCACTTATTTCAAACCTATATCAGCTTTCATTAGTACAGATAGGTGCAAGCCAGGTAAGAGATTCGAACTCGCTGTTTTCGGCAAGTTTGTATTCAGAACGCACCTAATATTTTGAAACTGACATTTCGACAGTAATAGAAAATATACATTTAAGTTTTTTAATCCTTTTCACAAAGAAACAAAATTTTGTTGAATTTGAAGTAATTTTTTTGTCAAGAATATTTGAAGCGCGTAAAAACTAGCATTTTTTTGTAATTTTCTCAATATTTTTGCCTGCCGCGCATTTATTAGGCTTAATTTTGAAAAAAAACTCCAGTTGACACGACACCCCCCCCCCTCCCCGAGAAGCCTCGTTATGGTTACATTTTTAATTCAAATTAAGTTTTTTTTATTATTTATCCCTACCCCCCCCCCTCGAACTCAATTCCTGGGTGCGCTACTGGTTTAGGTTTGGGAACACCAAGCATTACCTAAACATTTAATCACAATGGTAACAATGTAAAACTTATCGATAAAATCAGTATAAAAAAATGGACCTGATAATCGTATCTTAAGTAGCAAATCAATCTAAGTTTGTCTTTGTTAACTCCTACACATTAAAGGACTACTCGCAATATCATTTATTAGGTCTATGTGTGACTAAAAACCAGATAATCCGGCGGCTAAAACGACAAATCATCACACATCGTCCAAAAGAAGCCAAATATTGGTTCCAAGTTGAAATTATGCCCTTATCTCGTAAACATATGAAACAACCAGCCACAATAACATTGACATACCTATTAATTCATTTTGATTAGACTATCAGCCGCTTTAATAGGTACATATGCCAAAACATCGCATCATCGTGCCGAATCGCGAAATCGATCCAGCTTCGTTGTCTACGCGACTCCCTGTCTACGATGTGCAGTGTCTCCCGCAGAACGTACGCACGCGCACCTAAACCACGCCTTTCGCGCGGTCGATCGGCCAATCAGCGCAGCCGCGTGCTTCGTGTTTTGCCTTGTGACTCTCGATTCATTGGGATCACCCCTCGATCGCATGACGACGGACGCCCCCCCTGGCGGTAGGGATCGAAATTCATCGTCGTCGACGCGACGCGAGCCGCGGCTAAAGCACGTTTTGTCGACAAGGGCTCAAGCAGGTGCCCATGTCGACATGAGGCAATAATTTACATTATATGATGCTTTGGGTTTATGTGTGAGTGAGCTTGGATTAACACAGTTGATTGGAGTACGTTTTTAAATAGTTTGAATCAATTGAATAGGAGCCTACCTAAATCGGCTAGAAATTAATATCTACAATAATTTTATGAAAATATCAGTGTTGTAAGAAGTTATACGAAATACAACGGGAAGCTGAAACACATACGAAATAATTATACCGAACGGCCATTTTACAATAACATTCGAAAGCAGATTAAAAAAAATCATTTATATTTTCTCCATGTTGTTGTAGATACAGAAAAAGGGCAACGAGGATTTAGCACACAATTCTCTTGATTCTCTTTCCATAACATCTAAAAATACAATTAAAATTAACAATCATTTTTCAAAATTGCGCGTTCCTATATATTTTCACGACTCTGCAAGTTAATTTTAAACGAAAACACAAAAAAAACATAAAATGATTAATAAGCTTCTTTTTATAATTTGCAAGAATTTGTAAAATATGAAAACAAACGAATGCAAATTGTAGTAAACACACGTTGTATATAAAAATTTTCGGGGGTAATACCATAAGTGCTTTGAGAATTAGCGATAATTCTGAAAAAACATGTTTTTCTCCGTTGGGTCAAAGCAGAAACTGCCTGACTCCGCAGGAGGAGGGCAATTTTTTGATACAACAGAAAAAATAACCGAGTGCGGTTTTCAAAAAAAAACACGTTTTTTCAGAATTAATTCTCAAAACACGAATGGTATTCGTTAGAAAATTTCAAGAATATAGTAAATTCAACTATTTATTGGAATTAATTGTACAATTATTACAGGTAATATAGGCACAAGTATTTTTTGTCTCCATAACCGAAGTTACACTGCTTGGCCCTGCCATACATTCGTTCGGATCTTCATTTTTTTAAATTTCCCCTGAACTAGTGCAGCTCTGACTTCCTCGCATTTTATTGACGATCGCTTGATGATGCTCTTTGTCCATTTGCAGATAGCTCGCGATGGACTTGGAGCTAGCATGACCTGTTATATTTATAAGTTCCTGTTCAGCAACTCCGCTTTTTGCGAGATGAGACACAGCAGTTGCACTCAGTGAGTGCTTTATAATCTTTTTTTTCTTCACGTCTAGACCCACCAGTGCAGCCTGCGTCTACTCCACTTCGCCATCTCGTTCTTGCCTACGAGTATGTTCTTAAACAATTGACGTCCCAATTTCCACAACGGATTGATCGTTAGAAACAGGCCATCATTTTCAACGATAGCTCTGTTTCTATCTCGCTCACCGGCGTTTCCTGCTTCAATTCATATTTTCTGGCTTTGCAGAACTCCATAAATTGGTTCCAGATAAACTTATTTTTTCTGGTGTTCTCTGGTATGTTTTTTCTACACGAAAAAAAAGTATTTTTTACTATTTTGTCTTTCAAAGAATTTATTTTAATACGTAATACATTTTTATTAAATTTTTAATAGAGCATGTTTTCATTTCAAATATTTTTTTATATTTAATTAGTTTATTTTAAAAATGGTTATTTTTGTGGAAATAATATTTAGATTTTTAAAATAGAAAGACAATTTTTGCTGCTGTCCTTAACATACAATAGTTAAAATAAAATATATTAACTTTTAAAATACTACATCCTTAGAAGGAAAATCTATTTAAGTATATTTTTATATTAGTTTTTAAAATATTGTATAGGTTTCCTATAGTAATATAAAATGTATTCGTTTTTAAAATAATTATCTTTAAATTTAAAATATTTTTTTTTTCCGTCTATGTGTGGAAAATTCGGAAACTCAGCACGTTGGCGAATTTGTTTACTCCAGGTACGCGTTGCTAAGGCCGTAAGTCATTCAGTTTAGTAATCGCGATATACATATAATGCTTTGCGGGAGGGTGACTTGCAGCGCTTCATATATTATTGAGATCGCGCCAGAGCAGTAGAATTATCACCTACTGGGGAATTATCGCCTACTGGGGAATTATCACTTATTAATTCAACGATAATTCCACATCCCTTATGGACAATTTTACATATGAGTCAAATTTTCAGTGTAATTCTTATCACTTGACGTAAGTCAAAAGAATTATCCAAAATCACACTTGTTTTATAATTAATATAATATTTCTGACAGTTTTTTTAATGCCACTCGCATCTCAAATAAAATGTTCATACCAATCAATGTTCTAATCTTGCATGAGAGCATTTATAATTTTAATTATATCCTTGGCAAACATACCTACCTGTTCGTTACATTTCCACAAAACATGTTGCGTTTATTTATAACAATAATTAACGTTTGTTTAAACAAAACCGTCTCTATGTTAAACCTTATCGCGGTAATGTTGTGTCTAATTTACATCATAAATAAATCATAGTAGTTTATTGTAGAAGGCACGCGACATCGTCATAATATTGAAATAACGACTCACTTTACATAAAAACGTGACGATGCCAGAGTGTTAAGGCGCAATTACACAGACGAACATGCTCAAATAAAAGCTCGTGCAAAATATCTAAAAGTTTTTGCGTGAACATTTTTGTGAGCTTTTCTTTGAACATTTTGTTCGGGTAAATTTTTGAGCAAATTATTGCTATCTATTTTGGAAACATATTTTTAAAGATGAGAATAAATAAAATTTCACATCAGTGATCAGTGATCTCAATTCTTTAAAAAAATGGAACACCAACTTTTATTTAAAATTTTTGTGAAAAAAAGCCGAAGGCAAGCGAAACATTATTATTGCCTCTACTATCAGTTTTGTCACATGGATTAGGGTTACTTATAATATTTTTTTCTTATGGTTTTTCCCGGATTTTTTTGCCCGTGGGCTTTTTGGGATTTTTTTTATTAGTTTTTTTTTATTTCCAAGGGTTTTTTTCCTAAAGTCAAAAAAAAATCCAGGAAAATTATTCTTTTCCAAAAAAATTTTGAGTTTTTCAAATATCGGCAAAAAACTCAAAAATTGCACTTTTAAGCGGTAATCCGCGCCTCACGACTATGAGGAGTGGTCGGGAGGGGGATTTTTGTAGCTTTCCTTTACCTTTAGCTTTTATTATTGTTTTTTAATTCCTCACACCAGATTTACCTAGTTAGTTTAAAGTCCCAAGGGTTGCTTAAAAAGCAAAATGCTGAAGATATAGATATTTATTGTCAATTTAATGTAATAATCAAGGTCGATTACTGACACTGAACCAACAATATGCAAAGGGCAACATTGCGATTCAAAAGAGTGGCCGGCCTACTACTTGCGAAATCCAAAACTCGGGATGATAGATCGGCGACACAGTCTACTAAATTACTGCTAAATTATATTTTTTAGACAAGGGTCGGTTTCGTAGGGTTGTAAAAGTGGGTAATAAACGGGTATTATTTAAACCGAAGGTGCTTTTGTTCATATATTTGAGATTTAATAAAATGTATATAGGTTTTTTAATTTGACTTAATTATTATTGTAAAAGACTAAAGTAGGAAGTAAAATAAAGGGATATTCTTTTAAACGTAAATTTTTATCATTACATTTTACAGGCAACAGCAATAAATAAGTGCCAATTATATTTTTTTTATTCTCATTTTTTTTACAACCCCAAAAAAGTTACAAGTATACTGGCATATCCCCTATAAAAATCAGATCAATCGAAGTTGCTTATGAGGTAAAATGTGAATTTCGGCATCGAATCGTTTTTCCGTCGGAAAGCACTTGATTAAAAGTACCTTATTTCAAAACTTTGTTTTTCTATTTTCAGTTAAGTTCAATGAATTCCGATAACAATATATATTTTAAATTTGTAAAGAAATTTTTATAGCCCCAATTCTTCAAACAAATTTTGCTCAAGATTCTCTCCAAAATTTACGTGTGTTTTTTTGTACGAGATTTTGTTCGAACATTTCTTTGAGCATTTTGCTCAAGAGGCTCGTGTAAATGTTTGTCGGCATTTCCACATCAAAGGAAAGTTTGTCTGTGTAAATGCGCCTTTAGAGGCGCCAACATTTTGGTTTGGAAATGAAATATATGCTTAATATTTCATTATAATAAAAACAAACAAAAAATAACGGGTTTACGCCTACACATACAAAACTTTCGAGGTACATAATGCCTACATATTTTGATACATTTTCTTCGGATTTATAAACCTACATTAGATTTGTAATTTTGTTTTTGAAGATACCCTTACAGAATACTATATTACATAATGAGAGAAGAAAATGACACGAGCGTGAATGTTGTGAACGAGGCGCTAGGCGAGTGAAACAACACGCGAGTGTAAGAAAATTACTTTCTATCGAGTTGTGTACTTTAGGATTTAATTCATATTTTTTATTACTATTAAGTTTTTTTCATTTTCGTTTCAAGAGAAGAAAGTATTTTCTTCTCTAGGGACGAAAATGGTTTCGGTCTATTTCCGACGCTTCTACAAATCATAGCCTACTATATACCTACATTGTTTGGATGGTTTGCTGTCATCCATTTTCGTCACTAGAAAAGATTGATATGCGTGTGAAATATAAAACTTTCTGAGGTGTTATAGAGTGCAGATTTGGTTATTTTCGTGTGTGGTCGTATAGGAAAAATAATTTTCATATTCCCGGAGATCATTTTTGTTCTAGAAACCCAAAAACTTTTAACACGGACGTCTGTCTTAGTCTTAGTCTATATAACAGTCTTGTTTTTCCCCCATAATGGAATACGGTATAGGATTATTACCTGATGGCGGTGACGTACGCGGAGGGGGGAGGGCACGTTAAATCAAGAATAAAATTTATCGCTATACCCCAAGAACAATTTCTGCAAACGCCAATGTATCCGGTCAAGAACAAAGATTTATCTTCAAATGGTTCAAAATCAAATTCATTTTTATTGTCCTAAGACTCTGACACAATTACCTATACTATTTGCAGTAACTAAACTGATATATTAAGTCCAGAGGCAGAAATGTTTGTAATAACACTTAACTAATATGACTTAAATGAAAGTTATGTCGGTGTAGATGAAGGTGTTAAAAAAATTTAAGGGTGTTTACAACCGGGAAAAATTTTGTAGGTAAAAATTGTAAAATAATATAAAAAAATGGACGACCCTCAAGGTCTTGTAAGTCATGTCAGTGCCTTTAAGAAAGACCTTGTAAACCGCGCGTTTACCATACTTTATCTGGTTAATCTCTTCGAGATACACTACAGAGATTATGTCAATATGTTGAAATTTAACAACAGAACATAGTTCAACGCCAGTTATTAAGTCCCTTTCACTTGTCCTAACCTTTTGTACTAGTTGAACTGAAATATTAAATTATGATAAAAGAAATAGTAAAGAGTATATCTTGTATATGTAATGTCTTTTATCATCAAATCATTTTATTAAAAATTCTGAAAAGCCTGATTTTTGTACATATATTACAACGAAGATCAGATTTACAGAATTTTGCTATTCCACTATGGGATGCATGAGCTGATATTGGCGGGTATTTTGGTAGTATAGATGGAAGATATTTATAAAATCTACACTCTTTTTTTATCTTCAACTGATACTAAAATGGTCTATCTTTTATCGTTTTTAAAAAAGTAGCATTTGTATTTGTATATGGTAGCTGCTCTTGTAGTATTTAATGCGTACTTACAAAAGATAACAATAAAAAGAACAATAACGACGTTTCCTTTACATATTTCGACGGAAAGTTTTTGTACGTATGAAAAAGTGCGTTACTACCATCTCTAGTAAACAAAATCACAAAGGAAAATTTTGCAAAAGCACGATTAGAGGGAATGAAGTACTTCAGTTGAAATTTTAAAAAAGTAAAACCAAGTTCTAACCCCTTAGCTGAATTATTTCATCTAAATACACCACCCTCCACCTAACTTTTCTATTTCTTAGTGTATTTCATAAAATCCCATACAAGATCTGGCTTTAAACAAAAAAAATAAAATCTTATTGTATAATTAATCCAAATTTTGCAAAGTAATGTTTTTCTCATTAATAAATCAGTCGCAATCTTTTCTTAATTGCGACTATAACCTCCAGCATTCAGTGTATCATTTGTTTCATTGGTGGCAAAAAGAACCAAAAGACTATTTTGTATGTTTCCCAACAATAACAACATTTTCTGCAACAAAATACATTCTACATGCAACTTGGGTATGCATTTCGAAAAAGTGTCAAATCATGCCACGTTGCAGATTTGATTGTTTGCAAGAAATTTTCTACACGTATAAATACAAAAAAATCACCTGCATAGGTTGCAGTACAGCTTGAAAATTGCCATATTTTATACTGAGTCATAACCGTGGATTTTTTTTGTAACTAATAATGCGAAAAGCATGGATTCTTTGTTATTATTAAAAGTCTTTTGTAAGCAGACAGGTTTTAGTTGTAAGTTTTCTAAATTAAATTTCTTAACGATGGGTTTTGGAAAATGATCTATTTCATGTTTCTGTTTATCCACAATATATATGCTTATGGATTTCCAAACTTCTTCTCTTAATTTATGATTAAAATACCTAACTATTAACAGTGGCGGTCCCAGGGGGGAGGCGGGCGATCGCCCCCCCCCCTTTGCTCCAGAAAAAAGTAGACAACAACAACAACAAAGATGCTGGTGGTAATAACCCTGAAGAAGAAAAAACGAGAAATTGCACGAAGTTCCTTTAAATACATTCTAGAATCATACATTTTAGAATCCCTCCATCATATTTTGGGACAGTATGACCTTTAATCCGTCAGACCAAGAATATACAAACGCATGACGAACTTACCGCGAAAACCATTGAAAATACAGAACATTATTATAGAGTTTCTATTTATAAACAAGTTTTAGACAAAATCAATTCGGACATAAAAAAGTATTTTTGACCTGAACATATTCATACCAAGTTTAACATAAAGCCAAAATCAAGGCAAAATTAACTAAAGTCGTTTCTAAATACTATAAACTGTTTTATTAATCCAAAACTTTCTTGAACTTTTATTGGGAGAAGTCAGTATTTGGAAACAATATTGGTCAGAAGTAGGCAAAAGCTTAAATCAAAACATACCTGATAACATTTTCGAGGCAACGAACAAGTGTGGCAATATTTTTCCGTTGATTAGAACATTCTTGGGCGTTTGCCAGTAAGTAATGCCTTGTCAGAAAGAAGCATCTCATGCCTCAGAAGATTGAAAACATAAATACTTAAAACACTATGACGGAAATTTGACTGATGGGCTTAGCGTTGCTGCATATCAACAGATTTATTGAAATTGACATTGAGCGAGTCATTGACCGGTTTGCCCAAAAAAGTGGAAATTAGTGGAAGTTTTGTTTCTTATATTTGAGATATGCGATATAAAAGGTAATGTTTCACCAAAAAGCTTTTTAGAACTCAAAAAAAAGTATTTAGCTATTTGGTTTTGTTTGTGGTTTGTTTGTTATCTATGTTTTTTATAACTGAAAAATTATACGTAGTAACTCAAGCGCGGATTTGAGGAGGATAGGGGGATAGTTAGCCCCCCCCCCTACCCTGGCTTTAAATTTTTTTATGAAATCATTTAGAAAATCAAAAGTAGAGCATAAATTGCGGCGCTATAACACCTTTGATATTTACGGTATTACTTTAATTTTTCTTTTCTTAAAAATTTTCGCCTGCTGCGCTTTCAAACCATTGATATATTTACAATTTTAGTTTAATTTCAAATCAAAAAACGCATTTTTTAGAGCAATTTTCTTAAAAATTTTCGCCTGCGGCGCTATAATACCAGTGATATTTAAGATTTTAGTTTATTTTGACTCAAAAATTACAGTTTTAATGTAATTTTCTCAAAAATTTTCTTAAACATTTTTTAAATAAAAAAGGTATGAAATAAACTACTTCAAATCTGATTACCCCCTCCCTAGATTTGAGACCAAATCCTCGCTTGTAGTTACTAAGTTTTGTTTGCGTATGTTGATATGTCCCTCATAAAGCTATGCTTTTATTCTATTTTTTTTTCGTATCGAAACCGACCCCCCTCCCTTTACAAATAGCTGGGACTGCCACTGCTATTAAACAGCCCAAGGAATATACTTCTTTTTCGACGTTATTATAGCTTGAGTTTTAATTATCCTCATTTTCACTTTTAAAATCCTTTGATGTTTTATTATCAAGGATACCATTTTGGAAATTATTTTAAATAGTCTATATGCATACACATTTCATATCCTTTACTATTTTTTACATCTTCTATTGGAAGGCACATGTTTCGTAAGTGTTTCGTTTCCAAAATTACCAATTAACTAGGTCACATTTATTATGTTCTTTTACCCTCCTTTGAAAAACAAATGACTCCGTTGTTTGTTCATCTGGTCTTCTCAATATTGTTAACAGCAACTGCAAATGACGCTAAGGTGCCACTGTAGTTAAACCATAATAACTATTAAGTAAAGGAAGCATCGTCTGCCAAAGATTAATTATTGATTTAAATTTTTATCTGGATCTATTTTATAAAACAGGCATCAGAGATAGCTCTAAATCCAAAACTGGCATTCCGTATGCATTCGGCAGTCATCTGTTTTGCTAAGCCCTCGGCTTTATCTAGAGCTCTCGGTTTTGTTTGTACACTGAAATTGAAACGAGACACGTACCCCCTATATAGCTGAGTTTAGCTTTCTCTCGTAAGGGGGAAGCAAAAACTCTACCACTGTGTACACAAATAAGAATAGCTGCTTCTATTACATGACCAAGTGGGATATAATCGTTTTTAGAACTTCCTGCAGCATGGATATAAGTACATTTAGGTATTGACGCATGACATTGATATTATTTGGATGTTGATGCAGCATTTTTTCCTTTAAACAACGAGAGGCAAAACAATTTTCCCAAGTACATATCAGCTCTATTATGTTGTGAAAATAACACACTCCAGCGAAATATTAACTTTTAATTTTCTTTCTATCTACTAATGTCTGTTTTAGTTATTTTAGGTATTCATGAAGTTTTTCTTCAATATCTTGTTTGATTATGTTTTGATTATGTTCATGTTCATCTTTCTTCTTTTCCAGCAATAGTCAGCCATCATGCTAACGTTTAACCTTCCTTGATATATGTTCTCCATGCATAACTTTGATGGCTTAATAGAATCGCTTCCCCTGCTCTTTGGGTACAGCACCAATTTTCTCGGAAAAAAAGAACAATATCAGGGCTTTTCTGTTACCTAAAAAATGTCTTATGGCCTCCCTAAATCAGTTCCATCGATCTATTCGGTCTTGTTCATAGTTTTTTTCAAATTCAACATCCTGCATTTTTTTCCTAATATCAGGACCAGACACTTTTACCGTTGCATGAAAACCTAATATCTACTCGTCTAAGTTAGTACTCATTTTTGTCAGGATAAAGCCATTGTAGGTCTGTAACTATAAGTTAACTGATAGGAAA
Organism: Oxystoma pomonae; assembly: GCA_963921995.1. Classification (NCBI taxonomy): domain Eukaryota; kingdom Metazoa; phylum Arthropoda; class Insecta; order Coleoptera; family Brentidae; genus Oxystoma; species Oxystoma pomonae. The sequence continues at coordinate 43,442,329 of OY998171.1, read as the reverse complement.
CCGGCTTTCTAATTTTGAAAATGGTGGAAATCTGTTGGAATACTAATTTTCTCATGAATTTGTATCGAATCAACATTAAGGGTGCAGAACGCGTTGTAGTCAACAAAATATAACAAAGTTGAACGCAATAGAAAAAAAAATGTAAATCGTTATACTTCAGCAGTTCTGATAGCAAATTATACTCTGAGTATCCATTGTCTTCGCGGGGAATGTTTAAACTCCAAATGACAACCATTATTTTGCGGTTTGTTCAAGTCACTTTGCTTAACTACTGAAGTGGAACTTGATCTTTTTTTGCGCCAAGCCACCTTTAAATCACAATTTGAAATAAAAGATTCAATCAGGTAACATTAATAAGTACCCATAGCGAAAAATTTAGTTATCACAAACTGTGTAGTCAAAAGGATTCGTTATTAATAATAACATTTATTTTCAACAAAGAATATACGAAATAAATAAATTAGAATTAAATAAAACCGTTTAAAATTATTCTAAAATTACAAAATTAAAAGTGAAATAATAGGACATGTTTTATTATTAGAAATGTTTTTCCAATTTTCACCATATATATTTTAGATTTAATAAATTGTTACAGTTGTCTCTTTCCTTTATTATCCAAAGACGTGTTTTTTTATTAAATTTATGGTATTTTTGTAAAGTTCTTTCGTCTTCTGGTAATAAATTAAACAATCTAGGGGCAAAATATTGAGTAAACCGTTTTTAAGAAAATTGTTGTTATATAGTTCATATTATTTCTAGTATCATTCTGTTTCGGTTTTTTATCTTAATTATCCCTTTATGAATGTACTTATATATTTTATGGAGGTAGATTCTGGAATGTTATGGCTATTATTTATTTTTAGGGCACCAAAGTTTGGAAGATGATTTTTGTATGGAGCAAAAAGTAGATATTTCATTTTGTCGTAGTTTAATGTAAGTTTGTTCAACTGAAACCAAGTAGTAAAAATTCCAAAGTTTGTCTCTACTAGGTGTTTTAAGTTTATCCAAGATTCAGCCTCATAAAATATGGCAAAACCAACAATATTTCCCAGCGTTTTAATAGTGAACAAGTCATTTATATAAATACTAAATAATAATGGCCTTAAACCGTTCCCTGCGGAAAGCCATAAATAATATCGCTAGTATCACTTTCGACGCCATCAATTTTAACAAATTGTTTTCCGCCACCCAGTTGAAAAACCTTGCCTCGTAAACCACATCTTTCAAGTTTTGTTAAAAGAATGTCGTGAGAAAAAGTGTCAAACGCTTTAGAGAAGTGGAAAAATATGCATGAACAAGGTCTGCTTGAATTAAGAGAGTCGTAAATATAAGAAGTTAATTATAGTTAAGAATAGCATCTTGTGTTGATTTGCCCTCTCTTGACGGTTAGAAAGAATATTAAAATTATCTAAGAACTTTACGATTCTGTGTTTCAAAACTTTTTCAAATATTTTTCCAAAGTTTGACAGCTGTAACACAGATTTATAATACTTTCTTTATCTTCGTTTTTATGTAGAGGTTATGTTAATGGTAGACTGTATGTATGACATTTATTTACGAAAAAGAGACACGACAACCGCTTCAAAGTAACTAAAACTGACATTTTTTGGTTATGTTATTTTCTTGTCAAAATGTCAGAAATGCACTAGCGTTACACGAAAATAATTATGTTAATAAGCTCTTAATAAAGTAATTTATACAACATCTAGCAAGTCAAAATATATTATACATACAGTGTCGTTTTGTTCGTAAAATAAAGGATAACGTGCCTAAAATATTCATTTTTCAGTTGCTTTTAAACATCCAGGCCTACAATCAAAAACCGATTTAAAAGCATCATCAGGTTTTGTTGGTCATTGGCCGTCGAAAAAAAAAGAAACATTTTCACGGTCGCTGGTCACTGGATCTCAGCGTGGAGCCATCGCCCACTCTTCAAATAATTATCGAATCAGTAGGAAACTCGATGTTCTATTGTCAAACACCTTGTTCTTGGCATCAGGTAGGCCGTACCGAAGCAGTACCGCAACTCTTTTGTCCAGCTTTTTATTTTTGTATATATAGCTTCGTAGTGTTAGAGTACCCAAATTAATTTAAACAAGAAAAGTACGACAGACTTGATCTGAAGAGACGTTAAACTTACTACCATACCCACTTCCAAAAGTTTAGCTAATCTCTCTTTGTTACTTTTTTATAGGTTAACACAGAAAGAGAATGGATTAGATTGGTGATCTCGATTAAGTAGCTACGGTGCATTTAGGAAGTTAGTGTCGCTTAAATAAGCAGGATCGTACTTTAACATTATAAAAAAATATTTATTTAGAAACTTTTTAAGGGCTAGGTAGGAATCTGTAACTTTTGAATTTAGTTCTTTATTACCTCAGCTTATCACAACCCGGTGGGCAGCCCGTATTTACCAGTCAGGTGCTCTAAAGCACCGCGTACGTAAATGAAAGCAGAGGAGAAACAATCGGTGAAAAAGCATCGGAAAAAACGGCGCGATCGTAGCGGCGAACTTCGGACAAAAAACTAATTAAAATTTCTACGCTTCGCTGTGCTCGGTGTTACTGATTACGCCGATAGGTGGCTTAGATTGATGGTCTTTTTGTCCCGCGCGCTCTTGATTACTAATGAAGTTTGTTTTTGTGCATTACCAAAGGGATGGTTGAGTTCTGATGAACGCATATTGTTAGAATATAAACTTTGGGATTACATAATATGAAAAAAATTACAGAGTAAAAGAGTCCTTTTCAATGTTTTTCTGGTATTAAAGTCCCTGTGTAAAGTTTTTTTTTCCAAAAATTAAAATGATAAAAATATATTTTTAACCCATTGCAGAGGTTTTTTTTGACAGCCCGTATCTTCTTAACCTGACGGTTTGAAAAAAAACTGAGTGGGATATTTTTGAATTGTACACAGAAAAACATTTTAGTAGCATCAATCGTAGTTCTGATTCATATTTCTGAATGAAAAGTAAGATCAGGGGCGTCACGGGGCCCCTAAAAGTGGGGGGGGGAGGTTCTTGAACTGAAGGGGAGGGCACGGTTTAGTAGGTGTGGAGTTGGTGTGTACAAAAAAAATTACCACTTGGTTTTAAAACCAAGGCCAAATTCTCAGATTGATCGAGTCTCAAGCTTTAAATACGCCGCAGGCAAAAATTTTGAGCAAATTATACTAAAAATCGTATTTTTGACGCGTTTTGAATTTGTTAATACAAAATTGCTTAAAATTAAACCAAAATTGATACATTTAATAATATTATAGCGCCGCAGCGAATATTTTTAAAACTTAAACAAAAAATTCTTTAAAAAATTTGATGGTTCACGTTTTTTTTTAAATATTTTTGAAAAAGTGGATTGGTTTAGCTGCCAAGAAAGGGTGGATTGCGGTGTGCTATATAAATAGTCTCAACTATAGTCTTTTTGTCAGAATCAAATCATAAATACGCCACAAGCGAAAATTTTAAGAAAATTATATTAAAAATGCAAATGGAATACTGTTGACAAAAATTGCTTAAAATTAAACTATATTTGTAAGAGTTAAAATTACTTCATAGCGCCACAGGAAAAATTTAAGCCATTACACCAAATCACACGTTATACAAACCGGAGTAAAAGGCCAAAAAAGTGGAGGGACTATAGAAGCCCCTGAGTAAAAAACAGTCCCTTTTATATTAATAACACCATCCATTGAATTAATAATTAGCTTTTATTAATTTTTTATTTAATTACTTGTTGTTATTTATGTAAATCGATTCAATTCAAATAAATCTTAATGTTTTAAGAAAATTCCACTTGTCATTCAGGAATATAGATAGAAATTTCCATTGAGGCTACTGAAGTGTTTTTTCTGTTTCTGTTGTTGTTTCGAACCATAAATCATGGGAACTCTTTTTCTTATTTCTAATTTTCTATCACCCATTAAAATATTTTCATCCGTACATTCCTGTAGGTATACAAATACAGTTTAGCCGGCTTTGGGCCAAAGCTATAAAATATTAGCAACGATTAATGATGTGATAAAACAATTGACAAAAAACCAGTAAAAACTCAGTGGCGCACCCAGGAATTGACTTAATTTGAAAAAAAATGTGACTTGGTGCGCCACTGAAAAACTTAATAATTTTTTGTTTTATTTGCAACTGCCACTGGACTGTTAGGCTTTTGGGAGGTCTACATGGTTTAAATATAAGCACATTTCGGCATCATCAATCGACCTTTCAATAGTCACTCTAACTTCTCTAAAGCTCCCATTTCTATTGATTAAAACCAATTTAATTCAAGGCAACAATAGCTTGCAATCCAAAAGTTAAAAAAAATACGCCAAATGTTCCGAAAATCATGCGAAAATATATTTTGGGGTCTTCATTGAAATCGTGGATGAAACCCTGGTTCTCTGTAAAATAGCCGCCTTGGGCTGGGAAAACATACCCCTTTGTTTGGAGTTGTTACCGCATGGCCAATATAAATATTATTTTAAGGGGATGATTTTTTCGAAGGGATGAAACTGACACCACCCGGTCGGTCGAGCATAGATCTTGATTATTTATATTAAAAAGATTTTGTTAGTAATAGTAGTAGTAGAAGTACTAGTAGTAGTCATTCATATACATACACAAATTTTTTTGCCGGCACTTACACACTGGGGGGCCCCTTTAGAGTGTCTGTAGGTGCATGGGGAGCATTACGGCGCCCCACCAACAATTACGAAAACCCCCCTCCCCCTCTGTTACTAGTGGTTTTCACGGCTGGGTTGGCTCACAGCAGATGAAAATGTTTACTTTATTTTTTCTAACTCAAAAATTTTTGTATCTTATTAAAAATGTAGTTTTTTCTAAAACCGTGCATCTTAAATAAATAGCGCCACAGACAAAAGTTTTTAGAAAAAAATGCTATATTAGCTTCTCAACAACCATATGTTAACAAAATGTGGTGTAGGTTGGTGATTCAGGAATTATTTTTTTTTATAAAACTACGACGCGTTTGTAATAAAAAGTCATGTTGTATTAAATAATTTATTAAATACCTAAAGTTGTGCAAAACACGTAAACGTTGATATGGAATATACGTTGACTTACGAATAGTTAATCGTCTGCTTTAAACCAATTTTAGTGGACATTTATGAGTAACTTACAGAAGATGAAAGAATCTGTAGTACTGCTATGCTGGGAGCAGGTATTTTTTACATTTACGTTCGATTTTAACTCCTGTTAAAAAATAAAACCTAAGAATTAAAAATATAAACACACCTAACCTCACAATCGCAAATTAATCTGTTTCGTCGACAAACGATCTACGTCTGATTGGTCGGAACTGAATTACCGAACGGTCCTAGACATAATAAAAGAACGATCCAGATTAGAAAGATCAATCTGACGTAGATACCGAATGCAGCAACTGGCTCTTAATAAAAAGACAGAGGCGTCCAATCCGATAAGAGCCACCTTAATGTCTACGGCCCATTCTCGACTTGAACTGTCTATTATTTACCTTCAAACCAAAAGAGTCATAAAACCAGAAAAAAATTGAAATTTTAATAGAGAAACCGCAAAAAATCGAGTAACAATGCGTTGACCGCCAAAGGAATGGTATTTAAAATGTTTTATAGAAAAACGTCCAACAGTGGTTTACTGATTTACAGTAAACAAACCGAGCAGTACCGATTTTAAAATGAATATCTCAAGGGGCCAAGGAACATTAAATAATTCCATTAATATTAGTAAATGACCAATACTGTAACCAACCAGAACTAACGTATTGGCCGTTAAAAAAACCTTCAGTTGGGTCGCGTTTAAATAACGTAGGTTTAAATACCGTTGGATAACGTGGTAGAAAAAATTCCAAACGGTCGGTGTTGAGAAAAACAAATATGATATATCCACATTTGGTCTCCTCCACATTTATTAACTTTAGTAACTTTAGGTTGTTACATTAAAATAGGATCTCCTTTTAGGTCGGTGAAGTTTCCCCCCCCCCCCCGTGGTAATTTGAAAGAAAAAAAACACTGCACTAAAATGCACAAATTATGCACCAATATGCACCATCATTAAAACTTTTTACATGTGGGGCAGGCCAATTGGACGCTGCCCCCCCCCCCCAGTGGTATTCTTGAAAAAAAAATATTGCACCAGGCTGCACTATTTTTGCACCAACATGCACCACCAATAAAACTTGTTGCACACTCTAACAGTTATTTACCATATCTTCATTAAATAAGTTTTAGTAATCATAAATTTCATAATTGTGTAAAAAAAATGACGCATAAGATAGAATAGTGACATAGATCATTAAATGTAATTTATGAAAAATAACAATCTAAAGAAAAGTAACTTTTCAACACTAGTGCGGAGAGTTTTTTTATTTTGCAGACAAAAATAATAAACAACAAACTGAATCTCGTGTCCGCAAATAAGTAAAAATTAAAGTAACATTCGTGGCATATCGGACAAAGCGTTTTTGTGAGAAACATCAGGCCTCCAATATCTAATGGAGAATCCAGACACCTACAGTCCTGTTTTATCCTTATTAGGAATCATCAGGGAGTCATAGGATTGTACCTGGCAGTTGAAGCTACACAGTGACCATGCACACCTCTCGAATTTAAAACAAAAAGTTTGTAATCCGCGGAGACGTAGTACCTGTGTGAGCCACCTGTCAAATAAACTGAGAAACAAAAACATCAAAATTGAAAAGTGCAGAAGACCGTAAATACAGAATCCTGTAACTTTCAGTAGGTTATAAAGAAGAAACCTGTAAAAGTATAAGGTCACTACTGACATGACTCTTAAAAAGAGGTAACATTCGCAGCAATACCGCCCCCAATTGGAGCTTCATCTATCTAATTAATATAGAATACCTATAAGGTATACCAAAATATATGTCGGTGAATATAAATAGGTTACAACCTAGAGTATCTACTTATAGGGATATAAAAGGGTTTGTTTGCAAAAAAAAACTAATCAAAGAAAGGAATTAAAAAAATTTACTGGTAGTGTAGTCTCACTGGAGGAAGGAGGTAAATTTACGATAAAAAAGCAGGTGTTACTACTCATGGAAGCCGGTAAGAAACGTTTTATTGGTGGTGCATAAATAGTGCAGTCTGGGGCAATATTTTTTCGACAAAAATATCAATGGGGGGGTCAACTTCACGGTAAAGAAACATCTGTAACTAGTAAAGGGAGGGAAGTTTTATTGGTGGTGCATATTGGTGCATTAATAGTGCTGCCTGGTGCAACATTTTTTTTGCAAAAATACTTGCTCGAGGCGGGCATCGTTCATTTAGCCCCCCCCCCCACATTCTCACATTCACAGTTTCTCAGAGAAAGTGGTGCAAAAAGTTTTATTGGTGGTGCATATTCGTGCATAATTAGTGCATTTTAGTGCAATATTTTTTTCTGTAAAATTATCACTGGGTGAGGCCAACTTCACTGACCTTCTCCTTTTTGTTCTCCAATCATTTTGATTGCGCCATCAAATCAAACATCACTTTATCGGCCTAATCTTCCGGCTCATTATTTATACACCGTCAATCAACCGGCATTAGTTCACGGTTTAAACGTGGATTAAACATTAAACTTGTCTTAATCCGTTCAATTGCAAGAATAATTGATACAAGGTCATCGATTTTCGTGTCCTGATTAGTTGCTGGAGCTTCAATGCAAAGGTTATTTCGGTTGATGTGACCTGCTCGGTTGAATCAAGAAGGATGTTTTGATACGTGTGTTTCTGCAACGCTTTTATTGTAAATAATATTTATCTTGTGTAGGATTTGGTTCCTGCATGGTAAAAAGCCTATAAATTTGAGTAATAATAAACTGCTATTGAGATATTTATTAAAAGGAAATTTATTAAAATAAGGAATATCGAAGTTGAACCTCGTACAAAGAGACCGAACTCAATGAAGTGACGGTACACAGGCATTTACTGATAAAAACGAAATAAATATTCGTGACTTGGGGAAAATATGCATCTGTATTTCAGGAATACTTAAATGCCAGAAGAAAAAACAATTTGATGGTCTGTAGAGATGTAGAGTTGCCAGGCCCTAAAGGCACTACTGGAAACGAAAAAGCTGACAAGTTATCAAAAACAAAGGATCATAAACCATGTTTATTAACCCAGATCCATACTTCGGAGTGCTTAAAGGTACAACCAGAAAATGGGTAAGAGACTGGATCAAACACGAACATATCAGAATACAGAGAATACCTAGACAAACACATTGTATTGCAGAACGAAAGTCGATTTAAAATCTACGCTGTAAATGCGGTCACAGTTCAGTCCTTCACGTAAAAATCACCTTCAACTAAATATTTACCTAGGACATGATTTGCAGATTTAGAAAAAAAAGTCGTTTCTATAAGCTCCACTGACTTTTTCTTAATTGGTAGTGGTTTCGATCAAGGCAACACCTGAAGATAATATTCTGATAGCGAAAATGTTGAAGCTTTTATTGTTAGTTGTAAATTGGGTTCAGTAGGATACGTAGATGACGCGATAGTGTTCGATCTTGTTTTTAAATATGGATAAGTTTTTCTTTGTTGGTTACCAAGACCGGACTTCATTGATGAGGAATTGTAAGTAATTTATTAAGCTTATTATTATCGCCGCGTGGTTGAAAAAGTGGGCATTGAAAGTGTTGCCGTTTTACATCCCCAAAACTTTACTTTTTTATAAAAATATTAGTGTTACTAAAGATAGGACCCGATAAAGGAAATTTTGTGGTATTTTTTTGTATTTCGTTGAGATTGAAGCATAAAGCATCACACATTGTCAAAATTAGTTCTTCTTTTTTAAGTTGGCTGTCCGCCGATTTTTATTTTGAAGTGTCGTAGTTAGGTACTGACACACTACCATTGCCTACATTTTTCAGCCATGATATAGGTCTGCGTTCTGGACTATTTTTGCCTTTAACCTTTTCTTCTATTATTGCCTTTAAGACCTCATTAAAAGATTAATATCTTGCAAACTTCATCAGCGGATATCAAAATATTCAACAAACCAGATTTTTTATTGTTATTCGTAACCCTATTTTGACAGTTTTTTGATTATTTTGAGTTTTGTCATTTTGATTGATATAAAATATAAAAAATAAAGTTAGTGAAGAAAAAAGATTAATGAAAACAATTAAATCAATAAGTGAATAATATAGATACAGGTAACCTGAATTTAAATGTAGGTCCTATCAACGCGATGTCTAAGGTTTAAACAGATGTTACGAAAACAAGAAAAAAATCAAGCCATACAAAAGCATGAGACTCAAATCTTACATATTATTTGAGGCAAATATTACCTAAACCCGAAATTGTGTTCTTAGTTTTAAAAATTTGATAGTTCAAAACAAAGTGATCTCTTATTTTAAATTATTTTACATAAATCCATTTCTAGATGTGTCGACTAATATTGGAATCTCGATAAAATAAAGAAGCGTTATTGACTTTAATAGACACAGTAAATATTTCAACGCATCGGTATCGGTATACCTAACGCGTTTGAAATAAAGCCAAAATACACTACATTTTTTACTTGTTTATGCGATGTTTCGAACATGCCCGCTTTTTTATAGGGAGCGATGACAGAACTGGTACGTTCGTGGGTCCGTAACGTTACGTACATCCCTCCATACGCAACGAGTGGAATCAGCTGTTCTGTCATCGCACCGGTCACAAAAGCAGGCATCGATGATTTTGTCGAGCATTTTATGCTAGCTATGTACAGGGTGGTACAAAAAATCATAATTGGGAAGTAAAAAACGCAAAAGTTTACTACGTTAAATAAAAAAGTTTAGTAAAATCATATTATAGTTAAGGGTTATTTAATTAAAAAAAAATATTGTTTGTTTTATAACCCTAGTGAATCCGTTTAAAGAAAGACGTAGGTAATTGTTAAGGCATCACTTTATTAATTTAGATAACTGTGTAATTCAGGTACATAAGTATATACATAAGTATGGATAAAATCAATTTTAAATATTTAAAAAAAAGTCGTTATTAAAAATACAGCGATATTATCTTATTTTCCTTCATTTAAAAAAATTATAAAATAAAATGCGGTCCGTAAAATCATATTTTTATATACTTATAAGATTTTGGGATCACTCTGTATACATTTAAAATAGATGTACGAGAAAAAAATAATACTACAATCGGCAAAAAAAAACATGTATGTTTAATAAAAATTTTTGAATTTCTAGCTCCATTTTATAAACAGTTATTTAATAAAATGTAATAAGCGTCGTATTTATTCGCATTCCCAGTGGCGGCCGTTTAAATCAATATAACTAAAAAACGGAACCTATAACCTCCCCAAATTTTCGTTGGAAAATTATCAGGGAGGTTGGGGCTCTAACATATTACAAGCCCAGCCAATTTCACACATCCCGGTTATCAATGTAATTCGTGCCTCCTCCTTTATGAAATTAATCCAGCATTTCTCTATTTCCAAGTGGGGGTTCAGGCTCATTTTGTTATCTGGAGATATTATATGCAAAACAGCAGAAGCCACGATGAGAACTCACATGTTGAATTATACTACATTTGAAAAAAATACAAAATTGATCATTATTTTGCTCTTTTTTACGCTTTGACAGTCTATCCGGCCTTAAATAAATATGAGCACATCCAAATCATCATTCCAGAAATCGTTTTCAAACATTTTTTTTTTCCAAAATAAGGGTGGCAAAAACAAAACAAACGTCAAAAAATAACACCCAACTTCATTTTTTAGTTAAATTCCAAAGTAAACGGTCGAAATTGGGTGTTTAAGTTAAACGTCGGTTAAGACCGTTTAAACTCCTGTTAAAAAATGGTGCAAAGAGAATTGACCATTTAACCGGCGTTTAACGTTAAACTCCGGTTAAAACTGAAAGGTGCAACAGGCGTATAATTAAAACAAAACCGGACAACGGGCTAATAATTTAGGTTGCATAAAATTATCGTTTATCTTCTTTTATAGGAATTGACTATATAAGAACCTCTCATAATATAGGTTGTCACTATTCGTCAGATCATAAAGAAAATTAGTGTTTTGCTTAACAAAAGTTTGTTTGTGTCTTCGTTCGTAAACATTCTAAATTTCGTGTTTCAGATAAAGAATCTCTCTTAGCGTTATTTCCTCCAGTAGAAAACAATAGAAACTGATTCGGGACCATAAAAAATAGAACTTTGTCATTTAAACTTAAAAAAGGACTTTTTGAGGGTATACAAAAAGAAAAACAAATAGAATTTCAATAGAATTCCGTGCACCACCAGTGCGAAACTCGACTCTACGGTTATCGTTTCTTTTTTTTTAAGTTCTATTGGTTTTTTTTTAAATTTACCCTTACAAAATGATTTTTTGAGCTGAACTTGGGATGTATATGAAGATAATCTCGTCCTTCTGACGATTCTGCAAACTGACAGTTTCACAATTGTTGTTTCAGATCTTTTCATAATTCATTTCCATTGGGTAGCATGCACCGGTGATCCCTTCGGGGGATGGGGGGGGAGGCACTCCGCCCAATGTTAGTAGTAGTATAGGGGCGGCCCGTGGGCCTGGCAATTAGGCCTCTTCATGGGCCCTTTCTGCCATACCCCGTTCCTTATCTCTATGCCCCTACTTCCGCTGCAACTCTCTCTCCGGGCCTCCCTGTCTTCTTCCGGTTCAATGTATTGGGTTTCTCGCTTTCTCGTTCCCTGGTATTCCCTCATGACCTGGGACCCACATCAGTGTCACCCTCTTTTCTTGAGCCAGTGTTTACAGTGCTTCAGCGCACTCCTCCACCAGACTATTTTGGGTGCACTTAGAGCCTTGAGGGCAGCCTGGCTGTCGGAGCATATGTATATGTCCCTGCCATTCCTGACCTCCAGTAGGGTTGCTGCCATGATAATGACATGCACCCCCCAATGTTGCTTTTAGTTGAAATATGAAGGTTCAGTTGGGAAATTTAAGAACTGCAACATACACTTATTCTAATGCATGGCAGTTCAAATGGCCTTTATCTCCCCCCCATTCAAATGCATTCGGATCGCACGGTATTTATGAGCGCTACTAATGCGAAACTCGAGTCTACGGTTACCATTACCTTTTTTGAGGGAGTGTTTGAAATTCTGTTGTTTTTGTTTATAAGTCAATGCTGTTGGTTTAGTTGCGTAACTAATAAAAAGTTTAATGGCCAATAAATATGCGTTGCTATTGAAGATTTTTAAAAATATAAGAGCAAACCAGTTTATCCAAAAGCTTGATTACAATGTATCTATATATTTTGACACTTTTCCAGGCAAAGGAAAATATAGATAGATCCTTTATATTCTATCTAATACATTTGGGAGAGAGAGAGAGGCCTAAGAGGCAACCTTTTAATATTTACGGAGTTATTGATGTTCACCTTTTTTCATCCTTTTTTATTTTCTTGATGATGTAGCCAAACTTGATGGCGTCATTAAAATCCGTTACAGTACGTGAGGTACGTTCTTGTCTTCATGGATCTTTCTTGCAACTTAGAGCGTGCAATGCGTCAAGTCATTCCTCGGTTGTATCTACTCGGCTGAAGGTTTTAAAATTTTTTATGCCTTTACGATCGCCTTTTTTATTTTACTGTAATTTGGAAAACCAAAAGTCCCATTTTAATAGTGAGGAAATTTGAGTGAGGACTATGTTCCGAAAATTATGAATTTGATAATAAAATTGAAATTTGCTTAAAGTCCAAGATTTAAAAAAAATTATTTAACTTTTTCTAAAGATAAAACAAAGATTAGTCAAGAAGTTATCAAAGATTTGTATATTCAAGTATTGTCGTCATTAGTTCTTCCAGGTGCACACCACTTCATTCGGCAGTGTGACGTCAGGAACAATAAGTACTTCATAATTGTTTAGATTCAATAAGCTGTTTATAAAGAAGTAAGTAAGAGCCCCAAAATTGTAGTACCCTGTGGTATTCCTATGGGTAGCCCTTTAGGTTCACTAGTTTCTAAATTATAGAAAATACTGGTTCTCTATCCTCTAAGTAGTCTCCTGTTAGATTTCCAGCAATTTCTCTGACACCATAGTTATTAAGTACGGTTATAAGCTTATTATACGGTACCTTGTCAAAAGCCTTTGCTAAATCCAGAAAAATAGCAATAGGCTTCTGACCGGAGTTTAAGGCGGAGTGTAAATGACCAACCAACGTGTGCATTGTGTCTACCGTTGAGACCCCTTTTTTTGAAACCAAACTGTTTGTTGTTTTTTTCCATTTTTTCATTCATAAATCCCGTTTGTTTGGCGTTTTTAACTCCCAAAAGGTTTTCTTTGGGAAATTTTCACTTCTTTTAAAAGATAAGTCTAAAAATAGAGATGTTCCGGCTCGAATTATTTTTTTTTTGGAAGATCCCTTTTCTGTTTCGTCTGTAGGCTGGACATCTTGTAAGGTAGTGAAATAAGGATTCATCGTTCTTCCAGCATTCACTGCCTTCTTCCTTACCATCAGGGGATCAATTTTGCCGCTTTAAAGGAAATATTTTATAACATCGAAAGGTGCCTCTATCAGTAACAGCGCTTTGAGGGCCTATGTATACATGGAAACGCACATCTTATTAACTCATGGTTAAACGAAAAAAGAAATTAGCTTATATTTTGCATTGGTTTAGTGTATAAATAAACACTATTGTTGGTTAAAAAATTAAAAAAAAAACATGTAAAAGTCGAACCAAAGCACGTGTAAACTGTGTGAAGTTCTAGTATATGCTAAATCGAAATCTAAATCTAAAAGAGGTCAAATTAAGGTCCTTTTGGTGCCAAACTAGGAAAAGGCTCATGTCAAAGAGGCGAGGTGCTGGTAAAATCAAAACCTAAAATAAGATATAACTTTAGAAAGATAAAAGGTAACAAAATTACCCTAACCGATTTTTTCATCCGGCCGTAATAATACAAATATGAAAAATGATCTGTCCAAGTTTTATACGGGTCGTCATCAAAGTCCTAAACTGTCAAACGCGTATAATTTTTTTCTTTGTCGTTTTATTGATGCGTTTTTATTTTATAGGACGACCGTGCTCAAGCTCGGACTGTAAAAAGAGCGTCTCCTTGATGGTTTTATGCGCCGGAATCAAAGTTTATTTGACACGGGAAAATATTGAAGAAATCGTAAAGAAGGGATTTACTATCGTTTATGTGACGGTCAAATGATTTTCGTTACTAATTTATTAATAAACTCTTTTATTTTATTGTTTCGAAAATTTTAACTACAATGTTAAGCACTTGGGTAGATAGTGGTTAGATAATATCAAACACTCCGATAATCATTTTAGTAGACACTTAAAGTTAATTTTCAGTTTTATCAGCATTCGTATCCTTATCTCTATCGAGTCGACCAATCAAGCAGGTGCACTTTTAAAATCATGGCGAATGCGTGACAGCTCCAGCTGATTAAATGCACGAAAACCTCGTTAGGTACGATAAGGGAGTCGTAACATTACGAGCGCCTCATATTTATAGGGACCTCCTTGTTTAAAATTCTGTAAGGATATTGAAAATCCGACCCGTTTCTTACTAGGACATTTGTCATGTTTTCGTAAGAAAATGAGTCCTCGCAACCAGTGGCAAATCTCGGAAATTGTCCCCATAGACCCCCAAAAGTACACACACACAAACTTTCGCATTTATAATGTTAGTAGAATTTTTCAGTTATTTTAATTAAAACATGTTACTATTGGCAACTATGTATCCTTCCCTGCGCGAAAATAATTAATTGTATAGATAGAGAGACCGATTCGAGATCTGTAATGGGAAAGTTGCTTTCTATGGATTTTTAACACTATCCGGCGATTTTTTATAAAATGAAGCTAGTTTCTTCAGTTTTAAATTGACCACTGTACATGTCGATTATGCTGTCAATGTCATAAATTAATTTCTTTATTCCTAATGCCATTAATTCGGACATTTGACCAGTCGAGAATAAATAGACAAATGGAATTTGTGTAATGCAACACCCTTTGTGGGCTCATTGCTGGCCAGAATCAGTCTTAAAAGAACCCATAAAATTGGCATATAGCTGTTTATCGGAAACAAATTAACTATCGCACGAGCGAGCGCCAAGTGTTCCCATACCAAATTTCATGAGTCCTTTTATATGGTCGAAGTGTAGCACTTTCAAGTCAGTTAAGCCACACCCCCTCCCCTTCGAAAGATATTCGAGTTTTGATATGTCTATAATAAACCACTTTTAAAAATTTTGAACCAGTTTTAAAAATTATGAACCACACTCCTTCCTGGTTTTTTTTATATTCAAAATGCAGCCGGACGTCAAGCTACACCCACCTCATTTAAAGAGTAGAGAAAAATGAAAAGCAACTATCCCAAAATTAAAAACTTATTTCAAACTCTTAATATCAAGGGGGGGGGTGGGTGTGGCTTGACTGACCTGCACTTTGTAAAAATATCAGAATTTCCAAAATTCTTGCTTTTATTTTTCGCGAGCTCTCCGACTAGCTGGAGCGGCCATACGAAGTATTCTTTAATTGCGGTTAACGCATGTCGATTTTATCCCTGCGTCCGAATGTAAAATTCAGAATCAAATGTCATAAATTAATTTCGATATTTCCTAATGACATTAATTCGGACATTTGACCAGTTGAGAACAAGATCGTTAAATTATCGAATTTATGTTAAGCAGCGCCCTCTGTGGGCTAATTGCCCGGCCAGAATCAGTCTTAAAACAACCCATAAAATTAGCATGACTTTAGTCGAGCCGCTCTCGCTGCTTTTCATGATTTCGACCCGTTAAATATTTATAAGGTTTGTAAAGGCGCCATGAGTTTGACGGTTTCCTTGGAAATAAAATCTATATGTTTGTGGCGGATTCATAATCCTCAGACTACTTTTTTTCGACACTAAGTTAAGCAAATTTTTAAAAAAATATGTTAAAAACTACTGCGTAACTTCCTAAAGAATTTTTTTTTCACTTGTCAGTGGTTTTTAAATAAAAATACATAATGCCTATACACTCGCAAATCCTAACAAGAATCTACTGCCCTTTAAATATCTGTCTGTTGTTATACTACTGACTGACTTTGACTTGAAAACTTAAAGTGAAATCAAAAAATAAAGTTTAATATTTTGTTTTTTATTTTGTGAGTAACTAAAAAATAGTAGTTTTCACAACTAATGACTAAAATAGTGCTTTTTTACAAGCGATGGTTTAAATAACAAGCGAGGTATTTAAAAACGCGAGTAAAAAAACGCACAGTTTAGCCGCGAGTTGTTAACACCATTTTTTGAAATACCTTTATCAAAAAATCCAAGAAAAACAAGAAAATACTTTTAAAAATCTCAAACGAAGAGCACTTCTCGCAACACACCATCTTTACACTATAAATTCAAGGCGGCTGGTAAATGAAATAATAATGGTTTCCCTAGCGATGTGCCTTTTTACTCGGGACGTTCATTGTTGCGACATTTTACTCTTTGACAGTTTGATATTTTGTCGATGTTTTTAAATGATTTTTTCGTAAATATTTCTATTCTATTTCTAATTATTTTGTGTAAAAAACGAAAAGAAATATTTTTTGCACCCGTTATCAAAAAAAAGTTTTTGTGCATCGGTAACCAAAAAAGCCATGGTTTATTTACCTGCAGACAGTTACTAAAATCATGCTTTTGATGAAGGTATAAAAAAGTACATTATAGAACACAATGAACATTAATGCTATTTTTAATTTATTTAAAAAAAAAACCTTTTTGAAGATCTTGTTTTAAAATTGGAAGCCAAACTATGTCAACTATATATTTCATTTTTAGTTTAATTTTATCGGTGTTTTTTTTGTAATGTACCTATTTCTCCCTACACTACTCTATGACCATTCTCAAAAGAATGTTGGAAAATTTTTGACCTCCCCCAATCTCCCCTTCTGAGGTACCGCTTATGGTCATTTATTCTAACTTCAAGAGGCCTTGAAGTCCTTTCCGATATAAAAATGTGTTCGACATCTAATGTCTTTGTTTTTGTAAGGATTGATCTAAGAGTATTTGATTTGTTTAAAATTGTTCTTATATTATAATTATTAGCGATTCATGAGCTTTTAGCCGAAATACCTGTTATAAAAGTAATTATTAAATTTGTTGTTTGTACATTATTTAACTTAAAAAAAATGGGTTAGGTTATGAAATATTGTTCCTTTAAGGCAACAGCTCGCAGAAACTTCATGATAATTCGTATTGTTTCCCTTCTATTCTAAACCAAAGCTATTAAATAACCTTATTTTTATTACGCAGCGGTACAGTTCGGCCATCGTGTTTTTCCACAAAGCCGACACTTGAGGCGTTTTCTCGTTGAACTTGCGAAATATATTTTGCAACCACCATATAAAAACGTCATTAATTCCAAATGCGAGAAAATGAGTACGTAGTTCAAACACTGGCACTGTCGGTGCTGACAATTTTTTCCCTGTAAACTAATTTTTTGAATGAAAGTTTTATGTTTGTAAAAAACAAACGGAAGATGGTTATGTGCACCGCAAATCTAACGAAAAAAACATACACAGAGGGTGAACTTAGGACGCCGCCGTTTCGCCCTCATTAGGGACTCATCAGCTAGCTGTTCCACTATGAAAGACAATTTCGGTCGCGCTTATATGCCAAAGGTTACGACACAAGCGGAAGAAAGCCTGTCGATGGCGCCCTCTGTGTGAACGATCGAAACCAAGAAAATACCTACTGTAGTTTTTTCCGCTTGAGCCGTAATCTTTGGCCAATATCCTCTCCGCATAGGCCGAAGGTGGAGAAAAGGACACTAAATCGGTATGAGTTGATCGGCTTATCTGGAGAGGGTACTGCTTTAGCACATAAACGCAACCGACATTGTCTGTCATTGTTGGCCACCTTGCTGATGAGTCCCTATTAAGGACGAAACGGTGTCATCCTAGGTTCCATCCTCTGTGTAAGCAATCAAAATTCAGAACGTTCATTTAGCACTGAAGTACAAAAAACTCCTGTTTTTTCGTTAGATTTGCAGTGCATGCAGCCATCTATCGTTTGTTTTTTTTTTTTAATCGTTTAGTACGGCACCTAGCGGTTGTTTTGCGATTTATAATTGCTTGCTTGTAGACCTGCATACAGATGGCATAATTGTATATCTCTCGCAGGAGATATGTGTAAAAAAGTGAGAATTCATTCATTTTGCTTGTAATTTTGGTAGCCACACTATCAAACAAAACGAAAATGACCGCCTGAAGAAAGATGCGCTAAATTAGAAGATGTACAGCAGATTCACAAAAAATATAACATGTCAAGAATTTTTTTAATTTTTTTTATATACGTGCATGCTAGCGCCATTTATTTTTTTAGAATTTTCGTAAAAAAGTGTAAATTTTTCTGAAATTTTATAAAAAAAGTGTTAATTTCCTAAAAAGTTTGTAAATTCACAATTTTAAAGTTAAATTTACACTGTTTTACGAAATTTCGTGAACAAATGTGGATTTCGTAAAAATTTTGTGAGTTCACAGCTTTCTTATGAAATTTTGTAAAAAACTGTAAATTTAACTTTTTCGTAAAGAAAGTGTGAATTTCGTCAAAAGTTTGTAAAAAAAGTGCGAGTATCGTAAAAAAAGTGTGAATTCATTTTACGAACAATTTCTTTGCAAGAAAGTTAAATTTACACTTTTTTACGAAATTTCGTAAAAAAGCGTGAATTTCTTAAAAGGTTTGTGAAATGACCCGTTTTTCACGAAATTTCGTAAAAAGATTGTGAATTCACATCTTTTTTTCAAAGATTAATCCCCCCTCCTACCCTCTTGCCAATCCCCCACCCCCATCAAAAACTAATCAGTTCTGCGTCTGGTGGCAAAGAATTTTTGTACCAAATTTGATACAAATCGGTTAAGCGGTTTTTGAGTAATCGTTTTACAAATAACTTATTTTTAGTGGAAATAAAAAAACTTTTTTTTGACGATCCCAATAGCCTCCATACTACGTATGGATGGCAAATAATTATAATTTTAGGCAAACAAAAACTTTTGCATTTTTCTGGAAAACATTATTAGCCGATTTAAAAAATCATAAGCTCATTTTTGTGAACCTGCTGTACATATTCTAATTTAGCGCATCTTTCTTCAGACATCATTTTTGTTTTTGTTTTATAGTGTGGCCATCAAAATTTCTTCAAAATTCCGAAAAAAAGTAGGTTTTGAAGCCTTTCTACGCGTAAAAAGATGCATAGTGTGTTTCTTAGCTTAACTTGTTAAATTTGACGTCACCGTTGCAACGCGAGAAAATGAATGACTCAAACTTTTAGGCCACAAAACGACATTTCGAGTGAGATCGTGCAGTGTTCAGAACACGGTGCCAACACCATATGTGACGCTAGCCTTCCATTAGCAGATTTTCCGCGCAGATTTCAAGTTATAGTGAAGGTGTCAATAGTTGTCACTGTTTCACTCACTGACAGACAAAGTCAAATTTCAAAATCCGCGCGGAAAAAAAGCTTATGGAAGTTCAGCCTTAGACAAGTGGCCGGTGGCTATGCGGAACCTGAATTCCAATACTCCAATCGAACTCACTCAGTTTCCCTGGACCTACCAAATTACGTGACCTTGACGTTTCAGAATTCCGGCAGAATCTCGCTTAAAAAGAAAAAAACCATAACTTTTTTGTTATCAGATAATAGGATTTATAAAGATCTACCGTATTGAAAGGATTTTTCAAAATTTGGTGTATTTTTTCAAAAATTTAAGAAATCCAAAAATTGTTGTTACAGATTTCTGTATTATCGACGAGGCTAAAGAAAAAGCCAGGTAAGATTTTTGACTATTGTTAGCCGTGTTTATTTTATTTCGGGAATGAGAGAGTCCAGCAAAAAACTGTCTGGATACGGTTGTGAGGAATTCAAAAATAAACATTCCTGCCAAATTTCAGCAAATTCTGTTTTCTCGTATCCGATATTCTGCCTGGTAAAGATTGGCCCAAAAACAGCAAAGCAGTGTTGTCAAACCTATGCCGTTTTTGTGACATTAAAAAAACTAAATACTAAATTGGTAATATGTATATATATTCTGTGAAAAAATGATGTAGCGAAAAACGTTGTTTCAAAAAATAAAAAACTGTTGTCGTTTTAAAAGTTAGTCAACCTGCAAAGAAAAAAGATACAAAAACCTATATCGTTGCACGTATCTAAACCAGAGCTAATGCGTATCTAGAATTTCAGCCTACCTACTTAAATACTGGTTTATGTTATAAATAATATTCGTGAATTAGAACCAATAAATCAAATAAACAACACCATATTTAGTAAGAAAAATTATTGTTGTTTGCTATTAAAATTCAAGAATATTTGCATTGAATTTTATTTAAATTTAATAGGCCTAATTTACCACGAGCAATTGACGTCGGCTTTTTTTTATACTATAAAATAAAAATAAATTTTAAAATTTAGATAAATTTAAGCAGTTTGGCATTAAACAGACCATTTCGTTACACCTACTTGGGTTTGAAAAGCATAAACTAAAACGCTGAACTGGTCTTGGCAAACTACTGCTGATTTGTTCCACAATGTTTGGAAATCAGGAAAATGATAATTTAATTTTATAATCAGTAGTAATCTATCAAGTGTAATAAAAATCATCGGCAATTTTTGTCGCAAAATGTGTAACAATAATAACAAAGTAAATAATGTAAAAAAATCAGGGTTGGCCAAGGACAAGGCCAAAGGCGAAAAATTCACTGCGCATGCCTGACGGGAGAGTTAATAGACACTTAAAGTAAATATTTCAACGCATCGGTATCGGTATACGTATCGCGTTCGAAGTAAAGCCAAAATACACTACATTTCTGACTTGCTCATGCCATGTTTCGAACGATGCCCGCTTTTTTGACGGGTGCGATGACACAAAAGCTGACAGCAATCGATACGTACGGAATACGGTATAGTTACGTCCATCCCAACGCACGCATCAATTGCTGTTAGCAGTTCTGTCATCGCACCTTTCAAAAAAGCGGACATCGTTCGAAACATCGCATAAACATGTCAAAAATGTAGTGTATTTTGGCTTTATTTCGAACGCGATACCTATACCGATACCGATGCGTTGAAATATTTACTTTAATTAGACACTTAAAGTAAATATTTCAATTTTTTAATTGACACTTAAAGTAAATATTTCAACGCTTCGGTATCGGTATACGTACGTACGTTCGAAACAAAGTAAAATACAATACATTTGCACGATGCCCGCTTTCTTGAAGGTTGCGATGACAGAACTGCTGATTGACATCGTTGCGTATGTTCGTGGGTCCGTAACACATCACACCCGTCAAAGAAGCAGGTATCGTTCGAAACATGGCATGGACAAGTCAAAAATGTAGTGTGTTTTGACTTTGTTTCGAACGTGTTACTTATACCAATACCGATGCGTTGAAATATTTACTTTAAGTGTCTAGTGTCTATTATCGCTACGCCATATATAGTATGGAGGCTATTGAGATCTTCTTCTTCTTCAAGTGCCACGCTCTCTTCAAACGTTGGCTATCATCAGCGCGATCTGTACCCTGTCTACTGCTTTTCGGAAAAGTGTCGTAGTACTAACACCATACCATTGTCTAAGATTTTTAAGCCATGATATCCGTCTACGACCCGGACCTCTTCTGCCTTCAATTTTGTCTTCTATTATTATCAATTTTAAAAGTTTCTATTTATCATTTCTCAAAATATGGCAAAATATTCAAGTTTTCGTTTTTTGATGGTAAATAAACCTTCAAGCTCTTTTTTATTGCCTCTAACTTTTTGCATAGGGAGAGTGGTATTACGTATTTGTATGATTCCACGCGTTCGACTTGCTGCCTATTTACTTTTAACATGACTCTGATGTTCTTTTCCTTGGATATGACCATCCATTTTGTTTTTCCAACATTTAAGTTAAGCCCGAATTGCGAACTTTTGGCAAAAATTTGATTCAACAACTCCTGCAAGCCTTCCAGCGTGTCTGCTATTATGACAGTGTCATCGGCATATCGTAGGTTGTTGTCAGACCCTCTTCACAGTTTTGAAGTGCATTCTCTATTATTTTGTTACTATAGATATTAAACAAAAGCAGAGACAATATACAACCTTGACGTACACCTCTTCTTATTTGGACCTCTTCGGACAATTGGTCATCAACCTTTATTTGAACAATCTGATTCCAGTATAATAGATTACCGATTATCTTTAGATCTCGGCCATCTAGAGCAACTTCTTTTAGCCATTCTATGAGCTTTTCGTGTTGGACTCTATCAAGCGCTTTCTCATAATCTATGAAACATGCATATACTGGCACCGACACATCCGTTCCTATTGTTTTTTTTTCGGAAAATGCAAGGGCAGGGCCAAACTGATAATTTATCTTATCATAACTGATGATAACGATCATTGTCATTGTCAAACTATTCAATGTTACAGGAAAAACAACACGTTGAATACAAAAACTACCTGGTTCATTTTGATGCAGGAATAATGTAATTTATTTGCTTATTTACCTCATACATTATAAAAGAAGGACGATTTTCACCTGATTATTCTGCGAAAATTTCCCGCTGAGGTGAAAATCTCCCTTGTCAATATATCAATTTAATCGGATAAGAAATAAAAAGGTAATGGGTATTTAGATTGTGAGTGTTTTTCTTAATTAAACAATTAGGTCAAAAGATATAGCAAATGGAAAATGTATGTAATTTTGTGATTTTCTCAATGCGTAATCAAAAAACTTTTTAATTTCCCAAGTGATTTAATTAAATGATACTCTAATATACACAGAAACAGTTAGCGTTTTTAGCGAAAGCTTTAGAGTTTGTTCACTGTCGCACAAAAATTTTTTTCAGGGGGGGAGTGGATGAAAATTACACATTTTTTAAAACTGTCCGCCATCTTGAATTTTTTAGAAGTTTAAAATTTTATTTATTTATCTTTCGATAAAGCCAATGTATTTCAAAATCGAGTAATCAAGTCAAAAGTTAAAGTCAATCCAAAAATTGCGAAACAGTTCAATGTATTTAATTTGGTAAGTAATCTTCAAATCATTTTTAGATTTTTTGCCTTAAGAAAACTGCACCCTGGCAAGCCCTCGAGCGGTTTCCACGGCAAAAATCTTCGACATGATTTTCGATAATTTCACCATCTCTTAATAAATTACTACAGAATATTGTCCGAATATTTTTCTTGTACTAGGCCTCAGTTTTTAAAAAATGTGTTTGACATTGAATTTTTTATCTACTGTCATCTTATTAAAAATAGCAAATCAAACTTATATCAATGTAATTTTAAACAATAGAAAAATGCGGTGTAATTTTCATTTTCTACAGTGCAATTACCACTGTAAGTTTGCAAAAATTAAACACCTCTTATTGGAGTTTTAACACATGAGGGAAACATTCATTGTAAAAACCTCTTGTCTATCAAAACATTTTAATCAACTTAAATTTCAAAAAAAATACACGCAAGAATTAATAATTATTACATCAGGTTTGACTGTGAAGGCGTTCAAAAGCAAAATGAAAACGGGCGAATACAGCAATGCTTTTGACACTTTTAAAGGGCTCTTTGATCCACTCCCTGACTACCCACTTAGCTTGATGTTAGAGAGATTCAGCTTGATCAAAATATTATACGTAACACAAATCTAAATATTTAGACCTGTGGGTTGTATTAAATTTTAAAACCAATTTTCTCTTCACCAAAAAAAAAATAAAATCAGGAAGAAATTTTACCAATACTATTTTCGCCCTTAAAATATATTTGTGTTTGATTTTGACACAATAATATTAATTTAATCCAAGTGTAGCTATGCATAATAGGGTTACGACTCCGATTGACAATATATAAACGCTGCGCTGGTTGCACTTTGGCGCGCTCCAGCCAACCGGCGCCCCCCGTCGCAACGCGCATCGCTACCAAGAGAATCGAATTATCGAAAGCAAAGCAGCAAGTGAAGAGCCAACACACAGTCAAGTGGCTTTTGCCCGTGTGCACCACTTCCCCTTACTTCTTCCACTTGTTCAAGTGGCGCTTGAACTGAGGGTAACCCTTGAGATTTACTTGGTTTGCAAAGGTTCCGAATATGTTCCATTTGGAAAAAAGTAAGGAAATTATTGGCAACGTGGCAGTTATCTGCATTTTTTGTGTGGTGATCATGATTATTACCTGTCAGCTGTCAAAAAAAAACACGTAAAATTTGAGGTTGTTTTAAAAAAATTAATTTAATACGTATTGAATACGATGTGAAAACATACTAATTATTACACCACCAGACCAACTCAACCCATTTTTCACTTTCTTTACAACGAATTTGCAAAAATAAAGTGAATTATTCGCTTAGACAAAAAACATGATTTTTTTTGGACATTCTAAACCTTTTGTAAAAGGTGTCATCTCCTTTTTTGAAAAATCCTTCTTGGTAGGTATTACATTAATTCCAAAGTCTAATTCTTCATCTTCTTCGTAATCCCAAAGATGTTCCATTTTAGGCACAGACCACTATTACAATCACAGAAATATTTTAAGGCAACGGAACAGTTTTATAATCTGATTAAATTAATGGCTTTTGTTTAAAAACATAATCAAAAAAATATCTCACATAACCTAAAAATGCGCTTAAGCCGAA
The DNA here is from genome assembly GCA_963921995.1 of Oxystoma pomonae. Taxonomy (NCBI): domain Eukaryota; kingdom Metazoa; phylum Arthropoda; class Insecta; order Coleoptera; family Brentidae; genus Oxystoma; species Oxystoma pomonae. The sequence continues at coordinate 43,417,755 of OY998171.1, read as the reverse complement.
GTAATTCTACGGCTTATCTTAACTACAGCTTAAGTGCCACTTACATGATATTCCACACCCTTGCAAAACAAAACTAAAGCTTAAGCTAGGCTTACATGTCAAGCTGAACCCGTGCACACGGGCATTTGATATTCACCGTTGCTATGGTTACGTGACGTCAACCACGCGACAGCATGTAATAATTTGTATTGCGATGAAGGGCAATTAAAAAATAGATTAGTCGTATGCACTATTGTTTTGGCATTGCTTCCCGAAACTTAACGATTGTAAAAATCGTTTTTACGTCGTTTACTGTATGATTCGAAAGCTTTTTTATTTTTCAGTTAATGTAGAGTGATGAAAATAACTGAAATAATTTTCGTTGTAGTATACCTATATTTGTAAAAAAATATGTTTCTCAAGAAAAGCTTGATAATTGGAATAACAATAAAATTATCCCAGACAATTTTGGAACATTTTAGAAATGAGCAAATTGTTTGCGGCATTTTGTTAAAATGGCTGAATACTCTTTCAGTCTCCCGGGGACTAACGCGCTGTAACTGAAAGAGTGTTTAGCAATATTAATGATATATGGACCCCTGAAAAAAGTAGATTAAATGTAGAAACTTGTTAATAGTTAATTATAATATAACTGATACTTGCGAAAACTTCTATAAAAAAAAATAATTCTTCAGAGAATTAATAAATTTTGTTAGATTAGTTTGCTAATTTTTTAAAAATGTTTTTTGATTTAAACATATGCATAATATGCACTGGCGCACCGAGGGGGAGGTTTGAGGTTAACCCCCCCCCCCCCGCCGAGAATTCCTGGTGATGGTCACGTTTTTACTTTAATTTTTTTTTTCTTTATTTATCTTTAACCCCCCCTCCCCCTCCAGAAGTCAAAAATCTGGTCACCTTTATTAATGTAGTAGCGTTTATTGTGTGCAGGTAAAAAAATATATAAATTAGTCAGTGTTTGTTTGTGTAAACACTAGCTCTTCACCATTTTTTAATGCCGCGAGCCGCAGCTGTTACCTATACAGAAAAGACACAAAGGTACTGATTATTTTGTATTGTTATTGCAAAATAACCCTGAAATAGTAGTTTTCACAACTAGTGGCTAAAATAGTGCTCTTTTTTACAAGCGTTGGTTTAAATAACGAGCACAGCGGTGTAAGTAATTTTAAAATGCTTAAAACCACTTTAACTTTTAGTCAATTCCACCGTATATGTTTGGCTAAGGTTTTTTTTTGAGCATGAAAATAAGCAAGTGAACGTTGAATAATGAACGATTAATATATAAGTTAAGTATTTTTAGTGATTAATTCACAGAGGCAATCAACCCACATTTTACAATCATTTACTACGTTTATACGAGCCTAAAACCAACGGTTTATACGTCCTTCATTAAATGTCATTAAATGACAGTTGACCAAAAAAATAAATAAAATAACCAAGCTAACAGGATATTTTTCAGTAAAACCAGCGTTGAGTATTTCGTTAAAGTGCTTATACCGACCATATATAACTATGAAATACTGTAACGGCCTGGCACTTGCATTTTCCACCGCAAATTCCTTAAATCTAGATTTGGCTAAATCATGATTTAATTTTGAATCCGGATTTAAGAAAATTTGTCTGCACCAGACCGATTTAACTTAACAGATTTAACTTTAAGACTCAGACACTCTGGCAACACTGGAAGCTGCTGTGAATGCATGGTAATCCGCCTCAACTGAAAGCCCATTTACGGTGAAAAAAAAATAATATGAGTTATTTTAGCAGAATTCTTGTATTTTTTTCATTTACATTTGCAATAAGTGACTTTTCGTATTATATTTCTTTCTTACAAAGCGTTAAATAACGAAAAAAATACAAAAAAAAACAAAATAAAAACATCTTTTTTTTAACCGGTTTTTTTACTCTCTTACAAACTGCAATAAAAAAGCATTTTCACCAATCGAAAAATCACTTTAAATTATACCGTGGCTAAAATTACGAGAGTCGCGAAAAACCCGTTTTTTAAATTTTTACAAGAAAACCAACTCCACTCAATACAACACAACTCCAGTAAATCCTACACAACACAGAAAAAACAACCCATCCCAAAAACGACTATCGTAACTCTAGATACAACTGTCGTAACTTTAGCTACTGCCTTGAAATTAACGTTGCGCCTTTTGGAAAATCGTTTGTTTGCCCCCCACAACACATAACCGTGACAGATCGTTGGGCCCTTCTATTTTAAAATTCATTTTCTTCACCAACCCACTCAACAACAGCTGATTGAATCTGACATATTTCCTCAAGAATCTGACCAATAGGAAACAAGATTTATGCTAAATCTGGATTTAAGAATTTTTAAGCCTTGCCGAATGAGGTGTTAGCCAAACCGGGTTTAACAACCCTTAAATCCGATTTTAAAATACGGTGCAAATGAAAATCGGTGTCTTAAATTTAAATCTGGTTTTAACTCTGCGGTGCAAATGAACATAAGTCTCCTAATAAAGTTGGAAAAAATTCAGAGCCAAAAATTCTTCTGGACGCGGGCGCACTGCGTTAGGCACGCGCAGTGAATTTTTCGCCTTTGACCTTGCTTTATTTTTCAAAGTTATTATTGTTACACATTTTGGGGTCTTTGCGCAGTTAAAGTAACTTATCTTTGTTGATTACACTGTGCTTATAGGTATATGATATCGTCCCTATAAACCGCTTTCTTATAAATTGTTTTAAAATAAAATTGATTTAGTGATTAAAACGGTTTTAGTGATGCTTATATGACAAAATTTTCAAACCGTTCTTATATAAAAGCGCATTAAGAGGTCCGTATGAACAACGTAATGGATGACTTTTATGATATGGTCCGCTTGAGACAAAACGTTTTCAACTTGATTGATTGATTGATTTATTTTCTCCATTAGTTTGGTTTGTTTTATTGTTTCGTGTCCCTTGCTGTATTTATTACTACTTGAAACCGCATAAAAAACGTTAGACAAATCACACATCTAAGCTGAAATTCGAGAAATTTATCCCGCGGTTGCCGAATTTCCATAATTATCCCTTATTTTATTCCCCATAATTACGTAATATTGCAATAGGTAGCGTAAATACATTACATTATTCTAATAAAGTAGATATAGTGCTAAGAAAGTTCAGTTTAAAATGCATAACGAAGTTTATTTAACATATTGTTTTGTTTTGTCTTCTATAAACAATTATTGAAATCAGGATTAGGACATTTACTCCCTACTAGTGTGGGGCATATGTCGATAATTTCTATCCCGCGGAATTTTTTATGAAGGAATTTTATGACTATGTGGGATTGATAGATTTTTAGTCACACAATCAAGTGTAACCGGGTGTTTTGTTCGCATTCGTGTAGAAGGGGTTGATATGACGACATCTTTCAAGATGGCGGTCAAAAATCATAAAATATACAACTTTCGCAACCGGGGTATGATTATACTCGATTCCATATAATTTGAGAACAAGTATTCCAAAAAAATACTTTCAAGGTCATCCGACCTTAAATGACCTTGAAACTCGCAAAAAAACAGATTTTTGTAATTTTCTCTTCAAAAAATCTTAATAATTCGACGTTTTGTCAGACCAACTTCAAATGTACCTCAAACTATTAGGCATGTATGCCAAATTCGATCCTTGGAGTTTAATGCAGTTTCAAGCTTCATCAACTATTAAAGCAAAGAGTACTAAATTTGATAAGAGAGATAAGAAAATCAAGTCCAATAATACTGTTAAAAAAAAATTGGTTCAGCTATGACGCGTTTCAATTTGGCGGCTCATATATCAAAATGGTGACCTATAACCACATTTTATTTTATCCAAATTCGTAAAAAAGCAAAAATGACAAAATGGCCATCAATTCTTGTTGATTTGTCGACGCTTACTATGAAAAAAAAAAGTTTACTTGATGCATGACCTTTATTGACCTTGAAAATACCATGTACAAGTGAAAAACCAGGTTTTTGTAGTATTTATTCCAATTTTCCACTACGCCAAAACTTTAAGTGCCAGAGATGAAATCTTAGCCATAAAAAAAACACTTTATTTTAAACCTCCCTACCATTTTTTTTGATCTAACGGCCTAGATGTTGGCGTAACAAAACGTTAAATTATTGAGATTTTTTTAAAGAGAAAATGGCAAAAATTGTGCTTTCTTTCGATTTTCAAGGTTATTTGAGGTCAAATGACCTCGAAAGTGATTTTTTTTGGAATTCTCGTTCTCGAGTTGTATGAAATCGAGCATAATCATGCACTGGTTTCAAAAATTGTATGTTTTATGATTTTTCGACTGCCATTTTAAAAAATGGCATCTAAAACACCTGGTCCAGAATATGGCAATGTATATCTAACTTCTGCTAACTCTCTTATATGTCATTTAAATGACTTTGTTGGCTAGACAAGTGAGTAAAACATAAAATTCACAGTTCCGAAAAAAAATATATAGGTCATTTTTAACGGAGGATAACATAAACATCTGGAACGTCAGTCAAAAAAAAATGATGGGGAGGTATAAAATGAAGTGTTTTTCTAACGCTAACATATTAATTTCATCTCCGGAACTTAAAGTTTTTGCGAATTGAGAATGACACTACAAAAGGCTGATTTTTCATGTGTACATGGTATTTTCAAGGTCAATCAAGGTCATACAGCAACTATTTTTTTTTCATAGTAAGCGGCGATAAGTCAACAAGAGTTAATGGCCATCTTGTCATTTTTGCTTTTTTATGAATGTGGATAAAATAAAATGTGGTTATAGGTCACCATTTTGATATATGAGCCGCCAAATTGAAAAGCGTCATAGCTGAACCAAATTTTTTTTAACAGTATTATTGGACTTGATTTTCTTATCTCTCCTATCAAATTTAGTACTCTTTGCTTTAATAGTTGATGAAGCTTGAAACTGCATTAAACTCCAAGGATCGAATTTGGCATACATGCCTAATAGTTTGAGGTACATTTGAAGGATAAATAGGATAAAATGAAATGTGGTTATAGGTCAATGTATATCTAACTTCTGCTAACTCTCTTATATGTCATTTAAATGACTTTGTTGGCTAGACAAGTGAGTAAAACATAAAATTCACAGTTCCGAAAAAAAAATATAGGACATCTGGAACGTCAGTCAAAAAAAAATGGTAGGAGGTATAAAATGAAGTGTTTTTCTAACGCTAACATATTAACTTCATCTCCGGAACTTAAAGTTTTTGCGAATTGAGAATGACACTACAAAAGGCTGATTTTTCATGTGTACATGGTATTTTCAAGGTCAATCAAGGTCATACATCAACTAATTTTTTTTTCATAGTAAGCGGCGATAAGTCAACACGAGTTAATGGCCATCTTGTCATTTTTGCTTTTTTACGAAATAGGATAAAATGAAATTTGGTTATAGGTCACCATTTTGCTAAACCATTTTTTTTAAAAATATTATTGGCCTTCACTTTTTTGTCTTTCTTACCAAATTTGGTCCTCTTCGCTCTAATAGTTGATGAATAGCGCTCTTTAGTATGTTATTTTTGCAATATCTTAATTTTGCTAGGGTATTGTTCAAGGTCATGAAGCTTCAAACTGCATCAAACTCTAAGAATCTAATATGGCATACATGCCTAATAGTTTGAGGTACACTTGAAGTTGGTCTGACAAAACGTCGAATTATTAAGATTTTTTTGAAGAGAAAATGGCGAAAATCTTGTTTTTTGCGATCTTTAAGGTCATTTAAGGTCGGATGACCTTAAAAGTAATTTTGGTATTTGGAATCCTCGTCTTCGAGTTATATGGAATCGAGTATAGTCATGCCCCGGTTGCGAAAAGTTGTATTTTTTATGACTTTTGGCCGCCATCTTGAAATATGTCGTCATATCAACCCGTTCTACACGAATGCGAACAAAACACCCGGTAACACTTGATTGTGTGACTAAGGAGCTATCAATCCCACATAGTCACAAAACTCCTTCATAAAAAATCCCATGGACTTACACATGCCTCTTCACTATACACTCTGACAACCAGGGCAAAAATGTTATTGATTTGTCAAGGCACGTTTTGCCATCTTATAGGTCTGACCGATCCGTCGGGTTTTTGTTTTTTGTGTTTTTTGCTTCAGAGCCAATCAGAACTCGACTCTACAATGTTGCCATAACTGTTCCTCAGCAATTTCCTAGATTTCGTTACTGGAAAATTTGCCTTCAATATAAATGGAGTCCGCCTTCTAGTTTATTTTAATTTTTTTGAGTTTAACTTCTTCTCTAGGTGCCGCAGCCCTTTTATTAGTGTCTTCAGGAAAAACTCCTTCTGAATAGATTTCTCTTACCGAAAATGTTGAGTACTCCCTACTTTGTTATGGGACATAAACAAATTCGCCTTTTAAATTATGATTTTTGCAAATAAAATTGTGTGAAAAATTTTTCATTAAAACCCAATAACGTACTTAACTATCCCCGGCTATTCCTGCGACTGATATCTCTTTTATCCATAGACTTTTTCCAGCAAATTTATTCATTAGAGAGTCGATCGCCAAATGTTTTTTTTGCGTGTTTCTTACACCGAAGAGCGAGGCGAGTGCTTGCCTTACATTTGATTGGTTTGTCGAGTACAAGAATACAGGGATGATATTTTTAAGCAAATAAAGGGGGAATTTGAAGTACGGGGGAAATTTAGACTTTCTTGTACCGAAACTTAAAAATGTGGAACACCTGATCACTAAAAATAAAGTAAAAAAAAACAAAACACAAATAAAAATGAAGGAAAAACGAAAAACCAACAAGAAAAAAACGAGTGGATTTTATAGCCAAAACTAAAACTAGTGAAAATGGAAGCGAGTAAAGTCAGCCACAGAACCATGCATAGCAGAAAAAGTTTGGTTGGTCTAGTCAATGGCGATCACAGAAGAATTTCAAGGAAAGCTAGCTAAAATTTGGATGCACATTCGTCAAAAATCAAACTATTTCTCTGTGATTTGTGTGATCCCACTTTGCTGGGCCCGTTGTACACGCAGTGGCGCACCGAGGGAGGGGGTTAAAATTCCCCTGAAAAACCTGGTTACAATTGGCACAATCAAATAACAGCAGAAATAAAATATATAGGGAATAAAATACAAGAGCACACACTTCAATTATCAACAAAAATCTTTAAAAAATCATAAATTGCAAAATTTTTCGCTTGCGGCGCTATAACACCTTTTGTTTTTATGATTTTGTGTCAAAATTGTCTTTTTAATGTCATTTTATCAAAACATTTTACCAGCGATTTGGTGTCAACAATGGCATTTTCGCAAAAAATTTTTGCCTGCAGCGCATTTTAGCATTTTTACAAACAAACTAAGGGTAAATAAACAACTCAAATTGCCAAAACTCCATAAAAATTTATAATTTTAAGTAAGAAATTGCATATTAAGTGTTATTTTTTCAAAAAATTAACAGTAGGATCTAACACAGGTCTAAATATTTACAGCTGTGGGGGGGTAGTAAATTAAAAAAAAAAATATACAAAGTTATTGATTATTTTGTATTTTTATTGCAAAATAACACAGAAAAACTGCTTTTTTTCTCAAAATATTCCATATTTTAGGAGAAAATGCCCTAAAACTAATTTTTTTTGACAGGTTTCAAAATGACAAATGGTGAATACGCAAAAAATTTGGCACATATTAGCTTCATCATCTGTGTGAGGTTATAAAGTTGATGATTTTTTAGACCACCTCTGGGGGGTGGTTTAAATTTATAGCCTCCAGAAAGGATTGTTTTGTGGCAATTGGTAATAAGTTCCTTTATAGTTTCCCTAAGCAACCGTTTTTACAAGAATTAATTTACCTTATTTAATATCCCAAGTTGTTCATTAATCAATAAAACACCTCCAATTTTGTCCAGAAAAACGCCATATTTTGAACCCGTTTTCAGCACAAAGAATATATTTATGAGGGCACTACGAGGCAAAACAAACATAAGTGAAGGTCACTGATTATGCACGAAAACTGTCTCCAATGAAAAAAATCCAAAACAACTGTACCTATGCATTTATTTACAAACATAACTGAAACTAAAACATTAAGTTTATTTAAAAGCTTAATCATCAAACAAAGCTTTCCACTGAAAGAACACACTCAAAGGTCTCAACTCTGCAGTTTTTATCGGTACTTCGCTAATGGCCATTTTATCATGTTCTACCAGAGAACTGGTCACCGAACAGTTCATTGAGCCGACATGACTCCTTTGTGAACGCATCAGTTGGATTCAGGTCTGTTTTTAGCCACATTTTTTTTCATGACCTGCTTTGACGAAATATTTTTATTTGTGGTTTGCGATTGCGATTGGTTTGTGTTTGTAAAGTTTTTTCATACTTTCGATAGATTTAAAACCCCTTTTAAATAAATACAAAGTTATTCTAATTCTTATTTTATGATTACATATCCAAATGGTTTTGTGACAGTAAGTATTAATCGCAAAAATCAATAAACAAGGATAAGTTTTGATAAGAGTAACATATAACGTCAATTTTAATTTGCTCAACAGAGTGTTTACGATTTAGATCCCCCCTAGGGTTAAAAAAACTTCTATAAATAGAAATTTTCTTCTTAAATCCAACAAAAGATTGTGTTAAGATGATTATTTACTAAAAAAATAATTAAAATTATTCTTATAAATCAAACTATGTCCAAAACTCAAGGAAGTTGGTATAAAATGCTTAAAACCAACAATTTCACTTAAACTTAGGACCTGTCTAAAATAGTAAATTCCACTGTAAAGCTTTAAAGCACGATTTCGACAATAAATTTTGGGCAAATAAGCACTTTTAAATTTAGTTAACACACCCCTCCCCTAGACATTTGAGCCCAGGTCCGCGCTTGTAAGCACCTGTTTCCTTGTACCAATTATGGTCACATTTTTACTTCAAATTTAGTTGTTTTTTATTATTTATCCTTAACCCCCCCCCCCTCCTCCGAAGTCAATTCCTGGGAGCGCCACTGTGCACGGTACACCCCTGGGAAATACTTTTAAAGGTAATATTTTTATTTGTTTTAGGCAACGAATTGCAAAAAAAACGTGATATTATGTCCAACTTATAATCATGCCCGGATATCGTCGCGTGCGGCCTTTTTAATTAAAAAGGCTTAAAAGAATCGCTCTCTTCTTGTGAATCCTCGACGACAACTTTAAACTTTTAAGCCCAAGTTTTAATTGAAAAAGTGGATTGAAAACGCAAGCAAAACGACACCACCGACCGAGCGCGCGAGTGTTTGTCTTGGGCACACTTGAGAAAACTTTTTCGGACTGATAGAAGTGAGGTTTTGTTCCCAAGCGAGTTTAAACTTCTGTTCAAGTTTTAATAATCATTTAAACGAAGCGAAATGTTTTAAACTGTTAGAAATGCATGTTAAAATTTATTGTAGACAATAAAAAATGAAATTTTTAATTCACTCAATGGTCACACACAGTGAAAAAATATCTCACTCAAAAACTCAAAATAGAGTGAAAGTCACCCACAATGGTGTATGTTAATCATTGACCAGCTTAAACATTATGTCAATGGTGTTTACAAAAATTTCGTGGTCTCGTTTTGAAAAAAAATTCGTTAAAACCAGAAATTTTTTTACATTTAAAGTGAATTTGTGTGGACACCATTGAAACAATGTTTGAACTTGTGAATGTCATAAACTTTTCACACAATCCTGAACAATACTGTTCTCAACTAAAAAGCCAGTTAACTCATTTTCGTTTTAGTATCCTTTGGCCTATGATCGGTGCCATATTGACACCAAACTAACAGAAAATCCATGTTTTACTTGTCAATTTGGTTCTAAAAATGGCAGCCACGATAGGCTAAAGGGCACTGATGGGGTAGGAGTTCACAGGCTTTTTAGTTAAGAACGTTGTTCCTGAGTTACCTGACTCAATTTTCAGTAAGATATTTTTTCACTGAAAGGCCTTTGGGTGAATCAAAATTTCTATTTTTTACTGTGTAGGAGGATTTTTTAGTATTATAAAACACATCATCTTAAAAAAGCCTTAGTTTATTTACGAAAAAATCATTGAAAAACATCGTCAAAATATTAAAATGTGGCAACAATGAACGTCACCTAGTAAAAAGGCACATCGCTATGGCAACCATTGTTATTTCATTTACGAGCCGCCTTGATTTATACTGTAAAGATGGTGTGTTGCGAGAAGTGCTCTTCGTTCGAGATTTTTCAAAATATTTTCCTGTTTTTCTTGGATTGATTGATAAAGGTATTAAAACAAATAGTGTTCACAATTCGCGACTAAACTGTGCTTTTTTTTACTCGCGTTTTTAAATTCCTCGCTGCGCTCGTTATTTAAACCAACGCTTGTAAAAAAAGCACTATTTTAGCCACTAGTTGTGAAAACTACTATTTTTTAATCATGAGCATTTTTCTGAAAAGAGTACTACTATTACCAGTCAAGCTCTTCTTTTAAAAATAGACAATAGGGTATTTTTGATCAGTGTTTTTGACTCTTCGTTATAGTTATCGTATTTCTGCGACTGCGCAGTTGCTAAATGTCATTCCGTAGTGGTTATTAACCAAAACGGAGTTCGGTGTTCAGGGAAGAATTACTTTATAGTTATCGTTATTTTTATTTACTTTTTTTCGCATAAAATTGCTAAAATTACTGAAAAGCTGCTTATCATCGCCCTCATCTTCTTTAATTCGAAAATCGCTAAAAAAGTAGGGTTAATATAATCGTTGGGTTAGTAGTAGTAGGGTGATATTTAACAAAAAAGGTTAGGTTATATTTAACGTCAACTACAAAAGTGGATCTGACCAAAAACTCTTTCTGCGGACATTCCGTTATTGTTATTAAAAATAAAAATAATCATAACAATAGGGAGATTTTGGTCAGTCAGTTTAACGGCAAATTTCGTTACTCTTATGCAGTGGCGGTCACAGGGGGGGGCGATCAACCCCGCCCTTTACTTTAGAAAAAAGTAGACAACAACAACAAAGATGCTGGTGGTAATAACCCTGAAGAAAAAAAATCAAGAAATTGCAGAGAGTTCCTTTAAATACATTCTAGAATCCCTCCATAATATTTTGGGACAGTTTGACCTTCAATCCGTCAGACCAAGAATATACAAATGCATGAATGAACTTACCATTGAAAATACAGAACAGTATTATAGAGTTTCTATTTATAAACAAGTTTTAGACAAAATCAATTAGGACATAAAAAAAGGTTTTTTGACCTGAACATATTCATACCAAGCTCAACATGAAGCCAAAATTAAGGCAAAATTAACTAAAGTCCTTTCTAAATACTATAAACTGTTTTATTAATCCAAAACACAAATTCTTGAACTTTTATTGGGAGAAGTTAGTATTTGGAAACAATATTGGTCAGAAGTAGGCAAAATCAAAACATACCTGATAACGTTTTCGAGGCAATGAACAAGTGTGGCAATATTTTTCCGTTGAGCTTCTCATGCCTCAGAAGACTGAAAACATAAGTATTTAAAACCACTATGACGGAAATTCGTCTGACCGGCTTAGCGTTGCTGCATATCAACAGACATATTGAAATTGACATTGAGCGAGTCATTGACCGGTTTGCCCAAAAAACTGGAAATTATTTTTTTTTGAGATGGGCATCTTATGTTTGAGATATGCGATATAAAAGGTGATGTTTCAACAAAAGGCTTTTTAGACCTCAAAAAAGTATTAGTCTATTAGGTTTTGTTTGTGGTTTGTTTGTTATCTATGTTTTTTATAACTGAAAAAATTATACGTAGTCACTTAAGCGCGGATTTCAGGAGGATAGGGGGTAGTTGACCCCCCCCCCCCCATGGTGGCTTTAAATTTTTTATGAAAACATTAGAAAATCAAAAGTAGGGCAACCTTTGATACTTACGATATTAGTTTAATTTTGTGTTAAAAATGGCATTTTAGTGTCATTTTCTTAAAAATTTTCGACTGCTGCGCTTTGACACCATTGATATATTTACAATTTTAATTTAATTTCAAATAAAAAAATGCCTTTTTTAGAGAAATTGTCTTAAAACTTTTCGCCTGCGGCGCTATAATGCGATTTTAGTTTATTTCGACTCAAAAATTACAGTTTTAATGTAATTTTCTCAAAAATTTTCTTAAACATTTTTTAAAATAACAAATTTATGAAATAAACGACTTCAAATCTGAGAACCCCTCCTCCTAGATTTAAGACCAAATCCTCAGTTGTAGTTACTTTCGCATATATTGATATGTTCCTCATAAAAGCTATGCTTTTTTTCTATTTTTTTTGTATCGAAACCGCCCCCCCCCTTTTCAAATGGCTGGGACCGCCACTGTTTTGAGCGAACCCAAAAGTAAGGTTTAGCGGTAAATATAGACTTACTTTTTCGTTATTTTTTCTTTACCATAATATATTCGCGTTCACTACTAATCACATAAAAAAAATACAAATAAAAAAACAACAAATTTTTGTCAAACAAAACAAAGTTTCTAATCTAAAAATTTTCCACTACAGAATCACACCAAGTTTGGTTGGTTGGCTTTTTAACGGTAAAGGTAGGTGCTATTCGGCGCTAATTAGCGCCAGTGGTTACCTTTAATAAGAAAATTTGGATGCATTTTCTGTCGTCTATATTGAATCTTTGAATTATATCAATTATAAACAAATAAACGCGAAAACCATTTTTATAAGTAGACCACGTTATATAACGAGCGTTTTATATCTAAACTCAGGGTTAAAATATCCCAAGGTTAGTATAACCCTGGGTTAAAAATAGTATTAAACGATAGTTTGTGGAAAAGAAAGATAGGAATATAAAAACCGTAATGTTAATTTTCACCTATCAATATGTTAAAAACAGTTGAACATAGGTATAGGACATTATACATAAAATGTACCAAAAATATTTTCTCGAATGAAAAAATGCAAAAATATACAGGGTGTTCAATTTAAAATAAGAAAGTTGTTGCCAAGTTTTCCTACAAATGGCAACACTGCAAATATGAGAGCATTTCATACTCACCTTGTTTAGGTGTGAATGTAAACGTGTAAGAATATGTTTTTTTATGTAAAACCAGATATACATATAAAGTTTTTTAACGTGCAAAGTTACACTTTCTGTTTATTTTTGTTTTAATAAATGTTAGTAGGATTTTTGATTTCTAAACTAACCAAAGTCTTTACAGTGGTAAACTAACTTAGTTTTGAAAACGAAAATTATTGTGTATTTTTTTACACTTACTTTTTAAAATTGCTCAAAAGTTACTTTAATATCGAATCAAACTCCCAAAATTGACCGTTTAATTTATATGCGCAGTTCAAGACCACTTAAACGCCGTTTATATTTGGTTTAGTGGACATATCAAATTTAACAATAAACTTAGTTTAAGAATGTACGGTGCAAAAGCCACTTAGATGTTTAGAAAGCATACATATTAAAATGGATTTACTTGTTTTTTAGTTTGTGTTACCACTCTGTTAATTCTTCTATGTTGGTCCCTAGGATGATATCCCAAGCATATTAATAAATTACGAAATCACAGTTTTTACAGACCGTCATAAAGTAAAACGTGGGTTCAGATTAAAGCAATATTTATGATCCTTGACTAAAATGGCGCTGTATAAAATCCGTGAAATTTTTTTTATCGAATTTGAGTAAAAAACTTTTCTATTTTTAGAAACACTTAAAAGCATGTTAATAATCATTAAAATAATTATTAAGTCATTATAAGGTATTGATTTCTAAAAACTTGCCACGCCTCCCTAGTACACTATACTTTAGAACCACGTGATCCCGACATAAAATAAATTTTAAAATTACACGGAAACCTCATAGAATCCCTAAAACAAGTTGGTATGGATGATCGAGATATAAAAATAATTGCTAACCTGTACTTGAACCAGATTGCATAAAAGTTGATGGCTAACTGTCCGGAGAGGTCCGAATAAGGGGAGGTGTTCGCAAAGACTGAATATTGTCTCTGCAGTCGTTTAATATTTCCAATAATGAAATAATGGAAAACGAATTTCACAACTACGAAGATGGTAAGATATTCTGACGACAGCACTGTCATAATTGCGGACAGGCTGCAAGGTCTACAAGAGTTGTTCAATGATATTTCAGTCAAAAGATCGCAATTTGGGCCTAACTTGAATGTTGGAGAAACAAAATGTATGGTTAAAACCAAGGAAAAACATAAGAGAAATATAAAAAGTAAATGGCCGACATTAGTTCTATGACACTTTTCAGAAAAGCATTCAGAAAGGCAAGGATCGCTACTGCCGGAATGGTTGTGGACTTTGGGAACTTCATTGTATTAACTAGGGTACTAACTTGCTGCATAATAATATGTTTAAGTAATGTTGATTTTAAGAGTTTCAGCACCACTGTTATTAGAAATAATTTCACTGTATGTGTTTTATTGAATAATGTAAATTTTTGATTGGAACTATTAAATTTTTTAAGTTAAGGAATAATTAATTTAATATACGTAAGAAAAATTCGATACATAAGTAATACAATAATAAAATTACATAAAGTAATAACTATACTAACATGACGAGGAACACTATCCTGACGAGCCAATTATGGTTCAGGGAGATATATTGCTCCAATTAAAAATTGAAAAACAAAATCTCTATCCAAACTTAAATAAATAAATTTGAATTTGAATTTAGAAAAGAAGAAAGGATATAGAATATGCTAATCTGTATTTGATTTTGAAATTAAACAATTAATAATATTTTGACTGCAAGTTATGGCATTCCATTTACACTATACCAATATGTATAATTGGGCATGAAAAACGTCAAAAGCCAACAAAACCAACGCCATATATCAAACGGTACCACTTCTCCATGCCAAATTTCGCTCGTTCTCGACTTCGCACTTCTTAGTACCATAAATATATACCGAACAGGTACTGTGGGTACCTCTCGAATCGCGAAGTACCCGCGTGCAAAGGTCACCCATAGATCACCGCGGTTTCGATGGGTATATAAGCAGCAGAAGAGGGACCGGATGGAAAAACTTGGCATTTTTCTGGCGGTGCCAGTGGCGGAGAGATAACTTATTAATTTACTAGCTATTTGTTCGTGTGCTGACTTTCCCCCGTTTACCTTCCCCGCCCCTCCCCTTCACTGCTACAACTTTCGCGCCACTAACCCCTCCTGCCTGCCTGCGGCTTTTTCCCAATTTTTAACTTTAAAGGGTCATAACTTTTGTTGCTGTTAACCGATTTTCAGGAAATAAAGCCTATCCCCGGCTCAGGAGTTCAATGAATCCAGTAGAAACTCCCATCAAAATCTGTAGAGTACTTTTGGCCTGACCCTAGAACAAACAAAAAATGAATTAATGAAAAAATTAATTTTTGGTATATATCTTAAGGTGACCAACCGTTCCGGTTTGGCCGGGACAGTCTCGATTTTTAACCATTTGTCCCGGGGAAAAAATCCGTCCCGGATAGTCCCGGTTTTTCAGAAAAAGTTCCGGTTCGCCTCGGTTTTGATACCACTGTATTTTGTAACTTTAAAATCACTGCAATAAAAAAAGCGGATGTTCTCTGCCATCTATATATTTGAATTGAAACCTTACTTAAATTATTTTTCTTTAATAAGTATTTTGAAAAATACATCTTAATATTATTAGGGGTGCATATAGGAAAAATACATGATATACAATACATTGAATGGACCGAGTGTCCCGGTTTTGCCCTTTAGGAGTTGGTCACCTTAATATCTATATCCTTCAAAATACGAGGTGCCTTCCCCAAACTAAGTATTACAAACATGTATCTCCACTCTCGAGTTCTCAATTAAACTTTCTTGCAGTACTTTAACTGGTAAGTTGCACACCTCTCCATTCTCTCTTTTTCTTCTCTCACTCTTGCATTTCAATTAGCATACAAAAATATTAAAACTGGCGAAAAAACATTAAACAAATGATTAAATTGTTTATAGTCCATCGAAGTATTCCATTGGGAGCTCCTGGCGATCGTCGCTAAAACTTGTTGGATACATGGAATCCATTTAAAATTGGTGAAATTTATCCAAAAATACTAGTTAGTCAGTTTTAAGAAATTGTTTGTCAAAATAAATAAATAAAACGGCCAAAAACCACATAAAATCAATAGAAATTCAGTGGCTTACGCAGATTTATTTTAGGGGGGGGGTTTAAAAAACTAAACACAATCGGTACGTCTTTGTTTTCCATAAACAAAATACGGTATTTTATAAAGAGCGTAGGCGTTCCGCAAGGTACGTTTCTTATCGCGTACAATATCGGTACCGCCGCGTTCTGCGAGTCCCCCTTAATTCACAGAGAGGTGTCGTATAGAGACGAAGGGGGGCGCCCCCTTATATATTCTCCTTAATGTCTTGTTTCCCAGCGGGTTCTGGTACTAATTGGGATCGGAGATCCCCCGTTGAGGATCCGTGGTACTTTGTGATAGTATGAAATATCGGATAAATTTTTTTTTTCGTTTTTGGTTATGTGCAAAGGATAATATAGTTAAGAACTATTTACAGTATTTTCCACCCGAAATTTTTATAGATTTATTTGAGGTCAACTTTGTTTCTCCCTAAAAAGAAATTTAGTCACCTTTTTTGCACATTTTTTTATCTTTAATTTTACAGATCAAAGCATGACTATCATGAACGCTGATCAATTCAAAATGTTTGTCCATATTTCTGGCTTTGTCTAAAAGCGCAAACATTGAAAAATAAAAAGAATGCAGACCGGAAAGTACACACTTTCCGTACAATGCGTGTAACTTTACAAAGATGAGACATAAAATAAAGTGATTATTTTCCGGTCTATGCTTTATTTTCCTCCTTTTATTTTAGTCAAGTTAGTTATGACTTGTGTTGACAATTTAAAAAAAAAAAATTATTTTTTTTAAGCCTTCTTAAATTTTTTTCTTTGATTTTTTTTTTGCAATTTTTTTTTGTAAATTTTTTTGTATTTTTTTAAATAATTTGTTTAATTTTAAAGTTTATTAATAACCTCTAGGTGTACAAATGGGCGAATATTAGTTGCTTGAAAAAAAAAGTACAATACATGACCGGACATTCACTTTACAGGTCTCCAAAAATTTCTGTGCGACCTGTAAAGTTCCCTTTTCCGGTCTAAATGGCCAAAATGTAAACAAATTCCCTTTCCGCCAAAATTTCTGTCAAAAAAAGAACAACATTCTAGGGCGTTTGGATTTTGTCAACTTTCAAACCTGCTTTTGTTTAGTGGGTCATTAAGGTCGGGTTTTTTCTAAATAAAAATGGAACGGACTTTAGGGAATAAGAAACCTTTTTGATTATTATAAATCTACCATATGAGATGTTCCCTTAGTTGTTAGGTTCTTTTGTTTTTCTAAATTGTTGTTAATGTCACTTATTCCAGTCGATGTTCGGGTGGAAATAATTGCCATCACGGATTAATGAATAAACCCACAGACAAGTTCTACTGGAGCTATTACATTTTAATTTAGTATATGTGTGTTAATTTTAAAATCTTTGTAGCATTCACACAAATAAACTGTTATTATTATATTATTATTATAGATGCATCCTAATGATGATTAACAATTCACATTTTTTCCTGCCCTCAGGCGGTGGTCATCAGGCAGGTCACGTATGTCTTGCTGAAATCAGTTGTTTTGTTATGATCATGTGACCTAAGGTAATTTGCTGTACTAAGATAAGAGATACCCATCACTAAAAATTTTAAAGTATGGGTCAGTTATTAAGGACCGACATGCCTTTGAGTGTCAGTATGGCAGCTTCCTTGTAGCAGGATTTGACAACACGGGCTTTACTCCTACAGGGTTTTTACCTACGTGGCGATTCGCATATTGTTTCAAAATAGGCCGAGTGCATGCTCGTCCTTCAAGCTGGCGTAAAAGACAACCGTTTTTGACACGTTCTGTGCCCCTCGGGCAACCCCTTGACCCATGTCATTAGTTTCTTTGGTGCCGTCAGGAAACGCGTCTGAAATGGACGTGAGATGGCGGCACGGTCGGGGCTTTTGAAAGACATCACCCGCAGCTGTAATCGTCCACTTGGCATGGAGAGACACATCTCCCGGGTTGACGGTTTAATCCTTTCGGCGAATTGTGTAGGGTTTAGGATTTATTTTAGATTTTAACTTTGTTTGAAGGGTGTAAACAGAGAGTTTGTAAAAAGAATGTTTCGGGAAACTAATCAAAAATATCGAAACAAAAATTATTTATAATTTTTTTATATATCGACGATATTTTAGTCCCAGCCGGTTGAAGATGTTTTTTATATATGATGGGATTCTTAAAAACATCATATTTAAAAATTACCTCTCTGAAAATGTTGAAAATTATGCATGTGCTAAATGCGGGTTGCTTTACTTTTTCTGACCGCTTTTCGATATATTAGTGCATCCAAAGGCGCAACAATGTGTTTTATTCATAGAGACAAAAAACTCTCATGATCAGCAACGAATTTTTACTTCCCTCGCTAAGGAAAGTAAGTAATCATCTAAAAATCGCACTTTGAGATATTGATTAATTTCCACAAATCCAGATCCAGAACACGTTTCCAGACACCGTTGCTCTGTCTATCGGTCGATCTGTCCGTCGCTTACTTTGTAGCAACTATAAATAAAAAAACCCTGCAATTATAACGACTACTTAACGTGCAGATCCCTATTGTTTTTGAGCTTTCCCCCATTACACCCTTTAAAGCTAATCCCAAAAAACTTCATCCCTAAAAAAAGACTATGTTTTTAAAGTAAGACTCGTGGCATATCGGACAATGTTTTTTTACCTTGTGAATTCTATTTGCGTCAAAATTTTTGAGACCATACAATACATAATATAGAACATAAAAATTTCAAAAAACTTTTGGAAAATTAAATTTTTTTGACAAATTTTATCCAAATCGGTTCAGTACTTTTTGCGTAATTAAAGGAGAAAAATTTTAGTTTATTGGCGCTAAGATATCATATCACATATTAAGTGTAATAGAAAAGTCCAGATACACCCTAAAAAATTGTAGATACACCCCGGGAAAGTCTAGATAAACCCTAAAAAAGTCTATATACCTCCTAGAAAAGTCTGTATACATAAAAAAGCCTGGTTACACACTGAAAAACTCTGGATATACCATGTAAAAGTCTGAATACACTCTAAAAAAGCCTGGACCTGCCCTGGAAAACTTTGGATGCACCCAGGAAAAGTGTGGATACACCCTGGAAAACTTCCAACCCAACCCACAATTTAACAGAAATATTTTAAATGGAAACCTGTAAATAAATACACAATGCAATTTTGAAAAACCCATGTGTATATGAATACTGTTTTTTTTAATATATTTTCTTGAGCGAGGCAAGTTGTGGAGGAAAATTTTAGTCTATTTATTTTATACAAAAAAAAACTTTTGGGGTAATATTACATACTCACCGAACACAGATTTCAGGGGATTTTGCACAAATCCATCAAAATTACCGATAATTTTTGCATAAAACGTGGTTTTTTATAATTGCAAGTTTCTTATTTTCGCGAAAATGATCGAATCCACAGTCCTACTGACACCTGATTAAAATTAACAAAAATTATAACAGAAGTTGACATGTTTTGACGCGATTTGACGTTATGCAAACAACAATAGGAACATGCGGTGCAATGTTCATTTAGTACAAAGCAGCAGAAATATAACTATTGCATAAAATATTTCTGGAAATTGGAAACTTTTTGTAAAGCCAATTTTTGAACAAAAATAATACACCTAAAAAAATTCCGAACCCGCAGGGTGAGGGATGTTTTATCTTTGGCTATATGCACGAATGCTTTAATTTAAAAAGAATTGACTGAAGACTAAATTTTTCCAAAATTTCCATTAATCCTTTAAGACACGTAGTGAAAGAAAATGTTTTGTGACAAATAAATCCCGGTGGTAATATTTACTGGGATGTATGTGTCCCAATGGAAAAATAAAAAAGAATAGGTCAGACTCAATCAACTTCTTTCTCGACATACTGCAAAAAACCATTGGGACATAAATAAATACGATTAATAATAACCCAGTCAACAACCCCACCTGGACACATAATAATATGTCCCAATGGGGCCAAAGAGGTTTTAGGCACGTGTTATGTTTTGATCGGAAATTTCCCGGGTTTAAAGTTTATTATCAAAGCGTAAATGCCAAAAATTACTATTCCAGAAATTTTCCAAAAAGATTTTCAAAAATTTCCACATATTAATTGCGCCGTAAGTTTTCGAAAACTGCACACCACTTATTGGAGTTTTAACACATGAGGGAAATATTAATTAGTAATATGTTAGATTCCAGGAAATTTTTGAAAAAAAAAATTGGCTGGAAACGACATTTTCAAAAATATCCGAGAAGGAATGCATGCGTTATATTCTGATAGAGAATATACCTAGTGAAACTGCACATTTCCATCAGAGTACAAATTTTATATATATATTTATAAAAAAAATTTCCAGTTATTAATATGCACAAAGTTTGTGAAACAAAATAAATCCTGGAATAAAGAAGTCTAGAATAAGTATGGATAATTTCATTGTTCAACCAAAGGTAAAAAACTAAACGATAAAAGAATTCCTTCTATAAGCATCAGTCTTTAATTTAATCTTCCCTATAATGGTCACAACTTTGCGCGAAAATAACCAATCATCTCCTGATTACGTTTCTAACCAATAATTTCGGTTGTTACAGACTCACTGGGTTCGATGGGTTCCATGGGTTCAGCATCGGAGGACGAGGAGGACGACGAGAACAGTACGACCTCGTCGGTACTAAAGCACCACTCGTTACACGGTTCCTTAACGCCCAATCCCGGCGAAACAAACAACAACTCGTTGCCTCACTCGGAACTTAGTAATTCGATAGGACAGGTTAGTACCAAAATATATTATCTCATAAAATGATTTTATTGTACGCCTGATGAAAAAGGGCATTTTTTATCAAAATTATTGAGTCGTCGAATATTCAAATTTTAAACTGGTCGTATCATAGACCGGCGGTAGGTGACTAGTTTCTTGCAACGTTTTTCTAATGCATGCCAATCATATATGTGATTGCACTTACCATAAGTATATCAGAGATGGTCAATTTTTACGTTCGTCGCGTGCAGGTGTGCAAATCGATTTTCAAAATGCAAAATAATCGATGTCTTTGAACTACTTTAAAATGCAAGCCAATGTTGCCAAATAAAAATTTTGGAAGACAATATAGGGCGAAAAATTTAAGGCATGCAGTTTCCGCGTGCTTAACCAATTTGGTGCGCACAAGAAATCTTTAAAATTTTTGAAATCTTCGAACGATTTTAAAATGCAGGTCAATGTGTTTTATAGTAAATTTGAACTGCCAAACGACGATTTACTGATTGCCATGCAGTCTTGATGTGCACAAACTCATCAAAAATTACTGGAAAAATGCAAAAAAATTTAGGTATTACCGAACATTTTAAGATCCTTCGGAGATACGTAATTTTTTTTGCATTTTTCCTGTAATTTTTGATGAGGTTGTGCACATCAAAACTGAATGCCAATCAGTAAATTGTCATTTGGCAGTTCAAATTTAAGATTTCAACAATTTTAACGATTTCTTGTTCCCACCAAATTGGTTATGCTGCTCTTAGAGACCCAACACACTTTTCTTAAGATATGTCCTTGTTTTTCTCTTAAATAAAAAATATCTTGTATAATATTAGTTCACGTTGGTAGATAATATATATAGCGTTTCATCTTCATCTTCAACTCGTTATTCTACGACAATAATTATAGCAAGTTATGCATCGAATCGTTAACTTCATGTGTTAAATTTCAAACGCTGTAGTTTTTTTCTTAGTATTTAAATCAGTTTTTCGCTTATCTACAAAATCATTACCATTATTCGCGTAATAAGTGCTATATTTTCTTTTCGCCCATTAGGCAAAAAAAGCACAACCACACAGGTAATTACAATTAAGCTAACCAACATATTCTGAGATAATTTATGGCTATGGCTTCTGTACTCGGTACCAGTCTATTCCGATACAAAGCGCTGTCCTAACCCATCTCAATGAAAATCGCATTTTTGATTTGTAGCTGTTTTTACATGTTTTCATGTCGAACAAATTTAATAGCGTTGAGGTAAAAGCACCTAACGATAACAGCAAAACCCCCTTAAAGAATGTAGGAGGTCACAATACAAGAACGGGAGTGAGGAATTTCAAAAGAGAGTAGGATGGTTCCAATCTGTCAAGCACAGGTATGTGCGGTAATTATGGCCACAATCTCCGGAGGTCAAGATTTGCGGGAAGGACATTTAGGTATATATGCTCCGATAGTCAAGTATCTGCACTTAAATTAGTCTGAAGCCTAGTGTAAAAGTGCACTGCTGCGCTGCGGACAAGAGAGAAACACTGATATGGATCCCGGGACACAAGGGATACCATGACTGAAGCCCGGGCACATCTGCATCTTCAGCAAATTGTTTTTATTCTTCAAAAGAAAGCACTGCGTTTGGTGGCTAATATTCAGCAAAGAGAGCCATGTAGGCCTCATTTTGTTGATCAAAAAATTCTAAATCTGACGTCATTGTTTGTTTTAGAGTTAGCAAATTTGGTCCTTTAAAATTTTAATGATATTTGTGGTTCTGGACCAAGACGTATGACCAGACAAAATTTCAATCTTCCTTTACCAATTCCTAAAAGCACTTTGGCTCAAAAATCTTTAATTTATGAAGGGAGGAAAATATTCAATCACTTGTCTTTTGTTAAAAAACCTCCTTGTAGAGAGACCATATTACTCGTTGTCCGAGTTTTATGAGGACTAGTTAGGGAGATTTTGGTAAGGTTTTTTTGTCAGTCTGTTACCTTTACCTTTATTCTGGGCAGGCGCAGTAGCGCTCTGTCAGGCTGATACCTTTATTAAAGGTAACCACTGGTGCTTCTTAGAGACTACCTTTACCGTTAAAAAGACAACCAACCAAACTTGATGTGATTCTGTGGTGGAAGATTTTAGGTTATAAAAGTTTATTTTGTTTTACAAAAATTTTGTATATTTGGATTATATTTTTTGTTAGCCTTGTTTATAGTAGTAGTGGACTGCATTTTTTACCGTTTTTTTGGTAAACAGATGAAAGTACAAATAGGTTTGCAGAGGCTCGTTTTCTTCCATTACTCCACCAAAGATATCTTGCAAAATTATTTGCCTGACTAAATTTATGTTGGGGTGTCCGTCTCCTAGTTCTATCACTAAATTAATATTTTCCTCCATGATATGATTAGAAAAGCAAATAAAAAAAGACTTGAGCAAAAAACAACAAAAGTCAATAAAAAGTAAGGTTATGTTTACCGCCAAACGATTGACTACGTTCAAAAGCTCTATTTTTAAGCTCTTGAAGTTACCTTTATTTACGGTAACGGTAACCATAAGAGTAACGAAATTTGCCGTTAAACTGCCTGTACAAAATCTCCCTATTTTTTATTAAGTTATTTTTATTTTATATTATTAAATTTAAAAAATGATAAACTAATTTCTGGTCTGGTCGTTCTTTTTTTTTTAACCAACTCTTCAGTCTAGTTGTCTAGTTTTTTGTTTTATGGCTTTTATTTATCTTCGTTTTTTTTTAACTGTGATCCACATTTTTTTATGATTTATTCTGTTTGTTAGTCTAATATTTACATTTTCATGTTGTTTTATATTAATATTATTTTTGTGGTATTTTTTTTTCTTAGTGACAAATTTATTAATAATTAGATTATTAAGCCTGCTTCTTCTTGATTGATAGGTTAAGACGGCCAGTCCAATACGGTCCACCCATTTAGTATATCATCAATAAATCAAATTAAGATATTTAAGCGGGTTCTATCTCAAAACATTTCTAAAACCCCTACACCCAAGCCAAATCCGTAAAATTTAACTGTTTTCTTAAGAATAACACCGTTATACACCCAAAGCTCGTTTTTAATCTCCCTTTACCATTAAACGACCAAAACAAAAATCAAAACACCAAAACATGCATGCTCCGATTCTTTCTTTCCCTAAGGCGGCTGAAGAAATGCACGACCCAACTTTGTCGGTGGTTTGAAAATTTCCGCGGGCATTTAAAGATTACTTGTTAATAGTCCCGGTAACTACCACTGTCCGCTCAAATAACTACTAGTTTTTGGTCTGCAGCACCACTCCGGCGCGCTAATTTCGTGTACTTAGGATTGAGTCATTCGTGACCATAAGCGTATTTTTAAGAAGGAGTTTCATTACTACAGGGTGTCCCCGGAGTAGGATTTTTAGTAATAACTTAAAACAGAAAAAAAATTAAATCAAAATCTAAACGGGAAAATAACAATTTTTTGAACGTTAAAAATAACGAGCTATTGTTAAAAAGGGGTATAATTTATTTAAAAACGGTCTTAATCAGCCACTTACTAACAAGAGACCCGGCAGTCCCCGACAGCTCCCACATATATATGTTTGAAAGTTTGAGACAATGATGTGCTCGAAATTAAGTCGGACTTTCTTGGTCTATATTTTTATTTATTCACGACGTTTCTATCAGTACAATCTCTGATCATCTTCAGGTGCAAACTACAATCTATTCCTATTACTTATATACTATGGGAAATCACTCAACCGTGAATTTTAAGAAATTGGCATTACCCAAGGCGGGGCTTCCAAATATTTGGAATTTCAACACTTGGTTTACCGGAAATAAATACCTTGATTTTGCCCAATAAAGGCAGCTTCAGGGAACTTTCGTTTCTTCCAGTGTGACTCCTTGTGCAAAACCTTTGCTTCTGTCCACGGTGTTGTTTTGACCATGCATGTTCGGCGATTTCTGATTTCGTTGTTTCACCCCTTTGGCTATTGGTCTGATGTTCCTTAAGCCTAATAGATAGTGGTCTTTTTATTTCGTCTATGTATGATTCACCACACTCACAAGGAACTTGGTAAATGCATTCCTTATTTTGTTTGTTCTTCTGTTTTTTTTTTACTAAGACGGCTTCCAATTGTATTATTAGATTTAAAAGCTGTTTTAATATTAAAGTTGTTCGCTACTCTTCGAATTTTCTCTCATACTTCTTTAATGTATAGAATTACAAGGAATGGGGGAACAGGGACTTTCTTTTCTTCCAGTGTGCCTCCTTGTGCAAAACCTTTGCTTCTGTCCACGGTTTTGTTTTGACCATGCATGTTCGGCGATTCCTGATTTCGTTGTTTCACCCCTTTGGTTATTGGTCTGATGTTCCTTAAGCCTAATAGATAGTGGTCTTTTTATTTCGCCTATGTATGATTCACCACACTCACAAGGAACTTGGTAAATGCATTCCTTATTTTGTTTGTTCTCCTGTTTTTTTTACTAAGACGGCTTCCAATTGTATTATTAGATTTAAAAGCTGTTTTAGTATTAAAGTTGTTCGCTATTCTTCGAATTTTCTCTCATACTTCTTTAATGTATAGAATTACAAGGAATGCGTTTGCCTGGTCTTGTAATCTCTCCTGTTTTCTGAAATTTAGAAATAGTATCTGTTATAAGTTTAACGCTATAACCATTCTGCTACAGATCCGGGCGAGTTTGTAAATTCACCGGTGGTCTACCGGTGCCAACAAAAGAGTTCATAAATTTTAGATGGATTTCACCAGTCCAACAATAGAGTTCCTAAATTTTTCGATGGATTTCACCAATCCAACAAATGTTGGCACCGATCGCCACCGGCTTCGGGAGTCGGTAGAAAATCTTCGTTGAATTAAACATAACCCTACTTTATGGTTATTTATTTTTTCCATTTTTTTATAACTTATTCAAACCAAGATATTTTTTATGCATTTTGGTTAATACAAGGTACAGTACAGGATGCTTAATGGAGTGGTGAGCCATAATATTAATGCAAGACAGTTCAAGTGAAGACTCTGATGATGAGCTAGACATCATACTAAATTTGAGCAAAAAACGTACTTGAAGACTATTTTGAAAAAACTGTCCAGAAGTACAGCATAAGTGCCTTTAAGGATGGTATTCATAGTCGTTCCTCAAGGCTCCTTCCTTCCTTCGCCCATAAAAAATTTACATTTCCCAAGGAAGAAGAGAGACTTGGGAGCGACTATGAATACGGTCACATTTCCGATTTTCTCGAGCCGAAGTTGAGGTATGATTTTATTATTTTATTGGCACTCAGCTATTTACACCTCAACGCGTTATTTTTGTATATTCGATGGAAAAACGACATTTCGTCACTGCTAGATCTCAGGTGGATGTCAAACCCATCTGGCAACCGAATGTTTGAACCGATGTTCCACCGCTGTCAAAAAAATGTTGAATTTACAAACTCGCCCTTCTTCTTAATGTTTCTTATTTCGATTTCCAAGTCATGAAAATTGTTACAAATTTGTACGGCTCTGCTATACAAAGTTCTTATTATGCCTGGTTTGGTTGTAACAGAATACTGGAAGTCCGAAACCCAGTGTTAATTTCAGCTCCCACATAGCTAGACAAAGAAACAGAGAGTTTCAAGGCATCTGTGGCAATACCGCAAAAGACCGCGGGTGCGCCCAAAAACTTAGGTGTAGTTTTGGTGCAGTGCAAAGCAGTGACGGTGGATATGATTTAATATGGATCTAATTTTAATGTAATAAATTAATAGAAAAACTGCATTACATAAGTATATAGGGTGGGCCACAAAATTCCGCACTTTTTGGATTGACTATAACTTTTGACTTGATTACTTGATTTTGAAGTATATTAGCTTTTTGGAAAGATAAAACATGGGAGTTTTTCGATTCGGTTAAAAATTTAAAACTTCTAAAAAATCCAAGATGGCGGACAGTTTTAAACAATGTGTAATTTTCACCCCCCCTGAAAAAAAATTATTTGCGACAATGAACCAACTCTGAAGCTTCCACTACAAACGCTTATTGTTTCTGTATATATTGAAGTATCATTTAATTAAATCAGTTAGGAAATAAAAAAGTTAAAAGTTTTTTGACTACGAGTGTTTTAGTTTCACATTGCATACATTTTCCATTTGCTATATTTTTTTAACTAGTTATTTATTTAAGAAAAAGAATCTAAATATACAGTACTTTTTTATTTCTTATCCGATTTAATTCGGTGATACCTCGATATACGAAGAAAAAATGGAGATTTGGAAATACTAATTTTTATTTTGCCCAGTATTTTACTTAAAAACAAGTTAGGCGTGTAAAACCTAACTCATCTTGAATTTTTTTTAATGTCAAATTTTGAACAAACGGACGCAACTCTTATGTTTTGTCTCTTTAAAGAATATTTTTTTTTAATTAAGTAATCAGGCCAGAAGTTATAGCAAATTGAAAAAATATGTAATTTTGTGATTTTTTTTCCAATGTTAAGCCCAAACACTCATAATCTAAAAGCTTATAACTTTTTCATTTCTCAACCGATTTAATTAATTGATACGTTAATATACACATAAACAATGAGCGTTTGTAGTGGAAACTTTAGAGTTTGTTCATTGTCGCACATATTTTTTTTTCAGGGTGGGTGAAAATTACGCATTTTTTAAAACTGTCTGCCATCTTGGATTTTTGAGAAATTTAAAATTTTCAACTGAATCAGAAAAGTATCACGTTAAAAAATGAAAATCGAGCACTTACGTCACAAGTTATAGCCAATCCAAAAAGTGCGGAATTTTGTGGCCCACCCTATATAATACTAGATTATAATTGTAGCTTACCCCTTCCCCCTTGCTCCACCTCACTATACCCCATCCTCGCCTCCTCTCACGCCTTAAACTCTTAAATCAGTGGCGCACCGAGGGGGGGGGGGGCTAAAACCTCCCCGAGAAGCCTGGTTATGGTCACATTTTTACTTCAAATTAAGTTTTTTTTAATTATTTATCCTTAACCGCCTCCCCCCGAAGAAGAGGGTGCACCACTGCTTAAATCGAGTGGAATACTCGTTTTGCCTGTGTGTTTTTTTTAATTTTTTGACTTAAGTGATCATAACTCTTGTTCCCGTGAACCGATTTTTAAGAAATCATGCCTATATCCTGCCTAGGACTCCGTTCAGTAGTTTTTGCTTAATGTTGTTACAAACAGACAAAAATTGTAAAAATTGGATTTTAGGTATCTAGAAGCCTACACCAAAAATTAAAAAAAATATTCAATGTGCAGAAATGTATAAAATATCATGTGCCTAAAGATTTAATATATTATTATGTGTATATCCATAGTCCATTATTTTAGTATTGCACTTGGTAAAAAGCTTTATTTTTAATATTTGTCTCACGACAAAAGTGTTCCGCAAAATGTACCCCACTCTTCTTGAAAAGAGGAACTATGTTATGTTATGTTATGTTGGTACCTACCTGAAAGTATTTTAGCACTTTTTCCTATTTTTTACAATTTAGGCCTTTGTAATATTTTTATTCATCATATTGCACATTATTTCTCGTTTAATTTTACATGCTTATTCATATACTAGCTAAAGACCCGCACCTTGTGGTTTTATTCGTTTTTATTGCTTTAAATGGTTATAACTCTTGTTTCCGGGAACCGATTTTTATAAATTCAAACCTATGTCCTACCCAGTGCCCTTACTCGAGTCAAATTCTTTCGCTACTATGCTTCTCATTGGTCCAAATCTTCGGCTTAAATCGGTTTCTCTCACTTTTGCTCGATATTGATAGAAAGTAATTCTATTGGTCTTGACTAAAAGAATTACTGTCTGTCAATATCGGGCAAAAGTGAGAGAAACCGATTTAAACCGAAGAATTGGACCAATGAGATGCATAGTAGCGAGAGAATTTTACTCATTGCAAGCAGAATTTCTATCGTTTTAAGAATAACAGACCAGGACTCCAAGGAGTCCAGTAGTGAACACAACATCAAAATCCGTCTAGCAGTTTTTCGTTATGCTGGAACAAACAGACAAACAAGAGATTTATCACATGTATAGATTTATATATAGTATGGGAGCTTATATTGAAATACGGACTTAAATTAGTTAGCAACATTGCAATAGCAGTGCTGCGACCGGCACCCTTATTTCTAACCTAAATTCTTTTCACAAACTTACCTTTGCCGTTTTTGATTATTTAATTTTTTATTTTACTTTACTTATTTATTCTCAGACAAAATGTCTATTTTTTAAAAAAAAATTTTCAAAGCTTTTTACAACCTCAAAAATTTTAATCTGTAAATATTTTGGTTTGGAAATGTTTCACTGTATTGAGTATAATTAATTCAGCCCTGATTACTGTTCCGTTTTAAAATTTTATATTTAAAAATAAGAACGGACTCCCACTAATAAAGGCAGGTATTTTTTTAAATTAATTTAACCCTTCTTCTTTTTCTGTCAGTGAATATCAAGCTCAGGAAACATCGAAGTTACATCTTATTTAAGACGTCTTTTCGCGGCCGATGATTTCGAAAGCACATTTTGAAAACATACGTTATTGAATGACATTACTCAGCTGTGTGTGTGTGGCTTCTCGTTTTTTGATTTGGAAGTTTCTTTTTTTATTTTTCGAAATGGATGTCCTAGATCCACAAGTGAGCCTTTTTTTTTGTCTCAGCCAGATAACCTTAGCCTATTTTCATTATTACGAAAAATTGACAAGTACCGCCATATTGAACCGTGTTCGAAACGGCGACTGAGGCGCTTTCGAAATCCTTTGAAATGTTTTGAACCGTGACGTCACCGTTTCGTCGCCAAAATAACATTTTACGCATGTTTTCAGAGCGGTTTCGAAATCATCGGTCGCGAAAAGACGTCTTTAAATTCTCCGGACCAATTTCAATATGGCGGCTGACAATTAAACACAGAATTTAAATGGAACTGTCATTGTCAGTGTCAAAAAACTGATCCGCAGCAATTTGGAATGAAGTGTACTTTGCATTGTCAAAAGTTCAGTCAATTATGATGTTTATTTGACTCCAAAAAGTTTATGGATATCACATAACCCGTTTTGCACGTCACTTTGACATTTTCTGGAGTAGGAATTTTGGCAATTAAATTATCCTCAAAAAATTAAATGGAAAAAAATTTACATAAAAATCCAAACTGGAAACAGTTTTTCAACGTTAAAAATAACGAGCTATAATGGCGCTATAACTCTATTGTTAAAACTGTCAAAAAGATGCAGTCTCATCTCTTTTGCTTAAACTATATCACTCAGTAAACTCACATTAAAATTTCTTTAATTCGCGCCCGAACTGCCTCAAGGATCATTCTGGGGGCCGGTAGTTCCGTGGGTCCATGATGCATAGGCACAAACATTTGTAGGTGATACTTATAGACACGCGTAGCTTACAGCACTCGTGGCCAAGAATCGCTTTATTGAGAGTTATTATTGCGGTTTCAATTACCACACATCACGCAATGCAAGCATGCCAAAGTTGGGACAGTTTTAGAATACTTTTATTGTATGTGCGTCTGTAGGTTTTATAGTTTACTAGAGTAAGGCAATAAAGTCTTTAAAAGAAGTTTTTTTTACTTAATTTTTGTCCAGGTAACATTTTTCGGAGCTTGTTACTTCTGCCTGCTTTTCAAAATAAAGAGTTTTAGCCAGTCTTGGAAAAAGCTTATTTAGTTCAGAAGCCAAAATAGTATCTTCTTCTTCTGCTTTAAGTACCATGCTCTATCCAAACCTTCGATATTATCATCAGCGTGATCTGCACTCTATCCACTGTTTTCCTGAAAAGTGTCGTATTGCTAACACCATACCATTGTCTAAGATTTTTAAGCCACTTTTGTCTTTAATTTATCCTTCTTTTATTAATTTTAAGGTTCATATTTTTTATCAGTCATATTTTAAAATATGACCGAAATAGGCAAGTTTCCTTTTTTTGATGGTGAATAATACTTCAAGATCTTTATTTATTCTGAGCAGAACTTCCCCAATCCATACTCCGCCTACCCCTGCAAGATATCATGTGTGTTCCACGATAACATCACACCTAAAATGCGTTTTTGCACATGACAAATCATTTTTAGTTACACTTACTTGCTACAAGGAAACCAACATAATGACAACCTCAAAAAGTGTCAAAACCATTAAAATAACATAAAACGTTAAAAATTGTTGTGAAGAACGATTATACATTAATTAATTTGACAAAAAATTTATTTTTCTTGTTTTTCCAAAATAATTTTTTGCTTGACAGGAACTCATGACAGTTAATGGAAGTCATATGTTAAAAATTGGTAGTTCATTTGAACACACAGGTAACCAAAATTATTTGAAAATTCTTTTTTATAATAAATTATCAAACGGGAAGGTAAAGACTCCACTGTATACTTTGATTAATCTGTCAATATATTAAAAATAATTTTTAGTGAAAAAATTGGTCTTTTGGTCCAGTGAACTCCTTATTTAGAACCTCCGATGTAAGTGGTAGTTCAAATACACATAGTGCAGTTAAAAAGAAAAACTGAAAATCAAAAGAAACATCACAGGTCACTAAGGCAGGAATTTGGACAAATTTATTTTAGGTCAAGTGAATTTGCGAAATTTTAGTGAAATAATTAAAATTTGGGACGTAGAAGTTTAGAAAATTCGAGAAAAAGGAGTTTTGGGAGAAAAAGGAGTTATATAGGGTGGCAGAGAGGCAGAGAAAGGCGCCAAAGTATAGACTAGGGGTCCCCGTTCAATATTTAAAAAGGTTTACAATCGAAGCAGCCTCTTTGAAGTGATTGGGACTTGGAGTGTTGATGACTGTGGTGTTTTCCTCCAACTCTATCCTACCTATTTCTACAGAATCCAAAGCACCAAGTTTCCTTCCTCTGTTCAGGCAATGAAAAATTTCAAAGTTTTCTTCGGCTTTAAAATTATTAAAGTTTTCTTTTAGGTGAGCCGCTATTTTAGATCTATTGTCGAAAGGTGTTCTTCGTGTGTATCTATGATCTTTTAGTCTTGTTTCAAAAATTATTTTTAATATATTGAAAGCTTAATCAAAGTATCCGGTGGAGTCTTTACCTTCTTTTTTGATGATTGATTATAAAGAAGAACTTTCAAATAATTTTGGGTGCCTGTGTATTTAATTGAATCACCAATTATTGACAGTTGACAGAAGTCATATATCCTGTCAACCAAGAAATTTTTTAGAAACACAAAACACAAAAATTGTTCGTCAAGTTAATTAATTTATAATCGTTCTTTACATCCATTTTTAATGTTTTATGTTATTTTAATGGTTCTGACACTTTTTGGAGTTTAAATATAACCTAAATTTAAGACTAATTTATTACATTTTCACAAATTAAACAAATTTTTTTTTAACTTTTTCAGTTTATGTTGAGTCCTTCAAAATGGTCTACCTACAACCGAAACGAGTTAGACGATAAGAGTTTTTGATGAATTAATAAATAAACTCTGGAAACATGGGTCTTCTTCACCTCCTATATCTTAAGTTGTTGATTTTTAAGTCGCTATTATTTTATTAGATTAAAGAACAGCGGAGGCAATATGCAAACTTGGCGCACACCTTTCTTTATTTGGAACTCTTCGAACAGTTAGTTATGGTACAAGCGTTCGCAGCAAAAATTATGATGGATAGATAACCTATCCATCATATTTTATACCTTGAACTCTTACCTTATTATTGGCCATCAAATGTTATTTGACCTCTCTGGTTCCAGTATTTTTCCTTTAAAAAAAAACTAAATATGAAATATTTTTTGTTATCAGGATCCCAAAATAGAAAACGATTCGGAAGACCAAGCCTCATTAGACGGCGATCCAGAAACGAGAGATTCTCAAACCGAAAACAAAAGTCCTGATGACGGCGGCGCGGGGTCCAAACGTCGCGGACCGAGGACGACGATAAAAGCGAAACAGTTGGAGATATTGAAGAACGCCTTTTCGCAGACGCCGAAGCCGACGAGGCACATACGAGAACAGTTGGCTAAAGAGACGGGGTTGCCCATGAGGGTGATACAAGTGAGTATTTTTTTTGTAGTAATTCACAGAACAGATTTTAGTTTATGAATTTTGGGGTGAAATTTATTATTTTGTAAAGGTTCCACATTCAAGTTGTGTAAAAGAACCAAAACCTATTGACGCACTCAATACAGTTTTCATAATTTTCCAAAAACCAAAGTCAAAGGTATTCACAACATCTCTAAATAATTTAATTATAGCGTTTTATTAAAACTATCAAAATATTAAAACTTGTTGCTGAGTTAATATGTTTAATATCACCTCTGCCAAATCAAAAGAAAATGAAGTAAGTATAGCATGTACATTATCATACATTTTGTATAAAATCCGGTAATATATATGAAAAACAAAAATATCCTGTTTTAAGGAAGGGGAGGGGGTTCTAATATGGTAATTAAATAAACTAGGAAATTATTTTGGCGCGAGTTGAAAATAAAAATCTTGGGATTATTGACCATAAATTATTTTCAATTATTATTATTGAATAATAATGAAAACTAATTTGTCCAAAAATCGATCCCGGCCGTTGCAACAAATTCCAGTAGTGCTTTGCCTAAAACGTAATCTAAGACAAAAGATACGTAGGTACGTTTTACGCGTATTCCCCGTCGAACCACTTGATCGTCAACCAAAAATCTCAAGGTTTTTATTACATATTTTGTTTCAATCCATTCAGAGAGACACCTTTAGTGCAATTTTTTTGTTGATTTGTTTAAGGACTTTGACATTTTTGAGACACTTAAAACAACCTTGAGATTTTTCTTTGACCTTAAAGGGGCCTTCGACACCGTCGCGGCGCGGTCCCAAGACGACCATCAAATCCAATCAGCTGGAGATACTCAAGACGGTATTCGCGCAAAATCAAAAACCCACCCGCGAAGTCAGGGAGAAGTTGTCCAAAGAAACTGAGTTGCCTATGAAAGTTATACAGGTTAGTCTAATAAGTGTATTTTACAAACAACTATAAAACTATAAACTATAAAATGCATCGACCAACTTTCTCAAGAACCAAAAATAGAACTCGATGATAGCAAAATAGCAAAAACAAGGCCAAAAGACACTAGATTTTTCACTTGTCTATGTCTATTGGTAGGTCCTTAACGTTAAGTACATTCCTCCGTATGCAACGAGTTCAATCAGATGTTGTCTCATCGCATCTACCATTACATGCCATAAACAATTGAAAAATGTATAGTCTTTTGGCTTTGTTTTGAACGCGTTAGGTATACCGATACCGATGAGTTGAAATATTTACTTTGAGAGTCTATTTACATGCTGAAGTAAAAAGTCAGGTGAATTTAGGCTGACTATGGACTTAAGGAAACTGAACGCCATGACAGTTAAAGATTTCTATGGTTAGTCTAGAATAGAGCAAATTTTTCAAAAATAGTTTCTTACGTATAAAGACAGATTAAAAAACCAATAACTCACTTTAAAATATAACTGAAAAAACGGGCGAAAAAAAGGCTTCCACTAGAAAACTATCGCCCATAGCTATACAACGTAGAAGAGGCCCATTAGCATTTTAAATCCTCACGGGACACAATAAAATAAAACATTCCCGTGACAAATTTTAGCGCCGTCCCGCTTGTAATCGACAATAAAGAACCGCAAGAACCAACAGTTATTAATAATATTTTAAAATATTAACCAGAACGAATGGTACTGGGAGGCGCAGGGTGGTTCGACGCGGACAACTTGCCGCTTTTGTGGAGTACCACGGGGGACCTTTGTGGGGCCGGCTTCACGATAAAAACGACTTTGGACACGAAAATAATGACGTATAAAATCTACGGACTTTGTTAAAGTGATATTCACAAAAGGGAAAAAAATTATCTTTGTTGCGCCTTCAGACCTATCCTTTTTATCACGTATGCTATTTTTTAAAGCTGACTTACAGGGGAAGCACGGGTGAAGTGAATATTTCAATGTTTACATGGATAGTACAGGAAAATCATTAGATTAAAAAATTAAAAGTACCTGAGATCATTATTTATTTCGCTTTTTTAATTTAAACATTTTGGTTAAGAATAAAAAATCTAATAACTTTGGTCGTATCCACTTTGCCAGCCCCGGCGGGTAGGTACTACAGCTGGGCAAAATCGATTAGGTTTCGAAATGCAGTCAAAACCTTTAATCAAATAAACCTAAAAACTTAAGCGAACACAGAAAATTGTTAACGTAATAACTGAATTGGGTAGAGAACTAACATCTTGGAGAACATAATAATATAATACAAAAATGCCTGTATGCTATTTTTATTCGTGACATAAATAATATCATAGTATTATATACAATCCAATCTTTAATTGCAATACAGTATCCACATCGCTTTGTTTTTTTTTATATAATGCGGTAGTCACAAATTACCTATTTTGGATCAAAATTTGTGATGATAATGTTACCTTTTGATGTAAGAAATATATCAAATCCTTCTTGTCATGTCAAACATCGATCGACGGCAATATTATTTTTATTTTGGAAACTCGAAAACAAAAGGAAAATAACATTGAATCAATATTTCCTTGCAATATTTTAATTTTTCACTGTTAAAAAATATCTAAATATCTTTTGAAATGTTTAAGTGTCAAAAAATCGTATTTGTAACGCCCCCCCCCACCAGCAATTTTTTTTAAAATCTAGATTCAATTACCAATTTTTGCGACACCCAGCGACAGTGGACGACAGTCAGTTAATATCGCTGAATTCCACCGGCGAAGGTGGAGGGGATTATCGCTCCCGATACGTCTAAACTCTGAGAACGGCGCTTAAGAGAGAAGAAAAATTATGTTATTGACAATTGACTTAATATTAATATCTATATAATAGTAGTTTTAACAACTAGTGGCTAAAATAGTGCTTTTTTACAAGCTTTGGTTTAAATAACGAGCGCAGCGAGGCGTTTAAAAACGCGAGTAAAAAAAGCACGGTTTAGCCGCGAGTTGTTAAATCTATTTTTTTTAATACCTTTATCATAAAATACTTTTAAAAATCTCGAACGAAGAGAACTTCTCGCCACACACCATCTTTACAATATAAATCAAGGCGGCTGATAAATGAAATAACAATCGTTTCCATAGCGATGTGTCTTTTTACTCGGTGACGTTCATTGTTGCGACATTTTATTTTTTCTTTTGATATTTCGACGATATTTTTAAATGATTCTTTCCTAAATACTTGGTGAAAACTGGCGGAAATGGCTTAATTATTAGGCAAGAAGAAATCTTTTTTTGCACCCGTGATCAAAAAAAAAGTTTTTTTGTATTGGTAACCAGAAAAGCCATGTTTTAGTTATCTGCAGACAGTTTCTAAAATCATGTTTTTGATGAAGGTATAAAAAAAATAGTTATATGACATGTTTTAATCGAAAAAAAAAATAAATCCTAAAAAACCTAAAAAATAAATCCCAAGAATAAAAACAAACCTTAAAACTAAAAATTTGTTGTAAAAATAGTGCAGAAATAATTGGAACCTTTTCTTTGTTTCATAATTTTTCTTCATTTTCTGCCCTTTTCCTTTTAAAACTTATTTTTCCTTTCAAAACTTGTTTCTAACATTTTCTTTTTTAGTTTAACAATATGTTCATCCATATTGATTAAATGCAAAAACACAAATTTAGTCATTACTATAAGGCTATTATGGTAATCAGCGGCGTACAAATAATATATCTCGGGGGTTTTAACCCCCCCCCCCCCGGCGCGCCACTGTGGTAATGACATTTGCCTATTTGGTCGGTCAACAAAAACCTTACCTCGTTATTTTAGCAAAAAACTTTTTTGTTCTAGCAAGATTGTTTGGCTAAATGGGCGTCAGGCACAATCACTTTGCTAAAAAATTTTGTCAGTGTAGATAAAATGGAGAGGAACTAGCCACGATTTTTGTTGCATAAAGTAGGTAAAAAAAAGTTACCTTTTGAGTTATTTTTTATTCGGCCAGCCACGTGCAACCTCTCACACATCTATCGCCAAACTAAATCGCCATTTATTCCTACTAAAGATTTACTGGTTCCCTACAGCACCCAAGGAAGATTGCGTCGTGGTAATGACAGGTTTTTTTACAATTAAATTTCTGTTTGAAAAAGTTACCGTTTTTTAAAACGCAATTTTAGCTCCATGCGTAAAAAAATATGCACAGATATAAAATGTGTGCTACTTTGCTAGAAATATCTTGACAAAAGAAAATTATGATTACTTAAAATCGAAAATTTGGTTTGGGTGGTGACATTTGACCCCTTTTTTCCTGTCAAACATAGAAAAATTTAAATATTTAACAAAAAATTGAGGTGTGCCAAAGTAGACCTGCGCCTTCAGCGGCAGCTGGAGCCAAACCAAAATTGGCATTAACCGTTCAGAAATGGCCCCAGCTTGCCAAAAGTGGTTAGCATATACCGTTCAAGATCGGCTGAAGCCATACCAGTTTTGGAGGAACTCGAAAGCGCCGCTATAAGTGGCATCACTTGTTGTTATTGGTCCACGGACGAGGTCAACGAAAAAAAAATCAGTTGCGAAGTTTTCCTAACCTAAAAAATTAAATAAAATTCAGAAAATCATTTGAAAATTAAAAGTGCAACCCATTTCTCCATTTTTTCTGGCATACAATGAATTGCGTAGACGCCACACTTGTGGATTGTGAGGAGAATGCGTTTATTTTGCGGACACAAGGTAGGCAGTAGGTATTTGTTTAGAAAAAGCTATCAAATGGCCGTGGCTTAAAGTTCCGACAGTTCCTTTTCTTTTTAAACAGACTGTCCGTGCCTAGCAAAAATACTAAAGATACGACAGTCGGCTTTGCGCGTTCAAAGCCTGTTCGGCAATGTCAATGCCATTTTTGACATTTTGAGTGGAGGGGGTAAAACCGTTTTTGGTTTAGCTCCAGTCGCCGCTAAACGCGCCCCTGATGTATTTACCCCCCAAATATAAAAAAAAATAGACACTTTGAGTTGGTCATGACACGTACTAGGTGGCCAGCGGTATAGATACGTGAAATTTTCCGGCTCGGATGTTTGTGTCTTTTATATTTTATTAACATGTATTATTGCTTTCTTTGGTTCGGCCGCATTTTTGGCTCCCGTCGACAAAACCCGCTGCGTATTTGATGACATCTTCACGTTATCAACATGCCGCAAGCGCTATGCTACGTAGGTTAGCGTCATATATGAACGTTATACATGCAAATGACGTGACCTTGATGAAAAAGCTCAACGATAGACCGCAGAGATTGGACTTTGATATCTGTATTCGAGCGGAAGTCTTTGCTTTTATACAGATAAAAGAAAGACAGAATATTGCGCTATATTCCACGTGTGCGTGAACGTTCTATAACCAACTTAAAGTGTCTATTAGCTGGGGACACAAAATGTACCCTTAACGGATATTTGCCCATATACGTGTGAGTTAAAATACTTAGTGCTAACGTGGATGCTCAATATTTTCACACCATTTCTGAAAAATTTACAAACCATATAAAACCAAAATTAACTTGCATACTACTTACCTATAATAGTAACAGACATAAGTTTTAGGGTAAAATATAATTTAAAAGGGTGCGAAGGAACAGTTCGCTGCGCAAAGAAGTGTGTAATAAATAAGTAAATATGACTGTGTCAAGTGCAAAAATTAATGGGTTATTCGAGAGGGTCTACGTGTAGTGGTTTCATTATGTACAGAGTGAGCATCAAACGTATTTATTAACATAGAGATGGCAAGAAGAACAGCAACTATACCTCATTCCAAATTCTCAATATGGCGGCTAACAATTAAACACAGAAGCTAACTGGAACTGAGCCTGCTTGCTTGGTGTCGGGGTTAACGCCGCGACTTTCAAGCAGGAGATGCCGGGTTCAAGCCCCGGGTCTTGCAGGTAGTCTACTTGGACTTTTTCTTATAAAATTACAAAATTTTGTAAGATTAAAGTAAAACACAGTATGAAGCGAAGTAGGCCGAGTTAGCTAGAAGGCAGGCTAATTCGATTCCGTACCGTCTCTCGGAGAGGACATTAAGAGGACGGTCCCGTGTGATCCATATATTGATAGTGGAGCACGTTAAAGATCCCTAGCCCCGACAAATGGGTTTAGGTCTAAATGCCTCTAGGAAAAGAAAACTGCCTTCCTAGGTAGTGCTCATCAGACCGGTCTGGTGAGTGGGGTAGGGGGGGAATGAGCCACAATAGATCTCTCAGGTCGCAGTGGAGGGAGTTATAAAATTGCCGCTTCTATCTTCTACTTTTCGGGCCGCAGTTTCTCCCAAGATATTAAAGAAAACAAAACTACAACTACACATCATTCCAAATTCTTTGGACTAATTTCAATATGGCGGCTGACAATTAAACACAGAAGCTAAATGGAAATGTCATTTACAGTGTCAAAAAACTAGGTCGCAGCAATTTGGAATGCAGTGTATAGCAACGTCTTTTTCCATAATTTTTAATTATTTGCTGTGGTTGCCTAGGGAGAACTAAACATCAGGGCTGAAAGTTTCCAAGACTATTGATTTTGAAATTCCTAACAAAAACATTGAAGGATTTTTCAATTTTTTCTTTGATAAAAAAAACTAGTGTCATCATGGTTTCAAAATAAGTGCGGTCACACATTTTTTTATATTTTCTACTTTACGCCAAAAATTAAGTTTCTTTTTTGTGCAAACCTAGATCACAGTACACAGTTCGTTCGAGGTTATTCGGCGGATCTACTATCGTTTCATGCTAATTATACCAATATGCCTACAGCTAGAACTATTTCCCGAGATCGTAACTATGGCAAAATTTTATCCAGATTTGCCAATTGTCAAATTTAACATTTTAATTTTAAAAATTGTACTCGATTTATACAAAAATCAAGCAAATTACGCCCTACCTACGGTCCTAAGTTTAAGTGAAATTTTTGGTTTCAAGCGTTTTAAACCAACCCTCATTGACTTTTGGATATAGTTTGATTTATAAGAAGAATTTTAATAAATTTGTTTATTGAATAATCATCTTAACACAATCTTTTGTTGGATTTAAGAAGAAATTTTCAATTTAGAAGAAAAGAAAATTAAACAATTTAAACCTACGCGGGGTTGAAATGGTAAACACTAATTAATTAACATTGGGGCTATATGTCACACTAATTTTTCCAATTAATACTTGATGTCACACAACGATTTAGATGGGTAATAATAAAATAAGGAGTAGATTTATTTTGTATTTATTTAAAAGGTGTTTTTATTTATGAAATTTATTAAAAAACTTAAATTCAAGTTTTTTTTACATTTCTGTCACTGTCGAAATGTCAGTTTAGCGCTGCGTTCAATCACAAACAGCGAGTTCGGATCTATTACCTCTGCTTGCACCTTGGTTCGCACCAACCTCTACTGATGAAAGCTACAGCTTTAAAATGAGTGGGCTTTGAGTAAGGAAAGTTTTTTTGACTGAGCTTTTAGATAACCTCAATATTTTAGTTTCAGTTTGTAAATAAATTAATATAGTTGTTTTGGGTTTTTTTGTTTGGTATATTTTTCGTGCATAATCACCTTTACTTATATTTGTTTTTCCTAGTAGTGCCCTTATAAATATATTTTTTGTGTTGAAAACGGGTTCAAAATATGGCGTTTTTCTGGACAAAATACGAAGTGTTTCATTGGGCAATGAACAACTTAGGATATTAAATGAGATAAATTAATCCTTGTAAAAACGGTTACTTAGGGAAAGTCTAAACGAACTTACTACCAAATGCCACAAAACAATCCTTTCTGGGGGTTATAAATTTAAACCACCCCCCTGAGGTGGTCTAAAAAATCACCAACTTTATAACCTCAAACACAAATAATGGAGCTATAATGTGCCAAATTTTTGGCGTATTCGCCATTTTGAAACCTGTCAAAAAATATTAGTTTTAGGGCATTTTCTCTTAAAATATGGTGTATTTTGAGAAAAAAGCAGTTTTTCAGTGGTATTTTGCAATAACAATACAAAATAATCAATAATTTTGGGTCTTTTCTGTATGGGTAGGTAAGTGTTTTTTGAAAATTGGTTTTAAAAGCACGTGTAAATAATTAGACCTGTGGGGGGTACTATTTTATATCTTAGTAAATCTCACTGTTAATGTCCATTTTTCATTCCATTGCAGTCCATTTTAAAACCGGATTTAAGGGTCGTTAAACCCAGTTTGGTTAACCCTCATTCGGCCAGGCTTAAAAATTCTTAAATCCAGATTTAGCATAAAACTTGTTTCCTATTGGTCAGATTTTTGACGGAAAATGTCAAATTAAAAATCAGCTATTGTGTTGTTTCATATTTGTTGACTAGGTTGGTGAAGACAATGAATTTTAAAATCGAAGGGTCCAACGATCTGTCACGATCATGTGTTGTGGAGGGCAAACAAACGATTTTCCAAAAGACGCAACTTTAATTTCAAGGCAGTAGCTAAAGTTACGACAGTCGTATCTACAGTTACGACAGTCGTTTTTGGAATTGTTGCTTTTTCTGTGTTTTGTAGGGTTTACTGGGGTTGTGTTGTGTTGGGTCTTGTTAGTTTTCTTCTGAAAATGTAAAAATGCTTTTTTATTGTAGTTTGTTCGTGTTGGAAAGTGGATAAAAGATAATTGTTCGCTGGTTTTTGGAAGAGAGTAAAAAACCGGTTAAAAAAACGATATTTGCGGAAAGGTCAGGTGTTTTTTTTTTAATTTTTTTCGTGAATTGAGGATTTGTAAGAAACAAATATAGTACAAAAAGTGGCTTGTTGCAAATGTAAATAAAAAAATGCAAGAATTCCGCTAAAATAACTCATATTATTTTTTTTCACTATAAATGGGCTTTCAGTTGAGGCGGATAATCATGCATTCACAGCAGCTTCCAG
This sequence comes from Oxystoma pomonae, assembly GCA_963921995.1. Lineage (NCBI taxonomy): Eukaryota > Metazoa > Arthropoda > Insecta > Coleoptera > Brentidae > Oxystoma > Oxystoma pomonae. The sequence goes on along the minus strand of OY998171.1, from coordinate 43,376,060 downwards.
TATTTCCAGAGAGTCTGCGTCTTAAAGTTAAATCTAGCCAAATCAGTACAGTATTCGTTGAGATTTCCAGATTGTGCTCATCTATCAACAACTTCCCTCGGAAAAAATTAATATTTATTGTTTGAAAAATGACAGAGTGAATTATTATAGGAACATCAATAAATCAAAATGCGAAGGTAATAACTTTTGATTAGAGGCTGGTAGCACCATATCACAGACTATCTCATAACTTATATTATACTGTAACAATAAAGTAACGGATAAAATTATTCCAGAATACTTTAAAAAAATATTTTACAAAAAAAAATTGGGTATAATCAAATCAATAATAATAATTTAAAATAAACTAAAACATAAATTTTCAAATATGTTTCCTTCATCCAATGCCCAAAAAACTCAATTTCGCATGGAAACACCCTGTAAGGCCTCGACTGGATCCCTCGCTCTCTCAAAATGGAATAGGAAATGTGTGTTTGCGTCGGCACATAACAAGTGTACTTATTTTCCCGGCTAGTTACCCTAATTTTCTCATTTTCTGCAGGCCACATGTCATATGCGATTCATAATTTTGCCAAATAATAACCTGGTTACACCCCTTGTTGTACAGCTGAAGAAAACATTGATGTCATACATGCTATCCTTGTTTCTTTGATCTTTGAAATACCGACAAACATTCGCGCTAATTATTTATTTAAAGATTTGCGCAAAAGGCTCGGGCCAAAAGGTTCGAGGTTCGGGTAAAAAGGTTCGTGGTGTTCGGACCAAATTTGCTAAAAGAAATATTTGGAATAAAATAAAAATTAGAAAAATTATATTTACCGTAAATCATTGTCGGCATTTCTAACATCAAAGGGATATTCGCCTGTGTCACTGCTACTTTAGGTACAAACTTATTTAGTAAATATCTACCAACCTCACAACCTATCACCCAGCAAATAATAATTTTTTGTTTTCCGTCGTACTAATTTATCGAAAAATAAAATAAAATATTTTAGGTGTTCCAATTTAATTTTAAAAATTGAGTTCAGTGATGTGAGACCAAAAATATTATCTATTCCCACTTTCAAAAATATATTTCCAAAAAATCTTGCGAAAATTTGCCGGAATGTTCGTGGCAAATGTTCGTCGCAAATGTTCTAGTGTTTGGTCAAAAGTTCGTCGAAAAAGGTTCGCCAGATTTGGCCCGAATTTTTAGACGAACCTATTCGCTCTGTGTAAATGCGCCTTTAGCCTGGGCGAACCTGGCCTCAATTTACCCTACATTTTTTTGGCATCCGTAGACTTACCGTAAATGCGCTACAGGCGACAATTTTAAGAAAATTACAGTAAAAATCCAATGTTAGACACAGTTTGCAAACAAAAACAAAAAAAATGTTAACAATTAAGCAAATATCGTAAAAACTTTTTTTCATAAAAAAATAAAGAGCGGTTGTGGTATACATGACATCATATAACTGAGATACTATACTGGCCCAAGTGTCGAAAAATGTGTAGAGCTGGGTTTATACAGTCAAATAAAAATTTAAATAAAAAAAAAACAAATAAAAATTAAAATAGGAAATAATTTTGGTGTATACAGTCAAATAAAACAAACAAAACTTTGAACCAATCAGCACCCAGCTTCATGTTATGTCCTGACTACATAGTCATCAGTACTAGTGACACCATCCGTAAAACGAGTGAAGTAATTTTATTATTGGTTTTGTACAGATTTGCTACCCCAGATCAAATCTTTAGCTCTAAACACCGTGTGCCACGAAACATTTTTCTAGACTTTAGCTGTACACGACAACCCCCGAACATACGTCATTTTTCGATGAAATATAGCTACCCACTTGCCGCAGACACAAAGGCCCAACATAAAAGAAGTTATTGTTGCGTTTTCCGCACCCCTAAATCACCCCCTACATATACGATCTGTACGAAGCCAGCCTAATACATTTTCAATGTGTCCTAAGGGCGGTACAGACAGCATGTCGCGTTTTGTACCAGTTTTTGGAGCGATCAAGTTAGCTTTTGTTAGTGTTTTGTTAATGTTTTGTCATTCTGGCCCGCCGAGATTATTGCCTTAGATTACGAGGGGAAATTATACAGTGGTGACTTGATTTTATTAGATCTGAATTGATGAAAAGATGACTTTATCATTTGGGAGTAATTTGGGATTTTTTGAGGTCTATAGCGGTCTTGAAGAATATATTATATGGGAATGAACGCGTAAAATATCAAGGGCGTAGATAAGGGGGGGGACATAAGGGTAATGTCCCCACCCAAACCAGTGTCCATACCCGTTACTCTCACGCATGAAAAATGTGAAAACTACCTATTTTTCAACTTTTCTAAAAGTTTATAACTATTTTCATTCTATTACAACCATGCTAATACTTTTATCCCTTTGCCTACTGACTATTTTCGAGAAATATGTGAAACCGCATAGCCGGCGAAGATTCTACGAAAATGCGTATATATAGGCATTTTCTATGTTTTACTTTTCTTGTAACAAGATGTTTGATAGCTTTCGCTCGTTTTTGTATAGCTGACCCAACCCACATTTTTTTAAATAATTTACAAAAAAAACACTAAAAAATTTGTACCTTATTTTGCTTTTGGCGCTATAAAGTCGTTGATTCTTAAAATTTTAGTTTATATCGGGTTTCACAGCAAATTTTGCCTGCGGCGCTACAACACATTGATTGATTGTTCCAATCCAATTGTTTTTATATTTTATAAAAAGGTTAAAAAAGATTAAATTTTTTAATAAACTTTTTTCTTAAACTGCAAAAATCAGTTGAGTTGAATTTTTTTAAACTGCCCCCCCCCCCCAAGTAAAAATCGTATCTGCGCCCTTGTAAAGTATTTTGTGCAATATTAAAAAACCATGTGTTAATTTTTTATAACTGAAACTGTCGTAATTTTTTGTTTTGCTTGTCGACGTATGTCGGACACGCTGTAAGGAGAAGTTTTAGAGGGTAAATCTGGCCAAATCTGAAAAAGTTTGCACCCTCTGGCCAAGTAGGTATCCCATCTGTCATTCGCTGCGTAGAAAGGTAAAAAAATCACATTAATCAAATTTCGTAGAAATTAAGAACGTTAACATTTGTTTCAGGCGTCAAGCTTCGAACGAAATAAAATAAATCAGTGGCATTTCGGCCCTCCCCCTACACCTGGGCCAATATGGGAATGTCTAAAACTAACCGAATTTTTTCTTCAAATTATAGTCCTTGAGGTATATTAGTGGATCACTGTAATTAAAAACGAAGCTTTAGGGCACATTCTTTTGGCTGGAAAAATAACTCATTAATTTAGATTAAATGAAAAATTACGGGCTAAAACTAAACTATAATTATGCAGAAACGAATAGTTAACCAAATGTCGAAACTTCGTAAAGCAAGCGGGGCTAAAACATTTTTTTTATTCTATTTCGCAAGAATATTTTAAAATAAGAATAACCAGTTTAATTAAAAATAAATGTCCCCAGGAACAATTTCGCGTACGTCACGGTTTAAAAAATAATTTTAACCCTTTCCAACAAGATCCCTATAAACACTTTGTGACAGATAAATATATATATTGGCCCAATATAAATTTTCAGTTAGTCGATCAATGAACCACTGATAATATTTGTCCATCAGTCACCTAACCGATAACCCATATAATTTTTGTAAGCAAGATTAATCATCTAAATCCAGGAGGCTATGAAAATTTTTGAAATTTTAGCCGTTTTACGCATGCGCGATGTCATCACTGCAATGGCCGATGGCATATGAATGTCACGTTTCACATTGACAGTAGTGTTTACTTTTCAAAAACCAGGATGTTTTCGTTTTTTTTACGTAAAAATATATGCCGCCCAAAATAAAAATGTAATCTTATGGCGTTTTTAATCGCATTTTAACGATCGAAAAACTAATAAGATGTGAAAGTGCCAAGGCAGATGTTTTCTCTGTATGATACCAAAAAAAACATAGAAGATAAAGGAAAATTACAGCACACTGTAGTGTGTGTCCTGTGAATAAAATTAAAAACCGAAAAAACACATTACTTTCGAAATCAAAAATCAAAATAAACAAAAATGGCGTCAGGAATAACATCAATCCAACGCACTTGCGCAAAACGGCCGTATATCTTTATTTTCATGACCTACTTGACCACGATAGGTTGCCTTAGATTAAAAAGAGACAAGATATCTGGTCCAACGCAAAACTTTTTGGCAAATAATAACCACTGTTTATTAACAAATAAAATCACAACGAAACAAAGGTGAGAAATATCGATTATTTTTCTATCCTTTTAAACGACGTTAGAACGATAGGGACAGGGATGAGTTGTGGGTCGGAAAAGACGTGATATTTTGGAAATCGTCCAATGTTTTTTTTTTTTTATAAAGACGATAAAATAAAGCATACTTTTGATGAAGTACTTAATGCGCAAATGAGATATTTTCGAAAGTTTTTTTTATAAAGACTATAAAATAAAGGTGGGTGAAGTCCTTAAACCAACTAGCAAACAACAATAAAAGTTAATTCACATGGGTTCAGGTTTGTAAGAATATTGAATTCCTACCTCTTATCAGAATATTAAGGTTGATTTATACTGCCGCCGTTGCCATCTGTGCTCACCCTTCGAATTGATATTTGTATCTTTTTGTCTGTCCTAGGTGTCTACAGAAAACCCTAAGCATTATTGACTTTATTGTGTACTGAAGAAGTCAGTATAAGTAAGTTCCTGCGAATGACCAGAAGAAATAACAAACACAATAACATAATTTTTAGCTAGTACGTAATATTATAATTTTTTCTTCTTGATGTTCCAGGTGCTGAGAACTGTGTTTCTTTGTTTTAATGTTTTGCATAATTTTATTGTGTTGAAAATTTAAATTGCTATAAATCATATACAAACTTTGTAATAAATTTATTTTGTATAAAATTATACTACAAACATTTATTGTTAGGAAGCTTCCAAAGCTCAAATTGGCAGAATTATTTTTTGCATGTTTTTTAAATTATTTTGCGGATTTTATATTATAACAAAATTTTAATAATATAATACAAACAACAGAAAGGTAAACATTATTCCATATATTAGCGACATAAAGCTATTTGTAACTCATCGCCGTATACGTATCCGCATCTAGCGAGAACCAAGCACATTAATTCGTCAGAAACTTGTACACGTTCGAAAAGAGCAGATATATGCTAATCTAAGGTGTTCTTGAACGCGATAGGTGTTGAGATGCGTCAGGTATCACGATATATTAGCATATATCTGCTCTTTTCGAACGTGGTACAAGTTTCTGACCAATCAATGTACTTGGTTCTCGCTAGATGCGGATACGTATACCGCGATGAGTTACAAATAGCTTTATGTCTCTAATAATATAACCAAAGTTTCCGTAAGTGTCAGGTATCCTGTCTCTTTTTAATATAAGTATGTTGCTAACCAAATTGCCACTTCTAGTGGGTCTATTCTTCAATCAAGAGAAAATTTGCTCCCAGGGAGTCGAATTCTCTCGCTACTATGCATCTTATTGGTGCAAATCTTCAGTTAAAATCGGTTTCTCTCACTTTTACCCGATATTGATGGAAAGTAATTCTCTTAGTCAAGAACAATAGAATTACTTTCGATCAATATCGGGCAAAAGTAAGAGAAACCGATTTAAACCGAAGATTTGGACCAATGAGATGCATAGTGGCGAGAGAATTTAACTCCCTGGGAGCAAATTTTCTCTCGATTCGAGAATAGGCCCCCAGGGCGTTTATATTAAGTTTATAAGTATATGGATACACCACATCATTGGTCCCATGGTAAACCATTGGTGAATGAGTACAGTAACAAAAAATATTGCCATAATGACTTTCACAAAGTCATTGGTCCAATGTAGATGGTAACGGTAACTATAATAAAATATAGCTTTATATAAAATAAAAAAACCCAAGAAAAAAAAAGGGGGGAGACGGTGACGGGATTCAAACTGTTAACATCCCGATTGCCAAACTAATGCTAAAACCACAATTTCCATTTTTTCGGTATATTAACATTTTTGCTGAAGATAGTTAATGTTTGGCTAAGCCAATAATGTACGATCCAGTATCGGAGAGACGTAGTTTTTTTTTCTACGGCCCAACAACAAAGTCCGGTGTATAAGATGTAGATGCTTCCCAGTCGATTCAAAATCGAATTAGTATTGGCGAAACAACTGTGTGGGTACATCAACTGAAGTTATTCAGTGAGCCAAAAATGAAGGCTCCAGTATCGGAGAGATGTAGTTTTTTATTCAATGGCTCAACAATAAAGTTCATTGTATTTAAGATGAAGATTCTTTTCCCTCGATTCAACATCGAATTAGTATTGGCAAAAAAACTGAAGTTAGTACGTGGGCCAATAAGCAACAGCAAACTCCATTGTTTTTACGATAAAGATTCTTTTTGTTGACAAATTAACTGATGTTATTCAGAGGCCATTCAATCAATGAAGATCCATCTGAAATCCGTCACATCTTCTTTATAAGAATGGACCCTGATGAAATATGGAAGATCTGAACGAAACAAGTTGCAAGCCTCTTGCAAGGATAAACATTTACTAGGGTGAAAAACATTCTTAAAAATGAACCCTAGTAGACCAAAGAAACGTGGATATATGCAATAGACGATTAACTGTCTTGTCTTCACATAAATATCCCATGCTCGGGAGTAAATAAACTCAAAATAGAATTTTGAAAAAAAAACCTTCATCAAAAACATGACTTAAGTGACTGTCTGCAGATAACTAAAGCATGGCTTTTTTGGTTACCGATGCAAAAAACTTTTCTTTTGATCACGAGTGCAAAAAAAGATTTCTGTCCGTTTTTTACCCAAAATTAAAGAGAAATAGCGTAAAATAGTAATATTGAAAAAATCAAATTACTCTTGCCGAAAAATTAACTCATTTCCGCCAGTTTTCACCAAGTATTTACGAAAAAATAATTTAAAAACATCGTCAAAGTATCAAACTGTCAAAGATTAAAATGTCGCAATAATGAACGTCACCGAGTAAAAAGGCACATCGCCATTGAAATCATTATTATTTCATTTACCAGCCGCCTTGATTTATAGTGTAAAGATGGTGTGTTGCGAGAAGTACTCTTTATTCGAGATTTTTAAAAGTACTTTCCTGTTTTTCTTTTTAAGAAAGGTATTAAAAAAATAGTGTTAACAACTCGCGGCTAAACTGTGCTTTCTTTACTAGCGTTTTTAAATGCCTCGGTGCGCTCGTTATTTAAACCAACCCTTGTAAAAAAAGCACTTTATTAGCCACTAGTTTTTTAGGCTACTATTTTAGTAGAATTTTGAGCATTCCCCCAAGAAAGGTAATGGTAACTAAATAATCGAGTTTAGCATTGGGGCACTAGCCTAGGTAGCAGCGTACTGATGAGCCCTACTAGCGGGTCTGCGGTTATCATTAGGTACCTTTTTTGAGTGAATGTTTAGAATTCCAATGTTTTTGTTTTTATTTACCCTTATTACAGTCATAAGTAAGTATTCCGTAGTTAGTTTCCAAAAAGTTAGAGGGCGCCGAAGTTACAAAAAATCAGTTTTGACAATTTTGACAATTATTTTGACCAACAAAAAGTAATTTAAAAAAAAACTTTAATTGAAAAAGTTGTATATCTCGGAAAAATCTTTAAAAAAAATTATATATTGTCTATAATTAATTGCATACTCTATGACCTACAGCGACTGAAAGTCGGTAAAATTCTTTGAGAACCACTTTCTGGGCATACATGAAGTCGCGTGTTGTGGATTATATTATTATTTATAGTAAGAGCAGTGCAAATGAGGTACGAAATCAAAACTTGTAACGTGCGTCAGGACCTGGTCTGTCGGCATGAAAATTGCCGAAAGTTTGTGACAGATTGACATTTAGTCGTTAAACTACAGAGAATTGAACCTGTAACAAAAAATATTGCAAATTTTATGCCAAAGAATTTTGTTTGTACACTTTTTTGCCTCCGACCAATAGAAATAGAGAAAATCGGTTCCAAAGTTTTTTCAAAATGGTGGATAGTTCCCGAGGAGTGGGTGAAACACAAACTTGGGAAGTTCACTTTGAGACCCCTCAAAGAACATACAAAAAACGTAGCCTGACCGGTTTTTCTCGACTTCAAATGACAATTTTACCCTACTACCATCAATTATGTAAAACCATTTTTCCAAATTTTGACCCCTCCTCCCCCTCTGCAACACTTAATAACATTTTTGCAACCGCTTACCCCTCTTTTTTAGCACTTAATAATACGTCTACCTACCCCTCCAACCCCTCTTGTAGCGTTTATGTAAGCGAAATAAGTTACCCAGAAGTATTCGGACTATATGTACCCGACCAAATGTCAGTCTATCAGATACTTTCGGCAAGTTTTATGCCGACAGACTGGATCATTTGCGTAGCGTACGTCACAAGCTATAATTTGATACCTCATTGTACTGCTCTTACTATAAATAATAAAATATATAATCCACAACACGCGACTTCATGCATGTCCAGAAAGCGGTTCTCAAAGAATTTTACCAGGTTTCAGTTTGTGCATTTTTATCAAAATTTACCACTTTTTTATGAAATAATACATTAAAACTAATTTTTTCTCAGACTTTTTGCCTCTGACCAATAGAAATGGAAAAAAAGTCGGTTACAAAGCTTTTTCAAAATGGCAGATGCTTCCTGAGGATTGGGAGAAAGACAAACTTGAGAGGTTTACTTTCAGACCCCTCGAAAGAACATATACAATATATACAAATCTCGCTTCGCGTAGAAAATCACATTTTAATCACCTACCAAAATAAATTAAATTTATCAGTGAGAAAACCTCAAAAAACCTACTAAAAGTGCGTTACATAACCGGCCGGTAAAATTGTGATTAGACTGGCCTATCCATTGTATTACGCAAGTGCTACAGCAACGAAAATTGGAGTGAAAGCGGACTCCCTAGTACATCAGCGCCTACAATACAGATAACATCCATCTTGTTTTCCTCTTTATGCTAGAAATTGTTTAATCCCCATTTTGTATAGATTATTACCCCATTAAAACCCATCCCTACACAAACTCAGCCTCACGGATTTTTTTCGACCTCAGATGACAATTTTACTGTAGTACCGCAAAATCCTTTTTTGAGCAAACCAAATACCTAATATCCCTAAAATTTTTGGTACAAAGATTCAAAATGTTATAATTGCCATTCATCATATTAATGTAGAATTATTAGATTTGCGAGCCCGCGAGGAGTCTGTTTTCTCGGTATTCTCCCAAGCTCCGTTGATTCTTCGGGTCAGCCAGAAAGATTCTTTGGGTCCCGACAAGTGCTCGTAAACAACTCAATACCCCCGTAAAACGGGCCGAGGCGGCGCTTTTTCACATATATAAATATTATTTTTAATATGTGTTTTACGGCTTTATAAATATTTTATATATTCAGGTGTTAAGATTTTTGTATCGACGCTAGTTTATAGTTGAGGTCCGACCTTTAAAGCCCCTCTTAAAAAATATATAAATGTCAAATTTTATTTTGAGCGATATCAGACAATGGCCTGCCCTCGCCTCGTATTCTCTATACACAACGTTTTTATGTTAAATTTTTTTTTTTAATTTTTACACGCGTTCTCCGAACCATCGTAAACTCTAGTTTATTGCGATTTTTTTTCGACGGAGAAGAAGGTGCGTAATGGTTTCAAGCCATTTCACAAAAATAGGGAATTTTGTCCCTTAAGTACGCTGTAAGACCTGTGTAAGAACGGTGAATTTTAATAAAAAATGCGCTTTTTCCAATTAGTTAATCTAAAAAACTGTTAATCAAATTTGTATCAAATTTTTTACGGTGAAAGTTTAAAGGATTAGAGAGACTTTTTGCACCTATAATTTTGATGCCTTTTTACTTTATCGCTTACTTCGGGCATGCGCAGTTAATAACGGAATCCCTTACTAACCGATAAATTTGGACGTTACCTGCGGGAGAATACCGTATCCTAAAGTTTGACGTTACCTGCGGGAGAATACCGTATCCCGTATAATTGACAGGGTTGCCGATAGAAAAACACTAAGTAGAAAAACTAAAAATTTAAATTGATTTTTGAATGCAAATATGTTTTGCATTCTTTTTAATTGTAAAGATAAGTGCCAATTTTTGTTTAAACATTTTCTTTGGCTAGAATTTCGTAAATGTAATGTAAAACATTCATTTGCACTGGCAACTATGACAAGTGATTTCGATCTGTGTATCATAACCTCCCTTTTCTCTGTTGTGTTTTTGAGTTTTTAAAGATTAATAATTAATTAAAATTCACCGTAAAAAACACAAGAATAAGATATTCTAAATGAAAAATATTATTGGACAAATTCTTTTTGTAAATCTTTATAATAATAAATACCGTATAAAGTCGACCATAAACAAATCAAAGGCGGCGTGTAAAAACTAAAAATGTTGTCTTAAAAATAACGTGACGTTAGCTACGTCACAACGCGTTATTAAGCGATAAAGTCACCTAACGGGGATTTTTTGTAAGAGGTGACGTGATTTTGCATAATTTTAAGTTTCTTACATAATTTTACGTATCCTAACATTCACGGTAAAATTATCGATTATTTTAAAAAACTAAATAAAAACAAGATATTTACAGGGTTGACCATCTAAAAGGGTTTACCTGGATTTTTTCAAAAACTGTAAAGAATTGGAGAAAATACTGAAACACATCGATTTTGTTTGTAAGGGGGAGACTTTTTGGCTTTGAGATAAATACTTTACCCCTATATTTTGAATAGGGAAAGCGGATCGAGTGATACCTTGTTATGAAGGTCTCCTGAATGTCTTGACAATCGTATAAAAATTTCGAAAATCTATCTATTCGTTTTTTTCGTCAAAGTAAGCTCAAATTGTACAGGTAAATTTCACCTCTCGTAGGAACGCAGTAATAAAATGTACTATTAACAAAAGCAAAGTCGACGTGTCCCGGGATTTCCCAAAAAATAAAAAAAAAATATTTTTGCATTTGTCCATGCAACTGTAAAAGTGAATATCTCAAAAACTAATCGATAGATTTTCGAAACTTTTACACGATTATCAAGACATTCAGGAGACGTTCAAAACAAGGTATCACTGGACCCACTTTCCCTATTTAAAATATAGGGGTAAAGTTTACCCCTCAAAGGGGAGGCGCGCTATAAAAATTTCAAGCCAAAAAGTGTCCCCTTTACAAACAATATTAACAGTTTTTGAAGAAAACCAGGTGAACCCTTTTAAATGGCCAACCCTGTATATTTTTTTGAAAAACCACGCGAATGGCTTATGGGGGACACTAAAATCCTCCGCTGTGCAAAATTTCGTTAATTTTTGATGTGCGGTTTATCTGTTTAACTAAACGAACCGTTTTTAGGATTCAAATTCACTCTTAAGCACTTCTTTTTTCACTTTTAAAACTGAGTAAGGTACACAGAAGAATAATTTCCTATTAGGGAAGTTAGAATGCCAAAACCAATTATCAATAGTTATTTAATCGCCTATATTGAATGTGCAAGATTTTTTTAATGTGACCAATTAGATGATTGCCGGCAAAATAGTAAATTATTCTCGAGGTGTTTTAAAACCACATTATGCCCACTATTTAACCGCAAAATTATCATTAATAAGCACTGTTATTAGTTTATTAGCAAGAAGCAAATCAATACCGTAATTACTTCAAAATAAATAATGTTATGAGTTAGAATTGGATATAAAGCCGTAAAAATTGATTTTAATAGTTGCCTAATGTGAGAGCCTAAATGCAGAATTTAGCTGAAATTTTGTATAGTTTTACATTTTTACATTCTTAACCAAAAAATATCTGAAAGATTGTTGTTTAATTTTTTTTTAGATAAGAAAAAATTGAAAATTTCTCAATAATTTCCAATGGATAACATTAGGCCCCACAAGTTTTCTTTTTTCTAAAAACTTGGCACCCTGGCAAAGAAAATCAAGGATCAATAATTGCTTCTTTTTAAGAATGTGCAAAATAAAACCCGTTAAATAAAGGAAAGTTAAATCATAAAATCATTCAGTAAAAATTGCAATTCGTTAAACCAATTTTTTATCCGAACCTTATTTAGGTCAGTCAAGCCCCCCCAAAATATATTCGAGTTTTGATATGCTTATAATTTCGAACCAATTTCAAATTAATTTTGAACCACACATCTTCCTGGTTTTTTAATATTTAAAATGAGGGGTGCAGCCAAATCAATATTATATTTCGATATTAAAGTGGTTCAAAATTAGTTTGAAATTGGTTTGAAATGATAAGCATATCAAAACTCGAATATATTTTGTCTTCAAACCCATTCAATAACAAATTCGAAATTCATAAGACCCATTTTTAATCGAACCATTGTTTATCAAAACTCATTCAATATCAAACTCGTAATTTTTAAAACCCATTTTTAATAAAACTCGGAATTTGTCAAAATTATTTTTCAAACCCGGAATTCGTAAGAGCCGTTGTTTATCAGAAATTTATACTAAATTGATTGCGAATTCGCCAATAATACATTAGCGGGAGGCCCACGGTTTATGAGAATGTGCAAAATCAAACCCGTTAAATAAGAGAAAGTTCAGTTATAAAATCATTCACTATAGGAACAGCAATTCGTTAAACCAATTTTTTATCCGAACCTTATTTCTTCAAACCGATTCAATAACAAATTCGAATATAAGACCTGTTTTTAATCAAACCATTGTTTATCAAACTCATTCAATATCAAACCCCCCAAAGAAGAATATAAGAACTGTAGGTGTAATCATCCTCAAAACAAGTAAGAATATTTAAGCGACAAGTTTGTATTTAGTGCAAATCAATTGAAAATTTTCGTTTTATGTTTGTTTTCTGAACATGTTTTCGACCTTTAAGCCATCATCAGAAAACAATTCTAATTTCCTTGCAGAGACAACATTAACATTTAGTGTTAAAAATTTTTTGGACGATCACATTTAAAATATTTGTTAAAATCAAGAAAGCGTCAGGTTACTTCATTAGGTTTAATAAAATGTTCTCAGGGCCGAAAACATGTTAACATAAAAATGAATTTTTCAATAAATTTGCACTACCTAAATACAAACTGGTCGTTTAAATTTTTTTTACTGCACGCAACGTCCAATTTTTTTGGATCTCTATTTGATATATTGTTTCAGACAGCGACAATAAATATGTAAAAAAAGTCATGTCATTGATTGTTTCAACTGTTACTTCAAATTAACAACAACAAATTATTTGGCATGCGAACTGTTGACAACAAATAAATATGTTTCAGAGGCAAAAATGACGCCAGTTCGCTGATCAAAAAATTGGACAACTTTAAGTAAGAATAATCAATTTCTTTCAAAGAACATGCAGAAATAATAATGTGACTCTTTTGACACAACACTTCAAAAGTTCGCTTGGCCTCTATAACAAATGACTTAATTAAAACGCCACAAATTTAACCACCAAATCTACAAGGCAGCTTCAGCGGCTCATTAAACTTAGGTGCGCACTAAAATTAGTTCTCTTTGCCAAAAATAAGAGTTACGGCTCGTTTTGAACAAGAAGTTTCGGTGACAGGGACAGATCTTTGGCACTGACGACGCATCGAAAGCTTCTTGTACTTTTAATCACATTGTGACCCTACATCACTTCTTTTTTTTGTTTAAAGTTTTCAAATCGGAGGGTTGGTTAGAAATCCAAAGTAAAGCGGGCAGTTGGCAGTTGGCATATCGCTGGTGATGTCACCCGCTGCCAACTAAGCGCCTTGAATCCCGTGAACGCTGTCAAATTCTGTATAAACCCAGCTTTAGTCTGTAAAAAACAAGCATTTTTCTTTTGACAAAATTTCCAAAGATTTGTTGGGGACATCCGTAGTAACTACCTTTTTTTTGTGTTTATATGCGAGCTAAAGGAAAATAGGTAATATTTTTACTAACCTATATTTTACCAACTTACGGAAATATTATAAGTATTATAATTATTATAAGTTCAGTAAACTAACTCTTGATAATTTGTATGTTTTCACATCGTACTCAATACGTATTGAAAAGATTGTCTTCTTTTTCTTTAATAAGGCATGTTCTCTATTCCGACAAAAAGCGTGATATATGAAAGAACAAGATGCTTGATTTTCGATACGTATTGTCGGAACAGAGAACATGCTCTATGAAAGAAAAAGAAGACAATCTTTTCAATACGTATTGAGGACGATGTGGAAACATACTAATTAAATATGACGAAAAACTTAATATATTTTTCTCAGTTCATATTAAGTTTTTGGCAAAAAGAAAAAATGCGGGTTGTTTTTTTTTATGTCTAGATTTCAAAAATCGCATTTTCAAAAAATGTGCAAAAACCCCATTCTCACACTGTCATTTTCCCACTAAAAGTATAAAAATTGAAACCAAAATTACTTCGCCTAAGTTCGGTACTAAATAGCTGATATTGTCATCGACGCTCTGTACTTTTAGGCGCTTGTTTTGTGTACCTTATATCCATCACCAGACCCCGGTTAAAAGTTGATTTGTAAAAGAGTTCGGGTGTGACCAAGCGCAAAGTCGAAAATGAGTTTCTAAATGACACAAAACGACCTATATGGGTGTGGTCTCATTTTTCCTTAAGGATCTTGTGTTTTTTATTTGTTATATTTTGTTGAGAAAGACGGATCACAGGAAGAATATTCCATCCCATGTTAATTGTAGAATTCATTTGGAATCATTCGAAAACGAAAATTGATCAGCTCTACACTATTTTTGTCGTCTTCTGCGAGTGACTAAATAATAGTATAACTATAGTAACTTTCGGGGGAATCGAAAAAAAAACCAGGCAAATTGTTTTTTGCTATAACTTTACCAATTGCAATAAAAAAACGGTATTGATAAGACAAATAAGCCTTTTGAAAAAAAAACATTCGCTTTGCCGCCATATTTAAATCCAAAATGTCGCATAAAACAAATGCGCACCTTTTTTCAAACTTATTTTTTACTACAAAACAAAGTATTTAAACCAAATGGCAACATTTAACAAAAAGGAGTTAAAAAAGTTTTTGTCTTCGCCATCTTGGATTTAAATATGGCGACAAATCGAATGTTTTTTTTTCAAAAGGCAAAGACAAATAAGTCTTATCAACACAGTTTTCTTTAATTGAAATTGATAAAGTTCTAGCAAAAAACAATTTGTTTTTTTCGGTTCACCCGGTATGTTCATATAATATATCTTGGTTGTCCAGGTCTACTATATAGTAGTTAAATATAAATGGTCTCAAAAAAAAAAAATTAAAATGGGACAGGGCCGTACCAGAAAAAAAAGGCACTGAATATGATTTTTTCGGAATCGAAACTTCAAAATAAAAAAATGATATTTGATTATCAAACACAGTTCAAAAGAAACTAAAATATGGAGTAAAACATTTTGGCCCGTATTTAACTTTTTGATCCTGATGATGGTATCTACAAAACGAAACGTCAGATTAAAATTTCGAAAAGACCATTGTATTTTCCTAAAAAAGTTGTCACAGACATGTTTTTAAGGAACTCAATTATCTCTTAAATTAAGGGATATATCATCAATTGATAATTCCGACCATTTTTCAACTTTTCCCTGTAGCTCAAAAATTACAAGTGACAAAATAAATCTATTAATACCGTTGTTTAAAGTTCAAAAAAGTAAGACATTAATGCGCAAACCGTATGTCTCTATATTCAATAACAACGGAGTTTCCCATTGAATACCAATCGAAAATAGGACACCCTGTACATTTATTAGTTGTACCGGATTTTTTCTTAATTTCTGTTGATAATTATTCAATTAAATAATTATATTTTTTATTTTTCTAGTAAGTTCAACGATTTTCGACAACAACATTTATTTTTATTATTTATAAAATTTCTTTACCAAATGTTTTTCCAAACAAATTTTCGGCAAACTTTTACACAAACTTTTGCGCAATCTTTTGCACAGACTTTTCGACAAACTTTTGCTCAAACTTTTCGGCACGAGTTTTTGCCATACAGGTTTGAAGAAAAGTTTGCCAGCATTTCAAAGGAAAGATTTTCCCTGTAAATGCCCCTTTAAGTAGTAACTTTTTGATTTTTCCAATGCAAAGTTGGTGTTAAGAGCAAGTTATTGGTTTTGATTTTGTTTGCGTTATTTTTTGTTATTTATTTTTTTCGTCCTCTTAGTTACACTCATCGTCAAAATAGTGTCGACTTAGCCTATGCCAATTAGACTTGAACGTTCCGAAAATTTTCCTACTAATAGAGACTTATAGGCAGTGGCGCACCCAGAAATTGACTAAGGATAAATAATAAAAAAAACTTAATTTCAAGTAAAAATGTGACCATAACCAGGGTTCTCTGGGGGGGGAGGAGGAGTTAACTTCAAGACACCCTCCCCTGGCCTCGATGTGTCACTTTTATAGGTACATAATGTTGGCATAGCCTGACTTTAGTAAAGCCGGTACTATTTTGACAGTTCCCCACAAAGTTTAAACAACTACTATATATTCTCAAGAACTTTAACCATCTGTTACGAAATGACTAAATACATTTAAGAGCAGAGATTCTTTTTTTTCTGTCAGTGATCTCAGCTCAGGAAATGTCAAAGTGACGTAAAAACTAAGACACGGTTCGGAACCCTTTTTTGATTTTAGCTTATTCGGCAAAAAAACAAAAAAGGGCTTAAAAAATATGCCTGCCACTTCGACATTTCCTGAGCTAAGGGCACTAACAGAAAAAATAAAATTCTGCACTCTTAAGTGCTCTTATTCAACCAAAAAAAAGAAAACACAGTTTTTCTGATCAGGAAAAAATTGAGGTTAGACGGCGCTCTTCTTGGTTGCCGGGGCTATACAAAACCTACGGTCGGGCTATCAGGCCAGAACATTTTTGGGCGCGGTTCTGTCAAAATAATGTCCACTTTTATGATGTTTGTGCCGAACTTTAGTAAAGGACGGTATTAACTTAGATGGCCCGGTATGAGCATTAGATGAAAACAATGTCAGAAAGAGTATATCAAGAACGTTACGTAACCAACTCAGGAGCATCCATAAATTACGCATCAAGGTGGGGGAGGGATAGCTGGAAGTGTTTGTTATGAAGTGTTACAAAAGGGGGAGGGGAGATTCACATGAAAAACGCGAGGGTGTGTTCCAGTAATATCGTAACAGGTAGATTGTAGATTGCAGGGGGAGTCTTTTAGCCGCACGAATTTAAGGATTCTTCCAAAGGAAACTATTTTCTTGGAGGATAGTTGGCCTTCTTCTTGAGTAGATGGCAGTACACCTTCGAGGTGCTCAAGCCTCTTACAGAGTTGGGCAGAGCATTCATAGAATAAGTGTTCTGCGGTCTCTTTTGCGGTTTTGCAAAATCTGCAGTGGTCATCTTTTGCTCTTCCTATTACCTTTAGGTGACATTTTACCGGACAGTGTCCGGTGAGCAGTCTGACGACTCTTCTGATATCTTTTCTGTTCATGTTTATGAGCTTTCCTGCTCTTTTTTTGATGTGGTGATGAACCTTTTTGCCTCTCTTAGTCCTGGATTGTGTCTCCAGTGTTTTGACAATTGGTGCTTTTCCCAATTGTTGAGTTCTTTTAGAACGTGGCTTTTCACCACCTTGTTTTGCAAGGGTATCTGCTTCCTCGTTGCCCGCTATGTCTCGGTGTCATGGTACCCACATCAAGGTTACCTGGCTATGGGTTGCGAGCGCTTTTAGGGTTTTAAAGCCGCTTGACTGTCTGAGAGTATAAAGATGTGCTTTCTTTGAGAATGGCGTGGTATAGACACATGTCTACCTCGACCTTCTTAGATCTATTGTGGTTCCCCCTTTCTTCTTCCCTGCTTTGCTAGAACTACAAAACAAGTTGCAGCCCCGTCCTTGTCATGAAACCCATAAGCTTTGCCAATGTACCCGATATATAGCTTTCTGGCCGCGGACATTCTAGCGCCCTCAGTAACCCTGCAAGCGGCATGTTGCATCTTCTACCAATCCCATTGCATACAAGTGCAGTGCAGAGTTTGCAGTGACCTGTAGGAGCCCCACTATTTGTCTGAAAAGCTTCCTTTCCTTACCAAGAAGTTCTACAGGCAGCTTTGGTAAACGTTCTTTAATGGACGGTTTGGCCTGTCTTTGTGCAGGTGTTTGGTCCCACAGACCGTTCGTCTCTTTGGTGAGCCACTCTTTAATAGATTGCTTGGCTCTGGCCTTAGCGATATCACAAAATGGTTCAGGCCATGTGAACTTTATTGCCGAGCCTTGTCTGGCTAATTCATCGGATTTTTCGTTGCCAGAGTGTCCCCGATGTCCTGGGACCCAGGCTAGTGTCACCCTTTCGGTGCTTGCCAGCCTATTTAGAGCTGTTCTGCAGTCCCAAACCAGTTTGAACGTTACTTGCACTGCTTCTAGAGCTTTAAGTGCACCTTGAATATCTGAATATATAACTACCGAATGAGAGTTTTTCTCTACTCTTTGTATTTCTTCGTCACCGTGATGTATTGCCGCTACTTTATCTTGGAACACTGTGCAATCGTTTTTCAGGCTTATAGAGACTAAAGTCTCGTATTTTTGACCGTATATGCTAGTTCCTACACCCTCGTCGGTCTTGGAGCCGTCTGTGTACCAGATGGATTCCACTCCGAAAGGAGAACCTCCCTCCCAGTCGGCTCTATCTGGAATTTTGACTTTGTATTATCGCTCGGCAATCCCAGTATAGGATTTTTCTTGAGCTCGTTTTCAAGTCTTTCCTGCTCAGTTCCATGTGAACTAATAATGGGTGCTTGACCCCGCGTTAGTCTGTAGGCTACCTCTCGTGCTTCTGCCTGAATTAAGACATGCAGAGCTGGCAAATTCAATAGAAGCTGCCGTTGGGGTGGTCCTCATAGCACCCGTGATGCTTAAGCAGGCTTGTCTTTGTATGCAATTCAGGAGTGCTATGGCCCCGGCCTGTTTATTTCTCGTCCACCAAGCCACCGAACCATAGGTTATTATGGGCCTTACCACCTTTGTATATATCCATAAAGTCATCTTGGGATTTAGCCCTCAGCTTTTTGGGCTACCTTGACTATGTGAGGTTTCCATGTTAGCTTTTGGTCAAAGATGACCCCTATATATTTCACTTCCTTGGTGTAGGCTCTGGTTGAGACACTCTTGTGCACACATTGCAAGCAGTTCAGCTTGGAATATGATGGGATATTTTCCCAGTGACTGGGATAGCTTAAAGTTAGGGACGAAAATACCCAATCCGGCTCCATTCTCAAGTTTGGAGCTGTCGGTGGACCAGAGCAAGGCGTTATCGTCTTGTGGTAGATGTTTATTTTTCCATGATTGGCGGTCGTTTATAACCACTTCCAATGGAATCTTTAAGTCCATCACGGCCGTCATTTGGTCGGTTGGTTTGCTGGAATTTTCCAGTTTTCATATCATCATCATCATAACAGGTAGATAAAGTGCCTAAAAATATGTAGCAGTTGTTTAACCTTCTTGCGGAAATTGTCAAAAATAGTTTCGACTTTATGTACCAATAAATCCCTAATACCAGGACAGCACCGCTAAAAATAATCTCCACTTAAGGGTAAGTCAGCCGATAACCACGAACAAATGTTTACAAAAATTAGGCAACAAGCACCAATAAGGCCGTTTGGAAAGTTGCCTGATAAAAAATTAAAAGCCGGACTAGATTTATGAACACGCAAACCGCGATTGAAGTTCAGCTGGGCACTCGGGGCGGGATGATAAAACAAAGGGAATTAAAAATAATAAAAAAGAAAGCCTGGTGGGTTTATCTAAGGCTTAACACTCGTCAAAACCAAGTTTATGTATGTTATTCCGGGCCTTTAAAATAGCGGGTGGTATGTGGTGTCTGTATAGCAGGTGTTTTTTTACTAGCGTAAGATTTATAGTTGCAAGGAAATATAGGTTTTTGCAAGTTATTATTATATTTTTTATTTTTATGATTGTAAAAGATTCCCCAGTTTTTACCAGCTGAACCGTAAATCCCTTTTTATACTTCCATCAAAAACAATTTTAATAACCGTCGGCAAATAACCAAACCACTGTCTTTTTGATAAGGTACCTCGTAAGGTACTCATGATACTTTTTGATCACAGGTGCAAACAAGAATGTTAATCCAATTTTGTGACTAACGATAAGCAACGGAAAAATACAAAAAATATGTAAACTATGCTTTACATAATATATAGTGTATTTTTTTACAGTACTGTAATCATACGAATCGAAACCCCGACTTGTAAGATGTAATTTGGTAATAATAAAGTTTTCGATTGTTAAGTTATAAAACGTTTAGTAAAATTACAATAAATTTTTCAAATTTTATAATTACTAGCAAACTTGTAAAAATGTATTGTAAGTCTACAAAAATATTTGTAATTTTACAAACTTTTTTGTAATTTTGCAATTAACGATCAAACATATTTCATGCATGGTCGACAGTTCCAAAAACCGACAAAAGGGGTTATGTTAAGGTTCTTATAGGGCCCTTATACACAGGTTATGTCGAATGAAACTTTTTGGTTCGTAAAATATCACACTCTTTCGATAGAAAAAATAATTTTGCTTAACACATTATGTCAAGGATAAAATATGTTGCGTTATCCAGGCAACACCTGCTTCCATGCACTGTTTACCAAAAGTTATTTTATTATTTATGCTGAAGGCACAATTGTTACATTACAGTGATTTCTAACCTCACTTTTTTGCGCGATTTTCGTTAACAAGGTTCATATTACAAGACAAAAAATACCAAAATTTTGGTATTTTATATCTATCACTTGTATTTACTATTTTGATTTTGGCTGACGGACGGCTTTGAAATTCTGTCACTAGTATCTAGTAGTGTTTTGAATTGTGTCTTCAGTTTCACCAAAGTAAAAATGGTTTAAAAACCTACATTTCTTTAAAAACTAAAAATTTATCGACTTAAAAACCAGAAATAAATACTTTTCACTACACATACACATCACACATTTACTATTTTATACCCACTGTGGATCAAACTGCAAAATGGCCGCCTCAGGTGTGCTTCGGTGTGTTACAGCCATTTTACCGGATAAACACTGGACTTTTACCATATTACAGTGTAATATTATATTTTACAATGTAAATTTTGCTAGAAATATGAAAATTACAATGTGAAATCGTAAAATTAATATGTAAAATTGTAGCGTAGTAAAACCTAATTAGATGTGTAAATATACAAGTTTACTTTGTAAGAATAACAAACAAAGGGTTTTTAAGAGAAAAGTGTAAACTTACGAAATTAGTTAGGTAATTTTTACAAAATATATTTTTGTCCTTTTCATACATTTTTTTTTCGTGTAGTGCAAAATGATAATATTTTTAGGTTTTCTTTAAGTATTCCCAAAAAAACCATTTTTAAAATACGACAAACTCACAAACTGTCAGAAATTAAAATGACCAACAATGTCAGTTTACCGACTTGAAAAAAAAATCCACTGTCGTTTCATCCATCAACCACCTTCGATTTGTAGTATTGTGAGCTGTCACTATTCTAGTCGCTATGTTGTAAAAACTGCTATTTTGAAATTAATTATTTCAATTTATTTTGCATCTAAGCGTACTAATTTGATCTCGTATTCAATAAAAAGTCCAGGACATTGAAATCAGTTTTTATACTTTTATTTTGGGACAAAATTGTGTGGCTTCAAAGTTCAAAACCATTGTCACCACTGACCTGTCGAAATTGCGGTATTGTTTGGTTTTGAAAGTTGACCAACCTGCAATGGCTTTTGTAAACACTTGTTTATCTTTGTTACAGGTCTGGTTTCAAAACAAACGTTCAAAAGAAAGGCGACTGAAACAACTTACCTCGATGGGTCGAGGCCCGTTCTTTGGCGGAGGCTCGAGAAAAATGCGCGGGTTTCCCATGAATCTTTCTCCCGGCGGCCTAGAGGACGGACCTCCAGGATTCCAATACTTTTCCGACGGAAAATTCGAATTCGGGTACGGCGGACCACCGTTCCATCCGCACGACGGACCCTTCTTCCCCGGACACCATCCTGGAGGTCCTGGACAGGGATTACCTTTTGGACAGGGAGGTGAGTACTTATGTTCCAAACAATTAATTATTTTCATTAAATTCACTTCATAGCAACTTCGTTTAGAGACATTTTGATACTGTATTTGATTTTACAAATATTTTGCCAAAAAAACTTACATGTAACATGCAGCACGGACTTACGTTACTTTTTTTTTAATTGAATTTTAACGTTTGAAAAGTTGTTGGAGGGCTAAAACATTTTCTGGCAGGACCAGTCTCAAAAATAAAATTTGTATTAGCTTTCATCCCAGAGGATGTTTGTCCATCATTTTTAATAATATTCTAGTAGCGTATTTAAGCATTTTTGTATATCACCAAGTATACTGGGTTTGACCTTGCGTTGAATCGGTAGCAAATAGGAGTGGGACAAGACGAATACTCACTCCTATAAATCTATCTGAAGAATACAAAAAGATTTTCTCCGGTCCTAACCGACTCTTCTTTTTCTTTTCCAGGTGGCCCGATGGACCACGGCGGCCCAATGCCCATGGGCGGCGACTTTGGCGGAATGCCCGGCTCCGACGGTCCCAACTTTATGAACCCCCAACCCGGTCCCGATCAAATAGTGCCCGGTGTTCCGGGTGGACCTCCCGGAGTGCGGGGAGGCAGTCCGGAGTTCATGGGCACGGGGAATTTCAGCGACAACCCGCAGCAACTCAACGAGGGGCTAGTTTGGTAGCTAGCGAAGGCTCTAGCCAAAAGAGCTAGAGAATAGAGCTTTATTATACGCGAGAGGTTGTTTGTAAATTTTGGGATTCGAGTGGTTGGGTTTTAACATGAAGGTTGTCGAAGAATACCGCACGGGTTATGGGGCGCAATGGACCTCTCTAAATCTTAATACAATTTTTGTCATAAAACAAAATGGTCGCCATTTTAAGCAACCGCCATCTTGAATTTTATTAAATATTAAAAAATTGACAATAAAATTTAAGGGTGTCCAGACCCCAGCATAATCCATGCAGGATCCTTCTTTGTTTTTGTTTAAATTCAGCTCTTCGTTTGTATTATAATAGCCTTTAAGTATTATTGATTTATTTTGTTATAAATACTTTTTTGGTTTGTTGTTACTGAGATAAATCTCCTCAAGAGGGAATTTAAATGCCGAGAGGTAAACGGATATACCTTAGATAAAAAATTAACAAAATTTTGCACAGTTAAAGCGTTTAATGCCCCTATGCATTTATTCTTGAATCGAGAGAAAATTTGCTCCCAGGAAGTAAAATTCTTTCGCTACTATGCATCTCATTGGTCCAAATCTTCGGTTTAAATCGGTTTCTCTCACGTTTGCCCGATATTAATCGACAGTAATTATCTTATGTCAAGACCAATAGAATTACTTTCGATCAATATCGGGCAAAAGTGAGAAAAACCGATTTAAACCGAAGATTTGGACCAATGAGATCCATATTAGCGAGAGAATTTGACTCCCTGGAAACAAATTTTCTCTCGATTCAAGAATAGACGCACTAGACACGTTTAAATAATCAAAACAATCTAAGCATGTGAAAAACTTAAATTACCTAAATCATAATCAGGTGATGTATGAAATTTTACTGTGCAAAATTTAGTATAAGTTTGACAGAGGCTTTTTTATTAAATCCTCTTTGAAAATCACATTTTATATTTAAATTTCCTCTTGATTATACCTAGCATTGAATATGAGAAAAAATGTCATCACAAACAAAGGATAAATCTCCTTTGTTTGTGATGACATTTTTTCTGTCATATTCAATGCTAGGTATAATACTTTGTATTTAATAAAATTACCTAAAAAAAATCGATCCACCACAATCTACACTTTTTGGCATGATTTCCGAAAAACAAGCTCTGAGTGCAAAAGATGATTTTATTTCCTAACTTTCTTGTTGTCAACAAATCTACTCTATTACATTTAGTTCCTTGTATTTGATATAGAAAACGATATTTTTACTCAAAAAAAATTAGTTTTTGTAAAAATTTCAGGACAAACTTAAATAATTTATTTATTATTTGAAACTTCCGATTAACATTGATCAATAAAAAATTCTTAATAGCTATGTTAATATTAAGTAACTTATTCTTTTTTCGTTCACTTTACTATACTTACATGTGTTGTGCAATTAAAAACTAAGTTATTATACTTGTAATGATATTAATGTACAGGGTGTATTTCTAACACAAAAAACACTACCTAGTTATTTAATGCTTTAGTAACCTTATTGTAAATAAAAACTAGATATAATGTACGGTTTTAAACTTATTTTTTGTCCATTTTTGTCCCAACTCAAAAAAAAGTGCCAAGCAAATTTGTTTCTGCTTAATTCTTAGGTCACTAATAACAAATTTAACTTCACCTTTAGCGAAAAACGTGTAAAATATTTGTGTGATTCAGTGACCTGACAACAATGTTGAATATTAAAATGTAGAATTAATTAAATGTGCTTTTTGTAAATATAATAATAATAACAAATTTTAGCACAATAAACGAGATTATCTTTTTTGCTTTAAGAGGAAATTTTCGATATGTTGCCGTAAGAAAAACAGGGATAAAAATTTTGTACAGTTTTAAGATAAATTACTACAAAATAAGTAAAATTATTGCTGTAAAAAGTATCAGGCCATCCGATTATGTTTTAGTGTATATTGTTAATTAATTTTAGGTGTCCTATATCAATAAAAAAAACTACATTCTATAAAATGTTGTGTTATTTTACGTATTTTTAACCTTTGGGAAAAAAGTTACATGACTAGTGACAAAACAAATCAAAGCTCTGAACAGAAGGTTCGTAAATTCTTCGAGGAACAACAGTCAGTGGCGTAGCCAGAAATCGACTTTGGGGGGTCAGCATTTAATAAAAATAAGCTACCCACCTATGACAAATTTTTAAAAATGAAGGGGGTCAGAGGGGCGGTTTAATAGGTGTTGAGTTAGTATATACGAAACAAAAATACTTATTTTCACTAGTCTTATTTGCAGATTTTTTCAAAATTATCCTGCGCCGTTGTTGTTGATAAAAAAATTGCTTAAAATTAAACAAAATTGTGACAATATTGAATATTGGTATAGCGACGCTGGCGAAAACTTTGACAAAAAAAAATTCTTTAAGGATTTTTTTTTTTTTGTATAAAATTTTTAAAAAAGTAGATTGGGTTAGATGCCAAGAAGAGGTGGGTTGTGGTGGTATATATAGATTTGTTGCCAAATCATAAATGCGCCGCAGATGAAAATTTTTAGAAAAATTATACTAAGAACGCCATTTATTACACGTCTTGAATGCTGGTGATTAAAATTCCTTAGAATTAGAGTAAAATTTTAACAATTAATGACGTCATAGCACCGCAGGCAAAATTTTTAAAATTTAAGACATCATACCAAACACAGGTCACAAACTGGAGTAACGGGTAAAAAAAGTGGGGCCCTTGATCATAATTAATTTGTTGTAGATTGGGTTGGACCTCCTGGGGGGGGGTTAACCCCAAAACCCCCCTGGCTACGCCACTGCAACCGTGCAGACCTTGCCGTCCGGTTTACGGAGCGTGTGTGCAAGAGAAACTGCGCAGTTCTCTACCACAGAAAGTCCGCACAGTTTTCCCATAAAACTATGAGAATACTATAACGGCCCTGCGATAATAACACACCTAATCAAGTTAGCCTGGAAAATATTCCAAGCGGGATTTTTCTTGTTTGGTCTTACCCAGGGCCAACCCTGATTTTAACATTATTTACACGTTTTGCGATCCTTGGGCCATTATACTGCCATGCTTAACTAAAAAGCAGTAAAAATACATTATTTCCCTATGGAGTTATATTACTGCTTTTTAGTTAAGGACGGCAGTATAGTACCACAGAGTATATCCGGAGCATGTGTTTAGGCACCGACCTAGGTAGAGGTTACCACGCATGCTGTGTTATATAAATCGGAAGGTTAGGACTGCATAGTTTTTCTCAGGCGACGCACAAATTTTAGATGGATTTCATCAGTTCAACAATAGAGTTCCTAATTTTTTCGATGGATTTCACCAATCCAACAAATGTTGGCACCGATCGCCACCGGCTTTGGGAGTCGGTGGAAAATCGTTGGATTAAACATAACCCTACTTTATGGTTATTTATTTTTTACAGTTTTTTTTATAACTTATTCAAACCAAGATATTTTTGGAGTGATGAGCCAGACAGCAATAATATTAATGCAAGGCAGTTCAAGTAAAGCCTGATGATGAGCTAGACATCATACTAAATTCGAGGAAAAAACATACTTGCATTGAAGACTATGTTGAAAAAACTGTCCAGAATTACAGCATAAGTGTCTTTAAGGGCGGTATTCATAAACATTCCTCAAGGCTCCTTCCTTCCTTCCTTCGCCCATAAGAATTTACATTTCTTTAGAAAGAAGGGAGCCTTGGGAACGACTATGTATACGGCCCTTATAAATCACATTTCTGAGTTTCTCGAGCCGAAGTTGAGGTACGAATTTATTATTGTATGGTTATAACTTGGATGTTTACACCGCAACGCGTTCTTTTTGTATTTGATGGAACAACGACATCTCATCACTGCTAGATGTCAAATGGATGTCAAACCTATCCGTCAACCGAATGTTGGCACCGTTGTTCCACCGCTGTCAAAAAAAATGTTGAATTTACAAACTCGTCAGACTTATGTAAAATTTTGGTATAAAACTAGTTCTGTTCACACGTCGGTCTTAAAACGGGACTGAATTTCGTTTCAAAATATTCTTAAACCTGTTTAAATATGACATCACGAGAAAATGAGTGTTTCAAACTTTTTCGAACATTAAACATGTAAAAAAATAACGTCTGGGGGGGGGGGGTTAATTTGGTTACTCGAAAAACCTCCTACTGATTCATCGGGGGTCCTCAAAATTGGACCTTTCAAATAATATAAAAACTGTCAAAAAATATTGTTTTTAGGGGGACGGGCGAACTTAAAAATAGGTACGCAAAATTAAATTATTTTAATAATTAAAGGAGGGCAACTGTCAAGTTAGCCCTCCTCTACAGAAAAATGGGTACAAGTTACTTGTGGGAGAGTCTGCAAAATGTGTATACAATAAGTGCAAAATGATAGCATAAAAAGTCAAGGAAAACTAAAAAAAACTATCTGGGGGCACACTTTACCAACCCGTTGATGGTCGGTTACTCGGAGAACTCTCCCGAGGGTTTCTAGAGGTTGTCCGAAGTTTGAATAAAATAGGTATATCTTCGGCAAAAAATTACTGAACAAAAGGTGGACACAACGACGTTTCGAATGATACAAAATTTAAAAAAAATATGTATCGCCCCTGTGGAGTAACAAGGTGTCAAGTGCCAAAATTAAAATTTTTAAGATATTCCCCATAGAAAGGCCCTGGAATCCTGCCTAGCTTTTTGTAAGAAGGTCGCAAGCACCAATAAACCTATAAATATTAGGTCCAAAAAGGTTTTAAACACAGATGCTCGATTTTTCGTTGGTGTTTTTTGCTCAACAGAGGCGATATTGTCTGGGGAGGGTGGTCTAACTCGGTTACTTGACAACCCTCCTCCGGGACTGAGTGCTCGAAACTTCAAAATAAGTGTACAAAATGTGCAAAGCTAAACCTTTCAAATGATATAAAAAAAAATAAAAAAATATCGTCTGGGGGAGAGGCTAACTCGGTTTCTCGAGGACCTTCCTAAAACTCGTCTCCCATCTATGCGTTTCTCATGCGTGGGCCCCTTGATTCAAAACACACATTACGTGGAATAAGCGAGATTTGCCTATACGGCTTATGTCAGAAAATTTTATAGCATACCCTACCAAAAAAACCTTATAAAGAACACATCTGAATTTTATCAGTTTTTATAAGGTCTATGAGCTGTTGTGAGGCAAAATTTTAGGATTATAAGAATTTATGAGGTACGTATTTGATTTTGATAAGAATTTATGTGGTTTCATGTGTTTGTTTTTTATGTGATCCTATAATCAGTCAGGCTTATAAATGTTTATAAAATTTGATAAGTGCAGAAATTGTTTTAACATATTTTATGGTTTTATAAAAGCACGATTTTCTAAGAGATTTTATAATCAAACTGACACATCAACTTCTATAATTATGTTCTTTTTCTTTTATGATGTATTATGGGATTATATAAACCGATGTTTTAGAGTTTTCTGAGAGATTTTATAGTCAAACCAACTCATAACATTTTATGGGTCTCTATGATTACACCCTTGTTTTTTATAATCACAATCATAGACTTTGACAGATTTCTATAAAAATTTATAATTTTCTAGAAGTTGCTAAAAACAATTTTTTTATAAGTCTTTAAATAGATTTTATAGTCCACCCTGACAAAAAAACCTCATTGAATCACATAAGAAACACACCTGATTTTTATCAGTTTTTTTCGACCACCAGAAAACTAATGAAAAAAAGCTATACTTAGTATACTGACTTACTTGTACAAAAAAAATTTTTTTGACTCATGATCCCATCTGATCAAAAATTCATAATCCTCCTCCTTAAAAACCCCTGTATGCCAATTTTGATTGAAATCGAACAAACTAAATCTTTTTCCCCCTTCACTTTCCTCGCTAGGAACTATAAGCGCATACCAAATTTGAACACAATCGGATGTGGATAAGTCAGTTAAAATTGGTTAGCAAAACATGACCGAAAATCGTCCATCTTGAATCCGCCATATTGAATTTTCAAAATCTGATCAAAAATTCGTATTCCTTATCCCCAAAAGACCCCGTATACCAATTTTGGTTAAAATCTGGCAAATTTAGTTGTTTCCCCCCTCTACTCCCCTCGTAGGGGAGAGGGGTGCCTAATAATAACATATTATTGTATTGTCGCCAGAACTATAAATGTATGGCAAATTTGAAAGCAATCGGATGTGTATAAGTTAGTTAAAATTGGTTAGCAAAAGATGAATCTGTCATATTGAATTTTCAAAATCTGATTAGAAATTCGTTATCCCCAAGTACCCCGACACACCCCGATTGAAATTAGAATCGGGCCTACTTCAACTGTACCCCCCTCCACCCCCTTCGAGTACGGGGGAGCTGTCAATTTCATCACACTATATTCTTGTGTTCTTCAACTATACCCTTCTCCACCCTCTTGGAGTAGGGGGAAGCTGTCAATTTCATCACACTATATTGTTGTGTTATCACCGCAACTATATAAGCATGCCAAATTTGAAGCCGATCGGATGTCGCGAAGTTGGTCAAAATTAAGTTGCAAGATTCCACCCGAACAAACATATCTTGTTCGTTACATAGATAAGTTAAATAATAGCTTGTAAAAAAATTAGTTTTTGGCTTATGAAATCTCATAGAAATTTACCAAAGTAGAATCTCTCTACATACTTATGCGAGAGCAATATTCTATTAGATATGTAGATATTGTGCAAGCACAAGGAGTGTTATTGTATTATAGGGTGTTAGGTTGTCGTAGTTTATAGTTTAGGTTAGGTTATAGTTTAGTTAGACTCTTACATTACTTCTACTAATATTACTACTACTACTACAACTGCTAAAGTTAAGCTGTAATTTTTTATTTTCGAATGTTGCAGGTAGATCTTATAAAATCTTATAAACCTTTATGAGGAATTGTCATATATATAAAAAAATCATAAAATATTGTAAACTTTTATAAACAAACTGGTTGATAAAATATGATGAACTTCTATGCGGGATTTGTGTTTCACTTTCATTAGTCAAAAATTATAAGATATCATAAGTTTATATGAGCATAGATTATAAAAACTTATGATGTTTTATCTGTTATTTGCTATGATCTTTTATGAGGTTTTTTTGGCAGGGTATTAAGTGGCCTGCAAGTAATACAAAAATATATAAAAAAAAACCGATTACGCCGTTTTCAAAAACCTCTTTAAAACCACTAAAAGTATGCAAATGGTTCCTTGAAGTATGATATATATACAGTGACAAAAACCACTAATCGCTGAATATTCTCATAACTAAATAAAAAGGTCAAATAATGACATACCTCTATTAATGTAAGGGGACACAGGAACAAATTCGGTAAGCTCCTGCGGCTGGTTGTTGTGCTTCGTTCTAAATTAAAACAATATCCACTAATTAGCTGTTTAATTTCCCAAGAAACGAATAGTTGTATGTAATTTTTTACAACAAAACACATAACAAAATCACTACAAAAAACTAATCCGCACCACAACGCGTGATATTCAAAACTGAATCAGCTAATATTGCATAAATTGTTTACTTTCTGTGGTACGATACAGAGATAAGAGCGGGACGGGTAACTTGCTTGCTTGATGATTGTTTTTTGTTAGGTATTTTGTTTATAAGATCCAATGTAGAGTCGAAGGCAAAGAAAATGTTTTTGCACATTTTTGGTTATTTTTTTGGGAAAACTTTTGAACAAATTTAAACGAAATGAATCGTCATTTAAAACACAGACATGTGTAAGCAGAGAGCATATAAATCTAAATGGAGAGGACACCTATTGGTAAATTTGCGACCCCGCTCAACTGACTTGAAAACCAAGTGGCACAGCTATTGTTTTTTTAGTTTTTGACTTGGAAACCTGGTGCGCCACTTTCTCTTTCGATCTTGCTTATTTTTATCGATCCAAAGCAGTGGCGTTACACAGGAAAATCGTATTCTTTTGGACGAGCTCCGCGTTGTGCTGCAGACAACAGACCCGTGCCGGTGCAGTCACTGGTGGCGAATACAGAGGGAGGCGATCGACCCCCTCTCCAACGAAATTACGTACCAACTTCCCCAAAAATGTTGCCCTACGGCATCAGTGTTTTTCTTTTATTTTAAATTAAACAATACCCTTTTGCAATGTTTCGTCTTCGGCGGTCAAATTTAAAAAAAAATCATAATCAGGTGTTAAGCTTCTGAACAAAAATTTCTTTGTCTCTCCCTTTTGGAGAAGGCTTCCCATAATGGGAATTGATACGGTTAGGTCACAACCGCCTCTTTTGTATCAGCAGAACAGAACCATTGAAGGAATATCCAAGGAAATGTATCATATGAAACCATCAGTTTTCACATACCTTCTCACCCATTCTGATCTCCTAATCATGTATTTTGCAAACATTCGGAAACGACGGCGTTATTAAAATTTGATACAGAAGCATAGTTTGGGTGGTTTGCTGCAAATGTTTGTTTTTTATAGCAAAATTGAAGTAACATTATATAGCAAAATATTTAAAAAATAAATAAAAAAACACTTATTTTTACCGGCGAAAACCTAAATTATATGCTCGCTTCAATTCTTGCACGAACTTCTTGCATGTTGTCCCAGTTCTTATTGAGAAGGCAACCCAAGTATTTGTATGAAACCACGCGTTCGACTTGCTGCTCATTTACTTCTAACATGCCTTTAATGTTCTTTTCTTTGGATGTGACCATCCATTTTGTTATTCCAGTTAAGCCCGAATGGCAAACTTTTGGCCCAATTTCATTCGATAATTTTTGCAGGCCTTCCAGCGTATCTGCTATTATGACAGTGTCGTAGGCATATCGTAGGTTGTTGATTTTTATGCCGTTTATGGTCAGACCCTCTTCGAAGATATGAAGTGCATTCGCTATTATTTTTTCATTCATTCAACGCGTTTTAATTTTAAATAAATATTACCACGGTTCATCCTGGCGCATTCAGCTAATAATCAAAAACTCGCTGTGAATCGCATTGGTTTGCTGGTCGGATATTACCATTACGTGTCCTCTCTATTTAGATTTATATGCTCTCTGGTGTTAGGAATCACGTCTTTCATTTTTCTACATAAGTTGTGAAACACCCTGTATATAGATCCATGTCGGACGACGCGATACGTTTTTTGAGTCAGGGTGGTCACGCATGGGTGGGAACCGGGTGCAAGTGTTCCCGAGGGTGCTTTGACTTTTAAATTAGCTGTGTAAAAATTTTAAATACCATTAAAATTAAACAAAAATATTGCTTTGAGGGGGGGGGGAGTAAACTCAGTTACTCGAGAACCTTCCTGCGGGTTTCTAGAGTGGGCGAAATTTGAAAATAGCTGTAAAAAATTAAATCTTTCGCATGATGATAAAAATTGTTAAAAAAATCCTTGTTGACAAAACTAAAACATAAATCTAATAAATATTAAAAGAAAATGTTCACAGCAGAATAAGCAGCTGCTTAATCCCACCAACTAAATTAAAGAAGCCTGAAAGGTGAAGATATAAAAAATGTTGAAAACACGCAAACAATTTTTGATAAGATCTGATCGTTTATCATATAATTATTATTATAATACAAACTAAGCAAATATTGGTAGAGAAGCGGTGAAAGAAAAATTAAAAATGATTCTATACGTTTGTCATTGCTTTGGTGTATAATTGTTTTTAAAAAATTATATAGGGTGGGCCAAAAAACGGGACTTTTTTGACTGTCCATTTGTTTATCGTCTCCTGATGATGCTAACGTTGTTAGCGAAACGCGCGTCGAGTGCAAAAAAGTGTAGTTTTGGTTTGTGGAAAACAATCATAACTTTGTTTTAGTGCAACCAAAGGTTCCAAATTCCCAACATAGACTGTCCATTACTTAAGAAGTTTTTGTCGATTTCATCCGAGAATTTGATGCCAAAATTGATAATTGGTTAAAATCCAAGACGGCGGAAAATAACGAAACAATCATTATTTACATAAAGCTACAAAATTTTAAGACCGTGATTTTTTTTTGTCTGGCTGCATTTGGTTGACCAAACGCACTCATTTGAACAATTCATAACTTTCTTATCTCTGACCCAATGTTAAAAAAACGATACATCTGTACACTGGGGAAAGATAAAGTTCTTCACGCAAAAGGTTACATAAAAAATTTGCAGAAGCGTCCCAAATATCATTTTTTTTTAAATTATCCGCTATCTTACATTTTCACAAAATTGTCAGTTTTGGCATATATTTAAATTTTGAATAAATGGCTTTTCAAAATGGTTAAAATTTTTAAAAGCGGTCCACCCGCGGGCTTCCTGAGATATCCAAAAATAATGCCATTAGGCCGCTGCCACTAAGCGAAATGTCAAATAAATAGTAGCCTATGTTTTAATCCAATCCAATCTTCTTAACAAATTTTATCCTAATCGATTTAACCGTTTTTACGTCAGTTTGTAAATATTTTAAATTAGGACTTGAATGCCTTGAAGAAACCATAACTGTAAGTGATTGGATTAAAAATCACATCGCAAAAACTTTTAGATAAGAGCTTCTAAAAGCTCAATATTTTTATTTAATAATCGACAAACAAGATACATTTTTTGCGATTTTTTGCAAAAAATTTAGCCTGCGGCATAACTTGCTGCACTTTAAAATATTTTTTTGAAACCAAATGTCCATTTCTTTAAAAAAAACTTCGCCAGCGGCATCGAGGTTCAACTTCTGGTTCACTTCATATTACTTTTATTTTCATAAAATTTTCAATTGCGGTGTCATTTTTTGCTTTATTTTACATTATTTTAAAAGAATATTGCTATTTTTTATTTTCTCCCCTTCTTGGTGCCCTCCTACCTAGCTTCGACCAAGCTCAAGCCCTCTCCAGAACCAATTTCTGCCTAAGCCACTGATTTTAGGATATATATATATATATATATATATATATATATATATACGAGGGAAAGTGGATCAAGTAATACTTTGAATAAATAGATCTTTACTAAATTTGTTGAGTAGTTTATCTTGGGTGAAGATGATACTTAAATCAAAACAACCATAAATAGTCATGATCAGGGTTTCGTTTAAGAAAACACCAAAAGAAACAATAGTAAATATCAGCGGGTATCCGGCCCAGGCGTCTGGAGGGGAAGTATTTTATTGTCCGAGGTATAAGTTCACATTTTGTTTGCCGGTCCAACAAAAAAACAACAAACACTTTTGCTGCGATTGTTGGCATGACGCTTTCCGTAAAAGTCAAAACCGGAATATTTGTATATGTATATATATATATATATATATACAAATATATGTATATATATACAAATATTCCGGTTTTGACTTTTACGGAAAGCGTCATGCCAACAATCGCAGCAAAAGTGTTTGTTGTTTTTTTGTTGGACCGGCAAACAAAATGTGAACTTATACCTCGGACAATAAAATACTTCCCCTCCAGACGCCTGGGCCGGATACCCGCTGATATTTACTATTGTTTCTTTTGGTGTTTTCTTTAAAGAAACCCTGATCATGACTATTTATGGTTGTTTTGATTTAAGTATCATCTTCACCCAAGATAAACTACTCAACAAATTTAGTAAAGATCTATTTATTCAAAGTATTACTTGATCCACTTTCCCTATTTAAACTCTACTAAAAGCCACCCTTCAGTGAAAGTCCTAAAAAAATGCAGTAAAGCCAAAAAGTGTATTATTTCACTCGCAAACAGAAATTTGATGCCAACTGTACTAGTTATCGGTTAATAAAGATCTATCTTTCCAAAGAATCATTTGACCCACTTCCCCTATGTAAACGCTTAAAAAATATAGCCAAAAGTGTACCCTTCCACTCGCCAACTATTTTGAAATTATTTCAAATCCCTAAAAGGGATATGAGTTTTCTAAAACACCTTGTAAAAACTGTTACCTTTGAAAAGCGGTTAAAAGTGAATTGTGCGATAAAAATAAACCTTTTCCCATCACCTAACACGCAAACACTACAAAACTTCCGCTATTTTCCTAAACTTTCTCAACTAGACAACTCAAAACTCTATCATTATTCCATCAAACAAATATCCAACAAACAACGAAAAAGAACCTTTGGAAAATCGTCCGACAGGTGTCAAAAGTGTACCGATTTCGGAAGCTCTGCGTGCGCTCAAATAGACAGTGTCTTATTTTAAGAAACAAGCGGCGATCGACGCACGCAAAGGTCGCTATCAACACGCGATAAGTGTAGACCAAAACTGACCACAAGATCATGAAGGAATAATTAGTTAATAAGTTATATATGAGTCCTGTAGTTAGGGCGAGTTTTTTAATTCACCGGTGAGTTCAGCGATGAAACCATCAAGATCGTAAAATGTAGAAAAGATGGAATTTTAAGGGCCTGTTTATTAATAGCGAGTTAGGTATTTAACTCTGGAGTTAAAGAGAAAGATGGCTGTCATAAGAATGAGGCAGCTGCAAGTTAACTCGGGGGTTAAATACATAGCTCATTATTGATAAACCGGCCAAGGGCAACGGTGTTTTCGATTTTGACTCTTTTGTGGAGCACTCGAGAATGTATTAAGGGTTACACACGGTTAATTTTTAAGACAAACAATCCTCTGAACTCTTTGTCCTGGAAATGATGCCTTAAGATGAAACGCAACCGGAATAATGTTGCTGTCTCTCTGGGATGCTTAATTCTAGATGAGGCCAGTAAAGCACTTATACGATCCCAAATCAGCTTTCATCGCTGGACCAAGTCCTTACTGACAGAAGAACTGGGACAGCGATTTCAGGAGATTCGAGAAAATTCTATCCAGGAAGATTATCAGCCGATTCTGGACAAAATCACACGAACCTGCGACCATCTACGACAGACTTCGCAAGCGAAGCACCAAAGGAAATTCGCCCATCAACAGCCACAAAGCGAATCGACCACCAACACTGTAAGAACCATTATTAATTCGTCAAAAAAGACATTGAAACCCATAGAAAAAAAAACTTACTTGGCAAAGGACTTAACTTTTCCATCGCTCCTAAGAAGATACCCACTCTCGATATCATCACCGCCATAGAAAGTCATCCTCTTCCACGACAAGACGCCGACGAGTTCAGACATCAGATAAAAACCATTATTGACAAACCTATTAAGCATACCTATAACATACGCAAGAATCTTCAAAAGGACAAATCAGTTAAAATCTTACCGGCATGACCAGAAAGTTGAAGAGGTACATGCCAAAGAAAACTATAAACTTCTCCTTAAAGACCCGACGCAAACTATCGACACTAAGATTTATAGAACTTAAAAAAATTATTCCAGATATATTCCGGACAATACAAGGTCTCACTCAACTTACACATTATGGCAAGCCTCCTCATCTATACGGACTTCCCAAAATTCACAGCTAAGGCCGCTTCATTTGTAGAAAATTCCAACCATTTTGTTAATATTCTTAAATCTTTTGTTTTAGGATTGGGACTATGTTCCGATAAAGGAATCGCTAGATATTATTAAACAGGGACTGCTTGATGACGAATCCCTTTAGGAATATACCAGCCTGCCGCTGAAGGGAGTGATGGAATTGTTGGAGTGCTGTCTACATAACTCTTACTTTCAGGATGACGGTCTACCAATGGGTTCATCGCTTTCGCCAGTGATCGCTAATATTTACATGGAGTGGTTTGAATCATACGCGGTTGATACCGCAACATATAAACCTAAGCTCTGGCTAAGATATGTTTTATTGTCTGAACCGGGAATGACCAACTTTCAGAATTTCTTCACCACCTAAATAACATAAGACCCTTTTCTTGATTTACCTGTTAAACGAGTAGAAAGCCACTTACACAGGACAATATTTAAATCAAGGTTCAAATCATTCTACTACAACCAACCGAGGCATAATAAGAACTTTTTTAACAGAGCTGTTCAAATTTGTAAAAATTCTCATGACTTGGAAATCGAAATAAGAAACATTAAGAAGGATCTGCAGCAGAATGGTTACAGCCTTAAACTTATAACAGATACTATTTCTAATTTCAGCAAACAGGAAAGAGATAACCAAAACCAGGCAAATGCATTCCTAACAATGCAATACATTAAAGGAGTATCAGAGAAAATTCAAAGAGTAGCAAACAACTTTAATATTAAAACAGCTTTTAAATCTAATAATGTAATTCGAAGACAGAAGCAAAATTTTGCACAAGGAGTCACACTGAGCAGAATCAGGGTATTTTCAGTAAACCAAGTGTTGAAATTCCAAATATTTGGAAGCCCCTTCTTGGACGGGGCCAATTTCTTAAACTTCACGGTTGAGTGACTTCCCTTAGTATATAAGTACGTAGCCTTAGGACTTAGGATAACCAAAACCAGGCAAATGCATTTCTAACAATGCAATACATTAAAGGAGTATCAGAGAAAATTCAAAGAGTAGCAAACAACTTTAATATTAAAACAGCTTTTAAATCTAATAATGCAATTCGAAGTCATCTTAGTAAAACAAAACCGGAGAATAAACAAAATAAGAAATTAATTTACCAAGTTCCTTGTGAGTGTAGTGAATCATACATAGTTAAAACAAAAATACCACTATCTGTTAGGCTTAAGGAACATCAGACGAGTACCCAAAGAGGTGAAACAACGAAATCAGGAATTGCCGAACATGCATGGTCAAAACAACACCGAATGAAGTGGACAGAAGCAAAGGTTTTGCACAAGGAGTCACACTGGGCAGAATCAGGGTATTTTCAGTAAACCAAGTGTTGAAATTCAAAATATTTGGAAGCCCCTTCTTGGACGGGGCCAATTTCTTAAACTTCACGGTTGAGTGACTTCCCGTAGTATCTAAGTACGTAGCCTTAGGACTAGATTGTAGTTTGCACCTGAAGACGATCAGAGTTTGTACTGATCGAAATGTCGTGCATAAATAAAATATAGAGAATGGAAGTCCGAAACACAGAGTTAATTTCATAAACATTTTCAATGTCAGTGGCGGCCCCAGCCATTTGAAAAGGCGGGGGCGGTTCGATACGAAAAAAAAACTAGTATAAAAGCTATGAGGAATATATCAATATACGCAAACTAAACTTAGTAACTACAAGCGCGGATTTGACCTCAAATCTAGGTGGCGGGCTACTCAGATTTTAAGTTGTTTATTTCATAAATTTTTTATTTTCAAAAATGTTTAAATGCGCCGAAAATTTTTGAGAAAATTACAATAAAAATGTAATTTTTAGGTCAAATTACTAAAATGGTAAATATCAACGGTATCATAGCGCCGCAGGCGAAATTTTTTAAGAAAGTTGCACAAAAAAAGCATTTTTTTGATTTAAAATTAAACTAAAATGGTAAATATATCAATGGTTTCAAAGCGCAGCAGGCGAAAATTTTTAAGAAAATGACTCTATAAATGCCACTTTTAATACAAAAGTAAACTAATACCGTAAATATCAAAGGAGTTATAGCGCCGCAATTTATGCCCTACTTTTGAAATATATCGCCACACTTGTTCACTGCCTCGAAAATGTTACCAGGTATGTTTTGACTGAAGCTTTTGCCTACTTCTGAACAATATTGTTTCGAAATACTGACTTCTCCCAATAAAACTTCAAGAATTGTTTTGTATTGTATGGTATTAAATAATTAAATTATTTGAGAAATTACTTTAGTTAATTTTTCCTTGATTTTGGCTTCACGTTGAATAAAACTTGTTTATAAATAGAAACTCTGTAATACTGTTCTGTATTTCCAATATTGTGGTTTTCGCGGTAAGTACTTCATGCTTTTTTTATTCTTGGTGTGACTAGTTGAAGGTTAAAGTGTCCCAAAATACTGTGGATGGAGGGATTCTAGATAGAATGTCTTTAAAGCAAGGTTGGCTGCCAAGTGGATAACCCAAAAAAGCCCACTGGGTTTTTTTGGGTAAAATCCACTTAAAAAAACACTTAGGGCTTTTTTAAAAGTGGATTTTTCATTATTAATAAAATAAATAAACGTAAAAAAAGGTATATTATTACCAGTCGTTTGAATCTGATCGTAATTAAGATTCCATAAACTTTGACCAGTTGCAAACCTTTCTCTAATCCCAAACAATTTCTTATTTTATTATTCCGAATAAGACCGTAAGTTGAAATGTCAAATTATTTAAAAAAAAAGATTCTGGTTCAGTATTTGCAAACTCTACTTTTATTACTGGATTCTAAAACCTCAGTCCATTCTGAAGCACTCTTTCTACCGCTACTCTTAGGCATTTTCGTTTTAAAAAAATGGTTTACATTTAATAACCTCGAAAAAAATTAAAACTTGATTCGTATAGTATCATATCATACTAAGTAAGCAGGTACTTACAGTGTAGTAAATACACAAACTACATAATTTTCTTTAGGTTTGTTTACATTAAGAAAATATGATACGAACATCGCATCCGCATAAGGCGCTGATCAAACTAAGACAAAACTGCTTTGATTTACTAAGGAACAAACAAACTGTCGATTTCTGTATTCCACCTATTTGTATGTCGTATTTTATAGTTGATAAACGATCGCGAGAATAAGTCCTAATTTTAAAGAAGAACTACGACCTGTAAATAATTTAAAAAGAAAAGCATAAAAAACCCAATAAAACCCATTTATAAAACCCAAAAAAGCCCAATGGGTTGGATTTCATATAAAAAAACTCGGGTTTTTTTTCCAACCCTGCTTTAAAGGAACGTTCTGCAATTTCTCGTTTTTTCTCCAATTACTTCAAGCTTACCACCAGCATCTTGGTTATCTACTTTTTTTCTAAAGCAAAGGGGGGGGGGGGGCGATGGCCAAAAACAAAATAAAAAAAAAAGTACATCGACCATTGTGTCAGAAAAACGCAACTTATGCTAATTTGTCTAATTAAGTGTTTTGGAAACCAAAATTCAAAATTTCAAAATTGACAATTGAGAAACAAGCACCGATTTCTAGAGTTTTTATGAGTTATTAAAGGAAAACTTTAAAATAATGACAGGGTCGAACTATAATGTATATGCCTGATGTTCTATTCATGCTCTAGTAAATAAAGCAATAAATCTAGACAACACCCCGAATTTCGCACATTCATCAAGTCACCGCACTCTTGTGTCAAAAGGACATATTAAAGGACATACGACATGCGGACAGGACATAAACTTGAAAGGGCCTTTTCGTCTCCTATGTAGGACGGTAATATATTGTGGTAACTAGACCACATGCTTTTAAATCATTATAATAGAAAATCCATCTAACAAAATCTTATAAATATACTGGATTAGAGTTTAATTGAGGCGACGGAATAAAATATATGAAACAAACTCAACTTTTAAAACTATTTCTTGTAGTTACAGTACCTTTTTTTGAAATCATTGACCATTAATTACTCAAGTTCTTAAATATGTTGCGTTAAAAAAAGTATTATTATCTTTTGTTTGTTGTGTTTGATAAACTGATGTGTGGTGGGTAGCAAAACTGGCTACATTTTTACAAAGGAAAATAATCAATATTTTTTGGCAGCCAACTTTCAAAACAACATTTGGTAAACTTTTGGTATGATCTTCAACCGGCGAGTTTCAGTAGCATTTGTTTTATTGTTTTAACACCTTGACGTCTGCGCTTAAGGATTTTAAAGTTTTTTTACAACCCATCAACATTTAACAACCTTGGCTACCAACCCCAAAACTAATTCTTGTATTTAAGCAGTTAGAAAGCTCGCACAC
This sequence comes from Oxystoma pomonae, assembly GCA_963921995.1. Taxonomy (NCBI): domain Eukaryota; kingdom Metazoa; phylum Arthropoda; class Insecta; order Coleoptera; family Brentidae; genus Oxystoma; species Oxystoma pomonae. Next base: position 43,335,636 of record OY998171.1, on the reverse strand, counting down.
ACACCACGGATGTCCGGAAATGAAAAAAATTAAGGCGTTTAAAAGGCGTCGTTTTACAATTTAACTGCTCGCTTACCGAAACCAATAAATAACCATTGCAACCTGCAATTATTGACAGATGGGCGACTTTTTGCCTTCCAAATTGGCAAAAATAATAATACTCGAAATGGTCGCGTAATAAAGGGCAATTATTTGAGCGGTAAACGATTATTGGTGAGCGCGCGTGGGTGGGACAATCAACAGCTGTGAAAAAAGTCAAAAGTGGTTGGTATTATTGCATGCCCTTAATTCGAAATTGAGTTATTAATAAAAGGACAGACCTTTTGGGGTGTAAAGGCGCAATTACACAGACGAACATGCTCAAATAAAAGCTCATGCAAAAGATCTAAAATTTTTTGCGTGAACATTTTTGTGAGCTTTTCTTTGAACATTTTGTTCGGGTAAATTTTTGAGCAAATTATTGCGATCTATTTTGGAAACATATTTTTAAAGATGAGAATAAATAAAATTTCACATCAGTGATCAGTGATCTCAATTCTCTAAAAAAATGGAACACCAACTTTTATTTAAAATTTTTGTGAAAAAAAGCCGACGGCAAGCGAAACATTATTATTGGCTCTACTATCAATTTTGTCACATGGATTAGGGTTACTTATAATATTTTTTTCTTAGGGTTTTTCCCGGATTTTTTTGCCCGGGGTTTTTTTTGGGATTTTCTTGCGAGTTTTTTTTATTTCCAAGAATTTTTTCCTAAAGTAAAAAAAAACGGAAAATTTTTCTTTTCCAAAAAAATTTTGAGTTTTTCAAATATCGGCAAAAAACTCAAAAATTGCACTTTTAAGCGGTAATCCGCGCCTCACGACTATGAGGAGTGGCGGGAAGGGGGATTTTTTCAACATATTTTTGTAACTTTACCTTTAGCTTTTATTGTTGTTTTTTAATTCCTCACACCAGATTTACCTAGTTAGTTTAAAGTCCCAAGGGTTGCTTAAGAAAGCAAAAGGTTCATGAAAATGCTGAATATTTATTGTCAATTTAATGTAATAATCAAGGTCGATTACTGACCCTGAACCAACCATATGCAAAGGGCAACATTGTGATTCAAAAGGGTGGCCGGCCTACTACCTGCGAAATCCAAAACGCGGGATGATAGATCGGCGACACAGTCTACTAAATTACTGCTAAATTATATTTTTTAGACAAGGGTCGGGTTCGTAGGGTTGTAAAAGTGGGTAATAAACGGGTATTATTTAAACCGAACGTGCTTTTGTTCATATATTTGAGATTTAATAAAATGTATATAGGTTTCTTAATTTGACTTAATTATTATTGTAAAAGACTAAACTAAGAAGTAAAATTAAGGATTAAACGACTTACCTGTAAGGAAGTTCAATCCAAATTATACGAGATTGGTCACATCTTATTAGATACACCAGGTAGTGATACTTCGTAGCACATCATACGCAAGTTTTAGAGATAAGAAAAACATACCGCCATGGCAGACGGCCTGTTCTCTGCTAGGTACCTCAGTATACTTCTAAAGCTTTCCTGAAATACTAAGATTGCAAGGGCGGGTTGACTAGTACTTAAGTAAATTGCATAAAAAATACATGAATATCTAAATGGGAGGGCGTCTAATAGGATATGACCAATATCGTATAATTTTGATTGAACTTCCTTACAGGTAAGTCGTTTAATCCTTAATTTTGGGCACATCCTATTAAATACACCAGGTAGTTGTTTAGAGAATATGGCGATATTAGTTAAAAAGTTAAATAATAATAAGGAAACATAAGGTTTAAAATTTAAATGCGTTTAAAATATATTTCTTAATATAATTAGCTAAGAAATCTTTTGAAATTAAAGGTTTATTATAAAATCGATTGAACGTTTTACTTTTTTCGGAACAACCCGCAGGCTTTCTAATACTTTTGATTGATGCACCAACCCTTAATGCTGCGGAAGACACCCCATGTCCTGTGCTATGTCCTTTAAAATTTGATTCTATTTCTGCGTTTTTTTTAGACCTTTTTAAAACCACCTGCTAATATTTTGGGATGTAGCGGGCTTATGAGGCATTTTAATTATGAAAATAAGTATATCCTCAGTTCATCGAAATAGTTTTGTTTTCTATATGCAATGTATAATGGTAAAACACAAATAGAACTGTAAATTTTCTTTGAAACAGGGTACTTAAGCCAAGGCTAAATTCTTCTGTTTCCCAGATATTTTAAAAATATCTTTAAGAATTATTTCTATGCCCTCTTCGTTAGCCTTGATGTTACTTAACTTTTACAAAATGTCTGAACTCTTTGAGCAGAACAAAGAGTTAAAATAAGTACCATTTTTATAGTTAATAACCCGAATGTTAAATTTACCAAAGGGTACAAGTTACCTATGTAAGGTAACACTGGTTCCGGATACCAAGTTTACATTTCGGCAACTGAGGGCGCAGCTTAAAAATGCGTATCATAAACCTATCTATCATTTCTGATTTTTCTGGAATGTGTGTTAAGAGTTCAATATTTCCCAGTATTTTGAGATTCTGTTTCTAAAACGGATACAACTTGATTTACATTAGGCTGCAAGATGGTCTCCATATTATTGTCGCAAGACTTCCATCATTTGGAAAAAATAAATTGAATCCTCCCAAACGCCCCTTTTACTATAGGCCACCTTGATAAGATTGTTACCCCCAGGGGAAAGATTCTTTCATAGTGGGTGGGGTTACCTAAACGAGGATAAGAGTAAATCACCTTTCGGATTTAAAACGATAACTTTTAAACGAATCACGGATTTTAATTTTGGATACCATGCTTGAGTTCTCTAGATAGAATAAACCACCAGACATATCGCATTATCGTTTTCAATTTTTTCTCTTTTTTTACATTTTTGGAAACAGTGAGGAAGGAGGAAATATATAAGAATTAAGGTTTTTCTAATTCATTGTGAATGCATTCACTGGAAGCCACCACACAAACCAGTGGCATTTTTTGTTCAGGTAGCTTGCAAATAAATATACAATTTTTATACCAGATTTCTTGTCCGCTATATGATTATCCAACGTATTTATGTACGTGGCAAATACAAAAAAATATACCTAAGCTCACTGCCACATCATTCTCCCAATAGCAATCAATTCTTAGTAAAATATGACAATTTTTTTATGTCTTTTACAAAGCTTGTTAAGCCATAACAGCTGCCTTCATTTCTAGAATGTTTATGTGTTTCTCCTGTTCACCTTGTTGCCAAAAAACCCCCTTTTGCTTCCTTTCCATTGCAACACGCCTCCATCCCGATTTGTATGCATCGGAGAAAATTTTAATGTTATAATTATGTATGTGCTTTAACCACCACTCAAGTTCATTTTTAACTAAGAACCTAACAAGCGTCTTTTTGTTATAGTTGTTCCTGTTAGCCTTTAAGGCACAATATTTTTCTCGCTCAAGGGTTTTTACGTACAACAAGCCGTACTCTATACAAACCGAGGCTAGCCTTCCTATAATTTGCGAAACCTCTTTAATTGTTATTTTGAATTTTTTTTCTTTGAATAATCTTAATGGCTGTTTTTATTTTTGTTATTCTTTTTTGTGCGATATATATCCACATCTTTTTGGCATTAAGAATAAATGCTAAAAATTTTATCTCTTGAGTCGGTTGTGTATCGTTTTTTAATTGTTAATAAAAAACCTAATCTTTTAGATAAGAGAAACAGGCCTGACAGGGTGGAACAGAAAAGTGCAATGTCTAGACCGAATGGTAAACATTGGAATTCAAATTTTGTTTTGAAAAGAAAATCTTAAATATTTTTTATATTCATCAAACATTGGAACTAAAAAATATGCATCTTTAAGATCTAATGTCGCAAGGAAGCAGTTTTTAGTTTTAGTTTAGTAATTAACTTCTCTAATATCTTCCCGTTGAAAATGAGGTGGGCGAAAGAACTTTATATAATCCCCTGTTATCGTTCTGTCTTAAAAAATAGCTTAACAAAAACTGATCTTGACAGTTATTAAAAGTTTTAACCGCTCCTACTTATAAATGTTGTATGCTTTTCGAATAAATTTTTAACTCATTTTTGGTAAATTTTGAGGTTTTGGGGGTGAAACTTGAAAAGGTTTGTCCACAAAGGGAATTTTGTAACCTTTTGTCCAACTCAAAGCTAATTTATTTTGAGTTATTTGATTCCACTCTTCTGAAAAAAATTTTTTCGACAGGATACGTTCTTTCACTGTTTAGCTGTAATATTTCCTCTCGGCGCGTTTTTTATATTTTTGCAATTTTCGGCAGAACCTTCGCTAAAAAGGAATAGATCTGGATTTTGCGCAGTAGCAATTTATTATATTTTTGCATGAAACAATATACAAAGATCTTCATCAAGTGCTTCGTCTCTCCCTTTTTTGTTTAGGCCAAATTAGAGAAACCCCGCTCTAGGGCTGTCAAACCTTTTCCCAAAATGGTTTACAATTTCAAGAGTTACGTGTCTCTTTTTTGCTCTGTGGATGCTAGCATCCTGGATTTACTTTGTGTCCTTGAAGAATTTGGCAATTTTTCCAGGAATTTTGTATTTTTTGAGGAGATTTGGTTTCCTTATCTATATATTCCCATACAAAGATGCTCCTCCATCTGCAAGCTAGCTCTGCTGATATATCTGGACTCAATGTACTATCATCTGTCCCCCCTAATATACTTCCTAAGGGGTGCCTCTCTGTGCTAGAGTTCGAGAAACTACTAGTGTCTGACCAGTTGAGGAACTGTCAGATTCGTCGTCACATATAATAATATGAAAAACTATGTGCTAATAATACTTTTTTAAGTAAACATATTATAATCTTCTTAGAGAGTGATGCTCCGTCTACATGGAAAATTCGATTGAGAGTTTTTGTTAGAGTAGTTAGTTAGTTAGAAAGGGTTTTTGTTATAATAATTATTCCGGAAATTAAAATGTGATATTTTGGAAACGGATTTTATTAACATTATGGAGTTTTTTATTGAGACTAATATCGCGTGCATAAGTCAAAAACTATGCATGGTTTAAGTTTCTATGAGTCATAAAAACAAATGTGTGTTTACAGAATAAACAAACCCTTGCCAAAAAATATTAGCCAATAGCCTAATATTTGTCTCACTCCACTGTTTAAAACTGACAATGCGACTTACTTACTTGTACCACGACGCTTCCTTTTCCCTGCCTTTCCCAGTTTCCTCATTTTCTTCTTTGGGTAATCCATTTGCTTTTCACGTTTTCTTTTGTTAAGTTTTTTCGGCATTTTATTCGTTCTGTCAGATTCGTCGTCACACATGTATAATATATGAAAAACGACGTGCTAGTAAGTAAACATTTGGAGTTTTTTATTGAGACTAATTTATCAGGCATAAGTCAGAAACTATGCAGGGTTTAAGTTTTTATGCGTAATAAAAACAAATGTGTGTTTACAGAATAAACAAACCCATGCCAAAAAATATTAGCCAGAAGCATAATATTTGTCTCACTCCATTGTTTAAAAACTGACAGCTTGCTGCCCTTTTCACTTCCTTTTCCAGGTTCCTCGTTTTCTTCTTTAGGTAATCCATTTGCTTTTCACGTTTTCTTTTGTTAGATTTCTCTAAAAGCGTCTAGTCGCATGACAGCGCAAGAAGTATACTGAAGTACCTAGCAGAGATCAGGCCGGCTGCCATGGCGGTATGTTTTTATCTCTAAAACTTGCGTATGACGTGCTACGAAGTATCACTACCTAGTGTATCTAATAGGATGTGCCCAATCGAAGTATAATAAAGGGATATTATATAAACGTAAATTTTTATCATTATATTTTACAGCCAACAACAATAAATAAGTGCCAATTATTATTTTTTTTATTCTCGTTTTTTTTACAACCCCAAAAAAGTTACAAGTATACTGGCATATACCCTATAAAATTCAGATCAATCGAAGTTGCTTATGACGTAAAATGTGAATTTCGGCATTAAATCGTTTTTCCGTCAGAAAGCACTTGATTAAAAATACCTTATTTCAAAACTTTGTTTTTCTATTTTCAGTTAAGTTCAATGAATTCCGATAACAATATATATTTTGAATTTGTAAAGATATTTTTATACCCCCAATTCTTCAAACAAATTTTGCTCATCATTCTCTCCAAAATTTAGATGTGTTTTTTTGTACGAGATTTTGCTCGAACATTTCTTTGAACATTTTGCTCAAGAGGCTCGTGTAAATGTTTGTCGGCATTTCCACATCAAAGGAAAGTTTGTCTGTATAAATGCCGCCTTAAAGGTGATGATGCAGTGGCGGTCCCAGCCATTTGAAAAGGGGGAGGGGGGCGGTTTCGATACGAAAAAAAACTAGAATAAAAGCATAGCTTTTATCAATATACGGAAACAAATCTTAGTAACTACAAGCGTGGATTTGGCCTTAAATCTAGGGAAGGGGGTTACTTAGATTTTAAGTTGTTTATTTCATGCGTTTTTTATTTTAAAAAATGTTTAAATGCGTTGAGAAAATTACATTACAAATGCATGGTGTTATAGCGCCGCAATTTATGCCCTACTTTTAAAAAATATCGCCATACTTGTTCACTGTCTCGAAAATGTTATCAGGTATATTTTGACTTAAGCTTTACCCTACTTCTGAACAATATTGTTTCCAAATACTGACTTCTCCCAATAAAAGTTCAGAATTTGTGTTTTGAATTAATCAAACAGTTTATAGTATTTGGGAAACGACTTTAGCTAATTTACCCTCGATTTTGGCTTCACATTGTATAAAACTTGGTATGAATATGTTCAGTTCAAAAATACTTGTTTATGTGCGAAATAATTTTGTCTAAAACTTGTTTATAAATAGAAACTCTATAAACTCTGTATTTCTAATATCGTGGTTTTCGCGGTAAGTACTTCATGCGTTTGTTTATTCTTGGTGTGACGAATTGAAGGTCAAACTGTCCCAAAATACTGTGGAGGGATTCTAGATAGAAGCAGGGTTGGCTGCCCAGTGGATAACCCAAAAAGCCCACTGGGTTTTTTGAATAAAACCCACCAAAAAAACATGTAGGGCTTTTCTAAAAGTGCATGGGTTTTTCATTATTAATAAAATTAATAGACGTAAAAAAGGTATATTATTACCACTCGTTTGAATCTGATCGTAAGATTCCATAAACTTTGATCAGTTGCAAAGCTTTTTCTAATCCCAAAAAAATTCTTATTTTATTATTCCACATAAGACCGTAACTTCAAATGTCTTTCAATGGATGCTGCACTAGCTGGGCAACAATGGAAATTATAAAAAAAAACTGATTCTGGTTCAGTATTTGCAAACTCTACTTTTATTACTGGATTTTAAAACCTCAGTCCATTCTGAAGCACTCTTTCCATCGCTACTCTTAGGCATTTTCTTTTAAAAAAAAGGTTTAGATTTAATAACCTCGAAAAAAACGAAAACTTGAATCGTATACTATCATATCATACTAAGTAAGCAGGTACTTACAGTGTAGTAAATACAAAAACTCCAAAAATAATTTTATTTAGGTTTGTTTACATTAAAAAAATATGATACGAACATCGCATCCGCATAAAGCGCTGGTCAAACTAAACCAAAACTGCTTTGATTTATTAACAAACAAACTGTCGATTTCTGTATTCCACCTATTTGTATTTTGTATTTTATAGTTGATAAACTATCGCGAGAATAAGTCCTAATTTTAAAGAAGAACTATATTCTGTATATAATTTAAAAAGAAAACCATAAGAAAACCCAATAAACCCATTTATAAGACCCAAAAAAGCCCAGTGGGTTGGGTTTTATATAAAAAAACCCGGGTTTTTCCAACCCTCCTTTAAAAGAACGTTCGGCAATTTCTCGTTTTTTCTCCAAAGTCTTCAAGGTTACCACCAGCATCTTTGTTATCTACTTTTTTCTGGAGCAAAGGGGGGGGGGGCGATCGCTCCCCCCCCTGGGACCGCCAGTGTGATGGGGATGGGTAAGTGCAGAATTTAATAATGCCCAATTACAACAAAAAATTACTGAATAAAAGTTTATCCCAGTCCAAGCTGGTTGCAAAATTTGCAAATGAGGGTCCAAGCAGTGCTAATTCTAGGAAAGGGTAATCAGTTTTTAGTTTATCCTTTTATATCTGCAAGAGTAGGGATTCTTTTTATCCTCTTAGTGACCTTAACTCAGGAATGTCGAAGTGACGTTCAAAACGCCACACTATTTTAGTCAAATATACCAGAATTGGCTGAATTTTGAATGGAAAGCATATTTTGTAAAAACTAAGACACGGCTCGAAGTACTTTTTTGATTTTTTTCTGAATAAGCGAAAATTTTTTGATAAGGCCACCGATTCAAATGATTGAATATTTCTAATTAATGACCTTAGAATATCAATTAAAAGTTCTGCCAATTCTGATGTTTACTCAGGGAAAATAAAACATACACGGATTGGATATCATCAAAGAAAAAGTGTCAAATTTTAAATGACCGGATGTAGCAGTCTGAGAGGCATAATGGTTAGGTAAATTTATATTCCCTGGGTAAATTTGATCTCTCTCGTCCGACTTGACGTATAACCCTACTTTTTTGTTTACTTTTTCTTTTGTGTTGTTTACTTTTTAAAGTTTAAATTTCTTGGCCTTTTTTCGAGTCTTTTCTATAAAATGGAATGAAAAAGAGTTTGTATTTGCTGTAAGTGCTACATCCACCGTCCCCAATAAACACCGTTATGTAAATATTACGTAAAATTTACATAACAGATTTACCTTGTTATGTAAATTCAAGGTCAATCAGAGGTCTTGAGGGCTTGAGGCGAGCCAACGGAAGGTCCGTTCAGGTCCGTCGGTGGTTGCTTGACACGGTCCGACATTGGCAAACATGTGGCAAACTACAAAGTTAACCAGACGGGCTGGTTTAAGTGGCGGAAGAGGTGATTCTTAGAGAGATCTTGTCAATACCTCAAAGTCCGCATCCTAATTTTGAAATATCTTTGCTTTTTATATATATAATATGTACAGGGAACATAGTGACATTAGCGCCATCTCTACCTACTAGGAAGAAACTATTAAGCACACATAATAGTTATGTAACATTTGAAATGTAAACTTACGGTTCAACTGACTATATAACAATTATGTAAAATTTTAAATGAAAACTTAACGTTCACATTGTTTCATAATATTTACGTAAATTTCAAAATTTTAATGTGACGTAAATCATGTTATAGAGCGTTTACGTAATTTAGATGATATAAATATTACATAAAATATTTTACATAATAGTCATGTAAAATAGTAAATGTAAACGTAATATCTAAATTGTTACATAAAAGTTTTGACGTGATGTTTATATAATTTTTTTATAAAAATATTTTTGAGTGAGATTTACGTAAATATGATGTAACATATTTTACATAAATATGTGAACCTTAGATTTATATAAATATTAGGTTAAAGTCACAAGTGTGTTTACTGGCTCTATTCAAAGTTCCGATTTCGACAGATAATTACAATAAAGAACTTAACCTAATTAAACAACTACCTTACAACAACGGTTATGACCACAACATAGTGGAGAAAATAGTTAACAAAACAAAAACAAAAATACCACACCACCCTAAATAACAAACACATTGCCATTCCTTTCCTCAACGAACATTACTGTCATAAAATAGCCAAATCCATAACTTCATTTTCAAACAGTACAATGGTCTCTTTTAAAAACTCAAATAATCTCGGATCATATCTAGTTAACTCAAAAGACCACTTCGACACACTAAACAAAAGTGCCAGAACTATGTCGAAACTTGAACAAACCAGACAAATCAGCATTTGGTCACCATATTTCACACAACAAACATAACTTCGACCCTGTTAAAAATTCATCAATCATTCATCACACCACTACTAAAAATTTCACACGTCTTGACTTCCTAAAAGATCTAGAGATTACAAAAATCCTAAACCTAAACAAAAACTACTCCAATGCATAAGCTACTCCCCGCCCCTAACACCCCCACACTTAACCTTCAACCCACTCCCCTCACCACCCCCACACAAAACACAATCTACCACCCACACACAACCCCCACTTACCCCATAATAATACGACAATATCACAAACACCACTCGATCTTTAATCCCCTTCACTACTCCAACACTAATAACAAAATTAGGCACTGCAACTACTTATAGAAAATAAATATAAAAGTCAAACGAAACGTCTCTTAAACATTGCAAATAACCTACACATAAATCTTAAAGGCGGAAAGGGTCCTTAGCACCAATTATACACTGGTTGAATATAATTTTTTGTCATTGTTAACTTCAAGTCAATCATTATTAACCCTTAAAAACAACAAAACCAAACGCTGTGACTAGTCATTATTTTAATTATTTTAAGTATTTTTAACTAAAGTTTTTACCACAAAAACAATCATAATTTTGTTTTAGTGCAACCAAAGGTTCCAAATTCCCAACATAGTAAAGTTTTTACATTCTGGTCTCCATATATTTAAGTTTTAAAGTGTTGTACCGTTCCTGTATGTATGTATGTACGTATTTTTGATCAAAATGACCTTCTGGAAGAAAGTTTTTATACTGACAAGTAAGTAACTAATTTCTGCAACAAAACTTCCAAAAACACACCATTAACTTCAATTTATTTACTTTCTTGCAGTATGGTGCTGATGATGGCCAAACGGCCAAAAATTTTTCATCGTAGATGGTAGACTTCAACCAATAAAGTATACACTGAATACAAACTCTTTTTCGTTCCTTCCTGAAATAACGGTGTACGCAGCAATCAAGCAACGAATTTCTCTAAAATATCTAATGAATTGCTCCATTTCAACTTATAGAGTTGTCTTGCTTCGCGGATTGTACAAAAATTCTACAAAAAGTAAGTATTTTCTGCAAAGAACAAATAACGGTATATGAGAGGCAATTTAGCACACTGCACTTTGTAAATGTGTTAGGGAAGTTTTTTAACATTAATTATTTTTAGAATTTTTTAATTTCGTTTTCACTTTGACTGATTTGTTATCCAACTCCCCCCTTAACATTGACGTTTTAGTCGAAACCGATCGGGGATTTCAAATAAAATTTGTGAAGAACTAATAGGAATTTTCCTTCGCCTCTTAATATGAATATTCTTCACTCTGGAGACCTCACTCAACCAAATTAGCAGAAAATTAAAAATATCTGAAATAGCTGGTGCATATTTTTTACAAATGCGTGGCAATATTTTGTCGCTGCCAAAATCTACATAATTTCGCAATTGAAAATATTAAAAATGAAACGAGTAATTTGAAAATGCAAAACTTGGCATTTCCATACAAATTTTCCAATTCTAAACTGTTGTGTATATTATGATTTACCTGCCTATATACTTTAACATATGCATTGTGCCAAACCATACATTTTAACATGGTAGACAGTATCATTTTTAAAAATCAATCAATGTTTTATTATTTTTAACTTATGATATACTGCGGTAACAAAACAAGTCATTACACAAATAGAAAAAAAGTTAAAAAAAAATCTAAAAAAATTGATTTAGCGAGGGTGCATAAACAACAAAATCAATGAATAGCGAGCTTTCCCTCAAAAAAGGTAATGGTAACCGTAGATCCGGATTTCGCACTTGTGATGCTCATCAGTACGGTGCTAAGAATTAGGAGATGAAATGATGATGAAAAAATGTGACACAGGATTCACGTAAAAGACAACCATCTGTAAAATTGCAGAATCGGCAGATGTACCCTCAATTTGAAGGAAAATTAAGCGTCTCTACAGAGACAGATATAATTATCTTGACAGATATCGTAAGCTCTGGAGTTGATTAATCTAAAAAGAGATTTAGCGAGTGTGCATAAATAACAAAATCAATTTCCCTCAAAAAAGGTAATGGTAACCGTAGATCCGGATTTCGCATAGAAAAGAAGTTATTTGGGCAGTTTTGATGTACTTATACACTCCACTCCAAATTCAATCTGACTAAATTTTTGACACTGGCAATGACGGTTCCATTTAGCTTCTGTGTTTAAACGTCAGCTGCCATATTGAAATCGGACCGGCGAATTTGGAATGAACGGTACAGCTTCTTCCAAATTCCGCGGACCAAATTCGAAGATCGGGATATAGTACGTTGGGTACGGCGCTAATATCAAAAAAATCGTACACTTTTTGATTGAGAAATGCCGCTTTCAGTGCCAGCTGCCATTAGAATCTTTAGGAAATTTTCTATCTTTCCTTCTAGTGGTCCGATTTCAATGTTTTTTTTTTGTTCGAATGCTTTTTATGAAAATAATATATTTTTATCTTTACAGGGTAATGTCATGAAGATGACCACCAAATAAATACCTGATGGTGTCTCAAAAAACCGGAATAAATTTAAACAGCTGCAGCTTTTTCAGTTTAAGACTGATTTTATTGACTGATGGCCTAACCAATAACAATTTTTATCGCATTTTAAAAAATGGCTGCCATTTTTTAAACCAAGACGGCGGATCAAATCAAATGTATTGTTCAAAAGGCGACAAAAAACTACATTACAATAATTTTTGTGTTTGACAACTATTGTTCTGGAAGACTTTTTTTTCAATGGCATACTGAGCAAAAGCATACATGATAAAGGTTTGTACTTAATGGCAGTAGTACGACACGGTAAGCGCTAGGCTTTATTTGACTCAAGCCAAGCAATGCTCCATTGATAACAATAAATACCTAGTAAATTTTGTTCTGACTTAATTCAAATCACTGAAGGTCTGATTTAAACTTCATTCAAACTCAATTTTTAAATAAAAATGAATAAAATAATTTAATATTATTATTAATTAATTAATTAATTAATTAATTAATAAACTTATAACAATTGAGTACAATTAATAAAAGTAAACTGCGGGAAACCTATTCAAAAAAAGAAAAAATAGAATTCTTCTTTTCTAAAATTTAAAAAAAATGTTAGATACGCAACTTGGAATTAATTAAGTATAGCAAATTTTTACCCTTATACAGAAAAACTATACGTAAAAATTAATCAATAATAAAAAGTAACACCAAAGAAAATGCAATAATAATAACAAATAAGAAAATGGTTAACTAAAGGTACGTTAAACTAATAATTGAAAACAAATTGGTTTTCTATAATACTAAAAATTTGTCGAAATGTTATCATACTTTTCTTTGATTGCGTTGGATAAAATAGGGTTACAATCTTTGTAGAAAGTAACAGATAAATCAGTGGTAGGTTCGGTAAGCCATGTTACCAAAAAAAACATCAATGTCTGGAGGAAAGTTAGGAAAAGAAAAACTACTACTTGAAGTCAGCAATGTTCCAAAAAAAAAGTTAGTGGTTGCTAAATGTTATTTTTAGAAGATCTTTCAAACAAAAAAAAAATAATTGAAATCGGACCACTACAAGGAAAGATAGAAAATTTCCTAAAGATTCTAATGGCAGCCATCTTTAATGGCCGCCATTTTGGTGTTCTACACGTATTCAGAGATGGCTCTCGATCTAAAAAGTTTGCTTTTGGCATCAACTATTACCTCAGAAAGTGGCATACCTCAATCAAAAAATGCACGATTCTTTGATGTACCCAACGTACTAATACCAAAATATCTCGGTTCGCCCAAACCAAATGTTTCTAAAGCCTATTTAGACTACCTTTGTTCTTGAGTTTTAATTTACTTCTAGAACAAAACAATATGCCAAATTTGGTCCCATTTAATCTAGAGAAAAAAAGCGATTTAAATTTCTGGTGTGAGCCACTGTAAGAAAATTGAGAGGCGCACTAAATAGCCTTATTTATTTACATATGATGCTCTTTGTGTGGTAAAAGAATTTCTCACTCCAAAATTCTGGTTAAGACTTTTTTTGACACGCTAATGTATATTCGGATTTATACTAAACTATTTGACCTACTCTTGCGGCCATATTGGCAGCCAAATTGACACAAAAACCTTTTAATAAAAACATGAATGCAGCCCCTGAAAAAATCCCGAACCCGCACGAATGCTTTTATTTAAAAAAATTGCTATATTTGATGAAATATTTTAAACAATGTTCTGTTTTGATCGGAAATTTCCCGAGATTAGAAGTTTATTATATAAGCGTAAATGGCCAAAAAAAAAATAATTCAAGAAATTTATCGGGGAGATTTATTGGAGAATATCCCAACAAAAAATTGATCGCAAAAAAAAGATTTTTTTTAATTTTTTTCAATCAATAAAACTCACATTTTCTTTTAAAATAAATAAATATGTAGAAGCCTCAATAAACAAAAGCATAATTTTAGTAGGTGCTGGTTAGTTCCTGAAAGTTAATTGAATAATACAAAAAAGACCTTGCAGTTTCATCTGCGATTTTACCCGATTTTTCCCGTTTTTATTGTTTTCAATGATCATAACTTTTGTTTTCATGAACCGATTTTGATGAAATAAATCCTTTGCCCAGGACTCAGACGCGGGAATTCAGTAGTAAAACTTCCGTCAAAATCGGTTTAGTAGTTTTTGCGTAATGCTGGAAAAAACAAACAAACCATCAGCGTGCGCAGAGGATGGACTACAGGACTCTGGCCTGTTGCAGACCTATTTTTTTTAAATATTCTTTAAGAGTTTTCGATTATTATTATAGTTATATTTCTTTAGTAATGATATAATAAAATATGCCCATGATAATCTCATAATCAAGTTATTTTTATGAATATTCCCAAAAAGAATGTTTTGTCAGGATTTTGTCATGTTTGCTGAAAATATTACTATCTTGTGAAAAGAACGCGATTTACATGATTTATAATTATAATTTAGCTTAATGTCATCTATTGTAGTTAGATGGCACTGAAATCAATATGTTCTCTATGTAGCAGGTAATTTTATTATACATATAAGACAGCAAAATATTATTTAGCTCAAGTAGTACCTATATCTATAGGCTACTCCGTAATTGTACTTTAGTGCAGTGTTGCCAGGAACGTGATAATTATCAAAATCTATGATAATTTTGGGGGAAACATGATAAATAATAATGACCTATTATCAACCCCTAAATCTATGATAATTTAACAAATCCTGCTTACGTAAAACGCCATTTATTCTTATAATGCGTCCAACGCACACAGTAAAGACTCTTTTTAAAATTGATATAAAAAACTGTACACTCACAATAATAATATTCACCATTTTAAAACAGACAGCCATCCTGTTTTTTATACTTTTTTACACTTATACGCATATTATTGCCCTGCTCGATAGTTTTAAACAACTTCAAACAAATATTTAAAAAAGAATGCTTTTTATGGTTAGAACAATATATTTTTAATTTTTAAAAATTCGAATTAATAGTAGTAGGTGTTTACATATAAGAACAGTTATATATTAACAACGGCTGACATCAACTCCCGATCTATAAACTCGATTGATCGACGTCGGTCATCTAATCATCTTCTCTCTCACTTTCTCCTTTACTGTGAAACAAAAAGCACAAAAACTGTAGGTACATCTTGCGAAATTGAAATTAATAATCCAGTATGTTTGGTCACTCAACAATAACAATACATTTTAAGCGCATGTCATGCAAAACTAAAAACTATGATAATTTTTCCGTAAACTCGATCAATTTTTTCCAACCTCCTGGCAACACTGCGTTAGTGGAAGACTTATGCATATTTGGTGGATATTCATCTGGATATACATCCACTCCATATCTCGTGGTCATCTGGACATGTTTTGAATCACAAAATCATATCCGTGCAATTATAGTCGGTGTCCAGGTATATTACTATAATTCTTTTAAAAAAATGTTCTAGTCGTATTATAGTCATGTTTCACGTCACGTTCCTATCACATTTATATCACCTGTATGAGCTAGAACGTAACTTATTGCCGGAATGTGTTAGTAATATTCCCAATGGTAAACTGTAACATTTCTATCACATTTTTTGTTCTCTAAGTATATGACTATTACATTACAGGAATGTTTAATTGTTATGCGGGTGTTTGCGTGCTTTCAGAGATACCTGTCTAAAATAGCTAAATATCATTGCAAATCACAAATTGTTATTTGAAATGAAACACCCTGTATTTTATAAAATTTTTGAATCGGCCGTTTCTTTCTGATCCCAAATATACAAAATATGTTACCTTTAAGTATATTAGTTTGCGATAAAAATGACAAAATACTTACCAGCATAAGGCAAATGTGCTAGAGAGAGAATGGGAATCTTAATCTAAATCTTATGGTGAGAATTTTTGCATTTTTCTTGCAAACTAATATACATAGAGGTAAAGTATTTCGAAAAATCCACTAGTAAACCTGTTTTTTTTAAATATGGTGGGGGTGCAGGTTGACGTCAAGCCACATCCCCCTCAAAAAAATTTCGAACCTTGATATGCTTATAATTTTACACTAATTTCGAACTAATTTTGTACAACTTTAAAAAATTTCTGTGAATTTTATATTTATTCAAAATGGGGGGTTTAGACAATTGAAATCCAGTCAGTTTGGAAGACATAGAAATATACTAGAAACGACTAGAAATCACGTAAGAAAAACTATTTCCATCTTTGTTGGACTTTCGGTACCTAATAACGGGTGTCCCATAAGTTTTGGCACAAAATAAAAAAATCGTATACTTTTTGAAAAACAAATTTTTATTTAAAATGTATATATTTTTTTAATGAGTTGATTTTAGTATATGCAGCGGTCCGTGTTCCTCCACAAGCCGCATTTTTGTTCAGACACCTCTCATAAGGGTCTGGACGGTGACAATATTAATTTCTCTGCACTTGATTAAAATTCTGCGGCACAGTTAGCCTTCATTTTGAGCAGTCCAGCCTCCAGCGTGGGCCAAGTGGGCCCAAAAGTCTTCAATGGGGCGAGCCTGGGGCAAATTAGGGGGATTGTAATTTTTTGTTTTTCTTGAATAAACTCATTGAGTCTCACTAGGCAGTTATCAATATAACCTCTGCTAGTTAATGCTTCGCCCCGTACATATCCTATATATGTTCTTGCTATACCCCTTTTGGAAATTGCACACCACACTACAATTTTGTCGGCAAATTTGGCTTTTTCTTTGAATCTTACGTTGTTCGGAGTCTCCTCTATATTATCGGTGTAAAATCCTTGATTGCTTGGAATTTCTGCGTTTTCAAAAGTGAAGTACTTTTCATCGTCCATTATGATAGATTTGTTGTTCGCAAAATGAACACGTCGAAGAGAACGACAACATCGAGTTATCTGGGCAAGCTGATTAGGGGTGTATTTTGGACATTTTTGCCTTTTGCGGTATTTTTGACCATTTCTGCTCAAAATTCTACAAATAGTACTTTTTGAAGTTTGTCATCTTCTCGCTAGCTTCCTTACAGACACCCCGACCTTGTTTTTAGCCAACCTTACCACTCTGTTGCACTGAGGGGGGGGGTGAAAATTTCGGGAGGTTCATACAAGGAATACCCTGTTCGCATTCCAATATGGTTCGATAAATGGTTCTCCTGGATATATCTTGGTATTGAAAGATTCGCACTATTTCAGCTTTGGGCATTTGCCCAACCAAATTATAAATAGATTTTCTTATTTCCAATTTGTAAGACATTTTTTACAAAATGACTTAAAACATAAATATGTCAAATTTAAACCTAGGAAACAAGGAAACTTTTGCTACCAAAGCCAATTTCATAAGTAACTTAGGTATTTCTTTTGAGCTCCTTGAACTTTGTGCCAAAACTTATGGAACATCCGTTATGTGCATGTGTAAAGCATCTGATTTTTTAAGTGGTGCTTCTTAGCTGATGCGGACTATATATAAAAAATAGTTAGTTAATTTTGGAATAGTTGCTTTTCATTTTTCTCTACGCTTTAAATGAGGAGGGTGTAGCTTGACGTCCGGCTGCACCCCCCATTTTGAACGTAAAAAAAAAACAGGAAAGAGTATGGTTCAAAATTTTTAAAAGTTGTTAAAAATTAGTTTGAAATTGGTTCGAAATTATAAGCATATCAAAACTCGAATATCTTTCGGGGGGGGGGGGTTGGCTTGACTGACCTGTTTATGGATATACCCTAGTTCGATAAACGCTCACACGATCAATGTTATTGATATTGGTGCCTTTGGCGTACGCGGGCTGAACGCGACCTTTTTAGCCGACTGCCGAGACTTCCCGATTGAAGACGGAGCTTCGAAGAAGTTAAAAAATGATAAGTCGGTTCCGGATCAATAAAGCACAATTTCTTGGATGGATTGGTTGGTAGAGGGCGGAAATTTGAAGATCTACAGCGAATTTTTTAAGGGAACAATTTTGTTTACTGTGCTAGTTATCAGGTGCTCTTGCGAAAGGTCATTTTCGAAAATGACAATTTGCAAGAGCAAACTACGGTCAACTATGAAGCAAGAAAGAATTGAATTGATGTTGTTTCTTTTTGTTGAAGGAAAAAGAACAAATAATGTAGATTATGATGAAGTCATGGACCCATTTAAGATTTTACTGTTGTTTTCATTCAAAAAAAAATTAATTAGTTTGGTTTAGTTTTATTGTAAAAAATATAAATGTTTCTATTTAAAGAATTAATGAAAAAAACTAAAATTTCTTATTATGATTTTAATTTCTTATTGTATGCCCCCCCCCCCTACGAACGACGAAAATTCTAAAACCAGAAATGTTCAAAAATATTAATATGTTCAAACAGTCATGGATGTAAGAAAACATTTTCCTTATAGATAGATAGATGGTGTGATTGGGAATTTACGTGTATGTAATGTCTCTAGCAGCCCACGACGTTCCCACACTCTTATTCGGTGGTTGACGTGACGTGGCCACATTTATTACTATGGCCGTTTGTTATTTGCTGTCTTCTGTCTAGGACCCAGCTATAGCTTTAGATATTATCGAGAAAAAATAGATTAAAAAAACAACGCAACTCCTTTTCTTCTCAAATATGATTAAAATATTATAAATTTCACAGTAGGATCAAGTACAAAAAGTAAGCTAAATAAACAGTAGTTTTGGACGCCCACAGTTTATCAGAGTGTGCAAAATAAAACCCGTTAAATAAAAGAAAGTTCAATTATAAAATCATTCACTATGGGTACAGAAATTCGTTAAACCAATTTTTTATCCGAACCTTATTTCTTCAAACCCATTCGATAACGAATTCGAAATTTATAAGACCCGTTTTTAATCAAAACATTTTTCATAAAACTCATTCAACATCAAACCCGGAATTCTTAAAACCCGTAATTTATCAGAAAATTATTGCTAAATTAATTGCGCATTCGCCAATACCACACGGACCGAAGGGCTTACACGCAGGTGGCGCAGCGGCGCGCGGCGTTTTTATGCATTAGATGATGTTGCGCGCGCATACTTACAGGTTGCATTCAATAATTTGTATATAGATATCACTTGCATTCACCTGTCTTGCATTCATGTGTTATTGGCGAATGCGCAATCAATTTAGCAAAAATTTTCTGATAAATTACGGGTTTTCTGAATTCCGGGTTTGATATTGAATGAGTTTGATGAACAATGGTTAGAAGCTGATTGTTCATCAAACTCATTCAATATCAAACCCGGAATTCGTAAAACCCGTAATTTATCAGAAAATTTTTGCTAAATTCATTGAGCATTCGCCAATAACACATGAATGCAAGACGGATGAATGCAAGTGCGACAATCAAAACGTTGTGCCGCTGCGCCATCTGCCTGTGTAAATGACGGGTTTTACGAATTCCGGGTTTGATATTGAATGAGTTTGATAAACAAAGGTTTGATTAAAAACGGGTCGGTCTTATAAATTTCGAATTTGTTATTGAAAGGGTTTGAAGAAATAAGGTTCGGATAAAAAATTGGTTTAACAAATTGCTGTTCCTATAGTGAATGATTTTATAATTGAACTTTCTTTTATTCAACAATTTGGATTTTGCACATTCTGATAAGCCGTGGGCGTCCGTTATGAACGACTGCATTTATGAACAAATGGGACTGACTAATATAACTATGAGATGCTAGACACTTAAAGTAAATATTTTAACGCATCGGTATCGGTATACCTACTGGTAAAGCCATGATGACCCTTAAAATAATTTAGATAAATATCTGTTAAGTGATTTTTAAATGTGCTTAAATAAACTCAGTGGCGTAGCCAGGAGGAGGGTCGGGGGTTAAACCCTCCCCCCAGGAGGTGCAACCCAATCTACAATAAATTAATCATGATCAAAGGCCCCAGGGAGAGCTATAGCTCGCCCACTTTTTTGACCCTTTACTCCGGTTTGCGGGTTTAAAAATTTTGCCTGCGGTGCTATGACGTCACTAATTGTTACATTCATCACATGCATTCAAAACCTTTCCTTCAAACATTCTTAGTATATTTTTTCTTAAAATTTTCATCTGCGGCGCATTTATGATTTGGTAACAAATCTATATGTACCACCGCAACCAATCTACTTTTTAAAAAATATTTTACAAAAAACCAGTCAAAACTTTTAAAGAATTCTTTGTTTTTTTACAATTTTGTTTAATTGTAAGCAATTTTTTTGTCAACAACATTTAAAAGGCGTAAAAAATAGCCTTTTAGGGTAACTTTTTCAAAATTTTTGCCTGCGGCGCATTTAAGGGTTAATTTTGAAAAAACTCTGCAAATAAGACTTGACTTAAAAAATCAGTATTTTTGTTTCGTATACTCACAAACTCAACACCTATTCAACCGCCCCTTTCGCCTCCCTGCAATTCAAGAACTCAAGCAACAAGCACCTACCTGATTTTTAAAAATTTGCCATAGGTAGGTAGTTGAGTCTTATAAAAGGATGAAACCCCCCCAGAGCCGATTTCTGGCTACGCCACTGATACACTTATAGTAGGACACGTTTTCTGGTAAACGTTAAAGACTGTAAAGAACTTTCATTGAAAGAAATTAATACCACCTTATTTCTTACACACTTAACCCTTAAAGAAATTAAAAATAAATTTTATATTTTTAATTGATTTTGTCCACTAACCCCTAAATGCACCGTAGGCACTTAATCGCGATTGGCTATCTAGTCCATTCTTTTTCTCTCTTTCTTCTACATAAATAAACAAAGAGTAAGCATGGATTAGCTAAACTAATCCGAATATTTTTACGGTGCATCTGAGGGTAAATCGCTTCGCTCCAATTTTCACGGTTTATTGTAAAAATGTCAAAACTTCAAAATTTTTACAATAATGTGATGGAAATTTTGAAGTATGAGTGTATTTATTGTCGCTGTCTTATAAATATAATGGAACGGCCATAATGAAGCCTAATAGTACATTATAAACCTAGGGACTAAAGTGTCCCGGGGCGAAAGGTTTGTAGCCCGAACGTAAGGAGAGCTACAATTCGATAAGGGATTAAAAGACGCTTTAGTCCCGAGGTTTATATACCATTTTATGCACTTTAAAAAAAGATTATTTTTGAAATCACGTTATTTCTACGCCAAATGGTTCGTCGACTACAATAAAGGGTGCTAAGAATGAAATCTTGGCCAAGAGCAAGTGCTGTTTGACTTGACTTGCGATAAATGTAATTGTAATTTTTCAGAATTTTATTTTTTTTAATCTATGAGGGATTAAATTTACTTCTAATCCCTAGCCTAAGGGATTAAATTTACTTTTAATCCCTTGAGGATTATTTTTTTTAATCCCTTATGGATTACAAGTGCCACTTTAGTCCCTAAAAAGAGGAATTAAACGTACCTATTTAATCCCTAATGTGCATAAAATATTTTCACTAAATAAGTAGCTCTTAAAATATTTTTAGATGTGCTAAAATACTTTAAAGTAGGAATTATGTTTTTTTGGAATTTTAAAAAATGCAACGTACTTTGATTAAAAGAAATTAATACTACCTTATGTTTACGCACTTAACGCTTTAAAAAATACAATTTTTGCCTGTTTTTTGGATAAAAATTATAAAATAAAAATCATATGCACGAAACCACTGAAGATGACAGACAGATGACAGAAAATCCGAAATTATCTTCATCTTTCTCTAAAAGACTTTTTTAAATGTTGGTTTCTCTCTTCAACATCAAAATGATTTTTACAAAGAAAAAATATACTTTTTTGTTAAAAAACAGTAAAAAAAGTGAGTTTTTTATTCTAAGAATCGATATTTTGAAAAGAAAACTATAACATGTGACTAAAATTATGTCTTAAAAATGATCGAATCCAAGAAAACGTTAAAAAGCCTTTTGTTTCAATTCTTGGGGAGAAATCTTATTTGCACTCGTCTATTTAATTGGGTACACCAATAATAGAGAAATAAAGCAACATCATAAATTTCCACACTCAGCCCTATCTGTATACGTATCAGAAGAAGTGACCTATCAATAAACAATGGACCGCAGTTGGCGGTCCCAGCCATTTGAAAAGGGGGGGGGGGCATAGCTTTTATGAGAAACATATCAATATATGCAAACAAAACTTAATAACTACAAGCGAGGATTTGGTCTCAAATCTAGGGGGGGGGTACTCAGATTTGAAGTCGTTTATTCCATACATTTTTTATTTTAAAAAATGTTTAAGAAAATCTTTGAGAAAATTATATTAAAACTAATTTTTGAGTCGAAATAAACTAAAATCGTAAATATCAACTGTATTATAGCGCCGCAGGCGAAAGTTTTTGAGACAGATGCTCTAAAAAATGCGTTTTTTGATTTGAAATTAAACTAAAATTGTAAATATATCAATGGTTTCAAAGCCCAGCAGGCGAAAATTTTTAAGAAAATGACACTACAAATGCCATTTTTTACACAAAAAAAACTAATACCGTAAATATCAAAGGTGTTGTAGCGCCGCAATTTATGCCCTACTTTTGATTTTCTAAATATATTCATAAAAAATTTAAAGCCAGGGTAGGGGGGGGGTTAACTACCCCCCTATTCTCCTGAAATCCGCGCTTGAGTAACTACGTATAATTTTTTTCAGTTATTACCTAATAGCCTAAAAACCTAATAGCTAAATACTTTTTTTTTGAGGTCTAAAAAGCTTTTTGTTGAAACATTACCTTTTATATCGCATATCTCAAACATAAGATGCCCATCTCAAAAAAAAATCATTTCCAGTTTTTTGGGCAAACCGGTCAATGACTCGCTCAATGATATTTCAATATGCAGCAACGCTGAGCCCGTCAGACGAATTTCCGTCATAGTGTTTTTAAGTACTTATGTTTTCAATCTTCTGAGGCATGAGAAGCTTCTTTATGACGAGGCATTATTTACTGGCAAACATACAAGAATGTTGTAATCAACGGAAAAATATTGCCACACATGATCATTGCCTCGAAAACGTTATCAGGTATGTTTTGATTTAAGCTTTTGCCTTCTTCTGACCAATATTGTTTCCAAATACTGACTTCTCCCAATAAAAGTTCAAGAATTTGTGTTTTGGATTAATAAAACAGTTTGTAGTATTTAGAAACGACTTCATTTAATTTTGGCTTCATGTCAAACTTGGTATGAATATGTTCAGGTCAGGTTTTTTATGTCCGAATTGATTTTGTCTAAAACTTGTTTATAAATAGAAACTCTATAATACTGTTCTGTATTTTCAAAGGCTTTCGCGGTAAGTTCGTCATGCGTTTGTATATTCTTGGTCTGACGGATTGAAGGCCAAACTAACCCAAAATATCGTGGAGCGATTCTACAATGTATTTAAAGGAACTTTCTGCAATTTCTCGTTTTTTCTTCTTCACGTTTATCACCACCAGCATCTTTGTTGTTGTTGTCTACTTTTTTCTGGGGCAAAGGGGGGGATCGCCCCCTCTCCTGGGATCACCACTGATGGACCGAGTTTTTTGGATACGTCACGGATGGCGATACCATACGTGTACCGCATCGATGATAAGTTTCACATAACGTATCGAAGCAGACGAATCGTGTTTGCACATGCGCATTTCGATGCTGATTCTAATAAGTGATGGTTTTACATACTGGTTTTTATCTCTATTATGATTTTTAAAAATTTGGTGTTATTTTTTATTGACGCACGGCCAGTTTATCTAATGGTCTTAGTAATCTAGGACCCTGGAATCTATTTATCTGTATTGCAACTATAACATGTCGTGCTACCGTTGATCTATTACCCTAGAAGGTTGGCAGGATGGTTTTGTGGCCGACTTTAGTGTTGTCAGTAATTACTGCTACACTAACAGCTTTATGTTAATTATATCTATTAAATTCTACAAAAGCAATTTTTGATAAAAGCATGTATCTTTGATAAAAGTTAATTTTTTTCCCAACCAACTTAATACAGGAAATAATTATAAAAAAAAACTTTAAGCACCTGGGTGCAAATGACCTCCCTCTTCATAAAAAAGGTGCAAGAGATCTAAATTTTTCAAAAATTTATAACGCAAATTTCAAAAATTTTTCTTGCGCCGCTATAACATTTTTGATTGTTACAATTTTAGATTTTTACTGTAATTTTACAAAAATTTTGCCTTGCGGCGGATTTAATGATTGATAATTTTTGAAACAAATCTAGAATTTAGACAACCATTTTGCTTTAACATATAAATAAATATTTTTTTCGTACACACTAACCCAACTCAACACCTACTAAACCTTCCGCACACCCCCTTCAAAAAAAGCTGCGATCGCCACTGCAGCGGAATTTTATTTTACTCCCAATTTTATTTTAGTGTTTCAGGGATGAAACTTGCTATTTTAGTCCCAAAAATGAGGGACGGAAAGCTAAAATACAATTTTAGTCCCCAAAGTGCAAAAAATTTTCCTAGATTTAATCTGTAATATTTCTAGTAAATGAAAAAAAAAACAAAAAAAACATAAAAAGTGCTAAAACAATTATTTAAATTCATTCTAATTTGAATAATAAGTTAATTCTACATTAACCACACGTCATTTTGCATAATTCTGAATTAAATATCGGTTGTTTATTCTTATTTTGAATAAATAAGTGCAAAATTTGATGTCTCGCAATTAGGTTAATTTTCCTTATTAAGGCCAATTTGTCGCGATTTTCTTAAACGCCACGATTAAACCACTATAAGCTTAGCTTAATTTAATATAGCTTAATAACCGAAAAACGCGGCATAATGGTAGCCCGGTACCCTTTCAACTTGGGCAGTTTTTAGTACCGCGTTCGATCGACAACAATCACCTCGAATCGGAACCCATTGGGCCCATTTATTTTAAACGGTTGAAACATTTAAAAAATATAAATTATATGATCATTTTAGATAAAAACTGGGTTTCGTCCTTCCTAAATGTCTAAATATATACATTAAAGTTTACTGTTATACAGGGTCCGACAAACAAAAATATTTTTTCCTTTTCGGATACTGAGACTTTTCCGTCAAATTTAGGACCAATGCCCAGTTTGGCAAGCTACGTTAAGTCCGTTTTTAATAGAAAAAGTACATCAGTGGCGTACGTAAAAATTGTTTCTGGGGCTTGACTAACAGAATAGTCTTACACCCGGTTCCCAACTACGACTTTCTCGTGAGTGCTCAGTGACGCGTCACATGATGTCAATATGAAATGTTATGACAGTCATGTGACGCGTGAGCGGGCACGCACGAAAAAGTCGTAGGTGGGAACCGGATGTAAGATAACCAGTTTAGTCTTAATTTTTGGGCATTAATGGCTCTGGAGAGATCTTGAGCCTTAGGGCCCCTTCTACGTACACTGGTGCATTGACAACACTTGATCACTAGTCGGGAATCGCAGAGTTCGATTCCCGTCCGTATATGTGAAGCAGATATACCAAATGGAAGAAATCGGAGTTTTGACGGGACAAAATTATTTCCACGCTTTCGTTTGGATATTTTAAATCCCTGATCCATTTTACAAACCATAATGTTGAAATCATTTTTTAGGATATGTTTTTTATAACTTTTGTGATAAGCTAATAGACAAGGAAGCGATCACTTAACATATGAACGAAAATTTCGGGCGGCGGATGAAAGATCGAAAAACAGAAGGTCGAAAGACAAAAAGGTCGAAAACATAAGATCGAAAATTAAAAGGTCAAAACAACAAAAAATCGAAACTACAAAAGGTCGAAAATACAAAAGATCGAAATTACCAAAGGTCGAAATTACGAAAGATCGAAATTACGAAAGGTCGAATATCAAAAGGTCGAAACGACAAAAGATCGAAATTACAAAAGGTCGAAAGTACATAAGATCGAAAAAAACACGAGATACTAATAACCAAAATAACCAACACAACCCAACATAACCAACTCAACCTAATATAACTAACCCAACCCAAAATAAGCAACCAACCCAACACACACAAAAAAACACACAAAAAACCTGTAAAAAACTTTCAAGACAGATTTATTAACGTACCTGGATGGTCTCAGAAAGAGTCAAACTACATATTCTAAGCAAGAAAATCGTTCTATTATAAGAAATGAGGAGAGGGATATAACGTATCAGAACCTCGCCCTTTTTTATTTTCGACCTTTTGAAATTCGACCTTTCGTAATTTCGATCTTTTGTATTTTCGACCTTTTTGCATTCGATCTTTTGTAATTTCGATCTTTTGTATTTTCGATCTTATGTAATTTCGACCTTTGGTATTTACCTTTCAACCATTTTTGTCTTTCGTCCTTTTTGTCTTTCGGCCTTTTGTTTTTCGATCTTTTGACCGCCGCCCGAAAAATATATACCTACTTATAAATCATTTTGAGACCGTCCGTAAATTAAGTACCACCATTTTTACTAAGTTTGGTCACCCCTTTCTCCTCGTAATACTTCTGACCCCCCCCCCTTCCAACCACTTACACTTAATAATAACCGAAACATCTCCTAATTTTTTTGTATTATATTTGACTTAATTTTAGTAAAAACTAAAAAAAAAGTTTACAAATTCGGGATAGTTCCGGAGATAGGCGGAAAAAACCGAAATCTTCATTTTTAGTTTTTATTTTTCTGGGCCCTTATTCTTAAAGCTGTCAGAAAATGCTTAAAACTTTCTACAGGCACTTTTTTAGGATCTATCTAGTGAGAGTTCCGTTTTTGAGAATTGACATTTCAGTGTGACGGGATCACTGTCTAGTTCATTTTTTGTTATGGACACATCCTTTTTTTCACCTGCCATTTGGTTCATAAAGGATGACAGATAACATTTTGCAAGCTTATTTTGACAAGTCACCTGACGTTTTAGGTTTATTGACCATCATCAGACCAAATTTAATTTTTGCTTTTAACTTAATCAAGATATTTTGGAAACCCGATTGCAGTATTTTTTAACTTTTTAGAAATGACAGTTTTTTGATAATTTAAAAATTACAGTTTTTTTGACATTTTGTTATAACAAAATACCTTTACTTAGCATTTTAAAAATACGTTTTTTTCTTTGTTTTTTTAATCTTTGAATTTGCGCTGATGCTGGTCAAATAACTCAAAACGTCAGGTACTTGTCAAAATGAGGTTGTATAATATCTGTTATCCTTTATGAACCAAACGGCATTAGGTAGATCTTAAAAAAGTGCCTTTAGAAAGTTTTAAGCGTTTTTTGACAGCTTTAAGAATAAGACCGCAGAAAAATAAAAACTAAAGAATAAAGATTAGATTAAAACTACCCGGAATTTGTAAACTTTTTTTTTGGTTTTGAGCAAAGCGTCAAATTGCACAACTTTGCCTAATTTAAACCTTTTCGTATCTCCTACCGTTTAGGAGATCCCCATGGTGAGCATCGAATTTGGAACACCCTGTATAGATGCATACAATTTTTTTTTCAAGGAAAGGGTAAATATTGCTTACAAAAAGAGATACAACAAATTCTAAAAATTCGCACATTATGTATGTATATGTAATCTATTATGTATTTTATGTTTTCGTAAGCGATATAAAAAAATCAATTTGACAATGTTTCCCATAATTCGTCGAATTTAAATGAACATTACCTAAAAGACCAAGACTTTCATTAATATATTTAAAAAAAATTGAAAGCACATATTTGCATATTTATTATGCGAGTCTGCAAAACTTTGCTTAATCTATCTATTTTTAACTCTATAATAATATACAACACAGAAAATATGTGACTTTTCCACCAATTTCAAAATCTTTTTTGGCATAAATATTTATACCTTTAGGTAACTTGAGCCTTTCCTCGTTTAGCTGCAGCCATTATAAATAGCAAAATTTTTAGCATTATTTAATTTTTTAATTCCAAAGTAATCGATTTAATGCCAATTTTACCTGCGTAAACCGTGTACGTACAAAAAGTAAACTTCACACTTTTTTTTTGTTTTATTGGCTCACATCGATGTTTTATTTATAGGGAGAGACAAGTGGATATTCCTTATGGGTAATTTACGTTCATAATGGGAAATTCTCTGTAAGTTAAAAAAATACTTTTTTTATACCTTAATCAAAAACATGATTTTAGTAACCGTCTGCAGATAACCAAGGGCGTAGATACGATTTTGACTTAGGGAGGGGTCAGGTACCACAGAACAGGCAGGTACCGGTTTGGGGGGTACCCCCTTGTCCCCCCCTTACCTACGCCCTTGCAGATAACTAAAGCATGGCTTTTTTGGTTACCGATGCAAAAAATCTTTTTTTTGATCACGGGTGCAAAAAAAGATTTCTGTCCGTTTTTTACCCAAAATTAAAGAGAAATAGCGGAAAATCGTAATATTGAAAAGAATCTAATTATTCTTGGCTAAAAATTAAGCCATTTTCGCCAGTTTTCACCAAGTATTTACGAAAAAAATCATTTAAAAACGTCGTCAGAATATAAAACTGTC
Source organism: Oxystoma pomonae (assembly GCA_963921995.1). Taxonomy (NCBI): domain Eukaryota; kingdom Metazoa; phylum Arthropoda; class Insecta; order Coleoptera; family Brentidae; genus Oxystoma; species Oxystoma pomonae. The sequence continues at coordinate 43,306,911 of OY998171.1, read as the reverse complement.
AAATATTAAAATGTCGCAACAATGAACGCCACCGGTTAAAAATTAAAAAAACAGATGGTATGTTGCGAGAAATTTAAAAGTATTTTCTTGTTTTTTTTTTGGATTTTTTGATAAAGGTATTAAAAAGAAATAGCGTTAACAACTCGCAACTAAACTGTGCTTTTTTTACTCGAGTTTTTAAATACCTCACTGCACTCGTTATTTAAACTAACGCTTGTAAAAAAAAAACACAATTTTAGCCACTAGTTGTAAACACTACTATTATCCCTTTAAAAAGCCAATTTCCACAGTTATTAATTACTGGAATTATTTTTTAGATTTTCCCCACTGTTTCATTTTATTTCAAACCACTGAGGGGAAGGGGAAGAGGAAAATTCACAACAACCCTTATAGTACGGCTATGATGGTAATTTAAGGATTAAAATATTTTAGCATAATTTAAGAGGTAACTTTCTTGTTTAAACAATTTTTGCTATGTTTTTTACATTTTTATGCCATGATTTTGCTCACATTTTAAAGCCTTCTTTCCAAACTTTAGATTGCTTGAATAAAACAATCACTTTTTTCAAGTGTTTACTGTTTTTTTAGAGTTCAGAAAAAGTACTGCCAAAAAAACATTTTTTCTCTGTTAGAATAAAAAATATTTAAGGTTGTTGAAGAGAGACAGCAGGCTATAAAAAAGTATTTTAGAGAAAGATAAAAATAATTTAAAGCAATTTTTTATTAAAAATTTATGTTTTGTCCTCTATCTGTCATCTTAAGTGGTGTCCTGCATATGATTTTTATTTTGCTATTTTTATCCAAAAAACGACAAAAATTATAATTGTTCAAAGCGTAAAGTGTGCAAGACATAAGGTCGTATTAATTTGTTTCAATCAAAGTTCGGAGAGTCTTTAAAATTACCAAAAAACATGTCGTAATTTAAGTGTATTTTAGCACATCTAAAAATAATTTAACAGATATTTAACTAAATTATTTTTACATTTATCATGGCTTTACCATTAAACAAACTAAAACAAAGAAAAATAAAGCAAATATATTTTTTAAACGTCAAAATTTGACATTTTCGTAATTGTGTCGAAGCGTCCCTGCGCAAATTGTCCCATCCGCTACATAAATCGAATTTCTTTTTCTTTCCTGGTTAAATTTAAAAACCATTTCTGATTCTTAGAACAGTCTTTTTAGAATGTTTACTTGTTTCCCAATCGAATCATACCACAATTTTGACATGCCATATTAAAAAGAATACATTCCTGTGGGTTGTTAGATCATGGTCTTTAATAGTTGCCCAACAAGTGACGAAAGTAATACGTTTCCGTACGCGGTCGCAGGTGCACGAATGACGCTAGAATTTGGCCATGCCACAAAGGGTAGAAAAGGCAAATGTTCATGTTAGATTGTTTTTTCTACTGGCGTAAAAATTAACTTGTTCTTACATTAAGTTTTTGTATTTTTTTGCTAAAAAAACAAATATTTTTGTTGTTATTTATAACGCAATTGCATAAAGCTCAAGATGTACAAATGATTAGTAATTAATTATGAAAAAACGCATTTTTCCCGTCAGTACTGAGTCCTCCACAACACCCTCAAATAAATGTGAAAACTGGTTTTCTTGAATATCTCAAAAACTACAGATCTGACTTTCTTCAACATTTTGTTGAAACATCCATTTAAATGTACCGCTAGCTGCTACGGTTCAAAGGTGATCCGTGTCAAAATCTAGGATTTTTAAAAAGTTCAACCCCTCTTCTTTTCCATCTTCCAACCACCGACCACCATCAAAAACTAATCAGCTCTTCGTCTTGTGCGAAACAATTTATGTACCAAATTCGATAGTGCACTATAGTAGTTTTCACAACTAGTGGCTAAAATAGTGCTTTTTTACAAGCGTTGGTTTAATTAACGAGCGCAGCGAGATGTCCAAAAATAAAAAAGCACAGTTTAGCCGCCAGTTGTTAACACTATTTTGTTTAATGCCTTTATCAAAAAATCCAAGAAAAACAGGAAATAGTTATTTAAACAACAAGATTTGAAAACGAATTTTTGCAGTCGTATAAAAAGTATGGTAAAAAACTCGTTTGAAAACCTCTTTGTATACTCCCTCGACTTGTGGACCTCGCCTTCGGCTCGATTCACCAAACTGTCTCGATCGTGTGCAAAGAGGTTTTCAAACGAACTTTTTACGATACTTTTTATACGACTGCAAATAAACAGAGACCAGAAAAATTAAAATTTCAATTTAACTCGTTTTTATCAATAAAATGTATAATATTCTATTTGAAATATCTAATCAACAAAACAAAGGAGCCGTGACAGTTGCTATGGAACTCAGCCAACTTATATTGTTGGGTGACAACAACAAAAATCACAATGACGGAAGACCCGTGTGCACAAATGAAGTAAGCGTACGCAAAAATGACGTAAGCGTGTGCAAAACGTTTTGCACACGGCGTGCGCAAAATGCCGTTTACAGGTCATGTTCTCCGTGCGCTTTTTCAAGGCAGTCGTACAAAAATATTTTTAAAAACTCTCGAACGAAGAGCACATCTCGCAGCACACCATCTTTACACTATAAATCAAGGCGGCTGGTAAATGAAATAACAATTGCTGCGATATTTTAATCTGTGACAGTTTGATATTTTGACGAGGTTTTTAAATAATTTTTTCGCAAATATTTGGTGAAAACTGGCGGAAATGGCTTAATTTTTAGGCAAGAATAATTAGATTTTTCAATATTACTATTTTCCGCTATTTCTCTTTAATTTTGGGTAAAAAACAGACAGAAATCTTTTTTTGCACCCGTGATAAAAAAAAAATTGCATCGGTAACCAAAAAAGCCAAGTGTTATGGTAAAGCAATGATGACCCTTAAAATAATTTTCTTAAATACCTGTTAATTTTTTTTAGATATGCTAAAATAGACTTTAGTAGGACACATTTTTTGGTAAATTTAAAGACTATAAAAAACTTTGATTGAAAGAAATTAATACCACCTTATGTTTTAGACACTGTACACTTTAAAAAATTACAATTTTTGCTGATTTTTGGATAAAAATTGCAAAATAAAAATCATATGCACATCACTCAAGATGACAGACAGATGACATAACAGAAATTTTTAGTAAACATTTGCCTTAAATTGTGTTCATGTTTCTCTAAAATAGTTTTTTATATCCTGCTGTACGTCACTAAATTATCTCTCCATCTGCCTCTAAAATTCTGCTCTCTCTCTAAATATTTTTCATTTTAACAGAGAAAAAATGTTTTTTGGCAGTACTTTTTTTGAACGCTTCAAAAACAGTGAAAACTTGAAAAATTTGAGTGTTTTATTCTAGAAATCGAATCTTTGGTTGGAAAGAAATCTTTAAAATTTGAGCAATATCATGGCATAAAAATGTGGAAAACGTTGTAAAAAATTGCTTCATCCAAAACGTTACCCCTTAATTATGCTAAAATATTTTAACCCTTAAATTACCATCATGGCTTGAACATAAGTTATCTGCAGACAGTTACTAAAATCATGTTTCAGATAAAGGTATACAAAAATATTTAGTGTTTTGCTTTTAGCGAACCCTGTACAAATAATTATTGATATTAGCTATTATTGTGCCCGAAAACCCAAAAACCTCAAAACAGATAAAAATCGAGAGGTAATATTATTATAGGTCGAACATAACTATTGCCCCCAGACGATCAAATTATTATATGGGACAACGATAAAAAAAATGGTAAGTGGCGAAGGTAGCAAGAAATGGGCAGGATGGGTTGGGATAGCAAATTGAAGGGTCACAGCCTGTCATAATCGGTCGTAAATAACGTCAAACTGTCAAACGTTTGATTGGTCACCCATCACTTTTGATCGGTTTCTTTGGATACATCCGGTGTTTATGAACCATTAAAATGTTTTACAAGGGATCAAAATTATGTGGGAAATAGGACCTACCTATATTTATTTTATAGCCATTTTCAAATAATGTACAGGTCACATGACCACGTTCGCTTCTAAATGAAAATATTCTACTTTACTTTACCAGAGGAATATGACATCAAAAGAAAAATTTACTGCCACATAGGCGCAGAGGCTTCTAGAGACAATCTTTTTCAGAAAACTCGATTCATTTTTAAGTTATATTACAGCTCATTCCAAATTTTGTGGATCAAATTCATGATGGATACCAAAAATCGGGATACCAAAATATTTAATTTTGCCAAAACCAAATGTATCTAAACTCTATTTAGACCACGTTTGTTCTTGAGTTTAGTAGGCTAAGCTACATAGGAAAAATAGAGGAAAAAATGACAACCCAATTTTTTTTTTTATTAACAAGCTTAGGAAGGGCCACTGTTTAACATAATAAAAGTCACCATTCCTAGCCCTACGGGAACTGTCATTTCTAACCTCCAAAATACTCCCAAAAAGAGTTTTTCTTGGATAACTCCTAAACGGTGAGAGACTGTTAAAAGTGACAAATAGGAAAAATGTTACAAAAAAGTAAATAGTGATAGTGTAGCTTAAACCACTCTTTCTACTAGAAAAATGATCTAATATAAGATCCATTGAATAGCGGGGCCCTTTTTTGTATATGTCAGTAACAGTGGCGTATCAAAGAGTTTTGGTAAATTTTCAAATTTTCTAGTTAAGAATATAATATACAATATATATGATATAATTTTTCATTGGCATCATTTTTGCTTGGGTTTTTTCAATTTTTGTCACTTTTGACAGTCTGTCACCGTTTAAGTTATCCAAGAAAAAATCTTTTTTGGAGTTTTTTGGAGGTTAGAAATGACAGTTCCCGAGGAGGTAGGAGTGGGGACTTTTAGTATGTTAAACGGTGAACCTTCCTAAGCTTGTTAATGAAAAAAAAATAGGGTTATAATTTTTTCCTCTATTATTAAAATTTATATCTAAATTGCGTATCCCATAGATTGAGTTTTAATTTACTTCTGGAAAACACGAAATACCAAATTTGGTCTTATTTAATCTGACAAAATAAGGCGATTTAAAATTATGCATATATGAATAAAAAATGAAAATAAGTTTTATCAAATTAAATCGATTTAAGAGTAGAAATAATTTTTTTCGTTCAAAACGGGCATGTGATATCCATATGTTTTAGAGTAAAATAAAAATCAGAATTGGCTAAACTTTCAATAGAGGGCTCATTTTGTAAAAAAAAGACACGACTTGAAGCACTTTTTTGATTTTTTGCCGCCATTTTTAAATTTTTTATTGATTTAAAAACATTTTCTTTGAAAGATTTTGTTACTGCCATGGAGTCATGTATTTTATTGCATAGTTCAATGAATTTGAACTTAATTTCGTTCTTTTGTGAAGAGGAATAGTAATTAAATCTGACTTGAGATTATGTAAGTGATTTTTGCTAGTCGAAGGTAGTTCAGCAATTTTAACAGAAAAACTTGATAAAAAATTACTTTTGGTGTACACGAAATTATGACCGAGCCACCCCTCGCTTAAATCATCCACATAAACAACAAACAGAAGGGGGCCCAAAATCTACCCCTGGGGGACTCCATATTTTAAATCTTTTAGTTCTGAGAGTTGGATGTGAAGAAAAAGAAAGAAACCTAAACTATTTTTCCTTGCTCATACATTGCCCTTATTGCAAATTATTTTTGATTTTACTCGAGAAACGCCAAAGATAAACATATGATATAATTTTGAAATTAGAAAAAAAAGATCTATCAAAATTTTATAAAATATACAGGGTATTCAACTAAAAAAACAAAACCTCATGTTCACTGTGCATTAACAAAAAACTGAAAATGTTACAGAAATCCACCAGCACCCAAGATCTTTTGATCTTTTGTTTTTTGGTTTCTTTTCAATTGAAGTAACTGATTTGAAGGTTTTTGAACTTCTTTTTTTGTTTTAATTGCCTTAGGAGCATAATCCATTTGAAATATTAACACGCCAGGACGAATCTGTATCAGATAGTACCATTGCGGAACGATGCCTATTTGTGAGTGATTCAAGGTTGGAAATCAAAGTGTATGATGGTGTTTAACCATGTATGGGGAGGGTGACCAGTGAAACCACTGATGAACTCACGCTGTTTACCCAGAGCAAAACATCGTTTAATCATTTTTCTTTTCGCTTTGGTCCTTTGTGTGTTCCTTGTGGGATGCTCATTCAAGTTTAAATTTTCGTTATTTCCACCCGAGATCTTTTGATCTTTTGTTTTTTGGTTTCTTTTCGGTTGAAGTAACTTCTTTTTTTGTTTTAATTGCCTTAGGAGCATAATCCTATTGGAAATATTAACACGCCAGGACGAATCCGTATCAGGTAACTTCGATAAGTACCAGTGCGGAACGATGCCTATTTGTGAGTGATTCAAGGTTGGAAATCAAAGTGGATGATGGTGTTTAATGATGTAGGGGGAGGGTGACCAGTGAAACCACTGATGAGCTCACGCTGGTTACCCAGAGCGCAACATCGTTTAATCACTTCTCTTTTCTCATGCTCATCCAAGTTTGAATTTTCGTTATTTCCACCCAAGATCTTTTGATCTTTTTTTTTGTTTCTTTTCACTTGAAGTAACTGATTTGGAGGTTTTTTTAACTTCTTTTGTATTCTAATTGCTCTGGGAGCAAATTTACAAAAACGTTTTCATAAGAGTAATGTGTTAAACAAAGAACTACCTAAACTATTATATGATATAATTTTGGAAATAGAAAATAAAGATCTATCAAAATTTTATAAAATATACAGGGTATTCAATTAAAAAGACAAAACCTCATGGCCACTCTGCATCTGGAGTGTGATTAACAAAAAAACTGAAAATGTTACAGAAATCTACCTTATTTCATAAATCATTTTCGTTATTTCCACCCAAGATCTTTTGATCTTTTGTTTTTTGGTTTCTTTTCGGTTGAAGTAACTGATTTGGAGGTTTTTCAACTCCTTTTTTTGTTTTAATTGCCTTAGGAGCATAATCCTATTGGAAATATTAACACGCCAGGACGAATCCGTATCAGGTAACCGTACCAGTGCGGAACGATGCCTATTTTTGAAGGATTCAAGGTTTTAAATCAAAGTGTATGATGGTGTTTAATGATGTATGGGGAGGGTGATCAGTGAAACCACTGATGAGCTCACGCTGATTACCCAGAGGGAAACATCGTTTAATCACTTCTTTTTTCGCTTTGGTCCTTTGTGTGTTCCTTGTGGGATGCTCATCCAAGTTTGAATTTTCGTTATTTCCACCCAAGATCTTTTGAGCTTTTGTTTTTTGGTTTCTTTTCGGTTGAAGTAACTGATTTGGAGGTTTTTTAACTTCTTTTTTTGTTTTAACATCCAGAACAAATCCGTATCAGGTAACTTGGATAAGTACCAGTGCGGAACGATGCCTATTTGTGAGTGAGTGAAGGTTGGAAATCAAAGTGTATGATGGTGTTTAATGATGTATGGGGAGGGTGACCAGTGAAACCACTGTTGAGCTCACGCTGGTTACCCAGAGCGAAACATCGTTTAATCACTTCTCTTTTCGCTTTGGTCCTTTGTGTGTTCCTTGTGGGATGCTCATCCAAGTTTGAATTTTCGTTATTTCCACCCAAGATCTTTTGATCTTTTGTTTTTAAACGTTGCCATATTTTGGTTGTGCTATATAGTGGGGTTCCCTTCTCTTATAGTGTTCTGAGAAAGAAATGTTCACCGAAATCGAGTAAAACTGACAGATCCGCTTATTCCTAAAAGTCTTATCATCTTCATACTTTTATATTTTCTTGTAAACAACGTCCTGGCAAGTTTTCCTTCCTCGTAAATGAAGTTTTTAACCGCTAAATGAGGGTAAAAAACAGCACTTTTTTATATTTTCTCCCTCGTTTGGACGAAAAAATTACTTTACCTTTCTTTCCCGATTTTTATTTTTTTTCAGATTTGTTTATCATCATTTCGTCTCCATTAAGTAGCAATGTACTAAAGAGCACCACCAGTCAAAAACTCGAGTCTTACCATTATCTTTTTTCGGTGATTGCTCTTCCTTATTTTCTGTTTTTTTTTATTGTTTAATTGGTAAAATAATTCATTATTTTTGTATTCTTTACAGACAGACAAATGACATGGGATTTGCATACAAAATATGTCAGTAAAAAAATACGAGGACTTTTGCCAAAGTTTAGATACCTAAAAGACTTTCTGGATCAGGATCAGCTCAGACTACTATACTTATCTCTTATACAGTCTCACTTATCATATGGGATTTTAGGGTGGGGAGGAGTGGCAGAGTGTCATCTTGAAACAGTCTGTAATACACAAAAATAGTTCATAAAATTAATTTTTGGTAATTGAAAAATGTTCCCCACACACTAACTTTTTACTGACACAAAAATTTTAGACATTTGTCAATTATACTGTTTAGAATTATTAAAGAATATAATCAAAAGTAAAATACAACTGACTGAAAGAACTGTACAATATAATACAAGAGGAATATCAAACTATTTAACTAGAATAATTGCTTCAACTTGGGAAACTCAAAATCATAAAGTTTCAAAATAGAGAATTTATTCAAAATTTGGTAGGTTACACGTGTTTCGCCTACATAGGCATCTTCAGACCTGGTATATAAAACGTCACGGTAGAGATTAACATTTAAAGAACCGTACAAAAGTTTAAAAAATAAAAATAAAAAACATTTAAACAAGCGAGACTCGTTCTACATTTTACAAAAAAAAACAAAACGAAAACATTTTTTTTTTGTTTTTGTTTGTAAAATGTAGAACGAGTCTCGTTTGTTTAAATGTTTTTTATTTTTTTTTTTAACTTTTGTAATATTCTTTAAATGTTAATCTCTACCGTGCCGTTATATATACCAGGCCTGAAGATGCCTATGTGGGCGAAACACGTGTAACCTACCAAATTTTGAATAAATTCTGTATATTAAAACTTTATGATTTTGAGTTTCCTAAGTTGAAGCATTTGAAATTCAAGTCTCTTTGAGAAAATGGACGACCCTTTTCAATAACTACAATAAGTTTTAAAACAACAACACAACGTACTATCAAGTATTTTGCCTCCAGACTGTATAATGTATTACCCACTGATACAATAAATATTTTAGAAAAAATTATTTATTATATGCTCGTCAATGGATTCTAGACAATGATCTTATGATATAATGTAAAAGTAGTAATGCAAATGCAACTTTAATATAGATATGTTTTTATGTATTTGTTAAATTGAAAAATTAAATACTAAGTCAACGAGTATGTATGTATACTTTTAGAACTCCTTGAACGTTTATACTTTAGTTGGGGGCCATATGGACTTCCGTGGGCTTTTTGATGATGATTTTACGAAACCTATTTTAACCGTTTAGTAATAGGCCACCTAACATCACCCTGCATGTGAACAGCCTCAAAAGTGCTGCAGTCAAAAAGCGACGTTAGGACGATAAAATATTTTTTTATATCTTAGCGGTTTGACCTACGATAATGACATTTGGTACTCCTATTGGCCTTCTGGCCAGATTGTATTGTAAAATTTTAAAAATAACATTTAATGCATCTAGGGGCCGGTAGAGGGCGAAATATGTTTTTAGATTTTTCCCTGTATCTCCCGAACGGCTTATCCTGCACACTTGAAACTATGTGGTTTTGTAGTACAACCTATTAACAATCAGCTTGATATAACAAAAAAAATTTTTAGCCTGTGAGCGGAGGGCCCTGAACAGACGCCATTTTTTTGACAATTTCGAAAAAAAAATCTATTTACGCAAAAAATCAAAACCACATTTCGCCCTCTACCGGCTCCTAGAGGCACTAAATGTTATTTTTTCATGTATATAATACAATCTGGCCCGATAAAATTCTGACCAGAAGGCCACCCAATGAGCATTTTCAGAAACTTCTGGTGACAGATATTTATATAATTATTATAAAGAGGGTTCCATTGATACCCTAGGGTATTTAGAAGTTTTCTACAAGAATTGAGTTTGTATATTTGTTTTATTAAAGGCTCTAAATTGATGGTATCCTAAAGTAACATAAAACTGGCGTTAACAATATTTCCACGGACATCTTTATAAAAATTAAAGTCATCGGTTCAAATGTTATATAAATTGGTGTTAACAATGTTTCCACCAACATATTTATAAAAATATAAGTCATCAGTGACAAAAGTTATATAAATTGGTGTTTGAAATCTTTCTGTCAACCCACCTATAAAACCGTAAGTAACTATCAATTAAACTTATAAAACTTAATTAACCAACAACAAATTTATATAAGATTGAAAATATTTCGAGAGACACTTATAAAAACTTGGGAACTCACACACAATAGTTATATAAATTGGTGTCTGTAATATTCTTATGAACTCATTCATAAACCTTTTTTGCCCATAAGGTTTTTTCTATAATGTTGTTATTAATTTCTTTATACAGTGATTATAATACAACTGTTTTTAGAACAAAAAAAAACAATTTTAATTTATTTTGGCAATTATAATAACAAAATAAAACAAGATTTTTTAAGGTTAATTTTGTGACATCAAAAGGCGCGTTTTTGCGAAATCAAAAGGAGCGTTTTTGCGACATCAAAAGGCGCGTTTTTGCGAGATACCATACCATTATTATCTTGTTTTTATTACATCAATCTGAGAGAGACAAGAGATCCAAATCTTCTTGAGATAGTTGCCAATGACAGATATCGGGATCGAATGCATTTTACACCCGATTCCCACCAGCGTTTCCGATGCGCAGTCACCCTGACTCAAAAAACTCATCACGTGGTTCGAGATGAACTTGTATAGGCAAATCTCGCTTAGACCACATGATACGTGTTTTGATTCGGGGGACCCACGAATGAGAAACGCATAGATGGGAACCGTGTTTTAGAAAAAGAGAACAATATAGTAACCGTGTAAAGGTCGCAAAAACGCACCGTGAAACGTCGAGCGCATACGCTGATACTGCTGGTCGGCGGCAAATGTGAACACCCCGGAAAATACTCGCCTGTACACCCTTCGACCCCGCAATCTAACTATATTCTTGAGATAGTTACCTCTGATAGTTATGCGGGCTTGAAGTGTGTGAAGGCGGGTATTTTTCCTGGTATGTGTAGTATGCTGGATCTCTCGAGGAATGCATTTAGGAAAAGAGAACAATGGTAACTATGTTAAGCTCGCAGAAACAGACCATCAGTGTTCAACACTGCGCCATCTGTAGCCCTTTGTTCCAAGTAGCATCATTTTTTAAAAGGGTTATAAAATAGTGTTGACGAGGTAAACAGTGGTATAGTTGTATTGTTTTTTTTATAGAATTGTCGGAAATTTTCGCCATTTTGGATTACAAAAATAGGTTTTTGGCCTAATTAAAAACGTTATTTATGGGGTTTCAACATGTGTTTCAATCGAAATATTGCTTGTTAGGGTTAAGAACAACATATGAAATTCAATATTTGTCCAAGAAAGAAAAAAACGCGTATGAAAAAAAAAACTGATAGTTAAATGAATATTTTTTTTTCATGTTTTCTCAAGTATTTTTGGAGCCCATGAAATTTACGTGAGTGTATTCGAAAACTATACAGTACACACGGGACCGCAGCTGATTTTCAGAGAAGGATGACGTGAAAAACAGCTTTTATTTGACTAGTATATAAATATTCATATTCCTGCTTCAGCTTATCTCACTTTCATTTTTATTTATTTTAGAAGATTGCTAAACACCATTTTATAAATTTTTTTATTGTAAAAAGAAAAAGAATAATACATAACCAGCAAAGGGAAGAAAGATGGAAAATCTATATTTCTAAATCCATAAAAACCTTTCATTTGTTATGTAGTGTTGTTAGAACAGTTGCAAAACCTTTTTATAATAATCTCTATACTTGAGGGCTCATAAGGAAGTTTTATAAAATCTATATGTTGTTTTTCTATCCATTACTATGTAACATAAATTTTTATAAGCTGGTGTTGAACAGTTGTTTTTCAAGTCTTTTTTACTCATTTAAGAGATATATTAGAGTTATAAAATTATCACCAACACTAAATAATATAACTTTTGGTTATTTTATGAAGGTTTTATATTATTTGCTGTAACTTTTATATAGACAAAAATGCTCATTGGGCAATACGTGTAACAAATTTCATCAAACTGCAGCACTTTTGAGGCTGTTCACAGGCAAGGTGATGTTAAGTGGTCTATTAGTAACCGATTAAAACAGGTTTCGTAAAATCATCATCAAAAGGCCCACGGAGGCCGAATTTCGACTCTATGCCCCTCGACTACTTCCTTTCTGTGTAATTTTTTTTTAATTGAAAAATAAACGTTATTATTATTATTAGACAGAAATGATGCCAGAAATGGGGTAACCATTATTAACGGCTTGTCAATATCAGTAACTTTAAGTTTATTTCCTTAAGCTATCCGGGGGAGAAAAAGGCGATTTTCTCAATTCGTTGTTTTGTGGTAAAGACATTTTATAGTACGCATACTTTAAAAATATTCCTCCTTTTTCTCGTCCATCGATGGTTCTTCATTCAATAGGTCTTGGCCCCTAACCTAATTGGGCTAATTTGACAAGCCCTACGGCAAGGTCTTTACATCTTCACAGCATTCATCTCCGGTCAAAATTATCCAAAAACTATCGTAATTACGTCGATCAAATCCACTCGAAGTCAAATCGCGACTCCAAAAAAACGATAGGTGTTGAAAAACGCAGTAAACAGAACTTTAACTCCAAGGCGTCCACGGCATTTCTCGAAAAAAAATCCCTATCTTTCTTCTGTGCCAGTTTCCATATCTTACTACTTACTTACTATACTTTATTGTTTTAGGAAACATATATTTACATACAATATTATGTTAAGCCTAGTATCTATCTAGTAGTAAATTCTTAAAACTAAAAATCTAAATTTTTGCAATAAGAATAAATTTGAACGAACAGAGGGTAATCAAAAGCCAAATATTATAAAACAAAAACCTTGAAAATAGTAAACATTACAATAACCATAAAATTTTGAAAATTTAACTAAAACAGTTGGAAACAGGAAATGGTAAAAAAGCTGTTAATTTCTCAGGAAAGAACGTTTTAATATACTTAAAATGATAGTGCTGATTTGTTTGATATCGTGAATATTAGGGTTACTATAAGACTTCTACAATGTAACCTGGGTTTTCTCTTGCTGCGTGACGAAGACGGACAAATAGAAAATGGGAAATAGTCTCATCTTCATACATCTTTTAGACGCTGCATATATTTCATTTTGTGCAATTTTCTAACGTATACTCTCAAACTTATTATTATTATTGCTTAGCTTTGCAATTATTCCAAATTAATGGGCAATTATAATTTAGGTACATTGCACCTTCGAGTGGTAAGTTGAAATTTGTGTAGAATAGTTTATATCCCGAATTTTAAGTTGTTCAAGGATGGCTGAACGGCGGATCTTAAGATCGTATGGATTTAGAGACCAGAAATCGCGTAGACCAAGTTCCTCTGACCATTTTTTAGTTGTAGGCCCAGCATAACCTAGGGCTGGGTTGTGAATTAAAAAGTGCTAATTGTCGATTAAGGCATATTTTTGGCAACCGCGAGTAACAGCAGTTTGATCAAAAAATGTAATATCAGTTTAAATGTAAAGAATTATAAATGTATTGACCCAGTTTCAAGTCTAAAAATGGACGAAGATGTGGTGCGAGGGAGCAGTAAAAGAGATTTACAAAATGAAACTTGTATTATTACTAGTACGTCAAGTTAGCGAGGACCGCAAGCAAGTTTCCAGCATCTTCAAGGAGCTAAATGTGAAACTCTACGGAGCGATAGTGACAACGACTTTTTCGTATTTTTTTTAAATTTGGGCTCCCTTATTGACTTCCGTTAAAATTAACATTATAGGGTTATCTGACAGCCAATCAGAGGGATAAAATTTAAGAAATAACGGAACAATCATTTCGTGGAGTTTCACCTTCATATTAGGGTGACAGAAAATTTAAAAAAGTGGTCCTAAACCTCTCAGATAGCTACTCTGCAAAAACTAGCAACAAAAAGCTTGAACAGCGATGAAGACAACACCACGGGAAGCAATGGAATTAATGCTATAAACCTTTTCCCATTGCACATCAGGGTGGAGAAGGAGGGAGTAAGATTCAAGAGCTTATCAGGTATTAGGTAACTGTACTACAGGCAACCAAAATACAGCTTTAAAAACCCGTTTGCAATGAGGTAAGAATGAAAGGGAGACTACATTAACTTACTAAAGCTGAACAGTTGGTTCAAAATACAAGGACGGCTCGGCGTGAGCGCGGGTGTATCGAGGTTTTGCCTTCAAACTCTACTAAACATCAGTGGAACCAACAGGATCAGTCTGTTGTGGATCCCGGGCTACACAGGGATTGAAGGAGACGAGAAAGCCGATTCCCTTGCCAAGGCAGGGGCGAAATTTGCGCCAGAACCTGCTTTGGATAATGGTTACAGCACAGGCGCTTAACTCCTGAAAAACCACTCTAAAGCTTTTGTGAATAAGCCGCACAAACGCAGAACAAGACAGCTTCTGAAACGACCAAGAAACATCCTGAACATGAAAAGAATTAGAGTAACCAATATACCGTTCTGTTGAGAGGAGGAGGAAACACCAGTTCACATCCTATGTCACTGGATAGAACTGATGATAATAAAGGTAAGGACACAAGGTATGAGGCACAATAAACCTCTTAGGTCGCAGTAAAGGGAGCGCAATAGCACAAATAAACCTCACCGTACCCAGTGGTCGCAGTGGATAAATCAATCAATCAATCACTAAAAAATAACAAATAACAACGACGTAGAGATTTTTTTTAAACTTGAAAAAACATCAAGCCAGTCAAAGTTTGACTGCTGCTTATTGTATTTTTTTCGTGATACAGAGCCTTTTTGAGTGCCGCACACAATCTGTCTACTCGCGGGGTAATTTCAGTATGGATTTCTTCGGGTTTTTAATATGCGATAATGACGGGTTGCCGAATCAATATATCTCCCGAGATGTCAAACGTAATTATACGGTCGTCTTGCAGTTCAGACTGGCTTAAACGTCAACCTGTCTGGGATACGGCTTCCGAAAAGTCCTCAGGCTCACTCGGTTTTCGTTTTTTTTTTATGATACGCAGTTTTGTGCAGTTTAATCATATTTATTATGGAATTATTGTAATGTTCAGTTTTAAAAGACAATAGCTAGGAGCTAAATTACGCGTCACAACTTAGATTAGATTAGAATGGGGTGGTGTAGACACCTGTCCACCTCGACCTTCTCAGATCTATTGTGGTTCCCTTTTCTTCTTCCATGCTTTGCTAGCACTACAAAACAAGTTGTAGCCCCATCCTTGTCATGAAACCCAGAAGCTTTGCCAGTGTGCGCTTTATAAAGCTTTCTGGCCGCGGACATTCTAGTTGTTCAGAGATGTCTGGCTTTATTGTTTTTCAACCCACTTTGGTGAGTACAGAATTATTTAGATATATTTATAGGGGTACCGTATAGTTTATCTATATATAGTTGTAATTTAATTAAGTTAATTATTCTAAGGGCTTGTTAACTTATTGTAGAAGTCCTGAAGAAGAGAAAAATATATTCTCGAAAGCTTGACTGTCAAAAAAGGAGTTTACTTTATTCCGGCCCATATAAGACTGCATCCCCACTAACTAACCGAGGCTTTTTTCATATTATCATATATATCGTACTAGGAGAATGATAAAAGCACTTAAAGAAATTACCACCATCAGCTTTTATTTAAAAAATGCCAGTGTATGACGTCTTGCCTGTCAGACTGACTTATAATTCATTTCAAAGGATATCACATAGATAAAGTAATGTTGTCTCTGGGATAACATCTTTTTTTAAAGGAAATTTGTATTTGGTAGAGTTGCTTCATTTTTATGTTGTTGTACTCGCCCTTGGAAGAATTTTGTTTTAGTGCACCAACTCTGTAAACCTCCAAAAACTACCCGAAGTAATGTCGAAGCTGTAGAAATCGCATTTTTAAAGAATTTTTCATTTATTGTGTTGATTTGCAAGCCGATATTAATCTTATTGTAATTTGCCATAACCGTTTTTTTTTAATGAAATTTAAAATGACAAAACCGACACAGCCATCTTGGATCCGCCACATTGAACTTTTCTATTTCTCGTCCGATTTAAAGGAAACTCTCTTTAGGTTATAAAGTGCTTCCAAAACACTTAATTGTGGCACAAAACTGACAGATACTAGACGCCTACAACTTGCGTCGGCCATATTGAACTTCATTATTGTTTGTCCGATTTAAACAAATGCAGAGCTTTTGTTGCAATATTTTTTGTCCCATTAAAAAAAGACTTTTTAGAATATAGATTATGGCGACTAATATCTGTCGAAGCGCTTTGTAATCCAAGATGGCAGTGCCAGTTGTAACATTTGAATTATTTTTTAAATCGACTATGAAATTGGGGTCGGTTTGCAAATAAGTTCAGTACAAGAAATCAAAAATTCTTAAAAAGTGCGATTTTGACTACTTCGAAATCACTTTTTGGGTACTTCTGGGAGGGGTAAAAAGTTGGTGAAATGAAAGAAAATTATTCTGAGAGCGAGTACTACAACATATTAAAAAAGTGTATTCTACCGAATACAAATTTCAATTTAAAAAATTGGTGCTAGAAAGCACGGATAGTCCACCATACAATCAATTATTTTATGTTGAAAAAAAATAAAAATATCTCGGAAACTGTAGCTTTGAAAGATTTGAAACTTATAACAAAATTTTTGGGTAATATTTACGAAAACTTAAATCTGAAAACCGCATATCAATAGCTGCTTTAACTCTAAAGTTATGATTTTTTTATATATTTTAACGTTTTTACAAATAAATCGGAAACTAAAGCTCCCACGAATTTGAACTATGTAACAAAATAGCCCATATTCACGAATTTAAATATTTTATCCTCCTTTTCCCCTCCTTCAACCCCGCACCAACCTACCCAAAAGTTAACCAGGTCATGGTCAGCTAATAGGGGATTTTTGTACCAAATTTCGTTAAAATCGATTAAGGCGTTCTTGAGTCATCGTGTATACAGGCAGACAACAGACAATAGACCGTCAGACCCACAGACAACTTTTTTTTCGTTGATTAAGGTGTTTTGGAACCTTAGTAACTCATTTTCGACAAAATTAAGAAAAGTAAAAATTTCACGATTTTAATAAATATTTAACACTAACAATGACAGTTCCATTTAGTTTCTGTGTAAATTTAACAGAAAATTTCAAATGAACAGTGGCGTACCGCTTCCGAAAAGTCCTCGCGCTCACTTGGTTCTTTGAAATTTAATAATATTTATTATGGAATTATTGTAATGATCAGTTTTGGAAGACAATAGCTAGGAGCTACTACGCATCACGACTTACAGGTTCTGATATATATTACATTGGGTACGCCGCTAATATCGAAAAAATCGTGCACTTTTTGATTGAGAAATGCTGCTTTCAGTGATGAAAGTTGATGCCAAAAGAAAACTTTTTAGATACAGAGCCACCTCTGAATCCGTGTAGAACACCACAATGCCGGCCATGAGAATCTTTAGAAAATTTTCTATCTTTCCTTCTAGTAGTCAAAAGCTTTTTATAAAAAGTACATTATATACCTAGGGACTAAAGTGTTACTTTTTATCCCGAGTCGGGCTACAATTCCTTGAGGGATAAAAAGACACTTTAGTCACATGGTATATATAATATTTTTTGCACCTTTGGGCACCGTTTTTATAAAGTTTTTATTATTTTTTTTTTTTAAAAAAAAGCAGATCTTCTTTATACTGGCCTATAAAAATGTGACAACCAAGCTACCATTCACTCTCTGACGTTAAATCAATTCATATTTATCTGATAATACTTAGTTGCCATGGTGTAGCCAAGGTACTAGGAAACAAATGGTAAGATACAAACAAAGCCTATAGCTGTCAAGATTTTTGCGAGTGTATCCAAAAGTGGAAAAAATAGACATCGACCAAAAAATATACGAAAAACAGTACAACCATTTCCTTCATTGGTGTCAATCTCTTTCATCATGCCAAAAACCTCAAGGCTTCAACAGTGGTCTCATTATTTAATGATTAAATCGAGTCTGATTGCGGAAAAATTAATTTATATAGCCTGATAATAAGAAGCGGAACTAAAATATTTTAGTCTCGGGGACTAAAATATTTTAGTGCCGGGGATAAAAAGTACCATTTTAGTCCCTGAAATTAGGGAGTAAAATACGTTTTTGGTCCCTGAAGAGCAAAAATAATATTTTTTTATCTTTACAGGTTGATCTCCTGAAGATGACCACCAACTAAATACCTGGTGTCTCACAAAACCGGAATAAATTTAAACAGCTGCAGCTTTTTTAGTTTAAGACCGATTTTAGTGACTGATGGCCTAATCAATAACATTTTTTATCGCCAAAATTTTTTTTTTAAAGATGGCGGATCAAATCAAATGTATTGTTAAAAAGGCGACAAAAAATTACATTACAAGAGTTTTTGTGTTTGACAACTATTGTTTTGGAAGCTTCTGTAAGACTTGTTTTTTCCATAGTAGTAGCAAAAGCATGCGTACATGATAAAGGTTTGTACCTAGGCAACGGCAGTAGCACGACGCACAGTGGTCAGTTTTGATGGTTTAATTGAGCAAAATAATTTCATGCTTGCAGCTTTAATAATTTGACACTGGGAGTTGGGAAATGTCATATGTCAACTGACTTTTTTGATAAAATGTGATTTTACAACTTTGTGCAATATGGAAAAGGTATTTTAAGAAGTTTGATGCTTTTCTGGCTTGTAATGATTTTTTCGTTTTACTGATTAAGAAAAGTGTGAGAAATGACCATCATAATTAGTTTAAACCATTTTATTATACAACATACTATTTAATGTAAATGTAATTAAATTAATATTATTAGTTTTTCTAGGTACAGGATGTCCCAAAGTTGATGGTTATAACAGGTAGCGTTAAAGATATTGAAAACTGAAAATTAGAACGGTGAAAGGCACAGATCGCTATATTTTATCTTTTTATACTTAAAAGGTGAAATGTAAATTTGCCTAATTTAGATTTTTAATGTCTATAAGAGTTACTGCTTACCGTAAAATAACTGACAAACTTGGTAAATCGTGTTACAACTCTTTCTTCCAATTCTCATCATCAGAGATAAATACATCGAAAAGTCAGAAGATAGTTTGACAGAGCATTGTTTTATGAAATTAAGTTGTCAAAATAGAATCACATATCAAAAGATCAAAAGATCTTGGGTGAAAAAACGAAAATTCAAACTTGGATGAGTATCCCACAAGGCACACACAAAGTTTCGCCCTGGGCAACTAGCGTGGGGTCATCAGTGTTTCCGCTGGTCACCCTCCCCAAACATCATTCAAGAACATCACCATCATACACTTTGATTTCCAACTTTGAATCACTCACAAATGGGCATTGTTCCGCACTGGCACTTATCCAAGTCACCTGATACGGGTTCGTCCTGCCGTGTTAATCTTTCCAATAGAGTTACGCTTCTAAGACGATTAAAACAAAAAGAAGTTAAAAAACCTCCGAATCAGTTACTTCAACCGAAAAGAATCTACAAAACAAAAGATCACAAGATCTTGGGTGGAAAAAACGAAAATTTAAACTTGGAATAGTATCCCACAAGGAACACCCAAAGGACCTTTTCATTACCTGTCCACAAAAATTTCGCATCGTTTTTAAATCTAATATTGATCATGTGAATTAAAGTCATTATAATCACTATTCTCGCACACGTAGGCCAAAATCGATTGATTCTTATCCTGTGCCACTGGTTCGTTTTTCCACACGTCGAATAAAATAAGCCAATTTAAACCATTCACCAACGCTGAAAAAAAAAATCATAGCTAGTAAGATTGCAAGTAACTGCAGCTAAATGTAGCAAAAATGAAATCCTTAATACATGCTTAAAACGATAAAATCACAATCAATAGAAATCCTTATCAATCCCATACTTTTTCGGTGTGATAAAAGTGATCCATAAATCTTCCGGCCACATAAAATGCGTACGCCGATTTTATATAGCGTATTGTGGGTTTCGCAACTCAGTAACCTTTGAGGTCTTTCAAATTGACAAAAAATGTCACTGTCAGGTTTTGTTGTTGTCAAACGCTTATATTAAAAAATGCCCCAACTAAACGAATTCGAAAAAACCCAAATTAGATGGTGGTTGGTCGAAGAGTAACGGCCCATTATGGACGAAACAAGGCTACAATTGTAAGAATAAGAAGAAAGTATCAAGAAGAAAAAACTGTAAAGTATAGTAAAGTGTGGCCAGTCTCCTTATTTTTGTGTTTACAATGTCAAAAGATCTAACCTGTAATTCGAAAACGTCAAAGTCAGTTGCAATAAGCAACGCAATTAGCAAAACAAATTCAACAGACCTGGAGCTAACTTCTGCTGTACGCATTTTATGTGGCCGGAAGTGTATATCGATACACAACTTCCACATATATTTTTTCATAGGTAAATGAAAGCTTCGTAAATGTCTGAATAGTAAGTATTGAAGATACATATCCATATTATATATATATACGTGAAGAAATACCAACACAAACACTGCTACAAAAAGGATTTTCGATTTACAATTGGTCCTGGTTCTGGTTGAACCAGAACCGCAACCGGTCCTTTCGATTTAAAACAATGACGTCACAGTTGCAACCCGGTTAAGAAATTTTAGAACCATTTTTTTGAGTAAAATCAAAGATATCTTCAAAATATTTTAAATGACGTCATTATTTTAGAACCGCTGTCAAAATTTATGTCAAATAATGTCAATCAGAACCAAGACCAATTCTTAAATCGAAAATCCCTAAACACTCAATAGTAGTTCAAATGTTCGAATAACTACGCGCAAATATTGTATACCACTATGCAAACGGTAGAACTTGTTGTAACCTGCGTTCGGGTGAAGTCGTCACGAGTCAAGTACAACACTTGTGATAATATAGGAAACAGTTGTATATTCGGTTTTCAAATTATATATAATTCTGTGGATGCCAAACTCAATGAGTAGTGACAAGCCATGACCTTTTTAAAAGATCTTTCAAACACAAAAAAATCATTGAAATCGGAC
This sequence comes from Oxystoma pomonae, assembly GCA_963921995.1. Taxonomy (NCBI): domain Eukaryota; kingdom Metazoa; phylum Arthropoda; class Insecta; order Coleoptera; family Brentidae; genus Oxystoma; species Oxystoma pomonae. Next base: position 43,285,819 of record OY998171.1, on the reverse strand, counting down.
CACTAGAAGGAAAGGAAAATTTCTTTAAGATTCTAAGTGCAGCCATCTTTAATGGCCGCCATTTTGGTGTTCTACACTGATTCAGAGATGGCTATGGATCTAAAAATGTTTCTATTGGCATCAGCTACTACCCCAAAAAGTGGCATACCTCAATCAAAAAATGCACGAATTCTTTGATGTACACAACGTACTAATAATTGGCACATGCATCGAAGATTGAGAATTCAAAAAACGCCAAACTTTTGTCCACGACGATGTGCCGAAATATTTCCACTTCTTCAGCTGTTTTCGTTTACAATGGAAATTTCGCAGTTTTGAGGACAAAATCGCGTAAAAAAACTACCTTTACCGATTAAAGGTTTTACAAAAAAGGTAATGAAATCAGATAAAAATGCTTAAAATGCACAACTTTTCAAAACTTCCAGTTGTAACGTCGCAAAAAAAATACACTGTCACTCCAAAACTGCAGTGGTAACGGCACACAAACGTCACTCAAAAAACAATAGTTAACAATAGTTATTTACCTAACAAGTGCGGAAAGTTATACTTTTCCGCACGCACCGGCGTTTGCACGAACGACGCGCCAGCGGAGTTCGGGCAAGCCGTAAGTGCGGAAAATATTTTCCGCACGCGTTAGGTACAACATTTTCCAACGAGTGTGCGGAATATCAAAATATTTTGTCATTATTTTAGTTAAACCTAGCAGAATAAAAATAAAAAAATAGTCAAAACTACGAATTTTATGTTTTATTCAGAACTAAACTTTAACAAGCTTAAAAAATTAAATTTTATGGTAATTATTAATCACGGTAACTTTGAAAGTACCACTGCTCATGTTGCTTAATGCCATCGACGACTTCAAGTCTTCCTGATTCATCGCTGAGCAACAACGTGCTCAACAACAAGCGTGCTCAACAGCGTGCGTGAAAAATTTTTTTTGCTCAACAGCGTGCGTGAAAAACTTTTTTCGCGCACTGCGTGCGGAATTTTTTTTTCACGCACAGCGTGCGGAAAAGTGGCACATTCCGCACGGAAATGAGTCCGAGAAAAGCGTTTTCCCAGTCTATTTCTAGTTCGCAAAGTCACTTTTTTATATGACCGTGCGGAAATTAGTGCTTTTCCGTACGATTTTACTTTTCCGCTCAATTTTTACTTTTCCGCGCGATTTTTCTTTTTATGCCCGCTTAGATATATAGATTATAGATACAAAAATAATTGCTTCTCTATTTCATACGTTTTCCTTCCTAGAGAAGAAAATACTCTTGTAGAAAAATATTTCGTCCCTAGGAAAGAAAAATACTCTTTTCTCTTAAGGTGAAGCGCTAGGCATTCAGGTAAACTAGATGATCAGAATGTCTAGTAATTTTAAAACTTATTGTTAAATAAATAAACACGTCAATAATACAAAAGTAGTTTTACTTTTAAAAATATGGGCCCTCTGTTTTACTAAAACACGATCTGTTAGTTTGCAGCTTTTTGGCGTTAAAAGTGCATTTTTTAAATTTAACTTCGGGAGTAAGGGTCCTTTGCCAATGATCTTAAAACAAATTCCATGATTCTATCGGTATGTTTTAGGTGATATTTAATGTTGTATTTTTCAAAAAACTTCAAGAATTGAGCCCCTTTACATAAAACTTTTTATTTTTTAATTTAAGCTAATATAGCGACAAATATTCAATCTGATAGTTCTATCACTTTTTGGATGGCGATTATTAATATTTTCCTATTTTTCCTATCCTAGGCAAGAGACCTCGAAGAACTAGCGCACAACAAAAAAAAATTGCGGGGTCAATGACCATTTGTGCCAAATTTTATCGCTCCACCATAATTTATAAACCTTTAACAATTTTTTTGTTATTTTCAGAAATAGGGGCCCTTTTCATAAAACTTTATGCTGAATTAATATTTTCTCTTAATTAAACTCCTCATCGTCCAGACTAAAATCCGATTTTCGTACGAACTTTTGACTAGCTTGGGTATAGAAGAATCTCTCTAGCATAGCCCCCCCCCCCCACCCCAATTTTTTTTGCATATTTTACAGCAGCCCTAAAAGGGAATGAACAGAGCTACAAAAAAAATATATCAAAATCTCACAAAGTTTGTAGAAATGCCAGCGAGAGATATTGCGTTGTTATTTTTTGAGGAAAATTCCCACAATTTTGAATTAATGGATTTTTGAAATTTAACCATTGCTGAGGACGCTGCTGAAAAAAAAATTTGATGCTGCAGATTTAAAAAAAAAAACAATTATTTCGGTAGCGTAATCTGTACCCGAATAGTAGTTTTAACAACTAGTGGCTACATTAGTGTTTTTTTTTTTAAAGCGTTGGTTTAAATAACGAGCGCAGCGAGGTATTTAAAAGCGCGAGTAAAAAAAAAGCACAGTTTAGCCGCGAGTAGTTAACACTATTTTTTTAATACCTTTATCAAAAAATCCAAGAAAAACAGGAAAATACTTTTAAAAATCTCAAACGAAGAGCACTTCTCGCAACACACCATCTTTAAACTATAAATCAAGGCGGCTGGTAAATGAATTAACAATGGTTTCCATAGCGATGTGCATTTCTAATCGGTGACGTTCATTCTTGCGACATTTTAATCTTTGACAGTTGATATTTTGACGATGTTTTTAAATGATTTTTTCATAAATACTTGGTAAAAACTGGCGAAAATGGCTTAATTTTTAGGCAAGAATAATTAGATTTTTTCAATATTACTAAATTCCGCTATTTCTCTTTAATTTTGGGAAAAAAACAGTTTTTTTTGCATCGGTAACCAAAAAAGCCATGCTTTAGTTATCTGCAGACAGTTACTAAAATCATGTTTTTGATGAAGGTATGAAAAAAAATACTTCAAAAAGCAGCAAAAGAAAGGTAAGGTAATGTGTCAATTTTTAAAATTAATAAATATAATTTCGGAATCAAAACCTAAAAACCAGAACAAAGGAAAGTAACTTGCAAAGAAGTTGAAAAAGCTGAAATTTTAACATTTTTCAAAACGAGCCGCTACTCTTTTCGTACCACTTAATTTAAAAAAAAATAATATTGTTAAATAAACCAATGATTTGGCTTTCTTGAACTAACCGTTCTTAAGTGGGTGTCTTAGTTTTTGAGATATTCATGAAAAACTTGAGCAATGCCTAGATTTTTCCCTTTTTTATTTAAAATTTGGTTAACGCCCCCCCAAGGGACGTAGGCCAAAATTATTTGACTTTTGATTGTAATATAGCCATGGTTTCATGTCATAAAAGTTTAAGCAATCTTACACATTTTTTGAAAACTTTGAAGAAATAAACGGACTAACATAGGTCATACAAAATACGAAATATTTTTTGCCATCCTACACAAAAATATACTGCTATGAATGTTTCCACACTGTCCTAAACTTAATTTGGAGCAGCCGTACACAAAATGGACACTTAAAAAGAAGTTTAAAAGCAAGCGATTTTAAATAATTTCAATTCAATTTTTTAACTCACCCTGTATATATACGAATACTATTCCTCAATAATATAAAGAAAAATAAGTAGATCGTGGTCAAGAAAATTCTCATAATGAGTATTTGCAAATGGGATTTATAATTTATTTAACAACTTCTAAGGTCTTTTTTGGCTCACCCTGTACCTTTGGAAAAACATATTTTACAATGCCTTGTATTATGTCAAAAAAAAACTTTTATTGTGTTACTCCACTTTGAAAATCTATTTTAGAAGGGGCGATTAAGAGTAATTTCAAACGTTCTTTTTTGGCCACCCCGAATATATACAAAGATAAGTACCAAATGAAAATTGCTGATAATGGCATGTACAATCATATTTCAACCTGATTTTTTTTTACAAACCTTATAGTTTTCATGACAACATGTTAGGATCTTCTCTATCACATATTAAAAAATTACAAAAATTGACTAATATTTTAAGATCTTGCATTTAAAATTGTTTTTTGGACACTGTATAATATTAAAAATTACGTAAGTGTAAATATAGTTCACCTTGGCTTAACGAATAAAACCCCTAAAAATAAATAAAATCAGAAAAGCTATATTGCATCTGCGAAATTTTTTTTTGAAAGCGTACATAATTTGGTGTAACCATCCCGCTTATCTCGGTTTCCATGGCAACCCTTATCTTTAATAGACATAGAACATAATACATAAAACGCGTAAAGAAATTATCTTTCGATCAGTGGTTTTCTTTTTTCGATTGCCCAAGTACTTTTTGATATTTATCCTTTTTCCACAAGGGAAACATACATAAAATGGAAATTTTAAGCTTTTTAATACAAAAATACAGGGTGGACACTAAAAAAGTTTGACCCGTGTGATCAGTGTCTACCAAAGATAAAGTACTTTTACAATGATCCAAAAACATGTTTCATGCATGAATCAAAAGTCAAAATCTCGGGACCTAGATTTTTTTTGCGGAGGTATACGATGGTGCCTGGACTCCATGGTATCGATTCTTGAATTTTAGACGGACGTTCGTGTGGTGGATGATCACTTAAAGGATGTGAACACTCCCAGGGAACGATCCCATCCCCGTCGCTGGCTGTTCGTATTCTTGAATGCAGCCGAAACACGTCCAATGCTGCCAGTTTGCTTTTTGACCGATTGAACTAATTTCAAACTAATCAAAACATTTTCTGTGATTTTTTTCTTTTTTTTTGACATTTAACCAAAAAATATTGAAGGTGAAAATGTAGATTATAAATTTCTATTACAGTCTATTTTTTTTTAATTCCACCTTACACGCAGGCCATAAGGTCCTTTTTTATATTTTGTAAAACTAATCTTTTCCTGTTTCCACAAAGGGAGTGTCTAAAGAGCCGACAATTCGGCTGAATAGTCGTGAGGTTAAAGAGGCGACAGTAATTATTTAGTAATTTTTAACTAAATGAACCCAACCCAACTGGAACAGATTTAAACCAACCCTAAAAAAAAAAGATTTTAAGCCCCACTGAACCTTTTTTTTGCATTAATTAAAAAAAACGCCAGACAAGGATTCAGGGTCCTTCAGGGGCCCTAGAAGGTGCCTCCATTTTTTTATGCTAAAAAAAGATTTGGAGGTTGTAGTGTTTTTTTGGATTGTTTTGGCTTTGAACGAGCTTTGAATAAGTTGGTTTGAGTCTGTTTAGGTTAGGTTGGGTTAATTTAGTTTAAAGTTTGTTTTTTTGGTTGTTTTGGGTATTAATAAGTTGGTTTGAGCCTGTTTAGATTAGGTTGGGTTAATTTAGTTTTAAAAAAAACGAAAATATGAAAAACACATAATAAATATAATTACTGTTGGCTCGTTAGCCTCATGACTAGTCAGCCGAATTGTCGGCTCTTTAGACACTCCCTTATGGCAAATTATTTTTAACTTTACTGGACAACCGCCACAGATAAATCCTACACAAAAAAGAGACCCTCATGGCTACCCTGCGTCTAGTGTGGGAAAAAAACTGAAATTGTGACAGAAATCTACCTAATTTTATGAGTAATTCCCTTTTTGATTGAGCTTTTTGTGACAAATAATAAAAAATGTTTTCCAAGTGGAACTTTATAAGCGGTCACCTTGTACATAACTGACTGTAAATGAAAGGTCTCATTTTTAAGTTATTAAATTCTTTAATTTACAATATTTCACATAAAACTTGGCTATAGATACAGCCAACTATAGATTTTTTTTAAAATGGTAGTTATGTGGAGATTCTTTTTTTTCTGTCAGTGACCTTAGCTCAGGAAATATCGAAGCGACATTCAAAATGGGTCATGTGAAATCTCTACTTTTTGTTTAATTGGTTTAAAGTTTAAAGTACTTTCTACAGAAAAAATTTTAAATGTAACACTAAAAAAAAACAAAAAAAACTTAACAGTAAAGTTATTTATTTGTTGCCAAATAAACATCAGAATTGGCTGAACTTTGAATGGAAGGCACTTTTTGTAAAAACTAAAACACAGCTCGGAGCACTCAATGTGTGGCATACGTGTTTTCCAACACTTTCTTGATAGGAACCATGTGTTGTATTTTGAACGGTCTTCTTTCAGTAACCGGTACCATTTCACAGGTTTCTTTTTTTTTATCCTGCTTGCAAATTTCATTTTTGTTGATATTTGCATCCTTTAACGTTTTGCTTTTCGCTTTATTCCAATAGGCGGCATGCTGCATATAGCCATCCAACATCCCGCGTTGTTTGACAATGAAATTTTTTTAAGTTCTCTGGGTGTGGTTGTTTATGTCATGCTTCATACGCCAGGTACAGTCCTATGTTACCCTGATGATTCCTAACAAGGATGAAACAGGCCTGTAGGTTTCTGGACTATCCATTAGATCTTGGAGGCCTGGTCGTAATGAATTGAAAAGCAAAATGTGTGTCCGATATGCCACGAACCCTTCTTTTTATCATGTGATAGAAGGTTTGAAGTTACCATAACCTATAAATAAAAAAATTAAATAAGAGCTTATTATTAACTTGCAGCAGGTTTTTGCAGCTGCATCATGCACAATTGACAAACATAATGAACTTTCTATCCATCCTATTCAAATAAGATTAAGTAGCTGCATAAACCATGCTTTAGAGGATTGAACTAGTTTAACCTATAACTGAGGATACCTGTTAACTGTGAAAATTAGATATTTAATTAGTTTTTGAGTTATGATGAAACCCCAATTCTTCTATTCCCACATAAAGTATATCCATGAATTTCTTCTATATATCCAGTAGACATCCATCAGAAGTGATTATTTATCACACTTGGATGTCTGTTGCAGCTCCATCAATATCTATTTTTTATGGGTAACATATAAAATGGATATACATTGATGGAGCACATATACATCACTGGAATATATGTTTCATGTATGATCATAAATGGGATAAAAGTTAAATATCCATTAGAGGCGTGCATGTATATCCATTCAAAGAATATCATTTGCACATCCAATGGATGTATGGTATGGATGTATATATGCCGACGGATATCCACTGGATATACATATCCATGGGTTGTTATATGTGGTTTACTTTGTATGTTTTGTAAAAATCAAGCATTTTGTTCTTTCATATATCAGACTCTTAGTCAGAACAGAGAACATGCTCTATGAAAGAAAAAGAAGACAATCTTTTCAATATGTATTGAGTATGATGTGAAAACATACTATATATTGCACTAGGTATATTAATTATTTGCTTACTTTTGTGTCGATGGACAACTCTGATGCCCTTCAGCCCTCAACCATTATTTTTCTTGTCAGATTTTTCGAAACTGTAATATTTCAAGGATCAAATCGTCTTATATTGGAATCTCGGGGTGACTTGTTGCGCCGGATCCGCCTCGGCCTCCTCTAAATAATATATAACTCTATTTACGAGCCATGTTTCTTCTGGCTCCATCATTTTTACCGACAATATTTATATAAAAAAAGACAAACGAAATAAAAACTGAATCACTATAATGAAACAAAGGTTAGGTTACAAATTAACCAACCAAACATTGCATTCTGCGCAAGTTCCGTGCGATATCAGCGCCATTCTCCTGCCTCATACCAGTAGAACGTTCACCTGCGAATTTTGGACGGACAGGAACACTCCTCGCGCGTTCAAGAATACAGACTAGAAATATTTTCGTGAGAACAATCCCATATGTGACCATCCCTCAATTCAAGAATCGACACCCATACCGAAACTTTTGATATTCCATACACAGGTTCAGGCGTAGATAGAAAATACTTAAGATATGTAACTGATAAGTGGAAGTGAGAATAGTCCGTTGCACTTCCACTCGTTATAAACCCTGATCAGGCAAGTGGTGCCCCCCATTTACCTTGCGGAAAGTATGGAAACCAAAAATTTTGTTTTGCCGAGTAACTGTTAGAGGGCGCTAGCGGAGACCGCAATAAATAGGTAGTGCTGGCAACGAGGATACATGCTAATATCCGACGAAAGCCGACGGTATCCGAACAGCCAGCCAAGCCATGAAAGGGGAATTACCGCAAGTTTTTGATTCTTTGCTGAATACCGGTTTATCAGTGGCGTAAATGAATGAACTTGTTGCTAAGGGAATGGGAGCTGGTAGAGAGATCATAATATAAATTCATGAATATGCTGAATGAAGCAAGACAGTTTTTATTATTATTAAACGATTATATTTAACTTTACAGTCTGCCTGACTATCAAATTTTGCGATTCGTTTTTGACACACTTCCCGTAAACCGATTTTAATAAAATTTGGCACAGTAGTGTAGTTCGGATGATAATACAATATTATGAAAAAAAAATTGGTGGGTAGGGGGTGGTTAAGGTTTAAAAATAAGGGGCTAAATTCATTGACACACTTCCCGTGAACCGATTTTAGTGAAATTTGGCACAGCAAAGTAGATCCGATGACAATACAATATTATGAAAAAGGGGGGGGGTAGTGGGTGATTGGGGGGTGTAAAGGGGGTAAAGTGGTCTAAAGGGAGCAAATTCAGAACTTTGAAATGAAAACAGATACGAACATTGAATTGAATCTGGTGACAATACAATTTTATAAATCAAAATCGGGAAGGGGGGGTAGTTAAGGGGTGTAAAAAGGATAAATTCAGAGCTTTGTAATGAAAACAAAAAACTGACATTTAGTAAAAATCCAAGATGGCGGGCCTATTTAAAAAGTAGCCAAATTTCACCCCTCCTAGAAAAAACTTTCTGAGACACTTTATTCAATCTTATTTCTTGTCCGAATTTTTAAAATGTTTCATCGATGTGCTTCGAAAGAATGTGGCTTCGTAACCGATGTTTCAGATTTATTACAGTTTCCCACACAAAAAAATATCTACGGGGGGTTAAAAATACCTATTTTTCAAATTGGTTCGCCGTCTTGGATTTTTAGGAAATGTCGAGTTTGAAATTGGTCCTATAAATTTTGAAGCTTTGGCTTTTTAAAAAGCTTAATATTATTAAAATCGGACCGGTTTTTTTTCTGCCACATCCTATACATTTTGCATTTTGTTTCTTTTTGATTAGGAATATGTGAAAAATAAAACAAATATTTTTTTTAACTTGAACGATTTTATTAAAAAATTGCATTAAAGTAAAACATATTTTGGCAAATCTCTGTTTACTACAGCCGTAAATGGCACATTATATATTTTTAAGTTCGACATAAAATCATGGTGCATATACACTATTTTATAAGTATCTTTAATAATGTTTAACCATTGTATAATAATTCTTTATACAATGGTTTAACATAATATTTTGTTAAACTTTAAAATTATATCCTCTGCTACCATTCAGAATAATTTCCACACATAAAATAGCCATGCCGGTCCGCCTAATGTTTTCGACCTTCTCTTACAAAATTTAAAATTTTACTAGCTGCATGATTACTAAGTTGGCAGTACAAAAATCCCAAAAAATTACCATTATTTTGTTATTGAAAGTGGGCAACAAAAAATAAACAGCATGTGAGCATGCCTGCCCAGAATATTGTCGATTGATCAGTTTTCAACTAATTATTTTATTACGCATTTTGAGTTGGGTTGCCTGGATAGAAATACAGCGTGTTAAAAATGGATAAAATTTAAAAAATAATATAGTTTTTAAATCGTGTTTTTTGCAAGCTTAGTTTTAAAGAACAAGCGCGAAGCGCCTTGATTTATAGTGTAAAGGTGGCGTGTTGCGAGAAGTGCTCTTCGTTCGAGATTTTTAAAAGTATTTTCCTGTTTTTCTTTGATTTCTTGATCAAGGAATTAAAAAAATAGTGTTAGCAACTCGCGGATAAACTGATGTGCTTTTTTTTACTCGCGTTTTTAAATAACTGCTTGCTGCGTTCGTTATTTCAACCAACGCTTGTAAAAAAAGCACTATTTTATCCACTAGTTGTGAAAACTACTATTTTACAACAAGTGACTAAAAGACTGTTTTTTTTACGTCCGTTGTTATTTAAAAACCCGAGTAAAAGAAAACAGAGTTTAGCCGCGAGTTGTAAACACTATTTTTTTAATACCTTTATCAAAAACTCCTAAAAAAACAGGAAAAAAACTTGCAAAATAAATTTCAATCGACGTGATTTTGCATTTTTTGCATTGCTGAACAATATAAAATTTGGGGCAAAATGTTTTTCATAAATGACAAAATTTTTCAGTTCTTCCTCGGTTTTACAAAGAATGTTTAAGCTTCCCGAATTTTTCTTCCATTTTTCCAATATTACAATGTCGTTAATTGGAAAATAAAAAAAGCAACATCTTCGTTTCTATTTTTATGGTTGGGGAAATTCCAATACGAACAACACCTTGTTGACATTCTGTAATTTATTTCGATTACAATTCACGAGACAATTCAATTAAAATAGTAAGTAGCACGAAAGACCTGTATCGTAAACTTTTTGGATAAAAAAAAACCACCCAACCCAACACAGTCCAACCCAACCCAACCCAAAACAATCAGAAAAACATTACAACCCCCCCCCCCCCGGGCACCCTTTTTTCTCTTAAAAAAAAATCGGGCGCAGGCGGATTTGGGGTCCTAGGGACCCTAGTATAGGTGCCCCCATAAAGAATTTTTCATAAAAAATCAAAAATGGCAGAAAACCGTATACTGCATAATTACCGAGAAAACATTTACCAACAGTTTTTTGTTACTATAAAACAAAAACATGCAAAATAAGGAACACTTACCTGTAAGCGTTAATAAATCACAAGAATAAAACTGTTTTTGTTTCAAAAATCACAAAATCAACAAGATAATCTTTTTTTTTCTAACACTAAAAGAGTACTGATAAGAACAAGAAGAATATTCTCTATGTCGTCATAAAAAGTTCAATGATATACGGTTCGATTTCCACCAAATCTAAACAATGGCAGTGATATTTCTATTTTCTACATTATCTATTTTCTACACTATCTAGCGCAGGAGGAATGTTAATGCTAAGTTAATAGCGCCACCTATACGAAGTCAAGTGAAACATTGGAGAGTTATTACAGATTGCAAAGGAAAATTGATTATGTCTTCTATGCTTACAGATTTCGCTGCGGCGAAATGCACTGGGTTGATGACAGTCGAGTTGTCCAAAAGCGACTATGCGCGCTCTGGGGAGTTATCCACGAACGAAATTTTTGCTAACATTTTAGCCCGTAAGGTTACCTATCTTCAGTATTTCCTCTATCTACGGTTCAGGCCAATAAACCGTCTTTCTGATCCTTGCCTAGCTAAGGAGTCTGCACTTTTAGTTTATGATTCAAAATAACCTTGTCCAACGACCTTTGAATTTCCTGGCCCTCTTGCTACTGGAGTGTGTCTCTCTGAATATTTAGAGCCCATAAACTGTATTTCTGGTCTTACAATCACCTTTTTCTAAATAACCTTGTCGAACGACCTTTCTTACGCCTTGTTCAACGACCTTTTGGTTTCATACATTCCGAGAAATAGTGATCCATCGACAACTATTCCTCCTTCAGCAGTCACCCTTACATTTGCCGCGTATAAAATGACAAGCGGGAAAAAAATGTTAAAATCAAAGGAGAAAAACGATAAAATTAAGAGGAGCAACATCAGATTCCGCTGATAAATTGGCTAAATGGTTCCTTTGGGAAACAACTGTTTTTAAGTAAATTAACAAAATGGGAGGCGTTAGCAAAAACTACATATTCAAGAAAAAAATATAGTAACTGAAACTCTAGAACTAATTAGCCGTTTTTAAAAGGGTAGAATCTCCCTACTTTGATATTAAATTCGATGTCCTTATGAAATTCGATTTTGAAAAATAACTCATGTCATGTCATAGGGTTCGCTTTCCTAGTTTTAAAATTTTCATTAAACTAAATAACGTATTCCCATGATGTTGAGTGGCATTTTAAAGTATTTTTAAGGAGAATCCACCGAAGCCGAATTACCTCGTTAAATAAAAATGCTATTCTTCTGGGTAACAAAGCTAGGAGATTAATTTTGGAACCAATTTCCCACCCCGGATTGAGTTTGAAACGATAAGACAGTATTGGTTGCAGCTTTCCCAACAGGAGAGGTCAAAATTTTGAAAAACTCGAAAACTTTACTGTTTTTATGAAAAACCGGCAATTTTTTAAATAAATTTTCGAAAAAATGGGGTGGGCGATCGCCCCCCACCGCCCCCCTTTACGACCGCCACTGAATAAGGGAGAGCGGGGCAAGATTAGAAGAGTTTGTTTTTTACTTGTGGAAAGTTAATTTTTTTTCCAAAATTATTTTATTGTACCTATCTGTTTTTTTATCAAAATAGTAATTTTCACAACTAGTGGATAATATAGTGCTTTTTTATAAGCATTGGTTTAAATAACGAGCCATGGACGTAGCGAGGGTGGGGCACTTGACCACCCTGGCCTCTGACTTAATCAGTAATATTGAAGTTATGAGTAAAAGTTTCAATTCAAAATTTATTACCTGCCCTGCCCTGCATGCCTTTGTTAAACTCAATTCCTCATATCTGTTCTTTCCTTAAAGATGTTAATTCCGGTTGGAATTCTTTATATATCATAAGTGTCAATCAGTGAGTTAAATATCTATGATGGATACTTACTAGAAATTAGAAAGAGAGGTTTAGCGCACCAAAATTTTAAATATGTAATAATTCTTTGGCGTATTCTAAGTCATTGTAGTTTGACCTTTTACCCCCTACAAAGATATGCACCAATTTGCAAAATCTTAATTTGGTTTCAGTGGCATAAACCAGCGGTCAGAATGCAGCCAAATGGTTTCTGTCTTTCAACAAGAGATAGAAACCAATAAAAAAATTAGGATTGAGTGGAAAAAAGTGTCTATTTCGTGCAAAAATCTTTAATATTAGCATCCGATGGAGATCTTTCGCCTATTTCTCAGGCATCTTCAGCATCGTCGTCAGGATTGGCTGCTACAAAACGAGAAAATCTGATCACAGGTTAAAAGCACTTTAAAAAAAAAACAAAAAAATATTTTTTAAAGGTTTTTTACTCGTGCATGGCGTGCACAATCGAACGATTCTTCAGCACTTTGCAAACGCCTATGGTTTATCAAACCAGGAATTTATCAGACTGTATTTAATAAAAAAATTCATCGTAAGAAGGATTCACCATAGAAACTGCAATTCGTCAAACCAATTTTTTATCCGAACCTTATTTCATCAAACCCATTCAATAAAAAATTCAAGATTTAACAGACTCGTTTTTAATCGAACCATTGTTCATCAAACTCATTCAATATCAAACCCGGAATTCGCAAAACCCGTAATTTATCAGAAAATTTTTGCTAAATTGATTGCGCATTCACCAATAGCTCATGAATGCAAGACGGGTGAATGCAAGTGACATCTATACACAATTACACAAACCTGTAAGTATGCGCGCGTAACAGCGACAAATGCATCAAAATGTGTACTCCCCCGGTTCATGTGGTATTGGCGAATGCGCAATTAACTTAGCAAAAATTTTCTGATAAGTTGCGGATTTAACGAATTCCGGGTTTGATATTGAATGGGTTTCATGAACAATGGTTTGATTAAAAACGGGTCTTATAAATTTCGAATTTGTTATTGAATGGGTTTAAAGAAATAAGGTTCGGATAAAAAATTGGTTTAACGAATTACTGTTCCTATCGTGAATGATTTTATAAATGCACTTTCTTTTATTTAATGGGTTTGATTTTGCACATTCTGATAAACCGTGGGTGTCCCACACAGAGAAAAAAAAGGAATATAGTTGTATACTATTTGCTCCAGCACAACAAGTTGTATATAGAATATACAATTTTTGTATAGTTAATAAAGAAAATTGTATATTCTATATACAATTTGTTGTGCTGGAGCAAATAGTAAGGAACTGCTGTATAAAGGCCAATTTCTTTTTTCTCAGTGCACTTGGCACAGGGTTAAAACTTGGTTGCGATCAAATGACTAAAAACAAACTTATGGGCCTTTGTATGATGAGTGTGTATAGAAAAAAGGTTATTGGCGCTAAGGATAAATTTGAAAATTTTTTATCAAGGCTTATTCAGAAGCCTCGTAGGTTAATGTCGAAATGTGTTTATGTTGGTTGAAATATACTTTTAACGTTTTAAAATGCTTTTTCTTCATAAATATTTTATGTGCTTTCTCGTTTTTTTGCTCAACCTATGCCCCACCCTGAGGGAAGACCTGCCTACGCCCATGTAACGAGCGCAGCGAGGTATTTAAAAATGCGAGTAAAAAAAAGCACAGTTTAGCCGCGAGTTGTTGCCACTACGTTTTTAAATACCTTTATAAAAAAATCCAAGAAAAATAGGAAAATATTTTTAAAAACCTCGAACGAAGAGCACTTCTCGCAACACACCATCTATACACTATACATCAAGGCGGCTGGTAAATGATATAACAATGGTATAGCGATGTGTCTTTTTACTCGGTGACGTTCATTGTTGCGATATTTTAATCTTTGACAGTTTGGTATTTTGACGATTTTTTAAATAAATTTTTCGTAAATACTTCGTGAAAACTGTCGGCAATGACTTAATTTTTAGGCAAGAATAATTAGATTTTTCAATATTACTATATTCCGCTATTTCTCTTTAATTTTGAGTAAAAAACGGACAGAAATCGTTTTTTGCACCCGTGATCAAAAAAAAAGTTGTTTTGCATCGGTAACCAATAAAGCTATGCTTTAGTTATCTGCAGACAGTTACTAAAATCATGTTTTTGATAAAGGTATAAAAAAAGTTTTTTTGTATCGGTAACCAAAAAAGCCAAGCTTTAGTAATCTGCAGACAGTGACTAAAACCATGTTTTTGATGAAGGTATAAAAAAAGTTTTTTTGCACCGGTAACAAAAAGAAAATGGTTAGGTTTTATTTGCGGACAATGACTAAAATCGTGTTTTTAATGAAGTTACACAAAATAATTTTACCATCTTTGCTGGAAATATTTTATTTTAAAAACCGTAACTACCGGCGCACACATGCGAAAATCAACAAAAAGCTGGCCAAAACCACCAATAACGGATAGTAGTTTTCACAACTAGTGGCTAAAATAGTGCTTTTTTACAAGCGTTGGTTTAAATAACGAGCGTCTCAAGGTATTTAAAAACGCGAGTAAATAAAAGCACAGTTTAGCCGCGAGTTGTTAACACTATTTTTTTTTAATACCTTTATCAAAAAATCCAAGAAAAACAGGAAAATACTTTTAAAAATCTCGAACGAAGAGCACTTCTCACAACACACCATCGTTACACTATAATTCAAGGCAGCTGGTAAATGAAATAACAATGGTTTCCATAGCGATGTACTTTTTTACTCGATGACGTTCATTGTTACGACATTTTAATCTTTGACAGTTTGATATTTTGCCAATGTTTTTAAATGATTTTTCGCAAATACTTGGCGGAAATGGCTTAATTTTTAGGCCAGAATAATTTGATTTTTTTAATGTTACTATTTTCCGCTATTTCTCTTTAATTTTGGGTAAAAAACGGTAACCAAAAGTTATCTGCAGATAGCTACTATAAAATCATATTTTTGATGAAGATATAAAAAAACATGTTTTTTCAATTTTTAATTGTTAATGTATGCAGGGTGGAACGATTTTTACAATGTTACATTTTTTTCGCAATGTCTTTTAATTATATAAGTATGTATAACCTATTATCATTCAACATACTATTGGTCTCTTTTGATGTCTTTTTAGCTCTGAAGAAGGTGACAAACCAAATCACCGAAACGTCAGCAAAAATTAGAAACAACTAAAAATAAATATTTTAGTCCACAAACAAGATTTAAAACAAAAATTATAAATGGCAACCAATTTATTTCTGCGTTAGAACCCTTAAATGTCAAAGTTTTATGGGTTTAAGATGGCGCTAATAGGAATACTTATAGTACAGTGGCTCATAGCCTATAATCAGAGTAGTCGCTTTTAAAATGTGATTCTAAAAAATAACTTTTTAAGAAAAAAATCGAAAAAATTTCGTGAATAATTGGGATATTGTTTCTTATGTTTTCAATGTAATAAAATGTAAATTATAATATCTTTGCTCATTTTTGTTTATATTTTTAATTCTAACCAAAAATTATACCTTGGGGCAAGTTGGCGGAGGCAAGATGACGAATTATCACGTCGACTCCAAATAAAGAAGAGCTTGAAAATAAGAACCTTAAAAAAATTGAGACCATAAAAAGAAAACACGCGTTAAAGTCTTAAAAGAAAAATTTTTTTTTTATACCTTCAACAAAAACACGATTTTAGTAACTATCTGCAGATAACTAAAGTATGGCTTTTTAGGTTACCGATGCAAAAAACATTTTCTTTGATCACGTGTGCAAAAAAAGATTTCGGTTCGTTTTTTACCCAAAATTAAAGAGAAATAGCGGAAAATAGTAATATTCAAAAAATCTTAGCATGCTTGCCAGTTTTAACCAAGTATTTACGAAAAAATCTTTTAAAAATATCGTTAAAATATCAAACTGTCAACGCTTAAAATGTCGCAACAATGAACGTCACCAAATAAAAAGGCCATAGAAACCACCATTGTTATTTCATTTAGCAGCCGCCTTGATTTATAGTGTAAAAATGGTGTGTTGCGAGAAGTGTTCTTCGTTGGAGATTTTTAAAAGTATTTTTCTGTTTTCCTTGGATTTTTTAATAAAGGTATTAAAAAAAATAATGTTAACAACGCGCCGCTAAACTGTGCTTTTTTTTACTCGCGTTTTTAAATATTACGCTGCGCTCGTTATTTAAACCAACACTTGTCAAAAAAAGCACTATTTTAGCCACTAGTTGTTAAAACTACTATTTTAACCATGTAAATCAAAACCTACCAAGAAAAGAATAATGAAAATATTTTCTGTCCACGGTACCAGGAATCCTACACTGAACCTACAATGACTGGATTTAATGATGAGAGTGAGAAGATTGGTGGCATGAGGCGTGCTACTAGAAAAAGGAGAAGTTAGTTTGTTTTTTTTGTGGTTTGTTGTTTTTTTGTTGTTAATATGTTTTGTTAACCACAACTGTTTGTAATTCAATACCTGTTGAGACAATAGCCCAGAAGTAGTTGTGTATAGGTAGTCATCTGAATCTGCTGGGGAGAAATAGCCTAAAACTGTGTGAAAAAACTGAAATATTAGACAGGCATTTTGGGATCTAATTTAAGATATTTACAAATTTTTTAAAACTGTCCCATCATTCGGTTCACTTCTCTAGTTTTCGAAATATCTGCGATTCGAAGATCTTGAAAATGTTTTTAAAAATATTTTTCAAGAAAAATTGAATTGAATTTCAAATGCATGACAATATGAACTCCCAGATAATACCATAAATGCTTAGGATACTCCTTCAAAGCCGCATAAAAAACGCACTTTTACATTAGGAGAGAAACTACCTCGTGAGAATTTTTATTTATACATATTTCTTGTCTTAAAACGGCAGTCCTCTTAAGGCATGAGAAAACGACTCGGATGCTACTCCTCCTCCTTCCCGAGTCACGTCCTCAGAAGCACGTCCCGGCTGCTTTCGATTTTTTTCGTTTTGGATAAATTTTGTGCCGTACACTCACTGCATGGCAGGTTCCCCAGCTATTATAATACTCGGGGTACTGCTCACTCTATAATTAGCGATCGAGCTTCTATACACCATAATAACAACCCGCGTCGAGCCGTTCTGGGACCGTCGTTGGTCGCTGTGTAATGGTTTGCCAACTTCTACACAAAAGTATCGTCTATTCTGTCAGGATTTGTGCAAACCAAAGTTCTTGGTTCAATTAAAAGTTTCAGAATTTTAACTAACTAGTTTTTGGAACAAAGTGCATCGTGTACTTTCCTTATGGAAACTGGCTTTCGGTGAAATTTCGCTCAAAATTGCATGTTGTAGATCTTTTCGTCCTGATGAAAATCTATCATTGCTCCACAGTGATACTGCCTATGGTTTTCGAGATACTGCGGTTCAAAGTTAAACATTTTGGTATTCGGCTGTTTTTTCCTAAAACAGTGGCGGTCGTAGCTTTTCCAAAAGGGGAGGGGGGGGGGCATGAGGGCAAAATTTTGTAAAAGCGAAAAAAAGTTTAATGCAAAAGTTGTAAAGTTAATGTAACTTTCGACACAATAGTAGTAGAAAATTTTTGAAAAAGTCTCAAAATTTTTAATGTTTTTATGAAAAACCGGCGATTTTTAAATAAATTCTCAAAGAAAGGGGAGGGTGTGAATTTAATGTTTATGTGCCAAATTGTAGATAAGCCGATAAGAAGCAAGTCTAAGATTAAACATTAGAAACATATAGTCAGCTTCAGCTTTTGCCATGCAGTGGCGTCGCAAATATAAAATAAATATTATATGCATATGACCAAAAAATCATCTTTTTACTAAAAGGCGGATTAAAAAAAATACAAACGGTGGATTGTTTTTTAATTTTTGTTATGTCCAATGGACTGTAACTAATGATTAGAAAATGTTCACATCGTTGCTTTTGGCCACTTAGTATAGTATTTATTGAAAGTGCTTAAAAACAAAAACGTTTGTAACGTTTTGAGCCGTTTTTGTTAAAAAGTCGACTTTTTGTTGATTTTAGTAATCGATATACTTACTTGAAAATGAATATAAAAACTATGACCAAAGATATATTTGAATAAAATCCTACAGTTCTTACAAATTTCTAGCCGTGCAGTGGCGTCTCTAAAATAAATAAAAAACTATGCTTAAATGAACAATAATATATTGATTTTTTATACAGTAATATTAACCACGACGTAAGTGTTTCTGGGGGAGAATTGAGGTTTTTTTGTGTGGGGGGGGCTTGCGCAAAAGCATAGTCTCAGGTAGCCATTTTATTCTTGATTTTTTTAAATTAATTTTGAGGATTCGATATTCAATGACTCCGGGGGGGCGGGGGCAAAAATATATTGATTTAACACATTTAGTGCCGACACTAATAAGGTTAGAGCCTGCTTTTATTTGTGAATGAATTATACTGGGCCGTATCTTGGCTTGTGCCTGGCCGTATTTGACGTTTGACAACTATTTGCCATTTCACCATTGCTTCTAAAACATCTTCAGTGAAGACAACACAGAATCTAGAAAAAATATTTGTAGGTTAGACATAAAGTCGTGCTCTTTCGCAAGATGCGCGTTCATTACGCTGATATATAAAAGAATGCTTGATTTGGATACTACAGAAGGAAAAAATTCTAAATGATAAATACAAGACTTGAAGAAATGTATAACTTTTTTATTTCTTAACCGATATTACCTTAATTATTAACCTTTGTACGTTTGAAAGCCCCCCCGTTAACGCCGTTATTAAAAAAGGTTAAATGCAAAACTTGTATTACTGTTTGCATGTTTTAAGAGTAAAATGTCTCAAGTAGCAAATGTCAAATTTTGACATCAAGTTTGCTATTTTAAATGTATATTTGAAATTTGGAGGCATTGAAGTATTTGAAATCAACGTACACGACGTGTATAAATAAAATACAGATAATGAAAGTCCGAAACACAGGATTAATTTCAACCTATATATTGTCAAATGTTTGAATCGCTTTTTACTTTCTAATTTCAAAAATACCCAACACTTTACCTCTATCTATATTAGTTTGCAAGAAAAATGCACAAAATCCTCAACATAAGCATAATGTGTTAGAGACAGATTAAAGCTTGGATTATTCTCTCTCTAGCACATTGGCCTTATGGTAAGGATTTTGTCATTTTTCTCGCAAACTAATATAAATAGAGAAAGGAGCGGCCGATTCAAAAATTTTATAAAATACAGGCTGTTTCATTTAAAATAGCAAACTTGGTGTCAAAATTTGACATTTGCAATGACATTTAGCAGTGCCGTAGCCAGAAATCGACTCTGGGGGGGTTTTACCATTTAATAAAAAATAACTATCTAACTATGGCAAATTTTTAAAAATTAGGAAGTTTCCTTTTGCTCGAGCTCTTGAACTGAAGGAAGTGCCCCAGACAGCACAACTCTGTCCCAAGGATGTCCAGTCGAGAGAGTTTTCTGGACAATGCAGCAGTCCATTGGACAACCAAATCTGTAAGAAATGTTGTCCAAGACATATCCATTGGATAATACAATTGTCAAAACGTTGAACGGCTCTTGGACATCCCAAAAAAATTCTAAAGTTTCAATATTTTGACTATTGTACCACTATACTAAATCCAATGATTATCCAGTGGAACCAAATTTGTATAAAGTACATCACTTTTGCAGGGCACAAAATGAACGTCCGCCAGATATAGTTTTTTTTTGGTCCGATGGACCAAGATATCCAAAAACTAACTGAAAAAAGCAGTTCTTTATGGATTAAAATTGGAAGTACTTTGGACTCAGTTTTTTCTCATCCACTGTATCAGGAAAAACCTTTGTCCATAAATGGTCCAAATGCGAGCAGTTTTGGACAAAAAATGGCTGTCCAATGGAAAATTTGTGCTTTCTAGGGATAGGGGCGGTTTAATAGGTGTTGAGTTAGTGTATACGAACCAAAAATACTTAAAATGCTATTTTTTACGCAATTGTAACAATATTTAATATTGGTATAGCGCCGCAGGCGAGAACTTTGACAAAAAAACAATAAATTCTTTAAAAATTTTGATTCCTTAGGTTTTTTGTAAAATATTTTTGAAAAAGTAGATTGGCTTAGATGCCATGAAGGGGTGGGTTGCGGTGGTATATATAGATTTGTTGCCAAATTATAAATGCGCCGCAAATGAAAATTTTAAGAAAAATTCCTTAGAACTAAACTAAAATTGTAACAATTAATGACTTCATAGCACCGCAGGCAAAATTTTTAAAATTTAAGACATCACACCAAATAGTCGTCACAAACCGGAGTAAAGTGTCAAAAAAGTAGGGGAGCTATATACAGGATGGATTTTTTAAACAGAACGGTGCTTCTAGCGGGTTGGAATTTGGTTGAAAAAATCCAAAAACACGTCAACTGAGATTTTTAATGTCCTTTAATCATGCTATCTTGGATTTTGTCTATGTCATTTAGTTTACGAGGTATCGCAATTTTTTATTTTTTTAAATAGGACACCCTGTATATTTTGCAATTTTTGAAATCTGCAACAATTCTCTCTTCAGCAATACCACACAGTAGGATCTATCTTTTACGATAATCTGTATGGAAAATTCCATGCAAGTTTAAATGCCTCTATCTTGGAAACCATAAGAGATAGAGTATTAGTGTGTGGTATTGTCAAAAAGATATTTTTTTTTAGAATTCAAATATATCAAACTATACAGGGTGTCCTATTTAAAACAAAATATTTTTTTGCAATACGTAGTAACCAAAACGACATAAAAAAATCCAAGATAGCACGATTAAAAAAAATAAAAATCTCAGTTGACATCTTTTTGGATTTTTTTATAAAACCAAATTCTAACCCGTTAGAAGCACCGTTCCGTTTAAAGAATCCACCCTGTATAGCTCCCCTGGGGCTTTTGGTCATCATTAATTTATTGTAGATTGGGTTGGACCTCCTGGGGGGGGGGGTTAACCCCCAAAACCCCCTAACATTAGTAATAACGGCGCTAAATGGGGGGTCAAAATATAGCGAAACACCCTGTACTTACATTCTTTCCAGAGGAAGGTAAAAATAAATATTTTTAAAAATTATGCGATACCTTGCGTTCGAATCAAAAAATCTAAAATTATGAAACTCGCGAAGTTATTGGCAATATAGAAAGTACTTACGTGTTTTTATAAAACGCACTAAATATTTTTTTTCCTTAGTAATAAATGCATTTATTTCAGAGATTATAAATACAAAGAATATGCTTAATTCTATAAGGAGACAAAATGATCAAAACAAATTTCTGAAAAAGGAGAAAGTTCACTTCTTGTGTGCTCTTCCACTTCCCCTGAAAAACATTACATTACTCAACTAACTTCAACTTAAGTAGTTTTCGAAATTTTGGTTTTCAGGATGACGAAAACCTTATATAAAGTGGCCTACTTCAATAAAGAGCATAACTAAAAGTGTAATGCTGATATATTGAGCGAATAAGAAGAAACATTAGTGATGTCCCAACCGTACCAAGATAACAGCGAGCGCTGGTACCCACGGTACGTGGTGTACTACATAATGGCCGTCAAGGGAAAAAAGAGGCAAAAAATAAAAAAAAATAAAACAAAAAGGATTTGAATAAAGGCCCATTCAAAGAGGACAAAGGAAAATGGCGTAACCAATAAGACCTGAAGAGCGATTATATTCAAAATTAAAATGAACTAAAACAACAATGTAGCACCAATTTTTGTAAATGAGTGGTTACTTTAGCTGGAAAAAATTATTAAAAGGTTGGATTACATAAATAATTAAAAATTTGTCTGTGGAAACATTTTGGACCGCTTTGTATAGTGTGATTTACCATATTTTACACCCCCCTTACCTCCCTTATTATTAGAGCTGGACAAAATTTTTGTGTGCAGAAGTTGCATAATTTTTTGTAAACTTTCAAATGACAACTGTCAAATTTTGACATTAACTTTTTATTTTAAATAGATCACCCTGTACGTTGGATTTATTTTGGACGGTTCTCCAGAAAGAAGCTAAATACTTTTCCATAAGTACAATGTGTTAGAAATAGTTTAGGTCAGTCAATCCCCACCCCTCCGAGTTTCTAACTAATTTTAAACCACTTTTAGAAATTTTGGTTTTTTTTATATTCAACACCCCCCTCATTTAAGGCGTAGAGACAAATAAAAAGCAACTATCCCAAAATTAAGAACTAATTTCGAGCTCCTAATATCACCAAAAAGAATTTCAAAAAATTGAAATTGATTTGGATGCGCAATAAAGATCAGGCCCGGCCCTAGGGTGTTGGCCGCCTGAGGCAATTTTTTTAAATGCTGCCCCTGACCAATGCATTTTTTTAGTTACCCACTCAAAATAGATCTATACATATAATAATTCTCGAGATAGACGATTTCTGTACAATTAATATTTTTTTAAATACTTGTAGAATGGTTTAACGATCCTATTTTTAATTTTTTTGGAGGTGTAAATTTATTGGTTGAGGGATCTTATTAATGAAACTTAAAAATGAAACATCCTTTTCTTGGCATTTCTAATCGTACCGTACCAAAAATTCAATTTTCAGATTTTTTTTTCTGTCTGTTTGTGTGTTTATTTCAGCATCGCGAAAAAACTACTAAATATATTTCGATGGGAATTCCTCGCAGTCCTGGGCAGGATATAGACTTTAAAAGAAAAACGGAAAAAACGGGTAAAACTTTAGCTAGTTAATAATAAAAATCATAGTTTGCCATTTTAAACAAAAAAATGTGTGAAATACCACTGCCTTTACCATTAGCAGGAGGTTGCAATGAAAAAAAGGGAGGGTTGAGTTATGATTGTATACTTTTTATTTAAAGATATTCTGATTCTGATTCTATACAAAAAAATGTTTAAACTTCTACATTTGTTGTCAAAATCACTCCTTCAATGTGCCACATACAAAAATGTACATAAAATTACACTAGGAAGGCCATTTTTTACGGGTTTTAAAAAATGATGACAAAAACTGCTTAATATTGTAACAATCAATGATATTATACAGACCGCTTCAAGCTACTGCGAACATAGGGGGAATCAAGTCCAATTTACTCTCCGTGCCGTACGACCGAGGTGGATTCGGAGCACGCTACATTGTTATCTTTTGGAAATTGTTTTTATTATTTTGTTTTTTTCTGTTTTTTATAAGTTGCCGAAAAAGTGCAGATGGTCAAATGGTCAAATCGTCATAACCCAACACACGTTCGATATTGGTCGAGGGAAAATTTGCATTTATATTTTGACGTAAGAACACAGTATCCCCAAAAACTAAATGTTTGGGGGGGGTATTGTAGGGGGGAACACGTAATTGGGCCATTTTTTATTAACGGCAATTGCAATTTGAATGGTCCTAGATACTTGGATCTACTGCAGCAGCACATTATTCCAACTGCTAGGCAGTTGTTAGGTGTAAGATTTGGTGAAACATGGTTTCAACGAGATGGTTGTTCCGCTCACAATGTTGGCCTTGTTAGGGAATATCTTGATAATGTATTTCCTAATCGGGTTATAAGTACACGGGGAACTATTTTATGGCCAGCTCGATCTCCCGATCTTGCTCCTAATGACTTCTATCTGTTTTTGAAGAAGCTTTTCAAATTATCACCCCTAACATGCTTGGAAACGTTAGAAGGGGTTTTTATAGTAGGCTCGGATATTGTCTAGCCGAGCAAGGAGGACTTTTCGAACATTTGCTTTAATTTTTTTTTGACTGGGAGAATCTTTTTGGTTTTTAGAATGTATTATTTTATTTTGAGAACTTGCTTTTATTTTGTTTCTCCTTATTATTTTCATTGTAACACGTCGTCACTGATAAATCTGAGCAGTTGACAATAAAACGCTCTTATTTATCAGTGACAAAAAATAAGAAAACTACGTTATAAAAATTTGCGTATTTATTAACCAAATTCCGGTTTCATTGACTACGCTCCACACAGCACCGTGGTTAGAGGCGTACTAAATACAAGGCGAACGGCGGCGAACGGCAGCGAATGGCGATCGGAAACCTGAGTGTTGGTTGCTTCACTGATAGGCGTGCGGTGTCTCTGCATGTACGTACACTGGCAAATTAGACTTCTTCCGCCCTATGTTCGCAGTAGCTTGAAGCGGTCTGTATAGCGCCGCATGCAAAGATTTTTACATTTTAAGCTGTACGTCGATGTTTTAAGCAAAACATTTAAGCAACAAAGCGGGTTCGGTTGGCTGATGAGGGGGTTTAATACTTTTTTTCTGACTAATTTGGGGTTTCATTGTAGCCATTTGGCCGCCTCCTAAAACGGCCGCCTGAGGCGGCTGCCTCGTTGCCTCATCCTTAGATCCGGGCCTGTCTCTGCTCATGTAGTCCACATCAGCTAAGAAGCACCATTGGAAAAATCAGGTGCTTTACACATACCCATATTAGGTACCAAAAATAAAGATTGAAATAGTTTTTCGTACGTGATTTCTTTATATTTCTATGCCTTCCTAAACCCCCCATTTTGAATAAATATAAAAAATCACAGAAGTTAGGGTGGTTAAAAATTACTTCGAAATTAGTTCAAAATAGTAAGCATATCAAAGTTCGAAATTTATTTGAGGGAGGCGTGGCTTGACGCAACCTGCACCCCCACCACATTTAAAAAAACAGGGTTACTAGTGGATTTTTCGAAATTCTTTTTGGTGATATTACGAGTTCGCAATAAAGAGGGTTGACGTCCGGCTGCAACTCCTATTTTAAATATGAAAAAAAAAACAGGAAGGAGTGTGTTCCAAAATTTTTAAAAGTGATTCAAAATTAGTTCGAAATTGGTTCGAAATTATAAGCATATCAAAACTCGAATATCTTTCGGGGGAGTGTGGCTTGACTGACCTCATAGTTTAGGTGGTTCTTCATTCAAAACATTACTCTTATTGGAAAATATTTTCCCATTTACTAGAGAACCATTCAAAATAAATCCACCATGTTACCTATTTTTAGATTCAGGAAAAAAGGACATTCAGCAAACACATCTGTTACATTAACATAGTATTTACGTAAATCTGAAGTAAAAAAAAATACATAAAAAAGTTTTCATAAAATTTACATAATAGTTACTTGTAAGAAATAGTAGTGTGTGAACACTGACTGTCAACAGTGTCAAAATATGATTGCATTTGACATTTTTTTGAAAGGTTATTTTTGTTGTTGTTTTTTAATACAAAAACAAAAAAGTAAAGAAACAAGTCATAAACAAATACTCCAACGGTCACGCCATTTATCTCTCTCATTTGGTCTGGAGTATGTGCAGGTTTCGAACAAATAAATCTCAACATGGAAACATTGCCCCCCAATACATAAACAAGGGTACTGTTAAGCCACACGTTATAAATTGTAATAAACGCTCGGTTCAATCATTGCTGCTGGCTCTCCCGCTGAAGATACGCCTTGATTACGTTGATATGAATCTGCACAGGGACTAAAACCTAAGAACAGATGCACCAACAGTAGTAAAAAATCAATGAATAGAGGGAGATACTGACTTTGATAATAGCATATATCTCTCAGCTGAAAGCCAGAGCCATTGCAAGTCAAGCAACATTTAGTGATTACAAAAAAAGTACATCTTTGGCACATGGAGTCGATCATGGAGTTTTACAATATTTGAAGACCTTGGCGGGAAAACCTATTAACTAACAACTGTGTCGACCATACCTTCCCTAAGTTAACAAGTTATTACTAAGATATCCTTGAGTTTTCGTAAGTTTTCAGCATTTAACATTTTTTTTGTAGCTCTATCTTTTATAAAGGATGTGGGATTTTGCTCAAAACTGCATATGTTGTAGGTTTCATTGTCCTGATAAAAATCTATCATTTCTCCACAGTGATCTGGTATGTGGTTTTTGAGATACTGCGTTCAAAGTTAAACATTTTGGTATTCTGGCTTTTCCCTAAAATCAGTTTGTTGCACTTTTTGTGAAAATGTAAATAATATTTATGAACCAAATTGTAGTCTAAGTCAGAGTTGCGTCGCACTGGCATCACAAACATAAAAAATATTAAATTCATATGACTAAGAAATGACTTTTAACAAAAGGCAAATTTCAATTGTTATTTTGCCACTTAGTATTTAACAAACATGCTTCAAAACAAAAACTTTTGTAATATTTTTAGCTATTTTTGTGATTTGTTGCTAAGGGGCAATGATAGATTTTCATCAAGATAAGCAAAATCACACAGAAAGCCAGTTTCCATAAGGAAAGTGCATTATCCTTAAAAAATGAATCTACAAAAAAAAAATGTCAAATGCTGAAAACTTATCAAAACTTAAGGATATCTTAGTAATAACTTTTTCTGTTTAGTTCTTCAGAATCACAAAACTTTTATTACAAAAATTGTTAACAAAAATCATTGTCACTATTGAATAAATAAGCGTCAAAAATTAACAGTAAGGTAAATTTAACCTAAGAATGTCTTCAAAATGTCATTTAGATATTAAACAATGTTAACATTAAGGTTTTTTTAATAAAAATTAAAAAATAAATATTGATTTTTCTTTATTTTTAGTAAAATAGTAAAACATCTGATAATTACTGGTCTTAAAATAAAAAAATACTGGCAACAATATCACAAAAATTGACAATGGAATCTTAAACTACTTACCTAAAATTACATATAGAAAGTTACAAACACATAGAAATGACAACAAGAAAAAGAAAAAAAATATACTGATAAAATACATATTACAATTAATTTTTTTAATGTTCTTTTTAAAACTCATGAACTATTGTTCTAATTTTGTAAAACTTGATGTGCCAAAGATGTACTTTTTTGTGATCGCTTGCCATAGCTCTGTTTTTCCGCTGATCCATATCAATACCGTTCTCAACTAAAAAGCCAGTTAACTCATTTTCGGTTTAGTATCCTTTGGCCTATGATCGGTGCAATATTGACATCAAACTGACAGAAAATGCATGTTTTACTTGTCAATTTTGGTTATAAAAATGGCAGCCACAGTAGGCTAAAGGGCACTGAGGCGGTAAGAGTTAACAGGCTTGTTGGCAAGCTATTAGGAATATTTTGGAACGCTTATTTGGCACTTCTTAGTGGTTGTGGTAA
Organism: Oxystoma pomonae; assembly: GCA_963921995.1. Lineage (NCBI taxonomy): Eukaryota > Metazoa > Arthropoda > Insecta > Coleoptera > Brentidae > Oxystoma > Oxystoma pomonae. The sequence continues at coordinate 43,258,262 of OY998171.1, read as the reverse complement.
TTACTGCGTCTGCGCAATAGCTAAACTTCATTCTGTTGTGGTAATTAACCACTACCACTGCTGTAAGCTACGAATCCATTTCGTTGTGGTTATGGTTATTTCTCTAGTTAATTTTAGAGAATTTTGGCGCAATTAATTTTTAAAATAATAAGATATTACCACGTTCCAACATATAAAACACTTATTTCGTAAAATTAAGCCCAATTTTTTGTTTTTTCTCATCTCTAAATTTTTTTACAAGTGACAGTTTTTAATGAAACCAAAAACTCTGGTAAAATCGATGAGAGATAGTGGTAGTGGTTGTTAAACAATACCACAGCGGCTGTTAAAGTTGTCAAAATTTGAAGCGTTCCAAAATATCCCTATTATCAAACTCCGTATCTCCCTCTATTCATTTATTTTTCTTGTCTTCTAGACCTATAACAACCTCGGATTTATAAACTGTTGGCGCAAATCTGTCCCTAGACGTTTTAGTTCCTGTTTCAGATTCAGATCAACTTAATGAAGGTTTATCTTAAGCGGGAGCGCCAGCAGCAATGGTTGACAGTACCCTTTGAGTTTATAAATTGGGGGTAATGTTTCCATGTTGTTTGTAATTTATTTGTTCAAAACTTGAACATTCCCCAGACCAAATGAGAGAGATTCTCATGGCGTGGCCGTTCAAGCATTTGTCTATCTTTTAAATGCTTTTTATTACTTGGTTCTTCACTTTTTCGTTTTTGTATTAAAAAACAACAACAAAAATAACCTTTCTAGAAACTTCATTTTTTGAAACTGTTGATAGTCAGTGTTCCCACACTACTATTTAAAATTAAGGAACCAATGTCGCCAACCTAAATCTCCACAACATGGCGGCGAAAATGGCGGAAGACACACGCCACTGATTTTCCCACAAGGGTATTATCAATCCCTTTCTTTTTTACATCCGTGGCATGGCATAATGCAGAACATGGAAGTTACTTTTTACCTTGTTGTGACTTCTAGTTTACATAGAATTTATGCAACAAAGTAATCATGTGATGTAACTTTTACGTAATATTTACGTAACGGTGTTTGCTGGGTTCTATTTAAAATAAAAAAGTTAATGTCAAAAGTGGAGAGTTGCGATGACAGCTACTAATTTCTAAGCACATCATTTGAAATTTTACAAAAAATTCTGCACATTCTTTATTAAATATGTTGAATAACCCTGTACCATCCAATCTCCTTCTTACATCAATTTGGTGTTTTTTTTTATTGATTGATAAATCAGTGGCGCACCCAGGAATTGTTCCTGGGGGGAGGATAGTCTCAGATAAGCATTTTGTTTCTGATTTTTGGAAAAATTTAATTTAGAAGAAGAAGAAGAAGAAGAAGAATTTAGAAGTTTATATTTCATGGCTCTGGGAGAAGGAAAATTACTTAGCTACACTTGGCCCTGGTGCATTTCAGATTTAATCAATCATAGTGGGGGTAGGCACAAAATATAAAATATGACCTTAAAAGTCAAAGATGGTTGATTTTGGTGGCTGAAAATAATAAAGTCATCTCATCCCCTTTTTAGTTAATAACTTATTATTCGTCCCGGGCATGGACGGGAATATTAATAATCTAAACTCATATAAATCATAAAACTCCTGTGAACTCTAAAAAAGCAAAAGTCGAAGAATGGAAAAAATGTTTAAAAGAAAAAGCCCTTAGCCGTTCAAAAAGATGCCGTTTTGTAAACTATCAAGTATGTGAACTTTTACTTACCGCCCTCTTTTGGTAGAAGGGACTTTGTATCTCTATGATTCTACTGTCAATTGTAAATTTGCCATTTAAAGATGACCTCAAAAGTCAAAGAACGATTATTGGTTGATCTTGGTGGCTGAAAACAATAAAGTCGTCTCATCCCTTTAATTATAAAATAACTTATTCTTCATCCCAGTCATGAAAATAAATAAAAATCTAAAAGAATTAATTGACCCAAAAAACTCTTGATCGTATTTAAAACCTAAAAGAGCAGAAATCGCAGAATAGAAAAAGTAGTTTAAACGAAAAAGTCCTTTGCACTCCAAAAAAAAATGATTTTTTTGTAAACCATCAGTAGGTATGTGAATTTTTACTTACTTTTGGTTTTGGAGATATTAGAAGGCACTCTGTATATCTAGGATCCTACTGTTTAACAAAAGATCAAAAGATCTTGGTTAGAAAAAACGAAAATTCAAACTTGGATGAGTATCCCACAAGGAACACACAAAGGACCAAAGCGAAAAGAGAAATTATCAAATGATATTTCGCCCTGGGCAACCAGCATGGGCTCATCAGTGGTTTCACCGATCACTCTCCCCTAACATCATTCAACACCATTATACTTCCGCACTGGCACTTATCTAAGTCACCTGATACGGGTTCGTCCTGGCGTTTTAATCTTTCCAATAGGATTACGCTCCTAAGGCGATTTAAACAAAAAGAAGGTAAAAACAAACGTCCGAATCAGTTACTTTAACCGAAAAGAATCTAAAAACAAAATATCGAAAGACCTTGGGTGGAAAAAACGAAAATTCAAACTTGGATGAATATCCCACAAGGAACACACAAAGGACCAAAGCGAAAAGAGAAATGATCAAATTATTTATCCTAATGTTTATTGCAATGTTGCCATTTCTTAAAAAATAAAATGTGACCTTAAGGCCGCAAAAACGACATAGATTTGTCAACACTGCTTTGCTGTTTTTGGGACAATCTTTACCGGGGAGTATATCGGAAACGAGAAAAAGGAATCTGTTGAAATTTGGCAGGAATGTTTATTTTTGAATTCCTCACAACCGTATCCAGACAGTTTTTTGCTGGACTCTCTCATTTTCGAAATAAAATAAATACGGCTAACAATAGTAAAAAATATTACCTGGCTTTTTCGTTAAACTCCTCAGTAATACAGAAATCTGTAACAGCAATTTTTTAATTTTTTAATTTTTTGCAAAAAATACACCAAATTTTATACGGTTGTAGATTTTTATAAATCGTATTATCTGATAACAAAAAAGTTATGGTTTTTTCTTTGTAAGCTATATTCTGCCGGAATTTTGAAAGGCCAAGGTCACGTAATTTAGTAGGCCCAAGGAAACCGAAGTGAGTTCGACTGGAATATTGGAATTCAGGTTCCGTATAGCCACCGGCCGCATGTCAAGTGATAAAAATAATACGGAAATTTGTTATTTTTTTGATGTTGAATAATGATTTTTCATTTGATTCTTTTTAATTTCTAGACATTGCAATCTACGAAGCATGAAGCCGAGCATCAAAAACTTTTAAAGAAGCATTAATAAATGGTTACGTTCCTAATAAGTTATACTTTTCTCACATATGGTGTTCGTACCGTGGTCTGAACACTGCACGATCTCACTCGAAATGGTATTAGTGATGCCACCTGTTGTTGATCTTTAAAAAAAAAAGCAAAGCAGTGTTGTCAAATCATTTTTGGCCTTAAAAGTCAAAGACCAATTTTAGTTGACTTTAGTAGCTGAAAACAATAAAGTCGCCTCATCCTTTTTTTAAGTTATAAAATAACTTATTATTCATGCCAGGCATGAAAGGGAATAAAAATCTAAACGATTTAACCCATAAAACTCTTGATCCTGTAAACCCTAAAAGAGCAAAAATCGCAGAATGGAAATTTCATGCTGGTGTCGCAAGGCATAAAAAATCAGCTTAAAAGAAAAAGCCCTTGGCCAACTCCAGTTGCTCCAAAGAAGAGCAGGAGAGAACTCGGGATTAAATGATTTAGAAGGCCATTGAAAGAACGCAATTTTTATTATTTGAACTACAACCAACGAATTATACTAATTTTACTACCATCTCAATAACATGATTTTAATGGCTCATTTACGGTCCTAGGATAATAATAATAAAGCTTAGTCGGAAACCACAAGATGGCGTGACAAGCGATGAAACTTTATTTTATAAGAGCACTAATTTACTCAAAAATATGAATTATTTTTCTATATTTTTAAGACAATAAATATTTATGAAACGTAAATAAATCCAATATAATTTTAGTACCTAACCGAAAATAAGTCCTGTTAAATTGACATATTACGGAATTTCAAGAAAAAAAATATCTTGTTTTTAAAAAGATACGTGGAAAGTCCCTTAGTAACCTTATTCGTTTTGACGTTTTTTATAGAATTCAGGTTATGAAGGTTGTTGACTTAAGAGAGGTCGCATTTGATATTTTGAACAATTTATGATATTTATGATGACATTTTCATTGGTCGTACTACACTAACGCGCATGTTATGGTCGTTACACGCTCAGATAAATTAAGACACTCGCCTGCGGCTCGCGTCTCAAACTTCATCTTCGCGTTTAATGACCATCAGAACATGCTGGTTATGTAAACAACTATTATACTTGCTATTTCTAAATGGTATTTTTTTTTATATCAGGACAATGAGGAAATGTGCATGACCCTAAAAGAAGGAAGTACATGTAACGGCTAACAGAAAAATAACAAATTGGTATATACATCTACATAAACATATTCAAAATACTTTCTTTTACAGTAGTATTTTTTTAAGGCTTTTATGATGTTGGAAATAACACTATCATATATCATCACAAGAAAGAATCTCATATTATTAAATAAATAATTGTTTGAAGATTGAAAATCGTTTTTTAGAAGGTTTAGTTCTAAGCATATACTTATAAACTTAATACACACGCCCTGGAAGTGGCAATTTTGTTAGCAATATATCATAGTCAAGTAGGCCATGAAAATAAAGATATACGGCCGTTTTGCGCAAGTGCGTTGGATTGATGTTATTCCTGACGCCATTTTTGTTTGTGTGTGTGCTGTGATTTTACTTTATCTTCTATGTTTATGGCAGGCATTTATACAAAATAAAGTTATTTATACAGAGAAAAATAAATACCTGTAAAATTTTTGGTATCATCCAGAGAAAACATCTGCCTTAGCACGTTCACATCTTATTAATTTATCGATCATTAAAATGCGATTAAAAACGCCATAAGATTAAATTTTTAATTTTGGCGGCATATATTTTTATTCCCTAGGGAAATAAAGTAAAATTTATTGACATAGCGACGCATATGTTTCTGCGTTTCGGCATACTGGATGTTATCGTTTGACATAAAGACAGAGCGAAGGTACATGTGACGGTTTGTCTACAGAGTGCGATTTTTTTTTACTTTTCTGCTTATTCTAAAGTGCATAAAATAGTATATAAACCTCAGGAGTAAAGTGATGCTTAATCCCTCGACAAATTATAGCCCTCCTTTTGTCGGGCTATAAACTTTTTGCCTCGGGATTAAATGTACCACTTTGCTCCCTAGGTTTATAATGTACTATTACGTTTGCTTGGTCTTTGTAAAGTAAACATTATACTGTCAACGTAAAGCGTGACATTCATATGTCATCGGCCTAAGGACACTAATCCTAGAGTAAGCTCTAAAGGAAGCGAAGGGTAACATTACTTTGAAAGTTTGAGTTGTCATTTTTGATTGGTTTCCCTCGCTTTTGTCATGGGCGGCTGGTTCTTATTTTAAATATTTTAATGAATGATAAATACGTAAGAAAGTATTTCTCGAAAGCACGACTAGTCCATTATCATACAGTCGCAAGTTACTAAAGTAAAAAAATATACGCAAAAATTGTAAATCTAACAGATTTTACTCTTAGTCCGGATTCTCTGTGTTTTGATAAAGAAGTGAAACGACAGGCATTCAGAGTTACTAAATTTATGAATAAATTATCAGTACGAAAAGTTGGGTAAACCCTCTGTAAAGCCAGACAACCAAAATTTTCAGGTAAGTACTATTCACAGGAACTAAAATCTGGAAACTTGCTCTAAGATTAGTGTCCTTACATCGGCCATCGCAGTAAAGGGCATAGCCATATATGTATGAGCTTAAATATACGCCCTTGCAATGCTTTCGGCGTGCACAACTTTGTAAGCAGGATGTCCTATATATATGCCTATACCGTTCTCTTTTATGACTCTTATTGTCTCTTTCTGGAGTCAAAGCTTAGCGGTTCTGCACATGCGCGGCCATCATCATCGGTTAACCAACCAAAATCCAGAAAGACAGCTGTACAGTTGTCAAAATTTTTCTATTTGTTTACGTTTTTAGAAAATCAGCATTTTCTATTTTTAAATAAATAAATATATGAATAGAAATAATTTTTAGGTATTTTCACTTTTTTTCCTTCAAATTTTAAGAAAAATAGATACCAACCTGTGGAACTTCACTTTTGTTGTTTGGCGGTATCCATAAACAAAGCACGTCTTTTTATGCGGCGATATCTTAAGCTCCAAGATATAAACAGTTTTTATTATAACTCCTAAAAACTTTCGCGTAACCAAAGATTAAAAATATCACAATAAAAAAATGTGCATAAACAAAAACGCGGAAAACAACTATCAACAAAAATGGCGTCTCGACCGAAGGGCGAAGACGAAGGTCGCGAAACCGACCGCCTCGTAAAATCTTCGCGCATGGGCATAGGCGCGGAGCTAAGACGGCTCCATGGACTGCTAGATTTTAGATCTTGCTTACAAGTTTGGCCTGAGAAAGGCCTATATTTAACCTCATACATATATAGGCATAGCGCATGCATAAAACGACTGAAATTTCAAAAATTTTCATAGCCTCCTGGATTTAGATGATTAATCTTGCTTACAAAAATTTTCACGGGGATGCATTGCAATGCCGTGTATATTAAGTTTATAAGTAAAGTATATGGTTCTAAGCGTATATTTTAATCAAATTTCCCGGTGCTAAATTGATTTGTAAGTACGACAACGATGGTTATATGAAAAAAACATCGATTTTCAACGCGTAGCTTACTAAGTACTACATCTTTTTTTGAGTCGTTTGTATTCCAGTAATGAAAACTGCTTTGCCCTTCACAAATACTGACAACAAATATTAAAAAAGAAAAAACAAAGATTATATAGAGCATGCAAAAAATTCAAATTTTATTTTTCTTACGTCCCCATTATGAAATCCTTAGGCGGATCTAGCCTCAATTGTAGATTTGAACATTTTTAGATAATGAAACCTTTCAAAAATTTAACAATCAGATGTAAAAACAGAAAAAAAATGAAAATTTGACCAAAAATTATTTTTTTTGTCCGCTTATCCTAGGATTTTTTTTACAAAAATATCACTGCTTAGATTACTCAAGGCATAACAAGAGAAGGCATATTGACCGACTTATAATTATTTAAAGAACACATAAAACCTAATCGATCCATAGAAAAAACCACTACCTAAACCTTGAAAAGCCATGTATTCTCTCCTAAGGTTTAAAAAGAAGAATAAAGTGCGAAGCTCTATGACTCTCTAACTTAACGTTTCCTTTTTGTCAACGGGTCATCCTAGAGAAAAGGAAAGAGATCACAGGTGGCTGCGGGCCCCAATAATGAGGTAATTTAAATGCATGGCGCGGGGCAGCCGATATCGTTTGGAGGAAGGCCGTGAAAAGGCGCCGGCCGGGAGGAAACGCTGCTTTTACGTCCATCATCAAAATTTAGTAACTCGGAATTCAAAATACTAATGAAATTTTTCATTTTTGGCAAAGATCTAGCAAAGTGAGGTGCGTTTAAAAATGTGCACACTCCGATAAAGCTTTGATTAATAAAGATAAAAAGTAAAGCTTAGGTACCTATACTTGATGAAATACCCCATAGACAAAAAACTACTACTTAGATCTTTCTCTATGGAATACCCCAAAACCGTTCGACAATGATCGCGGTGAACGATGTCAAACACCTTTTACTTATTTGCTTTTTTGTGGGCAAAAAGTTCATTTTTTCATTTCGTTCAAGAAATAATCTACCAACCGTTTCTTTCTCTGCTTCCAGAAACAGAAATATACTATTCTTTATACCTTCATCAAAAAGCCGAGTTTTCTCATGATGTTTTTTTACCTTGACCAAAAACGCGATGTTAGTAATTGCCCCCAAATAACCACACCTTGGCTTTTTGGTTACCGATACAAAAAAAAAGCGCTAATTATTCTTACCTAAAAACTAAGCCATTTCCTCAACTTTTCTCAAGAAAATACGATAAAAAGACAACGTAAGGTAACAAATTGGAAAAAAACGCGATTAAAAAAAACCATTCTTGTATACATATTTTATACCAAGGGATAAAAAGCCACTTTTATCACGAGGTTTATACGCTATTTTTCGAACATTTGAAATTTTTTTCCGAGTTTTTTCTCAGCTATGCGACATTCTAATTTGCATTTGATGATCTGTCACTTTTTATCCCTGATAGGTCACTTTTCATTCCGATCTCTAGGGATCAAAAGTGCAAGTTTTATCTTTAAAATGCTAAAAAGACATAATATTGACCAATATTTCTTTAACAAAATAAGCTAAGGTATTGAGAAACGAATATATACCAATGAAATTATCGTCCTCTCTTCTAAAAAATGAGCTCAATTTGTAAAAAGAACCCCGCCAATTTCTTATGTAGTGTGGGCACCCGGTAAATTCAAATTTTAATATGTTATAGGAAAGGTTCAGACAAATATTTTGTTTATCATTGCCACCCCTCCCAATGGGTACAGTGCAAAATAGCAGTTTTCGTTTTATGGAAATCATAGCCAAATAAAGAATACTAGAGAAATGAGATTTTGCATATAAGCCTAAAATTTCACTTCCAAATGCGCTACAGAGAGCTTTTTTACAAAAAAAAACTTTATTTGAATAAAATAAATTCCAAAATTAAGATTTGGCACATTCGGCTCTGTAGCGCAATTGGGAGTCACATAATTAGTATGTGTGCAAAATTTCAGCACTCTAGCACTTTTTGTTTGGCCAGGATTTCCAGAATACGATTTGCCCTGGGGATCCTGACTCTTAAGTATTTGGGCTTAACATTGGACCACGGATGTAGAAACCTTGGATTGCTAATACCTATGGGAAATTTTCATGAAAATCACTGCCGCCTGTCTTCCGCCATTTTCGCCGCCATGTTGTGGAGATTTGGGTTGGCGAAATTGGTTTCCTTAATTTTAAACAGTAGTGTGGGAACACTGACTGTCAACAGTGTCAAAATATGATTGAATTTGACATTTTCTTGAAAGGTTATTTTTGTTGTTGTTTTTTAATACAAAAACAAAAAAGTAAAGAAACAAGTCATAAACAAATGCTCCAACGGTCACGTTCTTTATCTCTCTCATTTGATCTGGAGTATGTGCAGGTTTCGAACAAATAAATCACAATATGGAAACATTGCCCCCCAATTTATAAACTCAAAGGGTACTGTTAAGCCACACGTTATAAATTGTAATAAAAGCTCGGTTCAACCATTGCTGCTGGTGCTCTCGCTGAAGATACACCTTGATTACGTTGATCTGAATCTGCACAGGGACTAAAACAGCTAAGCACAGATGCACCAACATGATACAGTAATATGTAATGATACAGACTTTGATAATAGCATATATGGCTCAGCTGAAATCCAGAGCCATGGCAAGTCAAGCAACATTTAGCGATCACAAAAAAAGTACATCTTTGGAACATGGAGTCGAGCATGGAGTTTTACAATATTTGAAGACCTTGGCGGAAAAACCTATTAACAAACAACTGTGTCGACCATCCCTTACCTCCTAAGTTAACAAGTTATTACTAAGATATCCTTGAGTTTTGGTAAGTTTTCAGCATTCAACATTTTTTTTGTAGCTCTATCTTTTATAAAGGATGTGGGATTTTGCTCAAAACTGCGTATGTTGTAGGTTTTATTGTCCTGATAAAAATCTATCATTGCTCCACAGTGATCTGATATGTGGTTTTTGAGATCAGGTTTTTGCACTTTCTGTGAAAATGTAAATAATATTTATGAACCAAATTGTAGTCTGAGAATAAGTAGCAGAAAAATATAGGTTGCTGGCATCACAAACATAAAAAAATATTAAATTCATATGACCAAGAAATGACTTTTTTAACAAAAGGCAAATTTCAAATGTTATGTTGCCGCTTAGTATTTAACAAACCTGCTTCAAAACAAAAACTGTAACATTTTTAGCCATTTTTGTTAGTTGTTGCTATGGGACAATGATAGATTTTCATGAAGATAAGGAAAATTACACAAAAAGCCAGTTTCCATAACTTAAAAAACGAATCTACAAAAAAAACTGTCAAATGCTGAAAACTTACCAAAAGTTAAGGATATCTTAGTAATAACTTTTTCTGCTGAATTCTTCAGAATCAGAAAACTTTTATTACAAACATTGTTAACAAAAAACATTGTGACAATTGAATAAATAATGTCAAAATTTAGTGTTAAAAATTTAACCTAAGGATATCTTTAAAATGTCAAAAAAAAAACAAAAAATTATTAAGGTTTTGTTAATAAAGATTAAAAAATAAATATTGATTTTTCTTTATTTCTAGTAAACTGGTAAAACATCTTATATTTATTGGTCTTAAAATCTCAAAAAAATACTGGCTACAATATCACAAAAATTGACAATGAAATCTTAAACTACTTACTTAACATTACATATAGAAAGTTACAAACACATGGAAATGACAACAAGAAAAAGAAAAAAAAAATATACTGATAAAATACATATTAAAATTAATTTTTTGGTAATTATGCAGTATACAGTTTTCTGTCATTTTTTATTTTTTATGAAAAAATCTTTATGGGGGCACCTTCTAGGGTCCCTAGGACCCCAAATCCGCCTGCGCCGGTTGTTTTTTTTTATTTTTTTTTTTTCACTAAAACAACCCAATCCAACACAGTCTAACCTAACGTAATCCAACCCAAAACAATCAAAAAAACACATTACAACCCCCCCGCCCCCCGGGCATCCTTTTTTCTCTTAAACAAAATTGGGCGCAGGCGGATTTGGGGTCCTAGGGACCCTAGTAGGTGCCCCCATAAAGAATTTAAAAAAAAAAACAAAAATGGCAGAAAACCCTATACTGCATAATTACCAATTTTTTTAATGTTCTTTTTAAAACTCATGAAGTATTGTTCTAATTTTGTAAAAGTCGATGTGCTAAAGATGTATTTTTTTGTGATCGCTTGCCATCGCTCTGGTTTTCAGCTGATCCATATATGCTATTATCAAACTCCATATCTCCCTCTATTCATTTATTTTTCTTGTCTTGTAGGCCTATAACAACCTCGGATTTATAAACTGTTGGCGCATATCTGTCCCTAGACGTTCTAGTTCCTGTTTCAGATTCAGAGATCAACTTAATGAAGGTTTATCTTAAGCGGGAGCGCCAGCAGCAATGGTTGACATTACCTCATGTTGTAATTTATTTGTTCAAAACTTGCACATTCCCCAAACCAAATGAGAGAGATTATTTTTATTGCTTGGTTCTTCACTTTTTTCTTTTTGTATCAAAAAACAATAACAAAAATAACCTTTCTAGAAACGTCATTTTTGACACTGTTGATAGTCAGTGTTCCCACACTACTATTTAAAATTAAGGAACCAATGACGCCAACCTAGATCTCCACAACATGGCGGCGAAAATGGCGGAAGACACACGGTAGTGATTTTCCCACAAGGGTATTATCAATCCCTTTCTTTTTTACATCCGTGCATTGGACAGACGGCTCAATTTTAAAGAGCACGTTGACAAACTAGCTTTAAAGCTTGGAAAAATAAATTTTACGTTCAAAAAACGTCAAAACATCCTAATTATCTCAAACGATATATGTCATCTCTTGATTTATAAAAAATGGTGAGCTGTCAGTGGATGTTGGGTTCCAGTTTTGTGTGAGAAATTTCCTGTATTTTTAATAGTATATTATACACCAAGGGACTAAAGTGTAACTTTTTATCCCGAGGCGAAAAGTTTATAGCCCGACCGAAGGGAGGGATACAATTCTTCGAGGGATAAAAAGACACTTTAGTCCAGAGGTTTATGTATTATTTTTCGTACTTCAGTATTATTTTTTACAAAAAAAAAATATTACAGAAAAAAAATCAAGAAAATTAAGGCACTCTATCAAAAACAAAATGTCAAAATAATGTTGGGTGGTAGACAATTTGGACTATATTCGAAAAGTGTGCGAAAGATTTGGTTGCCAAGGTATTTGTGGTGTAACAAAAAATTATATAATTATATATAAAAGTAGGTAATGTTTATGTAGGTAATACGTTGTTTTTAATAAACTTCAATTTTTACTTTAGTCCCTCAGGGACTAAAGTAGCACTTTAGTCCCTCAGGAACTCAAGTAACCACTTCAGTCCCTGAACTGCAAAAAGGATATATAAACCAACTAGTATTGTGAAAAAAACACTATGTTTTTACCTACTATAACTATACTATTTAGTTTTTCAATACGAAATCCAACAATGGTCCACTTCAAATTTTTGCCATGGAAACTTAACGATCGTTTGGTTAAATGTAAGGCTGAAGACATAATCAAAAATACAAGCTACTAGATACTAGCGACAAACTTTCAAAGTCGTTACATCAATGCTATAAGTTAAAATAAAAATAATAAATACAGGCTACTAGTGACAGATACAAAATACCAAAGTTTTGGTAGAAAAATGGTGCAAAAAAGTGAGGTTAGAAATCACTGTAATCTGTATTTAGTTGTGTCAATTGTGTCTCCAGCTTAAGAAGCAAAAGGTAGCTAACTAAATTCCGAAAAAGATACAGAGAGAGTTGAAGCGTCTCTCAAAGTGTCCTGACGGACTGGAAAATTATGAAAACACTTTCCTTAATGCACTTTTCTCGAGACTTTTCACAAAGAAAATATTTATGCTGATGACTTATTTTTCATGGTGGCTGCTTAAGAGTGAATGTGAATCCTAAAAACAGTTCGTTTAATTGAACAGATAAACCGCACATCAAAAAATAACAAAATTTGGCACAGCGGAGGCTTCTGGTATTCCCCACAGACCATTCGCGTGGTTTTTCAAAAATATATATATATCTTGTTTTTATCTAGTTTTTTACAATATCGATAATTTTTACCGTGAATTAAACATTTTTAGGATACGTAAAATTATGTAAAAAACTTAAAATTATGCAAAATCACCTGAATGGTTCCGCGATAATGATTTAAACTTTCACTACAGTTTTTAGATTAACTAATAGGAAGAAGCGCATTTTTTATTCAAATTCACCCTTAAAGTATTTTGTTTCGTTTAAATTGGCAATAACTTAGTTTCTTATTGTCATTGTCGTAGAATCTGTAGTTCAAACTAAGCGTTAAAATATAGAGATATTCTTTCGTTCTGACTGAACTAATTGTAGAAAGTGAAAGTGATTTTTATTATCAGGGCCCTATTCTTGACAGCCTGTGAGGTGAGTAATCACCGGTGAGTATTTGCTTCCCTAACGTTTTACATGATTCAAAGCAGGTGAGAAGTGCGAAATTTGTGCACACTCACGGGCTTACTTCAATCACATTGAAAGAAGAAGAATTTAACAGCTGATTCTGACGTGTTTTTTTTTTGTTTGATATTTGTTTAGATATTTTTGGAATCCAAAACAATTTTTGTTTACTTTTAATTGCGGTTAGATTAAGTGATCTGGGCAAACTGCGTGCAATAGTATATTTCATAACAAGAGAAGATAGTGACAAATTTCACACAAGCATGAATGTTGTGAGGCGAAACAACACGGGAGGTTAAGAAAGTTACTTTCTATCGAGTTGTGTAATCTATTTTTCCTACGAATACTGATGAATTGCACTAATGTGTGGAGAAGTACTTTCCAACACATTTGTGGAAAAGTATGATGATAGTTAACGTCATCGTACACTTTTCCACACATATGCGGAAAAATGTCTGCACACGGGTGAAATTTAAGATTTTCTAAGAATACAAATCGTGTGATATCCATCATTTTCATATGTGGTCGTAGGAAAAAATATTTCCATCACTTGTGGCTATGAGTAAAGTGATTGGAGGACATGGTGGGCAAAGTGATCGCAATCGAAAGAACAGCATCAAATCAGTTGATAAAGTCACATCAATTTCTTCAGAACCAAAAAATACATATAATATTAACTCGAAAAAAACTTACGGTTTTCTTGGACAGTGGTTTATTTAAGTATTTATATCAACCGCCAACGTTCCAGTCTTAAATACGGTTATAACACAAATTAATTTAATTTTAATAAACATTCCCATTGGCATACGAAATACACGTGTGTGGTACTTCCAGGCCGACAGCCAATAAAATTAATTTGTGTTTTAACTCTATTTATCTAATGATGGTCCATCAAAAGATCGAAACTTTGGCTGTTGATATGAATACTTAAATAAACGACTGTCCAAGAAAGCCGTAAAATATGCAAAAAAAATAAATGCGAGTTACTAAGTTTTACTAAAATGACGAGAGTCGAAGGACGGCTGCTGATTTGCAGTTTTTCCGTATCTTGACGTCCCTCAAAGCGTCGCGACGCACCAGAAAATTATGAAAGCACTATTCTCAATGCACTTTTCTCGAGACTTTTCTGAAAAAAATATTTATGTTGATGACTTAGTGTTCATGGTGTCTTTAAAGTAATGAATAATTTTATTTTCTTATTGGTTTTGTTATCGTCGTGGAATAAAATAGTGCTTTTTTTAATAGCGTTGGTTTAAATAACGAGCGCAGCGGGGTATTTAAAATCGCGAGTAAAAAAAAGCACAGTTTAGCCGCGAGTTGTTAAAGCTATCTTTTTTAATACCTTAAGTTATCAAAAAATCCAAGAAAAACAGGAAAATACTTTTAAAAATCTCGAAAGAAGATCACTTCTCGCAACACACCATCTTTACACTATAAATCAAGGCGGTGGGTAAACGAAATAACAATGGTTTCCATAGCGATGTGCCTTTTTATTTAAATGATTTTTTTCTAAATACTTAGTGAAAACTGGCGAAAATGGCTTAATCTTTAGGCAAGAATAATTAGGTTTTTTGGGTAAAAAACGGACAGAAACTTTTTTGCACCCATGATCAAAAAAAAAGTTTTTTGAATCGGTAACCAAAAAAGCCATACTTTAGCTATCTGCAGACAGTTACTAAAATCATGTTTTTGATGAAGGTATAAAAAAAAATAATATTGATTGGGCTTCATTTGTATAAATCTGAAACCCTCAGAATAATAAAGATGTTCAAATATTTCTGGAAAATTAGATCGCGTAAAAAAATACTGGTATTTTATGTTAAGTCAATTACCTTCCCCCCCCCCCAAGTTTACACTATACTGCTCTACCATTTCTCGAAAAAACTGCCAAGTTCGACCTTTCTAACTCCACTGGTTTTCATGTTGGATCAAAAATCAAAGCAAAAGGTAACTAACTGGAGTTTTTCCGTATCTTGGCGTCTATCGAAGCATCGCGTCGCGACGAAAAGAATCATCAGCGCGATTTGCACCTTATCTACTGCCTTTCTGGAAAGTGTCGTATTAGTACACCGTGTGTTTCAGGGGAGTGGTTCACCCCCTTTTTTTTCCACAAACATAAAGATAGAAAATTGCAACTTTTGAATATTATATTGTGTCAAATTTGCCGTTTTCTAACAGGTTACGTGACTTACGGTCACTTCCGGTTTTACCGGAAATCGCCCTAACTTTTGATTTTTAAATATAACACACTGTTAATTTATTTTTACATTTTTGGATTCCTGGGAACATTCTGCGTTGAACACTACACCATATGTCAAATTTTGACATCTTAAAAAAAAATACAAAATAAATGTTTTTTTTTTCGATCTATGTGGCCATGATGAATCAAAAATTAATATTTCGATTTCAATTAATTTAACAAAAACAAACACCCTGTAAATGCTTTACGCTTAATTTGATAGAGTTTTTAAATTTTAATATGAAAATACTCTATTTTTTCAAATAGGGTGATATAAGTTCACTCTATCAGAAAAAATGCTTAGTTTATAAGGTATAATTTTGTGATTTATTTTTTTTTAAATTTTATAATTTGTAAGGTTTTGATAGTTGAGAAGGTTGTGGATTTTCTTTGAACCTTTGAACTTTTAAAAACAAATTCCACTTAGAAACCCGCTTACTTATTTTTTCAATTTCAAAGACTGACATTGTGATGGCCACCTTGGTCAAAATAAGTAAGCGGGTTTTTAAGTGGACTTTATTTTTAAAAGTTCAAAGGAAATCCACCACCTTCTCAACTATCAAAAGCTTACAAATTATAAAATTAAGAAAAAAATAAATGAAATATTTTTTTAATTACTGATTTTTTTGTTGAAAACTATACCTTATAAACTAAGCATTTTTCTGACAGGGTGAACTCATATCATCCTATTTGAAAAAATAGAGTATTTTAATTTTAAAATTTAAAAACGCGATCAAATTAAGCCTAAAGCATTTAGAGGATTTATTATTTGTTAAATTAATTGAAATCGAAATATTAATTTTTGGTCCATCATAGCTACCTAGATTGAAAAAAAAAATATTTATTTTTTATTTTTTTAAAGTATTGAAAAATCAAAAGTAAGGGCGATTTCCGGTAAAACCGGAAGCGACCAAAAGTCACATGAAGTGTCAGAAAACGTCCAATTTGACATAATATGTTATTCAAAATTTCAATTTTCTATCCTTATATTTTTGGAAAAAAGGGGGTGAACCACCCCCCTGAAACACCCGGTACATACAATTGTCTAAAAAGACCTCTTCTACCTTCAATTTTTCCTTCTTTTAACAGTTTTAAAAGTTCATATTTGTCATTTTCTAAAATATGGCCAAAATATTCAAGTTTACGTCTTTTGATGGTAAATAAACGACCCAATACCCAAAGAGGTCTCAAGCAACAATTTTCTGACCAATGACCACATACTTCACCTAAATGGATGTTAATTTGGGTGTATAAATTAGTGATCTTCAGACGGTCTTACATATTACTACAAAATTCCGTTGCTTTAACGTTAGATAATACTGCAGTAGCCGACCTGTCACGCGTTGGTGCATTTTCTAGTAAACCAGTGACGTCGTGTGGACGTTTTTATGAGACTCTAGTTACGTTCTGCCGACGTATCAACGTCTAAACAACATTCACATTACGTGAACTTGCGACGTTTCTGGCCGGTCTTGCGATGTTTTCCGGCCAGAGTTTTGACGAACTTAAGTGCCCTTTTCTTGTGAAGAAGAAAAGTTTCCAAAGGAACTAATGGCATTATATTCTCCTTCTCTGCCGCACTTATGTACGGCAGAATTGAATCTCGAGAGAAGGATCGATCCCTGAAGAGAAGGGATCAATCTCGGGGAACGATCCCATCCCTCGAAAAAAATATGCTTTTCCTTGAAACCTCTTCAAAATTTTATACTGAAAATTATACATTTTACGCGCATGCTTGCGTGAGAAATGGGACCGATCCCTGGCTTTGGAGTCGGGGAGCGGGAACACCCAATTGTTGATAGAATGGAATGAACGATCACCACTCTGGTGCTCTTTAAACAGTAATGTCTGATCCACAGCTCAGTAACAATACATTTTACTTTTGCTTCCAAGAAATAGGACACAGTTCACCGACCATTTATTTAGAAAAATCGAATAAAAAGTAAGGTTATCGGGACTGTCAACTGTCATCGGCGGAATTTTTGGAGCGTTTTCCAGTCGCTTGTTGGGTTGATAGTAACCAACGATCGTGGCAAGTGGTTCATTTGGGAACGTTTGACGAATGTAGTGCATTTACGTGTATTTTTTGGGATTCTCATAATATTCGCCATTTTTGATGCCGTCGTTTATGTTCGAAGTGGCTGCCATTGTTTATATTTACTAAACACGGCAAAAAATACTACAAACACCATTGAATGGCATTTTGGAGACGTTTTATGTTCCGGGCGAGATAGGTACCAGGGAGTCCTAAAAAGAGGGCTTTAGTAGCATCCATTATTTTTTACATTAAAAAAAATCAATATTTTTCGTTTAAACACAAACAAATGAAGGGCGCGTGTTTTTTCATTCATTTTCTAAAAATATTTGCCAGTAAAACGAATTGCGTTTTTAAATTTTGCTCCCACAGTGGCCATATAAATACTATTTAATAAACGGTAATTATCAAATTATAATTTTTTGTTTGCCAGTTTCTAAAGTGTATAAAAATAAGTTCATTTTATTAACCAAAAATCCCAAAGTTTGAGATGGGCAACATTTTGGGTAGTGAAACACCACCAAAACATCAATAACACAGAGGGCGCTAGTGTCACAGTCACTGCACAACGACGTATGGACATTTTGGTGTAAATCCGGGTCGGCATGTTGGCTAAAACGACGTCGCATCATAACGTCGGATCGCATTTAACAACGTCTCTACGCCGTTAAATTGCTGCTTGGGGTGAAACAACGAAATCAGGAATCGCCGAACACGCATGGTCAAAATAACACCGAATGAAGTGGATACAAGCAAAGGTTTTGCCCAAGGAGTCACACTGGAAGAAAGACAATTCCTTAAAGCTACCTTTATTGGGCAGAATCAGGGTATTTCCAGTAAACCAAGTGTTGAAATTCCAAATATTTGGAAGCCCCTGGGCGAAGCCAACTTCTTAAACTTCACGATTGAGTGATTTCCCATAGTATATAAGTACACAGGAATAGATTGCAGTTTGCACCTGAAGACGATCAGAGATTGTACTGATCGAAACGTCATGTATAAATAAAATATAGACAATGGAAGTTCCAAACACAGAGTTAATTTCAAGACCTCTCTTGTCCCAAACCCCCGACGAAATCCGAACTGCGTATCGCCCATGACGGATTCACATTTTCTATAAATTCTCTTATGAATAACCTTTAAAAATAATTAGACGATAATCACTACACTTCTTTGCTGAATGTTTTTGGACAATGTAACGATGTTGATTTTATGCAGTCAGCTGAGATTTTACCAGTGCGATAAATCGGGTTAAAAAGTTTGACAAAAGTATTCAGCGACTCTTCGTTTTTGATGAGTTATTAAACTTTCGTGTCCACTTCGTCTTAACCCTACCGCTTTTCTATTTTTAGCTAATGATACTGCGTGCTATACTTCTCTCGATGTTATATGCCTTGACTTAATAATTATTTTGGATGATTGATTGATCATCATCATTCTTTTAGTTTTTCTTCGGTATCAGGTAAGATTTTTCCTTGGTTGTTAACAATGATTCCGGCTTGTCTCTTATTAACTAATCCGCATACTTCCTTTATGCGTTTGTGTAAATTAAAAGTGTCATGTTTGGCGTGTAGATCTTCTATTTCTTGTTATTATTGTGTGATTCATTCTTTTTTTGCACCCTTTCATAGAAATGCTGTGTTTTCGACACTTTTAGCATCTCGTTTGGTAGATTTATTAATGTCTTTGAGTTTTTTGTTTAGTTCGACTCTTAGTTCAATTACTACCATGGTATCTTAAAGTTTAATAATCCTGGTTCTGGGTTTGTTATTTGTAGGACGAGTTTTCTTGAAGGTAAAATTAATTTTGGCAACGACTGGTGATATGACTTTTCATCTGCTTCAAGTTAAGTTTTTGCTGATTTAATGCAGTATCTTTATTTGATTCCTAACGATCCTCTCTGTATAGAATAGTCGCCTGGTGGGAAGTTTAAAGAAAATATTTGACACGACAAAATCTGTTTTCTGACAGAATTGAAAAAGGCCATGTACACGATCATTTGGTATACCAAGACCGTGCCTTCCAACGATGTCTTCTCTTGGAGCATTTCTAAGTTTTTTTTTTTCTAAGTTTCTAAGTTTTGCGTTGAAATCCTCCATAACAATGGTAATTTCTGACTTTTTTGCAAAATCTAAAGCAGTCTCGACTTAATCGTAGAATGGATCTACAGCATTATCTGATGATTCTCTGGTTGGAGCGTACATCTAAAAACTATCGACATTAAAAGCTTTGAGTTTAGCTGAAGGAAAATGACTAGATCTGAGACAGGAACAAAATAGATCAGGGATATTTGATTTTCTATTGTTATTATACTGTTATTTTTGTGCAATATTGGTGTAAATATTGCCCACATTTTTCCCATTTTTAGCAGCCTACACCAAGCACCAAAAATAAAAAAATACCTCTAGAGAACTCTAGTTCTAAGCTTAGTATCTAAAACAAAACAATATTTTTTAAAAATGTTTGTTGTCTAACTTAAGGGCCAAAGTAACGCGAGCACAATTTTACTTACTAAAATTTCAAAAAGCAACAAGAAAGTGACCCTTTCCGCCATATCACACTCGTGCTAAGAAAAGGAGAAGACAGATGATGACCAAAATGATGTGATTTGAAAAAATTTTTGTTATTTCTATATCCGGTGGTAGCGGCAATTACTGTCCTTTTCTCGAAACAACTTAGTCTATATTCGGTCTATCTCTAACTTTAATCTGGAATACACTTTGAAACTTTACAGAGGGCGGTAAATAAGGCGGTTTCCCTCTCTCTTTAAACTCAGCCCAACTCACTTATTTTTTTTTTATTTTTTACAAAAAAATAAAAGAGATCAAAATTTCTAACTATATAGATAGATATATAAAAATTTACACAATATTAAAAACACCAAAATTAAAATCACTAACTACCAAATTCATAACATTTCCACAAGTTAAGCTACATCCAATTTTTTATAAAACAACAGGTAATAACATTTAAATTTAAAATGCCCCCTTTATAATACCCTGAATAAAGAAAACGTGTTCTTTTTAACACATTAGTTATGAATTTTCTAAAAATTCTTTCAGAGTTTATGGAGTTTTTTCTAAAAGAAACTCTTTCTTGAAATATATATTTGGAAGCGCTGTTTTTTATTATTTCCGGTAGTTTGTTAAAAATCACACTTCCCGCACATTTGGGCAATTTTGTATATTTTGATGTTGAGTGTTTGTCCGTGCGGATTACTCCGCTACCTCCAGTGTTATGCTCATGAACATTGGAAGCCAGGTTAAAATATGCGTATTTTCATAAACGAAGCACGACGGCTTTAGAATGTAAATGTCGATTACTGTTAAAATATTTTTTGTTTTGAAGAGCGGTCTGCAAGAGTCTCTATAACCTAGATTAAATAAAATTCTAAGAATTCTCTTTTGCATAATTATAATCAACACTCGTTCAATCTCAGTACTTTGTCTCTACAGTACAATGTTATACCTCATAACAGATTCCACCAGAGAATAATAGCAGGATAATAAATTTTCCTCAGTAAGCTCTGTCTTTAAATTAAAAAAGCGAAAGTATATCTTGCTAGCTTCTAACAAACCAAATCTACTTCCTAAGCAAAGGTGAGGTTTTTGTCCAGAATTGTACCTAGGAACTTTACGCTATCGCTATCACTAGTATCTAGTTGCTCAAATACTTCGGGTTCGGGGGAACCTGTCAAACTAATAATTACTGTTTTGTTTAAGTTATTCATTAATATATTTTTGTAACACCAATTTTAAAATTCCTCGATAACTAAATTCACTTTTTGCCTTGGTTCCTTTTCGCTGTCAGCTGATATAATTACGGTGGAATCATCGCAATAAACAAAACAAATACCCTCAGTTATATGATCCTGTAGATCATTTACAAAGCAAATAAATAGCAGGAGACCAATTATCGAGCCTTTCCCAACGCCGGACTCTAGATTCCGAAGTTCCGAACTTTCTAAACCGTAGATTATAAGGATTTTTTCTTTTGGGTAAGTAAGATTTTATCAGAGAGTTGCATCTTCTCCTCAAACCTAGGCTCTCCATTTTGTCACTAAGAAAATCCCAAAGAAAACATAATAACTTACGGAGAACAACAGAAAGATGGCGCCCCGCAGGAACTACGTTCCTGTAGCGCATAGCGCATTGCGGCGGAGAGTGGAAGTAATGCTTGTATTAAGTAAACACTTACCTTGCCCCGTCCATCTCTTTCTATATGATCATAAAAGAAAGACAGAACATTTTTCAACGTGGAAATATATTTCACACAATTGAATTTTGTACCTGCCAGTTTTTGCCACCGCTTGTCAAAGTCTGTCAAGCCTGGCAAGCGGTTTTTTTAGATTTTCAAAAGTGAGTTATTTTAATCAGTTTTGGTTGGAAATCGCGCGAGTTTATGGGATTAGTGGATTAACAACTTATTTCAAAGTCATTAAAGCTAGAGAGCATGAGAATATTTTAAGAGTGCCCAAAATTGGGTTTCAGATTTTTGCGACCAAATCCCTGAAGAAAATATTGTGATGAGAGTTAAGCAAGAAGAAGATAATAGGTTAAAATACAACCAAAAAAAAAGAGATATAGGTTAAAACCTTTATAAAATCTGTAAGACTTTTAAACTGGGATTTTTTCCAAATTAATAAAAGAAAATAACATAAGAAAATGTTGTTACCTTTAATATTTGATAATATTCCTCAACATAGTTATAACCCCCTTCTCCTATTTTAGATTTTTAAAGGGTCCAAAAAACTTTTTGTAAGCTAATAAAGTACAAAGTTGGTTAAGGTTTGTATAGAGCTAAAACCTTTCGCGAATTCATTGCTTTTTTAACACTAAAAAGTATGGAAAAACGGCGCCTGTTCAGTTTTTCATATATTTTTATTATTAAATAAGTAAGTGTCTGTAAAAATTAACCAAAAGAATATATGTATTTTATTATGCGTCTGGCTGTACAAGTAGTTCCTTCCTGTAGCCACCAGCTGCGCTCGTGTCGCCGTCAAACAATGTTCCTAAGTATAACACAGTATCGGTCACTCTCGCATAGTTATTATATTACTTTATCTATGGAAAATCCGCATTTACTGTGTCAAACTCTGCGGTCAAATCAAAGAACAATCCTGTGATCTTTTTCCTTTGTCTAGAAACCTGACTATAAATAAATACCTCCAAACTAATAAAGTGCACACTATTCTAACATTCCAGATATTATTGTAGGTTTGCGTCCCCTCATAGTCAAGAAAATGTCGCTACATTTATCACAAAGTCAAATTCCAGAATGGAATACTTGTTTAATGTTTCGGAAAAGAATTTATCAATGCCCTAGGGATTAAGGTCTTGACTTTTTTTCCCTATCTATGAGTCTGCGACTGGCGCTTTGACGGTGTGGACCCGGAAAAATATAGCCTGTAAAATATTATTAGCACATACCTTCTATAGGTCTGTGATTATTACCTTCTCGCGGAAACTTTTGTTGTTTGAAAATTTAAGGTTACATAAAGTTTTTTATTTGTTGGATTTGACCTCTGATTTTGTTTATTCCGATTGAGAAATAAGTGTACCTATTTACGACACAAGGGGTACTTGACATAAATCTTGATACCCAGTATCTCCTAGAGCGCTTTAAAGGAGAAAATATTACTTATCCGTACAAACACAAAACATCCGCATAAAATCGGGCCAACGTCGGCAGCGCATCGGCAATGCGTCGAAAATGCGTTGGTGCGATTTTATGTCGACGATTATGTTTGTACGGATATTCTAACAAAGCAGATACTAAAATATTAGTATGGCAAGAATTTTCTAAAATTCAAAATATGCGGATTTTGGGTACCGAGTTGGGTAAATTAACAAGCCGAGTTGGGTAATTAACAATAGATTTGCTTCATTTTCATTATTAAAAGTCCTACCGTATCCATGGCAAGGCAATACCATCGCGAAAATATTAAACTCAGTTTATTTTTATTTTTAAAAATGCACTGCTTATTTAAATTCTACATACCTAAAAAACTAGCTATATTTGTGCTTTCTTTGGCACAAATCTCATTGTTCAGTGGAAAAATTTAAAAATTTAAAATTCAAAAAAATCAAACATTTTTTAAGAATTTAAATTTGCGTGCGGCGCATTTATAACATGATTTTCAAACGCGAAAATATCCAAAATATCTGCTTAAACTGCAATAGTAGTTTACCTAACTAGTGCGGAGAGTGCCAGTTTTCCGAATGCGATTTCAGATGGACAAACGACGCGTCAGCGGAATTTGGTCAGAAATCAAGGGCGGAAAACTCACTTTACGCATGTGGTACATTTTTTTTTCTTTAGCCACTTGAATGTGCCGTCAAACAGACATAAAGAGAGTGAGGTGGACGTAAAGAAAAAAAAGTCAATAATTAAAAATCCTAGTGCGGAAAAGTATGGGGATAAATTCAAAAGTACCTACAACTGACGCAAATGACGAAAAGTGGGTACTTTCCGCACACGAGTAGAAAAAAAAATTAATTTAATAATTTTCAGTAATTATTGTCAACAGCATTTAAAACGTGTCAAATAACATTGCATTTTTAGTTCACCTACTTTATTTCAAATTTACGCCTGCGAGGCGCGACGCATTTATGATATGATTTTAACCATAAATCTAGAATTCAGAGCAGATTTCATCCCAACCCAGCTCCTCTTGGGGCAAAAGATCAGTATCAAGTACAGGGTGTCCTATTTTCGATGGGATTCAATGGGAAACTCCGTTGTTATTGAAGTTAGAGATTTGCGGTTTTCAAATTTGAGCTTTAAAAAATGGTACTAACAGATTTATTCCGTCCCTTGTAGCTTTTGAGCTACAGGGGAAAGTTGAAAAATGGTCGGAATTACCAATTGACGATATCTCCCTTAATTTAAGAGATAAATCAGTTCTGTAATAACATGTCTGTGACAACATTTTTAGAAAAACACAAAGGTCTTTTCGAAATTTTAATCCGACGTTTCGTTTCGTAGATACCATCATCAGGATCAAAAAGTTAAATATGGACCAAAATGTTTTACTTGATATTTTAGTTTCGTTTTAAGTTTGTTTAAAAATGAAAAATATATTTTTTTTTTATTTTGAAGTTTAGATTCCGAAAAAAAATCATCTTCAGTTAATTTTATTTTGAGACCATTTATATTTAACTACTATATACTAGACCTGGACAACCAAGATATATTATATGAACATACCGGGTGAACGGAAAAAAAATAAAAAAAAAACTATTGATAAGACAAATAAGCCTTTTTAAAAAAAGAACATTAGCTTTGCCGCAATATTTAAATTCAAGATGGCGAAGAAAATCAAATGCGCACCTTTTATTCAAACTTGTTTTTTTATTTAGATATAAATGTTGCTTTTCGATATACCAAAATAAAGTATTTAGAAAAAAAATGGCAAGATATAACAAAAAGGGGTATAGAAAAGGTAGGAATTTTTTTTTAATTTGTAAAGTTATAACAAAAAACAATTTGTCGGATTTTTTTTCGGTTCACCCGGTATGTTGTAAAGTGGGACCAGAGCCGTAATACATCGTTGACCGTACCAGAAAAAACTTAAAAACTTAAAAATAAACTAAAATATGAAAAACATTTTGGTCCGTATTTAACTTTTGATCCTGATGATGGTATCTACGAAACGAAACGTCAGAATAAAATTTCGAAAAAACCATTGTGTTTTTCTAAAAAGGTTGGCACAGACATGTTATTACAGAACTGATTTATCTCTTAAATTAAGGGAGATATCGTCAATTGGTAATTCCGACCATTTTTCAAATTTCCCCTGTAGCTCAAAAACTACAAGGGACATAATAAATATGTTAGTACCATTTTTTAAAGCTCAAAAAAGTGAGACAGTAATGCGAAAACCGCATGTCTCTATCTTCAATGACAACAGAGTTTTCCATTGAATCCCATCGAAATTAGGGCACCCTGTACGTCCCAATGATTGACAATGTCATCATGGACATCAAAATAATAAGATTATCAGGGGTAATACCTTAGAACATTGAACTACTAGAAGGAGTTTTTTTCAGATCTAGGGCAGGGTGTGAGTTCAACATCTTCATCCCATTGTTGTCATGTTAACCTAATACGTTTTCCCCTGTTTTTAATATTATTTAAAATACCTTCAATAATTTTTAGTTCCGTTTAATTAAATGGTCTAGATATAGTAATAAAAATCTATGTTAGTATAAAAAAAACGAAAAATGTATTCAAGTAGGATGTACAACTATAAAAATAAGAAAAAGGTGCTATGGAAATCCCTATTTACACTGAAATTAATGACAAGCCGGCAACACAGATTTCCTGCCTTTGTTTAAGAATGGCCAAATATGACGAATTCTCACCTAATATTTAGTTAATATTTTAATTTAACGTACCTGTGAAACGAAATACTGCAGTCCCCCAGCTTCTGTTTCAACTTGCATATAATAATACACTTCGGAACCATTTTTCGCCACAAACTTTTTTAAAATTGGCAACACATATTTCTTTCTCCCATTTCCCCACTGTAGATGTTGCACTCAAACAACCAGTGTAACCAGAAAAACCAGACTCCTTCTAGCAGTTCAATGTTCTAAGGGTAATTTAATACATTTAAATAATCCAAGAAAAGCTTGAGTGCATCCGATCTGAAAAAATCCCGAACCCGTAGGTTAAGAGATTTGTTCTGGCGTCGTGCACGAAAGCTTTTGTTAAAAAAATTAGCAGAAAACCAAATTTTCAAAAATTTTCGAAAAGGAAATCTGGCATGCACGCGTTATATTCTGATATAGAGAATATACCGAGTGAAACTCCATATTTCCATCGGATGAAAAATTTTATTTAAAACATTAGAAAATCTAATATAAATATGTAAGAAGCGATTTTTGTGGAAATGCGATTTCCAAATATTTCCACTTATTGCTATAGAAAAAAGTTTCCAGTTATTAATATGCACAAGGTATATTCTCAGTAGTAATATACCTAGTGTATGTCAGATTTCCAGGAAATTTTTGGAAGTTTTGTTTCAAACCAATTTTTTAACAAAAGCTTGAGTGCATGCGATCTGAAAAAATCCCGAACCCGTAGGGTGAGGGAATTTTTCTGGCGTCATGTACGAACGAAACTTTCAAAATTTTTCATACCCCAAGTTTTTTTCCATCAAGATTGCACATGAAGTTAAAACTTCCAAATCAGTTACATCAACCGAAAAGAATCTAAAAAAGAAAAGATCAAAAAATCTTGGGAGGAAAGAACGAAATTTCAAAATTGGACGAGTGTCCCACAAGGAACACACAAAAGTCCGAAGAGAAAAGGGAAACAATTAAATGATGTTTCGCCCGGGGTGACTAGCGTGGGCTCGTCAGTGGATTCACTAGTCACCCTCAATCCAGACATCATTTAACACCATCGCACACTCTGACTTCCAACTCTGAAACACTCACAAATAGGCATCGTTCCGCATGGTACTTATTATAAGTCGCCTGATACGGGTTCGTCTAGGCGTGTTAATCTTTCCAATAGGAATATGCTCCTAAGACAATTAAAACAAGAAGTTAAAACTTCCAAATCAGTTACATGATTCCATGATTTCTTTTTGTTCAGACAGACAGAAAGACACCATCCCAAAATATTGTATTTGGGTCTGTTTTGATTGAAATAACTCATTTTTAGTAAAAATAAAAAAACAAATTTGCCCGATCCCAATAGCCTCTATATTTTAGTTGAAGGTCTTTGCCTCCATACTATGTATGTTTTCGACTTAGCCAACCGACCGTCTCCATGTTCTCAAACACTTTCTTATCTTCGTATTCTTGTGAGTGACCTGGGGGCCTAATGCTTGAATTTCAATAGAAGGAACGATCCTCAAGAGAAGGGATCAATCCCGGGGAATGATCCCATCCCCCCAAAAAAACATGATTTTTCTTGGAACCTCTTTTTAATTTTAGATCTAAAAAGATAGAATTTACGCACATGCGTGTTTGAGAAATGGGATCGATCCCCGGCTTTGGACTCAAGGAGCGCGAATACCCAATTTTTGATAGAATGGACCCACATAGCAAAAAAATATTGCGTGTATATCCAGCGTGTATACGAAAACGGAGAAGGATATTGACCTGGATATCACCTAGATATTCACCCGACGTGCATAGGACCTCCAAAAAAGATCCAATTTAGATCCAGAGGTACCCATTAGGTAACATCCACTGAATATACGTTATAAGTATATTCTGAACATCTTTTCTCAAAAATATATAGTTTTATTTCTATAATACCAAATTTGATGTTCTATGGTATACTTATCCATTATAGTATATATTTATATAGTATATCCTGTCGATATCCATCACAATTAATATAGACAATGTATATTTGTCAAAATTTTATTTGATACCTATATAGCAATGGTATATCCATAAAACTATATTCTTTTCGTATCCATAATGTTTTATTTTAAAATATTAACTTATATTCGGTTAAAAAATATAAGACTTGTAAACAAAAAACATATTTTTAGGATGTACAATAGCGCATATACACTGAATATATAGTAAATATCCGTTCATGTTTCCTTTTTTTGAAACGAATCATGTTTTTTTTTCTAATATATATAAAATATACATGTAACATACAAAATGTATATCCTAATTTTAAAAATCTTTGTGATATACAATATCCAAGGCTTGCTATGTGGGGAATAAGCGATCCCCGCTCAAGAATACGAACTGCGTTCGATGTGGGATCATTTGACACAAATCTATGTCTAATTTGCCTCTCTCACTTTTCACATGAAGTTCAAAGCAGGTGAGAAGTGAGAAATTTGTTCACACTCACGGGCACGGATCAACACCGTTCTCAACTAAAACTCCGCCTCAGTGCCCTTTAGCCTATTGTGGCTGCCATTTTTATAACCAAATTGATAAGTAAAACATGGATTTTCTGTCAGTTTGGTGTCAATATGGCACCGATCATAGGCTAAAGGATACTAAAACGAAAATGAGTTAACTGGCTTTTTAGTTGAGAACGGTGTTGCACGGATGTCAAGAGTACCCCCAGCAGATTTCTGCCTGTATACTGCTACTTACTAAGAAAACGTTTAATCTATTTCTGTCAATCAATTTGTTTTTGTATAGATTACAATCTTATCCTCCCCATACGCATATACATAAAAAGAATCTCACTCAAAAAATATGAAAAGAAAACAACAGCTGATTGAATTTGATATTTTCCGTCAAAAATCTGACCAATACGAAACAAGTTTACTGCTAAGGGCTAATTTTACAACCAGAGGTGAAACTCCAGATTAAACCATAGTTTAAACTTTACTTTAATCTTTGGCTTAATCCATCGGTAAACAAGTTGCCCAATTTTATAAGTCGGAGTTAAACCACGGCCATGAAGAAAGACTACATTTTCTTTACATATATAGGGTTGATTATTTTAACCAAAATGACACCAACTAGAGCCAAACTTGATAAAAATCAGTCAAGTAGTTTTTGAGATATCAGCGTTGGTTACAGACAGACATACAGCCAGACGACACAACAAAAATGTTCAGATTTGTCAAAAAGATATACAGTATATATATACGTGTGAGCTCGATGTGAGAATAAAACTTGCTGGTCTGTGGGATGTTCCAATTAACTGTTGTCGAATTTCCATATCTCTTTAGATAATTCAAACCTCTTTTTAAAATCTTTATATCGTCGGACTCCTCCAAAGGATTTGTTTTAGGACAAATAATATTTGGTCTTCGGGCTTCGACAATGTCAATAATTTCGTCATTCTTCATCCAGTTGATCAAAAATAAATTTTAAGTCATTGATCATAGCGATTTCACTAAATAGGTACTTACAGTCTTTTTACCAAAAACAAATTTTTAATAACTTTTTTGAGGTTAGAATCTTTCGGTAACTATTAAACTGAAGTTTAACAAACACCCAGACCGCCGGTAACGGTTAAACCGAAGTTTGTTGGTAAACTGCACCTATAAAACGTAAAAAAGTCGACATCTGTGGTTTAAACTGAGGTTTGACGTTTAACTATGAGTTGTAAAATTGCGCATTATGATTTAAGAATTTTTAAGCCTTGCCGAATGAAGTGTTAACTCCACTCCAAACCGGGTTTAACGACCCCTAAATCCGGAAAATACGTAGCAAATGAAAATCGATGTCTTAAATTTAAATCTTAAATTTAACTCTGCGGTGCAAATGGACATAAAATAATTCGGCAAGCGGTCGGTTAACAGTTTCCTTTATTAGTGACCTTAGCCGCTTGCACTGCCATCTTTTGTCTGCTAAGGTCTTTTTTTGCAACCAACCAAATGGATGTTGACGTTTCATTCCGTGTTTCTAACCCAACAAATTTATTTTTTCTAATCGAGTTTTTAATTGTTTGCTTAATTGCTATTAAGTGTCCGGATTTCCCTTGGATATTAATATGTCCACTAAACAGTAAGTTTTCAAAACTACACTTTAGAGCTGAAATCGCATTGAAAACACTACCAAAGTTTTACTTTCTAAACTAACTACTTCCTGGAGCATTTTCCTCCTGTGTAATCAAGAATAACTCCTATGGAGACGTGATTAGGGTCTTTTTGCTCAGTGTTTTTGAGTGTTCGTTATTTCGTGCATTTAATCAGCTGGAGCTGTCACGCATTCGCCATGATTTTAAAAGTGCACCTGCTTGATTGGTTGACTTGATAGAGATAAGGATATGAATGCTGATAAAACTAAAAATTACCTTTAAGTGTCTATTGTTATTTCTGTGAATGCACAGGTTCTAAATGTCACTTGTGACTATCTCTTAAGAATGCATTGTAACATAGTTAAAAAATTTAAAAAAAAAACTGGCACCGGCGGATTTGGGGTCCTAAAGAATTTTTCATAAAAAAATAAAAAATGGCAGGAAACTGTATACTGCATAATTATCAAAATAAGTTATTCTTGTGTTTTTACAGTGAATTTTAAGTATTAATAATCTTTAAAAACTTGAAATCACAACAGAGAAAAGGGGGGTTATGACAAACAGATCGGAATCACTTGTCACAGTTGCCAGTGCAAGTCAACGTTTTACATTTCTTACAAAATTCTAGCCAAAGAAAATGATTAAACAAAAATTGACACTTATCTTTACAATTAAAAAAGAATACAGAATATATTTTCATTAAAAAATCAATTTAAATATTTTGTTTTTCTACTTATCATTTTACTGTCAGCAACCATTTCAAGTATAAAGGATACAGTATTCACTCACAGGTAACGTTAAACTTTATCGGGTAGTAAGGGAATCTGTTATTACCTCATAACTGTGCATGCTCGAAATAACTGATAAAGTAAAAAGGCATCAAGATTATAGGTGCCAAAGGTCTCTATTAACCATAACAAAGTCCGGTATTTAAGGAATAATAACTTTATAGTTATTGTTATTTACTTGTTTTTTTGCCAGTATTACTTAGTGAGATGTGTGAGTTCTGAACTGGGAGTTGATATGGCTAGATCTGTATATTTCTCACTCTTTGAGTCACACTTGAGGTACGGCTTGCCGTCTTGGGGATCTGCACATCAATATTTGCTATTAATAATTTTAGTATTACAAAAAAAGGCTGTTGGATTCATTTCCATTGTAAACCAAAGAGAGTCTTGCAAACCTCTATTTGTCAAACATAAAATATTAACACTTACATCTCTTTATGTTTTGGAAACAGCATCTTTACTTTTTTAAAATTATAAAAAAGGGCCCAATTCTCAACAATATCATACAAGACAAGAATTTAACATTTGATTGCCAATTCCAAAATGCACTTTAGCAGAAAAATCTCTTATATGGGTCATTCCATATCAAATCAACCAAAAAATCACAAAAATTTTACGCGACCAATTCCAATTTTGATGATTTTTGGTATATATTTTCTTCTTACCATAAAAGTTGAAAATGCAAATTTTTAGATTTTTTTGATTCGTAGTTTTTTTTTTTTTATTTTTCAAAATAAAAAAGTCAGCATTTTGACCTTAACAAGAATGTATAAAACTAGCAATATCTCGAGAACCACTTACACTAGGAAAGTAATAAATGGCTCATTTTAAAGTCATTTTGAAGCTCTTTTTTATGAAATATCACAACATAATTTTAACAAAAAAAAAAATTGAAAATAAAAAATTGAAAAAAAAAATTGAAAAATTCAAAAAGGCCATTTTTAATTTTTTTGAAAAAAATATATAATTTTGGTCAAAGTGTTATTTAATTATCCACAAAATTTTATGATGGAGAAATGATGGGTTCAATATCAAAAAAAATATCAAAAATATTAAGTACATTAAAAATCATGCATTTAAAAAAATAAACATATTTTAGGAGCACCAATAGTGCACTGGATATTAAAATAAATAAATTTGTTGGATGGATACAGGTTTTAAAAAATACCCAGAGGCTTTATCTACAAATTATTTTATTTTAAACTCGCAAAAGAAATAAACAAACTTTTCTACTTCGTTGATAAAAATTAGACAGAAAACACTAAGACTAACTATATACCTTAAATTTATTTTTTTAACTTTCTTTTAAGAATTTCTGATGAATCTGACATTTCTTTTTTGCTGACATTGTAAGTTCTGCCAGTAGCAGTGTTGGGTTCAACTTTTTTTATAAGACTTTCTGGTTTAATAATTAAAATATCTTGAGGTGTTGGGTAAAAAAATGATGAGGCAGGTCCTCGTGGATGAAGAAAGCTTACTTTCAGTTCTCCGCTCTCATTATTTTTCCCCAAGACACAAGCCAGCCACCAAGCACTGTCATATTCTACAGTGACAAACCCTGACTCGATATTTTGCAAAATAATGCTTCTACCTTTAAAAAGATTATGTGTTTCGACCTCTAAGCATGTAGAAAACTGTTTTGCCAAAAACGTGCTTTCTGTAAGAGGAATTACAGCATGAATTTTTTGTGTCCCCGGTATTGTTAAGACTTCCGCAAATCTTTTATTCAAAATTATTTCATGATTTGTATAATCTGCTTCTGTGCAATATTTAAAATCAATGCCAGATATGTTTTCTTCACACCAAGTAAACAATTGTAGAGGTGTCATTATTTGATTGTCATAGGGCCTCTGCAAACTGGCTTTGGCAGCAAGTCTTTTAACAGTTCCTCCCAAGCCATCGCAGGCACTTTTGCCATGCGAGGTGGCAAAATAATGCCACTCTGCTTCAACACCAAAATCTTTTTTATGCAGGCATATATTCAGAAAATTCTTTTTGTTTTTGTACTGCGCAGCACATCCATCCGAAAAATAAAAAATTTTGGTAAGTCCTGGTATTTTGATTTTTAAATCAGGCATTAATTTTTTTAAAAATAAATGAAATGCAATTGTATTATGTGTCAAGCTTTCCGAAATAAACACATAATTCAGGTTGTGCAGTTTACCATCACTTAGAAAATAAATGGCAAAAGGGTGGAGGGTTGCCTGGCTGTTATTCCAATGATAAGACTGGACTTCATCTTGCATAACAAAGGAATAATTTTCCGCAAAGTCGCAAGTGATCAAAGACTCTCCAGGTTTAAGGTTAATTTTTATTTCATTGTATCTATCTTTTTGCATTTTTGCAATAAAAGAATGTGATTTAAGTTTTACAAGATCATCAGTAAATTCCTGGACAAAATCATCACTTTTCTTAACAACGGTTTCCATAGTACACCTATCTACTGAGACCCACTTTTTAAATGAGACCTCATCAATTAATTCTTCCTCAAATTTTTCTATTAACGTATTTTTAAACTGTTCTACTCCAGGACATTGCTTGCATCTATTGCTTAAAAAACAGTCCACTGAAGGTGGATTACACATTAGTTTATAAAGGCAATCATGATAAGATATTGCAAGAGGCCTGTTATTTTCATCATATAGCTTATTTAATTTGGAGCCATTGAGCATTAGTTTTATATTTTGATGTATAGTACATACACATACAGTATGAGTCCCACTTTTTCCTGCCAGTATACAGTTTTTGGGTCGCAGTTCACAAAATTTTGAAAACCCAATTTTTTCATTGGGGTACTCAGTTTTAAACAATGCATAAATTTCTTTTAAATTAGCTAAGACTAATTTTTTTTGTACATATTCTTTTTCAGCTCCATATTTTCTGATAACAACATAATCTTTTTTACCTGGCATGGTCCTGCTAATGTCATCCCTTTGGTAAAAATCTACCACTATTTGGGCCACTCTATCACTAAGGGTCTTTCCCGGTTTAGGGTTAGGAGAACATAATATCCCATTGTCCTTAACTAACTGTTTTACAGCTCTGGCCAAATATTGAGAAACTCCAAATTCTTCTTCAATCTTCTTTCTACTCCAACTTTGAGGTAAACATGATAAAACTAGTATTTTCTCACTCCTCTTTTCGGTTTTTAAAAATTTGTCCTTTAACTGCTTAATCATTTCACTTTCGTCACTCCGGCATTCCTTTACTAGCGTTGAATCTGATTCCTTTGTAAATGCTTTCGCAATTGTATGCTGTACAATATCAATTTTTTCTTTGTATACATTTTTTCTTTTAATCGGCGACACACCAAGAAGCTCCAATGACTTGTTTAAAAGAGTAAATGATTCAGCAGGATCTTGAAAATCTGGATCATTTTCTGGAACTTGACTGGGTCTAAAAAAATTTAAAAAGTTAGTTTTTTTATAAGAACTTAAAAAGGGGGTAACAACTGACCCAAAATGTGTACATAATGCCAAGAAATTTGTACATAATGTCTGTATTCTCAAAATGCCATGCAAAATAATGCCATGAGATTTTTCCATTCCGTACTTGACGCAATTGGTTTAGTTTATTAATTTTATATTAAAAAATACTATTTGTTAGTTACCCTGCCTCATCTTCTTCAGATGCCTTAAACTCCTTTGAAAGCTTTAGTCTACAACCATCACAGATTTTCATTCCCATTTTGACATTTTTGTAACTGCACATCCACTTGGTCACATTTCTTAATTTCCCAAAATGCTTGATTTTTAACTCTAGTGGATCACAGCACTTTACTTTATATTTAGTCCATCCACTTGCCTCACCCATAGTTGAAACTTTTAAAATTATACAGAGATGACTTCTGATAAACCTTCAGTCGAACTATTATGTATCGATTATTTGGAGCTGTATCAGGAAGATACTTGCCAAAAATTTAAAATCAATTTATGCAGGAATTTTCATGTCAGCAAATCCCCACAATGTACCTAAACAGACCAATAAAATGAAGGAGGTGTGTCCTTAATGTTAAACAGGAATAAACAGGCAGTATTTCACAAAAGTATTGGCAGGTTTATACAGGCATATTTTCCTAAGAATTGGAACATCCAATAGTACGTCTCCGGTGGAAAAGAGGTTTTGTAAGTAAATATTACAATGGGGGGCAATGTTAATCTGATTACTGATACAGAATGAAACGTAGGATATAATTTTTTATTAAATAAAATATTGTTAAATATTTTTATAATATCGCTTTAAACCGCATTATATTCTTCTAATTACCAAAATGCATTGTCTATTTATAGGCGATTTTTCATGCATGTGACATATTTAATAAATTTTTTCACATTGAACCCATGATTTGTCCATCTCAAAATTTTGTGAATAGTTTAATAACACTTTAAAGAAAATAATATAATTTTTTGAAAAAAATTAAAAATGGCCTTTTTGAAATTAAAAAAAAAAACAAAAATTTTTTTTTTAATTTTTTTTTTCAATATATGTTATGCAATATTCTCATATGAAAGGTCTTTATAAGAGCTTTAAAATGAACCTTCACCTACTTTTCTATTATAAGTGGTTCTTTGGATATTCCTAATTTTGTGCGCACATGTTAAGGACAAATAAGTGACTTTTTCGACTTTCAAAAATTAATTCAAAATAAACAACTGGTCAAAAAAGTCTGAAATTTTGGATTTTCCAGTTTTTTGGTAGGAAAAACATGTATACTAAAAATCATCAACATCGGAGATGGTGTGGTAAAATACCCTGGTTGACTTGATATGGACTGACCCATATACGAGGGCATTAAAATTTTCAATCATTTGCCAATCACCCTCAGATGTGCTACCTCTGTTAGAAAATTCAGAAGGGATCTAAGGGAGAGGCTTTTAAACTTACCTTTTTACTTACTTTCTGAATTTTATGAGACTCAGTTATAAACTTGCTGCTTTTAATGTGTTTTTTTTTCTTTTTTTATGAATTATTTTAGTGACTAGATATTTTTATTATTTTTACTGTTGTAGTATTGTCCCCTTTACAATAATTGTTGGTGCAACTATGTTATGTGTCTGTTGTGCTCCTTTTTAATCATAGTAAAGTGGGTATTTTTTAATATTAGTAATTTAGTATAAACATTACAAACTTTTCCAATTTGTTAGTGATTATAGGTTTAAAACCACTTATTAATGTAGACTCAAATTTGACTTTTTTTATGAACTTACATTCTACCTAAAATAAGCTTCAATAATAATGTATTTTCTTTATGTTCCTACTTATTTTACATGTTTTTATTTCTTTAGTTTTTAGCCTGCTTTGTCAACAAAATTTTTTTTTCTTGACAATAAAGTATTTTTTGATTGATTGATTGACATAAAAAAGTAGGGTTGTATTTAACAAAAAAAGTTAGGTTATATTTAACGTCAACTGCAAAAGTGGATCTGACCAAAAACTCTTTCTGCGAACATTCGGTTATCATTAATAACTTATAGTAAAATTTGTTCAATAATAAAAAGCAGAAAGCAGCACTAAAGATATTTCTAAAGAGTTTAGTTAAATTTCACAGCAATGCCTTGAAATGTAGCAATATGTTCCTTTATTGATTGATTTTTAATCTATATTTCTAAGTCCAATAGCAAAAAACTTTTCTCAAGGGAAAAAATATAAATGACCACCCTGTATAAGTATTAGATTAATTACTTTTTTTTATGCCATAAGTTCCTTGACTTAAGTACCTAGTTAGTTTTAAAGGACAAATCATTTCAAAACTAGTTTTAACCCTGTAGGAGTAAAGCCTGTGCTGTCAAAAGCAATTTTACAAGAAGGCTACCATAACTGACACCATATTTTACAGGTTTTAGTGTTGGATAAGTCTTTTCTTAGTACAGCAAATTATTTTAGGTCACATGATCATAACAAAACATATGTGACCTGCCATTTGAGTGTCACTATTTTATTTATATGATGATGATTTATTCCACGAGTATTATACTCCTACAAGATTTTAACTACGTGGTTTTAACACATTTTCTAACCAGAATGCTTTTAATGTGTCCTCTTATTGTGCGACGTGCTTTCCATTTAGGCAGGCATGGTTTTCACATTATGTAATTTATATGGTATGGACTTTATGATGCATATTAGTCAGTGGCGTAGCTAGAGGTGGTTTTGGGGGTTAGCCCCCCCCCCCCAGGAGGTCCAACTCAATCTACAATAAATTAATCATGATGCCCCAGGGAGAGCTATAGCTCCCCCACTTTTTTTTTCTGATCTGTGTTTTTGTAACCCCCTGTTAATAATATGGTTTTTTTGCAGGTATGGCCTAATAATTCCCAGCAAACACAAAAAACATGTTCCTCAAGCACCTGTTGCAAGACCATCAATTTTTGAAGATGATTCTGATTCTGACACACCACAACCTGTCAAACCAACAGGCGCACCTATTCAGACCAAAGCTTGTAGACAAGACATCTCTAGCCAAAACAAAGCTATCGAAGAAGATCCAACTGTGTTTCAATATGATGAAATTTATGATGAAATGGATCAGAACCGTAAAGATTCAAAATTAGCTAGGAAGGATCTAGACAAGAAACCAAAATATATTACAAAACTGTTGGCTGCCGCAGATAAACGAAAGAGGGAAAACGAGAGAAGGGTTGAAAGACAAGTTCAGAAAGACAGGGAGGCAGAAGGTTTGTATTTGTAAAATAAGGGTTATTTCATATCATATCAACCAGAGGTTTGGCAGACCATCTCCCTGATATTGATGATAAAGAAATTAAAATATCTCGATAACTACTTAAACTAGGCCACTGGTTTATAGCTTGTTTTAAAGGTATTTTAAATACCTTTCGAATGACTTATCATGCGATGTACTTTTTGTATTTTTGAAAAACAGCATTTTTTATAAAAAATATATTTTGTTTCTGGATATTCCATCAAACTACTTACAAAATTTCAAGATGGAGACTTGATGGATTCATCTGAAAAAAATACTTTAAAATGGGCTTTAAAATACCCATAAAACAAGATAAAATACTCGCTTTTTTATAGTATACAGTTCTCAAGATATTACTGCAAATTTCATTAAAATTGACTGTCTTTACAGACATTTATAACTTGAGAACTATACATACTACAAAAGCGAGTGATAGCTTGTTTTAAAGGTATTTTAAATGCCATTTTAATGAAATATCACCTCATTTTTTTTTAAATCAAAATTTTTCAAATAGTTTGGCGAAATATCCAGAAACAAAATATATGTGTATAAAAAAAATAAAAAAAAAATCTGTTTTTCAAAAACTAAAAAGTTTTTTTTTAAATTTCAATTTTTTTAAAACAAAAAGTACATCATCTGGTACATCATTCAAAAGGTACTTAAAATACCTTTAAAACAAGCTATAGGTAAACCACTGTCCAAGTTTAAGTAGTTATCAAGATATTTCAAATGGTTTTTTTCTGGTTTTCCACTGTTTTGTATAGGCAAGGGTTCAAGGTTTTATGGAACGATGTGTAAACATGCGTAAACTGGTTCTTATATTATTGTAACATGGTTTTTATGGAACATCTTGGTGACATTTTTGTTAATGCTTGCATGGTTCCTATGTTTAATAATAGAGAAAACTCCCATAATTAACTTAAAAACCCAATCAAACTAACTTACCTTACCAATAAACTAAATAAATTGCCTCCATTAACCTAGTGACCCCACCTCAAGAAAATCAAAATTTAGTCACACCATAATTATGTGCTACTTATGTGGCTAATTTCGTCCGAATCAAAAAATGTTGTACTCTGGTTTCTGAGAAAATAGAAACAGAAAATGGGGTAGCTAGGTTAATAATAACTAAGCAACCCCACCAGGAAATATGGCACCAAACTATGAATATTTGGTTTTAAAATTGTGCTCCACGAATAATATAAGAAAAAAATCGAATTTTTCATTTTAAATTATGTTTTTTTTTTAAGCTAGGTTATTATTAACTTAGCGACCCCACATGTTTATTTCAAAAACCAGTATTATCTGCATATTATGTGCTAATTTCATCCATGATCAGAAAATTTTGTACTCGTCTGGTTTCCGAGAAAATCGAAAAAGAAAATGGGTTAGCTAGATTAATATTAACTTAGCAACACTACCCTTTTTTTTAAAAAAAGAAACATCATTTAAAATGAAGAATTCGATTTTTTCTTATATAATCGTAGAGCACATAATTTTGGTATATACTTTTAAAATTTAAAAATTTTAGAACCACATTTTAGGGTGGGGTTGCTAGGTTAATATTAAGCTAACTACCCATTAAAAAACAGCACTGAAAACACAAAATTCGGATTTTTCTGGCACCTTAGATTGGGAATGCTAGGTTATTAATAATAATCTAATGTGATATACTCTTTATCAATTTCCTCGGAAACCAGACAAGTACAAAATTTTCTGATCCTAGACGAAATAAGCACATAATATGCAGATAATACTAGATTGTGAAATTTTTAAATTCCGTGATACCTAAACATGTGGGGTCGCTAAGTTAATATTAACCTAGCTACCCCACCCTTTTTTTTAAAAAAAAAAACACTTAATTTAAAATTAAAAATTCGATTTTTTTCTTATATGTTTGTAGAGCACATAATTAGCATATAACCTTAAAACCAAAAATGTTTAGTTTGGCAACTGGTGGGGTTGTTAAGTTAATTTTAATCTAGCTACCCCATTTTCTCAGAAACCAGAGGAGCACAAAATTTTTTTGATTGGGGACGAAATTAGCACATAATTATGGCATAACTAAATTTTGATTTTCTTGGGATGGGGTCGCTAGGTTAATGGAGGTAAATAAATTTTTCAAAATAAAAAATAACTTGTGTTATTTTTATATTATTTGAATTTTTTTCAAACTCTTATATTTTTATTTTTGACAGTTAGGTTATGAACAAAAAAACAAGTCAATTATGACCAATACCTAGATTGAGCCAGTTTTCAGGTGCAAGGTTTTATTCACCTATATTTTTTTAGAAAAAAAACTTCAATATTTAATGGGTTTAGTTGTGGAGTCAAACCATAGAACAACCGAACCAAGTAGTAAGCAAATGAAAGATGTCGCCACGTTCCTTATTTCTCCGGATATTTCGTATTACCTCGGATTATGATACCTTATTTATATTACAAAAGTATATTACCAGCTGTGAATATGGTACAGACACATTCTAACCATTTTTTTCTTTGAAAAATTGAACTTTGTAGTTTTCCTTGTTAAATGAAACAAACTTATTTCAGGTGATCAGTTCAAAGACAAAGAAGCATTTGTGACCTCATCTTACAAAAAGAAACTTGAAGAACTCAGAATCCAAGAAGAACAAGAGAAACGAGAAGAGTATCTTGAAAGTATAGGAGATGTCAAAAAACAAGGCAATTTAGATGGGTTTTATAGGCATCTGTATGACCAAAAAGTTAACTATGATGATAAAATTAAAGAAAGGAAAAATGAGCAAAATAAAGTTAAAAATGAACCACTAAGTGATTCAGAAGAAGAACCAAATAATAAAAATAACTCTTCTAATGAAAGTGGACCTGATAATGAAGAAACAGTAAACAAAGGTACTAAAAAACAAAGTGATTTAAAAGAAAAAAGCACCAGAAAACGATCATCCACTAGCGATGAATCAGATGCAAAAGAAAAGCAGAAAAAAGTGAAGAAAA
Organism: Oxystoma pomonae; assembly: GCA_963921995.1. Lineage (NCBI taxonomy): Eukaryota > Metazoa > Arthropoda > Insecta > Coleoptera > Brentidae > Oxystoma > Oxystoma pomonae. The sequence goes on along the minus strand of OY998171.1, from coordinate 43,217,743 downwards.
ACGTTAAAAAGCGCAGTTACAGAACAAGGAAAGATTCTGAAAATGACCAAGATGAAGGAACAAATGCGGAAATCAAAAAAGAACATATACCTTCAAATTTGGATGCTGATTCCGATTTTAGCATCGACTCTTCTGATTCTGAGGAAGAAAATTCTTTATCAAAGAAAACAGTTGACAAAAATAAAGAAAAAGACCAAGAAAATAAAAACAATTTACCAGAGAAGGCTAATGTTTTGAGTGATAATGCCGCGTTCGCTAAATCAAATGATAGCAAAGACAAAAATAAAAAAGATCTAGATGAAAAGAAAGAAGCTAAAGACAAAGGTGCAGAAATTAATGAAGAAAAACCGAAAAAGCCCAAGGTAAATATTTGGAAAAAGAGGACAGTGGGAGTGGTTTTTGATGAAGCAGTTAAAAGATATTTTGAAAGAAAAGCTATTAGAGAATCAACTGCGAGTGGTTAGTTTTTAAATAATAATAGACTAATAATTAAAAAATATGTTATTACCATTTTGCAAATAACATTGGGATAATAATTAAGTAGTACGTAATTTATAATAAAAGTCTTCAAAACTCTAATTTCGGGACACTTAATTTATTTAGTAAGATAAAACACTATAAAATATTACACTGTTATAGAAACTAAATATTGGAAAATATACAATATTTCCATAAACATGATAGAAAACATCTATAGCTATCTAAAATTAAAACATACAAACTTTATTTTAGTTTAGACCTTGGCGGCTTTTTTCTGTTGCCGTATTCTGTAAATGTCATTCATCGGTGGCATTTGCCCGTTATCCTCATCATCAGAACTAAAAGTTAGAACAAAAAAATCTGTTTTATAAGCGTGATTTGATTGATATAAATCCGTTTTATTTAATTAATATTAAATTAAAAATAGAAGTTGTGTCAAATAGACCTGTAGAAAAGTTTTCTTTTATACCTTCATCAAAAACATGATTTTAGTAACTGTCTGCAAATAACTAAAGCATGGCTTTTTTGGTTATTGATGCAAAACATTTTTTTGATCACGGGTGCAAAAAAAGATTTCTGTTCGTTTTTTACCCAAAATTAAAGAGAAATAGCGGAAAATATTAATATTGAAAAAATCTAATTATTCTTGCCAAAAAATTAAGCCATTTCCGCCAGTTTTCACCAAGTATTTACGAAAAAATAATTCAAAAACATCGTCAAACTGTCAAATATTAAAATGTCGCAACAATGAACGTCACCGAGTACAATAGCACATCGCTATGAAAACGATTGTTATTTTATATACCAGCCGCCTTGATTTATAGTGTAAAGATGGTGTGTTGCGAGAAGTGTTATTCGTTCGAGATTTTTAGTAGTATTTTTTTAAATACCTTTATAAAAATCCCATAAAAACAGGAAAATACTTTTAAAAATTTCGAACGAAGAGAACTTCTCGCAACACACCATCTTTACACTATAAATCAAGGCGGCTGGTAAATCAAATAACAATAGTTTCTATAGCGATGAGTCTTTTTACTCGGTGACGTTCATTGTTGCGACATTTTAATCTTTGATATTTTGCCAATATTTTTAAGTGATTTTTTCGTAAATACTTGGTGAAAACTGACGGAAATGGCTTAATTCTTAGGCAAGAATAATTAATTTTTTTCAATATTACTATTTTCCGCTATTTCTCTTTAACTTTGGGTAAAAAACGGACCGAAATCTTTTTGCACCCGTGATAAAAAAAAAGTTTTTTTGCATCGGTAAACAAAAAAACTATGCTTTAGTTATTTGCAGACAGTTACTAAAATCATGTTTTTGATGAAGGTATTAAAAAAAAAGTATTTTTCTGTTTTTCTTGATAAAGGTATTTAAAAAAAAATAGTGTTAACAACTCGCGGCTAAACTGTGCTTTTTTACTCGCGTTTTTAAATACCTCGCTGGGCTCGTTATTTAAACCAACGCTTGTAAAACAAGCACTATTTTAGCCACTAGTTGTTAAAACTACTATTAATAAATTAAATTTAAAAAATAATAGTTTTTTTCATTTGATTTGTAAAATCGTTTTTTGTTGTTTGGTGCATTTTTGAAATCGGAAAAGCCTGAAAGACATCAAACAATTTCATGTAATCGAAACTTGTCTCGACGGCAATAGGGCAATTCCATGGGTCATGGAGATTTTTTTCGAGTTTTCTATCCAAAAAAAAAACTTTTATAACCATGTTGTGTATTGGGTATCATTTAACGGGACTCATTATAACATAATTAACTCTTTTCCAGTTCTTAAATTAATAAAAAAATGACCTTTTACTTAAAATCAAAGCAAGTAAAGAAAAGTAATACCAAACGTTTTAAAATATCTAGGCAAGAAAAATATATTGGGCATCACCTAAATTAAAATTACTTTTAGAATATGAAAAAAATCCTTAATTTTGATCTGCCCTTTTCTTTGGTATCCCGTGAGTAATCACTGGTAAACCCCCTACATAATGCGGTCTTTCTGAAATTGTACCTTTACATAAAAAAGAAAGAACAAAACAAATATTTTTAAAGTAATTTATTTATATATTAATACATTAGGATGCTCTTAGTAATTGATTACATTTCCAAGAAGATTCCTCCATGATAATCATAAAAAAATTAATAATGAGTGGCTCCTCCATGGCTATTTATGCACTTGTTTTTTCTATTTGTCATTGACAAAATAAGACGGTCTATATCATATTGAGGAACACTCATCCAAATCCTCCTTACGGCATGCCAGAGTTTATCTAAGTTTCCAGGGGGACGTGGTAATCGACTAAGATTGCGCCCTAGCATATCCCATACGTGTTCGATGTATAGATGCCAAGTTCACGTAAGAAGTCCATTGTTTCACGCGCAATATGGTTGAAATATCGCATTTGGGATAGTTTGTGCAATACCTTCTCCACATAGGCCAATCAACTCCTACCGTTTTAGTATTCTTTTTTCGACCTTCGCCGCCATATTGACAGAAAACTAATGGATTTTCTGTCACTTTTAAGTGAAAATGGTGGCGAAGGTGGATTAAAGGACACTAAATCGGTAGAAGTGATCGGCCTGTATGGAGAGGGTACTGGTATTATGTAGGTAAGGATGTAAAACTGGCTGCAGCACTTCATCGATATATCGCCGAGCAGTCAGATTGCCGTTGATGAGGACTAGAGGTGATCTGCTTCCTAAACATATATCAACCCATACCATGATACTTTGCTGTATCACGTTCAACAGCAAAGTCTACATTTCGTCCCTCACCTCGAAATCGTCTAACTCTCATGCGTCCATCATAGCCGCCTAAGCAAAACCTGGGTTCGTCGCTGAAGCTTATGGTATTCCATTCGTCATTCCAGTTTTTTCTAAGCTCTGCACCACTCCAAGCGGTGAGCCTTATGTTGTGGGGTCAAAGGTAGCACCAAAAGCAGACCCCTCAGCCCCTTACCAAGCAATCTTCGATTAACTGTTATCCTTGAAAACACTCGTCCTGTAGCTGCAACTAGAACAACTCTTACTTATATATACTGTCCCGTCGATTTCTGAGAGCAAGAAGTCTGAGATGCCGTAAATCACGACCTTGTAATAATCTAGGGCGTCCAGAACCCACACGACGTCTATAAGTCTCATCGTTCCACCACCTTCTCCAAACTCTTAACACTGTTGATGGATTGGCATGAACCCTTCTTGCAATTTCCCGTAAACCAAAACCAGCCTCTTTCATGCCAAAGATGCGTCCTTTCTCGAAGTCGTTTAAATGATGAAATTGTTGGCGACCGCGTACTCTTGGCATTTTTATTTTAACTGTAAGCAATCCAAAAAGACCAAAAACTACGAGAAAAATGATTAAAAATTTTCAGAAAAGGTCTTTTATATGTTGGTTGTTTTTGAAAATGAATAGAAAAAATCTGTGAAAAAAGGAAAGATTAGAAGACAAAACATTTATCAAATATTTCTTTCGAGATAAAAGGTATACACACAAATAATTTTCATTCAAATAGTTATCCATATACAAGGTGTTGCATTTTTTTTGTTCTCCAGTATATAATAAATCTCTGGATAGACCATTTCAGTGCATTGAATATTTTTAAAAAAAATTTGGTGTCGGCTTCTAACCAAATCATATTTATAACAAAAATTAAATTTTTATAATTTAAATCTGTTTGTTTGTTCCACAATAACGCAAAAACTACTCAACGGATTTTGATGGGTGTTCACTACGAGGTCCCTTGGAGTCTGGGTAGGACATATGCTTTATTTCATTAAAATCGACTTACGGAACAAAAGTTATAATCATTTAAAGCAAAAAGAAATGGAAAAAACCACCGGCAAAGCGGGTATTTGACTCAATGAAGGCGTGGAACAGGGCACGGATGGGGTTGGGAAAGGGGCGTGGGGACGTAGAGGTGGAGGGGGAAGCTACAATTGTAAACAGCCGAACGAAGTCGCGGGCTATAAGAAGTACTTAAATAAAAGAAAAAGGCGATCAAATCCGTTCGGAATAGAAGACTTACCCATCCATGGCAAGTCCAGATTTTCCAGAACTTTTCTTCCTCTTTACCCCCACTCCTCCGGTTGCTTCATTGATTATCCAATGGACCGATTTCGCCATGTCAAAAAGTTTTATATCGCCAGGCTCCGCTGGGGCAGGAACTATAAAAATTAGATAAATGTTTGAAATTAACTCTGTGTTTGGGACTTCCATTGTCTATATTTATTTATACACGACGTTTCGATCAGTATAATCTCTGATCGTCTTCAGGTGCAAACTACGTAATTTGTAGTAGAGATTTACTATAAATAATAGTCGATTTTAAAATTTACTAATGATATCTTTAAATAAAGGATCAAAAAGACTTTTTAAAGGGATGTAACTTGATCTAGTTTAAATTCATTTTATGAGATAAAATTCACCCGATTGTAGTTTTAAAAAAATCGCAATAAAAATGATCAGTGATAAGATTGGAAAACGACTCCTTGTACCGGGTGGTCCAAATTCGAGGGGCCTCTATAGCTTTGGACTTTTGCAGCATAGTTAGCCCAAAACTAATATACATGTTACGGGCTCGATTTTCAAGAGAAGTCGAAAACTAAAAACCGCATTGCGATATGTCAAACCGTTTGTGAGCTACAGGGTGATTCCCAAAAATGTGCGATTTTAAAGGCCTTCTACAACTTTTTTATTTATAAAGATAGAGATTTTCATTAAAAACATTTTTTGAAGATTTTTTAAAGACAAATCTACCTGTTTTACCGATTTTCTCTTAAAGCCTTTAGTTCCCGAGATACCATTCAAAGTTATATTTCTTTAAATGTGATACCCCCAATTTTTCTAAAAAATCAGTTTTCTAATAAAATTTCCTGTCTAACGATGTGTTGATATAGTAGGCGCTGTGCGCGCCCTAAATGTGTAAATAAAATTTTATTGTTTTTTTTTTCATACAAAATCAAGTTGGCTACGACACGAGGGGACACAGCAACCTAGAACTTTAACTTCTAGTTTCTATAATTACCAACCTTAAAATAATAAACAAAAATAAAATTATTAAGTTTTTATTTAAAATTTTAATTAATTTAACTATGTAACACCTAAAATCTACACCTAACAATTTTCTTTAATTCTAAAACAAATGCTCAAATTGACGGTCGTTTTCTTGTAAACATATCCTACATCTTCTCTTGACGCTATTTTCTGCATTAAGAAGTTCTACCGGACGAAGCTGCCTGAATCAACACCGTTCTTAACTAAAAAGCCTGTTAACTCCTACCGCCTCAGTGCCCTTTAGCCTAATGTGGCTTCCATTTTTATAACCAAATTGACAAGTAAAACATGGATTTTCTCTCAGTTTGGTGTCAATATGGCACCGATCATAGGCCAAAGGATACTAAAACGAAAATGAGTTAACTGGCTTTTTAGTTGAGAACGGTGTTGCCTGAATGCAGTACGAAGTGCCTCTTCCAATTACCTTCTAGTAGTTGGGCGATTTCGAAATACAAGGTCTTTGACTCTCCCCCACAAAAAGAAGTCGAAGGGGTCAGGTCTGGAGACCTGTGGGGCCAATATATAAGACCTTTATTTCCGATCCAGTTTTCGGCAAACACAATATTTAGCAAATTAGTAATGTATCGTGCATTGTAAGAAGTGCACCGTCATGTTGAAAGTTTAGCTCATTATTTTGCTGAAGTGGCAAATTGTCGATAAACGGAATCACCTGCTCTTCTAAAATTTTTTGGTATCTTTCGGCATTTAAATTTCCATCAAAAATATATGGCCCAATAATTTGTCCTCTGTAGATGCCTACCCATACCTTAAAACTGAACCTTCCCTGATTCACTTGTTCCACCATAAAATGGGGATTTTGCTGTTTCCAGTAATAGCAGTTATGTCTGGTGAATATTCCATCACTAGAAATCGTTGCCTCATCCGTCCAAATAACTTTTCTGGCAAAATCTGAGTCTTCTTGGCTTTTATTTAGGTACCACCTGCAAAATGCACGTCTTGGAGCAAAATCTCGTTGCCGTAATTGGTGCACCGTCGGGGTCGATAGGGCCTAAACTTGTGTTTTTTAAGCACCCGAACAGCATTGCTGCGTGGAATTCCAGTGTTTCTCTCCAGCATAGCCCTGGTGGAAGTATTCGGGTTAATTTCTATTTCTCCTAGAACCGTTAGTTCTTCCAACTCTCTATCTCTGGCTCCGCGATTTTGTAAAGGATCCGTATTCTTGTAGATGACATTTTAACTTCAAAAATATTTTTGAGCTAGGTTGCCTTCTTTCCGGATATCTCTGGAAATATAGATTTAACGCCGTCTGTCGATTTTCGTTACTTTCAATATAACATTTTATCATGTCGTACTTTTCAAAGTTTTCAAACATTTTTATATCTTGACGACGACGCCACTTTTGACACTTGGGCTCGTTTATCATGGCAATTGTTTTTATTTGATCATAGCTACTTAGATAGATACCTTAAACTGCATAGGCCAGAGTTAAACACAGCCTTCTATGGTAATTATTAAAAATTGCAGATATCTGTGTAACTACTTAATAAAAATAGGTGTATGACACATCGTTTAACAGGAAATTTTATTACAAAACTAATTTTTTTTTTTAAATTGGGGTATTCCATTTTAAAAAATGTAACTTTGTTTTATATCTCGTGAACTAAAGGCTTAAAGACAAAATCGGTGCAACAGGTAGATTTGTCCTTAAAAAATCTTCAAAAAATGTTTTTAATGAAAATCTCTATCTTCAGAAACGCTTTGACATATCGCAATGCGGTTTTTAGTTTTCGACTTCTCTTGAAAATCGAGCCCATAACATGTATATTAGTTTTGGGCTAACTATGCTGCAAAAGCCCAAAGCTATAGAGGACCCTCGAATTGGTACCACCCTGTACAGCAGTAAGACAAGTTTCTGAACTAAGCCGAAGGCAAAGTTCGCAATTCGGGTGTACAAAAGATTTTCTAAAATAGTGCTGAAAACGGTTTTAGTGATGTTTATACGCCAAAATTTTAAAACCGTCCTTATACAAAAGCGCTTTAAGAGACCCGTATAAACAAAGTTAGAGTCCGCTTAAGAAGTAAATGGGTTAACTAAGGAATGTGCGTAGAAACCCATTTTCGTCTGAAGCCCGCCCACTTAGCTCGCGATTGGTTTGCCGTATGGAGTCATAGGCGTAGACGCTCTAATCTGTTTATTGCACTTAATTTTCCAAAGCATTTTACTATTTTATAAATAAATAATGTAATATTATATATAAATAATGCGCATGCGCATATAGTTAGTCAAAAAACAGTAAATTTAAATAATAGAAAATATTTATATTACAGTAGGTAATAGTTTTTTTTTGTGTTAAATCATCATCATCATATTATCTGTTGATCATGCTGTAATGTGATTTTATTTGTTTCCATTTTTTTTTTAAATATTTTGTTAAGATGAAGTCTTAATCAACAGGCGGCGAACGGAAAATGCATGGAAAGGATAGGCAGAAGGCTGAAAACTAAAACAATTTTAAGAAAAAATGAGACATTTTTTCAAAAAATGTTTCGAGTTGAGAATTTAAAGTTAAATTCATTAAAAATTATTGGAAAGTCCCTGATTTTTACAAAAAATGTGAAATAGACAAATTTTTACGACAAAAATTAACGACTCTCCAATAAATGTTAAGTAATTTTCCACAAAATTTATTTCAAGCATTTTTTTATTAAGTTGATAGGAACGTCTCAGTTTTGTTCTGCGTTTTACACCTGTACGGTATCCTCTTACATAAGTACAATTATTTTTTTGCAAAAAGGAGGAAAGCTCAAAAATTAAACAAGTTATTATTCATAATATTATCATTTTATTTGAGAACTCAATAAAACATGAACTAACCCAATTCAGTATTGAAATGTATAGTATGTAAATAAATTATTTGAGAACTGAACAACACATCAACTAACCAAATTCAAAATAACGGCTTGCAAATAATATTTTTTATCATTTTATAATTCTTCAACTTATTATTTATTTTAAATGGCAGTGACGATACGTACGCCCCTGCCACAGTGTTCGGCCCTGCCTCAAACAGAGACAACAAGCGAACGTCGCGCATCGTCCGTGCTTGTCGTGGCCCATTTACTTAATAATCGGACTCTACAGCCATGAATAGAGATTGTTAAGATCTTTCCAAAAAAGTCCTACACAACCATTCTTCCCTATTCCAAAGGCAGATGAATGATTCAACTGTCGTCAAGATGCAGCAAATGTCCCCCCCCCCATAAAAAAATTGACGTGTCTCAGGGTTTTGCGAAACTCTCGGCAGTTATTCCTTTAAAAAAATATTAACCAATAAAAACAATGCAATGCAATGCAAAAACAATAAAGACAATGCGGCTTTTAGATCAATTATCGATTTCGATCATTGCACTAGTCCAATATATCTCATGCATGTCAAATGAACGGAAGCCGGCTAGTACAATTCTTAGTTCGCAGTTCCGACTTTGCATTTGTGACGCCACAAGTAAGAAATAACTGAGGAATTTCATATTTCTTACTTCACAACATTGTATAAATACAATGTTCACAAGTAGGAGATTTTCTACTTGCTACGTAGAAAATAAGAATTGTTAGTTCCTGACGTATAAAGTAAGTATATTCTTGTTTGTGACGTCAGAAGTCAAGTTTTTTTGAGGTTAGGACGTACGACAACATGTTTTCTGCATGTTTTTAACGTTTTTTAAAGGTTTTTTTGGTTTTGATGGCCCAATTAAAGGTAAATTATAATTTTCTTATTTATTTAATTATTTACGCGCACAAACGTGACGATTTTATAGATTACTGGTATAAAAAATTGTTGTTTATTACACTTACCCATATTTATTTCTTATACGTACTTAGTTTACGACATCTCAAAAACTATTTAAAGAGATTGGGTTTAAAACGAAAAATTAAGGAATACCCGGTGGAAGATATTCTTAATGCAATTCTTGTTGAAACCGATTCTAGTGGGAGATGTTTCGGGTATAAAACTCTATGGCGACGTCTGCAAGGTAAATATTTATTACGTTAAAGTAAAGAGATAGTTTTACAGCAGATCCTGCACGTGTAGATGCAAGACTGAGAATTTACCTTTAATTGGGCATCGAAACCACAAAAACATTTAAAAAACCCAGTAAAACTAAAAAACATGTTGTCGTACGTCCTAAACTCAAAAAACTTGCAAGTTCTGACATCAGAAACCAGAATTTATACTTACTTTCTACGTCATAAACCAAAAATTCCTATTTTCTACGTAGCAAGTAGAAAACCTCTTAGTTGTGACGTAAGAAATATGAAATCCCTCAGTTATGACGTCAGAAGTTGGAAATTTCTTACTTGTGGCATCACAAATGCGAAGTCGGAACTACGAACTAAAGAATGCACTACCCGGCTTCCGTAAAAATGCCGCATTTCCTTTGCCTTTCATTAAATAACAATAAAAACACAATCAAACTGTTTCTAGGCAAAAAAAACTCAATGCACTATTTTCAGCAATTGCACTTAAATATTACTACAGAAAACTGGTGGAGGGCTCCCTTTTACAATAAGACAATCTCAAATATATAAATATACCCCTCTATAAACGCATTCGCTTACCTGTACTGGGCATATGTAGTCTCACACAAATGTCCATGAGGATATCGATATGAACGAAGGGACCTCGGAAACAGTAGGGAGGTGGTATCAACGTACATAGATGAGCTGCTGCCGGGGGTATTGGAAAAATACCACCTGAAAAATAAAAAGCAAACAAAGATGATAGCTGTAATATTTTTTAATAAGCAAAAAAGTGAACTTTTTAAAAAGGTCAAGGTTTTAAACACTATTCTTAAGATGAGGCTGTTTTCGCTATCTTGGCCCAAAATTCATCAAATCGGGACTACCCTGTTATCGCGTTCGTTTATTCGCTCAAGAAGCGACGCGTGTGGGGTTTGAGTAGAGGTTCGAAGAATTCATTTTTATATTTTGACAAAATAGACCGACTCATAGTCCGGCAGATAGGTGAAAGAATTGCGCATTTAATGATAGAAGCATACAAATTGTACCACATATATAAAGGTTTAAATTTGGATATGAGACCATCTCAGATTTTGCAATTGAGGTTTCAAAGAATTTTTTAACTGCTTCTTTAAAATGTTTTTAGATGATGTTTAATGATAGATAGTATAGTAGTAACGAGTAATAATTTTTCTGTGCATAATAAAGCTTATATTTAAAAAATATAGACACATTTTGTTCATAATATATGTATTTATAACAAAATTTGCTTAAATGCTAAACGAAAATACTACTGCATACTACATAAAACTGCTGTTGCTATACAGCATACTGTTACGATTTAAAGTATGTATTACTAAAACAAAATTATGATTGTTTTCCACAAACCAAAACTACACTTTTTTGCACTCGACGCGCATTTCGCTAACAACGTTAGCATCATCAGGAGACGATAAACAATGAACTAAATTAATCTACGCTCTATCTTATATACAATCCTTTAGTGGGCGGAGATAAGACTAATAAATTGTGATTGATCACGATTTTTAATCCTATCTCCCCTCAACCAAAGAATAAAGTGTACTAAACGGGATGGGTCCTCTATCTTTATTTAAACTATTTCTGGATTTAATGATTTCCATACTTTCATATGCAAAGTCTTTTGTTTGGTACACTTTTTAGAAGTTTTAGGTTAACTAATGTGAATCTATGATTGTTTTCAAAAGCATGTTCGGCCACACTTGACTTTTCTGTTCTTCCGTATTTTAAGTGTGCTAAGTGTTCTTTAAAACGTGTTTGAATAGAGCGTCTCGTTTGGCCAACATATTTTTTGTCACAATCCATGCAACTAATTTCGTAAATTCCACTTTTTTCTAGAACTGTAGTTTTATCCTTGGGATTTCCTAGTAAGCTTCTTATTGTGTTACCGGATTGATATACTAATTTAAGACCGGTGTTATTAAATACTTTGTGTAATCCTTTCGTATAATTAGGATTATAAGGAATTGATATAAATTTTGAGTCGCAGGTATCTTTTTGTCTGAAAAAGGTAGAATTCCGAAAGGTCTTTTGAAAAGAATGTCTATTTATCAGCTTATTTATTAAGCCTTCGTCGTAACCGTTTTCGCCAGCTATATTCCTAATCCTATTCTTTTCTGCTTCAAATCTTTTTTTGTTTAAGGGGAAATTTACTAATCTATATGTTAAAAAGTGCAAACTTGCAAGCTTATGCTGTAAGCAATGAAAAGAGTCATTTGGAATATACCTGTTGGTGGCGGTGCTTTTTCTGTATAGGTCAAAGTCCAATTTATTTTGATTTCTTATAACTAAAGTGTCTAGAAATGGCAGTGTACCGTTGTTCTCTGTTTCATAAGTAAATTTAATAGTGGGAAATTTGTTATTTATTTTTTCCATAAAATTTTCAACACTAGTTACTTTAGTGTTGAATACTGCAAACACATCGTCTACATACCTGAACCATACTCTGGGGAAATACTCAAATTCTTTACTTATATCTGATTCAAATTTGCTCATAAATAGGTTTGCGATAAAAGGTGATAAACTATTACCCATTGTGGTTCCTTCTAATTGCTGGTAGTAGTTATTTTTATATTGAAAGGAATTTTGGTTCATGCAGAGTTTTGTTAAAGATAGGTATTCTAAAGTCTGTTTGTCTTCTAGATTGTTTTTTCTTAGTAGTTCCTCCAGGTATTGTAAGGTATTGGGGATCGGCACACTAGGGAACAACGAACTAACATCAAACGAGATTAAAATTTCACCTTCTTGGAGTGAAATATCTTTAACTTTGTTGATAAATTCAAGGGAATTTTGAACAGAAAAACCTTTTACCTTTATCGGTAAATTTTCAAACTCGTTTGCTAGCCATTTCGAAATGTTGTAAGTAGGTGATCCTACAGCAGAAACTATAGGTCTAACCGATTTTCCAGGCTTGTGGATTTTCGGAAGACAATACAGTTACATTAAGACCTTTGTTTAAAAGTGTCTTAATTTTGCTCTGCCCCCACAAAAAGATAATTTAAGTGATATTATTGCAAATATTGAAAGTTCAATCTCTTATCTTTCAGAAGGCACAAAGGGCTATGTGCGAGATGCTTGCCGATATCAGATCTCTCAAAACATCATTCAAAACAATAAAAATAGTACATTAAATCACAATAAAGCAATTAAAAGTTTGAGAGAAAAAGATGTTTTCTATCTAAAGGCTGACAAGGGTAATAAAGTTGTTATATTAGATAAATCAGATTATTTCGAAAGGGTAGATAACCTAATAAAAAATGGACCCTACAAGTCCCAAAGAACCCCTTACCAAAAATGATTACGAAGTAAAAAACACAATTAAAAAATGTAACAATATTATTACTGACAATATTAAATATAAACTACAAGTAAGCAATCCCACTATGCCGAAACTGTATTGTCTTCCGAAAATCCACAAGCCTGGAAAATCGGTTAGACCTATAGTTTCTGCTGTACGATCACCTACTTACAACATTTCGAAATGGCTAGCAAACGAGTTTGAAAATTTACCGATAAAGGAAAAAGGTTTTTCTGTTCAAAATTCCCTTGAATTTATCAACAAAGTTAAAGATATTTCACTCCAAGAAGGTGAAATTTTAATCTCGTTTGATGTTAGTTCGTTGTTCCCTAGTGTGCCGATCCCCAATACCTTACAATACCTGGAGGAACTACTAAGAAAAAACAATCTAGAAGACAAACAGACTTTAGAATACCTATCTTTAACAAAACTCTGCATGAATCAAAATTACTTTCAATATAAAAATAACTACTACCAGCAATTAGAAGGAACCACAATGGGTAATAGTTTATCACCTTTTATCGCAAACCTATTTATGAGCAAATTTGAATCAGATATAAGTAAAGAATTTGAGTATTTCCCCAGAGTATGGTTCAGGTATGTAGACGATGTGTTTGCAGTATTCAACACTAAAGTAACTAGTGTTGAAAATTTTATGGAAAAAAAATAACAAATTTCCCACTATTAAATTTACTTATGAAACAGAGAACAACGGTACACTGCCATTTCTAGACACTTTAGTTAGAAGAAATCAAAATAAATTGGACTTTGACCTATACAAAAAAAGCACGGCCGCCAACAGGTATATTCCAAATGACTCTTTTCATTGCTTACAACATAAGCTTGCAAGTTTGCACTTTTTAACATATAGATTAGTAAATTTCCCCTTAAACAAAGAAAGATTTGAAGCAGAAAAGAATAGGATTAGGAATATAGCTGGCGAAAACGGTTACGACGAAGGCTTAATAAATAAGCTGATAAATAGACATTCTTTTCAAAAGACCTTTCAGAATTCTACCTTTTTCAGACAAAAAGATACCTGCCACTCAAAATTTGTATCAATTCCATATAATCCTAATTATACGAAAGGATTACACAAAGTATTTAATAACACCGGTCTTAAATTAGTATATCAATCCGGTAACACAATAAGAAGCTTACTAGGAAATCCCAAGGATAAAACTACAGTTCTAGAAAAAAGTGGAATTTACGAAATTAGTTGCATGGATTGTGACAAAAAATATGTTGGCCAAACGAGACGCTCTATTCAAACACGTTTTAAAGAACACTTAGCACACTTAAAATACGGAAGAACAGAAAAGTCAAGTGTGACCGAGCATGCTTTTGAAAACAATCATAGATTCACATTAGATAACCTAAAACTTCTAAAAAGTGTACCAAAATCATTAAATCCAGAAATAGTTTAAATAAAGATAGAGGACCCATCCCGTTTAGTACACTTTATTCTTTGGTTGAGGGGAGATAGGATTAAAAATCGTGATCAATCACAATTTATTAGTCTTATCTCCGCCCACTAAAGGATTGTATATAAGATAGAGCGTAGATTAATTTAGTTCATTGTTTATCGTCTCCTGATGATGCTAACGTTGTTAGCGAAACGCGCGTCGAGTGCAAAAAAGTGTAGTTTTGGTTTGTGGAAAACAATCATAATTTTGTTTTAGTGCAACCAAAGGTTCCAAATTCCCAACATAGTATGTATTACTAGATAATAGGGAGTAAAAGCCAAACCACCGCGTAAACGTAACGTAGGTCTGAAATCCAGCGCTCTCATTGCTCGGATCCGACAGAAGTTGTCAATCGTACGTCGAGCGAGACTGATTTTCATGAGATACGGACGCTAGCGACGCTAGGGTGGCGTATCGTTACGTCGTGTCGCCTGATACGGTAGCTGAAATCGCGTTAGTCGAGGTGGAAACGCCCATCTTTGGCGGTTTTCACCAATGAGAGGGCTGGATTTCAGAGCTACGTTACGTTTACTCGGTGGTTTGGCTTTTACTCCCTACAGGATATTTTTAAACGTATCCGTATCACTAACGCGTTCAAAACACAGCTGAAAGACATTACATTTTTGACTTTTCATAAACAAGTAAAAAATGTAGTGTCTTTCAGTTGTGTTTTGAACGCGTTAGGAATGCGTATACGGATAAGTATTAAAAATATGCTTTCTGTAATATTTTATGGAAGATTTTCAAAATAAAATTTTAGAAGAATTTATTTGGTTTCGCTATATATATGATATTTTTAGTATTTGGCCACACGATTTAAATAAACTTAATGATTTTCTTAATTTTATAAACGGTAAAGAACCAACAATAAAATTTACTTTAGAAATAGAAAACGATAACCAAATTTCATTTTTAGACGTTTTAATAAAGAAACAAAATACATTACAAACCTCAGTTTATAGAAAACCAACACATTCAAATAGACATCTAAACTTTAACTACAATCATTCCTCATCGGTTAAAAAAGCAGTAATAGAAAGTCTATACGATAGAGTTAAAATAATTTGTTCGGACAATAACACATTTTTACAAGAAAAAGAAACAATAAAAGAGGCCTTAATTAAAAATTCGTATCCAAATAACTTCATCGAAAATTCTTTTAGACAAATCGAATTTCCAAAACAGCGCGAACGTAGACATAATAATGTACAACCAACAAATTTAAAAAATTCCTTTTATACCAGGTATTTCAGAAAAAATTAAATGAATCGCTAACAATTAAATGCTGAACAAAACTAAAAAAATATCGTCTATAAAATTCCTTGCGAGTGTGTAAATTTTATATTGGAGAAACTTCAAGACCTCTTGAAGTTAGAATAAATGACCATAAGGGGTATCTCAGGAGGGGAGATTGGGAGAGATCTAAAATTTGCCAACATTCTTTTGAAAATGATCATAGAGTAATGTGGGGAGAAACCAATATCTTACAAAGAGAACCAGACAAAATTAAACGAAAAATCAAAGAAGCAGCTTGCATCTATCTAAATGTTGATATAAATACAGTTTGGCTTCCAATTTTAAAACAAGATTTATAAAAAGGGTGTCAATCTAGCCCCTATTGGCAATTAACCCAGCTGAAGAATTTTTTGTTTAACTTAAGAAGTTTTGCCTGTGATGCTTTAACATAATTGACTGTTACAATTTTCTTTTAATTTTTAGCAATTAATCTTAGCAAAGTTTAAAACGTGTAAAAAGTCACATTTCGTGCATAATTATGACAAGATTTTCACAAAAAATATAAAATAAGAGTCTAGATCCAATGCACCCCAATCCAGCTCCAATTGGCAGCTAACCCAATCCACTTTTTTAAATCATTCACAAAAAAACGTGAAAAAGATAGATTTTTTGCTTAAACTTTAAAAATTAAAGAAAAATTGTCTGTCACAATTTTATTTTAATTTTCCGCAAAGTTTAAAACGTAAAAAAATCTCATTTTTAGCATAATTTTCTTCTTCGCCTAGTCCCTTGAAGAAATGATTTCCGCTCCAGCATTCGCGCCCTTTGCGGTTAGGTACACCCACTTTTTTTAAATACTTTAGAAAAAGCGTAAAAAAGATCAGCGATTTTGATGAATTTCCTGCTTAAACTACAAAAATATTGCTTTCAGCGTTTTAACCTAATTAATTTTCATAATTTTGGATTAATTTTAAGCAATTTTCCTCAACAATGTTTAAAACGCGTAAACACAATTTTCTCCAAAACTTTCGCCTACGGCGCAATAAATATATAATTTTTATACACGCTAATCCAACCGAACACCTATTAAACCGCCCCCCCCCCACCTTCAAAAAAAGCTGCGACCGCCCCTGTTATGGGGGCGGCGAATAAGCGATTTGCTGGGGGGCCAAAAGTCTGAAGATGCCTCTGACAGGGGGCACGGATTAAATAAACGAACCCGGTACTTACATACGGTTATGGTTGATCTATACACCGAACATAGAAAGCTAAAAGTAGTTTTTACAGGATGCGTCTAAGCGATGATACCGAATTCAGCCTTTTTATGGAGGATGACGAGATCGCCAGATATGTACTGTGCGAACATTCGGCGGTTACACCGTCACACCAAAACAAGTTGCAAGCCTCTTTAAGGGGCTAAACATACTTTAGTGAAGAACAATTTCAAAAGTGAGCCACAATAGACCCGTTGGTGGCCGCAGAGGAAAGTGTCAGAATGACACATACAAATGTTTAATGTGTGTCAAAACGAGTCTGGTGATGCAAGTAGATCCCAAAAACGCACGCCACACACAAGCAGATAACCTTGATGTGGGTGCCAGGTCACCGAGGCAAAGATGGCAACAAGCAAGCAAATATCCTCGTAAAATAAGGGGCTGAAATACCATACTATGGCCCAGATCATTCGGAGGGCCTATGAAGTCATGACCTGAAAGAACTCAACAAATGGGAAAGCGACCAATTGTCAAAAGAAGGCTCAGAAGCTGCCAAGCTTGTACCAACCCCCCTTTGCGAGGCTCAAATTTCAAGACAAGATTTTTGGTGAAAACCGCATTTTGATATGTCCACCCATTTTTGAGGTACGGAGGCTTTTCGAAAAGTCTGAATTTTGGGATAGGGCCTGTAACTTTTTTATTTATGAAAATTTATTTTTGGTGTAAATTTCCTTTTTGTAGACTTTTTAAAGCACAATCCAGATCTCAAACTGGATTTTATCTGCCACTTTTAGTTTTCAAGATATAACCCAAAGTTACCTTTTTTCTTATGGAACATCCAATTTTTTATTTCATTTTTGTGTTCAGAATTAAATTCTAATCAAAATTATGTATCATATGTGATATTTTGGTTAAGTAGTTTTTAAGATATTCAACATTTTCTATTCACAACAAGATGGCCATGGCCGGATATCGTTTTGACATTAAAAATAAAGTAGGTTATTAGTTATTATTTTGAGATTAATTAGAGTCAATAATTTTTGTCATGTATTTAGTTGTGTTATTAATTAGAATATAGAGTTTAATAGTCAAATAATATAAATAGTTAAAAATATAAATATATAAACTTTACATTGAAATTGGTAGAAGCCTTGTTCAAAATGAAAAATGAAGTAGGCCATGACATATTTGACCTTATAAGTTCATGTCTTTGGTCCATAGCCAACTCGATTTTTATTGTTATATCCATATCCGGCCCTGGCCACCTTGTTGTAAATAGAAAATGTTGAATATTTCACAAACTACTTAACCAAAATATCACATATGAAACATAATTTTGATTAGAATTTAATTCTGAATACAAAAATGAAATAAAAAATAGGGTTATCCATAAGAAAAAAGGTAACTTTGCGTTATATTTTAAAAACTAAAAGTGGCAGATAAAATCCAGAAATTTTCAAAAATAATCCAGACTTTTCAAAAAGCCCCCGTAGCTTTTGCGATTTTCACCAAAAATCTTGTCTTGAAATTTAAACCTCGCAAAGAGGGGGTTGGTTTTTCTCTATCTCCACTAGAAGTACCCGTACCCATATAAAAGTGCCCAATTTGAATCACCCTGTACGGTGCATGCGCAAAGCTGACTTGATTATCGTTTTTCAAAAGCGCTCGTTCTCCTGCTCAGAGACAGGTGTAGAGAGGTTCCTTCGATACACGGCAATCGGGTGAAGTTCGGCCGTGGTCGGATAGGTTTCGAATAACTCGTGATAGCTTTAAAGCATGTTATTGGTCTATATCAGGGAGGTGACCGTTCCCGTGCGACCTTTCCTACGAAATTCAAGAATCGGCATCCAGGACTGAGAAAGGCAAAACCATAATCACATTAAAAAAACTATTGGGCATGTATGCCAAATTCGATCCTTAGAGTTTGATGCAGTTTGAAGCTTCATGACCTTGAAAAATACCCCAGTAAAATTAACAAATTGCAAAAATAACATACTAAAGGGCGCTATTCATTAACTATTCAAGCGAGGAGGACCAAATTTGGAAACAAAGATAAGAAGGTCAAGTCCAACAAATTTGTTAAAAAAAATTTTGTTCAGCTATGACGTGTTTCAATAAAGCGGCTGATATATCAAAATGGCGATCTATAACCACATTTTATTTTATCCAACTTCGTAAAAAAGTAAAAATGACAAGGTGGACATCAATTCTTGTTGACATATCTCCGCTTACTATGAAAAAAAAAGTTTAGTTGATGCATAACCCCGATTAACCTTGAAAATACCATGTAAAATTAAAAAAACCCGCTTTTTGTAGTGTTTTTTCCAATTTACCACTACGCAAAAACTTTAAGTGGCGGAGATGAAATTAACATCTTAGCTATAAAAAAACATTTAATTTTAAACCTACCTTAAAATTATGGAGATTTTTTTAAAGAGAAAATGGCAAAAATCGTGTTTTTTGCGATTTTCTTCTTTCTCTCGTCCTCGAGTTATATGAAATCGAGTATAATCACGCACCGGTTGCAAAAATTGTATTTTTTAGGATTTTTCGACCGCCCTTTTGGAAAATGACATCTAAAACACCTGGTCAAGAATATGGTAACGTATATCTAACTTCTGCTAACTCTTTTATAGGTAATTTAAAAAACTTTGTTAGCTAGACAAGTGAGTATCTGGGATGCCAGATCAAAAAAAATGGTAGAGAGGTTTAAAATTAAGTGTTTATTTATGGCTAAGATGTTCATTTCATCTCCGGCACTTAAAGTTTTTGCGTAGTTGTAAATTGTAAAAAACACTGCAAAAAGCTGGTTTTTCAATATTCAAGCAGAGATAAGTCGACAAGAATTGATGGCCACGTAAAATAAAATGTGGTTATAGGTCTCTATTTTGAGATATCCGCCATCATATTGAAAAGCGTCATAGCTGAACAAAAATTTTTTAACAAAACTGTTGGACTTGACCTTATCTTTGTTAGCCAATTTGGTTCTCTTGGCTTTAATAATTGATGAATAGCGCTCTTTAGTATGTTATTTTTGCAATTTGTTAATTTTGCTGAGGTATTTTTCAAGGTCATGAAGCTTTAAACTGCATCAAACTCTAAGGACCCAATTTGGCATACATGCCTAATAGTTTGAGATACATTGAACGTCGAATTATTAAGATTTTTTGAAGAGAAAATGACAAAAATCTTGTTTTTTGCGATTTTGACTTGAAAGTAAATTTTTTTGGAATCCTCCTCCTCGAATTATATGGAAACGACTATAATCATTCCCCAGTCGCGAAAGTTGTATGTTTTATAATTTTTGGCCGCCATCTTAAAATATGTCATCATATCAACCCTTTCTACACGGATGCGAACAAAACAACCGGTAACACTTGATTGCGAGACTAAAGAGCTATCAATCCCACATAGTCACAAAACTCCTTCATAAAAAATCCCACGGGATATAAATTATAGACATATGCCCCTACACTAAGGGGCTATAAGAGCTAAACCTACTCCCCCTGCAATCTACTATCTACAATTTCTTACCTGGTACGGGATGTTCCCCGGGCAAAACGTTCAGCTTGGGCTTGTAAGGTACCATCTGAGCGTAGTCTGGCGTGGGCAACGGTAGGTCGGTGTCCATGTTGATCATAGAGTGCAAAAAGCTATTGTTGGCCGAACCCGTAACGCTTATCACTTCGGTATAACTACCAAGATAAAGTAAAATTTTAATTCGGAAAAAAAAAATCATTCCTCTATAATACAAAACATCGCTTTTTTGGTCACCGATAAAAAATTATTTACACACGAGTGCCAAAAAATTGAACATTTAACTGCCGCAGGCCTTCTACAAGGTCAGCATCCCATTTTTGTTATGATTCTATGATAAATAATGAGCAAATTGTACGACAATTTTATAACATTTCCACAACAAAAATTAGGCAACTTATTTTTTTTTCAACAACTGCGTTACGAGTTATTTTTATATCTCAGAAGTCAATGTGAAATCAAAAAAAAAAAAACTCAAGAATATGTTATTTATTGTTTTTTAATTTTTTAAGTTTTCCTGATTAAATGCTAAATAAGGATATAAGCCTCAAAATCATTTATTCAGGAATTGCATTTGAATGACTCAATCATAAAATAATTATAGCTAATATTTCCAGCTGAGTAAATTTAGAGCTTCCATTTATGTCTCTTATTTTTGAAATTGCCATCCAAAAATCCTTAATGTTTTTTATGGGTCCTTCATCAATATCGTCAATATATTCAAGTGAATATAAACACCATTGGTTCACTAAAATGTCAGATAATTGAGCCTCTAAAGCAACTTCTTCTTTAAGGCTCTTCCAACACACATACTCAGTCGTTTAACTGATTTTACTTTTTTCTACTACAGTGTCACTTTCCCGCACCGAGTGCGGCAATGGATTTACCCCGAGAGTTTCCCGTACTCGAATTGTTTATTATTTACTTTTTTTTTCTCTCTGGGATGTTCGGGTGAACTTTTCGCTCTGGAGTTAGGATAATACCTATTTCATCCTGTCTAAACTTTACATAATAATAATAATAAAGGTCTTTTATTAAAGAAAAAAATAATTACAGGAGTATACAAAAATCAGCTTATTGGGCGAGATTCAGTTCATCTATTTAAAAAATAGATGTCTGGTCTTCCACGTAACCCAAAAAAAAATAAGATAGCGAGCACAAAAAGGTAGATAAGCAAATTATTAAATAATTTCCTAGGTATTAAATCTTAAATCATATTTGATTTTAAAAACTAAAAAAAAAAGTCGAAAATACACATTATTACAAGATATACTTGATATCGCCTGAAACATAGGTGCTTATGTTTTTTGAGTTAAAATAACAGCTCGGTAAGTTTTACAAAAATAATAGAAAATTTAAAGAAAAAAAAGGTTACAGCTTAGATTATTTGAGATATTTGCTTTTTAAATAATATTTCAAATAGCTTTTTCCTAAAAGATGATTGGCTGTTTGTATTTAACAGTGCACGAGGGATTTGGTTAAGGATGCTTGCACAGTTGGTCTAGAGAGGGGTTTTAAGAAAAAAAATATATCATGATTTGACCTTGTACTTCTTATTTATTGAATAATAACGTTCAAATCACTGAAAATCAATAAACTGTAGATAGAAATATGTCATCGCCAAACCTCTGTCATTCTTTACAAACACAATAGAGATAATTTCGTTAGTTTGTAAGATATTAGCTTTTGAAAATTGCATTTTTGACATTTTGAAAGTCAATATCTCGAAAACTAGTAAAGTAAACCTAATGATAGGGGTACCATTGGAATGAGAATGTCAGCGAGAATTCAAACATGATTCAAAATAGGAAGTTGCAATTTAAAGTTTTCAGAATATTATCCAAAAATAGCCACCCAGAAAAGGGCTACATAGTGGAGTTTACTTTTTACGCTAAATGGTGGTTGGCGATGTACCAAAAAAAAAATCTATATTTTAAAGATGGTATATTTATTTTCTTAAAACCCGTCTCTAGACTAACTGAGCTTGCAATCTGATATGAAAAAGATCTTTTACATATTTCATTATAGAATGAATGGGAGGGGTCAGTCTCTCCCTAAAGCAAATATTTATGTTGTGAACATCAGATCTAAAAGCTATTTTTTGTAGCTAATTAGGCGCTTATTTTTTAATTAATGTGAAGAAGAATAAGGCAGCATATAGGTAGCGCCTGCTCACAAAGTGCAGTTTTTATTTTTTTGTTTAAAGAAGTACGTATCTTGATGCATGTCTTACAATTGTATTATCTTATTCTTCAGCTAAAAAATTCTACCAAAAAGCCACTGTTTGCAGAAAAAATAACAAGGTCAACTTCACTAATCAAGGCTTTGTAACCGATCGTCACCACCAAAATATAAGTTACGCTTTTATGTTGTTGTTGTTGTTGAATATTTTATTTCCATTTTAAAACAGAACAGATAAAATGATTAAATTTTATGACAAGTGGTTCATATTATGACACGCTTTGCGCCACCCAACAAAAATAATAAGCCATTGCAACCAGCGCACCTTCAGTGGTTGCAACCGTACCTATGTGAAAGAACTAACTGGCGAAGCATGCGCAAAACTTTTTTATACCTTCATCAAGAAGACGATTTTACTCACTTTCCGCAAAAAACAACGCTACTAACTAATTATCCCGGTACCGACCCGGTATCAGCGATCTTTTTCGTGGCTACGAGAAAACTTTAATTAACCATACTAGAGAAGAGCTGCACATCGAATTCCTATATCAAAAAAGAGACAGCAACATTATTCCGGTTGTGTTTCGTCTTAAGGCATCATTTCCAGGACAAAGAATTACGCGGATTCTAGATGACGTCAGTAAAGCACTTATACGATCCCAAATCAGCTTTCATCGCTGGAAAAAATCCTTACTGATAGAAAAACTGGGACAACGGTTTTAGGAGATTCGAGACAATACTCTCGAGGAAGATTATCAGCCGATTCTTGACAAAATCACATGAACCTGCGACCATCTTGGACTTGGCAGGCGAAGCACCAAAGGAAACTCGCCCATCAACAGCCACAGAGCCAATCGACCACCGACACTGTAAGAACCATTATTAATGCGTAAAAGAAGACATTGACACTCCTAGAAGAAAACTTACTTGCCAAAGAACTTAACTTTTCCATCGCTCCTAAGAAGATACCCACTATCGATATCATCACCGCCACAGAAAGTCATCCTCTTCCACGACAAGACGCCGACGAATTCAGACATCAAGTAATGACCATTATTACAAACCTATTAAGCATACCTCTAACATAAGCAAGGAAAGGAAACATAAGGAAATTGCGTTGAAAAATCTTCAAAAGGGCAAGGGCAATGCAACAGTTATTTTTGACACGGAAACCTATGACCAGAAAGTTAAAGAGGTACTTGCCAAAGGAAACTATAAACTTATCCCAAAAGATCCGACGCAATCAATCGAAAGTAAGGTTTATAGAACTTTAAAAAAAGATGCAATGCAATGCAATCTCTTACAGGCAAAACCGCTTCATTTCGTTAATATTCTTAAATATATTGTTTTAAAACCCGAGGATAGATTTGTCAGTCTTGATGTCGAAAGTTTATACCCCAATGTCCCGATAAAGGAATCGCTAGATATTGACAGAGACTGGTTGAGGACGAATCCCTTTATGAAAGTACCATCCTGTCGCTTTATGGAGTATTGGAGTTGTTGGATTGCTGTTTACATAACTCTTACTTCCAGGTGAAAGATAGGTTTTATGCTTAGGATGACGATCTGCCAATGGGTTCATCGCTTTCGCAAGTGGTGACCAATATTTACATGGAGTGGTTCGAATCACACGCGGTTGATACCGCAACATATAAACCTAAGCTCTGGCTGAGATATGTTGATGATACTTTTATTGTCTGGACCGGGAATAACCAACAACTTTCAGAATTTCTTAACCACCTAAATAACATAAGACCCACCATTAAATTCACAATGGAGTTGGAGCAAAATTGTCAAATTCCTTTTCTTGATGTACTTGTCAAACGAGTAGAAAGCGAAATCAAAACAACAGTCTATCGTAAACCCACTCAAACAAGACAATATTTAAATCAAGGTTATAATCATCCTGCTAGAAACAAACGAGGCATAATAAGAAATTTATATAACAGAGCCGTTCAAATTTGTAACAATCCTCATGACTTGAAAATCAAAATAAGAAACATTAAGAAGAATGGTTACAGCCTTAAACTTATAACAGATATGATTTCTAAATTTCAGCACACACAGGGATTACCAAAACCAGGAAAATGCATTCCTTACAACTCCATTCATTAAAGGAGTATCAGAGAAAATTCGAAGAGTAGCGAACAACTTTAATATTAAAACAGCTTTTAAATCTAATAATACAAATCGAATGCTTCTTAGTAAAACAAAACCGGAGAACAAAGAAAATAAGAAATGCATTTACCAAGTTTCTTGCGAGTGTGGTGAATCATACAGAGGCGAAACAAAAAGATCACTATCTGTTAGGCTTAAGGAACATCAGACGAATACCTAAAGAGGTGAAACAACAAAATCAGGAATCGCCGAACATGCATGGTCAAAACAACACCGAATGAAGTGGACAGAAGCAAAGGTTTTGCACAAGGAGTCACAAGGGAAGAAACGAAAATTGAAGGTGCCTTTATTGGGCAGAATCAGGGTAAATTCAGTAAACCCAGTGTTAAAATTCCAAATACTTCTTAAACTTCACGGTTGAGTAATTTCCCATAGTATATAAGTACGTAGCCTTAGGAATAGATTGTAATTTTGTCAAAATTCGATTTTAAGAGGTAGTTTTTGCATTCAGTTATTTTAAAAGGCCATTGTTATGTAATTTGCGGCGTATGAATAGTAAAAATTGTATTTTTGATGAAAGTTTAAAACCAGATACTTGTAATAAGGGAAAATTATTTTTTTTCTCTAGATTATAAATTTGATGTTTATACATGTGCATTCTGGAAAAAAAAATAAACATATTAATTAATGTAAAATTCCTTACCCTATACTTTTCAACTCCTGGAACGTGCAAGGATACAAGTCCAAAAACCGATATCTGTCGACCAACTGTGCGGTGTCTCTTCCTTCGAACTCTTTGATGTTTGACAGGACCTCGGCTCGCCGTCGCTCGACTTTCACAATTGACGTTAGGTCGCCGATGTTCGATTCGAATTCGAGAAATTTATTCCAAATATCCCTAAAATTAATAAGAAAGCGTTCAGGGTTCGCAAAAAAAAACCTTTATGGAATTTCTTGACTTTTTTCGGTTTTTCTTGACAATTTATAAAAAATTCCATTTTTTATAACAAAAAACAACCAAAAAACTTATTCGGACCACTATTTTCTATTATTTCCTTTTTGTCTCAAATTCCCTGACTTGCATGTGATAACAAATTCTTTTGACAGTTCCGTACGAACTCTGTTTATACGGTCCCTTGCTCTGTATAAGCAAGCTTAGAGAAGATTTCAAAAAGATTCAGATGATGCCAACAAGTCCTATATCTCTATATAAAGTATTTTTTTTTTTTTTTTGATGGACATAAATCAAAACAGGATGAAAATATGAGTAAATGTAGGAGGGTTGGAGATTCGCAATAAATAAAATTGATCCAACTTATCTTAGTACCTCGGACAGATTATTTACGAAATTTAGTAACTTTTATGCTGCGAGAATAAAATGCAAACTCTGATTGCAAATAAGTGCAAAAAACCTTTCATTACAACCGGACAAAACTTTTTTGTATGGGATGGACCGATATAGTCCACGACGCAGCACGGGGCCGTCGTAACTAATTAAGATCTGACTGAAACTTTGTGAATGGCTTTATTTTGACGTAACCTCAGAGACAACATAATAACTTACGGAGACTAATAGCATATTCTTTTGACTGCACCAGCGCATTTTTTTATTTTAATACAAGCTAAAGAAGAACGGAGATAAACTCAGTGCACAATGGTGCAGTAAAAGTGCAGTCAAAAGAATAAGCTATAACAGAAAGATAGGGCCGTGCAGGAACTACGTTCCTGTAACGCATATCGCATTGAGGCGGAGAGTGAATGTAATGCTTGTATTAAGTAAACACCTACCTTGCCCCGTCCATCTCTTTCTATATGATCATAAAAGAAAAACAGAACATTTTTCAATGTCGAAATGTATTTCACACAATTTTAATTTTATACCTGCCGGTTTTTGCCACCGCTTGTCAACGTCAAGCCTGACAAGCGGTTTTATAGACTTTCAAAAGTGAGTTATTTTAATCAGTTCTGGTTGGAAATCGCGCGAGTTTATGGGATTAGCTATATAAGTAATGGATTAACAACTTATTGTAAAGTCTAAAATGCCATTAAAATCAGGCTGGATCACTACCATTAAAGCTAGAGAGCATGGGACTATTTGAATAGTGCCGAAAATTGAAGTTCAGATTTTTGCGAACCAAATTCCTGAAGAAAATATTGTGATGAGAGTTAAGCAAGAAGATAATACAACCAAAAAAAAAGAGATAGATTAAAACATTTATAAAATCTGTAAGACTTTTATACTGGGATTTTTTCCAAATTAATAAAAGAAAATAACATAATAAAATGTTGTTACCTTTAATATTTGATAATATTCCTCAACATAGTTATAACCCCCTCCTCCTATTTTAGATTTTTAAAGGGTCCAAGAAACTTTTTGTAAGCTAAAGAAAGTTTTTTTAGCTGCATGGAACAGTTCAAAGTTGGTTAAGGTTTGTATAGAGCTATATAGTATGCTTCTGGCTGTACAAGTAGTTCCTTCCTGGTTCTTTATTCTTGAACTGCCGGGAGGAAAACTTGCTAGGTAAGTGGGCGTGGTTTACAAAAAAGTGAGATGGAGATATGCCAACCTATAAAAGTGTGAAGAGGAAAAGGATACCCCCGCGGGAGCATTCCCTTCCCACACTTTCAAGAATACAGCCCCTGTAGCCACCGGCTACGCTCGTGTCGCCGTCAAACAATGTTCCCAAGTATAACACAGTATCGGTCACTCTCGCGTAGCTATTACTTTCTCTATGCGGAACCTACAAGATTTTATCCGTGCTAACTTTCGAAACTGGGGCATTAACGTGTCAAAAATACAAAACTTTTCGATCGTTATGATAATGTGTTTGCTTGACAATCTCGCAGGTTAAATTTATGGTAAAATCGGGAGAAATTCGTGATAATAAGTAGGTTTATTAAACTTGGTCAAAATGTTGAAAATATAGTGGTAACTTTTTTTTGAAAACTTAAAAATGTCATTAAAAAAATAATTATAAACACTTTTTTGAATATATTTTCTTTAACTTACACAGATTTTTCTTTCTCCAAACTACCAGAAGATAGCACTCGTTCGAATAGCACTCTAGTGTTGTTGTCTTCGTTTAAGTGCGACAAATAGTCAATATAGCATGTAACGTATTCGGGCACATCGCCGAACTTTTTGAGGCCAAGTTCGAAAATCCTGAAAATAAGTTGGAATAAATATAAAAGGTAAATATTTTTAACTTGGTTTCCTCTGCAAAAATGGTACTGAAGATTATATGCCCTGTAACAAGCAAGTAAAAATTTTTTAAACCCCGAACAACCTCAAACATCAGCAAGTATGATATTAAATACTAGATAGCTTCACCATTGATTTTATGTGGACAAGTCATTTTTCAAAAACAGAGTGTCCACAGAATTTTTCGAAACAAAATCCCTGACTTTTTCATTATCAACAACAACGTAAAATATATTTTAGATTGATTGCCAAAATCATGTGATAAATGTCGGATAAATGCCCCGCAGGCAAATTTTTTTATAAAATTTGACTAAAAAAATGAATTTTCTATACGTTTTGAACGGTGTCAAGAAATTAAAAAAAAAAAATCTTTTTCACGTTTTGATGGAAAAAAGTGGAAAAAACTGTGTTGGGTTCGCTGCAAAGGGCATTTTTAATACTCTTTAATATACTTTTACTATATATATATATATATAATACTTTTTAATACTCTTATCTGGGAACTTTGCAGACTTTTGAGTAAGTGCTGTGACTTTCTATGATCAGTTTTTTAAATAAACTAGTGCATAATCTACATCCACAAAAAGAACGCGAGCCAGCAAAAAAATAGGGTACAAGTAATTGGTCATAAAAAAGGTGAATTTCGAACCTACACACAAAAAGTAATACGCGTGACATATCGAAAAAGCATTTTGTTTGTTAGTTCATAACGACTGGAATCTTCTCCAAAAATACACAAATCTAGCGGAGTTTCTCCAATTCCAATCATCCTTATTAGAAATCGTCAGAAAAACACAAGATTGTACCTTATGTAGGTTCAACTGCCAGTTGCCTGAAGATTCCTAATAAGGATGAAACAGGTTCTGTAGTTGTAAAATTTCCCATTAGGTTTTGGAGACCTGGTCGTAAACTGAGAAACAAAATGCTTATCCGATATACATGCAAGTCTTACTTTTTATAGAAAATTAAGATTATGGCCTTCTTTATTAGGAAATTATAAGAAACCTTTATGTATAGTACAAATTGAAATTATTCCGGCGTCTCGAATTAAAGAGGCAAGTCGAGGACCATTTGAAATACACGTTAAGCAAGAGGTACCCTGATCACAAACAAAAAAAATGCAGCTAATAAACAAAAAACAAATTAATAAAATAGGAAGGGAACAAAAAAGGAGAATACCTACCTAAATGCGATATTTTTATCTTTACTGCAGTAGTATTCCATAAGGGAGGCGCACACAAAAATATGGTATTTCGATCTAGGGTCTTCTCTTGCCCGTTTAAAGATAGCCCTTGCAGATTTTATGCCCTCGGCTCGTCTGGCAAATTTCATGTACTGAACGTAAGCCTAAAAGAAAACGTTAACTTGGTTTTTTGCATCTTATTACCCAAGCAGCAAAAATCTGACTTCCCACCAAATGCGTCTTAATATGACGTCAATTTCGGGTAGCATTAAGGTTGTGATCAAGGACGTTTGTCTCCAACGTTGTTTTTGAGGTAAAAGCTACGTTCTTAGTAATCCGTTACAAACCCAACGATATGCCCACGTCAGCAAAAGCGACGTACGTTTTAACTGCAAAGCCGACATCTTCAGTGCGTAGGAAATTTAAACGTGCCGGATACCGATGTCTACTTGCCGCTGAAATTTAAAACGTGTAGCTCGTTGGAACTGGCCTACGTCAACTGACGTCCCAAACGAATACGTCCATTTCCGTGCGTTTGATCTAACTTAAAACAACTATTTTTATTTCTCTGGTTCTAACCTAACTTTTTTGAAAATTTTAAACCAACTTTTATTCAAGTTTTTGCTGCTTATTGCTAGTTGCAAGTACTCTTGACTTTCGAGTAGCTTCTACAGAAAAAAATTAAACTTTTGCAGATGAAAATCTCCGACAAATCCGAGATACAAACAGATTCCTTTAAAGAACCAGCATATCCCATTTTCCTCCCGCATGTGCGGAATGGGCTCCATCTCTTTTAATTTTTTAATGTAAATAATTTTGAAGTAATCACTCATGTCGAGATAACGAGGCACGACCATAAACAGGAATAAATAAAAACACTAAAACTGTGAGTTTAGGGCGACATTTGACAGTTAGATGTGTGATACTAAAAACGACTTCAGATTCTAATAATTATAAATAGGTTAATATTACATACTCCGTGCAAGGAAGATGGCAAATTTCAGGAGGGGTTTTGAAACATTAAATTACGTAAAATGCGTTTTCGAACCCACTGGTTTCGTAACTTTAGTCATGCTTGACGAATTAACTTGGAGACCCGGTCGGACTTGGTATAATGTTAGTTCAGATTAAGTAGGGCACGAAAATTCGCCTTTTTAAACAGGTGGGCGTCTGTCGGCCATTGTAAATTAATTTGCTTTTTAGATTTAGTATAATAATAATAAGATAATTAATAAATAAAAAAATAATAAAATAGGGTTTTAGGTTTAGGGCACCCGGTTTTTTTCGAAGTATCTTATTTACATTTATCAATAAAAGGCCTTTCGTTTATAAATTTTTATGTGTAAGGTGCTTTAAAAGTAAATAAAAGAATTATACATTATTTTTGTATACCTATCAGGATCCGCCTTTAAAGAAACGCATCCATTTTTATTCAACCTGTAAAGTATGTATTTATTGGTTATAATTTAAGGAATTTCTTGATGTATTTTAAGTAGTCGAAACAAAACTAAACGTAATTTTCTTAGTAACTCTTTTTAGGTGGGAAATTAAACGTAAAATAACGTTGGCAATTGGTAAAGCTAGTCAGGATCAATGACGTCGAGGCGACCCGAATCTGTATTACCCATTTAGGTGCGAATGAGGGTCGTCAGACAGTCGAAAAGACGTCGCTAGCCGACGTCGCGTTTCTTATAGCTTGCGAAAAAATGATGGACTACACTTCGACGATATAAAAGGAGTGTAGAGTCAGCAAGCTGGGTATGAGGAACCTGGCGCTGTGCGCTGGGGCGATGGTAAAGTTGTTTCTGATAAAAAGGTATTTTTTGCACACCCTGTACACTAAGTTAATATTTATTAAACCGTAAAGTAGAATAAGGTCTACTCTAGCCAAATGTCAAGTTTTATAAAGTGATGCTGACGCCATGCATTCTATCATCAGCATCATCCTGCCTGACTATTTGTTTGGAGTTAAGTATTGCATCCATATATTTTCTATATTTTTATATATATACCAAGATGTAATTAAAGGGTGGTGAGGTAGATTTAGCATACAGTTCATTCATTAGCACAATTACATATTATCTGAACCTAATCTTTCCTAACAAAACAAGATAAACTAAAACCTAAAAAAAGCTCACAATGGAAATCTAGAGGTATCAAAAACTCAATAAAAAATAAAAGAAAACTATTTGAATTCTATCTATCAGGATCCATTGCCAAAATACACTACACGAAATATTCCAAAACACTAAAAACGGTAATTAAAAAAGCAAAACAATATAAATAATAAAAATAATAAAAAATACCTGTTGATTTAATTAAACAAGCGGCGCCTTTTATATCAAAACCATGCCTCATAACAGGCAAATCCCCATCTGCCCTTAAATATTAAATTATCAAACCGTTGTATAAAAACAAAGGATCAAAAAATTACTTCAAAAATTATCGTTCAATCTCACTTTTAAATAAAATTAGTAAAATATTCGAAAAAACAATACACGAACAAATAACAATTTTTCTGGAAAATAACTGCATTCTATCAGAACAACAAAACGGTTTTTGAAAGGGTAAATCCACTATAAGAGTAATTTACCAAACTCTAAAAAAGATCATCGAATCACTAAATGGAAGACGAACTGCGGCCGTACTGTGTCTCGATTTGTCAAATGCTTTTGATAGTGTCGACCATGAGAGACTAATAAAAAAACTGGACGCAATTGGCATAAGAGACACACACACAGAGTAGCTGTTCGAATCTTTCCTAAGGGGTAGATGGCAATGTACAGAGGAAAAAACTAAGGTCCTCATTTACTCAAACAACGAAAGGTTTACCCCAGGGATCCGTCTTATCTCCTCTCCTGTACATTCTATACACAAACGACATTACAAATATACTAGAAAATGACAAAATTATTTTATTTGCTGATGACAAAACTGTCATTTTTGGCAATACAGACATAAAAACCACTGAAACTAACATTACTATATTATGAAGTTTGAAGTAAACAGGTTAACACTTAACCTAAATAAAACTCAATTAATTCAATTTAAACCAAAAACAACTGACAAACTGTGTGTAGAGTATGGCGGGGAGGAACTAGTGCAAAGGATGCAGTTCACTTTCTTGGAATCGAGCTAGACAAAGGACTGAACTGGGACGCCCACACAGAGAAAATTGCCGTTAAACTAAGCAAATACTGTTATGCTCTCAGAATCATAAGAGAAACGATCTCTCGCACTGCGGCTCTGACTTCCTATCATGCTTATGTGCAGTCTTAAGTAAGATATGGTGTGATCTTCTGGGGAAACTCACCTCATGCTCAAAGAATATTAATTTTGCAAAAAAAATGTTTAAGGGTGATATTAAAACTACAAAAAAAAATAGCTGTAAAAACATTTTATTGAACAAAAAATAAATACGGTCTACAACTTGTATATTTTAAAAAGTGTAAAATTTGTCTTAAAAAATCCAGATTTATTTGAAAGACAAAAAATTGAACATAATTACAACACAACACAAAACAATAACTTAAGAACATAAATCAATCACAAATTACAGTTACCTTCAGAAAAATGTCACTTTTATCATTATAAAAATTCATTACCAACAACTTTAAGAAATAAATCACACAAAGAAATAGAGAAAAAGTAAAGTTGCTTCTGGAGAATAGAGCTTATTACAGTGTGGAGGAATACTTTGGGGATGACAAAAATGGATTTACTATACCTAGTCTTAATGTTATATAACAAAATTCTGTAATATTGACGAAGCTTTATTTTTATAGTTTTTATAAGTTTGTGTTTTATAAGTTTTTAGAAGTGTTTATTGTTTGCTTGTTTCTGAATGCATTGTAACGTACCTATACTCACCGCGATATATTTTATTGATTGTTATGTCTCTAAAACGTTAGATATAGTTATTCTTTGACAAAATCTACACCCAAACAGGTAAAAAATGTAAATTTTTTAAAAAAGATTAAATAAATTAATTAAACTGAATTGAATTCAGTTATAAATAAATGAATCTTAAGCTTTTCCAAAAAGTTTTGATGATACCAAATAATTTTAGATCTTTACTATGGTCCCAGCACCAGGGGGTGTCCCCGTACCCAGCTTGCTGACTTTACAGTCCTTTTATATTGTCAAAGTATGGTCCATCCTAAAAATATCAGCCTTTCTAAAACTCTAGCACTTTTAAAGTAAAGACGTCAAAAAAAAAGTCCCGTATACATGAAAACAACACACCCATGATAAAAAAAAACTTGCTTTTGGCGACAATGACTATTAAATACTCACGAGTGTCGGATCGATATTCTCAATAGCCAGAAACTTTTCATAAATGGCGTGCACTTTTTCGTATTTCAATCTTCCTTCCTCGTAATCGGCATAAGCGAAATATAAAAGCATGTTGCCTTTCAAAAGTGAATTTGTCGCCCTTTCGTAAACATTGGCCGCTTCTTCGCTGAAGAGTTTTGAAGCGTTTAGATCCTAAAAATTTAAACCAGGATGTTTCTTGAATATATTCTGCACCTAACTTAAAAAATATCACAGTCATTAGAAACAGACTAACAGTATGGTATAAGAATGGACGGCAATCTAAATTAACAAGCATTCAACATCAAGCAAGCCTGATAATTTGTCATGCGTTAAGCACCACCCCGTCAGCAGCACTTGAATAAATGCTTCCTGGAGAAAAAGGCTTGAAAGGTAGAAGTAGTAGTAGATGGATGGCGTAAGGCAGCCCGAGGCCGGTCAGTATCCCTATCAGAAGTCCAACGTGTCCGTTCCAGAAACCATTTCAGTCTGGCCACGTCTAGTTGGTTTACGAATTCTTGGGTCTGCCTACCTCCCGTTTATATCTCCGTAAAAGTTGTCAGTGCATGAATAGCCCATTTGTGGACAGAAAGTCGAGTTTATGAATATTGTTATGAATTTGATGCAAAAAGTGGTGCCCGAATATAAAGAAAAAATTGTTAAAGTAAAGCTTTGTGTTGACTTACACTACTAAACATCCTTTGCATGAACCCCCTAGGGGGGCCCACGAAAATATATGCAGAAACGTTGAAAAAAATAACGCCTTCGATTCGGAATCGACCTCAGATTATTCCCGGACAGTTTTGTGACGTCTCTGCTTTGGCTGTGTGAGAGTGATCTGAGAGCAGTGTATAGATCCAAAATGCTATAAGTGCCTTCAAGGTCGCTTGGCTGTCGGAGCATATTGTGCTTACATGACCAACTACTGAGGCGGCAAGGCCGGTCAGGTAGTACCCAGCCTCACTGCACTCTAACTATCACTCTAATTATACTTAAAGAGACGGAAGACTGGTTTTCAACCAAAATCAATTCTACAAAAAGTACACTCACTGATCCAAAATGCTCTTAGGCGTTAAACCTATTGTAACTAAGAAAATGTCAACATCATCCAGGGTCTCGGCAAAATGACTACAATTTCAGCCAGAACTTATTGAAATGAGCTTCGACTCAAACTCATAAAGCTCAACAGGCAAGGGCTAGTCGATGCCGAACTGTTACAATTTCACATGAATGGGGGCAATGATATCTGTAATTTAACCTGAAATCCAAATCTGTAATTCATTTTGGGAGCCATCATTTTTTAATGACGTCGCTTTGTTTTAAATGTGCAGCCTGAAATAAGTGAGGCTGTCAGCAGTCCAATGTCCTTGCGGGTCTTGCCTAAGAGCCCTTGTAGGCTGGTGATCTTTTTGGATATGGGACACCAGACCACTGATCCATATTGGATCCTTGGTCTTATGATGGGCGTGTATATCCAGGATTCTCGGACTAATGCCCCAGGTTCGACCGACCAGACGGCGCAACTGCCACAATGTTGCCTGGACTTTAACAGTCATTCTGCCAACATGCTCGCTCCACTTGAGTCCCTTGTCCAGCGTCACCCTCAAATACTTAAGTTGTGATACCAAAGTCAGGGGTCTGCCGTACATTATGGGAGCTCTGAATCCCTCTAGTTTTCTCTTTCTGGAGAATAGGATCATCTCGGTCTTTTCAGGATTCACTGAAGGACCGTTCTGCCTGCACCAGTCTTCTATGATTCTTAACGCCCTTTGCATTCTTTCGCAGACTGTGGCTAGAAAGCGGCCGTTCACTTTCACTACACCGTCGTCCGCATATGCTTGTGCGTCGAATCCCTCCTGCGTCAGGCGATTCAATAGATCATCCATTATTTGGCACCACAAGTGGGGAGACAAGCAGTTACCCTGGGGGCAGCCTCCCGTCACATCCACCTTCACCTTGGACTCTCCTAAGCTGGCCTATGCTTCACTCTTTATTAACGTGGATTTGACCCATTTCAGTCAGACTTGCTTCCGCTCCTTTTTCCTGAGTTGGCAGTAACAGTTGACAACCACTGACAATAAATAAATTTGAAGTGAAGAAAACTGCTTGTATTTTTGTGCAAATATATTTAATTTTTTAATAATCTGCGAGCGCTTTTGGGCGTTGGACCATCCTCAGGCTGCTATCGTCACTTACAGGTACATTTCGCTTAACGCATATATAAAATCGACTAGTATATGTTGATTTTTTGTCCAAACGTCGCTCATGAATTAAACGTATACAACAATAACAAGGTGTCCTTATTATTTATTTATTTATTATGATCTCTACACAATCTAACTAATAGGACGTTAACTACCTTAATTGTTAATATTTTTTATTTTTTTTTTAATTTTAATTAGGAAAATTTAAAGACCATCTGACAAAAGTAATCGAGTTCAGCATTTTCGAGACCTTTTTCTTTAAAACAAATCAGTTATGGCATGATGGTAATTTAAGGACATTTTAGCGTAATTTAAGCGGTAACGTTTTTGTTTATCGGCGTTTTTTGAAGTTTTTCCTCACTTTTAAGCCATAATTTTAGCCACATTTTATAGTTTTCTTTCCAAAATTTCGATTCGTAGAATAAAAAACTCACCTTTTTCAAGTTTTCACTGTTTTTTTAGTGTTTAAAAATTAGAAATATTTAAGGATGTTGAAAAAAGAAAGCAGTATTAAAAAAAGTATTTTAGAGAAAGATGAAGATAATTTAACGCCATTTTTTGATAAAAATTTTGAATTTTCTGATTTGTCATCTGTCATCTTGAGTGGTACCTTGCATGATTTTTATTTACTATTTTTATCTAAAAAGAGGGCAAACATTGTAATTGTTTAAAGCGTAAAGTATGTAAGACATAAGGTAGTATTAATTTCTTTTATCAAAGTTATCAATATTATAATCAAATTTCCAAAAAGCACATGTAAAAATAATTTGAGAGGTCGGTAACAAAAATATTTTAGGCTTCATCGTGGCCGTACGATTAAAATATTAATAATTAGTGATTTACGTTACAATTAAAGTACAAATCTAGATGTTTACGGAAAAGGCGACGAAGGAGCCGAGTCCGGAATTTCTAGACGAGTACTTTGATGACATTTCACGGCCGTGTATAGTACAACGTTTTACTTCATACTGTAAGTGGGAGATCCATTATTTTATTCTAATTTTTTTTTTTTTTCGTTACTTTACCGGACTAGTGATGTAATGTATCATTTCCCGGACTAGTGATGTATCATTTCCCGGACTGAAACCGATAAGATGTGTCAATCAAAACAAATCTGCAAGCGTCAGATCGGGGAACTGACAATTACATTTAAATGACACAGCCGTCAGCCTTCGACAATGGTGCAATTCAAAATAGAAGCAGGTTTGTAACTGAAGGAAGCAGTGATAGAGGACCTCTAAAAAACCTTAACTTACTTAAATTTTTCTCATTGCTACTTACCCCCTTCTCAGCCAATATCTTGCTAGAATACTCCAAAAACTGTGCCGCTTGGTACCAAATATCAGGATGATGTCCTAAACAAAGCAAACATTGCTCAATGGCAAAAATCACCCTTTTCGTGTGCAGAGCCGTATCTTCAGTACGAAGGGGGTTGCTCTTCTCCCAAGCGATGTATTTTTGCCATAGTTCGACCTACAAAATGTAAAACTTGGTTACTTTTTTACAAAATACCTATTTTTGATTATAATGCTGGTTAAATATGACGTTATCAATAATGTATATTTTTATTGCGGACGTAAATTCACTTTTTTAACCTCTTATTTTTAATGATGATTAATGAGTCTCCCGAGCAGGTAACGCAAACTGCGATAGTCGAAAGGAAAAGAAAAAAAGTTTAGATGAAAAACGACAGGGAAATAAAATAAATCCCAAATTACTGGCTAAAATCAACGTTTCTTACACTGCTTGAAAAACTTTCGGCAAAGAAGTGTAGCTGAAAATATTTCTAAGGATTATCCATTATGGGTAAAACACAGTTTGGCTTTCGTGGAGGGTTCGAGATAAGAAAGGACCTAATTGACATTCAAGTCTTTTAAAAACGTTAATATTATGTTTGTATTTCTATTTATCTATTTATATTTTATTTTACTATTTTATTTATATTATTTATTTTGTATGTAGTTTTATTTACACCAAACTCTGTATATTCTTTTTTGCTTCATTTTTCGTTTATCTTGTTACTTGCGTTGCGTTCTGTAATTCAAATAAGAGTCAAAGATTTGGTACTCCTTATTTTGCAAACCAATGTTATGTAACATATTTAATAGAACTTTGTCCGCTGCAGTGTCAAACGCTCTGGCTAAATCGATAAAAACTCCTAGGGTTTTGTAACCATCATTAAAAAAAATTATTACACTTTCGGTCATGCTCTGTAGGGTATTAGCACAGAAGATGAAGATGCAATTAGGTGCTAATAGGCATAAAAATCAACAACTTAAGATATTTTGACCACACTAAAGTAATTGCAGACACGCCGAAAGGCCTGCCAAAGTTTTTGCATGAAAATGGTTATTAAAGCAAAAGAAAAAACCATCAGAAGCAAATTAGAAGTAAATGGTATAAACAGTTCGCGTAAGAACTCGCACAAGAGCATCTACCATCAAAATTAAATCACTGTTGTGTAGTCGTGATCTTAATACCACTCTCCGAATCCAACAAAAACTTAGTCATTCAAGATTTGGTGCTATCGTAGAATATATTTTGGCCACATTTTAATAAATGAAATGAATAAAATGAAGGCAAAAAAGGCAATGATAATATTGGTATAGTGGTTGGAAAATCTGCTTTTCACGTGAACGACCCGGGTTCGATTCCTGGCTAGTGATTGGTTGTTGTCAATATTTAATTTTTTTACACTCACACTAACATGTTGTGTTGTCTCGTTAACATAGCTTTAAACAACCAAAATTTTTAGAAAAGCACTAGGTAGATAGGTACAAAAAAAGATAAACTAGCTACTAAAATCGCAATAAATAATATTTTTAGCTTTTGTTACCAAGAAAAAACGTAAACGTAAAAAAAAATGTATCAAAGTATCCTACCTGTTTCCTCTCCTCAGGAGTGCCGTTAGGAGGCACACTGGGCGCGTTTCTGTTGATACCTCTAATTTGCACCTCCAGTTCTTTGGCCACCCTCCTTGCGTTCATGTAGTCCCTGCTCCGTTCGATGCTCATTTTTTCCGCAATAATCGGGTTTATATTCTAAAAAAAACGCATCGTAGTTTTAGTCGAAGAGCTCGTGCAAAAAAGGACAAGACTGTAGAGTCAGCATCAAGCTGGGTATTGAGGCACCTGGCGCTGGGACGAAGTTATTTCCGATAAACAAGTATTTTTTATGCAGTAGTTAATATTTATTGAACCATAGAGGTATCACTCAACGTGACCACAGTAAATTACGATAAAAAAATCAGAAATATTTTATATCTGAAAAATGCTAATAGATAGGTATACGAATATCTGTGGCGCAGCGAAGGGGGGGGTTAACCCCCTCCACCCGAGAGTCCAGGAGAAATAAAATACATAGAGAGTAAAATAGCAAACTCCCTAAAATCAGAATCCTTCACTTCGAAAAATATATTTTCTCGCTTCCTCCAATAGAGCACAACTAGCACAAGACATCCCTAAAATATCTTTTTTATGTGGTTTAGAGTCAAGTACATTTTATTTATTAATAGTAATCTAGCGCTTTCAAAGTGATGAAAAAAATCCAGAAGTTCGAAGTTTGTTTAACTGGGCAGCAAAAATAGGCGACCGCGGATACAAACAAAATTTAGAACTTTACGTAGGTTAGCCGCCTTCCTTAGCTTATCCACAGACCAGAAGAAATATTTGAAATTTTCCTTCCTCGCCAGAATTCGCCAACAAACGTCTCATAACGGTTTCCTTTGGCTAGTG
The DNA here is from genome assembly GCA_963921995.1 of Oxystoma pomonae. Taxonomy (NCBI): domain Eukaryota; kingdom Metazoa; phylum Arthropoda; class Insecta; order Coleoptera; family Brentidae; genus Oxystoma; species Oxystoma pomonae. Next base: position 43,178,502 of record OY998171.1, on the reverse strand, counting down.
TGTCTCTATCATTTTCTAACTTGTATAAATATAAACGGTAAACGGTAGAGATACATTGACTTTATAACGAATACATGAACTCTTAACGATGCCTTTTAAAGTCTACTTGGACTTTCTCTTGCAAAATTACATAATAGACACTTAAAGTATATATTTCAAAGCATCGGTATCGGTATACCTAACGAGTTCGAAATAAAGCCAAAATACACTACATTTTTGACTTGTTTATGCGATGTTTCATGCGATGTTTCGAACGATGCCCGCTTTTCGAAGGGTGCGATGACTGAACACTTGATTTAAAAAAAAACGCATATATGCAGTCACAAAATTGACCTTTCTAAAAGTGTATAATATATACGGACTACCAGCTAAAATGCCTAAAAACTTCAAAAGTACGACAATTTGTCATATTGTTTAAAAAGCGTCTCTAAAACTGAAAATATATTTTGACTTAAATTAAAGGCAATCTTATTTTTATATTAAATTTTGCATAATACTAAAAAATCAACAAAAATAATGTTTTAGTAAAGTCTTTATTAAACAATATCAAATTATCACTCGAGTAACGGACGAAGGCTGTTCCATAAAGAGGGCGGTAACCCATTTTGGAGTTGATAAAATAACAATAATACGATGGAAACAGCACTGGATTGAAAACAATTCGACGAATAAGAAACTTGGATTAGGACAACAACGATGGTAAACTTAATACTAATTATTTTAACTTAAAAAAGAACTAAAATAAATAATTTAGTATTTAATAGGTTTAATGATAATAATAATTAGGTTTAATAATTGATAAAGATAACACAAAGAAGATAATAATATATGGCGTGCTCCAGAGCCCTTATAAAATTATGTTTAAGTAAAATAACAATACATATAAATCTAATTAAGTATGATAAACTAATATTGTACACGATATTTATGAACCGTTATGTCCTTTCCGTTTTCACTCTTTAACTTAACATTAACATTATTATTGCTAATAATGACAAAAGGACCTTTGAACCAAGGATCAAATTTAGTTCTGTTCTCGTTGGAGATCATTACAAGATCACCTGGTTGTAAATGCCACATCGTACCTAGTCTTACGATTTTCTTTTGCCCTTACAATAAAATCTCTGGCTCTTTGATGAGAAACTTGTAATATATGCCTAAGCTCTTGATAGTATGCTTCGGTTTTGTACCATGGGTCAACTGTATTTGTCAAGTTGTCAGAAAGTTCTAATTTTCGTCCAAAAACAAGTTCGAACGGTGTGTAATCATGGTAAACACCTGGTGTCGTATTATAGCAAAACGCGTAATATTTTATCCATTTATCCCAGTCCGTAAAGGAGTCGCTTATGTATGATCTAAGATATTCGTTTAGAACTTTGTGGTTTCTTTCGCATCCACCCATGCTTTGATGGTGATATGCCGTAGAAAATTTATGTTTTATATTTAATAAGTTTGACAACTGCTCTATGACTTGATTTTTATATTCCGATCCCATGTCAGTCCTAATTTCCTTCACGGGGCCGAAAATTAAAATAAAATTGTCAACTATAGATTTTGCAACCGTAAGCGCTTCTTTAGACCACATATTTCGTAAGCTCGCACTGCATAGTCACAGCATAGGTCATATTGTTGTTGGTTTTTAAAAATGGGCCAACTGTATCTATGCACACAATATCAAACGGTTGTTGAGGTGTTTGCGTAATAACCATAGGTTCAGTGTGTTTTATTTTGCTTTTGTTTACTTGGCACTTTCTACAATTTTTAATATACGTTGAAACATGACGAGACATATTTTTCCAACGATATTTTGTTCTCAATTTTTTCAAAAGTCGCTTTTGACCGCAATGTCCTCCTATTAAAGGATTTTCGTGAAATTCTTGAATAAATCTTAACTTATCGTCTTTATCTGTGACGAGTTTCGGATTCTCATATAAAAATATTTGTAGGTTTTCTAGGTAATCTTGTCCTAGTATTTTTAAATCGCTTACCGTGCACGTATTAAACATTTCATCATTTAATTTCAGTTTTAATTTTTCTATTTTGTTTTCACTAGCCATTATCTGCAGCTGAGACAATATTTTCCCTAAAGAAAAATTGTCATTAGTGAAAAATATTTTCTTATCAACACTGAATTTCTCTCTTTTTCCGTACTTTTCCAGTATTATCCTAAGGTAATCTGGCTTACATATAAACTTTAAAGTAGGAATCTTAATTAAATCATAATTATCATTTGTAAACATTATTTTGGACATTTTGGTTTGATCATTAATTTCTGTATTCAATTTTTTGTCAATAATTGGTAATGGTTGTTGTTTTCTTGTCATTGATCTCGTGGTAATAGCTAATATTTGAGCTGATTTTGACCTAATTTCTTTTAAATCTTTAATTGAGATTCAAGATAATGCATCTGCTATCACATTCTCTTTTCCCTTGATATCAAGGTCTAATCTCATCCTGGTTAACTTTGAAGAAGGGTTCTTCATTGAAAACAAATAAACAAGAGGTCTGTGATCTGATTTCACTAAAAACTTTTTTCCATAGAGATAAGGTCTGAAATGATTTATTCCCCAATGGATAGCTGCTAACTCTTTCTCAATGACAGATTTGTTTGTTTCGCCCTTTGTAAACCTTCGTGACGCAAAAGCAATTGGTAAATCTTCCCCTGAGATAAAACTGCTCCACAGGCTTCTTTTGACGCATCGGTGGTTAGCGTAAAAGGTTTTTCAGATTTTCAAATGATTTTTGACATTCATCAGTCCATAAAAATTCTACGTTTTTCTTCGTTAACCTATTCAATGGTTTTGAAATTTCAGCGAAGTTTTTCGAAACGTCTGTAATAATTACAAAATGAAGTAAAACGTCTGACGTCATCAGCTGATTTTGGTAAGGGGTAGCTGCGAATCGTTTCATATTTCGACTCGTCGGGTAAAATGCCATCTGCAGTATTCAAGTGACCTAGATATGTAACGTTATTAAGGAAAAACATACATTTACTTGGATTTAACTTAAGATTAAATTTTCGAAGACACTTTTAAGATTTTTAAGATGATGCCCTTTTGAACAACCTATTACTATCAGATCATCCATGTAAAGAAATGCTTTTTCAGATGTGATTCCTGCGAAAGCAATATTCATCAGGCATTGGAAACTGTTCGGACTGACCTTTAACCCGAACGGCAATCTTGTGAAGCGGTAAGCTGCTGTATTGGTGCTGAGTGATGTTATATCTCGAGAACTTTCTTCTAATGGTATTTGATGGAAACCTGATCTTAAATCTAAGGTGGAGAACCATTTTGCTCTGCCCAGTTGGTCTAATATTTGATCAATTCTACTGATCGGAAATTTATCAGCTAAAAGTTTTTTGTTCACAGAACGAAAATCGAAGACCAATCTCCACTTCTTCTCTCCATTTTTCGCTTTTTTTGGTACAAGAAGGATTGGGCTGTTGAACTCTGATTGGGATGACTCAATAATTTTATCCTTAAGTAATTTTTCAATCTGCTTATTTATTTCAGTGACCTGGGAATAAGGCGTTTTATAATTTTTTATGTAAACTGGCGAATTATCGATTAATCTCAATTTTTTCTGATAAAAATTATTTAAAGTTAATGGGTCATTTTCTAGAGCAAATATGTCTGAATAATCTTGGCATAAATTAATCATATCATGTTTCAAAAATTCTGGGATTGCACTAGAGTTAAGTTCGTTTAATAACAACGTGTTTCTGTTTTGTTTACTATCGTTCTTGCTGTTTAAACAAAATATTTCGAAATTTTCTAAACAAGAGTAGGTGATTTTTGGATTTTTAATTGTTATACTTTCAAAATTTGTATTTAGTATCCTTAAAAATGGATTTTGACTAGAAACTATGGATCCGGCTACAAAGACGCCAGGGAATATTTCTTCTTTCTGTATAACGGAATCTTGCTTAAGATTTTGCAATAAATTTAATTTTCGTATTACTTCGTATCTAGGTGGAATAGTAATGATGTCGTCTCCTGGACTATTATATATTGGTAAAATAATATCTCCGTCTGTTGTTTTTAAAGTCATAGTCCAATTGTAGTAATCTAGTTGACTGCGAAATTTAGATATAAAATCCCTGCCGAGGATTCCATCTGCGGGTATCGGAGAATTTTTGTCTACAATGTCAAAACTGTGGCAAAAAACATAATCTCCCACAAAAATATTGGTTTTTGTTGTTCCAATAGACCTCATATAGCCCTCTGTGACACCTTTTATTCTGCATAAATTCGACCTGTCAACAATTTGATGTGGATCCACTTTAGTTCTCTTAAATAATGATACGTCTGCTCCTGTGTCTACCAGTAACGTAACAGGATCTTCTCCCGTCATATCAGTTTGGATAACTACAAAATTTGAAAGTGATAGGTCCATGTTGAAAACTTTTAGGAGTGCCCCAAAGGCTCCTGGTGGTTTTCCTGATTTAAGTCTGCGTCATACGTGTCATAGGCTCTAACAAACCTGTTTGATCTGCCCCGTTGCCAAGAACCTCTGTTCTGATGTGCCCCAGCATACCTGTTTTGACCATAATTATTCTTATTATTTGGTATGCGGTTGTGTGTGGCTGTGTTGCCATTTATTAGCGTAAAACACGGAGGTACTTGACGAATTGTCCTCGCTGACAATAACAAATTTTGTTAAAGCATCTTGAGCTGTCTGAAAAGATCTAGCTTCCATAATAATATTCACCTTTTCCGAGCTTGCGTTGGTGTCGAGTGCTTTAACTGTGGTATTTACCGTGTAGCTTTCTGCTACTTTTTCTGGCACACCCAAAGCTTATGTAAGCTTTTTTCAAACTTTGTGTAAATTTTTCCATTTCTGTTGCATATTTATTATCATTATGGGGCTGTTTTAAATTGAGAATTTTTGTATTAACGGACTGTGAACTTTCAGGTTTTATTCCGTCTTTCAGTTTTGTGTGAATGTCGGTTAGTTTTGCTATCACCTATTAAATCTCGCGCTCTCCCTGTGAGCCTGGTTTTGACATAGGCAATTGCATTATCCTCGTGGGATTCCACATTTGCTTTTAGTAGATTTAAAGCAACTATAAATGAAGTTAACCTATCCGTAGAACCATCGAACTTACACTCGGTAGTACTTAAAGGCATATTGGATGTAGTGGTAAAAAGATCTTTTTTAATTTCGGATTTTTCAATAAAGTCACTTTCGTCAATGTCGTCAGTGAGGTCAATTAAGTCGTCTTTTACTGTTGAATTAATCGGTTTTACAATAGAGCTAGGGATTTTATAGTCAATCTGCAAAACTTGGAACGATCTAACAAGTCTATCTCTAACTGTATTAAACAATGGTTTTACGTAGTTATTGTATTTATGATCATCAAGGTCTTTATAGCAACCAGATAGGTAAAAACAAAAGTATTATAAAGGGTTAGTAAATTATTTTTTACTTGGTTTCTGATATTTTCTGACTTAGGAACCTGTTTCATTCAAATTCTTTTTGATTCTTTAATGATCTCGTCTTTTAAATTTGACAGCTTGTTCAAAATTTCCTACCAAGTTGCTTTAACTACGGGTCCTGACATTAATTAACATAAATTGGAGCAAAACTACACTATAATAGTTAATAAAATAAATAAAAATCTTAACCATTGTGTTAATAAACATCTTCTTTGTAAGTATTTCAAATCATCATATCATAATGCAACATATCATATGTCCAAACAAATTCTCTACCAATGTTCTTCAAAGAATTTCCATGTCAGCAGTTTTAATTTATTTCAATCAAAAACCAAGATGCAGTAGTTAAGTTACAAACATAAATGTTACGTACCATTGTTCAGCTAGACTTTTTTTTATTGTTTTAAAGTACTTACCTTTTCTTCATCTGTACATCTTCACCAGCTACAGAAGGTGCTGTGGGTTTAAAATACACACTCCTTCGGATGTTCTTTTTCAAACCTCTTCGATACGCCTTTCTTAGTTTTAACGACGTTAAAATTACTACGCACAACGTACAAACATAGCAAACAAATCTAATATCTATCGGTACCGACAAAGTCCTTGTTCATCTACGATAAAATTTGACGTTACGACGCCCGTGCTGGAAACATCGCTTTCCTTGGATACGGATTTTCCCATTTTAAGTTACACTGCATTCCTCGCAATTTCTGCCAAAACTTTTTCCAGGTACGTAACTACACAAACTCCGATCACGACGAGAGTACCGACGGCTGCGGCAAGACAAAGCGCTACTTTCAACATTATAAATTTTTTGTCGGTACGGGCGTTTACATTTTTTAAAACTTTTTCGAAAAATTTGTCACGGTCGCCATGTAATATCGAGGGATATAAATTACTTAGTCAGAGGTTGATTTTCGACTGCCTATATTAATATATCAATAATAATGTATATCCCAAGTTGAATATAAAACAATAGTTGCATAAATAGCTAAATAAGCAATATAGAGTTTATTGCACTACAGGTCTTCTGAGAGCTGATCCAATGCGCGATAAATAGCATCGCTTAACTCTTCAGCATTTCGTGGTCTCCAATTCCTTTGGTATATTATTTTAACGATTCGACCCCATATATTTTCCACTGGGTTAAGGTTAGGGCTGTTGGCTGGCCAAGGAATTGTTTCTATATTATTATTCTGAAACCATTGGCGAACAACATTAGCCGTGTGTACTGGACAGTTGTCCTGCTGATAAACGAAGTCATTATTTTCATGTAAAGACTGTACAGATGGCAGCATAACGTTTTCAAGGATTTCAGTATATCGTTCACTATTGAATCTTCCTTGGATTCTCCAAAAAAAACCCAAACTTCTAGCACTAAACCAGCCCCACATGTTTACAGAAAAATGTCCAGCTTTTTTAACTTGGTTTGTATATTCGGGTTCAAATCTAGAATTTGGTGGACGCTAAACTAAAATTCTCCTGCTGCTTGAAGACGATTGAAAAATTTTTTCGTCAGTGAAAATCACCCTTTCCCAGAAGTCATTATCACGAAGAACATTATTCAGTGCAAAAATCACTATGGCCTGTTTTTGTTCTTCTGTTAGAAAAGGCTTCTTTGCAGCAACTCGTCAAGAGACTTCTGATTTCGTTACTCTTCTACTTACTGTTGCTAAAGAACACGAAAATAATGTTACATTAGCTGCTTCAACCGACGTTGAAAAAGAACTTTGTGAGATGGTCAATAAGTCTCTCATCTTGCGCTTCAGAACTTACTTTTGGTCGTCCTGATCCATTTTTCTATCCGTACCATTATTTTCAATCCAGCGCTTTTTCCATCGCATTATCGTCATTTTATCAACTCCAAAATGGGGGCCTTCTGTGGCATTTTTAAAAATGTCATACTGAATTTTAAGGTGTCAGGCATACCAAGCTGGTGGTGCCTTATAATAGTATACACTAATGGAAAGCTAAATTTTCTGGCATATATATCAAGTGTACATCCCTCCGGACGCAACGAGTGGAATCAGCTATTCTGTCATCGCACCCGTCAAAAAAGCGGGCATCGTTCGAAACATGGAATGAACAAGTTCAAAATGTATACCTAGAGGCCCTGTATACGATTTTTGACAGTTATTGTTTTACCAGAGCAACACCGTTCTTAACTAAAAAGCCAGTTAACTCATTTTCGTTTTAGTATCCTTTGGCCTATGATCGGTGCCATATTGACACCAAACTGACAGAAAATCCATGTTTTACTTGTCAATTTGGTTATAAAAATGGCAGCCACGATAGGCTAAAGGGCACTGAGGGGGTAGGAGTTAACAGGCTTTTTAGTTGAGTACTGTGTTGACCAGAGGTGAGGAACTGGATTTCGCAGTTGTTAGGGAAATGTTTTAAATTGTGCGTTAGAAATAATAGTTGGCAACCCCTGACAATAAATAACGTTGTCACTGTCAGATTTTTGATTAAGAAACGTCAGGTTTAAAAATGGAATTTTGCTGTATAAAAAACTGTAAAAATACGTGCTTCGACGAATTTGTATTGTTCCTTTGTCCAACGGAGAAAGAAACTCAGGAAAAGTGAAAAGAAAACATGCATTTACCAAGCTGGAAAATTAATAAAAATAGTGAGCTACAAGCAGTAGGTACAAACATACGCATTTAGCATGTACTTCGTTAAGAAATAACACATTATGTTTCCATGTTTTATTGTAAGAAAAAGAGTAACAAAAATATAGATCATAGGAGTCTTTACCGTATGTATTCACTGTTTGTTTTTGTTTTTTTTTTGTCAAAGCTTGACATATTTTACTAACCAAAAAAAAAACAATCTTTCAAAAACTGTCTGGGGAAATTATAAAAAGAGACAACAAAACAACAATCCATTTCAAAAAATGCGTTTTACATGCAAATATGAAAAATAATAGAAAGAGAGGGCAATATGAGTTGCCCACCTCTGGTAAAACAACAACTGTCAAATGTATAGAGGGCCTCACAACTGTCAAATGTATAGAGGGCCTCTAGGTATACCGATACCGATGCGTTGAAATATTTACTGTGTCTAATTTTGTGAGATTAAGGAAAAACGCCGTATGGAGCGGAGTAGGCTGTGTTAGCTAGAAGGCTAACACGATTCCATACCGTTCCTCGTAGATGACGATAAGAAGACGGTACCGTGTGATCCATATATTGATAGTGCAGCACGTTAAAGATCCCTAGCCCCGACAAAAGGGTTTAGGTCTAAATCCCTCTAGAAAAAGAAAATTGCCTTCCTAGGTGGTGCTAATCAGACCGTTTATTTTAATTTCTTTGATCAGACCGGTCTGACGAGCGGGGTCGGGGGGATTCATATATATATTTCAGTACTCAGGTGTCTTAGAGTCAAACAGAATGGCAGATATTGTTCACGCTGCATCGTTCGTCGTCCGCCGCGCTGTCGTGTTCTCTGATGGGCAGCCAGAAAAAAAAAGTGCCCCCTTAGGCATGATGGTGAGGATCGGGTCGGGATGCAGTGGATATCTCCTAGAAAGGGCTTTTGGTGTGGACCTACTCGAAGATGGGAATACAATGACTGTGGCTGCCTCCACGTGGCACACCTGGATGTGGCGGTGCCATAGTTTGTCTCCTTGTGACATCTGTGGCAACACCTAACCAAAGACGGCAAGTGTTATTGGTGGTTTCGCAATGACCTTCACGTTGGTTTGGGGGTTATTGTGAGACCTCCAGTGGTACTTGGATGGCAACAAAGTGGAATAACTTGATGCCGTATTTCGAAGCCTATATCATATTTTTATGATCTGCAGGAGTTTTGACTTCTAGGATGGTATGTGCTCCAATTGCCATTCTAAATAACTTAGTAGATAACGTGAGCACAAAATTTCTATACCTTAGACACAGGAAGTAGTGCAAGGCCGGCTCTCGAAAGGGTGCTAAGCGCCACTTATGCAATCTAACATCTACAGTCAGACAATAATGGGTTCTACCACTTGAGCTGGCAGATTATCTCACTAAGAGATAGCGCCAAAAATACAAAAGACAACATAAGATATCTTCCAGGCATCTTTAAGATGTCATTCAGGAAATAGAAGATATCTTTAAGATGTCTGTAATGTTCGGAATAAGGCATCTTTAAGACAGCTTTAAGATGTCTTTGTGCTATATGGGCTTTGAAGATCAGAATCTCATCTATTGTACTATTTTACATAGTTATTTCAAATTCATAAAAACAGAGTAGAACAGGCAGCAAGGCAAAAATATATCCTTTTACTTTTTTGCTTTTGTTTATTAAATCGTTTTTCCTGAAACATAAAGTTTTTTTTGGTGGGTAATATATGGATCGGCCTTTAGTTGGTTAAGGCCATAATACAGACAGACTTGCATAAGATCACATTCTTGCTTGCTTTGTGGGTATAGTTTATCTTTGAATCAAAGTCTTAACTGCGTAAAAATTACACACATAAAGTTTACCGCCAAAATAGAGAACCACGATGATTAAAAACACATTTATTGTATTAAACCTTGCCTACTAAAATAAAAACAAAATAAACGAATATTTGCCAACCTGTAAACGTGTGCAGAAAGCTGTTTCTGGCAAATTACAAATGTCAGGGTTAAGCCGCGAATCCCAAAATTTTATTATATTACCGGGTTGGGATTCCATTCATATTTCTTAGTTGTTGTTGTTTGGTTTTAATAAAATAACTTTTTTTTAATTTGCGCGTTTCTGTAATAACTGCACTTTGCAAAGTAAGCGTTAAGCGCGGTAAACGTGATGAACGGTAAATTATTTGCGTGATTGGAAATCTTGCGCGGTTATGTCATATCGCGATGTAAAACTGGTGCGGTAATGCGCCGCGCGCGGTATTTACGTGCACGGTGTTTTTTGCGCGGTTAGAGTTGTCAAAAAGAAATGGTGATATTTCGTTCAAAATAAATAAAAGTCAAAAAGTTTCAGGTATCGTATGTCTTGACAGAAAAACAAGCACGAGCATAAACAGCGCATGCCAATAGTGCAGAACTAGTGAAGTGTTTCCCTAAATACACACGTCAGCTACATAACTATTAGGGGTTTCCAGATTCAAGATTCAACAGCCCTTTTGCCAAAAAAATACAAATGATCTTTATGGACAAAGCAAATAACAATATAAATAATAAGTTTTTGTCCTTTATCATAACACTTCTTCTTCACAAAATACAAATCAAAAATAGAGTCACAATTCCACGATAAATAGAGTTAAAATTTGTAGGTAGCGCTTTTATTAGATTAGATCACATTAGATTTCATCACATTATTTAAAAACAATTGCAAGAACTGTAAGATTATATTATAATATAGAAAAGTTAATTACAAAACCATTTAATTTTTTTTAACCATTAAAGAAAATAAAAAAACAAAATAAAAAACAACAGAATAAAAAGAAATAAAACAAAATAAAAAAAAAACAAACCAAAAATAAAATAAAAAAAGGCGTAGTCAGCAGATTAAAATAAAAAGAAAAACAGAACAGAAAAAGCTGCAATTAACTGACCAAAACGTATCATTAAGAAACTCATTAATGTCATAACATTCCTTTTCGAATAAAAGAGACTTTACAGATTTTCGAAATTTTTTGTAAGTTTCATTGGATTTGCAGTAACCTGACAGTTTGTTATAGATTTTAATACTATTACATATGATCGACTGTTTGACAAGGTTATATCTGGGAATAGATATTGTATGTTATTTGGGCTAAGAGTATATTAAAGATGTGAAGCAGTGACCTATATTTTTTTAAAATTAAAAATACTTTTTCTAAAATGAACACACTAAGGTTAAAATTTTTTCTTTTATAAAAAGTGTCTTGCAATGATCCCTAAGTTTGTCACCACATATGGATCGGACAGCTCTCTTTTGTAAAGTACATACTGAACCAAATAATTGTTTGATACAGCAACTCTAAAAAACAATCCCATACCTTAGATGAAATTCTATTAATCTAGAAAACCTGATAAAAACTAAAAACCTTCTCCAAAAACTGTTATGTTGAACACTAAAAACCAAATTCCATCCATCCATCCATAGTATTTACGTAAATATAAAGTCAAAAATTTACACAAAAAAGTTTTCATAAAATTTACTCGAAAATTTACGTCATATTTACATAACATAACTTATGTTTCTTTAATTACATTATATTTACGTAATAAGAAGGGAACTTTCTGCATGACATTATGCAGAACATGGAAGTTACTTTTTACCTTGTTGTCACATTAGAAGTATATAAATATTATATACACAATATGACTTTAATTTTACATAAATGTTACATTCTAATACGTACTATTTATATAACATTTATGTTATAAATTTATATAGTAGTTACATAAAGAGTACGTTACTTACGTGACGTCAAGCTTACCTTGATGTTACTTGTAATACTAAATACTATGTAAAAAATTTACCCCAATTTTAACTTTTGATTTACTTTCTAGTTACTAGTTAATCGATATCTGCCGTTTCCAAATTTTTTGTTGCCATGTATTATTTACGCTATTTTAATTACATATTATTTACGTAAAAAGTGGGAACTTTGTGCATGGCATTATGCAGAACATTTAAGTTACTTTTTACCTTGTTGTGACTTCCAGTTTACCTAGAATTTATGTAACAAAGTAATCATCATAATAATATTTACGTAACGTGTTTGTTGGGTTATTTCTGACCGATGCGAAACTAGTTCCTATAAGTTGAAAACGCGATAAATTATTGCTGGCGGGATTTGATAAATCGCTGGATCAATCACAATATATAACGGGTGTCCCAAGGTGAGTAACCTATTAGAATATTTTGGAAACTATACAATGAAAACTTTTCAAACTTTCTATTCTAACATAAGTCCATGTAAACTATCTTTATGAAATACTTTCATATTTGCAGTGTTGCCATTTGCAGGAAAACTTGGCAACAACTTTCTTATTTTAAATTGAACACCCTGTATATTTTGGCATTTTTGGATTCTACAAAATATTTTTGGTTCATTTTATGTTTAATGTCTTATACCTATGTTCAACTGTTTTTCACAAGCTATGGGGTCATTGAGGTTAGGTTTTGTCTAAATAAAAATGGAGCGGACTGTAGTTAGGCTGACAGCACGTTTTATCATTAATCTGTCTGACTGTTTGTTTAGAGTTTACGTCCCTAAAGTTAGCAGTACAAAGTCAGCAGTGCAAAGATTTTATGATTGGAAAAATTAGTGCTAATTAAATGCTAAGTCACAAAATTTTGTGCTCTTGTAGTTTCCGAGATATGACCTGCACTGCTAGCTACCCGTTAAAGATAGCAGTGCAATGGTCCAGAAAAGTAGTAGAGGGCTCTAAGTGGTCCAGAAAATTAAATAAGGGAACTTTCTGCATGGCATTATGCAGAACATGGAAGTTACTTTTTACCTTGTTGTCACATTAGAAGTATATAAATAACTCCATACCTCCACTCCATATCTCGGAAACTAGAAGAGCACAAAATTTGGTTACTTGGCATTTAATTAGCACCTAAATAGCACTAATTTATTCCAATATCAAAAACACCACAAACGTCTTCTTTCATGAGAACTCAAATATCTGTATGACCTAAAGTTAGCAGTGCACCAAGTTAATTTTAAAAAATATGCAGAAAAAAGTAAAAAATACAATTTTTTCATTGAAATTAGCATTTAATTTTCTGGATCATTTAGAGCACTCTACTACTTTTCTGGAGCATTCTAGCATGGTGCACTGCTATCTTTAACGGGTAGCTAGCAGTACAGGTCATATCTCGGAAACTACAAGAGCACAAAATTTTGTGAGTTGGCATTTAATTAGCACTAATTTTTCCAATCATAAAATCTTTGCACTGCTGATAACTTTAGGGACGTTTAGAGTTTAGGATGCGAGAAAACATTAGCGGCAACGGTTAAAATCTAGATTGCCATGTCATGCCATACCAGCGCGACTAGCTGACGCATGCGCATTGAAGCCCGCTGGGCCTTTATAGTATCTCATAATTATATGGTATTTCCAAACCATTTTGAGGATACCAATTAATTTTAGACCTTTATTATTGTCAGAATTCTCAATACCCAGCTTGCTGCTCAAAGTATAGTCTAAAAATGTCAGCCTTGTCAAAACTCTTGCACTGCAGTTTAAATCCGCGTTTTAAATTTTTCATTGGTTACCTGTTCAAAACCGATATACTCTTTCCAAAACGTTTCCATGCCCACCATGGGGTTGACCACACCCCTCTGATAGACTTTTCTAACGGCGGAAATCTTCTGATTTTCGGCGTAGGAGCCCACCGCCTCGACGCCTTTCAGAAAGTTGACATAATCGTTCCAAATGCAATAGGAATGGATGTCCATACCTATCTTGTCCAGGGCGAAGTCATAAGCTTGGGCCATTTTTTCCCTAAAAGGACATGAGACGTTTCATGTGGGAAATGTCTTCGGGAAATATTATAAGCGAAATGTGGTTAGAAATGCACATATTATTGATGTAAGGAAAAATATGAATATTTAATATAAGTACAGGGTGATCCATTGCATAGGGTGAGCGACAAAAATGTAAGACCTGCGAATTATCGGTAAAGAATAAACGATGAAAGGGATCTTTGTTCTTGGAGTATTTTTGGCATATATTGCTAAGTTTAAATTAAGTACAATGAAGTCTATAATGAATGGCTATAATTTGACAGACTAAGCCGATTTGAATGAACTTAGGCATTTAAAAAAGCCAATATAATTTAGACATTTTTAATTTAATTATTTTTAACGTTTTTATTTCACCGCCGATTTTTATAAGTGACATATTTTTATGTTTGTATTGAATGAAGCTTTCAAGAAAAATATAGTTTTTAAGCCAGTGGCGCACAGAAAAAGTTTCACTTGGGGGTGAAAGACTGCAACATTTTAAAATCTTGGACTTTTACAAAACGTCATTTTTAAAACTTGTTTTGACAAATATGAGGTATATTTTTTCCAGACGTGAAATTTTTCTTTTAAATCGGCCCATTAGTTCCAAAATTTTAGACACTTCGCTACACGTCCACTAAATGTCACTTTTTGACATAAATTACCCTTTTTTTAAATGGAACCTTATGCTCCTAGCAGATTATTTAAAGGAATCAGAAAATCCTATTTCCAAAAATATACCGTTTGCGAGATATCTGCAAATAAAGTGTTATTAATATCTATTCTTTTTAAAGTACCCACGACTATGAAAACAGTTAAGGCACCCTTCATTTGGTAGTTTTTGACATGAAAGTTGACAAGGTGTCAAGGTTCTGTCGAAGGTGCTTATAAAATGAATGTGACGTTTAAAACAGGTCATATATGTGATATCCATACTTTTTGGAGTCAAATAAACATCAGAATTGGCTGAACTTTGAACGGGAGGCACATTTTGTAAAAACTAGCACTTTTTTTTATTTTTTGCCGAATAAGCTAAAATTTCTTTCTAAGGTCACCTATTCAAATGTTTGAATATTTCAAATTGGTGGCCTTAGAAAAAAGTTTTAGCTTATTCGGCAAAAAATATGCCTTCCATTCAAAGTTCAGCCAATTATGAAAAAAAGCATGGATATCGGATGACCCGTTTTGAACGTTACTTCCGACATTTTCTGAGCTAAGGTCACTGACAAAAAAAGAAAAGAATCTCTACTCTTAATTTTATTTATTTTTTTAGTTTCTGGCAAACATCTCAAAACCTAATATTAAAAACCCAGGCATGCAATATATTTTCGAGAAGAGGATTTCGTAGGATTGCAAAAATGTATTGGAGGCATATAGTTCAAGTAAAAAAAAAAAAAAGATAAGTTGGATCAATAAATGAGATTTATCTTATGTGCATATATAAACAGATACCATAGATTAAGAAGAATTAAGAATCATAACTCTATTCCAACTAGTAAACTTAAAAACATGTTTAAAATGTAATGGATCATCCTTTACCTAATCGGAGATTTTCTAAAAAATGTAGAGAAGTATGTTGTTTTTAATTTTGGATTTAAAATTGCTATTTAGCACTGGCGCACTGAGGGGGGGAGGGGTTACCCCCCCCCGAGAAGCCTGGTTATGGTCACATTTTTACTTCAAATTAAGTTTTTTCTATTATTTATCCTTAACCCCCCCCCCCTGAAGTCAATTCCTGGGTGCGCCAGTGTATTCAGACCCATTTTATAGTGAATTACAGAAATATTTTGGTAGAAAGAAAAAATCATTGTTTGCATCCTACTCTCACTCGTATTTTTTCATATATCTACAATGGGAAACTATAGCAGGTTGCGTGGTATGTTTCGGTTCGGTATTCTTTATTTTATTATAATATTCACTTAACACAACCAGCAACTTTTTTACAAAGGATTTTCAAAACCCAAGTTTATTTGTGGATTCATTGATTTTCTCTTAATAAGAAGTATGTATGACAGAGACTTTTAATACTCATAATAAACTTAACCGTTGTTTGATCCTCTTCAAACAAAATTGGATGCTAAAAACAGTTTAATTACTTAGGCATACCTCTCCCCCCCCCTCTCCCCGCACTAGTGCGGTAAAGTGACTAATAACGTTAAATTCAAAAAATTAAAACACAGATATTTATATTTCTTTTTTGGGGAAAATCTTGTACCTAACACATGCGTAAAGTGTCTTTAGCGCCCTTGCCGGCTTGACCAAACTCGCACGCGACGGCAGTTGCACGAACGACGCGGAGCGGAGTTTGGGCAAGCCGACAAAGGCGGAAAAGACACTCTTCGCACGTGCCAGGTAAAAAAAATTTCCTACTTGCGTAAAATAGTTATCCTATAAATTATTATAACACAGGATAAATCCATTCCCGCACAGCGTGCGGGAAATGCAACTTCCCGCATGCATATGCGTGCGTAAAAGTGTAATTTTACGCACGCTAGTAT
Source organism: Oxystoma pomonae (assembly GCA_963921995.1). Classification (NCBI taxonomy): domain Eukaryota; kingdom Metazoa; phylum Arthropoda; class Insecta; order Coleoptera; family Brentidae; genus Oxystoma; species Oxystoma pomonae. The sequence goes on along the minus strand of OY998171.1, from coordinate 43,162,141 downwards.
GAAACAGTTATTTATCTAACAAATGCGGAAAGTGGTACTTTTCCCCAGGCGACGGCAGTTGCACGAATGACGCGGAGCCAGTATTGTTAAAAATTAAGATATTTAGGACTAATTAAATGATTTATGTATTCTATCTTATGTGTCATTTTGTAGCAATACTATAAGATCTTTACTTATTAATAACATTTTTTTTGATAAAGAAGATGGACAAAACAACCGTAGGAAAAACATTATACCTAACTTTTGCAGAAAATGCCTTTTCCACCCTTGACGGCTTGCTCTAACCCCGCTCCGCGTCGGTCGTGCAACTGCCGTCGCTTGCGGAAAAGTACTATTTTCCGCACTTGTTAGGTACATAACTATTTTTATTTTTTCTTCTTCAAAAAATTGGAAAACAATAGTGAAGATAAAACCTGATTGATATTTTGTATTTACTTTAACAGTTTTTAGGATTATTTTAGGAGGAGCCTCCATGAAAAATGTAATTGGTTCAGAAATAAACTTATTCTAACTACTTTGTTTCCAAGATTGGTTTTTAAAGTTTGAGGAGTTCAGGAAAAAGGACATTCTAAAACGTTGCGCCTATTGAACATTTATACTTACTTGTATGTCGGCAATGAAGCTTTCGTTTCTTTGACATATGTCAAATACAATTTCCACAACTCAATATTTAAAATCTTCATGAGGCACCTTTGAAATAGCTGTCAAAAAATTATTAGTAGAGAAAAAATAACACTTTCATTTATGTGATAAAACCATTGGTTAACAAAACTTAAGTATTTAAAAAAGAAAAACAACCCTTTCAATAAACATAATCTTTATTTATTTTTTAAGGAATATATAGAAATATTGGTTAAAACATTTTGTTTATTTTTCACATATTGATATAAACCCAAGGGGGTAACCACTGGTTGTTTAAAGACCGCAAGGGACTCTCAGAAAATGCGAAGGGACTGCAAGGGACTGCCATAAGATTGGTGACATGATTGCCAATAGTGGTTACTCCCTTGTATAAACCTACATTTTTGGGAAATGTGGACTAAGGAAAAGGCTACTAGAGGGTATATATTGGCATAGTAAAACCGAGAGTAAAACACAATACTTTTTGTTTTGTTAACAAATGTATCAACATAAAATTAATCATTAATTTCAATAAAATTATTTAAAAATTGTAGGGAAAAAATTGAAAAAAAAAGGAATTCTTTATAAAACAAAACACGTTATAAAACAAAGCACGTATACCATAAGGTAATTAATAAATCTTGTTCCTTATATATTGGATGGTAGTGTAATCCAACAGGATAAAAAATAACCAAAGGAGTAAGTAATTCTGTTCAAAAAAATTCCTCCTACTTTCTGAACACAGTTTTTGGGGAATAAAAAAGAAAAAAGGATTTTTTAAAATATTGAATGAATTTATTTAAAAAACATTCTAGAATTAGTGTTTCTAAAAACTCTAATCCTGCTTTTACCTTTTCCACATTTTCAAAATTCCTGGCTTTAATCTGAAAGAAAGAAAAACAATATCAAGTAAATAAGCTTATAACCCAGTAGATATGTTAAATAATTTATTTCAAACCTAAAAATATTTTTTGAAGCTCTCCATGCTAAAACAAATTTTTCTGTTGTGTTCTTACAGAAAAATGCCAAAAATCTTTTGATAGAAATTAAAAAAAAAAAATATTTTTACCAAAAAAACTTATGAAGTACCTACCTACTTTTTACAGTAGAATAAAATCAAAATACTTACCTCATGCTCAATATAAATCTTCCAATATCTGGAAGCGCTGGGAAAAACAGTAACCAAATGCTCATAGAGTGCCCTTACTTCTGAAATGTGTTTTGACTGAGCCTCCCGAAGCAGAATTGACCATGATTCTAAATCATATGGGTTTTTTTCAACCTGCCTTTGCGTTCTGTAAAGCTTATCATTGCCCCAATCCTGTAAAAAATTTAAAATAAAACTTTAGAAAACTATAGGGTGGACTTGTTTGTTCCTTAACCGATTACTATAAATGTTAGCTTTTTGGAAAGGTAACTAAACAAATTTTATAATTTTTTAACAGAAACAGTCATATTTCAAAAATCCAAGATGGCGGAAAAAAATAAAAATCACATATTTAAAAAAGAAGCTGCAACTTTTTTTTACCACCCCATATTTTTTTTATAAAGGTAAGAAAGGCGACGCTATTTCACGTTTAACGATACCACTCATAAAATTCGGTTTTAAGTAAACATGGTTTTTCCAAAAATCACCAAAAGCACTCATATAATACAAGGAAAAATCAAGAGCTATGTTTGTCCAAATGTCGACTCTCTGTCTCAAAAGTCTCCAAACTATTTAGTTGTTAAAATATTTAATAAATGTCAACCACCAATTAAAAATAGTGCAAATTTAAATCAATTTAAACAAACATTAAAAGAATATCTTATAGAAAAGGAGTTTTACAATTTGAAAGAATTTTGGAGTTCAACTTGAATATTATGTGATTGCTTTTTTTTTCTCCTTTGTGATAATAGAATATAAAAAGAAAATGATCTTAATGGTTACAAAAGCTTTAGTTCTTAAGTTGCCGATTGTCCTGATTGTTTTAGTTATTATTTTGTGTCTTTTATAAATTAAAGTTTAAGTTATTTTTAATTATTTATTTAACTATTAACTATAAAAATTTCGCTTGTTCCATACAAAGATATTCTATTCTATTCTATTACTTATACAAAAGTTACGTGTGTTCAAATTTCCTCTAAATACAGAACCTATTCTAAATACCAAAAAATGTTTTTTTTTAAATAACTTTCTAATTTTTTATCGGATTTTTATAGAGTAAGCCTTTTTGCAACAACAATTCTTCAAAATTTACGATTTTTATATAAAAAAAAAGTCAAATGTCAAAAGTCCAAAAAGGCGGAAATAGTATAAAACAAGATTTTCGAAAACAGAACTGCAACTTTTTTGTGAGCACCCTGTACACTTTTATAATAAAAATTAGAAAGCCTTTACCATTCGACGTTTAACGAAGTATCACTCATAAAATTTGGTTCATTTATGCAAAAGTTATGTTGACTCAAATTCCCTCAAAATACAGAACCTGTTCTTAACACCAAAAAATGTTTTTTTTTTATGCCTTCATCAAAAACATGATTTTAGTAACTGTCTGCAGATAACTAAAGCATGGCTTTTTTGGTTACTGATGCAAAAAAAACTTTTTTTTTATCAGGGGTGCAAAAAAAAGATTTTTGTCCGTTTTTTACCCAAAATTAAAGAGAAATAGCGGAAAATAGTAATATAGAAAAAATCTAATTATTCTTGCATAAAAATTAAGCCATTTCCGCCAGTTTTTACCAAGTATTTACGAAAAAATCATTTCAAAAAATCGGCAAAATATCAAACTGTCAAAGATTCAAATGTCGCAACAATAAACGTCACCGTCATATTGTTATTTCATTTACCAGCCGCCTTGATTTATAGTGTAAAGATGGTGTCTTGCGAGCTTTTCCTGTTTTTCTTGGATTTTTTGATAAAGGTATTCAAAAAAATAGTGTTTTTACTCGCGTTTTTAAATACCTCGGTGCGCTCGTTGTGAAAACTACTATTTTTAAATACCTTTTTTATCGGATTTTTATAGAGTAAGCCTTTTTGCAAAGACAATTGTTCCAAATTTACGATTTTTTTTACCAAACATGTTAAAAGCCCAATAGTCTAAAATAAGGTTGTAAAAAACAGATGCAATTTTTTTCTGAGCACCTTATAGACTTTTTTAATAAAAATAAGAAAGCTTATGCCATTTGACTTTTAACGAGGCATTATGAAAAAAAGATTTAATTATTGTTGCTTGGTGGTTTATGAAACTCACAAGTTTATAGTAAAAAAAAAAAGTAAGCAGGCCATGGAAACAAAAACAAAGTAAGCAGGCCATGGAACAAAAACTTAATCATTATGTCAAAACGTTACAGGACGCCTTTACTTTTTGCATTTAACATGGCTTTGACACATGAAGACTATGTCCGCCATCTTGGACTTTTGACATTTGACATTGTCTTTGCAAAAAGGCTTACTATATAAAAATCTGATAAAAAATTAATTTCAAAAAACATTTTTTGGTGTGGGGAATTTGAGTCAACGTAACTTTTGCATAAATGAACTAAATTTTATGAGTGATACTTCGTTAAATGTCAAATGGTAAAGGCTTTCTAATTTTTATCAAAAAAGTTAACAGGGTGCTTACAAAAAAGTTGCAGATCTGTTTTTGAAAATCTTGTTTTTTTACTATTTCCGCCATCTTGGAATTTTGACATTTGACATTTTTTATATAAAAATCGTAAATTTTGAACAATTGTTGTTGCAAAAAGGCTTACTCTATAAAAATTTGAGCAAACATAACCTTTGTATAAGTAAACCGAATTTTATGAGTGGTACTTCGTTAAACGTGAAATAGCATTTGTTTTCTTACTTTTATAAAAAAAAATAAAAGGTGGTAAAAAAAAATTGCAGCTCTTTTTTTAAAAATATGATTTTGATTTTTTTTTCTGCCATCTTGACTTTTTGACATATGACGGGTTTTGTCAAAAAATTATAAAATTTGTTTAATTACCTTTCCAAAAAGCTAACATTTATAAAAATCGATTAAGAAACAAAAAAGTTATTAGAGAATCAAAACAATCCAAAATTTTAAAGCCCTATATTGAACCTCACAATCTTATTGTGTAACTATTTCCATTTTTCTTTTCTTAGGACTTTATATTTACTTTGTTTATACGGGCCTCTTAAAGCGCTTCTATATAAGAACGGTTTTTTTGTTGTATAAACGCCACTAACACCGCTTTATGCACTATTTTATTTTAAAGCGATTTAAGAAATCGGTTTATCGCTTTAAAAACGCTTTAGCGTATTGCTTACAGTGTAAAGAAATCTGTTGTTAACAACTTATGTCTAACTCTCTAACAGCTTTGTAGTTTATGCAAATAAATTATATTTACTTTAATTAACTTAGTTGTTTTATTTGTTTTCTCTTTAAACTGGCACTTAATGAAACCGTCCTTATATAAAACCGGTTTTAGGTGCGTATAAACGTAGTAATTGATTAGAGTTTAAGCTTGAAAACATAGGTAAATTTAATATGTTGTATGCCAAAAATAAATATATTTTATTTGAGAGTGCTGGTAGTATACCAGCAGTAAAAAACTCTTACTATAGACCATTAGAAAAATTTAGGGGAACTTTTCCGGATGAAGCTGGATTTTTGACAGATGTTAGTTTACTCCTGTAGTAGTTTGTAAAAAAAAATGTTTCCATGTGAGGGACGCTTGCTTTCTCCGGCGAAAGGGGTATTATTTAAAAAATCATAACTTTCTTATTTATTAACCGATTTTTCACAAACAAATTTTGATATATTTATGATATAGCAAACTTTTGGAATCATTATCAATAACTTATATTTTTCACATTTGTGTACCAAAAAACAAATATTTTCTTAAAATGAATACTATAAAAAAAAAACTCTTTCAACAAAAAAAATGGCACTTACTAATTATATGCTAGAGTTTTTCAGTAATACTTTAAAAACCGCAAAATTAGCCTCTTTTACGAATCAAATTCATGAAGGTCCCTAAAAAAGTATGAAAGTCGATAGGCGATGTTATTTTGAAAAAAAAATAAGACCAGTGGTTCTGACTAAAAACTATCTTAACAAAATGAATTATTTTATTTTATTAAAATATTGAATCGCAAAGTGTTTGGTGACGATTGGGTAATAAAAAATGAGTACATAGATTTTTTTATTACTTTAAATGTTCCTGGTGTAGCGTCCGTCATCTTAAAGAACTCATAGTTCATATTTTCAATGAAGATAAAAAAATTTTCATTCAAAGGCACAAATTATGTTCCTTATTTTAGTGTATCAAGCTTCTTTTAGATATAATGTAATCAAACTTGTTTTAGGGTAAAATTAGGCTAATGGAGCAAAAACGTAAGAACGATTTTATCCTTCGGATTTTTTTTATAAAATTAAAAAAAAAAGTTAAACCCTGCAAACTACTCAATCAAGAAATTCCAGTTATGAGTCAAGTGTTGAATTTAGTTGTAATACATTTTAAAGTCAAATTTAAGATTTTTTTATTCAAAGTGTAGTTGATTTTTTTTATTAAATAAAAAACTTTAATAATAAAATGTTCGTGAAAATTTTTTTCCATCACGAGGGGCTATGCACTTAACATTTTTTTTTACATATATTGCACATTACTATGAAAAATGTTAAATATTGTCATTACAATGAATAGTAATGCTTAATAATGAAAAGTAATTCAATTAATGCTAAGTAATGTGTAATAATGAAGAGTAATGATAAATAATGCAGACGACATTTTGTACATTTATTGCGAAAGTGAGTAGCCCCTCGGTCTGTCATCAAACATTTAATTCTATCATAGAAAAATTATTCTAGTACCAATGCACACCACAACATGATAAAATTTGAATTTAATCCTTAACCATTTGCTAATTATTGGGCAAAACATAAAATGTAATCAATAATACTTCCATTTTTTATAGCGTCCACCATGTGGGTGAAATATGCTATTTTTTAAATAGGTCCGCCATCTTGGATTTTTATTAAATGTCAGTTTTATCATTACTCCTATAAATTTTGAAGCTTGTACCTTTTAAAAAGTTTAAATTTATTAAAATGAATCAATTTTTGAAAAAGTTATTGTGCTAACAAGTAGATTTTTTCTTAATAAGCTTGATTTTGCAGCTAAACTCTGGTCTATTTAAAAATTGAAAACTTCTGTATTTCTTGTCCGAATGTTTAAAATGTTACATCGATGTGCTTCAAAAGAATGTTTCAGATTTTTTACAGTGGCGCACACAAAAAAATATCTAGGGCAGCTAAAAATGCCTATTTTTCAAATAGAACCGCCATCTGGGATTTTTAGGAAACGTCAAGCTTTACATTGGTGCTATAATTTTTGAAGCTTTAGCTTTCTAAAAAGCTAAATATTATAAAAATCGGACAATTTCCCACTAAAATCATTTAACAAAATGCGGTTTTTTTGGCACACCCTATAGTATTTTTAAAAGGTAATTTTTTGCAGAATTTGAAAAATTGGGTGAAAAAAATTTTTTGATCTTTTGTTTTTAACAAATCATATATTAGCATTCCTTCTGATTGCTTAAAGACTGCCCAAGAATGGTTTTTCAAAGAAATAAACAAACTTAGTAAGTTTTCATACAAAACAAGTTAACATGGAGATACCAAAGGAGGTTATACTTAATAAACAACATATGTCTCTGTCTAGTAGTATGAAATTCTTGAGCACCCGGGTGGTGTTTGTAAAATAATATCTAAATATCTGGATACTTGGAACACCTTAAAGTTGACTATTTTGTAAACATCTACTCAGTGCTCAGATATGGATTTATCTTCTGGGGCAGAGGTACATATGTTGGTCAGTCATTCACAGCATAGAAAAGATCCATAAGAACCATGCTCAGTTTGCAAAAGAGACCTTCTTGTAGGGGAAGATTTAGAGAATTGGGTTGACTTACATTGGCAGGTCTTTATAGATATGAGCGTATATGAGTGTCTGTTATTTCTGTTCAGAAACAGCAAAAAGTTTTTGCAGTTTGAGTCTCAAACATAACTTTTCAACTAGATATGCAGGACCAAATGTTTCTATGCATAGACTTACTGCAACTGAGAAATGTCCGACTTATTCGTGTATAAAATTTTTTAATAAAATGCCTGATAAAATAAAAATTCAGAAAAATCTTTGAAAATTCAAAAATTATATTAGAAAGATTTTAGGGCATATAGAGCCATGTACAATTTATGAGTTTTTGAATCATCAGTTTTAAAATGTGTTTGTCATTTTTAACTTTTAACTTATGAATTATTTTAAAAAAAAAATCTTAATTGTAGAGTATTTATGTAAAGTTAGGTAGGTGTCTGTATTATTTTTTTTACCTTAAAATGATTCATATTATCTTCATAATACTTTGTATGAAAAATAATTATGATAGGATTAATTGCCAGAATTTTATCTTTAAGCTCTGTTGGACACTGATTACCCAATTGTCACATTTGTTTGTTTGATTAAAATAGAATTTTTTTAATAAAAGAATTTTTGACTTTTACTCTTGGGCTAACTTCATACTATGCAAACTCTTATTTTGACCAAAGAGTGTTATTTTAGAGGGAAGGACCATTGGGGTTTTAATTATTCAAAAAAGAGCACAACAAAGGAATGAAAGCATGACTCTTGTACAGGTAAATTTAGAGGGCTAACATTCTAACATTTGCAGGCAATAATAATGCTTTTCGCATGACACTGAAGTTTTAATTCCCGTTTTAATTTAAAAAAAATAAAATTTATTGGAGGCAATTTTCTCTTTTACAGCTTTATAGGTTGTTGGGTATTTGCAGCAACAATCTTTTTCAACCCTTAACACATTAACAGACACTCTTAAAACCTAGATTGTGGTAATTTTGACACCATCATGGCAATAGAAAAGAAACTCAAATAACATACCGAAAATGAAGCCCTGTATTTGTTTATTTTAGCTTTTGCTAATTTGATACATCAAATAAACTTATCATTAAAAAAAAATATTTTACAGATATGTTTTTCTTAAATCATAAAGTTCATTTTTAGATTGAAAATACACTCTTAGTTTTTTTGTGAAAAAACCTACAGTCTCACACAACCTTATATTGTCCAGTAATATATTATACAAGCACTAGAATATTCTATAAAAATATTCGGGTACCTACTAAGGTCCCTAGGACCCCAAATGTGCCGGCGCCGGCTTTTTTTTTAAGAGAAAAAGGGTGCGGAAGGGTTGTAATGTGTTTTTTGATTGTTTTGGGTTAGGTTGGGTTGGGCTGTTTTGGATTGGGTTGTTTTAGTGAAAAAAAAAATTAAAAAAAAAACAACCAGCGCTGGCGGATTTGGGGTCCTAGGGACCCTAGTAGGTGCCCCCATAAATAATTTTTCATAAAAAATCAAAAATGGCAGAAAACCATATACTGCATAATTACCAGTTTATTTGGTAATTATGCAGTATACGGTTTTCTGCCATTTTTGATTTTTTTTGAAAAATTCTTTATGGGGGCACCTTCTAGGGTCCCTAGGACCCCAAATCCGCCTGCGCCCGATTTTTTTTTTTTTTTTAACGAGAAAAAAGGGTGCCCAGGGGGGGTTGTAAAGTGTTTTTTTAATTGTTTTGGGTTGGTTTGGATTAGGTTGGGTTGGACTGTGTTGGTTTGGTTTGTTTTAGTGAAAAAAAATAAAAAACAAAAATAATCAAAAAAAAAACCAACCAGCGCAGACGGATTTGGGGTCCTAGGGACCCTAGAAGGTGCCCCCATAAAGAATTTTTCAAAAAAAATCAAAAATGGCAGAAAACCGTATACTGCATAATTACCGAATATCTGAACGCGCTCCCGACGTTGTCGGCGAAGATAAAGTTGGTTCATCTCGGCCTACCGATACCGTCGTACCGATAACGGCAAAAACTTTATGAATGGTATGATGACATTTCCATTGTTGATGTTCTAGCGATAACAGTAACGTCACCGTTCGCCGATATAGTCCAGTTTATAAATCCACCTTGATCCAACTATATAGATCTTCATACTTCAAACAATTAACAAACCAAACAAAGGAATCCCTAAAAATTGACTTACTATGAGGAGCCGCTCTTCCGTGTTTGTCTGGCTCATTTTCGTGAACTCGTTCTTTACTCAGTTTTCAGATTTTGCTAAAAATTCGGTGGAAAAACTCAAACATGCGAAGAAATGACAGTAAAACTATCAAAAACAAAGCAGTCAGATTCCAAGATAAAGGGGGTCGGATTCCAATCTTTCGTTTTCCAAAAGTGGATTTACATTAAAGCGGGCTTGCAAGGATATGGCAGGTGGTATGGAAAAAATTAGTTTTAGGTTATGTCCAGCGTGCACAAAGTTGTAATCAAGATGTCCCTCTACTTTCTATCTTATTTATCTCCCTTTCTCGCTTTAGAATCTCGCTTGGCTTAGTAACGCTGTTCTGCACATGCCTCGCGCCAGCGGCTAAGACCCTCAGTCACGAAGCAGCCGATCGTTGTTGTTTGACAGTAACAATGGAACTTCTCCATTCGATACCTCCGATGGTATCGCTCCTCTTTCGTTGTTTGATATTCTCCATTAACACAGCATGTCTTTTCAAGACTTATGACGTAGGCCACGAAGCCGACTGAAAGTGAATGGAAACCCTTATCGACAAATTTTCGTGCAAATGGTCGGAGTTGACCGGAGGGGGTATATAAGGCGCGTATATACTAATAGACACTTAAACTTGGCAAACTATTTTTGATTCCTTGTTGTTAGCGTATCTTTGATGCGTTTGTAGCTAAGTTCGGTATATAGATCGCAGATCAGACGGATTTTTGATCAGCTGATCGTCGATTAATCCGAGCAAGTCGCATTACCGAACGGGTTCAGATTTAAACTTTCTAACCTAAGTTTTTTTTTGTTTAAAAATTTTTGTTTTTTTTCGGCTGATGGGCTTTTGAGTCTCAAAGGTACCATGAATAACATGGTTTTAAAGGCTATTTGTGCTGTTGTGTACGGACAACAAATAATGTTTGAAGATACCCAATAAACCAAATCCCCATGGACCGAAATTGGCAAACTGAAGGCTTTCCGAAGTGACGGATTCGGGCCGAAAGTACCCTCCGAAGCGGCGCGCTTCCTCCAGGCGACCACGAGTCGGATACCCACTTGAAGTATGGTGCTTCCTTTTGTATCATAGGCATGTGGATTAAATGTAGTGATTTATACAAATATTCGTTGCATATTGCACCGCAATATTAAACCTAGTTTAAATTTAATTGATGTTTAGAATGTGATACCTTAGCTTATTATGAGAGCACATTCTAAACCACAATTAAATTCAAAGTTTAGTTTAGTTTCTTTATAAGTAAGTATTACACAAGTGCTTTTACAAGTCAAACCAGGTTTAACACTGCGGTCCAATTTGCAACAATAAGGAAGACAAATTTATATATTTTTTTATTCTTTAAAATTAGTACAGGCACTTTGATTTGGTGTATAAAAAATATCATTTAACAAACACACTAAAAAAGTACATTGCAGTTTTCCAGAACTCATCACCCTACTGCAGGCTGAATCCTGATCAAGCTATATCTGAAACAATGCAAAAAAAAAGGATTTTACAAATTACATTTTTGATAAAGAATGAGTTTCACAAAATACGGTACTTATTTTTTATTGTTTTTAGTTATGACGAACATTATTCTGATAAAACCATAGAGATTCAAGAAGTTATTTTACATAAAAAGGCCTAGAAAGAACTCCTTCCAATTTATTATGGAGCGTGGGCATCCATTAATTTTTTTCAAATTTTAATATGTTATAGAAGAGGGTCACACAATTTTTTCTATCATTACCAGCCCCCCCTCCCTTTTTTTACTACTAGGTTAATAAGTATAGATAGTTAAAGATACAAACTTTACGTTTACTGCATAGTCATCTTTTCAGAAAATGTTGTTAGTAGGTCTGTGGAACAGAAATCTTTGTGTGACTTTGGTACGTTTTTTTTTTATTAACTTTCATTTAATTAAGCTTTAGCTCTAGTGTCCAGATATGTTTAGACTTAGCTTTTTTAATGCTGTAGGCTATCTTTTGCAATTTGATTTTTAATGTTATAGGCTAGCTTTTGCAATTTCAATTGTAAGTTGTATTGTATTCAAAAAAAAATTAAGTGTATGTATTGTATAATATCAAATTTTTTTTATTGATTAAACCTAATATTAATAATATTTATTTATTTCTAATTTAATCTTTTGGGTTATACAAGCCTTTACAAAATATGTCATGTTGCAATACTGACATAAGTTAATAAATACAATATGTTATTATTGTCATTTCTATATGGCACTTAACCTTCAAAAACCAGCCTACAATAGATTTAAAAAAGATAAACGGATGGTTATAATCTAAGGTTATAACGACCAAATACTGACCACCTTTAATTTTTAGAATTAAAGTTCTCAGTTATTAAAAGTGATATAAAAAAATCAATTAAGCCACTAGTTTTAGGATCATTTCTACTACAAAATAAACACAACTTGTATTTTTACTGGAGACCCTCTTTGAGTAATGACCAATATATTATTTACCTCCAATTAATAAACCAACTTATAGAAATCCTGATGTGTTCTCAAGCTATTCTTTGGTCCCCTGTAGCTACACTTTGGTGGCAATATGCAGGTTGTTGCTTCAATACCTTGCCTATTATTTTTCTTATGGCAAATCCTGATGTGTTCTCAATCTATTCTTTGGTCCCGTGTAGCTACAATTTGCTGGCAATATGCAGGTTGTTCCTTGAATACCTTGCCTATCATTTTTCTTAAGACTTTTTGGAGAGTTTTTTTGTTTGAAACTGTAAAAAAAACAATAATACAATATAGTAACAAAACAATAGTACTTTGTTTGGTTGGGTGTTAGGAAAACAACAATTTACCCCAAAGAACTGACTTTTTAGGTTAAGCTGCAGTCTAGAGTTGCTGCACTATAAAAAGTAAGCCATAAGACACAAGGAAAATGAACTATGGGTTATCAATGTTGATGTTTATAGTTCACAGAAGTAAGCAAAAAATTTACTCAAGTTTTAATGGATAATGCACAATTTTGTATTTTTTGAAAAAAATTTGACAGAAATAGAAATAAAAAAAGCATTATGCAATAAATTACGATGCAGCAACTCTAGACTGCAAAGCTGTCAAAGTAAAACAACACAAAAATTAGGTACTATCTATTAGCGGTCAGAGCACTCTATCCGACGTAAAAAAACAACGAAGCATCGGCAGAAAATTTCGCTCTCGCCCAGCCCTACTTTTTAGAATGACAGTTGTCAAACAACTATTTTTGAGGTTATGTTTATTGTTTATTTTTTTCGGGCGACTGTTCTTTACCCGTTTTAAAACTGCAGTAAAAAAACTAAAAATTTAAAAGTGAAATTAGTGCAGTCCTTTCGTAGTGCTTCAGTGCCTGTTCGTAGGTGTGATAAGGAACTCTTTGTAGTCCTTTGAAATAAAGTAAAATCTGATCTACACCTGCTACTTACCTTTGGATACCTTGAAGCATAAAATGGTGAGTAGGTTTTTAGCTTAAAATATTTGTATTTAAGTTTGGACAAAAATGTAAAATTTTGGTAATGATTTTTTGATTTGTGCCTAGAAATAATGCCAAAGGCAATCTTAAGACCATATGATACAGAAAAATACTAATTGCTTACTAAACTGCTTAAAAAACCAAATTTTTAGGTTTGCTTTGGTTAGGTTAAGGGGTTGGCTAGGTTTACTAAGTTAGCTTAAGACTGTATGACACAGAAAAATACTAGATTGCTAGTAGGTACACATATGAAATGCAAAATGTCTAAGAGATTTATGGAGGATTTAAACTGCTTAAAAAACTAAATTTTAGGTTTGCTTTGGTTAGGTTAAGGGGTTGGCTAGGTTTGGTTAGGATTACTAAGTTAGCTTGGTTGTTTTAGTAAGTTATCCTCAGTTTCAACAAAACTAAAAAGCAAAGAACTAACTAACCAAACAAACCAAATCCAAGCAGCAAAATTTTCAACCTCAAGTTCATATGAAGTAAGCAAGTACCCATTCTGAGCAAGTTCTTATCAAAGCATAATTTTTTGATGAAAAGCGTATGTACTGTCCAATCCAAAAAATGCAGTTTGGAACAAAAAAAAAGACAGATAATCAGACAAAAGTTCTAAAAACTGGATTTTTAATATCTATATATATTTTGTTTGTTTAGAACAATTTGCAATGTTTGTTTTCTAAAAATCTAAATAACTGGACAATGTGGCACCTAATTTTACCTACTGCCCATAATGACCTACTTAGCTACATATATTTTTTAGGACAAATGCTACCAAGAAAAACTCCAATTCATAAATAGAAAGGACTCATATAAACTAGAACAAGATGAGCTGCACCCCCTTTAATGCCTTGGATTATCATAGGTTCAGAAATATTAGCCTCTCATTGTGATTAATTGCCACGCTGGATTAGGTTCATGCACATATCAGAAAAGCAATCAGTGACAGATGTTCTTTGCCAGTGGATTAACCCATCATGAAAAGGAGAGTATTGCAAAGAACTAACTTATATTAATTTTTCGAACCCCAAAAGACTACTTGAAAATCCAGAACTATGTAAATTTAAAAAAAAATGTAAGACCAACAACTTTTTTTTATTTTTTTTACTGGGACTTTTCCATCCATTCTAGGATCAATGCCCAGTGTTGCCAAAGTGAGATCCAAGTGTAAATTTTTTGGGACAAAAACAAAATATCCACTGTGTGGCCGGGATTTGAACCCAGAACTTTGCGTGTGGCAGACAGATCCGCTGCCCACTTCTCTATTATAGGTTAGATTTTTTTGGGAAATAACATAGCTTTGGAGTTTCTGTAGTGGAGTTTCTGTAGCTGCTAGTCAGTTTAGTATTAGGCCTTATGAAAAAATGCAAAAGGCAATACTTTTTCTTAAGGATAACACAAAATTGACACTTAATTAAACACTGGGAAAATAAAATTTACTGAAGATCAAGCAAAAGTATTACTTTATCTATTGAAAATCAAGCCAAAGAAAAAGCCTGGTTTGATTTTTAAGCGGGAAGGTTAGTCTCTAGCTTTAAATCTCCATGTACGACAAAACCTGAAAACCCTCCAAAAAATCTGTTACCCCTCCTCTGAAAAAAAGCTGGTGTCTATGGTTGTTAATATGAAAATAAGGTTTAGAAACATTTAAAATAGATCACAAAATGGAACATCCATCAGCTGAAATTTCAAAATGTGTTTTATTTTTGCACCCCACCTACCCATAGTTTGGTGCAAGTCCAGATGAAATTTTAAATTGCCTAGAATGAGTTGTTGGTTGTGTAAGTGCCCATATACTACACTAATTTCCTTTAAAAATTCTTGTTTACAGAAGGAAGAGAGAATAGAATATCCCTCAAAGATTATCATCCATATTACTATCAGATCCAAATGCAGATGTTTACTGAAACCAACTTTGGTGAGTTTAAAGAACTAATTCCTGACCTACTTGGAAAATATTTTACAAATTTGTTTTAGCATTTTTATGACATTTCAACAAAAATGTAAAAAGTGGTATTTTTACTCCAATTTTCTAAAAATTTGTGCCTGCAGCATATTTATAGCATGTTGATACTGGATTTCACCCCAACCCAGCCCCCTTGGGCAGCTGTCCACTTTTTTTAAGCATGTTATTGGCAAAAAAATTAAGTTAAATCAACAACTCCAAATCTGATTACCCTGCCCCTAGATTTTAGAAGTCCACCCTTGCATAAAGTGAATATTAAAGATTAAAATAATGCTGGGAAAAAGTCTAAAGAGACTGGGAAAACACCAGGAATTTTTTAATAAATTTTGGCTGAACACTGATGAAATATTTTTTTTTAAATAGGCTGGGGCCAACTTGAATAAAGAATAAAATAACATATTTACAGAACGAAAATTTAAAAAAATTAAAAAGCTACTAAAAGTTGAACTTGAAGACCCTGCCCTAGAATAGTTTTGTTTGTTGGATCATTGCAAATACAAACCTTTTTTTTTTGTTGTAAGGTTTTTTCCTAATGTTATAAAAATTTCTAGGCTTAAAACAATATTGTATAAAAATGTAAATTTTAAAAACAATAAAGTACAGTTACAGTTACAAACCTAAAACATTTGTTGATATCTAAAAGCACAATTAGGCATCTAAAATAAATACTATTTTTTATTTTTAGAAATTGAACATCCAGTCAGCAACAGAGTACATGGAAATTGTAAGTTATATTGCCTTTTTATTTTATACTATATCTTAAAAACTAGAGTTATTTAACAACGTTTTTTACCTTGCTTTTTTACCTCAAGCAATTTTTGAAAGAAATAATTTTTAATATATGTTGTAATGCCATTTTCAACAATAGAAAAATCAAAATTAAAACTGCATTTTGTTATTTCATTACATAAGTAACTGCCAAGGGGGTAACAACTGATCTAAAATTTGTACATGTTATATGGGTAATATGAGTGATCTTCCCCTCGGTAACTGCATTAGGAAAATAACAATTTTGGATTGGATTGATTCAGTTGTGAGTAGAATTTTAAATTAATTGTATATAATTATTTCAGGAGCAACATCAACTGTTCCAGAAGAAGATACCCGTGCAACATTACAAAATTATCTGCTATTACAAGCAATATGGCAGTGAAAGGGTAGTACTGCAGAAAACCTGATGATGGCAGTAAAATGGTGCAGTGTGCTAACCGTTGGTGTAAAATCCAGTGGTTTCACCTTCAAACAAAAAAACAATAGATAGGTACTGTTTCTTTAAGATCATTTGCACAGCTTCTAGTTAGAGTTAGGGTATATTTGTTTTACAAATTTTTAATGCACAGTGTTTATTTTTTCAGCTAGCTTCTATTTCCTCTTTCTTTAATAGCGAAAAAAATAGGACTGTTCAAATTTTTTTTGGTCACTTTCTCTATTCGAGAAGGACAAAAACCATATAACTATGAGATACTATAATGGCCAAAGTGTCGCAAAATGTGTAACAATAAATCTACTCATGCCGACAATAATTTATACACTAACTTAATTGAGAGTTATTATCTCTACGGCCTTTTTTTCGGAAAATGCAAGGGCAGGGCCAATATAGTATCTCATAGTTATATGACAAAAACAGAAGCTAACTGCAAAAAGAAAAACTACATTAGCTCTTATACTTACATTGCGAAAATCTAAAGTAAGCTCAGGGAATTCAAAACATGCTGATGCAAATGAAATTTTTTATTAATTGCCACTAACAAATCTGCCTCTATTGTAGATAGACCATTTAATTAAAGACTATGGCAATCTTAGAACATTGAAGTTTAATGTTCTAAGGTGGCAATTAACTGATAATTTTATTATTTTTTTACTCTTAGGTTATTTGACTTTCACCTGTGATTGACATTAACATTTATTTGATAAGTTATATCATTTTATCAATCATTAAAAAAATTGTATTGTGTTAATGAAAATAAATAAAACTATTATTTGTATAGAAGTGCTTTATTTCATCTAAAGGAACATAAGTAACACTAATTCTGAGAATTTTCAAAACAAAATTATCTTATTTATATAGAAATCCATAAGCCTATAGAAAAACATTTACTATGGGGTCTTTCATTTAAATATAAATAAATATTAATGCCAAAAAATATATCAAAGGGGATAAATTACACACTTTATTGAAAATGTCACTTTTTGTCCCAATTACTCACTTTATTTAAAACGTCACTTTTTGTCCCTTTACCTTTACTTTTTATCCCTGTTTAAATTTGAAAAGTAACTTTTATTGCTAACATGAGGAATACAAAATGCAAAGCTGTTTATCCCTGAAGTGCCAAAAATTATTTATTTTAAAAACTTGCTGAACAAATTTCAACATTTGGAATAAACTTAGATAGGTATAAGTACTATAATTCTTGACGTAATAAAACGTTAAAATTATTTATTTTCCTTTTGACTACTTAAGCCCCAAACACACCAACGCCTGCCCACCCTGCTTTAAAAAACGCACAATGTGACAGAACCTGGATTTCCACTTTTAAATGCAGTCACATGATGCGTTTTTTGATGCAGGGTGGGCAGGCTAGGTGTGAACCGGGTGTTATGTGAAAAAAGTAAGTATCATCTTGCATGTTTATATACCTATCCAGTGTAAGAAGACAATAAAGTTTTTGATTCATTGGTTGACTCTAAAGAGGTATAGGTATATACATAAAGTAGTTCCTTACTTTATGGTATATACATGCATTTTCCTTAAAAATTTGCAAAAAATTGATATCCAAAAAGTATATTTGTAGCTAAATAACATTTTGCGTTTTTTTATAACCTACCTACTAAGTTTTTCTCAAGTCGATGTTAGAGGGTAAAAATATAATTAAACACATTATTGTAATTATAAACAGTTACCCCATACATAAAACATCTAAAATTAAAATTATTTAATTTTGCTTTATGAATGGGCTAGCCCTTTAATACGCATCTTTGCAAAGAAAAGCCCACTTGATTGAAAAACATTGCATGCATAATAATATAGGTAAGTAGGTGATGAGTTTTCTTCACACAGGATAGTGAAAAGGTTCAACCCTAACTCATTCACTTCGTCTCCAATGGCATTACTTGTCAAATCTTGTTGATGGGTTTCCTATAATATAGGTATAAAAAAATCTAAATTAAAATTTTTATTAGGGAATTCACAATGTGTTACTCATGGACTAATTATACCCTCTTAAAAAAATTTGTGCCCTTTATTTTCTAAATTTATTTCAGTTTGGGGTGGCTACATTTACGTAAAGCTAGTGTGCGCAATTTTTTTATTTTGTTTTTTAATTAGAAGGGCGCACAATTTTTAAAAAAAAAGTTAGCACAGCAGATTTTATTGAGGCTAGCATATTATTGAGGTTTTTTTTTATTTAACGTAAATACTTGTATAAATAGTTTTTAAACTTGTTGCTAATTTAGGCATATTAGTTTTATAATGATTTTCATTTAGTATATCATTTAAAAAATATTTATACCTAATTATGTGAGGGGAAAATTGCAAATCAAGAATATATGTTATTTACCAAGATATTTACCTCAACTCCGATAGATGGCATATTAAATGATGGCAGTTAATCAGGGTGATCAATATCCTCAACTGGTTTGCCCATCGAGATTTGCCTAAAATAAAACAAAAAAAAATAAAGAAAATTTAGCAACAGTGTCATTATAATTCGATTATTGATCACCTATACAGGGTGTTCCAAATTCGATGCTCAACATGGGATCTCCTGAACGGTAGGAGGTACGAAAAGGTTTAAATTAGGGCAAAGTTGCGCAATTTAATGCTTTACTCAGAACTTTAAAAAAAGTTTACAAAATCCAAGCAGTTCCGGAGATAGGCGAAAAACCGAAATCTTCATTTTTAGTTTTTATTTGTTTGCGCCTTTATTATTAAAGCTGTCAGAAAACGGTTAAAATTTTCTACAGGCACGCTTTTAAGATCTACTTAATGTGAGATTGGACATTTCAGTGTGAAAGGGCAGTGCCAAGTTCATTTTTTCTTATGGACACGTGCTTTTTTTCTCCTGCCGTTTTGTTCATAAAGGATGACAGATAACATTTTGCAAAATTATTTTGACAAGTCACCTGACGTTTTGGGTTAATTAACCATCATCAGCAAAAATTCAAATTTTGCTTTTAACTTACTCAAGATATTTTGGGAACACGCTTGCAGTACCTTTTTTGACATCTTAAAAGTGACAGATTTTGTTATAAGGAAAAATGAACTTTACAGTGCTCCTGTCACACTGAAATGTCAAATCTTAAAAACAGACCTGTCATTCAGGTACATCGTAAAAAAGTGCCTGTAGAAAGTTTTAAGCCTTTTTTGACATCTTTAAGAATAAAGGCGCAATAAACTAAAAATGAAAAATTCGATTTTTTCTCTCCGGAACCACTCGGATTTTGTAATCTTTTTTTTAGTTTTGAGTAACTTTGCAATAATGTAAACCTTTTTGTATATTTACAAAATTCAAAAAGTTTTTGTGAATAACATCGATTTTTTTTAATGATTTTATGAATATGAATATTTAATTCATGGATTTCTTAATGGTCAAAAAGTTTGAGCTTTATTTCAGCAATGTGATACAAAAGTTGAAGTCAAATAAAATTGTGAAATTCACTCAATAAGAACATGCTCTAAAAAGAAAATGCTCTTATTAATTTTGACCAAGTTTGTAATCAATTTTTCAAAGGGTACAAAAACCACCGTCAATAGAGTTTCAAACTGTTTCCTTTTATGTGGTTGTTTTAAGATGTTAACTATGCAGGTTGTTTGTTTTTTGTTTCATTCAAACAGAGAGGTGATGTATTATACTACCGCTTCACAAAAATGGCCTTGAATAAATTCAGTGTCATGAAATAATTAATCCTTGCCAAACTAATATCATGTAACATATCTAATTGGGTATGTAATGTATTATGATGCAGAATTTTCTGCACAGGAATGTAGGTATAACATTATTACCAGTAACAAAGTGATTGGAACGAACATGTACTGTTTGCCCAGTATCTGCTCCAATATTTCTAAACCATTTTTCTCTTCTCTTCACTCTTCAAGGATCCACTTTTTTGTTTTTGATGGACGGTGCCTTATAAAATTCAAATTTTCCTCTGATGTTTTGTTTGTCTTTTTGGCCTTTGATGTTTTGTATTTATGGCAAATGTTTCACATAGCAGGCATTTCTGTAAAAAAGTAAAGTTTTTATGTGCATATAAAGATTTATATAAAAATAACAAGTGGGCCTATTATGCCCAGGAATCTACTGAGATTTTGAAGAGTGTAAATAAAACACATACTAACCAGGAAACTAAAACCTCTTCAGACTACAAAACAATACTTTTTCTTTAACTTATACCAGTTGAAGCTTAAGTGAAAGCCAAATGTGCATATATAAGAAAAGTATTAAACCTAAATCAAGTTTTGTATTCTGCAGGGGTTTTATTTTTCTGGATCGTATTTGTTTTAACATATATATACAATTTCAGTAGACTCCTGGGCACAACAGGCCTTCTTAAGGCTGTAGTGCCCGGTTCAGCCTTTGGAGTAACCACCAGTTTTAAATACTTACGAGTAAGTATTCATACCTGCCAATTTTAACAGATAAAATCAAATAATTTTTGTGTTAGAGTACCTCATGCAAAAATTTTCTAATTTTTTTTCGAAGCTCACAAGAAAATTTATTATCCAAGAAAGGGAAGAACTCGAGCAAAAAAAATCGTTTTTTTTTTCCCAAAAGAAACAGAAATTTAAAAGTTAGTTGTGAAGAAAACGAAGAAAATAGTACCACTGGCAAAATTTAATAGTAGTTTTTAATACTAGTGACTAAAATATTAATTTCTTTACAAGCATGGTTTTAAAGAACGAGCGCTGAGTAAATTAAAATCATGAGTAAAAAAAAACACAGTTTAGCTACGAGTTATAAACATAAAAAAATGGAAAAAACATACAAAAAACTAGAACACAAAGCATTTACTTCGTCAATGGCTACTCCGTTTTTATTGACATTCATATGCAAAAAACAGTAAGTATAATTTCTTTATGCTCCTGAACAATAAAAAAATGTTTTGCAGTAAACAAAAATGCCATGTGTTTTTTATTTGCAGACAGGGAGTAAACTTGTGTTTTTGATGTACTTGTTATTAAAATCTAAGTGCTAAAAAATTTATTGTTTTGAACCTTGATAAAAAATTAATCTTAACTTAGGTAATATTAATATTTAAGCTCGTATTTGAGTTAGCTGTTTACTATAGAACCGTTCCTGTCAACCTTATTTAATCAAACAAATAAACTTGCAAAGAACCTCTTTCATATTTTTTTTTGTGCTTTTTATATTTTTACTTTGAATTTCTGGTGTCAAAGAAACCCTGAAAATCTTAGGTTATAGAAGTTTTTTGTTTTTTGCCTAATTTACCTAGGTAATATGTTTTCAGTTAAAGCCCATTCATGCTTGTATCCACCAAGACAAAAATTTCCCAATTAGGCTTTAATTGAGGCTTTAATCATGATTAGATACTAATTGGTGTTTAGAATGTGGTGTTTTATATTTAATCATGATTAAAACTTAATCAGAGTTTTCACATTGGTGAACATGTATATGAGGGTCATTTAGAATAGCACAAAACTTGATACCCTTGATACCTGTTAAGCGCTTTAGGTGTCAGATTTTTTATTTGGGTATTTTAAGTGTACAGCCCATCACTGACCAAAAGTAAAGAACTATTTACAAGACATCTTCAAAATCAGAGTCTGTCCTCCTAAAAATTTGGACTGTTCACCTATAAATTCACTATAAATTAACAAACAAAAAATTTGACACTCATTAGCATAAGCTGCTGCATGCTATTATAAATGAGCCTTTAGACCTCTTAAAATAGTTTATGTAGTTTTTATGCATGGATTTTTAGAAAGCTAAAGCCCCGGACAAAACTACAACAGTTGCATTGATTAATGCTGTTGGTAATTATGCAGTAGAGGGTTTTCTGCCATTTTTTATTTTTTATGAAAAATTCTTTACGGGGGCACCTACTAGGGTCCCTAGGACCCCAAATCCACCTGCGCCCGATTTTTGTTTTGTTTTTTTTTTCAAGAGAAAAAAGGGTGCCGCCGGGGGGGGGGGGGGTTGTAATGTGTTTTTTTTATTTTTTGGGGTGGGTTGCGCTGTGTTGGATTGGGTTGTTTTAGTGAAAAAAAATAAAAAAACAAAAAAACAAAAAAATTGAAAAAAAACCAACCAGCGCAGGCGGATTTGGGGTCCTAGGGACCCTAGTAGGTGCCCCCATAAAGAATTTTTCATATTAAATCAAAAATGGCAGAGAACTGTATACTGCATAATAACCATGCTTTTTTGTGTTGGATTAAGTTAGGTTAGGTCAGATTTTCCTAAATATGATTCAGTTTTGTTGGTGTTCTTGTGAAAAAATCGGATTTTCTGCAACTGTTGTAACTTTAGCATTTGCCATTTTGCAAATAGATAGGGACAGTCATAACTTTACCCACATTCTTTTAGAAAACCCTTTATTTTAAATGTTTTAATGGGCCCATATAAAGGAGGTATTTGTTTTGCTATTTTAAGCTATTATTTATATACCTACCTTTATTGTTTTCTGGCAATACACAACAGGAGTACAAAGAGTTCCTTAAAACACTATACACTCGAAGGACTACAAAGAGTTCCTTAAGACACTGTACACTGGAAGGACAACAAAAAGTTGTTTAAAAAACTAAATGAACACTTTAAAGGGCTAGCCGCTAGTTTCTTAACATTAAAAGCACAAGATATCAGTTCTATAATTCAGAAAATCTAAAATTTGCAAATTTTCTGATGTAGGTCACTGACAAAATGCTTGAAAGATGTTATAACCTTGAAATGTCAATACCCAGCATAAAATTTTGGTTGTAATGACAATCAATGAACCATTTTAAATTTCTATGAGTAAAATTAAAGTAGGGATGGGCAAAAATAATTTTCTGCCGATGCTCAACTGTTTTTAGCTTGTGACGTCAATTGATAGTGGCTTATTGAAACCAAAAAATTATAAACAATACTTACATATTTTCATTCTCCTCCTGTTGACTTATTTTTTTGTGTTTGTATATCAATGATGATGAGGTTAACTGTTCAGAAGACTGCAATAAGCTCTTTGGCTTTGCTGAAGAAAAATTCCCACTATTAAGAGACAGAGGCAATTTAAAGAACATTTCAGAATATGCCATTCAACTCAACTCGTTTATAAATCACCCCTCAGCTTTCGATTCAATCGCGCCAGTCGTTGTCGATGGCGCAAGCGTTTTCTTACGTACGTAAACTTACTTAAATGGTTTTGATTTTCCACTACTTTTTTTTAAAATCCAAAAAAGTTCAACTACAAAAATAAACAAAAACATAACCCTAAAAGTTTAGATTAATCTGGAAAATCCGTCTAAAATTTGGAGCAGATCGATCTAGCTCCGATTGATCTGGATTCATTAAACAAACGCGCCAGATTTACCTCCCCTACCTCCGCTATGAATTGCCGAACGATTTGGAGCAGTCGGATTGATCGGATGTATATACCGAACGTAGCTAGTGTTTGTGTAAACGTCCTTGAAAAAAAGAGTTAAAGTTGTGCTTATAACATACGATGTTACCAATACGATGTTACCAAACCAATTCTTGTTCAGTGCTTGATGCACAGTTTTACTTTATGCCGCTCACTTCTATTTTCTTTCTTGTCGAACAAAGTGAGTGATGGTTAGGATACGCAGGTAGTCGCTGTTATACGACGTATCCGTTCTGATCATGCTCACAGAGATACGATTACGATTAAGCACTTTATTTGTGATTGCCCCTATACCTATGTACTCTTTTTGCTCTAAAAATTATGGTCACACAATATACGGAAACCGTAGCAGTTGTGGGGAACAGGGAGAAATAGCTGTGGCACATGTTCTCGTACGCGCAATTAAAGATGCAGAGACGGACGTCCACACATGTTTTTGACCTAGATCAAAATAATGTTTTTTCTAATTATCTGTCGTCGATTTTGTTTATAAAATAGTAAAAAACGTTATTACTGCAATACACATCAGAAAATATAAGAAATTCTTGTTTTATTTAAATGGTTAATTTATATTTAAAAGTCCTAATTCATTTAAGAAGGTAGCGTGCTCGCCCCAGCTCCAACGCGGCTCTGGAGCCCTGTTTCTGTATACTATAGAATTCCATAGCGACATGTCCCTGAGAGATGTACCGTTATGGAATTCCACAGTTGACAGAATAAAGGCGGATCTACAATTAAGCAAGAAAGAAAGCAAGCGGACAAATATCAATGTTAAATTTCCCGGCTTTTCCAATTTCCTCGAAAAGTACAAATTATTTTCGACATGAGTGCGTTTAAAACAGTTCTAGGCGTTTAGAAGTTCGGAAACTTCATTTTTTTTTTATTTTCTTGGGAGAATTTTAAGAAATTTAAAAATAAAACAAACCTAACCTTGCAAGTGGCACCTTATGCAGTCTGCGAAGCTGTGTCTATCGACTTGCGGGGTTAGCCATTTTTCAGAAATGCGCTGATGCCCAATCTCAGGTATATATAAAATGAAATATTTTGATTTCACATCTGGGATTCACAGCTTTGGGTTTGGTTGAGTAAGGTTGGTTTTGCTCACGATCCGTAGAATAGACCGCGGGTTTTGCTTGGATTGTTTTTGGGTGGGTTGATTTGGTTTTGGTTGGGTTGGGTTGGTTTTGTTTGGGTTGGGTTGGTTAATATTTTTTTTAAATTTGTAGCTCGTCTTATTTTTAATGTTTTTTGTAAAAAATATAAATATGAACAATGTACATAAATCTAATGAGTACATTTTTACACTATGTTGACATACGCACCACTTTAAATTTAAAATTTGTGGTGTGATGCTTAAAATTATCATCAATTGTTATAAAATATATTGCAATAATTAATTCTACAATTATATATTGGCACATATTTTTTTGATCAGGTAAAAAGAAGAAGAACAAGCCAAAATTACGGGAGACTATTGCCCGTGAGCACGGGTTCGGCTTGATATGTAAGCCGAGCTTAAGCTTTACTTTTGGTCTGCAAGGTTGTGGAATATCATGTAAATGGCACTTAAGGGGTAGTTAAGATAAGCCGTAGAATTACTTCGGCTTAAGCGCATTTTTAGGTTATGTGAGGTATTTTTTGGTAATGTCAAACAAAAGTCATTAATTTTATGAGTTTATAAAATTGTTCCGTTGCCTTAAAATCTTTCTGTGATTAATGGTGTGTGCTTAAAATGGAACTTTTTCGGTATAACGAAGAGGATGAAGAATTATAGACTTTGTTATTAATGGCATACCAAGAAGGATTTTTCAAAGAATAATGGATTATTTCAACACTTTTGATGAAGATACCTTTTACAAAAGGTTTTTAGAATGTCCAAAAAAAATAATGTTTTTAAAACTTTGCACAATACTTAAAAGCAAACTTTTTTCGCTAATGTAATAATTCCCATTTTTTTTCACAAATTCGTTGCACATTAACTCAAAAAGGGGTTGGGTGGGTCAGGTCAATTATAGTCGTTTTATTTGCCTTCTCCTCCATATAATCATAAATTGTTTTTTTTTTCTAAAAATAATCTCAAATTTTACGATGTTTTTTGACAGATGACAGGTAATAATCATGGTCACCACACAAAAACCACAAAATAATGCAAATAACTGCCATGTTGCCAATAATTTCCTTACTTTTTTTCAAGTGGAACATATTCGGAAATTTTGCAAACCAAGTAAATCTCAAGGGTCATCCTCAGTTCAAGCGGCACTTAAACAAGTGGAGGAGCAGGTAAGGGGAAATGGTGCACACGGGCATAAAACCCACTTTGCGTTCCACGTTTTCATTGGTCAACTCAAGGAATGTGAGGTTATAGATATATTTTGATTTTAATAACTTTCTCGCCCTAGAAATTAACAAAAAACAAATAATAACTAACTAAACTAAAAAAACTGAGTCCCGACCAAATGCAAAGTTATAAAAACATTCTTCTTCACCATATAAAAAAAAGAAAATGTGAGATCTCGTTAAATTAGCTTGCGCATTCACCATTACTTAACGTAAAAATCTGAAAACGACCATAGTGTTTTCCTTTTGATGCCCCAGCACCAGTGCGCACTTAGTGTATATTTATCCTTCATTTTGATACAAAATAGAAAAGGATAGAGGTACACTTATTGCGCACCAGTACATCAAAAGGAAAAAGAGATCAAAGAATGTTTAAAACACTACGTTCCTAACTTATAATACAAGAAGAGAGTGTTTCTGTTTATCAAGAAGACTGTTCAAGAATACTGGGGAATGTTTAAAAATTAAAAACCATTTCGCATAATTTAAAAATCGGGAGATTTTTTGCATCAGGCGGTAGGCCCAGGAAATTCAAAAAATCGGGAGACTTCCACCTAAATCGGGAGGGTTGGCAACCCAAATCTAACCAAATAAATCCTGCTGGGGTGAAAATAAAAGGTAAATTAGGTAAAAAGTGGGTTTAGAGTGCTCTTTTTTTTATTTATTTTCTCAAAAAATACCTGATATTCCGCAATTTTTTTAAAACACTATTTGGGAGGCCTATTTTAAGGGTAAATTTTTTTTCGAAAATTCGACTGCTCGGAAAGTGCATTTGTAATTTTCGAGAAAATTGGAAAAACCGTGAAATTTGACATTGACATTTATCCGCTTGCTTGCTTCCTTAATTGTAAATCCGCCTTCAGTTGTCTGGCTTCAGTCAGATTCTAATCTACCATTCGATGAAGGGGCCCCCTTGCCAAGCAAACGTCAAAACAAATAAATGTCAAACTGACATTCGCGTTTTCTGAGTCACGGAAGAACGTCACCACCAACGTCGTTTTTTTGCCAGTCTCGAGTGTTTTTAATCGGGGTGGAGTTTTTTACATTAGTTTTGATTTTTTTTTACGTTAGAGTGCACGTATAAAACCGCGTCGTTTTTGACGAAATTTTAGCCGCAATAATATGGCTTTTAACAACAATTCGAGTTACAATGGACTGTCTCAGGAAGAGCAGCTGGAAATCAAGGAAAAGTTAGTACAGATTTTATTGGATATATAAACATAGAAAAATATTTAAGTCCTCTAGAACCTTGTTTATATCTGACTATAAAGGCAGGTTTACTGTTCATATTGATAATTCATAACTTGGTAATTATGCAGTATACGGTTTTCTGCCATTTTTTATTTTTTTTTTAAATTCTTTATGGGGGCACCTTCCAGGGTCCCTAGGACCCCAAATCCGTCTGCGCCCGTTGGTTTTTTTTTTGATTTTTTTTGTTTTTTTTTAAATTTTTTCTCACTAAAACAACCCAAACCAACACAGTCTAACCCAACCTAATTCAAACCAACCCAAAACAATCAAAAAAACACATTACAACACCCCCTGGGCACCCTTTTTTCTTGTAAAAAAAAATAAAATCGGGCGCAGGCGGATTTGGGGTCCTAGGGACCCTAGAAGGTGCCCCCATAAAGAATTTTTCAAAAAAAATCAAAAATGGCAGAAAACCGTATACTGCATAATTATGCATAATTATGCAGTATACGGTTTTCTGCCATTTTTGATTTTTTTTGAAAAATTCTTTATGGGGGCACCTTCTAGGGTCCCTAGGACCCCAAATCCGTCTGCGCCGGTTGGTTTTTTTTTTATTTTTTTTGTTTTTTTTTTAATTTTTTTTCACTAAAACAACCCAAACCAACACAGTCCAACCCAACATAATCCAACCCAACCCAAAACCATAAAAAAACACATTACAACCCCCCCCTCGGGCACCCTTTTTTCTCTTAAAAAAAAAAAATCGGGCGCAGGCAGATTTGGGGTCCTACGAACCCATAAAGAATTTTTCAAAAAAAATCAAAAATGGCAGAACCTCAACAGGTTACGTATTCTTCCTTCTTGCTAAATTTTTGTTTTCTAATATCAGCTACAATCAATTGCTCCCATTCTGAAATTAACCAACCAGAATGTTTTCCTTGCTTTTTTCATACTGATAGTGCATAAAGTTAAAATAAACCAATTTTTAAATTATGCACTGTGCTTATGAATTGTGAATTATAACTATGAAAACTTGGTTAAAAACTTCTATTAACAATAATCTATTTAACATTATGACTATGAATAAAATTGTGCTTAGGTTATAAATTTATCAATATGAAAATTTGGGTAAACCCGCCTTAAACTGACTAGTAATAATACAGTAATTCAAGGAAAGCAAATACTTATGTGACTACCAAACATTGAATGTTTTGCTATAAGGTGTTCATAGGACCCTGTAAGGCAAAATAATGCCGGTACTTTGGAGCTTAACAAAGCCCTCTATAAAGCCTGGTTTATTTCCTCTTGACACATTATCATTGGATAAAATTTGTGGCAGATTCATAATGCTGAAACTACTTTCTTGGATTTTTTGCCACTAAGTTAAGAAATTTCTTTAAAAAGAAATATACACACTCGCATATCCTAACTAGAATCTAAGACCCCCTGCTAAGACCTTATCTGACATTTTGTTGGAAACTGGACTGCCGTTATATAAGAAAATATTCTTTTCAAAATTTTTTCTATTTTCTAAAAATATCTGTCTGTTGTCATTCAATTTTTTAAAGAGATTTCCTTAACTTAGTGGCAAATGAAAAGTAGTTTCAGCACTATCATATATTAGGGTTATTTGAGGGGTTGTTAGAGGGTGACTAAAAAATTGTAAATGCTCCAAAATTAAATGCTTTTAGTTATGGTTTTTGACATAAAACTGCCCTGCCACAAATAAGTGGCGATTTTTATGAAGAATGTAGATAACATGATGGAGTTAATGAAAAATGACTGTACCTATATATAATAGTTGGAGATAAACTTGGATATACTACAAGACACAAAAACTATAAAAACAATGGCATATATAATATACAAAACACACAAAATAAAGCAACAAGAATAGGAACAACAGGATCTTCAATACTTGATCATATTATCACAAATAACCAGATAGATAGTATGTAATATAGAACTAAAGGACCTCATGATATCTGAACAAAGAAATAGAACAAATCCAGAAAGAAAAAATTGAAAAAAAAAACAAGTTCTACAAAGAAAAATGGATTTAAAGTGTTGAAGAAAAAGTCAAAACAAACCATATAACATTTGAACAACTATCAACAATTATAAATATACAAGAAGAAAGGAACACAGTAAAACCGAGAGTCAAACTTACACAATAAAAATTGGAGGAAACAAAAAAATGGATAACAAATGATTATCTAGGAAAACTTAAAACTAGAGATAAATTTGAGAATAAACTAGAGTTTTGAACTTCCATAGTCTTTATTTTTATTTTTCACAACATTTTAAATGCTTATGTATCTGCAATTGTCTCTAGTTTAATCTCAAGTTCAACATTGTCTACCACCTTCAAACAACATTAGAGATAAATTATATATTAGATGGAAAAAAAACCTCAAAAAAAAATCCCAAACAAATATGCCAAAGAAAACTTTCAAAAAATAAAAAAAGAAGTAAATAATTTAAAAAAAAAGCTACAACAAAAATACCCTGAGAAACAGTTACTACAAGTGGGTGGTGATTTAAAAAATTCATGGAAAGTGTTAAATAAATTATGCAACAGAAAAAAATCATAAATAATTGATATTTAATAAAACAAAATGACAGAGGGAACAAGTAAAATAACTGAACCAAAAAAAACATTGCAAAAAAGTTTATAAAACACTTCTCAAATATAGGACAACAATTGGCAGCAAAAATTTAAAAAAATAATTGCAAATTTCTGGTGGAAGATGCAGAGCAAGAAGTGACAAACTGGAGACCAACAAACCCTCTTTCCAGTATAATTGGAGGACATAAATAAATATATTACAAAGTAGAACATACCCAAATTAATGCAAATGAACTGAAAATAGGAAAAATCAAACCAATACACAAAAAAGGCCCTAAAGATAATTTAAGCAACTATAGACCCATAACATTGTTAAGTACATTTACAAAAATTGTAGAAAAGGTGATTACTAGAGTGATAGAATTTATTAAAGAAAATTTTGACTTCAATAAACAACAATATGGATTCCAAAAACAAAGTAACACACTAGGAACGACTGTAGACCTACTAGAATATGTAACTGGAGAAATGCACCAAAATAAGTATGTAATAGCAGTATTCATAGACCTTCAAAAAGCATTTGACATAGTGGATGTAGAGTTACTTCTTAAAAGGTGTTTTAAAATGGTTTATGCTTTAAAGTAATGGAAACATACTCAAAAGACAGAATATTATGTAGATGTAAATGGACAAAAAAGTGAAAACACAAAGTTTAGGGTTGGGGTTGCTCAAGAGTCAGTTTTGGGAACAATACAATAGTTAATGTATGTATACTGTTTAAAATATGCTTTGCTATAATAAGGAACTAGAAAAAAAAATTACTTATACTGCAAATGGCTGTGCTACAATAAGTTAAAAATAAACTTAGAAAAAACCAAACAAGTTATCAAGGACCGATCATTTAGAAAGCATTAAAACAAAAATCTCACCAATATGAGGGGCTATTAGAAGATGTATTAATCTATTTACAAACAAAACAAGGAGATATCTATATAATAGCTTTGTAGAACCCCATTTGAGATACCTTATACCCTGCTGGGAAAACGAACCAAAAACACAACTGGAAAAAATTCAAAGGTTACAAAACATATCTATTACAACAATCTTTGTTGCATTACTAAAAACAGCCAAAACTACTTTTCAGAATGGACAACTGTGACAAGGGGAATCCTGCAAGGCTCCATCTTGGGGCCTGTCATCTTTCTGCTGTATTTAAACCAACTAGATCAAGGTCTAGGCATGGGACAGGAAGGCTTCATTGACCAAGGGCTGGTGAGTCAGTATGCAGATGACTTAGATGTGGTGCTTCCTGAAAAATCTATGTTAGAGCTATCACATAGATCATCTCAAACAGCAGAAGGAATGGCAACAAGGTGCTCAGCAAATGGACTAAAATTTAACCCAGACAAAACAGGATTACTCTTTTTTCAAAAGATTGGCACCCCAAATTTTTCAATACATGTAAGACTAGAGCATAAAACTACCAGTTTCTACCCATGTCAAATTTTTGGGCCTGCACATTGATGGCTGTCTTGGCTGGGACCAGCACATAAACCAGCTTTCTTTCAAACTTTCTAGTGTTTGTGCAATAATCCAGAGAATTAGGGGAATTGTATCTGAGCTATCATAGCTTTCGTATTTATTATTATGGCAGTGTACAAAGTGTTATTTCTTATGGGATTGTATTTTGGGTGTCAGAAACGCCTAATAAGAGCTATGTCAGTCAAGGTCATCTTGCAAACTTTATTTTAAAAGCCTAGACATACTGCCAGTACCCTGTCTCTATTTTCTACAATTAATCATGTTTGTTAAAAAACACCCTGAACTTTTCCCCACAAATTGTGATGCTTATTCCCAAAACTTACATATACAGCATATACAGAAACAGAGACAGGCTGAGAATTCCTAGACACCACACAAGCCTTTTTGAAAACAATACTTAATACAGAGCCATAAAGGCTTTTCAGAGTCTTCCTATTGTTGTAAGAAATAAAGAGAGTATTGAGGGATTTAAGAGGGCTGCCACCTTTTTATATCAAAGATAGATTTTTTATTTATTTAATTTTAATGATATGCATTAGTTTTAAGTTATGTTGGCAATGTATTATGTTTTTATAGTTTTTATAATTTAAGTCAGTTTTTTTACTGCTCAAACTAATGACAAACAATTTCATTGTATTAGAACCTAGCATCATGAATATCTGTATACATTAATAATTGTTTACTAAAATTAGTGCAATATTTTGGCACATCCATGGATCCGCCAGTTTTCAGAATTGATGAGATGCTTGTTTTGTCTGGGTACTGCCGGATCCAGGGCTACACCTTTTGATGTTGCTTTATTATGGGATGTTGACCAGTTATTCTTTTAAATGTCTTGTAAGCTTGTTGGCTATAAACTTGATTTTATTTATTTATTTATTAAAGAAGTAAAAACAAGAATTTTGTGGATAATCATATTAATGGGACTAGAAAGAACATTTATTTTTTAGTTGTTTTCTTTTTCCTATATAACGTTTAAACCCTAGTACCAGTAGAATTGTTTTTACTGTTTAAGAGTCATAAATAAATAATTTACAAAAATTTAAAAAAAATGGTTTTAGAAGTATTAGCACCAACATCATGTTTAAATAGTTTGTACTGCACTGCTAAATTTATTAGGGACACTAGGAAGACAGCATACTAGTTATACCTTTTGACTTTTATGGATGTTTTTATTTTTAAATTTAAAGGATAAAAAGTGACACTTTGATCCCTAAAGTCAGGGAATGCAAAAAGTAAAATTTACCCTTCAAAGATAATTGCTTTTTTCAGAGAAATTATAATCCTAATAATAATAAAGGGGAACGAAATTTCTAACAAAGTTTGTTTTACACTCAGGATGAGTTTTCTGCATTTTGGATAGGATGCAGAGAGAGATAACTTTTTATAATAGATTATTTTAATTAATGTTTGTGTAATTGTCTTGCAAGATAATCAGTTAGAAAAACAGTTTTCATCATAAACAATTTTATTTAGCTCCTCAAAATTCCTCTTGAAATTTGGGCACCTTGTAAGTGTTAATATATTTGTAAAATTATGACTTTTGAACCAAAGCTAGTACTACAAATATGCAGATTTAAGTTCCACTATAAATATTTTCTAATTTTAAAGAAAACACTATGTTAGTTTTGGGTTTGTCGGGTTGGGGTAGTTAAAAGGATAAAATCGGTTTAATATATTTAAAAATTTATAACTTTTTAACTGTTTTTAACCAAAGCTGCTGAAACATGCCTTATTCAGATTCAAGGTGCACTAAATAATAATATTTGCTAATCTTATAGAGGGAAGTGAGATTACACTGATTACTATCGACGTTGTGTCATATCCAGGAATATTGTTACTTTTTTGGATCAGATTATTAGATATCCTGGGCCCTAGACCAAATGAGTCACACACTTTTCATTAATAGCCCCTATTGGCAACTATGAATGTTTCAATTTGTGAAATATTTGTCTATTTGATTAAAACTATTTGCAAGCATAGCTAATTATCCTAAATTTAAATACTGGCCAAAAAATAATATTTAAACTGCACAAAGTATATTCCTATTAAATAGCGTATTTTTAATACAGAAAATATGGAACTATTTAAATTTTTGTTAGGAGAAGCCAACTGGCAAGTGGCATTAATGAGATGGATAGGCAATGGGAATGTTTCACTGATCGTCCAGGCAATTTTTTCTAATTGTTTTCATGTCATGTCATGTCAACCTCAAAAAAGTAAAAAACAAAGTTGGTCAAAAACACTGGACCTAATAAACTGTAAAGATAGACTTAAAATTTTGTACACTTTAAGTATTAATCGAGGTATTAATAATGTTTGTTACAAGGAGGAATATAATTTGCTACTTAAAGAATCTCATAGAAATTTATATCTGCATACAAAAGAAAAAAGTGGCAATACATCTAAAGTTTCATGGCAAGTTTATAGAGAAATCAAGGGAAACCCAAAAAAGTCAGGTACAATTGGTCTAGATGGCAAATGCAGCCCCTGATGCAATAAAACAAATGAAACCTGTTGAAAATTTATCAGATTATCATTCAACCTAATCTTGAGTGTCTGTATCTTGCCCCATTGTCAAAAACTGAGGTCCTCGAAATGATTAAGAATGTGAAAAATAAGCTTAGCTCTGGATATGACGAAATCTCCATTAATCTTATTAAAGAACCCCCCGCCAATTTCTTATGTAGCGGGGGCACCCGTTAAATTTTTTCAAATTTTCATATGTTATAGAGGAGGGTCAGAAAAATATTTTTTATCATTGCCACTCCTCCCAATGGGTACAGGGTGAGCCAGAAAATAAGGTTAAAGTTAAAAAATTGACTATTTTGCACCTCACTAAATGTTTGTTTTTACGGAAATTATGAAATGGAGAAAAGTGAGTTTCAAGTATATTGTTTAGTAAAGAACAACTAATATTTTTTGTATCTACACTTTAGCTCTTATTTATACAGGGAGACTAAAATATTTTTTCATAAATGGTCAAAAATCGTTATTTTTGCAAAATATTTTTGATTGTCTTTAAAGCAATAAAACAATAAATGGTTATTAATTTCATTTGTATCAATGGCGTACCAAAAAGATTTTTTGGGGGGGGGGTTCTACCGACGACGAAAATATGAACTTTGGATTTTGGATTATAAGTAGGTACCCTGCCAAAAATACCGCATCAGATCTCTCTCTCGTGGAGAAATTTGAGAAGATTTTACCAGATTTAATATGTTTTTGATGCGGTTTATGAAACATCCCTCATAGAATCTCTTAAAATCTTGTCAATTCTTGAGTGCCAAAAATTATTTCTCGTGAAAATATGGTAAAAGCTCATCAGTTTTCACAAGTTTTCACGACGCAAAAATTTGACTGCTGAAAAAGCTAATGAAATCTCTTAATATCTGTTAAAGACTTGAACAGGTTTTAAGAGTTTTGATGCGGTTTTTTTGGCAGGGTAATTATAGATACAAACTATGTTTAATGCATAGTCATGTACATAGTACTTGAGGGTTGGTTAAGACGTACGTGATGGAACATCATTGCGGTCCGACTTAAATATAATTGAGTCTTTCTTACTAACGTTTTTAGAAAAGATTACTATGCAGTCAACGACAAGTTTGTATTTATAACTACTACCTACCTATTATCCCCGCTGGAACCCCCCCTCCAAGAAAAGTTTTTTTGGAACGCCACTGCTTACAGAGGCATGAAATTGACAATCATTTATGGTTTTATTGCTTTGATTTTTGACCAATTTCGAACAATTTTTTTAGCCTACTATATAAATACGGGCTAAAGTGTGAATACAAAAAATTTTGCTTGTACTTTACCAAACAACATACTTGAAACTCACTTTTCTCCATGTCATAGTTTTCGTAAAAACAAGGATTTGGTAAGGTACAAAATAGTAAATTTTTGAACTTTAAGATTATTTTCGGGATCACCCTGTACTCATTGGGAGAGGTGGCAATAATAAAAAATATTTGTCTGACCCTACCCTATAACATATGGGTCATTTCAAATCAAATGAACCAGAGGTTTGGCAGACCATCTCCCCGATTTCGATAATTTTTGGTACATTTATTCTACCCATAAAGGGAATGAAAAATCCCAAATTAAAATTTTTTTTGACCATTAGTTTTTTTTAATTAATTTTTGAAAATCAAAACAAATTACCATTTTGCTTAAAAATGTACCTAAAGAAATGAAAATATCTCGATAACTACTTAAACTACATAGCTCGTTTTAAAGGTATTTAAAAACCTTTTGAATGATGTATCACATGATGTACTTTTTGTTAAAAAAAAAATTGGAATAAAAAAAAAATTAAAATTTTTGACAGCATTTTTTTATTTTTTTCAAAAAAAAACTATTTTGTTTCTGGATATTTCGTCAAACTATTTACAAAATATCAAGATGAAAACTTGATGAGAAAAAATTTGAAAAATTTTGAAAACAATTTAAAAAAAAATAGGTTATGTGATACTTTATCAAAATGGGCTTTAAAATACCTATAAAACAAGGTATTACTCACTTTTGTACAGTATACAGTTCTCAAGATATTACTCTCTTTGTGTACCTGCACATTTGGTTAAAATTGACTGTCTTTACAGGCATTTATTAAAATATGAATATCTTGAGAACTCTAACATACTACACCAGCAAGTGATAGCTTGTTTTAAAGATATTTTAAAGGCCATTTTAATGAAGTATGACATGACCTCATTTTTTTTTAAATTCAAAATTTTTAATATATTTTTTTTTTGATAAACCCATCAAGTCTCCATCTTGAAATTTTTTAAATAGTTTGGCGAAATACCCAGAAAATATATTTTTATAAAAAATAATAAAAGATACTGTTTTTTAAAAATTATTATTTTTTTTAATTTCAATTTTTTTTTAAACAAAAAGTATATCATGTGATACATCATTCGAAAGGTATTTAGTGGAACCCTATGAAGTTTTCATATCGACCCTGTAGAGCAAAAAGGTGGTATGCGCCAATAAGAATTTGCGCATGTGTTAGGCACTTTAAAACTTTTTCGCTTCTATTCTGATTAAAAGTTTTTCACTGAGTTCCAAAACACAAGTTATTGGGAGTTTTGGCCAGCTTTTTGTTGATTTTCGCATGTGTGCGCCGCGCCGGCGCCAGTAGTTACAGTTTTTAAAATAAAATATTTTCAGCAAAGACGATGATAACATTATTTTTTGTAAGTTCATTAAAAACACGATTTTAGTCATTGTCCGCAAATAACACTAAACAATTTTTTTTTGTTACCGGTGCAAAAAAACTTTTTTTGATCACGGGTGCAAAAAAATTTTAAAGTCTGTTTTTTACCCAAAATTAATTATTCTTGCGTAAATATTAAGCCATTTCCGCCAGTTTTCACCAAGTATTTACGAAAAAATCATTTAAAAACATCGTAAAAATATCAAACAATGAACGTCACCGAGTAAAAAGGCACTTTGCTATGGAAACCATTGTTATTTCATTTATCAGCCGCCTTGATTTATAGTGTAAAGATGGTGTTTTGCTAGAAGTGCTCTTCGTTCGAGATTTTTAAAAGTATTTTCCTGTTTTTCTTGGATGTTGTATTAAAAAAAAATAGTGTTAACAACTCGCGGCTAAACTGTGCTTTTTTTTTACTCGCGTTTTTAAATACCTCGCTGCGCTTGTTATTGTCATGTCAGCAAATAACCAAACCACTTTCTTTGTGTTATCGTTGCAAAAAAAACTTTTTTTCGATCACCGGTTTTTTGTAAGTTTTTCCTGATTTTTTAGGATTTGTTGATAAAGGTATAAAAATAGCGTTTACAAATCACAGCTTGTGCCTTTTATGCTTGTAAAAAACACTATTTTAGCCACTAGTTGTATTATATTTCTCTGTAGGTTTGCCACCATCGATAAAAATAACGACGGCCACATTGACCTAAAAGAACTCCGGGAAGCCTTGGAAATATGCGGTCTTAAAATCGCCGGCTATCAATCTCGTCAGATCGAAGAAGAATTTAAAAATTCGAAAAAGACAAAAATCAGCGGTAAACTCACTTACGACGAATTCGAAAAATTGATTAGTGATATAAAAGCCAACGACGTTGCCAACACATTCAGAACCGCAGTTTCCAAAAGGGAGAACTTGCAACATCTCGGGGGAACGTCTAACGCTTCCAACGATGGCACAACACATTCCGTAAGGCTGGAGGAACAATTGGCCTTTTCAGATTGGGTCAATTCGAACCTACAACACGATCCAGATCTTAAAAAGCTGCTTCCAATAGATCCCGAGGGCAAACAGTTGTACAATAAGATTAAAAACGGAATTCTTTTGTGTAAAATTATCAACCATTCGTGCCCCGACACTATTGACGAACGGACTATCAACAAAGAAAAATTAACCTTATACACAGAATTGGAGAACTTGACGCTAGCCCTAAATTCTGCATCAGGTATGTACAAATTTATCTTCTAATGTTATTTAAATTAAGTTAAAAATCCATAAATTAACAATATATGTGACCTAACCCCCCCAAGTAGGATCTGAAATGAGTTTAAGAGTAATTTTTTTGATATTTTTTTTTCAGGAAATTTTGGTCTTTCTTGAAAGATAGGTCGAAGGGTTATTTTATTTAATACTTTTTGATTTTTTTAAAAGTAAATAAGTAAACGAAGTATCAAAAATATAGGGTCATTTCAAATCAAATCAACCAGAGGTTTGGCAGGCCATCTCTCCGATTTCGATCATTTTTGGTACATTTATTCTACCAATAAGGGAATAAAGAATCTCAAATTTAAAATTTTTAGGCCATTAGTTTTTTTTAATTAATTCTTGAAAATCAAAATAAACCATTTTGCTTACACATGTACTTAAAGAAATGAAAATATCTCGATAACTACTTAAACTAGGGCAGTGGTTTATAGATCGTTTTACAGGTATTTTAACTATCTTTCGAATGATGTATCACATGATGTACTTTTTGTAAAAAAAATGTAAATTAAAAAAAAACTTTTTAATTTTTGAAAAACAGCATTTTCAAACTATTTACAAAATTTTAAGATGGAGACTGGATGGGTTCATAAAAAAAATATTTTAAAAATTTTGAAAATAGTTTTTCAAAAAAAAGTTATGTGGGTACAAGGTATTACTCGATTTTTTATTAATATTTTTTTTTGATGAAATTAATAAATTATTATATTAAAATTAAAACCTGCTATGAAACACTGTCCAAGTTCAGGTAGTTATCGAGATATTTCAATTTCTTTAAGTACATGTTTGAGCAAAATTGGTAGATTTTGTGCCAAACCTCCCTTTTTTTTGGTTGATTTCATATACCCAATAACTATAACAATAAGGGAGGACCGAAGCGACGCCGCGTTGCGCCTCTGAAATGCCAGACCCACGTTTTTTTTAAATTGTTTTAATTTTTGCAGGTATTTCAAAAAATAAAAAATGACTGGGAAGATGCTATAACAATTCATTTAGACTACAAATTGTGTGGACTCTAGTATTAGTTTTAATATCTACTTTTATCCCGTCTGGTGTCCGGAGAGTAACAGTAGCACCAGGGTACCCCTAGGCTTTGTGTGCTCCGGTAGTTACCGTTTTTAAAACAAAATATTTTCACCAAAGACAATGGTAAAATTATTTTCTGTAAGTTCATTAAAAACGCGATTTTATTAATTGTCCGCAAAAAACCAAACCATTTTCGATATAAAAAAATAGGTTTAAACTGGTAGCCTTTAGGATCAACTGACTAACAACAAAGGTAGAGGGGGTGGGTTTTCTCAAGTGTCCTCCTATAAAAGTGGGGAGCGCTTTCATATTTTTTTAATTTAAGAAAAACTCCATTGAAGGATAAGCTTATTGAGCATTAAAAAACAGAGATATGGCTAGTTGTCCCAAAAAAACAAGTAGAAACAGCAAGGGTGGTAAGCAGCTCTTTTTAAGGGGGGCGCTTTAGTAGGTGGATTGTTTAGGGTGTACGAAAAATAATTATTTAAATTTAAAAGTATAAGGGGATGATGAATTTTGTGGGTTATTAATGCCAGGAAGAAAGAGGTGTAAACCAGTCTCAATTCCAGATTTTTAGCTAAAATCAAAAATTTTTAGACTAAAAATGCCATTTTTCACAGATTTTAAATTGTGATTCTTTTCATATTTTTTGTGAAATGTTTAAAAAAGGTGGACAACCTAACCAAAAAAGTTAATGTTAGTTTAAAGTATAGGAGGTCCAGCGTCCCCCCCCCCTGGCAATCCGGACGCGTCGCTGAAGCTCGCGAATGCTCGAGACCCTATTTAGGGCCTTGAACGCCATTGTGGCCCATCAATGATTCATAGCCATAACTACGGTTGTCTGTATCTGGGATAACATATTATGTTACCGTTATTATTATGTGAAATTGCTGGTTTCGTAGCTTACTAGATAATTTCTTAATTATTATCTGAGTTGAACACAGTAGGTGGTCACAATGGTCTCAGATAGGCGGGCTACGTACAGGATTTTTTTTTATAGCGACGAGAAATCTTTATAGACACCGGTCTCTGGTGGTCTACCAAATGTGCCCGATTCATCCTCTCTTGAGGACGCCTACGGACTAAAACCCTCCGCTGTAGATTTGGTCGAAATAGCGGAACCATTCTCAGGAATATAACGTCACTATTTCGCCGTTTACTGTTTTGATCTCTTAGGTGCGTTCGTCTTCGTGTTTAATTTTTAGAATCGTTCTTATCATATGATGTCCCTGGTTTCATATCGTGTCTTGTTGTTTGGCGGTAGTTCTCAAATCTTGGACAGTAGATTAACGTATGTTCTGCGTCATCTATCCTTTGACAGTACCGACATATGTCGTCCGTTTTCCCTATTCGCTTTGTGTATGTCCGTTAGAGCTTGTGTCATATAGTAATCATTTTTTTTGTGTTTGCAGTCTATCCGTGTTTTAATGTCGGGGATAATTATTTTCGTCCATTGTCCTTTCTCGGTATTTCGATCCCATCTTGCTTGCCAGGATTCCAGTGTTTTCTCTTTTGCAGCTTCTTTGTTTTTTTGTTATACAAAAGTTCGACAACTAGGTCTATGGGCGGGATTCCTGTTATAACCTGAATAGCTTCCGTTGATATCCTTCGGTAGCCGCAGGCTACTCTTAGTAAGGCTTTCCGTTGCATTCTTATCAGCCTGTTTTTGTACTTCTTTTTGCGCAGTACTGGACTCCATATCACTGCACCATATGTTACGATTGAATGGATTACACTGTATAGTAACTTCCTCTTGCTAGTACTGGGCCCGTTTATGCTGGGCATAAGTCTTTGTAGTTCAGCGAGTCTTTTAGTTGCCTTTTTAGTGGTTTCTTCTATATGCTTTCCGAATTTCTGGTTTTCACCGATCTAGATTCCAAGATGTCGTACGCTCTTTTGCGGTTTTATGAGGACTCCATTTAGTCGAAACTCAATGTTTTGCCGGTCTGTTTTTCCGCTTACTATAACGGCTTCGTTTTTTTCTGGTGCTAATTCTAGGCGGTTGTTTGTCATCCATTTGTTAATAAGTCTTGTTGCCTCGTTTGCTCTTTGCATAAGATGTGTCGCTGTGTCAGCCCTGACTATTACCATTAGATCATCCGCGTATCCTACTATGCCCACGCCCCTAGGGAGTTTTAGTCTAAGTATAGGGGGGTCATAGTATATATTCCAGAGTAGGGGCCCTAATACCGATCCTTGTGGGATGCCTGCTGATGTTTTAACTTTATTTTGTTCGTTAAGTAGGTATCGTTCTTTGAAGTAGCTAATTACGGTATTTATAAGATATTGGGGTATACAAGTGTCTGTTAGCCTTTCTACTATTTTCAGCCACGAGGCAGAATTAAAAGCATTTCTAACATCCAGCGCTATTAGCACTACCCCCTCACTTCTATTTTTGTTAGGATTTGTTCCGTTTGCTATTTCTAACACCTTTTTTACTGCGTTCATAGTAGATTTGCCTTTTCTAAACCCGTATTGTAGGGGGGACAAACCTCCATTTGTCTCCATCTCGAACTCTATTCTGTTTTTTATCAAGTGTTCATGTATTTTAGCAATCGTGTTGATTAGACAGAGCGGCCTATATGCGTTTGCAGCATCGTATGGTTTTCCGTTTTTGTGTATAAGGACCAATTTTTCGATTTTCCAGCTGCATGAGAATTCCTGTTTTTTAAGCAAACCGTTCATAGTCTGCAATATCATGTCCGGTGCTATTTGTACTAGTTCTTTGATTACTTCTGGTTGTATTGAGTCAGGTCCTGGTGCCTTGCCTGGTTTGATTTTTTCTGTGGCTGATTTTAGCTCTTCTATTGTAAATAGTGGCACTGTGTCGGTGGATATTGCTGCTGGGAGTGTTTCGTTTTTTTTAAATTGTTTTTTGACTATCTGGTAGCCTTGTCCCCATACATCTTCGTCCAACTCTTTGCATAGCTTTTCCCAGTGCAGTTTCTTCTCATCTCGTATTTTGTCCCTTAAAACTTTTCTTTTGTTTGTATGTGTCCCATATACGTGCTCCTTCTCCCTCTATTTCTTCATTTGCGGTTTGTCGTGTGTATTTTCTCCGAGCTT
Source organism: Oxystoma pomonae (assembly GCA_963921995.1). Lineage (NCBI taxonomy): Eukaryota > Metazoa > Arthropoda > Insecta > Coleoptera > Brentidae > Oxystoma > Oxystoma pomonae. The sequence goes on along the minus strand of OY998171.1, from coordinate 43,120,222 downwards.
TGACGCATTCTTCTCTAGCTCTTGCAATGTCTTCATTCCACCAGTAAGGAGCCGAGTTATGAGAGGGTCCGTAACCTTTAAAGGCTGTATATATTTCTTTAAGGATTTGTCCATTTCATTTGCCGTAAGTTCTGTTGTTGCCCTCCTTGAAAGTTCGGATGTTAACTTGATTTTCATTAGGTTTTTATTTATGTATACCTTGCCTTTGAATTTTTTTTTTTTTTGGGTTTTATCTGCTATTTCAAATACAATGTGCCTGTGTGGTGTCAGTGGTTCATCAAGAATCAAGAATTTGCCACTCCATAATTTTTGTTGAGAGACTGGGTGTAGCAAAAGTTATGTCTAAACTTGATTTTTGTTCTCTTCTAAAAAAAGTTGGTTTACCTCCTTTGTTTTATACTACGAGCCCCAACTCTCCACAAGCTTCAACTAGCATCTGTCCCCTTGCGTCAGTCACTGGTGATCCCCATTCCAGTGCTTTTGCGTTAAAGTCGCCTAGAATTACCGAGTCTTTAGTGCCGTTTCTGTGTCCATGAGATCATCTACGTATCTTTCGAAAATGTTTATTGTAATGTTTGGTGATATATAACAGCCATATATGTCAAAAGATTCTGTTCTGATTCCTGCTATACCATTTCTTTTCATTATCTTGTTCACCTTTATGTTTTTGTTTAGAAAATATATTCCTACATCTACGTTTGTATCTGTGATCCATCCCTTATTTTCCATTAATTTTTTGTTTGGTTCGCTAGATATTATTAGGTCTACCTTTTGCTCCCTCGCTGCCACTAGGGAGACATCGTGTGCTCTTGATGAGCGATCAGCGTTAATTTGTAAAATCTTCATTTTCTAGTATTCTATAGCCCTCCTCCTAAGGCTCATTTTTTGTATCACTATAGGGCACCCGTAGCTATTTGCTCTGTGTTCTCTGCTTTCTCTACAGTTAGCACATTTACTTTCTTTGTTCGTTTTTTCGCATCCTTTGCTTCGTGGTTTTCAGCACATTTATAGCATCTTGCCGTTTGTGTGCAGTAATTGGCGACGTGACCAAACCCACAACATTTCAGACAGACAGTCACATCTATGTATTCCTCTGCCTTTAAATTTACGAAGTCCATTTTTAGGTATCTTTTTTGCATAATATCTCTAAATACATTTTTTTCGCATTCCAAGAACCTTTTGCACATTGAAACCTCTTTTACTTGATATTATTTTTATCGACTCTTTCTGCTCTCTAGTACGTGCAGGATTAGCATTCGCAAGAGTGCTAACCACCACTAACACATACATTCAATTTCTGCTTTTTATCTGGCCGAGAATTTAATGAAGACAAAATTTTATGTAAAAACTAATTTTTGCCCGCGACTCCGTTCACGTGTTTAACATTGTAGCTTTCCCCTTCCCCTCCACCTTACCCACTTTCCCTTCCACCCCTTCCTCATTCCCTTTTCGCCCCTTCCCGCCTTTCCAACCTATCCATGCAGTCGAATACCCGCTTTCCCTGTGATTTTTTTTTCGAAATATTCACACATTTGAATCAGTTGCCTTACAAAAGAATTTTAGCTTATTCGGTAAAAAATAAAAAAAGTGCTCCGAGCCTTAGTTTTTACAAAATGTGCCTTCTTTGCAGCCAATTCTGATGTTTATTTGACTACCAAAAAGTTTGGATATCCATGACCCATTTTGAGTTAAGGTCACTGATAAAAAAAAATCTCTTAAAACCCAACACCAAAAATTTTAAAAAATATTCAATGTACAGAAATGGCATTTTTACAGATTTATTATGTATAGATAAAATAATTTTCTTTTAATTGTCAATGAATAAAATAACAAATTTTTCTTGTCTGTGTTTCGATTTAGGCCCTAATTCTTGAACGACATAGACATGTTCCTAAAGTTAGCAGTACAAAGTTAGCAGTGCAAAGATTTTATGATTGGAAAAATTAGTGCTAATTAAATGCCAAGTCATAAAATTTTGTGCTTTGGTAGTTTCCAAGATATGACCTGCACTGCTAGCTACCCATTCAAGATAGCAGTGCACCATGCTAGAATGGCCCAGAAAAGTGCTGGAGTGGTCTGAATGGTCCAGAAAATTAAATGATGTCATTTCAATAATTTTTTTCTGTATATTTTTTTTAAATTAACTTGGTGCACTGCTAACTTTAGGTCATACACATATTTGAATTTTCGTGGAAGAAGACGTTGCTGGTGGTTTTTATATTGGAATAAATTAGTGCTATTTAGGTGCTAATAAAATGCCAAGGAACCAAATTTTGTGCTCTTGTAGTTTCCGAGATATGCCCTGCACTGCTAACACCAAGTTAATTTTAAAAAATATGCAGAAAAAAGTAAAAGATACAGAATTTTAACGTGTAGCTAGCAGTGCAGGTCATATCTTGGAAACTACAAGAGCACAAAATTTTGTGACTTGGCATTTAATTAGCACTAATTTTTCCAATCACAAAATCTTTGTACTGCTGACTTTGTACTCCTAACTTTAGGGACGTGACATAGATTTGTGTCGAATGATCCCATGATGATTGATTAAATGAATATAAAATAGTTATTTACTAAGACTGTGAAGGTCGTAACTAAAATGCATAATCCCAGGAAACTAAAACTCTAGACTACAAAAACTTGATTTAGGCTTAATACTAAATATAATGAAAGGTTTGCTTTTTCTCAGGTATCGGTTGCAATGTAGTTAACATAGACGCACACAATCTTTCCAAAGGAACTCCTCATCTGGTCTTGGGACTCCTGTGGCAGATTATCAGAATCGGGCTGTTCAATCAGATCACGTTGGAGCACTGTCCAGGCTTGACCACCTTATTGGGAGAGGACGAGAAAATTGACGACCTGATGAAATTGTCACCGGAAAGCATTTTGTTAAGGTAAGTTTTTGATAATAACAAAGCTTTCCCTAAAAGGTTATGGTACCTGCAGACTCGAGTTTCGCCCTAATACCGTTTTGAGGGAATTCTCGAAATTCTAACTGTTTTAAGTTGATTTTATTGCTATTTGTTTAGCATATTTGGAAACCTGGAAATTACCTGGAAAATGGCGAAAAAAGTCAAAAAACCTGGAAAACTCATATTAAATATGTGATCACCTGGAAAAATAATTTGGATAAGTATTTTACCTCAATTTTTAAATTTATTTCCTACTTGCTTCAGTTTGAAAATATCATTCACAATAACCTAATTTCTGGTGCTCTATGCAGGGTTATTCAAAATTCCCTAGAAAGACTTTAACTGTAGGTAGAATTTGTTGTTCTGAACAAGAATTAGTAAAATATATTTTAGTAAACTTTCATTTCAGAGATATTTGCATTTAAAAATGTTTAGTATTTTTTGAGAAGCACCCTTTACTATCTGGTAGAAACATCAATTTTTGAAAACCAAATTTTCTTCTTCAAAATACTTGACAAAAACCCTAAAACTTTTACTCCTAAATTCAGAGAAAAAAATTGAAATTAATGATATCTAACCACTGTTCAAATCTTTCTAGGGAATTTTGAATCACTCTGTATAGAAGGCCAAGCCAAAGAAGTTAGCCACTTTTTTTTAAACATTCCACAAAAAACATATTTCAATATTTCACAAAAAACTTCAGAGATCGCTTAAAATGCAAAATAGTTTGCCTGCTGAGCTATAAAATCATTGTTTGTTACCCTTTTCCTCAAAATTTTGATATGATTCTGGAAAAATCTAGAATTTGTTATTTATTTTTTCCATAAAATTTCCCACTATTAAATTTACTTATGAAACAGAGAATAACGGTACACTGTCATTTCTAGACACTTTAGTTATAAGAAATAAAAATAAATTGGACTTTGACCTATACAGAAAAGGAACGGCCACCAACAGGTATATTCCAAATGACTCTTTTCATTGCTTACAACATAAGCTTGCAAGTTTGCACTTTTTAACATATAGATTAGTAAATTTCCCCTTAAACAAAGAAAGATTTGAAGCAGAAAAGAATAGGATTAGGAATATAGCTGGCGAAAACGGTTACGACGAAGGCTTAATAAATAAGCTAATAAATAGACATTCTTTTCAAAAGACCTTTCGGAATTCTACCTTTTTCAGACAAAAAGATACCTGCGACTCAAAATTTGTATCAATTCCTTATAATCCTAATTATACGAAAGCATTACAAAAAGTATATAATAACACCGGTCTTAAATTAGTATATCAATCCGGTAACACAATAAGAAGCTTACTAGGAAATCCCAAGGATAAAACTACAGTTCTAGAAAAAAGTGGAATTTACGAAATTACTTGCATGGATTGTGACAAAAAATATGTTGGCCAAACGAGACGCTCTATTCAAACACGTTTTAAAGAACACTTATCACACTTAAAATACGGAAGAACAGAAAAGTCAATTGTGGCCGAGCATGCTTTTGAAAAAAATCATAGATTCACATTAGATAACCTAAAACTTCTAAAAAGTGTACCAAACAAAAGACTTTTGAATGCATATGAAAGTATGGAAATCATTAAATCGAGAAATAGTTTAAATAAAGATAGAGGACCCATCCCGTTTAGTACACTTTATTCTTTGGTTGAGGGGAGATAGGATTAAAAATCGTGATCAATCACAAATTATTAGTCTTATCTCCGCCCACTAAAGGATTGTATATAAGATAGAGCGTAGATTAATTTAGTTCATTGTTTATCGTCTCCTGATGATGCTAACGTTGTTAGCGAAACGCGCGTCGAGTGAAAAAAAGTGTAGTTTTGGTTTGTGGAAAACAATCATAATTTTGTTTTAGTGCAACCAAAGGTTCCAAATTCCCAACATAGATTTAGATGGGTGATAATAAAATAAGGAGTAGATTAAGTTTTTATTTATTTAAAAGGTGTTTTTATTTATGAAATGTATTAAAACACTTAAGTTTGCAAGTTTTTTTTTACATTTCTGTCACTGTCGAAATGTCAGTTTAAAAATATTAGCGCTGCGTTCAATCCCAAACAGCGAGTTCGGATCTTTTACCTCTGCTTACACCTTGGCTTGCACCAACCTCTACTGATGAAAGCTACAGCTTTAAAATGAGTGGGCTTTGAGTAACGAAAATTATTTTGATTGAGCTTTTAGATAAAGTTTTACTTTCAGTTTGTAAATAAATTAATATAGTTGTTTTGGGTTTTTTTGTTTGGTATATTTTTTGTGCATAATCAGTGACCTTCACTTATGTTTGTTTTCCTCGTAGTGCCCTCATAAATATATTTTTTGTGCTGAAAACGGGTTCAAAATATGGCATTTTTCTGGACAAAGTTGGAGGTGTTTTATTGATTAATAAACAACTTGGGATATTACATAAGGTAAATTACTTCTTGTAAAAACGGTTACTTAGGAAAATTTTAAACAAACTTATTACCAATTGCCACAATTCTTCTGGGAGCTATAAATTTAAACCTCCCCCCAGAGGTGGTCTAAAAAATCAACAACTTTATAACCTCAAACACAGATGATGAAGCTATTATGTGCCAAATTTTTGGCGTATTCACCATATGCCATTTTGAAGCATGTCAAGAAAAAATTAGTTTTAGGGTCTACTAAAATATGGTATATTTTTAGAAAAAAAGCTGTTTTTCAATGGTATTTTGCAATAATAATATAAAATAATGAATAACTGTGTCTTTTCTGTATGGGTAAGTGTTTTTTAAAATTTGGTTTCAAAATTTAGTACCCCCCACAGGTGTAAATATTTAGATCTGTGGGGGGTACTATTTTAGATCTTCGTAAATCCCACTGCAAATGTTCATAAATTTTTGTTAATTGTTATTCAGAAATTGCTACTATTTAACCCAAATTCATTTCTTATCTTTTTTTATTTCAAATAGGTAACCAATATAAACAAAAATATTTTTGTCATACTAGCTAGCTATTTTTGCATTGCCTTTTTTAATACTTTTTTAAACTTGGAATTTTATTAAAAAATCTGATCTGATCTGAAAAACCTAGAAAATGAAGATCGTTTTTATGTACGAACTCTGTTAGAAGGCCATAGAGCTAAGAAAAAAGAGTGCAGACAGTCCAAGGAATTTGTAGACCGACCAGACGTATCTAAAAGTAGATGGCTACTGGAGAGAAGCCACAAAGACATAGAACTGCTCACAAGCATTCTAAGCGTAGACAACCGGTTAAGGAAACATCTCTTTCGTATGGGTGTGGGAGAAGACCCTGTGTGTCCTGCGTGTGGACAGACAGAAGAGACAGCTTGGCACCTAATGGTGCAAAGTGCGGCCCCAGCACTAACGGTGGAAGTACTGCATTGTCCCAAATGGAGGGATATGGACTGGACTTTAAGGGGTCCACAGACAGCGTTTTTGTTGGACGTTTTTGCTCGACGAGCAAATCTGGTCGAGCAAAAATGACGCAAAACCGAAACGACGGTTTTGTGTGGTGCGCAGCTACAGAATTATATATATATTATTAAATTAACAAAAAATAATTTAAAATCTTCAACATGACGGAGCAATAAAACGCAAAAGAAGAAGAATGTCTTGCATGCAATTCATATTTTATTGCTCCATATCCAGCGTGCTTTAGAGATGTCGCACTACCGGTCATTAAGGAGGCGGAGGAGGATATTCGGGCAAATTTGAATAGGGCTTTTTTTCTGATTAGGGAGTAGGGAGGGCTACAATTCGTTGAAGGATAAAAATATAATTTAGTCCCAGACCCGTCGTTTATACGCTATTTATTACATTACTTAGTAGTTGTAGTAGTAGTAGTAGTAGTATTACATTACTTAAAAACTTTCCTTTTACTTTTATTTATACAAGACGGAAGTCATCTGTTTAAAAATTCTATAATAATAATTAGAGGTATCTTCTGTACCTAATTGCTTCGTAATTTCTTAATAGTAAGAATTCACATCGTTATATTCAAATAAGGTAAGATCAAGAGCGCAATGAATATGGATAGATACCTACACATGAGAAAAAATAAGAATTTTTTCCAAGTTCATTTACACACTTATAGTTGGGTGCGTTTTATTTATTTGTAGGAAATAACCAGAGCAAGAGAAAAACGTTAACTTTTTACAAGCTTCACTTGTATATACACTCCATTCCAAATTGCTGCGGACCAGTTTCTTGACAGTGACAATGACAGTTCCATTTAGCTTCTGTGTTTAATTGTCAGCCGCCATATTGAAATTGGTCCGGAGAATTTGGAATGAGGTGTATTTGTATATTTGTATGTAATGAAATATTGTAGCTTAATTTTGACCAACTTCCACATATCCGATTGACTTCCACATATCCGATTGAATTTGGCACGCTTATATAGTTGTGGTGACAACACAATAATATACTGTGATGAACTTGACAGCTCCCCCCTACTCGAAGGGGGTGGAGGGGGGTACAGTTGAAGTACTCCCGATTTTGTTGAAATTGGGTGTGTGGGGGCGTTTGGGGATGGCGATAACGAATTTCTATACACATCCGATTGCCTTCAAATTTGGTATGCGTTTATAGTTCCCGTGAAAATACAATAATATGGTATTATCAGGTACCCACCTCCCCCTAAAGATGGAAGTGGAGGGGAAAAAAGATTTAGTTTGTTCGATTTCAATCAAAATTGGCACACAGGGGTTTTTTGATCAGATTTAGGGTACAAATCTAAAAATTAAAAAATAAATATTTATTAAAAAAACTTAAAGAACAAGCTTTTATTAAATGCACTAAAAAGTAGAAAATAATTGTTTATTTTTCTGATACCATAATAAAAGCGATGGGTGCATATTAAAAATTTTAACTTTACGTATCACATATTCACTCGTATATCGGTCACATCGACGATTCACCTAAGAAACAGTTGTATTACTTTGCGACCTAAGGAAATTTTCAAAGGCTTGGCAACAACGGCAATCTCACCCGTTCTCAGCTTCTTTAGATGAAAGCATTACGTTTATCATTCGAATGGAAGAAGAATGTAGTTAAAGTTAAAATTTTTAATTTATAGTTTACGCCCATCGCTTTTATTATGGTATCAGAAAGATAAACAATTATTTTCTACTTTTTAGTGCAGTTAATAAAAGCTTGTTCTTTAAAAGTTTTTTTAATACAAATTTATTTTCATATCACATGCAATAAGTATTATCAACCATAAAAACATTTTCTATTTTACAAACATTAAATCTAAAGTAACCGGTACAAAGCCCAATCATCTGTTTAATTTGTCCTGGCAGCTCCTGATAGTTCTTGATGCTCACCTATAGGATTTGATGCCTTTTAGATAGGGCTTACCCTTGTCTTATTTTCTACCATCAAGGTCGGTCTTTTTACCATTTTTTTTAAATTTTCATACGCACCACCACCAGCAAATATTTTAACAATTACATCACATTACTTTCTTTAATTAACTTTTGATTTGACTTTTTCATTTTTTTTTACTTCTCACCTCACTACAGATAATATTTTTAGTGATCCATTCCGCCGGTGGTGAGCCAGTAAAAAACTTGCCATTGTCTTGTTTTTTACCATCAAGGTCGGTCTTTTTATCATTTTTTTTTTAAATTTTATACGCACCACTATTAGCAAATATTTTAACAATTACATCACATTACTTTCTTTAATTAACTTTTGATATGACTTTTTCATTTTTTTTTTACTTCTCACCTCACTACATAATAATATGTAGTGTTAGTTAACGTTTACTTTCTTATTAAAAATTCCTTATAAATTTCAAGCTTTCTCATCCAGGTCAATGATTTTTCTTAGAAATGAGTTATTTAATGTATGATTTACTCTGATTTTTCAAGATTGCATTTCATAGTTGTATAAATAAATGTTCAGTCAGTCGGGTTGGCAGTCAGCACCCTTACGTGAGCTATTCCTGGCTGTAAGCATGTACAAGAAGCCAGCAACCTATATAACTAATTAATTAAAAAAAGATACCTACCTACATAATTAAAGCTAGTTTAGTGCTCCAAAGTTTCATATATTTTTTAAAAATATATAATACGAAAATTATACTACAAATATTATATTCTGATGTCATTCTCTTATAAAAAAAATCAATCGTTTCAAAAAAATGTAGCGCTCGTTTTTTTTTAAACAAAGAGCGCGTGTGATTGTAAGTGATTGTAAGCAAACGAAACGTAATTTAACTCCAAAAGTCTCATGAATCTCTACGACCGATTTAGTGCTACAGAGTTATATCATTTTTACCAAAAAAACTACTCCTCGAAAAAATTCTTCTATAGGCATTAGATCCCAAAATTTTTAATATACAATTTATTAAATTAAAACTATAAGAACTATTTTAATATGTTAAGGCACTAATTTCCTAACGCCTTAAAAAATTTAGAGCTCGCTTTTTTTTAATATATAGAGCCTGCGCTGCTAGCTTCTATGGTAGCTAGCAGCTCAAATGATAACGAGCCAACCAAAGGAGGTTTAATGCCAACATTCACATGAATAATTAGAACCCGTTTAGTATCACTTTTACCAAAAAAAAAACTACTCCTCGGGAAAATTTCCCTATATCAAAATATAATATTTGTAACATAATTTTCGTATTATATATTTTTAAAAAATACATAATAATCAGGTCGTTATCTAGTATCACATTTGATTGATCCCCGATGTTTTCTCCTTTTTAAGTGCATAATTTACAAAATTTAGTAGTTGCTAACCGGTTACAAATGTTTCTTTTATGCTATTTTTAGTCCACCATACCAATATGGTACAAAAATCCTCTATCGGCTGACCATGAACTGGTTAACTTTTGGGTAGGGTGGTGGGGGGTTGAAAGAGGTAAAAGGGTAATAAAATATTTTAAAAATTGTAACTTTAGAACAGAAGCAAGTAGCGATATACGGTTTTCAGATTTAAGTTTCCATGAATATGGACTACAAATTTTGTAATAAAGTCGAAATTCGTGGAGCTTTAGTTTCCGACTTATTTGAAAAACCATTAAAATATATAATATAATTGTTATAAGGTTCAAATCTTTCAAAGCTACAGTTTTCGAGATATTTTCATTTCCTTTCAACATAAAATTTAATTTAAACGTTTTATTTTATTTTTGAGCTGCTAAGGTTATATTATCAAAATAATCAAAGTTCTCTGGACTTTTTGGAATTTTACAAAGTTTAGATATATGCATACAGGGTGTTCATTTAATTCACCTAAGATTTGCGTATTTAGAGTCTGATTTTAAAGAAATCCGCGGGCACGTCGATTTTTTGTTCGACGGGAACCCATTTTGCTTATCTTGAAATTTTTGAGCACGCACCCCCTTCGAAGGGTAAACTTTACCCCTAAATTTTGAATAGGGAAAGTGGGTCGAGTGATACCTTGTTTTGAAGCTCTTAAATGTCTTTACAACCGTGTGAAAATTTTCAAAATCTATCGATTCGTTTTTGAGATATTTATTTTCAAAATAAACTCAAATTGTACAGGTAAAGAACCCTGACATTTTCTTATGGGGGATGTGTTTCGGTTAAATTTTTTTTTTTTAATATGTTATAGTGGGGGTCTCAATGAAAAATTTTCGTCATGTGTGCTTTGCTCAATATGTACAGTGTGAGCTAGAAATTAGACTTAAAGTTACAAATGGCCGTTTTTACTAAACTTAACCTTCGTTTACGACAAAACTGAAGATAGGATAATAGAGACGTTTTGCACCTCTTATAAAAAATCCCCATTAGGTGACTTTATCGCTTACGCGTTGTGACGTAGCTAACGTCACGTTTTTAGTTTTTGCACGCCGCTTTTGATTTGTGTATGGCCAACTTTATACGGTATTTATTATTATAAAGATTTACAAAAAGAATTTGCCCAATAATATTTTTCATTTAGAATATCTTATTCTTGTGTTTTTTTTATGGTGAATTTTAATAATTATTAATCTTTAAAAACTCAAAAACTCAACAGAAAAAGGGAGGTTATGATAAACAGATCGGAATCACTTTTCATAGTGGCCAGTGCAAATCAATGTTTTACATTTCTTACGAAATTATAGCCAAAGGAAATGATTAAACAAAAATTGACACTTATCTTTACAATTAAAATTAAATTTTTTGTTTTTCTACTTAACGTTTTACTGACGGCAACCATGTCAATTATAAAGGATACAGTATTCTCCCGCAAGTAACGTCAAACTTTATCGGTTAGTAAGGGATTCCATTATTAGGGACTTAGGAAAATTGACATTTGACATCTGAGCATACACGTGACCTGCGTTTTTATTACGGGAACCGTAATAAAATACGGTGTTCCCTTAATTCGGTACAGTTACCGTACGTCCCTTATCTTTAAACATAACCTCAATTTCCACGGATAATAGTGATGGTTGGTTTGTTTTTCGACACGACTTTTTAATATTCTTTTGCATTTTTAGTTTTTTGTTTATAAACAAAAACAGTCTTGTGGATTTTTAAAATTTATGTGAAAAAATGAATTGGAGAACCTACAAGATTGAGGTTCAGCTACACTGACGATATATTGCGAGAATTTATCAGGGAAAATCGCTACAAGGTTAGAAGTTTTAGGTTACGAATAAGGAAAAGTAATGCGACTTCCAACAACACTTTTTTAAAGTATGGTTAAGGTTCAACCTAAATAAAATACGGTTTTCCCTTATTATGGTAAAACCTTATAGAGTAACGCCCAATAAGTCCCTAATACCCCTTAACTGCGCATACCCGAAATAAGCGATAAAGTAAAAAGGCATCAAAATTATAGTTGCAAAAGGTCTCTAATAATGGTTTCTGCAGATCCGATTCAACACATAACGACCTACATTTTTGATATTAGAGACCTTTTGCACCTATAATTTTGATGCCTTTTTACTTTATCGTTTATTTCGGGCGTGCCCAGTTACGAGGTAGTAACGGAATCCCTTACTAACCGATAAAGTTTAACGTTACCTGCGGAAGAATACCGTATCCCTTATAATTGACGTGGTTGCCGATATTAAAACGTTAAGTAGAAAAACAAAAAATTTAAATTGATTTTTGAATGCAAATATGTTCTGTATTCTTTTTAATTGTAAAGATAAGTGCCAATTTTTGTATCATTTTCTTTGGCTAGAATTTCGTAAGAAATGTAAAACATTGATTTGCACTGGCAACTTTGACAAGTAATTCCGATCTGTTTATCATAACCTCCCTTTTCTCTGTTGTGTTTTTGAGTTTTTAAAGATTAATAATAATTAAAATTCACAACGATTTTTTATAAGAGATGTAAAAGGTCTCTCTTATTTTAAAAGCACATTTACGCTTGTACGAGCAGCGAAAAAAAAATGTTTTAATATTTCAGTGTACGCAAAAACATACGCAATAAGCTTTTTTAACCTTTTCAAATTGTCCTTACGAAGAAACTTCCAATCAGGCAACACTTATTTTATTTATTATTTTTTGTAATGTTAGTCTACAAACCACACCAAACACATTTTACCTTAATTCCGGATATCGTATACTTACATAGTGAGTCAAGAAATTTTTTTTTATACCTTCATCAAAAACATGATTTTAGCTGCGCTCGTTATTTAAACCAACGCTTGTAAAAAAAAACACTATTTTAGCCACTAGTTGTGAAAACTACTATTGAAATTGCTCCAAATCCCTTACTTTTAAACTTGATTTAACGTTTAAATAAGCGTATAACTAAGGAACACTTAATTTTTATTGCTTTTATAATTCTAGAACTACAGAAAATATTTTTCACTGTGATACCCCTCATCGAATATGTAGAGAGCAAGTCAATAAATGACTCAAAATCGCTTATTATTAAATTCGACTGGTAAAAGAGTAGCAAAAGGAAAAATAATTTTTACTTCACAGGATTTAAAAAAAAAGATGATTTTGTTAAATACAAACTTTTGAATTTATACAGAGTAAGCCAAAAGGAGGTTAGGCAATTCGCGAAATACACCATTAAAACTATTTTTTACAAAAAAGCTACTAGCTAAGCAATGGAATTATTTGTTTAAATTGCGGACTCTATACAGTCAATTATTTTTGAAAATCCTGAATGACTCGATGGGTCTATTCTTGGTTAAAAGTCTTTGTTTAGAACTAAGCGATTTAGAGCAATTTCAAAGGTTTTGGAAGTAGTCCATGATGGTGTAGTTGATAATTAAATCAAACAAATATGGTCTTTCTCCACTAAATTTTGTTTGTCAATATAAAAAAAACCCGATATGTTTCGGCAGTTTAGCCTACCATCATCAGGGGCTCCTAGTTTGAGCTACATTAGAGAAGTATGGCCGAATAAGAACCAAAGAAAATTTGATGGGCCGAGTCAACGGACCATCAGTGGTTGGTTCTTATTCGACCATACTGCTCTAATGTAGCTCAAACTAGGAGCCTCTGATGATGGTAGTTTAAACTGCCGAAACATTTCGCTTTTTTTTATATTGACAAATAAAATTTAATGGAGAAAGACCATATTTGTTTGATTCAATTTATATATACCCAAAAAAAAATGTATACGATACCCAAAATTAATAAGTGTTGCCTGATTGGTAGTTTATTTGTAAGTACAATTTGAGAAGATTAAAAAATCGTATTTCGTAGGTTTTGGCATACATATTTAAAAGTTTATCGCTTATTTTGTGTGCATCCTTTTTAGGGTATCAAAAACCATTTTTTTTCGCTACTCCTACATACAAGCGTCAAATGTGCTTCTAAAATAACCCTGTCCCTACCCTGTACACATACGGAAATTAATACTAATATCAAAAATGTAAGTCGTTAGTGTTGAATCAGATCTGCAGAAACCATTATTATCCTATCTTTAGTTTTGTCGTAAACGAATGTAGAGTAAAAAACCGGCCATTTTTGTAACTTTAAGTTTAATTTCTAGCTCACTCTGTACATATTAGGGAAAGTGCTCATGACTAAAATTGCTCATTGGGACCCCCTCTATATCATATTAGAATATTTTAAAAAATTAACCGAAACACATCCCCTATAAGAAAATGGCAGGGTTCTTTCACTCCTCGTAGGAATGTACCATAGAAGGAAAATGCAATGATAAAATGTATCTTAACAAAAACAAAGTCGACGTTTTCCGGGATTTCTCAAAAAAAAAAAAAATATATTTCGTAAAAAAAAACTATTTTTGCATCGATCCATGCAATTGTAAAAGTGAATATGTCAGAAACGCATCGATGGATTTTTGAAATTTTTACACGATTGTAAAGACATTCGAAATACCTTCAAAACAAGGTATCACTCTACTCACTTTTCCTATTCAAAATATAGAGGTAAATTTTACCCCCCGAACGGGGTGTGTGTAACAAAAATTTCAGGATAGACTTTGAATAAAAAATCGACGTGTCCGAGGATTTTTCTAATTTCAGACTACATAATCAAATCTTGGGTGGGAAGTTTTAAAATGAAAACCCTGTATATTAGTGTATATTCAGCGATTGTAATATATCATTAAAATTACCAAGGGCTTCTGGTATTCGTCGAATTTATATTTAATTTTTTTTTATTTTATTTTATACTTTCCATATGTAGCTATTGTTATAGTAATAGTAACTTAGTTTTGAAGCTGAACTATTACTTGGGGGGCCATGCTACTACCCCTTCCACTTTTTTTTAAATGTTTACTCCCATTTGTAACATATGATTTAGTGTGATGGCTTAAATTTAAAAAATGGATCAATTAAGCATTAAAAATGTGTAATAAGTACCCAAGCGTGGATTTAGACGGGGGAGGGGGTAATTCTCCCTTGGACATTTTTAAAAAGCATTGAAAAATTTAAAATTTAAAGGGGTTTTCTGCATACATTGTAAAAATTTTCACCTGCGGCGCTATAACACAGTTTAATTTTGTGTCAGAAATTAAATTTGTACTATAGTTTTCTCCAAAAGTTTCGCCTGTTTATGATATTAGTTTAATTTTAAGTAAAAAAATGACATTTTGAGTCTTAATTTCTTAAAAAGTTTCGCCTGCCGCGCATTTAAGCATGATTTTAACAACAAATTTTGGGTAAATAAATAATTAGAAATTTGGTTCCCCCCCCCCTGGATTTAAGACCACGTCTGCGCCGCGCTTGTGAAAGCCTGTTTCCTTGTATCCACCGGAGATCCGAAGGCATTTGATTGGGGGGGGGGGGAAATAAGGGCCATTTTCCTAACTAATATTAAAAGCGATTCCAAAGTTACCTGAAACTTTGACATTTTTTTTTATTGTTGCTTGAAGAAATCACAAATACAAAATTTTTTGTAAAATGTACTTAAAATGTTTGTTCATTCAGAGATTCCAGTTTCGGTAGACAAAGTACTAAACAATCTGGCATTAAAAGACGTCGTCTGGAGATTTTATTGTAATTTTTTCTTCTAACCCCGACCCAAGTAATTTCATGGGTGCGCCACTGTTTTTTTTTAAATTAGTTCAGAATTTTTATTTCAAAATCGTGTTTTACCTCAATTATTAATAATTTCTTATCTGCCTATCGGTGCACACGTAAATGATCTGGCACACCAAAATAACAATTTATTGAAGTAAGATATGTGACATAATAAATAAATATAATTCGATTAAAATCGAAAATCCTACAAACATCATAAAGAGTTTATTCTTTTAAAAGATCGTTTGTAAGTCCCAATAAAAAAATTATTAAAGTATTATGATCGATCAATTTAATTTATTTAACTATCTGGCAACTGCAGATAAACTGATAAAATAATATTTTTTTTATGTAACATCCATCGTCAGGTGTGCACGTCCTTGGTTTTGACAATTTTTATACGATATATTACACGGTATTGTTCTTTTTTCTCTTTGCAATAAATTTTTTTGAGTTTTTTTTATCCCTTAAATTGCCTTTTAACAAATTTTAAAAAAAACGAGTAACTATTTTTTTCATAATTTTTTATTTTCTTTGGATCGCCCATCGGTTTTAAAATTGCAGCTTTCCTCGTCCCCTCTACCTTCCATTCCTTTCCCTTTTATTCGTCCCCCTTCTCCCTTACCAATGCACCTCCTGTCCTTATTCTTTCCATCCATCCCCGCGCTTTATTAACCCCTCCCCCCTTTCCACAACTCCGCAAATACCACGTCCCCCGCCCCCTCTTGCCCCACAAACCTTTCCACCCAGTCGAATACCCTTTGCCTGCCGATTTTCCCGTTTTTTTACTTTAAATAGTCAATTTTTGTTTCCATGTACCGATTTTGATGGAATAAAGCCTATGTTCTATACAGGAATATAAATAATCCAGTAGTGACACCTCAATCAAAATTCGTTAAATACTTTTTTTATACCTTCATCCAAAACATGATTTTAGTAACTGTCTGCAGATATTAAACGGCCATTTCAAGCGGTCGGACGGGACAAAAAAGTAACCCATTGCTAGAAAAACCAGCTGTTACATCTATATGATTAAAATTATGACTATGTTTTCTAACAAATAATTTCCTAAAAACATAGGTCATGCAATAAAATAGTTTAAAACAATAAGTTGCAACCAGAGCTTATAGGGCGAACCTTTAAACTTTGGGTTGGACGGGACAAGAAAACCCAAAACTTAATTTTAGTCAATTCTTACTTTTATATATTTCAATTTTTTAGAAAAATGCTTTATCAAGGCTTTTCCAAACTAAACAAAAGGCATTGGAATTAAAGGAGAAAGCATGTTGTTAACATTTATGTTAAAAATTATTGTGAACCATGAACCAGTAACGCTTTTCTTTTGGGTTGGACGGGACAAAAAATAAAATAATTGAAAAAATATTATTTGCTTTAAGTCCGAAACTGTTTGTATATTTCGGCCTTTTTACATACCAAGAAAAAGTGTTATAGTGGTTTTATGATTTATTTCAAGATTTTTAACAAAAACCAGTTAAATTGTTAAAGCGCTTTTCTTTTTTTTAATAAAATTACATTTGCTAAAAATGGCCCTAAAAGCATGGTTACCGATACAAAAAAAAACTTTTTTTTTTGATCACGGGTGCAAAGATTTCTGTCCATTTTTTACCCAAATTTTAAGAGAAATAGCGGAAAATAGTAATATTTAAAAAATCTAATTATTCTTGCCTAAGAATTAAGCCATTTCCGCGAGTTTTCATCAAGTATTTACGAAAAAATCATTTAAAAATATCGTCAAATATCAAATTTTCAAAGATTAAAATGTCGCAACAATGAACGTCACCAAGTAAAAAGACACATCGCTATGGAAACAATTGTTATTTCATTTACCAGCCGCTTTGATTTATAGTGTAAAGATGGAGTGTTGCGAGAAGTGCTCTTCGTTCTTAGAGAAAGTCCGATACCTATCAAATCTTCAATAAAATCCAAAGTTAACCTTGCATCGTTACCATCTGCAAACATCTGCGAACATACCACCAAATCCAAAAATGGAGCGGTAAAAAAAAACCCAGAAGATTCGAGTTGATTGGTTCCAATTGAAATGATAGACACTTTGTTAAAAGTAATTTTATGAAATTGCAAAAAAGGCAAGCACCGGAGCTTGTGTTTGCCGAAAAGCGGACCTCAAATGTTCCACAGGGGTGTGAAAATCGAGACCAACATTTTTCTATTGAAAGTGAAGATGTATGTACCTTGTTATATATAAAAAATAGTTGGTGGGCCCTGGGCCTCCAGTTGGGGGCCCCAATTTTTTTAATCATGGACAGAAACTCTATCAAAAATCATTAAAGATTCGCTTTTAGCTTTTTTTTAAACCTCTTCCCTAAAGCCCCCCCCCCCCAGGTCGAAAACTTAATTTTTTTAGAGGCCCAATCTAAACAACATATGTCAAAATCGCTACTCCCCACCTTTTGCAAGCTAAAATTCTCTGATGACTGGACTATAAGGATTTTGTTATTATTCTTGCAAACTAATATAGATAGAGGTAACATATTTGTTATATTTGTGATCAGAAAGAAACGGCCGATTCAAAAATTTAATAAAATACAGAGTGTTTCTTTTAAAATAACAATCTTTGCATTTAACCTTTTTTTTTCCAACATTAGGGAGATTTTGGTCAAGTTTTTTGTCAGTCTGTTACCCTTACCTTTATTCTGGCTCTGTCAGGCTGTTACCTTTATTAAAGGTAACCACTGGCGCTAATTAGCGTCGAATAGCGACTACCTTTACCGTTAAAAAGACAACCAACCAAACTTTTGTTTTGTGTTACAAAAATTTTGTGTATTTGGATTTTATTTTTTGTTAACCGTGCTTATAGTAGTAGTGAGGTGCCTCTTTTACCGTTTTTACAGGTGAGTAAGTACAGATAAGTTTGCAGAGGGTCGATTTCTTCTATTATTTCCTTGACTAAATTTATGTTGGGATGTCCGTCTCCCAGTCCTACCACTAAATTAATATTTTCCTCCATGATATAGTTAGAAAAGAACAACAAAAGTCAATAAAAAAGTAAGGCCTACGTTAAAAAGCTCTATTTTTAACCTCTTGAAGTTACCTCAATTTACGGTAACGGTAACCATAAGAGTAACGAAATTTGCCGTTAAACTGCCTGACCAAAATCTCCCTATTAATAATAACGGCGCTAACTGGGGAGTCAAAATACACCGGGACACCCTTTACTGTTTTTGACTTTCGGACAAAAGAAATATTTTTCGAGTGATATTCGATAAAATATATTGAGTAATAAAAAAGGTATTCTTTTGTTTATCATTGAATGTTATGTCATAAGCGTAAAGCTAGAAACGCACTATGCAATTTCCTAATCTCGTAAAAGTTGCATGCGTAAACTTTGGTGCCCACACTATGAAAAAACAGAAAAGCGATGCATGAGAAAAGATGCGCGAAAGTGGAACAACCTCTATTTATGACACATAGTTGCAGGCATCTTTAGAAATGTGTAGTCACTGTCACTGAGTTCCTCACTTTTTTTCGAGGTTTTTTGATATGTCAATCAGTTGTAGAAAGTAATTAATCCCCATTTTTCCTAGAAAAGTAAAGTAAAGGCCTAAATTTTAATAACATTAATTTATTATGATTATAATACTGAAATATTTTTAATAAATTTGACCGAGACCTTGAATAAAAAATAAGGTCATCCAACTTTTTCCATGACCAAAAATAGACAAAAACACTTTGGTAACCTTTGCATTTAATAGTCACAAATGCAGGTCACTAAACAATATAGTGAGCAGCTGTGAAAAATTAAATTTTTTAGATCACGGGCCTTGATAAATCCAAAATTACTTAACAAAAAAATTAACCTCCAATAATGTTTTTGATATTTGTATGAGCACCTTTTGTACCACAACTTGAATAATATTTAACAAAAATCTTGTAGGTGTTCCACTTCGGGTATTCGAAAGAATTTTATTTTCTTGTGTGAACCTCATTGTTTCGATAGTTATCTTGAAAATAAGGGTACTCGACTTATATTGTTAAGTTAATAACCTTTTCAATGGCGGATACAGCATGCCTGGATGGGGGGATATAAAATAAAATGCAGTTGTTATTATTGGTTTAACAAAAAAATGTAAAGGTAAAAGTGCCAATAGATGACTTGTTTGTAAATATTTAATTTGAACCTTTATATACTAAGTCCACAGATTTAATCAAGTTCTAATTTGAAAATGATAGGTTTTTGAATAAAAAAACACAACATATTTATCTATACATTTGATATTTATTCATATTTTATTTACTAAAAAACTTTTCCTTAAAATATCATAGTAAAATTATTTATCGTATTGTACAATTAAAAAAATGGTATAAAATCAATTAAAAATATGTTTATTGTTTAAATTTATTTAACTGGTAATGACTTTTTAAAAAGGTAGTTGATTCTCTCCTATTTAAAATTTTCGGTTTGTCCTCCAATGCTGAATTAAGATGTCACCGTCCTAATATTTAAAATCTTCAATTCCATTCTATAGACTCTACGTTTTTTTTTATTTTTTTTTATTCTTTGTTTTTTTCTTCAACTCTTTTTTTTTGCCTCTACCAAGATAATCTTTTTAAAAAAAAAAGTAGAAAAAATAAATAAAAAGAAAGTTTCGTGGCATTTTGCTTTTCAATTCATTACGACCAGGCTTCGAAGATCTAATGGATAGTCCAGAAACCTACAGACCTATTTCATCCTTGTTAGGAATCACCAGGAAACATCCCGCGTTTTTTGACGACGAAAGTTGTTTAAGTTCGCTTGGTGTGGTTGCTTATGTTATGCTTCATACGCGAGGGGTGGTTAGGTAATGCACTTTGGTGTACACGCCGATGGCATTTCGTGGCAATTTAAGACAATTTCGGGGGCATTTAGAGGCAAAATCTGGTAAAAAATGTCTTTTCATACGCCAAATACAGTCCTATGTTACCCTGATGATTCCTAACAAGGATGAAACAGGCCTGTAGGTTTCTGGGCTATCCATTAGATTTTGGAGGTAATTTTTATATTTAAAAAAAAACTTATTTTTCAGAGCTAGCGTTCGGCTATAAAGCCATCATCAGTGCTTTGTAAATTTATAAACTCTGATATACCCCAGGCTCTAAAAAAGCTTGCCCAAAACCTTATTCATATTATTTTTGCTTTGACCAAAAATGTTTTAGAGCTGCAAATTTAAACTAATTTTTAAAAAATTAAAAGAATACCTAATAGAAAAGGAGTTTGTGCAAAGCTTGCCCTTGGGATTGTCTTGTTTTGTTTATAATTTTTTTATCATATTATAACCAAGGTCTAGAATACTTTTTGTATGTATATTATAGTTTTTTTTACAACTATACTTGACTTGATTCTTCGAATTGTAGATAAAAATTTAATATTTCTAAATCTTTGAAACAAATTATGTACTATTCCATCAATTGAGGAGTATATTTTGTTTAAATTTATCTTGCCGCTGCATCTACATACAAATAACATTGTCTTTATTTTTTGACTTTTTACAACGTTTTGAATGTACATGTATCTGCAATCCTCATCAGGTGAATACTAACAAAGCATGTGTTCAGTGAACCATAAAACTAACTTGTGTTCAGTGAAGTGAAGTGGTAGATGCAGTTCTTGGTGTCGTGGTTTAATTTTTGTTAATTAAGTTGTTATTGTTGTGGTCGTTTTGAAGATAGTCCGGACATGGTATTGGTTGCCTATTCTTCTTATTTTTTCTGAGATTCCTTTGATGTATGTCATCATAATATAAGTGACGCCTTTCTTTCAGTATTTACGCCTGTCGTCGAAAAAAATAAAGACAAGGGAATTCCGAAACTTTAGTTTACTCACAAATAACATTAGCAACCAAAACATAAAACACAATCCAATGCCTGACACTCCTTAGTGTTGAAATAAGTATTCATATAAACAGTTTTTAATATTAGACTTTTTTAGTCAATGGAGTAGAAAGAATTGTGAAATCTAATGGATGAATTTTACATATTTAAATAACAAAACCAGGACTACTAAGCTATGCTTTACCTCTACTTCACGAGAATTTATAAAAAATATTTTTTACTTACCTTCTGTGAAATTCTTAAGAATTCCTAAAAAACCGCCCGTTTTTGAACATCAGTTATTTTTTTTATACGGGCCTCTTAAAGGGCTTTTATATAAGGGCGGTTTAAAAATTTTGTCATATAAATTTTTTTTTAATGCAGGAATTACGGGCTAATTATCTACCGCAAAAAAATGTTTGAGCTGATTTCTTTAAAATTTAAAATTCGGGGTGCAGCTGCATGTGCAGTCCCACCCCGCAATTACGGGCTAATTACGGGCTAATCATCTGCGGTAAAAAAAATTGGTCTCATGCCCTTAGCTTATTTTTTTAAAGTTTAAAATGCGGCGTACAGCTGCATGTGCAGCCCCACCCCGCACACATTATTAACGAACCAAAAAGTATGTCAGAATTACGATCTAATTACAGGCTAATCTGACTTGTTTTAAGTTTGAAAATCAGATAAGGAGATGAGCCCAAATTTTTTTTTGCAGTAGATAATTAGCCCGTAATTCCTACATTAAAAAGAAAATGATTTTTCGAATGGGGGGTGTAGCTGCATGGAACTGAAATAAGGGTCGGTAGAAACAAACACGCTTTAGCGCATCGCTTCCAACTCAAACAAAAAATACTCAATCCTGGTTTTACAGAAAAATCTGTTTTTAACTTATTTGTTTTCTTTCTCTTGAAAAAAGCGATGTTATTTAAAACCGTCCTTATATAAAAACGGTTTTAGGCGCGTAGTAGTAGTAACTGATAAAATGAACATCTACATTTTAGCAACACAAAAATTTTCTAGTCGGTACAGTGATTTTACACCCTCGCTATATTTTCAAGTCTCACTGGATGTTAAGAGTTTGTATTTCTTAATATTCTTGATTTAATTTGGAGTGTTAGTTATTGGTAAGGGTGTCATCTATTGATGCTTTTACCTTGTATTTTCTCTATTTTGACGATGCTAAAAGTCCGTTGTTTGTTATTTTGGGTATTTTTTGAATTTTAAATTGCTATCTTCGTTTCGGATAAATTTTTTTGAAATTTTCAATATTTAATAGACCATTTTTTTAAAAGTTTGTGCCATTCTTTCTTTTTATCCTACTCTCACTCGTACTTCCTTATATCTAGTTGCTCGACACGTGATCACAGCAAGTCGCGCGGTCAGTTTTGGATCGGAATTTTTGTTTCACTATCATCCTCAACTTGTTTTTGCGTTATAAAATATGCGTTATTATAATAAATAAAGCTAGTAAAACATAGATAATTATGAGCGCGTATAAAGTTAAAAATAGGTTTCTAACAATAATCTATGTAATTTTGTGTTTTTAACATTTGTGATAACAACGTTCTGGGGTATAACAATTAAAAAAAAAAAAAAAAACGTCTTAGAAAATGTTTCACTTCAAACCCAACCCAACCACTCAAAATAAATGGCACCAGCAGGCACGTATGGCCCTCCATAGCAAGTTACATATTATAGACATTAAGCAACATCATAAATTTCAATACTTATCCGTATAGGTACATATCGGAAGAAGATCAGTGCAAAGCACACCCTAAATGCATACGTAACAAATTTCTACTTTATTTAACTGACCGAATATTTTGAATGCGACTGGGGGGACCTCTATTAACCTAGAGACCTCAAGAAAATCAAAATTTAGTGAAACTATAATTATGTGCTAATTACGTGCTAATTTCGTTCCCAATCAGAAAATTTTGTGCTCCTCTGGTTTCTGAGAGAATCGAAAAAGAAAATGGGGTAGCTAGGTTAATATTAACTTAGCAACCCCACCAGTAAATATGGCGCGAAACTAAAAATTTTTGGTTTTAAATTTATATGCTTATTATGTGCTCCACAAATATATAAGACGAAAATCGCATTTTTCATTTTAAATCATGTTTTTTTTTTTAAAAAAAAAAGGGTGTGGTAGCTAGGTTAATATTAACTTAGCGACCCAACATGTTTAGGTATCATGGAATTTAAGAATTTCAAGAACCAGTATTATCTGCATATTATGTGCTAATTTAGTCCATGATCAAAAAATTACTCGTCTGGTTTCCAAGAAAATCGAAAAAGAAAGTGGGGCAGCTAGGTTAATATTATTATTGGATTTTTTCTTATATATTCGTAGAGCACATAATTTTCGTATATACTTTTTAAAATATTAGAACCGTATTTTAGGGTGGGGTTGCTAGGTTAATATTAAGCTAACTACCTCACTAAAACTGCACTGAAACAAAAAAATCGGATTTTTTTTGTACATATTCATGGAGCACATAATTTTGGAATCATATATTGTCACTTTGGAATCGCACTTCAGATTGGGAATGCTAGGTTATTAATAATAATATAATGAGATATTCTTTTTATCGATTTTCTCGGAAGCCAGACAAGTATCAAATTTTCTGACTGTAGACAAAATTAGCACATAATATGCGGATAATACTGGTTTTTAAATTCCGTGATACCTAAAAATGTGGGGTTGCTAAGTTCATATTAACCTAGCTACCCCACCCTTTAAAAAATATTAAATATTATATATTCGTGGAGCACATAATTAGCACATAATTTTTTCTGTTGGGGTTCCTAAGTTAATAGTAATCTAGCTACCCCATTTTTTTTTCGATTTTCTCAGAAACCAGAGGAGCACAAAATTTTTTGATTGGAGACGAAATTAGCACATAATTATGGCATAACTAAATTTTAATTTTCTTGGGGTGGGGTCGCTAGATTAAAGGAGGTCCTGGGGGGGCTTAAGTAATATAATAGTCACAGATTACCACTTTATTCGTGATTTTTCGAGAAGACTAAACTAAGGACTCGATATACAGTGTCTTTGGGGGGGGGGTTAGCCCTTAATAGGTAATTTGAATTGGATACGTTAAAAATCGCGATACGATACGTTACCGGATCGATAACTTTTACGTAACGTATCGAAGCAGACGCATCGTGTTTGCACATGCGCATTTCGATTGGATGTGAATAAATGATGATTTTAAATACTGCTTTATGTCTTTTTTAACATTTCAAAAACTAATGACTTGACGAACTTTGACGTTTTTTCGGATTTGGTAAAATTCTTCATCTAAATGTAAAAATCGTGTTTCGTCAGCTGCTACTGTTCCTGACTTTTAATTTTTCATTTTTTTAAATTTATTTCCATTCATCTTAAATATCTCAAAAACGTTAGGTACACCTGAAATATGAGGGGGTGAAGGGTTATAATCAGACTTCTGCATATATCTCAAAAACTAAGGATTCTAGTCAAAAAAAGTATGGGAGGGCATTTTAAAGCAGATAAAATTATCTTTTAAATGAGGTATCATTCTCTAATATAATATAATAAAAACGTTTATTAAGCAATGAAATACAAATATTACAATAAGGCATAAGATCGGATTAAAATTAACGTCCCAACCAGACGTCAGTGCGTTTTACTAGTACATTTTTCATTAATTTTTAAGCAATGCTTTGACCAATTTTAGTAGTTATTAAGTATAAGCTTGTATGATCCCCGAAGAACTCGTATTTGAGCAAATAGTGAATATCCAAAAAACGGACCAGATTTCGTGAAAACGATGATAACTTTTAGTTGGGAGGACTACAAATATAAATTTTGGGTCATTTTATTGCTACTGAATTTTGTGACAGCTTTGCATCTCAAAACTTTCAAACAAAACATCAAAGCAGTGGCTGGACTGTAACATTTTTTAAAGGCAACATATAAAAAGGATAACGCCCTTTTTAAATGGAAATTTGTATTCGGTAGAATTGCCTGATTTTTTTATATGTTGTATTACTCGTCCTTAAAAGATTTTTGTTTCATTGCGCCAACTCTCTACCCCTCCCGGAAGTACCCGAAAAGTGACATCAAAGTTGTCGAAATCGCACTTTTCAGCAATTTTTGAGTTATTGTACTGATCTTATTTGAAAACCGACCAAAATCTAATTGTCTTTTTAAAAATAAAATTTAAACGTCGAAATTGCACTGCCATCTTGGATCGGCCATATTGAACTTTTTTATTTCTTATCTGATTTAAACGGCAGAAAACTGACAGATGTCAGTCAACATCTTGCGTCCGCCATATTGAACTTCATTATTTTTTGTCCGATTTAAACAAAACTTTGGTTGCACATAAAGCGTTTTCAACAATATCCAATTTTGATCCAAAATTTACAAATGTCAGTAGCCATCTTACAGTGCCATATTGAACTTGAATTGAATTGAATTGAATTGAAGTGTACCCCGCTCATCATATAAGATTAATTACAATGTATCAATCTCGTTGACAAAGCGTAAGGTTATCCTACTATAACTACTTATATAAAAAATACAGAGGCTGACTTAAAAAAAAAACTAATAACAGTAAATTTATAAAATTAAGTAAAAAAAACATTAACATAACAGTTAAATGACTGAAAAAAGAAAATAGTTGGCACATGATGCAAAACAGTACAAATAAAAACGAAAAAACACTACACCAAAAGGCGTGCAATTAATCTATCACAGAATAAAAAATACAAAATAACCCGATAGTAGTTGGTCATCTAGAAACTCGCTTACGTTGTAATATACCTTGTTCTCCAACAACCCTACATCAGACCTTCTAAAAAGCTTTAGACTTACCATATTTCTGAGGTTTATTGGAAGGTGGTTGTAAATTTTAAGGCTCTCATAAATTAAAGATTTTTTTGTCAGGGACGAGCGGGGAATTGGTAGTGGCAGATTTCTGGCCTGTCTGGTGATTCTATCTGCATCTTTATAATTCCTGTACTTTTTATGGACAAGACAGACAGTCTCTAAGACAAAAAGTGAGGGAAGAGTATCTTAGAAGAAATAAACAATGGTCTGCAGTGATCTCTCCGCCTCTTCCCATGCAAATAGCGAATGGCTCGATTCTGCAAAACAAAAACAGAATCAAACACGAATTTGGCACATAAACCCCAAAATGCCAACCCATAACGCAGCAATGAATCCACAACAGAAAAATATACCATCTTGGCAGATGAGTAGCCCAACTCTGAAGCTGTTGTTGTTGAGGAAACTTTAAATTTTTGTCAACTATAAGGCCTAAGAATTTTACCTGAGGTGTGCAATCCAAAAGGTGATTTTCTAAAGCAATTGGCTCCATAGAAAGTTTAAATGATAAAATACTTGTTTTAGAAATATTGAAGCATAAGCGATTGCTATCACACCAGTTTTTTATTATTTTAATATCCTCAGAGATAATGTTATTTAAATTAGCTTTAGGACCGCGCCAAAGAGCGGTGGTATCGTCCGCAAAACGCGTAAGTTTGCAACGAATAGGCAGTTTTGAAAGGTCTTCTACGTATTGAAAATAAAAGAGGACCAAGGACTGATCCTTGAGGAACACCCCTGTGGTTGATTAGAGGACTTGACAATATGTTGTTATAAGATACAAACTGAAATCGAGAAGAAAGAAGAGACTCGATCAAAGACAATGAATCCCGGCGAAAGCTATAACTGTCAAGTTTCTGCAGCAGTATTCTGTGATCTACGCAGTCGAAAGTCTTCCAAAAATCACAGAACTCTACCGCTACAGCATCTAACCTGGAGTTAAGCCCCATGTAAACTTCCTCCAACAGGTTGAATATTGCGTCGCTTGTATTTTTGCCTGCCTGGATATGGTGTTTATCAAGATGGACTAGCATTCTCGTCTTCATGAGCCTTTCTTCAGGCAGTCAGGAAAAATGCCAGTGCTAAACGACCGATTTATCAAAACCGCCAGGACCTCCATTGCCGAGTCCATGTCACACGAATTTTTAATTTTAATGGAAATAAAAACGTTTTTAAGTTCCATTGCATCCGTAGGCTTAAAGTGGAAGTCTTCCTGAATATCAACTTTGTTATATTTTGCCCGATTTAAACATATTTTTTTATACATTTTAAGGTTTTCTAATATTACTTAAATAGGGCGTAAAATTGACATATGTCAGTAGACATCTTGCGTCGGCCATATTGAACTTCGTTGGTTTTTGTCCAATTTAAACAAAACTTTTTTGCACCTAAAGCGTTTTTAACAATATCCAATTTTGACCCAAAATTGACATGTCAGTAGCCATTTTGAGTCGGCCATATTCAACTTCGTTGATTTTAGTCCGATTTAAACCAAACTTTCTTGCACATAAAGCTTTTTTAACAATATATAATTTATAAAATATATAAAAAGTTTTGTTTAAATCGGGCAAAATATAACCAAAGTTCAATATGGCCCACGTAAGATGGCTATTGACATATATCAAATTGGATATTGTTAAAAACGCTTTATGTGCAACAAAAGTTTTGTTTAAATCGGACAAAAAATAACGAAGGTTAATATGGCCGACGCAAGATAGAGACTAACATCTGTCAGTTTTCTATCACAGTTAGGTGTCTTGGAAACGTTTTATAATTTAGAGAAAGTTTCGTTTAAATCAGATTAGAAATAAAAAAGTTCAATATGGCGGATCCAAGATGGAAGTGCAATTTTGACATTTAAAATTTTATTTTAAAAAAGACAGTCATGGCAAATTCAAAACAGAAAATTAGAATCTGGTTTGCAAATAAGGTCAGTACAATAATTTAAAAATCGCTCAAAAGTGCTATTTCGACAACTTTGACGTCACTTTTCGGGTACTTATGGGAGGGGTAGAGAGTTGACGCAATGAAACAAAAATCTTCTTAGGACGAGTACTACAACATATAAAAAAATCAGGCAATTCTACCGAATACAAATCTCCATTTAAAAAGGGCGATATCTTTTTCAGTTTTGAATCCAAATTTATAGATGTATCCCCCCCCTCTCCAACAAAAAGTTATCATCGTTTTCACAAAGCCTTGCCCATTTTTTGAACATTCGTGATTCTCGACGCCGGGCGCTGAATCCTAAGACCTCCCGAGCACTAATTGCTTAAATATGGGTTCTTCAGGGATCATACAAGGTATGTGCCAAAAACTATTAAAACTTCTTAAAGCATTGCTTTAAAATGTATGAAAAACCTCTTACTAGCATTTTAGAGTAAAACACAGTGGCGTCGGGTTGGGTGGTTGTACCCAAAACTTTCGTTAATTTTAATCCGATTGCTTAAAATACCATTCCTTGCTTTCTTCACTAAAATCCTTAGTTTTTGAGATATTTGCAAAAGTCTGATTATACCCCCCTTTAGAGACTAAGCGGTTTCTTTGTAGCATGATACCTCATTTTAAAGAAAATTTAATCTGATTTAAAATATCTTACTTTGCTTTTTTCTTTAAAATCCTTAGTTTTTGAGATAGTGGCAAAATTCAACACTCGCCCTATAATAGACACCTAAAGTTAAATTTCGGTTCTATCGGCGTTCATATCCTTATCTCTATTGAGTCGACCTTTCGAGTAGGTGTACTTTTAAACTAATGGCGAATGCGGGACAGCTCCAGCTGATCAAATGAGTCAAAACATCATTTCGGATGCAGGGACCCTTATCGTACCTAACGAGGTTTTCGTGCATTTAATCAGCTGGAGCTGTCACGCATTCGCCATGATTTTAAAAGTGCGCCTGCTTGATTGGTCGACTCGATAGAGATAAAGATACGAATGCTGATAAAACTGAAAATTAACTTTAAGTGTCTATTAACTAAGTACTTAACGCGTAGCTAAAGTCTCAACGGTTTTCTTAAATAGGCAGTCGGCTAAACGTATTGGCACAAAAAATTAGCTGTATTACAAATTTTTTCCTTTTTAATACTCTTGCTGACTGTACTAACAGTATTTTTTGTAAGAGCGATTTTTAGCATTTATTATATTAGCATCATCCTATGGCATTAAAATTTCAGTATCATCACATTTTTTCTTGGGCAAGCATCGGGCATTTTTAAACAATCACTACTTGTTATGCGTATGACTCAAACCTTGTCGTGAAAATCTTGTAAAATTCCAATTAGGTATTACTCAAGTAACAAAATTTCGAATAATAAAAAGATTATTAATTGAGATTACCATGTTTTTCAATGGGTTTGAACAATAAAGGCTTAATAGATTACTAGAGTCACCAAGAAACAACGTATTCACCACACAATCAATTATTTTATGTTGAAAGGAAATAAAAATATCTAGAAAAACCGAATATCAATAGCTGCTTTACTTAAAGTTATGATTTTTTTAAATATATTTTAACATTTTTTCCAATAACTTTATAACAAAATAAATATTCATGGAAACTTAAATCTGAAAACCGTATATGGCTACTTGCTTTTGTTTCAAAGTTACAATTTTTTTAAATATTTTATCACCCTGTTCTACCTTTCAACACCCCACCACCTTACACAAAAGTTAAACAGTTCAAGGTCAGCCGATAGATTTTTGTACCAAATTTCGTTAAAATCGATCAAGGCGTTCTTGAGTTATCGTGTATACAGACGACAGACAACTTTTTTTTTTCGTCGATTAAGGTGTTTTGGAACCTTACTAGCTCATTTTTGGTATTACCACATAAAAGCTAAAGAATGGTGCTATAATACCCTTAGATTGTATTAACGCGTTAAGTCTCAGCTTTTTATAAAGAAAAATTAAAAATCTAAATTCCGATCCTGAGATTTTAGGGTTACAAACAATGTTACGTTCTTAATTACTAAAAACGTATTTTTACGTTAAAACTAATTTAAGCATAAATAAATAAACACCCACCCTACCCAAGCAAAAAACAGGCAGGTACAGGGCCTGATTAATATTTTCTAATTTATTTTTATAAAATATGCAAACACATACGTTTAAATTATTAATATAACCTATTTTAACTTGACATCCGTTTTCGGAATTCGTTTGAAGTCGTAGTCAAATCATTAAAATTTCAGGCACGGACTAATATTTATTTAATTTTATTTGTCCTTATTGGAAAACAACATTTTTTCGTACTTCATTTTGGAGATTTTCATATCACAACATACAAGGTAAAGGATTTTGCTATAAGTATTTTTTTTAATTGATCATCATCTAGAAAACCATCCAAAGATTACCACCAAGAATATACAGGGCGATCTACCATAAATGCCACCGCCACTTTCCTTTGTTATGGCATTTTGGTACAAAATCTGTGTAATTTTCTCCAGCCTTTTAGAATAAGTATGCCAAAGTTGACAAGTGTCATTGCAAATGTCAAATTTTGACATAAGGTTTCTTATTTCAAAGAAAACATCCTATATTTTATCGAAGTTTTAGATTCCTTATTTTCTTCTGATTTCAGAAAAATGGCGGTAGCATTTAGGGTAGATCACCCTATACATTATCTCCTAGTTGTCATCTTACGACGGTTTTGTATTAGAATCACCCTGTATAGGGTGTCAACGATCGCTTTGCAAACCTTTTAATATGTGAGAGAAAACTAAAAAAAAAAAGAAAAAAACAAATTTTTAATCGGAGGAATGGAGGAGAGAACGACCCAAATAATTTTTTAAATTATTTGTGATTTCAAAATATCCTATTGAGTTTTTGACAGGTTAGAGTAAATGGATAAAAAAATTCTAATTTAATTTCTAGAGAAAGAACCTTACCATTTAAATAAATTTTTATTGAAAAAAACTTTTAAAGAATAAGCTTTTATTAAATGCACTCAAAAGTAGAAAATAATTTTTTATCTTTCTTTTACCATAATAAAAGCGATGGGCGCAAATTAAAAACTTTAACTTTAGGTATTGTACATTGGTCACATCGACGATTCACCTAAGAAACAATTGTATTACTCTCACCCGTTCTCAGCTTCTTTAGATGAAAGCATTATGTTTATCATTCGAATAGAAGAAGAATTTAGTTCTTCTTTTGTAGTTCTCTCTTTGTCACCGTAAAGTTAAAATTTTTAATTTGCACCCATCGCTTTTATTATGGTGTAAGAAAGATAAAAAATTATTTTCTACTTTTGAGTGCATTTAATAAAAGCTTGTTCTTTAAAAGTTTTTTTTTAATAAAAATTTAATTTTTAATTTTGTATGCCAATTTTGATTTAAATCGAACTAACTAAATCTTTCCCCTCCTCCACTTCCCTCGTTAGAGGGAAGTGTGTACCTAATAATACCACATTATTGTATTGTCGCCGGAACTATAAACGCATACCAAATTTGAACACACACCCTTAATTTTTAGATTTTTAAAAACCCCTGTATGCCAATTTTAATTGACATCGAACAAAGCAAATATTTTTCCCCTTCCACACCGGAACTATAAACGCATACCAAATTTGAACACAATCGGATGTGGATATGTCAGTTAAAATAGCTTAGCAAAACATGACCGAAAATCGTCTATCTTGAATCCGCCATATTGAATTTTCGAAATCTGATAAAAAATTCGTATTCCTTATCCCCAAAAGCGTATTTTGGTTGAAATGGGACAAAATTAGGTGTTTTCCCCCTCCACTCCCCTCCTAGGGGGAGGGGTGCCTAATAATGACATATTATTGTATTGCCACCGGCACTATAAATGCATGCCAAATTTGAAGGCAATCGGATGTGTATAAGTTAGTTAATTGGTTAACAGAAGATGACCAAAAATCGTCCATCTTGAATCCGCCATATTGAATTTTCAAAATCAGATTAGAAATTCGTTATCTCCCTCGCCAAGTAGGGGGGCGCTGTCAATTTCATCACACTATATTCTTGTGTTGTCACCGCAACTATATAAACATGCCAAATTTGAAGCCGATCGGATATCTGGAAGTTGGTCAAAATTAAGTTGCAAGATTCCACCCGAACAAACATATTTACTTAAATTAAAAGCTTGTAAAATAACAAAAAAATACAAGGATATGTTCTTGTTACAGATTCCTGAGGAAAGAAATTTTGACCATGCTCTAACGAACGTTCGTTTCGGTTTAAACAAGTGTTAACAAAAAAAAAAACAAACAAAAAGAAAGCGCTTTCTCAGCACCCTGTCCAAAGACGCCGTGAATTACCTTCACGAAGTTTTTTCTTTCATATAATGACTTTGCAGTTCTCATAAGTTGCGCATACTGCTATTATTTATTTTATGATGCATGCGCTTTATTGGGCGCTCATAATTAACAGCGTTGCCAAGTTTTTTTAAAATTAAAAGATCTCCATATCGATAACAGTAAAGTTTGGACCTCCATGTTGCATAAATGATTTATCTTGTGTTAGCCTCTCCTATATCGTCCATTAAAATATTTGCGCTTATACCTTTAACATTCTTTATGTCCTTACTTCTAATTACTATCGACTATCACCAAGGTGACCGAGGAGATGTTTGTGGTCACACCGCCATTAATTTAGATATCAAATATTTACGGTACACGTACTATTAGATAATGATCTGTGGTTTAGCATGTTTAGGAAATAGATTTACAACTAATACTGTTTTTTGTGCAATTTCTTAATTTGGAATAACAGGCGATTTTGGACTTAGTTTTTATTGCTAAAATAGACATCTGATCTTCGGCCTTTTTTTAAGTTTCTGATATAGACTTCTTACATTAAATCGACCAAGAAGCTCCAAAAGAATGTATGAATAATAGATGTTAAAATAACTTTAAAGCCTAACATACCATAAGAAGACTTGGACATTTTAAACAAGGATTTCTTTTCGACCTCTGAATCTATCTTAAAATTATATATTATTGAGTGACAGACAAGTAGACCTAATAAACTAAATCCACCAAGAAACTTATCGTTACATAAAGTCGCCATAGCCTGACCCGGCACTATTTTTGACAGTTCCTCACGAAGGTTGAAAGGTTTCTGACATTTAAACATGCTCGTATTGTTCCATCCATAAAGTTGACAAATTAAAGTTAATGCCGTCATTTATTAAATGCCATAAAAAAAGCTCTGGCTGGATAGCCCAAACGGAGGTTTTGGATAGCCCCAGCAACCAAAAAGAACGTCGCACCGACGCCGCCGTCCCATAACAGATTTGTAAGTCAAAGAAGAAGTTAAAAAACCTCCAAATCAGTTACTTCAACCGAAAAGAAACTAAAAAATAAAAGATCAAAAGATCTTGGGTGGAAATAACGAAAATTTAAACTCATGAATGAAAAATCATTAAACACCATCATACACTTTGATTTCCAACCTTGAACCACTCACAAATAGGCATCGTTCCGCACTGGTACTTACTTATCCAAGTTACCACATACGAATTCGTCCTGGCGTGTTAATATTTCCAGTAGGATTATGCTACTAAGGCAATTAAAACAAAGAAGAAGTTAAAAAACCTCCAAATCAGTTACTTCAACCGAAAAGAAACTAAAAAACAAAAGATCAAAAGATCTTGGGTGGAAATAACGAAAATTCAAACTTGGATGAGCATCCCACAAGGAACACACAAAAGATCAAAGCGAAAAGAGAAATAAGAAATTGGAAGTCCTTTTAATGCTCATCCAGGTTTGAATTTTCGTTATTTCCACCCAAGATCTTTTGATCTTTTGTTTTTAGATTCTTTTCGGTTGATGTAACTGATTTGGAGGTTTCTTCACTTCTTTTTTGTTTTCTATTTTCCGCTTTGTTTAATAAAAAAAAGACGGAAATAGCAAAAAAGTTCAACTTCCTATTTTCATTTAGACCATTAGACCATATCATGAGATACTATAATAGCCCAAGTGTCGCTAATGATTTAAGAATATTGAAAAACAAAGAAAATAATTGAAAAATCAGTCTACTCGCGCTAGAAGGGTGTTTGCTTGATTGCGCGAGTTATTATCGCTACGTTTTTTTTTTTGGAAAATGCAAGAGCAGGACCGTTATAGTATCACATAGTTATATGATTTAGACAAAGAGAGAGATAGAAGTTAGCTTTAGAAGTTGGAATGTGGATAGATATATAAGTCTGTCTAAGTGAGTCTATAAGGTATAAATGTTAACGGCGTTAATGCAGTATAACGCACATGCGCACTAAAAAAGGATTTTTTTAAAGTTATCCCCTAGGAAGATTAATAGAGGATGAAGGTTTTTGTGGATTTTTTTTAAATTTCTCTAGGGTGCCGATTCTTGAATTTCGAGAGAATGGTCGCCTGGGAAAGTTCACATCCTTCGTTTTGGCCAATAAGAAAGATCAGATGCTGCCAAGCTTGTACAGTGCACGCGCAAAGCTAACTCGATTATTGTTTTTCAAGAGCCCCCGTTCTCCTGCTCAGAGGCAGGTGTATGAAAGTGTAGGAAGGTTCTTTCGATACACAGCAATCGGGTGAGGTTCGGCGGTGGTCGGTTAGGTTTCGGATAACTCGTGATAGCTTTAAAGCCCGTTATTGGTCGATATTAAGGAGATGACCGTTCCCGTGCGAGCTTTCCTACAAAATTCAAGAATCGGCACCTAGGAAGCAAACGGAGATTATGAGGTTTTTAAATAATATAAATTTAATTTTACGTAAAATGTCCATTGTATTATGGTGGCTTGAATCAAGGTACAGTTTTTATGACGTAAATTTCGTGCCCAATAAAGGGTAGTAGACGTAATACTAATGACCAACCAAATGGTCCACTAACAAAAATCTTTAAAATTTTATTGTCATATCAGCCTGTACAAGACCTAATATATAATAATTTGTTTTTTCTTTTTGTGTAGATGGGTCAACTACCATTTAGAACAAGCGGGTACACACAGGAGGGTCACCAACTTCCAGGCGGATATCACAGACTCGGAAGTTTACACTTACCTCATTAAGCAGATCGCCCCTCCCGACGCCGAAGTCGACATGTCAGCTTTGACAGAAAAGGTATTTTGTCCACATATCTAGTCTATAATAGACATTTAAAGTAAATATTTCAAACAAAGCCAAAAACACTATATTTTTTACTTGTCTAAGGCACGTTTTGAATTTTTATGGTGGATGCGAGGCCTCAACATCTGATTGCAATCGTTGCGTACGCATTCATCATAAAGGCGGGCCTCGTTTAAAACATGGCGTAAACAAGTAAAAAAAGTGGTGTTTTATGGCTTTGTTTTGAACGCGTTAGGTATTGTTTGTATTTATTTTTATGAGTATTTTTTTCTTTTTTTTAAATTTAGGATCTACATCAACGTGCAGAAATAATGCTCCAACAGGCTGCCAAATTGAAGTGTAGAGCGTTCGTCACCCCGCAAGACGTAGTCAATGGCGTTTACAAATTAAACTTGGCTTTCGTGGCGAATTTGTTTAATAACCATCCAGGTTAGCACATGCATCTACAATTCTATAATGCAAAAGTTTCAAACTGAAACATACGTAATTCGCCACATGGCAGTTCTTACTGGTCATTATGCGCAGACGCGTTTTAATTTTTACCGCAGCTTGGATGTGCTAGCATTCTGAACTAATTTTGATCTATTAGATGCTCTCGTCGGCGCTCAACAAAAATTTAAATCTGCAAAGGCGGTGACGGGGAGCGGCCCAAGGCCTGGCAATCTTAGTAAATCCCACTGTAACAGTCAAGCAAATTGACAAGTAAAACTCTCAGTGGTCAGTTTGGTGTCAATATGGCGCCGATCATAGGCCAAAGGATACTAAAACGAAAATGGCTTTTTACTTGAGAACGGTGTTGTTCGGGCCTCCCTGTTCTCTTTACAACATCCAGATTCGAATATCTGAGTACCTCTGCCTCAAAGACCGTAGCGTGTTCTCCAAACTGGTAGGTAGCTCTTTTTTAACTTCTCAGTCTTACACGTGTAATCGTGTCCCTGTTTTCTCTATCTCTGATAGCCTGGAGCCATCAGTGTAACATATTACATTGAATCTCCACGAATTACATAGTTCCTGATCTTAAACGATGCAAGTGGCATCTTTCCGGTGGCTTTCTGAACAACCCTGAGGTTTCCAAGGGCTTCCATTCTTCCTTTTCAATCCAAGTTGGTAGCGACGGCAGTCCCAAAATGGTCTCGAGGCTTTTGATTGCTGTCTTCCTTATGGCCGCGGTTATTCTCCTACAAATCTGCGCGTGCAGGCTTCTGAGCTCTTTGGGTATGGTTATCTTCTCCACTGCCGGCTACCAGACTGGATTCTAGGTCTCAGTATTCTGTGCACATCCAGTAGAGATTCCTGAGTGTAAGACCCCGGTCCTCTAAATTCCTCCGTTCTTGTTGTCCTATCTGGGTTTACAGGGATCCATTCTG
The DNA here is from genome assembly GCA_963921995.1 of Oxystoma pomonae. Taxonomy (NCBI): domain Eukaryota; kingdom Metazoa; phylum Arthropoda; class Insecta; order Coleoptera; family Brentidae; genus Oxystoma; species Oxystoma pomonae. The sequence continues at coordinate 43,083,773 of OY998171.1, read as the reverse complement.
TTGCCACCAGCCCTCTATGATTCGTACGGCCCGTTGCATTCTGCTGCACCTGCATTCTGCTATGTCTTGGAAGCGACTTGTCTTCCACAACTCCGTCGTCCGCGTGGGCATCTAATCCTTCCTTCTTTAGGTTTTCCAGAAGGCACTACAGGTAAACTCAACCTGTATCCTGGACTTTACGGGGTAAACAGGATGTTGGCATACTCTCTCCTAGAGCGAGTAGGTTGCATCACCCTTCGGGATGCTGCTATGCAGCTCCGTCGGGTCTGGCTTCTCGACGTGTACCCCTGAAACGTGTGGTCTGACCATCCAACCCCAGTAGCCTGGCTACTGACCGTAAAGGGCGTCCACCCACAAGTTCCGAGAAGTAGTGGGTTTACATGCGATCGGTTACTCACCTACGGTGTCCTAGCATTGCCGCAACGTAAGCTAGCTAACATGAGTACGGGCGGCAGCGCTGGATTTGTTCAGCAAACCCCCGGAAAGGGATTCCGGTGTAGACTATATGGCGGTCTTCCCTTAAAGCATGCGCGAACAGCGTTATCCCAGGTCGCCTGGTGAACGCGTTCGACGTGCGTGCATCGAGATTGAGTAGAGGGTACTCTTAAGAGCCCTCGACGGTCACTAGCCATACCTACCGGGAAAGACTTCCTGGTACCACCCAATTGGTGTAGGTCTCTCAGGGTGTCGGGTTAAGCCGAAAGGCAGGTACCATCCTTTAATTCATGTATCCTGGACTCTCCCTGGGTAGCCTAAATCTTCCTTTCTTTTAGCGCAGATCTTATCCATTCAATTATAGGGTTTTCGGCCCCTTTTCTTTGAAGGGCGGATTTTATTACCTGCACTCTTGTTTTGTCGAATACTCCTTCGACCAAGTTGGCCATCAATTTTTATTTGAGCTATCTGGTTTCAGTATAGGTTGGCAATTACCTCTAAGGAGATTTTATGAGATTTTCGTGTTGGACTCTATCAAAAGCTTTCTCATATTCTATAGTACGGAGAATAAATGGCAAAAATCACAACCTTTCAAAAAATGGTTAAGCAAGGAAACTTGGCACGCATACTTAGTGGATCCTTAGGTAACAGGTAACTTTTGAGATATGTAGCCACAATGAAGTCCCCTGCAGGCAGGGAAAATAGAGCATAGAGAGAATCACCAAAGAAAAAGTGGCAAGTTTTGAACGAGCGGATGGTTAGTTAAATTTATATTCCCTGGGTAAATTTGATCTCTGGTCCGACTTGACATATAACCCTATTTTTTTGTTTACTGTTTCTTTTGGTGTTGTTTACTTTTTAAAGTTGGAATTTCTTGGCCTTTTTTTGAGTCTTTTCTCTAAATATCTAATAAATTGCTCCATTTTAACTTTTAGAGTTGTCCTGCTGCTGAAATTTGTAGCTTAAATTCCTGCTTTTGTGTCAGAATAAACGAATTGTAATATATTGTTTTTATTTTTAATTCTAAACTCAGTGGCTAGCGTAAATCACTCAAAATAAAAAAAAAATTAAGAAAATTATTACCATGAAAACAACAATAAAATACGCCATTTTGCCGTTGTCAATGAAATGTCATGAAACTGTCAATAGCATCGTTACACCTAATTTTTTAGATTGGTCGGTCAGGGTTCCCACTGACCTGGAAAATCTGGAAAAGTCAGGGAATTTTGAGAGCTACCTGGAAAAGACAGGAAATGACCAAAAAATCCGCAAAAGTCAGGGAATTGGCACACAAAACATGAAATTTCTCTTTCTTAACCTATTTTTTAAACCAACTTTGTAAAAAATATGTGAGTTCTTCTCGGCTCACCTCGTATATAAGCTCAACATCTGTGTCGCGCTCAATTAGTTCCAGTCCACCTAAAATCCAAGAGCAAGAGAGGAAAGCTTTTTAAAACGTGTAGGACAAGAACCGCATCATTACCCAGGCTGGCAGATTGTGTTTATTTTACATATTTGGTTTTCCTTTCGAAATAATACATATCACCTGGTATTATTTCTCCTTGTTCTAAGCGCACATCTTCTGTTACAACTTTCAAGTGTACTCGAGCGCGTTTTTTCTAATCCGACAATATTTATCCTGTAATGTATTTATTCCTAAGCAAGAATCCAAAAGGTAAAAAAAAACAGTTTTTAATTTAGACTGGATAAGTCCTTCCATAAGTCCACCAGAGTGGCAGTATCTACAGGATGTGAAAACCAATAAATATCAAGCATATTGTAAGCTTTGTTTAAAAAAATATTTAATTGAGTAATATGAGGCGTCAGGCCATCTTGAGCCATTTTAAGAGCAGTGGTCATGTAAAGAAAGTGGAAGCTGAAAAAAATTGAAGGAAATTGCCTTAGTTAATCAAGAAAACTGATCAATCTTGACCTAAAATGACAATGGACCTACATCTACACCAACTACTGGAAGTGAAGGAACCTTCACAGCAACTTCTTCCACTGCCAAAAAGGGTTCTATTCCTTTTTTGTAATCTTTTCTTATTAAGCAATCAGTTATGGATGCAGAAATATTGTGGTGAGTCTTTAAGATTAATCCTGCTGTTGTAGGTTGGGTCCTTCCTGGTGGAATATAGCCGTTGGTGTCTCAATCTTGGCTTTCCTGCATATTTTAATGCTATGTTGAAGAGTAGGGGTGAAAGAGAGTCACCCTGCTTAAGCCCATTTTTGATACCAAAGAAATCAGAGTATCTTTGTCCCACCCTTTTCTTGCACCTTGTACCTCCATACACATTTTTACTAGGGATATCAACTTTTTTGCATTGCTTCCCAAAACTTTGCTCTTCATAATCTGTCAAATGCCTGTCTGAAATCAATAAACATCAGAGCCCGTATTCTTCAATTTCTTCTTCACCATTAGTCGAAATCTCAGTTTTCTGTCACTATTATGTCTGTTTTGGCACTAATGACTTTATTCGCGGTTTTTCCGTCAGTTTGTTCTCCTCGTATAAGGCAGGAGAGCAAAATCGCTCATAACTTGAGAGAAATCTGACAAAAAATTCGGGGTGCGTTTCTAATTCCAGGGAGAACTCCCTTCCCCGAAATTGAAGAATACGGACCCTGGTGAAGTTCTCTGTCAAATTCCCAGCATTTTTCCATCATTTGTCTAACGGTGAAAATCTGGTCTATAGTGTACCTTTTAGGTCTAAACCCGTACTGGTATTCTCGTCCTTATATAATTCAATTCTTTCTCGCAGGATACTGGAGAGGACCTTATAGCATGTATTTAGTAGAGTTATTCCACGAGAATTTGAGCAATTATTTTTATCTCCTTTTTATGGATGGGGACTATCAGGCATCACGCCTTCCTTCCATGGATCCGGTAGCATTTCGGAATTCCAAATGTTTTGAGGTGGTGGTGGTCTCTCTTTTTTCTTTATATATATATATATATATATATATATATATATGCTCTTCTATATAAGATGCTGTGTGGGTATTTTTTCCTGGTCATATTTCGTCTTTCCGTCGCTCTACTACAGTCGTCATCACACCACTTCCTTCTTTGTTTTCTCTTTTTGTCGAGCACTTGACTACTAGCCACCCTAGTTACTGTTTCTTGGATGTTTTTCCAGAGCTCGTTTATATTGTAGCCCCATTGCGGTTCTTTTATTTCTTCAGTAATTGGTTTCTGGTATATTTCCTGTATTTGTTCTGTCTTGAGTGCAATTTAATTTTGTAACTTGCTAGATGAACCACAAAAACGTACCACTAGGCAAATTATTCTTTTATTTTTAATGCTGTTAAGTACCTGATTTGTTTTTAGGATTTAACGAATTAGGTTCCTGTGATTTTTATCTTCAAATAAAGTTTTGAACAAAGACGAGAGTCTTATTTATCTGCTTTATCGATAATATAAATATCGATAATATTAATACCTGCTAAATTTGAGAGAAGGTAAAAGTCTACATTTACTTGGTATCCACGTACACACAAAAAATACCTAGAATTTTTTTTTTATAAAATGGTCAGGGAAAACCTGGAAAAGTCAGGGAATTTGGAAATCAGAATTTGGTGGGAACCCTGTCGGTTAGGATATCCATTTCCTATATTATGTTCTATTTTCCCTGCCCGCAGAGGATCCTTATTCCCGATTCATAAGATTTTAAAAAGAAAAGAAAAAAAAACAAAAAGAAAGAAAACCCAAAATATCAATAGCAACTTTCCAAAAAGCGATAGAGCTACTATATTTGGCAGAAATATTTACCTCTGCATGAACTAATGTTTAAGATATGTAGCCATCAAAAAATTTTATGCAGAGTGCCCGAATTCCCGAAGCTATACAGAAAAAAATCAAAACTGAATAACTCATAAACTGTGCTACAAAAGTTCATTGGGCCGCTTAGTACCAATGTCGGGAACTAAGGCCCTCAGTTAGTGACCTTGTATTGGCAATATATTTTAATATTTACTGGGACATCAACAAATATTTGTGCCTAATTTGGTTACTTTATCATATTTTAAAAACTTTTTGCGGCTTTTTAGTTTGTTTTTAGTGAATAGAGGTCCTTTTTAGAAGACTTTGAAATAACCAAATTCAACAAATAATGTTTACTGTTATACCTAAGCATAGTCTAAGATTAACGTTTTTGCATTAAAAGTGCGTTTTTGTTAAATAACTTTGGGAATAGGGGTCGTCCTCCAAAATCCATATATAATTTTGTAACATTTGTATCAAATTTGATTATTCTGTCATGCCGTGTTAATGATTCAGTGTTTATATTTTCAGTATACTTTAGGGAATTGGGGCACTCTGCATAAAACCCTTTGGTGGCTAAATATCTTAAGGTATGCATCCCAAGGTTGGATTCTGATCCTCCGAACTGCCATAAACTGGCACCGACAGCCGGCCAATCATCAATTAGTTAGTGGTACTTTCTATTGGATATTGAGTTACAGCACATTACTTGTCTGTTACGGAAATCCCACCCAAGATTTTGGGTACCCTGTTTGCAGTCAAACACAATCCTATTTTCTTCAGGTTTGCACCAAACCAACGGCGCAATAGACGGTTTCGAAACGATAGAAGAGACGCGTGAAGAGAGGACCTACCGTAACTGGATCAATTCGATGGGCGTGTCGCCGCACATTAATTGGTTGTATTCAGATTTGGCCGACGGGTTGATCGTCTTTCAACTCTATGACATCATCAAACCAGGAATAGTAGATTGGAATAAGGTAACTGACCGTTTGTAAATAGTAGTTTTTACAACTAGCGGCTAAAATAGTGTTTTTTTATTCGCTAGCGTTTAAAAACGCAACTAAAAAAAGCACAGTTTTTAACCGCGAGTTGTAAATACCATTTTTATACCTTTATCAAAAAATTCACCATTTTTTAACTATAAATCAAGGGTGTCTGATGGACGACACAACAATAGGTCTGTATAACTGTGTTTCTTTTCAGTAAAAGTTTATTATTTTGTCGTATTTTCTAAATTATTTTTTGTGAATACTTGGAGAAAATTGTGAAAAAATTTTTAGGAATAAATCATTCTTTTTGGACATATTATTATTATTATTTTGAGCTATTTTTCCTAATCATTTAGGTAAAAAACGACTGGTGGCTTACTCCAAACCAATCATTTGCCAATCAGTTAAAAAAAGTATTTTATTATTTTATTCCGTTATATGTCACGATCCATAAACAGAGACGAAGTACAGCCACTAGTTTTAACAAGCGTTACCTTTATTTTAAAGAACAAGCGCCGGTAGTGCTTTAAAAACGCAAGTAAAAAAATGCACAAATTAGTAGCGAATTGTAAACACCATTTTTGTAAACACCTTTATCAAAAACAAAAGCATTTGCTTTGCCACTTCCTACTCCGTTTTCAAATTTCCTACTATATTCTAACTGTTATCCATTTAATTTTTTGACATTTGTGTAAAAAAAACAGATTTTTTGCATTCCCGAACATTTTTTTTTTTGAATTGGTAACCAAAAATGCTACGGAAAATATATTTTTAGTCTACAATAGGACTACAATATTTTTGTGTTGAGATTCTCTGTCTAGCAGCATGCGTCATTGCACAGGAAGTTTTCATCATTATCTTTGTAAAGCTAGATAAAATAAAAAACGAAAAAGTTATTTTTGGTCGGCCCAAGCGAGTAATTAAACCATATAAAGCATTTGTGAAATCCTTGGGGATTACTGATAAATAACTTGCTTTTGATAAAAAGCGACATTTCAAAGCTGTATAATCTAAAAATAAGTGGTTTGTAAAAGTCTTGGAAAAATTAGACTGTTATACAGGGTGTTTCAAAATTTAGGATAAGGTGTCTACAAACACAAAAATAATTAAAAAACAAATTTTTCTCAATAATGGTCGCAGATGCGAAAGAATTACAAGAAACAAAAAAGTTTTTAAACAAAACAAAGAATTTATTTCGTATTTAAAAATCCACCAGCGGCTCACCACTAAAAGGCTTATGGGGCGAAAAACGATTTGACCTCTGAAAAAATATCTTCTTTTAAATCATTACAATAACTCGACATACTGGAGAATGTATTGCCGAAAACGTAAACAATGTTTCAAATTTGATCTAAATACCTGAAAAACTGCCAAAACTATAAAGAAAAAAAAAAGACTAAAAAATCTTGAAATTTTAACACTCTGTAGATCGGTAAGGAAGCGTTTGCGGTCACACGTTTATAGGAAAAAAAGATTTATTTTATCTGAAAAATACGCCCTTAAAATCTTGTATAATAAATTTTAAAACACGTTGTATTACAACAAACGGTTAAGTTAAATATTTACCAGCATTTTTCGTGAAATTTATTTTACATTTCCTCATTTTAATTGCCGTGTTCATCTAGGGTTTTCCCAACTTTTGTGTCGGGTCGTTTTTACGGTGAATTATATCTGTGGCTATTTTTCGAAAACTTATTTGTCACGTTTTTGAATATTTGAGTTTTTTGCATTATGATTTATTTCAAGTTGTTTATTTCCTGTTCGGATTAAAAAGTAACATATCAGATTTTGAAAATAGCCACAAACATGTACTTAATATACTCATCATCATCATAGGCAATCACTCGATACCGAGAATGATTTTCCTTTATTCTGTATCGTCACTATCTATTGTGCGTTTTTTGATGGCTATGTAAGCGAATTCTCGAGGCATACCCTTCCACAGTCCTGGCAAACCCAGTCTCCGGCAGCAGCCGGGTATTGTTGGTCATCCATTCTTCCATTTTGTCGCACCTTTCTACGTTCTCTTTTTTCCGTATCCAGTCTACGTCGTTGCTCTTCAAAAATTTGTGCTCCCTCATGGACTGTTCGGCTCCATGAAGCCCTATGGTTTGCCGTGGTCTCGAAGTTGTTTATATCGATGTGACCCTTCATCATTGCCTTTTTGAACGTCCTTGTAGCTTTTTTGTTGACCTCCTTGATTTCTCTTTCCCTCCTTCAGTTGTTCATAAAATATCTGCTTTGGGAAACGTGTTTTGGGTATGCAGATAATGTGACCTGTCCAACGAAGCTGGTGCTTGAAGATAAGAGCTTCTATACTAGTTGTTCTGGCTTCTTCTAAAACACTTACGTTTGTTCGTCGGTCTTGCCATTTGATTCTTAGTATTCGTCTTAAACAACTTTGGTGATATTTTTTTAGTCGTTTGATATGCCTTCTGTAGGTGGTCCACGTTTCGCATCCGTATGTTAGAGTTGGTATTATAACTGTGTTGTCGACACGTAGGTTGGTCTCCGCATTGACATCGTGATTGTTGAAGACTCTCTCCGAAAGCCGTCCGAACGGTGCGCTAGCACATTTTAGGCGATGCTGAATTTCTGCGTCAATAGTTGCATTTTTCCACGTTCTGCAGAGGATGGCCATTTATGGAAATGTTTGGAGCTTGGGGATTTGTACCTGGTTCTGGTTGGTGAAGAATTTGCGTTTTAGCAAGATTGACCTCTAGGCCAATGCTTTTGTAGGCTTGATTAAATGCGTTGATTACCAGCTGTAGACCTTCCTCTGTATCGGCCATAACGACGTTGTCATCGGCGTACTGCAGTTCAATTACCGAGGTCGTCGAGACCTTAGTTTTTACTCGCAGTCTGCCTAGGTTAAGTAGGCCACCGTCAAATCTAAATAGAATTTCCACTCCCGGCGCTAGATGTTCCTCAACGAGGTGAAGCATGGCACCTAAAAATATAGAGAATAGGGTGGGCGCAATAACACACCCTTGTTTAACGCCTGTCGTAATCTGGAATGACTCTCCTGGCCCATCGTTGCTCAGGACTGTTGCATTCATATTGTCGTGTAGTAGTCTAAGAATTTGAATATCTAAGAATTTGAATATTTTTAATATATTAAATGAGGAGCGACGATCCCTTAAAAATCACACCGTATTTTGATACATTAAAGCATTCTGCATCATGCAAGCAAGGTCTGCAGTAGACGTGTCGGGCACGTAAGCCTTTATGAACCCTTTTTCCAACCCGAATCATGCACGTGCCCCTTAGTTTTCTTTCTCTAAGAGGGCCTAATTTTGTCTACCATTTCTTTTTCGAGGGCAGGGATCTTTAGAATGCGTAGCGAGTATACACAGTGGACTGCCGGCTTTGCACCCCTCCTTTTGGATCACCGGCCTTTGAGTCCCGCAAATTTTTCGGTGCAGTGGCAACCGTCCCGCCTACTTGTACCTCGTTTGTTGTTAATCTTTGCACAACGTAGACTGCAGAACCACGGATCACCAAACGGTACTCTGCTGAGAAGAGGGGCCCGTCGCATCGAGTCGCCTTCGGTGTTGTGTGAGGCAGGTAGAGATGCTGTTCACTAGTCTACATCGGCCCCAGCAAGGTCTGCAAGTCGTATCTGTACTAGAAAAAGTGATTTAAATAATATATGTTTGTGGTATCTGCAAAAATTTACCTTCTATCAGGTCAAAAAGTCGTATTTAAGATTACTAGGTCGATTTCTCGTATCTAACTAGAACAAAAAATATTATTGTTTTTCGTTTTTGATTAGAATTTTTATTTTTTTAAAAGACTTAATTATTTTCACTTTGGCCCGCATACGCAGTGAGGTAAAATATTTATATGGGCAAAATGTCGTATCTAACAAAAGTCGATTTTTTCGAACGAATTTGTCTACTCATAACATTCAGGATGTCTTGTAACTAATTAATCTAACTTCTTGTTAACAACATGCCAACTGTATTAAGGCCGGCTAATGGATGATGCAAATGGCTAAAAAATGGGTTCGTGAGTAATTTCAGAGTTCAAAAAAAGTGTTTTTGTAGTGCTGACCAAAAACATATCTAGCTATTACTTAAACGTATTCGTACACTTATACCTAACGCGTTCAAAACAAAGCCAAAAGGCACTACATCCATGTTTCTAACGAGACTGCTGACTGCACTCGTTGCGTATGTTGGGATGGACGTAACGTTGCCGCCATAGCCAAGCACGCATCGATTGCAGTCAGCTGGTCGGTCATTGCCTCCACCATAAAATCGAACCGCTTTCGAAAAATAACGTAGATAAGTGAAAAATGTAGTGCCTTTTGGCGTTTTTTTTAACGCGTTAGGTATACATACGGATGCGTTAAAAACAGCTGAAAGTACCTATTATTTTATAATTTACGGACAGGGACTTAAAGCGTTTCAATTAAAAAAAAAATGCTTTAAAAAAATTAAATTTCACTCCAAAAAACTCATTAACCATGTAAAATATTGTAAACTAGCGATTTTTCAAGTTTTTGCTCGATTATTGTGCGAATTTTCCTCGTCACTTACTTTGCCCAACTACGGCTTGAGTTGGACAGCGGGACTTTAAGGACTCTTTACTGTTATGGCTAAAGGCTTTTGCCACAGTAAAGTTGGGTGTATTGAGAACAACGATCAATAGTTGAATCTGTTTTATTGAGAGTATTACATCTGCTTTTATATCTAATTGAACGTGATATTTACCTAAATATAATATAGTTTAAGGTTGGCTTAAGAAAATCTATGTCATCTAATTGAACGTGATATTTACCTAAATCTAATATAGTTTAAGGTCAGCTAAAGAAAATGTATAACATCGGCAAGGTTTCTAAAAGTAAATATAAAACACTCTGCAAGGTTTTTTAAATAAAATTATTCTACTTTTTATATTATTAAATTTTACTTTAATTTTTGTATTTTGGTCGCGATTCTTCAGAAACGGCAGAAAATCTCACCCATCAGAATTCTGGAAAGTGGCGATTTTTACTTATCGCCTCATTTAAAATAACAACACGACAACCTTCATATTTATCCTAACGTTGTAATAGAAACTGCGTAATTTTTTTATTAAAATTTTGTAAATTTAATATTTTAAAGATATTCTGCAGGACTAGTTTATGGCGGAGCTAACTTGTTACTACGCGTACCAATAAACGTCAAAAATTTTCACCATGTAAAAGGAAAGACAGAATTTGTGTGACTTTTCTAAACAGTGACAGCGAAATATTCCATGGCTATCAATGGTTTTGTATGTTAAAGGTTTTAAAGGTTTGTTTACACATAAAAATATTTAAGGAATATTAGGAAATAGTCCCGACAAAAAAGCATTAAATGTAAACTTGTGGTTAAAAATCGTCAGATTTTTTTGCAAGGGCGAAATTTTCTGACGGTTTTTGAAGAATCGCGACCTTTATGTCTAATTTCTAATTAGAAAATTATAAAACAAACACACACACACACATTTATACTATTAGTAGGATTGGTTTTCAACTAAAATTATTTTATAGGTACACCGAAGGTTTCAAAACGAACGAAAGAAGTTCATGGAAAAGTTGGAAAACTGCAACTACGCCGTGGATTTGGGCAAGCAAATCAAATTTTCTTTGGTCGGCATCGCCGGTCAGGACATAAACGAAGGCAACGTTACGCTTACTTTGGCGCTGATATGGCAGCTTATGAGGGCGTATACTCTGTCAATCTTGTCACAGCTACATGAATCAGGTATTATTAAATAAATGTATTATTAAGTATTAATTAAATAGTTATGTGCGCAAGTGTGAGAGAGCCAAATGGCTCCATTACATACGTACACTTTGCAAGAAAACAGTGTGTAAGAGCATTTACAGAGTTCAATTTGGAGGTCCATGTCAACAATGGATACAGCTCTCATGTTCTGGTATAAAAAGAAAGAAGCTGGACTCAATCAAAACGGGAAACATCTGCAAAAGTGAGGTTAACTGTAGCCTCTGTTCTTTTTGTGACCGGTACCATACGAGAGGTTCGAGGTCCGTCCCTTAATCGAAAGCAGAGCCGAGGAACGTGATGGCCAACCGGCCATCCAAGAAAGTGAAAAAAAAGAAGAATGTTAACAACAAAAAGAAATCCCAAAACGTAACTTTTCGAAAACAATCCTTTTATGCGCCAGCGCTGATGTAAAGGTTCCAGGGCTTAACAGGAAATTCGAGAATCTTGAGAAGTCGATGCAGTTCTCCAACAAAATACTTGAAGACCTGAAAAAGCGTCTTATTGATGCTCCATCACAAAACAAAAAATTAAAAAAGGACCAGGAACTACTACGTAAAAAAGTAAACCGCGTGGAAACCAAGATAATAATTAAAGGGTTCTTTAAAAGGTCAATACTAAGACGACCGAAAAAGAATGTACAGTAATTATGAATCTGCAGTGTTATACTATTCCAGACTTGCAGACCATTATACCCATTAAAAAAATACAAAAAACATTTCATTGTTTAGGACATAGGCCTATTAATACATTGCCAGCCTACGAAAAAGCTTTAAGATTGTTGGTTAAATATCAAAATTGCTTCACTATATTAATGAAAACAACATCTTAATCAAAAAACAATTAGAATATAGGCAGGCGCACTCATGTGGAATGGCTTTTACAGTTTTTGATTTCATCGTGAAAGAAAAAAGTTGTTTTTCTTGATCTTAGTAGGGTCTTTACCCAGTAATCTAGAGGGCCACTTTACTGACAAAGTTGGTCAAGAAGGGGCGAAAAATAACTCCCCCTCCCCCTTCCAAATTAGCACAAAATATCAAAAATAAAAAAATATTTAAAAAAAATATTTTTTTAAAGCACTATTTCGGTTGTAATTAATACTAAAATCACTCAAAAATAATAGTAAACGCCTCTTTAAGGCATTATTAAGTCTCTTTTATTGTTTTTTTTTTCAATAAAAACAAGAAAAAAATTGTTTTCAATAATGGCTGCCCAAGCTTGCAACTCCAAAATGGCCGAATTTGGACTGGTATAGTACTTTTACCAATTTATCACCAATTTGGACAAGGACACCGATTTGCAGCCTTAATTTTATCCAAATCTAACCAGCCAACGTTACAGAACCTATCAGTGTATAGGGAAAAATTGCTAACTCTCAGATAAGTGCTTTTTTAAATAGTATACATTTTTTCTATATAAGTGCCAATATGGCATCCGGGAGTCACCCAGTATCTGCCACCAAATCTTATTGGTGATATACAAAAAAAAATAACAAGCAAAAATGTGCAGTAGAGTCGCTTGACCTCCGGAAGGCATTCTTGAATTAAAACTAAAAAACTTGGATGGAACAATTTGTTTAACTTAGCTGGATCTTGTATTTCTGAAAGAAGTGTGAGCTCCGGTGTCCCTCAGGGGCCAATCCTACCTTCCACGCTTCTCTTGATCTACATAAACTCTGTCAAAATTAAAGCTCTTAAGAATTATTGGTGTAAATTGGCACATCATTCGCTATTCTTAAAACCAGAACCAAAGATGATTTAAAACATATTAAACTGGCTAGATTCACACAAATTCACTCTCAATATCAAAAAAATCAAATTATACATTTTTATCAACTAAGAAAACATCATTCTCTGAACCTTTATCAATAAAATTGACGAATACAAAAAACTACGTTACAGCAATGACATAGGTTTGTTAAAAACTGAATGCTATGCTACCAAAAAACTTTTGCAACCTCTGGTCATGGTTTCAAATAAAAAACTAAGCTATAACTTCAATATTTTATAATGTTATTGAACAGCCTACCACCAGTCTCAAAAATGTTAACTGAAAAATCTTCAAAAACGAAATAAAAAACACCTTAATAGAATCTTGATGATTAATCCTCCATTATTTTTTTGGTTAAATTTGTTGCTTTCTCTTATTTTGTAGTACTTTAGTACGTAATCCTACTAATAGTATAAACGTGAAAGTTTGTGTGTATGTTTGATCCTCAATCACGCAAAAACGGCTAAACTGATTAAGATAAAATTTGGTAAGAAGATAGGTGTGACTTGAATGGAAACAGGCAACTTTTTATTTGACAAATGGCATTATTTTTTTTCTTTGTGGGCAACGTCGCGTGTCGACCGCTAGCAATAGGGGTCTGAAAATTGGTATGTAGAGTCTACTAATAAAATAGACAAGAACGTGTTTGCAAGTTTTTTAAATTTTGATCGGAGGTTGAGCAATAGGGGTGGTTCTGTTTTTAAGGGGGTACAAATGTATGTAAATGTAAATTTATTTGGTCCATTTGATCATAAGTTACATGATATTGGATTCTGTCATATAAAAAGAAAATTTAAAAAATTGGACTAAAAGTTCCTAAGTAGCCAATAAAAATATTGGATTTGTTAAAATTAACTAATACATACATAAAGACTAATAATACAACATTAATACAAATAAAAAAAAAACAAAAAACTTTAACAGACATATTTACTATTGTGAACTAGAATGCAGTAACGATTTTAGTTATGGTTCTTGTTTATCGTTCAAGTATTCTTCAAGTGAATAATAGCACTTAATGATCAAGTGTTGTTTCAGCCTTTTTTTAAAAAATTTTATGGAAGTTGTGGTTTTCAAGGATTTTGGTAGATTGTTATACAGCACTTTACCAATATGCACCGGAGATCGCTCAAATAGACTAGTTTTATGTTTATCAATTCTGAGCATATCTCCAGAACGTGTTGGATATCTATGATGTTGTGAAACTGTTTGGAATTTGTTAATGTTTCTCTTAGTAAACATTAAACAAGAAAAAATATACAAAGATGGAACTGTTAAGATTCCATTTTCTACGAAATGTTCACGACATGACTGTCCAGGTTTTAAATTAAGCATTAGTCTAATTGTTCTTTTTTGGCATAAGATTATGTTAAATGAAAGATTTGAATTGATTAGTGCAAAGTAAACATTTATAAGACCACGAACATCAAGTACAGTTTTTAGTTGGAGTAGTGGATAGTAGCCTGAGTTTACCTTTTTTAGAACATAGTCTAAATGAGATTTCCATGCCATTTTTGAATCCACGTATGTGCCAAGAAATTTAGTTTGTTGTGATAGTTGTAGTTCGAGGTTGTTGACTGATATCCCAATGGTTTCTACTATGGTCGACGATTATGAAAATTAATTACAACAGTCTTGTTCGGATTTGCAATTCGCTGGTTTTTCCAGCTAATTGCAAATCCGAAATAGAAAACTGATCTGCAACCTGGTTTAGTTACTCTTGAAGTTCCTCAGGGCTCTTGGCGCACACTATACAGTAGTGTCGTCCGTGAAAAGCACAGTACAACCCGCCGCAGTTAAGGACCCAGGCAAGTCGTTAATAAGAATCAGGAACAACTGTGCTCCCAATACGGAGCCCTGGGGAACGCCAATGTCAACTCCGTGCAACTCTGACATCTCATTGTTGGTTCTGACACACACTTTCCTATTTTTTAAATATGACCATCGAAGCATATTGCCTCTTATGCTAATGGCGCGAAGTTTTCTCTCTGCAAAGTCAAAGTTTAAGCAGTCAAATGCCCTAGACAGATCGAAGAAGAGTGCAGCAACATATTCTCCCCTGTCAACATTGGAATAAATATATTCAAAGAAGTCACATGATGCACTCTCCGTCGATCTGCCCGCTCTAAAGCCGTTTTGGCAGTCTGACAACAGACCGTTCTTTTCCAGAAAATACACCAGTCTGCTTTAGACCGCCTTTTCTATTATCTTGGCCAGGACATTTACGATTGTGATTGTTCTACAGTTTTCAATAGCCGATTCTTCCCCTTTATTTTTAAATATCGGTGTAATAACGCCTACTTTAAGTTCATGGGAAAATTCACCCAATTCTACAGACTTGTTGATTAGGTATGCAAGAGGCTCGGAGATATGTTGTTTACACTCTTTAAGAATTGAAGTAGGTAGGCAATCTAGACCTGCTGAGTTCGTGTTTTTCAAACCGTATATAATGTCTGCAATTTCCTTACTATCAGTTTCATTGTAAAAGAAAGAGTTTGGTTGTTCATCCAGAGTGGTACAATCCGTTGAGAGAGGGGTACTCGTAAAGTGATCATTGACAGCGTCTTTGGCTACTGTGGCAAAGTATTTTGAAAATGTATTAGCAATATCTTTTATCAATAGAGCGCGACTTATTGTTCCTTTTACGACCGCTTACTTCGTTGACAATTTGCCATATTTGTTTTTGTTGGTTTTGTAATGGATTTGTTTATTTTTTTGTTATAGAATTCTCTTTTAGTTTTATTGATTTTTTGTTTGTGTTGATTTTTACATGTATTGTATTTTTCTAAAAGGTTCTTGTCAACGAAATTGGTGCATTTTAAGTGCAGATACATATCTCTGAGTCTCTCACCAGATATTATTATTTCATCATTGATCCAACTTTTGTTTTGCTTTTTTACACACACACTGCATAGGAAAGTGTGCTCATAAATTTTGAAAAAATATTGTGTATAGTTCCCTGACATGAATACATGTCTAGAAACTGATCTTTTTTTAGATATTAATTTACCAGCCACAAATTGTTTTCCGAGATTTGCCTTCGTATTTGTAGAAAACTTTCTTTTTTGGACTCATTTTGTGGTTTTCTTTGATTTAAATGTATATCCAAGCCAAAGTGGTCAGCTATATTGAAATCTACCACATTTTCTTCATATTCACTTAGCTGTAGGTTTGTTAGGCAGTAGTCGATTCTTGTGGCTGAAGCAACACCTGTCGTTGGATTAGTTTTGACCCTAGTAGGTTCCAATTTATTTTTTAAATTAAGGCTAAAGCTCTGAATAATATTTTTAAGCTGTTTTTTATCTTTGGAATCTACTATATAATCAATATTTAGGCCACCGCATATTAAAATATGTTTATGTTTACGGTTGCTAAACAGAGATTGTAGAATGTAATTAAAATTTTCTAGAAATATGTCAACAGATCCACTTGGTGATCTGTACCGACAAAGCACGCAATAATTAACATTGTCAAGATCAAATGTCACAGCGCAGATCTCCATGTGCATTTCAATTGATTTTTGATTGATAAAGTCCAGACATTTAAAATTTATGTTTTCGCGAGAATTGTGAAGCAACTATATAGTTTTTGGCATAAATGCTGTTCATACTTATTGTACTACACCAATGTTCAGAAATGCACAGGATATCAATCTTTTCCATTTCAGTTAACAACTGTATGTGAAATAACTCACAATTACTTGGTGTTTCAAATTAACATAAAGCTGAAAATTCGCAAAATATGGGTTTTGGGGTATTAAACCAAAGGAAACAGAGTCTGCAATCTGAAATGGTGTTTTTTTAAATTTATTCAAAATTAATAATTTGGGGTGGGAAGAGGGTTGGAAAAAACATAACATTTACAAAAATACCAGGATATGTTTTTGTTATGTACAGGGTAATCCAAATTCGAGAGAATTGGGGGGTTTTGTAATGTTTAGTTTTTAACTTTAAAATAGTGTATCGCACATGATATTTTATTTTTTGTTTCTTTTAACACCTACTTTTTTATTGTTTTTTATTATTTAGTGATATTCCAGGCTAAGGAAAATGTGTCAGAGTGAGCTTTATACCTCAAAGGAAAGCTTGGAAAACAATGGAATTGCGTCCCCTGACAGACGGCTCTAAAATGCGGGAAAGGGCGGATCAGGAGAGTACTGTAGCATTACCGGGCCAACATTTTTCTTTGCCCTGGGAGAGTACACTCTACTACTCTTCCAGTCAGAGGTTTACCTAATTATTCAATGCACATAGAAAAACATGAAAATGCTCTTAACAGCAGAAACATCCAAATATGCTAAGACAGCAGGGCTGTACTTTCCTCCATTAAGTCGGACAAGGTGAGCTCTGCTATTGTTTTCGACTGCAAAGATTGTTCTCTGGCCAAAGCAAATAGAGTCACCCTTCTGTGGTTGCCCGGACATAAG
The DNA here is from genome assembly GCA_963921995.1 of Oxystoma pomonae. Lineage (NCBI taxonomy): Eukaryota > Metazoa > Arthropoda > Insecta > Coleoptera > Brentidae > Oxystoma > Oxystoma pomonae. The sequence continues at coordinate 43,066,634 of OY998171.1, read as the reverse complement.
GACCTGCCGGAAGACAGTGAAGCAACTTGCGTAAGCACTGAGATCCTTAAAAGCTACTTACACAGGTGCTCGCAAGAGAGCGTATAGGGGACTGGGTATTTCTGACGAACAGGAATCCCGCTGGTGCTCGTACTAAAGGAGTGCCCCCATACTCTCTAGTAGGAGATAGTTGCACTTATACACTTAGAAAAATCTGCTCTAGGAGGCGGGTTTCCATGGCTTAGATAATGGAAGTGAATGCACAACGTGCGCACCAGAATCACATACGTGCTGTACTTAGTCCAGCACACAATTCTACTCTGGTCTAAAGAAAATGTTGTATTTTTCCAGGTAGTCCTATAGTAGAAAAAGAAATCGTCAACTGGGCGAACACCAAATTGGCTTCTGCTGGCAAGAAGTCATCCATTCGTAACTTCCAAGATCAAAGTATTGCTGACGCCAAGGTATGTATTCAAATGTACAGCTAAAACTTACCGATGTTTGAAGTGAATCTCGCGTCTGAAAATAAAAATTAAAGTAACACTCGTGGCATATCGGATAAAGCGTTTTTGTTTCTCAATTTATTCACAATCAAGACACCTACAGACCTGTTTCATCCTTATTAAGAATCATCAGGGAGTTATAAGATTGTACCTGGCAGTTGAAGCTACACAGGCACCATGCACACCTCTCGAATTTAAAACAAAAAGTTTGTAATCCGCGGAGACGTAGTACCTGTGTGCGCCACCTGTCGATTAAACTGAGAAACAAAAACATCAAAATTGAAAAGTGCAGAAGACCGTGAATACAGAATCATGTACCTTTCAGCCGGTTCTAAAGAAAAAACCTGTAAAAGTATAAGGTCACTGTAACATGACTCTTAAAAAGAGGTAACGTTCGCAGCAGCACCGCCCCCAATTGGAGCTTCACACTACGTAGCCCTAATTTTAAGGCATCAGCAAACGTCAGTCTATATTAATCAAAACCATTCAGATAATACCTTTTCTTCTCAGCGCACCTTAGATCTGGGAACCTGCCAGATAGAGCTCATGGAGGTATTTAATAAAATAACAAATCTTAAAGACACATTACGGTGTAGAGAGATTATTATTTTTTTTAAGCAATGTAAATTTGTCAGTCAGGGTGGAATGTTTCTGATTGCGCTATTCACTTAAATTTAAACGAATAATAAAAACAAAAAACACCTGATTATTACGTTAGTGACATTCATCGGAAAGGCTCACCGGCCGCGGCCCCCAGAGTTGGTGAGCATCGGCATCATTGCGATCAATTGGTGAATTGGTGAAATCAATCGGGTAATTTAAGAACCCGATGAAAGTCACGAAGAATCATGGATGAGTTCCTTTGACAAGATGACACCAAATTTATTCCTAACCTAATTTTTTGCGTCCTACTTCGTTGTTATTTTTTTAATGCAAAGAGCGACAGTCGTTTTTTAAAGTTTTATGGTCGTTTTATTGTCCACACTCAATTTCAGTTTAAAAGATGACAACTCAGGGAAAAGTTGTTAAAAATAGGATGTATTTTCTTATTTCGCCACATGATCAGTGCCCTTATTAACAGTGCCGTAAAGTCCAACGTCAAAATATTGCCGATAGCAAGTAGTAGAGAAGGGGCGGCGCGAAGCCCGGCAAGTAGGCCTCCCTGGGCCCTTTCTGCCCTACCCCGAGCCTGCCCCTAATCCACCGCCTGCACCACTGGTCTGGCAGTTTGCTCATTTGGTCTAACTGTTCTTTTTGCAAAGGCCAGTATTTTGTCCCATTTGAGCGTGTGCAGGTCCTCCTCATCCAGGGTCGGAAAACCGAATACCTGATATCTCGTCCTCTGGTATGCCTCGCAGTTCGCTATAACGTGTCGAGATGTCTCCTCTGCCCGCCCGCAGGCCCGGCAGGTCGAGTCATTCTCCACCGCGATCCGGGTCATGTGCTTCCTTAGTCGGTTGTGACCTGTTATGATACCTGTCAGCAGACCAGCATCCCTTCGCGATCTCCCCAGGAGCCATTTTTGTTTGGCTACATCCGGGCCCTTCACGAAGTCTTTGGTCTGTCTGCATTCTGTTCCTGCTCTCCAAGCGGTCGTCATGGCATCGTTCGCCCATTTGTTGAGTCGACTTTGCAATTGCCTCTTGGTTGTTCCTAGGAGTGGTTCCGGCCCTACATACTGGGTGCTTGCCCCGATCCTGGCGAGCTCGTCGGCCATCTCGTTACCCGGCACCCCCATATGTCCCGGTACCCACATAAGTGTCACTTGTTTGCCCTCTCCCAAGGATTCCAGTGCATCCGCACATTCCTCCACCAGGGTGTTGGTGATCTTGGGCGCCCTTAGTGCCTTTAGGGCTGATTGGCTGTCGGAGCATATATAAACATGCTCCTCCCTACCGTTCTTTATTTCTTCCATGCCTGCAGCCATTATTATGGCATACACCTCTGCCTGAGAGACCGTGGCTTGCTCTCCGAGCGGGTAGCTCTTTCGAACCTCCTGGTCTTCCACATAAACCCCCGATCCTGTGGTTTGCCTCTCCGACAGTTTCGACCCGTCGGTGTAGCAGATCACGGCGTTCTCCTCGAACTGTTCGCGGAGGTTTTCACTCTGCCATAGTTCCCTGTCTGGAATGACTACTTTGTACCTCTTGTTGAATCTCCAGGGGTTTTTTGATATTTGTGTTTTAATCGCTGCCATAGGGATTTCTCTCTCGACGATTTGGGCAATTTTAAGATGCCCCGCAGCTTCCCCTCTTCCTCTCCATTGACCTTTATCTCTCAGCCGGAGGTGGGTCGCCATCGCTTCTTTTCTGATCCAGATCGGAAGCGGCGGCAGTCCCAGAATGGTCTCGAGTGCCTGTATAGGTGCCGTCCTCATAGCGCCGGTTATCCCTCTGCATATGGTTCCCTGTAGGCTCCTAAGCTTGAGGGTAGTAGTGACCTTCTCCACTGCTGGCCACCAGACTATGGATCCGTACTGGATCCTTGGTCTTAGTACTGCCGTGTACATCCAGTGGAGGTTTCTGGGGCTCAAACCTCAGGTGCGGTCAACCACTCGACGCAGTTCGCAACGTGTGCTGTCCGATAGCAAAGTTAAAGACAAAGGTTGTAGGAACAACAAGCTTAACAACGGTATACAGCGGCGTTGCGTCGGGAGGGGTCACACTAGTCTAAACCAAAACCTACCAAACCGACCCCCCTTCAAAAAAAGCTGTAACCAACCGTGCTGTACCTACTTTTTTTTGCATGGAATAACTTTCCATATCTCTGTTCTTTTTTTTAGTGTTTTTCTTACCTTTTTAGGGCACGCGTCGCCGCTGACGGTATATAGGATAGAATTTAATTCTAATGTCAAAAGATAGCTGCTGCCAATATATGTGCAGCTGCAGCCCATGCGTTTTGGCCCAAGTAATCTATTCTTTTCTACGCGTCCACTAAATTTCAATTTTTTATATAACTTACCTTTTTTTTAAATAGAACCGTAGGCAAGATTGTTTCAATGAATCAGAAATTCCTCCTTTTAAAAATATATTCCATGCTTATGGTTCCTTTAACCATTTGCGAGATATTTGCAATATATTTTTGGGAAAAGGAATTTGTGATTCATTAAAATAATCTGCTGCGTGGATTTATTTTTAAAAAAAATCAGTTATGTCAAGGCATTCACCATATCTGCGATCACTGAGGATTGCGTAATAAAAGCAATAAACAAAATAGACCACTCAGTAGCTTGTATAACAAATGTCTTTGATCCGGCATATTCCCAAAACTATGGAAAATTGCACAAATTGTTCCAATCTATAAGTCTGGACCAAAGAATTTAGTTAATAACTATAGGCCCATTTCACTATTGAACCATTTTGGTAAAATATTCGAATCTGTTACAATAGATCATCTCTTTTAAAATTAAAATAAATATCGATTGTAACCAGCATGGTTTCTTTAAAAATAGATCCGTGCTAACAAATTTACTTCCATTTGTTCAAAACATTAGTAAAGCCTTGGAGGACGAAGAGGAAACATGTGTGGCTACACCGATTTCTCCAAGACTTTAGATAAAGTTCATCGTATTAAAATTAAAAAACTTTGGTTTGCATGGTATCCTACATGCCCTAATTAAAGATTATTTGCAAGGTCGTAAGCAGATTGGGGTCTCATTTGGGCCCTATCTTGTTTAGTATATTTCTGTTCGACATTGGTGAGTGTTTTCTGGCTTCAGAGTATGCTTCATATGCAAATGATATAAAAATTTAAAAAAATATATCAGATCATCGTGATTTACAAGAATTGCAGGTTGTCTTAGATAGATTTTCCGCGTTTTGTAGTGTCAATAGATTGTTTGTGAATTTAGAAAAATGCAATTTTATTATTTTTACAAGAAAAATTAACCAAAAAATTATAAAAAATTTAACTTTAAATAATTCAGACCTAAAACAAGTCTATAAAGTTAAAGATCTTGGAATTTTGCTAGATTCCAAGTTGTCTTTTGAGAATCATGTTGAGTTAATTGTACAAAGAGCCCAACGTAACTTGGGGTTTTTAAAGGCTTTAAAAATCCCTCTTCATTAATAATCTTGTTTAACAGCATAGTAAGATCTATTCTAGAGTACTAATCGACAATTTGGAATCCCTGTTAAGGTGGAGTCACTTGAAAATCGTAGAAAATATTTTAATAAAAATTTTATTTATAAGGGTCTTAACGGGATTTTTGGCTGTACCTTTTTTACAAATTTTTATCTATTAATGCTTATCCATATACCATAAGGTTTCGACAATTACTTTTTGTGGAGAGATTCTTCTCAAATCACTATGGAAATTCACCTCTTATAAGATGCGCCCGCGAATATAATGAATTGGATTTAAATCATATTGATATTTTTGGAAACATAAGTTTAATGACATTTAAAAAAAAAGTAAAAAAGGCTTTGTTTTCTTAGATTTTTTTTCTGTGTTGTATTTTGCAGTTTAGTTCTTATTTTAAGGATTATAGTGTATTGCCCTACTACCTAGGTTAAGATATTAAAGTGTAATATGTGTTAACTCGTTATTGGACAGCTTCGTCTGTCTGTGAGTTGACCTTTTTTGTAAAAAAATAAATAAAAATAAAAAAATTGGCATTTAGTGAAAGAATGTTATAGTATAGTTATAAATCACGCTGTATGCTCTAAAAGTTCCGTTAAAGCAACTTTACCCTCCTTTAATTTAAATTTAATCAAATGTTCCTTTTTCCCTAGGTTGTTATTGACCTAATCGACGCCATTAGACCGGGAGCCGTCAACTATGACTTGGTCAAAACGGGCGGCAGCGAAGAGGACAACCTAGCCAACGCCAAATACGCCATATCCATGTCGAGGAAGGCCGGCGCGAGGGTATATGCGCTTCCCGAAGACATAACCGAGGTACGTATGACAGCTCACCAATATTTAAATAGAAATCTGGTACCCGTGATTTATGGATGGGGTTAAAGTATGTTGTAGAGGACACCCTAAGAAACATTTTTTTTTCACCATGGGCACAAACCTGGATAGCTGTCATTTTGAGATCTGTCAATTGTTGTTGTTAATTTTGAGAGGGATTTAGTAGTCCATGTCAAGCTATTATTAGACACTTAAAGTAAATATTTCAACGCATCGGTATCGGTATACGTAACGCGTTCGAAACAAAGTCAAAATACGCTACATTTTTGACTTGTTCATGCCATGTTTCGAACGATGCCTGCTTCTTTGACGGGTGTGATGACAGAATCTCGTTTCGTACGGAAGGATGTACGTATCGTTACGGACCCACGAACGTACGCAACGATTTCAATCAGCAGTTCTGTCATCGCACCCTTCAAAAAAGCGGGCATCATTCGAAACGTCGCATAAACAATTCAAAAATGTAGTGTATTATCGACATATTTGTTATATAATCAGCATTGTGCCCATAGTAAAAAAATGTTCCTTTGATGACAAGTATCAATTTGGTGTTATAAAACTTTTAGTTTTTGTTACTCGTCCGGTTTTGTTTAATAAGAGTATTTTTTTTATAAAAAAAAACCGCGTTGCTTGATTTAGTTTTGTTGTTTAGGGAGGCGTTCTACCTATAATATTAAATCAAAATTCGAGAAGATGTCCTAAATATTAGCCATAATTTTATTTTCTCGTAAATTTAAGTGTTAAGTGTTTAAAGAAGTTGCTGGATTCAAATTTGGTTTCCTTCAAATTTTTCTAACCGCTTTTTTAAAAAAATTTTACTGACATAACACTACTTTTTATGATGGCTCCTCCAAAGAATCTACGGATTTTCAGGGATAATAACACTAGAGCTTTAAAATTATCAATAATTTTTCACAATTGCGTGTTTTCTAGAAGTTTACGACTTCGCAGGAGAATTGCAAAGGAAACACACTGAGTGAAAAATTATTTGGGTAATTTTGAAGCCTCAGTGGTATTTAGGTGATTATTTTACGAACGAAACTATAAAAAGAAAAATATAAAATAAGTTTACCAGCCGGTTACTTTTAATAACATGTCATTTTTCGTAATTAAAAGAAAACAGAAACTGTCAGAAAACCCCTTTGCTAAGGCTAAATTTAAAATGAAACGTAGTAAAATTACATAAAGTATTAATTTGTTTAAAGTTTAGTGTTTAGTAAGAGCAACATGAGAAAAATCATTGCATTTATTTCGAGTGTACTATTTTATTTGTAGCTAAATATTTAGTTTTTGTTTGTTTTTTGGCTCTTAAATACCAAACAAAGTTCCATTTTATATATCATATAATATACATTAATTACATTTTGCAATAACATTAATTAAGCGCGCAAAAACGATTCGGTAAATGTAAAAAGTGTCCTATTGTCAATATTTAAAAAAAAATTATGTACACTTTCAATAATAAAGTATGTACCACCTACAAACGCAAATCATTTGTGTGTATAAAAAATTAGTATAGTAACCAATTAAAAAATTATCAGTATAATTTTAAACATTTTAAAAATTATAGCCATAATTCTTAAAAATGACACTTGTCTTACGGGACTTTTAACAGATGAGTGTAATAATCGGGGGTAATCGCATAATTTAAATGTTTTTCTATAATTTCAAGAGCTTGTTTTCATATTTTCGTGAAAAAGGCCGAGCACCTCTGTATCTCTTTTTTTTTGTAGGTTAAACCTAAAATGATCATGACCGTATTCGCATGTCTCATGGCACTAGATTATATACCCAACATGGACAGACAGCACTAATAATAAGAATAGAAAGTTTTTCTTTCTTATATACCTAAAAAGTACTACTTAGTTTACTTTCCTTTTTACCTTTAAATTGTTTACTTATTTAAATTTTTCTCTATTTTATTTTGCTAAACAATATAGTTATAGATGAGAGATTAAACACAAAAGATTGGTGAAATTAGATTTTTTTTAATAAATCTGAAATCGCAAATTAAAGAAAATTTAAAATCTTTTTTATTAAGTTTTTTTTTTTTAATTTTGACCTGACAGTTATACAACTTTAAAATTAACTAAAGACTGAATTGAAGTGCACTAAATACATTCCTAGATTAGATTGGTTTGAGATTTTGATAAGACTGATCTTAAAAAGGTTGCTATGTATGGAATTTTCCTTAATAGGGCAATCTAACAAGCTGAAAAAGTAGGCTAACGGCCGTTTAAAAATGGGCTAAGGAGTATAGTCATAGAATAAATACTACAGAAGCGACAAAGCGGCCGAAAAAGCATTTGTCTTACTTATTTAACACACTGAGAGAACAGGCTCGAAACGCTACACGGAGAAAAATACATTTTTACCTTGCGTAATTTTGGAACTTCCATTTTAATTTATAGTGTTGAACAGAGAACGAATTGATAGGTGGTAATCATAGAAGTATATGCTTTATTATTGCCATATTTCATATTTTTTTGTATATATTATACATAGGGGATCTAGAATTAATATGAAAGGTGATTGAAACTATGCTGTTGTAAAAAGTTCAGTACATAAAAACGAATAAACCGCTAAAAAAAAATATTTAAAAAAGTAGGAGCATGAGGTAGTTATCGTTATTAGTAATCTATTATTCATTAATTTAATTTAAAATATGTACTTGCGCGCACACATATATATGAATACCAAAAATGTTTTTTTTTAGCAATAGGGAAGTAAAATCGGTTGTGTTACGTTTTATACCCCTCCTTAAAACTACTTAATCTCATGCACGATCTTTCCCGCCCATAAAAAAGAATGATTGGTAACAGTGTAGTATACGGTTTTCTTCTAAAAACGAGTTTTGTGAAAAAACATTTTTATAGACGCTTAATACTGTCTATAAAGAGTACAAATTTACATACACAAAAATTTTTTTTTAAACCTAACCCAACCAATTCTACCCAGCCTAGACCAAACTAAAGCAATCTAACCCCATACCAACCTAACGAAAACCAATATAAACCCAACAAAATCCCACCCAACCCAATCTAACTTAACCAAAAAAAAATTCGCGCGTGCGCAAATTTGTACTCCTTATGGACCCTAGTTAGTGTCTAAAAAAGGATTTTTTCATAAAAGTCTAAAATGAAAAAAAATCATATACTTGAAACGCATTTTCTCTCAGTGTGTTAAGTATACCATCCCCACCATTTGATTTTGCAAGCGAGCGCTTTGTTCTGACTCTTCTGAGGTATAGTAATGCTAATATAAATAAAAGTAATGCCAAAGTGGTAAAGGATATAGAGTAATCCTTTCTCAAATCAATGTTAACAATAAACCAACATTCACAGTTTAAAGGGGTAGCATCCTGGACTTTTTGCTCTCACACCTGGGTATCATTGATAAGCATTTTCTCTCTTAGTTAAGTCTAAAGATTGACCTGAAGAGAGAGAGACAATTGGGTTGTCTGATTTGAGAAACATGACGTTATCTACAACTACAGGGGTGCAGAAGAGATAGGTAGGGGACAATTCATTATCTTGTTAATTGCGATCTTTGTTCTTACTAGTAAAACTTTGACAAAATATTTATATTTCCGTTAGTCAGGAAGGGTTACTCTATGAAGTCATACTTTTCTGTGTGTGGATCTTTCTTTATTTAGTCAAAATTAAGTTAGCAATACATCTTATGGGAAACCGATTTGTTTACTCCAAAATATTTCATTTTTAAGGTCAAAACATTCCCAAAGGCATTTATTTAAAAATTTTAGACGTTTGTTTCTAAATTCACCAATTTTTTGCCTAGCCTGGTCAATCAGAAAAAATGTATTTTATTTACATACAATCTTAAAATGTTAATTTTATTTAGGAACTAATTTTTAGATTTTTTTAGTTTTAAGAAACCTAGGTATAACATTATATTAATTTTAAGTTTAATTTATCACTAGTCTGCAATGAAAGTATTAAATACAAAAAAATGACAATTTTTCTTTTGGGTTTAGGTGCAATAATTAAATTTTTGACATTAACTTGACTTGCATAGATGGGCAATTTTAGAAATGAAGTTCTTACTAATAAAGGCTAAATTTAAAATGAAAAGTAGTAAAATTACATAAAGTATTAATTTGTTTAAAGTTTACTGTTTAGTAAGAGCATCATGAGAAAAATCATTGCATTTATTTCGACTGTACTATTTTATTTGTAGCTAAATATTTAGTTTTTGTTTGTTTTTTGGCTCTTAAATACCAAATAAAGTGCCATTTTTATATCATAATAATATACATTAATTACATTATGCAATAACATTAATTAAGCGCGCAAAAATAATTCAGTAAATGTAAAAAGTGTCCTAATATTGTGAATATTTTTAACATTTTTTTATGTACACTTTCATACAGTCATTTGCTATAATAAATCAATTTAAAAAATTATATTCACCTGCTTCATTTTAGATTTTAGGAATCTTAGTAATTTCAATCTTAAAAATAGGGATTTATCGGGCATTATAGGCTGACTTTAACAAAGTCGGCACTATTTTTGACAGTTCCCCACAAAGGTAAACAATTACTACATATTTTTAGGCCCTTACTCATCTGTTATGGGACGGCGGCGGCGCGTCACTCATTCTGGTTTCTGGGGCTATTCAAAACCTATACGACTGGGCTATCCAACCAGACCTTTTTTGATGGCGGCACTGTAATGTTGACTTAACATAATGTTTGTGCCTGCCTTTAATAGAGGAAGGCATTAACTTTAATTTGTCAACTTTATGGATGGTACATTATGAGCATATTTAGACAAAAATGCACTTTAAATCTATCGAAAAAACGGAGTTTTTTGTACTAGTGCCCAATGAACATCCTGATCTTTGAATAGTAGTACCCACAGCATAAGCAGTAAGTGCCTAGCGTAAAGCATCGATCCTGCGAGAGAAAAATTACAATGCTGTCTCTATGCAATGTTCGTCTAAAAGCAAAAGCAAAACAACCAAGGTTCCGTACTGCAAATTTACAAAACGAATAGGTAAGTAGTGGTTGCGTGCACTTTAAATCTCACGAAAAAACAGGAGTTTCTTGTAGTTCGACTTTTCACACCGGGGGTGGAACCTAGGACGACGCCTAGGGTTGTGATACTATGAGATTATCGATATATCGGTTAAAAAATATCGATACCAACAACGTACGGATATATTTAAAATATCGATCCTTAAAAGAGAATATCGCATCGCGCTAGATCTCATTAAAAATTCTCAGGACCAATTTCAATATGGCAGCAGACAATTAAACACAGAAGCTGAATGGAACTGTCATTGTCAGTGTTAAAAAACTGGTCCGCAGCAATTTGGAATGGAGTGTATAGTCCAATTTTTTGATGAGCGGACTGACGTCATTTTTGACTCTGAAAACGTATTTCTTTGTTGTCAACAGTTCGCATGTCAAATAATTTGTTGTTGTCAATTTGAAGTAACAGTTGAAACAATCAACGACATTACTTTTTTTACAAATTTATTGTCGCTGTCTAAAACAATGTTCCAAATAGAGATCCAAAAAAATTACGTCAGTCCTCTCATCAAAAAATTAGACTATAGACGATGGCGGTGATATTATTTTCGATCGGCGGCATCGTTCTCTGTGTTTAATCAAATTTATCAGGATAAGGAACTTTATTTAAGAATTTTTATAGTTTAACAACCACTTTATCGGAATCGGTAAACGGTATCGTATTAATTCAGTAGACGAATAAAATACGTAAATATCTCAAAAATTGTAGGAGTAATCTCTGGATTTTTTTTTCAAAAAAAGAAGTGAATTTATTTGTGTGCAAAACGTGCATGAAAGAAATATGGCTAAATATCTAATTGGTTTGAAAGGTTAATTATGTAGTAATAGTGGTAGTGCTTTAAATTTTACGAAAATATTTCAAATAAAAATTTATATTTTATTTGAATATACCTTTCAGGTTTCAAAAACCCCAAAAATTTCGCGCCTTATATAATAATATGCCCTTTCCTTATACACGACACGTAATATTAATATCTATATATATTCTATAATTTCTATATCCTTTACACAGGTCATACACTAGTTTGTGGTTGTTGTTCTTTATGTTAAGGTATGGATTCTTAAACATATCGATACTTCAAAGCTAAGTATCGAAGAAAGTCGAAACAGTTTTACCAACGTTTCTAACGACGCCGTTTCATTCTTATTAGGGACTCGTCAGGGCCAGTATTCTTGCAAACTTCTTGGCCACATTTAGCTACTTATATTCTGCTTTATGTTAAAGGCGCACAAAGAAAGAGTTGGACGAACAGATTTTTAGATTTCTGGGATGTGCAGGATAATGATATTTATTCAAACTCGCCAAAATGAGTCATATTATTCAAATTTATTGGAATCCTTTTTAGGTATATGGTAAAAGTGGTTGGGCACGTGTTGTTTTTCTAAGCTCAATGCTTAGCTTATTCAGGTGTAATAAAATATGGATAAGAAATTGTTGTTGAATGATTTATGGCTATTCCTTTTAAAAAGTTTCCAAGGCGCGTCTGCCCGGCATTGTCAAATAATTTTGTTTATGAATGTTCAGTCCCAATGTTCTTCACTACCCAAAAAGTGTAGTTTTCCCGTTGAGTGATAAACTTGAATTTAATAATTTCGGATGTCACTGTTCCTTGCCCTGCCTAATAGGTTAGCTATACCTACCGTGCGTAGGGTAAATTTTTTTTAAAATTTAATCATTCAAGTCAGTCAGGAAGATAAGCAAGGCAAATTAACTACTACTGCAGTAGTTCAAAGGTTGTACTTCTGGTAATAAGTATAAGTATTTGTGAATATTAAAAAAAAGTGCTTAATTAAATCCTTTCTACAAAATGATTTATTTTAAAATAAATTTGATAGGAACAGGTGCGATTTTTATAATAAATGTATACATTTTGTTGCTGGTTTATTCAAACAATGCATATCAAACATTTTTTTGATGTTTACAAATTTGCTACTGTATTTGTATTAGAAACTATACGAGCATTTTTATTACTGGAAGCATGGATGAGGGCTACATCCGTGATGGGAAGTTATCACGTTTGATGAAAAGGGCAGTATTGCCAGATTTCAGTTATTTAAAATAGTGGACTTTTTTTCGTTACCGTCCCACATAGCACAATCGCGTGTTTTTTTGTGTAAAAACTGCGTGAGAAAAAAAACGTTAATTTTGAAAGTTGCTACAAAAAAAACGTTTATTTCATATACGAAAACAAGCTTAATCAACGTTATAAAAAAAAAACGTTGTTAAAAAAGCAGGCGTTTCACCCCTAAATGCACCGTAGGTACTTAATCGCGATTGGCTATCTAATCCAATCTTTTTCTTGGTTGATCCCACATAAATGAACAAAGAGGAAGCATGGATCAGCTAAACTGATCCCAATATTTTTACGGTGCATCTGGGGGTTAATAACGCAATTATCAAATCAAAACAACAACGTTTTTGCCGAGAGGCTTCTCACTAGGTCCATTGATTAAAGGAAAAATATTTTTCCTTTGCTCTAATGGCGACTGCAACAGCGGAACTGAAAAACCTTTAGTTCCCAGGCAACCAGTCACGTCACGTGCATTTTGACGTGGTATTTGGGACTATCATTCAACGTCACCTCATCATCACAATTCTTTTTTTCTTAGATAAAAATATTACCCCCTTCCCCGAATCCTCCAAAACGGTAGTGGAAGGGAATTATGTTATTTGTTCTATGCAGGATAACTCCCGAACGGCTCAACCGATTTTCATAAATATTTTTTTATTGAAATAAATATTAGCCTACCCCAACAACCTTTTTGAACAAAATAAAATCTTAAATTCTGCTGCGTAAGCATGATCGTAGATAGAAAAATATTATTTCCTTTCATGGCATGATTTGATGATATTTTTTTAGGCCCACAAAATGATTTTTCCTGTAACTAAAAATAGAGTATTTTTTTGTTACATAGTTCTATCCAGGGAACGTATTTTCAATGTGCTGTCAATATCCAAAAGGACATTTTCCGGACTTTATTAGAACATTTAGGGAATATTCTGCATGGAATATTCACTGAATGTACTGTCCAGGATATCCTAAGAATGTCTTCTAAATGTGCTGTCCATGTCCAAAAAAGGACATTTTTCGGACTTTCACAGATCATTCCTGGAATATCATGCATAGAATGTTCACTGAATGTACTAGGAAGGATATTCTAAGAATGTCTTTTAAATGTGCTGTTCATGTGCTAACTTGAAAGTTATTCAGAGCACGTTTTTGGAACATCCTACGAATATACTGTGAATGTGCCAGAACATTCAGACATTCACAGCACCTTACTGGGATATCCCTGGAATATCCTGTGCTATTAATTTCTTTAAAAGACAACTTAAATCAAAAGTTTGGCAAAGTGGAAAAAGATGCAGAAGTGATTATTATCCCTATTAATAGGGATATTTTGGAACGCTTATTTGACACTTCGTGGTGGTTGTGGTAATCACTGCGCCTGCGCAATAGCTAAACGTCATTCCGTTGTGGTTGTGGTTATTTTTCCAGTTAATTTTAGAGAATTTTGGTGCAATTAATTTTAAAAATAATAAAATATTACCATGTTTCAACATATAAAACACTTATTTTGTAAAATTAAGCCCAAAACCAAGCACTTTTCGTTTTTTTACGTAAATAAAAATGTAATTTATGGCGTTTTTAATCGCATTTTATTAATCGAAAAATTAATAAGGTGTGAAAGTGCAAGTGCAATGTTTTCTCTGGATGATACCAATAATTTTGCAGGTATTTGTTTTTCTCTGCATAAATAACTTTGGTAATTATGCAGTATACGGTTTTCTGCCATTTTTGATTTTTTTTGAAAAATTCTTTATGGGGGCACCTTCTAGGGTCCCTAGGACCCCAAATCCGTCTGCGCCGGTTGTTTTTTTTTTTGATTTTTTTTGTTTTTTTTTAATTTTTTTTCACTAAAACAAACCAAACCAACACAGTCCAACCCAACCTAATTCAAACCAACCCAAAACAATTAAAAAAACACTTTACAACCCCCCCTGAGCACTCTTTTTTCTCGTTAAAAAAAAAAAAAATCGGGCGCAGGCGGATTTGGGGTCCTAGGGACCCTAGAAGGTGCCCCCATCAAGAATTTTTCAAAAAAAATCAAAAATGGCAGAAAACCATATACTGCATAATTACCATAACTTTATTTTGCTTTCGGGTTACCGATTGCAGAAAGCCGCACTACAAACCAAATAAATACACACGGGTGAAAGTATAAATGCCCGCCATAAACATAGAAGATAAAGTAAAATCACAGTACACTATAGTGTGTGTGTGTACTGTGATATGGCGTCAGGAATAACATCAATCCAACGCACTTGCGCAAAACGGCCTTATATCTTTATTTTCATGGCCTACTTGACCATGATATGTTGCTAACAAATAGCATTTTTTTGTGAGCTTACCATAGGCGCGTTCCTGCGAGCTTAACATAGTTACTATTATTTTCTCTTTCTAAATGCATTCGTCTAAGAGAGATCCAGCATACTACACCATCACAAAAAATACCCGCCTTTTCACCCTTCGACCTCGCATATCTGTCAGGGGATAACTCAAAAGGTAGTTAGACAGCGGGGTCGAAGGGTGTACAGGCGGTATGTTCCTGGTATGGTGGGTCTCTCTCAGACGAATGCTTTAGAAAAAGAGAATATTAGTAACTATGTTAAGCTCGCAGAAACGCTCCTAAAGGTAGATAGACAGCGGGGTCGAAGGGTGTACAGGCGGTATGTTCCTGGTATGCTGGGTCTCTCTCAGACGAATGCATTTCAAAAAAGGGAATATTAGTAACTATGTTAAGCTCGAAGAAACGCGCCTTATAGTTCTTCTCTTCTTTTAATTGCATCGGTCTGAGAGAGATCAAGCTTACCAGAAAATGCTCCCCCTGCACCCCTCTGCCCATAATATCTCCTTGATCGTTGACATACAGACCGCTTCATGCTATTGCGAACATAGGCCGGAATAAGTCCAATTTGCCAGTGTACGTACATGCAGGGACACCGCACACCTATCAGTGGAGCAACCAACACTCAGGCTTCCGATCGCCGTTCGCCGCCATTCGCGGCTTGTATTTAGTACGCCTCTAACCACGGTGCTATGCGGAGTGTAGTCAATGAAACCGGAATTTGGTCAATAAATACGCAAATTTTTATAACGTAATTTTCTTGTTTTTTTGTCACTGATAAATTAGAACGTTTTATTTTCAACTGCTCAGATTTATCACTAACAACGTGTTACAATGAAAATAATAAGGAGAAACAAAAATAATAAAAACCCCTTCTAACGTTTCCAAGCATGTTAGTAGTAGTAGATCCAAGTATCTAGGACCATTCAAATTGCCGTAAATAAAAAATGGACCAATTACGTGTTCCCTTGCAATACCCCCCCCCCAAACATTAAAAAAAAAATACAAATGCAAATTTTCCCTCGATAATATCGAACGTGTGATGGGTTATGAAAATTCAATATTGGAAAAGTGCTTTCATCTGTGAAAAGAATAGATCTCAGAAAGTTTTCAGCACGATTAGCCCTTTCCATCATTGTTTCGCAAAATTCCATACGACGATAGTTGTCCTCGGGAAAAATTTGATGCGTTTTTGACGCTTTGTAAGAATGATAACCATTCTTTTTGAGAACACGTAAGACATTGGCTGAAGACGTATCAACTGCTTTGCCAGTTTGGTGGCTAGTTAACTTTCGATTTTCCTCCACTGCAACGCAAATCATCACACTTCGTACTTCCTGCTCGTCATCCAAAACAGTGGGTTTTTTATGGTTTCTTGACGCTACACAACCAAACTTTTTAAAATTCTGCACAAACCTATGAATCGTCGATAACTAGGTTCTGGGCGATTTACAAAATTCTCCAAAAAAAGTTCTTGAATAAGTCTCAACGGTCTGCCTTGATAGTACCATTTGACTATTTATACTTATTCGACAACTTCGTAGACATCCATTTTTAGTTTTAAAAATGTATTATTTCACTTAAGAACTTATCAATTTGTTTCTCGAGCAAGGCAGAAATAAAACAAAATAATAAAAACAAAATAATAAAAACAAAATAAATTTCCAAAACATAACACTGCAGCGTGCTTCGAATCCACCTCGGTCGTACGGCACGAAGAGTAAATTGGACTTGATTCCCCCTATGTTCGCAGTAGCCTGAAGCTCATTGTATATTCAGGGCGAAGGGTGTACAGGCGGGACTAAGACGCCATTTTCCTAGTAAGTTTTAGTATGCTGGATCTCTTTCGGCCGAATGTATTTAGAAAAAGAGAACAATAACTATAGTAAGCTCACAAATAGAAATTTCTTGAGAGCTTACTAATACTTACTATTGTTCTCTTCTTTTAATTGCATCGGTCTCTCTCTCTATCCATGAAAATATTATCTCCTTGATATAGTTATCGTTGACAGATATACGGGGTCGAAGGGTGTACATGCAGGCGGGTCTGACAGGCCATTTTCTGGTATGCTGGATCTCTCTCAGCTGAATGTATTTAGAAAAAGAGAACAATAGTAACTATAGTAAGCTCATAAAAAAATGCTATATAATTTGCTAAAAATTTCCACTTCCATGGCGTGCATATTAGGGAGATTTTGGTTAGGCAGTTTAACGGCAAATTTCGTTACTCTTATGATTACCGTGAATAAAGGTAACTTGAAGAGGTTAAAAATAGAGCTTTTGAACGTAGTCAATCGTTTGGCGGTAAACCTAACGTTACTTTTTTATTGACTTCTGTTGTTGTTTCTCAAGTCTTTTTTTATATTAATTTAGTGATGGGACTGGGAGACGGACACTCCAATATAAATTTAGTCAGGCAAATTATTTTGCAAGATATCTTTGGTGGAGTAATAGAAGAAATCGAGCCTCTGCAAACTTATTTGTACTTATATACTCACCTGTTTACAAAAAAAACGGTAAAAAAGGCACCTCGCTACTACTATAAACACGGTTAACAAAAAATAAAATCCAAATATACAAAATTTTTGTAAAACAAAACAAATTTTTATAACCTAAAAATCTTCCACCACAGAATAACATCAAGTTTGGTTGGTTGTCTTTTTAACGGTAAAGGTAGTCGCTAGTCGACGCTATAGGGAGATTTTGGTCAGGTTTTTTGTCAGTCTGTTACCTTTACCTTTATTCTGAGCAGGCGCAGTAGCGCTCTGTCAGGCTGTTACTTTTATTAAAGGTAACCACTGGCGCTAATTAGGGAGATTTTGGTCAGGTTTTTTGTCAGTCTCAGTCAGTAGCGCTCTGTCAAGCTGTTACCTTTATTAAAGGTAACCACTTGCGCTAATTAGCGTCGAATAGCGACTACCTTTACCGTTAAAACGACAACCAACCAAACTTGATGTTCTGCGGTAGAAGATTTTTAGGTTATAAAAGTTTGTTTTGTTTTACAAAAATTTTGTTTATTTGGATTTTATTTTTTGTTAACCGTGTTTATAGTAGTAGTTGGGTGCCTTTTTTACCGTTTTTTTTTTTTGGTAAACTGGTGAGTAAGTACAAATAAGTTTGCAGAGGCTCAATTTCTTCTATTATTCCACCAAAGATTTCTTGCAAAATCATTTGCCTGACCAAATTTATGTTGGGGTGTCCGTCTCCCAGTCCTATCACGAAATTATTATTTTCCTCCATGATATGGTCAGAAAAGCAAATAAAAAAAAGATTTGAGAAAAAAATAACAAAAGTCAATAAAAAAGTAAGGTTATGTTTACCGCCAAACGATTGACTACGTTCAAAAGCTCTATTTTTAACCTCTTGAAGTTACCTTTATTTACGGTAACGGTAACCATAGGAGTAACGAAATTTTCCGTTGAACTGCCTGACCAAAATCTCCCTATTAGCGTCGAATAGCGACTACCTTTACCGTGAAAAAGACAACCAACCAAACTTGATGTGATTCTGTGGGGGAAGATTTTTATGTTATAAAAGTTTGTTTTGTTTTACAAACATTTTGTGTATTTGGATTTTATTTTTTGTTAACCGTGTTTATAGTAGTAGTGGAGTGCCTTTTTTACCTTTTTTTTTTTTGGTAAACAAGTGCGTTAGTACAAATAAGTTTGCAGAGGCTCGATTTGTTCTAGTTCTCAACCAAAGATATCTTGCAGAATGATTATTTGCCTGACTAAATTAATGTTGGGGTTTCGGTCTCCCAGTCCTATCACTAAATTAATATTTTCAAAAAGGAAATAAAAAGAAAAGTTGAGAAAAAAACATCAACAGTCAATAAAAAAGTAAGGTTAGGTTTACCGCCAAACGATTGACTACGTTCAAAAACTATATTTTTAACCTCTTGAAGTTACCTTTATTTACGGTAACGGTAACCATAAGAGTAACGAAATTTGCCGTTAAACTGCCTGACCAAAATCTCCCTATAATTAGCGCCAGTGGTTACCTTTAATAAAGGTAATAACCTGACAGAGCGCTACTGCGCCTGCCCAGAATAAAGGTAAGGGTAACAGACTGACAAAAAAACCTGACCAAAATCTCTCTCTTAAGTTTATAAGTATATTGGTTATATCCATATATGTATGAGGTTAAATATAGGCCTTTGCCAGGCCAAACTTGTAAGCAAGATCTAAAATCTAGCATGGCATGGAGCCGTCTTAGCTCCGCGCCTATGCACAAGCGCGAAAATTTTACGAGGCCGACGTTTTGACCTTCGTCTTCGCCGTTCGGTCGAGACGCCATTTTTGTTGATTTGTTTTACATACATCATACATAAAATAGTCGTTTTCCACGTTTTCGTTTATGCAAATTTTTTATTGTGATATTTTTAATCTTTGGGTACGCGAAAGTTTTTAGGAGTTATCATAAAAACTGTTTATATCTTGGAGCTTAAGATGTCGATGCTTAAAAAGACGTGCTGTGTTTGTGGATGCCGCCAAACAACAAAAGTGAAGTTCCACAGGTTGGTAGTTATTTTTTCTTAAAATTTGAAGGAAAAAAAGTGAAAATACCTAAAAATCATTTCTATTCATATATTTAATTATTTATTTAAAAATAGAAAATACTGATTTTCTAAAAACGTAAACAAATAGGAAAATTTTGACAACTGCACAGCTGTCTTTCTGGATTTTGGTTGGTTAACCGATGACGATGGCCGCGCATGTGCAGAACCGCTAAGCTTTGACGCCAGAAAGAGACAATAAGAGTCATAAAAGAGTAAAAGGGAAAGGTATAGGCATATATATATAGGACATCTTGCTTACAAAGTTGTGCTCGCCGAAAGCATTGCAAGGGCGTATATTTAAGCTCATACATATATGGTTATATCCCTATATGTTCTATTTTCTCTGAATAAACTGGATCTCTTTCAGCGCTATGTATTTCGAAAAAGAAAACAATAGTAACCCATAGACAAACTACTCCAAACAGACCGAACCCAATTTTTTTTTCTATGTAGTAACCATAGTAAGCTCATAAAAGTTTGTTATATGTTAGGCCCGCAAAAACGGACCTAAAAACGGTCTCGTGTCAAACAAAACAACTGTCAGATAGCAAAATGTAAACAAAAAACTTTAAAAGAAATGGTTTTAATAATTTCTCGCAAAAAAATGAGACTCTACCTTTATCTATACTGCATAATAATACTCTCCGTAGTTGTCGTGTTTTACATGTACATGAGTTTGAGGGAGATATCTAAAGATGAGCCAGATTTGGTCAAGCATTTAATATTGCAGGAACCTCTGGCCAGTTTTGCTATAAAACCTAATGATATTGTCCGTAAGTGTAGGATAGGTTTAAGCTCGAGATTAAGGTCCAAGTATAGAAAAGGATCGCATAGACACCGGGTTTATGTGAGGGCAGAAATAGTATTTTGTTCAACTTATTTCAGTGGAACTGTTGAAGCTAAAGTATACGATTTTCTGCCACTTTTAATTTTTTATGAAAAATTCTTTATGGAGGCACCTACTAGGGTCCCTAGGACCCCAAATCTGCCTCCACCGGTTGTTTTTTTTTTCAATTTTTTTTGTGTTTTTTATTTTTTTTCGGTAATTATGCAGTATACGGTTTTCTGCCATTTTTGTTTTTTTTGAAAAATTCTTTATGGGGGCACCTTCCAACACAGTCCAACCCAACCCAAAGCAATCAAAAAAACATATTACAACCCCCCCCCCCGCCGGCAATTTTCTCTTTTAAAAAAAAACGGAGCAGGCAGATTTGGGGTCCTAGGAACCCTAGTAGGTGCTCCCATAAAGAATTTTTCATTAAAAATCAAAAATGGCAGAAAACCATATACTGCATAATTACCCAAGTTTTTTTTCAAAACCAAAGCTTAATTAAATTTCTGGTAAAAATGGTTTTATGGAGAAAAATAAGAAATATATTTTTCCCAAAGCTTTTGTTACTTAATTTTCAGTTCATACGTTTTTCCTTTAACTTTACCCTTTTTTTTCCTTAAGTAAAAAGCTGGTTCATGCTAAAATTCCTTTTCCTTAACTTTTAGTCATTAATGTTGACACTAATGACAGGCACACTCATGTTAGGAATTGCTAAAGGAGAAAGTTACAGCACAAGTTAAAGAAAATGAAAAAGAATTTAAACATGAACCAGCCTTTTGTTTGTTCTAGTTCACATGGGTTTACCCAAGTAGAGTAAGTTAAAAATAACCTTGTATTAAATTTTAAAAATTATCAAGTTTAATCTTTACACAGATTTGATTCTGTTATTTAACCAACTAAGTGTGGGGTTCTAATAGTCATCTAGGGAGTAAAAGGCATTACAATTTCATCTCGGGATAAAAAGTACCACTTTAGTCCCTAGGTATAATGATCTATTTTTCTGAAGTGCCCCCCTCAATTAAAGGGAGGATTGTTAAATTAAAGGGAAAAGTTGGAAAATAAAAAAGGATAAGAATTTAACTTACCTTCCTTCTGTTAGAGATAGGCCTAGGGCCTCCAATGGGGGCTAAAAAGGGTTCCATCATGTTCTCCACATAGTGGGAAGCCTCATTGTTTACTCTGTATATTTTAATAAATTGGGGATCCATTAAGGAGTCTACTGGATCCATCCACGGCCTAATTCGGGTTGGGGCTCTAAAGAGGCGCTCTTTGGCCTCAACCAAGTTGTTTATAGTAGCAATGATCAAATCCTCGTCCATATCCATGTTTACCGCAAGATAAAAATGCCCAATAAAACTTAAAAATCAAAACGACGCGACGTTTGAGAATCGTCGCTTAAATTTGCCGACAATATTTTGTGGTAAACGGCCAACTTGATTTCAAAAAATTGGCGAATTTTAATCTCACTTTTTTCTGGCTGTCAAAAGCCGGCAACACTGCTGCATAGAGAGTTGGCTCGAAAGCTTTGGAATACCAACATGGCGATTTTATAAAAAATATTTCGGCCCCAATGCATAAATTAAAAAAAAAAAAATAAACATTTTTTTTTTGAAAAATCTCAAAAAGGCCATTTTTCATTTTTATTCAAAAAAATATATTTTTTTGTTCAGACTTTTAGCTAGCTATCCTAAAAATTGTTGGAATATTAATTTAATTTATATTCATATACATAGCAAAAAAGTAACAAAAATAAATATGTACTTATGACCTTATAATAATCACAGCATGTAAATAAAACATGCAGTACTATATACAGTATGATTGAATATATATATCGAGTGATGAATCAGTTTTCTTTTGTTTAAGACCGAGAACAATAATACATAATATAAGATAAGAACTTTTCCTTTGTCTGAATAATAAATAAAAACAGTTAGTTAGTTATCATAGGCCCCTGTGCGTTTCATTACAAACAATCCCCATATTTTAATAGGTTGTGGGGCCCAGTTTACGCTCGTTTTAAAAAGAACGTTAAAAGTAAACGCGTACGGAAACTTTGTAAAAAAAACACACGGAAATTTTCTTTAAAAATTACGCGGAAAGTTTCCACAGTTATAGTGACTAATCGTTTGCGAAATAATGGATAACGGCGGAAAACGCAATATCCAAGTACGGTACGCGATATAGTGTGTGGAAATTTAGAATAAAATCGTTGTTGGCCGAGTTATATGTTTTGGATATTGTCGAAAATGATCCTCCAGAAGAAATTTCTGACCAGTGGCGTAGAAAAGATCAAATTGCCAAAAATGCGATAATTGAATACCTGAGTGATAGTTTCATAAGTTTTGCAAAAGGTAATGTGACGTCCAAACAAATTTTGACAAATTTGGATACTGATAAAACAAATTCAACAACAAACAAAATAAAAAGTGTAAAGTATAAAAATGCAAAACCTAACTCTAAAAACAAAAATAAATTTAAACCAAACGAATTTTTTAATAAAACAAATTCTTTTAAAGTTTCCAATGTAAGATATGATTTTTGTGGCCCTAGAAACCACGAGAGAAAAGATTGTTTTTACCACAAAAAACTGATTGCAAGTACAAGTTTTGCTTTCATAATGAGTTATTCTCCAATCTTAAGTAATTTAGAAGGCGAAATTAGTTTTGTGCTTGATTCAGAAGCATCTGATCACATAATAAATACACTAAATGTTTTTGAATCGTGCGTGGAACTGAATCCGTCAATAAAAAAAAATTCTGTAGCTAAAAGTTGTGTTGCTATTTATGCTACAAAAAGAGGTTCAATCCAAATAACCATTATTCTTGAAATTAGTGGAAGATTGGACAATGTGTTATACAGTTCGGAAATTCCGAAGAGTCCAGGAGGCTGGTATGTCTGTCATTTTTGATAAGGATGGTGCTAAAGTAAAAAAATCAAACCAATGAATTGATTTTAACAGGTAAGCCCTCAAGTGGGTTATATTATGTACACCTGAAAATTTATGATATAATTGCAAATATCAGTAAACAGCAAGATTATTATAAATTGTGCCACCAACGCCTAGGTCATACAAGCGTTGAAAAGTTTTCAAAACTTAAGAAATTTAATTTGGTCGACGACATTACTAATATTGCAAATATTAATCCAGAAAATACGTTGTGTGAAGCTTGTATTTATGCTAAACAAACGCGTCTCCCTTTTTCTAAAACTAAAGATAAAAGTTATGTTGAAAGACCGTTATTTATCATACACACGGATGTATGTTGTCCTATATTTCACCAAGTACTATAAAGAATTAAAATTATTTTGTTAATTTTATTGATGAATACACCCATTACACAGTCACATACCTGATAACATACAAATCAGAGGTTTTATCTGTTTTTAAAGATTTCGTAGCAAAAAGTGAAGCACATTTTAATTTAAAAATGTCAAAACTATATTGTGATAATGGTGGGGAAAAATATTTATCAAAAGATTATCAAGAATTTTGTATCGAAAAAGGGATAAGTTATCATCTCACTGTGGCTCATACACCCCAACAAAATGGTGTAGTGGAGCGAATGAATCGCACCCTTGTTGAAAAAGCACGCGCAATGTTGGTTCCTGCTGACCTCGATAAATCTTTTTGGGGCGAAGCTGTTTTAACAGTTATTTATATAACAAATTTATTACCAACTAAAGCGTTGCAGATTAACAAAACACCATACGAACTATGGGATAATAAAAAGCCTAGATTAGAAGGTCTTAAAATTTTTGGATCGAAAGCTTACGTTCATAACAAAAATAAAAAGACTATGGCATAATAAAAAGCCTAAAATAGAAGGTCTTAAAATTTTTGGATCGACAGCTTACGTTCATAACAAAAATAAAAAGACCAAATTGGATGCAAAATCTTTTAAATCTATTTTGACGGGATATGAGTCAAGTGGGCATAGATTGTGGGACGTTGAAAATGAAAAATTTATTACTGCTCGAGGTATAATTTTTCGACGAAATTAGTTTTAAACAAACAAGACCCACAAAATTAGTTAGAAAAAGTGATGAAAATAAAATCACTAAGAAAACTAAGTTTTCTGATCAACTTGATAAGAAACTATCTCAAAACGATACAAATTCTTCACAATTTGATAGTATTCTTTTAAAAAAAGTGAAAGAGTACAAAATAAACCTATTGTCTCTTACATCGAAAATCAGTAGGTACAATGAAATGTATAGTTATATTTTAAATCTGGAAACATATACTACAAAACTTCCAAATAGTTTTTCAGATATTAAAAATATGGACGATCGTTGTACGTGGGAGCAAGAGGTAAAAGAAGAAATCGATTCACTTTTGTTAAATAATACTTGGATTTTAGTAAATAAACCATCAAATAAAAATATAGTACAGTGCAAATGGGTATTTAATTAAAAAAAATGATAAGCTAGGCAACCCCAGTAAATATAAAGCTCGTTTGGTAGCAAAAGGTTTTAGTCAAAAATACTTATGTGACTATAATGAAACTTTTGCGCCAGTAGCGAGAACGACTGCATTAAGATTTATCCTAGCATTTTCAAATCAATGTCAACTGCAAGTACACCATATGAATGTCAAAACGGCATTCCTAAATGGAATTCTGAAAGAATAGATCTATATGACTGTTCGTAAAGGAGTAAAAGTAAAAGAGAGTCAAGTATGTAAATTCCTAAAATATTTATATGGTTTAAAACAGTCCTCTAGATGCTAGTATGAAAGATTTGATGAGTAACTAAAATCAATCGGTTTTAAGATTCTGCAGTTGATCCATGCCTATATATCTTGAATAAAAATGATATCTTTAAAAATGTCTACATTGTTTTGCATGTAGAGGATGTTTCAATTAGTACTAAAACTACAGACACGTTATTGTACAAAAAAGAATTTTTAACAAAACATTTTAAAATGCAAGATTTAAAATCAGTAAAGCTCTTCTTAGGCATCAAAATTGAAAGAACTTGTGATACTTCAACTATAGACCAAAGCCACTAAAGTTAATTTTAAATAAATTTAAAATGATAGATTGCCACCCAGTGGACACCCCATTACAACCAAAGCTAAATTTTCAAGCATTGAACCAGGAAAGTAATACCTTGTAAAAATTTCATTGATTGATTGATGTATGTAATGGTGTGTACACGACCTGATCTCTGTGCGGAAATCAATATTTTAAGTAGATTTCAAAATAAAAAATAGTGAAGAGTTGTGGAAAAATTTAAAAAGAGTTTTAAGGTACAATTTCGTGGAATTCTAAACGTCAGCATACAGTCGCAGCATCTTCGACTGAGGCTGAATATATGGCTGTTTTTGAAAGCGTGCGTGAGGCAAAATGGTTAAAGTCTCTTTTAAAAAGCATGCATATATATTGAACTAACAAAACCAATAGTTTTATATGAAGATAATACAAGCTGTATATCTATAGCAAACAATCCTAAAAATCACAAAAAAAAACAAAACATATAGACATAAAGTATCATTATGTAAGGCAACAAATACAGCAACAAAATGTTATGTAATATATTTCTACAGGACAACAACAAGCAGACATATTTACAAAACCACTGCCAGCTCAAAAATTTACACAAATCAGACTGCAATTGGGAATTAAATAAACTACAAAAAAATAGGAAAGATTTTCCTGTTTTAAGTATTTACAGATATCAATTAAATATAACCTTTTATAGATTTCGAAATAATAATTAAAAGATATTGGTAGAGTTATTAAAAGTTTTTTTTTTAATCTAAAAAATTAAATTAGATGTTTATTTTTTTCTTTAAAAGAAATGTTTTCTTAATATATATATATATATAACAGTTGTAATATTTTGGTCCACTTTTTGAGTGGGAGTGTTGGAATATTAATTTAATTTATATTCATATACATAGCAAAAAGTAACAAAAATAAATATGTACTTACGACCTTATAATAATCACAGCATGTAAATAAAACATGCGTTACTATATACAGTATCAATTGAATATATATATCGAGTGATGAATCAGTTTTCTTTTGTTTAAGAACGAGAACAATAATACATACAAGATAAGAACTTTTCGTTTGTCTGAATAATAAATAAAAACAGTTAGTTAGTTATCATAGGATACCTGTGCGTTTCATTACAAACAATCCCCATATTTTAATAAAAATTTCATGATGCAGAAATGATGGGTTCATGACAAAAAAAAAATAATAAAAAACTGATTACACCAAAATTCTTAACTACCTATGTAAATTAATGCTGATATACCATAGTTTGATAATTCGCCCATAATATGTGTAAATTGAGAGGAATTTGCCATTCCTGCTCAAATAATCCACTTACAGTACCTGTTTATTCTTGTTAATATTTGCACCACCCCTAAGGCCACACCCCTTAGATTTTATTAGTTTCTTGAATTTTTTAAATCAATTTTTAATGGGAAACTGCAGAACCTGACTGCTTTTATGCAAGTTATTCCAAAATTTTATATTCATTTGCTACAGTTTAGGGTGTGCGTTTTTTTCAAAATGTTGTCAAATTGTTGCAATCCGTTTGTTATGTTATAAATTTGTAATACGTGTAGACTTAGGCTTGCTAAGGAGTTTAAGACTTTAGAAAACGAGGATGTGGCTGGGTAAGAATTTTCTTTTTTATTATTATTTATTAATTAAATTTGTATCTTATAGACATTTTTTTGATATTCATATTTATTAATACGTTTGCAAAATAAAAGTCGGCTGTATAATTTCCGGCACTTAGCTTACTTTTTATATTACTTTTTAAAAATTCAATAAATTGTAATTTTTTTAAATTTTAATTTTTAGACTCAGTCAAGTTCAAATAAATGAACTGCTAGGAAAGTCGCCAATTAAGAAAAAAAATGTATATAAACAAAAAATAGAAAAGGTGCAATCGTTAATGACCAGATTTCCCAAGGAATCAACGTCTACTTTAACGCAGCAAGAAGAGTAGAACCGCGATGAACGAGAAATGATCAATCAATTGAAGGCAAAATTTTTAAACACAAAAAATAGAAGTGAAAAATTTCTTGTTTTGTATTGTTTACCGCAAAGTTGGAATAGGACCAAAATTCAAGAAGAATTTGGAGTCTCTCAATATATGGCCAGGGCAGTAGAGAAGTTGGTGAAAGAGAATAGGATATTAAGCTCTCCAAATCCGAACCCTGAAAAAAACCTGAATGAAAGAGTTGTCCAAAATGTAAAGGACTTCAACGGGATCATATAAGTAGACCAATGCCCGGTAAAAAAATTTTTGTTGTGATAAGGAAAGATGCATGAGGGCGAAAAGGAACATGTACAAAAAAGATTTGTCTTGGCTAATCTTAAGGAAATATATTGTGTGTGTACTAACCACCAGAATGTGAAATTAATGATAAATGCGAGGGGGTAACCACTCCGCGAAATCGCGTCACATTTTGGATGCGAAATCCTTGCAAAATTGCGCGAAATTCTTGCGAAATCGCGCGAAATCCTTGCGAAATCACGCGAAATCCCGCAAAAGTCTGCGAAATCATAATCGATAGGAAAAATATGTTAAACGCGAAATCGCGTCACAAATTTCACACTAGTGAATAGCCCCTCGGATAAATGCCTCAAAATTAAATAAAATGCTTGATGAGAATAATAGGTCCAGGAGTAGACCATTATAAAAATATCCTTCTGGAAAAATTTGAAGAGGAACTCATTGATAAGGAAACGTATAACAAATGGGTATCTGTAGATCGATGCACAATGGAAACCATTGTGAAAAAATCCGATGATTTTGTGCAGGAATTCACAGACAGCCTAATAAAACTAAAATCGCATTCATTTATCGCTAATATGCAAAAAAAAATATAACGACATTAAAAATAATCTAAAACCTGGATTTTGCCGAAAACTACTCGTTTGTTATGCAGGATGAGGTTCAGGCTTACCATTGGAACAACAGCCAGGCAACCCTCCATCTGTTTGCAACTTATTTTAATACTGATGGCAAACTTCAAAACTTAAATTACGTTTGTATCTTGAAGTCTTACTCACAATTAATGCCAGATTAAAAAAAAAAGATCTTAGGACTAAAAAAAATATTTTATTTTTCTGATGGTAGTGCAGCTCAATATATAAAAAAAATTCTTAATGTGTGTCTCCATAAAAAAGATTTTGGAATCGAAGCAGAATGGCATTATTTTGCCACTTCTCATGGCAAGAGTGCCTGTGACCCCTTAGGAGGCACATTTAAAGGGCTTGCAGCAAAGGCTAGTCTTCATAGGCCATACAGTGACCAAATAATGACTCCCCTTCAGTTATTTACTTGGTGCCAAGAAAACATTACTGGCATTAATTTTAAATATTACACTGAGGACGAATATGTCAACCATGGAAAATTATTGAATAAAAGGTAACCATACCTGGTACCCAAAAAATTCAAGCCGTAATTCCCTATACAAAAAGCTCTTTTCTACCAAATTTTTTTTCGGAAAGTTTAGAAACAGAAAATCATCACCTTATGCCAGGGGGGGGGGCTATTATTTCCGAAATACAAAATGTTGACTCAGGTTTTGTTACTGTGCCATATGATGAAGAATAGTGGCATGTATTTTGGGAAAAAATATTGAGACTGGAGAGCTAAAAGTAAGCTTCCTTCATCCAAAAGGCCCTCCAGCCCCGTTTTTCTACCCAAGTAATCCGGATATTTTAGTAGTAAAACCCGAAAGTCTGGTAAAAAAAGTCGAACCTATTACTGCTACCGGTAGAACATATTGTCGTGAATGCCCTTTAGGCATTCTATCTTGCCCTTGCTTGGTTTGTAAATGTTAACGACTCAGGCTATGAACCTAACAGTTAGCAACAGGAAGTATGTGATGTTTTAAGTTCAATGAATAGATGTTTTTGTAAACTCACGTTTTGTTATCACATACATCCTATAAAACCAATCGAGAACAGCAAGAAGGGGTCGATAAGTTTAGTAAGTTGTGATGTATTTCTCAAGAATAACATAAACTGCTGAACCACGACCTACCCCTAAGATAGAACTGTGAAGCTGCTGTATTAAGACTGTTGGATGTTAATTAATTACAAGTAAGTAACGTTTTTATATTTTGTTATAATAAATTCATTAAAACCCGGTACGGTTGGTTTATTAAGTCAATTAATAAGAACAACCCCGTCACGAAAACCCCAACGTGACAATATAAACTTAACAAAAAAGAAATGATGGAGTCCTCACAAGTTCTTAAAAGATAATTAGACAAAAAGATGATGACACTGAAGTTTTGATCGATAAAGTTTTGATCGAAAATATAAATAGTAGTGGTCAATTTTCTTTTATGCCTTTTAAGGTTTTAGGACATCTCGAGTCTTCAGATCAAACTATTGAAGTAACGTCAATTGCGGAAGATGTCTCTTCCACCCTTAAAACCAGCCCTTTAAAACCAAAACGTGTGTTTAGGAAATGGCCCAAAAATTTACGTACTTTTTGGCTTATTCACAAAAGTCATAAACATTCAGTAAAATATCGGTGCAATATCTGTTGCGGAACACCCTCTTTTCACCCCTTAAAGTTACTCCTAAGAGCTAAAACCGGTATTTATAAAGATCCAAAATTTGTTTGCTTTCCGCAACTTCAGGACGGGCCTAAACGTTGTGTAAAATTGCATCGCTCTATATTTTTTCCCGAACACCCTTTTTCACCCTTTAAGCACCCCTAAATACTAAAACTTGTATTTATGAAATTACCCAAAATTTTCTTTCGTTTTTTGCGTCCTTAAGACGCTATAAAATATTGTGTAAACTCTCGTCGCTATATCTTTTAAGGAAAACACCCTTTTTTACCATTTGAAGCACCCCTAAAAGTTAAAATTTTTATCTATGAAATGATCCAAAATTTTATTTCGTTTTTTACGTCCTTAAGACGCATAAATATGTTATATACACTCTCGTCGCTATATCTTTTGCGGAACACCCTTTTTGTACCCTTTAAAGCACCCCTAAAAGCTAAAATTTGTATTTATAAAATGACCCAAAATTTTCTTTCGTTTTTGGCGTCCTAAAGACGCTAGAAAATATTGTGTAAACTCTCGTTGGTATATCTTTTGCGGAACACCCTTTTTTACCCTTTAAAGCACCCCTAAAACCTAAAATTTGTATTTATAAAATGACCCAAAATTTTCTTTCGTTTTTTGCGTCCCTGAGACGCTATAAAATATTGTGTGAACTCTCGCCGTTATAGCTTTTGCGGAACACCCGTTTTTTACCTTTTAAAGCACCCCTAAAAGCTAAAATTTGTATATATGAAATGACCCAAAATTTTCTTTCGTTTTTGGCGTTCTTAAGACGCTATAAAATATTGTGTGAACTCTCGTCGTTATATCTTTTGCGGAACACCCTTTTTTACCCTTTAAATCACCCCTAAAAGCTAAAATTTGTATTTATGAAATGACCCAAAATTTTCTTTCGTTTTTGGCGTCTTTAAGGCACTAGAATATATTGTGTACACTCTCGTCGCTATATCTTTTGCGGAACACCCTTTTTGTACCCTTTAAAGCACCCCTAAAAGCTAAAATTTGTATTTATGAAATGACCCAAAATTTTCTTTCGTTTTGGGCGTCCTAAAGACTCTTTTTTAGTTTTTGGCGTCCTAAAGACGCTAGAAAATATTATGTACACTCTCGTCGCTATATCTTTTGCCGAACACCCTTTTTTCCCCTTTAAAGCACCCCTAAAAGCTAAAAATTGGTATTTATGAAATGATCCAAAATGTTCTTTCGTTTTTTGCGTCCTTAAGAGGCATGAATATATTGTGTACACTGTCGTCGCTATATCTTTTACGGAACACCCTTTTTGTTCTTTTTAAAGCACCCCTAAATGCTAAAATTGGTATTTATTAAATGACCCAAAATTTTCTTTCGTTTTTTGCGTCCTTAAGACGCTAGAAAATATTGTGTACACTCTCGTCGCTCAGGAATTCAAAATGTTTGAGTCTTTGATGAATTCACGGAAGGTAAAAGTTATCGATGAAAATGTTCTATTCTTATTTTTTACATTTGGAAAAAAAATATCCCCTTCGTCGCTATGGACCAAATACTCGATGCTTTGCTCAACTATTCACCCTTATAAAAAAAATCGACGAGCTTTTTAAAAAGAACATCACGGCTATAAACCAAAGAAGTCCAAGACATAAGAAGATTTAATTTTAATTTAAGATAAGGTTTAAGATTTGTACATTTTTGACCAGAATATGCTAGTTGTGTTAACTGTGGTGGTAATCTTTTACACCGTTATGAGATACAGTAAGGTTTAAATAGCCAAAGTTTCGCTATTTAAAGCCTTCTTGCAAAAATAGTTTGAGCATTAAATTTAAGGCTAGATTTAAGGTGATTCGCAAAAATTAAATTACATTTTGAGCTAAAAATGGTCCTTCTCCGATAATTTTTAATGCGTTTGTCAAAATAACAAGTTTGAAAACAATGACTTTTAAGTAGCTTAGGTGCGTTTATTTAGGATATTCGTTTAACCAACACCATCTACAAAGAGTGTAGATGGTGTTGTGCCAAATTTAAAGCAATAGTGTACAGAAATTTTTTAGTCGTTTATTGATGTTTTGTAATATTATAAGAAAAATGTCTTTGTTCACCAACTGTTTGCTCTATGACATTAGTAAATTATTACCACTTATTTTTTTGAATTGTGTAGAGATTATTGGGAATAAGGACACCTTGTTATTGTTGTATACGTTTAATTCATAAGCAACGTTACGACAATAGTTTTTGTCTTCCTCAGGCTAAAAAATAGTTTTTTTTATTTGCACGTAAAGAATAAACAAGAACTTATATAATTAACAAGTAAAAAAAGTTAGTTAACATATTGTTCTATATAATACCGTTTTTTTTTGTAAGGTT
The DNA here is from genome assembly GCA_963921995.1 of Oxystoma pomonae. Taxonomy (NCBI): domain Eukaryota; kingdom Metazoa; phylum Arthropoda; class Insecta; order Coleoptera; family Brentidae; genus Oxystoma; species Oxystoma pomonae. The sequence goes on along the minus strand of OY998171.1, from coordinate 43,034,481 downwards.
CAAGTCTAAAATTGTATATGATTATTATTTCATTTATATATGAAAGTTGACTTAAATTTAAGACGAGAATAAAACAAATTAACAAAACGATTAAAATCCAAACTAGGTAGTTTAAAATTCATAATATTTCTTAATTGTACACATACCTATATTATTTATAGTTACGTTTATAAAAGAAAATATTATAAGCATTATAATAACGATAAATAAAACTGAATCAAAAAATTGTATGTTACCCATTGAAATTATAACCCTAATATAAGATTTCAAACAAAATTTGAACAATTCTTTAACCGATTTGGTTATAAACAAAGGCTTATTATTGAAATGTAACTTTTTAGATAATGTTTATTTTTACTTTCATCCTAAAGAAATTAAAAGCAAAATAAAATGTTGCAAAAATAATATACCTACTAACCTTTTACAGGTGACTTAAAGAAGTACAAAAAACTAAATAAAACTAGCGCCGTAAGGACACAAAAACCAAAAGAAAATTTTGGGTCATTTGATAAATACAAATTTTAGCTTTTAGGGGTGCTTTAAAGGGTAAAAAAAGGGTGCTCCGCAAAAGATATAGGGACGAGAGTGTACACAATATATTCATGCGTCTTAAGGACGCAAAAAACGATAGAAAATTTTCGGTCATTTCATATCTACAAATTTTAGCTTTTAGGGGTTCTTTAAAGGGTAAAAAAGGGTGTTCCGCAAAAGATATAGCGACGAGAGTGTACACAATAAATTCTAGTATCTTAAAGACGCCAAAAACGAAAGAAAATTTTGGGTCATTTCATATATACAAATTTAAGCTTTTAGGGGTGCTTTAAAGGGTACAAAAAGGGTGTTCCGCAAAAGATATAGCGACGAGAGTGTACACAATATATTCTAGTGTCTTAAGGACGCCAAAAACGAAAGAAAATTTTGGGTCATTTCATATATACAAATTTAAGCTTTTAGGGGTGCTTTAAAGGGTACAAAAAGGGTGTTCCGCAAAAGATATAACGACGAGAGTTTACACAATATTTTCTAACGTCTTTAGGATGCCAAAAACGAAAGGAAATTTTGGGTCATTTCAGAAATACAAATTTTAGCTTTTAGGGGTGCTTTAAAGGGTAAAAAAGGGTGTTCCGCAAAAGGTATGGCGACGAGAGTGCACACAATATATTCTAGCGTCTTAAGGACGCCAAAAACGAAAGAAAATTTTGGGTCATTTGATAAATACAAATTTTAGCTTTTAGGGGTGCTTTAAAGGGTAAAAAAGGGTGTTCCGCAAAAGATATAACGACGAGAGTTCACACAATATTTTATAGCGACTTAAGGACGCAAAAAACGAAAGAAAATTTTGGGTCATTTGATAAATACAAATTTTAGCTTTTAGGGGTGCTTTAAAGGGTAAAAAAGGGTGTTCCGCAAAAGATATACCGACGAGAGTTTATACAACATTTTCTAGCGTCTTTAAGACGCCAAAAACGAAAGAAAATTTTGGGTCATTTGATAAATACAAATTTTAGCTTTTAGGGGTGCTTTAAAGGGTAAAAAAGGGTGTTCCGCAAAAGATATACCGACGAGAGTTTACACAACATTTTCTAGCGTCTTTAAGACGCCAAAAACGAAAGAAAATTTTGGGTCATTTCATAAATACAAATTTTAGCTTTTAGAGGTGCTTTAAAGGGTACAAAAAGGGTGTTTCGCAAAAGATATAGCGACAAGAGTGTATATAATATATTCATGCGTCTTAAGGACGTTAAAAACGAAATAAAATTTTGGATCATTTCATAGATACAAATTTTATCTTTTAGGGGTGCTTCAAAGGGTAAAAAAAGGGTGTTCCGCAAAAGATATAGCGACGAGAGTTTACACAACATTTTCTATCGTTTTTAGGACGCCAAAAACGAAAGAAAATTTTGGGTCATTTCATAAATACAAATTTTAGCTTTTAGGGGTGCTTTAAAGGGTACAAAAAGGGTGTTCCGCAAAAGATATAGCGACGAGAGTGTACACAATATATTCTAGCGTCTTCAGGACGCCAAAAACGAAAGAAAATTTTGGGTCATTTCATAAATACAAATTTTAGCTTTTAGGGGTGCTTTAAAGGGTAAAAAAAAGGGTGTTCCGCAAAAGATATAGCGACGAGAGTTCACACAATATTTTATAGCTTCTGAAGAATGCAAAAAAACGAAAGAAAATTTTGGGTCATTCGATAAATACAAATTTTAGCTTTTAGGGGTGCTTTCAGGGTAAAAAAGGGTGTTCCGCAAAAGATATAGCGACGAGAGTGTACACAATATATTGTAGCGTCTTAAGGACGCAAAAAACGAAAGAAAATTTTGGGTCATTTCATAAATACAAATTTTAGCTTTTAGGGGTGCTTTGAAGGGTACAAAAAGGGTGTTCCGCAAAAGATATAGCGACGAGAGTGTACACAATATATTGTAGCGTCTTAAGGACGCAAAAAACGAAAGAAAATTTTTGGGTCATTTCATAAATACAAATTTTAGCTTTTAGGGGTGCTTTAAAGGGTACAAAAAGGGTGTTCCGCAAAAGATATAGCGACGAGAGTGTATGTAATATATTGTAGCGTCTTAAGGACGCAAAAAACGAAAGAAAATTTTGGGTCATTTCATAGATACAACTTTTATCTTTTAGGGGTGCTTCAAAGGGTAAAAAAAGGGTGTTCCGCAAAAGATATAGCGACGAGAGTTTACACAACATTTTCTATCGTTTTTAGGACGCCAAAAACGAAAGAAAATTTTGGGTCATTTCATAAATACAAATTTTAGCTTTTAGGGGTGCTTTAAAGGGTACAAAAAGGGTGTTCCGCTAAAGATATAGCGACGAGAGTGTACACAATATATTCTAGCGTCTTCAGGACGCCAAAAACGAAAGAAAATTTTGGGTCATTTCATATATACAAATTTTAGCTTTTAGGGGTGCTTTAAAGGGTAAAAAACGGTGTTCCGCAAAAGATATAGCGAGGAGAGTATACAGACCGCTTCAAGCTACTGCGAACATAGGGCGGAAGAAGTCTAATTTGCCAGTGTACGTACATGCAGAGACACCGCACGCCTATCAGTGAAGCAACCAATACTCAGGCTTGCGATCACCACTTGCATGACTTTCCTTTGGTATTTAGTACGCCTCTAACCACGGTGCTGTGTGGAGCGTAGTCAATGAAACCGGAATTTGGTCAATAAATACGCAAATTTTTATAACGTAATTTTCTTATTTTTTGTCACTGATAAATAAGAGCGTTTTATTGTCAACTGCTCAGATTTATCAGTGACGACGTGTTACAATGAAAATAATAAGGAGAAACAAAATAAAAGCAAGTTCTCAAAATAAAATAATACATTCTAAAAACCAAAAAGATTCTCCCAGTCAAAAAAAAATTAAAGCAAATGTTCGAAAAGTCCTCCTTGCTCGGCTAGACAATATCCGAGCCTACTATAAAAACCCCTTCTAACGTTTCCAAGCATGTTAGGGGTGATAATTTGAAAAGCTTCTTCAAAAACAGATAGAAGTCATTAGGAGCAAGATCGGGAGATCGAGCTGGCCATAAAATAGTTCCCCGTGTACTTATAACCCGATTAGGAAATACATTATCAAGATATTCCCTAACAAGGCCAACATTGTGAGCGGAACAACCATCTTGTTGAAACCATGTTTCACCAAATCTTACACCTAACAACTGCCTAGCAGTTGGAATAATGTGCTGCTGCAGTAGATCCAAGTATCTAGGACCATTCAAATTGCAATTGCCGTTAATAAAAAATGGCCCAATTACGTGTTCCCCTATAATACCCCCCCCCCCAAACATTTAGTTTTTGGGGATACTGTGTTCTTAAGTCAAAATACAAATGCAAATTTTCCCTCGACCAATATCGAACGTGTGTTGGGTTATGACGATTTGACCATTTGACCATCTGCACTTTTTCGGCAACTTCGTAGACATCCATTTTTGGTTTTAAAAATGTATTATTTCAATTAAGAACTTACCCATCTGTTTCTCGAGCAAGGCAGAAATAAAACAAAATAATAAAAACAAAATGAATTTCCAAAAGATAACACTGCAGCGTGCTTCGAATCCACCTCGGTCGTACGGCACGGAGAGTAAATTGGACTTGATTCCCCCTATGTTCGCAGTAGGTTGAAGCGGTCTGTATAATATATTCATGCGTTTTAAGGACGTAAAAAACGAAATAAAATTTTGGATCATTTCATAGATACAAATTTTATCTTTTAGGGTGCTTCAAAGGGTAAAAAAAGGGTGTTCCGCAAAAGATATAGCGACGAGAGTTTACACAATATTTTGTAGCGTCTTAAGGACGCAAAAAACGAAAGAAAATTTTGGGTCATTTCTTAAATACAAGTTTTAGTATTTAGGGGTGCTTTAAAGGGTGAAAAGAGGGTGATCGGGAAAAGATATAGAGCGATGCAATTTTACCCAACGTTTAGGCCCCTCCTGAAGTTGCGGAAAGCAAACAAATTTTGGATCTTTTTATAAATACTGGTTTTAGCTCTTAGGGGTAACTTTAAGGGGTGAAAAGAGGGTGTTCCGCAACAGATATTGCACCGAGATTTTACTGAATGTTTATGACTTTTGTGAAGAAGCCAAAAAGAACGTAAATTTTTTGGTCATTTCCTAAACACACGTTTTGGTTTTAAAGGGCTGGTTTTAAGGGTGGAAGAGACATCTTCCGCAATTGACGTTACTTCAATAGTTTGATCTGAAGGCTCGAGATGTCCTAAAACCTTAAAAGGCATAAAAGAAAATTGACCACTACTATTTATATTTTCGATCAAAACTTCAATGTCATAAAAGATGTAGTTGTATAATATAATATTTTGTATTTCTTATTTGTTGTTGTATATATTGCATATATATTTATTGTGTATATTTTTATTTTACATGTTTAATGCGTTTAATATACGAAAAATGTTAATGTTATGTTTTAATTATTAAATAAGCAAATACAGAGATCTAAATTAAATTCATAGCCATATAAACCCAAATTTTAGTAATTTTGAGGTAACAACATTTTCAAATTTTTTTTTGGCAGTGAAGTAACTAGGTAAAGGTCTGAATAAAATAATATATTTTTTGATTTTTTTTTTAAATTTATGCGTTGTGCTAGATCATTCGAAGTATTTTAAATACCTTTAAAACGAGCCATCACTCATTTTGCTAGATTAAGTGGTATTACATTACATTTTTTGTATATACATATCAAGACCAAATTAGGGATTTTTTTAATTTTCAAAAATTAATTACAAAAAAGTACTGGTCAAAAAAATATAAAATTTTGGGAATTTGAGTTTTTTGGCAGGTAGAAAATGTGTACCAAAAATCATCAAAATCGGAGAGGGTCGAGTAAAATTTGTATTGTTTTTTGGTTGATTGATGACCCCTCTGATTTGATTGGATAAAACTTCTACTGAATTTAGTTCTGTTCTCCAAAGAACTGAAAATTCAGACACAGTTTTTAATTTTAGACCTGTAAAATTTATTGAAACCACAAATATTATTAATAGCTTAAAAATATTAAATGCAAGAATTTCTATGGTTTAAAAAAAAATAATTCCGTTAAAGACAAACTTATTTTTCTACTCACAAAAACTAATAAACCATTGTGTGGAGAGCTCTGTTTTAAAATCTTGCCTTTATATAAAAAGAATAATGCTAGTAATCCAGGAAATTCCTCGGGAAATTCAATAGTTCCAAGTTTTGGCAAAATTTTTGAGAAACTTAACAAGCGGGCTCGCTAGCTTTATATAAATCTAGCAAGCCCAACCTTACATAAAAGTTAAAAATATCCGTTGAATATCTTAGAATTATGTGCTTTTTATGTGCTCCATGAAAATACAAAAAAACTGAAGATTGTTTACTTTTTTAGTAATTTTTTTAGAAAAAATAAAGGTTGACAATATCCCTTAAATACCTCAGAATTATGTACTTTTTATGTGCTCCATGAAAATAGAAAAAAAACTAAAGATTGTTTACTTTTTTAGTGAGTTAAAAAAATGTTATGAGCTTGCTAGGTTTATATAACATAACATTAAAAAAATCACTAAAAACGTAAAAAATCTTTAGTTTTTTTTTTATTCTCATGGAAGACATAATTCTGAGATATGTAACATGTATGAATATTTTTAACCTTTATTTAAGGTTGGGCCTGTTAGGTTTATATAAAGCTAGAGAGCCGACAACATTTAAAAAAAAAAGTTAAAAATATATATAATAATTCTGAGATATTTAACGGATATTTTTAACCTTTATTTAAGGTTGGGCTTGCTAGGTTTATATAAAGCTAGCGAGCCCACCTTTTTCTTTAGTTTTCCCAAACCCAAAGAGCACAAATTTTTTTAAAATGGGACGGAATTAGCACATAAAAAGCAAATCATTCTGGAATTATTAAAATTTGGATTTTATGAGGTGGGTTCGCTAGGTTTATGGAGGTGGTTTTGAGGATTGTGAGTATGTATGTGCTCAGTTTCTTGATTTAGCTTTTGGCTGTGTGTCTCATAGGTTTTTATTTGATAAGCCAGTTTTTATGGATTTACCCTGAATGCTAGAAATATCATTGCAGCTTATTTGTCAGAAAGAAAACGGTAGTACATTTTGCTGAAAATAACTCGGAGACTTTAACCCCTACACTTTGGAGTTCCTCAAGGATCAGTATTGGGACCCACATTATTTTTAATATATATTAATGACCTTCAAGTTGCAGGCGATAACATCGCTCTACACAAAGCCATCCTTCTTGACCAGATCACTCTGATCAATTAAAGAATGGTTTCTCTCAAATAGACTAAGTCTAAATGAGGATTCACCTTTAAAAAAATACTGGTTAGGTTCAAAATTATCTTGGAAGAAGTAACTAAGTAAATTGGCTGACATTTTATCCAGACAAACATTCCTGTTAAGATCACTCTCTTAATCTGGTACTCTGGATTGTTTCATTAATTGCTTTCTTGTGCCCTATTGGTATTTCAGACTGCAGAGAAGGGCTATCAAAATTTTGGCAAATCTAAAGTACAGGGAAGATTGTACAGAGGCTTTTAAATCCTTAAAAATCTTGACTTTATCCTGTCAATACATACTGTTATGTTTATGGGTAACTAAAACTACAAGAACTTCTACAGATCTTTTTTTCTTAAAAAATAAATAAAAAAATATAACTAAAACATCTTTTGTAATAAACAGTGCAATCACTTACTATGTTTAAACGCACTCAAAACTGCTTTTATATAAGGACGGTTTTAAATAAAATCGCTTTCTTCGAGGGTTTATACGTCCGTCATTAAATGCCAGTTTAAAAAGAAAAGAAATAAAACAAGTAAGGTAACAACAGATTTTTCGGTAAAACTAGGGTTGAGGATTTCTTTAGGTTGGAAGAAATACACAACAGTGTTTTTAAAGTGTTTATATCGACCCTAAAATAGGTTTTAAAGTAGTAAACCGCTTTCTTAAATTGCTTTAAAAGAAAATCGCTTTAGTGCTTAAAACGGTTTTAGTGGTGTTTATACGACAAAATTTTCGAACCGTCCATAAAAGTGCTGTAAGAGGACCGTATAAACAAAGTAACTGACCACTATTCAGTGGCAATCTGTATGACAGAGAATTAAAAAAAATAATCGACAAATTTAAAACCTCATATTTTGACTAAAAAAATCGATTATAATAAAATTAAAAACCGTTTAAATGTAACAAATTGGGATGAGATATTACAGGATGGTAAACCAAATTCTTGCACCAATCTTTTTGTTGAAAAAATATAAAAAATCATAGAAAGTGCAACACAGCCAATAAACTTAAAAATTCAAAATAAGAAAAAAACGTGGATTACTCTTGAAATAATACAGTCGAATCAAACATAGAGACAAACTAAAAAGAGAAACACTTAAAAGGCCTTTAAATCTCATGCTGCAAAATAAATACAAAATATCATTTTGGAACAGTACTGCAACAACTTTGGTAATAAAACACACACAATTGCACATTTTACAGACATAGCAAGTGATGAACTCATTAATGAAATAAAATCTTTAAAACAGAACCAGACAATATACCGGGTGTCCCAAGGTAAGTAACCTATTCGAATATTTTCGAAACTATACAATTGAAACTTTTCAAACTTTCTATTCTAACATAAGTCCATGTAAACTATCTTTATGAAATACTTTCATATTTGCAGTGTTGCCATTTGCAGGAAAACTTGGCAACAACTTTCTTATTTTAAATTGAACACCCTATATATATTTGCATTTTTGGATTCTAAAAAATATTATAGGTACATTTTTGCTATGTTTTCATGGGTATTGAGTTCGTTTTCAAAACTCATTGTATCTTTTTCTTTTATATAGCGTGTTCTTTATCAAGACCAACGCATTTATGTATAATGTCCTATTGTTCTTGGTTTTTCATAAGCTATCGTTTTATAATATTTTTAACCCAGGGTTAAACTAACCTTGGGATATTTTAACCCTGGGTTTAGATATAAAACGATAGCTTGTGAAAAACCAAGATAGTAATGTAAAAATCGTTTTGCTCTATCCTTAACCGTTTCGATGTTACGGGCTGTCAAAGTTAAAAAATGTCAATTTTCACCTGTCAATATTTTAAAAACAGTTGAACATAGGTATAGGACATTATACATAAAATGTACCTAAAATATTTTGTAGAATCCAAAAATGAAAAAATATACAGGGTGTTCAATTTAAAATAAGAAAGTTGTATTTCTACCCATGGCATCACTGCAAATTTGAAAGTATTTCATAAAGATAGTTTACATGGACTTAGATTAGAATAGAAAGTTTGAAAAGTTTCCATTTTATAGTTTCCAAAATATTCTAATAGGTTACTCACCTTGGGACACCCGGTATACTGCAGTACAATATATCTACCCCGATTTTAAGAGATAACTTAAATAATTAATTTAACAACACCCTTTCTCCATATAATAAACTTAACGATTCAAACTGGAATTTATCCAAATATATTAAAAAAATCAATAATAATAGCAGTATTTAAATCTGGTAACAGACAAAATAAAGAAAACTTAAGACCTATAGCACTTTGAACAAACTTGTTGAAAAATCCATAAAGCTTTGGCTAAATAATTATTTAGAAAAACATACACTCCTTTTAGATTTCCAATTTGGTTTTCGAAATAAAATGTTTACGGAAGACGTCATAGAAAGAAATAATAAAAAATTTTAGTAATGGTTGCAAAAATATCAGAATATTTATTGACCTAGCATGGGCCTTTGACACTGTGGCACACCAAATTTTATTAAAAATGCTAAATGACAATGACAAAACACAGAACATATCCTTTTTAAATCTTATCTGGAATATAGAACACAACAAATAAAAATAAATAATTATATTGGTGAAACGGATAAAATAGAATTTGTGTGCCACAGGGTACGGTCCCAGGGCCGATATTATTCACAATAAATAATTTAACAAGTATATTACCAAAGGAATACTGTATGTCTAATAAAAGCAAAAAATTGGGAAGAAGCATTTACACTGGCAGAAAAATCTATAACTATAATCAATTTCTGGACGGATCAAAATCTTTTAACACTACTAACAAGGTCGTTTTTTTTTTTAAATTTACAGTTACAGCTCCTATACAAGTTATTTTAATGTACAATTTAAACTGACTGTGATTTTTAGAAATAAATTGAATTGAATATTTTGTAAACTGGACGTTTTTTTATTTATATCTTAAATGACTTGTGTAAATGCCCATGGCATACTTAGCACCAATAAAGGACTTTGAATTAGTGCAGAACCACTTATGTTAGATTATTACTAGACCTGGTGGATTTTCAAAAATCCCATTCTTGTCCAACAGTGAAACAACCAAAAATAAAATTTAATTATTGTCTTTACTTTTGGGACATCTCAGTATATTCACCCTTATGGATGACAATAAAGCTGATATAGAAATTAAAATGATTTTAAAACTTAACAAAATTTTGCAAAATATACTCTGATGGTAATATTCCGTTTTTTACAAAGGTGGTTTGCAATCAACTCTAACAGCTCGCCTTTGCTTAGCAAAAACATTTTGGGCACCATTTGCATGAGTCCAGACTAGCAACGAGTATCTTAAGTAGGACTGAATCAAAGAAAAATATGCTTGTTTTAAATACAGCTTTCAAAGAGATACACAGTGATAAATATCTTAAGAATTAAAAAGAGTTTATTGGTTGGTAACATTTCAAAAGCTGTCTGTATATGGTACTTGTCCAGTTGGCCTTTCTCACTTAAATTGTGCCTTCTTCTTTACAGTGGCTACAGTAATCTGCGGCGACAGAATGGAAGAAGCGTTGACAATGTTGCAATCCGCCCTGATGTTCTCCAAGAAAAAAATATTCGTTGTGATCCTCGCCGAAGACTCCCTGCTCGCGACGCTGTCGGAAAAAGTCGAGTGGCTATCCGTCCTTGCCCGAGACAGCTTTAGCTACAAACTGATGAAAGTGAGCTTCCCGCGTGAGAACGAGCAAGAGTGGCGGGCACTGTTTAAGCCTTGTGCCGCTCAAAGGCTGTTCCTTCCGAGTTTGTTAACGGAGATCGATTCGGTGCTGTATGTGGACACTGACGTTTTGTTTTTAACACCTATCGAAGATATTTGGGCCCATTTTAGGTAAAGTAAAGAGCGATATTAGGCAGTTTAAGTTGGTCATAGAATGTACGCGTAGACTTGGAATATAGCCCAATCGTCTTTCTTTTTCTATCGGCAGAAAAACAAAGACTTCCACTCAAGTACAATGATCAGAAGAATAAATAAATATGCTATCTCTGCGTTCTTGTATGAACTTTTTTATTGAAGCCACGCTTATGGCGTGTATTTTACGTTTAGACCAGACGTTAACTAACGTAATTTAACATCTACTCCAATCCTCTAGAATAGAATAGAATATATTTTATTTGTTCAAATGCATATCACGAAATATTGCATGTTACCTGATATAGGTGTAGAACTTAAAATTAAACAATAAATAGTACAAAATACAGACAAATAATGTAAAAAAGCAAAGTGCACAGTAGTTTACTAAAAATTAAGATGTGATTTAAAACACGTCAACAATAAAACAATAAAAATTAAATTAAAATTTGCCAAAAAGAATTCATGTAATGCATAGAAGGTATTTCTGAGGAGAACGTCCTTAAGCAAAGTTAGAGCTTTTTTCTCAGGCAAATCTCTGACTGTGAGAGGTAGATGGTTCCAGATTTTAACTACGTTATTTTTTACCGACTGTTGAATAAACGAAAACTTTGTCTTTTCAGTTAATAAGTCACCTTTTCGTGGTGTCGAATATGTGTGTTTTCTTACATTATTAGAATATAAGTTTGTTTTTTATGTAAAATTTTCCGCATTCATACATAAATATATCAATAAGTGTTAAAAGGTCATTTTGCTTGAAGATCGGACGGCAACTTTCAGTGAACTTTCGGTTAAATATACTTCTTAAACATCTCTTTTGAAAGATTAATACGTTTTCCACATTTGTTGAGTTACCCCAGAATATGATTGCATATCTAATTCTTGAAATTACATATCCCTGATATGCGCATAAGGCAACAGGAACTTCAACGTTTTTTGATATTACTTTTAGAGCAAAATTGTATTTTGCCATATCCTTTAGCAGAGATTCGATGTGGCACTTCCAGTCCAGTCTTTAGTCAATAATTAGACCCAACAATCTGACACTGTCCCCGGTAGTCACTGCAGTTCCTGCTAGGTTTAAAGTCAGTTTGAACTTCCCAGTCCTGTCAAATGTTATAACCTGTGACTTTTCCGCGTTTAATGTCAGATTATTTTGTTGACACCATGTATTAATTTTATCTCCACACTCTGCACAGCCAATAAAATTGCAGTTTCTTCCGTTTTTTCAGATATTATAGCAGTGTTGTCATCTGCAAATTGATTATATTTGGCAATTCATTGGTGTACAGAATGTAGAGAAGAGGTACCAGGTCCACATATTTAGACCTGGAAGTATCTCCTTTACAGTCCATCTCCTCAGCACACTGTTTTCGTCCTGTTAGATAGGATATTATCAGACTATTTCCTACTTCTCGAATTCCGTATCTGTCAAGCTTTTTTAAAAGGATGGTGTAATCAACGCTATCAAAGGCCTTACTCAAATTAAGACACACAGCCAAGGTTTGGTTTCCTTTTTTTCATGGAGTCTAGGATTTGTGCGTTATAAATTGCATCTATTGTTGACCTTTTTTTCCTAAAGCCATACTGGGAGTCAGTTATAATTTTATTTGTATCTAAGTATGATATTAGTCTATCCTTTATTAAACTTTCGAAAATTTTACCCACATTTGACAAAAGTATAACGCAGCGAGTTTTGCCGAAGAGAGACTAAAGCATCGATAGATTGATTGAATAAGTAAGGGTCCAGTTACTCAAGTTTTAATGCATAATGATTAATGCCTAATGCTTAATTTTTTATTTTTATTTCTGTCTATTTCCCTTCAAAAAGTAGACAGAAGACAAAATTGTGCATTGAGCATTAAAATTTGAGTAACTGGGCCCTGAAAACGGCCCTTTTTTCTGCACAATATTTTTATTTTTAAATTTAAATATCCTACGCCTACCGGTTTCGGACTTCCTATTTATTACTCCACCTTCAGGACAATCTAAAACAACATAACTTTTTTGAAACTTAAATAATTATTTACCCAACAAGTGCGGAAAGTGGTACTTTTCCGCACGCGACGGCAGTTGCACGACGCGGAGCGGAGTTCGGGCAAGCATTTTCCGCAAGAGTTAGGTACAATGTTTTTACTACGTACGTTTTTTTTTGCACGGAAAAATAATGGACCAAGATTTTTTTTCTGAATGAAAAACAGTACCTATACCCAGTAAACACTGTTATGTAGAAAATACGTAAACTTACATAACAGATTTACCTTGTTATGTAAATTTAAGATCACTCACAGGTCACAATAAGGTAAAATTTAAGTCACATTAAGGTTCGAAAACTCTGCATAATGCCATGAGCAAAGCCCACCTAATTGTTACATAATGTTAATGAAATTACATACCGTTATGTAGAAAATACGTAAACTTACATAACAGATTTACCTTGTTATGTAAATTTAAGGTCACTCAGAGGTCACAATAAGGTAAAATTTAAGTCACATTAAGGTTCGAAAACTGCATAATGCCATGCGCAAAGGCCACCTAATTGTTACATAAATGTGATGTTAATGAAATGACAATATTACATCCATGTTACGTAGGAGTTAACTAAAATCTACGTAAATTTTACAGAACAGGTTTACCTTGTTATGTAAATTTAAGGTCACATAGAGGTCACAATTATTTATTAATAAGGTAAAATTTGGGTCACATTAATGTGCGAAAACAATGCATAATACCATGCGCAGAGCTCACCGAATTCTTACATAAATGTGATGTAAATAACATGACATACATTTTACATAAATATTACATAACTAGTTTATCTGGTATGTAAATTTAAGGTCACAATAAGTTATTAATAAGGTAAAATTTAAGACACATTAATCTGCACGACATGCGCAAAGCGTCAACTATCTAAGTCTGACATGGGCCTGCAGCTTGAGGCAGGCCAATGTCGGTGATTTACGAAGGTCCGTCGGTAGTTGCTTGACACGGTCCGACATTGGCAAACTACAAAGTTAACCAGAGGTGCTGGCTTAAGTGGCGGAAAAGTTTATTCTGATAGAGAAGTACTCAAAAACCTCAAAGTTCGCATTCTAATTTTGAAATATCTTTGCTCTTTTTATATATATAATATTTTCATCCACTGTACAGGGAACATAGTGCTAGGAAGAAACTATTAAGCAGTGGTAATTTCTTTCATTTTTATAATATTTTTGTAAATTTTAATGTGACGTAGATCGCGTTATAGAGCGTTTACCTCATTTAGACGATACAAATATTACATAAAATGTTTTATATAATAGGTATGTAATAATACATACGTATGTAGTAATAATAAATAATAATTATGTAAAGTTTAGGACTTTAATTTCACGTAAATCATTTTACAGGGAATTTACGTAACTTGAATGACATATGTAAAATTGTAAATGTAAATTTAAGGTTCAAACTGTGACGTAAATCATGTTATTGAGCGTTTATGTAATTTAGATAATATAAATCCTACGTAAAATGTTTTATGTTTTTTGTTATGTAACATTTCAATCGTAAACCTACGTTTCAATTGATTATATAATAATTATGTCAAATTTAGGACTTTAATTTGATATAAATAAATCTACAGGGAAATTACATAACTTAGATGACATAAAATTAATACATAACATTTTTTATGTAACAATTATGTAAAATTTTAAATGTAAACTTAAGGTTCACACTGTTTCATAATATTTATGTAAATTTCAAAATTTTAATGTGACGTAAATCATGTTATAGACCGTTTACGTAATTTAGTATGTTATGTAACATTTTAAATGTAAACGTAATGTCTAAAATATTATATAATAGTTATGTAAATTTTATTACTTTTATTTAAAGTAGATCATTTTATTTAACGTTTACGTAAATTAGATTACTTAGATGTTACATATAATTTTTTATATGATAAGTATGTCATATTTTTTATGTAAAATTAAGGTCCCACTATTTACGTAATATTTACGTAAATTTTAAGAATTTATTTATGAAGTAATATTATTTACGTAAAACTAACGTTGCTTATGATGAATTAAATTTACATTCAAAGTTTTGACTTAATGTTTACATAATTTCTCTTATAAAAATATTTTTATGTAAGATTTTATTTAGGTTAAAGTCACAAGTTGTGCTTTAAAAAATCGTGCGGAAAAGTCAAAAAAATCGTACGGAAAAGTAAAATCGTGCGGAAAAGTACAACTTTCAAAACGAAAAATCGTGTGGAAAAGTATCTTTTTCGCACGCTCGTAGGAAAATTAATATTAATGTAAGTAGATGTGTCGTTTCCGTTTAACAACAATAAAGACAATCACACACACACACACAGACACAAAAAAACGGACACATTAAAATAAAATTATTTAAATAATTATTTAAAAAAGATGAAACATATTTTTCTAAAAATTAAAATAACACATGGTTTTTGTAGGTCGGAAAATGGCTTTTGGTAAAGTAGGTATATATAAACTTGCGTTGTTGAGTGATGGTAGATAGAAACAAATAAACAGTCCTCTAGTTAATCTTAAACTGGTGCTTAAAGTGGGAACAAAATTTTGGAGGGTTGTATCGCAGGGTGTATGAGGAAGGATAGAATTGAAGTGAGCTTGGGGGTTGGATTGTTGGAATCGGGAAGGAGGGGAAGTTGTAAGTGGAGTGAGTTGGTTAGAAATGTGAAAGGCAGGTTGGCTTGGGGATTGAGTGGTTGGAAAATTGGAAAGGGAGGACTGAGTTGGGGGATGCTGTGTGTTTGTGCTTTGACTGTTTTGGGATGGTTTTTGGGTTTGGATTAAGGGTGTATGAAGAGCGGGTGTTGGAAAAGCTGGTGTAGGAAAAGCTGGTGTAGGAAAAGCCGGTGTAGGAAAAGCCGGTGTAGGAAAAGCCGGTGTAGGAAAAGCGGGTGGGCTTAAGAAATTGGAATGGTGTTAGGTTGGAAGGGAGAGGTGTATTTTGTGTGTGTAAAATATTGTGCAGAAAAAAGGGCCTTTTTTACTTCTTCAATTATGGATTATCCGCACCCTGGAACTATCACCAAACTTAATCGATAGATTGGTAATACCATAAATATATTAGCTTAAAAATACGCTATTGTAAAAGGCCGGAGCTACTAAGTCTTTTGTTTTGGTATTTCCATAGGTGACTAGAATACAAATGTTGCTTACAAGTTTGGCCTGAAGAAGGCGTATATTTAAGCCAAATAGGTATGGGTAAAACACAGAAACATCCGATCCGACAAATTCCAGATCTACGCGAAGGTACAGTGTACGTATCAGGACCAACTGAATCTGCCTATTCAAAATAGCGACATACAAAAATATATTGAAACGGCGACATTCAAAAGCGTGATGTATTAAAAGGGTAATATATCAAAACAGCGACATTAACACTTTGACAGTTCCATGATGCATGTCAATTCATCCTCAGACTGCGTGGATGCTAAGAATGTCTAATATGACAAACAAAAATTAGTATTTACTTCAGAAACATGAAAAAACGACTTGGACGTTTGGAGTTGGAAAAAAATTCTAATGGGGGCAGTCAACGTGTTAAAATAGCGACAATAAACGGTAAAAACAGTGACATATCAAAACTGCAATATAATTTGAGCGACTTCTAAAAGAACTATTGAAGACAAAATGCTCTTTTATAACCAGGTTATCAAGGATTCGCTCAATTTTTGCGTATTTGGTGGGTGGGGTCTTACATTTTTCGGTGGAAAGGAAGTCAGTATTCCGAAGTGTAAAATGTTATTTTATTAAACTTTACCCACTAAAAGTGGTAACACCAGGAAAAGTCAGGGTAGAGGAAAAAATTCAGGGTTTTTTACTTAAAAAACGCCAAAAGTCAGGATAGTTAAGATACTAAAAATGCAAAATTCTAAAAATATGTCACTTGTGGTTTTCAAACCCAAAAATGTATCACTCCCAGATTTAAAACCTTTTGAGTTGGATTTTCTGTCGTTAATTGCATTTTTTTAAACCAAACGTATCCAAAAACTGTCAATATTTATATATATATACACTGTATATATATTATTACACTTTGGTCATTAAAAGTCAGGGGGGTCAGGATTTTCGTTTTTGACGTTTTGGTGAGCACCTTGAACAAGAACAGCACATACTGGTAGAGAACGCAGACAAAAATGGGTGATTTTGTTCAGACAGTTTAACGACAAATTTAATTTCTGCAAGAGGTTAAAAATATTAAGTTAAAAAGTTTGTTTGTTTTGCAAGTATTTGATAATTTTTGATTTGTACACGATGTCGCAAAAGTTTGAGTCCACCCTAATATCTCCAAAATCAAAAGAGTCAGAGAACTAAAATTTCACATAATTAGATGGTTTACAAAAAAGTTTCTTTTTGGATGCTAATCATCAGCAACGATATTTTTTTTTAATTGAGATACCCTGTATATTTTAGAAAATTTCAAGAGCTTTTCCATCTGTTTTCAAAAACACCTTATATTTTCCTTTTTTCTTTAACGGTTTTTAAATAAAATGGGAAAATCATCGCCATAAGACCAATAAGTTAAACAAGAAAACAGATATTCGGTGATTCTTTGTTTAAATCATGGCTCTTATTTAAAAGTTTTTGTCATTTTATTTGTTAGGGAAAAAGGTAACATATTAGGTATTTTTGGAAACAGAACAAACAGCTCAATTCAAATTTTAGAAAATATACAGGGTATTTCATTAAAAAAAAGTATTGGCTACGCCCTAGCTCCGCCCCCTTAATGAATGACGGCACAATTATCATCCAAAAAAATACTTTTTTTGTAAACCATCTAATTATGTGAAATTTTACTTCTCTGTCTCTTTAGGTTCTGAAAATATTAGGGTGGACTCAGATGTTTAGGACACCCTGTATGTCATATAATATTTGTTTCCATATAAAATTTTAAAATATTTTACAACTCTTCCTTTGACTATGGAATTTTGCAAAAAGATAAAAACTTTCAATTTTGTACTATGTATACCTTGCCGTTTGCAGTAGAAACAAGGAACGATCAAGTTAGCATCGCTTCAAGAAACGACAGGTGTGGCCACAAATACTATAACTACAATAACACGCCAATTCGAAGTTCCACTGGGCGTTAGGTGGTATTTAGGACAAATTTTATTTAAAACATTAGAAAATCTAATATAAAGATATAAGATACGATTTTCGTGAAAATTTTTGATACATGTCATGCAATTTACAAAGATTTTCACTTATTAATCCAAAAAAAAATCCAGTTATTAATATGAACAAGGTATATTCTCCTTGAAATCCGTTTTTTTTCGAAGGGCCCTTCATAAAAAAATAAGAAACTGGAAAAACATACAAAAAAATTTATCACAAATCCATTTAGTTATCATTTTTATACTATAAATCAAGAAGGCTTTGACTTTACACAAAAGCATTTGGTTTGCTTCGGTTTTATGGATTGGAAATTATCCTTATACCATTTAAATGTTTGCCAATTTTACAAAATTCACACCTTTGAACAAAAAAAATATTTTTTTTTTGCACCGGTAACCAAATTAACCCATGGTTTTGTTTTTTGCGGACAGAGTGTAAAATCGTGTTTTTGATGAAGGTATAAAAATATTTATAAACGAAATATTTCTCAACAGGCATTTGTTAGCGGATTTTCTTTTAAAAGAAAAAGTCCCTTAAATTTCCTTTTTTCGGAAAAGTGGTCCCTTTTTCCCTTTTTTTTGCAGATTAAACTCGCTAAAAGCTTTGCATTGATATTTTCATTGTACTGAATATCGCACTGCGTTAAACGCATTTCAACACTAGTATGGTCATAAATTAACAAAATATTTTTTTAGCAATTTTAACCAATCCCAGCTAGCTGCGTTGGCTCCAGAGGCTGAGGACCCCAACGTAGGTTGGTACAATCGTTTTGCAAAGCACCCTTATTACGGCCAATTGGGCCTGAATTCGGGGGTCATGCTGATGAACCTTACAAGAATGAGGTGAGTAATTAACCAAAGTAGGTAATAGTTATTTACATACCAGGGGAGGAAAGTGTAATTTTTCTTCTCGCGGATTGTTTGGTGGCCGACGAAGGAGGGCATTAAAAACTCAAGGTGGGAAAGCACTTTGCTCCTGATTTTTTTTTATTACCCAGCGTTCTCAATAAATTTGAATTTTTTAATAAAAAAACTTTTTACAAAATGAATCTGGTAAATTGACAAGCAGGTAGAGAGAGGAAAACTAAATAAAACTCCCAGCGGGAGGTAATGTAAGCAAAACTTCCTAGGGATGTAAAGTGTCATTTTCCTCCCTCGTTAACGGGTAGCACAGGATAGTGGAAAAAAATATTTATTTATCTTTTCTTTCAACAACAACTCTCATAAAATCATAGACAGTTTTTCTACAAATTATTGGATCTGCGCGGTAGAGGAATATGTTCTAAATCGATGTTTTTTGTTTCATTTTTAGAGAATTCAAGTGGGAAGAATATGTGAAACCCATCTATAAAAAGTACAAGAATAGTTTTACCTGGGGCGATCAGGACATCATAAACATTATTTTTCATTACCATCCCGGTAAAGTTTACGTTTACCCTTGTAGGTAAGTACTTGGCTTGTCTCAATTTTAACTGTATGTGAGTATTAGTATGGAAACTTTTAATACCAGGGTAGCCACCCATTCTAATTTTTTAGTAATCTCCAAAAATCCCTCAAACCTCCCAACTTTTTCAGCTTTTTTAATTTTCTCCTAAAATCTCCTAAAAAATCGACCGTTTTTAGCTTTTTTCAATCACCAACAAAAATTTTGCAGAATTGGAGATTTTATTTTTTCGGGCTGCTTCAAGCATACTAGGCCTGTTCCTTTTCTTGTTCGTGTATAAGAATGCCAACCGTTCAACAATAAGTTTATTCTTTGTCTCTCTGCTAGCGTTAGAAAAATACGATTGAAGTCGATCCAATCGTTTTTGCGCCGACAGTATCTCCCCTCAGTGTTTTGTTTTGGACTGGAATATAACCTAATTTTTGTCCATATTTTTCTGTGTTTTTTATCTTGGTATTTTTTCCTAATCGACTGCGGAAAATGTAGCAAGTGCAAGGTTACTGGGGACAAGGAGTTTTTTTATTGTTTATAAAACATGTAGTTTTCTAACAATGAGTTTCGTCTACAGTTAAAGTTATAAATGTATACATAGACCCTCTTAGGTACCTAAAAAAAAATATAATTGATTACTATAGTTAGGTAATTGAGAGATTAATTTTAAACTAAAAAAGAACACAGAAAAAGAAATTAAAAAAAAGGTACAAAGGGGTCCCTATAAAAAATCCGAAATCGAATTGGCAGAAACATAATTTGTCAGAATTTTAATAAAAAGAAAATAATCGGTCCGAAAAAAATTGTCTCGAAAATGAAAGGACGGGAAAATCAAATCGCTAGAAAATATATACATAGAATTAAATTTAAACGAAACATAAAATATAGAAACACAAAATATATAATATAAATATTTTCAACGAAAGCAATTTATTAGAAACATAATAATGCCGAACCACAAAATTCAAGAACCCCACTCTGTCCGAAAATTATTTGAACCGATAGCCACGAATTCAATTGCTACGTTGTCAGGCTTACGGCAGAGAAGAGTCGAAGTAAGTTTGTGATATTGTGTTAATTTACCCCCTTTATATCCCTCAACCCCTCCCCCCCACCTCCAAAGTTTCTGAATCGCAAGATTTGGTAGACAGTTAGACAGCCAGAAACTGTGAAGTTAAATAAAATCGTTTTATAAAAAAAATCCTCGTGTCATCTTCCAAATAGAGAAACTTGCCAACTGCCAATTGCGGTTCTGCTCATTTAGGGATCGGTCATATTATTTTCTATCAATTTGTGGTTCGGGTGTTTTTCGCTCGGTTTTTCGTTCCTAGAAAGTTATTTTCGATACTTTTGTAATTCTGATCTTTTAAGGTTCGGGAAAATTATGATGGGCTAAATTATATTCGTCTTTTAAGGATCGAGTAAGTTAAAATTATTTAAAATTATGTTTGTATCCATTATTTTCTGTGTGTTACTTTCGTTCATATTTCGTTTCGGACATTTTATTTGCTGTTCAATTGGGTTTCGGTTTTTGTAAATTCGGCTTTTTTGTGGGTTTCCGGTGACTACATCGTAGATGGATATAGCAGATATTTAATCTGTGAAATATTAACAAAAAATAAATCAACTCCCAAAATAAAAAATTTAAAATGCTAGTAATTCTTTTAAGAAGAAACTCCGTTTTGAGTACAACAGTAAAAAAAATTTGATCTCAGATAAAAAAAAGGAAAAAGAATATTTTTACAGTCTATGGTTTTGATGTAAGTACAAGTAAGTAAAGGACGTATAAGTGAGTTGTGTATGCTATGGGTCATTCCATATCAAATCAACCAAAAAATCACAAAAATTTTACGCGGCCAATTCCAATTTTGATGATTTTTGGTATATATTTTCTTCTTACCATAAAAGTTGAAAGTGCAAATTTTTAGATTTTTTTGATTCGTAGTTTTTTTTTTATTTTTCAAAATAAAAAAGTCAGCATTTTGACCTTAACAAGAATGTACAAAACTAGCAATATCTCGAGAACCACTTACACTAGGAAAGTAATAAATGGCTCATTTTAAAGTCATTTTGAAGCTCTTTTTTATGAAATATCACAACATAATTTTAACAAAAAAAAAATTGAAAATAAAAAATTGAAAAAAAAATTGAAAAATTCAAAAAGGCCATTTTTAATTTTTTTGAAAAAAATATATAATTTTGGTCAAAGTGTTACTTAATTATCCACAAAATTTTATGATGGAGAAATGATGGGTTCAATGTCAAAAAAAATATCAAAAATATTAAGTACATTAAAAATCATGCATTTAAAAAAATAAACATATTTTAGGAGCACCAATATACCACTGGATATTAAAACAAATAAATTTGTTGGATGGATACAGGTTTTAAAAAATACCCAGAGGCTTTATCTACAAATTATTTTATTTTAAACTCGCAAAAGAAATAAACAAACTTTTCTACTTCGTTGATAAAAATTAGACAGAAAACACTAAGACTAACTATATACCTTAAATTTATTTTTTTAACTTTCTTTTAAGAATTTCTGATGAATCTGACATTTCTTTTTTGCTGACATTGTAAGTTCTGCCAGTAGCAGTGTTGGGTTCAACTTTTTTTATAAGACTTTCTGGTTTAATAATTAAAATATCTTGAGGTGTTGGGTAAAAAAATGATGAGGCAGGTCCTCGTGGATGAAGAAAGCTTACTTTCAGTTCTCCGCTCTCATTATTTTTCCCCAAGACACAAGCCAGCCACCAAGCACTGTCATATTCTACAGTGACAAACCCTGACTCGATATTTTGCAAAATAATGCTTCCACCTTTAAAAAGATTATGTGTTTCGACCTCTAAGCATGTAGAAAACTGTTTTGCCAAAAACGTGCTTTCTGTAAGGGGAATTACAGCATGAATTTTTTGTGTCCCCGGTATTGTTAAGACTTCCGCAAATCTTTTATTCAAAATTATTTCATGATTTGTATAATCTGCTTCTGTGCAATATTTAAAATCAATGCCAGATATGTTTTCTTCACACCAAGTAAACAATTGTAGAGGTGTCATTATTTGATTGTCATAGGGCCTCTGCAAACTGGCTTTGGCAGCAAGTCTTTTAACAGTTCCTCCCAAGCCATCGCAGGCACTTTTGCCATGCGAGGTGGCAAAATAATGCCACTCTGCTTCAACACCAAAATCTTTTTTATGCAGGCATATATTCACAAAATTCTTTTTGTTTTTGTACTGCGCAGCACATCCATCCGAAAAATAAAAAATTTTGTTAAGTCCTGGTATTTTGATTTTTAAATCAGGCATTATTTTTTTTTAAAAATAAATGAAATGCAATTGTATTATGTGTCAAGCTTTCCGAAATAAACACATAATTCAGGTTGTGCAGTTTACCATCACTTAGAAAATAAATGGCAAAAGGGTGGAGGGTTGCCTGGCTGTTATTCCAATGATAAGACTGGACTTCATCTTGCATAACAAAGGAATAATTTTCCGCAAAGTCGCAAGTGATCAAAGACTCTCCAGGTTTAAGGTTAATTTTTATTTCATTGTATCTATCTTTTTGCATTTTTGCAATAAAAGAATGTGATTTAAGTTTTACAAGATCATCAGTAAATTCCTGGACAAAATCATCACTTTTCTTAACAACGGTTTCCATAGTACACCTATCTACTGAGACCCACTTTTTAAATGAGACCTCATCAATTAATTCTTCCTCAAATTTTTCTATTAACGTATTTTTAAACTGTTCTACTCCAGGACATTGCTTGCATCTATGGCTTAAAAACAGTCCACTGAAGGTGGATTACACATTAGTTTATAAAGGCAATCATGATAAGATATTGCAAGAGGCCTGTTATTTTCATCATATAGCTTATTTAATTTGGAGCCATTGAGCATTAGTTTTATATTTTGATGTATAGTACATACACATACAGTATGAGTCCCACTTTTTCCTGCCAGTATACAGTTTTTGGGTCGCAGTTCACAAAATTTTGAAAACCCAATTTTTTCATTGGGGTACTCAGTTTTAAACAATGCATAAATTTCTTTTAAATTAGCTAAGACTAATTTTTTTTGTACATATTCTTTTTCAGCTCCATATTTTCTGATAACAACATAATCTTTTTTACCTGGCATGGTCCTGCTAATGTCATCCCTTTGGTAAAAATCTACCACTATTTGGGCCACTCTATCACTAAGGGTCTTTCCCAGTTTGGGGTTAGGAGAACATAATATCCCATTGTCCTTAACTAACTGTTTTACAGCTCTGGCCAAATATTGAGAAACTCCAAATTCTTCTTCAATCTTCTTTCTACTCCAACTTTGAGGTAAACATGATAAAACTAGTATTTTCTCACTCCTCTTTTCGGTTTTTAAAAATTTGTCCTTTAACTGCTTAATCATTTCACTTTCGTCACTCTGGCATTCCTTTACTAGCGTTGAATCTGATTCCTTTGTAAATGCTTTCGCAATTGTATGCTGTACAATATCAATTTTTTCTTTGTATACATTTTTTCTTTTAATCGGCGACACACCAAGAAGCTCCAATGACTTGTTTAAAAGAGTAAATGATTCAGCAGGATCTTGAAAATCTGGATCATTTTCTGGAACTTGACTGGGTCTAAAAAAATTTAAAAAGTTAGTTTTTTATAAGAACTTAAAAAGGGGGTAACAGCTGACCCAAAATGTGTAGATAATGCCAAGAAATTTGTACATAATGTCTGTATTCTCAAAATGCCATGCAAAATAATGCCATGCAAAATAATGCCATGAGATTTTTCCACTCCGTACTTGACGCAATTGGTTTAGTTTATTAATTTTATATTAAAAAATACTATTTGTTACTTACCCTGCCTCATCTTCTTCAGATGCCTTAAACTCCTTTGAAAGCTTTAGTCTACAACCATCACAGATTTTCATTCCCATTTTGACATTTTTGTAACTGCACATCCACTTGGTCACATTTCTTAATTTCCCAAAATGCTTGATTTTTAACTCTAGTGGATCACAGCACTTTACTTTATATTTAGTCCATCCACTTGCCTCACCCATAGTTGAAACTTTTAAAATTACACAGAGATGACTTCTGATAAACCTTCAGTCGAACTATTATGTATCGATTATTTGGAGCTGTATCAGGAAGATACTTGCCAAAAATTTAAAATCAATTTATGCAGGAATTTTCATGTCAGCAAATCCCCACAATGTACCTAAACAGACCAATAAAATAAAGGAGGTGTGTCCTTAATGTTAAACAGGAATAAACAGGCAGTATTTCACAAAAGTATTGGCAGGTTTATACAGGCATATTTTCCTAAGAATTGAAACATCCAATAGTACGTATCCGGTGGAAAAGAGGTTTTGTAAGTAAATATTACAATGGGGGGCAATGTTAATCTGATTACTGATACAGAATGAAACGTAGGATATAATTTTTTATTAAATAAAATATTGTTAAATATTTTTATAATATCGCTTTAAACCCCATTATATTCTTCTAATTACCAAAATGCATTGTCTATTTATAGGCGATTTTTCATGCATGTGACATTTTTAATAAATTTTTTCACATTGAACCCATGATTTGTCCATATGAAAATTTTGTGAATAGTTTAATAACACTTTAAAGAAAATAATAAAATTTTTTGAAAAAAATTAAAAATGGCCTTTTTGAAATTTTTCAAAAAAAAAATCAACAATTTTTTTTTTATTTTTTTTTTCAATATATGTTATGCAATATTCTCATATGAAAGGTCTTTATAAGAGCTTTAAAATGAACCTTCACCTACTTTTCTATTATAAGTGGTTCTTTGGATATTCCTAATTTTGTGCGCACATGTTAAGGACAAATAAGTGACTTTTTCGATTTTCAAAAATTAATTTAAAATAAACAACTGGTCAAAAAAGTCTGAAATTTTGGATTTTCCAGTTTTTTGGTAGGAAAAACATGTATACTAAAAATCATCAACATCGGAGATGGTGTGGTAAAATACCCTGGTTGACTTGATATGGACTGACCCCTATTCATTTATTATAAATGATCTTAACCTAAGGGTTATTGAATGCATCCTGTAGTGAAGTTGATGTCAATTTCCAACAGTTTAAAATAACAATTTAATTCGTAGAGATATACAAAAATATTGCTAAGATCACCAGAAATCCTGTAAATCTTAAGGTAGGCACCAGTATTTCATATATAGACAAACAGCTATTAGACAAACACCAATATTATAGATAACATAAAGGTGATACTTGCTTGCACTGGGCAGTACCACACCCATCACATTGTCCATATAGACAGCGGATCGCCAATACAGCCACGCGTGCGCTTGTTGATTAGTACCAGTATCGTAGCGACAAGAGCTGTGTCTTTCATTTAATTTTTGAATGTTAAGACATCGCACCTAAATAATAATGGGAGAGCCTACAACAATAAGTGAGATGTATAAGCTCCTTATTAAGCAGAATGAAGAACAAACTAAAGTACTTTCTGGAAAAATACTAACAAACAGAGAAAGCATAAGAAAATATATCAGAAAAACGGTTAAAAGGTTGGAAAAAGTGGAAAAGAAAAACATCATAATTGAAAGAAAGATAAGGAAGAACAACGTTTTGTTATTCACGCCCAAAGAGGAGGCTCAGGGCGCGGACCCGAAAAACCTTACTCTATACACAATCAGTAAGTTGAATACCCTGTTTGCTGTAGCTATTACAACCAGTGATATCAACAATATATATAGGTTGGAAAAGGACGCATCGCTCCAATACTCATCGAGTTTCTAACTTACTTGAAGAAAGCGGAGCTTTTTAGAGATATCGAAATCTTAAAAGCCTAAGAGAATTTGGCTACGGTATTGCAAACGACTTGTGTGAAGAGGACAGAAAAGAGCTAAAGATATTGACAGAGTATTTGAAAAAAAGCACGAGAGGAGGTAAAAGAAGCGCAAATAAAGGGCCTAAAGCTAGAGATAAATAAAGTGCTCTACACCGTTAAAGAACCTCAAAAAAGCTCTGAAACCAGCACAGAGTACAGTAGCAGCGCATCTGAAGAATCATCGGAAGAAGAGGAAGAAAGAAGCAAGAAAACTTTGATAGAGAACTTGAATCAACGACAGGAGAAAAAAAGAAAGCAAAAGACGAACCCCTGAAGCATGAAAAATAAGATCATATAAGAAAACTAGACTTTAAACTATTTTCTGATAGGGAATAATCATGTTCTTTAGTTTTAAGATAATTTTAAGTTTCTAAAATTTTCCACAAGGCTTAAACATTACTTACAAAAAACCTGCCTTTTGGAATTTTTCAACTCTCCTCCCCTCGCTCTTTAACAGTTGGGGCTGTAAGTTTTTGGTTTTAACTCTAATATTCGTTAGAATTAATAATAATTTTATTGGATTAAATAATTCAAAATTGGCAATATCTGCATGGTTTCCCCCTCTCTTCTTTAATATAGTAATTTCAGTTGATTGACATTATTTATTTCTTAAGGAATTTCGTCAAACGAAAGGGGGCATTCGAAGAGAGCCTCTTCAAAATAAAAGATCAATTTTCCAGTAGAACTATAACTAGTGCATGAGTCCATGTACCTGAAAAAAACCCCGAACCCGCAGGGTGAGGTTGGTTTTATCATCATCATCATAGGCAATCCCTTGATACCGAGTATGATTTTCCTCTGTTCTGTATCGTCGCTATCTGCTGTGCGTTTTTTGATGGCTATGTAAGCCAATTCTCGAGCCGCACACCCTTCCACAGTCCTGGCACACCCAGTCTCCGGCAGCAGCCGGTTGTTGTTGGTCATCCATTCTTCCATTTTGTCGCTCCTTTCTACGTTCTCTCCCTTCCGTCTCGAGTCCACGTCGTTGCTCTTCAAAAGTTTTTGCTCCCTCATGGACTGTTCGGCGCCATGTAGCCCTATCGTTTGCCGTGGTCTCGAAGTTGTTTATATCGATGTGACCCTTCATCATATTGCCTTTGAGAACATCCTTGTACCTTTTTTGTTGACCTCCTTGATTTCTCTTTCCCTCCTTCAGTTGTCCATAAAATATCTGCTTTGAGAGACGTTTTTCAGGCATGCGGATAATGTGACCAGTCCAACGAAGCTGGTGCTTGAAGATAAGGGCTTCTATACTAGTTGTTCTGGCTTCCTCTAAAACACTTATGTTTGTTCGTCGGTCTTGCCATTTGATTTTCAGTATTCGTCTTAAACAACTTTGGTGATATTTTTCTAGTTGTTTGATGTGCCTTCTGTAGGTGGTCCACGTTTCGCATCCGTATGTTAGAGTTGGTATTATAACTGTGTTGTAGACACGAAGCTTGGTCTCCGCATTGATGTCGTGATTGTTGAAGACTCTCTCCGAAAGCCGTCCGAACGCTGCGCTAGCACATTTTAGGCGATGCTGTGTTTCTGCGTCAATAGTTGCATTTGATGATAGGTGGCTCCCAAGGTATGGTTAATGTTCCACGTTCTGCAGAGGATGGCCATTTATGGAAATATTTGGAGCTTGGGGATTCGTACCTGGTTCTGGTTGGTGAAGAATTTGCGTTTTGGCAAGATTGACCTCTAGGCCAATGCTTTTGTAGGCATAGTTAAATCCGTTGATTACCAGTTGTAGACCTTCCTCTGTATCGGCCATCACGACGTTGTCATCGGTGTACTGCAGTTCGATTACCGAGGTTGTCGAGACCTTAGTTTTTGCTCGCAGTCTGCCTAGGTTAAGTAGGCCACCGTCGAATCTATATAGAATTTCCACTCCCGGCGGTAGATGTTCCTCAACAACAAAACAACAACAAAATATAGAGAATAGGGTGGGCGCAATAACACACCCTTATTTAACGCCTGTCGTAATCTGAAATGACTCTCCTGGTCCATCGTTGGTTTTATAATGTGTCTCCGCCCGGGTGCGAAATCTTACACGGGATTTATAAACGCGTTCGCGTCCACAGTTGAAGTTCGTAGTTTGTGCGCTGGAGATCACCTTATTAAAACATGTAATTCCATTTATAATAAAAGTTCGCGTTCGCTTTCGTCTTTCGCGTCCGCGTTCGCAGTTCAGAGATAACCAAATTTTATGTTGGTAGTTGGCGAAATTCGCATCAACCAATCAAAATGCAGGATTTCATCACATGATACATCTGTCAATTGTCATTTCAGCCAATTTTGTTTGTTGTTTTTTTTTAAGAGAAGAGAAAAGAAGTCAGACAGTTTTTGGAATTCTCTATCAATTATTTTCCAAAATGCTTATCAACAAGAATCACTCCAATGGGAAAAATGTTTTCCGATTATTGGTTAATTTATGATTATATGTCAGCTGTTTTCCGTCATATTCACTTGACCTTGGAGAGACCAATCAAATTCCATCAAAGACCTGCGTTTATAAATGCTGTTTTCTGAACTCCCAACTACGAACTTACGAACGCCGAACGCGAACTTCAACTGCGAACTCGAACGCGTTTATAAATTAGGCCTTATAGCGTTTTCGATCTACGTTCAAAAACCGCTCACGAGCGATCCGAGATCAATTCAAAAAAGATTTGTTTAAAAACGTATCACGCTTCCGCCGAGATCTGCGTGTTCAGGGCTCAAGGAGTTGGATCAAAACAATAGACATAACCTTACTTTCTTATATTTTGTTCCTTCTATTTTTTAACCTTTATGGTATCTATTTTGAAAAAAATGGACAGAAAGTCGAGTGTATGAACATTACGTCTTTAATGTGCCTCTAAAAAGGGCTAAAATTATGAATTTTGTGCAAAAAGTGGTGCCCAAATATACAGAGAAAGTGATAAAGTAAAGCTTTGTGTTGAGTTACCCTTTGCATGACCTCCCTAGGGTGCGCCAGAAAATATTTCCCGAAAAGCACGATACACTTAACACGGTATGCCAGTGCGCAGGGTC
The DNA here is from genome assembly GCA_963921995.1 of Oxystoma pomonae. Lineage (NCBI taxonomy): Eukaryota > Metazoa > Arthropoda > Insecta > Coleoptera > Brentidae > Oxystoma > Oxystoma pomonae. The sequence continues at coordinate 43,005,317 of OY998171.1, read as the reverse complement.
TTGCTATCTCTCTCGCACAATGTGACGTCACGTTGGAATCATAATTTGAAATCTTCAATATCAAGTGTATGTTTTATATGATCTTTTATTTGAAAATATATAATATTTTGTAACCAACTGGATTTTGCAAATTTAATATGTGATGAAATTACATCTTTTAATACACTATACACATATTTTTATTGAATTTATCAGTTAAAATCTCACGTACGGCAGGGAGTAATTTACAAGGAAAATAATGCTTATTAATCTGTTGAGTAAAATCAGATCTTTTAAGTATGATTAGAATGATTGGATTTAAAAGTATTATTTGAAAAATCAAAGGACCTATCACATGTATACAGGGTGAATTTCGAGTTGAGACATTTTTTTCAACAGCGCAGCGTGTAGAAATCCATTAGACCAACCTAATATTTCCAGATTTATTATTCACATTTTCATTTTTACACAGCTTTAATTATTAATTAATTAAAAAAAAAAACTGAAATATTGTTTGTCTATTCGATTTCGAGATGCTGTTGAAAAAATGCCTCGACTTAAAACTCCTGTATTTACTTTTTTTAAAACAGATAAAGACAGTATCTAGGTAAATAAAAATACTCTAATTCTATCACCTTATTATTAGAATCCAAGAGAAGAAGAGAAATGAATAACTTTAAAAATAATATACACTAATAATACTTAATTAATATACCGATAAGTCCCTAATAATTATTTAATATCAAACTTTATTCAGGAATTAGGTACGTATGTTAAACTGTAAGTAAGTATATAAAAATATATAAATAATATTAATGAAAGTAAAACTCGTGGCATATCGGACAAAGCGTTTTTGTTTCTCACTTCATTACGACCAGGCCTCCAATGTCTAATGGAGAATCCAGACACCTACAGACCTGTTTCATCCTTATTAGGAATCATCAGAGAGTCATAGGATTATACCTGGCAGTTGAACAGTGACCATGCACACCTCTAGAATTTTAAACAAAAAGTTTGTAATCCTTGGGGACGTAGTAACTGTGTGCGCCACCTGTCGAATAAACCGAGAAACAAAAACATCAAAATTGAAAAGTGCATTTTATTTGCGAACACGAGATTCATTTTGTTGCTTTTTAAATATTATTAATCCTTGTAGAATGGTTTAACGATCCTATTTTTAATTTTTTTTTAAGGTCTAAGTTTATGGGTTTGAGAGATCTTGTTAATGAAACGTCCTTTTTTCGAAATGCCAACGTTTCGCAAAATTTATTTGCTTCTTCAGGGCTCTAAAATTAAATGTACAGTAAAAATAGTGTGGATTTAAAAGAATTTTTGTTAAAAAATGTTAGTATACAACCAGCAAAATTTAAAAAGTAAAACGTTAATTTTTTAATTTTTTAGTATAAGTTTGAAAAGTTTTAAAATTGAATGTACAATAAAAATAGCGTGGATTTTAAAGAATTTTTGTTAAAAAAAATGTTACTATACAACCAGCAAAAGTTTAAAAAGTAAAACGCTAATTTTTTTATTTTTTAGTATAAGTTTGAGAAGACAAAAATAAACACAACAAATAACCGCAATGCAATGTAAAAAATATGAGACAACACACACAAAAAGTAAAAAACAGACTTACATTCAAGACGGCCGTTCCATGTGTCGATTTTATTGCCAATAGACGTCATCCTTGGGTAAAGAGGCATTATTTTTGCAGAAGTACCGTAAAATTTTGATTAAAACTGGTTGTATAGTAACATTTTTTTTAATAAAAATTCTTTAAAATCCACGCTATTTTCATTATACATTCAATTTCAAAACTTCTCAAACTTATACTAAAAAATAAAAAAAATAACGTTTGACTTTTTAAACTTTTGCTGGTTGTATAATAACATTTTTTAACAAAAATTCTTTTAAATCCACAATATTTTTATTGTACATTCAATTTTAGAGCCCTGAAGATCCCTCAACCCATAAACCTACACCTTAAAAAAAAATATATATTAATATTTGATCCCTGTATTTTTTGTATGCCGATTCGTATTTTTGCAGGTAGCCAAGGCACAACCCGGCATTTTGGTCTTTTAATTGATATTTCACTGTTATAAACGAAAACTATAATATTTAGTTAAACTCTATGATAGTCCTGAACCATCATAATTACAAAAATACGACCGAAAAATTAGAGAAATCACAAAATACTTCCAGCTCTTAGTGGTAAACAAACAATTCTGATTCCAGCGTGACGTCATTCGCGGCGCGAATCTGTGACGAGAAATCAGCATACATACCGTGTTAGGTGTATCGTGCTGAAAAGTTTGAAACAAAAACAAACAAAATCTGGGGTTATGTGAATGATGATGAATGAATTTGAAAGCCTAACCGCGTTAGATTTATGATCGCATACTGAGTGCTGGTATTCCGATTCGGAATAGCCCTCAGATCATTCCCGGACAGATTATTGACATCTGACTGGGGGTGATCTGAGAGCAGTGTAGATGGAAAACGGTATTAATTTTTGAGTAGTCTTCTTTCACTTTAAAAACTTGTCCTTACAGGGTTCGACAGTTCTCGTCTAGGGTGCGGAAATGCATGTATCTGAGTAAGAAGGCTATTCAATTCAGATGCACTGAAGAGCAATGCCGGCTAGGCAACGTTGTTAAGCAAACAGTTTAGGAAAACTATCAGCGCTTTAGTCTGTTTTGCATGCAACTAAAATACCACAAAATATTTTTTATGTAAGACTTGAAGAGCAGGCGGCCCTTTACGATTCTGTACTTATGAGGAGGGGAGAGAAGCCCCGTTCCCTCGGCAATTTTTGTAAAATAAAGGAGTCTACAAGAAACAGAATTTTAAAAAAAAAAACACCTCTCTGTTATTAACTTCAATAACATCTTTAAATTCGTTTTCAAGTTAAACAAGGCGTGAACAAGGTTACAAAAATAGAGGGTTGCAGATTGAAAGACTGCGCTACGTTTTATAAATTTTTTAAAGAAGTATAATTTTGTTTTAAATTTATTTCAACAAGATATTTCGTGAGAACGCGAGGCTGCGACGATAAATTGTCTCGTAGAGTCGGGTCTTTAGCGTAACTGGTTATGGGAGGTCAGGCTCGCTTTATTGAAAGAGCAAAATCAATCGGTAGTAGAACTTTGTGGATAAATGGGCATTTTAATGAATTTAGCGGATTCTAATTTCAAACTAAAGTACGAAAATACTCATTATCATTTATGGTTAAATTTGACGGGATCTTACTTGGGAATCTTTTAGTTAATTGTGGGTGAGGATGAGGTATCAGGTACTCGGACAATCGAACCTGGATGCAGAGGACCTACGAGCTCTCAAGTGGGCCAAAGTACTGCACTTCGTGAAGAGAACAGGAAGGCCCGGAGAGCCCACTACCGTACAAGCGGTACAGGTGGTGCATTAGGGGGCTGGGCTGTGGGTGACATCGGCAACAGAGTATCGGTTTCTCAATTTTATTATCTCTTTCGCTCTCATTTACTAGCCATTGCGCTTCTTTTTCAATACACGCTATTTCGGCACCCTAGACAAGAACTGTCGAAACCTGTATTTTAGTACGTTTTCAAGTAGAACTGAATTCGTTTTTTCGATTCTCTTGTCTGTTTTCATGAAGTGAATTAAACATGTTTTGAAAACCTTTTAAACTTTTGACATTGGACCGAGAAATGTTGCATCTTTGTTGTTATAAAGCTAATAAGTTTATAGCACAAGAATATGATTAAAATAAAGTGCTTATCCACCTTTTGCAGTAAATATTGGAAGTACTAGCTTATGCCTGAGTCGCGTTCGAGATTAGGTGCAACTAGCCCCAAAAGGATAAACTCCTTCTAAAATTTTAATAAGACTTTAGTAACTTGTTGTGTAAAAAAAATTGGTGCTAGAAAGCATGGATTGTCCACCATACAATCAATTATTTTATGTTGAAAGGAATTAAAAATATCTCGAAAACTGTAGCTTTGAAAAAAAAAAATTTGGGTAATATTTACGAAAACCAAAATCTGAAAACCGCATATCAATAGCTGCTTTATTTCAAGTTATGATGTTTTTAAATATTTTAACGTTTTTTCAAATAACTTGGAAACTAAAGCTCCCACGAATTTGGACTTTATAACAAAATTTGTAGTCCAAATTCATGGAAACTTAAATCTGGAAACCGTATATCGCTGCTTTGGTTCCAAAGTTACAATTTTTTCAAATATTTTATCCCTCTTTTCCCCCCTTCAACTCCCCACCATTCTAACCAAAAGTTAATCAGTTCATGGTCAGCCGATAGAGGATTTTTGTACCAAATTTCGTTAAAATCGATTAAGGCGTTCTTGAGTAATCGTGTATACAGACAGACAACAGAACAAGAGATAACTTTTTTTTTCGTCGATTAAGGTATTTTGGAACCTTAGTAACTCATTTTTGATAAAATTGAGAAAAGTCAAAATTTCACGATTTTAATAGTCCCCCATACCATATTGGTATGGTGGACTAAAAAGATAGCAACATGAGCGACACGACATTGAGTGTGACGGGGGCCTGAGCTTTATAGAAAAGGCCACACGGAAAAGACTGCATATTCACGATCTTCAAATCATAGTTTAATAACTGGTTGGAAACCGATGATATAAAGATCAAAAAATTAGGTAAGGGCAGTTGCGGAGAACAGAGGGAACTAACTGTGAAACATGATTTCGCGCGCGCTATCAAAGATTGGTCAAAGACAGTCGTCTATTGCATTATTGCATATCTCAGACATAGTTAAAAAGATTATTGGTGCAATGCACTTTAAGAAAATGTAAGATATTCTTTATGTTTTATATGAATAACGTTAACTTATATGTAAAATGCCTACGTTATTTAAGAAGGTAGTGTCTTCGCTCAACAAGAGCGTGACTGCTCTAGCTCGAACGCGGCTCTGGTATCGTTAGTTCAGATCGATATTATACCAAATTTATATGCTCTCTGATAATACCCATTTTCACGCAGTTAAATCCCGATTCGATCTCAAAAAAGCGGTATTGAACTTGGACAGGGCCAACAAAAAAAAAGTTTGATTCGCTGCGTGCCACTTTCTCACAGTCCACTTAAGAAATTATACTTATCTTCACTCTGTCTCCTTTTAAAAACCAAAGTGAAAAAGAGACAGGCCATAACATAAGTGGCACTTAAGTGGAAGGTGAGAAAGTGGGCATAGGGGGCATAGCGTATTCCGTTGGACTTTTGTTGTAGATTTTATGAAACCTGTTTTAATCGATTACTAATGGACCCACCAATACTGTCTGATATAACAAACTATCGTGGCATATCGATTCTTTCAGCTATAATTAAACTATTTGATGCTATTCTCACTGATGAAATCTTTAAGACTTTCAAATGCCAAATCGTCAAACAGCAGCACGGCTTTTTTAAAGCTCGCTCTACAGTGACAAATCTCAGTGTTTTCAGCGAGTATATTGTGGACTCTGTGGAAAGTGGTCATCAAGTTGACGTCGTGTATACGGACCTGTCTAAGGCGTTCGACAGTTTCTGCCACAGGCTATTGTTGTGTAAACTGAATAAGATCGGAATCTCTGGAAATGACCTATCTGTGATCGAGTCCTACCTCTTTGGGAGGACACAAAAGGTGATGGTTTGTGGGGAGACATCAAAACAAGTTAAGGTGTCATCTAGCGTGCCCCAAGGGTCACACATTGGTCAGATTCTGTTTTCGCTATTTTTGAATGATATTGGAGAGTGTTTTTGGTCATCAGAATTCGACGTGTACGCTGATGATTTGAAATGTTACTGTGTGATTGACGACCACTCGAATTTGCAACAGGATCTTGACAATTTAACAACGTCGTGTGATAAAAATCTGCTTTCGCTCAATGTGAAAAAATGCAAAGTGATTTCGTTTACGAAAAGTTTGAATCCGATTAGACCGCTTTATTTCAATAATAATGAGCCTTTTGAGGTTGTAGACAAGATTAATGATCTTGGTGTAACATTCGAAACAAACTTGTCTTTTGATACTCATATTAATAATATTACTCTTAAGAGCTTGAGATTATTAGGTTTTATAAAGAGAAACACAAGATTTATGTATAATTGTTTAGTTTGTAGCATTTTGGAATATGCAGCTGTTATTTGGTTTCCATATCACAACTGTCATATTCAACGTCTAGAACGTGTACAAAATAAGTTTGTAAAATACTTGTTACACAACCATCACTTTCCGTACAAAGATGTACCATATGATACCAGACTTCTCTTATGTGGCATGAAAACTTTAGAGGATAGGAGAAGACTTCTTTTATTTTTTGTTCATAAATTAGTTAATAATCTCATTGATTGTGAAGATCTATTAGCTGCCATTCAATTTCATATTTCATCTAGGAATACTCGTAATCGACAATTATTTTCTGAAAGAACTCATAGAACAAATTACGGTCAAAATTCTCTAGTTGATAGGCTTGTTAGGAATTTGAATAATTATTTTTCAGAAATTTACCTATTTTTTGTAACACAATTATGTCGATTTCAATTAAAAAAATTATATTTCACGTATATTTTAGCCATGTCAACAAAAATGTACCACTATGGGCGTACTGGACCATTTCTCAATTTTAAATACCCCCAACTTTGCCCCAGCCCCTAGGTGCTGTAAGGGGCGAGATCTAATTTTCACCATATGCATATTTAAAACTCATGAATTTGGTGTAACAAATATTATGAAAAATAAAAATCTCAAACCCTAGGGGCAACCCTTAAATAGGGGCTAAAAATTTTAAATCTCAAACAACTTGTTCAAAATTTACTATACCAAATTAAAAAAGTGCAAGTTCGACTCAAAACACTTTTTTTTTACATCCAACTTTGCCCCAGTCCCTAGGGGCTGTGCGGGGGCAAAATTTTTACCATTTCTGTATTCCAGAAAACCACTCAATATGCACATCTAAACCTCATCAAAAGTGTGCATATGTACATATAGACTGTTTTCTGGAATATGAAAATGGTGAAAATTAGATGGGACAAAATTGGGGCCAGTCAAAATTGAGAAACAGTCCACTGCACCCCTAGTGTTACATTTTTGTTGACATAGGGTGAAAGAGAAATGAAATATAATTTTTTAATTGAAATCGACAAAATTTTTAGCCCCTAACGTAGGGGGCCTTGTTAACAGCTATGAAAATTTTTTGGTACAGTAGGCTTGTAGCTAATAGTATGAACTACCAACTGACTGAGATTCAGATGTGCAGGTGCATTAGTATAGAAGGTATGAGGAAGAGTTTAAAAACACATTTTGGCCCCTGGGCCACATATGTAATTTTTTATAACACACAAGGGTACGTTCGCGGAAGGCCAACGTATGTGCTAAATTTCGTTGCTCTAGCTCAAGCCCTCTCAATTTAAGAAAACAAATTTACACCCTAACCCCACTTTTTGACTGCAGCATTTTTGGGATTGTTAACAGTTTAGGCAGTGTTATTATTATAATAATCGATTAAAATAAGTTTCGTAAAATCTTCATCAAAAGGCCCACGGAAGCCAAGTTGCCCCCTAAGTAAAAGTAAATCGTATTGAAAACGTATTCAGTTCCACATTAAAACGTACTAAATGTATTAAATTTTTAGATACAACTACCGACCAGACCTCTGCATGTACACCAGCAGTTGCAAATCGGCCGAACAAGATGGCGTCGCCGTGCTTCACGGATCCCGCGGCATTTTCCACAACAACAAACAAATCATTTTCCGAGCGTTTTTCCGCGCCGTCCAAAACTTTCAACTCGGATCGGACCTAACTCGGGACTTTTACAACCCATTAAACGAGTATTTGGATAAGGTGGAGGGGTCGCAGCAGTCAAAGTGCAACAGCGTGCGGCACGTTTTTATGAAAAACGTAGAAAAGTATTTATAGTACAGCGTAATCCCAGAAAAGATAGATTTTCTGTAACACGATATACTATTGAAGGTTTGCGGTCGAGAAATTAAATTCCATATGAGTAGGTCACCTTGCTGGGCCCGTTACAAGCCCACTATCTACAGTTCATCCCTGAAAACCTGCCTCTTTTACAAAAAAGCAGACTTTCTTGCGTTGATGCCTTTTTACATCCCGAGGAATGAGTATATTCAGCTCTCAAGGAGCGAATTCTTTAGCCTTGCAATTTAGTGGATATGTTAAAAAATAAAGGTTTTCGCTACGGGCTCGAGTGATAGTTTTCGCTACGGGCTTATGACAGATGGACAGACAAAGCAGTCAAAATGTAACAACGTGCGGCATGTTTTTATGAAAAACGTGGGTGGAAAAGTTTTTATGGTCCAACGTGATCTCGGAAAAGCTATATTTTCTGTAATAAGATATTCCGTTGAAGTTATTAAATTCCGTATACGTAGGTCACCTAACTGGCCCGTCCAGAATTTGGACAGGGCGAAGGGGTCGCAGCACTCAAACTGTAGCAGCGTGCGGCACGTTTTTATGACAAATTGTACTTATAGTACAGTATGAACCCGGAAAAACTACATTTTCTTTAATAAGATATAGCTACGAAAACTTTCGGGCGAAAAATTGAATTCCATATGCGTCGGTCACCTTACTGGGCCCGTTGCACGCCCACTATCCACAGTTTATCCCGACCTGCTGGCAAGTAGGCTCCATGGACCCTTTTTACCCTACGCCGTGCCTTCCTCTATCTTCCAACTATCGCCACTTTGCGCTCTCTTGCATTCCTGGCCTACCCGTTTTTTTTACAAAGTCCGGCATATCCCTCCATTTCAGAGAATGCACTTCTTTCACCGTAGTGCACTTGGTGTCTTACTCTCGCTATCTACTTTTGGCTGCATCTGGCAATTTCTTACCTACGCTGCAGGCCCAAGGCGGAGGAGTCGTAGAAGTCAACGTGTAACAGGGTGCGGCACCTTTTTATTAAAAACGTGGAAAATTAAACTTATAGTACAATATTATCCTGAAAAAAAAAACAGATTTTCTGTAATACGATATATCTATAAATTGACTAGAAACCTGTCTCTTCTAGAAAGAGTAGACTTTCTTTAAAAAGGTAATTTTCAAAAAAACTAAATTTTAATTTTTCGAAAATTTTTTCACGACCCGTGGGGTTAGTAGGAGGGTTCGCGGCGTGCTGGGGTAGGCAGGGGTTTTAAAGCGAAGGTGAATAGGGGCTCCCCGCTTCGCACTAAAACCAACTTATACCTTCCCTTCACACTAAAACCAACCCCAGCACGCCGCGAACCTCCCTAACAACCCCACCAAACCATAGCAGTCCCCCCCTTCACGCTAAAACCATCCTACCTACCCCAGCATGTTACGTTGGGGCTAGTCGTTCTTTTCGCGTTCGTCTTTTGGTCGCAAAATTAGGCGCTGAGAGTTTGTCTTTAAAAATGGGACAGCCATTATACAAATTTGTGCCATTCAAATATTAGAAAATGAACGTAGTTGTAACGCTATAATATTTAGTCATAAAGGTAGTGTTCCTCGACGGGCGTATTACATAAACCTACTTTTAAGTTCTGTAGTAGAATTAATTAATTTTGTTTTCACCCATGCGATTATGACTTGTTTTGACTTCGCGTTGTCTTTCTTCATTTTGCATCATATTTTTATGAAAATGCGTGTGTAAAAAAAGCAAAGAATGTATTGACCATTCCAAGGTTACGTCAGACAGACAGAAAAATTGTATTGTAAACAAGGGAATCAAAGTGCAAAATAAATCGTCCGAGAGGGTTCGATTTTAGAAAGCACGAGGTAAAAAAATCGAGGAACTATCACGAGAGCATCGTTGTCAGTATTGGTTATTACACTTATTATTTGTTCATAGCGCACTTCTTTAAGAAATAAATAATAATCAGTGGGATTCATTTGGAAAAATAAAAAAAGTTTTGGGCAACACAAATCTATAAAAATAGTTTCGAAAACTCGAAATCACTATCAGTGTGTCCCACCCGGCAATTCCGTTTGAAAAAAATCACGTGGTCATGATCAATATTATATTTTAAGCGTATAAATTCATTTTTGTGTGACGTTCAGAATGGGTCATGTGATATCCATACTTTATGGAGTCAAATAAACATCAGAATTGGGTGAACTTGAATGGAAGCCACATTTTGTAAAAATCAAGACGATTCAAATGTTTGAATATTTTGAGTTGTTGGCCTTTTAGTTTATTCGGCAAACACTAAAAAAAGTTCTCCAAGCAGTGTCTTAGTTTTTACAAAATGTGCCTTCCATTTAGTACAGTAAAATTTTCATCTGAGGTCGAAAAAAATTCGCAGAGGCTGAATTTTTGGAATGTTCTTTTGGGGAGTGAGAAAGTAAACCTCTCAAATTTGTGTTTTCCCCATTCCTAGGGAACCATCCGGCATTTTGAAAAATCTTTGTAACCGACTTTTCTCCATTTCTGTTGGTCGGAGACAAAAAAGTCTGAGAACAAAAATATTTGCAAAAAAATTTGCAACATTTTTGTCTGAGTGCCAACTCTGTAGTTAGTTTCCAAAAAGATAGAGGGCGCCAAAGTTACATGAAATCAGTTTTAACGTTTTTTGACCAACAAAGTAATTTTTTTTTAAATTTTAAATTAAACAGCTGTAGATCTCGGAAAAACCCTATAAAAATATGTATATATTTTATAATTAATTAAACAGTCTCTGAGCTACAGCAACTGAAAGTCGGTAAAATTTTCTGGGCATGCATGAAGTCGCGTGTTGTGGATTATATATTACTATTTATAGTAAGAGCAGTACAAATGAAGTATCAAATTAAAGCTTGTGACGTGCGCTACACAAGTGACCCGGTCTGTCGGCATGAAAATTGCCGAAAGTATCTGACAGACTTCAACGCCATCTATCTTTTTAAAAAGTAACTACAGAGTTGAACCTTTTTTTTGTAACTTCGGCGCCATCTAACTTTTTGGAAACTAACTATAGAACGTTAAGCACTTGGACAAAAATATTGAGAATTTTATGCCAAATATTTTTGTTCTCAGACTTTTTCGCCTTCGACCAATAGAAATGGAGAAAAGTCGGTTACACAGTTTTTTCAAAATGGCGGATGGTTCCCGAGGAGTGGGGAAAACACAAACTTGGGGATCTTACTTAGAGACCCACCCCCACAACATATAAAAATTTTAGTCTCCCCGGTATCCCGGATTTTTCTTGACGTACCCCCCTTAATTATGACAATTTTACTGTACTAATTCAAAGTTCAACCAATTCTGATGTTTATTTGACTCCAAAAAGTATGGATATCACATAACCCGTTTTGAACGTCACAACAACTAAGGTCACTGACAGAAAAAAAGAATCTCTACTCTTAAGAAAATAAATGTGAGGTACTCCGTTTGCTCGGTAATTTCTGTCATTGTCAAAACCTGTCTTCTGCCGTGCAAAGTGAAAACCTGACTTACTAGGTTAGTAGTTACCATATTTAACTTTTTATTTTTTAGTCTCGGAAGAATCTCGCTTAGAATCTATAAATTATCTCGTTTAAAGGGGCAGTTCACTAAAATGATAAAATGCGCTTAATCGATGGCAAAAACAACCTTACCATAAATGGCGATCCACGTTCTTTTTTCATTCAAGCCTCGTTAATGAGATATAAGTACGTTTGTACCACGTGCAGTGCACACTTCATTAATTTCAATTTCAAATTTGACCACTTGGTATATGTTCATGTTTTTCTTAGTTGACTGATTGTCAAAGAAGAAATTTCAAGATTTTGACACTTGAAGCATTTACGAACATTTGTACAATCAAACGAAGTAAGGTACTTACCTGAAGTTCGATTGTGATTATATGCATTTGCACTTTGTCCCAATAGTTCTTCGATTAAACGAACTTCAGTGAATTTTTATCGGAATCATATAAGGTGTCCCGTCCGAAGATTACCACTTTGTAATATACGTCTTCCGTGTAACTGACTACGAAATTTTAAAGAAGAAGAAGAGTTACCTCTCGCCAACCCTCGCTCTTTCATAACAAATATAGGTAGCCTTTTACAGGTACAAAATAGCATTAAAAGCCTAAGTATTGAACTACATTATATTTATGGAAGAAACTAGAAACTACAAGAACAAAAACTTAAAATACTAAGTAATATTGAATATTTTAAAACTAAATTAAAAATGCACCTGTATTTCTCATTGGCAGATTGTAGTGCTTACCAAAAATCATTGAGTATTCTGTCCATCGTATAGTTTTTCTAGTGGGTATTCCATTTCTATGAGCTGCAGAGGTTGATGTTTGGTACGGTGGTCGAGAACTAAGGACTAAGAAGTCTTGTGATTCTGATCTTAAATCTGATGCAGAAGCAGATGCAGGGTAGGTTTCTGGCCGGCCTTAAAAATAAGGGATTTATAGGCATGGATTATTTCTGCTATTTGCAGACGTCTTTAGAGTATCAGTAATTAGGATTTGTGCCCGCTTTGAGAAAATTATATTTTATTGTAAGTAAGTTATTAGGGCCAAAAGAGTTTAAGTCTTCTTTGCTAATTCCAATAAAGTGGGTTGCACATTAGAGGACCTAGATTCTAAAAAGTTAAGGACTACATTTGGGCCCAAATTTAATCGTATTGTTTATTTGAAGGTCTTGGTCTCTTGAGACCTTGCATAAACCTTTTATATGTATTTGACTTTTTTCATTGTAAATTGTTCATTTAAGTTTATTGCCTTTGCAAAATCGCCACCATAGTGGCACCGGCGATCCAAAGGCAGTTGATTGGGGGGGGGGATAAAGACCATTTTCCTAACTAATATTAAAAGCAATTCCCAAGTTACCTGAAACTTTGAGTTTTTTTATTGTTGTTTGAAGAAATTAGAAATACAATTTTTTTTTGTAACATGTACTTAAATTTCCCAAACTGAACCTTCATATTTCCCAACTGCAAGCAACATTGGAGGGAGATTCCCCCCATCCCCCCCCCCAAGGGATCGCCGGTGAATAGTGGAGTCCGCTATTGATGACATCAGTATTGGGATGGTCTCCTCTTGGTTTGACTAGGAAACCTAACCTGATAAGATTCCGACCTCCAGGGAAATCATCAATGGTGGTGATGGTCTTAAGCATCTGAAAGAAAAAAAAGATGGGGTTGTCATCTGGGTTAAACTAGATAAGAGGTTCTTTAAATAACATTTTTCCCCTGGTAGGTTACCACGGTTCTATAGGCTACTGTGGTACCAACACCAAGCAAGGGGTGCTTTGTATGTCTTAATTTTGTTTAGTGGCATTAAAATTAGACAAAATTGAGTAAAATTTTTCTCCAAGCGTCAATTGACATTGATTCTTGGTCTGGTCGGAATAAACTTAGATTAAAAAGATAAGATATCTGGTCCGACGAAAAGTCCTTGCAAATAATAACCACTGTTTATTTACAAATAAAATCACAACAAAACAAAGGTGAGAAATATCGAGTCAAATGAGATATTTTCGAACGTTTTTATAAGTTTTTTTTCGAGGATTTTTTTTATAAAGACTATAAAATAAAGGTAGGTAAAGTCCTTAAACCAATTTGCAAAAAACAATAAAAATTAATTCACATATTATGGTTGATTTATACTGCCGCCGTTGCCATCTGCGCTCGCTCTTGGAATTGATATTTAAATCTTTTTGTCTGTCCTATTATTATTGTGTACTGAAGAAGTCAGTATAAGTAAGTTTCTGCTAATGCAGTGGCGTAGCCAGAAATCGAGTATGGGGGGGGGGTTCATCATTTAATAAAAATTAACTAACTACCTATGACAAAATTTTAAAAATTGTGTAGGTGCATATTGCTCGAGCTCTTGAACTGGAGGGAGGGTAGAGGGGCGGTTTAATAGGTCTAGAGTTAGTGTGTACAAAATAAAAATACCTATTTTTAAAAGCAAGTGTCATCTAGTCTCATTTGCAGATTTTTTAAAGAATTAACCCTTAAATGCTCCGCAGGCAAAAATTTTGAAAAAATTACACCAAAGTGCTATTTTTTACGCGTCTCAAATGGTGTTGACAAAAAAATTGCTTAAAATGAAACAAAATTGTAACAATATTTAATATTGGTATAGCGCCGCAGGCGAAAATTTACAAAAAAAAAGAAACAAGATATTCTTTAAAAATTTTGATCTCTTAGGTTTTTCGTAAAATATTTTTGAAAAATTAGATTGGGTTGGATGCCAAGTGGTGGTATATATATATATAGATTTGTTGCTAAATCATAAATGCGCCGGAGATGAAAATTTTACCATTTATACACGTTCTGAATGCTGATAAAATTTTCTAGAATTAAACTATAATTATAACAATTAATAACGTCAGCACCGCAGGCAAAAAAGTGGGGGAGCCTATAGCTCTCCCTGGGGCCCTTGATCATGTTTAATTTATTGTAGATTGGGTTGGACCTTCTGGGGGGGGGGGTTTAACCCTTAAATCCCCCCTGGCTACGTCACTGGCGAATGACCAGAAAAAATAACAAAATTAACAAACACAATAACATAATTTTTAGCTAGTGGGTAATATTTTTTTTTCTTGATGTTCCAGGTGCTATGAACTGTGTTTCTTTGTTTTAATGTTTGGCATAATTTTATTGTGTTGAAAATTGAAAATGCTATAAATCATATACAAACTTGTAATAAATTTATTTTGTATAAAATTATAATACAAACATTTATTGTTAGGAAGCTTCCAAAGCTCAAATTGGCGGATTTCTTTTTTGCATGTTGTTTAAATTATTTTGCAGATTTCATATTATAGTCAAATTTTAATAATATAATCCATGTGTAAATTTCTATTTAAGTAGGTACGCCACTGGTGTGTTTACTGTAAACAACAGAAAGGTAAAAGGTAAGTGTCAGGTATCTTGTCTCTTTTTAATCTAAGGGAATGAAACATATTTATCACACTTCCTTTAAGAAAAGACGCAAATAAATCAATTGCAGGCTTCCCAAAGTCCTCTGTAACTTTGGTAAAAAGTTCTTTAATTCGAATTCTGTCTCAGAAGGGAGAATCCTTGATTCAAAATCAACAATTTTATTTTGTGCCAAAGGGATATATGCAGCCTGGATTCAAAAGCCCCTTTTTTCGCACAACTGCCAAAGTTCTTTTGACAATTTTGACAAATTTGGTTGTTTGACACTACCCATCCGATTCATGTAGGCTATGGCTGTAGTGTTATCCAACCTAATAAGAATGAATTTTGAATAAGGACGCCCAGCAAAGGTCTTTAAAGCAAGAAAGGCACTTTTAAGCTCCAGAAAGTCAATATGCTGCTGTTGGTTCTCTAAGGACCACAAGCCATTTGTAGATTGACTATTGCAGTTGCCCCCCAGCCCGATAATGAAGAGTCTGACTATATTGTTATGTCAAAAGAATCCTGACAAATTAAATTAACGCAGTGCATGATCACATTTTTTCACTAATTTAAATCTGGTAGAAGTTTTGGATGAAGCTTAGATAGAACCTAGCTGTTTTAAAACGTTCTAACTCCTTGGTGTAAACCCATCCATACTTTATTGCAGGACAACAGGACACCAGGGAACCAATCACTTGGGCTAAAAATCTTATTGAAAAATACTTATTAGGAATTAAAAGCTCTACGATCTGTTGGAATATTCTTTCCCTTTTCTGAAGAGAAAGAGAAATTGTCATTGATATGGAATTATATGAAAACCCTAAATAAGTGAGTTCCCTAGATGGTTCCACTTTAGACTTGTCATAGTTGACAACAAAATCCAAGGGTTCTAACAGTGTTACTGTTGTACGGGGTCATTCTTACACTGATTGTAGGTAGGGCTCTTAAGATAGCCAAGCTACTATTTGCTTAGAGATTTTAGTGAAGGTATATGGTGCTGAGGAAAATCCAAATGGAAAACAGCAGTATTGAAAAATTTTGTCTTGGAATTCAAAACAAATATTTTCTGTCTGATTTATGCACGCACCGGTATAGTATAATATGCATCTTTTAAACCAATGCTGCACATGTAATCTCCTTGTTCGAGTAGCCTCAAGACAGTGCGGTAATTTTCCATTTTAAAATGCATGTCTTTTAAGAAGACATTTAAATGATGATAATGATTTGATGATGGCTTACTAGAAAATGGTAATCTCCAGCCCTGAACCCATTATAGTACATTTTGAGTTATTCCTTTTACTAAAGAAAAATTGTAAGAGACCACCAATAAATCCTACCTTTATTTCCTCTCTGGTCTCTTTTTGCTGCTGGCTTCTTGAGAGCTGGTTGTACTCTTGGTTTGAGATTCTTGCTGTTTTTCATCCACTAGACTGTTAAAGCTGATCTCCCTTGCCTGCTTAATTAAGCAAGGGGCTATAGCGGACGTTCTGTATATTTTGTATAAGGATTTCACAGAGTGCGAGTTTGTTATCATTTGGCCAAGAAGTGCTGCTTTGCTTATTATAGCCTCTCGTCAGAGAGGTTCTTCTCCTTGAACATAACATTTAGAATACCTCCAAGGCAAGAGGTCATCCCCTCTCGCAGACATGTACATTTGCAAGTTAGCTAACCTTTTATTCCATTGAAGGGCCGTTGAGGCCTTAAAGTCCTTTTTTGCCTGAAAATTAGGAATTATCTCTACTTCCTCGTTTAATTTTGGAACTCGAATATGTTTGGAGTTTTGAGGCTTTTGGAAATTTGGAGACTATCTCCAATTTTTCAATGCCTTCCCTGCCAAAAAAACCTCCCAAAAGATTATAAAAAATAACACATAAAACATGATAAAATTTCATGATTTATGCTTGCACAAATTTATGATATTTTATAATTTTTGACTAGTGAACATGAAACACAAATCCCGCATATTTCAACAGCCAGTTGGTTTATAAAAGTTTAAAATATTTTATGTTTTTTAATATGACATTTTCTGATAAAGGTTCAAATTATTTTAAAAGATCTATCTGCAAAATTCTAAAATAAAAAATGACGGCACCACTTTAGCAGTGGTAATAGTAGTAATAGTAGTAGTAGTCTAATATAGAATAAAACAGGCGAACTAAATCATAACCTAACCTAAACTATAAACTATGACGACCTAACCAGTTTAATACAATAACACACCTGGCACAAGCTATATATATATATAATAGAAAATTGTTCTCGAATAAGTACTTATTTGTCGCCAGAAGCTGTGGGAGAGATGTTACTTTGATAAGTCTAAATGAGATTGTTTGAGCCTACAATATTTCATACGCCACAAAACATTTTTAAAAGTATTTACGACAAATGATGTGATTATAGTTCTTTTTATAAGATTTTATAAGTTCATGTAGGTGAAAATTTTTTTTTACTACTTAATATTTGTTTTAAAGGGCATGTATACGTTAGGGAAGGTAAGATCCGATTATTTTGATAAGTTTCTATGACTTTTGTAAGGCTTGTTTATAAGATTGTATGATTCAATATTTTTTTGTGGGAGCATTTACGACGGTATATATAACTAAGTATGTAAGTATACTAAGTATATCTTTTTTTTATTACTTTTCCGGTGGTCGAAAAACACGTTTTTATGAGATTTTTAGTTTTAAAGGCCTTGTAGCCATGTAGTAAGCAAGATTATAAAAGAATAGTGAAGTTATTATAGGAACCTATAAAAGATTATGATTAAATTCCCTGGAGAACTTAAAGATGGACACATGAAGGCATTTTAAATTTTGGAAGTTTGTCTTACTATAGAATCTATAGGAAGACTTCTAAAAACTTGTGTTTTTACCAAAACCTCTAACAAACTATTATTAAAACAAAATATTCATAGAAACTTTTAAAATTTGATTAGTTTGGCTGATCATAAAATCTCCCGAAATTCTCATAAAAATTGTGCTTATAATAAATCAAAATATGAAACCGCTCAAAATTATACCAAAATCAACGCCGTTTGCGTTTTTCTTTTCCCATTTTTCTTGTAAAAACCACAGAGAACATACCTGCTGTTCTTTGTGTAAAAACGAAATTTAAAAAATTTTCCATGTGCCTCCATGTGCAGAAAATAGAGAATGAAAATATATGGTTGGGACGTGTCTCCTGTCATCAGAAGGGATGCGTTCCAAAATTATTTAAACTCTGTGCAGAAATTAGCGCTCACTACAAGTAAATTAGTGATCTAGACGACGAGGTGCAAATATATATAATAGAAAAAAGTCGCTGTCAGTTTTTAGGCTATTTTTTGACAAAACGTCCACAGAGGAATTCAATAAAAAATGAAATATGGCATAAATGAAGAGTGCGATGCATGTGGTGGAAATGTGCTTATATCTCATTAGTGAGGTTTCGTAAAAAAAATATCACCATTCCTCGTAAAAAAAATTGTCATCGATTAAGCTCAACTTGTCATTTTGGTAAACTGCCCCTCGGCTAACGCCTCAGGCCATTATTTACACACTGCGTGCGTTAAAGCTGTACTTTTTGACCCAGGTTCATAAATAACTATTTTTACCTTAGTAATCAATAAGTTTTTGTACCCATCAGTTTTTTGAGTTTTAGACCTTTCTTAGAATTCTGGAAAAAACTTAATATGGTAAATCTTATGCATAAAAAACCCTTATAATGTGGATTTGCCTGGGTTAAGTTTTAGGCTGTGTATATAGGCTTATTATTTAAGTAGAGGCTGTTCCAATTTATTTACGGTTCTTGTAAATAGTTGTATATAATAGAATTTTTATACCTTAGATTTGTGTCTTATTACTTTAGAAAGTTTTATGTTAAGTTTAGTCTAGCTAAAAAGCCAAAGTGCAAAAGTGTTCTAATGGTCTTTAAGTAAATAATTTTTTTCAGCAACCAACAAAGAAAGATCAAAATATTTTTTTTTACAAAGGACAAAAACAAAGCTAAGTTCAAACTTGAGCTACTGTTTGTTTGTTAATGCCAGACATCTCGGGCCTATATCCCTCCTTCGTCCATAAGAATTTACATTGTTCAAGGAAGCCTTGGGAACGCGACTATAGCATTAGATTGCACTGGATACCTCCAATGTGCAGGCCAGTCAACGACTCCCAATTTAGTACCCTTGTCGGCGAATACGGCCGCTATTTTTGACAATTAATTGTCAAAAGGGCCACCACCACTCACGGTCCCTAGAATAGATTCACGGTTTCTAGAATAGATACTGTTTAGTAATTTTGTCCCACTCTTCGCCCTGATGACAACACAAAGATTGCAGCTGATTTTAAAAACCCCATTTAAAAACTGTATGAAGCCTTGACAAATTAAATTTCGGATTTTTCTTTTTTTTTGTGTGCATGTGTTGCTCTTGTACGAATCATCGGATGAGTTAGTTCATACTCGGCGTAGTTCAGAAGTTAGAGGTTATGTAGTTGTTATTTTTCCTATTTTGAAAGCTATTTTTTTGTATTTTGTTTTTGCCAGGGATTTTTGAGAGAGTTATTATTCAGAAGGAAAGACAATCGGCCAAGTAATTTATTTTTTCGAAATAGTAAAAAAATCTTCTAAGTATTTTGATTTTTTTCTTAATTGTTTCTCTTCTATTTGTTCAGGATTCTTTATCGGCTTTCTAGTCTCATTATCTTCATAAGTCAAGATATCATTTTCAATCCCGTCTTGTTTAGGTAAGTATGTCTTCAAAATCTTCATCAAAAGTGTCACGTTGAGGTAATTAGAAGCTCTTTAGGGTATCAACAGCGGCTACTCCTTTATAAAACTTGTGTACGCTGCATCTCAGAAAGATCTTCGCTTCGATATCTATGATTTGGCAATTGTTTGGTGATAACATAAGGTTCTTTGTTGTAAAATGTTTCATACTGCATAAACGATCTAACTGCCTATCTGTAAGTAAGTGCAAGAGGATAGACTATTTTTTTAGTGACCTTATTCAGGCTTCTATAATCAATACAGAGTCTTCCATCACCTGTCTTCTTACGTATCACTAAAATAGGGCTTGAATAATCAGAATGTGAATCGACAACAATACCAGCACTTTTTAGTTCCTCTACCATCTCACACACTTTCTGTCTTTCACAAAAACTCAATCTATATGGTCGAAAGGTAACCGGTTCTTCGGTGGTTGTCTCTATTTTAAATTTAATTTGATCACAGCATTCTAGGTCTGAGATATTAAATGCAAAACAATTAGCTTATTGATTTAATAAATCACAAAGGTCATTTTTGTCTTTCAAGGGCACAATTTTCACTTCTCTGTCTTTTTCTTCATTCACTTCAGTCATCACCACTTCAACACAACTTGTTAGTTTTTCATCTTTGTTTAACTTTATTTTTTTGTCTGTGATGTTCATGACAGCTATCACTCCTTGTCCATGCTCATCTAATGGAATTATACATCTAGATATGCATCATTTATAGTAGTTTTAATATTTAACAAACAAATCTTGATTTTTGTTATTTCATTTGATTTAAATTTGATGGTATTACACATAAATTTTGAGACCACAAATTTATTTTAGGTTTTCGTTCATTCTTCTCAAAAATTCCTCTTCTAATTATCACAATATGTTCAGTAAAAGGCGGTCCCATAAAAAATGGCATCTCCAAAACTGCAATACCTGCTTAACTTTATCTTTACCTTGACCGAAACCTTTAATCCACATGTCGCTTGTCAGTTCTTCAAATTCCAAATTTATTGTATTTTAGAATATTACATTGACTACCTAGGTCTACATAAGATTTTATGCAATTTTTGTTGACAGTTGCCTTTCTGAAAGTACTTGCTATAATGCCTTTTTAGCCATATTGCATCACAGTCCTATAAGCACCTGTTCTTTAATTTCGTCCATCTCCAGAACTAAATCTGTGCAAAGTTTTACTTTTTCATGAAAATATGAATTTTTATTTTTCCCCTGTACTCTACTCTCAATTTTCTTAAATTTTACTACCAAGCTCTCTTTTGGTGAAAATTTGGCCTTAAACTTGTCCACAAAATCTCTCCATGTTAAAATTTCATTTCTTCTTGTCAAGTACGAATATTAAGCTCCTTCTACTAACCTCGTTCTAGCTGTTTCCAACATATAGCTATCTGGAATCTGGTGCAAGGTTTGCGCACGGCTTAAAGTATCTAACCTGCTTTTGAAGGTGTTCCATCAAAATTTTCAATGTTTCTCAAAATTACTGGAAAGACCGAGAGACCTTGGGTGTTTTCTGGAGCTGGTGGCTGATCAGCCAGCTGTGAGGACGCCGCCCGATTATCATCAGCTGATTTGTTATTATTTCTATCATTTCATCTCTAAGTGTGTTTTCTGTCATAATATTCCGAAAAAGATCATTTAAATCGACAAATTTGATCTGCGCTCCTTCTGCGTTTGTCGTACCTCAGTTTCTACGTGTTCCCGAAGGACTCTCATTAAAAAAATAATCCCTGAAATCTTGAAAATTGTCCTTCTCTTCGGTGCTCATTTTTCGTCACTTTTAGTTCACTTATCGGCTCTTAAAAAAAATATGGATTTGGATTTTTCTTAAGAGGTCATTGACCCCTAGGTCAATCATCAAAATTCGCTGTTTATCTCCGCCTGCGCTGTATTTCTTGCTGTGGAAGGGTTATTCAACTTCTAAATTATAAGTTAAACTCTTTTTTTTTGAGCTCTGATCGCTGGTCTCAAATAAAAATATATACTTTTCGAAAAAGTCGTTTATTTTGAATCGTTCATTTTTTTTAGTGTCCTTCTTCTTCTTCTTTTTGTTTACTACATGGACTTAGGGCCTCCAGGCTCCAGCATCTAATATTGCTGCTTCTAGCGGCTTAGAATTTGGTTTTACAAAAAAATCCAAAAACACGTCAACTGAGATTTTTAATTTTCTTTAATCGTGCTATTTTGGATTTTTTGATGTCATTTTGTACAAAAATGTCACCCTGTACAGTTTGACATTTTTGAATTCTAAAAAAATATCTTTTTGACAATACCACACTAATACTCTATCTCTTATGGTTTCCAAGGTAGAGGCATTTAAACTTGCATGGAATTGTTGTCTATGCCCTGTTTTACGGGGGATATTTGAATGAATATCGAAGTTTTATTTGAATGAATATCGAGATTTAGATAAAAATATCTTGATTATCATAAAAGATAGATCCTACTGTGTAGTATTGCCGAAGCGAGAATAGTTTGCAGATTTCAAAAATTGCAAAATATACAGGGTGTCCTATTTAAAAAAAATTTTGGTCATACCTCGTAAACAAAATGACCTAAAAAAAAATCCAAGATAGCACGATTAAAGGAAATTAAAATCTCAGTTGACGTGTTTTTGGATTTTTTTATTCAACCAAATTCTAACCCGCTACAAGCACCGTTCCGTTTAAAGAATCCACGCTGTATATACTTATTTTACTATTTACACTTATTAGTTTATTTTATCAGTTCTAACGTTCTTTATAATATATATAAATATTTTTTTATAATTGTTTAATTTTTTAACACATTTTATTATTTTATGGAGATGTTGGGGAATTGAGCAGTGTCCTATTCTCATTCTGTTTATTAAGGTAATGTTTTTTCTATTTGTATATTTGATATTTTTGAACCAGGCATTTTTTATTACACCAGCAACACTCATGTAGTATCTACCCTTGGTAAGTGATATATTTTCATATTATATATTACATTATTGTGTTGTGTGAGTTGAATAAGGTGTTGTGTTAGTTAATAACTATTGAATTTTATTGTTAACTATCCGATTTAAATTTCTACCCAAATTGGCTAGTTGATCTGCTTTTATTTTGCTATTGCTAGGAATCTATGTGAGGAGAATTTTTTAGTCCATTCAAGTTTTTTTTTTATTTTTAAGCATAATTATGTCAGAATTTATATCAATACCAATTTTTTGAATTTTCTGTGGGGCACTTTTAGAGTCGGAGCAGATAATGAACTTGTCCTCATTGTTAGTTTTCTTAATTTCCAATACAGCATCATAAATTGCCATTATTTGTGCTGAGTATATGTTGGTTTTGTCATTCAATTTTTTATGTAACCTAATGTTGGAGCGCCTATTATATATTCCTATACCAAAAGATCTAGGATTATTTACTATGGATGCATCTGTAATAATTGGACATGTCTGGTGTATTTTTTAAGGAACCTATTGAACTCATGGGGAGCTGTTGACTCTATCTTTTTTTTTTATTCAATTCTTTCGAATATTGCATTATATTTATGTTTATATATTGGGTATTTATTGAAATTTTGCATACATTCTATGTTATTGGTAACCATTTCAAATCCCTCAACTAGTGCTCGTAGAGGTTTGTTGATCCAATATACAAGTTCTCTTGAATACAGCTCATAAAATGTTATTAATAATGATCCTGTACTATTGTAATGTAGTTGAAGTTGTTTTGACACATATTTTGCAGCAATATATATTCTTCTGTATTTCAATGGCAGTTCAGCACATTCAGACAAAAGGGAGTTAGTTGGAGAGCTTTTCATTGCACCTAATATTAATCTTATCCTGTATTTTAGCTAGTGTTGATGTAAATAGTACTGCCAAGATTCCATATTCAAGGTGTGAAAGGACTAATCCCTTATGTATGTTAGTGAGGATCTTAGGGTCTGATGCCCACCATGTCCTAGTGATTGTTTGCATAACATATAGTCCTTTGTTTTACATGTATTCTTAAGGTTTACTTTCCAGTTCATATTTTCATTGTTTGTCCACTCAATGTGACTGTTTCTTCCTATTCTAAGTTGCAATGGTTTTACTGTTTTCCTTTTGCTAAAAATCATTGCTTGGACTTGTGGAGAGATCAAAATTATATTCTTTTGGCCACTGTACTATGTTATTTAGGGTTATTTGTATTTTTGCCATGCGTTCATTCAGATTATCCGAAACATGCACTACAAAGTCGTCAGAAAATTGTTTGAAATTAGTGTTTTCATATAAATTCCTAGAGAAGGATCTAGTATAAATGTTAAACAGATCAGGACTTGTTTTAAACCTTTGTTATTTAGTTTAGTACCAGTTAATTAACCAGTCTTAGGCGATCTAATTAATATTTTTCTGTTTATTAAAGAGTTCTGGATAGCATTGAAAATATAGGGTTCTATGAATGTTCCGTATCATTTGCGGCCGATAAGTAAAACAAAAACAAATATTTTGGCTGAAAGCTGAGTAGATTTCCGAACTAAGACTGATAAGACATTCATTCGTGCCCCTTCCTTTCCTAGAACCATATACATACATATATAAATATAATCCAATCTTTGTTTAATGACCGTTTCAAATACTTTTAGTGCATTATTAGATGTGATTAGAACCATTTTTTCCTGGTTTTAATAAAAGTAGAATGGTAGTGTTTTTCCATTTTTCTGGGATTTTCATCTCATTACTCAGGATTTTATTGAGGATGTTTAATAAGGAATTAAACTGTATTTTCGGAAGATTTTTATATAGGCTGAATGTAACATTATCTTGTCCAGGTGTAATGTCTTTTTTTGGTAAAGTAATCATTTAATTTCATTAAGAAAGAATAATTTAAAAGAATTTGTAGTGTGTAGTTTATTCAGTATAAATGGAGGAGCAATTTCTGTTATCTATTATCTGAATTAGCAAATTTTGTAACCGACTTCCACACATTTTTTATTGGAGTATCTCTGTTTTCCATTAACATGTTTTGTTTATATATATTAATTGCATTTCTTCTTGCTTCCCTTACATTATTGCGTTCTTGGTTCAACCATACTGGTCTTTTGGGCTGTAATCTTGATATTTGTACGGGTTTGTTTCTTTTAAGTATTTGGTCGGCTGTATTATATATCTGATTATTAGGTTATGCTGTGTTATTTGGAATGTAATATTATTAAAGTACTTACTTTAATTTTTATTTGCGGACACGAGATTCACTTTGTTGTAATATTATTATTAACCAAGGTTACTAATTCTCCTCCATTCTGATTGTCCAATCTTATTGAAGTATAAAATGGGAATGCTAATCTTTCATCCGGTTTGAGATTGCTTTCATTTATAAATATAATATCGGATTTTTCCATTGATACCAAGTATCGTAATTCATTAATTCTTGTTTTCATGCCTGCTATATTCAGTTGTATTACTTTAATCTTAATAGTAGCCATTACCTATTTTTTCCTTAAATTTCTAATGTCTTATTGTGTTTTGATTTCTTGTTTTTTTTCCTAACTTTATTTTTTTTGAAGGGCTACTCGCTCTCCGAGGTCACTTGGATCTCTTCCGTTTCCACAGTAAATTCGTTATGTTCCTGTTGATTTGGTCCCTCACAGTCAGAGACAGTGAAGTGCGACTTAATACATTATGTAAGAATTGATAGTTGTATTGGAGTTTTATTTTCTAATCTTTCTTTTATCGGTTTAGTGGGTTGAATTAGCGTA
Source organism: Oxystoma pomonae (assembly GCA_963921995.1). Lineage (NCBI taxonomy): Eukaryota > Metazoa > Arthropoda > Insecta > Coleoptera > Brentidae > Oxystoma > Oxystoma pomonae. The sequence continues at coordinate 42,980,060 of OY998171.1, read as the reverse complement.
TAGCAGCTCTTGGCGAGCTTGCTTATCATACCCTGGTGAGATAGGTAACGAAGGTTTTCTTTTTTTATGACCTGAGTGAGTAAATGTATATTTTTTTTTGTGTATACTGGCATTTTAAGGGTTATTTGTTGTTCTTCCTTACTCTTTAATCTAGAGACAGGCAGATTGTTAAACCATTTAAATGTATTTGAATCCTCAGGATAATCTGTCAATGCACTTTAGGTTTTTTTACTCCAAAGTATGATATTCTGGGTTCTACCATTATTTTTTTAATGGCTGTTTGTTTTTTAAATTCTTGGCATTTCCTATCATTCGCTTCGTGTTGTTCTCTACAATATAGACAGTTGACTGACTTTCTCATTAATATACCAAGTTCTCCTCCATATCTCTGGCATCTTTCTTTTCCTCGGCATTGTTTTTTGGTATGACCGTACCTCCAGCAGGACTCACATTGCATAGGGTTGGGTATAAAAACGTTAATTTTGCACTCGTAATAGTGTATATATATATTTTTTGTGATTTTTCCCTGTAACGTGAAAATCATAATATTTGTGTTAACGAAATCACCTTTATCGTTTATTTTCATTATTCTCTTGGCTTCGACTATGGGGAAAATATGACTTCTTCCTCTGTCATCTCACTCCAAACGTCAAATGCTGTTTCCTTGCTAGATGCGAGTGCCTCTGGAATAAATGCTCTAAGTTTTTCTTGGCTATAATAGGATTTTCTAGAAAACTATTGGCGCTATCATAACTTAAGAATTTTCCTTTTTGTTCATCTTGACTAGGTCTAATACTTTTGCTTTGTTTAACTTTTTACCTAAGGCAATAGGATGTAGGTTAGAAATGTTTTGATCTATACCTTTTAGTGCTATTCTGGCGGGGGGTCCACCCCCGCCCTCATCGGCTATATTTTTATTAAGTAATTATTATAAGGTTGTTTTGAGAGGAATGACATGATAATTTTCGAAGTTTCTTGGCATACGATCACTTAAATTTATTAAGATTTATTTTTTTCCGCAAAATGGAACCACTTTCACTGTCCTACCGTCAAAAAAATCTTAGTATCCTCTTCTCTTCTTTTGGAAAATTCGAGAAAATAACAGAATGTTTTAACGGCTAATGAAAAAGAATGGCTTTAGCGCCCAAGTAATTTATTTTTTTTTAAAGTCATAACATTTCATTATTCAGACTTATTTTTTTTTCTCCATTTTCCTCTGGTTTTTAAAAAATCTATACTACATAATCATGTCTGTACATCAAATATTTGTTTTTTAATTTTTGGTGTTGGCTTCTAACCAAAACGATACAGATAAAAAATCCAGTTTTTAGAATTTTTGTCTGTCTGTCTTTTTCTTCCAGAATTACGCAAACTCTACTGAACTGATTTTGATGGGACTTTCAGTGCTGCATTCCTTGGACAACTGGGGCTTTATTTTCTCAAAATCAGCTAGTAGTAAAAAAAACGCAAAAACTAAAGTATTTTTTATATAAAAATATTACCTAGTAGTTTGGTTTTATTTGTTTTCGTGATTTCCTTGTTAACTTAAGAGGGCTGTGAGTAAGTGTAGTATATTTTTTATATTTTTCTACATTAAGAGTACTACTATTTTTTTAAAAAATATCAGGGCTTAACGATATGTCAGTTGTAATTAAAGGGGGCAATGCCACCGACAACGCCAAAAGAACACAAAGTTGAAAGTCCGGCACTGGCAATGTTAATATTACCCTAGCCCACTTAAGTTTTGCAGAAAGTGCTTTTTTCTCGCACAAATTCGAAAAGAGATAAAACCAGGGCTTGTGTAATTAGAAAGATTTAAAAAAATATATATTCTCTTAGCGGCAGTAAAAAAAGATAAATTCCTCGCTGCCATTGAAACTATACTGTAATAAACAATAACTTTTTAGCGAAAAATAAGTATGTACTTTTTATTATTCGAAAAATATTTATAACAAGTCGTGAAATTCTACAATTATTTGTCGTTCCCTGATCAGGTCTGATGTAATGAGTACCTATTCTCTTAGTCATAAGGAAAAAAACACTATTTATTATATATTTGTATTAAAAAATGCGTTTTGGCACTTTTCCGCTAAAATTAGAAAATTAAGAAAAATCTAAGTGTAGAGTCCGGTCCTTATTTATCTGACAAAGCAGTGGATAAAGTTGTAGGAGAAAAGAGACAAATTTCAGATCAAATAAACTTACTTTTTTTTAATTTCCTAATTTTGATTATTAAACAACTATGTCTATGCAATTTCTTTTTATAAAACTAAAACATCTACCTACTAAAAATTAAATAAACTTGGAAATATGAATCACATAAAGAGAGACGGAACATTTTTTTCTTACAAAAAATAAATTATTTTAATTTGATTATACAGGGTGACAATTTGAAAACTTACAATGCCTATATTTTGAAAACTAAATAAGATATATAAGTAAAATTTGTCATACTTAGATGATTTACAAAAAAAAGCATCTTTTTGGATGCTGGGCGTAACGCCAGGCATTAAGTGGCTGGATCTAGGGCGGCGATGATACTTGTTTTAAATAGGACACCCTATATATTTTGGCAAATTTAAACAGAGCTTTTCTTTCTGATTCCAAAAATTATCTAACGGTTTTTAAATAAAATGGTAAAATTTATCTCCTTAAATTGGTTTTTAGAAGTAACTTTTTTTTAATTTTATTTTATTGGAATTGTAAAGTATAGAATTAATGATTACTTACTATTTATTATCAAGTAGGATACTTTTTACATTAGAGTATAATTAAATATAATCTTATTTCTTGTTTACAGGGTGCTTCACAACTTATGACAGAATCTTTTAGAGAATATTAAGTAACCTATGTAGCTATTCTTGAGATCAGGGAAAAGAAAATATTTCCTCACAAATGCGCGCTTCTCATTGGTCGATGCCGCTGATTTCTCCTACAAATGACACTAATGACAATATTTTATTTTATTTCTCTCACTAAAAACCAGTAGAAACAAATTTCATCAAAAGTAATGTTATGAGCGTCATTTTCGAGGGAATCGGTGGCATCGACCAATAGGATCTGTGCGTTTCAGGGAGATAATTGTTTTCTCCCTGATTTCAAGAATAGCTACACTGCAAGTAATACAAAAATATATTTTAAAGAAACGATTACGCCGTTTTCAATAGCCTCCTCAAAAATGTTTCACTTAGGGAACATTTTTCCAAGGCATGACTTTACCACTTAAAATATGCAAATGATTCGTTAAAGTATGATACATATAAATTGACAAAAACCCCTAATCGCTGAATATTCTCATGACTAAATAAAAAGGTCAGTAATGAATGTTGTGCTTCGTTATAAATTAAAACAATATCCACTAATTCGCTGTTTAATTTCCCAAGAAATGAATAGTTGTATATCATTTTTTACAACAAAATCACTAAAAAATCTGATACTCCGCACTACAACGTGACGTGGCGTTCAAAACTGAATCAGCTAATATTGCATAGTTTGTTTACTTTCTGTTGTTGGAGATAAGAGCGGGGCGGGCAATGCACTTGCTTGCTTGATGATTGTTTTTGTTAGGTACTTTGTCCATAAGCTTCAATGTACAGTCGAAGGCGAAGAAAATGTTTAAGCACATTTTTGCTTATTTTTTTGGGAAAATTTTTCAACAAATTTAAGTGAAATGAATCGTCATTGCAAACACCGACCAGTAATAGGCAATACGTCTTTAATTTTTATACATAAATTGTGAAACACCCTGTATACCTGTACAAGTGTTAGAAAACAATAAAATTTCGAATTTGAAAATTAAATAAGAAATTCAGTGATTCTCTCTCTATCACTCTCTAATTGAAAAATTTTTGCCAATTTAAGCTGATGACACACAAACTTGCACTGCATCCCATAACGCATCAGGGTTCCCACTGACCTAGAAAATCTGGAAAAGTCAGGGAACTTTGAGAGCTACCTGGAAAAGTCAGGATATGACCAAAAAATCCTCAAAAGTCAGGGAATTGGCACAGAAAACCTGGAATTTCTCTTTCTCAACCTATTTTTTAAACTAACTATGAGTTCTTCTCTGCTTACCTCGTATATAAGCTCAACATCTGTTTCGCGCTATTTCAGTTTCAGTCCACCTAAAATCCAAGAGCAAGAGAAAAGATAGGAGAAAGCTTTTCAAAACGTGTAGGACAAGAACCGCATCATTACCCAGGGTGGCAGATTGTGTTTATTGAACATATTTGGTTTTCATTTCGAAATAATAAATATCAATATGGTATTATTTCTCCTTGTTCTAAGCATACATCGCGCTATCTTCTGTTACAACTTTCAAGTGTAGTTTAGCGCGTTTTTTATAACCCGACAATATTTGTCATGTAATGTATTTATTCCTAGTCTTAAAATGATGTGCGCAACTTCGATGCGAGATTTCTAGAATTTTAAATTCTTTTAAGAGCAGGAAAAACACAGTTTCTAATTTAGACTGGATAAGTCCTCCCATAAGTCCACCAGAGTAGCAGTGTCTACAGACTGTGAAAACCAATAAATATTAAGCATATTGTAAGCTTTGTTTAAAAAATATTGAATTGAGTAATATAGGGCGTCAGGCCATCTTGAGCCATTTTAAGAGCAGTGCTCATGTAAAGTAAGTGGAGGCTGAAAAGAATTCAAGGAAATTGCACTCAGTCTTGGCCCAAAAGGACAATGGACCAACATCTACAGCAACTACTGGAAGTGAAGGAACCTCCACAGCAACTGCTTCCACTGCCAAAAAGGGTTCTACTCCTTTTTTGTAATCTTTTCTTATTAAGCAATCAGTTATGCATACAGAAATATTGTGGTGCAAGGTGTCTCTAAGATTAATCCTGCTGTTGCCAGTGTGCTTCAGATCTTTGTTGTTTATATTCTTCTATATTAGATGATGTTGGGCGTTGAAGAATTTTTTTCCTTGTCATATTTCGTCTTTCCGTCGCTCTACTACAGTCGTCATCAAACTACTTCTTTCTTTGTTTTCTCTTTTTTACGAGCACTTGACTAGCCACCCTAGTTACTGTTTCTTGGATGTTCTTCCAGAGCTCGTTTACATTGTAGTCTCGTTGCGGTTCTTTTATTTCTTCAGTAATTGATTTCTGGTATATTTCTTGTATTCTGTCTCGAGTTTTTCCGCATTCCAGCTTATGTTGTTCTTTTTTTCGTGTGCATGTGTACATGTTCATATATATTAACACTTCGTGCAATTTAGTTTTTTAACTTGCTAGATGAGCCAAAAAAACGTTGGTAGAACTAGGCAAATTAGTTTTTTTATTTTTAATGCTGTTAAGTACCTGATTTGTTTTTTGGATTTTAGAATTTGACGATACCTGCTAAATTTGAGCTTTCAAAGATTGTCATGGTAAAAGTCTACATTTACTTGGTATCCACGTAGATAAGCAATTTATATCCAAAAAATACCTGGAATTTTTTAAAAATAGTCAGGGAAAACCTGAAAAAGTCAGGGAATTTGGAAATCAGAATTTGGTGGGAACCCTGCATAAAGAGTTATGTCTAGCCATAAAATCGCTGTTTCGCTCACGTGGACATACGTAAAAAATATTAACCTAAAATAAGTAACCATTTTTGATGTTTTGGTTTGAGACTTTTTTAAATTCTCCTCCGACCTACACATAAAGGCCCTGCCCGTGTATTTCCGTATGTTTAAAAGCTTCGCGTCAACCCCCTGCGAAATCAAGTTGGCCAAGAAAAATGGTAAAAAAGGTGACTCTTCTGCGCATGCGTTGATCTTTGTGCGCGGACATCGAAAACCTTGTTGACACTTCTCCAAAATTATGGGTTATGTTAGCATTTGGTGTTTGTTTTTCTGAAAATTAAAAAAAATCTCTCTTTTCAAAGAGAAAATGGTACAAATAAGTGGTTTCGGCTAAGTAGCAAAGTTCTTAGTTTAAAACCGCAGTGAAAAATATCGGGGAAAATTGTTATTGCCGTTGTTTTCGTTGGAATGTGGACAGAAAAAATAGACTGAAGAGCAAATTTAATCATTTTGTAAGTATGAATTTTGCAAGTTTTAAAGAAAGGCAATTTCACTTTGACTTCACAACACTTCGCACTACACCGAAACACGAAATCGAAAAGAAAAATTGAAAATATTTGAAATTTAAAAATAGTCGCCATGGCGGCCGACGAGAGCGATCACTGGAAGACAATCCAATGTTGCCGAGTTAACCCAAAATTTTTTGGAAACCAACTCGTTTTTCGTTGAATATTTGGACTAGAGCTTTTTTTCGATTAATAGTCTAATAATTTAATAAAAAATATATTTAAAGTCGTAAACACGCTGTTTGTAAAGTAAAATTAAATTTCATTTAATTTATTTTAAATGAAGTGACAACAGTGACGCCGAATGCGGTCAGCCGATGTTACAAACTCGCGCAGACTCAGATGACCGCTTTTCACGGCTTTCGTTATGGGTATCTCGATTTTGACCGTTGCTGGGACGTTTTTCGCGCATCCTGGGCCTTTATATTGAGCTTATAATTATATGATTAAAGACTATGGAGGATCACATGTTATGGTTTTAGCATATCTAGAAGGTGGTCGAATATTGGAAGATCATTCTCGTTAAGCGCAAAAACAGAATGGTATCGATATTCAGGTCCTGGAACAAGTTGTTAACGTCCCCAGTCCTATCCCTATCTCTAAAAAGTGGCCGGCACCACCACCTTCTCCACCGGCGTTTTTTGAGATAAAGGAGTCCATTATTGCATAAATAAAAAAACAACAAAATTCTTTGTAAATTTGACAGTTCAAACAAAACAAACATGCATATGCATAAAAACGTGTTTCTTGCAATATCTCTATGCTATGGTATTAGGGAATGGATATCCCAACCGACCAATCTAAAAAATTAGGGGTAACGATGCGATTGACAGTTTCATAGCTAAAAAGGCATAACGGTAGGGAAACGTGACTTTTTCTATGCTTTGACACAAGGGGTTGACAACGGCTTTTCAAAATGGCGTATTTTATTGTTGTTTTCATGGCAATAATTTTTATACATTTTTTTTAATTTTGAGTGATTTACGCTAGCCAGTGAGTTGGATTCATACAAATACTTGGGTTGTCTCCTCAATGAGAACTGGGACAACATGCAAGAAGTTCGTGAAAGAATTGAACAGGCCAGATCATCTTTTATCAAATGAAATCAGTGTTGTGTAGTCGCGATCTTAACAACAACAAAAGTTTAATCGCCGTGTTCTTAGATCTGCAGCGTGCTTTCGAAACCATAGATATAGCAAAGCTACTTGAAAAACTGGATAAAATGTGAGTATTAAAATAGTTCCAGAGTTACCTAACCAATAGAAAACAGCATGTAAAACTAAATGGAAAAAACTCTGAAAATATCTCAAATGAGTGTGAGTGAAAAATCTCAAAGGAGTTCCACAGGGCAGTGTTTTGGGTCCTTTGTTATTTGTATTATACATAAATGACATAGTTGATATAGTTCATAATGATGATGACCTAGGTTTACATCTTCTTGCTGATGATTCCTTGTTATATGGTTCCTTAGTAAACATTGATAGGTTGGTTGGTAAAATAAATAGTGCATTAAATGATAAATATTGCAGAAAAAATATCTACTAAAAATTAATAAAAGCTAAACAAAATTTATGATAATTGCAAAGGAAAATTTAAAGCAGGAATATTTGTTGAGTCAATACAGTATTAGGATAGGTAATGAGGTATTGGAACATGTCAAGAAAATTAAATATCTAGGTGTAATAATAGATGAAAACATGTCATTTAAAGATCATTTTAGTTCAATCATCTCAAAAATTAGCTATGGAATATTTTGACATAATGGTCAAAGTCGGTAGTTTATAGTACTTTAGTGTTAACACATTTTACATATTGTGCCAAAATATTATATCTATTACAGATAAAGATGCAAAATAGGGCCATGAGAATAATATTGTCTTGTGATAAGTACACTTTCATTAAGAGCATGTTAAAACAGTTGCAGTGGTTACTAATAAAGGAGTTTTTTATATACAATGTCTTGGTCTTCATATTTAAAATAAAATTGGGTAAGGCACCTTCCTATTTAATAAACAAATTGGTAACAAACAACCAAGTTCATAGTCATTATACAAGACAGCAGCAGAACTTTTACATACCAAGAAGCAAAAACCTTTTAATAAATTGTCTGATGAAATAAACAGTAGTTTATCTACTGTAAGCTTTAAAAATAAATTAAAAACTTTCCTGCTTACAGAATGTAATATATTATAGTATTATGTTACTCTTAGTCTTCCCTTTTTAAGTTGTCTTGTCTTTTAGTTTTTATCAGATCGCGCTGATGATAGCCAACGTTCGAAGAGAGCATGGCACTTGAAGAAGTGAGTTGAGAATTAAAAATAAAGACAATATATTACAATTCGTTTATTTTTTTTTTATGATGAGACTTTTCATCCATTTCCATTCAGATCAGTGCCTAGTTGTAGCCAAGTTTTTTGCAAAGTTAAAGACAAACGCGAAATATCGATGCACCTAGACCAGATTCGAACCCGAGACCTTCCGTTCGGCAGGCCGATACGCTGCCTACTGCGCTACGGAGACTACAATTCGTTTCTTCTGACACAAAGGCAGGAATTTAAGCTACAAATTCACCTTTAGGATACCTCATCTGTTTTTTGCAGAAAATACTTACTTTTTGTGGAATTTTTATACAATCCGCGAAGCAGGACAACTTTAAAAGTTAAAATCGAGCAATTTATTAGATATTTTAGAGAAAATACTCAAAAAAAGGCCAAGTTAAAAAGTAAACAACACACAAGAAAAAGTTAACCAAAAAATAGGGCTATACGTCAAGGCGGACCAGAGACCAAATTTACCCAGGGAATATAAATTTACCTAACCGTTATGTCTCTCAGATTGCTCCATCCGCTTTTTCAAAATTTGCCACTTTTTTTTGTGATATCCATTCCCTATATGTTGTATTTTCCCTGTATGCTATGGACTATGCAAGTTTGTGTGTGAAAGCCTTTATATTGAAACCGTTGGAGGAAAAGGTAAGATGTTAGTAATTTTTGGAATAGGGTGTCCTATTTAAAAAAAAGCAACATCGCCGCCCTTGATCCACCCAGTTAATACCTGGCGGGCATCCAAAAACATGCTTTTTTTTGTAAACCATCTGTATGAGAAATTTTACTTATTAATCTTGTTTAGTTTTAAAAATATAGCCACTGTTTTCAAATTGTCACAGTGTATAAAAATAATCTTATGAGTAGAGATTCGTTTTTTTCTGTTAGTAATATGTTTGAATATTTCGAATTGGTGGCCTTAAGAAAAAAATTTGTCACATTTTCTGAGCTAAGGCCACTGACAGAAAAAAATAATCTACTCTTAAATAAAAGAATTTATGACTTCTTTATTGTTGTCGTATAAATTGACTAGAAACTATTATCTTAAGTGATATTTTAGCGTCGATAGTTGTTTGACGGGAGGTGAAAAATATAATTTACTTACGACCAACCCATAATTTATACTAGTTTAACGAGCGTCCTAACACGACTGTAAGTGACCATTTACGCTTCTTTCTTTCATAAGGATGCTGAGTGACGCAAAAATGTAAATTATTAAACTGTTTTGCACAAAATTTAAAACAAAAATTTTCAGTTTTCAAATATTGATATTTTTAAAAATTGAAAATTTTGAAGTTTTAAAAATTTTTTTGAAAAATTAAAAAAAAAAATTAAATTAATTTTCAAAATTCCAAAAAAATTCTCAAAATAAAAAATCGAGTAAAAAATTATATTTCTGAAAATTTTCAAAATTCAAATATTTTCAAATTTCTAAATTTTATAAAATTTGAATGTTACAATTTTGCCTTATATCTCTTAGAAATAGTAATGTTGCATAAATCATACAAGTATGTACTTGTGAGGAAATTTTCATTGATCGTACGTAAAGTATAGTGCACTAACACGCATGTTATAGTCATTACACGCTCAGATGAATTAAGACACACCTTCCTTCGGCTCCTGTCTCAAACTTCATCTTCGCATGTAATGACGATCATAACATGCTTGTTGTGTAAACTACTATTACCTACTTACACACTAATGTTTTCGTCTAAAGACGATTTTTACAAAACAATAATATTACAGACGCAAATTAGCTAGCAAAATATAGTGCGATTTTTGGATGAAAAATGGCGTTTACCTTACAAAAAGAGGGACAGAAACAATTTTGTAAAGAAACAAAAAATAAAGTTTTTTGAATGATCACTTTGCAACGGTTTATCTCACAGCAAGATATGAAGGTATGTAAAAAAGTTAAAGAAAAACAAAATCTTACTGTAATAACTTTTAAATGCTAAAACTTTTTTTAATCACCGACAAAGTGAATTTATGATCACCTACATATTTCAAAAAGGTTTAACACTTTTAATACCTTAAATCTATGAATGATTTTTTGTAAGGCAAGACCTTGACAAAATTTAGTAATTGGGCTTAATATAATAGGCACACTTTATTGGATCATAATATCCCGAGACTCTACAAAACAAAAAGCTCCCGTAAAAAGTCTGGCATTTAAAGTCAGAAGACAGTGTGCATATAGCTTTTAAAATTCAGAAATTAAAAAAAAAAAGTTAATAACGTACCCTGTAATTTGTCAAGAGTGAACTACTTTAGTCTATATAAATAATAATAATTCTAATCTTGAATAGCATTATAATTTGTTTGGGCAAATAGCACAGCGTCATGTACCGTTGGGAAAATAAGAAACTTGCTTTCCTTCTTTTCCCACTTATCACAGTTTATCATCACTTCGTAGACTGGACCTAAAAGTATTACCAATTATAGCATGATTTTTTTTTACGATCTCCGTAAGTTAAATCGATTCAACAGCGAACAGTAGGAAATCGAAATAAACAAGCATGGTAAAAACATCTTAGCTCGGATGTTAGTGTCAGAATGACGGAGGGTTTTTGTGACATTTTTGCCCTCTTTGAAGTTTTTGTGTTGCCTTTGATGTCGTAATTACAACAGATATTTAAGATGCAGGTACGTAATAAAAATGCAAACATTTTAATACCTGAGCATCCAGCAATATAGAGCGTAATTCCTAATTTTCCCAGATCACCCTGTAAATTTCTCAAAAAATCAACTCCGGATGGGTCGATGAACGTCAAAGAAGAAAAATCCAAAATGACTCCTCGGATAAAAATCATTGCATCTAGTTCGGTTATCGAAACTCCCTAAAAATTAAAAGTAATATTGAAAAAAATAGATTATAGATATATATAATTTTGTTTAGGATGAAAGAAACCACCCGACAACTTAAAATTCAAAAACAAGGTTTAAAATTTAGAAATAGAGTCCCTGTAAGCAGATCTTTCAAACTGCATACAGGAACTCTACTAGAAATAAAATCAACGAAAATTTCCAAACTTGGTCGCCTTAAACTTTTTACAGACACTTTGTTAAGATCTACCTAATGGCAGGTGCTGTTTTGAGATTTGACATTTCAATTCGACAGAATCACTTTTTCTTATGTACATGTGCTTTTTTTCTCCTCTCTTTGGTTCATGACAGATAATATTTTGCAATCTTATTTTGACCCGACGTTTTGAATTAATTGACCATCATCAGCCCAAATTTTTGCTTTTTAACTTATTCAAGATATTTTAAAAACAATTATCATTGCATTATCTTTTTTAATACAAAATTCTAGCTAATATTTTGGGAATATGATTTTGCTTTGTTTTTATTAAAATTAAAAACAAAGGTAAAACATTCGGTAGAACCAGTATTTAACAAAAAAAAAAAGAATCAGACTTACAAACAACTGTCAGTACTTATTTTTTGTTTTTTTTTTCTGTTTTTTATTATGTAATATTTTCCTTTTTATTAAATTTTACCTTAATTTCAAGTTTTTGATTCTATTATTCAATCCAATACATTTATTTGATCTCTTTTAGGGGTTTATATTTTTTCCCTCTCGGGTGTACATCTTGTCAAAATTATTTAACCACAATATCTTTTTTTTTTAATTTTGTTTAGTTGGTATTTTTCAGCTTAAACTTTCACTAGGTGCCGGATGCCTGTATCTTTTTATGCATCTTTTTTATCAAGCTTTTTAAGTTTTATATTTTACACTGTGACAGTAACTTTTTTTGCATTTTTTTTCTCTGTTATTTGTTGTTGAGTCTTGTTTCTATAATCTATTGTTTTTTTAAATAACAATTTTTAGATTTTTCAACTTAATTAGAATTAACAGTACTTATTATTATTATTATTTTGACATTTATATGTATTGTACTATATAGTCAAGGGGATAAGTGGCGATTTTTAAGCACCCGGATTTTCTTACCATAGTAGATTTTATGGTGTCATATGAAAGCTGAGACTCCCTAGATTATGAATCTGCCGGATGACATCTCGTAAATGGTGAGCGTTTTAAGATATTTAGCAAAATATCCAAGATATTTCTATTTTTTGTCTACAGTCAAATTGACGGTGTTTGATATTAATTTATAGGTTTTCGAATACGAGGAATTCGAATCGTCCATCAAAAACTACCTAAAATGACATTTGACACATTTTTGACAGTCAAAATGGATATATTTGAAAAATTATTCATTTTTTTTTTCTTTTACGAGAATTAGTGGCTTTTAATAACTTTTATAGGTTCTTTTGATTTAAGGAACTTGTATCTGCCATTAAAAATGGCATTAAATGATATTTGACACCATTTAAAATACAAAATTTGTTCATTTTGAATAAAAATTACTTACCATTTATAATAGATAGCTGAAAGTAAACCCTTAAATTGATATAAAAGATACTGGTTAATCTGACCTAAATTTTAGATTTTTCTCAAGACTTAGTGGATAGCTACTACCCGTTATGTTCTTGAAAACTGTCAAAAATCCTGTAAATGTCACAATGTCACGTGATAGTTGTTGAAAAATTTTGGTTACTTGTATCCAAAAACCTTTAAATCGATACCAAATAAGATTATTTTATGTTAGATAGTTTAAGAGTGGTGAGTTTTTTGCTTTACGTGCTTTCAAAAAACTGTCAAATGTCATTAAATGCAGTTTTTGATGGCGGATATAAGTGCCTTACATCAAAAAACCTATAAAACTTTATAAAAGCCACTAATTCCCGTAAAAGAAATAGAAAAAAAATAATTTTTAAAAAATATCCATTTTTCTGTACCAAATGGCTTTCAAAAATGTGTTAAATGACATTTTAGGAGTTTTCGGTGGAAGACTCGAATTCCTTGCATTTGAAAACCTATAAATCAATATCAAACACTATCAATTTGACTCTACACAAAAAATAGAAAAATCGAATTTACTCATTGGTCGCCATCTTGGATATTTTGCTGAATATCTCAAAACGCTCAACATTGACAAGATGTCATCCGGCGGATTCGTAATCTGAGGAGTCTCAGCTTTCATATGACATCATAAAATCTACTATGGTAAGATTTTCGTATCCAAGCCTCACTTCCCCTAGACTATAAGTGTGCTTTATCAATGAGATATTTCTCTTGAGACAATAAAGCGATTTTTGAGATTGAGATTTAAGTGTCAAAAACGAACACCCTGTATGTATTATACAAAAAATAGTTCAAAATTACAAAATTAAAATGGGGATCGATCTTACCTTTTCCTGTAACTTTGCCCTTTTTCTAAGAATTTCCGGGGCATCTATTCCCACTTTCCTGACGAACAGCTCCCTAAAGGAGTCTCTGGATGCGAAACTGATCCCTCCACAGAAATGAAAAATTTTTAGTCCTGAGATTTCTTGTGCCTAAAATAATTTTTTTGATAAGTAATAATTCTAGACGTACAATGACAAGTCTTCTTTAAGGGACATCTTTTTACGAAGGTAATGTTTTTTCGAGTGTTTATATGTGCCACTCTAGCAGGTGAACCAATTTTGATAATAGTGGTATTCTGGAATGCTGAGGGTTCCGAGAGGCCTATAGGCCAATTTTTTGTTTGAAAAAAAAATCAATATGGCGAATGTTGTCAATTTTAGCATGCTTTCGGAGGCATAACTTCCTCAAATATAAAGCACTTTTGATAAAAAAAATTTTCTTCTCTAACTGGGCCGTCGCACAGTGGGCGAAATTTAATTTCTGGGAGGACAAAAATATTCTAAAGTTTACGTTTAGATTTTATAGCCTAATTATGTTATTTTCAATTCAAGTCAACAAATTGATAAATTAAATATAATATAAATATAAGAAAAAATGAATCCTACTATCCTACTTATGTTATAAATGCGAAAGTTTGTGTGTTGATAAGTGTTTGTGCTTGTTCCTTAATCACGCAAAATGGCTAAACCGATGCGGATAAAATTTAATAAGAAGATAGGGTGTGACATGCTGGATTGACTTATAGGTTACTTTTTATTTGACATTTCGCTTACTGACAGCTGTCATGTGAATTTTTTTTTTAATATTTAAATGAGACATCTGTATATTATAAAGATATCTTAAGTAGGTGGAAGGTAAGGGAAGGAAGGGGGTGGGTGCAAGGGCAAAGAACGAAAGTGGCAGAGGGGTGGGTGGTAGGGGTTGGATTAAGTTGGTAGGAGTAAAAAAGCGGGTATTTAACTAGTTGGACCATCTATTAAAAAAAATTAGTTGAATGGTTGTGCACTGTTTCTAGTAATGGTATAATACTTGCTTTACCCATCAATTAAGTATACGTCAAAAATATTTTTGAAAATATTCTTATTTTTATAGTGATATTTAATGATAATTAACCGAATTTTTATAAATCTTGCCTGTGGCAAACTTTTTTATTTTTGGGTTTAGGAAGTTGAAATAATACTTTTTCTATGTCCCTTAACGTTCGACAAAAATGATGTGATTAGTTTATAAGTAAAGCCGATTTACATGATTTTTGAAATTAAACACCCTATATATTTCCAAATTTTTCATTTTCTAAAAAAATATACTTTTAACAATATTATTTGCCATGGAAAAAGTACTCTTATATCAAATTATTTTTATCTCAGCTTTCTAGAACCAATAATAAACAGTTTTCCACGGGGAAGGTTTATAAAAAGTCACACAGTACATACAATTTTAAGAAGGCGAAAATAGGCGCTAGTTTTTCGCCTACGAACTTTGTTTTTACTTTTTTGATCACGAGTAAACAATAAAGCTACAAACCAATAATCACAGAAGTTTAGACACCTTGTATAAACTTTTATAGCCTCCAATTTATTATGAAATTTAATTTAATTTTTAATTAAAACAAATTTAACTCAAATTTGATAGACATTGAAAGAAAAAACCGTTTTTTTTTAGTTCTTAAATTTCCTACTCCAATATATGATTATATAACATGGTGCCAAAATACTTATATAACTTCGAAAGTCGCAAATAGACGCAAACTATATTTTGCTGCATTAAAGAAGAGAATGTCGGATTTGATTTTACAAAAAATTAAAATTACCTTTTTTCACCTTTTTTGTAAATGCCTTCTAAAGTTTGACAATACAAAAAATGCCTTCTTATTTTGTAGCATTTTTTAAAAGTCCCAAAAGATTAATATGTTAAGATTATGTTAAATTAACCAGCACACACCTCTATA
Source organism: Oxystoma pomonae (assembly GCA_963921995.1). NCBI lineage: Eukaryota > Metazoa > Arthropoda > Insecta > Coleoptera > Brentidae > Oxystoma > Oxystoma pomonae. Next base: position 42,964,450 of record OY998171.1, on the reverse strand, counting down.
ACTCCCGACCATATCATTACAGTTAATTTTTGTACTTTATAGAATTTTACAGAAAAAAGCGACTCATTAATGCAATTTAAGTTGACTTAAAAAAATACTTTAAAGTTTAATTTCAGGGTTTTTGTCCTCCCAGTTTCGTCATTCCGCCCTCTGTGCGTCGGGTAGTTTTTTTTGTTTTGTTCTTCGTTACTTCAGTCCAACGCGTTCTAGGAAGTCTTAAAAATTATTTGTAACCAAATAAAGAATGTGAATATGCATTTACAACTAATCATCTATTTATTTCGAAAAAGGTTAGTTAAGAATACTGAAAAATAATTCAAAATGAAATATTGCAAAAAAGTTTACTGATGTCAAGTACTTTTTGAAAATAATCCATTGTTTTAAAAATAAACTAAAGAAAGGAGGCGACGAAAATACGTGTTAAAAAATTTCGGGATTTTTTCGAGAAGCAATTGCGAAAGAAAGGAAGGAAAGATCATCGCCCCCCTGTACACTTATTGTACTTACCGCTTTATATCTTTTGATATCCAAATACAAATCCGTATTGGGCACCACGCCCAACAGACACGTATACGGCTTGTATCCTTGCGCGATAATGCTGATAAAAGAAATGGCCACACCGGCCGCTAATCCGTAGCTGATTTGGACAAACAAGGTGACGCAAAAGGTAACCAGCCAGACGATGCCGTCCCATTTGCTCAATCTCCAATATTTTCTGGCCGATTTGAACTGCAGGAGCATGGATTTTAGGGCTATTACGATAATGCTTGCCAGGACGCACTGAAATAAACAATTTAAAATGATGTCAAGGAAATACATTTTTTTTGGTAAATTATATTATACCGAAGATGTCTGTCTCTGCAGAGGCGGGGTATATGGAATCGTTCTCCACATCTAAGTGGAAAAGGTGTTTTCTTGAATTAGTAGTGTTTTGTGAAAAATCCCATGTCTCTGCAACTTCATGCCAGAAACCATCTACGCCTCTAGGCCGCCTAACTTTAAGTCTACTCGCACTTGTCCCCTTTTTATCCCCAGTGAGGGTTCCGCTTTTACGTATGGGGACGCCCATTTTTTATGTCAGGTGTTTAGGGGCTTTTGGCTACTACGTCGATAAATTCCTCTACCAAACCTCAGACTATTGTCAAGTTTTGGTACCTTCAACCAACTTGACAAACCTATCCAACTTAAAACCTATCGGACAGGACACAAAACAGCGCAGACAAAACAACGCAGGATATAATAGCACGCAAAAAATAAAATAACAATAACACTCTTTATATAAAATATAAACGCCAAAGAATTCACGATCGATAGATTCTCCCGGTTGGATAGATTTTCCAGGTTGGGGCCACACATTGGATGACACTGCGACAAAACAGGGCGCAACACAGCACCACAGGGCAAAATATTCCATGGACGAAACAGCGCGGGACAAAAACTCACATTTGAAATTAACTTGAAATTTAGAAATAGAATATGTTATAAGTTTAAGGCTGTAACCATTTTGCTGCAGATCCTTCTTAATGTTTCTTATTTCGATTTCCATGTCATGAGAATTGTTACAAACTTGAACGGCTCTGTTATACAAAGTTCTTATTATGCCTCGTTTGTTTGTAGCAGAATGATTTGAACCTTGCTTTAAATAAAGTCCTGTGAGAGTGGGTTTACAATAGACTGTTGTTCTGATATCGCTTTCTGCTCGTCTGACAAGTACATCAAGAAAAGGAATTTGACAATTTCGCTGCAACTCCATTGTGAATTTAATGCTGGGTCTTATGATATTTAGGTGATGAAGAAATTCTGAAAGTTGTTGGTCATTCCCGGTCCAGACAATAAAAGTATCATCAACATATCTCTGGCTTAGGTTTATATGTTGCGGTATATACCGCGTGTGATTCGAAAGAGACGAACCCATTCACCCGAAAATAATTATCTAGACAGCACTCCAACAACTCCATCACTGAATCACACGCGGTTGATACCGCAACATATAAACCTAAGCTCTGGCTAAGATATGTTGATGATACTTTTATTGTCTGGACCAGGAATGACCAACAACTTTCAGCAATTTTTTATCACCGCCTAAATAACATAAGACCCACCATTAAATTCACAATGGAATTGGAGCAAAATTTTCAAATTCCTTTTCTTGATGTACTTGTCAAACGAGTAGAAAGCGACATCAGAACAACAGGCTATCGTAAACCCACTCACACAGGAAAATATTTAAATCAAGGTTCAAATCATTCTGCTACAGCCAAACGAGGCATAATAAGAACAGAGTCGTTCCAATTTGTAACAATTCTCCTGACTTGGAAATCGAAATAAGAAACATTAAGAAGAATCTGTAGCAGAATGGTTTCAGCCTTAAACTTATAACATATACTATTTCTGAATTTCAACAAACAGGACAGGGATTACAAGACCAAAACCAGGCAAATGCATTCCTTACAATTCCATAATTTAAAGGAGTATCAGAGAAAATTCGAAGAGTAGTGAACAACTTTAATATAGAAACAGCTTTTAAATCTAATAATACAATTCCCTTCTTAGTAAAACAAAACGGAGAACAAACAAAATAAGGAATGCATTTACCAAGTTCCTTGTGAGTGTGGTGAATCATACATAGGTGAAACAAAAAGACCACTATCTGTTAGGCTTAAGGAACATCAGACAAACACCCAAAGAAGTAAAACAACGAAATCAGGAATCGCCGAACACGCATGGTCAAAACAACACTGAATGAAGTGGACAGAAGCAAAAGTTTTGCACAAGGAGTCACACTGGAAGAAACGAAAATTCCTTGAAGCTGCCTTTATTGGGCAGAATCAGGGTGTTTTCCCCTCGTTGGGCGGAGCCAACTTCTTAAACTTCACGGTTGAGTGATTTCCCATAGTATATAAGTACGTAGCATTAGAAATAGATTGTAGTTTGCACCTGAATACGATTAGAGATTGTACTGATCTAAACGTCGTGTATAAATAAAAAAATATAGACAAGTCCGAAACACAGAGTTAATTTCAAATACATCATTGTCTCAAACTTTTAAACAAAAAATCACATTTTTTTGCGATATGGGTGATTATTTTAAAACCGGTATGTTGGGAGGTGAGAATTGATAATTTTTACCTCTAAATCAAATTTACTCTTACTTATTTGTTGAGCTCATACAATATAAATATGTAAGCAAAACAACATTTTCGGTGTTCTATTTTATAATGTGCTATTTTTTTTGGCGCTATTTTCTCCGCGCTGTTTCGTCTTGCGCTATTTTGTCGCAGTGCCATTCAATTTGCGGGTCCCAACTTAAGAAACCTATTCAACCTGGACAACCTATCGTATTTGAAGAAAGAGTGTTATCTTACGTTGCGCATACGTTGCCCTCGAGAAACACGACGTCGGCTAGCGACGTCGTTTTAACTGCCTGACGACCCTTATTCGCACCTAAATGAGTAATACAGATTCGGGTCGCCTCGACGACATTGATCCTGACTAGATTTACCAATTGCCAACGTTATTTTACGTTTAATTTCCGTCACCTAAAATTAATTACTAAACAAGAACGTTACATTACAAAATTCTTGAAGATTTACTTAAATTATACCCAATAAGTACATATTTTAGACGATACAAGAATAATATTTAATTATTTTATTTACTTTTAAAGCACCTTACACATAAAAATTTGTAAACGAAAGGCCTTTTATTGATAAATGTGATTAAGATACTTCTAAAAAAAATCGGGCGCCCTGAAAATTTGAAAGATCTAAGAAAATAAAATATATAAAAAATATTGGGTCGCAATATTTTTTTTTAATGATTTTGCTAGTTTTGTTGCAGAAATGATCTAACATTCCCCCAAAATCTTATTTTATTAATTATACAGGTATAAAAGAATAATATATAATTATTTTATTTACTTTTAAAGCACCTTACACATAAAAATGTGTAAACGAAAGGCCGTTTATTGATAAATGTGATTAAGATACTTCTAAAAAAACCGGGCGCCCTGAAAATTTGAAAGATCTAAGAAAATAAAATATATTAAAAAAAATTGGGTCGCAATATTTTTTTTTAATGATTTTGCTAGTTTTGTTGCAGAAATGATCTAACATTCCCCCAAAATCTTATTTTATTAATATGGCACTCTCAAATTTTAGACTAAATCTAAAAAGCAAAAAATTAATTTACAATGGCCGACAGACGCCAACCTGTTCAGAATGGCGAATTTTTGTGTCCTACTCAACCTGAACTAACTTATACCAAGTCGGACCGGGCTCCAAGTTAAGTCGTCAAGCATGACTAAAGTTACGAAACCCGTCGGTTCGCAAACGTATTACGACATATTAAAATCGCACGTCGCGCACGGGGTATGTAATATTAACCTAATCTACGTATTAGAATCTGAAGTTGTTTATATTAGGTCAATCCCACTCCTAACTGTCAAATGTCGTCGTTATGTATTCTTGTTTGTGGTCGTGCCTCGTTATCTCGACAATGCAAGCTCGGATTTGTTGGAGGTTTTCTGCAAAAGTTTATTTTTTGATCTGTAGAAACTACTCGAATGTTTGAGTGGTCGTTTTGGCATTTTCAAGAGCACTTGCAACTAGGAATAAGCAGATCCTGGATCCAAAAACTCCAAGAAAAAAAACTTGAATAAAAGTTGGATTGAATTTTTCAAAAAAGTTAGGTTAGAACCAGAAAAATAAAAATAGTTGTTTTAAGTTAGATCAAACGCAGGAAAATGGACGTGGTTTTTTGGGACGTCGCGGTTGACGTAGCCCAGTTCCAACGAGATATATGTTTTAAATTTCAACGGCAAGAAGATGTCGGTATCCGGTATGTTTTAATTGACTACGCACTGAAGACGTCAGCTTTGCCGTAAAAACGTACGTCGCTTTTGCCGACGTTGGAATATCGTTGAGTTTTGTAACGGACAACTAAAAACAACGTTGGACACAAACGTCCTTGATCACAACCTTAATTCTACCCGAAATTGACGTCATATTAAGACGAATTTGGTTGGAAGTTAGATTTTTGCTTCTAGTGATACAGCATGGTCCAATAAGACTGGTCACCGGATTTATCTAAAATGAGTTTTAGAGTCTTTATAACTAGGCTTTGGAAAGCCTGATCCAGACAAGACTATTTTTAATGAAATGTTTTGTTTTCCAGATAAATCCGGTGGACAGTTATTGGGCTACCCTGTTTATTATTAAAACTTTGCCTGATCTCGTCTGGTGATGGCGTATACTTACTCTAGGAAGGGTTTCAAACGCAGGTCCCACCCACAACAACACGATCAGTAGTAAACTGCAAGATACGACCGAGGCAAACTGAGTGACACCCCCGACTGTTTGTTGAATCATCGATCTAGACAGTGAAGCGGTGACTGGAAGACAGGAGAAAAATGAACCCATAGTGTTACTTAATCCCTACAAAAACATAAAATTATGTTAGTCTGGTCACAGTACTACTACTCAGGTTTTTGCAGAATTTTGTCACAAAAAGTTAATAACCTGGAGTTTTGTTAAAAACGCCATTTAATTAATCGCGTAGATACCAAAAGCGCATAATCTTTATATTTTAATAAAAAAAAAAACATCTAGAATTCCAAAAAATGTCGCCGTAAGCAAAAAATTTCATGACCGGACTTTATATACAATATATGGTGTACAGGGTAATCGGTTATAAGTGTTCCCTGGGATAACTTTTTTTTATAAAAGTCACAGAAGAACTAAACAAAAACTGGGTGAAAGGGTATTTTATAGGGACCTCAAAATCCTTAATAGAAATTATTCAGGGTGTGCCAAGAAGTTTTTTTTGTTATGGAACACCCTATACAGACTATAGGTAGAATTTTTTGTTCTGAACAAGAATTAGTAAGTAAAAATTGTTAATATTTTCCGAGAATCACCCTTTACTACGTGGTAGAAGCATCAATTTTTGAAAACAAAACTTTGACAACTTGCTTGGTAAATTATTTTAAAGGCCATTACCAAAAAAAAAATACGAAAATTTTATATCTAACTGTTCAAATCTTTCTCGGGAATTTTGAATCACCCTGTATATTTTGTTTATTTTCGAATTCTCCAGAAAATTAGCTTTTTAAAAATATAGTATATGTCTGCATGTAAACGTTTTCGAGATATTTCAATTTGAATTAGATATTAATTAATTCATATTATTCTATTATAATTAAACCAAAGTAGGCCATCATACATAATAATATATACAGCGTGGATTCTTTAAACGGAACGGTGCTTCTAGCGGGTTAGAATTTGGTTGAATTAAAAAATCCAAAAACACGTCAACTGAGATTTTTAATTTTCTTTAATCGGGTAATCTTGGATTTTTGTTTACGAGGTATGGAAAAAAAATATTATTTTTTTTTAAATAGGACACCCTGAATATTTTGCAATTTTTGAAACCTGCAAACAAATCTCTCTTCAGCAATACTACACAGTAGGATCTATCTTTTACGATAATCAAGATATTTTTATCTAAATCTGTATGGAAAACTTCCATATTCATTCAAATATCCCCCGTAAAACAGGGCATAGACAATAATTCCATGCAAGTTTAAATGCCTCTATCTTGGAAACCATAAGAGATAGAGTATTAGTGTGTGGTATTGTCAAAAAGATAATTTTTTTTAGAATTCAAAAATGTAAACTATACAGGGTGTCCTACTTAAAAAAAAATATTTTTTTTTTGCCATACCTCGTAAACAAAATGACATAAAAAAATCCAAGATTAAAGAAAATTAAAAATCTCAGTTGACGTGTTTTTGGATTTTTTTGTAAAACCAAATTCTAACCCGCTAGAAGCACCGTTCCGTTTAAATAATCTACCCTGTATAATCACAACAATTAAAACGCTGTCGAACTAGAACTTACTTAACTTTCCAAATAAATAGTTGGCTGTGAAAAACAAAAATAGCGGCGTTTTGACAGCAGGGAGTCACAAGGTTTTATTATAATACAATAATACGAGTTAAATCAAATTGAAATATCTCGAAAACGGTTGCAAGCAGACCAATACTATAATGCATTTTTAAGAAGTTGATTTTCTGAAGAATTCAAAAGTGTCAAAATATATAGTGTTCCATAAGAAAACAAAAATAACTTTTTGGCACACCCTGCATACTATTTGAACTGAATAATTTCTATTAAGGATTTTGAGGTCCCTATAAAATACCCTTTCAGCCAGTTTTTGTTTGGTTCTTCTGCAGCTATTAGAAAAAAGTTATCTCAGTGAACTCTTATCACCGATCACGTACATATTGCCATCTCCTTAACTAACTGGGCCGGTACTTTGCGATTGTGATATTACTTACCAAAGCTAACAACTCTTGGTTAGAATTAACTTCGTACGTCAATTTTCTGGCAAAAATAAGGGCCATTGACATCGTTATCGTGTAGGAAACCATATTGATAATCAAGGCATCGATCCAAATATGGGGTATTAGAGAAAATACTGGTATTTGCGGCGCGGGAAGCCTAAAAATCGATGTCAAGTAAATTCAATTAGCTTCCTTTGTGAATAACGGAGATGTTTTCAATTTTGATTTGAAGCTTTCGAACCAATGCACACAATTTTTGTTATACCTAACATACTTAGTATTTACTGGTATTGATAATTTCGAGGGTGTAACCACCCGTCGAAATTACGTCATAAATTGGTTGCTAAATCCATTGCGAATTTCCGCGAAAAATTATTAAAATTAAAAATTATTTTCCGAAATTTTTGGAAAAATTTGTTAAATGCGAAATCGCGTCACAAATTTTACCAGTGGTACGCTTGCCGCTTTATATACAGGAGAAAACCCGATCAATTCAACTAGTGTGTAATTATACACTTTTCATGGTCTAGTGTGCGTTTTGTGAACGACCTCAAAAAGTGTGCGTTTGGCGAACATTTTAATAAAAAGTGTGGGTTTGGTGAACATTTTAATAAAAATTCTAAAACCAAGATTTAGCAAAAGAAGTAATCCTGATTTCCTGCACTACTCGATAATTGATTGACTAATCATTTTAGCGAAGTTTTCTTAAAATTTAAACAAAAATAGTCAAATGACATAAAATTAAAAGCTAATAAGCAATGCTCAGCGTAAGGCATCCTCAAATACGTTGGTTTTTCAAACCAGGAATTTATCAGACCGTATTTAATAAAAATTTTAATCGTAAGGACGATTCACCATAAAAACTGCAATTTGTTTATCCAATTTTTTATCCGAACCTTATTTCTTCAAACCCATTCAATAACAAATTCGAAGTTTGTAAGACCCGTTTTTAATCGAACCAATGATTTTGTTTTCAATTTCAAGGGAAGGAACGATCCCTCAAGAGAAGGGATCAATCCTGGGGAAACCCATCCTCCGAAAAAACATGCTTTTTCTTGGAACCCCTTCTTAATTTTAGATCGAAAAAGATACAATTTACGCTCATGCCTGTCTGAGAAATGGAATCGATCCCCAGCTTTGGACTCGGGAAGCGATGATCACCCCTCAAGAATACAAACTGCGTTCGACATGGGGTTATTCGACACAAATCTATGTCGTTCCCTGATCAAGAATTAGAGCCCAGGAGTCGGCGTTCAACCGCCGGACCCAGGATTAGCGGTTGACGTAGTAGGCACCACGAACTCAGTTGACGTCAAACATCGAGAGCAGCTCTAGCCCAGGAGCCGCCACACAGCCGACGGAACCAGGATTAATAGGCCAGGAGCCGTGGTTGGCTCGGGTCAGGCACCGTAGTTGGCTCGGGTCAGGCACCGTGGTTGGCTCAGGTCAGGCACCAGGATGGAACCAGCGAACTCTCGAGAGGCGACCGCCACTGTTGTGATCAATAGAAAAATATCAGTCGTCTACAATCCATATCCAGTTCTGCTGGGATGATAGCGGTGTTAGATAGATGTAAGTCTAACATATAGCAGGAGGGTGTGTAAAGCCGGCGATCCACTGTGTATACTTGCTACGCAGAACAAAAACAAAAGGGTATACAAAATTAGGTCTTCTTGAGAAAGAAAATTTGCATCCTAAGGATTGCGTGCATCGGTTTACGGTATGGTGCACGGACAAAACCGAGGTTAGCGAAAAGAGGGCGCTGCTAGACCAAAAATGGTCTCCCCACCTACTAATACTACTAACCCGTCGGTTATTAATTCATAAAGTTAGAATTCACCTTGTGATTATTAACCAGATTGTTGACTAAATATTCTTTAACCTATAAGACACGATCCGTACGAAAAGATATTTAAAATGCTATTCTCGGTTTTTCCTGGTTTTATCAGTAATTTTTTATTAAAAAAAGACCGCACAACATTTTTTTCAATTTTTTTGAAGCTGTAGGTTTATGGGTTAATAGATGTTATTAATGAAACGTCCTTTTTTTTGAAAAATGCCAACGTTTCGCAAAATTTATTTGCTTCTTCAGGGCTATTCAAGACGGCCATTCCATATGTCGATACAATTTTCGCCGTAGTAATAATATTTTAATGTGTTTGTTTATGTCTTTTTAAAAATTTTTAATTAAAATTGTACGGTACTTGTCTAAAAATAATGCATTTTTACCGAAGGATGACATATGGAACAGCCGTCTTGAATAGACCTGAAGAAGCAAATAAATTTTTCGAAACGTTGGCATTTCAAAAAAAGGACGTTTCATTAATAAGATCCCTCAACCCATAAACCTACACCTTCAAAAAAATTAAAAATAGGATCGTTAAACCATTCTACATTTTTTTTTCAATTTCGTGACTTTTCTTGGTGCGCAATGTTCTTAAGTTTTTCCCAAAAAGCGTTCCAGATTTTCCCTGACTTTCCCTTTTTTTGGTCAAATTCTCTGACGTGGCATGGAGTAACAAATTCCCTGACAACCATATAACTATGAGATACTATAACGGCCCTGCCCTTGTATTATATAGCCGAAAACTGGGCGTGAGCAGACTGCGTCAGATATGCACAGTAGATTTTTTGCCTTAAGGCCTTGCCCAGGGCCAACCGTGATTTTTAAATTTTTTTTTTTGTTTTTCAAAGTTATAATTGTTACACATTTTGCGATACTTGGGTCATTATAGTATCTCATAGTATAGCAACCCTGATTTGAGAAATTTTGACACCTTTAACTTACCCTGTAGGTAGATGGCCCACAACACTCACGTTATACGTTTGGTGTATCCCTGAGAAATAGGTCACCATTGTCCCGGCCACTACAGCTACCAGTTCGATTGGAAATGGAATTTTTGTCTTTTTGGCCAACCAAGGCTATAAAAAAGTGAATAAGTGTGGCCTTAGATTACTGTGAGAGTGAGCAAGGAAACTATATCTGCAGGGCGATTTATACTGACTCTAAATACCTTACCCGAAAATAATGTTTACCTCAAAGATTGCATGTCTAATTTGTAATGCGTTAAACAATAAAAAACAGTGTTGTAGATCTGTTTTCCTTGATCAATGTTTAAACGGACCTCTTGTTTATCCGACCCACGGTTTCAGAGATATAGATGTTGACAGTTGGAGGTTTCAGATTTTAGGAATTTTTCACTATAATCAGTTTTTTGCCTATTTTGTTGTATTCGAGTAGCTAACTTGCTACTTCCAGTACACCAGTTTTTAGGTAGAGAACCAGTATATTGAATGCAGTTGAAAAAATTGACATATTTCATTTACGTCACTCTCAGTAGCGGCACAAACTTAAAAAAACGTAAAAAACTTTTTTTTCAAAATGCAATTTTTCGTAAAATCACTGATTAACATTGAAATATTTTTTATTTTTTTGACATAGTAGAAATGGGGACAATAACCCGAGCATTTTCCAGGTTCACGGGCGTTTTTCACAAAGTGTGATGAGCTTATACATATGTAGCTTATCTTCTTTTTTTTCTAAGATTTTCCTATAACATATCAAGAAAAATAAAAAATTATCGTTTGTTCTGTTTTAATCAGCGATTCTACGAAAAATTGCATTTTGAAAAAAAAAAGTTTTTTACCTTTTTCAAGTTTGTGCCGCCGTGACGTAAATGAAATATGTCAATTTTTTTCAACTGCATTCAATAGCCTGGCTCTCTACCTAAAAACTGGTGTACTGGAAGTAGCAAGTTAGCTAATCGAATACAACACAATAGGCAAAAAACTGGTTTTGGTGAAAAATCCCTAAAATCTGAAACTTTCAACTTTTAACACCTATATCTCTGAAACCGTGCGAAGGATTAAAAAGAGGTCCTTTTAAATGTTGATCAGGGAGAACAGAACAGCCCATTCCAACCGAAAGCCAGTGGCAATGCTAAGTAAGCGGGGTCCTTTATGTTGAAATATTTGGTTTGGATAATATATCGTTGCCTTACCAAATTGGATAATTTGGTATTTTGTACGAAATCGGACGTAGTTACATATAGTACTCCCCTTTACCCGCTCAGAGTTAGATATTACGCTCCCTCCCCATTCCAAGAGGGGGGAGGTGTTAACTTTATAATTTTTAACAACTTATCACAAATTCGTAATCCTCTACAAAAAAAAACATCTATACACCGATTTTGAACGAAATCGGACTTGTTTGGTTCCCCCCGCCCTCCCCAAAGAGAGAACACCTGTCAACATTATAACTTTTAAAATCTGATCGAAAATTCGTATATGCATTTAAAAAAATTTTACCTGCTCTCTCTGAAAACCGCATATTCGTGTCAGCTTTTGTTCAAAAGTTATGAATTTTTGAATTTTTAAATATACCATCCCCCAACCAATGTAGTTTTTCATAATATGGTATTGCCATAAACGCACGGATATGTAAAACTTAGTCAAAATTACCTTGCAAGATTTGTGCCAAATATACTAACTAACATACAGGTGAAATTGAATAAAAGCTTGTAAAAATAAGATATAAAATTAAATTTTAGTACCAAACAAAATTACTTTGGCGCGGTAAAGTTGTGTGTGGTAAGGTAATATAGCAGTCAACAAAGCACGAGAAAGCTGAAGTGAAAGAGGGGAGCTACAATCAAAGCCAAGATTTAATATTAGGTCGTCACCTAAATCTATATATATATCTCCATTGTCTACGGTGGATGGGGGGGGGGGGGTTAGAAACATAGGCGTCAACGAAATTACCCTTCCAATGCTCATTTTTTAAATCGCAGCATGGGGGGGATAATACTGTTAGGCTTCTTTTAGATCCTACTTGGGTCGAATAAACTATTTTTCATAAAAATTTTATGCTTGGAAAGTAAAAAAATAAATGCACATGGTAAGAAAAACAACTATAGGCCCTTTAAAAAGCATATACCATTTAATTAATTTTGATGCAGTGGCTCCGGGAGTAGAGTAATTATTAACTAATTTTCCCTTTTTATAACGAATTTGTTAATAATTAAAATAGTCTTACCTTAAAAAACTCGTTGTTGAGTATCAAACACACACAGGCTACTGAAGAAATGGCAACAGCGGTGACGTTAGCGTGAGGTATGGCCAGGACCGCATCATACAAGGTCTAACAAAAATTAAAAAAAAACTCCTGTTAAAAATGTATTTCCTGAATTGATTTTTACGACGCGATGAGGACCTTTATCTAGTAGACAGTTTAAGTTGCAGTGGCGTACCCAGGGGAGGGGGTTTGTGGGTTAACCCCCCCCCCCAGGAGGTCCAACCAAATCTGTAATAAATTAATCATGATCAAGGGCCCCAGCAGGGTTAACAACTGTCCCGTTTTTTACGGGACCGTCCCGTGTTTAGACCAAATAGACAATAAAAGTCCCGTATTTTCATACGTTATTAAAATTAGAAGACTAACATAATAAATAATCTAAATCAATTTTTATTTTCATTTACAAAAACTTAATCTAAAAGAAAATTTCGATTTTTATTGACCTTTGTCGAATTATCAATGAATTGCAATTACAACAAATTGACATCAATCATCAATCATCACTGTATTTGAGGAGTATTCTTCTATTCTTTAACACCAAGCATAATTAGGGAAGAGTGTTCTACAGCAGAAAAATTGCTAAACATTTTTCAGTCTTATAATAGAGAATTTCCTGAGCTGTTTATAATAATTTCATTTATTTTAAGCATTCCTGCATCTAATTTCAAATGGTCAAATAGAAGAAACCGATGTAGCGTTAAACTAATAGTCCAGAGATACAGATTTGTGTACATTTTTTTGATATGACCTGCAGTTTCTTAATTACATCAATGAAAATCCTGAGTTAATTCAAAGGGCTAAAAGCCAAAATAAATATGATTTAAAAAATTAAATTGTTATAGTTTTTTTCTTGATTGATATGGTGTAACTGTATGATTTTAAATGAAAATTTTCAAAAACTATTTTTAGTTTATCTTCCTCACGCTAGCGCTCGTAGAAAAACAATAGCAGAAATCGATTTTTCCGCACGCAAATGCTGTTTACGGAATGATCCATAGCGGAGTTCTGTTTCACTTTTTAGGAAAATAGCTATTTTCTGACAAATACAGATTTTATTTTATGACAGAATTTTTTTTATATTTATATGTGAACTAAGTAAGCGCCTCGTATTTGAAAATTCAAAAGTTGGCAACCCAGCTCCCCCACTTTTTTGACTTTTTACCCCGGTTTGTGACGTGTTTGGTGTGATGGAGGAAGGAATTTTTACCACCAGCATTCAAAACGAGTAATAATGGGCATTCTTAGTATAATTTTTCTTAAAATTTTCATGGCAACAAATATACCACCGCAACCCACCCCAAAATATTTTACAAAAAACCTAAGAGATCAAAAGTTTTAAAGAATTTTTTGTTTTTTTGTCAGTTTTCGCCTGCGGCGCTATACCAATCAACATCATTTGAAACGCGTAAAAAAATAGCATTTTGGTGTCATTTTTTTCAAAATTTTTGCCTGCGGCGCATTTAAAAGCTAATTTTGAAAAAAAAAACTGTAAATGAGACTAGATAAGAGTTACTTTTGAAAATAAGAATTTTGATAAACTAACTTAACACCTATTAAACCGCCCCTCTACTCTCCCTTCAGTTAAAAAGGCTTAAGGAATAGGCACCTACCTAATTTTTAAAAATGTACCAAAAGTATATAGGTAATTGATTTTTATTAAATGATGAAACCCCCCCAGAGCCGATTTCTGGCTACGCCACTGTAAGTTGGTCACAGAACTTACGTGTATTTCTTCTACTTAAATAGGTGTAACACCTTCGCTAGCGAGAGCAGCTATTTTAATAGTATAATTAGTGCATTCACAGAATCTCCGTCCCTGCGCCTGATTTGCCAAAATCTCAGTTTCCTGTCACGATCCTGTCTGGCACTAGTGACATTATTCGTGAGCGGTTTTGCCGTCAGTTTGCTCCCTAGTATAAGGTAACTAATGCCATTACTGCCAAAACTGACAGAAACATGACAAAAACATGGGATTTTCACCAATCATGTGCGTTTTTTGAAGAGAAATGCTCGCCGGGAGCACTTGATCTTTCTTTTTCAAGAATAAGCAACATTTTGTTGGCCGGTCCAACTAAAAATCACTTTTTCTGCGATTGTTGGCATGCCGCTTTCCGTAAAAGTCAAAGTGAAACTGGAATGCAATCGTCTTATAAAAAAGTGTATTGCTTTTATAGTTAGGCCATCTAACAGAATGTAAACTACTTATACTAAAATCAGTGGCGTACGCAGAAATTGTTTCTGGAGGGGCCTTGAGCTTGGGTGAAGAGGAGAAATAAAAAAATAGCCAAATTCTTTTAAAATAATGTAAAATTATGATAAAAATGCACCGCAGGCAAAAATTTTCGACAAATAATGCAAAAGTGTAGCACAAGTTACGGCGCAGGAAAAATTTTTTGGAAAAAATCGCACAAAATGTATCTCGTTTTTTTCATTATTAAATAAAAATCTTGAGCTTTTAGAAGCTCCTAACTAAAAGTTTTAGGTGTACATTTTTAATTTGCGCATTTTGCGATGTGATTTTTAATACAATACCTTTGGTCTTGGGGGGGGGGGGAATTACCCGTCCCCCTGGTATACGCCGGTGGTTTTCTCTTTCAAAAGATGTTAAGTTATATATGTAGGCCGAAAGATCAAACAAGATGTGAAAGGCTCATTCATCGTTCCCATCACATAGTCTACAGGGTCCGATTCTGGATTTCGTAGGATGGGATCGCTCGATTTATAGAAATGGTTTAAACCAACAAACGCGCTTAAAAGCAGTGACGACTCTTTGATCATGTCAAACTATTACGGGCACGCGCAGAGCTGTCGCTAACAACGATTTTTAAGCAAAGTATCTTTTTTGGTTCAGACCCAGTAGATGAGACTTGTAGGAAAGCTCGTACGTCTGTCAGTCGATCGATCACATCCTACGAAAATCATACTGTGCGTTTTCGTAGAGCGTTTTCCTTTCGATGCACTGGTACGCACTAAGTATATCTCCATTCTTTTCTAGCTTGTATAAATATAAATATAGAGATACGATCAGTGCGCACTGGTGTAGCAGTTTGCAATAACCGGTTAAGAGTCACTATTCTGAGTTATCTGAAGTTTACTATAGCAGTAGCAGCAGGTATGGTATATTCGGTTTTTTTATGCTTACTGTACGAAATCAAGAAGAAGGCTTCTATTAAAGCTTTAACAAACTTGCATAAGTTAATGAGAAAGTATGAAATACAAATCAAGTTAGTTTTAATTACGACCTTTAATACGTCAGTAGATTTCTGGGCACAATAGACCTACTTGATACTATACTATAAAGAGTGCTAAACCATCAGTTTTGAATACATAGATATAAAATCAGGAAAATAAATTACTTTGTTACACTTTTCAGCCAAATACAGGGTGATCGTTTATATTTTGTACATGTTGCAACCTATACAACGAGTCCGAAATTTAAAGATGCCGCTAAATATCTCAAAAATCAAAAGAGACAGAAAAGGTAAGAATCTTCTTGGTCGTTAAGGAGGCGGAGATAGGTTGACGATATTACTTTTTTTTTAAATTGGACAGCCTGTATGTTATTGCAAGTTGGAATAGAGCTTCTCTTTCTAATTTCAAAAAAACCTAATATGTTACCCTTTTCTCGGTTAAAAAAAATGACAAAAAAATCACCCGGAATCACCAAATATCATATTTATTAAAAGTTAACACTCGTGGTATATCGAACAAAGCGTTTTGGTTTCTTCACGCTTTGTCCGATATGCCACGAGTGTTACTTTTATTTTTTTATTACGGACACGAGATTCACCTTTTTTTATCATATTTATTGTTTACCTGATTGGGCTTATGGATATGATTTTGCATTTGATTTAAAAAAAGTTGGAAAAAGGTAACATATTGGAAGAAAAGCTCTATCAAAATTTTGCAAAACGTCAAAAGTCTTATTTTTTTAAAAAATCATCATCGGCGCCATAGCTCCGCCCCCTTAATGACTGGCGGCATGACCAGCATCCAAAAAGATGGTTTTGTTGTAGACATCTTAGTATGTAAAATTAGACTTATTTGCTCCTTTTCGTTTTTGAGATATTTGGGAGTATCGATAGTATTATTTTATTACAATTCGGGATAATTGATAATAACTCTTATATGAAAAAGTAGTTGCTGGAACCATAAAATAAAAAAATAAACTTAAAGAAGCGTTATGGTTTCATAAAAAAAAAGATAAGTAATAGTCAAGCCATGATGACACCTAAAATAATTTAGTTAAATACCTGTTAAATAATTTTTAGATGTGCTTAAATACACTTATACTGGGACACGTTTTTTGGTAAATTTAAAGACTGTAAAGAACTTTGATTGAAAAAAATTAATACCACCTTATGTTTCGCATACAATACAATGAAAAATTACAATTTTTGCTGTATCCTACTTGAAATAAAAATGGCAAAATAAAAATCATATGCACGACACCAATCTTGGCGACAGACAGATGACATAACAGAAATTTTTATTAAACAATTACCTTAAATTATTTTCATCTTTCTCTAAAATACTTTTTTATACCCTGCTGTCTCTCTTCAACAACCTTAAATATTTTTGCAATTCACTAAATTATCTCTCCATCTACCTCTAAAATTCTGCCCTCTCTCTAAATATTTTTCATTTTAACAGAAAAAAAATGTTTTTTGGCAGTCCTTTTTTTGAACGCTAAAAAAACATTGAAAACTTAAAAATTTTGAGTGTTTTATTCTAGAAATAGAAAGTTTGGAAAGAAAGCTTTAAAATTTTAGCAAAATCATGGCATAAAAATGTGAAAAAAATAGTAAAAATTGCTTAATCAAAAACGTTACCCTTAAGGGGTATTATTATTATGCTAAAATATTTAAGCCTTAAATTACCATCATGGCTCTACTATTAGAATCGATTAGATAGACTACGATGGGCTATGATGATTTTATGACAAGTATTGAAAAATTTTATGACATATCTTCCTACGAGCGTACGGAAAGTTCCACTTTTCCGCACAGCGCAGAAAAAGCCTTTTCACGCACGCTCATTTTTTTTCGGTGAGCAATTTCATGTAAAACTAGATGTTTTCAATTTTCCTTATGCTCGTAGGAAAATTTTTGTTCTCAAAATTAATTAAAAATACCTTACAATTGTGCCACCAGTAAACGTAGTTTGACAGGTTTTATTCTCATTTTTTGCACTTTTTGACATTGAAATGTTATAACAAAATGTATCGTTATTTTTGGCTAGACAAGGGTGGACATGTGGCCAAACATTTTTATTTTCATGATCTTATAAAATTATAGATAGATAGTGTGCGAAAAAACAAAAACAAAAAGAGACAACAAGAGCACGAATTACCCTTTATATTCAACGATCAAACACTATTCAAGTGACTAATTCTCTATTTGTAAAAGATTTTTAAAAATATAACCACTACCACAAGAAATAAACAAATCATATCAATAATACGTAAGGTGGTAATTTTTGTTCTTAAACAGAACCAGCTTGATTATGTGTAAGTTTTTTTTAATTTAATGTAGTTTATATTTGTGTATAACTTTTTTGTATAGGTACTTTTCTTTCTTTTGACTGACTTATTTATCCATGTATTAGGATATCCTACTTGAAATAAAAAATGATTTTTACTTACATAAGCAAAAGCAAAGTTGCCCCTCCTCTTCCCGACCGGCAGTCCCAGTAGGTCTTTCAGTTGAGACGAGACCACATAGAAGGCTGAGGCGCATGTGAAGGCGTTCACCAGCGTATCGGACAGAAGGCTGGACACCATGCCCAGTCTTAAAACATACATCACTAACTAAAGCAAAACGTTACGGTTTGTACAGACCCTGCGGTCGTATTTTTGAAAGCACACGAAAACATTCGCATACGAATTTCATTTTTACCTGTCTCCTTCTATACGTGGCAGAATGGGAGGCAAGAAGAACCCCTCTCTTGCTATACTTGCATTTCTTTCGCCTCCCATTTTACAAGGTATAGAAAGAGACGTGAAAATTGCCTATTTGATTTAGCACACGTATGTGGACATTTTCGTGTAGTTTGTAAAAGATGACCCCGGGGTAGTGTGAAGCCTTATCAAGGGATTTTATGCAGTGGAGAAATATTCGTACTGTACTTTGGAAAACAAAAAAAAACCAGTGAAAATGGAAACAACTGATATTGTCAGATTTTGTCAATTTTTTACTGTCAAGAAATTGTCATTTTGTCATGAACCATTACACCACTTAAGAAAAATTCAAAAAATATAAGTATATTGAGGATTATTTTGAATTATAAGAGAAGAACATTTGATAAAAGTTTAAAGATAAATTGCTATCAGATTTTAAGATGAGTCGTTTATAAACCGATGCAAAAGACAGTTACACTCGATGACACAAAAAAATGGTACAAGGGAGTTTATGTTACCCATGTCACTTTGACATATTTCAAAGGATATTTCTGGAGAAATTGTGAAAAGTCACGTAACTTGTCATTTTGAACCACTTTTATGTTTATTCAGGGTACAGTTGTTTTTTAACTCACCTGAATTATAGCCACAGTAAAAGTAACAGTGATAGCCACCTGGACATTGGTCAATTCGATACCAGAGGGCGACACTACCGTCGTACCTTCCGGCGCTATGGACCTTAACGTCCCGTTTTGTGTGAGCTCTATCGACGCATGGTCGCTAACCACCTTGCCAGTCATCAAACAAACTATAGCAAAGGTGCCTAAAAATGTATAAAAAGTATTGATCACAAGATATGTCAAATTTGGTGTATATAGATACTTTAAGTTGTGGAAAATAAGTAAAAATTAACGTGGAATGTAACTTTTAATTATGTTTTTCTACAAAAAAAAAAGACACGAATATTAGAATCCCGCCTCTGTCATCTTGCGTAAACTTACGTAGATTAGCGTCTACTCTAAACCGCTAACGCAGCAAGTTTTGCCAAAGAAGAAAGGAAGCTCCAACAATCGGAGGAAGATCCGTCTTGGTATAAATAAGTAGTTCCAGAGATAATACGCTCTCTATACACAGATGTCAAAGAATTTGATATATATATTCTTCAAAAACTGTCAGAAAATCTCGCCTTTACACACACCTTTAGTTTCTTAATACTGTTCCAGTAAATAAACCAATTTTACATTTTTTAGGCTTATTTTTGTGCGTAAACAAATCTTTAAAAGTATTGACATACAAAACCATTGTCATTCCTTTTTCATGGTGAGAATTTGCGACACTTTTGGACATTTATTGGTATGCGTAGTAGCAATTTAGCTCCACCGGAAAACTAGTCTTGCAGAGTTTCTATTCTGTTATTAAAAAAATGAAGAAGTTTTTCTTAGAACGTTAGGATAAATAATACCCAGATAGCAAGGACACGTCACAGGACGTCTTAATCACGTCATAATTAAGTCAAATTTGTCGAGGTCAAATTATAATATATAGCGTTATGTTAGAGACAAATTTGACACGTCTTATGATCTACCTAATTTAACGAATAGAACTTTAAGTTTTGGATTTATATTTTCAAATCTTCAAATGCATTTACTACAAAGGTTGATCAAAAAGGATATAATTTTGTTTTTTTTGAAAACTAATTAAAAGGTAGAATTAAGGTTAATTTTTTTCGTCATTATGACGTGATCTACAATGACCTATATTTTTACGCCTTTGCGTAAATTCGGAAAAGATGAAACATAAACTCCCATTTCATGTCATAAAAAATAAAACAAAAAATGCGGCAGAAATTGCACAAAATAAATATGTAAGATATTCTTATTTATTTTGAAAAGCGGTAATTCCCCGGCTAGTGAAGAAAGCCAAATTTCTGTCCTTTACAGCTTTATGCGAAAAGCAGAGAGAGAGAGAGAGATGTGTGAGTTGCATACGAATCCGCGGGATGACACCCAACAAAGCTCGAAGATGTTGTCGTACAGTCATAGGTTGTAGCTAAAAGGTGCAGTGTTGCCAGGAGTACCATCCATTACCGGATTCTACCATAATTTTGGCATGAATCCCATCCTCGGTAATGACCCGTTACCGACACCCTAATTTACCATAATTTAGAAAAATTGGTAATAAACAAAAATAAACACTTTTGTATTTGACTGCCAAACGTCAAAATTTAATTTGACTTGCCCTAAATAATTTAGAAGATTATTTTAAAAAAATTAAGGACTTTTTTGCATTGCATAAATTGCAAAAATCTTCGCCTGCGTCGCTATAACAACATTCATATTTACGATTTTAGTTTTATTTTGTGTCAAAAATGGCATTTTCTGGGAAATTTTCTCATACATTTTCGCCTGTGGCCTTCTGACGCCATTGATATAAGGTTATAAGTCCGCGCTTGCCTTTTTGTTAACCGCTATCGAGATCGCCGAAATCGGAATCCGCTATTTTCTCACGATACAACTTTTCCATGTATCAAATTTAGTTTTCACAAGATAAAAAAAGACGCAAGCAGATTGTCTCCTTTTAACCTGTTATTAGAAAACTTGTTGGATGAAAAAGATGCATCGTGTGTTCCTAGTTTTACACCTCAGTGGGATGCGGTTAATTTTTTTGCAGTAAAAATTTGCCGTTTGAAAAAATACGGTAATTTTGCTCCAAATCTGGTAATTTTTCAACCTCGTTTTTGGTAATAAATTCCCGAGTTCCTGGCAACACTGAAAAGGTGTGGTAGTGTGGTGCAGTCGTCACACAGAAGGCGCTGTCTCGTGTCTGCGGCAAGTTCTGTCTTCTGTCAAAAATAATTCCGTTTTAATGATTTTTTTATATAGTATATTTTAGTGCTATTATTATAAATATTTTAGTAGTAGTATCCGAGGTTGGTGTTATACTCGGGTTTTATCGTATTTTCGTGTTAATAGTTTAATAGTATTATCCGAAGTTTGGTTTGCTATAATTGGGTATTAGCGTATTTTTGTGTATTAGTATTATATAGTTTATATATTTTAGTAGTAGGTATTATTATGCAGTTAATAGAAACTTAAGGTAAAATATCAGTGGTATGGGTATCCCCATCCCTATCTTGTTGACATCTGATCAAAGTGACAATGTTTGAATAAACGAGCAATGCGTTACGGGCAAACCTACGTAGCGTTACGTGGCTCTTAACGCATCTATCTCAGGACTTATCCGCCATGAGTTTGAAAGTTTACCTGCTTGATTGGGATGCGGATACCGATAATACTGATAATTGACTTTAGTATCTTATTTTCACTCTATTATCTGAAGGTTGGTATGTTTTAATAGTATTATCCGCCAAAGGTTAGTTTGTTATACTCGGATATTTTCGTGTACTATCAATATTTTTTTTAATAAATGCCTTTTTTGGATTGTATTAAATAGACAATGTACTTTTTTTCATCCGTACCTTTTACATAAAATATGACGTCATCTTAAGTCATATAATGACGTCAAAAAGATGAGACATATTGCCGTTTTAAAGACGTCAATTTTACGTCATAAATTTGGTGGTTTTGACGTAATAGATGACGATTCATCCACATCATTGTTACGTGTCCTTGCTGCCTGGGTAAGGACGCTGTGTTTTTATTTGAAATAAGGCAATAAGTAAAAATTGCCACTCTTCAGAATTGTGAGGGGTGAGATTTTCTGTCTTTTCTGAAGAATCGCGACCAATCGGGTTTAACTTCTGAACAGTTTATCCGATTAGGATGGAATTTGGTGTGTAGATGTAGTTTAGGTACTAGTTTATTTCAGTTCCATTAGGTAAAAAAATTTCTTCAGGGGCGGAGCAAATGGCGGTAGTTTTTATAAAAATTCGCAGTTTTTCGGGGATTTTAAAAATTTGTAATTTTACTTGTTAATAGAATAGAATGAGCAATCACCCAATGATCAACGCTTAAGACTACGAACTGCGTTTGAAATTATATCATTCGACATAAATGTATGCCTCTCTTACTCGAGGGAACCCACAAAAAAGCCGAATTTACAAAAACCGAAACACAATTGAACAGAAAATAAATCGTCCGAAACGAAATATGAACGAAAGTAAAACACCCAAAAAATAATGGATACAAGAAACGAATATAATTTAACCGATTATAATTTTCCGGAACCTTAAAATATCAGAATTACAAAAGTATCGAAAATAATTTTCCAGGAACCAAAAACACCCGAACCACAAATTGATAGAAAATAATATGCCCGATCCTGAAATGAGCAGAGCCACAATCCATCCGAATCGCTATTGGGCATGCGTCAAATTTAAATCTCTAGAGCGCCATAGGCCCTGGATTGCGGCGTTGACAAGGTTCTATATTTGGAAGATGACACGAGGATTTTTTTTTATTAAAAGATTTTATTTAACTTCACAGTTTCTGGCTGTCTAACTGTCTTATCAAATCTTGCTATTCATTTTTGACACACTTCCCGTGAACCGATTTTAATATTATGAAAAAAATTGGGGGTAGGGGGTGGTTGAGCGATGTAAAGGGGGTAAATTAATACAATATCACAACTTACTTCAAGTCTTGCCTGGCAACGTAGCAATTGAATTCGTGGCTATCGGTTCGAATCATTTTCGGACAGATTGGGGTTCTTGAATTTTTTGGTTCGGCATTATTATTTTTCTATTAAATTATTTTTGTTAAAACATTTTGTGTTTTCTATAAAAATATGTTTCGTTTAATAATTTAATTTTATGTATATATCTTCTAGCGATTTGATTTTCCCGTCATTTTATTTTCAAAACAATTTTCTTCGGACCAATTATTTTCTTTTCTTTTAAATTCTGCAAAATTTGGTTTAGAGTTTTTTATAGGGACTTAAAAATTAGAGCCTTGAGCAAAAACTAGTAGAGCAGAATAATAAGTATGCCAACTTTGTGTGAATATTTATCTAGTGTAAAATTCAAAAAAACTTACCCATGGATACGTGCCTTGATGTTCCAAATACAAAATACACTAAAACCGGAAAGAAGGCCATATAAATACCAAAAACAGGAGGCACACCACCAAGCAATGAATATGCCATACCCTAAAAGAACAAAAGAAAACTAATAAGTTCCAAAAACCAGTAGATAAATAAGAAATATTTTATAAAAAAATATTCTTCCTTATGATGGTTTTAATATCAAAGAAGCTTACAGGTCATCATTGGATAACCCTCAAACATTGGCTATATATTTTTTTTTGTGACTGCACAGTCAACATACTCACTAATAATAATTGCTGGACAACACGATTTTGATATCTCAGTCCAGACCATTATTTTTACAATGCTAATACCGAGAGGTAAACCGCAGAAAAAAATGTGTACACTAATTCCCAGGATTGTTACCAATTCCTCTAATTCCTTTCTAATTTTTTATATCTATAGTAATTCCCTGCTAATTCCTCAAATTCTCCACTAATTCCCCAGCAATTTGCCTAATTCCCCATTTTTTTTAAATTCTCAAGCTAATTTATCACTTATTTACCCAATCTATTAAGTTATTTGCAGTAAGAGGCACAAAATAAAAGATATCGAAAAAAATCATAAAAAAAGAAAAAAATTATTTTTACAATAAGAAACTTATAAAATACATTCAAGTTATTTATAAATTGTGTTCTTAACCGTGCAAGCCGAAACCGCGCAGCTCTTTGCCGTGCAAAGCCAATACCGCGCAAATTTTAAATACATTTATTTGATCAAACCTTTTATAGAAAAGCAAAAAAATTATAAGGCGACATCTTATTAATCTGGCCGGATTTGCGGTCTAAACTGCGAAAATTTTATAGCGCACGCAAAAACTAACCGCGCAACATTAATATCGCGCATATCGTTTACTGGGGATTGGTGAGTTGAGTAGCGTCGGCAACACGACCCAACCCACCAAACTTTACCAAACGCCAGTAAACGTTTTTCGCGGTAAACGCTATGCGCGGTTGGGTCTTGCTCGCTATAATCCTTGCGCTGTTAGTTTTTGCGCAGAAGTGTCCTGCGCGATTTTTGCGTGCGCGTTAAAATTTTCGCAGACCTTGTCATTTTGTGCATGAAGTTTAAAAAAAAAGTTAAATGTCAGGGTTAAAGCTTGGAATAAAATCGCTTTACTTTTGTGTACAGGGCCTCTAGTCTAAGGTAGACGCCCTGTATACAATTGTTGACAGTTATTGTTTTACCAGAGGTAAGCAACTCGATTTGGCAGTTGTTAGGGAAATGTTGATAATTTTTGTGTGTGTTGGAAACCATTGGAAATAAATAATTTTGTCAGTGTCACATTTTTTATTAATAAACGTAGGTACATCAATTTTAAAATATTGCCGTATAAGTAACTGCAAAAATACTCGCGCCTACGACCTTGTATATTGTTTCATTGTTCAATGGAAAAAGTAACGCAAGAAAAATGAAAAGAGATCATGCATTTGCCAAACTGGAAAATTAATAAAAATAGTTGAATTTGCGAGGTTGAGGAAGATTAGTTAAATTTAAATAATATTATATATTATTATTATTTCAAGAAAAAGAGTAACAAAAAAAGAGATCAATAATATTTCTTTCTATTTTACCTACTACTAACATTTTTAAATCTCCTCTTACTGATTTTGTTGTCAAAGCTTGACATATTTTACAAACCAAACAAGTCATCATCATTCAAAAACTGTCTGGGGAAATTATAAAAAGAGAAAACAAAACATCAGTCGATGTTATAAAATCAGTTTTACATGCAAATATGATAAATAATAAAAAGAGAGGACAATATGAGTTGCCCACCGGTAAAACAACAACTGTCAAATGTATAGAGGGCCTTTAGCCTAAGGCTCCCTCAAGTTGACCTTGTGCGAGTATAAATACTATTGTGGCGTAAGGACCCCCCTAAACTCAAAAGTACCTCTGCAATCACGTCTTTACAGTTAGTTTTGTGTGTCGGGACGTTGGTTAGGCTACTAATTTTTTTCCAGTTTGTTTTAATTTTTTTGTAATACCCCACTATATTTTTAAAATTATCGACTTATTCCACACTAATTCCCCTAATTTCCAACAAATTCCTCTAATTCCCTACCAATTCTTCTAATTCCTGACTAATTCTCAGAGGTTCTCCACCAAAATTACCCTGCGGTTTACCCCTCGGTTAATACCTTTCTAATAATATAAAAAATATTCATAAGGCAATATTACTTCCCATTTTTCAATTACTAATATACTTCTAACGCACCTGTAACTGAGGCACGTAACGCCCTCTTTAGTTAAATATGTCAAGTAGTAATAGAAAAAAACATATTTAAAAAGAAAATCACTGTTTATTCCATCATGAAATTTGACAGGTAGTAAAAAGGTCGCTGTTCGGTATAGGCGTTACGTGACGTAACACGAGACGGAAGTTATTTACGTATTTAGATAGGTTCATGCTAACATATAATATGCTATTTAGCTTTAAGATACAACCAAAAAAATTTTTTTGTTGACCAGCGTAATGAGACCGTAAAAATACAGATATTTTTGATATTTCCTAATGCCCTCCGATTTATATTGAAAAATGATATTTGTGAAATACTTAGGGAGCATAGCGTATTCCGTGGGACTTCTGATAAAAATTTTACGAAACCTGTTTTAGTCGATTACTAATGGACCCACCAACACTGTCTAACCTGTTAACAACCCCAAAAATACTGAAGTCAAAAAATAGGGTTAGCGTGTCAATTTTTTTTCTTAAATTCAGACGGTTTAAGCTAGAGCATTAACATTTGGCACGTAAGTCGGCCTCGAAGGCCATCCGACAACTACTTGTGTGTCATAAAAAAATACATATGTGGCCCCTAGGGGGCAACAGGCATCTGAATCTCAGTCAGTTGTTATTTTATACTATTACCTACAAGTTTACTATACCGAAAAAAATTTCGTGGTTGTTAACAAGGCCCCTATATATATTATGAAATATAAAATTCTCAAACCCTAGGGGCGACCCCTAAATAGGTAATAGGTATAGGTAAAGGGTACGCTCCAGGAAGGCCAACATATGTGCCAAATTTTGTTGCTCAAACCTTCTGAATTTAAGAAAAGAAATTGACACCCTAATCCTACTTTTTGACTGCACCATTTTTGGGACTGTTAACTGGTTAGGCAGTGTTGGTGGATCCATTAGTAATCGATTAAAATAAGTTTCGTAAAATCTTCATGAAAAGGTCCACGGAAGCCAAATTTTCTACGTATGCCCCCTAAGTAAAAGTTTGAAAGTTGAATGCCAATATTTTGCACACTGAAATTAAATTTTGCACATCCTCCCACGAATAACTGTGGCCATTTTTAACTTAACGGTTGCCTCCTTCACGATATTTAAAAACAAATATATGTCATTCGAAAGTCTTGTTTTTCGCAATGTTGCAAATCCATTTTCAAATATGGCACATCCTCCAGAAGCCCTCAGTAGGGATCTCAAGTAGTCAGGTTAGCCCCCCAGACGATATTTTTTTAAAATTTTTATGTCATTCGGAAGGTGTAATTATGCACTATATTGCACACCCAATTCCACACTCCCCAGAAGCAAACAGTAGGGTTCTCGAGTAACCAATTTAGCTCCCCAACCAGATGATATTAAAGGTCACAACTCTGTAAAATCGTCGAGTAATGCTTGATCTAGTTTTTATTTTCAAGATTTTAATCTCCCTCAATTAGACATAAAATTGGTTTAAGGGTTCCACAGCGGAGCACAAGAAATAAGAATATTTTTAACTTAGAATAATATAATACAAATTAAAACCTTAATAGACCTACACGAAGAATGTGTAGCTCTGCTGGGTTCCCTCAGAAATAAAATTAAGGTTTTTGTATATCCAAAAAAAGTTTTTATATTGACATTTTTTATATTGATATTTTCACAGTTAGATATCTTTAAATATTTAATTTTATTAGAGTAACACAAAAGCTTATTTTTAGACACTAAAATGTGAGCTTTCAAAATTCTAGTCTGTTTTTAATACATAACTATATGTTTACCTTAGCTATGCAAGATTTATTATTGTGAAAATGGTTTTACGTCAATATACATTTATTTATTTATTTATATTTTTGAAAATTTTTATGTCATTCGAAAGGTGTAATTTTGCACACCCAATTTTTAAAATCCTTCCCGATAGTTCCTCGACGGTTGAAATATTTTTAAAAATAGTGTACGAAATTATTCAAAATTAAACCTTTCGAACAATACAAAAATGTTCAACAAATAATAGACACTTAAAGTAAATATTTCAACGCATCAGTATCCGTATACCTAACGCGTTCGAAATAAAACCAAAATACGAACGATGCTCGCTTTTTTGAAGGGTGCAATGAAAGAACTGCTGATTGAAATCGTTGCGTACGTTCGTGGGTCCGTAACGATACGTACATCCTTTCGTACGAATCGAGATTCTGTCATCACACCCGTCAAAGAAGCAGGGCATCGTTCGAAACATGGCATGAGCAAGTCAAAAATGTAGCGTATTTCGACTTTGTTTCGAACGCGTTACGTATACCGATACCGATGCGTTGAAATATTTACTTTAAGTGTCTATTGTCTGGGATAAGTTGGAAACTCGAAAATACACCTGCGGATTTCTAGCGGGGTGTGCAAAATTTCAAAACAGGTGTGCAAAATTCGATCTTTTAAACGACATAATTTTTTTTTTAATTCGTCTGGTAGGGCCGAGGGGGTAACCACTAGTTCGAAAAATGTAATATGATTGCCAATTTTGGGGACTCTTAGGGTCTGCAAGCCAGGGTTTGCCGAGGTTTAGGTAGTTACAGGGGCTGCAAGGGACTGCGAATGGATTAGGTTTGTGACATGATTGCTAACATTGGTTACCCCCTTGGGTGGGGCTAACTAACGTACTGAGGGTTCCTGAAGGGTGCGCAAAATGTGAAATTGGGTGTGCAAAACTGTGAAAAATCACCTCTTTCGAATGACATAAAAATATTGAAAAAATATCGTGTGAGGTGAGGGCAACCGTTAAGTTAGCCTCCTGACCCATGGGATGCAAAATTTAATTTTTGGTGCACAAAATTTAATTTTTGGTGTGCAAAATTTTACAAAATTGTAGCATAAATTTTTTTTACAGAAGCTGTCTGGGGGGGGGGGGCAAACTTGATCGACCCAAAATAAGGTATTACTTGACCCTCTTTCCCTATTTAAATTCTAATGGTAAAACTCACCCCTCAAAACGGGTGTGTACTGCGAAAATTTCAAAATAGCCAATAAATGTCCCCTTTGAGTAACAAATTGACGCGTTCAAAGTTTATTTGAAATTGTACTCCAAATACTCGAAACACCTCTTTCTCACTTACTTTTTAAAGAGAAAAAAAAACGTCGAAAAGGAATATGTTTCTTACCTGGGGTATGTGCATAATGGCCACTGTTATTCCACTAATAATGTCCCCCAGAATACTTTTTTTCCAATTGTATTCGGGCAACCAACGAAGTAATGGTATCGTCTGAAGAAAACAATTTAGCGGACTTACGGATTTACATGCTTTCGCTACTTTTTCTTTTACTAAAACCAGAATAAGTTTTAAAACATGAAAAATTCCTACAAAAAAAACAGAGGCGCTTTTATAACTTTGAGAAGAACGGGTTTAGTTTGAGTTTGAGCAAAAAAAACTTTCCTTTGGCCACTCTAAAGGAGGAGGCACTATTACAAGCCCAGCCAATTTCACACATCCCGGTAAGTGCCTTCTCCTTTACTACCAGTCGTAGATCAAAAAGTCATCATAGACCTAAATCTGCAGAAAACAGATTAAAATACTTCAGTACTTTTAAGTCTGTACCTAAACTTAAACAAAAAGTAAGCTGATGTGCATGCCATTATAGAGAGCCTTAAACTAAGTTTTTTGGGTTTTCGGAACTCTATAAGGAAATCTTTAGAAATAAAAATTTCCTTAACTTAGTGCCAAAATACGCAACAAAAGAAGTTTAAGTATTATGAATCCGCCATACACATCTAACGAAAAAACAGGAGTTTTTTGTACTTTAGTGCAAAATATAAGTTTTATTCTAGCAACAGTTAATAGCTCAGGGTTTACTTTTTAGGATATTGAACAAATTATGAATACATTAATTAAACCAGCCATCGAAGTGCAGTTTTCTTGTGTTGCTTCACACAACACCGAAGAAGATTTTCTCATTCCACGACGCGATGCGGTGGACGTGAACTGCTGATAAAGGGAAGGGGCCCTTTATCAGCAGTTCTCCGGTCCACGTAGAGTAATAACAACGAAGTAGAAGTAGGCACGGTTAACACTCCACGGAAATATTGTCGCAATCACGCGGGAATCCCAAAACTATTGGATATGGACATGAAGTTACGGACCCAAAAGATGTGACCTGAGTCTTCAGTCAGAGGTAGAGGCCCTGTATACAATTTTTGACAGTTATTGTTTTACCAGAGGTAAGCAACTCGATTTGGCAGTTGTTGATAATTTTTTTATGTGTTGGCAACCATTGGAAATAATTTTGTCAATGTCACATTTTTGATTAATAAATGCAGGTATATCAAATTTTAAATTGGATTAGTTATATGCGGTTTCAAAATCAAAATATTGCCGTATAAGAAACTGTAAAAATATTCGCGCCTCCGACCTTGTATTGTTGCATTGTTCAATGGAAAAAGAAACGCAAGAAAAATGGAATGAGATCATGAATTTGCCAAACTGGAAAATTAATAAAAATAGTCGAATTTGCGAGGTAAGTAAGATAAGTTAAATTTAAATATATATTATTATTTTAAGAAAAAAAGGAAAAAAAAATAGATCAATAATATGTTTTTCTATTTTACCTACTAATTAACATTTTTAAATCTCCTGACATATTTTACTAACCAAAAAGTCATCATCATTCAAAAACTGTCTGGGAAAATTATAAAAAGACAAAACAAAACATCAGTCCATTTCATAAATGTTAGGTTCCTCTGAGAGCTCGGCGAGTCGACCAATTTTAAGTCACGTGACGACGGAGTAAACGGATTTAATCGAAATAAAGGAACGCTCCTGGGTTGTATTCTCACTACACTTTTAACTCTTTGTTTCCCTTAAACTGTGAAATCAATGCGAACCCAGTTTATTTACTTATTCACCTCAAAAATGATCTGGAACGGTGACTGGGCACAGCGGACAGCGGGGCCGAACGTGAAGAGACAGCACAGTCGGCTCCGCCAGATATGAATCAAAAGGACACGCGCGCGCTCACTTTTACCTCAACAGCAAATGACTGATTTCGAGAAACAAGCACAAAAAATGTGGAGCCTCCAAAAAAAAAACTAGTGGACAACCTTAAAAAAAATGTCAACCTTTACCGAACTCCGTAAAATCTTGATTTAAAACCGGAGCAAAAAGATTTCCTCGCGATGCAATAAAGGAACGGACAGAAATTTCGTCGATTACCTCCAGATTGTAAAAAGGAACGCAGCAGAGAAAAAAGATTTGGTTAATGGAACTTAACAAAAAGAGGGCCTCTAGTTAGAGGGACTACTCCAAGGGAACGACTGATATTTCGACCAATTTGGATGCTTTGATCGATTTCGGGCTGTGACACTTTAAGTAAACTGTCTGGACTACCATTCTACCGTAAAAATCAAGTTCTGCTGGGACGGTAGCAACGCTAAATAGGTGCAAGTCTAACATATAGCAGGATCACCCTTCAGTGTCAGGTAAAATTAAGTCATTTTATAGAAAGAAAACTTGCATCCTTAGGGGCACGTGCATTCTCGGGGGCACGTGCATTCTCGGGGGCACGTGCATTAATCGGAGAATTGCACGGGGTCTAATTGCCGCTTGTATTAGGTGATAACTAGTAGTAGTAGGACGATGGGCCCCCATCTTCTACTATTACTAATTATTACTTAATACATCCATTTTTATAACTTACATGTTTTATAAGGCTTTTCATAAAGTGTATCTCTATTTAGTTCTTCTATTTGGTAAACAGGCCGTTCCACGTGAAGTGGGGTTGGTATTCGATGATGTAGAGAGTCATAATTTTGAAACGATCTAAAAGAAAAGAAAAATGTTATCTTTAACCTGTCACCTGAATATCAAACAAAAAATGTCCAAAGAACTTTTTCTACACCGTTAGTTTTTCTAAAAATTAAAGTATTCTGTATGACTTTTAAAATATGTATTTTTTTAAAGATTGATAAAAAAAAAGTTTATGGTTACATCAAATATTTTGGTTATATTAGCCGGGAATCCTACGAGGCCAAAACACATAATTCATATAACCTAGTACACAAAAAAATAGCTATTTAATTTGATTTAATTGTAGTAATTAATTGAATATTTTCGGTTTTTAAAACGTAATACCTTCAGGAAATTATAAATATGTGACGAAAAATAGTTACCGGTCGGAATTTGAAAAATAAAATGTTTTTTTCATCGAAAGAGTCATTTTACAACATTCTGCATCACAAGTATCAGTCGAGAAACCAAAACTGTAATTTTCATCTTTATCCTTTAACAAAGGGACATCTTCATCGTCCGACATTTTTCTTTGTGTTTTATTATTTAAATTTAACTGTATGTTCGAGGCGATCAAAACTTTCTTTTATTCAAAAATTTCGGAAAAACCTGCAAACTTTTATAATAGTGATAAACATATATTTTTTACCGACAAAAAGAAGAACACGCGTGTTACTTATCTTATACAATTATTTTTAAACCCGGAAATGTCTAAAACATTCACAACAGTTGTAAAAATATTAACTTTTCACAGAACACTACAGTTTACAGATTTAAACCAACAGACAACAAATTCTAATGTGAATTTTTTCGCGAATTTTATCTGTAGGCCTGATCATTTATCGACGAATTCGTAGTGCACGCACGTATTCCTGTAGTTTTTACTTAGTGTATTACAATCCGAGAAGAACATGCTTTGTTTGTTTTTGCATTCATACGCCCCTAAATAATAATTAAAAACATTAAAAACAAAAATGACACTACACGCTAACTTTTGCCAGTCAGCCAGCAGTACTGCAAGGTCGTTGATAACGTGATCAACGAGTATCGTGACCTACTATAATATAAATCGACCGGAATTAATGCAACGAAATGCCACCTACAGCAAATCAACAAATCTTTGAGCTATTAAACGAAGTTAAACAACAAAACAACGTAATAGAAACGGACGTCCAATCAATCAAAGCAGAACTTATAGATAGAGAGGTGGTGGCAGTAAAAAATTAATCATTTCATCCCATTTGTGGTTTATATAGTTTTGATAAAAACACACCAAATATAACAAAAAAAATATTTTCAGACGTCTAGGTGGGGGATTTTTCTACAGGGAGGAAGTCCCCGAAACTTGCAAAAAAATAATAGCTATATGAACTCATTTCATTTCATCCGCAATTTATATTAAAACAATCTACTTACCTCAGGACTTAAAAAAAATCAAACGGTACCCGCCTATGGCGGGGGTTTACGAGTAGTAGTAGTAGTAGTAGTAGAGAAGGGGCGGCGCGAAGCCCGGCAAGTAGGCCTCCCTGGGCCCTTTCTGCCCTACCCCGAGCCTGCCCCTAATCCACCGCCTGCACCACTGGTCTGGCAGTTTGCTCATTTGGTCTAACTGTTCTTTTTGCAAAGTCCAGTATTTTGTCCCATTTGAGCGTGTGCAGGTCCTCCTCATCCAGGGTCGGGAAACCGAATACCTGGTATCTCGTCCTCTGGTATGCCTCGCAGTTCGCTATAACGTGTCGAGATGTCTCCTCTGCCCGCCCGCAGGCCCGGCAGGTCGAGTCATTCTCCACCGCGATCCGGATCAAGTCTTTGGTCTGTCTGCATCCTGTTCCTGCTCTCCAAGCAGTCGTCATGGCATCGTTGGCCCATTTGTTGAGTCGACTTTGCAATTGCCTCTTGGTTGTTCCTAGGAGTGGTTCCGGCCCTACATACTGGGTGCTTGCCCCGATCCTGGCGAGCTCGTCGGCCATCTCGTTACCCGGCACCCCCATATGTCCCGGTACCCACATAAGTGTCACTTGTTTGCCCTCTCCCAAAGATTCCAGTGCATCCGCACATTCCTCCACCAGGGTGTTGGTGATCTTAGGCGCCCTTAGTGCCTTTAGGGCTGATTGGCTGTCGGAGCATATATATACATGCTTCTCCCTACCGTTCTTTATTTCTTCCATGCCTGCAGCCATTATTATGGCATACACCTCTGCCTGAAAGACCGTGGCTTGCACTCCGAGCGGGTAGCTCTTTCGAACCTCCTGGTCTTCCACATAAACCCCCGATCCTGTGGTTTGCCTCTCCGACAGTTTCGACCCGTCGGTGTAGCAAATCACGGCGTTCTCCTCGAACTGTTCGCGGAGGTTTTCACTCTGCCATAGTTCCCTGTCTGGAATGACTACTTTGTACCTCTTGTTGAATCTCCAGGGGTTTTTTGGTCTTTGTGTTTTAATCGCTGCCATAGGGATTTCTCTCTCGACGATTTGGGCAATCCTAAGATGCCCCGCAGCTTCCCCTCTTCCTCTCCATTGACCTGTATCTCTCAGCCGGAGGTGGGTCGCCATCGCTTCTTTGCTGATCCAGATTGGAAGCGGCGGCAGTCCCAGAATGGTCTCGAGTGCCTGTATAGGTGCCGTCCTCATAGCGCCGGTTATCCCTCTGCATATGGTTCCCTGTAGGCTCCTAAGCTTGAGGGTAGTAGTGACCTTCTCCACTGCTGGCCACCAGACTATGGATCCGTACTGGATCCTTGGTCTTAGTACTGCCGTGTACATCCAGTGGAAGTTTCTGGGGCTCAAACCCCAGGTGCGGCCAACCACTCGACGCAGTTGCCACATCGTTGCCTGCACCTTATTGGTCAATTTCGCAACGTGTGGTGTCCAGGTGAGCCCCTTGTCTAGGGTGACCCCTAGGTACTTCAGTTCTGAAACCAAAGTCAGGGGTCTCCCGTACATCTTGGGTGCTCTGAATCCCTCCATTTTCCTCTTTCTAGTGAACAGGATCATCTCTGTCTTTCCTGGATTGACAGAGAGACCGTTTTGTTGACACCAGTCTTCTATGATTCGTATCGCCCTTTTTTACGAGTAGTTAATATGTTTCCAAATATTTATGATATATCAAAAAGTTAGTAATTTCATCCCTTTTATAATTAGTGCTATTATGTTAAGGTCCCCATCGAGATATCAAAAAAAAAAAAAAATGACGCGCCTCGAGGTGGGGGCTTATTTTTACAGGGAGGTCCCAAAACTTGCAAAAAATAATAGCTCTATGAAGTCATTTCATCTCTTTTCTCATTAGTGCTATTGTGTTAAGGGCCCCACCAATATAATTTTAAAAAATTATTGCACAACTGTAAATGGGGGCGTTTTTTACAGGGAGGCCTCAAAAGTTGTGTGTCATTATGTTAACGGCCACACCAAGATAGCAAAAAAAAAAATGGACATCTAAGAGGGGGGGGCGCCCACACCCAGAGGTGTCCAATATTTTTGTTTGTTATCTTGGTGTGGGTAACATAATAGCACTAATCAGAAAAGAGATGAAATGGGTTCATAAAGCAATTATTTTTTGCAAGTGTTAAGGCCTCCCTGTAAAAAAAGCCCTCACCTAGAGAAGTGTAATAATTTTTTTTGTTAGCTTGGTGAGGCCCTTAACATAATAGCCATAATCAGAAAAGAGATGAAATGACTTCATATAGCTATTATTTTTTGCAAGTTTTGAGACCTCCCTGTAAGAAAAGCCCCCACCTAGGGTGGTGCAATAAATTTTTTGGTATATTGGTGTAGCCCTTAACACAAAAGCACTAATCAGAAAATAGATGAAATGACTTCATAGAGCTATTATTTTTTGCAAATTTTAGGACCTCCCTGTAAAAAAAGCTCCACCACCTAAGCATCTAAGCATAATATTTTTACTTAATTCGTGTGGATGTAAACTACAGTTTTATACTAGTTATAATGTGGATGAAATCATACACCTCAATTGCCACCACCTCTCTATCTATTACCAGCTACAAAGAAAAATTGAGGATTTAGAAAATAAAATCTGTGAACTAGAAAACGAAAATCAAAATCTTCGAGGCAAAATAAGATACCTTGAGAAATCGGCCAAAAAAAACAAATAAAAATTTTTGGGCTAAACGAAGAAACGGATTTTAGAACTTTTTTCAAGGACACTGTCGGTGAATGTTCACTCTCAAGATTTAGACAACGTATATAGAACGGGAAATAAGAACACATCATCTTCCCGACCAGTAATCGTTCGATTTACTAGTTTCCTAAAAAAGCAGCAGGTACTGAGAAATCTTAACAAATTTAAGGGAACTGGAATCAGTATCGCGAATGATCTAACTCCACAACAGTAGAAAGATCAAAAAATACTCTACAAATATTGCAAAATAGCTAAAAACAAGCCAGTTTACTGCAAAAATTACCAAAAATAAGCTTGTGATTAACGGTGAGAAATTCAGCCTAGAAGACCTAAAAGCAGCTAACGAAGTCACTTTCGCTGATTTTTTTATCAATAAAAATCAACTTTTTCGCAATAACAGTGCACCTGCGACACCAGATTCCCGGGACAAGGAAAACACTGAGCTATCTCCAACACCAGCTACACAGATAAAAATCACCAAAAGCTCAGGATAAAGCGAAAACTAAGGAAAAAAGCCAGACACCAAAAACTGGAAGGGTTTTAACTAGACCCACGGCGGGAATATCGAATTCCACTTCGAACTCTGAAAGGTCCACACAAAAATAAAAATATAACTGTGTCATATTTCATTTATTTATTTTTACTTACTGTTTAATTTTAGATGTACCTACTTTTTTATTTATTGTGTTTTTACATTTAACTTTTTTTAACATTTTCCATACAAACATGAGGGGTCTAAACACAAATTTTAATAAACTGCAAGTTTTGCTGTCCAGCTTTGATTCTTTGCTATTTGACGTAAATGTATTAACCGAAACTGGAATATTGCGCAACTGTGATATTTTCGATATATAAGGGTACACAAAATTTTAGTGGCGGAATGTTTAACCAAAGAGACGGAGTCATAATTTATGTAAAACAAGGCCTTAATTGCTCAAGCCAAAAAATTATTTTAGCAGAAAATACAATAATCAGAACTGAGATTAGTCACGAAAACAAAAAAATGGACATATCATGTGTATATCGTTTACATCCAACGAATTCAAACAGCTTTGTGACCGAACTCTCTGATTATGTAACGCAAAACTGTAAACTAAACTCTGAAATATTCTTGGGGGATATTAACATTAACATTTTGACCAACAACCCAATTAGCCAAGAGTATTTAGATACGTTCTACATATCCGGATTTCAATAAAGTATAAATAAATATACCAGAGTCGATGGTAGGTAACAAAAAGAGGTGCATAGTACACATTTTTTTAAGAAGTAACCTGATACCAATGATTTCATTTTGTCTATAATAATACAAGCAAGGATAAGTGACCACTATCCAACTATATTACAAATACAGACAAAAATGCAAAATAATCCTCAAACTACTCAAATCATCCAAAGAAATAATTTTCAAAAACTTTCTAATTTACTACAAAATAGCCCTTTTCAAACATTTATTCATCAAATGATGTCAACTACATTTTAAATTATATAACAAACACTGTGAAAAATTACATGGAAGAAAGAACAACAAAAAAACCAAGTTGGTTAATCCAATCAATAAAAAAAGGGATACATGTTATCAAATATATAAAAGAATACAAACAGAAACTTCACTTGATACCTACAGAATATTAAAGAAATAAAATAAACGAGCTAATTGATAAACAAAACAAAATCACTACAAAAACAAAATTTCAAATGCTTATTAAAGAAAAACAATATGGAAATCCATTAATCAATACACTAACAAAAAACAAACAAAAAATAATCCAATTACAATAAACACAGACAACCAACTTACAATTAAACAGCTTGATAAAATTACGGAGGCATTTAATTATCATTACTCAAGTCAAGGAAAAACAAAATTTACATTTTAATTTCCAGAAAAACATAACCCGCACAGTCTTTTTTTAGAACCAGTCACAACCCAAGAAATATACAACACAACAATGTCTCTTAAAAATCACTCAGCGTCAGGATTTGATAATATAACAGCAAACATTTTTAAACACGCTAAAAAGTGTTTAACGAATAATTAAACCTATCTAGAAATCGGGGGATAATTTAACCAGCGTTATCAAAAATTTATGAAAAGATCTTTAAAACCATGCAGTGCATGCTGCAGTTTGTTGAAAAATATGATATCTTAAGTTCAAAACAATACGGATTCTGAAATAATAAATCTACAACTGATGCAATGTCAGAATTGACGAGTAGAATCTACAAGAGTCTTGACCAAAAAAATGCTTGCGCGGCAATATTCATAGACTTGGCAAAGGCTTTTGACACAGTTAGTCATAGAAAGCTTAAGTCGTAACAGAACGACATAAAATGGTTCAAATTGGGGATTCTATCAGTCAAAAAACGACAGTAACTTATGGAATTCCGCAGGGCACTGTACTAGGGCCAATTCTGTTTATTATTTACATAGATCAGCTCCTTAAAATTACGGCCAAAACATGGGAAGAAGTCGAAAATATACCAAACATAGATTTACAAAAAATTGTTTCTTGGATGGATAAAAATCTGCTGACTATAAATCTACAAAAAACTGTTCATATTCCATTCTCTCTTACAAAAAGAGGATTACCAAGTAATCCTATTCAGGTTAAATTAAACTTTAGAAATGACTCAACCTGGACCATCCCGACTTCCTCAACATCCAAATACCTAGGAATCACAATTTATTCTTTGCTAAAATGGCGTGTACATACAATCTAACGAAAAAACTAAGATCATTAATGTACTTATTTAAAAAGGATAAAGAAATTCTTACTACCAAACTACTAAAAAATCTTTATTTTTCTTCAGTACAATCATTGATCGAATATGGTACAATAGGTTGGGCGCACTTATATTAAGCACATAAAGTCATTAGAAATAGCTCAAAAACGAATAATTAAACTAATACTCAATCTCATTCAGAGATATCCTTCATCAGAACCTTTTCTTTACGCAAACTTACTTACCAAAAGACAAAATTGTCTATATTTCAATCTCAACTAAATATTACAGTTGATAGACAGAAACAAGTAATTGGACAGCAAGACTTTTGCTACGTAAGACAGGTCATTTTTAATAAAATACCAATTGAAATTAAAAGAATTATAGATTTAAAAAAATTAAGAAAAAAAATAGCAAATGGTTTATCTCAACCCAGTTTGGTCTTTCAGAGTAGGTAATTTAATAATATGTCTTCTTATTTATTAGTAAAAAAAATCAGAACAATATCTTTTAAATTAGGCAAAAACTTGTATTGTTTGCTTGTTTGTTTGCCCGTCTGCTTGCGTAGCTGCTTATATTCTTGCGGTTTTTCTTTTTTTTGTGAAACTAATTAATAAGTGGCTAATTTTTATTTACTCTAAAAAAAGTCTTACTAATTACTTATGTTAAACATAATATTATCTATAATCTTAGCATTTTTTGTTTTTTTTGGTTATTAGTTAGTAATTATTGTAATGATAGATAAAATAATTGTTAAGAATTTATACATTATATACTTTAATAACCCTATTGTTTTTGACAGACAAAGACAGTAAGCCCTTAAGTCAGGACAAAAGGGTGTTCCATAAACATGCATCTATGAAAATCTGCGTTATTTTCAATTCAATTTAATTCAACAAAGACAATATTATTGATATTGATAAATATTTTGATACGATAAGCAACCCTGATGATATCGCATTTTAAGAATATCAAACCACAAAGAGAAGTCGTAAAAAAGATTAGTCGTGACAGTCACAATTTCTTAGTGATCCTTTTGACCATATTTTTAAATTTTAAAAAAAGGTCTTTTGCGTTACACGAGGTGGCTGATTATACAGAAACAAGAAAGAAAAGTCACATAATAATTAGTTTTTTTTGTTACATCTTGTTTAAAAAACATGAAAAAAAAAGAAAACGCTTGTTTTTTTTGAAAAATTTTAAATTTGGCCCATTTGAATTTTTTTGTGGCATTAAATCTCCTCAGGAACTCATAACAAGAACATATGCTTAAATAAATTAGTACAATTTTTTTTACACACTGCAGAGTTTTTTCTTCCGATAGCTTATACTGGCT
Organism: Oxystoma pomonae; assembly: GCA_963921995.1. Taxonomy (NCBI): domain Eukaryota; kingdom Metazoa; phylum Arthropoda; class Insecta; order Coleoptera; family Brentidae; genus Oxystoma; species Oxystoma pomonae. The sequence goes on along the minus strand of OY998171.1, from coordinate 42,924,903 downwards.
TATACCTCCCTTACCTGTTATTTCTTCAAAAACTGTAAGTATAGAATCTTTTTGGATAACAATGAATTGAAAAATAATTTGGCGCTATCAAAGTTTTTATTTTTTGGTATGTCAATTCTCCCCTACATTTCAAACTTTAAAAACCAAATAACAAAGAAGTTTTGACCCCTACGTTATAGAAACTTTTTTTATTTCCCTATACCTTTTAAAAGGTTTTACAGAGCGATCATTTTTAGGCTTAGTTTACAGCTTTTTCAACAAGATTCTATCGTAATACTTATGACAATAAAGCATTTTTGGATTTGATTTGATTTATATAATCAAAGGTAAAACCCAATTTGGTATTTTGGGGTAGGCATGACGACCCTGATAAAAAAATCAAGAGAAGGGGGTGCAGAACCAACCACCATTTTGAATCAAAGGTGCAAAAATATAGTTTTTTAACAATAATTCCGTAGGCAAAACAAATTTATTTTCTTGGATTTTTTCGTAGGTCGCTGGATAAAATGTAAAATCGGATATTTTTTCATTGGTTCATAAGGAATAAACGATACTGGGCAGACATGAAAATTTTCCTCCATTTAGCTTTCAAACGGAAGGAGATATCGATAAAAAATTTAAAAAAATATAGGATATTTTTTTACTTTTTCGATAAAACTCAATTTTGCCACAATGCAGTATTTTAAGAAATAATGTAACTTAAATTTGAATAGTTAATGGACTGGAAGATAGTAGTTTATTCTGAGCTCAACGGTAAACAAGTTGCTGGAATACCTTTTGACAAAAGTAGAGCTTTTGACACTTGATTGATTTTTTTAAATAAATAAACTTTATAACTATGGAAAACTTATCAAGAACAGATTAGTGTTTTTAAAATAAGCTTATTTTTAAATGAAAAAAAGAAGTTTGAGAAAATCCTACTTACTGAGCTTCTCGTTCCTTGTTATTCATGTTTCTGAACGTCTTCCAAAGGCTTCAAAACTAATCGTCAAAATTTCATTGAAAACTAGAGCTCAAAAAACCACTTTGGCAATAAACAATTGCGTCAATAAGTACCTAAAACAGGATAAAAATAATAATAAATGCTTATACAGGGATATTCCAAAATGATGTCAGCCATGAACGTTTCTTCCGAACCTAAAGACCGTTTCAGGAAAACTTGAAATAAAATAAAAAATATACTTTTGTTCTTTAGAAACTATGATCTCATCCTAAGAAAAAAAAGTAAAAAAACAAAAAATAAAAAAGTGGACACAGTGACGGGATTCGAACCCGTAAACTCTTTATTGCCAATACAATAACCACCGGGCCATTGCGACTATAGATATATTTCCGTATATTAACGTTTCGGTGCAAGTTCCTTGGATTCTTAATAATCATTGGGTTATTAAATTCTGCTACAACGCAATCTGACTTTTTTTTTACATAAAATCCTACCAATGCTACAATTAAAAAATGTTACTATCTCCCCCCTTTGAATCCTAACTGATCAGTAGCCGACCTAAAACCAGCGCTACACGATGCTTTGAACTCTCCCAAACGTTGGAAGCATCGTGGGGCCGACGTTCGAACCTACGAGCTACGAATGTCGGGCGTCCAACGGTCGCGTTTGGTCATGTTCCGTCTACTGTTGGTATTCTTGAGCCGAATCAAAGAAATCACTCCAACGTTCGAAGGAACTAGTGGCGCTACACGAAACAGTGTAGTATTTTATTTTTGTGGACAGTACAGAAACTTAATAACTTAACGCAACTAAAAACTATTAGCGCTGCCGCTGCAATAGCAACGCGTGTATCCTCCATGGTTACCGGACACAAACAATTATACCACTCTAACTCTAAAATATATTTGTGCTTCAAGCATTCGTAACACCGTGTAGCAGATACATTTGCCGAACCAACTGTCGAACTTTTTGACTTCACATGTTCGGTCTAACGTTGGAATCAATTTTCGACGAGTCGTGTTGCTCCGGTTTAAATATAGGATGTTTGAGAAACGTTGGTGTGGCCCATTTAGAAACACTCCTGGAGCGTTTCTCTGGAACGTTCCGTTGAGATCCAGTAGAAGCGTTCCTGGAACGATATAATTAGAGCGAGAACGTTCCCAAGCAACGAAAACCTCAATGAATCGTTCGGGGAATGTTGTGTGTTGTCAGGGATTGAAGTGTTCAGGAGTCTCAAAATCCAAAAATTATATGCTTTAACAGGAATTTTGACAAACTTTGCCGGCTAAAATGTATCTCAAAAACTTGCGCCAGTATTAAATTAAACTGGGTCTCAGATCCTAAAAATTAAACATTTTTATCAAAAAGATTTGTATTTTTTGTTTTGTTTGTATTGTTTCGTTTTTCTTTAAAACATTATTAAACATTAACTTGAAACAATATTTCCATGGATTTGTAAACAACTACCTAAACAATCCAGCAAAACGTGCCGCTTTCTGGAAAATAATAAGCATCTATATTAGAATCTATCTATCTATCTATTTGTTTCCTTTATAACTCATTAGAAGAAGAATAAAATAAATCTTAGTGTCCCATTTCCTGTTTGGACACACCCTGTATATATATTTATTGTTATCAATTAGCAAATACTTCAAAACTTTATCGCACAAATTTTAATTTATTTTATTTAGACATATTTATAAAATCCTATAATATTGTCTATAAAAATTGGATTTTCAAATTTTTCTGCTGGTAAATTTATAAAAAGATTTTTTTTTAATGCTGAAGTCTCACCCCCTCCCATCGTTACGCCACTGAGATAAAGTAGATCCGAGCATACACTCCATTCCAAATTACTACGGACCAGTTTTTTGACACTGACAATAACAGTTCCATATTGAAATTGGTCCGGAGAATTTGTAATGAGGTGTAGACTCAGTTAAGTAAACGAAATTACAGTTACCCATCGAACAAAATCTGTCCGACAAAATAAATAAAATATTTAACTTTATTAAACTTTACTTAAAAAATTTACTAGGTGTGCTAAATTAGTATAAACCTTAGAGTAGGGAATCTTGCCGCGCAAGCCGATCGAATTTGTCAAAGCTTAGACAACTTAAAATAAACAAAAATACCAATTGACCCTTGTAACTAACAAGAAATCTAGTAGTACGTAAACTGGGTTTAGGCTCCAGTTGCTCCTACTTCGCGGTTCTTAATGCTGCTTTTTTTACAAGATTTTCAACCTTTAACAATTATTTCTTTTACAATCCCACTAAAATTATAAAAGCGAAAGTTTGTCTGTCTATTTGTGCGTGTTTGGTAAGAAGATAGGGTATTACATGGATTAAAACATGGGATACTTTCTATTTGACATTTTGCTCAATGACAGCTGTCAAATGACAATAGTTTTTGGAAATCGCGGACAACAACGCGGGTCAACCGGTGGTATGACATAAATTTGACAAGTACCTGGCGTTTTGAGTTCAGCCCAAATTCAAAGATTAAAAGACAAAGAAAAAAACATATTTTTAAAATAGTTATTTTGTTATAACAAAATGTCAAAAAAACTGTCATTTTTAAAAAAAAGTACTGCAATCGGGTCTCCAAAATATCGTGAATAAGTTAAAAGAAAAAAATAAATTTGGGCTGATGGTGGACAATAAACCCAAAACGTCAGGTGACTTGTCAAAATAAAGTTCCAAATGTTATCTGTCATCCTTTATGAACCAAACGGCAGGAGAAAAAAAGGACGTGTCCATAAGAAAAAATGAACTTGTCAGCGCTCCTGTCACACTGAAATGTCAAGTCTCGAAAACGGACCTCTCACTAGGTAGACAGGTTTAAGGATAAGGGCGCAGAAAAATAAAAACTAAAAATGAAGATTTCGGTTTTTTATCTCCGGAACTATCCGGAATTTGTAATTTTTTTTTGAGTTTTGCATCAAATTGCGCAACTTTACCTAATTTAAATCTTTTCGTATCTCCTACAATTTAGGAGATCCCCATGGTGAGCATCGAATTTGAAACACCCTGTATACAATTTAAAAGCAAGGGCGGATCCAGTACAGGAAACGTCACAGCTTTTCTTTTGAAAGGGGGTGAAAAAACTTACATATTTAAAAGCAAAGGCTCTGTCAAGGCGAACATTTTGGGTAAATTATACTAAAAATGTCATTTTTTACACATTTTAAGTGTTGTTTCATTTCTCAACCGATTTAATTAAATGATACTTTAATAGAAATAATGAGCGTTTGTAGTGAAAGCTTCAGAGTTTGTTCAGTGTCGCACATAAATTTTTTTCAGGGGGGGTGAAAATTACACATTTTTTAAAACTGTCCGCCATCTTGAATTTTTTATAAGTTTTAAATTTTTAACAGAATCGAAAAACTCTCACGTTTTATCTTTCGAAAAAATCAATGTATTTTAAAATCGAGTAAGTTATAGCCAATCCAAAAAGTGCGGAATTTTGTGGCCCACCCTATACATTAACATAAATTGATTAGGTCAAGTGGTGTTTTACAGTGTTTGATTCGCGTGAACAAAATGTTATATAATAGAATAAACTTTATATAAAATTTATATTCTTATCTATACTGAATATCATTCTTTCTCCAGAGAAACCAGAAAAGCTACAAAAATTCCAGGAAACTTCACAAAAGTCCAGGAAAATTCATTTTATTCTGAAATTCCACGTTTTCCAAGACGTGTGGAAACCTTGGTAATCCCTATAAATTTACTCTTTTTTGTCAGTCACTCGTGCACTCGAAAGCCGTACATTTCACCAATGTTCAAAAATACCATTTAAGAGAAGAGAATATAGCACAACCACAATATTGCAAAGTTTGTTTGAAAAATTAACATTTAGGTTATTTTATTTATAACCATATTCTGTTAAGTTAACCAGGACCACTAACACTGACAATGTCTGCCACATTGGTGACACCTTCAGAAATAAGGATACTTTATTCACAAAGTGATATATGGGTTTTATTTTTTTTTTTGTTTATGGTTGAAATAAAAGTGTAGACAAATCAACTGAATTTGAAATAAGAAATTCGCTTAAAAATTGAAGTTTTACATCTAGAAAATAAAACCAAAAATCAGTGTTTCAGATACCTTAAACAGTGGTTACCATAAAAAACAAAAGATCAAAAGATCTTGAGTGGAAATAACGAAAATTGAAACTTGGATGAGCATCCCACAAGGAACACACAAAAGACCAAAGCGAAATGATTAAACGATGTTTCGCCCTGGGTAACCAGCGTGGGCTCATCAGTGGTTTCACTGGTCACCCTCCACCCAACACGGTTCTAAACTAAAAAGCCTGTTAACTCCTACCGCCTCAATGCCCTTTAGCCTACTGTGGCTGCTTTTATAACCAAATTGACAAGTAAAACATGGATTTTCTGTCAGTTTGGTGTCAATATGGCACCGATCATAGGCCAAAGGATAATAAAACGAAAATGAGTTAACTGACTTTTTAGTTGAGAACGGTGTTGCTCCACCATACATCATTAAACACCATCATACACTTTGATTTCCAACTTTGAATCACTGGTATACAAGTTACCTGATACAGATTCGTCCTGGCGTGGTAATATTTCCAGTAGGATTATGCTCCTAAGGCAATTAAAACAAAAAAGAAGTTAAAAAACCTCCAATATAAGGAGCCTAATCCTACTGGAAATATTAACACGCCAGGACGAATCCGTATCAGGTAACTTGGATAAGTACGAGTGCGGAACGAAGCCTATTTGTGAGTGATTCAAAGTTGGAAATCAAAGTGTATGATGGTGTCTAATGATGTATGGTGGAGGGTGACCAGTGAAACCATTGATGAGCCCACGCTGGTTACCCAGGGCGAAACATCGTTTAATCATTTCTCTTTTCGCTGTGGTCTTTTGTGTGTTCCTTGTGGCATGCTCATCCAAGTTTTAATTTTCGTTATTTCGTTTTTTAGGGGTTACCATATTGTGCAAAATAGCAATTTTCGTTTTATGGAAATCATAGCCAAATGAAGAATACTAGAGAAATGAGATTTTACATACAAGCCTAAAATTTCACTTCCAAATGCCCGGCAGAGAGTTTTTTTAGAAAAAAAAACTTTATTTAAAGAAAAAAAAATCCAAAATTAAGATTAGTATGTGTGCAAAATTTCAGCACTCTAGCACTTATTGTTTGGCCAGGATTTCCAGAATACGATTTGCCCTGGGGGTCCTGGCTCTTAATAAAAATGAAAATTAAAGTTATCTGCAAACGCCAAAAGGTGCACCAACCGAAGGGCTACCGAAGTTGTTGAACTTTCGTCGTACACCTAGCAACATCTTCTCTCGCGCCGTGCAGTAATATTCCATACTTTAAGAGTTTCCCACTATATGGTGGAGTAAAAATGTTAAAATTATGACCGCTGGCCGCTGACCTTTCTACTTACCTTTATCAATTTCTAAAGCGCCACTCACAACTTTTACTAAAAAATACGTATTTTTAAATCTGAACTTATATAGAAAAAATCCCGACAGAAAATCTTAAATTATTCTTATTAGTTAAACAAATGATTTTATACTTTCTAGATAGTAAATCAAATTGTGTCACATTAACCAAATTGGGCGTATCTGCATGTTCACCTTTAATTTTAGATTTAATTAATACCCATTATGTAATAATAATAATAATAAACTTAATATAGTGATAGATTTTGTTAAATAACTCTTTTATTTAAAAAATATATTTCTACCATCGAACAACAAATTAAAATTAGGTAGCACCGCGGCACCGTACTGATGAGCACCATTAGTGCAAAACACGTGTACGGTTTACCATTGCCTTTTTTGAGGGAATGGTCGCTATTCTTAATTTGTTTATTAAACTTTGCTTTTAAAAAGTAGGTTTTCTTCCTCATCATTCCACACCTTACAAACCATGATATCTAAAAAGTTATCCTCCCCAGAAGCTAGACTTTAATTGGCAGAGCGTGTGTATCCTGGCGGTGACGCCCTTTTGAATTAGTACAATGTAATTAGTATAATATAATTCAATAAATTTCAGTATTTTTTTATATCAGTGTGTATAGGGATTTGTTTTACAGGCCCAATACAAACATGTGACAATGAATTACTTTTGTATATGGCCGCTCTTCCCCGTCTAAAAGTAAAATCCGATCTTTTTTGAAATTTGGCCCACTTTTTTAAATAAAAAATTTCATACAATTTTAGTATTTTATCAACATGTAAAAAATATACAATTTGTGTTCAGGGTAGATCTTACGTCATATACAGGGGGTGAGCTGGAAATTAAAATTATTTTGAGGATTAAAAAACGGCATTTTGAAAAAGTTTTTTTGATGTCCTGAGTTATTGGTATATAATAATTTTTGAGTATCTTGTTAGGGAAGTGACATCATACACTGTCCTTGAACATCGAAAAAGTGTCACGAAAATGTCTCGAAAATCTGGGCATGGGATTTTGTTAAGTACGGATTTCTGAATTCATAATGGTAAAAAGACAAATTTATCTAAAAAAAAATATTTTTATTTTTTCCCCGAGTGTTCATGGTTATACCTACAATGCAATAATATCATGTTTATTTCCTTAACTTATTGGTTTTGTCCTAATCAAACCTTCTCGTTTGTCCAGTAAAAATAATAAAAACAAGCAATATTTAGTTTTAATGATATATTTGTATCGAAAAAATTCTAATATTATAAAACTGAATACTGAAAAACCTGCAATAAATGAATCGTATTAAATTTATAAATGCCTAGATGAAAATTCTGTAACACATTTAAGAAGATGTCTGGCATAACGAGGATTATCGATGTGATCTTATTTTATATTTCCACCAATATATATCAAAAACACTCTGTGGACTGACTCTATGGATTGTTCGGACCATAGACCCAGTATATCATTATTGTCAAGAAACATTAAGGATTCCAGAATATGCAAAATGGGTCTGAGAAAGTTCTGTAAACTTGATCAAAATATTTATTTAAATCACACTTACCAATTTTCACTTCTGATGAAAATCAAATTGGAAAATTGATAATTGTAAATTATAAAAAATATTTTGAAAACTTTTAAAAAGTTTTTGGTGTCACAGAACTTTCTAAAATTTTGCTACATTATGTTCTAGAATCTTTAATGTTTCTTGACAATAATGATGGACTGGGTCTATCGTCCGAACAATCCATTAAGTCAGTCCACAGAAAGTTTTTGATATTTTGGTGAAAATATAAAACATAAAGCACATAGATAATAATCCTCGTTACGTCAGACATCTTCTTGTGTTATAGAATTTTCATGTAGGCATTTCAAAATACGATTCATTTATTGCAGGAGATCGATTTTGTAGCTTTTAGATTTAGATTTAGCATGACGTGACACTACAATTCCGCCTACTTAATTTCATAAAATATCTATTTTATAATATCGAAGGGTGCTTCTATCAACAACAGTGCGTTGAAGGCTTATGTTTACATGGGAATGGGTAATTGGAGCACATACCATCTTAGAGATCAAAACTCCTGCAGATCATAAAAATATGATATAGGCTTGAAAATACGGCATCACCATCACTGGAGGTCTCACAATAACCTCCAAAACAACGTGAAGGTGACTGCGAAACCCCCAAAATAACGTCTTTGGTTAGGTGTTGCCACAGATGCTACAAGGAGACAAACTATGGCACCGCCACAGACGCCACAGTGATTGTATTCTCATCTTCCAGTAGGGCCACACCAAAAGCCCTTTCTAGGAGATAGCAATATCCAATGCATCCCGACCCGTACCAGCATCATGCCTAAGAGGGCACTTTTTTTTTGGCTGTCCATCAGAGAATACGACAGCGCGGCAAGCGACGAACAAAGCAGTGTGAACAATAGACACTTAAAGTTAATTTTCGGTTATATCTGCATTCGTATTTTTATCTCTATCGAGTTGACCTATCGAGCAGGTGTATTTTTAAACTAATGGCGAATGCGTGACAGCTCCAGCTGATCAAATGCGTGAAAACATCGTTTCGTATGCAGGGATGGTCATAACGTTACGGCTTCCTTATCGTACCGAATGAGGTTTTCGTGCATTTGATCAGCTGGAGCTGTCACACATTCGCCATGATTTTAAAAGTGCACCTGCTTGATTGGTCGACTCGAGAGAGATAAGGATACGACTGCTGAAAAAACTGAAAATTAACTTTAAGTGTCTATTAACTGCCACACTTAAGATGTTACATTAGTAATATTAAATTTTTTTTTATATAAATTTTCCATGAAAACTGAATTTTGCTTGTTTTTATTAATTTTTCCGACTATTCTCCGGACAAACTGGAATGTTTGAGTAGGAACTGGACTAAGCCAATTAGTCAAGGAAAGAAGCATGATATTATTATATTACCAAGACAAAACTCCTCCTGCAGATCTCACAATAACCTCCAAAACAACGTGAAGGTGACTGCGAAACCCCCAAAATAACGTCTTTGGTTAGGTGTTGCCACAGATGCTACAAGGAGACAAACTATGGCACCGCCACAGACGCCACAGTGATTGTATTCTCATCTTCCAGTAGGGCCACACCAAAAGCCCTTTCTAGGAGATAGCAATATCCAATGCATCCCGACCCGTACCAGCATCATGCCTAAGAGGGCACTTTTTTTTTGGCTGTCCATCAGAGAATACGACAGCGCGGCAAGCGACGAACAAAGCAGTGTGAACAATAGACACTTAAAGTTAATTTTCGGTTTTATCTGCATTCGTATTTTTATCTCTATCGAGTTGACCTATCGAGCAGGTGTATTTTGAAACTAATGGCGAATGCGTGACAGCTCCAGCTGATCAAATGCGTGAAAACATCGTTTCGTATGCAGGGATGGTCATAACGTTACGGCTTCCTTATCGTACCGAATGAGGTTTTCGTGCATTTGATCAGCTGGAGCTGTCACACATTCGCCATGATTTTAAAAGTGCACCTGCTTGATTGGTCGACTCGAGAGAGATAAGGATACGACTGCTGAAAAAACTGAAAATTAACTTTAAGTGTCTATTAACTGCCACACTTAAGATGTTACATTAGTAATATTAAATTTTTTTTTATATAAATTTTCCATGAAAACTGAATTTTGCTTGTTTTTATTAATTTTTCCGACTATTCTCCGGACAAACTGGAATGTTTGAGTAGGAACTGGACTAAGCCAATTAGTCAAGGAAAGAAGCATGATATTATTATATTACCAAGACAAAACTCCTCCTGCAGATCTCACAATAACCTCCAAAACAACGTGAAGGTGACTGCGAAACCCCCAAAATAACGTCTTTGGTTAGGTGTTGCCACAGATGCTACAAGGAGACAAACTATGGCACCGCCACAGACGCCACAGTGATTGTATTCTCATCTTCCAGTAGGGCCACACCAAAAGCCCTTTCTAGGAGATAGCAATATCCAATGCATCCCGACCCGTACCAGCATCATGCCTAAGAGGGCACTTTTTTTTTGGCTGTCCATCAGAGAATACGACAGCGCGGCAAGCGACGAACAAAGCAGTGTGAACAATAGACACTTAAAGTTAATTTTCGGTTTTATCTGCATTCGTATTTTTATCTCTATCGAGTTGACCTATCGAGCAGGTGTATTTTTAAACTAATGGCGAATGCGTGACAGCTCCAGCTGATCAAATGCGTGAAAACATCGTTTCGTATGCAGGGATGGTCATAACGTTACGGCTTCCTTATCGTACCGAACGAGGTTTTCGTGCATTTGATCAGCTGGAGCTGTCACACATTCGCCATGATTTTAAAAGTGCACCTGCTTGATTGGTCGACTCGAGAGAGATAAGGATACGACTGCTGAAAAAACTGAAAATTAACTTTAAGTGTCTATTAACTGCCACACTTAAGATGTTACATTAGTAATATTAAATTTTTTTTTATATAAATTTTCCATGAAAACTGAATTTTGCTTGTTTTTATTAATTTTTCCGACTATTCTCCGGACAAACTGGAATGTTTGAGTAGGAACTGGACTAAGCCAATTAGTCAAGGAAAGAAGCATGATATTATTATATTACCAAGACAAAACTCCTCCTGCAGATCTCACAATAACCTCCAAAACAACGTGAAGGTGACTGCGAAACCCCCAAAATAACGTCTTTGGTTAGGTGTTGCCACAGATGCTACAAGGAGACAAACTATGGCACCGCCACAGACGCCACAGTGATTGTATTCTCATCTTCCAGTAGGGCCACACCAAAAGCCCTTTCTAGGAGATAGCAATATCCAATGCATCCCGACCCGTACCAGCATCATGCCTAAGAGGGCACTTTTTTTTTGGCTGTCCATCAGAGAATACGACAGCGCGGCAAGCGACGAACAAAGCAGTGTGAACAATAGACACTTAAAGTTAATTTTCGGTTTTATCTGCATTCGTATTTTTATCTCTATCGAGTTGACCTATCGAGCAGGTGTATTTTTAAACTAATGGCGAATGCGTGACAGCTCCAGCTGATCAAATGCGTGAAAACATCGTTTCGTATGCAGGGATGGTCATAACGTTACGGCTTCCTTATCGTACCGAATGAGGTTTTCGTGCATTTGATCAGCTGGAGCTGTCACACATTCGCCATGATTTTAAAAGTGCACCTGCTTGATTGGTCGACTCGAGAGAGATAAGGATACGACTGCTGAAAAAACTGAAAATTAACTTTAAGTGTCTATTAACTGCCACACTTAAGATGTTACATTAGTAATATTAAATTTTTTTTTATATAAATTTTCCATGAAAACTGAATTTTGCTTGTTTTTATTAATTTTTCCGACTATTCTCCGGACAAACTGGAATGTTTGAGTAGGAACTGGACTAAGCCAATTAGTCAAGGAAAGAAGCATGATATTATTATATTACCAAGACAAAACTCCTCCTGCAGATCTCACAATAACCTCCAAAACAACGTGAAGGGTGACTGCGAAACCCCCAAAATAACGTCTTTGGTTAGGTGTTGCCACAGATGCTACAAGGAGACAAACTATGGCACCGCCACAGACGCCACAGTGATTGTATTCTCATCTTCCAGTAGGGCCACACCAAAAGCCCTTTCTAGGAGATAGCAATATCCAATGCATCCCGACCCGTACCAGCATCATGCCTAAGAGGGCACTTTTTTTTTTGGCTGTCCATCAGAGAATACGACAGCGCGGCAAGCGACGAACAAAGCAGTGTGAACAATAGACACTTAAAGTTAATTTTCGGTTATATCTGCATTCGTATTTTTATCTCTATCGAGTTGACCTATCGAGCAGCTGATCAAATGCGTGAAAACATCGTTTCGTATGCAGGGATGGTCATAACGTTACGGCTTCCTTATCGTACCGAACGAGGTTTTCGTGCATTTGATCAGCTGGAGTTGTCACACATTCGCCATGATTTTAAAAGTGCACCTGCTTGATTGGTCGACTCGAGAGAGATAAGGATACGACTGCTGAAAAAACTGAAAATTAACTTTAAGTGTCTATTAACTGCCACACTTAAGATGTTACATTAGTAATATTAAATTTTTTTTTATATAAATTTTCCATGAAAACTGAATTTTGCTTGTTTTTATTAATTTTTCCGACTATTCTCCGGACAAACTGGAATGTTTGAGTAGGAACTGGACTAAGCCAATTAGTCAAGGAAAGAAGCATGATATTATTATATTACCAAGACAACTGCCTTGCGCGGGAAAAGGTTCAAGTGACCATAATAACAGTTTTATAGAAATTGCTGTTTTTAGTCTAAAAATATAAACATATATTTTTTTAAAGATAACGATCAGGTACAATTTGTCCCATTTTGGATTCAGAAAACCGTCGTTATATAACAAAACCCCATGTTCAGATTTTGGAGACATTTTATGACACTTTCGATGTTCAGGGACAATGTGATCATAATGCAAAACGGGGATCAGATAGGATCTTAACGAATACAGTTTTAAAGACCGGGAAGAATACTTATTCAAATAGTACAGGGCGTTTTATTCTAAATGGCCCCCCCTATTATATCTGTTAATATGTGAGCTAAAAAAAAGTTTTAAATACAAAAGTTATTTGATTTATAAAAATCTTCAAAAATATTAAAGTGAAAAAGACCAAGTATCATTCGAAGTGTCAAATATTGATAGCACTTTTCTTATTTTAAATACAACACCCTGTATTTTTTTTACATTTTTGAATTCTAGGATTCTTCCTGATTTCAGAAATGTGTAACTTATATGCACTGGGTTCAATAGTTTTTGAGATATTGGATAAAGTTTTTTTACTTAGGTGGCTGTGAATTACAATTTGTGTACTAGCAAATGATGTTTGTAACTGTCTTTAAAAAATTGCTAAATCATAGTAGGCGATATTATAGTGTTTTGCGTTTTAAAAAATGAATGAAAATTATGAATCATAGCCACCTAAGAGAAAAAAGTCCAAAAACGTATAAAAATTGGCTTTTTGAGCATAATTTTTTCTTGCGGCGCAAATATAACAAAATTTAGGCAACAACAATTAGCCCCCCTCCCCCCTTAGTAAAACTAACCCAAGTCTCTATTTTTTTAAATTTATTTTTTTATTTTTTAATTAATAGAACCCAAAACCGAGAACAATAGAAGGCAAGCGAAAAACTATTCTCATAGGCGCCGCAATTGGCGGAAACTTACATTTTAAGTAAAGTTCTATAAAATTTAATAAAACAAATTACTTTATTAGAAAAAATTTATAAATTAAATAATAAAAATACATTTTAGGAATAAAAATAATATTATAATATATATACAAAAACGGATTGGCGTTTTAACATAATTAATAAGCACACCTAAAAATTAAATTAGGGCTAAACAAATGGTTGGTACATAAAAAAAATGTTACGTTTGTCAATTATTATAACTACAAAAATAATTAAAATAAAATGGAGATAGATACGTTTCTTTAAAACCAGTCAAAAATAAGATAAGAATAAATTACTCAGATTCAGAAGAACAGTAAATGCTCTCATGTATTTCCTCTATCTACGCTCTCATCAACACTCTCAGTTTCTTCCAAAGAAATAATTAACAGTTCCACAGTTTCTTCGATTAAACAAAAAAAGTTTCCACATTTTTTCTTCTACTTTTAAAACATGTTGTACACATTTATGCCAATTATCTGAAGTTATTTTTTTAACTGATTCTTGAAAAAGCACCTCCACATCCTTTAATTTATAGGTAGTATTATTCCTTGCTACATACCCTTTCATTTGAGCCCATATTAATTCTATTGGTAAGGCGGCAGTCTTAATCCTGTTATGTTTCATTTTTCAGCCATATCATCGACAACTTTTTTAATTTTTCTTTGTGGCTATTTACCAATGATAGTGGTTCTTTTTTACCATATCTGCCTCAAAATTTATGTTTTTTTTTCTGTAAGCCACTTACAAATATCAGCTTTTCTCCATGCTGTGGTTGGTACTTTTTCAAGGTTTCTGGAATGGTAACTGGCGTTGTCCATTACTATTACTGAACCAGGAGGTATTAGGTTTAACATTTGCTGAAAGTATTCTTCAAATGTATCGCCATTCATGTCCTCGTGATAATCGCCAGTATGGTTTGACGGAAAGACCAAAAGACCTTCTTTTCCCTTTCCTGACGGCGCCTTTATCCCCGTCGACCAACCTTCCATGAATGCCTGTCGGGCACTTTTCACATTTTTGTCTTGCCAGTTTTTGTCAACAGTGTGACCTTCATTTACCCAAGTTTCATCAAGAAAATATATATTATTACTTAAACTTAATCCTCTAATTATGCACCTGAAACAATTATGGCATTATCTGCATACCTACGTATTATAGTGCAAAAACAGAACACGCATAATAAACAATTTCTCTATCAGGTTAAAATATAATATATATTTTTAACTGATGTCTTTTTTCTATTTTTTTTTAAATTTAAATGCTGGCAAAATACCTACGCCAATGGTACTCTTTATGAATGGACTATAGTGCTAAAACCACTTTTCACAGAACAATATAACTTTAAGAAACGTTTATTGCTCATCTGCTACGCCTATGATCGCGAAAAACAAATATTTCTGGTGTATTTTTTTTTACAAGAATCCACTATAACCAAAATTAAAAAAACAAAATTCGGCCGTGATTGGTAACCTTAAAAAGCGTCAAAATAACCAAGAATTAAGTTTTTGGATATTAAGTAACCCTTTATAATAAAAAGAAAAACTCTGCTCCACCTTCGCTTCAATCAATTCTCGCACTTACCAAACTTGATCAAAAATGAATATTCAAGATGGACAACCTGTATAATTCAATGTCAAATTAGACAAGCTTTTGCGTACCCCTAGTAAAAAGCCAAAGGGTCGATTTATACGCCAGTCTAAATTCTTGCCTCACCAGTTTAGTACAAGTTAATCTGTTTGATCCAGAAGAAAATAAAATTTACTCGGTTTTCGAATTCGGAACGTTGTTGTGACCCAGGTAGCTCTTAAATTCTTTTTTCTATGTGATTGAAGTAAAATAACTGATATGATAATAAAAATCACTTTCACTTCCTATAATCAGTTCAATCAGAACGAAAGAATAACTGTAAATATATATTTGACGGGCCACTATTCAAAAATCAAACAAAAAAAAAACAAATTATTGTATACCTTGTCCATGCCATGAAAAAACACTAACTGATGGGATTTGCCTGAGCAGATAAAAAATGGTTTTACCCAGTAAGTCGGAAATGGTACAAAAAAGTAGGTAGGTATAGGTGGTACAGTCAGATGCTATATAAACGCATATAATAATACTAATCAAACGTAGGAATACCACAACCAGAAAAATGTTAGCTTCACCATAACGTTATGATCCTTTTAAAATAGAACCAGGTAGACCTCAAACCGCACCTATAGGTTCCCACCAAATTTCGTTAAAGTCTTATGACAACTTTTGAGACCAACAGAGGCGCAATTTTACCTTTATAATTGATTTTAAACTATTCCACTTCACAATAAGTTCACGACACAGAACATTTATATCCCACATACATACATAAAATAATAAAGGACAAACATATTTTCCAACTAATCGCTGTGGAGGTTGACCTCAAGATAAATGCTTGCATATTTCACAAAATTTTATTTACTTATTGACCACATCATTTTTTTTAAATTGCACAATTTTTAAGTTCAAAATGGTATCAATATTATTATTAAATAAATAAACCAAATAGGTATAATAATATAATAAAAATATACATACACTGGAATTTTTGGGGAAAACAATAAGAAAACACCAACAGCAGTGTCAGGGAATCTCTACATAATCTGGCTGATGATATAATAATTAACTAGACATTTTTTGTTTGTTTGCTCGTTAAAATTTATCATTTTCATTATAAGATTATCATGAAACCTATTGAATACCCATAGAATTTTGACCTCATATTTTGACGTAAAACGAACCTGCAAAAAACATTCGTGTCATAATGGCGACCATTTAATACCACTTTTATTGTACATACTCAATACGAATTGGTCCTATCCAACACATAATTGTTCTTAAAAATGACTTTGTTTAAATAAAAGATTAGTAAATTTCATATTTTTCAAGGTTACAGTAGTTATAGTAGTATTACTTACATTGTATTATTGGAGATTTTAAATCAAAAATGCCAACAGGAGTACAAGTAGGAATATGCAGTGTAAATGTTCATTTATTAACACTATAAACTGCACAGCAGAAGATCCGCTCACAGTAAAAAAGTTTGACTCTCATATTGACAATGTTTATAGATTTATTTTTATTATTTTAAATCAAGTAATAAAATTTTTCATTCCCTAAAATTGGCGATGAGCCATTTAATTTTGGCACTTTATAGAAAAAAAAAATAAAAAGATGGTTGGTTGCTTTGTTTTTAATAGTTAATATCGGGGTACACCCAAAAATTCTTTTATTGGTTTTTTTGGTAAGCTCGATCCTGTGTGATTGTTAGTTATGCCACCAAGAGGGGAAAAAAAGACTTTACGCCCATTGAAAAAGATTTTTCCTACTTGCGTTTTTGGTTTTTTGGATAAAAAAAAGTAAAAATTATATATTTCTTTAAATTCTTAAGTCAACCAACCTCCATATAGATATGACGAATAACAAATGTGCTTTTGAAAATGAGTAAATGAAAAAAAACGGTTAATTCATACTCGGCAAAAAAACAAAAAAGAAGTGCTCCGGGCCGTGTCTTAGTTTTTTCCACCTATATAAACTAGGAGGTCCCACCTCAATAAAATAAAAAAACGATAGTGCCAGAATTAGGTGCTATTTAGGTGCTAATTTGGTCTCCAAACTAAAAATGAAGTGCTCCTCTAGTTTTAGCAGAAAATTAAAAAAACGCTAGGTTAAATTCTTGGAGAAAAAAATTAATGTTGCTATTTCCAAATTAGGTGCTATTTAAGTGCTCCCCGAATAGTAAATCAACTTAAAAAAAAAATGTGGCGAAAAATGGAAAAAATGGAATTTCCATTTTTTTCCATTTCTCTCCAAAACGAAAAGAGCACTTAATTTTATAAAGATGGATTAAAATGGGTTTGGTTTTTGAGAATCCAGTGTCAAAATTAAAATTTGATCAATTAAAAAATAGGGCTGAAAGTTTCTCTTTTCTAGAGAACTCAAAATTATAAATAAATAAATATGTGCGCCATAAAATTTTAATTTTGACATCGAATTTTAGGATTTCTTCACCTATATAAACTAGGCGGTCCCACCTCAATAAAATCAAAAAACAATAGTGACAGAATTAGGTGCTCTTTAGGTGCTAATTTGGTCCCCAAACTAAAAATTAAGTGCTCCTCTAGCAGAAAATTAAAAAAACCTAGCGGTCCATCCATAATTCTTGGAGAAAAATGTAATGTTACTATTTCCAAATTAGGTACTATTTAAGAGCTCCCTGAATATTAATTCAAAACTTTGAATTTTTTTTAGCTAGCTGTTAAGCTAGAGGTCCCACATGTACCCCTTCAGATAAACCAAATTTTAATTATTTTAAAATAAAGAGCAATTTAAGTTGTTATTTGGTCTATCTTTCGAAAATTAAGTGCTCTTTTCGTTGTGGCGAAAATTAAAAAAAATTGCTAATTTCACACAAATTCGAGATAATAAGCATAAAATAATTAATAATATCTTTAATTTAGGAGTTCAATAAAAATGCGAAAACCCTGGTTTTCGCGCGTATTTTTTTTTAAACCATGCTCCAATCATGACCCAATACTGACCCTTGTACCAACCCAACATAACTAACCCAGGGTTTTCGCATTATATGCTTATGATCTCGAATTTGTGTGAAATTACCAATGAAATTGCATTTTTTCCGTTTTTCTTCACAACAAAAAGAGCACTTAATAGACCAAATTAGCACTTAAATTGCTCTTTATTTTAAAATAATTAAAATTTGGTTTATCTGAAGGGGTACTTGTGGAATCGCTACTTTTATATGTTAAGCTAGCGGTCCCTACTTATTTTTTTTACGAAAATACCAAAAATAATTTGGAAATAGTAACATTAAAAAACAACAAAATGAATCTCGTGTCCGCAAATAAAAATTGAAGTAACACTCGTGGCATATCGGACAAAGCGTTTTTGTTTCTCACTTCATTACGACCAGGCCTCCAATGTCTAATATAGAATCCAGACACCTACAGACCTGTTTCATCCTTATTAGGAATCATCAGGGAGTCATAGGATTATACCTGGCAGTTGAAGCTACACAGTGACCATGCACATCTCTCAAATTTAAAACAAAAAGTTTGTAATCCTTGGGGACGTAGTAACTGTGTGCGCCACCTGTCGAATAAACCCAGAAACAAAAATATCAAAATTGAAAAGTGCAGAACACCGTAAATACAGAATCCTGTGTCTTTCAGCAGGTTATAAAGTAGAAACCTGTAAAAGTATAAGGTCACTGTAACATGACTCTTAAAAAGACGTAACGTTCGCAGCAGCACCGCCCCCAATTGGAGCTTCATACTAAGTGGCCCTAATTTTAAGGCATCAGCAAGCAATCGCTCCGGAGGAGGCTTGTTGCGCAGAACTAAAAAGCCAAAATATTTAAAAAACAACAAAATGAATCGCACACAAACTTTTTGTTTTAAATTCTAGAGGTGTGCATGGTCACTGTGGAGCTTCAACTGCCAGGTATAATCCTATGACTCCCTGATGATTCCTAATAAGGATGAAATAGGTTCGTAGGTGTCTGGATTCTCCATTAGATATTGGAGGCCTGGTCGTAATGAAGTGAGAAACAAAAACGCTCTGTCCGATATGCCACGAGTGTTACAGTAACATTAAATTCTATACTTCAAGAATTATGAAAGTAACGCTAGCTACCGTTTTTTTAATTTTCTGCTAAAACTAGAGGAGCACAGAAGTTCTCTCCGCTTGAGCCGTAATCTTTGGCACAGAAGCGCGACCGAAATTACCTGTCGTTGTGGTACACCTAGCTGATGAGTCCCTAATAAGAACGAAACGGCGTCGTCCTAGGTTCCACCCTCTGCGTGAGCAATCGAAATTCTTGCTTTTTCGTTAGCTTTACAGTGCCACAGCCATCTTCTGTTTGTGTTATGTACCCAATTTTTAGTTTGGGAACCAAATTAGCACCTAAAGAGCACCTAATTCTGGCACTATCGTTTTTTGATTTTATTGAGGTTGGACCGCCTAGTTTATATAAATGAATTCTTCTTCTTTTCATTAAATCTAAAACCAATTTTACCTGAAACAGAAATTAATTGCAGAAATCTGTAATATTTTTATTTCTTTACCGATTTTAAAAAGTGCATTGATGTACAAGGAAAGTAACGGTTTACGTAATAGTTTTGTTTTATTACAATGACGAACATAACAAATGTCCAGCAGGATAACTTCTCTCCACATAAAACTGGTACAGCAGAAGTTAACAGTCTGCTTAATTTTTAAAATTTTTATAGTACGGCATTGTCTTCCTATAAGTGACAATGTCACAGACTCCTGACAACATGAATTTTAAAAAATGCCGCCTCATCTTTCGAATTTGATAAACTCAAATCTTAGTAGAACTAGACGGTGGTTGGTCTATTCGGCAAATAGCTGTTCATATATAAGTCTACGATAGTAAACATAAAAAACCGATTTCAAAAGGAAGGAACTATCCACCGAAAGGAAGGCACCGGCACCGGTTTGACGAAAGTTACTAGCCCATATAGGAAAACCAAGAAGCAATCAATTTTATGGAAAATTGTCCGTTTGCTAAAGCGAAAGAAGTAAAAATTGACTCAAATTTTCCAGGATCCATAACAACTTTAGGCAGGAGGATTAAACGTTTGAGGCTAAGGTGTCGCATTGCGGCACAAAAAATAAACTAAATGAGGAAAAGAAGCAGTCTCGATTAATTTTTGCGTTGCAATTATTCTTTGAGGAACGAATAATTTTGGCACCATGCGGTTTTCACAGATGCGAAGATCTTTAAGTCCAACCGGTGATAAAAAACAAATTCTGGTTTATCGACCGCCAAGAACCCGATACGAAGAACGATATATTGTTGGAAACGAAGACCAGGCGAGAAGATTTTTGGTAAATGTTTGGAGCTGGATATCGGCTAGAGGACATGGCGTTCTATTTAGAATTAATGGGCGATTTACAAGTTTAGGTTAATATGCTGGAAAATGTAATGCTTCCAGAGGTAAGGGTCCCTTATCCAGATCATTTTGTATTCCAACAAGAAGTTTTATCTTGGCCTGCAAAAACCCTTGATGCGAATCAAATAGAGAACGTTTTGGGGATTTATCGCAAAGAAATTAGCAAGTTTTATTATCATTCTCAGGAATTCAGAACATCTACTAGGACTCGTCGTAACAGTATATAGGAAAGTTATGGCTGAAAATCCAAACTTATTTGAAAATTTAGCCAATTCAATGCCCAGAAGACTTCAAACCTTCATTGCAACGACCGGTGCAATAACGCGCTATTAAAAATAAGTATTTTTTTATATGTTTAGTTAATAAAATTTTTGCTTTTAAGAGGTTTAACCAAAATTTTGAAATGTTGTCACTTGACCGAGATATAGCTGTCAAAATGACCCTAGGTCCTAAAAAAAGTTTAGGGCGTCGCGACGCCTAACGTACGCCGTCGCCGAAAAATTTTATATTGGTTTGGTGGTCCAGAAATCACCAAAAATCTTCCTATAGTTTTGAAAAAACCGACTATAAAGGAAAAAACACAAAATTATTGACTTTATTTTAATTATCAAATTTTAACATTTTTAAGGAACTAAAAAATTATTTCACTTAACGTCAAGTTGACAAATATTATGACGTACTAGACACTATCCTAAATCTATATTTTGCACCCTCTTTTGTCGGACCCTGTTTGGTAACTGGAGAGCAACAAATTTAGAAATGATCCATACTAAACAAGGACCCAGAAGTCTGGTGAATACCTTCAGGCTCATTCGTATTAGCCCCCAGTTTTTAAATTATTTGTCATTTTGGATTTTAACAAAATGTCAGTTTGAGTACCCAAAACTCAAGGTTTTCCCCTGTTCTTCTTTTCAAAAAACTTAGTATTGTCAATATCAAGTCAATAAAAAAAAGTGCGTTCTATTTAGAGAGCATAAAATTGAACTTTTCAAAAACTTTTTTTAGGATAATTACATTTTACAAAAAGTTGACTTACCAGCTATTTCTTAAAATTCTTGTGTGTTTGAAAGGAGTCAGACAAGTGCTCCTTGTCTAAGTCGAAGTCTAAGTACTTGCTGTGGTTCTACCAGAAGTAACTAAATAAAAATATCTGTTAAATAACAAAGTTAATACATAGATTTTTTACCTCCAACTAAATTCAAAAAAGTATGTCACATTGAAAATAAGTTTTTGTTTTATTAGGAACAAATTAATTGGATTTTTCCTAATATGTGAATGTTTACTCGTTTTCAATAGTTTGGTGATTGACAGTTTAAAAAATTAAAGAAATTACAATAAAGCTGATTCAGAAACTGATGTTGAAAGAGGAGTATAGAGTATGTTATAAATATTTACTCGAGTATTTAGTATTGTACAAATAAAAGGATTTTAACCCAAAATTCCAAGCCATTTGAAATACAATAATTATTAATCCCCCCAGATCAGGCATCAGGAACGAAGCAGAGGATATAAGGTTTACATATGGACCCATTCATGTCGCCAACGGCACCTTGCACACCTAGTATTCCAAAAGGACTGGTCCAGGAGTGTGCAGATGCCCTCCAGTTAAATTTGTATAGGTCCAGGACAAACGAGGATCCCAAGCAACGAGACGGCAGACGTGCTTGCAAGAAATGGGTCTGCGCAGGCATATGCCAGGCCAGAACCATGCTTGGGATTAACCAGAGGGTAGATGAAATGAGCCATCAAGGAATAGACCTACACAAGACTAAATCAGGAATGGTACAACATAGGGAATACCAGGTAAGCCAAATAACAAATAATAGGAAATGCAGTTGGGGCCAATATATCCTTATTGGACACTGTGCACTACAATAGTATCTGGCAAGGATAAAGGTAAAATAATCAGGACTGAAGATGCAAAGAATGCTGGGAAAAGCTCGAATCCTCACATGACTACTTTTCAAGTTACCCAGCTTTAAGAAAAATCAGAAAAGGGTCGGACGACCTAAGGTTCATCCAAGGGAATGAATGATCATGGAAGGGTTGAGGTCAGCGGCGTTAATTGAGGGGGGCAGGGTGGGCAATTGCCCCCTCCCCTAAGTCTTTGTACACAAAAATCAAAATTTGGCTTATAAAAATACATTTTAAAAACTATAAATATACCTAATACGGTTTACCGCATCGCCGTTACCCACTAAACCATTAATATAGTGTGTAGGTCTAAGCTTTTTTGTTATTTTTTTAATGTACGTTTTACCAAAAAATTTGTTTTTTGTGTGGCTAAAATAGTGCTTTTTTTTACAAGCATTGGTTTAAATAACGAGTGCAGAGAGGTATTCAAAAACGCGAGTAACAAGAAGCACAGTTTAGCCGCGAGTTAACACTATTTTTTTAATACCTTTATGAAAAAATCCAAGAAAAACAGGAAAATACTTTTAAAAAAAGCGGAATATAGTAATATTGAACACATCTAATTATCCTTGCCTAAGAATTAAGCCATTTCCGCCAGTTTTCACCAAGTATTTACGAAAAAATCATTTAAAAATATCGTCAAAACATCAAATTGTCAAAGAGAAAAATGTTGCAACAATGAACGTCACCGAGTAAAAGACACATCGCTAAGGAAACGATTGTTATTTCATTTACCAGCTGCCTTGATTTATAGTGTTAAGACGGTGTATTGCGAGAAGTTCTCTTCGTTCGAGATTTTTAAGTATTTTCCTGTTTTTCTTGGATTTTTTGATAAAGGTATTAAAAAAAATAGTGTTAACAACTCGCGGCTAAACTGTGCTTTTTTTTACTCGCGTTTTTAAATACCTCGCTGCGCTCGATATTTAAACCAACGCTTGTAAAGAAAAGCACTATTTTAGCCACTAGTTGTTAAAACTACTATTTTGATGAAGGTATAAAAAAGTGTTTTTTTTTTCGTTCATATTTTTTTTTAATTAGATATGCCCTCCCATCCAAGCGAAATGTGAAATAACGCTCCTGGTAGAGGTTTAAGGATGGCACTCTGGGGGATGGACAAAGGGGGGCGTGTGAGACTGAGAGTCTTCCCCACCATTTAAGAATTAAAAAATAACACAAATTCATAATAATAAAAAAACAACAAACCAGAAAAAATAAATAAAAAGATAGTCTTAACTAGGGTGAGGTAGGAGAAATGCAGAGTGATATTTGATTATGTTGGGTTTAACAGAGTGGTATTTCATTAGTTTGTATACGAATGAAACAAAATGTTTACAGCAACTTATGGGTCAAACCATATCAAGTCAACCAGGCAATAGTTTTAACCATCTCCGATTTTGATAATTTTTGGTACACTTATTCGTCTTATCAAAAAACTCAAAAATCCAAAAAATCCAATTTTTTGGATAAGCGGTTTTTGTTTTATTGATTTTTGAAAATCAAGAAATTGACCAATATGTCCTTGACAGACACTTACAAAAATAGTAATATCTCAAAAACTATTGATCCTATAGAAGCGATTTTTGAAGGGTTTTTAAAGACATTTTTAAAGATGTGTGACACAATATAGTTTGTTTAATTTTTTTTTATTAATTAAAAAAAAAAATTGAAAAATCTCAAAAACACATTTTTTATTTTTTTTCAAAAAAATATTTCTTTTTTTTTCAATGTTTTTTTAACATTTTTGGAAAATTTTAGGATGGAGAAATAATGCAGTCATACTTTAAAAAAATAATAAGATATTTAATACCTACATACATAACAAAAAAATGAAAAGTAAGAATAATAGAAAATTTACAATAAAAAAATATTTAGGTTGCTAATTTTTTTTGTAAAATATTTGAGGAATCTGTCATTTCTTCTGCAATTAGCGTATATGTCCTACCAGGCAGTATTTGGGTTGACCCGTCTTAAAAGAGAATTTTGATCTATGACCAATATATCAGCTTTTGGCTTTGGAAAGTAAAAAGACGGAGAGGGACCATGAGGATGTAAAAAACTAACTTTTAATTCCCCGCTTTCTATATTTTTGCCAATGATACATCCCATCCACCAAAGACAGTCATAGTTTATGGTTACAAAACAGGAGTCGATGTTTTCAATTTCTGTGTTTGTGGGGGGATAATCGAGTGCAATTTTTGAGTCCCAGGTATCGATTGTGCTTCCAAGTATCTTTTTTCCAAAAAATTTTCATGTTGCTGGTAGTCATTTAATGAACAATATTTAAATGTTATACCAGGAATGTTTTCTGTTGCAAATTTAAAAAGATCTTCGGGGGTCATGTTCATTATATGGTCTCTGCAGACTTGCTTTAGCAGCCAACCTTTTTACGGTGCCTCCCAGTCCATCGCATGCACTCTTCCCGTGGGAGGTGGCAAAAAAATTCCATTCTGCTTTAATTTTAAATTCCTCGAGATGGTACGCAATATTAACAATTTTTTTTTTATTTTTATACTGTGCGGTACAGCCGTCTGAAAAATAGGTAATCTTGTCTAAATTATCAATTTGCCTCTTTAGTTCAGGCATAAGGTGGCTTAAAAAAAGATAAAATGCCAGTGTTGTGTACCAAACAGTCTGAAATAAATATATAATTTAAATGACCCAGTTTTCCCTCATGAGTTTTGTAATATATTACAAAAGGATGTAGGGTTGCCTGGCTATTTGTCCAGTGATAGGACTGCACTTCATCCTGCAAAATAAATGAATAATTTTCAGCAAAGTCGCATGTGATTATTGCTTCCCCCTTTTTTAAATTGTCTTTTACCTCATTATAGTATTCTTTTTGCATGTGAGTGTAAAAAGAATGAGATTTTAATTTAATCAAGCCGTTTGAAAATTCTTCAATGAAGTCGTCTGCTGGTTTACTACTTGGTTACTATTACTTACCCTGCTACAGGAGATGGTTGTTTATCCTGTTCCTTGGAAAGTTTCATTCGACAATTGTCACAAATTTTCATGCCAGTCTCCACCCCTTTAAAGGAAGTCATCCAGTTTGTGACATTCCGTAACTTTCCGGAATGTTTCTCCTGACTTAATGGATCACAACACCTCACAAAAAATGTTGTCCATTGTTTTGGCTTATTTTGTGCCATTTTACAACACACGACTCCGATAAATGTTTTAAATTAAAAAATAGCAATTTATCACTAAACCGCAGGTTTGCAATTAATTATTGTCAAAACTTTTCCTGTCTGAACCAGAAATGATACAAATAGGGGTAAGGGCCAATAAAAAGTAATGGGAGGAGCTAAACATTTTGCAGGAATTAACATGTTTAAATGTATAATAGGTGGCTGAAAAGATCTTGGGTGGAGGGGAGGACAATTGAAGAAATACTCAAAATTTTGCAGGAATAAACAAGTTTGGAAAAACCTTTTATGTATCTTATTTACAAGACTGGGAGCAATTGACAAGTTTTTAGATATAAAGATTAAATTTATAGGTATTTATCAAAAAATGTATGGTTTTTTCCTGCAAGGTTTCTTATATAATTTTTTTTAAAAATAGAACCAATAACTTCTTCATCCTGAAATTTTCCAAAAATATTAAAAAAATACTGAAAAAAAATAGTATTTTTTTAAAAAAATTCAAAATGGTGTTTTCAAGATTTTTCAAAAAAAAAATATTAAAAAAATTTAAAAAAAAAATAAAAACACTAAATTACATGGTGATACACATCGTTAAAAAGGTCTTTAAAAAAACCTTCAAAATAAGCTATAATTCGCTTCTATAGGACCAATAGTTTTTGAGATATTGCTATTTTTGTAAGTGCCTGTCAAGGGCATATTGGTCAATTTCTTTATTTTCAAAAATCAATAAAACAAAAACCGCTTATCCAAAAAATTTTTACGAAGAATAAGTGTACCAAAAATCATCAAAATCGGAGATGGTCAAAACGAAAAGTGCCTTTTTTTTGGTTGATTTGATATGGTTTGACCCTTATTTAGATACTGGCGGATATTGTGAGGCAAGTGCATAAAAATATTCGTTTTCATATTTTCCTGTACAAAGATCTGAGGGGACAAGCAATCTTTAAAGCTCTTGCAAAAAATGCTTATTGAAATTTGAAAAAATCTTTATACAAAAAAAATTAGAAAATATTAAATATTTTATGTATTTTCTTTAAAAAAAAACACATCTATTAAAAGAGTGGACACTACCGTAAAAAAAACTGAAAAAGTGTTGTCTATTGTTTCCCATAATAATAACGCTCGCAATCACAAAAAATACCGCCACAAAATTTTAAAACACAAAAACTCCACAACATAAACAAAATGGCAAAACCATACCTCGTCAAAAATGTAAACTTTTCGACAATGCCCAGTTTTCTCAGGAAGTGGGT
This sequence comes from Oxystoma pomonae, assembly GCA_963921995.1. Lineage (NCBI taxonomy): Eukaryota > Metazoa > Arthropoda > Insecta > Coleoptera > Brentidae > Oxystoma > Oxystoma pomonae. The sequence continues at coordinate 42,898,005 of OY998171.1, read as the reverse complement.
TCGGCACTTGGGGATATGTCCTTGTGTAACGGGTTTACCTTGTGGATTGAAACCCTCGAGTAAGGTTAAACTTGCCGTTGGAGATGTTTTATCCATTATATAATAAATAAATCCAATTAAATAAAATCAAAGTTTTCAAACAGATGATGTCGTTGTCACTGTCACTCAAATTAATAGAGTAGAGTAGCGTAGAGTACATTTCTATTTGTATAAATTTTTACAATTCATAATTGAATAAATAATGTCAAAGAAAAAATTACAGACTAAGCTGTGAACCTACTTACATAGTCAAGCTAATACCCTATGTTAATTTAAAGTGTGTATAAAAATTATAGAAAATTATAAAATAAAATTTAAAAAAATATTACAAATGTTTTAAAATGTCATACAAACTACATAAATTTATACACCTAAACAAGACTATTAGAAAAAAAACGGTATGAATAAATAAACATATATATAAAAACATTCAAAAACATGAATCCATAGATTCAGTAATAGAGTAGGGTTCAATCTTAACTAGGTGCTGAAACAGTAATTTTTTTTAAAGATTTTAAACTATTTTCTCTTTTGATAATTGGTGGTAGCCTGTTGTAGAACTTAACACATGCATAGAGTGGGCTTCTTTCTGTCAGGGTTAGCCTATGACTTGTTATATTTAAATTTAAAATGAAAGTTCTTGTGTTATGATCATAATTTGGTAGTAGATGTTTAAATAAAGAAAAATGCTTAGAGAGAAACTTAACACACTCAAAGATATACATTGCCAGAAAAGTTAGGATGTTTAGATGCTGAAATTTACCCCTACAGTCTCGTGGTTTCATTCCTAGAATTACTGTAATAAACCTTTTCTGTACAACAAAGACTTCTGAGGATCCAACAGAGCCTCCCCAAAATATGACACCATAATGAAGGGTCAAGTAAAAATTAGCATAATAAACTGTTAAGAGAGTGTTCAGTTGTACATAATCCCCAAGAACTCTAACAGAAAAACATGCAGAGTTCAATTTTTTGCATACATGCTACAATTGTATATCCCACTGCAAGTTTGATGAATATACCAAGAAAACGAACTGAATGCCTTGATTTTGAATTTTGTTTGTTTTTCAAAGTTATGTTTGTTACCACATTTTGCAGCACAGGCTGTTATAGTATCTCATAGTTATATGGGTATATGATTCTTCCAGGCATAAAACATGCTGCATGAGACACTGAAATAATAATTACTTAATTGGAACTATATTTGATTGCACCTTGTATGTAAGATGATTGATCAGCTGATACAAGGTCATCCCAAAATGTAGATTAAAAAATGCATTTAAAAATTAAATTGCTTCCTATTTGTTTATAGAGAATAATTACTTCCTCTACTACCAAATATTAGTTAGCATAGTTACTCATGCATTACTGTATTTTAAACTTAAATCAAAGTTTTTATGTACTTACCTAATTTGTAACAATCTGTTTCCTTTCAGAATGTTTAATAATTAACACCAAATGACGTAATCGTAATCACATATCATAATAAAATCAGTAAAAACTAGAACTATGACCTCTAAATGGAGTTTCACATGATTTCTGTAGTTTGCTGTTTCTTGATTGATTTCTTTAAGCGAGTGTTAGAATTATTGATTCATTAGTAGCAAAGTTTTTTCTAATATATCTGATAAGGATACAACAGGTTTTCTAAATATTGCAGGAAACAAATTAAAGAATATTGAAAAATATCATGACTACTTCTGAGAAACAAACCTTGAAGCTCCTTAACCTATGAACAAGCCTTTTTTTTTATTTACAAAACAGCTGTTTACATTTACCTATCTCTTGAAAGCGTAGGCACCTTTAAGTCTGAAAGCCCTATCACGAATTTCGCGCGCTAGAACAAATATCCGGCCTGTTTAGCTGTTCTTCCATCAATACCTTAACTGGTCAGCTTTATTTTTTGTTATCAGCTGTTCAACGTGTCAAAAATTTTGACAACACGCGAAAAAGGCAAAAAGAAATAGTGGAAAATGTCGGACGAGAACGAAGCAGAATTTTTACTGCACAAAGCGGTTTTCCACAACGATTTGCCCACCTTATCAAAGCTGCTGCGCAAGCACAATGTGACGTTAAAAGACAAGCACGGTAAGTGCCAGTTTACCGAACTCTTAAAGGTTGTTTTGGTCAAAATGAGGTTAGGATGCGGAAGAGGACGTTTTAATTATTTTTATATTTTTTGGCGATATTCAGGACTTTCTTTATGTACTTTGCATTTATTTCAAGTTTTACGACATGTTTATTATACTTAAGACAATTTCCTTCCTTTAACTTTCTAAAAAATGTTGTAAATCAGCCTTCAAAGTTGAAGTTCCATTTTAGTTGTTTATGAGGGCCTGTATTCTTGAAAATAGGAGTGTACCCGTTGAAGTATCCGGTAATTATGCAGTATACGGTTTTCTGCCATTTTTGATTTTTTTTGAAAAATTCTTTATGGGGGCACCTTCTAGGGTCCCTAGAACCCCAAATCCGTCTGCCGTCCGTTGTTTTTTTTTTGGTTTTTTTTAATTTTTTTTCACTAAAACAAACCAAACCAACACAGTCCAACCCAACCTAATCCAAACCAACCCAAAACAATAAAAAAAACACTTTACAACCCCCCCTGGGCACCCTTTTTTCTCGTTAAAAAAAAAAAAAAAAATCGGGCGCAGGCGGATTTGGGGTCCTAGGGACCCTAGAAGGTGCCCCCATAAAGAATTTTTCAAAAAAAAATCAAAAATGGCAGAAAACCGTATACTGCATAATTACCAAGTATCCTCTTTGAGATCCTCCTTCAATCATATTCTTTTAACTTAAAAAGTTTTTGCAAAAGTTGGTCTCTGCTATCTAGGCTCTGTCTTCCAGAAAATCAAGATTATACCAATATAACTGGGATGGTAGGGGTGTCAAGTGATTAATCTTTCACCTCTTCACTTTTTTGCATGTATTATCTCCATCTAGATCCAGTGATAAAAATGAATGACAAAATTTTGAAAAAAGTGAAAGAATATCAATATCTTGGACTAATTATCACAGAAAAGTTAACATGGACTGCACACATCCAAAGTATTTTGGACAAGATAGCACCAATTTTGGGTGCAATAAAAAGATGTAGACATAGACTAAATAAAAACACAAAATACCTACTGTATAACAGATTTATTAAACCCCATATATGCTACTTGTTACCGTGTTATGGAAACACTAGTACAGACTTATTAAGCAAACTACAGAGAATGCAAAACAAATCAATAAAAACCGAGATAAAAACAATATTTTCCATAAACTACTACACACCTAGTGAAAACTTGTACCTATACTGAATATTCATTTTTAAAAGTAGAAAATTTGAAAGCTCTTGAGCAAGCAAAGCTGATATACAAAATAAAAAACAAATTACTTAAATCTAATGTGGAACTAAAACTAAATGGGGTTTTCCCACATTTTTGGGAAGCAACGGAATTTGGTACCTTAGAGTGAGTTATCCAAAACGCATTTATTATTTCTTCTGAAAAACTCTTGGTTTTGTAGAAAAAATTTTTTAAAGTTGGAGTTCTACAAAAACGCTCAAAAAAATTTTTTAGCCAACTAACTTTACGAGAAAAGTAGCGAGTGGTGACCTTTTTCTCAGCCTCTTCCTAACTTCAGTTTAATGCTTAGCTGTCACTAAATGTCATTTCTGTTTAGTAAACAATCTGTTAAAAGTTGTATTTATTTTTTCTCGAGCTTTTTCTGCATCAAAATGAAAAAGTGCGTTTTCCGCGGATGTGAAAATAAATAAATGTCAGAATTCCCCTGGAAATTTAAGATATTTTTGCCCTTCCCTTTGTGACCAAGAAGAAAATTGTGGCTCTAGAGACACTAATGCTGAAAAAATTATCCACGGCTGGGCGCAATAGTGTGTGAAGATCACAGCTGAAATTCAAATACAACCCCATTAGAGACATCGCCACCCAAAGGAAAACCTTTACCTTTGATGGTTCTCGCGTAAAATAACCCCCATACAATCTGTTAAGACAAGTAAAATTTAGTTCACTTCTTGTTTATCCCATTATTCTTATAGCAATAAAGTTTTTAAATAAAAAAGAGTTTTACCAACCACCACTGGTTTCAGACACAGTCCATCCACCAGTCGGCCCTTCAACTATAACGAATCGATAACAAAAACAATGAACTTTACAAAATGCCACCACAAGAATACATACCGGGTGCGACTTGGAGAATAAACGCAAACATGTGTTTCACCCTTGTTGGGGATCATCGGTATGCCATCATAAACAAATGCTCGGCAAAACATTATAGATAACAGGATGAGAAATGATGGCTACTATGGATAGTGGGAATTTGTTTGAAACCAGTCAGTGGTAGAACTAGTGGAGGAGCCCAAAAATCCAATAGTTTTGTGTTGGTAAAACTCTTTTTTTTATTTATATTTAACTCCACTATAGACATTGGGAATTTATATCTCATTCTGTAATAAGACTTTTGTTGATTTGCTTAAAAACTGGAAAGAAAAGATTTATTTAAAATTGACCGAGCCAAACTTCCCACTTATGACATAGAAAAGTCTGATAAGGTCAGTCCTCCCCACCTTTATAGGAATCTAGGGACGTATAAAACTTCTGTAAAACTTTTTTTTAGTTCCAGTGATGGGAGTGAAAAAATATGGTAAATCACTTCAAGTTATTTTTTTCTAATATTTTTTCTTCAAGTTTAGTGGAATTTTTTTAAACTTATATTTAAATTTATTGCCTCAGGGTTAATTTTTTTGAAGTTTAAGAAGTTCATAGCAAGTAATTTAGAGAGATGCATTGATTAGCAAGAGTCAATGTTTCTTCCCAAATTTTTCTTAAACCAAAAACTTCTGGGTTAGTTTACCTGCCAAGGACTGGGTTGGGGTCGAATCTCGTCTTAATTTTAGATGTTGGGAAAATCAAGTTACTAATGCATTGCAGACGAAAATTTGTGAAAAATGATATTAAAAATGACATTATTTTCACATTTGTTAATGCCATTATAGAGCCACAAGCAAAATTTTTGAAAGAACCCCTGCACAAAAACTTGTAAAATGTAACCGTATTTTAATGTATTGTACCAAAGGTCAAAATAGTGAAATTCTATGAGGATCTTATATGATAGGACATATGAGCCGTCAAATAACAGATGTCTGGCAAACACCCAAGAAGACTTTTTTCTCATAACTTTCAACCGAAAAAAATCTTGGGTGGAAAAACGAAATTCAAAATTGGATGCGTTTTTTTTAACTTCTTTTTTTTATTTCTCTTTTGTTTTAATCGACTTAGGAGCATATTCCTATTGGAAATATTAACACGCCATCGCCAGGACAAACCCATATTAGATGACTTATAATAAAGTACAAGTGCGGAATGATGCCTATTTGTGAGTGATTCAAAATGATGTTTGGGGTGGGCGCCTAGTGGTTTTATACTGTCTGAAATTGTTTCAATCTTTTTTTAGACTTCAATGGAAAAAATTGTCATTTTTAATATTACAATAGTTTTATATAATTTTTATTTTTAATAAGTGAAGTGAAATAAAATCATTGCCTGTTCTTTTGTTTTGTAAGAAATAAATATACCTACTGTAGAGCGTTTACCATGTTTTATGTATCCTAAAACTCAAGCTTTTAAAGGCGGACAAAAAAATATCAAGACTAAAGTTAAATAGTTTTATTAAATAATATGGTCAAAAATACGTACTATTTAAACAAAAGGAGTGTTAGATACACAAGAAAATAGTAAATTATTAATAAAACAAAATAAATAAATGTACTATTTTAATTCTACAATTTTTTATTATTCTAAATATACAAAACTTTAATTTTATATCTGAAGGAATCCAGAGAGGTGGAAAAAATATCCACATTATTAGCAGAGCTACACATTCTTCGTATAGGTCTATTAAGGTTGTAATTTGTATTATAATATTCTAAGTTAAAAATATTCCTATTTCTTGTACTCCGCTGTGGAACCCTTAAGCCAATTCTATGTATTAATTGAGGAGAATCAAACATTGCATTTCAAATCTTGAAAAGAAAAGCTAGATCAAGACATTACTCTACGGTTTTCAAGAGTTGTGACCTTTAGAAATTTTAAAACATCACAATAAACTATTTCCCCAGATAGAATTTTAAGTTTGAAAGCTACAAAACGTAAGAATTTCTTCAATACCCTTTCCAGATTTTCTACATGACATTTATAGAATGGGGACCATATGGAACTACAATATTCTAATATTGATCTAACAAGAGAACAATAAACATTTTTAAAACAGATTACATTTTTAAATTCAGATAGGCTCCTTTTTAAGAAACCCAGTAGTTTAAAAGCTTTGATACAGATAAAGTTATAGTGATTTTTAAAGCTTAAGCTTGGGTCAAATAATACTCTTAAGTCTTTAAATTTTGTGAAAAAGTGTTGAGATCATTCTGCACTCTTTCACAATCCCTAAAATCTTTAACAATTCTAAAAATATTTTAATCGTCTGCATATAGAAGGATTATACAGCAACAGAAACAGTTTGAAATATCATTAATAAAACAAATGAAAAGAATTGTTGACATAGGTCCCCTTGTGGTACTCCAGACTTCACTAATATCTCTTCAGAGAGACAATTTTTTATCCTAACAGCCTGTCTTCGGTTTTTATTATGCCAAGATTTGTACAGGGAATCAAAACAATGTATTAACATCAATCAGTGAAGATTTTTTTTCTTGCAAAATCTTTGTCAAAAGACCTTTTTAGCAATACCAAAAACCTATAATTTATTTGGCGGTACCTTACATTGAGGTTTTATCTCTTAACAGTTTTTTTAAGTTTTTGATGGTCCTGTCATAAGACTCCTCTGTAAAAAATTGTGCTCCACCAATTTGGATAAAATTTTAGTATGTTATTGTCGTAGTCAAAATACACAATACAGAAATCATAACGAAAATTTCATAAAAGTGTTTTATAACACTATAACACTTATTTTAAGTCTTTAGTAGTAATTTTAATCACGATATCTGATTTACCCTGTACATTATAAATGGTTTACATGAAACAAAAAATTTTATTCAAATTGGCGAAAAACAATGTTTCACATAAAACATTGAAAGATTTGATAAAAAACGGTACTTCACTTTGGGGGTCATTTGTGATCTATCACTTTGAATTTTCTACAGAGATAAAAAAATTCAGGCTGACAACATTTTTTGGAGTTTTTTTGTGATTTTCACAAAAAAAAATCCATGTTTTATAAATAATTTCCGCGTTTTATTAAACAACTCAATGTTTTGCATTAGTTTAGGTAGTAACTATATTTTTGGTATTACTGTAAGTATGCGCGTTTTGAGATATCTACATTTTTTATGGCACTTTGAGATGAAATTTTTGTTTTATGACCAGATATTTAAGTAACGAATGAGACTTTAAAAAAATATAAACATTAAAAAACCAAAAAAAAACCGCAGATATTAATTAAACAAACACGAATTTTTTAAAGTGCTTTAGCAGACACATATATCGCCCAAAGAACCTTTTCTTGAATATCTCTAGCTAGCAGCTACAGTAAGTAAGGATGTTTTTAAAAGTTCAACTCTCTTTCCAACCTCCCACGACCATTAAAAACTCATTGCTTGATGCCATAGATATTTTGTAAATTTTTTTATAAAAATCGGTTTAGCAGCTCTCCACTAATGTAACAAAAAGACACCACACCAAAACATGGGTATTGGCTTCTCAGGTACAAGCCTCCACTGCCTCAGTGCCCAGGTGTTTAGAAGCGCCAAAAATACCCTCAGTTAACGTTATTCTGCCAAATCGCAAGCTGTGCCATAATGGAGAATTGGCTTGAAGTCGAGTATCCGTTTCAGCTTCGACACACAAGGAATCGCTCATATTTGACCGCATGTAATTAATGAACCTGTCAACATTCCATTTGGTCCATTTTCTCTGCAGTTTTAAACTTGAACCAGAGCTGGTATACATCGATATAGGTGTACTTGTCTTCAGATCGCAAAAGGGTATATATTACCCCTTTGTTATCTGCGCAGATTTACATCAATTGAGACACATAATTATGACTTTTTGGTCCGAGGGCTGGCACGTCTTCGTTTAAGTGACTGCAAATCCATTTTGGCATTTCCAACATCATTGTAGAGGTGCAGGCTGGTTCTTCACTTCTTCTGTGAAGCCAAAAAAGAACAGCAATGGCATGCTTGCAGCCCCCTGTAAGTATCAAAAAAGAAAAGTTAAAAACAGTTAAAAATTTTCTAATAACAGGTTAAAAGGAGACACATTCTGCTTGCGTCTTTTTTTATCTTGTGAAAACTAAATTTGCATTGTGTGTTCCTAGCTTAACAGAAACTGGTACAAAAAATACATCATAGTTAGAAAATACCAGAAAAATATTTTTTAAAACATGGCACCAGCAGGCATGTATAAATTTTATTTTTCTTCAATATCTCAAAAATTACTGATCTGCTAATTTTTGTTGAAAATATAATTATTTCTTTTAATGTGAAAACTGTATGTGTGTTGCTAGCTGATACGGTTTGTGAGTTATGATTTTCAACCCCCTTTCTTACCCTCTTTACAATCTTCACCCTCATCAAAAACTAATCAGCTCATTCTTTGGTTCCAAAGGATTTTTGTGCCAAATTTCATCAAAATCGGTTAACTTTAGTGGCTTTTCAGTCATCGTTGTCCAGACAGACAGGCAGGCACCAATTAAGAAATTTTGTATTTAGGTCTTTCATGTTTATTTGAGTTATTTTGGTATAAATAAAGTGTTTTTGTTTCGCTCATATTTTTGTTTTTGAAGTTAGGAATGCCCCCCACCAGAGAAATGTGAAATGACGCCGAAATTTGATAATTAAACAAGTCTCGGAGATGGTTTGGGGATACAACCTTTTAATGTCTAAAAAAATTATTCCAATGTTCATAGCTCCTCATTTTGTCCTAACAAACGTAACTTTTTGTGTTGGTATGCTCTAAAAACTCTATGCATAAAGGTCAACTTTTAAAAAATTTTAAGCAGTTTTACTTGGATTTTCCACCAATGATATGTACAAAAAAAAGAGCAGCGCCTAATATTCTGTAAGTTTGGATACCTTAAAGATATAATTTTCCTACCAGGTGTAATTGCAAAACAGTGGCAGCTGCTATTCTGTAAGTTATAATTTTACCTCTTTTTCTCAAAAAATGTAAATAATAACAATTATTAAGTAATTTTAAGAAGACTTTAAAAAGAGATTAACCAAATATTTTTTTTTAAATGTAATGTAAAATATGTATAGTTTCAAAAGTTTTTAAAACTACCTGCAGAAGCAGAACAATCTTTGCACTCAGAATGCAGCACTTTTTCCTCCTTCTCATTAACAGAAATTTCCACAGTATAAGGAGTATTTCTTACTCTGTGCTCCGGAGTTATTTTCGCCTTGACTGTGCAAACATCTCCTTCTCTCTTAACTTGTCACCATAGACCTCCTTCGTAACTCTAAAATAAACAATAACACTTAAGCCTCCAATCATCTCATTTTTAACACCAAATCAACCAGACCATGTACATTTATGTACATTTTTAAGGTACAAACAAAGTAAAAATAATTTCATATACACGTAGAATTGCAACTCTCATATGACACGAGAATAACTGATAGATAGACAAAACTTCATATATCCAGTTTACATACCATGAGTCCTCTAGGTATGGCAAAAGTTTAGAAATCATATTTTTTTTGTAATGCACTGAATGGCATGTGGTGACACTTAATTAGCTGTTAATTTTTCATGCTATGATATTTTTCATAACATGAATGAAATTTGGAACTTCTTTGAGATTAAAAATATAAGATAAAAAAAATACAATTTTTTTTATATTTTTACAAATCTTGAGACAAATCTGTCTTAGTTATATACCTCAAAATAGTTTTCCCAGATTTTACAGCTGTGGTTAATTATTTCTGATAAAGCTTTTCTAAAATTTTCTTTTAAATTTTATAGCAAAATTTTAGGTGTACCTACAAATGACTTTTTTATTATCTTCACATTTTGCAGCTTTTTACTGTTACAAAAAAATCCAGGATGTTTAAAATATAGTAACTGTAATAAATTACTTATTTACTGTCATTTATATTTTGCTTTTAATAAGTTGGTCAAAACCTTGGTCAAAACTAGTAAGAAATCCTGTTGAGTCCAATATTTCCTTGAATATCTGAAAAACTACAAATCTGATATAGTTTTTGTTGGAACTGTAATTATCTATCTAAATATTAAAACCACGTGTTGCTAGCTGCTAAAAGTATATTTTATTTTCCTTGAATATTTCAAGAACTACAGATCTGACTTCAACGTAAATGTAATTGCTAGCTGCTACAATTCCACCCTCTTCACAACAAATTAATTGACTACTATATAATGTTTTGTTTTAAAAGTCATTTTAACTAAATGTTTGGGATTTTCTTTGAAAGATACTTGAATGATTTAATAAGCTAGTCATCAGGTTTTATTAAACCCAAAATCCTAATTTTAAATATTTATTTTTAGTTTAGTTTTTTAATTTATTGACATTCTTTTGTATTTTTTTTAAACTAGCTTTTTCTAAGTATATAAATTAACCTCGAAATTAACATTGCATTTTTCTGAAAAAACTTTACCGTCATAAGCCTAATGTGTTAGTAAAGAAATTTGATGGTAATGTAGCACTAAATTATCATCATGTCAGAATTTAGCTCAATCTTGATAGTTTAGAGATGCATAAAAAATTACTGACATTTGTTTGATGCATAAATTAATTAACGGTCTAACTGACTGTTAGACATCATCATACTTTTCACATTACTTTTCATACAACTGACTATAGACAAAAAAATAATTTATTGAAAGAACTTTATTGCTTAGCTCAGTAACCAGTTATTAATGTTTTTAATGTATCTGTTAACTCCTTAAAAAGACTAACAAAAAGAATCTTATCAGACTAAATATTTTTTTTTAGTTAAATTTTATACTGTTGTGTGTCTGTTTTCAAATATTTTGCGTTGTTCATACTATAACTCCTACTATACTATATTTCATGTCTTTATTTATTAATTAGTATTCAGTGTTGACTATGTAAATTTTTAGTCTTTTGACAAGGTATTGATTTTAATGGGGTTTCTGTTCCCTATAAATATAAATAAATATATTAAATTACTTGTGCTGAGGTCCTTTCTCAAAAAGTTACCTTGCTTCTTCTTACTTGGCATAAAAAAGTAACAAGGTTTGTGTTTTTGTAATCGGGGAAAAAAAAGTTAAATTTAAAAAAATATGCACAGGGTGTCCAAAATCATATTTCAAGTCACTTGACAAGGTTTTTATAACAAATGCTTAACAGTCTACTCATATATTTTGACACAATTTGGATTTTTAATGTGCGCAGTTAAACAATACTCACTTTCCAGTCTTAACATTCTTCATCTCAGCGCTAAAGAAATCCATATTATCCAAATAATATAAATTAATCATCTCATGATCCACTTTGGGTAAGTTGTTAGAATCACCCTTCACAAATCCCTTCTCCATATTCTGAGCCATATTCTCTAAAAAAAAATCAAGAAAAAATCTTAACAAAATTCAAAAAGTTAAAAAACTACTTACCTACAGCTCTCTTTAAAAATCTTTTTATCAATACTTTTTTTAATATAAATATTGAAACCTTTAAAATAAGTGCAAAAAAATTAAAAGAACAAAATATTATCACTTTAGAATAGATAGCTGTATTTGAAGTCTGAAAATACCATCATGGCTGTACCCAAGGGGTGAACCAATCCAGCAAGTGCACAAAATATTTGGCAGGAACTATATTTTAGCACTTGCAGGCCTCCTATATTATGAGTTTCATTTTATCCTAAACCCAGGAAGAACTGGAATATGGACACTTTTTCCAGGAGACGTACAAAATATGGGATCATTTCACCCGTTGGCTGTACCGATATACAGATTTTAAACAATACCAGAACGTAGTTTTTATAATGTTACTAGTATGAATCTACACTTTTGCAAGCAAATAAGAAAAGCTATCAAAAGATATAGATTTTAGGAGAAAATTCTGTCTTCTAATAGACATGTAGCAAGCATGAAAATTGTTGGATCTGGGGTTGAGTTTTTATGGTGGTTTTTGACGATGCGTCAGAAAGCGGCTTTATATAAAGAGAGTGTCTAAAGAGCCGACAATTTATTATGTATTTTTCGTTTTTTTTTAAAACTAAATTAACCCAACCTAACCTAAACAGTCTCAATCCAACTTATGAAAAGCCAAAACAACCCAAAAAAACACACTTTAAACTAAATTAACCCAACCTAAACAGACTCAAACCAACTAAATTCACCCAACCTAACCTAAACAAACCAACTTATTCAAAGCCAAAACAGCCCAAAAAAACACACTACAACCCCTACATCTTTTTTTGGCATAAAAAAAATGTTTGGGTTGTTTTGGCTTTTAATAAGTTGGTTTGAGTCTGTTTAGGTTAGGTTGGGTTAATTTACTTTAAAAAAATATGAAAATATGAAACACATAATAAATAATTATTGTCGGCTCTTTACCCTCACGACTATTTAGCCAAATTGTCGGCTCTTTATAGACACTCCCTTATATAAAATTACTTAAAAAAACTTACCAAATATCAAAATTTGTATGCGCACACTCTGTTAAAAATCGCAATCAAAAGTTCTTATTCTTCTTGTCTCCGAATTAAGCTTATAAACCCAGCTTAAATTTTCTTAGCAGCTAGGGCTATGGTAGACAGGAACCGTACTGTTTGTAATAACATTCACTACATATATAGTTGTATATTACTTGTAGGCTTTCTAAACAAGAAACAAATATAAACTTCCGCACTACTAAATGTTTATAATTTTATAAATTAACTTCAAAAGAATCACAACCAAAAAAGCAAAACACTTAAAAAAACGAATTGACAGTATGACTTAAAGTTAGCCGCAGGCCGCAGTTCGCAACCCAGTGGTCCAAATAAAAACTGCACTTGACAAATTACAATGGACCAGCCAAAAATGACGTCACCTGTATTGATTATGACGTCACCTATATTCGTTTTGAAAAATCGTAAGGCCACTGAATCGACGATTAAAAACATTATTTTTCACATAGAAAACCAAAATTTTTTGGGGAAAAAAGTTTTTAGATGGATTTCTTGGACCTTTATGTTTATGTATATTCCAAAAAAAAGGTAACTTTTTTTTTATGGGAAAGCCCCATTGTGATATACATAACTACAACCTACTTACTTACTTAGTTTATTGCTCACAATACTTTACAATATGTAAAACATGAAATGTTTTAAATTTGAAAAAAAAATACAAAGAATATCCTTAAACTAAATATTAAAATACATTGATTATTATTATTAACTACTTAAGTAAATTGGAAGGTATAAAAACAATTTTCAAGGGCATATGCCTTAACTGCTTTTTTAAAATTTGGAATGTTTTAAATACTTTTAATTTGCATTGGTAAGGATCTGTATGCTTTGATAACCTGATAGAAGGCACCTTTCTCAAAGAAGGTAGAGGAGGAAAAAATTATATATAGAATTAATTATTTATTTTAAACTGCTTAAAAATGTTTTTTTTTTTCTAAGGCAGTTATTGTTTTGTAACTAATAAGAGGTTTGAAATAAGTTAATCTTACTTTTCTTGCTTTTTTGTAAAGCAGAATAAATGCTCATATAATTTAATTTTCTTAACATATAGGAATTATCTTGAATTGATTTTTTTTTATGTTATTTTTATACAGTGGCGTGTTATATTATTAAAAATATTGTTTCTGTTTTAGGGAATACAGCCCTTCATTTAGCTGTAATGCTTGGAAGAAAAGGTGGGTAGTTATTAATATTAAAGCTGTCAAAACACTCTTATCAATGACTCTGGTGTTAGTTTAGAACCTACAATATGCAGGTGACTCATTTAAAAAATCAAAGGTCTGTTTCATTTATGACAAAACCATGTTGTCAAAGTCAAAAAAAGCAATTTTACAGGTTTCTAGATTTAATTTTTAAGCAGATGTTATCGAGGGGTTGTCCACCTTGGCAGTATGTGTACAAATTTTTGGCCATATGTAGTAATACTAACAATAAATCTCTATAATTTTGGCAGTAGGTATACATATTTTGAAGGGGTGGATAACCCCTCAGATGTTATGCCATGTTAGAATTATAAGAAAAATATACTTTTTTTGGAATTTGATTTTTTTGGACCTAATAGATTGTATACCAAAAATCATAACATTTTCCTAAAAACTAACATGATATTTCTTAAGAAAGAGGGTACTTATTCCAAAATTCAAATGCAATTTAAAAAAAACTTTTTTTCTCAAAAATTTTAAGGTAGATGATGAACCTTCCCTTTTATTTCAATTTTGAAGAATTGAATTTTTGTCAAAAATCTCACCAATAATGATATGCTTGCAAATAGGAGCTGGGAAAAAGATTGGCAAACTGTTTTAAACTTAAGTTATACAGGGTGGTCCGATAATACTTGCCACCAGATTTATCTTATCTGGGAAACTATAAGGCCTACCAAATTGGGGAAAATACTTCTTACATAAATTGGGGCCTGTCTTTTCATTAAAAATAATTTTTTGCCGCCCACCCTTTCCAAAACCTAGTCATAAGGGCTTTAAAACTTATTTTACTAGATATCAAGCCTTGTATGTTTTTAAACTTTGCCTGACTTCCTTATTCAGTATACATATTTTTATCTCTACAATAAAACTGTAATGAAATAATAAAAAAAAAATACATACCCCTTAAACATTAAACAGTTTTAGGGTACTAGGAATTATGAGATTAATCTTAACATAATAAATTGGTGCTATTTTTAGAATGTGTTCAACTACTATTAAAACATGATGCCCCAGTTAAAGTTAAAAATGGCCTAGGATGGACAGTTCTAGCTGAAGCTGTGAGCTATGGGAACAGACCTACCAGTAAGCTACTTAGAAAATACAAAATCATGGACTTTTTCCAAAAATATTCCCCCATTTAAAATTGTTGCTTTTTGGCCAAAAGAAGATTTCATAATATTAAAAAAAAAACAATTTTGCTTGAGGTACACATACCAAAAATATTATTACATGAGTAAACACTCTAAACTCATGCTATTTTTTAGTCTCATCTTTGGTCAGAAAGTTTCGACAACAGTCCAGAGAGCAGATGGAACAGAGAAGGCCTAACCTAGTTGAGGCTTTAAACAAAATTAATGATTTTTATATGGAATTAAAATGGGATTTTCAAAGTTGGGGTAGGTTAGTTTTGATTAGGTAGTTGGGTCATTTCATATGAAATCAACCAAAAAAAGGGAGGTTTGGCAGACCATCTCTCCGATGTCGATAATTTTTGGTACATTTATTCTAACCATAAAGGGGATGAAAAATCTCAAATTTGAAATTTTTTTGACCATTAGTTTTTTTTAAATTAATTCGTGATAACATCACAAAAACTACCAATTTTGCTCAAACATGTACTTAAGGAAATTGAAATATCTCGATAACTACTTAAATTTGGACGGTGGTTTATAGCTCGTTTTAAAGGTATCTCATACCTTTCGAATGATGTATCACATGATATTCTTTTTGTTTTAAAAAAAAAATTGAAATTTAAGAAAAAACTTTTTTTTTAATGTTTGAAAAACAGCATTTTTTTATTCTTTTAAAATATAAAAATATATTTTGTTTTTGGGTATTTTGCCAAACTATTTACAAAATTTCAAGATCTAGACTTAATGGGTTCATCAAAAAAAATTATTTTTAAAATTTTTAAATAAAAAAAAAGTGAGGTCACGTGATACTTCATTAAAATGGCCTTTAAAATACTTTTAAAACAAGCTATCACTTGCTTTTGTAGTATGTATAGTTCTTTTTTGATAATAAAATTGATTGATAAATACCTGTAAAGACAGTCAATTTTGACCAAATAGTACACAAAAAGAGTAATATCTTGAGAACTGTATACCGTACAAAAGCAAGTAATACCTTATTTTAAAGCCCATTTTGATAAAGTATCACATAACCTATTTTTTTTTGAAAAATATTTTTTTTTTGATGAACCCATCAAGTCACCATCTTGAAATTTTGTAAATAGTTTGGCGAAATAACCAGACACAAAATATATTTTTTGAAAAAGATAAAAAACGCTGTTTTTCAAAAATAAAAAAAAAAGTTTTTTCTTAATTTCAATTTTTTTTGAAACAAAAAGTACACCATGTGATACATCAACGAGCTATAAACCACTGTCATAGTTTAAGTAGTTATCGAGATATTTTCGTTTCTTTATGTACATATTTAAGCAACATGGTAGTTTGGTTTGATTTTCAAAAAACTAATAGTCAAAAAAAATTTAAATTTGGGATTTATGGGTAGAATAAATGTACCAAAAATTATCGAAATCGGGGAGATGGTCTGCCAAACCTCTGGTTGATTTTATTTAAAATGACCCAGTTATTAGATAGATTTGAAGGTGCTGCCATAATGTAGTAGATTAGTACCAGTACAAGGTGAGGCAAAAAAATGCAAAAAGGGACTGACTCTTTTCAAACCACTAACTAAACCATTTTGACTTGCATTTTGTATTCAGTTTTAAGCAATTTAAAACAACAATGGTAATCAACAAAAATAATAACTTGTCATGGTTTAATTCCTAAGTGTTTAATAGTCGGTTAGTTAGTTAATTTTTTTTATTTCTAGATTTTAAAAATTGTATTTTCAAAACATGTGCAAAAACCCCATTTTTTTTGGTGTACCACTAGATATTTTCTTTTGCCTTTTAGTTCCGTTAGTATCACGAATTCTTCCATCAGACGTTTGTAAAATTTATAAATCGGGAGCCAACATTCGGTTGGACACGACGCTTGTGGATTTTTCCGATATGCGGTGGGAGAGGGGGGACATATCCTTTATTTTTAATGGAATGGCAAAACCCGAGGAGAGCTTGACTGTGCTGGATAATATAAGTAAAGTTTATCAGAAAGTTCGATATGAGGTAAGAAGGTTAATACTTTTATTTATTTATTTATTCATCAAAAACACGATTTTGTCCTTGATACTTTTAGTATATTGCTATAAACATCCTTAAGAGAACAGTAGAGACTAGAGTAGAAACATGCTTTATTATCCAATATAAATTGTACATGACAAATTCTCTTATTGACAAAGCTAAAAAATAGAATGTAAAGTTTAAAAAATAATAAGGTAAAAAATTTTATATAAAAAAAACAAACCTATAAGAATAGCCTGAAATTAATAAAAATAAGCAAGTTGGGACTTGATCACAGACAAATTAAAACATGATTTTAGTATTTATAAATTAAATTTTGTGTCAAAAAAATTTAAAAAAAAGAAACTTGCTAGTCAAGTTGCAAACTATTTTGGTTCTTTAAGTTCAGTAAAACAGGAAAAATAATTGCCAAACATTTAATAAACATATAACTTTTAAAAACGAAAAAAAATTAGTTGAAAGGTCCTTAAAGCAGCTATCTATATTGTAAAGGATCCTGAAAAAATTCATCCACTGAGTAATAGCCTGAATCAACAAGAAACTCTTAATGGTTTTCCGAAACCTTTTGTAGTTCATTGTCCCAACATTAACCGAAATTTTGTTATACATTTTAACACCTCTATAAATGAAGGAATGCTGGACTAAAGTGAAATGTAGAATTTGATTTATTTGGGGTGTGTGGTAATACGTTTTCTGTTGTGGAAAGTAAGAACGGTTTTTATGTATAAGGCATGTTGTCTCAAGAATATATAAGCAGGGCAACATCAGAATATAATTTTGCAAAAACAGTGGTTTACGAGTTTTTCTAGGGGGTTCTTGACAAAGAAACCTAATGGCCCTTTTCTGTAGGACAAACACAGATTGAAACATGTAGTCACTGCAGCTCCCCCAAAAAGGCAACCCATATCGCAGATATGATTCTACAGCAGCAAAGTATACTGCTCTTGCAATCTGCCTTCCTAGTTCCATTGAGGTAACCCTCACTGTATAGCATTGAAATTTTAAATTATCATCTAGAGTAACACCCAAAAACTTTGTGTTGTCAGAGCTTGCTAAACATTGAGTGTCAATATTAAGGTCACCTATATCACATTTAAAACTAAGATGGTGAGTTTTAGACATATTAAAACATAACTTATTGGAGTCGTATTATTATTTAATTAAGCGAGTATCTTGTGTAAATGTGTGTCCATACAACTGTGTCATCCACCGCAATTTTACCATTGATATTAAAATGAAGCAGATCATTTAAATAAATAATAAAAAGAATTGGCCCAAGGATGGACCCTTGAGGAACCCCACATGTTACCTTCCTTTTGTCAGACGACGAACCATTGATATGAACTGACTGGTCCCTATAAGACAAATAAGAACGTATACAGTAGTGCAACACCTCTTATGCCATACTGCCGTCAGAAGGAAAAATCCCTTAACCCACAAATTTTTAAAAAATGACTTTTTTGGTTTTTTTAACTCACCAGTTTGAAACCACGTATGAACAACTGTTTTATGATCTCTACTAAGCTATAACCACATATTTCGACAGTGCTAAGAAAAGTGCTTACTATTTATCATAATTTATCGCTTTTGCCCAGCAGGACTGCCCGAATAGTATATGTTATTTTACCGTATGTGCCTTATTTAATCTGCAAAATGCACAATTATTAATTATTTTGTTTTATTTTTTGGTATTTTAATTCATATTTTTAATCTTTATCTATGGTCAAAAAAATAATTTGTCTGTATTATACCTAGAGATACTTTATTACAATTCAAAGCTTCTTTTCTATTTTTCCACAAATCAAGTTTAGGTCGCTCACGGAGCAGAAGCTCTTCCGCTGTTAACATTTATGAGAAAATCGGACATTATGGAGAAGATGGCATTTTAATGTTTTTTAACGCTGTTTTTAATAACATATTTATATATTTTTTAATTTTATATCTTAATTTTTAAGGACTTATTTTGTCTTTTTTTAAGTATTGTTATTTTTATTATGACTTGTGTAAATGCCCATGACATATGTAGCACCAATAAAGGAATTTGAATTTTTATATAACAGATTACAAATGTTTCTCTGTTTTAATTGACACAAGCTTGTTAGTATGTTAGTCACGCACTGGATCCGGCAAGGTTATGACACAAACCAGAAGATTTTTTTATGTTTTTCTTGGTTTCTATGGTCATAACTTTCGTTCACGTAAATCGATGTTGATGAAATAAAGCCTGTATCCTGTCCAGGATTCCATCAAAATCTGTCAAGTAGTTTTTACGTAATGCTGGAACAAACAAACACAAAAATTCTAAAAATTTTTGGTATCTATATGGTTTGGCTAGAAGTCAACATTAAAAATTAACAAAAAATATTGAATGTACAGAAATGGTCTATCTAGAGATTTATTATATATATTTTATAAAAAAAATCTCAAACCGTCATGTGTTGTGCGAACGCAAATAAAACACGACTTAATAAACCCGTCTGCAGCTTAGTTCTATCAGTACAGGGATGGAAGCTAGGTCAGTATGTCAGCAAAAGTCACTAAAGTCAGTATTTTTATTGAAAAAAACAAAATAATTAATTTTGAATGAAGATAAACTGAGAGAAAAAATAATGATCTCGATTGTTACAGCAATCCTACAGCACAAGGAATATCAAGTTTAATGAATGGAGTTCTTGCATAAAGAAGAAATATTCTTTTGTCTGTCTTCTGTTTTTTTTCCACTACTTCAACCTTTTGATTCAAACTTGAAGTCGTCTAAATCCGCCAAAAGTTTGCGCCTTTACTTTTAAATAAAAATAAATTTTTATTTCGTACACACTAATCCAACCTAACATCTCTACTAAAACTGAAAACTAAAAAATAAAAAAAATATATATATATTTTTTTTGAGGTTTTGAGGTTTTTTAGTTCAGTAGACAAATGATTCTAACCCGCTTCCATCCCTGTCAGTATCACTCTATTGCTTTGTACTTGTAGATATTTTTCGATTAGTATTTTCACATCTAAATCCGACATACCTACAATTTACATTTATCCTATATTTTAGGAAAGTGAAATGGAAATAGAAGACGAGGTTGACTTACTAATGTCAACTGACATTTTAGCCGCTCAAATTTCTACAAAAAGGATATCTTTTGCGAGGGCGCAGAGCGGATGGATATTTAGGGAGGACAAAAAGGTAATATAAAGTATTGGATGCCCGGGTCCGTGCACGTTCTTCAGCAGCAGAATTTTATATTTGCATTGTAGGCGAAAAATATTTAACCCCTATTTTTTCTTTTTGGCATAAAAACGCATTTTACCCAAGAAAATCGCATTTAAAGTTTAGTACTCTGAAAAAAACTCAGGACAGCCAAGAATTTGTGATACATTTGCCAAACCAATTAATTCCCTTGGAAGTTAATAACTTTGAAGTTGACGTAATGTATCATAAGTTTACTTTTTTTGTTTGAACTATGTGTAGCTATTCTTGAGATCAGGGAAAAGAAAATAAAGCGTCATAAATGCGCTGATTTCTCTCACAAATGACACTAATGACAGTATTTTAAATAGAAATTGGTGTGTTTTATTTCTCTTACTAAAGACCAGTAGAAACAAATTTTATCAAAACTCATGTTATTAGTGTCATTTTCGGGGAAATTGTCAGCGTCGAACAATAAGATATGTGCGTTTCAGGGAGATAATTTTTTTTCTCCCTGATTTCAAGATGTTAAGTTTTTGAAATAAGGCGAATTTAACAAATAAAAAAAAATAAGTAGGTTTGTCAGAAACTCAGAAAAAAAAACAAATATGCATTCTGTGTAGCTACTGACTACTAAGAATTAAACTTATAACAAAATCAAATGTAAATTATTCTAATGTGAAACAAATATAAATATGCAATAAATTTATTTAGATAATATAGCTAATTGTGTAATTCCTCTGTAGTATCCATTGTTTTACTTCTTTCTTAAATTTAAAATATTGTTTTGTTTTGATGACAATTAAAAACCTTTGGGCCTAGACAATAAATGTGAAACTGACAAATTGCATTTTTGGGGTTCTGCCGTATGAAATTGTGGTGTGCTGCATTTTTGTATTACGTCCATGAATATATATTTTTCCACAAATCAATCGGGAGCCAACATTCTATTATTGCTTTAAGATGTAATTGTGAAATGTCCAAGAACTGGCTGTCTCTAAAAACTAATTCGGTAGCATATCTTTCTTTCTTGAATAACATAATTTTAATAATATATTTTTGTGCTACCTTTAGTTTGTTTAAAATTGTTACCCCGGCACCACCCCAAATTACAATACCATCATTCAAAATCGATTCTACCAAGTGCATTATATACCATTTTTAATAAGTTCATGCTTAAAATCATAGCGAGAGTAATAGCTACGCGAGAGTGACCGATACTGTGTTAACCAAGTTTGTACTGTTCCATGCAGCTAAAAACTTTCTTTAGCTTACAAAAAGTTTTTTGGACCCTTTAAAAATCTAAAATAGGAGGGGGGGGGGGTTAAAATATGTTGAGGAATTTTATCAAATATTAAAGGTAACAACATTTTATTATGTTATTTTCTTTTATTAATTGGGAAAAAATCGCAGTATAGAAGTTTTACAGATTTCATAAATATTTTAACCTATATCTCTTTTTGCTTAACTCTGTATAAATCTGTATAAATCATCAAAATATTTTCTTCAGGGATTTGGTTCGCAAAAATCTAAACCCCAATTTTCGGCACTCCCATTAGTCCCATGCTCTCTAGATTTAATGGTAGTGATCCAGCCTGATTTGAATGGCATTTTAGACTTTACAATAAGTTGTTAATCAACTATATAGCTAATCCCATAAACTCGCGCGATTTCCAACCAAAACTAATTAAAATAACTCACTTTTGAAAATCTAAAAAAAACCGCTTGCCAGGCTTGACACACTTTGACAAGTGGTGGCAAAAACCGGGAGGTACAAAGTTAAAATTGTGTGAAATATATTTAGACATTGAAAAATGTTCTGTCTTTCTTTTATGTTCATATAGAAAGAGATGGACGGGGCAAGGTAGGTGTTTACTTAATAGAAGTATTACTTTCATTATCCGCTACAGGAACGTAGTTTCTGCGCGGCCCTATCTTTCTGTTAGTCTCCGTAAGTTATTATGTTGTCTCTGCTTAAAATACAAACGGAAGATAGCTGTGGCACTGTAAATCTAACGAAAAACCAAGAGTTTTTTGTACTTCAGTGCAAAATGAACTTCTTGAATTCTCTCCGCTTGAGCCGTAATCTTTGACACATAAGCGCGACCGATATTCTCTGTCGTTGAGGTACACCTAGCTGATGAGCCCCTAATAAGGACGAAACGGCGTCGTCCTAGGTTCCACCCTCTGTGTGAGCAATCGAAATTCAAGAAGTTTATTTTGCACTGAAGTACAAAAAACTAGTTTTTTCATACTTAAAATATTTCTCAATTCATAGAATTTGAAAACTAACTTTCTTATTTTACCTGTGACATGACCAAGATGTTGTTTCCAAGTAAAATTCTGGTCTAAATAAATGCCTAAGTACTTTAATAAAGTATTTCTTTCAATATATTTATCACAGATGCAATTCTGAATTAAGTTAAAATTATAATTGTGAATCTTTAGTTTCTGATACTCGGGCAATGATTGAGAACATAGGGAAAAAGTGTCAAATTTAGTTTTTTCAATATTTAATGGTAGTAGACTATCATCCAGCCATCTTTTAATTTTCTGGAGAGCTGCCTCAGCTAGAACTTTTGTGCTTTTCCAGTCATCCCCCAAATTATTATGCCAGAGTCATCAGCGAAACAAAAAACCACTCCATCCTCAGCTAACACTGACATTATGCCGTCAATGTAAACATTAAACAGTAATGTTGAAAGTACTGTACCCTGTGCCACACCAAACTCTACTCCCATCTGCTCACTAGATTCCTCGGCCATATTAGTACAATGTCGAAACTACTTTTTTTGGGTTTTTCGCCACTAAGTTAAGGAAATTTTTTCAAAAATATGTTAAAACCCACTGCGTAAATTCCTAAAGAAAAAAAATTTGTTCGTTTGTCAGTGGTTTTTAAATAAGATAAAACATTTGCCTACACACACGCAAATCCTAACTAGAATCTAAGTACTTATCTGACGTTTCGGCAGAAATTCTACTGCCGTTATCAAAGAATTTTATCCTTTTCAAAAACTTTTTTCGATTCTTTTTTAAAATATCTGTCTGT
This sequence comes from Oxystoma pomonae, assembly GCA_963921995.1. Classification (NCBI taxonomy): domain Eukaryota; kingdom Metazoa; phylum Arthropoda; class Insecta; order Coleoptera; family Brentidae; genus Oxystoma; species Oxystoma pomonae. The sequence continues at coordinate 42,874,707 of OY998171.1, read as the reverse complement.
TGTCATTCATGTAGAATTTCTGCCGAAACGTCAGATAAGTACTTAGATTCTAGTTAGGATTTGCGTGTGTGTAGGCAAATTTTTTATCTTATTTAAAAACCACTGACAAACGAACAAATTTTTTTTCTTTAGGAATTTACGCAGTGGGTTTTAACATATTTTTGAAAAAATTTCCTTAACTTAGTGGCGAAAAACCCAAAAAAAGTAGTTTCGACATTATGAATCCGCCACAAACATATAGATTTTATTTAATATTAGTACACTATGATATTTGTTATCCATGTAAATGGATACAGTTTCCACATAAAATATGCTTTTTTAGCTAGGAGATGTGATTGGTGCCCTTTAGGGGGCAACCAAAAAAACAAAAATATTTGAAGTAAATTTCTAGGACCCGATTTTAATATGAAAGTTTTTTTCCTGGCGTTAGTAGTTTCCGGTAATATCTTTAGAATCGATAAAGTTTACTGAAACGAACCTGTTCTTTTTGTAGGAACTAGTAGCGGGACAATATGATGCCGAACTGTACACAGTTCACGGCTTAACTTTAGAAAGTAAAAAAAGGAGAGAGCACCTTTCTTCCGACGACCTACAGAAGAACAAGGCGATACTAGAGAGCTTTACCAAAGGTGGAAACCTACAGAATTTGGACCAGAATGGAATAGTAAGTGTGAGTAAAAAGTTCTCATGCTTAAAAGGTTATAGTTTTCCCTAGAGATTTTATGATTGGAAAAATTAGTACTAATTAAATGCTAAGTCACAAAATTTTGTGCTCTTGTAGTTTCCGAGATATGACCTGCACTGCTAGCTACCCGTTTAATATAGCAGTGCACCATGCTAGAATGGTCCAGAAAAGTAGTAGAGTGCTCTAAATGGTACAGAAAATTAAATGCTAATTAAATGCTGCCATTTCAATTAAAAAAATTGTATTTTTTTCTTTTTTTCTGGATATTTTTTAAAATCAATCTGGTGCAGTACGCAGTTTTCATGACAGAAGACGTTGGTGGTGTTTTTAATAATGGAATAAATTACTGCTATTTAGGTGCTAATTAAATGCCAAGTAACCAAATTTTGTGCTATTGTACAGAAAAGTGGTATAGTGGTCTGAATGGTCCAGAAAATTAAATTTTTTACTTTTTTTCTGTATATATATTTTTTAAAAATAACTTGCACTTGCATTACTATCTTTAACTGGTAGGTAGCAGTGCAGGCCTTATTTCGCAAACTACATGAGTACAAAATTTGATTACTTGGCATTTAATTAGCACCAAAATAGCACTAATTTATTCCAATATAAAAAACACCACCAACGTTTTCTTTCACGAGAACTCAAATATGTGTATGACCTAAAGTTACTTACTGCTATCTTTAACGGGTAGCTAGCAGTGCAGTTCATATCTCGGAAACTACAAGAGAATAAAATTTTGTGACTTGGTATTTAATTAGCACTTAATTAGCACTAATTTTTCCAATCATAAAATCTTTGCACTGCTGACATTGTAATACTAACTTTAGAGACGTAATTTCACACCATGGCAGTTTAGCCCCCTGATATTAATTCATTACTGGACAGCGTCCCCCAGTGTTACCAACTGGTGTGTTGTGCACATTTTTCACGCGTTTTCATCGTTGAGTGTGCGTTTTATGAACGGTCTCAAAAAGTGTGCGTTTGGTGAACATTTTAATATAAATTCTTAAAACAAAGATTTGGCAAAAGAAGTAACCTTGTTTTCCGGTACTACTAGAAAATAGATGTAATTACGTTAAGTTATTTCTGATTTTCTTATGGCGTTGATTTACTATTTTAAGAATCAGCGTAAGTTACCGCCAAATACGCTGGTTTACTTGCGTTTTTGTTAGTCCGTCGTGCATTCAAATTCACGTTTAGTACATCAGTATGGGTTGACAAGTTAATAAGTAACAATGGTTTCGCATTTTTGACACCAGGAGAGCGATTTTTTTATTTTTTATAGCGAACCGATTTCTCGGCATCTGGCAGTACTAGTGTGTTGTTGCTAGGATGAGTTGTTTTATTAATAGGTCACTGCATCAGACGATATTTGCTGTTTTCTGTCTTTTCTGTTTAAAATTTAGTCTTAGTGCCCCATACAAGTGAAAAACCAAGGTAGGTAAAATATTTAATCAAAAACAACACCGACGCACACGAATTCGGAGAGTGGTATTAAGATCGCGACTACACAACACCGATTTTATTTTGATAAAAGATGATCTGGCCTGTTCAATTCTTGCATGTTGTCCCAGTTCTCATTGAGAAGGCAACCCAAGTATTTGTATGAATCCACGCGTCCCACTTGCTGCCCATTTACTTCTAACATGCCTCTGATGTTCTTTTCCTTGGATATGACCATCCATTTTGTTTTTCCAACATTTAAGTTAAGCCCGAATTGCAAACTTTTGGCAGCAGTTTGATTCAACCAACTCTTGCAGGCCTTCCAGCGTAGGTTGTTGATTTTTATCCCGTTTATGGTCAGACCCTCTTCGCAGTTATGAAGTGCATTGCATTGCAAAAGTAAATTCTCTATTATTTTGTTACTATAGATAATAAACAACAGCGGACCTCTTCGGACAGTTGGCCATCACCCTTATTTTGAGCAGTCTGATTCCAGTTTAGATTAGCGATTATCTTTAGATCTCGGTCATCTAGACCAACTTCTTTTAGCGATTCTATGAGCTTTTCGTGTTGGACTCGATCAAACGCTTTCTCATACTCTATGAAACAGGCATATACTGGCACCGACACATCCCGAGACCGCTAAACTATTAGTCCACCATACCAATATGGTATGGGTAGGGTGGTGGGAGGTTGAAGGGGGGAAAAATATTGCAAAAAATTGTAACTTTGGAAAAAAAGCAAGCAGCGATATACGGTTAAAGGGGGAAAAAGAAGGATAAAATATTTAAAAAAATCGTAACTTTGGAAAAAAAGCAAGCAGCGATATATGGTTTTCAGATTTAAGTTTCTATGAATATGGATTACAAATTTTGTTATAAAGTCCAAGTTCATGAGAGCTTTAGTTTCCGAGTTATTTGAAAAAACGTTAAAATATATAAAACTAATCATATGCGCCTAAGACAATTAAAACAAATCTTTGGATCTTTTCTTTTTTAGATTATTTTTGGTTGATGTAACTGATTTGGAAGTTTTAACTTCTAATCATATGCGGTTTTCAAAAATTATTTTGTTATAAGGTTCAAATCTTTCAAAGCTACAGTTTTCGAGATATTTTGATTTGCTTTCTGCATAAAATAGTTTATATATTTTGATAACATACTTGGGGCGTTAGCCCCAAACAAATGTACTGGGTGTATATCACGGTAGTTAGACCCATGATTACATATGGAGCAATAGTTTCGTTCACGAAGGGCAGACAAACGCTGACTCGTGCCAAACTAACAAGCATCCAACATCAAGCAAGTATGCACCACACCATCAGCAGCGCTTGAATGCCTACTAAACCCTCCTCCTCTATAATCTACACCTTGCTTTTTAGAAAGTGGCCATAAAGGCAACATACAGAGTTACAGCCAACCAAAGGGGTGGAAGGGCAAGTCAAGTAGTACCAAACCCTTTAACGCGGGTAATTGAGAGCCACTGCATTCTAGGGCTGCTACCAGATCTAATGCCCGCAACAGTAAACAGCAAAAAGCTATACCACACTATTATTCTCCCAGATCGGGAGGACTGGCCGTCCAACAGAATAAGTTTCTCAAGTGAGAATAGCTGCTGGTACACTGACGGGTACAAAATGCCTTGAGGCGTTGGATCCGGAGCTTATTGTAGCCGGGAAAATGTCAGAATTACACATAGTCGTGAACAGATAGCTAAAATCTTCCAGGCGGAACTCTTCGCCATTAAAATGAGCGCACGTTGAATGATAGATCATAACTCCAACAGTCAAGCGGCCCTTAAGGCTCTTGAATCCTATAGGAGCTCATCGAGAACCGTTAGGAGCAGCCAGGACACAATGAATACCTTTGGGCGAATAAACACTGTATCGCTTGTCTTCGTTGGCACTGAACCAGCCCTTGGAATTGCATACAACACAATCAATACTGCTCTCTCAAGCTGGATAGAGAATAAGTTCCACCAATACTGGAGAGAATTGCCGAGACTGGCACATTCCAAAGAATTCATTACAGAACCCTTCAGGAAGGGGGCCGGGAAACTCATTGAGCTCACCAGGCAGGAGATCCCGACAATTGTTGATCTATACACCGGACACTGCAGGCTAAAAGTTACATTACACAGAATGGTTCTAAGTGAGGACACCGAATGTAGGCTCCGTATGGAGGATGACGAGACGGCTAGACATGTGATGTAGATCTAAAAGATGCTTCACCAAAGCAACGTGCGAGCCTCTTTAAGGAGCTGAATATTCTGTAGCAACAAACAATGTCAAACGTCAGCCACAATAGACCCGCTAGTGCGAGACTGGCACACTTACAAATGAATCATCATCATTATTTATTTAATTAAAGTACATAATAAACTAACTAAAATTAGAAAAAAAAGGCTAGTTGGCTTTACAACCCCAAGTGTAAACTCGAAAAATCGGTACAGGGTCGCTTTGAAAGTCGGGTCGCTATATAAATAGCTGCCACTTCAATCGCCTTCCAGTAACGATCGGTTTGAATTGATTATATTAATTGTAAAAAACTCGCATACATTTATTATCTTTAATAAAATATTTACAAATATATGCATGAGCGGATCTTGTCGTTACAGCCTGCGGATGGACAGAGAGATTGAGGCAGCTCACCCACGATAAAGGGGAAAAAGCTACAACCGCTAAGATAAGCCGCCACACTGTACTTCGTAAAGAAGACAGAGAAGTCCGGAGAGAGAGTAATAGCGCCCGCAGCAGAAGTAGGAGGATAAGGGTGCGGAAAGAGGTTGAGTGGCAGAAATAGCCCATAAAGGGGTCTAATTGCCTTCAGGCCTACGGGTTATTTATTATTTAAGTATGGCTACGGGTTATTTATTATTTACATTTTAGTATTTACATGTTAATTTGACTCTGGAGGACAGCGTCTCTTAAAACCGACATCAGTTTATGGGTTTATAATATGGTTTTTTAAAACTATTTTCTAAGCATTTTCTTAAATAGCAGTACATTATACACCTAGATACTAAAGTGGTATTATAAATCCCGAGACAAAAAGTTTATAGCCCGACCAACGGGACGGATTAGTGCTTTCTAAGCGTTTCTGTTTCATTAAATTGGACTGATTAATACCTCCAAAGCTTTCGACACCGTATGTTACAAAACACTCCTAGAAAAGCTTGAGAGCTTTGGTTTATGAGGTAGAATTTTTCAATATATTCAAAAGTTATTTGTTAAAAAGAGTGGAGATTGACGGTGTTGAAAGTAAGGAGAGAGAAGTAACCTATGGTGTCCCGCAGGGAACTGTTTTGGGTCCATTGATATTTATAATCTATGTAAACGATCTGTTTCAATTAGAGCTAAATGGAAAAATTGCAGCGCGAAAACTTGGGATTGGCAGGACCTTAAATTGAAAATGGAAGACGATATTGATTTATTGAAAGATTCCGCGGCTGGGTAACCTAAGGATTGGAGAAAGTGAAATTCCAGAAACGGCAAATATAAAATACCAACTAAACTGGGGTACACATGTTAAAAATCTAGTTAAAAAAATTAGAGGTCTCTTGCCAAAAAACCCCTAAGCATATGAAAATAATATATTCTTTTTTAATACAAAGTCTTCTAACCTATGGTACAATAGCATGAGGAGGAGTCTCAGAAAGCCATACCTAAATATTACACAAAAATGGTTCATAAAAATCATGCATGGTAAAAATAGACTTTTTTCCAAATAAAAGTATTTTCCAAGAGTGCAGGTTGTTAGATGTACGTCAGTTGTATTGTTTTGAAATTTACAAGAACTTATTTTAAAATAAGATATCTCTTGAAACGAAATGATTCCTAGTATATCCAACAATTACGCAGAAAACTCATGGACAACGATCAACGAAGTATTTTTCTCCACGGTTCTATAATTTGATACCATAAGATCAATAAAAACATTTAATAAATTAAAAAAACAACCCAAAACTGGATATATGAGAGAATTGTTTAATTATTTGATAAAGTTGAGATATATGCGATAAATTAGATGCTGTTTTTAATTTTCAGTCTTCAAATTTTGTAACCTGTTTCTTTCTATAAGTTTCAAACTATTTCTATTTTACGATTTTGTCTTTTTTTTCTGATTGTGACTTATTATCCTAGATATGTGACATTTACCCTATTAAGGACTCTTAACTATAGATTGTGACGCATTAGCAATAATTGTATCATAATTTTTAATTATTATGTAATCTGTCATTTATATACATTTAATAAACGTTTTTTTGATTTGATTTGATTTGATTTCAATATAGACCGCACTACTGTTCTGATGTTCGGTCGAGATCATTTAACAGATTTACTGGCGTTTCATGTTAATTACCGACATTCATTGCAGTGTTGCTAAAAACTATTTCCTTAGATCGTAACCGTGACCATAATATTACTTCAGGGTTGGCATTTTCTGGAAAACCGGGAAAGGTCAGGGAATTTCGACGGTCAGGGAAAAGTCAGTGAAATGTCAGGGAATTTCGACAAAATTCTGGAATTTTAAAAAGCGTAATAAAAAAGTGTTGGACCATAAATTCCTTGAAATTTAAAACCGACTATTTAAAAAATGTCTCAGAACTCTGAATCTATGTCCCGCGGTAAAATGTAACCATATTTTAAAGGCATTGTAAGAAAGGTCAAAATAGTGAAATTCTATGATGTGATTGATGAGCCATCAAATAGCATATGACTGGCATAAACCTACAAAGACTTTTTCTTATAAATTGAATTGAAAAAAGTCTAAAAAAGTTACGTAAATTAAAGTAAAAAGCTTTTATGTTTTTGGTAATTAAATGGCGTAGGCAGGATTTAATTTAAAGGAGGGCATAAGCCTTGAAAAGTCACTAAATAAGGAAAATGTTAAAAACAGAGGACAACTTAATTTTTTTGTATTCACAATTTTTTTCACGTTTATTCAATTATTTCGGTACTCTTTAAGGGTATAGTGCCGTACAAACCACTAAATATTGATTTCTAAAGATTGAATTTTTACAAAAAATGGTTATCAGAGACTATGCTGTTACTCAACCCCCCTTCTCCTCAAAGAACCTTGGTCACCCCGTCCCCTAGCCTCTGTTTTTCCTTTTTTCTGCTTTGTTTCGTCGTCTTGACTTGATATCCAAACTTGCGGAGCATTTATGACATGATTTTCCAAACATATCCAGAACTGAGACTAGATTCGTCCCTCTTGGCAGCTAACATAACCCACTTTTGTTAAAATAAAAATGCTGAAGTTCAAAATTTTTAGTCTAAACTACAACATTTAAAACATATTAAAAATGGCATTTTTAGTATAATTTTCTTAAATTTTTCGCCTGTGATTTTGATAATTCTAGAATTGTTACACGTGAGGAGAGAGGGGGTCAGGGAAAAACTTTAAAAATGGTCTGGAAAACCAAGAAAAGTCAGGGAATTTGGTATTACAAAAAAGGTGGCCACCCTGTACTTGGTATTCGGATGATTCCTACTATAAAGACACCACGAAACTTTTTTCCGTAAAAAAATATGTTCATATTTATTTTTTAGCCGGTGAGACGAAGCAGTTTAGTACCTCCGCCAAATAAAACCGTCACATGGGAAGAGTACATCAACTCGGAAATTAATGACTATCCAAGATTAGGCAGAGATTTGGTCTATAAAGAGTCTTCTAAATCGTTTAAAGCTACAATAGCTATGGTAAGTCAACTAAGTTAGCAATAATGCTTTATTGTCATAAGATAAATACAATTTTAGTTGACAAAGCTATTTTAATACATTTAAAAAAAAAAGAATATGCCTTAAAAAATATATGATAAATGAACACATAAAGAGATAATTAGTTACCTATGAACGATCCTATAACAAAACTTTTGAGCTTTAGTGTTAAAAGAAACATTTAAATAAATAAATTATAACACAGACAAAATATGTATACACCACAGAATTAAGCCCGATGAGCCCTTCAAAAAAAGAGTTGGAAGTATTCTTCAGTTTCATAAAAGGGATGCTTTGCCAATAGAACTCTACACTTATTTCTAAATCTCGTAAGATTAACTTCTTTTTTTAAATCTAGTGGTAAGTAGTTGTAGAATTGAATGCCATTATATATAAATGAACGCTGGACTAATGCAGAGTGGGGAATAGGTAGCCTGCTCTGGCCCGTCGGGTGAGTGGTTTGGTTTGGAAGAAAAGCTGATAATGTTTTTTTATGAGACAGACTGTTTCGATGATATGTAGTGAAGGTAAAGTTATTATGTTGTTTGCAATAAACAGAGGTTTAAAATGAGTCCTTGGGGAAACCTGGCACAAAAATCGAAGAGCTCTTTTTTGTAAAATAAAAACTTGCTCAACTAAGTACTTACTGCACGAACCCCAAAATGGTAAGCCATAGCGAATGTGAGACTCAACTAGCTTACTTTTGAGTTTATTCTTCATAATAGTAAGTTTAGCCCCTTTAAAAATTTTGCAACGTGCAAGCATCGTTCAGATCCACTGCGTCGATCTGTGGCTTGCCAATGAAGCAGACGTGCAATCGCCGGACATTCGACATTCGCACAGTCTTGCCGTCTCTTCATCACCGCCTTGAACCATCCTGTGCAATGGTATTTTCAGCTTGCCTGGTATTTAAATCAATCATTGTCCAGATCTTTTGCCTGATGAGCTCAATGATATTCCGGCCCACTTCCTGCAGGGATATGTAAAGGCAATGGAAGCCATTTCGCACGCCAGTTGGTCTGGAGCTTCATTCAACACCTTTAGCATTTTTAGCGGAATTTTTCTGGATGAAGTTGGATGTTTGACAGATGTTAGTTTTCCCCTATAGTAGTTTTTAAAAAAGTCTCCCTGCTTACCGGGTTAGTATCAAAAAAATCATAACTCTTATTTATTCCTCAAATAACTTTTGATATATTTATGATATAGCAGTCTTTTGAAATAAACATCAACGGTGGGATTTACTAAAAAGGTTTAGTCTATTTTAGAACTGTCCTAGGTTTATGTGAAATTTTTGGTTTTAAGCATTTTAAACCAAACCTCCTTGGGTTTTGGACATAGTTTGATTTATAAAAAGAATTTTAATTAATTTATTTATTGAATAATCATCTTAACATAACCTTTTGTTGGATTTAGGAAGAAAGTTTTAATTTAGAAGAAAAGAAAATTAAAAAATTTAAACCCACGCGGGGTTTAAATAGTAAACACTCTGTAGAACAAATTAAAATTGGGGTTATATGTCACTCTAATTAAAACTTACCCTTGATAATTAATTTTTTCAATTAATACTTTTATGTCACACAACGATTTAAATGGGTAATAATAAAATAAGGAAATGTATTAAAAAACTTAAATGCAAGTTTTTTTACATTTCTGTCACTGTCGAAATGTCAGCTTAAAATTATTAGCGCTGCGTTCAATCACACATAGCGAGTTCGGATCTTTTACCTCTGTGCAAGCAGAGGTAAAAGATCCGAACTTGACTTGTACCAACCTCTACTGATGAAAGCTACAGCTTCAAAATAACTGGGCTTTGAGTAAGGAAAGTTTTTTTGACTGAGCTTTTGGATAACCTCAATGTTTTACTTTCAGTTTGTAAATAAATTAATATAGTTGTTTTGGGTTTTTTTCTTTGGTATACTTTTCGTGCATAATCAGTGACCTTCACTTATTGGGTAATGAACAACTTGGGATATTAAATAAGGTAAATTAATTCTTGTAAAAATGTTTACTTAGGAAAATTATAAACGAAATTATTCCAAAATGTCACAAAACAATCCTTTCTGTGTGCTATAAATTTAAACCACCCCCCTGAGGTGGTCTAACAAATCAACAACTTTATAACCTCAAACACAAATAATGAAGCTATTATGTGCCAAATTTTTGGCGTATTCACCATTTGCCAATTTGAAACCTGTCAAAAAAAAATTAAATTAAATTCTAAAATATGGTGTATTTTGAGAAATAAAGCAGTTTTTCAGTGGTATTTTGCAATAACAATACAAAATAATCAATAACTTTGTGTCTTTTCTGTATGAATAAGTGTTTTTTGAAAATTGGTTTTAAAATTTAGTACCCCCCACAGGTGTAAATATTTAGACCTGTGGGGGTTACTATTTTAGATCTTAGTAAATCGCACTGCAATACTTTGTATTTTTCGCGTTTGTGCGGTAAAAAAAAATATTTTCTTGAAATCATTACTTTTTTACAGTTTTTTTGAAGTTTTCCACGAAACAGTGTACTGGGTACTAATTCTGTGATAAGTTTCGTGGTAGACATAATATTCACTTTTTAACGAAGGTAAAAGTTCCTCAAAATCTATGAAAATCGAGATACGATGTCATATTGAATAAAATAAGACTAGTTGTTCCGACTCAAAGTGAAAGGTACGCTAAATATGGCGGTTTAAAGATGGCCGGCACAGAATTTACGAAATTTATCTTGGTGGAAGCATTTTTCAAATAAAAACAACCCCTGTGGGGTTAAGAGCTACAACGATGTAAAGGTAATTTTATACTATACAAAAAAGTGCTTTAATTTTTTTCAGGTAGTTTATAGTTTTTCTCAAAAATACGAAACGTTACCTCGAAAAAATTACTATATGCGAAATTCTGATTTTTTAAATAGTACCTTTGGCAAAAATTTGGGTGTTTTCGAGAAAATTCGCATATAGTAATTTTTTCGGCCTTTTCCCAAACATACTTGTTTGTTTGAGAAAAACTATTGACTTTGTAAAAAAAATTATTATTATTATTATCTTTAAATTTCCGTACCTCTTAACCCCATAGGGGTTGTGTTTATACGAAAAATGTACCCTTCAAGATAAATTTCGTAAATCGCGTATCGCCCTTCTTTAAACCGCCATATTTAGCGTATCGTCGACTTTTAATCAAAACTGTTTATTTTATTCAAAATGACATCGCCTCTCTATTTTCATAATTTTTTGAGGACTTTGAAGGCTTTCCTGAAAAAGGGAAATTTTTGGGTCTATGGGTACCCATAGGCCAATTTTGCACTTTTTAAGTATAACTCCGGAACCATTAAACCTAACACAAAACTAGTACCCCCGATAGTACCCATTCTAAAAGCTTTTCAAAAGTGCGTGAAAAGTTTTTTTTTATGAAGTCCATGGTTTCGTGGGAAAACTCAAAAAACACGTAAACAAGTATATCAAGAAAATATTTTTCCGATACACAAACGTCAAAAATGCAAGGTATCGATAATAATTTCAAAAGGCTGATGTATCGCAAGTATATCAAAATTTGTTGGAAAAAAATCGGTTAGTAAATAAGAAAATTATGATTTTTTTAATAATACCCCCGACGGCTATCTTTCATCCAAGATGGTGAAGGAAGTAATGCCTGATCCACAGTTTCACTTCTTTGAGCTCACTTCTATTTCCCTCTTAGAAACAGGGAGATATATTTTCTATTGCCATCTCACTATTTTCGATAAAGAGAGAAATAGAAGTAGCGGCTAGAAGTGAAACTGTGGATCAGGCATAAGAGTTCCTCAGAGAGAAACTTTTTTTACAAACTACTATAGATGTAAACTAACATCTGTCAAAAAGCCAGCTTCATCCGGAAAAATTTCCCTATAGATTGTTTTGAAAGCTATATAACACTCTTGGGCTAAACACCATACCAGTGATACGGTTTTTAGGCATCCAAGGGCATTCAGCATGTCCTAACAGCTCCTAACGATTCTCGATGAGCACCTGTAGGATTCACGAGGCTTAAGGGCTTATTGTTCTGTTGCGCCAGTTATGATCTATCATTCATCTTGAGCTTCATTCATCTTGCGCTTATTCAATGGCGAAAAGTTTTTGCTGGAATATTGTAAACATTTTTCCAAAACAATGAGTAATCTTGACATTTTCTTGGTGAAGGTAGGTTAGGTTAGGTTTGTTATGAGTGGTGCAATACTGCACCCTCTACTGCGACCTAAAAGGTCTATTGTGGCTCATACTTGTTTTACAAGTCAAATCAAAACAAATCAGTCTATTTGGTGAGACTTCCTCGAAATATTGGGGCTCTTTTAACCCAGGGCCAAATATTTTCGCCCTTTTTCTCATTAGTCCTACGCAGTGGCATAGGATATGTACGGGCGTTTCCGCCTCTCCCCCACAGCATCTACAAATCGGTGTATTGCTCACTCCAATTCTATTCATGTGTTGGTTGAGTCGGCACTGGCCTGTATCCAGACCTGTGATTATGGACGCAGATTCCGCTCCTGCCTTAGCAAGAGGATCGCCTTGTTCATTTCCTTCAATTCCTGTGTGGCCCGGGACACATACAAGAGTGATTTTGTTGGTTGGTGACCGTAGGCTCCGGATCCAATCTGAGGGCATTTAGGGTCCGTCAGTGTAAAGTTAAAATTTGAAAATGATGTTTTTACTATCAATTTTTTAGAAAGCTTAACCACATTAACATTAGTCCAAACAATTACACACGGAGGGCGCGGTTGTTAATCAGAAAAACGAAATGTCATCTTAGCTTTATGTTTAAAAAAATTTCTATCAAAAAGTTAAAGCTCAAGCAATAACACAAAAACTGTCAAAATGTTTCATACATAGCGAAAAATGGAACCGCTTTTTAAAGTTTTATCCTTGTGGTAAAAAAAATGATTTTTCTCACTAAATAAACCAAAAAAAAAATTATTTCTTGTAAAGCCGTTTTTCAAAATTATATATATTTTTTTTAAATTAAGATTAGATTTTTTAAATTAAGATTAGATTAAAACAATTTTAAGAAATAAAACAACTCCCACGCACAAGGCGTTAAATCACCTTCAGTGGTATACCGTTTATTTCCGAAAATTGTTACCATATTTATGTAAATATTTAGGATATTATTGGAAATAAATTTATTTTATGTTTATGTTATGTTAAAATTAAAATGACACCATCAATCTACCAAACAATTTTGAATCTCAGTTTAGTTTTTAAGGCTATAGTATACAATATTATTTATAATTCTTAGGGTAAACACCTCTTCCTACGTCCCAAATTTTAACCAAAACAAACAAAAAACTTTTATTGTTATGTTTTATTTATGTATTTTAGATGCATTCTTGTTTAAAAAAAAAACGCAAGACGCCCCTGCCTTCACACTCACATTATTTTAATTTAATTGCCAATTTTAAGGTTAATTTGATATTTTTTTTACAGAGCAACGACTTTCCTCTCTCGGTGGAGATGCTGCTTGACGTTTTAGAAGTCATTGCTCCGTTCAAACACTTTTCAAAACTGCGAGACTTCATTATGTTTAAACTCCCCCCAGGTAAAAATATATCGGGTCGTTTTGTAATCTAGAAAAAAATTATTTCTTACATTTTTTACTACAAAAGAGCCACAATTCTCTTGGGGATAAAAAGGTTATTTAGTCGTGACTTTAGTACACTATTTTTCGCCAAAGAATATTACAATATAACTATGCTATGGTTTGTTTTGGTTTGTAACGAGGGACATGCAATTGGTAACTGTTACATCTCAGGTACAACACAGCCATTCCAGCTAAATCTCCATCGCAAAATACGAATTAACGAAGGTATTAACCTACTTTTTGTGACCAATTATATATTTTTTAATTTGCCTCCAGAAGCTGAAACTGTTTCTATTAAAAAAGTAATTTAAAATCCTTCTTTGTGACAAAAAAAATGTCACAAACATGAAATTTGGGCGTTTTCTTATATTAAAAGATTAGCTAAACTTTTTACTCTCAAATATTTTTGTACACTATCCATGAAATAATTCTATAAAAAATCAATAAAGTAGGATTCCTAGTATTACCAAGATTTATTCATTTTACGTAATCACTCTTGTAATTTAAATATTGTTTCTATTTTGAGTGGAAATAGTGTTCCGTCCGTTACGCAACATTTTGTTTGTTCAATTCTTAACCTTTTCGTTTTTTGATAAAATAGTAACTAATATTATTTAAGTGTGATTTTAACTTTACGATTATATTAAATTTTGCCATTTTTTCAGGTCCTATTGACAAATAAATAAATAATACAAAAATTAATTGAGGTATGCTTCTTTTTCCTGTTGAGTCCGTTACGCATATTAAAAGGCTTTTTACCAACTTAATAAAGTAGATAAAAAATAGGTTTACATTTGAATTGTTTGAGTACAATTGATGTATTTATTTTTTGGTATCAGCGTTCACATATTTGCAGTGCCTAATGGCAATATTTAATTTTAAATTTAAAAAAATCGTGCAAAGTGTGCGTCCGTTACGCTGGAATGGCTGAACAGTTACAAAACGTCAACAAACAATCCGTCGCCTGTCCCTAAAATAGAGAAAAAAGTGTGAAAAAATGGTCGTTTAAAGTTAGGCTTAATCGATGGAAAAACAAACTACGATGAATGGTCATCATCTTAGAACATTGAACTACTAGAAGGAGTCTGGTCTGTCTGGTTACACTGGTTGTTTGAGTGCAACATCTACAGTGGGAAAGGGGAGAAAGAAATCTGTGTTGCCAATTTTAATAACAAAATTATGAAACAAAAAACTTATTAAATTTGAGAGATTCAATAAAAAATAAACTATGGCATGAGTAACGTGTGCACTGCATGTGGTACAAACATCTCATTAACGGGGCTTCATTGAAAAAAAACAAAGATCATCATTCATCGTAAAGTTTGTTTTGCCATCGTTTAAGCCTAATTTGTCATTTTGGTGAACTGCCTCTTTAAAATAATTAGCTTTTTGATTTTAATTTTAACACCAGAACTTATTGAAAAAAAGATTTTTCCTCGGAATCGGATTTGAACCCAGAACCTCTAAAATATTAGTCTAGCGCTCTAACAATTGCGATATCGAGCGCTTGACTTTTAACCGGTTATTTGGAAATCCTTTCCGCCGATTCATTTGTTAGTAGTGGAATGATTTTTGAAGCCTTCGGCGGATTCAAAATCCGATGAAATGGGATTTCATCTCGGATTTTATATTATAAAGGTCATCCAGTCTTTTCTCCGTTATTACGCATGCTACAAAATAGTTTTAAATACAAAAGTTTCATAACTTTCGGCCTTTCAGAATATTTATGTAAATTTAACCGTTAAGGTTGCTACGATCTCCTCTACAGTAATTTTTTCGTTATTATGCTTGCTATAAATATGTTTTATATACAGAAATATAACTTTTTGCAACTTTACAGAATATGTATATTAAAGTAGTCAAATGTCATTAATATTACGGTACATAAGATCATAGCGGTCCAATTTTAATGCGCACACTCCGTCTATGGGTTCGTTCAGATAAATGAGACTTACGAAGTTGACTGAAGTAGAGTCCTTATTCAACTCGCAGATGAAACTCGATTCTTCAGTGACCTTTTTATTTGTAATTAACAACTTCATGATAACCAGGCTTCCAGCCTTCACTCTGACTTTGACTAATGTCGCTCGGAATGACTTCCAAAAACTAACTGATTCTCAAAGTTCGCGCGCGTGTTTGTCGAACAATCATGAAAATTCTAGAAGACATATAACATGAATGCAACAACAAAAATCTAGAAGAATGTTCGATAACTCCAGAACAAAAACTTTGACGTAGCTTTGGGAGAACCTTACAAATTTCTTAGTGAAGAAAGCTCAAGATTTCCTCAAAAGAACCTCTAACCGTAAGTCGTAAGTACTACTTCTATAGCCCTTTTTACTACCTACCTAAGCATCTATAAAACTTAGTAACACGCATCAATTCCCTAGATAAATTCAACTTAAAACTATTACCTAATCCCTAATACTTAGTTACTTTGTAACATTACCATCTTCTTTAAGACTGTTCGTCCCGAACAGCTTCACCCAGGGATTTCCTTCCTCGATATGGGCTTAGTCTCTCGACGCGGACCACTTTTGGTTTGGATTTTGGCGATATCTGGATACAGTATACCAAGTCATTGATCTTTTTTATAATTTTGTAGGGGCTCCCATGGTCGGTGGAGTTTGGGACTGAATCCTTTCTTTCTCTGGACTGATAAAACCATACCGAATCGCCTTTACTAAAGATGTTTAGGGATCGAGGCATAGCTTCATTCGGTCGCTGTTTAACAATATATTCTAGCAAAGTGGTGTACCTTCTCCAACCTCTCTTGAAGGACAAATACGTAATCAGGAAGTGACACCTCTTCATCGCCTTCTGCTGGTGGCTTGCTGCACATGAGGTCTATCGGAATGTTCATCTAATGTCCTGTCAGTAACATTGAAGGGGTATATCCAGTAGCTGCATTTACGGGGCTTCTATAGGATAACAGGAATAGTGATATTAGCTTGTCCCGCTGATTTTCGCTCGCAAACATTGACAAATACTGGTTATTGGTCCTGTTGTGTCTTTCCACCATTCCGTCAGACTGAGGATGAAGGGGTGCAATTCTAGTTTTTCTTATACCAAACATTGACATTAGATAGAATAGACTCAAAATTTCTACCGTGTGAATTTCTAATAGCACACCGTGGTTGCAGATAACACTTTTCAATAATACTTTAGCTACTGTTGCTGCTTCCTGATTCGTTAATGGTTCAACTTCGGGTCGTTTTGTATAGTAGTCATTTTTCCGTAAGATCTTTTTTTGGAACCTTTTGAAGAGGTGCACAGATCGCATCTTTTGCACCACTCTTCTACATCTCGACGGAATTTGATTTCCACTCCTACTGTCGTGCAGCTCACGTAGTACAGTATCTATCCTAGATCGTGGCAGAACAGTTTGATATGCGACCTGTTTTTCACCTGAACTTTCCCAATTGCGTGTGATTAGGTCATTGCCCAATGTCAATGAGTTCCATTGCAACCAATATGTTGGCACATTCTTGAAGTTTATTAACCACTGAAGTGCTGAGTGATCAGTTCAGTTCTTAGAAGAAACTTTCTGCTGTAGAGAAAACAGTTATAATTTTCAACAGCTTTCATAACTTCCAAAGTTTACAAAACGTCTGTAGTAACTATAAAGTCCTAGAAAACTCCGTACTTACTTTTGGGACTGGGTCATGTCTGCACTGACTTGACTTTATGAGAATCTGTTTCTATTCCTTTTTTAGAAACAACGCGTCGGAGAAAATTAACTCTCTCCTGGAATAGGGTAGACTTTTTAGGATTCAGCTGTAGGTTGGCATTTCTCAATCTTCCGAAGACTTCCTTTAAGTTGGCCAAATGTTTTTCAAACTCTTTTCCGATCAACATGACATCATCCAGGTAGACACGTTATATAATCCGAAGGAATTAATACAGTCGTTTTCCAGTTGTTTCCTTATGAAGTTTATTTAAAAAATATCCAAACTATAAATATAGAAAATCACTCGGACCCTGCCAAAATGTTGAGAGTGTCATCGATCCATGGCAAGGGATAGCTCTTAGCTTCTTGGTGATGTCATTTAGTTTTCTATAATCAACAGAAAATCTTTGTTGTTGTTGTTTGTTACTAGAACTACTGGTGATGACCAATGATGTTTTGACTCTTCGATCGCTCCTTCTGTTAATATTTTTTGGATCAGACCACTTCGTGTTGCTTGGTAAAGAGCAATCTTCTTGGCATTGAATCTATGTTATACAAAATTAGTTCTTCCTGTTATTTTCTCTTCCGTAAACATGTTAGATTCTTCTCTCACAAATTGGACAACATTTATCTTCTCATGATCTCCAGATTTTGAGAAGATCTCCAAAAGTTCTTTATTTTGGCAGTTCTTAATTACTATTGGTTCTTCTTCACACCTCGTTACCTGACCAACCGGTCCACAAAATCCAGTGACTTCACCTTTCTTCAGTGTCACTCGGTTGGTTGGCAAATTAGCTACGCTTACTGGAGTTGTTTTATCTAGATTAACCAGACATCTTCCTAAAAGAGTTGCACCATTACTACTGCTTTCTGGTCCGACCAATATGGTTATTGTGCCTTCAATTTTCTTTTCTACATGTATCTTAACTATCTGCTCCGTATTTTCCGAAATTCTAGTATCTCGTCCACGATTAATCTGACTCTGAAATGTTCTATTGATGGTGGAAACATTACTTCTACATCACTACCGACTTTGTTGCTGCAGTATCAATGATGAAGTTGCATATTCTTCCATTCAGACTTCCTGGTTGGTTTTTCTAATTGTAGACACCTTCATTCTCGGGACTAGAACGTCATCTGCCACTGTTCGTCCCCCCCCCCTTACTGACAGAATTTAGTTTTACTTGGTTTTTTCTTGAACATCACACATATATTTACCCTCCTTGACGACAACAGTTGTAGCACTCAATGGATCTGTTTTTTGGTTCTAACGCGCTGTTAAAGAATTGCTTTATTTTTGTTGGTAGTACTTCGACACACTAACCTTATTCCTTCGGTTACTAGTATTTTTCGCCGTTTCTATCTCTGAATTGGCTGTGACCGCATCGGTAAGTTTCTGTGATCGGCTCAATCTTAATGCTTGCTCGACTTCCTGATCTCTTAAACCACCTATGAAGTATTCAACCATCACTTGTTAGCTAACCTGGCCAGTCGCTCTGTTTCTCAACCATATTCTTGCAATGACTCGGTTAGTCCTTGCCTTTTAGATTAGATTAGATTAGAATGGGATGGTGTAGACACTTGTCCACCTCGACCTTCTCAGACCTATTGTGGCTCCCGTTTCTTCTTCCCTGCTTTGCTAGAACTACAAAACAAGTTGCAGCCCCGTCCTTGTCATGAAACCCAGAAGCTTTGCCAGTGTGTCATGTATATAGCTTTCTGGCCTCGGACATTCTAGATCCCCCAGTAAGGCCCTGGTTCTAACTAGGCCTTCACATTGACATAGGATATGTAATGAGGTTTCTTCCTCTTTCTTGCAGGAGCGGCATGTAGCATCTTCTACCAATCCCATTATATACAAGTGCTTATTGAGTTTGCAGTGACCTGTTTGGAGCTCCACTATTTGTCTGACAAGCTTCCTTTTTTTACTAAGAAGTTCTGCAGTCTGCCTTTTGCTCTTAAATTGACTTTGATATACTTGCGATAGATAAGCATCTCCATATCTCAGTTCTAGGGCGTTTACAATTGTCCCAAAATCATTTCGTCGGATTTCTGGTATACCTGGCAAAATGTCCAGAGACTTTCCTCTGGGAGGCAAGATAAGGGCCTGTGACTTTTTCCTCCTCACTTCAGCCATTGGTGTTAGCAGCGGCCTCAAACTGACGTTTAAACGTGGGTCAGGAACTTTGTCTACCAAAAAGTGGAGGACTGAACTGTTTTGAAGAAACCACTTTTCCTTTGATTGTTAACCCAATCTTGAGTTTCTTTACACACTTTTTCTATCTTGGTCTCTAATGTACATTGGAAATTCTTTTTCTTTGTCTCCAATGTGCCTCTAACACCTTCTATCTTTGCCTCAAACGTATTAATCTTTACTTTGTAATTATAAACAGGGTGGATTCTTTAAACGGAACGGTGCTTCTAGCGGGTTAGAATTTGGTTTTATAAAAAAAAATGCAAAAATACGTCAACTGAGATTTTTAATTTTCTTTAATCGTGCGCTCTTGAATTTTTGTTATGTCGTTTTGTTTACGAGGTATGGCAAATTTTTTTTTTTTTTAAATTGGACACTTTGTATAGTTCGACATTTTTGAATTCTAAAAAAAATATCTTTTTGACAATACCACACACTAATATTCTATCTCTTATGGTTTCCAAGATAGAGGTATTTAAACTTGCATGGAATTGTTGTCTATGCCCTGTTTCACGGGGGATATTTGAATGAATATCGAAGTTTTCCATACAGATTTAGATAAAAATATCTTGATTATCGAAAAAGATAGATCTTACTGTGTGGTATTGCTGAAGAGATAATTTTTTGCAGATGTCAAAAATTGCAAAATATACTTGCAAAATATACAGGGTGTCCTATTAAAAAAAAAATTAAAAATTGCCATACCTCTCTAAACCCCTCTAAACTAAATGACATAGATAAAATACAAGATAGCACGATTAAAGGAAATAAAAAATTTCAGTTGATGTGTTTTTGGATTTTTTTATTCAACCAAATTCTAACCCGCTAGAAGCACCGTTCCGTTTAAAGAATCCACCCTATATATATATATATATATATATATATAAGTATATATTATATATTCTGACTGATCCCATGAATTTACACAACTTTTGGATTCAAAACTTTTTGGTAGCATGCATTATAATGGAGAGAAGAGGGGTTGACATTTATAATAGCATCCTGTGTCTCCTTGTCTTTATGGCACTCTTGGTCCAAGGATGCAAAATTCAACACATTACTAACAAATAAATAGGCTGAAAGAATTATGATGTTAAAACTTTTCCGATTTATTACCTATATTTTTCGCTCATTATATGGGGTGCTAAAAAATTATTTTATTAGAATTTAAATTAGTGCTTTTAGGGACAGGTATATAGGCAGACCCCAGATATCCTCAGTTAAGAAAGATAAGTACCCACATGGCAACAAAATTATAAAACCATATTTTTCTAGGTTTCCCAGTAAAAGTGGAACTTCCAATTTTGCCAACTGTGACGGCAAAAATCACATTCCAAGAGTTCGAGTTCAAGAATGACATAGCTAACGACTCGTTCGTTATTCCGGACGACTATATAGAAGATCCAACTCGGTAAGAACAAATTTTATTACGGCAAGAAAAGGTTAATTAGGATGGAATCGAACCAAATCCCACAAGAGTTTCTTGTCGTTTTTGATAAGTACTAGTAGTAGTAGAGGAGGGCTGACTTTTTAAGCCTAGTAAGTAGGCCTTCATAGATCCTTTTTACCAAACCCCCGTACACCCATGACGGATTTTCATGCCTCTTTAGATGCAAGTTTTCTTTTTCGAAGAGGACTTAATCTTGCCTCACACCTCAAGGGCAGAGATCTGGCTTTTATCCCTTCCTTCCTAGCATCGCTACCGTCACTTGAGGCGATTTCGGCAAGCTTTGGTACATGTATTGGTACCCTGTTCGATCTGTCAAATTTTTGCCAACCGATTTCGGATACAAAAATGATGACGTCACCGTGACTCTGGTATTCTTTTTGGTTTCAAATCTCCCTCCATTTTCATTTTGTTCTGCTTAGAAATGTAAACAAATAAGTTTTATTTCAATTTTTTTGTGGTTTTCAGATGTAATGGATTTAAACGACCGATACGGGCTAACTTTTTTCCTAAATGGAATATCGTTTACTTTTACCGAAAAAATAAAGTGTTCTTTAAAACGTCTACGTTTAGAAAGTTCACAAATAAGAGCTCTATCCACAGCAGCTTTTCTTTTAGCCATTTGTTAAATATTCTTCAGCAAAATAAAGCACTTATAGGAAATAACCACAAAAAACAAAAAAAGTTTGGTTAAGGCTCGTTTCTTTCGTATGTTACGTCATTAGTATGACGTCACACGTACCAATTGGTTAACCGAAAGGTATATCAAGGAAAGCTTACCGAAATCGCCTTTTGGTTTGGACAGTAGACTATTTCTTCTCAGCGGCTCCTCGAGCGGGCCACATATGTGTTGACCGAAAATCAAAGGACATTCCCGGTTCACATCCTGTCACCTCCTGCCGGCAATTCGGCCGAAGTCCCAGCGGCATTCATTGTAGCACTTCCGCTATCCGAAAACGTAGGTCACATCTTTTTTAAGGCGCTTGCAGCCGTCTCCTGTATCCAAATTTGGCGGGGGATACCCCGGACGTCCACCTTTGAGTACCGCTAAGTTTCCGGTCAACGACGCCTACTTCTACTTTGTGTTGTTACTCTATGCGACAGCAGAACTGTTGAAGAGATCTTTCCGTGTTATTCGGAGTATTCTCACCTCGCCAGGGTGCCGATTCTTGAACTTTGTAGAAACAGTCACCTCCTTGATATCAACCAATAACGGGCTTTAAAACTATCACGAGTTGCCCGAAACCTATCCGACCACGGCCGAACCTCACCCAATTGCCGTGTATCGAAGGAACCTTCCTACCCTTTCATACACCTGCCTCTGAGCAGGAGAACGGGCGCTCTTGAAAAACGATAATCAAGTTCGCTTTGCGCGTGCACCATATACGCTTGGCAGCTTCTGAGCCTTCTTATTGGCCGAAACGAAGGATGTGAACGTTTCCAGATGACCATTCTCTTGAAATTCAAGAATCGGCCCGCGATGCGGATATGTTTTATTCTGCAGGTAAAAGACGATAGAGATGTGTTATTCGTGAACGATTCGTTCTCTATGATCGAATCACTTGCGAGTATTGAATGATCGATCATGTTTGCTCGATATGCTTCAATCAGTCAAATGAGTCTCTCTCTCTCTCTCTTTCTTTATAATGGTCTTGAGTCAAATGACCGACAAAGACAGAATGAATCAACGACTGACTGACCCACTATGGCCTGTGGCGCTACACTGAATCAGTTGGAAATAGGTCTATCATTTCGTTCATTCGTTCCTTTGATCCGAATTCCTGCGCGCGGGGTAAACTGAAAATATTAGATTTTGTGGTTAGCAGAGTATTTCGTATTTAGCTGCATCGACCTTTTTTTTATTATTTTTTTTTCATTTCATTTCAAATGATTCATTCAAACGAGTCACTGATCGATTCGATCAGTACAAAATGATCGATTTACCCATCTCTAAAAGACCATATTCACTAGTCTACGGCGGCTGCTCCCTTCTTTTTTTTTTTTAAACTATGAGCGTTCTTTACGTATTTTTATTCAAGGTTTCCTGACTTATGACGCCCCGAACTGACCACCTGTTTCGGCGTGAAGCACGAACCCAAACCTGTTTTCTTGCTACCAACCGAACGCCGCAACTGGGCCAACCGGCACCGATTTAGGCTGCGCTCGCCGCGAGGTCGCGGTACCATCGACTTAAGAGGGCACGGCACCGTTTACCCGGGAGGCGTGCCCATGTCGTGGGGCTCTCAGACCGAGTACCAAAACGAACGTCCCGTTTTAATCGTCGAAGTGCCCATGTTGTTCACATTCGGCAGTGTGTACGGATCCAGCTGTTCCGTCTATCTTGAGTAGTCGAGAAGAAAAAGTGGCATGTGGTGCTTAAGAATTTTAGGATAGCAATATGCGAGCTCAAAGTTGATATGATCCGAATGCTTAGGTCAGATTTAATTGAGAGTATTATTATTTATTGTCGCCGGTTAAAAAAAAAATGGGATTGCAATAGGGTAATTTACTTGACGTATTTAGCCCCCCTCCCCCAAACTTAACTTTGGTCTCGCTTGAAAGATAACACTTTTTTTATTTTGTGTAAACTTAGTTGTTTCCTGAACATAACAAAATTATTGAATCATAGGAACTTACCTTAAGTGAAGTTTGATTTTAATTCTACGAAGCATATTTTCCGAAAAAATAATGAAAAACGTAGTACTAGAATCGACACTATGGTGGAGGCACCGTGATGTATAAAGTAAAATAAAATTTTGCTTTTGGTCAATCAACCAATTTATGAACTGTGGTGTTATTTTTTATTTCTTTAAAGTAGTTTTGCAACAAAAAGAAGGGGGAGGGAGCTAGGGAAATCTGACATCAGAAAGGAAAGGTCTAGCTAAAATCAAAGTCAAGAATTAATATCAGTATCTAGATTGTGCATAGGCATGTTTGTTTATGTTATTAAGATTAAATTTGAATAAAAACTATGCTCTTGCCAATGAGTTAATAAAAAAACCGTCCACCGTTCATCAAATTTTACACAGTGAAAGTGAAATATGATCTAGGCACAAAATAAAAAAAATGTAGTGAAATTATGTGAATGGTGATTAGCGGGTATTAATTAGATCTACGCTGTGTAAAATTTTATTAATTTTTGATGTACAATTTTAACTCATTAAACTGTTTTTAGCATTAAAATAATGTTACCGAATTGCTGGTATTTTCAACGGTGTGTTTACAAAACATTTCTGATAATTCTTGTTTTAAAAAAAAATATTTATTTTTGATATACCAGACATAAAAAACCAAACACCGGAAAATAAAAGGAACTAAAATTGTATGCGTTAGAGAAGCTAAGTTATTATGACAGATGTGAATCCTGGGAAACTCGTAAGTAACAACTACCAGCCAGTTTTATGCCGTTTGTGCAGGCATCCCTCACTTTTATGCTCACTGAAAATTTGTTTAATACAGTTTATTTGGGATGACATTATTTATATTTTTAAAAAAGCAGATTTGTTGTCCGTCAAAAATAAATAAAAAGAGAGGTTCGTGGCATATCGGACACACATTTTGCTTTTCAATTCATCGACCAGGCCTAAGATCTAATGGATAGTCCAGAAACCTACAGGCCTGTTTCATTCTTGTTAGTAATCATCAGGGTAACATAGGAATGTACCTGGCGTATGAAGCATAACATAAGCAACCAAACCCGGCGAATTTAAAGAACTACCGTCGTTAAAATAACGCGGGATGTGGGTATTGCTATATGCAGAATAAAGCAAAAATCAAAATGTTAAAAGGATGCAAACAAGACAAAAAAGGAACAAACCTACAAAAATGTACCGGTTACTGAAAGAAGTTCAAAATACAGTTGCTTTGAACGTTGTATTTTGAACGGTCTTCTTTCAGTAACCGGTACATTTTCGCAAGTTTCTAGCCATACTAACATCCCGCATCATTCGGACGACGAAAGTTGTTTAAATTCGGTGGATGTGGACAGAACATTTTTCAATGTCGAAATATATTTCACACAATTTTAACTTTGTACCTCCCGGTTTTTGCCACCACTTGTCAAAGTCTGTCAAGCCTGGCAAGCGGTTTTTTTAGATTTTAAAAAGTGAGTAATTTTAATCAGTTTTGGTTGGAAATCGCGCTAGTTTATTTATTATTGTAAAGTCTAAAATGTGATTCAAATCAGGCTGGATCACTACCATTAAAGCTAGAGTGCATGGGACTATTTGAAGAGTGCCGAAAATTGGAGTTCAGATTTTTGCGAACCAAATCCCTGAAGAAAATATTGTGATGATTTATACTGACTTAGGCAAGAAGATAATAGGTCAAAATAAAATTAAAAAAAAAGAGATATTGGTTAAAACATTTATAAAATATTTAAGACTTTTATACTGAGATTTTTTCCCAATTAATAAAAGAAAATAACATAATAAAATGTTGTTACTTTAGATTTCTAAAGGGTCCAAAAAACTTTGTAAGCTAAAGAAAGTTTTTTAGCTGCATAGAACAGTACAAAGTTGGTTAAGGTTTGTATAGAGCTAAAACCTTTCGCGAATGAATTGCTTTTTTAACACTAAAAAGTATGGAAAAACTGCGCCTGTTAAGTTTTTTCATATCTTTTTATTATTAAATAAGTAAGTGTCTGTAAATAATTAACCAAAAGAATATATGTATTTTATTATGCGTCTGGCTGTACAAGTAGTTCCTTCCTGTATCCACTGGCTGCGCTCGTGTCGCCGACAAACAATATTCCCCAACTATAACACACTATCGATCACTCTCGCGTAGCTATTACTTTCTCTATGGTTGCTTATGTTATGTTTTATACGCCAGGTACAGTCCTATGTTACCCTGATGATTCCTAATAAGGATGAAACAGGCCTGAGATCTTGGAGGCCTGGTCGTAATGAATTGAAAAGCAAAATGTGTGTCCGATATGCCACACCTTTCTTACGCCTCGAACCGATTTTTTCTTTCGAAACTCGAGAAATGTTGGATCGGAAAATAAGTATCAACTTCAAAAAC
This sequence comes from Oxystoma pomonae, assembly GCA_963921995.1. NCBI lineage: Eukaryota > Metazoa > Arthropoda > Insecta > Coleoptera > Brentidae > Oxystoma > Oxystoma pomonae. Next base: position 42,848,918 of record OY998171.1, on the reverse strand, counting down.
TGCTCAGAATTAAAAAATGTTGAGCTTAGGTTTTCCTACTTATTGTTGCCTATTAATTTAAAATTATTTATTTTTTTATTTTTTACCCCCGTTATTCCCTTGTGTTATGACTAAAAGTCAATGATTGTTTTTAAGTGATCTATCTAATTTATTTTTAGAAGTAGTAGTTCAGTAGCATGGGACAAATTAAAAATCGCCAAAAATCTAATCCTTTATAAAATGGTCAAAAAACAGCAAGGGGTAAGGTTTTTTTAGCGACTGCTCCTTTTTTTATAGATTTTTTACATCTTCGCTAAACATTTCCGAAACTCTCAAATTCGAGGCATTTTTAAATTTTCAGCATAGAAAGCCAAAAATACAGTATAAATTTCACAAACTTGATTTTTTTGACAAGTTAAATACTGAAAACCGCATCTTGGTATGTCAGGGCGTTTCTCAGCTAATCATCCAACCTTAACCTCACACTTCGAGTAATTGGAGTAGTAGTAGTAGTAGTAGATGGACGGTCGTAGGCCTGTCAATTAGGCTGCATAATGGACCCTTTTTGCCATACCCCCCGTGCACCCCTGACTGATGCACGTGCCCCTTAGAATGAAAGTTTTCTTTCTCTAAGAGGACTTAATTTTGCCTGACACCTCTTTGTCGAGGGCAGGGATTTTCAGACTGCGTAGCAAGTATACACAGTGGACCGCCGGCTTTACACCCCCTCCGAAGGGTGGTCCTGCTACATGTTAGACTTGCATCTATCTAACATCGCTACCGTCCCAGCAGAACTTGGTTGACGGTAGAATTTTCTCTCCAGCAGCCCGCCGTCATATAGGTTGACCCGAAAATCGAGGTCCCGGTTTCGCTGGTCGAGGTCGCCTTCGGAGTCTTCAGATGCATCTCTTTGGAGTGGTCCTGCTATCCGAAGGTGGTACCGCCCCTTCCAAGTCACCTTCTGTCGACTCCCGCTACCAAATCTGTCGGAGTCCAGCCGCGTCCCATGGAGTCCCGATCTCGGAGAAGTCCAGGTCGACATTTTTGGGTCACCGGCTAGTCTCCTCTACCCAGTTTGGCGGGGTCCTCGGCCGTCCACCTTTGAGTCCTGCAAAGTTTTCGGTGCAGTGTCAACCGTGCCGCCTGCTTCTACCTCGTTTGTTGTTACTCTATGCACAACGTTAACTGCGGAGCTGCTGAGAAGTGCTAAGAAGCCCGTCGTCGTCTCGAGTCACGCATTCGGTGTTGTATGCAGCAATGTGTACTTGCCGAGATCCGATCCTGCGATCTCTGTTCTGCAGTTCTGCAATTGGAGTAACTACATCCCCTACGCTGGTAATACAGTTACTCGTGACATCAGCAGAGAGGCGACGGTCTGTTACACGGATGGCTCTAAACTATCAGCCAGGCAGAGAACAGGCGTGTACGCGGAAAGCCTAGAAGTTCAGAAAAGTTATCCACTTGGAGAACATGCTACGGTGTTTCAAGCGGATATATATGCCAGTATCATGGCAGCAACCCTGCCGGAGGTCAGGAATGGTGAAGGACATATGCATATGCTCCGACAGCCAGGCTGCCCTCAAGGCTCTAAGTGCACCCAAAATAGTCGGTAGACTGGTGGAGGAGTGCGCTGAAGCACTGCAAACACTGTCCCAGGTCATGAGGGAATACCAAGGAATGTGAAAGCGGATGAACTTGCCAGACTAGGGGCCGAAACCGAATAACCGGAACCTCTTCTGGGAATAACAAGGGAACAGTTACAGAGTGCTCAACAAGTGGGCGAAAAATGAACTGAAGACGTCCTGGAGGCAAGAGTCAGAGTGCAGACAGTCCAAGCTATTCGTGGATGGTCCGAATGTAGCCAGAACTAAATGGCTCTTAGGAAAGACCCGACGGGGCACAATCGGCTGACACAAATGAGAGTAGCAGGAGATCCCGTGTATCCCGCTTGAGGGCTCGAAGCACTTGGTAGCAGAGTGCGTTGCATAAGCCAGATCAAGGTAGCTGAAGTGGGGATTTCCCACAGTAGAGGAAGAAGAGCTGCACTCGCTCAAATGGGCTGACATACTGAACTTCGTAAGCAAGACAGAGAGGCCCGGAGAGAGAGTTGCAGCAGAAGTAGGGGCATAGGGGTAAGGAACGGGATATGGCCGAAAAGGCCCATGAAGAGGCCTAATTGCCAGACCCACGGGCCGCCCCTATACTACTACTCGAGAAAACTAAAAACGAGTAACCAGAAAAGTCCTTAAGCACTCTGTAGCTCATACAGCTTAACCTATCAAGCTGTGGTTTTCACTGTTCTGTATACTCATTTTTGAATATCTATCGAGGAAAAACTCGCTGCCCCAAAAAACGTACAGTGATTTCCTTTTTTTAAAGGTATATTTCCAATAATACCCAGCGATTCCCATGTGATTCTCAGAAAAAATATACAGTGATTCCCACCCGCGAACTTCCACTCGCTATTTATACAGGAAATGCTTCGAATTTGGACCACCCTGTACATTATTCCCTTGAATATTTCGCGATTTTAAATTTGTTCTTTTTGTGACTGGATAAGGATCCGTAGCTTTATTTCCGCAGACCTACACCACTGTGGTTATTTCATATTATGTATCTATAGTCCAAATTGACTGTTTAAAAAAAAATGCCAAAAATGTTCGTTAGTGCTGTTTGTTGTATAGATTAAAATATGTTATTTTCAAAGTGTATTTTTCCCATTGTATCACCATGAATGTAAAGTGGATTCTAACAGCACTTAACGTAATTTAATTTAACTCATCTTAATTTAACCCAAGAGTTGCTTCAATAAATTTCAATGATCGCGTTCACACAGAAGGCGTAACCTAACTTAATTTAATTTAAGAGATCAAAAAGTTTTATCTTAAATTTCCTTAAGTACAATCAGCAGTGCGAATGCTCACAAACAAATATGGCCGCCAATTTTGTACAATTTGTAAACAAATACATGGACAGGATTGGATCGGGCAGCTGACAAAAAATAGCAAAAATTGACAGCTAGATAAGAAAGCTGAAAAAATACCCTAAATTTTCTCTAAGTTAACGCTGAATTGAATTACGATAAGTGCTGTTAGAAGTCAGCTTATGTGTAATTAAAATTTAGCGGTACAAAATCGATGTTCATACTTCCGAAAAAAACCATTTTCGTACACATATCAAATTTCCTTGTTTTATGATTTTTTGTTATTTTTTTTTCTTTAGAAATGATTCTAAAAAACTTTAATACAGGGTAAATCCTATGTACAATATTTCTTGTATATATAACAACTACGCTCTATTTAATACAGGGACTTAATACTACAATATGTTTTGCTTTTTAATTGATTTGAAAGTCATAGTTTATATTAATATTTATTTTTTTTTTCCACTCTGTTCTAAGAAATTTGTAGGTATTTTTGTGAAGTGTTCTGAAATAGAAAAGTATATCTCATTGCCACATTTAAGTGATTGTTCGACAAACCAGTATACAGGGTGTTTCTTAATGATATCAAAATATTTCATAAATATCTGAAATACTATTTTAGATAACTTTACAAAATTTGGTATACCTATACTGTACCTCGAGAGGTATTTTTTGGCGAAAAACTTTTTTTTAAATTTTTATCAGGGTGGCATCCGGACCGGATACGCGAATGGATCTTTTTCAAGGGGCTATTTTTTTTTATAGACTCTTCATTTTTACATAAAACTTACCTCTTGTGTTTTTCTCGTAAAATACACCCTTCTTGAATAAAATAATTAAATGAAAAGTGATAAATTTCGAAGCAATACCTAATAATTTTTTAAGAAAATCTAGTTAGCTTGCAAAAATTATTTTTTTTAATACCTTCATCAAAAACATGATTTTAGTAACTCTCTGCAGGTAACTAAAGCATGGCTTATTTGGTTACCGATTCAAAAAAACTTTTTTTTTATCACGGGTGCAAAAAAAGATTTTTGTCCGTTTTCTACCCAAAGTTAAAGAAAAATAGCGGATTTTCGCCAGTTTTTACCAAGTATTTACGAAAAAATCATTTAAAAATATTGTCAAAATATCAAATGGTCAAAGATTAAAATGTCGCAACAATGAACGTCACCGAGTAAAAAGGAGCATCGCTATGGAAACGATTGTCATTTCATTTTTAAAGTTCGAGATTTTTAAAAGTATTTTCATGTTTTCCTTGGATTTTTTAATAAAGGTATTAAAAAAAATAGTGTTAACAACTCGCGGCTAAACTGTGCTTTTTTTACTTGCGTTTTTAAATACCTCGCTGCGCTCGTTATTTAAACCAACGCTATTTTAGCCACTAGTTGTTAAAACTACTATTTACAAACTAGACAAATCTAGATACCCTCGATTAAAACGTCAGTGTCAAAATAATAGTTGTTGGTATTATAAAAATTAAGCGTTTTATTCCTTAAAATTTTAGTGTGCCGTTCAATTTATTTCATTTTTTCGTTGCTTTTGGAATACCTATCTGAGTAAATATGGTAAATTTGAATTATTCCATTGGCGTACCATTTTTTTCTTAGAAAATTCAAAATGCAAATCTGGTACGGACGCCACTGATAAAAATTAAAAAAAGTATAGGTATACCAAATTTTGTAAAGTTATCTAAAATAGTATTTCAGAAACTTATAAAAAACATTTTTTGAAAATTGAGATTAGTAATCACCCCCTGAAATATTTTGATATCATTAAGGAACATCCTGTATATTGTTTCTTTTTTTTTATCATTCAATTTTTGATTTCCACATTTCGTCTCAAAATCATAGAGAAAATGTCCCGGCTATCAGTTTTATTATTATAAAATTTAAATACCTTTTTTTATACTGGGACTTTCCATCCATTATAGGATAAATGCCCAGTTTTAGCCAAGTGTTTTGCAAAGTTAAAGACAAACAAAATATCCATGCACATTAGCCGGGATTCGAACCCGAGACCTTTCGTGCGGCAGGCCGATGCTCTACCTACATCGCTGCGATACCTTCACACAGAAACTACGCAAGCTCCGTAAACCGTAAGAGCAATTCTATTGGCTAAGCGTTAGATCCCTCCGTAAAAAGGATACGAGCATTTCTTACGCAAATCCGATATGGCGTCGTATTTTCGATCGCTAACCTCTACGTAAAACGGCTTACGAAGGCTTGAGTAAGTTCCTATGTGAAATAAAAATAAAGCACAGCATTATTTTATTTCATTTTCTCGAAAATGTTGCTGTTTTGTTTTTAATGACAGTTGCATTTTTTGGTACCTATTGAGATATATTAATGTCAAATATCTGTTGTACACAAAAACTGTTGTAAAATATTCCTGTGTTAAGTAACATGGACAATGAGCAAACGCTATCTTTTTTTAATTTACATTGCTGAAACTACTTTTTTGGGTTTTTCGGCACTAAGTTAAGGAATTTTTTTTAAAAATATATTAAAAACTACTACGTAAATTCCCAAAGAATTTTTTTTTTAGTTCGTTGGTCAGTGGTTTTTAAATAAAAATAAATAATGCCTACACACTAGCAAATCCTAACTAGCATCTATGTACTTATCTGACGTTTTGGCAGAACTCTACTGCCGTTATCAAGAAAATCATTCTTTCAAAAACTTTTTTTTTAAAATATCTGTCTGCTGTCATAAGTAGTAGAGTTTCTGCCAAAACGTCAGATAAGTACTTAGATTGTCGTAGTAGGATTTGCGGGTGTGTAGGCCTTATTTATTTTTATTTAAAAACCACTGGCAAACGAACAATATTTTTTTTAGGAATTTACGCAGTGGTTTTTAACATATTTTTGAAAAAAAATCCTTAAATTAGTGGCGAAAAACCCAAAAAAGTAGTTTATGAATCCGCCACAAACATATAGGGCGATATTTACTAAGATGGATTAGGTTTTAGGGCTATGGGACGCATGTGGTTTTTAACCTAAATTTGCGGGTTTTTCTTTAAGCTTAAGTAAAACTTGTTGGAATGTTCGTGTTACTATAATTATAGAAGTTATTTCCCAAGGGAAAAACAGGAAATTGACGGTGGGTGCAGCCTTTCTACTAAAAATGCTCTGTTAATTGGGTCACTTACTCATATTTTTTATCGCTTTTTTATTTTTATCAAATATCCTCACACGACACATCTTCAATATGATGAGAAAATTACATTAAAATTTTTAATTCATATATATTTATCGATTGAAAACTGTCAAAACACCTAACTGACGTTATGCTCATTCTATACCTGAAATAATAAAAAAAAAGCCTTCTACATCCATAAGCGCGTAAAACGCCAATTTTCCCAAATTTTAATTTCGTCCTTCTTTAAATAAGGTAACAATAATTATTTTTAATTTTGAAGTATTTAGTTATATTATTATTTTTTTTATCATTTTCAGTAAAAACGCAGTCGGGAACTCTCCCTTCCCCCATCATTACTCCTTTTTTTACCTACTCCTCCCCGCCGTTACTTAATTTATGGATGCAACCAAGAAGTTGCAATGTGGACTTTCAGCATAAGGCAATATCTGGAAGAAATACAGGGAGGAAAGGGAGTGGGCAATTGCTCTTCTTCTTTCCGGCTTCTGCGAATTTTCATGAAAATTTAGTACAATTGCTAAAATCACACGTTACGTTTCCGGCCCCTAGGGCGCAAGAATTTACCGCGGAAGAGTTTTACTAGCGCGTAATATGACATCACCGTACACATCGCAAAACCGACTATCCCAGCAAATCAGGAGGTGGCGGTAAACAGTCGGCCGCTAAGTGATACCCGCGGATTTCTGACGGGACGTATAGGCACTTGCAATGCAGCCGCTAAAATCGTCCTGTATTTCGGAACGTATTTGGCGCTCGCTAATTCGAATTCATTCGCTTTCTAACGACTATGTTCTTTGCTTGCTGAAAAACGCCTGACCGTATTAAGCGTTTTATCGCTTCGTAGGCGCCAGCTCTGCGCAACCTTTCTTGCGCCGGGTTTGCAACATAGAAATAAATCATATTTCTATGGTTCGCAACGGTTGAAGTTAAAAGACAGATTTGATATAGAAGGTTCGTGACGTAGTAGTAGAGTATCAGACTCTCGCCCGGGACGAGCAGGTTCGGATACCGGTTGCGTCCAACCTTTTTTTTAAATTGCAGGTAAAATACACGCGCCCACCCGCCTGTCGGCCGACACGTGCCCAAGCGGTAGGGCGGTATACATGCCGCCAGCTGACTTCCGAAAAAATTGTAAGAGATGCGCTAGCTTCCAGACCACGTTGTGTTTGTTGGGATATCATCAAAAAAAAAAAATCAAATCCCCAACAATCCAAAAATGCATTTTTTTGCTTGCGCAGTTAAGGCCGCGGAGCTTTCGTTATATTTTTTTTATTACACCATATATTATTTATTCGAAGATGGTCACGTTTGCGCGGTTTGTCATTATGCCGCCATCAGTTTTCTGCTTGCTTGAAAAATAACAGCGCTAACTTTTTAATTGTTTACCTATTTATCAACCGCTCTTTGTTTACATTTAATTATTATTTAAAATTCATTTTAAACTTACATGTTGTAAAAGGCTTTTTTCTTGATTTAAGAGAGCCGTGATCTCCCTGAATCAACTTAAACTGAGATACCATACGTTCCTATACATTGACTTAAAAAAGCAAGCAAAACAAGTTCTGGAATTTGATTTCTTTTCTAATTAAAATACTTCAAAACATTTATTTTGTACAAAAAATTAACCAAATCGTGATTGTTTTGAAATTTAATGGTCAAGCCATGATGGTAATTTAAGGCTAAAAATATGTTAGCATAATTTAAGGGGTACCGTTTTTGATGAAGCAATTTTTTACAATTTTTTTTCACATTTGTGTGCCATGATATTGCTCACATTTTAAAACTTTCTTTCCAAACTTTCGATTTCTGGAATAAAACACTCAATTTTTTTTAAGTTTTCACTGTTTTTTTAGCGTTCAAAAAAAGTACTGCCAAAAAACATTTTTTCTCTGTTAAAATGAAAAATATTTAGAGAGAGAGGGGAAAATTTTAGAGGTAGATGGAGAGATATTTTAGTGACGTGCAAAATTTTTTAAGGTTGTTGAAGAGAGACCGCAGGCTATAAAAAAGTATTTTAGAGAAAAATTAAAATAATTTAAGGCAAATGTTTACTAAAAATTTCTGTTATGTCATTTGTCTGTCATCTTGAGGGGTGTCGTGCATTAGTGGAATTTTTTTCCAAAAAAACAGCAAAAATTGTAATTTTTCAAAGTGTAAAGCGTGTAAAACATAAGGTGGTATTAATTTATTTCAATCAAAGTTCTTTACAGTCTTTAAATTTACCAAAAAACGTGTCCTACTAAAGTGTATTTTAGCACATCTAAAAATAAATTTAACAGGTATTTAAGAAAATTATTTTAAGGGTCATCATGGCTTTACCATTAAGCAGATAAACCACCTCTTGGACCCCGACCACCGACTTTCCGTGTGACTTTGACAGTTTTAAGAGTTCTTGTTTACAGATTTTATTAATTTTTACGGATTATTTGGACTGTTTTAAGAAAAAATTATCTTCATCAAGTTAAAAATATCTTATCAATTGCGGTATAGTTCGGCTTAAAATCATGTTAAATACCCATGTATAGTCAGCCTTTAAACCAAACCTCCTTAGTAAATATTGTTGTACTTTTTGTTACTTTTAAGTAGTGTGCTTTGCTTGTCAATTTTAAATATAAGTTGCACCGAAATAAAGATATTTTTGTTTCCTATTATATATAGGCTTATTATTTTCTAACCTTTCTCCCGACGTTTTCAAAACCTGTTATCCTGCATTTTTTTGATTTGGGCAATATAATTATGCTTTTTTATATTTTCCAAAGAAAAATAATTACTGGAGCTGCATTACCTATTTGAACAACAACTAGATCGTTAAAAGAAAGCATAGTAGTCAGCCATTCCAGACGGAAGTGATCGATTGAATTTTTAAAAAAAAGAAATTTTGTAGAATTACCTTTTTTAAGGCAACTAAATAGTTTTTTAATTATTATTTGTCCCGTCTGTCACCCACGAAAAGCTTTACAGGTTCGTGGTAATTTAATTATCTTTATATGGAATCTTATAATAAAATTATTTACTTAATATTTATTAAAGCTATTATGTTCACTTGGTTTATAATTAATATATTTTTATAGAGGAGCCCCAAAAAAAGAGTTAAGTTAAGCTAATAAGGGCAGTTCGGCGCCGCCATTTTGGCTAGAAGTTTTACTGGTGTTGTGGATTAATAAAATAACTTGTCTTGTCTTTTCTTAGGCTTCGCTTAAGCACCGTAATAATTTAATTTTTTTAAGAGTGTCGCTTTTCATCCGTTACTGTATAGAATACTAGTTGAATGTTTCTAGTCCATTTTGTTATTTTATATATTTCTCTTCACTTTTTGTCCAGTGTAGCAGTGCTTATCAATTGTTTTTTTCCTCATTTAATCAACACAAGAAGACCTGACGTTGGTATATAAACAAATTTTAAATTAGTGTGGTTTTAACAACGGAAAGCCCTCCTATGTTGTACGTGTTTTTGTCTGTGATTATGTTTTTATTTTTAAGACTTAGACATAGAGGACCAATAAGTTTCGGTAAGTTTTTTAATCAGTTTATAAACACTGCAACACTCTACACCTATGTAGCCACTAATTAACTTTTATTCAATATCAATTTATTCAACACTAAATTATGTACATTTCCAAACCTACCCAGACGTGAAAAATGTTTTGAATTGATTTTCTGTTGTTCTGTTATCTTACGAACTCTTTTTCTTTGTCTTGTAGAGCCTTGAAGATGGCACAATAAGGTGTCGAAACGTCGGCGAAGAATAAATTTGGTTCTTTCTATCTGACCCTATCCCACTAAAACGCACCAAAAAATAAAAACAACATTTTACAATTAGGAAAAAATATTTTCAGAAAAGATTTGTGGCGTAGAGGGCAAAGGGTAAGGGAATAAATCGGAAAAAAGTTTTTCCTCGACCAGGATTTGAATTTTTTCCGATTTATTCCCTTACCCTTTGCCCTCTACGCAACAAATCTTTTTTTCCTAATAATCTAAACAAATTCAATACTTAAAATGTTTTGCCAGCCAACCGTCCCAAAGTGATCCAGGAATTGAATATATCGCGCCGTAAACAATAAAACCATGTTGTTTGGTCACCTTTGACGACCTCCCTCTACTTCCCCTAATTTCTCACTTGTGCGGAACTCACAGAGGTTACCAAACTATAAGCGTTTATTCCTCAAGACGAAAAGATACCTAACGTAGGTCCTTCAAATTCTTCAAAAGCTTTTGAAATGGCGTACAAATACAATTTTTGTAGTTTTTTTTAAATAAATTAAATATTTACAGGTTGTTTCACTATAAATGTCACACTCGCTTTTCTCCTCCGTTATTACACATGCTAGAAAAGTTTTATAGCCAAGGTTTATATAACTTTTTGCGGTCTTTCAGAATATGTCTGCCAAAGTGTCATTCTAAATATAAAATTTTAACAAGTTTCCTTATTTTAAATGAAACCTTGTATAGTATTTTTTTGTGATTTTCAAAAATATATACATTGTTGTCCTGACGCTAGGATAATTTTTTTCTGAGATATATCGCATTAAAATCCCCCCTATCATAATGTGATGTTTGAACTATCAGTTAGCAACTTTAACAATCATATTCTAAAAGCTCGTAAAAAGCTATTCAAGTAATGTGTATATAAAACTTTTTTGTTGCATTCGTAACAAAGAAGAAATGGTAGAAGAGATCAAAGCCACCATAGCCACTTTTAATGCGCTTTATCTCAAAAAATATTTATAATTTTATATGTTTGAAATCTGATAAAGAAGATGTACAATGACATAAAAAACGACGTGTTTCATTTAAAATAAGAAACCTTCTGTCGAAATTTGAGACTGTAATGCATTTGACAACTTCGGCATACATATATATAAAAAGTCATACAACTTTGCTGGCAAAACTTTTTTGTTGCGTGGAAAATACAAGGCACGTGGTATTAATAGTAGAACATCCTGTATATATTTTCGCAAATATATGATTATCCGGATTGGATCCGGTCCCATTTAATCCGGATAATTAAAGTTCTGTAAATAATGACAATAAGTAACCAAAACATATGCAGTCAAGCCACTGAGTTTAACATAACAAAAAAAAATTTCGAAAAAAAAAAATAATTTTTTGGTCGCAACCAATTTTTTTTAGATGGATGTTGTATACTTTTTTCAACATAAAGAATGTACCTATTTTTCAGGAAATTGGTCGATTTTAGCAGGTTGTACACCGGAGCATTAAAAAACCTAGTTTACCAAAATCATAAGCCAAAAAAAATAAAGACTATTTTTGAGTAAAGTCATTCAAAAATTTTTGTGAATTTCGGCGCGATAAATTCAATTCCTGGACCATAGTGCGTCCCCCAAAAAATGTTTTTTTTTTCTCAATTGATGGTTCATAAATAAATAAACTGTAAACAGAAAGGTTCGTGGCATCGGACGCACATTTTGCTTTTCAATTCATTACGACCAGGCCTCCAAGATCTAATGGATAGTCCAGAAACCTACAGACCTGTCTCATTCTTGTTAGGAATCATCGGTAGTGCAATGGACGCTGCCCGTGAGTGCAATGGACAGCAACTTTTCAGCAAAAAGCGGCATACCGACAGTTCCGTCTTACTCAGTTCGACCTTTCCTGCCGGCAGCAAAACTCTTCTTCCGTCGAGGAACCGGTTGGACTGGCTGCTGCGGCTAGGCGTCGTTTCGTCTTTGCTCGTCTTGACGTTGAGCGTTAACGATGCCATTTCGTCCTGGGGTGTCGATTCTTGAATTTTAGACGGACGTTCGGGTGGTGGATGATCACTTAGAGGATGTGAACACTCCCAGGGAACGATCCCATCCCCATCGCTGGCTGTTCGTATTCTTGAATGCAGCCGAGACACGTCCAATGCTGTCAGTTTGCTTTTTGAGCGATTGAACTAACTTTAAACTAACCAAAATATTTCCTATGATTTTTTTCCTTATTTTTTTGACATTAAACAGAAACAAAAAACAATCGTTGAATTGAAGGTTCAAAATAAAAGTATGACAAAGTATTAAAAAATTACTTTTTATTGTAAATGGGAATTACATACTAATTAAATTATGTAGATTATAAATTTCTATTACAGTGTAAGTTTTTTTTAATTCCACCTTACACGCAGGCCAAAAGGTCCTTTTTTATAATCTTTTCTTCCTGTTTTCAAAAATATACTATATGTTACTTTTGTCTTGACCCATCATTGAACACAAAAACGTTGCCATAAGACGTGTTGAACAAAGAACCATTACTATTTTTCATGGACTAACACATTGCCCTTATGGCAAATTATTTTAAATTTTACTCAACAACCACCAAAGATACAGCCTACATGATATATTTTTTGAATCAAAATTTAAAAAAGGATATAGTATTCCATTAAAAAAAAAAGAGAACCTTATGGCTACCCTGTGTGTAGTGTGATTAGGGAAAAAACTGAAATTGTGACAGAAATATACCTAATTATGAGTAATTTCCTTTTGTATTGAGCTTTTTCTGACAAATAATTAAAAACAATTTCCAAATGGGACTTTATAAATGGTTACCTGGTACATAAATGAGTTTAAATGAAAAGTCCCATTTTTAAGTTATTAAATTCTTTATTTTACAATATTTCACATAAAACTTGGCTATAGATACAGCAAACTGTATAATTCTTTTTTAAAAATGGTACTTATCTGGACATTCTTTTTTTTCTGTCAGTGACCTTAGCTGAGGAAATATCAAAGCGACATTCAAAATGGGTCATGTGAAATCTCTACTTTTTGTTGTCAAATAATCAGAATTGGCTGAATTTTGAATGGAAGGCACATTTTGTAAAAACGAAGACACAGCTCGGCGCCCTCAATGTGTGGCATATACGTGTTTTCCAACACTTTCTTGGTAGAAACCATGTGATAGAAAGTTTAAAGCTACCATAACCTGTAAATAAAAAAAATAAATTAAAGCTTAGAAGTATGAGCGTTGGATGAGGTATTAACTTGCAGCATGCACAATTGACAAACATAATGCATAACTTTCTATCCTTCTTTTTCTGTTCATATATGTGAGAAAGAGACAGACATATAAGATTATGCACTATAACTAAGGATACCTGTTAACTGTGAAAATTGGATATCTAATTAGTTTTTGAGTTATAATGAAACAAAAATTCTTCTATTCCCACATAAAGTATATCCATAAATGTCCTGTACATATGTTATGGACATCCATCAGAAGTGTTTATTTATCACACCTGGATGTCTGTTGCAGCTTCATCAATATATATCCATTTTATATGGGTAACATATAGAATGGATATACATTGATGGAGCACATATACATCACTGGATGTCCATTGAATGTATTGTATGGGATAAAAGTTAAATATCATTTGCACATCCCATATAATCACTTATAAGTTAATATTATAAGCTTATCCAATGGATGTTGGGTGAATGTGTATATGCTGACGGATATACATGGCTTGGTATGTGGGTTACTTAGTATGTCTTCACATTATACTCAATCAATATCTATAAAAAATCAAGCATTTTGTTCTTTCATATATCACGCTTTTAGTCGAAACAGAGAACATGCTCTATGAAAGAAAAAGGAGACAATCGTTTCAATATGTATTGAATATGATGTGAAAGACCTCTATATATTGCACTAGGTATATTAATTTATTACTTACTTTTGTGTCGATGGACAAGTCTGATGCCCTTCGGCCCTCAACCATAAATGGCCATTATTTCTCTGGCCAGGTTTTTCAAAATTAATTTTTTAAGGATCAAATCGTCTTGTATTGGAATCTCGGACCGACTTGTTGCACCAGATCCGCCTCGGCCTCCTCTAAATTATTTATAACTCTATTCATGAGCCATATATATTTCTTCTGGCTCCATCATTTTTACCGACAATATTTATATAAAAAAAGTAAACGGAATAAAAACCAAATCAACAAAGGTTAGGTTACAAATTAACCAACCAAACATTGCATGATTGCATTCTGCGCAAGTTTCGTGCGATTACAGCGCCATTCTACTGCCTCATACCAGTAGAACGTTCACCTGCGAATTTTGGACGGACGGGAATACTCTTTTCGCGTTCAAGAATACAGACTAGGAATTTTTTCGTGAGAACACTCCCACATGTGACCATCCCTCGGTTCAAGAATCGATACCCTGCCCGACTACTACGATCATGGTCATCATCATGCTGACGTCTCTGACGAGGCTGCTGTATTTCCGTTCCCGTTGCAACCGACTGACTACGCAGTGGATCTTGGCTTCTCAACCAATATGCTGTAGCCGTCGGGGGACGCGAGGGTGTCGATTCTTGAATTTTAGGCGGACGTTCGGGTGGTGGATGATCACTTAGAGGATGTGAACACTCCCAGGGAACGATCCCATCTCCGTCGCTGGCTGTTCGTATTCTTGAATGCAGCCGAAACACGTCCAATGCTGCCAGTTTGCTTTTTGAGCGATTGAACTAATTTCAAACAAACCAAAATATTTTGTATGATTTTTTTCCTTATTTTTTTGACATTAAACAAAAACAAAAAACAGTCGTTGAATTGAAGGTGCAAAATAAAAGTATGAAAAAGTACCTATTAAAAAATTACTTTTTATTTTCAATGGGAATGTAAATGGGATTACATACTCATTAAATTATGTAGATTATAAAATTCTATTACAGTAGGTACGTTCGGGTAATAATAAAGAGTAGGAGTGGTGTGGTCGAGGAGTGGAGTGAGAGTGCGGCAGAGTGTTTGGAGTAAAATTTTACTAGTCGAACGCTTTGGAGTAAAACTTGCAAGCTGTAAGCTAACCTAACCTTTAATTAGGTGTTCTCTGCGTCTTTTCGCTCGGTGTACAAAAAAAAAACAAATCTTTGCTAATTCTAAATGGAATTTTTAGAAAATTTTCCTCATTCCAATTATTTTCCAAAACTAAATTTTGTATGATGATCCGTCGAATAAAGGACCCGTGGTTTTAGAAAAGGTTGCCAATTTATTTAATTAAAACTGACTGTACAAAATAATATAAAAAAGCCTCGAATAAGCACAAAATGTGGCCGAATGACTAACTGCGCATACCCGCACCGGCACTCTACCTTCACGAGGTGGGACTTATGGAGTGAGCGCTTTTTGCTCTACTCCTAATACTCGAACGCTAAAAGGCGCTGCACTCCGATTTGAATACCCGAACGGTTTGGCGTAAAAGGAGTCAAAAAGAGTGAATGTAGTGCATTAGCCGAACGCACCTAGTGTAAGTTTTTTTTTAATTCCACCTTACAAGCAGGCCATAAGGTCTTTTTTTAAATTTTGTAAAATTTCGCTCTTTTCTTCCTGTTTCCAAAAACATACTTTATGTTTTACCTTTGTCTTGAACGGTCATTGAACACAAAAACACAATGCCCTTATAGCAAATTATTTTAAATTTTACTCGACAACCACCAAAGATACAGCCTACATGATATATTTTTTGAATCAAAACTTTAAAAAAAGAGAACCTTATAGCTACCCTGTGTGTAGTGTAATTAGGGAAAAAACTGAAGTTGAGACAGAAATCTACCTAATTATATGAGTAATTCCCTTTTTTATTGAGCTTTTTGTGACAAATAACAAAAATTTTTTTCCAAGTGGGACTTTATAAACGATCACCTTGTACATAACTGAGTGTAAACGAAAGTTCTCATTTTTAAGTTATTAAATTCTTTATTTTACAATATTTCACATAAAACTTGGTATAGATACAGCAAACCGTATAATTAAAAAAAACAAATGGTATTTATGTGGAGATTCTTTTTTTCCTGTCAGTGACATTAGCTCAGGAAATATCGAAGCCACATTTAAAATGGGTCATGTGAAATCTCGACTTTTTGTTGTCAAATAAACATTAGAATTGGCTGAATTTTGAATGGAAGGCACATTTTGTAAGAACGAAGACACAGCTCGGAGCCCTCAATGTGTGGCATACATGTTTTCCAACACTTTCTTGGTAGAAACCATGTCATAGAAAGTTTAAAGCTACCATAACCTGCAAATAAAAAAATTAAATAAGAGCTTATAAGTATGAGGTATTAACTTGCAGCAGGTTTGTGCAGCTGCATCATGCACAATTGACAAATATAATGCATAACTTTCTATCCATCCTTTTCTATTCATACATGTGAGAAAGAGACGGACATATAAGATTATGCACTAAGTAGCTGCATAAACCATGCCTATAGGATTGAACTAGGTTAACCTATAACTAGGGATACCTGTTAACTGTGAAAATTGGATATCTAATTAGTTTTCGAGTTATAATGAAACAACAATTCTTCTATTCCCACAAAAAGTATATCCATGAATGTCTCGTATATATCCAATGGACATCCATCAGAAGTAATTATTCCATTGCAGCTTCATCAATATATATCCATTTTATATAGGTAACATATAGAATGGATATACATTGATGGAGCACATATACATCACTGGATGCCCATTGAATGTATTTTTCATGTATGATCATAAATGGGATAAAAGTTACATTTCCATTGGAGGTACGTTCATGTATGTCCATTGAAGGAATATAATTTGCACATCCCATATAATCACTTATAAGTTAACATTATAAGCTCATCCAAAGGATGTTGGATGAATGTGTATATGCTGACGGATATCCATGGCTTGCTATGTGGGTTACTTAGTATGTTTAGTAGTATTGTGAAAGGTCGAAAATTTCAAGTCAAATTATTTAATTAAAAAAAAGTCGTAAAAAAAAACAAAAACTTAAACAGAATTTTTCTTAAAATCCCAAAGTTATAAACAAATTTAAAAATTATTTTGTTTTAATAACTGGCAAAATATTTTCTTTCCACAAAAGTGATTATAAATTTATATAGAAGTAGTAAAATAAATTAAAAAAAAAATAAGTTGAAAAAAAAACTAGGTATGATGAAAAAAATATTTTCTTTTTAGCAGCCAACCTCAACGATTGTTATAAAAATTTTAGTTAATGATTTTGAAAATTTAAATATTCAAAATATTTTTTTCTTTGTTTCTTAAGTTTTCCAAAATAATTTTCATCAAAAAAAATTTTAATAAATTTTTTCTTCAACATTTTCTTTTGTAAAAACGGGAAATTTATTCTAAAGAAATATTTCTTACCCAAAATAAAAAACTATATTTAAATTTAAACAACCAACAATCACAAAAAAGTATCTAAGTCTAAACACCCACTGTGTTCTATGTCTATAGGCACTACCGAGTTGTTGCTCCGGCAACAAATTGTTAAAAAACTAAATTCAATTTGCAGCGCTCCGAAAAATCATACCTGCGCTTCACCTTATTTGGTCAGTTAACTAGAATTTTGCATCACATGCCCGCGAGATCATTCTAGAGCCGTGTTGATAGGACGTGTATTCTTGAAACTCGTACGATATGCGATCATTCTCTAAAGCGATTTATACCGCTCCTGTTCAGGAATATACTTCCAGCACGTAAGCCCGTTTTTTTCTGGGAATTCGGCGCTTACGTCACATTTTGCTATAAAAGCAAAAATTGGCTTAAACAGAAGACAGTTGAAATCCAAACGAGTTCCAATACTCATCTTAAAACAGTACAAGGCAGTTCGAAAGAAAATAGTTAGAATGTAAAAAGTGAAGTTTGGTTTGTGAAAATATTTCAAAATGTTAAAATTTTGGAAGACCGGTATAAAAACTGTCGTGTGGAAGTTAAGAATTAAACGAATAATGTAAAAATGTTAAAAAGTGTAGTATAGTGATTAGGCAGGAGTCGGAGATTTTGTGTAATGGTAAATTTTCATGCAAAATACTTGTATTAGTGTAGGACTGTTTAACCGAATATTATATCACAATGGATTTGAACTTTAACAATGGCAATAAAATACCTATTAGATTTCTGAAAAAATCGAGTTGTCTGTTTGTACATCCCCAAAAATTAAATATTACTATGCACACTAAAACGCTCATGTCCAAAACAGTGTAAGAATAATATGTGGCATCTCTTAAGGAGTTAAAAGTTTTCCGCTCGAACTTTAGAAATAACCCTTAAGGGCCGTTGTTCACAGTATGTTCGATATGTATTGAGTATGATGTGAAAGCCCACTATATATTGCAATAGGTTTATTCATTTATTACTTACTTTTGTGTCGATGGCCAAGTCTGATGCCCTTCGGACCTCAACCATAAATGGCCATTATTTCTCTTGCCCAGGTTTTTCAAGGATCAAATCGTCTTGTCTTGGAATCTCGGGGCGACTTGTTGCACCGGATCCGCCTTGGCCTCCTCTATTCACGAGTCATATTTCTTCTGGCTCCATCATTTTTACCAAACAAAGGTTAGGTTACAAATTAACCAACCAAACATTGCATTCTGCGCAAGTTTCGTGCGATTACAGCGCCATTCTCCTGTCTCATACCAGTAGAACGTTCACCTGCGCATTTTGGACGGGCGGGAACATTACTCGCGCGTTCAAGAATACGAACACTTCCACATGTGACCATCCCTCGGTTCAAGAATCGATACCGAGGAACAGCGTAAGAATCCGCGGGAAGGGGATTAAAATTTAAAACATTTTGATAAAGGTTGTCTGGGATGCCACTGAAAGTTCTTTCAACGAAACCCGCAGGATTCCTACAACGAAGGGCGATCGTTGAAGCGAAGTCAGTATGCTGTGTATTGTTTGTCATTTCAACAAACAACAACGGGAAAAGAAAAACTCAAAAAATGTAAAATATTTTATTTGTGCTCTGTAAAATTGATTTCACCAAAGGTTCAGGAAGCGTATGACTACAAAGAGTACATCGATGCTACAAAGAAAAATAATTTCAACTACTGAATTGAAATTCAAAAGCTAAAAGGTTTAAAATTTAAAAGTAGTTTTAAAATGTTTAAAATAATACTGGAAAGCGGGCCAAAAATCTATGGAAACGCTATCACGGTAAAAATGCTATAAATTTTTAAAGGTCCTTAGAAAAGCCGAAAGCCATATTATGAAAGCCGAAAAATATTTGCTTTATTTTGAAAGCTGAAAATTGTAAAATTGGAATTTGTGCAAGCCACCGATGGTTTTATTTTACCGAAACTTGACAAAATATTAGCCAACCGGATGAGAGTGCCCACCACGCCTTCCGAAAAAAATTTTATTTGAAAAAAATTTTCCCCAAGTCTGATTAAAAAATTTTATGTGTCAAAGTTAATTCATACGCTTACCGAGTCAAGTAGCTACTATATTCACAACTTACGGTATTGTTTGTAGAAGATTTAGTAAAGTTTAATTTCTTGGATTTTTGTCACTACACTTTCATGGGTTTAAATCCGGTATAAAATTATATTTTTAAGCTTTAAAACGTGTTTAGAATTGAAGTTAAATACTAGCGCGCTTTAATTTTAGCACTATAAGACGGCACAACACTCGTACAAACTATGTATAAAAAAGTACACGGAATTTTACATCGTGTATAAAAAAACAAAACAACAGTTTTTTGCTGACTCGCAAAAAACTGGAAGAAAGTTGACGCCCGAACATGACTTAGGGACTGACCAACGAGCTAAAGTTGGTTCTTATATTTATATTGAACCGATAGTCCAATCAAAACGCTTAGAACTGAAATTCAGCTATGGGCGGAGCTTGTGATCGTCACTCTGATCCGCATAATCAATCAATCAAAAAATACTTTATTGTCAAGAAAAAAAAATTCTGTTGACAAAGCAGGCTAAATAATCTAATTATTAATAAATTTGTCACTGAAATAGATAAAAGTAAATTCTTAAATTAATATGACAATACGTCAAAAGAGGAAGAAAAAAAGAAAAATACCACAAAAATAATAGTAATATGTTAAATAATAAAACAGCATGAAAATTTAAACATTAGACTGACAAACAGAATAAATAATTAAAAAAAAAACAAAATCTGGATTACAGTTAAAAAAAAAACACGAAAAAATAAATAAAAGCCAAAGGAAGATTGAAATTTTGTCTGGTCATACGCCTTGGTCCAGAACCATAAATATTATTAAAATTTTTAACGACCAAACTTGCCAACTCTAAAACAAACAATGACGTCAGAGTTAGAATGTTTTGATTAACAAAATGAGGCCTACATGACTCTCTTTGGTGAATATTAGCCACAAAACGCACTGCTTTCTTTTGAAGAACAAAAACAATTTTCAGAAGATGAATATGTGCAGAGCCCCAAAAAGGTATGCCATATCTTACATGTGACTCAAATAATGACAAATAAACAGATCTTGCAATGTCACTACTCAATTTGGCCTTCACACATCTAATGGCAAAACACCCAGAAGAGAGTCTCCTACTCAATTTAAAGATATGATCTTGAAATCTTAACTGACTGTCAATATGCAGACCTAAGAACTTGGTGAAAGTCTTGCTCTGCAAGGGATTGTCTCCCAAATTCACGCCCTGCATCTTACAATTAAACCCTAAAATATTTGTTTTATCGATGTTAAAACAAAGTCTGTTAGCGTTACACCAATTTTTAATTTTTAGGAGGTCTCCTGAAATATGTTTCCTTAAAATGTGAATGTCTTTGTGGTGCCATAGTACAGAAGTAT